>CP125974.1:484052598-488852598 GCA_030063025.1 Avena longiglumis
TTTAACCTTCGCCTCTAGGTTAGGCGCATGCATGCGAGGGGGGACACATGCAAGCACCTATATATACCAACCTCTAACCACACCCACCCACATATGCTAGGGGCACATGCAAGTTTTCATCTCATTCCGATGTTCTCGTGGTCTTCCTCCGAACCACGATCTCTGCAGACACGGATCGGCCTACCCCCTAGACGCTCCTCCGACAGGTAGCCCGCGTAGCTCTCTCTTGTTTTGTGTTTGTTTAGGTCATAGGGTGATGTCAAACCATGTTGGTTCTAAGTTGGGCACTATCCTACCGGTTTCACCTCGACGGGAGATTCCACCTTATACTCTGAACCTTCGCCTCTAGGTTAGAGCGCATGCATGCGAGGGAGGACACATGCAAGCACCTATATATACCAACCTATCACCACACCCACACAAACATATGCTAGGCAAAAATGCAAGATTTCCTCTCGTTACGATGTTCTCGGGGTCTTCCTCCGTCGAAACCTCGATCTCTGCACACTCGGATCGTCTACCCCTAGACGTTCCTCGACAGGGTAGCCCAGTAGCTCTCTTGTTTTGTGTTTGTTTAGGTCATAGGGTGATGTCAAACCATGTTGGCTCACAAGTTGGGGCACTATCCTACCGGTTTCACCTCGACGGGAGATTCCACCTCATCTGGTCCTGAACCTTCGCCTCTAGGTTGGGCGCATGCATGCGAGGGGGGACACATGCAAGCACCTATACCAACATCTCCCCACACCCACAAACATATGCTAGGGGCCCATGCCAGTTTTCATCTCATTCCAATGTTCTCGTGGTCTTCCTCGTGAAACCACGATCTCTGCACACTGATCGTCTACCCCCTAGACGGTCCTCGGCGAGGTAGCCGCGTAGCTCTCTCTTGTTTTGTGTTTGTTTAGGTCATAGGGTGATGTCAAACCATGTTGGTTCTAAGTTGGGGCACTATCCTACCGGTTTCACCTCGACGGAGATTCCACCCTTATACGGGCCCGGAACCTTCGCCTCTAGGTTAGAGCGCATGCATGCGAGGGGGGACACATGCAAGCACCTATATATACCAACCTCTCACCACACCCACACACACATATGCTAGGGGCACATGCAAGTTTTCATCTCTTTCCGATGTTCTCGTGGTCTTCCTCCGGCGAAACCCTGATCTCTGTGCACACTCGGATCGTCTACCCCCCTAGACGTTCCTCTGACAGGGGTAGCCCGGCGTAGCTCTCTCTTGTTTTGTGTTTGTTTAGGTCATAGGGTGATGTCAAACCATGTTGGCTCACAAGTTGGGTCACTATCCTACCCGGTTTCACCTCGACGGGGAGATTCCACCCTCATACGGGTCCAGAACCTTCGCCTCTAGGTTAGAGCGCATGCATGCGAGGGGGGACACATGCAAGCACCTATACCAACCTCTCACCACACCCACACACATATGCTAGGGGCACATGCAAGTTTTCATCTCATTCCAATGTTCTCGTGGTCTTCCTCCGGCGAAACCCTGATCTCTGTGCACACTCGGATCGTCTACCCCCCTAGACGTTCCTCTGACAGGGGTAGCCCGGCGTAGCTCTCTCTTGTTTTGTGTTTGTTTCGGTCATAGGGTGATGTCAAACCATGTTGGTTCACAAGTTGGGGCACTATCCTACCCGGTTTCACCTCGTCGGGGAGATTCCACCCTTATACGGGCCCGGAACCTTCGCCTCTAGGTTAGAGCGCATGCATGCGAGGGGGGACACATGCAATCACCTATATATACCAACCTCTAACCACACCCACACACACATATGCTAGGGGCACATGCAAGTTTTCATCTCATTCCGATGTTCTCGTGGTCTTCCTCCCAAACCACGATCTGTGCACACTCGGATCGTCTACCCCCCTAGACGTTCCTCTAACAGGGGTAGCCCGGCGTAGCTCTCTCTTGTTTTGTGTTTGTTTAGGTCATAGGGTGATGTCAAACCATGTTGGTTCACAAGTTGGGGCACTATCCTACCCGGTTTCACCTCGACGGGGAGATTCCACCCTTATACGGGCCAGGAACCTTCGCCTCTAGGTTAGAGCGCATGCATGCGAGGGGGGACACATGCAAGCACCTATATATATACCAACCTCTAACCACACCCACCCACACATATGCTAGGGGCACATGCAAGTTTTCATCTCATTCCGATGTTCTCGTGGTCTTCCTCCTGAAACCACGATCTCTGCACACTGGATCGTCTACCCCCTAGACGTTCCTCCGACAGGTAGCCCCGTAGCTCTCTCTTGTTTTGTGTTTGTTTAGGTCATAGGGTGATGTCAAACCATGTTGGTTCACAAGTTGGGGCACTATCCTACCCGGTTTCACCTCGACGGGAGATTCCACCTATACTGCCCTAACCTTCCTCTAGGTTAGAGCGCATGCATGCGAGGGGACACATGCAAGCACCTATATATACCAACCTCTAACCACACCCACCCACACATATGCTAGGGGCACATGCAAGTTTTCATCTCGTTCCGATGTTCTCGTGGTCTTCCTCCCAAACCCCCGATCTCAGTGCACCTGGATCGTCTACCCCCATAGACGTTCCTCTGACAGGGGTAGCCCGGCGTAGCTCTCTCTTGTTTTGTGTTTGTTTAGGTCATAGGGTGATGTCAAACCATGTTGGCTCACAAGTTGGGTCACTATCCTACCCGGTTTCACCTCGACGGGGAGATCCCACCCTCATACGTCCTAACCTTCGCCTCTAGGTTAGAGCGCATGCATGCGAGGGGGGACACATGCAAGCACCTATACCAACCTCTCACCACACCCACACACATATGCTAGGGGCACATGCAAGTTTTCATCCCATTCCAATGTTCTCGTGGTCTTCCTCCGGCGAAACCCTGATCTCTGTGCACACTCGGATCGCTCCTAGACGCCCGACAGGGTAGCCTCATGTAGCTCTCTCTTGTTTTGTGTTTGTTTAGGTCATAGGGTGATTTCAAACCATGTTGGTTCACAAGTTGGGGCACTATCCTACCCGGTTTCACCTCGACGAGGAGATTCCACCCTCATACGGGTCCGGAACCTTCGTCTCTAGGTTAGAGCGCATGCATGCGAGGGGGGACACATGCAAGCACCTATATATACCAACCTCTAACCACACACCCACACACATATGCTAGGGGCACATGCAAGTTTTCATCTCATTCCGATGTTCTCGTGGTCTTCCTTCGGCGAAACCCTGATCTCTGTGCACACTCAGATCGTCTACCCCCCTAGACGTTCCTCTGACAGGGGTAGCCCGGCATAGCTCTCTCTTGTTTTGTGTTTGTTTAGGTCATAGGGTGATGTCAAACCATGTTGGTTCACAAGTTGGGGCACTATCCTACCCGGTTTCACCTCGATGGGGAGATTCCACCCTCATACGGGCCCGGAACCTTCGCCTCTAGGTTAGAGCGCATGCATGCGAGGGGGGACACATGCAAGCACCTATATATACCAACCTCTCACCACACCCACACACACATATGCTAGGGGCACATGCAAGTTTTCATCTCATTCCGATGTTCTCGTGGTCTTCCTCCGTGAAACCACGATATCTGTGCACACTCGGATCGCTACCCCCTAGACGTTCCTCCGACAGGTAGCCCGTAGCTCTCTCTTGTTTTGTGTTTGTTTAGGTCATAGGGTGATGTCAAACCATGTTGGCTCACAAGTTGGGTCACTATCCTACCGGTTTCACCTCGACGGGAGATTCCACCTCATACGGGTCCTAACCTTCGCCTCTAGGTTAGAGCGCATGCATGCGAGGGGGGACACATGCAAGCACCTATACCAACCTCTCACCACACCCACAAACATATGCTAGGGGCACATGCAAGTTTTCATCTCATTCCAATGTTCTCGTGGTCTTCCTCCGGCGAAACCCTGATCTCTGTGCACACTCGGATCGTCTACCCCCCTAGACGTTCCTCTGACAGGGGTAGCCCGGCGTAGCTCTCTCTTGTTTTGTGTTTGTTTAGGTCATAGGGTGATGTCAAACCATGTTGGTTCACAAGTTGGGGCACTATCCTACCCGGTTTCACCTCGACGGGGAGATTCCACCCTTATATGGGCCCGGAACCTTCGCCTCTAGGTTAGAGCGCATGCATGCGAGGGGGGACACATGCAAGCACCTATATATACCAACCTCTAACCACACCCACACACACATATGCTAGGGGCACATGCAAGTTTTCATCTCATTCCGATGTTCTCGTGGTCTTCCTCCAGCGAAACCCTGATCTCTGTGCACACTCGGATCGTCTACCCCCCTAGACGTTCCTCTGACAGGGGTAGCCCGGCGTAGCTCTCTCTTGTTTTGTGTTTGTTTAGGTCATAGGGTGATGTCAAACCATGTTGGTTCACAAGTTGGGGCACTATCCTACCCGGTTTCACCTCGACGGGGAGATTCCACCCTTATACGGGCCCGGAACCTTCGCCTCTAGGTTAGAGCGCATGCATGCGAGGGGGGACACATGCAAGCACCTATATATACCAACCTCTCACCACACCCACACACACATATGCTAGGGGCACATGCAAGTTTTCATCTCGTTCCGATGTTCTCGTGGTCTTCCTCCGGCGAAACCCTGATCTCTGTGCACACTCGGATCGTCTACCCCCTAGACGTTCCTCTGACAGGGGTAGCCCGGCGTAGCTCTCTCTTGTTTTGTGTTTGTTTAGGTCATAGGGTGATGTCAAACCATGTTGGCTCACAAGTTGGGGCACTATCCTACCCGGTTTCACCTCGACGGGGAGATTCCACCCTCATACGGGTCCGGAACCTTCGCCTCTAGGTTAGAGCGCATGCATGCGAGGGGGGACACATGCAAGCACCTATACCAACCTCTCACCACACCCACAAACATATGCTAGGGGAACATGCAAGTTTTCATCTCATTCCAATGTTCTCGTGGTCTTCCTCCGGCGAAACCCTGATCTCTGTGCACACTCGGATCGTCTACCCCCCTAGACGTTCCTCTGACAGGGGTAGCCCGGCGTAGATCTCTCTTGTTTTGTGTTTGTTTAGGTCATAGGGTGATGTCAAACCATGTTGGTTCACAAGTTGGGGCACTATCCTACCCGGTTTCACCTCGACGGGGAGATTCCACCCTTATACGGGCCCGGAACCTTCGCCTCTAGGTTAGAGCGCATGCATGCGAGGGGGGACACATGCAAGCACCTATATATACCAACCTCTAACCACACCCACACACACATATGCTAGGGGCACATGCAAGTTTTCATCTCATTCCGATGTTCTCGTGGTCTTCCTCCAATAAACCACGATCTCTGCACACTGGATCGCCTACCCCCTAGACGTTCCTCGGAGGGTAGCCAGCGTAGCTCTCTCTTGTTTTGTGTTTGTTTAGGTCATAGGGTGATGTCAAACCATGTTGGTTCACAAGTTGGGGCACTATCCTACCCGGTTTCACCTCGACGGGAGATTCCACCCTTATGCGGCCCTAACCTTCGCCTCTAGGTTAGAGCGCATGCATGCGAGGGGGACACATGCAAGCACCTATATATACCAACCTCTCACAACACCCACACACACATATGCTAGGGGCACATGCAAGTTTTCATCTCGTTCGATGTTCTCGTGGTCTTCCTCCCAAACCACGATCTCTGGCACACTCGGATCGCCTACCCCCTAGACGCCCTCCGACAGGTAGCCCGGCGTAGCTCTCTCTTGTTTTGTGTTTGTTTAGGTCATAGGGTGATGTCAAACCATGTTGGCTCACAAGTTGGGTCACTATCCTACCCGGTTTCACCTCGACGGGGAGATTCCACCCTCATACGGGTCCGGAACCTTCGCCTCTAGGTTAGAGCGCATGCATGCGAGGGGGGACACATGCAAGCACCTATACCAACCTCTCACCACACCCACACACATATGCTAGGGGCACATACAAGTTTTCATCCCATTCCAATGTTCTCGTGGTCTTCCTCCCATGAAACCACGATCTCTGCACACTCGGATCGTCTACCCCCTAGACGTTCCTCTGACAGGGGTAGCCCGGCGTAGCTCTCTCTTGTTTTGTGTTTGTTTAGGTCATAGGGTGATGTCAAACCATGTTGGTTCACAAGTTGGGGCACTATCCTACCCGGTTTCACCTCGACGGGGAGATTCCACCCTCATACGGGTCCGGAACCTTCGTCTCTAGGTTAGAGCGCATGCATGCGAGGGGGACACATGCAAGCACCTATATATACCAACCTCTAACCACACCCCCACACACATATGCTAGGGGCACATGCAAGTTTTCATCTCATTCCGATGTTCTCGTGGTCTTCCTCCGGCGAAACCCTGATCTCTGTGCACACTCGGATCGTCTACCCCCCTAGACGTTCCTCTGACAGGGGTAGCCCGGCATAGCTCTCTCTTGTTTTGTGTTTGTTTAGGTCATAGGGTGATGTAAAACCATGTTGGTTCACAAGTTGGGGCACTATCCTACCCGGTTTCACCTCGACGGGGAGATTCCCCCTTATACGGGTACGGAACCTTCGCCTCTAGGTTAGAGCGCATGCATGCGAGGGGGGACACATGCAAGCACCTATATATACCAACCTGTCACCACACCCACACACACATATGCTAGGGGCACATGCAAGTTTTCATCTCATTCCGATGTTCTCGTGGTCTTCCTCCGGCGAAACCCTGATATCTGTGCACACTCGGATCGTCTACCCCCCTAGACGTTCCTCTGACAGGGGTAGCCCGGCGTAGCTCTCTCTTGTTTTGTGTTTGTTTAGGTCATAGGGTGATGTCAAACCATGTTGGCTCACAAGTTGGGTCACTATCCTACCCGGTTTCACCTCGACGGGGAGATTCCACCCTCATACGGGTCCGGAACCTTCGCCTCTAGGTTAGAGCGCATGCATGCGAGGGGGGACACATGCAAGCACCTATACCAACCTCTCACCACACCCACACACATATTCTAGGGGCACATGCAAGTTTTCATCTCATTCCAATGTTCTCGTGGTCTTCCTCCGGCGAAACCCTGATCTCTGTGCACACTCGGATCGTCTACCCCCTAGACGTTCCTCTGACAGGGTAGCCCGCGTAGCTCTCTCTTGTTTTGTGTTTGTTTAGGTCATAGGGTGATGTCAAACCATGTTGGTTCACAAGTTGGGGCACTATCCTACCCGGTTTCACCTCGACGAGGAGATTCCACCCTTATACGGGCCAGGAACCTTCGCCTCTAGGTTAGAGCGCATGCATGCGAGGGGGGACACATGCAAGCACCTATATATACCAACCTCTAACCACACCCACCCACACATATGCTAGGGGCACATGCAAGTTTTCATCTCATTCCGATGTTCTCGTGGTCTTCCTCCCATGAAACCTCGATCTCTGCACACTGATCGCCTACCCCCTAGACGTTCCTCCGACAGGGTAGCCCGCGTAGCTCTCTTGTTTTGTGTTTGTTTAGGTCATAGGGTGATGTCAAACCATGTTGGTTCACAAGTTGGGGCACTATCCTACCCGGTTTCACCTCGACGGGAGATTCCACCCTTATACTGCCCTAACCTTCGCCTAGGTTAGAGCGCATGCATGCGAGGGGACACATGCAAGCACCTATATATACCAACCTCTCACCACACACACACACATATGCTAGGGGCACATGCAAGTTTTCATCTCGTTCCGATGTTCTCGTGGTCTTCCTCCCGTGAAACCACGATCTCTGTGCACACTGGATCGCTCACCCCTAGACGTTCCTCGACAGGTATCCCGCGTAGATCTCTCTTGTTTTGTGTTTGTTTAGGTCATAGGGTGATGTCAAACCATGTTGGCTCACAAGTTGGGGCACTATCCTACCGGTTTCACCTCGACGGGAGATTCCACCTCATACTGTCCTAACCTTCGCCTCTAGGTTAGAGCGCATGCATGCGAGGGGGGACACATGCAAGCACCTATACCAACATCTCACCACACCCACAAACATATGCTAGGGGCACATGCAAGTTTTCATCTCATTCCAATGTTCTCGTGGTCTTCCTCCGGCGAAACCCTGATCTCTGTGCACACTCGGATCGTCTACCCTCCTAGACGGTCCTCTGACAGGGGGTAGCCCAGTAGCTCTCTTGTTTTGTGTTTGTTTAGGTCATAGGGTGATGTCAAACCATGTTGGTTCACAAGTTGGGGCACTATCCTACCCGGTTTCACCTCGACGGGAGATTCCACCTTATACTGCCCTGAACCTTCGCCTCTAGGTTAGAGCGCATGCATGCGAGGGGGGACACATGCAAGCACCTATATATACCAACCTCTCACCACACCCGCACACACATATGCTAGGGGCACATGCAAGTTTTCATCTCTTTCCGATGTTCTCGTGGTCTTCCTCTGGCGAAACCCTGATCTCTGTGCACACTCGGATCGTCTACCCTCCTAGACGTTCCTCTGACAGGGGTAGCCCGGCGTAGCTCTCTCTTGTTTTGTGTTTGTTTAGGTCATAGGGTGATGTCAAACCATGTTGGTTCACAAGTTGGGGCACTATCCTACCCGGTTTCACCTCGACGGGGAGATTCCACCCTCATCTGGTCCGAACCTTCGCCTAGGTTAGAGCGCATGCATGCGAGGGGGGACACATGCAAGCACCTATACCAACCTCTCACCACACCCACACACATATGCTAGGGGCACATGCAAGTTTTCATCTCATTCCAATGTTCTCGTGGTCTTCCTCTGGCGAAACCCTGATCTCTGTGCACACTCGGATCGTCTACCCCCCTAGACGTTCCTCTGACAGGGGTAGCCCGGCGTAGCTCTCTCTTGTTTTGTGTTTGTTTAGGTCATAGGGTGATGTCAAACCATATTGGTTCACAAGTTGGGGCACTATCCTACCCGGTTTCACCTCGTCGGGGAGATTCCACCCTTATACGGGCCCGGAACCTTCGCATCTAGGTTAGAGCGCATGCATGCGAGGGGGGACACATGCAATCACCTATATATACCAACCTCTAACCACACCCACACACACATTCTAGGGGCACATGCAAGTTTTCATCTCATTCCGATGTTCTCGTGGTCTTCCTCCGGCGAAACCCTGATCTCTGTGCACACTCGGATCGTCTACCCCCCTAGACGTTCCTCTAACAGGGGTAGCCCGGCGTAGCTCTCTCTTGTTTTGTGTTTGTTTAGGTCATAGGGTGATGTCAAACCATGTTGGTTCACAAGTTGGGGCACTATCCTACCCGGTTTCACCTCGACGGGGAGATTCCACCCTTATACGGGCCAGGAACCTTCGCCTCTAGGTTAGAGCGCATGCATGCGAGGGGGGACACATGCAAGCACCTATATATACCAACCTCTAACCACACCCACCCACACATATGCTAGGGGCACATGCAAGTTTTCATCTCATTCCGATGTTCTCGTGGTCTTCCTCCGGCGAAACCCTGATCTCTGTGCATACTCGGATCGTCTACCCCCCTAGACGTTCTCGACAGGTAGCCCAGTAGCTCTCTCTTGTTTTGTGTTTGTTTAGGTCATAGGGTGATGTCAAACCATGTTGGTTCACAAGTTGGGGCACTATCCTACCCGGTTTCACCTCGACGGGGAGATTCCACCCTTATACGGGCCCGGAACCTTCGCCTCTAGGTTAGAGCGCATGCATGCGAGGGGGTACACATGCAAGCACCTATATATACCAACCTATCACCACACCCACACACACATATGCTAGGGGCACATGCAAGTTTTCATCTCGTTCCGATGTTCTCGTGGTCTTCCTCCGGCGAAACCCTGATCTCTGTGCACACTCGGATCGTCTACCCCCCTAGACGTTCCTCTGACAGGGGTAGCCCGGCGTAGCTCTCTCTTGTTTTGTGTTTGTTTAGGTCATAGGGTGATGTCAAACCATGTTGGCTCACAAGTTGGGGCACTATCCTACCCGGTTTCACCTCGACGGGGAGATTCCACCCTCATACGGGTCCGGAACCTTCGCCTCTAGGTTAGAGCGCATGCATGCGAGGGGGGGACACATGCAAGCACCTATATATACCAACCTGTCACCACACCCACACACACATATGCTAGGGGCACATGCAAGTTTTCATCTCATTCCGATGTTCTCGTGGTCTTCCTCCGGCGAAACCCTGATATCTGTGCACACTCGGATCGTCTACCCCCCTAGACGTTCCTCTGACAGGGGTAGCCCGGCGTAGCTCTCTCTTGTTTTGTGTTTGTTTAGGTCATAGGGTGATGTCAAACCATGTTGGTTCACAAGTTGGGGCACTATCCTACCCGGTTTCACCTCGGCAGAATTCCACCTGCTCTGGGCGCGGAACCCTCTCCTCTAGGTGCATGCGAGGGGGGACACATGCAAGCACCTATATATACCAACCTCTCACCACACCCACACACACATATGCTAGGGGCACATGCAAGTTTTCATATCTTTCCGATGTTCTCGTGGTCTTCCTCCGGCGAAACCCTGATCTCTGTGCACACTCGGATCGTCTACCCCCCTAGACGTTCCTCCGACAGGTAGCCCGTAGCTCTCTCTTGTTTTGTGTTTGTTTAGGTCATAGGGTGATGTCAAACCATGTTGGCTCACAAGTTGGGTCACTATCCTACCCGGTTTCACCTCGACGGGAGATTCAACCTCATCTGGTCCGGAACCTTCGCCTCTAGGTTAGAGCGCATGCATGCGAGGGGGGGACACATGCAAGCACCTATATATACCAACCTGTCACCACACCCACACACACATATGCTAGGGGCACATGCAAGTTTTCATCTCATTCCGATGTTCTCGTGGTCTTCCTCCGGCGAAACCCTGATATTTGTGCACACTCGGATCGTCTACCCCCCTAGACGTTCCTCTGACAGGGGTAGCCCGGCGTAGCTCTCTCTTGTTTTGTGTTTGTTTAGGTCATAGGGTGATGTCAAACCATGTTGGTTCACAAGTTGGGGCACTATCCTACCCGGTTTCACCTCGACGGGGAGATTCCACCCTTATACGGGCCCGGAACCTTCGCCTCTAGGTTAGAGCGCATGCATGCGAGGGGGGACACATGCAAGCACCTATATATACCAACCTCTCACCACACCCACACACACACATATGCTAGGGGCACATGCAAGTTTTCATCTCTTTCCGATGTTCTCGTGGTCTTCCTCCGGCGAAACCCTGATCTCTGTGCACACTCGGATCGTCTACCCCCCTAGACGTTCCTCTGACAGGGGTAGCCCGGCGTAGCTCTCTCTTGTTTTGTGTTTGTTTAGGTCATAGGGTGATGTCAAACCATGTTGGCTCACAAGTTGGGTCACTATCCTACCCGGTTTCACCTCGACGGGGAGATTCCACCCTCATACGGGTCCGGAACCTTCGCCTCTAGGTTAGAGCGCATGCATGCGAGGGGGGACACATGCAAGCACCTATACCAACCTCTCACCACACCCACACACATATGCTAGGGGCACATGCAAGTTTTCATCTCATTCCAATGTTCTCGTGGTCTTCCTCTGGCGAAACCCTGATCTCTGTGCACACTCGGATCGTCTACCCCCCTAGACGTTCCTCTGACAGGGGTAGCCCGGCGTAGCTCTCTCTTGTTTTGTGTTTGTTTAGGTCATAGGGTGATGTCAAACCATATTGGTTCACAAGTTGGGGCACTATCCTACCCGGTTTCACCTCGTCGGGGAGATTCCACCCTTATACGGGCCCGGAACCTTCGCATCTAGGTTAGAGCGCATGCATGCGAGGGGGGACACATGCAATCACCTATATATACCAACCTCTAACCACACCCACACACACATGCTAGGGGCACATGCAAGTTTTCATCTCATTCCGATGTTCTCGTGGTCTTCCTCCGGCGAAACCCTGATCTCTGTGCACACTCGGATCGTCTACCCCCCTAGACGTTCCTCTAACAGGGGTAGCCCGGCGTAGCTCTCTCTTGTTTTGTGTTTGTTTAGGTCATAGGGTGATGTCAAACCATGTTGGCTCACAAGTTGGGGCACTATCCTACCCGGTTTCACCTCGACGGGGAGATTCCACCCTCATACGGGTCCGGAACCTTCGCCTCTAGGTTAGAGCGCATGCATGCGAGGTGGGACACATGCAAGCACCTATACCAACATCTCACCACACCCACAAACATATGCTAGGGGCACATGCAAGTTTTCATCTCGTTCCGATGTTCTCGTGGTCTTCCTCCGTGAAACCACGATCTCATGCACACTCGGATCCTACCCCTAGACGTTCCTCCCAGGGGTAGCCCGGCGTAGCTCTCTCTTGTTTTGTGTTTGTTTAGGTCATAGGGTGATGTCAAACCATGTTGGTTCACAAGTTGGGGCACTATCCTACCCGGTTTCACCTCGACGGGGAGATTCCACCCTTATACGGGCCCGGAACATTCGCCTCTAGGTTAGAGCGCATGCATGCGAGGGGGGACACATGCAAGCACCTATATATACCAACCTCTCACCACACCCACACACACATATGCTAGGGGCACATGCAAGTTTTCATCTCATTCCGATGTTCTCGTGGTCTTCCTCCGGCGAAACCCTGATCTCTGTGCACACTCGGATCGTCTACCCCCCTAGACGTTCCTCTGACAGGGGTAGCCCGGTGTAGCTCTCTCTTGTTTTGTGTTTGTTTAGGTCATAGGGTGATGTCAAACCATGTTGGTTCACAAGTTGGGGCACTATCCTACCCGGTTTCACCTCGACGGGGAGATTCCACCCTTATACGGGCCCGGAACCTTCGCCTCTAGGTTAGAGCGCATGCATGCGAGGGGGGACACATGCAAGCACCTATATATACCAACCTCTCACCACACCCACACACACATATGCTAGGGGCACATGCAAGTTTTCATCTCGTTCCGATGTTCTCGTGGTCTTCCTCCGGCGAAACCCTGATCTCTGTGCACACTTCGATCGTCTACCCCCCTAGACGTTCCTCTGACAGGGGTAGCCCGGCGTAGCTCTCTCTTGTTTTGTGTTTGTTTAGGTCATAGGGTGATGTCAAACCATGTTGGCTCACAAGTTGGGTCACTATCCTACCCGGTTTCACCTCGACGGGGAGATTCCACCCTCATACGGGTCCGGAACCTTCGCCTCTAGGTTAGAGCGCATGCATGCGAGGTGGGACACATGCAAGCACCTATACCAACATCTCACCACACCCACAAACATATGCTAGGGGCACATGCAAGTTTTCATCTCGTTCCGATGTTCTCGTGGTCTTCCTCCGGCGAAACCCTGATCTCTGTGCACACTCGGATCGTCTACCCCCTAGACGTTCCTCTGACAGGGGTAGCCCGGCGTAGCTCTCTCTTGTTTTGTGTTTGTTTAGGTCATAGGGTGATGTCAAACCATGTTGGTTCACAAGTTGGGGCACTATCCTACCCGGTTTCACCTCGACGGGGAGATTCCACCCTTATACGGCTAACCTTCGCCTCTAGGTTAGGCGCATGCATGCGAGGGGACACATGCAAGCACCTATATATACCAACCTCTCACCACACCCACACACACATATGCTAGGGGCACATGCAAGTTTTCATCTCTTTCCGATGTTCTCGTGGTCTTCCTCCCGTGAAACCACGATCTCTGCACACTCGGATCGTCTACCCCCCTAGACGTTCCTCTGACAGGGGTAGCCCGGCGTAGCTCTCTCTTGTTTTGTGTTTGTTTAGGTCATAGGGTGATGTCAAACCATGTTGGCTCACAAGTTGGGTCACTATCCTACCCGGTTTCACCTCGACGGGGAGATTCCACCCTCATACGGGTCCGGAACCTTCGCCTCTAGGTTAGAGCGCATGCATGCGAGGGGGGACACATGCAAGCACCTATACCAACCTCTCACCACACCCACACACATATGCTAGGGGCACATGCAAGTTTTCATCTCATTCCAATGTTCTCGTGGTCTTCCTCTGGCGAAACCCTGATCTCTGTGCACACTCGGATCGTCTACCCCCCTAGACGTTCCTCCGGCGTAGCTCTCTCTTGTTTTGTGTTTGTTTAGGTCATAGGGTGATGTCAAACCATATTGGTTCACAAGTTGGGGCACTATCCTACCCGGTTTCACCTCGTCGGGGAGATTCCACCCTTATACGGGCCCGGAACCTTCGCATCTAGGTTAGAGCGCATGCATGCGAGGGGGGACACATGCAATCACCTATATATACCAACCTCTAACCACACCCACACACACATGCTAGGGGCACATGCAAGTTTTCATCTCATTCCGATGTTCTCGTGGTCTTCCTCCGGCGAAACCCTGATCTCTGTGCACACTCGGATCGTCTACCCCCCTAGACGTTCCTCTAACAGGGGTAGCCCGGCGTAGCTCTCTCTTGTTTTGTGTTTGTTTAGGTCATAGGGTGATGTCAAACCATGTTGGTTCACAAGTTGGGGCACTATCCTACCCGGTTTCACCTCGACGGGGAGATTCCACCCTTATACGGGCCCGGAACCTTCGCCTCTAGGTTAGAGCGCATGCATGCGAGGGGGTACACATGCAAGCACCTATATATACCAACCTATCACCACACCCACACACACATATGCTAGGGGCACATGCAAGTTTTCATCTCGTTCCGATGTTCTCGTGGTCTTCCTCCGAAACCACGATATCTGCACACTCGGATCGTCTACCCCCTAGACGCGTTCCTCAGGGGGTAGCCCGTAGCTCTCTCTTGTTTTGTGTTTGTTTAGGTCATAGGGTGATGTCAAACCATGTTGGCTCACAAGTTGGGGCACTATCCTACCCGGTTTCACCTCGACGGGGAGATTCCACCCTCATACGGGTCCGGAACCTTCGCCTCTAGGTTAGAGCGCATGCATGCGAGGGGGGACACATGCAAGCACCTATACCAACATCTCACCACACCCACAAACATATGCTAGGGGCACATGCAAGTTTTCATCTCATTCCAATGTTCTCGTGGTCTTCCTCCGGCGAAACCCTGATCTCTGTGCACACTCGGATCGTCTACCCTCCTAGACGGTCCTCTGACAGGGGTAGCCCGGCGTAGCTCTCTCTTGTTTTGTGTTTGTTTAGGTCATAGGGTGATGTCAAACCATGTTGGTTCACAAGTTGGGGCACTATCCTACCCGGTTTCACCTCGACGGGGAGATTCCACCCTTATACGGGCCCGGAACCTTCGCCTCTAGGTTAGAGCGCATGCATGCGAGGGGGGACACATGCAAGCACCTATATATACCAACCTCTCACCACACCCACACACACATATGCTAGGGGCACATGCAAGTTTTCATCTCTTTCCGATGTTCTCGTGGTCTTCCTCCGGCGAAACCCTGATCTCTGTGCACACTCGGATCGTCTACCCCCCTAGACGTTCCTCTGACAGGTGTAGCCCGGCGTAGCTCTCTCTTGTTTTGTGTTTGTTTAGGTCATAGGGTGATGTCAAACCATGTTGGCTCACAAGTTGGGTCACTATCCTACCCGGTTTCACCTCGACGGGGAGATTCCACCCTCATACGGGTCCGGAACCTTCGCCTCTAGGTTAGAGCGCATGCATGCGAGGGGGGACACATGCAAGCACCTATACCAACCTCTCACCACACCCACACACATATGCTAGGGGCACATGCAAGTTTTCATCTCATTCCAATGTTCTCGTGGTCTTCCTCCGGCGAAACCCTGATCTCTGTGCACACTCGGATCGTCTACCCCCCTAGACGTTCCTCTGACAGGGGTAGCCCGGCGTAGCTCTCTCTTGTTTTGTGTTTGTTTAGGTCATAGGGTGATGTCAAACCATGTTGGTTCACAAGTTGGGGCACTATCCTACCTGGTTTCACCTCGACGGGGAGATTCCACCCTTATACGCCAACCTTCGCCTCTAGGTTAGCGCATGCATGCGAGGGGACACATGCAATCACCTATATATACCAACCTCTAACCACACCCACACACACATATGCTAGGGGCACATGCAAGTTTTCATCTCATTCCGATGTTCTCGTGGTCTTCCTCCGGCGAAACCCTGATCTCTGTGCACACTCGGATCGTCTACCCCCCTAGACGTTCCTCTAACAGGGGTAGCCCGGCGTAGCTCTCTCTTGTTTTGTGTTTGTTTAGGTCATAGGGTGATGTCAAACCATGTTGGTTCACAAGTTGGGGCACTATCCTACCCGGTTTCACCTCGACGGGGAGATTCCACCCTTATACGGCCAGAACCTTCGCCTCTAGGTTAGGCGCATGCATGAGGGGACACATGCAAGCACTTCATGTGGTCGGTGAGTGCTATTGAGAACCACATGCGATAATAACACTTACAAACATATAGAAATTTCTCGGGTGTGAGAAGATTATAACGACATTTCATGTGGACGTGTAGACTGCTATTCAGAGGGTACGAAATTATCCAATTAATAAAAAAATATATAAATAATTGATGCAAATACAAAATATATGAAAAATAGAGAAGGCTACGCCGAGGGTGACCGTCGACGTACGTTTCTGATACGCCGAGGGTGGCCGTCGGCGTATGCTATGCCGAGGGTCGCCGTCGGCCTAACCGATGGCACCGTTAGCGTGTCGTCCGTGCTGCCGACATGTGCCACGCGTCCGCTAGCTACGCCGAGGGCCGCCACTACGCCGAGGGTGACCGTCGGTGTAGTGTATGCTACGCCGAGGGCTGGCCAGTTGGGCTGGCCTGGTGCGGTGCTACGCCGCGCCGACGGCCGTCGGCGCATCTGTCCATTCCTGTAGCGCTATAGCATAATAACCTGTCAAGAAATGTTTGGGCCGACGTAGGCGCCGTATCCACCGTCCGTTTTTTTCTCCTCTCGCTCGCACAAGCTTGGAAATGACGTTGGCCGTCAACAGCTTACTTTTGACGCAAGAAAAACGGACACTATGCTCATCTATCTATTCAACTCCTTAACCAACACTACACGGATGCATAATTTGGAGCGAAAGAGAGAGAAAAAGAGAGTGTGTGTGTGCGAGCTACGGACGGAGCATATATACTAGCTCGCCTTCTTGTTTCTTCCGCCAGCCAGCCATCCATGACTCGATCGATCGCAAGTACAACTAGGAATCAGACATTTCTATTCCCGCACCAACGTACTCCTATTTGCCGTCCAAATCATCGCACCCAGCAGGACGACGAAATCGCTCCGTCCATATTCAACCGAGGATGAGGACAGACGAAGAAATTAAGAGTGAATTCCATTTTTTATCTTTTATTTGTGTATTTATAATACTAATTATTCTATATAGTGAAAATTTATCTAAATTATCATGTTTGGAAATTTTAAACCCTCATTTTCTGATGCATATCTATTGGACAATGTGTGAGGTGACGATTGAACTTCGAAATTATTGAGATGGCAACAAAGAATAGAATATTTGATACAGAGAAGGGTAGATATGATCGACGGCGACGCCCTCCGATCTTGATATATTTTGTGACGGCACATCGTTCTAATATGTCAGTCTTATTCCAAGAACACGTATTTAATACTAAAATAGGACAAAATCATGCTTAGAATTTTCTTAAATAGGATATTCGAACATAACTTCTACTAAATAGGATAATTAGTGTATTTAGTGTCTCAAATACGCAAATAGAGAGTAAAAAGTGGAATTCACTCCGAAATTAAAGACCGCGTGATAATCCACGAAGACGATGGCCAGAGCGACGAGAGCACGCGCGGGACGAAGAAAATCTCGATCGGGAAGGAGAAAAGACAAGGGAAGTAGTAGCTAGTGGCAAATTTGACACGTAATTACGCCGTTGGCACGCAAACGCAAGCAAGCAAAGCATGGACGTACTAGGAGCTTGGAGTAGTGTAGATCGATCAGTAGTAGCACGGTACCAACCTCGAGGTCGAACTCGGCGCGGTCCTGCTTGAGGAGGTAGAGAATGGCGAAGAGGTCCTCCGTGTCCACGTCCGTGTCCAGCAGGATCCGACGGGGCGGTGGCCGCCTGCTCCTGCCCGCGCCCGCCGTGGCGAGCAGCGGCACGAGAAGGAGAAGCAAGGAAAGCGTTGGCCTCGCCATTGATTACGTTGGTCCCAAGCCGGCGGAGCTTTGAGCTTCTCCCGCCTATACTTAAGAGCAGTGGCCAAACGACTTGCGCGTCTATATGTAGTACTAGGAAAGTTGGCGCGGCATGCCGCGCCCGTGGCTTAATCTGATTTGTGTATGTGGTCAGGTTTGATGTTGATGTGGATTTGAAATGTTGATGCTAGCCAATGTGTTCAATATAACAGGAGTAGTAGATCAGTAGATGTATTTAAAACGGAACTATGTCTCTTGCTAGGTTAGCTATTACTATAGGTGGGTCAGCTAGTAGTATTGATACATCTATATCCGTTCACATAATCTCACATAATCCAGGAGACTCTGGCATAGATAGTACACGGAAGAAACTAAGTTTGTAGAATCTAATTACGGAACAGAGATAAACCAATGGTTCATGAATGATAGATTTACGTAAGAGTACTTTACTTAACACGCCGCACCAAGTTCCCTAGTGTTTTCTTAAGCGTGACCAGTCAAGGGCCTTTTGGATGCTAGGATTGAAAAACCATGAACAAAAAATAAACATTAATTTCATAGGTTTGTCTGTGTAAACACAGAGGACTGTAAAATCTCAGTTTAAAATGTCTTGCACTTTATAGCTGATGATAGGACTGGCTTACGTCCCATATTGCCTTCATGTGAGTATGCATGGAATGAGCGGATGTACTGTTAGGTCATACACATAGTGGCAGTCTGGCAGTATGTGTGTATCTGTAGTATCAGTAGCCATCTTCATTTTCATGGCCAAATAATTTACGAAATGGGAAATCTAAAGATCAATAAAATGGTGTCCTACTTGTTAATCACTACAACTACATTGGTGGCCTACTTGGTAATCACTACAGCTACATTGGCTTGTGATCTCGTACAAACCTTTGTCGTGCCAAACGATAGAAGAGCAACGTAAGTCTAACATGGACTATCAATCAGAACCGAACCTCTCTTGGAATTCAGTGAAATACCTTCCATGAATAACCTCCAACTATATCCCTTTGACTGTCTTTGTTTCTCAATCCTCACAGAATCGCTGATGAGACCCTGCTTCTAAGACTCCTAGCCTCTTCTAGGCCATGGACACCTTTGACAAACCCAACTGAGTTTGAGCCTGGGAGATACAGTGCAACACGACGTAGATGGTGCCTGGGGCTCCCATGGTCGCCGCCTCCCTGCCCTGCTTGAAGTAGCAGAAATTCACGAACACAAAAAATGTAAATCGCAAATACAGGTGGCAGGCCATGTAGACTATATATATTTCTAAAGATACAACTCTATTTTTTGTGTGCTCTAGTATATATAGTATAAGACTGCAGATGAACAAATCCTATGATCCAAGAAGAAAACCATGCGACAATAGAGATGAATGAGTCCTAACTATGCGGCATGCAAATAGAAATTCCTAAACATTGGAGATCGTAGTGTACTCTCTAAATAGGAAACTTGGAAGTTTAAACTGCACATAGTTAACACAATTGTACTCGTGAAATTTATTTTCAGTATACTCTAAATTAAGCGCACCATCATGTCTTAATGTCAAGCGTGCAGGGTCCTGAGAAGCAGGCATCACATTGAAGTACAATAAAGAATTGATGGAAAAAAAGTAATGTGATAACTTCCTTTTGTATATATACAACAGGGCCTTTCCTTTTCATTCTTAAGCCCAGGAAAAAGTGAAAAACAACTATCCAAAGATATATGCAGGTGCATAGGGCTTGAAATAATCTACCAAAGGGTTTAAAATCTCTCTCTCTCATTAACATCTGAGACACCTTTGTATCATCAATCTTTATCAAGTAGGAAGATGATTAAGCATGAACAAATTATCCAATAAGAATGAATTTTCCACTGAAGAAGATGATTAAGCATGAACAAATTATCCAATAAGAATGAATTTTCCACTGAAGTGGTATTAAAACAGCCAACACCAGGGCCTACAACACCGTTCTTGCATAACCATGTTTTATAGAACATAATATAATTTGTTTGCCCGTCGAATCATATAGTGAATACCAAGAGTGGTTTTCGTATGTATTTGAAAGCCATATTTCAGAACAATGCCTGTATTTCTCCAAACATACTGATAAAGTTATTAAACAGTGGTCTCATTTACCACTTATCAAACCAAACTAAATTAATTCCTGTTAACTACAGGATCCAAAAGCTAATATTTAGTTCATTTGAAAATAGAAAAGGTGATATAACTAAAATGATGCAGTAGCTCAGTCAATATTATCCGATGACCAGAAAACAAATCAAAAATAAAATTGCGGAAATGTGGAGTAAAAGTTAATGGCAGGAAATATATATTTGCGAACAAAGGACTTGTACATATCCTTACATCTCATCCAACGACCATGTATACTTGAATCCTCTATGTGTCAAGCATCCTGGACACTGCAAGATAAGGTACCACATAAAATTACCATAACACCAAAGCACAGCAGCAACAGCAAGCGCTGTTGCACTACTGAGAGCAAACACAAGCTAGCCCTAGCATGACTGGATTGAAAACAGGCATGAGTCTTATGTATCAAAACCATTTGAAGCTCTATGCATTACGATAGCCTTTAACTGAATATAGTGCATCTCAAACAGGAGAAGGACTATCTTAGAGCCAACATCTCCAAATTCTCTAAATGATCTAGATCACACCAAACTTTGTAGTTACCTCAGAGCTAAAATGTCAGACATTAGAATTTCTCGCTCCATGAACATAACTCTTAGAATCTGCAGAAAAGAAAGGCTACAGAAGTTTTAAAATAGCTGAGCTTATCAACTGGTGCATAAAAAGAAGACATGAATGGTATAGATACATTTGAATCTAGACAAAACCAAGTCAGTTATACAGATGACATATAAAGTATTTCACGGAAAAATAATACACACTGTTTTTTTTTACGAAATGAACCACACTATATATACTCTAAATTAAGTAGTACTATCACATACTAATCTATTCTACTCCCTCGTTGCACAAAGCCTGAAGCTTTTTCTGAAGGGAAAAAATCTCAGCTCAGGTTTACCAACATAGAATTCAGATTAGAAGTACTACACGTACGATGTTTTCTCCTTATTCTGCTCCTACCACATCTGGGCGTTCATCTCCACAAACTTTTCACGGCTGTACAAAATCAAAACCCAAATTCAAGAAGATAAAAGTTTGTCAGACCGGATCATCACATCGTTCACAAAATAAAATCAAAATCATCATAGGGTACTCAGTACTCCAAGCAAAGGAGACCGTCTGGAAATTATGGCTAGTTCTAGAGGAGGAGATTCTCAAGACCTGAAACGGTGCAGCTCGCGGACAATGATGTACAGGCCGGGATCGTCCTAGATGACCCACTCGGTCACCACCACCTCGCTGGTGTTGCTGACGGCAGAGCCCTGGCGGCGGCGAAGGCGCCTATGGAGGCGCGAGTGGAGCAGGCGGTGGGGAAGGGAGTGTGGAGGAGGCGGAGGGTTGGCGCAGCCAGCCGCCAGCGATACCGTCATGGTCGTCCGCGTCTTCGGAAGGCGCTTGCTCTAGCGGTGTCCAGTGGCGAGCCGGGAGGGGAGGAGGCGGCGCACGGGAGATGCAGGAGGCGGCGCCGGGTGTGCTGTCGGGGCCAAGGGAGAGACATCTAGGGAAGAAGATAAGGCCCACGTCGGCCTTCCAGAAACATCTCGACCGGCTAGCGAGGAACCGAATGAAAAACAATGAAAATAAACCGAACAGGAAAAGAACGGGTACTGTAGATCGCATCTACAGTAACACAGTCTGATTTGGCACATCTAAACGATCGTTGAGATGGTTGTTTTTTATATATGTAGTAATATCTGTGGCTGTATGCCAGCGAGTGTGCGTGCTGAAGCTAGGGGAGATGAGGGAATGGATGGGACAGGTGCTGTGTGTGTTGGTTCCTCACACTCCTGGAGTGAATATTGTGAAGAAAGTGGATTTTCAAAATAAAACAACATGCTGATGAGTCTATTGATATATACAAGGCTCATTTAGAATGGATGAATGGGACCGAGGATAATTATGAGACTTTATTTAGCGTGAGAGCGCTTGCCATTATTTGGTCGCTTTGGCTATATAGAAATGACAAGACTTTTAATAACGTTGTATCTTCTCCCTTGCAGGTTATCTATCGAGTCATGACTGTCCTTCGATCATGGATTTCTCTATAACGTATGGAGTTTCACGACTTGCTTGCAAGAGGATGTATACGGTTGGAGGATACGGCGTGGGATATCTTCTCCCGGTATGGATGGCAGCAAACGTTCTGGATAGATCTTCCTTAGCTTGTTTAAAAAATTTAGCGAAAATCCAGTACAATTCTTCAGCTCCAACCAGACACACATGTTTCGCCTGATTCTGCATGCAAATTGCAAAGCAGGAATCCTATACTACGCCGTGGATATTTTTAATTAAATAGTAAAATTGTATCCAGGCATGGATGGGACAGGTGCCGTGTGTGTTTGTTCCTCACACTCCTGGAGTGAATATTGTGAAGAAAGTGGATTTTCAAAATAAAGCAACATGCAGATGAGTCTATCGATAAATACAAGGCTCGTCGCTCGCGGGTTTACTCAGCACTATGGTGACACATTCAGTCCTATCATTATATGAATGGGTATATATGCTGACGGCCGGTCGCCGGTTACTACGCCGACGGCTAAACGTCGGGGCCGTTGGCGTAGAGATAAGGTCGGTCCCGTCAAGCAGCCGTTAGCGTAGAATTTCCCTTGACGTATCATATACTACGCTGACGGCTGTCCTCGGCGTAGCTATTTTTTTTACCTTATTAAACTTTGAAAAAATTATAACTAAATTATTCTAATTCGAAAAAATACAAATAATATATTAAAATTTGCAGAAAAATAAGATCTATCTACACTCAAATATTACACATTTGTAAATAAAAAATAATTGAAACATAAAATATTATATATA
The DNA here is from genome assembly GCA_030063025.1 of Avena longiglumis. Taxonomy (NCBI): domain Eukaryota; kingdom Viridiplantae; phylum Streptophyta; class Magnoliopsida; order Poales; family Poaceae; genus Avena; species Avena longiglumis. Next base: position 484,075,592 of record CP125974.1, read on the forward strand.
GTTTAAAACTGACATAAAAAATTCAAAAAAGATCGAAACAATGCGAAACCTTCGCGTGGTGTCATATTATGTGACATAGTTAGAAGAAAAAATATCAAACTTGGTATATTGATTATGTCTAAAAAAAACCTTCACAAAATGACCTATCTCATTCGAGGTTTCTTGGCTTTCGGGTCAAATGACCAATGTTATGGCTAGAATCAAGGCATAGTTTGTGATAATGTGCCCATATTTTGTATACATGTGCATTATGGAATGACGAACAATGTTGTAGGAGGAAGTTTTCCTTTTCGTCGCACTAAAAAGCCATTTTCTATTTTCCGAGCATAAAAAACGGACGGTTTTATGAAGCAACCATCAAATGGCTAATTCAAAATGCTACCACCAAATCTAAAAAAAATACTAGACCATCTTATACGGACAATGTCCCAACAGGGGGATCTGAAACCTTTCCATCCACCCCTGGAAAAAAGACAAATTCCTGTCAAATCGGTAGAAAGTGGGTCAAATATGAACTACATGTACATGATCCGATGCTCATGTTTTTTTACAAAAATCATTTTTAGATTCACAATATGCTATTTTATCAAAGATCCAATGCAAGTTTAGCGAGGCTCGGCCCCGAGCTAAGAATCTCCATGCCCGACGTTCGACAAAATTTGATGATAGTTTAAAACAGGCATAAAAAATTCAAAAACGATCGAAACAATGCGAAATCTTTGTGTGGTGTCATATTATGTGACATAGTTACAAGGAAAAATATCAAACTTGGTATATTTATTATGTCTCAAAAAACCTTCACAAAATGACCTATCTCATTCGAGGTTTCTTGGCTTTCGGGTCAAATGGCCAATGTTATGGCTAGAATTGAGGCATAGTTTATGATAATATGCCCATATTGTGCATACATGTGTATCATGGGATGGCGAACAATATTGTAGGAGGAAGTTTTCCTTTTTGTCACACTATAAATCCATTTTTCATTTTCTGAGCATAAAAAACGGACGGTTTTGTGAAGCAGCCACCAAATGGCTAATTCAAAATGCTACCACCACATTTTATAAAAATAATAGACCAACTTATATGGACAATGTCCCAACAGGGTGATCTGAAACCTTTTTGTCCACCCCTGATGTAAAAGACAAATTCCTACCGAATCGATTGAAAGTGGGTCAGATATGAACTACAGGTACATGATCCGATGCTCATGTTTTTTCACAAAAATCATTTTTAGGTTCACAATATGCTATTTTATCCAAGATGCAATGCAAGTTTAGCGAGGCTCGGCCCCGAGCTAAGAATCTTCATGCCCGCTGTTCGACAAAGTTTGACGATAGTTTAAAACGGGCATGAAAAATTCAAAAACAATCAAAACAATGCGAAACCTTCGCGTGGTGTCATATTATGTAACATAGTTACAAGGAAAATATCAAAATTGATATATTGATTATGTTTGGAAAAAAACTTCACAAAATGACCTATCTCATTCGAGGTTTCTTGGCTTTCGGGTCAAATGACCAATGCTATGGCTAGAGTCGAGGCATAGTTTATTATAATTTTCCCATATTGTGCATACATGTGTATCATGGGATGGCGAATAATGTTGTGGAAGGAAGTTTCCTTTTCGTCGCACTAAAAAGCCATTTTCCATTTTTCGAACATAAAAACTGACGGTTTTGTAAAGCAACCACCAAGAATAATTCAAAATACTACCACCACATTTTACAAAAATACTAGAAAACCCTATTTGGACAATGTGAAAAAGATAAATTCCTACTGAATCGGCAAGAAGTGGGTCAACTACAGATACATGATCTGATGCTCATGTTTTTTTATACAAAAATAATTTTTAGGTTCACAATATACTATTTTATCAAAGATCCAATGCAAGTTTTCCTTTTGGTCGCACCAAAAAACCATTTTTCATTTTCCGAGCGCAAAAAAGGGAATTTTCTGAAGCAACCACTAAATAGCTAATTAAAAAACGGGGGGTTTATGATTAGTTTATATGGATATCATATTTAGATTCCTTTCATTTTTCTGATCAATTTAGACATATTATTTATCAGATTCCGATTTACGGATTTAAAGATATTAATTAATCCATATTAAATAGAAAAATAGAAAAAAAGTAAAATTATTATATTTTTATTTGAATTCAATAGTATTTTAAATTGAATCAGTAATATTTTTACTTATTCATTGTTGTTTACTTAAATAAGTGTTTGTAGTTTCAAAAAAAAACATGTGAAAGAGTTAATAGGATTGATATCATAGTATTGACAACTAGGTACAAATTGCTTCGCGGAAACTGATTCGGAAGGAACTGAGAAGTTAAGCGTGCTCGAACTGGAGTAGTGCTATGATGGGTGACCGAGCGGTAAGTTTGTTAAAGACTGCAATTTGATAAAAAATAAAATGTAATTAGTGTTAAAAATGTTCCAAGTGGGAGATTAACGATTCAAACAATTCAAAAATTTTAAAATGTTGAAAAAAATCAATTTTTTTTTGGATTTTTTACAACCTGTCTTTATTATGTCGACGGGGCTATGCCCGTCGGCGTAGCATACGCCTATGTTCGAGATATGCCCAAGAGGCAATAATAAAGTGCTTATTATCATATCTTCATGTTTATGATATATGTTTACATACCATGCTATAATTGTATTAACCGGAAACATTAGTACTTGTGTGATTTGTAAACTAGCTTGTTGGTTAATATATGATCATGGTTTCCTGATCATGAACATTGAGATGTTATTAACAACATGGTCATATCATTAGGAGAATGATGTGATGGACATACTCATATAGTTAAAGCGTAGCATAAAGATCAAGTCATTTAATATAGTTCACTTGCTATAAGCTTTCAAATACATAGTAACCTAATTCCTTCGACCATGAGATCATGCTAATCACCATCACCGGATGGATGCTTTGATGACATCAAACACCACTTCATAACTAAGTGGTTATAAAGGTGGAATTGAGTGTTTGGAAAGTATGTGTTGAGGCACATGGATCAAGAGTGAGATTTATCCATCCATATGACGGATAGATATACTCTAGACCCTCTTGGTGGAGTGTCATCCAATTAGCTTGCAATCATGTGACTAACTCACAAGGGATCACATATCACGGGAACAAGAAAAGTGTACTTATCAGTAACGAGGTTGAACTAGGTATGCAGAGATACCGACGACCAGACCTCGAATAAGTAAAATATCACGAGACAAAGGGAAATTGGTATCATATGTAAATGGTTCATTCGATCGCACAGTAATCATAGAAATATGTGGGAGCCATATGAATTTCCAGATTTCTCTATTGGTTATTGATCGGAGAAGAGTCTCGGTCATGTCTGTATAATTCATGAACCGTAGGGAGACACACTTAAGGATTCGATGTTCTTTAGTAGATATGGAATGTAAGTAGGGAGACCAAATGTTGTTCGGAGTCTCAGATGGGATCTGGGATATCACGAGGAGATCCGGAATGGTCCGGAGAATAAGATTCATATAAGGAAAGTCCAATTCCGGAGTTAGGGAATGATTCTGGTGTTTTCACCGGAATGATCTAGAAGGGTCTAGAAGGTTCACCGGACCGAAAGGGGAAGGGTGCATGAATGTGTCATGACTAAGTGGAATGATTGCATCATGTCCAAGGTCGCTTGGTTGGGCGTTTTAAAGAAATAAATTAAACTCCAATTTGAAAGTCAAAAGGCAAGTTTGAAAAGTCAAATTGGGACAATGTGTCCTGGTGGAGGAAGGAAGGAAAGAATCCTTCTCTCCCTCCACCACAAGACAAGTAGGAGAGGGAGTTGGGGAAGGATACAAACTACCCTCTCCCAAGTTGCCCTCACTCTCATAAATATAGGGGAGGGGTGCCCCAAGAGACCACCACAACCAGCCCTCCAAGCCGCCGTCGCGCCGCTGTCTCCTGCCAGCGCCGCCGCCGGATCGTCACTGCCGGATCGTCGCCGCCGTCCTAGCCGCCGCCGACTCCACCTCCTCATCTCCGGCCTCTAAACCCTAGATCGCCGGAAACCCTAATTCTCCACCATAACCTGCTCCGGCTTAGGCGAAGCCCTGCAGGATCTTCCCTCTACTTCCGACACCACGTTGTCGTGCTGCTGGAATCACGAGGAGAGAACTACAACCTCCATTGCCTGCTAGAACAAGGGATAGGAAGGTCTTCATCGAGTATAGAACGTGTGACCGACTGCGGAAGCGCTGCCAGAACGCAGCACCGGAAGGATCGTCTACACGATCTTGAGATCGGCAAGTGTACGACTACATCAACCACGAGAATCTGCTCTCATTAACTGCTTTGGATCTTCGAGGGTTAGTACTCTATCAACTTGTTGCACTGATCTTGTAGATAGATCTTGGCTTGATCATAGATTAGATCTTGATTGTGTGTTCATGTAGTAGATTTTTTTTGGTTTCCATGCTACGAACCCCTTTAGTGGTATCGGATCCGTGTCTATGAGTAGATCTGTTGCACGAGTAGAACACAATGGTCATTGTGGGCGGTGGTGCTTTTATTATCAATTGCTTCTTGTGTACTTTGCATCTTGCGGTATGGTGGGATGAAGCGGCCCGGGCTAACCTTAGATGACATCACTCATGAGACTTGCTCCACGCTTAACATGCAACTTGTATTGCATAAGTGGCTTTGCGGGTGTCTGTCTCTCCCATCATAGTAAAGATTCAATTTAAAATGAGCACTTGATAGTTCAAGCATCAACGTTGTGGTTCTTGTTCGTAAGTTAGGATGACACCTATTGAAAGCCTCAAACCAAGTAAAATATGCAAATAAAATTAGAGGCGTCTAACTTTGTTTTGCAGGGGTGTGTTGTGATCTGATATGGCCATGATTGTGATTATATATAATGTATGCAATGATCCTTATTATAAGTCGGCAACCGGCAGGAGCCTTATGGTTGTCTTTTAATTTCATTAAGACATGCGTATCTATTATTCAAAGTAGTTGTAATAGTTGATGCTGGTGCACGACAACCATGGAGCGGTGCCATTGACCTTGATGCCTGATGACCCACAAGTGTAGGGGATCACAACAATCTTCGCAGGTAGTATTACCCAATTTATTGATTCGACACAAGGGGAGGCAAAGAATACTTGCAAGCCTTAACAACTGAGTTGTCAGTTCAGCTACACCTAGAAATAGTTCTTGCTCACAAAAGTTTATCAATAGCAAAAGTTTGGTAGTAGTAACAGCAAAGCAACAGAAACAGTGGAACAAGAGCAATAGTAACAGTAACGGTAACAGTAGGATTCGAGTGCGGTAGGCATAGGGATGAATGGACGGACGTTGCATGGACGAGTCTAAACATGTAACTTCAAGATCTAGGGCATTGCATATAAATAATAACAAGCATCCAAGTACTAAACAATCCTAGGCATGTGCTCCAAATATAGTCATACATGCTCGCAATGAGAACTTGCACAACATCTTCTGTCCAGCCAGCCCGTGGCAGCGGGGCCTCTAGGGAACTACTGGAAATTAAGGTGCTCCTTTTAATAGATCACCGGAGCAAAGCATTAACACTCTGTGAACACATGTAATCCTCACACCACAACCATCCCCTCTGGTTGTCCCAATTATTGTCACTTTGGGGCCTTTGGATCCGGGCAATGATATATGTACACAACTTGAAGTTAAAATCACAAACAATACTATCATAATGATTCAATAATAAGTTCAGATCTGAGATCATGGCACTGGGGCCCTAGTGACAAGCATTAAGGACAACAAGTTGCGACAAAGTCAAATAGCACTAATAGAGATACTAGGCACTATGCCCTAACAGATCTTATTCGATTACATGATAGAACTCATCCAATCCCTACCATCCCCAAGCCTACAACAAGGGATTACTCACTCATGGATGAGGGAAACATTGGTGGTTGGTGGAGATGCGTTAGTGATGACGATGGCGATGATCCTCTCTAAATTCCACGTCCCGGCAGGGTGCCAGAACGGAGTTTCTGGATCCGAATCTTGGTTTCTGGTGGCGGCGGCCGAGCGGAACTCTTTCTGGAAAACTATCGAACCCCCTCGGTTTTTAGGTCGAAAGGCAACTTATAGGTGCAGAGGGAGGCTGAGGGGTGCCTGGGGTGGCTGCACCCCCTCCAGGCGCGACCAGTGGTGGGTCCGCGCCTGGGGTGGGTGTGGTCCCCCAGGCCTTCTCTCTGTATCGTCTTCTGGCTCCGTGGATCTTCTGGTGAAATATAGTTTTTGGCATATTTTCCGGGAATTTTCCTGATAGTTCTTTTTCTGCACAAAAACAATACACCAAGGTAATTCTGCTGAAAACAGCGTCAGTCTGTGTTAGTTGTATCCAAATCACACAAGTTTAGAGGAGAAACAATAGCAAAGTGTTCGAGAAAGTAGATACGTTTTGGACGTATCAACTCCCCCCAAGCTTAGCTTATTGCTTGTCCTCAAGCAATTCAGTTAGAAGCTGAGTGCGATAAAAGAACTTTCACAAACACTTTGCTTAATATGATGTATATATTCTCAGCACAGGAATAGATGCTTAGACAATTCATAATAAGGAGTATGCAACTAAGTCTACTCAATAGTCATTGCAAGCTATGAAGATAAACCAACTCAGTAATAATAAGTAGCATGGAACATAAACATAAGCAACATTGCAATGCTCATAATAAGGTATGATAGAGTGGTATTGTAGGGGTTCGTAGCATGGAAAACAAAAATTTTCTATCGCATACAAACAAACAAGCCAAGATCTATCTACTAGATTGTAGCAACGAGTCGATGGAGGAACTCACCCTCGAAGATTCCAAAGTGGTTAACGAGAGCGGATTCTCGTGGGTGATGTAGTCAATACTCTTCCGATCTCAAGATCGTGTACGATCCTTCAGCGCCACGTTCGGCAGCGCTCCCGCATCGGTCACACGTTCGGTACTGACGAAGACCTTCCTCTCCCTTGTTCCAGCAGTGACGGAGGTTGTAGCACTCTCCTCGCGATTCCGGCGACAACTGTGGCGTACCGAAGTAGAGGGAGATCCCATGAGCTTCGCCTTAAGCCGGTGCGGTATGGTGGAGCTTATGAGAGAGAGGATTAGTGGCCTAGTAATTAGACACACCGATTAGAGGGCTCTAAACCAATTAGAAGGCTCTAAACTGTTGGCTAAAGCAATTAGAAGCTCTAAACCAGAACAGCTCTAAACCGGAGATCTAGAGTAGAAAGTAAAGCGTCTATGGGAGGAGCCTGCCCTCCTTTTATGGGAGGGAGGTCCTGGCCGCGCCAGGGAGGAGGAGTCCCTCCCAAGTCGGCCTTGGGCTGGGCCGAGGAGTCCTACTCCTCCTCCAAAGTTGGTTCCAACTCCTCTTGCTTGTTTCCCACGTTTCTTGTTTTGGCGTTTGACTTTCAAAGCTGGACATTTGACTTTTCTGTTTTAGGATTCAATTTAATCCTTTATTTGGGACAGCAATAACACTTAGTACATGATGCAATCATTCAATGATCAATGACACATTCATGTACCCTTCCCCGGAGTCTTGGGACAATCCGAACCTTCTAGAACATTCCCATGAAAACACGGAATCATTCCCGAACTCCAAAGCGGGACTTTCCTTATATGAATCTTATTCTCCGGACCATTCCGGATCACCTCGTGATATCCGGATCCCATCCGAGACTCGAACAACATTCGGTCTCTTTCTCATAATACCATAACTACTCAAACAACGTCGAATCCTTAAGTGTGTCTCCCTACGGTTCGTGAATTATGCGGACATGAACGAGACACTTCTCCGAACAATAACCAATAGAGGAATCTGGAAATTCATATGGCTCCCACATATTTCTACGATTACTTTGCGATCGAATGAACCACTTACATACGATACCAATTTCCCTTTGTCTCACGATATGTTACATACCCAAGGTTATGATCGGTATCTCTGCATACCTAGTTCAACCTTATTCTTGATAAGTACTCTTTTCTCGTTCCGTGATATGTGATCCCTTGTGACCAAGTCACATGCTTGCAAGCTAATTGGATGACATTCCACCGAGAGGGCCCAGTATATCTATCCGTCATGTGGATGGACAAATCCCACTCTTGATCCATGTGTCTCAACCAATACCTTCCGAACACTCAATGCCACTTTTATAACCAACCGATTACGGTGTGGTGTTTGATGTCATCAAAGCATCCATCCGAGAAAGGTGATATGCATGATCTCATGGTCGAAGGAATTAGGTTACTATGTATCGAAAGCATATAGCAATTGAACTAATGAAATGACTTGATCTTTATGCTACGCTTATCTATAGGAGTATGTCCACCATATCATTCTCCTAACGATATGATCTTGTTGTTGATAACATCTCAATGTTCATGATAGGAAACCACAATCATTAATCAACCAACAAGCTAGTGAAGTATAGAGGCTATACTAGGGACTTCAAATTAAGTTTACAAAACACACAAGTATCAATGTTTCCTTGTTAATACTATTATAGCATGAATGTAAACATTTATCATAAACACAAAGATATAATAATAACTATATTTATTATTGCCTCTAGGGCATATCTCCAGTCTCCCACTTGCACTAGAGTCATCTAATCTAGATTACATGGTAATATACCGAACACCCATGGCAGTTTGGTGTTGGTCATGTTTTGCCCTCGGGAGAGGTTTAGTCAATGGATCCGCCACATTCAGATCTGTGTGTACTTTGCAAATCTTTATATCCCCATCCGGATATGTTCTCGAATAGCGTGAAAACGCAGCTTGATATGTGACTTCTTGTGTGACCTTGGTTCTTGCGCATTGGCTATGGCGCCCATGTTATCACAAGATGATAGACATTGGGTCCAGCGCACTTGGAACCACACCCAGCTCTGTAATGAACTCCTTCATCCATATCGCTTCTTGTGAAGCCTCCGGCGACCATGTATTCCGATTCAGTTGAAGATCTCGCCACAACGCTTTGCTTTGCACTCCTCCTAATCTTCTGCACCATTCAAAATAAATACGTATCCAGATTGTGATTTAGAATCATCCGGATCGGTGTTCCAACTAGCATCGGTGTAACCATTAACAACGAGCTGTTCATCACCTCCATAAGAAAGAACCATATCCTTAGTTCTTCTCAAGTACTTAAGGATGTTTTGATCATTGTCCAATGATCCACTCTGGATCACTTTGATATCTGCTAGTTAAACTAACGAGATATGCAATGTCGGGTCTAGTACATAGCATGGCATACATTAGAGATCCTATGGCTGAGGCATAGGGAGTCTTACTCATCCTTTCTCTATCTTCGGCCGATGTCGGACTTTGAGTTTTACTCAAGGTCGTATTGGGCAACATGGGCAAGAACCCTTTCTTGCTTTCATCCATTCCAAATCTCTTTAGAACTTTGTCCAAATATGTACTTTGTGACAATGATATTTGGCGTTTCGATCTATCTCTATAAATCTTTATGCCTAATATGTAAGCTGCTTCGCCAAGATCCTTCATTGAAAAACTATTATTCAAATATTCCTTGACACTATTAAGAAGGTCTACATCATTCCCAATCAACAATATGTCATCCACATACAAGATTAAGAATGCTCTGAGCTCCCACTCACTTTCTTGTAAATACAAGCTTCTCCATAAGTTTGTATAAAACCAAAACTTTGATTACCTTATCAAAACGTTGATTCCAACTTGGATGCTTGCTTCAATCCATAGATGGACCGTTGAAGTTTGCATACCTTGTTAGCATCTATAGGATCGACAAAACCTTTGGGTTGCATCATATACAACTCTTCATCAATGTCTCCATTGAGGAATGCTGTTTTGACATCCATCTGCCATATCTCATAATCATAATATGCAGCGATTGCTAACATAATCCTCACAGACTTTAGCTTCGCTACTGGTGAGAAAGTCTCATCGTAGTCAACTCCTTGAATTTGTCGAAACCCTTTTGCGACAAGTCGAGCTTTATAGACAGTAACATTACCATCAGCATCTGTTTTCTTCTTGAAAATCCATTTGTTCTCGACAGCCTTCCGGCCATCCGGTAAGTCCACCAAAGTCCATACTTGGTTTTCGTACATGGATCCAATCTCGGATTTCATGGCTTCTTGCCATTTATTGGAATCTGGGCTCATCATCGCTTCCTCATATGTCTCGGGGTCATCGGTGTTGTCCACCACCATGACATTCATAACGGAATCATACCAATCTGGAGTGGTACGAGTTCTCGTTGATCTCCGAGGCTCTGTAGCAACTTCAACCGAAGTTTCATGATCATCATCATTAGCTTCCTCCCTTATTGGTGCAGGCACCACAGGAACTTCTTCCGGTGCTGCGCTACTCGCAATTTCGAGAGAAGGTTCAACAACCTCGTCGAGTTCTACTTTCCTTCCAGTCACTTCTTTCGAGAGAAATTCCTTCTCTAGAAAGGATCCATTCTTAACAACGAATGTTTTGCCTTGGATCTATGATAGAAGGTATACCCAATAGTTTCCTTCGGGTATCCTATGACGACGCATTTTTCCGCTTTGGGTTCAAGCTTGTCCGGCTGTAACTTCTTTACATAGGCTTCACATCCCCAAACTTTAAGGAACGACAATTTAGGTTTCTTCCCAAACCATAATTCATACGGTGTCGTTTCAGCGGATTTAGACGGTGCCCTATTCAAAGTGAATGCGGCTGTTTCTAATGCATAACCCCAAAATGATAGCGGTAAATCTGGTGACATCATAGAACGAACCATATCTAAGAGAGTTCGATTCACGTTCGGACACACCATTCTGTTGTGGTGTTCCGGCGGTGTCAATTGTGAAAGTATTCGAACTTCTTTAAATGCTCGCCAAACTCGTAACTTAGATATTCACCTCCACGATCGAACGTAGAAATTTAATCTTCTTGTTACGTTGATTCTCTACCTCACTTTGAAACTCCTTAAACTTCTCGAAAGTTTCGGACTTATGTTTCATGAAATAGATATACCCATATCTACTCAAGTCATCCGTGAAGGTAAGAACATAACTTGATAACCACATGATGCTACACTCATTGGACCACACACATCGGTATGTATGATTTCCAATAAGTCCGTAGCTCGCTCCATCATACCGAAAATGGAGTCTTAGTCATTTTCCCATCGGACATGCTTCGCATCTTTCAAGTGATTCAAAATCAAGTGATTCAAGAAGTCCATCGGAATGGAGTTTCTTCATACGTTTCACTCGATGTGACCAAGACGACAAGGCCACATAGGTCGAATTATCGCTTGATTTCAAAGCGTTTAGCCTCAATGTTGTTGATATGTGTATTTCCACTATCGAGATTCAATAAGAATAGACCATCTATCAAAGGTGCATGTGCGTAAAACATATTACTCATATAAATCGAACAACCATTATTCTCGACTTAAACAAGTAACCGTCTCGCAATAAACAAGATCCGAGATAATGTTCATGCTCAACGCAGCACTAAATAACAATTATTTAAGTATAAAACTAATCCCGATGGTAGATGAAGAGGTAGTGTGCCGACGCGATCACATCAACCTTTGATCCGTTTCCACGCATCGTCACCTCGTTCTTCGCTAGCTTCCGTTTATTCGGCACTTTGTTTGAGTTACAAATATGAGCAACCGAACCAAGATCAAATACCCGAGCACTACTACGAGTACTAGTGAGATACACATCAATAACATGTATATCGGATATACCTTTCTTCTTGATGTTGCCGTTCTTGAGATCCGCCAAGTACTCTGGGCAATTCCGCTTCCAGTGACCTTCTCCCTTGCAGTAAAAGCACTCTATATCAGGCTTGGGTCCAGCCTTGGTCTTCTTCGTCGGTGCGGTAACTGTCTTACCACCCTTCTTGAAGTGTCCCTTTTGCTTAGACTTGCCTTTCTTGAATTTGGTGGTCTTATTGACCAACAACACTTGGTGCTCTTTCTTGATCTCCACTTCGCAGATTTCAACATGGCAAAGAGTTCGGCAACGTCTTGTTCATGTTCGCATGTTGTAGTTCATCACAAAGTTCTTGTAACTTGGTGGTAGTGATTGGAGGACACGGTAAATCCCCAAAGCATTAGGAATCACAATACCCAAGCTTTGAAGTTTGTTTGCATGCCCGGACATCTTAAGCACATGCTCACCGACGGAGCTGCCCTCTTCCATCTTGCGTTAAAGAACTTTTGAAGCCTCATAGCTTTCAATTGCCGCATGAGTCTCAAAAATTAATTTGAGATCCTCGACAATATCATGTGGGTCGACTCTTCAAACCTTTTCAAGCTCGATTCTAAACCATACAAGATAGCACACCGAACTATGGAGATCTTGATTCTTCCGGCGAGGTAAACGTTCTTTACTTCATCGGAGCGGTGGCTGCAGTGGGTCACCAATGGTGCATCCAGACATAGGTCAAATTACCACCGTGAGGACAATCCTCAAATTGCGGAACCAATCCATGAAGTTGCTTCCATTGTTTTTCAACTTTTCTTTCTCTAGGCGCATTAAAATTGATGGTAGGGGCTGCCATTGATCTACAACATATTTGCAATAGTTTAGACTAAGTTTATGACAAATTGAGTTCAAATTAATTAATGAAATTAAACTAGGTGAACTCCCACTCAAAACAATATCCCTCACATTGTTTTAGTGATCACACGAACCAAATCCACCACATCAACACCGATCATCACGAGAGTTGATATAGTTTCAATGGCGAACAATCATCATGTTCATCATATCTACTATACGATTCATGCTTTACCTTTCGGTAATCCGTGTTCGAGACCATGTCATACATGCTAGGCTCGTCAAGATCAAACCTTAGTTTCGCATGAGCAAATCTGGCTTGCTCACGTTGTATACACTTGCAGAATCTAGAACACCCGATCATCACGTGGTGCTTCGAAACAACAAGCTTTAGCAACGGTGCTAACTAAGGGTGAACACTTTATGATTTGAAATTGATGTGCATGAGGGATCATCTTATAATGCTACCGTCGTCTACTAAGCAATACAAGATGCATAAAGGATTAACATCACATGCAATTCAATATATATGTGATATGATATGGCCTTTCTTCTTCGTGCCTTTGATCTCCATCTTCAAGCACGAACATGATCTCCATCATCACCGGCATAGCATCAAGGTCAATGATGCTTCTCCATGGTTGTCGTCCACCGGCTTCAACTATTACAACTACTTTGAATAGACACGCAGGTCTTAACATAAATTAAAGACAACCATATGGCTCCTGCCGGTTGTCGACTTACATTAAGGAACATTGCATACATCGAATATAATCACAATCATGGCCATTTCACATCACTGCACACCCCTGCAAAACAAAGTTAGACGCTTCTACTTTCTTTGCATATTTTACGTGGTTTGGGGCTTTCAATAAGTGTCGTTCTAACTTACGAACAAGAACCACAACATTGATACTAGCATTGTTGATCACCCGTTGTAAATTGGATCTTAACTATGCTAGGAGAAACATGCACCATAAAGCCACTTATGCAATACAAGTTACATGTCAAGCGTGGAGCAAGTCTCATGAACGATGTCATGTAAGGTTAGCCCGGCCGCTTCATCCCAACATACCGCAAGATGCAAAGTACACAAAAGCAATCTACAATAAAAGCATCAACGCCCACAATGACCATTGTGTTCTACTCGTCTGCAACAGATCTACATATAGACACGGCTCGATACCCTTTGTAGGGTTCGTAGCATGGAAAACAAAAATTTTCTATCGCATACAAACAAACAAGCCAAGATCTATCTACTAGATTGTAGCAACGAGTCGATGGAGGAACTCACCCTCGAAGATTCCAAAGTGGTTAACGAGGCGGATTCTCGTGGGTGATGTAGTCGTACTCTTCCCGATCTCAAGATCGTGTAGACGATCCTTCCGGTATACGTTCGGCGGCGCTCATGATCGGTCACGTTACTCGGCGAAGACCTTCCTCTCCCTTGTTCCAGTGACGGAGGTTGTAGCACTCTCCTCGCGATTCCGGCAACGCAGCGTGGTACGGAAGTAGAGGGAGATCCTGAGGCTTCGCCTTAAGCGGTGCGAGTATGGTGGAGCTTATGAGAGAGAGGATTAGTGGCCTAGTAATTAGACACACCAATTAGAGGGCTCTAAACCAATTAGAAGGCTCTAAACTGTTGGCTAAAGCAATTAGAAGCTCTAAACCAAAACAGCTCTAAACGGAGATCTAGAGTAGAAAGTAAAGCGTCTATGGGAGGCCCTGCCCCTCCTTTTATGGGAGGGAGGTCCTGGCGGCCAGGGAGGAGGAGTCCCTCCCAAGTCGGCCTTGGGCTGGGCCCGGAGGAGTCCTACTCCTCCTCCGGTTGGTTCCAACTCCTCTTGCTTGTTTCCACAGTTTCTTGTTTTGGCGGTTTGACTTTCAAAGCTGGACATTTGACTTTTCTGTTTTAGGATTCAATTTAATCCTTTATTTGGGACAGCATAACACTTAGTACATGATGCAATCATTCAATGATCAATGACACATTCATGTACCCTTCCCCAGTCTTGGGACAATCCGAACCTTCTAGAACATTCCGATGAAAACACGGAATCATTCCCGAACTCCGAAAGGGACTTTCCTTATATGAATCTTATTCTCCGGACCATTCCGGATCACCTCGTGATATCCGGATCCCATCCGAGACTCGAACAACATTCGGTCTCTTTCTCATAATACCATAACTACTCAAACAACGTCGAATCCTTAAGTGTGTCTCCCTACGGTTCGTGAATTATGCGTACATGATCGAGACACTTCTCGAACAATAACCAATAGAGGAATCTGAAATTCATATGGCTCCCATATTTCTACGATTACTTTGCGATCGAATGAACCACTTACATACGATACCAATTTCCCTTTGTCTCACGATATGTTACTTACCCAAGGTTATGATCGTCGGTATCTCTGCATACCTAGTTCAACCTTGTTCTTGATAAGTACTCTTTTCTCGTTCCGTGATATGTGATCCTTGTGACCAAGTCACATGCTTGCAAGCTAATTGGATGACATTCCACCGAGAGGGCCCAGAGTATATCTATCCGTCATGTGGATGGACAAATCCACTCTTGATCCATGTGTCTCAACCAATACCTTCCGAACACTCAATGCCACTTTTATAACCAACCGATTCACGGTGTGGTGTTTGATGTCATCAAAGCATCCATCCAGAAAGGTGATATGCATGATCTCATGGTCGAAGGAATTAGGTTACTATGTATCGTAAAGCATATAGCAATTGAACTAATGAAATGACTTGATCTTTATGCTACGCTTATCTATAGGAGTATGTCCACCATATCATTCTCCTAACGATATGATCTTGTTGTTGATAACATCTCAATGTTCATGATAGGGAAACCACAATCATTAATCAACCAACAAGCTAGTGAAGTATAGAGGCTATACTAGGGACTTCAAATTAAGTTTACAAAACACACAAGTATCAATGTTTCCTTGTTAATACTATTATAGCATGAATGTAAACATTTATCATAAACACAAAGATATAATAATAACTATATTTATTATTGCCTCTAGGGCATATCTCCAACAGGTATATCGCTTGCCTTCGTTTGAAGAGCACAATATGAATGCCAAGGCACCTCTGAAGTTCAAGTTAAGACTAGAGGTAAAGATATCAGAGATACAAGCATCAAAGTCATGACATAATTAACCAAGTTTTGGAACAAACACAAGAATGACAACTATGCTCTCAAGAAGGTGCTCATAGAATAAGTGGTGACTCAACAAAGTTGTGAAAATGGTTTTTTGAAGGTTTGAAAGGCTTACCAATGCTGAAAGGAAGGTACTCGTTAGCTTTGCGCTCTCATTGACCCTATCATAGGCATCTTTATGTGGTTAAGGTGAAAGTGAGGTCCACTATGAATTATATGATTGACAGACCATAAACTGGAAATCCCAAGTCCCTTGAGTACGAGGGTCGCTCCGCATGCTACTCAACTTTGGTCACCTGAAAGTTCTTGTCATTGGAAATACATGCATATCATCGAGAACCGCCAACGGGGTACCCCTTGCACATGGTACATGAGCTTTCCCATAACCAAAATGACAAGGCAAGCAGACAATGAGTATCTCAGCGATCTTTTTATTTACTATGTGCATAGCTTTTTATTGAGGATGCTCCATAGATAACTCACTATGGTGATGCTGCAAGCTTCCACCATGATTAGGCATGGCTTAGGCTAGCGGCCCAGGCGTTTCTCTAACACAATCAGGGCCGGTCCTGAGGGGGGGACTAGCGGGGCAGTCGCCCCGGGCAAAAAAAATTAGGGGCCCAAAAATTTATAGGCCTACTATACATTGTAAAACAGACATTTTTATGAGCTATACATCGACTCCCTTGCTACCAGGAAACAAGCATCGATCGCTCGTAGGGCCTGATCGCTCGCATGCCTCGACGATCGACTCCTAGGCCAAGGAAGCGATCGCTGGACTCGACAACTCCTAGGTATCGGCTCATCGCTTGACCACGACCAAGGCATGTGCTCGACTCGAGTACTCGATGACTCTAGGAATTGGTCTAGACTCTCTTATTCGCTTCGGCTTCGCACGACCGGACATGCCCTGCTTCCCGAGTCTCGTCACCTAATCGCCTCCCCTGGATCATATCGCCTCCCGTTGCCTGATCGCCTCTCAAGCGCCCTGCCTCAAGCCCTTTATGATCGACCGCCAGGCACCCCGTACATAGGAAGGCCATCGACGATCTTCAAATCTGCTTGCTGGTCTGCCCCTGCCCAGCCTTAATTCTTATTTCTTAGTTCTTAATTCTAGTTACTAATTGTTGTTCTTGATTTCTTGTTTGTAGCGAGCGAGGTTAACTGATTATGGCGCATAAATCCGGTGCTTAGAAAAGAAAAATGAGAGAACAAGAAAAGAAATTAATAGAATCAAAGAGAGGACTTTTCATAAATTTTAAAGAGCAACACGAACACTACGAGCAATCCAGATGAGTTGGCGCTAGTTCTTGTGGGGAACACAATAATGTTGATTCGGAATATAATTCTGGTACAGATCATATCAACACAGATGATGACAATATGAGTAATCATGATGATGAATCTGCTAATATTGTATCCTAATATTTCTATCGCTTATCAGATCTTATTTACTATGCCAGTGACTGTTATATAAGCTGAAAGAAGCTTTTCAAAGTTGAAATTATTGAAGAACTATTTGTAAAGTTTCTTCTTCTTATTTAATATAAAAAAACTACACCATAGGGGATTCCCTTACGGTAAATTGTTCAAAAAAAAATTATATGAGATCTGTAATGTCTCAGAAGATGTTAAATGGTTTGGCAACTCTATGCATAGAGAACAAGTTAGTGGACGAGATTGATATCGATTCCATGGTCATAGACTTTGCTTCTAGGAAATTTTAAGGTATCATGCAAACATTTGTTATTTTTATATGAAGTTTATAGTTTGGAGTATACATAAAATATTTATTTTTTATAATCTCATATATGCATAAATTTTATATAATAAGGGCCCCAGAATTTTAGTTTCGGCCTGGGTCCCCAAAATCTCAGGACCGGCCCTGAACACAATGTATAAACTCCATGAACTCACAACCTCCTCTTTTATTTCACATCGTCGACATCCATAAACAAAAGATCAAAGAATCAACTAGATGAGATATCCAATAGGCGTTGAAAGCGTTCCCTGTGACAACACGGTTCTGCTGACTTCCAGCATATAATAAGCAAGCATATAACTTTCATGGACTAGTCATAATCGTTTAGGATTATTAAGCGCAAGGAATAAAGTGTGCCATCAAGTTCGTGAGAGCTTTACTAACTAACTTTCTCAAAACAGACAAACATTTTATTTTGGAAGAAAACACGGCATATAGAATATGCGTTGAAGTAGCAAATGATGCTAATGGGTAGGTATGGTGGACACAGCTGGTAATATTGGTTTTGGGGAGTTGGAAGCATAGGTAGAGCACATACTCAGTGCAAGTGAAGGCTAGCAATAGAGAGGGAGCGACAAACGAGAGAGCAATGACTGTCATAATCATGCTTGCAATAAAACAATACTAATTATGGCATGAAAGTGATACAAGAACTCTGAGGCAAAATAAATCATCGAGGCTTACTGACTATTGATTAGTCATATGCATGCGTGAGCATGTGCCAAGTCGATTCACATGAACAGTCAAAGGAGGATACCACAATATCATACCAAAGTATGAATAAAACAATGCAAGAAAACATTCATATGACATGCTACAAACTATTAGCAAGTTGGAGATAATCATAGACAAGCAAGAACTACTAAGCATCCATAATGACATACGCCCTACACAAACAAGCTAAGTGATGCTACACTCAACAGGGAGGAAGAGTGCTTCATTGTAAACTCCAAGAGCAAGGCATGAAGAGTACAACAGCAAGATTTCCCTCAGTAGAAACCGAGGTTATCGAACCAGAAGGAGGAAGGAAATGTCACACAGGTGTTGGAAGCAACATGGAGACCTGCACAACACAAACTCAAGACTCTGTCCCAACGAATAAGTGAGGTTGTCAAGCTCACCGGTTTGCTGTAACAAAGGATTAAACGTATGGTGTGGAAGGTAATGGTTTGCATCAAGTAAACAAGTAACAGTGTAAGATGAATCAGTGGTAAAGATTGGACCGGGGTCCATAGTTCACTAGAGGTGCTCTCCTTAGATAAACAACATGGCATGAAGGGTAAACAAATTACAGCGAGGCAATTGACATGAACTGAGCAAGGCATAACAATGCAATTACTAGCCAGAAAGATCCTATGAGGTTGATTAGGCAATAAAACAATATACATAGACCATAATCCAACTGCATCTATGACTAGAAGTCCACCTTCAGGTTATCATCCGAACCCCCTCTAGTATTAAGTTGCAAGCAACAGACAACTGCTTTAAGCAAAGTGTGTAAGGTAAACAGTCCACATGTTCCTTGAACAAGAAACCGTTGTTTTCTCCCTAGTAGCAACAACACATCTACAACCGAAGATATTATTGTCACTTCCCTTGGAAACTAGAGGCATGAAACCACTATCGAGCATAAATACTCCCTCTTGGAGTCACTAGCAACTACTTGGCCAAGATAACCACTAGCAACGGAGAGCATGCAAGATCACAAACAACACAGACATGATAGAATCATAAAGATAGAACCATTAATCAAACTAACATAATAATCTCAATATCCATCAGATCCCCGCAAACACAACATGCATGATTACAAATAGATTAGATCTTGATCATGAACGGAGCTCACAAGATCTATACATGAAAGCACAAGGAGGAGATACAACCATCTAGCTACTACATGGACCCATAGTCCAAGGTGGAACTACTCACAAATCACACCGGAGAGAAGGCCTCCGGGATGATCTCCCCTCCGGCAGGGTGCCGGGAAGAGCTTCAGATCCCCCCGCTCTAGGGACGATGGTGGTGGCGGCTACAGACGGTTTCGTAGAATATTGATCGGGTACTGAGAGTTTCTGCATCGGGGTCTTCTTATAGGCGAAGGGGTAGACCGAGGCGGCCGCCAGGGCGGCCAAACCCTAGCCAGGTGCGGGCTAGGGCCCACCCGCACCTGGGGGGGGGGGGGTTCTGGCCCCTCTTGCCGGCCCCTCGGGCTCTCTTCTAGACTTCTTGTTCCCCACGGAAAGTTATTGACTTTGTCCTTCGTCCCGTCCAATTCCGAGAATATTTCTTTACTAACTTTTCTGAAACCAAAAACAACAGAAAACAGGCATTTGACAGTGTTGCAACTTGTTAATAGGTTAGTACCAGAAAACATGTAAAAAGCACCTCAAAGTGTAGACAAGTAAAGCAAAGTAGATACTAAACAAGCATGGAGCATAAAAAATTATAGATACGTTTCCAACGTATCAACATCCCCAAGCTTAACTCCTGCTCGTCCTCAAGTAGGTAAGTGATAAAAAAAATAATTTTTGAGGTGACATGCACCCTCACAATAAAGATCCAACCATTTGCAAACATTGAAAGCTAGGATCAAAGAACTCTAAACATGTGCATGAAAGATGGAATTCTAACAATAGGACATAGTAACTATGCATGCAACATGGCAAGCTACAAACAAAGATCATGAATAACATGCATTGAAAAACATTTGTTTATTTCACATACAGAAAACATAGCATAGTGGCAATCAGCTTGTCCCTCATAGAGTAGCAATATAGATGCATAGGACACCTTCAAAGTTCACAAGGGTGACTAGAAACAAGTAGCACAAGAACAAGTAATACCACAATATGCATCAATTAATAAGCTTTGGAACACTACACACAGAATGCCAACTATGCTCTCTTAATGGTGCCTAAAGGTAGAAGGTGGAGACTCAATAGTGATGGAAGAAAGGCCTTTTTGTAAAGGAAGCAGGGATTACAAGTTTCAAAAAGAGCTTCCAAAAATTATGGTACTAGTTAGCTTTCATTCCTCATTGCCCCTATCATAAGCATATTGAAGTGGTTAAGGTTAAAGTGGCAAAGCTGGAGTATATGCTGGACAAAGTATAAGTTGGCAATCTCAAGTCCCTTGACTATGAGGGCTACACCTCATGGATACTCAACTTAGGGCCCAGGCAAGTTCTTGTCACTGTAAGTATTTGCATATCATTGAGAACCGCCAACGGTGTACCCTTGCACATGGTACAAGAGCTTTCCCATAACCAAAATGACAAGGCAAGCAGACAATGAGCATCTCAGCAATTCTTCTTATGTACCATGGGAATATGGTGCTTTTTTCTCTCTTTCCTCTTTTATCAATGTGTCTCTCTTTTTTTATAAGAAGAATGCTTCATAGATGTCACTATGGTGATGCTGCAAGTTTCCACCATGATTAGGCATGTCTTAGGCTAGCGGCCCAGGCGTTTCTCTAACACAGAATACGAACTCCATGGACTTACAAGTTCCCACTTCATTTCACACCGGTAACATCCATAGACAAAATAGCATGATATCAACGGAGTACAAAACGTACAAGTGCAATGTTGAAAACATTCCCCGTGACAGCACGGTTCTGCTAATCCCAACTTATAAGTGCAAGCATATACAAAAAGTTGCCTCAATGGTTCAAGTTTATTAGGGGAAAAGAATAAAATGTGCCATCAAGTTCGTGAGGGCTTTAATCACTAAGTTTTCACATAACAAAATAGTTTTTAATTGGAAGATAGTTGAAAACAAGAATATACTTGGAATGGTGTAACACACCATGCATAGGAGTTTATAGTGGACACTTTGGAATAACTTGGTTTCTTGGGGGTTGGAAGCATGAGTAGAACTTACTCATACAAGTGGGGGCTAGCAAAAGACTGGGAGTAACCAAATAAGAGAGCAATAATGGTCATAATCATGCAATGCAGCAAAGCATACTAATCAATGCAAAGAGTGGTACTACAAGTAAAGGACTAAATGATCATAGAGGCCAATTGTGACTTGTCATAGTCATAACATGGTGTGAGCATGTGCCAAGTCAACCCAAGCAAAAACATCAAAGGAGAATACCACAATACTATGCTTTTGCATGTTAAAATAACGCATAATTTCTTGAAGGCACACTAAGCAATCCCAATTGTTTGGAACAAGACATGCTACAACAATAATCACTAAGCATAATGCTAAAACAACACCTAACATGTCATGCTAAAGTCTAAGTCACAGTCAATGCAAGCTCCTCTTGCACTTCAAGCAAGAACTTACTACTCCTTTCCAAACACCAAGCAAACTTATTTGCAAAACAACACGGCGAGAACGGGGGTCCAAACTACTTTATTCAAGCAAACTAAACAAACTAAGCAAAGCAAACAAAAACTAAGACGCTCCAAGAACAACACAACTATGCATGAAATAATAAAAGTGAAGTGTCTAGACAGACCTGAGCTTTTTATTGATGAAGAAGGGGATGCCTTGGGCATCCCCAAGCTTTGACGCTTGTACCTCTTGGATATTTCTTGGGGTGACACCATGGTGGCATCCCCAAGCTTGATCTTTTGTCCATTCTTCATCTCATTGCATCATTCTCTCTCTACGAAACTTCACACAATCTTCATTAGCAACATTAGCTTATTCAAAAGATATTAGACCACTGGCAAAGCTTTGGAACAGCAAGGATTTTTACTAAAAACACAATCTACTGAAGTAACTCCTTCAAAGAAACTCAAGTTACCTAAAGAGAGCTCAAAAAGGAATCAATAAGAAGCAAATGCAAATAATGGCAGAAATTTGTCAAAACAGACCAGCAGGTAGAAACAAATTTTTTCGAACATCTTCTATTGCTCAAATCAAAAAGTTTTGAACTAACGAAAGTTATCCAACATACTGGTGGATTTATTCGTAAATTGTGAGCTCAATTCGAGTTACACAGCCTCCTCACGAATATTTTTTGGTGGAGGAAAGAAATCTGTTTCGGGACAGCAACTCCTCAAATCTTACTTCCCTATCATTAAAGGTCATTCTAGGCAAAAAAAAGCAAACAAAAAGGATAAGGAGAGGTCATTACATAATTAATAACTTCAAGACTCAAGTAAACTCTTGGGTTATCTCCCAACAAGTACTTTTCTTTAACGCCTTTAAGTTAGGCATGATAGCTTGAGAAGATGCTCACATAAGAATTATGAATTGAAGTCAAAGAGAGCATCAAGAAGCAAATTCAAAACACATTAAGTCTAACCCACTTCCTATTCATAGGAATCTTGTACACAAATAAATTCACAAAGAACAAAGTGACAAGCATAGGAATATAGAACAAGAGTAACTTCAAAACTTTCAGCACATAGAGAGGTGTTTCAGTACCATGAAAAATTATACAACCATACTTTCCTCTCTCATAATAATTTTCAGTAGCATCATGAATAAACTCAACAATATAGCTATCACATAAAGCATGCTTTTCATGATCTACAAACACATAATTTCTATCAAGCTCAAAATAGTGGGATTAAAACCTTCACAGGTTTTACCCAAAGTAGATATTTCAAAAGGATCCACAGGAACATAACATTCATCCTCCTTTGGTAAGCATGGGGGTCAATCAAATAATATAAGGGGTAAAGAGTTACTCTCATTAGAAGGTAGAAATGGGTAGATCCATTCTTCCTCCTTTTGTTCATCACTCTCCTTCTCTTTTTCATCTAATGAGCTTCTAGTTTCAACAATTTCTTCTTCCATAGGCTCATGCAAGGCTTTAGTCTCTTCCAGTTGTGGAAAACACCTATTAAAATATTCAAGAATATATCCATTTGCTTCCTTGTAATTTTAAAAGCAAAATTTAAGTATCTCATAAACCTCATGTTCATAAGGTGCATCATCAGTATTTTCAAGCAAGCTGGCAAGTTCAAATGCACCCTTGAAGGCAATAAACTCTTCAATTTGTTCCACATAATAAAAGTCATAATTTCCTTTAACATAAGAAGATATGGTAACATTATCATTATACTCACATTGAAAGGGTAGGTGTTTATACCTCCTGCAGCAACAAGATTTATCAAAGCAATAAGTAACATTATAAGTAGAGCACAAGTCTCTAGCAATAGTATTCAACTTATCAATTTGTTCCCATAGGTGTTTCCCTTTTTGTGACAAACGGTGTTCCTTATAATAATACTTTTGTTCCTCCGTGAGACCACCTTGCCAATAAGCACTAGTTTCAAAGAATCCATCCATTGATAGAAAGCATGACCAAGCAAGGCAACAATAGACCAGCAACTAGAGCAGGAACTAATTTTTTTGTATTTTTGAATAAAGGCAGACAAAACCAAGAAAAAAAAGCAAACTAAAAACAAAGTAAAGAGAAAGGAAGTGAAGGACTCCCCTGGTGAAGACGTCCTTAGCCTCCCCGGCAACGGCGCCAGAAATTACTTGATGCTACACTCAACAGGGAGGAAGAGTGCTTCATTGGAAACCCCAAGAACAAGGTATGAAGAGTATAGCAGCAAGATTTCCCTCAGTAGAAACCGAGGTTATCGAACCAGAAGGAGGAAGGAAACGTCACACAGGTGTTGGAAGCAACGTGGAGACCTACACAACACAAACTCAAGACTCTGTCCCAACGAATCAGTGAGGTTGTCAAGCTCACTGGTTTGCTATAACAAAGGATTAAACGTATGGTGTGGAAGGTAATGGTTTGCAGCAAGTAAAAAAGTAACAGTGGAAGATGTATCAATGGTAAATATTGGACCGGGGTCCATAGTTCACTAGAGGTGCTCTCCTTAGATAAACAACATGGCATGAAGGGTAAACAAATTACAACGAGGCAATTGACAGGAACTGAGCAAGGCATAACAGTGCAATTACTAGCCATAAAGATCCTATGAGGTTGATTGGGCAATACAACAATATACATAGACCGTAATCCAACTGCATCTATGACTAGAAGTCCACCTTCAGGTTATCATCTGAACCCCCTCTAGTATTAAGTTGCAAGCAACAGACAACTGCTTTAAGCAAAGTGTGTAAGGTAAACAGTCCACATGTTCCATGAACAAGAGACCGTTTTTTTCTCCCTAGTATCAACAGCACATCTACAACCGAAGATATTATTGTCACTTCCCTTGGAAACTAGAGGCATGAACCCACTATCGAGCATAAATACTCACTCTTGGAGTCACTAGCAACTACTTGGCCAAGATAACCACTAGCAACGGAGAGCATGCAAGATCACAAACAACACAGACATGATAGAATCATAAAGATAGAACCATTAATCAAACTAACATAATAATCTAAATATCCATCGGATCCCCGCAAACACAACATACATGATTACAAATAGATTAGATCTTGATCATGAACGGAGCTCACAAGATCTATACATGAAAGCACAAGGAGGAGATACAACCATCTAGCTACTACATAGACCCATAGTCCAAGGTGGAACTACTCACAAATCATACCGAAGAGAAGGCCTCTGGGATGATCTCCCCTCCGGCAGGGTGCCAGGAAGAGCTTTAGATCCCCCGCTCTAGGGACAATGGTGGCGGCGGATACAGACGGTTTCGTGGAATATTGATCGGGTACTAAGAGTTTCTACATCGGGGGCTTCTTATAGGCGAAGGGGGAGACCGAGGCGTCCGCCAGGGCGGCCAAACCCTAGCCAGGCGCGGGCTAGGGCCCACCCATGCCTGGGGGGTCTGGTCCCTCGGGCTCTCTTCTAGACTTCTTGTTCCCCACGGAAAGTTATTGACTTTGTCCTTCGTCCCGTCCAATTCCGATAATATTTCTTTAATAACTTTTCTTAAACCAAAAACAACAAAAAATATGCATCTGGAACTATTGCAACTTGTTAATAGGTTAGTACCAGAAAACATGTAAAAAGCACCTCAAAGTGTAGACAAGTAAAGCAAAGTAGATACTAAAAAAGCATGGAACATCAAAATTATAGATACGTTTTCAACGTATCACTAAGCATGCTCACAATGATGAGTATATGTACAAAAATGAAACAAATAGAGTTCGTTACCAGCCTCTTACCACACCTCAAGTTGTCTTAATCTTCATTATTGTCCTTCACTTGTGTGACTTGAATATTAACATGAAACCAAAATCCACTGAGGACGGCTGAACCCTGCAAAGAACTCACAAAACCAAAGAAGAACAACAAATATTTTTGGTGTTTTCGATTTTTTAGAAACAAGCAAACAAAGAAAAACCAAACAAAAACAAAGCAAACCAAACAAAACAAAATCTTTTGGGATTTTTCTTTTAATGCAAACTAAAGCAAAGAAACAAAATAAGAGAAACAACGAAAATATTTTTGGTATTTTTGTGTTTTTGAGAAAGAAGAAACAAGAACCAAAAATAAAACGAAACAATGGATACACAAAGAACCAACCGAACATGATATATATATATATGAGTGTGACGTCGGTATACCTCCCCCCAAGCTTAGGCTTTTGGCCTAAGTGGGGCTCAATAGCGCGGGTAGTAACCCCATGCTGGTGGGTCATCATAGGAATGATCATAGTCAGATGCTTGCGATGAAGAAGAAGACACGCCCCAATCAAATCAGGGCTGCTGGTATGAAGATTCTCCCAAGTTGGAGGGCTGAACCGAATTGTCTTCGACATCCTCTTCAACATTATCCTCTTGCTGGGAGAGTCCCCCCACATATGTGTCAACCTCCTCCTCTGTAAGCGACCATCCTTGCGCGTTATCAAAATTAAACAAAGCAGGTGCAAGCAAATAAACTATTTTCTCAGTGTCACATCCCAAGATTTTAGAAATTGGGACTAGAAAAAATTTGCATTTAAATTGCATTGTTATAGCATTTTGCATTCATGAAAAATTTGAATTGCAAAACACTATATTGAAACCCTATTTTGAATCACTAAAATGCACCTACAAGAGAATATACTAGGGATTTGTAAATCCACTATTTGCAAACTAGTGGAAAATATACAAAAATGATACTATGTTGATGCTCTGAATTTTAGAAAAATTTGGAAACAAAAATCAATTCAATTGGATTATCTAATAAAAAGTTATAAAAGAAATAAGAAAATCAAAAAGAATAATAATAAAAAAACTAATCTAACCTACACAACCGGCAGAGTCCCCGGCCCAGCCCACCTGCTACCACACCTACCTACCGCTCGCCCCGCCCAAGCGCGCAGCAGCAAACGGCCCAGCAGCCAGCCCGATCGGCCCACTCGCCAGCGCCAGAGCCCAGCGGCCAGCCCGTCTCGACTCTGTGCGACCGACAGGAGGGGCCTACCTATCATCTCCCTCACCTAGCTCCTCCCCGACCTGGACACCGCTACCGCCGCCGCGGCTTGCACCGATTCGGCCCGAGTCCAAGAATCCCCCCACATCCAAACCAACCCCTCCCCGATAAATACCCCTCCTCCTCCCGTATGTTTTTTCCGAGAATAGCCAACCCTAGCACCGCCCCGGTGCTTGCCCGATCTCGCCGCCGTCTGTCGCCATTGCCGAGCTTGAATATGGAGGTTCCCGAGCCGCCCTGATCCTCCCTTTACCCCTGTCCTCTTCCCCTTGACACACAGCACCCCCTGGCCATCTTTCCCCTACTGCAGACGACCACAGACACCGCACCGCCTCACCGGAGGTCACTGCCGCCCGAGCGCCTCCATCTGCCCGTCGTCACCGCCCCGAGAAGAGCAAGTCGTCACCAAGCACGACATCGAACTCGCCGAGATCTCCCGCACCCCGTCGTCCACTCTGTCATCCCGGGAACCCACCGTAGCGCCGCCGTGCACCACCGCCCGAGCCACCGCCGCCGCCACGTCATCGCCACCGGTGATCTCGCCACGAACGCCCTCCACCATTAGATCGACATAAGATCCAACGGCCAGCAACAGACCCAACACCGAACAGGTACCCACCAACCATAGCACGCCACGTGGCGCCAGGTCCGTGCAGTCAACACGGTCAGCGTAGACCTCTCTGGAAAAAAATAGAAAAGGTTTAAAATTTGCAGAAATTGTGTCAAACTTGTAAAATTCATACAAAAAGATTCATAGATCCAAAAATAGCAAATTATATATCCATGGTTTCAGAAAATTGAATAGAATATTCATATCAAGTTGAATCTAACTTTTACCGTGTTTACTGTAATAATTTAATTATTTTTAATGGTCCTTTAGGTTAATAAATTCATAGAAAAAGATCTACTAGTCCAAAAATCTCAAATAATATACCGATGGATTCAAAATTGTGTGTAGATCATCAATATGCAAATGGTTCAGGCAAATACTATAAGTTTTTGCAGTAATTAAATAAATTGTTTAATGGCTTATTTAGAGTAATAAATTCATAAGAAAATAAATAATGTTCAGAAAATTATAAATAATATGTCCCTGGAATCACAATCCCATGGAGATTACAGATCTATTTTTAGTTTGATTTTTAGGCAATAGAAACTATTTAAATGATCTAAAACCCATTAAAAACTATTTAAATCATACAAAAGAGATCTATAACTCAGATTAGGGTGAATCCAACGCCTACTGGTTCATATTAACATCCCCTATCCAGTAACCCTAGAACCAAATTTAATTCGACAGTTAGAACAGGTGTTGCAATAGAACTATTAAAACCCCTATATTAGCAAGTAAGTATTAATAATAAATAACCCATTGCATTACTCGATCTCTTACATGCATCATATACTTCAGTAATGTTTAGAGAACTAAATAACAACCATTGTGACTTATTAAATTGTCATGCATGCATTTGTTCCATTTGTTTGATCTCTATGTGTTATTGTTTATGTTGTATGCAATTGTTTGATCGATAGATTGCAAGGAGTGCAACGTGTGTGATTGCAACAAGTGCTTGAACGACTCCAGCAACTATCAAGGCAAGTAGATGCTAATTGCTCATGATTATTGTCCTACTATTTTCAATGCATTATCGTGTATTTTGTAGATGCATGTGTAGGAAAGTACTATCGCTATGCTATGTCCTATTATGTGGTAGGGATTTCCTGTAGATGATCCACCGTTGGTAGATGTGCTTAGACGTGCTATGATGAACGAGGGCTGGGTTACATCACTTGAAAGTTGTTTCTAAAGTATTGTTTGTGAAAACTAAAAACAACTTAATTAATGTATCTCCTGGGTGTGATGGGATTGATATTTTTTGGTGGTATCATTGTGGAAAGGCACCCAAGTATCAAGAGAAAATGATTGGCTTCTTTATTTGGTAGCTTACGTGTACAACCATGTGCCAATAATGAAATGGGCGGCTGGTTGCACTCAGTAGGTTGTGGTAACTCGAACCCACGTATCCAGAGATGTAGAATTTTGGTAGGTTGGTACGGTGCCTATCGGGTTTGGGGAGATACTTCCCGAACGGTCCCTTCTTGGACTTCTCCCTATCATCACTCAATATGAGAGTGGTGGTACGAGCTAGGCTGGCCAAGTCACATGGGTAAAGTGTACTAACCCCTGTAGGGTGTATAAACTAATCGATTAGCCATGTCCCCGCTTATGGACAATTTGAGTTGCTTGATATTGAGTTCATGACATGTTGCTCGCTCATTCTAATTTCATAATTGCTTTAATGTTGATGGGTTAACTTATTTGGGATCTTTTCAAAGAAAGACAAAACTGTTTATGAAAGTAGGACAAAGGTATTTGCAAATGCAAGCTAGCCACAACTCCACTTGCCAAATATGCATGTGGATGCTAGGTTTATTGTCTCCATTAATAGCTCTACTTGCCATACATTCCCAGTATTGACCCTTCGGGGCTGCTGCGTTTTATGTTGCAGGATGTTCCGATTCTGTGTGATCGAATAGGTCACGATACTCCACTTAACAGTTGTTCTCATGTGGCACAATTGAAGATGGAGCCTATCAATTGTTTATGCTTTTGTATGCTACTTGATATTGAGCTAGCCTTGATCTAAGAATTATTGTAATAATTGCAAATTCTGGATCAAATTCCTTATTTATGATGCACTGTTAAATTCTTCGATATTCATCTGTACTGTGTGTGCCAGTGAACCGATCCAGGGATTGGCACTATACAAATGTACTCATCCTTATCAGGCGAGGGTGTTACACTCAGTCCTACCCTTTCTCCAACCTTGCTGGGCGAAAGATAATTCATACGGTAAACTTCTCACATTAGCCCCCAAGGAAACAAAGCTATGCTGGATCATGGATTCAATATCAAGCCTCTCTATGGGGAACTGAAAATCTGAATAATGAGGCTCTAAACCATGGAAAGCTAGCAACCTAGAAGCAATGAGACCTCCACAAATTCCACCCTTCTCACGGTTGGTTGTGAGACGGTGAGCTATCAGCGCACCCAAACTATAAGACCTATTCCTATTCAGAGCAGATGCAATAAAAGCTAGATCAAAATAAGATAACTTTCTAGCAATCTTTCTAGCGAGAACAAACTTGGTAATGAAATAGGCAAATTATCTAATAGCTGGGAGCTGAATGTTCTGAATTTTACCACTTTCCTTTGAGAAGTCGAAACCTTGGAAAATCTCAGCATATAAATCCATAAGTGATTTGGGCCTCTCCTTGATCTTCTCACAAGATCCCCACTGAGGTACTCTAATTACTCAGAGAAATCAGCAAAAGGCAGGTCGACGGGTATATTATATATTTTGTAATCGACCATGGGATTAGAAGTAGACCAAGTGAACCGGAAGTCCTGCACAAAAGCCATGGTTAGCTTAACATATTGGAATGGTTCACCTTCAACAAAGTGTTCTAGCCCTGCATTTGTAACCATAGTTTGGAAATCTTGGAGGATCCCTGCAGCTCTCATAAATTCATGGCATGGATAAATGGAAGGAAAAACTGCCTCCTCATGATGAACATTCATTGGCTCATGCACCATCAAGTCATATTGATTCAGTGGATAAGCACTCATCTTCCTTGCTGAAATTTTTATACAACCATCAAACCAAGTGATTTCTAAGTTGATAAATGATGAGCAACTACTATAGGAACTTTCTAGAGGACTACACATGCATCAAAACAAAGTTTCTAAGCATAGAACAAGCATGCAAGCTCAAACAACATGTCACCTATAGCAGCAAAATACTCAAGATACAATCTACAATCACAAATCTAATTGGACAAGTGGATGAGACACATACCAAGGAACAATCCCTCCAAAAATCAGCACTTGAGATGGGCTGAACAAGGAGATCGAAAAGCGCGAGCAAGAACAACAAGAACTCGAGCTTGAGAAAGTTTTCTGGTGTTTTTCGGGAGAGAGAAAGAAGGTGGCTTTGAGGAGGCAGCCTGGAGGGGCCCAGGTGTTGGGGATATGCTATATGGGTATCTTCATAGCATGTCTCCTATCCGGATAACCCGGGTGGCCCACAGTTGGTAGCATGTCCCATGGCCTACCGGGCGGCCCAGTTAGATGGATCCAGAAGGGAGGCCTATGCCGAATAAAGGAAGGATACGGTGGAGTCATGGACATAACCGGAGCCTCGGAGTGAAAGACACGCTAGACTAATTGTAGGAAGTGTAGGACTCTGTAACCTGTCCGACTAGGACTTTTCCCTGTAACCCTAGGACCTGGCGACTATATAAGTCAGGCCTATGGGAGCCTTTAGGGCACAATCTCACACGATAACTTAGACATTCTATTCACCTCGCACAGCGAACCAATCCCTGTAACTTGGCGTATTGCCAATATAGTGATTTATAGCAGGAGTAGGATTCCGCCACTGTTGTGGGATCTGAACCTGGGTAAGCTGTGTAACCTCGTACCCGTCAACCGCCCGCCTTCCCCCACATCTCTAAACACGCACTGTGAGGACCTCTCCATGGCGTATTCATCGGCAATACCACGACAGTTGGCGCCCACCATGGGGCAAGAGGCGCTTCAGGCTCTTCAGCGGGCGAGGACCAAGATCTTCGCGGGAATCGGTGAAACCGTAGCCATATGTCGTGTTATCTTATCCGGCAACATTCCGATCGTCCCTCCCGACGAGTTCTGGATCCCGGTGAAGACGAACCCTACGCGATGCTCGATCGTCCCCATCGGAGATATCCACCTCTTCATCGGCGAAACCGACTCGGGCACTAGTTACCTGGGAGTCGGAGGAGCATCAAGACCCGCACGGACTGCCTACGAGCAGGATACGTTCGCGTAAGGATCAATGTCGGATATCTCTTCAGAGTTTGCCGGCAAAGATCGGAAAAATTCAAGGCCCACCCAAACCGCCCTTGTGCTGGATATTACAGTGGAAGATCACTGCAAGTCCGCTGGCTTCTTCTGCGTGTCTGGACAACAAATATCCAAGTTCATCGGCGTGGTTACCATCTTCGATCTGGCGTGTTGCATTCAGAGAGAAGGCGAAAACCCCCGCGATTACCTTGCCAGGTGGCTTCGTATATGAGCCGATCTGGCGCATTACCCCAATGATGATGCTATGTATCACTTTGTGGAAGGACTGGACTAAGGTATGCTTCTCCGGCATACACTAAGGCAGCATCAGGCTTCAGGACGCCTCACTTTCGAAAGCATGGTGAACATCGTCAACAACTATGCGGAGGCTGAGGAGGAAGCTTAGATGGAAATCGCGCTCGTTGGCGGAGCCCCTCCGCCTCAGCCACCGCCGCCACCGCCTCCGGTCGTCATTGCCGCAGTAGCGCCACCGCCTCCAGTCATCGTCGCTATTGTCGCACCTCCACCGCCCATCATCAAGGAAGCCCCGGCACCCTCCGACTCCGTTCTTGATGCGCTCTACGCCGACATTAGCGTAGATTCGGAGGAGATAGACTTTAGTACGGAGGAGCTAGACTCCGCCATGCAGGAGATGGATGAGGATTACAAATGCGACGAGCAGGCCAACAACGCCGTCACGTCCCGAGAGGTGTTCGTCACCATTGGGATGGCGATGGACGAAGATCAACCCAGAAGAGCTCCGCCTACAGTGCTGGACAAGGGGAAGGGACCACATGTTGCTGCCGACAATGATCGCGCAAAGGACATGCCCCCTCCGCCTAACCCAGTGCAGCAGCCGCAGGAACTCGACACCAGTCTAAGCAACAACAACACCACAAACCCGCCGCCTCCGGCATCTACGTCTGCTGCTGCCCAAATCACTCCAGCTGATAGAGTGATGTACGGCAATCTCCTCGTCGAGCCTATGACCGTGGCTCATATTCGCAATGTAGTCTAGCTTGACGAGAAGCGCCAGCAGCTGCTGGAGGAAGCGCAGGCCATCGCGGAGTAGGGTGCACAGCTAGATCGAGATATGGCCAACGCGCAGAAGTCAATAGAGAAAGCTAGAGCAATGGAAGCCGAGTACAAGACTCTGTTGCAGCAGCAGAAGGCCAAGAAAGCTCCGGATCGCGTCATCAACGATCCTAGTGTGCGGCGAAACCTAGGATGGGATCCCTTGAAGCCGGCACAAGCCAAGCCATACATTAACAGTGAAGGCAGGCAGGTGATGGCCACTCCTCTCCTCAACCTCCCGTCGCCAAGACCCTTCTAGAGCAGGATAGATCACCCGAAGCGGTGGACCAGGTCTATGACCTAGTGTCCAAGGCGGTGAAACAGCAGGAAAAGGCCACCTCCCAGAGGCTTGAGTCTGACCCAGCGTTTTGCCAGTCTAGCCATCATAAGCTTCCAAGGGATAGATCTCCTCTGGATGTCGGGTCTCAGACGGGTTCATCAGAACAAAGACGGAGGGATGCACGCAACAAGAAGGATGCTATCCCCATATCCTCCGACCATGGAGAGAGGGCCCAACCTCGTATCCCATCGCCCCGCTCCCCCCAACATCGTGAAGACACCAAGGCTCACCATCATATGGATATTCCTCCGCGAAGGCAGAGCGGTATCGTCATCCGCGACAACACGGAGCAGACCCGTCATGACGGAGAACACAACCAAGGACACAAGAGCAGGTCGCCCCATGACCCTCCGCGTCCGACAAGCAACCGCGACAAGCGCGAGGCGTCGCAGGAGGTAAACAACAAGAAGGCTAACCCACCGCCACCTCCGCGTCCGTCGCCACCTAGCAGCCACCATGGCGAAGGAGGCCCGCATCGTTCACGCAGCCCATCCCCTGATGGCAAGAAGAAGAAAAGAAGCCTAGAGCCATACGATGCACATTCGCGTATGGACAAGATCCACGAGGCCCGGGAAGGACCATACCTGGGACCATGTTGCTTCGGACCTGTGATACGGTCCGCAACTTACCCCAAGGGTTTCCGGATTGACAATACTATCAAGCCCTATGACGGCACCGCCAAGCCAGCCACATGGTTGCAGGACTACGACAACACGGTGGAGATCTCGGGGGGTAGCCCCAACATCGCCTTCAAGTACCTCCCACTAATGTTGGCGGGCACGGCCCGTCAATGGATTGATGACTTGCCGAAAAGATCCATCTGCAATTGGTTGGACATGCAAGAGGCATTCACCAAGAACTTCGAGGGTACGTACAAGCGTCCCTGCACTGTTGGCGATCTACAGCAATGCGTGTAAGAGAAAGAGGAGACATCTCGCGCCTACCTCTCCCGTTGTCTGGATATGAAGAATTCCTGCGCAGGAGTGCATGCCCAGACCGCCATGGCCGCCTTCATCGATGGGTTGGAAAGGGGCACGTTGCTCCGACATAAGTTGAAGCGCTTGCAGGACAATCACCATCTAGACTTGAATCAGATGATTCAGTTGGCCAGTGAGTTCACAGCTGCTGACGATGATGCTCGCGGCTCTCTGCCGGCAACAGACGTTCCAACTCAGGCTCGGAGGAACAACAACACCAAGCGGAAGACCGCACCAGAAGAAAGGCAAGAACCCCTTCGAAAATAAGGCGACAATTTTCCACACTTTCCTTGGCACCCCAACCGTCCGAGAACAGAAGACCTCCATGAGGATACTAATGGCCACTCTACCCCCAGTTCCCCAATACCTGCGCTGGTCGGAGATTCGAATTACTTGGGACAGGAAGGATCACCCGGACCTCATCCCTACGGAGAACCAATACGCCATGGTATCAACCCTTTGATTGACGACAATGAGTTCACCAAATGTATGGTGGATAGTGGAAGCAGCATTAACATCATGTACCTGGATACACAACAGAAGATGAACTTGACGGAGGCAAACCTAAGGAGGACCAACACCATCTTCCACGGCGTAGTTCCTGGTCGGGAGGCTTGGTCCCTTGGGTGCATCACACTTCAGGTCGCTTTCGGTGATGTCAATAATTACCGCCAAGAGCGCATGACCTTTGAGGTGGTCCCCTTCAAGAGCGTGTACCACGTCATATTCGGCCGTGACATATTCCACACCTTCATGGCCAAGCCATGCTTCGTCTACAATAAGCTCAAGATACCCGGACCAAACGCTGTGATTACCGTATCCGGAAGCTTTACCAAAGCAAGGGACTGCGAGATTGGAGAAGCAGACTACGCAGAAGTTGTCCTCTACAGCGAAGAATTCAAGGAGATCTAGAGCAAGGTCGATGCCTCAGAGATGCCCGCGTCGAAGAAACGGATTTCTAACCATGCCCCAGCATTCAAGGCTTCCATCGAAACCAAGCCGGTGGAACTTGTGGTAGGCGATGCCTCCAAGATCACCGCCATTGGGACGAACCTGGACCCTAAATAGGAAAGCGCGCTCGTCGAGTTCCTTCGTGAGAACAGGGAAATCTTTGCCTGGCAACCTGCCGACATGAAAGGTGTACCTAGGGAACTTGCCGAGCACAACTTGAATATTGATCCAAAATGTAAACCAGTGGAAAACCTCTACGACGCTTTGGAGATGAGAAGAGACGCGCCATATGCAAAGAGATAGCTAGGTTACTTAAGGCTAGTTTTATCCAAGAAGTCCTTCACACCCAATGGGTGGCCAATCCTGTACTTGTCCCCAAAGGGAACCAAAGAATTAAGAATGTGCGTTGATTACACCGGCTTGAACAAAGCATGTCCCAAAGATCCGTTTGCTTTGCCTCGCATTGACCAAGTCATTGACTCGACGGCTGTCTCACAACTTTTGTGTTTTCTTGATGCAT
The DNA here is from genome assembly GCA_030063025.1 of Avena longiglumis. Taxonomy (NCBI): domain Eukaryota; kingdom Viridiplantae; phylum Streptophyta; class Magnoliopsida; order Poales; family Poaceae; genus Avena; species Avena longiglumis. The sequence goes on from CP125974.1 coordinate 484,111,157, forward strand.
ACTAAGTATACCACCAGATCAAGATGAGTAAGTCGGACCAATTGGCCACTTAGTTCACTACACCCTACGACACATTTTGCTATGTCACGATGCCCTTTGGGCTGAAAAACGCAGGTGCTACGTACCAGTGGACAATGCAACATTTCCTACACGACCAAATTGGTCGGAACGTTCACGCATACATGGACGATATAACGGTGATGTCTAAAAAGTCAAACGGCTTAATCTCCGACTTAAAAGAAACCTTTGATAATCTCCGGAAATATAACATGATGCTTAACCCTAAGAAGTGCGTCTTCGGGGTTCCAGCCGGCAAATTGTTGGGCTTCATCGTTTCCCAGCTTGGGATCGAGGTCAACCCGGAGAAGATCAAGACCATCTTAAACATAAACCGTCTGACATGCCTAAAGGACATACAACGGCTAACAGGTTGTGTTGCAGCAGTTAGTCGGTTCGTCAGCCGACTTGGAGAGAAGGCTCTGCCGCTATACAAGTTGCTGAAGAAGGCAGACAAATTCACGTGGACGGACGAGGAATATGCAGCATTGAATCATCTCCAGGAGATACTTTCCTCAGTGCTTATCCTTGCAGCACTCGAGCTTGGGGAGCCCATGTTAATTTACATGGCGGCCACCAACCGGGTAATCAGCATCGTCGTCATGGTAGAGCGGAAGGAACCAGGCTATGAAAATGGAGTACAACACCCAGTTTACTATGTAAGCGAGGTCCTGACAGAGTCCAAGCAGCGTTACCCACACTACCAAAAGATAGCTTATGGAGTATTCCTTGCTTCTCGGAAGCTAAGGCACTATTTCCAGGAGCACCCTATCACAGTAGTGAGCAAGACTCCACTGTCCGACATCATCAACAACAGCGACGCTACAGGAAGGGTCGTGAAGTGGGGCATCAAACTTGTCGCCTTCGAGATCACCTACAAGAGACGCGACGCTATCAAATCGCAAGCCTTGGCGGATTTTATTGCAGATTGGATGAAGATGCCAGATGCTACCCCATTGCCGGAGCCAGAGTACTGGGTGATGCACTTTGATGGATCAAAGCTACTCTACGGCTCGGTGGCTGGTGTACTGCTACAATCACCAACTGGGGACAAGCTATACTATGTTCTGCAGATCCACTTCGAGGCTACGAACAACATGGCGGAGTATGAAGCACTCATTCACGGACTACGTGTAGCCAAGGATATTGGCATCAAGCGCATAGTTTGCTGTGGAGATTCCGACTTGGTTGCCCAGCTGGTGGCTGGCACCTGGAACGCGCGGAAACCTATGATGGCGGCATATCGAGACAAAGTGGACGAGATAGCCAAGAGCTTCTTGGGTTACGAAGTCAAGTATGTACCTAGGGAGCAAAACGAGGCGGCTGGTCTACTGTCTAAGCTTGGATCAGGGCGCAAACGAATTCCGCTTGGCATTTTCCTGGAGCATCTACGGACACCATCCGTGAAGGGAGCGGACATCGACAACCCGGACAGAGTAGACTCTTTCATCCACATGGTGGCAAAGGTCCCTCCGGCTTGGACAAAACCGTTCATGGAATACCTTGAACATGGAACTTTGCCCGATGACGAGGTCGAAAGACAGCAAATAGTACGTTGAGCAAAGGGCTATACCATAATCAATGGACAGCTCTACAAAAGAAGCACTACTGGTGTATACCTTAAGTGTGTTTCCCAGCAAGAAGGTATTAAAATCCTACGCGAAATCCATCTCGGAGATTGCGGGCATCACGTCGCTCCCCGATCGTTTGTCGCTAAAGCTTTCCGGCAAGGATTCTACTCGCTGACCGCAAAGGCGGATGCTGACAAGCTGGTTGAGACATGCATGGGATGCCAGTACTATGCCCGAGAACCACTTGTTCCTGCTGAAGAATTATGAACAATACCAATAACTTGGCCGTTTGCAGTCTGGGGGCTGGACATGGTTGGTCCATTACAGACGACACCATGTGGGTTTACGCATCTGCTAGTAGCAGTTGATAAATTCACCAAATGGATAGAAGCTAAACCCATTAGAAAGCTTGATGGGGCAACTGCCCTTAGGTTTGTCCAGGATCTAGTGGTGAGATTTGGTCTCCCACATAGCATAATCACCGACAATGGCAGCAACTTGTCACTCGGAGAAGTGGAGGATTATTGTTGGGACAAGGGCATCCAACTTGACCTTGCATCTGTGGCACACCCACAGTCCAATGGTCAGGTTGAGCGATCCAATGGATTAATTCTGCAGGGAATCAAGCCACATCTTGAGGCACCGCTACAAAGAGCAGCTGGAGCCTGGGCGGAAAAATTGCCATCTGTACTGTGGAGTTTACGGACTACACCCAACAGATCCACCGACTACACCCCTTACTTCATGGTATATGGAGAAGAAGCCATCCTGCCTTCCGTCATCCTTCACGATGCACCAAGAGTTGCCGCCTACGATGAATATGACGCTGAAGAATCCAGACGCCTAGATGTGGACCTTCTCGAGGAGGAGCGCGTATTTGCATGCCAAAGATCCACCATCTACTAGCAGAAGCTACGCAGCTACCATAGTCGCCGCGTTCGGCATCGCTCATTTAAAGAGGGGGATTTGGTGCTCCTACTTAAGCAGAAGAAGTCACACAAATTATCCTCGCCTTGGGAAGGATCGTTCATCATAAGCAAGGCGCTTCTCAATGGGTCTTACTACCTCGCTGCCAATCGTGAACTGAAGGATAGACCCAACGAGGATCATAAGCGTAAGCGACGTGACCCGGATGATGACTACCCGGAGCTTGATCGGCCATGGAATATAGCACAGCTACGTCCTTTCTACACTTAGCATTTTTTATCTATTATGTACCTCTCATATTATCAATGAAATAAAGCTCTCTGGTTCACTCATATTTCTGAGTCTTTTACCTCCTTTAGTGTTCATTTTTGGATCGTATAAAACCTTTATGCACAAGCTTTGTGATTGCACTTGTGAAAATTCCGCCTACGAGTGTTAGCTTAAGTTTTCTGGTCTACACGTTCTTTGTTGTTTTATGTGGATTCTGGAGTAGTGACTTTTGGCACTTATTGTCGGTGATTTTGTGCTTAGGTTATTGACGGCGCCATTGGGCATCATCACCTGAGCGCATGGTTCCGACAACGAGTCTTCCAACTCATGAAAAGTCAAGCATAAAAACCAAAGTAATGGATAAGCCAACACTTGCTTAAAAAATATATACATGCTGGAACCAGTTCTTGAGTAGCAGGAAATAACAACCATTGTATTCCACCTTAAGTTAACAAGTAGTTTTTTCCGCATAAAAATTATAGAGGAAACAAATATTACATATTGTTTTTCATTCCTCTAGCGCAGGTGGCTTGGACGAAGCGTCATCAGCAGCAGGAGAGTCATCCTCTTCGAAGTCGGCAGTGTTGAGGGACTCGGAGGAGCTTTGGTTGCCACCGTCAATGGTTTTCATGGGCACAAATGTTGGAGCTATGCCCTATAGGCAATAATAAAAGTGGTTATTATTATATCTTTGTGTTTATGATAAATGTTTACATTCATGCTATAACAGTATTAATCGGAAACATTAATACTTGTGTGATTTGTAAACTAAATTAGAGTCCCTGGTAAAGCCTCTTTATAATACTAGCTTGTTGGTTAATAGATGATCATGGTTTCTTGATCATGAACATTGAGATGTTATTAACAACAAGATCGTATCATTAGGAGAATGGTATGATGGACATACTCCTATAGATAAGCGTAGCATAAAGATCAAGTCATTTCAATAGTTTGTTTGCTATAATCTTTCTGATACATAGTAAGATAAATTCCTTCGACCATGAGATCATGCTAATCACCATCACCGGAAGGATGCTTTGATGACATCAAACACCACACCGTAACTGGGTGGCTATAAAGGTGGCATTGAGTGTTCGGAAAGTATGGGTTGAGGCACATGGATCAAGAGTGGGATTTGTCCATCCATATGACGGATAGATATACTCTGGGCCCTCTCGGATGAATGTCATCCAATTATCTTGCAAGCATGTGACTGTCTCACAAGGGATCACATATCACGGGAACGAGAAAAGAGTACTTATCGGTAACGAGGTTGAACTAGGTATGCAGAGATACCGACGATCAAAACCTCAGATAAGTAAACTATCGTAAGACAGGGAAATTGGTATCGTATGTAAGTGGTTCATTTGATCGCAAAGTAATAATAGAAATATGTGGGAGCCATATGAATTTACAGATTCCTCTATTGGTTATTGATCGGAGAAATGTCTCGGTCATGTCCGCATAATTCACGAACCGTAGGGAGACACAAGTAAGGATTCGATGTTGTTTAGTAGATATGGAATGTTAGTAGGGATACCGAATGTCGTTCAGAGTCTCGAATGTGATCCGGGATATCACGAGGAGATCCGGAATGGTCCAGAGAATAAGATTCATATAAGGAAAGTCCGATTCCGGAGTTCGGGAAACATTCTGATGTTTTCATCGAAGAGGTTCTAGAAGGTTCTAGAAGGTTCACCGGTCTGGAAGGGGAATGGTCCATGAATGTGTCATGGGTAAGTGGAATGATTGGATCATATCCTAGGTCACTTGGTGTGGACATTTGTGAGAGAGAATTAAAGCTCTAAATTGAAAGTCAAACGGTAGGTTTGAAAAGTCAAACTGGAACAATGGTTTCCTAGTGGAAGAAGGAAAGAGTCCTTCCAACTTGGGTTTGGAAGTGGATTCAAACTCCCCTCTCTCAAGGCTGCCCCCTCTCATAAATAGAGGGGGAGGGCTGCCTCAAACACACAAGCCCTAGCCCTCCCACACCCAAGCCACCGCCACCGCGCCAAGTCGCCGCCGCCGCTGCCGCCACCAGTCTATCGCCACCGAACTAGCCGCCGCCGACACCTCCTCCTCCCGGTCTTCTAAACCCTAGATGACCGGGAAACCCTAGATCCACATAACTCGCACCGGCTTAGGCGAAGCCCTGCGGGATCTTCCCTCTACTTCCGACACCACACTGTCGCGCTGCCGGAATCACGAGGGGAGAACTACAACCTCCGCTACCTGCTGGAACAAGGGAGAGGAAGGTCTTCATCGAAAATCTTAACATGTGATCGATCAGCTGCGGAGCCTTTGGCGGAAGGATCGTCTACGCGATCTTGAGATCGGCAAGTGTACAACTACATCACCCACGAGAATCTGCTCTTGTTAACCGCTTTGGAATCTTCGAGGGTGAGTGCTTCCATCGACTTGTTGCTATAATCTAATAGATAGATCTTGGCTTGTTTGTGTGCATGCAGTAGATTTTTTTGTTTTCCATGCTACGAACCCCTAAAGTGGTATCAGAGCCATGTCTATATGTAGATCTGTTGCACGAGTAGAACACAATGGTCATTGTGGGCGGTGGTGCTTTTATTATCAATTGCTTTTTGTGTACTTTGCATCTTGCAGTATGATGGGATGAAGCGGCCCGGGCTAACCTTACATGACATCGTTCATGAGACTTGCTGCATGCTTAACATGCAACTTGTATTGCATAAGTGGCTTTGCGGGTGTCTGTCTCTCCCATCATAGTATAGATTCAATTTACAACGGGCACTTGATAGTTCAAACATCAACATTGTGGTTCTTGTTCGTAAGTTAGAACGGCACTTATTGAAAGCCCCAAACCAAGTAAAACATGCAAAGAAAATTAGAGGCGTCTAAATTTGTTTTGCAGGGGTGTGCTGTGATGTGATATGGTCATGATTGTGATTATATATGATGTATGCAATGTTCCTTATTGTAAGTTGGCAACCGGCAGGAGCCATATGGTTGTCTTTTAAATTCCGATAAGACCTGCATGTCTATTCAAAGTAGTTGTAATAGTTGATGCTGGTGGACGACAACCATGAAGCGGCGCCATTGACCTTGACGCCATACCTGTGATGATTGAGATCATGTTCGTGCTTGAAGATGGAGATCAAAAGCACAAGAAGAAAGGCCATATCATATCACATATTATGAATTGCATGTGATGTTAATCCTTTTATGCATCTTGTATTGCTTAGTTCGCGACGGTAGCATTATAAGATGATCCCTCAAGCACAAAATTTCAAGTTTTAAAGTGTTCATCCTTAGTAAGCACCGTTGCTAAAGCTCTTTGTTTCGAAGCACCACGTGATGATCGGTTATGTTAGATTCTGTGAGTGTATACAACATGAGCAAGCCAGATTTTCTCATGCGGAAGCAAAGGTTTGACCTTGACGAGCCTAGCATGTAGAGACATGGTCTCAGAATACGGATCACCGAAAGGTAAAGCATGAGTCATATAGTAGATATGATGAACATGTTGATTGTTCGCCATTGAAGCTATATCAACTCTCGTGATGATCGGTTTTGATGTGGTGGATTTGGTTCGTGTGATCACTAAAACAATGTGAGGGATATTGTTTTGAGTGGGAGTTCACCTAGATTAATTTAACTATTAATTAGAACTCGATTTGTCATAAACTTAGTCTAAACTATTGCAAATATGTTGTAGATCAATGGCGGCCCCTACCATCAATTTTAATGCGTTCCTAGAGATAGAAACTTTGAAAAACAATGGAAGCAACTTCACGGATTGGTTCCGCAATTTGAGGATTATCCTCAATGCTGGTAATTTGACCTATGTGCTGGATGCACCGCTGGGTAACCCGCTTGCAGCTGATGCTACCGATGAGGTAAAGAATGTTTTCCTCGCTCGAAAGAATCAGTACTACACAGTTTAGTGTGCTATCTTGTATGGTTTGGAATCGGAGCTTCAGAAAAGGTTTGAGAACCATGACCCACATGATATTGTCCGTGAACTCAAAATGATATTTGAGGCTCACGTGGCAGTTGAGAGTTATGAGGCTTCTAAAAAGTTCTTTAACTGCAAGATGGAAGAGGCGCTCAAATCGGTGAGCACGTGCTTAAGATGTCTGGGCACGCAAGCAAGCTTCAAAGCTTAGGTATAGTGATTCCTAATGCTTTGGGGATTCACCGTGTCCTCCAATCACTACCACCAAGTTACAAGAAATTTGTGATGAACTACAATATGCAAAACATGGACAAGTCGTTTCCCGAACTCTTCTCCATGTTAAAGTCTGCAGAAGTGGAGATCAAGAAAGAGCACCAAGTGTTGTTGGTCAATAAGACCACCAAATTCAAGAAGCAAGGCAAATCTAAGAAAAAGGGAAAATTCAAGAAGGGCGGTAAGAAAGTTACCGCACCGGCGAAGAAGACCAAGGCTGGGCCTAATCCTGATAGTGAGGGCTTTTACTACAAGGGAGAGGGTCACTGGAAGCAGAATTTCCCTAAGTACTTGGCGGATTTGAAGAACGACAACATCAAGAAGAAAGGTATATCCGATATACATGTTATTGATGTGTATCTCACTAGTACTCGTAGTAGTGCCTGGGTATTTGATACTGGTTCGGTTGCTCATATTTGTAACTCGAAACAGGTGCTGCATAATAAACGGAAGCTAGCGAAGAACGAGGTGACGATGCGCGTTGGAAATGTATCAAATGTTGATGTGATCGCGGTCGGCACGCTACCTCTTCATCTACCATCGGGATTAGTTTTATACTTAAATAATTGTTATTTGGTACCTGCGTTGAGCATGAACATTATATCAGGATCATGTTTATTGCGAGACGGTTACTTGTTTAAGTCCGAGAATAATGGTTGTTCGATTTATATGAGTAATATGTTTTATGCACATGCACCTTTGATAGATGGTCTATTCTTATTGAATCTCGATTGTAGTAATACACACATTAATAACATTGAAGCTAAACATTTGAAATTGAGTGATAACTCGACCTATATGTGGCACTGTCGTCTTGGTCACATTGGAGTGAAGCGTATGAAGAAACTCCATTCCGATGGACTTCTTGAATCACTTGATTTCGAATCACTTGAAAGATGCGAAGCATGTCTGATGGGTAAAATGACTAAGACTCCATTTTCTGGTATGATGGAGCGAGCTACGGACTTATTGGAAATCATACATACCGATGTGTGTGGTCCAATGAGTGTAGCATCGCGCGGTGGTTATCGCTATGTTCTTACCTTCACGGATGACTTGAGTAGATATGGGTATATCTATTTCATGAAACATAAGTCCAAAACTTTTGAGAACTTTAAGGAATTTTAAAGTGAGGTAGAGAATCAACGTAACAAGAAGATTAAATTTCTACGATCTGATCGTGGAGGTGAATATCTAAGTTACTAGTTTGGCGAGCGTTTGAATAAATGCGGAATACTTTCACAATTGACACCGCCGGGAACACCACAACGCAATGGTGTGTCCGAACGTCGTAATCAAACACTCTTAGATATGGTTCATTCTATGATGTCACTTACAGATTTACCGCTATCATTTTGGTGTTATGCATTAGAAACAGCCGCATTCACTTTAAATAGGGCACCATATAAATCTGTTGAAACGACACCGTATGAATTATGGTTTGGGAAGAAACCTAAATTGTCGTTCCTTAAAGTTTGGGGTTGCGAAGCTTATGTAAAGAAGTTACAGCCCGACAAGCTTGAACCCAAAGCGGAAAAATGCTTCTTCATAGGATACCCGAAGGAAACTATTGGGTATACCTTCTATCATAGATCCGAGGGCAAAGTCTTCGTTGCTAAGAATGGATCCTTTCTAGAGGAGTTTCTCTTGAAAGAAGTGACTGGAAGGAAAGTACAACTTGACGAGGTTGTTGAACCTTCTCTCGAACTTGCGAGTAGCGCAGCACCAGAAGTAGTTCATGTGGCGCCTACACCAATAAGAGAGGAAGCTTATGATGTAGATCATGAAACTTCGGTTGAAGTTACTACGGAACCTCGCAGGTCAACAAGAACTCGTACCACTCCTGATTGGTATGATCTCGTTATGAGTGTCATGCTGGTGGATAACACCGATGACCCTGCGATATATGAGGAAGCGATGATGAGCCCAGATTACAATAAATGGCAAGAAGCCATGAAATCCAAGATTGGATCCATGTACGAAAACCAAGTATAGACTTTGGTGGACTTACCGGATGGCTAGAAGGCTGTTGAGAACAAATGGATTTTCAAGAAGAAAACAAATGCTGATGGTAATGTTACTGTCTATAAAGCTCGACTTGTCGCAAAAGGGTTTCGACAAATTCAAGGAGTTGACTACGATGAGACTTTCTCACCGGTAGTGAAACTAAAATCTGTGAGGATTATGTTAGCAATCGCTGCATATTATGATTATGAGATATGGCAGATGGATGTCAAAACGGCGTTCCTCAATGGATGCATTGGTGAAGAGTTGTATATGGTACAACCCAAAGGATTTGTCGATCCTAAAGATGCTAACAAGGTATGCAAACTTCAACAGTCCATTTATGGATTGAAGCATGCATCCCAGAGTTGGAATCAACGTTTTGATAAGGTAATCAAAAGCTTTGGTTTTATACAAACTTATGGAGAAGCTTGTATTTACAAGAAAGTGAGTGGGAGCTCTGTAGCATTCTTAATACTATATGTAGATGACATATTGTTGATTGGGAATGATGTAGACCTTCTTAATAGTATCAAGGATTATTTGAATAATATTTTTTCAATGAAAGATCTTGGCGAAGCATCTTACATATTAGGCATAAAGATTTATAGAGATAGATCGAGACGCCTAATATCATTGTGACAGAGTACATACTTGGACAAAGTTCTAAAGAGGTTTGGAATGGAAGATATCAAGAAAAGGTTCTTGCCAATGTTGCCCAATACGACCTTGAGTAAAACTCAAAGTCCTGCAATGGCAAAAGATAGAGAATGGATGAGTAAGACTCCCTATGCCTCAGCCATAGAATCTCTTATGTATGCCATGCTATGTACTAGACCCGACATTGCATATGTTGTTAGTTTGACTAGAAGATATCAAAGTGATCCAGGAGTAGATCATTGGACAGCGGTCAAAAACATCCTTAAGTACTTGAGAAGAACTAAGGATATGGTTCTTTCTTATGGAGGTGATGAACAGCTCGTTGTTAATGGTTACACCGATGCTAGTTGGAACACCGATCCAGATGATTCTAAATCACAATCTGGATACATATTTACTTTGAATGGTGCAGCAGTTGGCTGGAGGAGGTGCAAAGCAAAGCGTTGTGGCGAGATCTTCAACTGAATCGGAATACATAGCTGCTTCGGAGGCTTCACAAGAGGCGATATGGATGAAGGAGTTCATTACAAAGCTCGGTGTGGTTCCAAGTGCGCTGGACCCAATGTCTATCTATTGTGATAACATGGGCGCCATAGCCAATGCGCAAGAACCAAGGTCACAAAAGAAGCTGAAGCATATCAAGCTACATTTTCACGCTATTCGAGAGCATGTCCAAGATCGTGACATAAATATTTGCAAAGTACAAATATCTGAATGTGGCGGATCCGTTGACTAAACCTCTCCCGAGGGCAAAACATGACTGTCACATCCCAAGATTTTCCAAATCTTGTAATGTGAAAATAAATGAATAAAATAAAACTTTGTTTGATTCTCAGAGCCAAAAGAAACTTTTTGAATTCAATTGGAACTTCAAACCCATTTGAATTAAATAAAACCTAAAGGGATTTAAAAAGATAAACATTTAATAAAAGGAAAAATAAAAAACATTTAGAAATACTATTTTGGAACAATTAAATGAAAAGATTTGTTTTCAAATGAAGTAGAAGTTTATAAATAAATAATATTTTGTAAAGCCAAATTAAAACCTTGACCAAGCTTGGAATTAAAACATTTTATTTTAAATAAAATTAGCAAAGTTTTATTTAAATAAATTAATAAGGATTTAATATCCAACTTTATTTAAATAAAAGGTTTTACCAATTTAATTGAAACATCAAAACTTATTAAATTATTTAAAATAAGTTTTCCTAAATATTTGATATTCACAAATAAAACCTACTAAAATGTTTTGGCTTTATTTTAGATTTCAAAATAAATATCTCAATAAAATAAATCCTATTTGAATTAATAACTAAGGCCCATTTTATTTAATTATTAATGGACCCTATAATAAAATGTTATTTTATTTTAAACAAGTATTTCAAATATCTTATATTTTCAAATAAAACCTACTGATTTGGTTTTTGAAAATATTTGGATTTCAAATGGGGATTTTATTAATTAAACCAAACCCTATTTTATTAATAAACCATAGTCCATTTTATTTAATTAATAAATGGAACCTAAAAAGATTTAAAATATTATTTTATTTTGGAGTGTTGGATTATGTTGATGAACAGAACCAAAAACACAATGCAAAGTTTAATGATTGTTTGAATTGTTGAATTATTTGAATGCTTGAATAATTGTTTGAAATAACAAATCAGGAAATAGAAATAGAAAAAGAAAAAGAATTAGAGAAAAATAGAAAAGCCCACCAATCTGGCCCAACTAACCCAAAGACAGCCCACCTAGCCCACTGTTCCTCCCGAACCGTTTTCTCCACCGCAAACCTAACCCACACCCTCACCGGCAGTGGACCTCCTCCTCATCTCTTTTCCCCAGCGACGGCCCTCCACTGTCCTCCTTCCCACTCCACGACCCGTTCTTCCTCCCTTCGCCAACGTTTCAGCTATTGATTCGTGGCTTGATTACGCCTTAACACGGCCACCATAACTCGCCGCGATCAAGCACATAGCGCCAGCCTCCTCTTCCGCTTCCCAGACGCCCTCCTCGACACGCCAGTGCCGAGAATTTTGCCCAGCACTTCCTCTGTCTCCGACGACCGTTCTCGCCGATTCCAGCCAACACACTCCACCTCCTGCCTTCCTATGCAACCTAGCAACCTCCCCACTCTTTGGAGCATCTCCTAGTACACTTCGTTCAACCGCGGGCGCCCCAGGAATCCGTCTTCGACAAAATTCGAGCCGCCCGTCTCTCGCCTCCGTCGAGCTCCTCCGGTAATTCTAGACCACCCGACCCCTTCCGTTCACGCACACGTCATCTCCATGGTCTCCTGCATCTGATCACGATCTTATCTTGCCTCCTGGTGAACCACAGAGCCGTCTTCGACCTCGACCGCGCGCGTCCGTTGCCAGTACTAACTCTGGCGAGCAATCGCAGCTGCACCCTAGCGCCCTTCGACGGACAAGTACCACGTTGAGCATCAGCGTCGGCCGAATCCGGTGAGCATCTCCACCCTCCTTTGCCTCTGTACACTTGGCGCCGCCATCGTCTGGTCGCTCCGCCGCCAGCAGCCGCCGCAGCGCCGCCCGTCTAAGGTCAATCACCCACAGCCATCCGATCCCGATCCGACGGATACGATAGAATGTTAGCGAAGAGGTATGCGTCGGTCTGAGCCGCGCGATGAAATTTAGATCCAGCGGTCAGCATCGCCCGATCCGGCCGAACCGGTATCGACCAATGAAACAGCGCCGCGTGTCACCTATTTGGTTTAAAAACAGATTTGAAATCTGATTTAGATAGGATTTTCAAACCCTTATAACTTTTGATCCACACGTCCAAATTTGGCAAATTTTATATCAATGAAATCAGGAGAACAAGCTCTAGCCAACCATGGCCTTAGTTTGACAAATAGTATCTGTTAGCTTGTTTGAATTTGCAGAAACATTTGTGTACTTGTTTAGATTAGAAAAATTGTTTAAAAATGATTTTTGGATTAAAACCTTTGCAAAATGGTTTGTTGTGATCTTACTGACCCTAGGAACCAACCCTTGGTGTTAGAAATGATTTTTGTAAAATTTAGGTTAGATTACTTGACTTAGCCATTTTCTAGCCAAATAAAAAGAATGGTTTTTGTTATAAAAATAATTATGGAAAGAAAACTTTAAGGAAATGTTTTGGACCAAACCTACTGACCTAAAACACCAAGCTTTGCAATAGCAACTCATTTGGTGAACAACTTAAGAGTTTTTGCCTTAATAAAAACATTTTCACCACATAAAATGATGAATGGATTTAAAAATAGTTTTTGGACAAAACCCTCTAACTAATTACTTTGCCACTTTGGTAAATGACCAATTTGGATATTACAAAGTTTAGAAACCCCATAGAGACCCCTTTGCAAAATAAAACTATCTTGTGCATGCTCCCATGCATGAACTGGTTTCCATTGTCTTGTGTGTGTGAAATTGTTTGAGTGATTATTGGTTTGGAATGTAAATTGAATTAGTGTTTGCTTGTTTGACTTGTAGTGAAGTGTGAGACTAGCAAGATAAAGGAGTGAACCACCCTTTCCTACCAAAAAGGCAAGTGATACTTCATACTTTTGTCCCATTACTTTCTCTATGCATTAGTGATTTTGCTAAGTAAAACTTGCATGGATTTTGCTATGTATAGACCCTGCTGTAGGAAAACCTAATAGATGAATCCTTAGTAGGATTTTCCTAAGCTAAGATTCCTACTACTACCAAGCTTAGCCTAGCTAATAGAAAACATGGGTGGAATATATATTCACACTATGGAAAATATTCTAAGTCTGAGGACTTGTGATTTTGTCTAATAAAACAACTAAGTTAATGAACCTCCTGGGTGGAATGGAAGGATTGGGATATGTTGAGTGGTTACACAAGGCCATGGACTTGGGTTGTGTATCTCACTTGTGGACGGCCACCTAGGAAACAAAGGGATTTGAGATGTCAAATGTTGAGAAGCTTCAAGTGCAACCACTTGGCAATATGGGCTCTGCCATGATCATATAGGTTGCAAGAACTTAGCCAAATGGACAGTGGGTGGTAGTGTTTGATAGGTTGGAGCGCGTCCATCTTGGTCTAAGGGAAGGCTTCTGAAAGATTTTGTCTTGGGAAACCAAGTCTTGTGGGTAAAGTGCATCACCTCTGCAGAGTGTAAAATCTAAGTACTTAGCCATGTCCCTGGTAAAGGACAATTTGAGCATCAAGACATGGAAGCAATCAAGAATCTCATCATTCAAAATTCTAAATTAAAACTTGTGGTTTGAACAAGGGTTGTTTGAAGACTTCAATCTTTGATTGAGAGATGCCTTGTAAAGTATCTTCATTCTTTGATTGAGAAAAATGATTTTGTTAAAGCAAAAACTTAGTATTTTCAAATGTTAAGGAAAAATCTATTTTGAGCAATGCAAGCCTCAACTCCACTTAGCCAAATACATATATATGATAGACTCCACTATACTACCATAGTATCACTTGCCAATACAATTCAAATGTATTGACCCTTTGTGGCTGTAACTTGTATGTTGCAGGTTTGATTGATTTTAGTGAAGATTGATTGTTTAGGATTACAAAGTCTACAACCAACATCTGTCTGTGGCACTTTGAAGATGAAGGACCCCATGATTATAATTATTCCGCTGCAATGTAATGTAATAGCCAAATGAGCTATGATTGATGTAATAAACTTATGTTATTCCTGGTTATAAAGTAATATTATGACCTTTGTTTCTTGATATTACATCTTAACTGTGGATGCTAGCTATTGATCCAGGGACTAGCATTGTAAAACACAGGAGGACTCTACCCTATTAGGTTGGGACCCCTACAGATGGTATCAGAGCATTGTGTTGCCTGTAGGATTTGTAAACCCTAGGATTGGACGAAGCCCTTAGTTGTCTTATTCCAAAACTTATTTACAAAACAAACTTGTAAATTCTTTCCTCGACCATTTTGGTTTCAACTATACTTCTCTTCTACTTCAACTTGATGGAAAAACCTAACCATGACCAAAGACTACACCATGTGCAAAGGACTTCTTCAACATCTTCAGCTCTAATGACTTCAACATCTTCAGCCTCTCCACCAAGGACTTCCAACTTGGATATCACTAAGGACAACAAGTGGAACAAGGAAAATCTTACCCAAGATCTAGAGACTGAGGGAATGCAAAATAAGAAGGAACCATCAACAAACTTTGAAGTTTTGTGACCAAGAGCTTTTCTCAAGGAAACCATGATTTCAAGTAAGAAGAATCATGAAGGAAGGAAAGATCACAAGTGAACCATATAGATAGACCACCACATTTTACTAAGTCAAAAACACACCAACTTGTGTGGTGTAACAAAAAAATATTTTGTTGCCAAAGTATGTGCCTGAACCTTGTTTGAGTGAAAATGTTGGTTTGTGATTGCATGCACATTGCTTGTGTGGATTGTGATGTGTGTGATTAGAATTGATTCCTTAGAAATATCTTGCCTATTCTAATCTCCCTTCAACCCAAACAGATGACTACTCCAAAAGACGTCAAGGTTGATGACAACAACAACAACCAAGAAGACAACATGAGAGAACTGATAGCAAATCAAAACCAGTTGAGCCAAGAGACAACTCAACTTTTAGCCAACAACAATGGACTAGACCCAACCATACAAAGGATTTTGAAACTTCAAACCCAATTGTTGCAAGGATTGGTTACTCAAATGATCAACATGAGAGAAAACTTTTCCCAAAGAGCTAATGACAACAAGGATGACAAATATGTTAATCTAGAAGGAACCCAAGCTAGCAATATTTTTAGAGACAAGGATCATGCATCCAAGGAGCATGAAGATCAATGCCCCAAGAAGAGAGAAAGATCTCCCACCTATGAAGAACATGAACTAGAAGAACTCCTAGCTTTGGAGAGACCCAAAAACAAGAATAAAGACATAAGCCAGTTGCAATGTTACAATTGCAAAGAGATGGGACACTATGCCAGTGAATGCCCAGAAAATAAGAAGAGAGAAGAAGTCAAACAAAAGCTAGTGAAACCCAAGATAAGGAAGGATTTTAGCCAAGTGATGTGCAAACACTGCAAAGAGTTAGGACATTATGCAAACTACTGTCCAAAAAAGATGAAGCATAAGATAAACCAGCCTATGAGGGATCTCAGCCTTGTCACATGTTTCAAATGCAGGGAACTAGGCCACTATGCAAACAATTGTCCAGAAAGGATGGAGAACAAGTTAAACAAGTCTATGAAGGATCTCAACCTTGGCCCATGAGTCAAGTATGGAAACCAAGGACACAATGCAAAAGTTTGCTTAGAGAAAGTTTTCCCAGGAGCCCAAGAAGGCCAATGTGTAATTTTTGTTTGAAAATGTTTAAGGGTGGTAGTACCCTAGTTGTGTTGAACTTGCTTGTAACCCTAACCTCCCCAAATCTCGGGACGAGATTTATTTTAAGGGTGGTAGCCTGTCACATCCCAAGATTTTCCAAATCTTGTAATGTGAAAATAAATGAATAAAATAAAACTTTGTTTGATTCTCAGAGCCAAAAGAAACTTTTTGAATTCAATTGGAACTTCAAACCCATTTGAATTAAATAAAACCTAAAGGGATTTAAAAAGATAAACATTTAATAAAAGGAAAAATAAAAAACATTTAGAAATACTATTTTGGAACAATTAAATGAAAAGATTTGTTTTCAAATGAAGTAGAAGTTTATAAATAAATAATATTTTGTAAAGCCAAATTAAAACCTTGACCAAGCTTGGAATTAAAACATTTTATTTTAAATAAAATTAGCACAGGTTTATTTAAATAAATTAATAAGGATTTAATATCCAACTTTATTTAAATAAAAGGTTTTACCAATTTAATTGAAACATCAAAACTTATTAAATTATTTAAAATAAGTTTTCCCAAATATTTGATATTCACAAATAAAACCTACTAAAATTTTTTGGCTTTATTTTAGATTTCAAAATAAATATCTCAATAAAATAAATCCTATTTGAATTAATAACTAAGGCCCATTTTATTTAATTATTAATGGACCCTATAATAAAATGTTATTTTATTTTAAACAAGTATTTCAAATATCTTATATTTTCAAATAAAACCTACTGATTTGGTTTTTGAAAATATTTGGATTTCAAATGGGGATTTTATTAATTAAACCAAACCCTATTTTATTAATAAACCATAGTCCATTTTATTTAATTAATAAATGGAACCTAAAAAGATTTAAAATATTATTTTATTTTGGAGTGTTGGATTATGTTGATGAACAGAACCAAAAACACAATGCAAAGTTTAATGATTGTTTGAATTGTTGAATTATTTGAATGCTTGAATAATTGTTTGAAATAACAAATCAGGAAATAGAAATAGAAAAAGAAAAAGAATTAGACAGAAAAAAAATAGAACAGCCCACCAATCTGGCCCAACTAACCCAGCAGCAGCCCACCTAGCCCACCTGTTCCTCCCCCGAACCGTTTTTCTCCACCACAAATCTAACCCACACCCTCACTGGCAGGTGGACCTCCTCCTCGTCTCTTTTCCCACTGACGCAACGCCCACCTTTGTTCTCCTTCCCCACCCGACCGTTCTTCCTCCCTTCGCCAACGTTGCGGGCTATTGATTCGTGGCTTGATTACGCCTTAACACGGCCACCATAACACCACGATCAAGCACACTTAAGCGCCACCTCCTCTCTTCCGCTTCCCAGACGCCCCTCCTGACACGCCCCGGGCCGAGAATTTTGCCCAGCACTTCCTCTGTCTCCGGCGGGTTCTCGCCGATTCCAGCCAACACACTCCACCTCCTGCCTTCCTATGCAACCTAGCAACCTCCCCACTCTTTGGAGCATCTCCTAGTACACTTCGTTCAACCGCGGGCGCCCCAGGAAGCCGTCTTCAACAAAAATTCTGAGCGTCGCCGTCTGTCTCGCCTCCGTCGAGCTCCTCCGGTAATTCTAGACCACCCCGACCCCTTCCGTTCACGCACACGTCATCTCCATGGTATCCTGCATCTGATCACGATCTTATCTTGCCTCCTGGTGAACCACAGAGCCGTCTTTGACCTCGACCGCGCGCGTCCGTCGCCAGTACTAACTCCGGCGAGCAATCGCAGCTGCACCCTAGCGCCCTTCGACGGACAAGTACCACGTTGAGCATCAGCGAGCGTCAGCGAATCCGGTGAGCATCTCCACACCCTCCTTTGCCTCCTGTACTGGCCGCCGCCATCGTTCGTCGCTCGCTGCCAGCGGCCGCCAGCCGCCCGCCTAAGGTCAATCACCCACACCATCCGATCCCGATCCGACGGATACGATAGAATGTTAGAGAAGAGGTATGCGTCGATCCGAGCCATGATGAAATTTAGATCAACGGTCAGCATCGCCGATCCGCCGAACGGTATCGACCAATGAAACAGCGCCGCGTGTCACCTATTTGGTTTAAAAACAGATTTGAAATCTGATTTAGATAGGATTTTCAAACCCTTATAACTTTTGATCCACACGTCCAAATTTGGCAAATTTTATATCAATGAAATTAGGAGAACAAGCTCTAGCCAACCATGGCCTTAGTATGACAAATAGTATCTGTTAGCTTGTTTGAATTTGCAGAAACATTTGTGTACTTGTTTAGATTAGAAAAATTGTTTAAAAATGATTTTTGGATTAAAACCTTTGCAAAATGGTTTGTTGTGATCTTACTGACCCTAGGAACCAACCCTTGGTGTTAGAAATGATTTTTGTAAAATTTAGGTTAGATTACTTGACTTAGCCATTTTCTAGCCAAATAAAAAGAATGGTTTTTGTTATAAAAATAATTATGGAAAGAAAACTTTAAGGAAATTTTTTGGACCAAACCTACTGACCTAAAACACCAAGCTTTGCAATAGCAACTCATTTGGTGAACAACTTAAGAGTTTTTGCCTTAATAAAAACATTTTCACCACATAAAATGATGAATGGATTTAAAAATAGTTTTTGGACAAAACCCTCTAACTAATTACTTTGCCACTTTGGTAAATGACCAATTTGGATATTACAAAGTTTAGAAACCCCATAGAGACCCCTTTGCAAAATAAAACTATCTTGTGCATGCTCCCATGCATGAACTGGTTTCCATTGTCTTGTGTGTGTGAAATTGTTTGAGTGATTATTGGTTTGGAATGTAAATTGAATTAGTGTTTGCTTGTTTGACTTGTAGTGAAGTGTGAGACTAGCAAGATAAAGGAGTGAACCACCCTTTCCTACCAAAAAGGCAAGTGATACTTCATACTTTTGTCCCATTACTTTCTCTATGCATTAGTGATTTTGCTAAGTAAAACTTGCATGGATTTTGCTATGTATAGACCCTGCTGTAGGAAAACCTAATAGATGAATCCTTAGTAGGATTTTCCTAAGCTAAGATTCCTACTACTACCAAGCTTAGCCTAGCTAATAGAAAACATGGGTGGAATATATATTCACACTATGGAAAATATTCTAAGTCTGAGGACTTGTGATTTTGTCCAATAAAACAACTAAGTTAATGAACCTCCTGGGTGGAATGGAAGGATTGGGATATGTTGAGTGGTTACACAAGGCCATGGACTTGGGTTGTGTATCTCACTTGTGGACGACCCCCCAGGAAACAAAGGGATTTGAGATGTCAAATGTTGAGAAGCTTCAAGTGCAACCACTTGGCAATATGGGCTCTGCCATGATCATATAGGTTGCAAGAACTTAGCCAAATGGACAGTGGGTGGTAGTGTTTGATAGGTTGGAGCGCGTCCATCTTGGTCTAAGGGAAGGCTTCTGAAAGATTTTGTCTTGGGAAACCAAGTCTTGTGGGTAAAGTGCACCACCTCTGCAGAGTGTAAAATCTAAGTACTTAGCCATGTCCCTGGTAAAGGACAATTTGAGCATCAAGACATGGAAGCAATCAAGAATCTCATCATTCAAATTTCTAAATTAAAACTTGTGGTTTGAACAAGGGTTGTTTGAAGACTTCAATCTTTGATTGAGAGATGCCTTGTAAAGGATCTTCATTCTTTGATTGAGAAAAATGATTTTGTTAAAGCAAAAACTTAGTATTTTCAAATGTTAAGGAAAAATCTATTTTGAGCAATGCAAGCCTCAACTCCACTTAGCCAAATACATATAGATGATAGACTCCACTATACTACCATAGTATCACTTGCCAATACAATTCAAATGTATTGACCCTTTGTGGTTGTAACTTGTATGTTGCAGGTTTGATTGATTTTAGTGAAGATTGATTGTTTAGGATTACAAAGTCTACAACCAACATCTGCCTGTGGCACTTTGAAGATGAAGGACCCCATGATTATAATTATTCCGCTGCAATGTAATGTAATAGCCAAATGAGCTATGATTGATGTAATAAACTTATGTTATTCCTGGTTATAAAGTTATATTATGACCTTTGTTTCTTGATATTACATCTTAACTGTGGATGCTAGCTATTGATCCAGGGACTAGCATTGTAAAACACAGGAGGACTCTACCCTATTAGGTTGGGACCCCTACAGATGACTAGCACCAAACCCCCATGGGTGTTCAGTATATTACCATGTAATCTAGATTAGTTGACTCTAGTGCAAGTGGGAGACTGTTGGAGATATGCCCTAGAGGCAATAATAAAAGTGGTTATTATTATATCTTTGTGTCTATGATAAATGTTTACATTCATGTTATAACAGTATTAACCGAAAACATTAATACTTGTGTGATTTGTAAACTAAATTAGAGTCCCTGGTAAAGCCTATTTAGAATACTAGCTTGTTGGTTAATAGATGATCGTGGTTTCTTGATCATGAACATTGAGATGTTATTAACAACAAGATCATATCATTAGGAGAATTGTATGATGGACATACTCCTATAGATAAGCGTAGCATAAAGATCAAGTCATTTCAATAGTTCGTTTGCTATAAGCTTTCTGATACATAGTAACCTAAATTCCTTCGACCATGAGATCATGCTAATCACCATCACCGGAAGGATGCTTTGATGACATCAAACACCACACCGTAACTGGGTGGCTATAAAGGTGGCATTGAGTGTTAGGGATCACATATCACGGAAACAAGAAAAGAGTACTTATCGGTAACGAGGTTGAACTAGGTATGCAGAGATACCGACGATCAAAACCTCGGATAAGTAAACTATCGTGAGACAAAGGGAAATTGGTATTGTATGTAAGTGGTTCATTCGATTGCAAAGTAATCGTAGAAATATGTGGGAGCCATATGAATTTCCAGATTCCTCTATTGGTTATTGATCGGAGAAATGTCTCGGTCATGTCCGCATAATTCACGAACCATAGGGAGACACACTTAAGGATTCGATGTTGTTTAGTAGATATGGAATGTTAGTAGGGATACCGAATGTTGTTCGGAGTCTCGCATGTGATCCGGGATATCATGAGGAGATCCGGAATGGTCCGGAGAATAAGATTCATATAAGGAAAGTCCGATTCTGGAGCTCGGGAAACATTCCGATGTTTTCATCGGAGAGGTTCTAGAAGGTTCTAGAAGGTTCACCGGTACGAAAGGGGAATGGTCCATGAATGTGTCATGGGTAAGTGGAATGATTGGATCATATCCTAGGTCACTTGGTGTGGACATTTGTGAGCTCTAAATTGAAAGTCAAGCGGGAGGTTTGAAAAGTCAAACTGGAACAATGGTTTCCTAGTGGAAGAAGGAAATAGTCCTTCCAACTTGGGTTTGGAAGTGGATTCAAACTCCCCTCTCTCAAGGCTGTCCCCCTCTCATAAATAGAGGGGGAGGGCTGCCCCAAACACACAAGCCCTAGCCCTCCCGCACTCAAGCCGTCGCCGCCGCACTAGCCGCCGCCGACACCTCCTCCTCCCGGTCTTCTAAACCCTAGATCACCGGGAAACCCTAGATCCACCATAACTCGCACAGGCTTAGGCGAAGCCCTGCAGGATCGTCCCTCTACTTCCGACACCATGTCGTCGTGCTGCCGGAATCACGAGGGGAGAACTACAACCTCCGCTGCCTGCTGGAACAAGGGAGAGGAAGGTCTTCATCGAAAATGCAACATGTGACCGATGCGAAGCGCAAAGATCGGAATGATCGTCTACGCGATCTTGAGATCGGCAAGTGTACGACTACATCACCCACGAGAATCTGCTCTCGTTAACCGCTTTGGAATATTCGAGGGTGAGTGCTTCCATCGACTCGTTGCTACAATCTAGTAGATAGATCTTGGCTTGTTTGTGTGCATGCGATAAATTTTTTTTGTTTTACATGCTACGAACCCCTAAAACAAATACGTTAAGGTCGACCAACTTGGCAATTCTGCTGTCAAAACCCACGAGCAACGCCAAGATAGCTTCGTGATCTATCTTTTGGACTTCGTCATCTACGTCGGGGATACCAGCGGTCACCGTGTCGATGTCGGCATTTTTGTAGTGTGCCTTGACCATTGACAGCGCCATCCTCGCGCCAACCCGTGTACATGAAGCTTTCCAGCTTGTAATACGCTCGGGGGCTCGACGCAAGATCTTCGAGAACTTCGCCATGGAATCCACCGCTTTGATGTTGATCTGGAGGTGCTTGGCTATATCCTTAGCCTACGTGATGGCGGTGTTGATAAAGTTTTCGGCAAGGATCATGCATTCCTTTGGCGGAGGAGGCGACTGGGTCAACCCAATAGGAGCTGCAAATGTCCGACAAAGGAGCGCATGAGTTCAATAACACAAAAAAATTCAGAGTATCTAGCTTAAAGAAATACAAGGCGGAGAATTGCTTACTGAATATGCTAATCTCGGCCTGCTAGAGAGTTTCCACTAGAGAATCCCGTCCTTGTCGTAGGATCTTGTATGCGTCAAGATTGCGCTGATTCTGCTCATCGGTAGCTTTCTTCTGCTCTTTCAGCATCGCTATCTCCTCCTTCAAGTGGTTCATCTCTGTGTTGGCGGAATCTTGCATGACTTTCATGGAGTACTCATGCATCTTCAGCATATCCTTCCTTTCCTGCTTAAGGATCTTGTTTTCGCTATCCAGTTGCTGAATATGCTTGGATTTCTCAACAATATCCTTAGCCTTGGAAATAGTTTCTGCAAGTCGGAGAAAGAACAGTATACGGTGAGTACTCGGAGTATGTTGGCACAAGACCAAGTCAGAATACAAAAAAGAAAGGAAAAACAGACGCTTGCTCTTGGTGATTTGTTCCTTCAAGAAGGCAGTTTTACCCTTTTCGGCTTGCAAATCTGCATGCATCTTCTGGTACTTATCATTGGCCACGCCCCTCTGAGCATTCTCATTATGTGGAAAGAAAATTTAAACGATGTTTAGACTACTTGGAGCATCTAGCCGGACAAATATCCACCTAGAGGCTTGGGGGCTACAATGAGATTTTTTAACTTAGCAAATATGCTTGGTCTTACTTTAAGCATCTAGTGGGAACTGATTCAATTTTCAACTAGAAGCTTGGGGGCTACAGTATAAAGTTTTTTAACTCAATCATATGCTTAGTCTTTCTTTAAGCATCTAGTCGGAACTAATTCAGTTACAACTAGAAGCTTGGGGGCTACAGTATTGAAATTTACAAACATTGCGTATGCTACTCTTAAAGCATCTAGTCGGAATAATTCATTCAAACTATATGCTAGGGGGCTACAGTGAGAAGTTTTCTAGCTTAGTCATTCTTAGAGCATTTAGATGCAAAGACCTATGGTTTTCCGTCTAAATCCTCGGGGGATACAGTGGGATACTCATATGATATGCAAAAGGCAAATAAAAACTTACAAGTGCGATGATCTTGAGGTTGGTTGCACTCTCAGCAACCAACTTGCCAAAGGAAAGGCTATTTCCTTGCAGGTTTTCTTCTTGCCGGAGAAGCTCCTCAAGATCGCATGTTGGGGATGTCGGCGCTGCACCAGGAACCAAGGCAAAGCTACTCGGCGTAAGTGTCGGGTAGACTATCTTCGGGAAGTCTACAGTTTTCCTAGGTGTAGAGGCGCCGCCTTCGGCAGACGTACCACTCTCCATCACCGCCTTACTGCTACCGATGGCATCCTTAGCTGGAGATTCACCCATTTTGGTCGCAATACTTTCTTGTGTTGCCTGTTCGCCGACAATGGCAAGCTCCGCGGAGGCACCTGTGAGCTTGTCAGAGCGGGCATAGGCTGGACGCTGGGAGTAACAAGGGCGATGGCGGGAGATGCGTGGGGAGACACGTCACGATGCACCATATCCTTGATGTTTCTAGAAGCCCCCGAAGTTTTGGAGGTCTTCTTTAAACTGGTTGTGGCCTTCTTCCTGAAACGTGCAAAAAAATAAGTACAGGAATAAGACAAGCAATGGACAATGTCGGAGAGAAAGAAGCTTACACAAGAGGGGGTGCTTTGGCAAAGGGGATCCCAGTAACCTTTCTTTTCTCTGCCTCTAGGGCGGCGGTAGTCTTTTTGGAGGATCCACCCTCCGTTTTCTTCTTCTTTCCTTCGTCGGCAGCATCAGAGGCGGAGCTCTCCGCTTTCACGCCAACGGGACATCGTCGTCGGACACGACGGTGACTTCCTTCATCTTTGGATCATACATTTGGACAACCATGCTATCCTCCTCTAGATCGCAGAGCTTTTAAGTGAAAATCCAAAGTGTTAGATAAGATGGTAATGGCTAGACGAAAAAACTGGAGTATATGTCATACACAGAAAATAAACAGGTACCTTTGGGCACTTGCTCTCCTCGAACATGTCATAGGTGATGGCGAAGCCACGCTTCCTGTCCTTCACCTTGACAATGTACTTGAGGCGGAGCTTGACGGAGTCGCTGGAGAAGTTATCCTCGGATATGCAGAGGCTATGCTTCCTCTCCTTGGTATACTCATGCATCAACTTCGAGCGGTGCTATGGAGGTTGGATCCGCCTGATGAACCAGCACATGGCCAGGTCCAAGCCGGTCAGACCCGTCTCTACGAACCACTCTATCCCCCTTATAGCATGGGAAGCATCAATGTCGGAGGGAAGGGAGGCCTGGGATCTCCATGTTGAGGCTTCAGCGGCAGCTCCATCGACGAAGTCCGGGTACGTCGCTTGTCGGCCAGCTAGAGGGATATCTGGGCCGTAGAAGTACGTATGTTGCCATTTTTTACAAGACTCATGGCCGACGATGTCGGGGAACCGCCGGCCAGGCAGGATCTTAAAACTAATTGTGCCACAATTCCTGAGCTCGTCCTTGCCGGCTCCGGCTTCCTGCTTAAAGGTGAAAAAGTAGATAAAGAGATCTAGCCTAGGCCTAATCCCTAAGTAACCCTCACAAATCATCGCGTAGTTGCTAAGCGCGAGGATGCTATTGGGAGAGAGGTTCTGAGGCTGTACTCGGTAATGATTGAGGACAGCTAGGAAGAAATTGGAGATGGGCAGGGAGACGCCGCGTACTAGTTGGGCTTTGAGGTACACCTTTTCTCCGGCTTAGAGAGAAGGGGTGACATCGCCGGCCGGTGCCGCCCGCCAGACGAGCCCCTCCGTCGCAGGGAGGTAGCCATCAATGATCATATCCTTGATATCGTGGTCCGTGAGGTCCGAACCATACCAGTCCCCCTTGTGGGAGTCATTTTCCTCTTCCAGCAGCTCCAGCGCCGCTGGATTGTGGTCACCGCCGGTGGCTTCTACCATCGCGGATTTGGGGATCACTAGGCCCTTTGGGGGCATGAGGACAGTGCTCACCGGCTTCGCCACGGTATCGCCTGACGCTGTCATAGAAGGGGCGCAGCTGCTGCTGGCCATTGGGAGATTACAGTGGTGATTGGGAGAGGTCGAGAAGCTAGGGTTTTTCGTGGAGTGCACGGAGACCTCGAGGAGGCGCCCGCTGGAGGAAGAAGACGATGCAGAGGAGAATGATGTGAAAAGTAAAATTTCCATCACTGTTACAATTTATAACCTCCGACATCGAGATTCGTGCATCATGATCGAACGGTTGTCGCGTGGACGACGTGGGCGGGGACGTGCGCGAAAATTTCTCCACGTTACCAACCGTCCGCCAACAGTTCGTATCGCTCGCACGGGAAAAAAGGACATGATTGTGTTCTGTGCATGTGTGAGTTACGAGGCATTGATCCTATGTCTACGTCACCCTAGCTGTCACTAGCAGGTGAATCATCACATCGGAAGATTCCGGCATGGACGGATCCAGTCCGGTTACGGAAGAGTACGATAGAAGATTCAGCAATTCTCTAGCTTACAAATTGAAGACGGAGAAAACCTTTCAGGGTTCTTTGGGAGGACTACAAGATATTGCTTAACGATTTGCCGACATCCATCTAGACGGAGAATTCAACGTGAAGAGGCAAGACGGCGCAAGATCTCAGAGTTCTCTGGGGGCTACTGTTGGGGATATGCTATATGGGTATCCTCATAGCATGTCTCCTATCCGGATAACCCGGGTGGCCCACAGTTGGTAGCATGGCCCATGGCCTGCTGGGAGGCCCAGTTAGATGGATCCAGAAGGGAGGCCCATGCCGGATAAAGGAAGGCTACGGTGGAGTCATGGACATACCCGGATCCTTGGAGTGCAAGACACGCTAGACTAATTGTAGGCAGTGTAGGACTCTGTAACCTGTCCGGCTAGGACTTTTCCCTGTAACCCTAGGACCCGGCGACTATATAAGTCGGGCCTATGGGAGCCTTTAGGGCACAATCTCAGATGATAACTTAGACGTTCTAGTCACCTCGCACAGCAAACCAATCCCTGTAACTCGGCATATTGCCATTATAGTGATTTATAGCAGGAGTAGGATTCCGCCACCGTTGTGAGATCTGAACATGGGTAAGCTGTGTAACCTCGTACCCGTCAACCGTCCGCCTTCCCCCATGTCTCTAAACACGCACTGTGAGGACCCTTTGTTGGGGAGGTGACCCCATATAGGGTCAAGACAGGGGAAAGACAAAAGGAATCTCCCTTGTCATGAGCCGAGTTACTATTTGTATCGGTCGAGTCATGTAAGAGTCGGCAGAGATAAGCGAGGCCATAACCGCCACAGAATGAGTAACACCTTATCTGGCCGACATATGAGTTAAGTCAATCGAGCGAGTCTGGCTAACTTGAATGCAGATGAAGGACAAGCTGAGTTATGCGAAACAAGGCCGAGTAACACGAAGCTTACAGGATAAGGAAGTGCCTATAGTCAAACCCTAGTCGCTGGCTAGGAGGAATCTGAACAGAGCCAAGCACAAAGGACAAGGGGCAGAAGGGCAGAAGAGGGTCACAGAGGTGACAGTCGGGGAGCCCGAGGCGCGCATGTGAAGCTCTCTGGAACATTGCCGCCGATAGAAGGGGGACACGAAAAGGAGGCCGCCGAGTTACCATATTGGGACAAGCATATTCCAAGAATATGCTTGCCACGTCAGCCCTAAGAGGAACCAAGGCACCCCTTTATAAGGGGAGACGCGGGCTCCTGAGAAGGGATCGATTCATTCTATGTCGTAAGGCTCGTGTAGTAGCTCTCTTCTTCCTGGAAACAGCTCGAGGAGCATTTTTAGTCCTTGTGAGGAGAAATAAAGATCTACATGTTAGTCATTTGAGTGTAGAAATCACTACATCTTCCCTCCTTGGATCCCTCTAGCATCCATTGGCCCCATACTTTAGCCTACCCATGGCATCTGTCGTGCCACCACCATGACAGCGCCATCAGGGGGCCAGCAGCGGTGCTAGCTGGAGTCAAGATCCGGACGGGAAACTTCATCCACACCGGCGAGCGCGTTGTCTCTGGCTTAGTCCAGAGATTTATCTCTGGGACTATGTCAGCAATAACGCAGGCAGCTTCAGAAGGAAAGCACCTCCGCGCAACAGCGTCTTCATCAAATTGGGCACACACAAGGTCTATATCGGTGTCGACACCTCCTGCGTTTGTCCTTACCGAGTTGTTGATGCAGGAGAGCCTCCCCTCAGTGCCGCTAACGGTCCACGTGGAGCGCGCCCCGTCGGCAGCGTCGAGGTGATGGTCGCAGCCATGACAGAGGTGGGGGAGCAGCCGGATCAAGCAAGGACCCGGCGGCAGGAGGACAGGTGACCACGAAGCAAGAAGCTCCACAGCCCACCGAGGTAGATCCGTCGGCAGCCAAGTCAGCCGAGGTGCAGGAGACAACCCCAAAGGCAGCAAGGGTAAGATGGCCACCTCTAGAAAGACCAGAGAATATAATCCAGGCAACTATAGATAACCTAACCACGCCTGTGGCACCGATACTTGATCCGGCTAATGCTCAGGCAGAGTTAGAAGAGACTAGGCAGAAAGTACTGGTAGAGGCAAAAAAGGTGTCGGCCTAGCGGGAGTCCTTGAACAGGACCCTGCGAGAGTATGCTAAGGCAAACAAACTAGATGTTGCCCCCGAGCGGGTAGATGAATTAAGATTGAGGGGAAAAAACCTCATGAATGATATCAACAAAGAGCATGAGACTCATAAGGCAGACTCGGTTGATCTAGGCTCGCTGAGGTATAGCACCCCGGCAAAGAACCTAAGGGCGGCAAATGCCGTTGCATTGGAGTTAGAACGATTAACCGGCGAAGCCCGGCAGAAACAGCAAGAAAGAGTGAATGATCTGGTACGCATTGCGAACCAGCAGAATGAGGAAATGCTTAGGGCTGACCTGGCAAGACCGGGAGCCTCGCGTATGGTTCATTCGGTTGAGCAAGACTATCAATGCAGCAAAGATCCTCGCCCGGAAACAATGCGCGAAAAGATAGAGCAGTAACTTGAGGAAAAAGAAATAAGCAAATTGTTCCGTATGACCTGGCAGTATCCGGAAAGGTCAATGAAAACAGAGGCAATGGAAGCCGAGGTAGCGATAGAAATCCAGGCCGTGCCTACAAAGGCAACGGAAGCCGAGGTAATGGAGACCTCGGAAGAGGAAATCATGAGAACAATAACCCGGCAGAGGGAATGAGATACCCACTGCCCGAACCTAGGCCGAGGTATGAGCCTCGGCAAGAGCAAGAAGTAAGACCAGCTCATCATAATCAGGCAAACGAGAGGTACAATGATGGTTACCCAGACATGGAGTATGCATGACATGGTGGGAATAACCATTATGGAATACATGAAAGAATCATTTACAGAAACTTGTCGTAAAATGATGCAAGGTTAAAACTCGACAGGTTATATCGGTCCGAGTTATTGGAGGAACTGGGTCCGCCTGGTCCGGCGTGTTTCGGACCTCGGATCATGGGCGAACCACCGGTGCCGAACTTTCAACTGGAAAGGGGCACAGAAACATACAATGGGAGAACAAAACCACATGATTGGCTGATTAACTATGCCACTGCAGTGAAAATTGCTAGTGGAAACTTACGATGGGCAGTGAGATACGTCCCACAGATGCTGGAGGGACCAGCCAGAGTGTGTCTGAATAATCTTCCAGCAGGCAGTATCAACTGTTGGCTAGATTTTGAAGAGATGTTTGTCAGCAACTTCACCAAGACTATAAAGGCCAAACAGTTTCAAAGACAGCTTGCTATGTGCAAGGCGAATAATGAAACAGATAGAGAATTCTTGACTTGGTGGTGTAACCTCAGAAATTCATGCGAAGGAGTCATAGAGTCTCAACCGATAGCTTGGTTTGCTCAAGGCTGCCGATATGGAAGTGTACTATGGCAAAGGCTGCAAAGAGATTTGCCGACTACATTGGCAGAGACTATCAGGATAGCAGATTCGTATGCTTTAGGGGATCCGACGCAACCAGAATTAATGTCGACAGAACATCGGGAGCACCAGGATCAATACACAAGAGATGCAGCCGGATCATCGAGGCACAATGAGTTCCGAGGTAGAAGAAGGGAGGAAAGACCGAATTACATATATGCTTACAATCAGGTGGCAGCAGTAGTACAAGATCAGCCGAGTCACGGAAATAGTCAGCGACAGAAAAATGGTCATCAGCATTGGACGCCGAGGAATGAAGGGAAGATACAATGGACACCAGAACAGAAGAAGCAGTGGCAGGAAAGGCTGAAATACACGTTTGAGTCCATGTTGGATCAACCGTGTAAGTTTCACACTCCAAACCCGGCCAAGCCGATTAATCATACAACTCGTCAATGTGCTTGGATGAAAAATGCAATGGGGAACCCGACGGGTATGCAAGCGCCTCCTCATCAAGCGCATCAGCAGCAGCAGCCACGGTTAACTGGAGCAAATGTGCAGCAGTTAATGTTACTCCCACCTCCTCCGAGGTATGATAACTCGGACTGGAGAGATGCCGTGCATCAAGTGATAAATCAGGGTCAGGATGGAAGGACAAGCCCCGGAAACAACAGACGTAATGATTATAGGGAGCATCATCAGTCATATTGTGTGTTCACAACAGAACAGCAAGATAGACAAAGTATACAACGCTGGCATATGGAAGTAAATGTTGTTATGCCGTCGGTACCAAGATACGTGCCTTGGTCAGATCAGGAAATAACCTGGAGCATAAAGGATCACCCGAAAATAATGCCGAATCCAGGGTCGTACGCACTCGTACTAGATCCGACATTTGTCGGGCCTAGCATTAATATGAAATTTTCAGAAGTACTCATTGACAATGGGAGCAATATCAACATCATGTACAAAGATACGATGCATAAACTCGGAATAGCACAGAATATGCTGCAATCCACAAGAACCACATTCCATGGGATAGTGCCGGGACTTTCGTGCGAACCCATTGGTAAAGTACGAGTAGATGTATTATTCGACACAAGGGAGAATTGCAGAGAATTTGGAGTTTGAAGTGGTGGACCTAGAAAGATGCTATCATGCTTTACTCGGACGACCAGCATTGGCCAAATTCATGAGTAGCTGCCACATTACTTATTTGAAAATGAAGTTACCCGGGCCACAAGGGGTGATAACAGTAGCCGGATATTACAGGAAGTCGATGGAATGTGCTTCGGCCGGATCAAACCCGGCCGAGTCGTTGGTGATTGCAAGAGAAAAAAGAAGGATTCAGGAGGTAGCGGCTCTTGCTCAGTCAGCATAGCTGAATATGCCGACATTAGCCAACCCAAATGGAAGCGTTTCTTTCCAGCCGACCAAAGAGACAAAAAATATCCACATAGATGAGCAATTCCCAGAGCGCACCATCACGATTGGTGCCGGCCTAGATGCCAAATAGGAAGGCGAGCTCACCAACTTCCTCCGTGAGAATCGGGATATCTTTGCATGGTCAACTCAAGACCTGCAAGGTGTTCCGAAGGAGTTGGATGAGCACTCTTTGCATGTAAGGCCAGGAGCAAGGCTGGTGAAGCAACCTCTCCACCGCTTCGCCGAAGACAGGAGAAAAATAATAGGGGATGAGATAGCTCGGCTCCTTGCGGCCGGGTTCATCATGGAAGTGCTTCATCCGGATTGGCTATCAAATCCGGTGTTAGTGGAAAAGAAAAAGGATGACCCAAATGTATCCGTCGTATGGCGAATGTGTATTGATTACACGAACCTAAACAAGGAATGTCCCAAAGATCCTTTTCCTTAACCTAGGATAGACCAAGTCATTGATTCGACCGCTGGTTGTGAGCTGTTGTCATTTGTAGACGCATATTCTGGTTTTCACCAGATACCGTTAAATCCGGCCGATCAAATAAAGACTGAGTTTATTACCCCATACGGGGCTTATTGCTATCGCACCATGCCATTCGGCCTGCGTAATGCAGGAGCAACATACCAGAGGTGCATGCAAAAGTGTCTACATTACCAGATAGGAAAAAATGTACAAGTATATGTAGACGATGTGGTTATAAAAACCAAAGAGAGCAAAACGCTCCTGGATGATATTCGGCAAACATTTGTGAACTTGAGAAGGTTTTGAATGAAGCTTAACCCAGAAAAATGTACCTTCGGTGTGCCGGCTGGAAAATTACTCGGTTTCCTCGTATCCAGCCGAGGTATAGAGGCCAATCCAACTAAAATCCGAGCAGTTGAAAAAATGGAATTCCCGAAGTGTCTAAATGATGTACAAAAATTCACGGGCTGCCTGGCCTCTCTGAGTCAATTTGTATGTCGGCTGGGGGAAAGAGTGTTACCTCTATATCAACTGATGAAAAAGTCTGATAAGTTCATTTGGACACCACAGGCACATAATGCGTTTCATGAGTTAAAAAATATGTTGGTCACAACACCAATCTTGGTCTCTCCACTGTCAAAAGAACCTATGTTACTTTATGTAGCTGCCACTAACAGAGTGGTAAGTGCGGTGGTTGTCGTGGAACAGAATGAAGGGGATAAGTCAATACAAAGGCCGGTGTATTATCTAAGCGAGGTACTATCGGCCTCAAAACAGAACTACCCGCACTACCAGAAGATGGCTTATGGAGTATACATGTCGGCGAAAAAACTTAAACATTACTTCGAAGAGCATCCGATAAAAGTAATTTGCAAAGCGCCCATAGCCGAGATATTGAGCAACAAAGATGCAAGTGACCGAATAGCAAAATGGGCAATCGAGTTATCACCTTATGCTCCACAATTTAATAGGCGAGATGCAATCAAATCTCAGGCAGTGGCTGACTTCTTTGTGGATTGGGCCGAGGTACAATATGAACCGCCATTGCCAGATCCAAATTATTGGACAATGCATTTTGACAGATCCAAGCTGAAGAATGGCTTGGGGGCAGGGATAGTTTTAACTTCACCGAAAAAACATCAGCTGAAATATGTGCTGCAAATACATTTCGCCGCATCAAACAATGTAGCCGAGTATGAAGAACTCGTCCATGGGTTAAAGGTGGCAAAAGAGATTGGTATACGTCAGATTCTATGCTACGGCGATTCAGATCTACTAGTACAGCAAGTGTTAGGCAATTGGGATGCATTAGACGCAAATATGGCCCTATATAGATTCCATGTGCAGAAAATGAGTGGATACTTCGAGGGATGCGAGTTTCATCATATACCTCGGGCGTAAAATGACGCTGCACACACACTGTCAAAACTCGGATCAACTAGGCAGTCAATTCCCCCAGGTATCGCCCTAGAGCACCTGAGAAATCCATCGATTACACCATCACCAGAGTCCGAGTCAATTCATACCTCGGGAGAATTGAAAGAAGGAAGTGTGCCAATGGAAATCGACAGAGAATGCAACCCGGACTTTATAAAAGTGAACCTGGCTATCGCACAAGTGAACACAGAAAAATACGAAGATGTTATGTCGGCAGAAAATATGGAAATCGACAGTGAAATTATCCCAGAGAAAATCGCGCCGACATGGGCGCAACCCATATTCTCCTTCCTTAAGGACGCAGTCTTGCCGAGTAATGAGGTACTAGCTAGACAGACAATAAGAAGAGCAAAAGCTTATACAATCATAAACAATGAGCTGTATAAGAGAAGCGTCACAAGCGTGCTGCAAAGATGTGTTGACTCGGCAGAAGGCCAGGAAATACTCCTGGATATACATCAGGAAGAATGCGGGCATCACTCCTCGTCCAGAGCTTTAGTGGCCAAAGCATTCAGGCATGGATTTTATTGGCCGACGGCGTTGAAGGAGGCAAAAGAATTGGTAGAAAAATGTAACGGTTGCCAGAGATACGCCAGCAAGATACATATGCCCTTATCCGAATTAAAGACAATACCAATTACTTGGCCATTTTCTGTATGGTGCTTGGATATGGTAGGTCCGTTCAAACCATCCCGGGGAGGAATGACTCACATTATAGTTATGGTGGATAAATTCACAAAGTGGACGAGGTAAAACCAATAAGAAAATGTGATGGACCAACAGCAGTAAAATTCCTCAAAGACATTATCTTGAGATATGGTTATCCACACAGTGTTATTATAGACAATGGCACAAATTTTGCTGAAGGAGCCTTTGCTAGATTCTGCCAAGAGAAACACATAAGACTAGATGTTGCCTCGGTGGCTAACCCAGCATCAAACGGGCAGGTAGAGAGATCAAATGGGCTGGTATTGTCCGGAATAAAACCCCGGCTTGTCGAACCCCTGCAAGGTCGGCAGGATGCTGGATCGACGAGCTACCAGCGGTACCGTGGAGCCTCAGAACTACACCAAACAGGTCAACATGGTATACCCCATTTTTCTGGTATATGGGGCAGAAGCTGTGCTTCCAGCCGACATAATACATGATTCGCCAAGAGTGACCCAGTACATAACTGCTGAGGTAAATGAGGTAGCTCGGAAAGACGATGTTGATTTGCTAGAAGAGGCCAGGGAGTTGGCATTATCAAGATCAACTATTTATCAGCAATACCTCCGACGATATCACAGCAAGAAAGTCAATCCAAGAGTTTTTAAAGAAGGAGATTTGGTTCTTCGGCTAGTGGAGCGCACAGCCGGCATGCACAAACTATCAACCCCATGGGAAGGACCATTTATAGTGAGTAAAGCATTGCA
Organism: Avena longiglumis; assembly: GCA_030063025.1. Classification (NCBI taxonomy): domain Eukaryota; kingdom Viridiplantae; phylum Streptophyta; class Magnoliopsida; order Poales; family Poaceae; genus Avena; species Avena longiglumis. The sequence continues at coordinate 484,145,192 of CP125974.1, forward strand.
CAATGATGCATATTACCTAATCGATGCTCAATCACCAGAAAAGGACAAGGAAAACAAAGCCGGCGACGAATCAAAAAGACCATGGAACATAGCTTTACTTCGCCCATTACACACTTAGGAGCCACATGTTGTATGTCGTAATGTGACACATCAAGTTGGAGTATCAAGCGTGTATTGAACCTCGGCACCTCGAGCAGCGACTCGAGGACTGCACAATGTTGTTTCTATTTTTCTTAAGACTATGTAGTAAACCTCGGCACCTCGAGCAGTGACTCGGGGACTGCACCATGTTATTTCTTATTTCAAATTATGTGTTAAATTTGAGCACCTCGAGCAGTGACTCGGGGACTGCACCGTGTTATTTCTTATTTTGAATTATGTGTTAAATTTCAGCACCTCGAGCAGCGACTCGGAGATTGCATCGTATTATCCCTTATTTCGGATTATGCATCAAACTTCAGCACCTTGAGCGATGACCCGGGGACTACCCCATGAATTATATTTCGGCAACCCAGTTTGTAACTCGGGGACTGCTGCATGATCCTAGATATTTCTTTGAGCACACGAAAGAACTCGATAGCCCGAGTGATAACTCAGGGACTGACTCGTACTACCCACTGTTCGTCGCCAGACACATAAAAGCCCCATAGCTCAGCTACAGACTCGGGGACTCCCCGAAATTGTTGATCATAACTTGCAAGATATGATATAAACTTGTCTCAGTAATCAGAGGAATAGCAAAGCGATAACAAACAAAGATCTCTAAAGATAATGCAAAAAAGAATAACAACCCCAGCAAATCGAAGTATGATAAGGGATGCAACTTATTGTATCACTTTACATGATATGGGCTTCGGGCATTATACTTCAGATAGAAGTTGAAAACACAACAGCTACGCTGTCGAGTTTACGAAGGGCAAGCAAGATAAATGCCGAACTAAGGTCATCCACAAGAAAAAATACAATCCGAACTTATGAAATCAAAGTTCGCCAAAGCAAAGATATAAAGCAATGAGATTGGTTTAGATAGAGTAATAATAATTACCATCACCCATGCCTCAGCGGCGAAAGGCAAAAAGGTTCACACCACACCAAAAGCCGGCAATTGTTCCACATACATCATACGCCCGGCATACCGAGGACTGAAAATAACTTAAGAGTCTTTTTAACCTAAATAGAGAAAAGGGCTAGAGCACCCTTAAGGGGCAGCAGCATGATCAGGAGCATCAGGAATGGGTATCTCGGATGATGGCGGGGCGACCTCAGTCTCCTGCGCAGGGGTATTCTCAGGAACTGGGCGCTCCGAGGTAGCCGGCGCCTCAGCTGAAGTTACTTCGCCTTTAATAGAATCAATAGTAACCTCTGGGGCAAGCCCCGGCTGCTGAGAAATATTAGCTTGAGCTCAAGAATTCTCAGTCCCTTTAGAAGACGATCACGCGTCGCCATCCTCATCCGAGCTTGCATTTGAGTCACGAGAATTGTCCGAGTCACCCTCCGCTTCACCCTGATCGGCCGAATCATCATCCGAGGCATCTTCAACTTTGACATCATCCGCCATATTGGAAAGAAAACTCGGCCCTTCAATCCAATTATGCACGTCAGCATACTTAATAAGCTGGAAGGCACGAGCTTGGCGGCGAGCGACGAACTCTGGATCTTCAACCCAACGAGAGCCAGTCCGCAGATTAATCAGAGTATCAAGTGAGATATCCTCGTACCAAGACAAAACGGCTGTAAGTGCCATATTAGCACCAGCCCTCCCAGCAGATTCTCTCCAGAGATTTAACCGGGTCTGAGATGCCATTAATCTCTCCACAAGTATTTTGACTTCGTCAATATCAGGCGTTCCTGAGGTATTCAGCCAAATAACATGGTAGGCCCGAATGGCTGCTTGCACCAGATCTCTTCCCATAATCTTCATTGGTCCAATAGCAGCACCGACGACAATCAGGAAGTCTTCCATTGAGTATTCTGGACTCGAATCTGCGGGGACACTTCGGCGCTGACGAGCAGAAATCACTACCTTAGAGCTCACTGGTTTTGCTTCCGGAAAATGATCTACACGAAAGGAAAACATATCAGTTAAAAATAAGAAAGAGAAGAAAATAACTCGGCCACGGTTGGAAACTTACGATGAATATAACTCAACATTTTCTGGAGATCCTGGGTCGAGTCGGCCTTATTCTTCTCAAAGCGAGTGATTTTCTCACCCATCGTCCGGTTCTTCAGCTCGGCAGCATCGAGGAGTTCTTTATCTTTCTGCTCGACTCAGTCGATTCTTTTCTTCAGAAAATTCCTGGTCAACCTTTTCCAACTCGGATTTCAGCGAAAGCTTGAGAGACTCAACCTCAGCACGTAACCGGGTTATCTCATCATCCTTTTCTTCAAGTTGCGCCGAATGAGTGGCAGCTTGTTCTAAAAAAATGCAGCATCATATCAGGCATGGATATGCATTCTTGATGCAACACTGCAAATGTTTGTAACTCGGCTATACCAAAGCCGTAAGGTTATAAGAAAGCCAGGATTTGTCTCGAACGAAATTCAACAAATCACAAGACGAAAAGGATAACTAACCTTCCAGAGCGTTAACTTTCTTGGTAAGGCGGGTATTAAGATTATTGATATTAGTTGCATACCAGCAAAGAATTAATTAGCACGTCAAGCCGAAAATGTTAAGAACTGAAGGAACAATACAAATATTTATTGAATTACCAGTTTTCTTCACCACGGGGAGAACCTTCTCATATTTCTCTTGCAATTTCTTGTGTGCAAAGAGCAACCTTTGAAATTCGGCTGTCCGCCGATCATGGGCAACCTAAGCACCAAAGTAAATTACACAACTAGATATCCAAAGCTAAAACATATCCGAGTAAAATAAAACTTAACTCGGATCTAGGTGGTTGGATATTCAAAGCTAAAATAGATCTGAGTCAAATAAAACTTAACTCGGATCTAGGTGTCTGGATATTCAAAGATAAAACATATCTGAATCAAATAAAACTTAACTCGGATCTAGGTGGCTGGATATTCAAAGCTAAAACAGATCCGAGTCAAATAAAACTTAACTCGGATCTAGGTAGCTGGATATTCAAAGCTAAAACAGATCCGAGTCAAATAAAACTTAACCCGGATCTAGGTGGCTGGACATTTAAAGACGAAAATAGATCCGGATTAAGCAAAACTTAATTCGGAATATAAATGGACCACGGTCCATCCAAGTCATGAAGGAAATTGATTTAGCAAATAAGGCATTTGAAGCCTAACAAAGCTTCCAAACGAACAACGAATTATTCGGTTGCAAGCTTCGGGGACTAGTGTATATATACTATAATTTGAATAACAGACAAAGTATCAACATAAGCGCTTACCTCGTTCATCTTATCACTGTCAAGAACAATCTTAGCAGCCATATGCAAACGACTACTGATGTCGGAAAGCTGAATTGGCTGGCTACTCGGATTGCCCTCAAGCTGATCGGCGGCGTTCCAGTTATTGGCGTATTCCACCAAAGAGCCTAGGATGTTCCCACTCTCAGTACAGGTCAGTACTTTACCTCGGGCCCGTTGGGTAATTACCGCCGTCGCAGGACTCTTGTGAAGAGCAAGTTGAGTGTCAGCGGTCGGGGTGACAATAGGCTTAGCAGAGGAAGCCCCCTTGCGGAGTGCATCAGCTATGTTGGGTTGAGAAGAGCTAGCCAGCCCCTTCTGGGATGCTGAAGGTTTGGTGACAACAATCTTCCTAGTCTTAGAAGAGGTTTCGGCAGGGGCAACAACCTCGGCACTAGGAGTGGCATCCTTGGAGGCAGGAGGAACTATGGTTTCCGAGGGAGCCGAGATGGTGATATCCTCGGCTGGAGTTGGGGTAGCAGCTGGAATTGTGGGGGTCAAAGGAATATCGGAGGAAACCTCGATGGTCATAACGGGGGCAACAGGTTCAACATGATGATCTACTGATGGAGTTATGTCGGTGTTAATGGTGGGAGCTGTGGGTACATCTCGCCGAGGCGATGTATGAGTCGGCGCAGGAGGAGAGTCAACACGAGAGGGACTGGGAGCCAGAGTATCCTCCGGGGGCGGAGGAGAAGGCTGCCGAGTTGTATGGCTTGTCATACTCGGACCACTTGGCTTGGCAAAGAGAGGAGCTCTGCAAAGGACAAAGAGTCGAATCAAAAGACAGAAAGAGAGAAACAAGACGTACAAATGAAAATAAACTCACCCAGTAATCCCAGGCATGGTTTTACGCCTCGGATTGTGCTGGGCAGACTTCATTGTTCGCTTCTTGGGAGCAGCATCGGATGGATCTGCCGGAGGGGTGCGCTTCTTCGAGGTAGAAGGAGCTTGAGAAGCAAGAGGCTCGGCGTCGTGCACCTGACTGGCCTGATTAGCTGGGAAATTAGAAGCCGGAAATGCATAAGAGATAGGCATCACGACGACTACCTCAAGAATTTGGACGTCGTCCGAGTCGCCTTCATCCCCGTGGGCCGAGGTCTTTCCATGGGCGCGAGCCGGAGCAACATCCGACTTAGGGACAAACTCCCCCGAGTCAGGTTCCCCGCTGTCCGGGGTATTCCGATCTGCAGTCCATGGAAGAGCCAGAACCTCGGCATCCTCAATCTTCTGCTCCGCAAACCTCTGCGAGAGAAGAAACAAAGTGGAGTTAGCAAAAGAAGAGCCATAAACGAGACTCGGAAACAAACATCAATGCGTAAGTTTACCTGAAGAGGGGGATTCCCGCGAGTGAACGGCTTCAGTCCCCATGCCCAATCCTCCGGCATATCGGTCTTGAAGATAGCTCGGACTCGCTTATAAATAAGATAGTCGTTGAGCTCAACCGTCAAAACTCGGTTGGGATCGAGAGGACCACTCATGTAACAAAGCTTGTGAGAGCGAAGCTGGAAGGGGCAGATTCGGCTGCTGATGAATGCGGTCATCAGATCCTCACCACAGAGCCCGACGCGGATCAACTCCTTGAGCCGAATCTCGAATGCCTTGGCCAAAGCATGGCTCTTCCTAGGATTGTAGTTCCAATTCTTCTTGGAAGGGGTGCCAATAGAAAAGGCAGGGAGCCGAATCTTATCCTCTTTTCTAGTATTTTTGACATAGAAAAATGATCTATGCCATTTCTTGCAAGACTCGAGGCCGTCGACACGAGGGAACTCGGAATTTCTCTGAGGTGTAATGGACGCGGCCCCGCACTAGGTAAGAGACTTCTCGGAAGGGTGAAGAGTTTTGTCCGGTACGACATTATATCGAATCTGGAAGAATTTAGACCAAACAGGTACGGAGGGCCAGAGGCCGAAGTACCCTCCGAGGCCGAGATGTAAGCAGACAAGGAGGCGATAGCATTAGCCGGCAGGTGATGCGGCTGGAGGCCGAAGTAATCAAGAAACTCCCTGGCGAAATCACTAAGGGGGAGGCCGAACCCGCGAGCGAAATAGGACATGAAGACTACGTATTCTCCCTCGTTGAGCACGGGAGAGGATTCATTGCCGGGCAAGCGACAGCTTACCTCGGCAGGGATTCAGCGCGTCTTTATTAGCCACTCTACCTCACGGCGAGTGACGGTGGAACCCTGCCAAGAACCATGTTCTGTACCAGATGCAAAATAATCCTCCTCGACGAGGGCTCCGCTGGCAGAACTAGACATGGGCTCGCCGGAGGAATCGACGGAGGAAAAGCTAGCGGCGGAGAGAGGCCTAGAGGCGCAGGGCCCTGTCGTGATTCTAAGTAAGCACGGCGGCGGAACAAAAAGGAATTGCCGCAAGGAATCTAGAAAAGCAGAAGAGGCGCCTAGGGAAGAAACCTAACGACGAGACCGTAGAAAAACTCAACCGCAGAGGCGACGAAGAAGGGCGCGGCGGTGAGGTCGTCGGAGCAAAAGAACTGCAGCCTCACCATCGAGGAGGTTGACGATGACGCGACTGCTAACGCATGAACGGAGGCAACGGCGCGAGGAGTAAGAAGAAGGGCAAACGAAAAGGGGAAAGTAAAATCGTCTAGCCCTTTTTCCCCTCCTTATAACCGCGCAGCCCTGGCGGTAGTGGGATCGTGGGTGCGCACGATAACCGTGTAAACCGCGCGTGCGGCGGAACCATTCGTTAGTAGTGGAGCCACACCAAAGACCACACGACGCAGGAGGGGATCGTGCCTCCTGACCAATGTCATTGCCATCGGCGTCAACTGCGCGCGACGCAGAATTATCGTAGCTTGTCGAGGCACTGTAGAGGAACAAAAAACTAGAAGAATAATGATGGATGGTACACGTAGGACAAGGCGTGCACAAGAAGCTGCACGGAAACCTCGAATAGACAGAGGTAACTCGGAAATAAGGAGAGAAATATGTTGGGGAAACTGATGTGGCCCGGCCGAGGTTTCAGCCAGGACCACACCAGCTTCGGGGACTAATGTTGGGGAGGTGACCCCGGATAGGGCCAAGACAGGGGAAAGACGAAAGGAATCTCCCTTGTCATGAGCCGAGTTACTATTTGTATTGGCCGAGTCATGTAAGAGTCGGCCGAGATAAGCGAGGCCATAACCGCCACAGAATGAGCAACACCTTATCCGGCCGACATATGAGTTAAGTCGGCCGAGCGAGTCTGGATAACTTGAATGCAGATGAAGGCCAAGCCGAGTTATGCGAGACAAGGCCGAGTAACACGAAGCTTACAGGAGAAGGAGGTGCCTATAGTCAAACCCTAGTCGCTGGCTAGGAGGAATCTGAACAGATCCAAGCACAAAGGACAAGGGGCAGAGCGGCAGAAGGGTAGAAGAGGGTCACAGAGGTGACAGTTAGGGAGCCCGAGGCGCGCATGTGAAGCTCTCTGGAACATTGACGCCGATAGAAGGGGGACACGAAAAGGAGGCCGCCGAGTTAACATATTGGGAAAAGCATATTCCAAGAATATGTTTGCCATGTCAGCCCTAAGAGGAACCAAGGCACCCATTTATAAGGGGAGACGCGGGCTCCTGAGAAGGGATCGATTCATTCTATGCCATAAGGCTCATGTAGTAGTTCTCTTCTTCCTAGAAACAACTCGAGGAGCATTTTTAGTCCTTGTGAGGATAAATAAAGATCTACATGTTAGTCATTTGAGTGTAGAAATCACTACATCTTCCCTCCCCGGATCCCTCTAGCATCCATTGGCCCCATACTTTAGCCTACCCATGGCATCTGCTGTGCCACCACCACGACACCCCTCCATGGCGTATTCGTCGGCAATACCACGACACCAGGTGGTCCAGACCTCCCCCAGGCGCCACCCCCTGGAAGGCCGCGCCTACCATGGGTGTGGTGGCCTGGGGTGGCCCCCTGGGTCACTTCAGGTGCCTCTCTGTCCCTTTTTTCGAGGAAAAATTTATTTTGAATTTTCTGAGATTTTTCAGGAAACTTTATTTTTGGCCAATTTTCAGGGTATGAAATTGATTTTCTCGCAGAAACAATTTTTCAGAGGAAGCAAAAGCAAACCAAAATCCAAACTACAGGATCTCTAAGAAACTCAAACAAGCAAACAACTAGCAAAACTAAAGCTAAATCAAAGACTAGGAATGATAAAAGTAAAAGAAAGCAAGTATAACCATAGTGAAAACATTATTTTGTTCATTAAAATCCTTTTGTTAACAAGGTTGATCAAGTCTTGTTACCAAAACAATCTTATATGAAACAAAACTTTGCATTCCACAAGGTGATTATGTTACCTCATACTTGATAGCAATGGTCCCAATCATAATAGTTTCAAAATTTTCTTGTGGAATGGGACAATATATTTCTCCAACCTTGATGGTCTCAATATTTTCAATGGAATTCAGGCAATAGCTTTTAACAACCTTCTTGGGGAAATAGATAGTGTGCTCTTTGTCATTAATATTGAATGTTACTTTTCCTTGATTGCAATTGATGACAGCACCTGCAGTATTAAGAGAAGGTCTCCCAAGAATAATAGACATGTTATCATCTTCAGGCATTTCAAGCACAACAAAATTAGTTAAAACCATGCAATTATGAGCCACTTGAACACGAATATCCTCACATATACCAACATGAATATTAGTTGACTTATCAGCCATTTGCAAAGATATATCAGTTGGTATCAACTTTTCTAGCTGGAGTCTCTTATAGAGAGAAAAAGGCATAACACTAACTCCAGCTCCCAAATCACATAAAGCAGTTCTAACATAATTGTTCTTAATAGAGCAGGGAATAGTTGGTATACCTAGATCACCAAGTTTATTTGGAACCTTACAATTGAAGGAGTAATTAGCAAGCAAATTAGAAATCTCCTCATTAGGAATCTTCCTTTTATTAAAGACAATATCCTTCATATACTTTGAATAAGGAGGAAATTTAATAGCATCAGTCAAAGGAATTTGCAAGAATAAAGGTTTCATCCACTCACAAAACTTGTTGTAGTGTTCTTCCTCCTTTTACTTGTGTTTCTTACCTGGAAAAGGCATAGGTTTCTGCACCCAAGGTTCTCTCTCTTTACCATGTTTATTAGCAATAAAATCTTCCTTTGTGTACCTAGTGTTCTTAGTGTGCTTCTCAGGTTCTTCCTCACCTTCCTCCTTATCAGGAGACTCATTATTATTACCACTCTCGGCCAAAGATCGAGAGATATACTATTAGGATCTACAGCAGGTTCATGTGGTTCCTCAACTATCTTATGTTTCTTTTTCTTCCTCTTACGAGGACTACCACTATCTTCACCTTGTTAGGAATCCTGCTCTATTCTTTTAGGGTGTCCTTCAGGATATAAGGGATCTTGAGTAGCTATACCACTCCTAGTTCTAATTCCATAAGCATGTTTATTTCCTGAGGCATTAATTAGCATATCCTTTTGTACCTTAGCAAGTTGATCAAGTTGGGTTTGAACCATTTGAAAGTGTTTACAAAGCATTTTAATATCATTATAAGTTCTTTCCACAATATCTTTCAACTCATGGATAGCTCTAGAGTTTTCCAATAAATGATTCTAAACTTGTTTATTAAAATACCTTTTTTAACAATAAATGTGTCAAGTTCCTCTAAACATTGATCAGGAGACTTACCATAAGGAATATCACCTTCATCAAAGTGTTGGAGAGAGTGTACCTCAATAGTAGATGAGTGGGGAATTGGCTTACATATAGGAGGTAGATTCTTCACATCTTCAGCTCTAATACCTTTCTCCTTTAGACACTTCTTAGCTTCCTTCATCACTTCATCATTTAATGCAATAACTCCCCTCTTCTTTGTTGTTGGTGCTGGAATTGGTTCAGGAACAACTGGTTCAGGAGTAATAGGCTTAGGTGTATTTAGCTTAGTTGAAGTCCAATCATCATAATTCTTGCTTATCTTGGTCATTAATTCTTCAGGATCTATAGGAGTCCTTTTCCTGAAAACACAATCAGCAAAGCTATCTAGGTATGTCCTAGAATCATAAGTTAGTCCATTATAATAAATATCAAGAAGCTCATTCTTAGGTAATGGACATCCATGATGTGCATGAATCAAGGCACAAAACCTTGTCCATGACTCAGGCAATTTCTCTTCTTCTCCCTGTTTAAAATAAAAAAGTCTCTGCAAAGCATCATGTCTAGCACTAGGAGGAAAATATTTCTGGAAGAAAGAAGCAATCAAGAAATTTGGGCTATCAATGGAACCAAGAGGTAATCTATTAAACCAAGCCCTAGCTTCTCCTTTTAGTGAAAAAGGGAAGATCTTAGTAACAAAGTACTTGCGCATCTTAAAATCATCAGAGAACAAATCACTCATAGTAGAAAGCTCATTCATATGAGACACAACACTCTGATTTTCAGTCCCACAAAAAGGTTCTTTCTCAACAATATCTAAATAAGATAAATCAAGAGAGAAATCATAATCTTCATCTTTAATATCTATGGGAAAGGTGCCAAACTTAGGATCAGAGGACAACTTATGCATGATAGTATGTATAGCAAGGAGACTCTTAATAGCACTAGTACCATGTGTATTTTGGCACTCTTCAACAAAATCATCAGTGAACTCAATGTAACCATCATTAGTATCATAACTCTCACTAACCTCAGGTGAGCTAACAGGTGTAACAGTGGCTTCACTAGGAGTTTCGGTATTTCCTAGACTAGCCATAGTAGCATCTAGAAAAGGACCTAATGAACCACTCGCATCAAGCACAGTAGAAGTAACATCATGAGCATGAAAAGAAGTTTCAGACTCAGCAGTAGTAGTAGTGTGTGTAGCATGAGTATGTGGTTGTGGTGTGACAAGCTTACTTATAATATACGGTGAATCAAGAGCAACAGAGGTGTTTATGACTGTACCTCTTCTTGTAGTGGATGGTAAAATAGGGAACTTTCCATCACGATACTTCCCCACGATGAAAGGAGTAGCAGTGAACAATAATAGATCCAAGTGAACTTACAAATAAAGCTATGCTCCCCGGCAATGGCGCCAGAAAATAGTCTTGATGACCCACAAGTGTAGGGGATCGCAACAGTCTTCGCGGGTAGTATTACCCAATTTATTGATTCGACACAAGGGGAGCCAAAGAATACTTGCAAGCCTTAACAACTGAGTTATCAGTTCAGCTGCACCTGGAAATAGTTCTTGCTCACAGAAGTTTATCAGTAGCAACAGTTTGGTAGTAGTAACAACAAAGCAACAGCAACAGTGGAACAAGAGCAATAGTAATAGTAACGGTAACAGTAGGATTCGAGTGCGGTAGGCATAGAGATGGATGAACGGGCATTGCATGGACGAGTCTAAACATGTAACTTCAAGATCTAGGGCATTGCAGATAAATAATAACAAGCATCCAAGTACTAAACAATCCTAGGCATGTGCTCCATATATAGTCATACGTGCTCGCAATGAGAACTTACACGACATATTCTGTCCAGTCAGCCCGTGGCAGCGGGGCCTCTAGGGAACTACTGGCAATTAAGGTGCTCCTTTTAATAGAGCACCGGAGCAAAGCATTAACACTTCGTGAGCACATGTGAACCACACACCACAGCCATCCCCTCCGGTTGTCCCAATTATTGTCACTTTGGGGCCTTTGGATCCGGACAATGATATGTGTACACAACTTGCAGATAAGATCATAAACAATACTATCATAATGATTCAATAATAAGTTTAGATCTGAGATCATAGCACTTAGGCCCTAGTGACAAGTATTAAGCACAACAAGTTGCAACAAATTCAAATAGCACTAATAGAGATACTAGGCACTATGCCCTAATAGAACTTATTCGATTACATGATAGAACTCATCCAATCCCTACCATCCCCAAGCCTACAGCGGGGGATTACTCACTCATGGATGAGGGAAACATCGATGGTGGATGGAGATGCGTTGGTGATGACGATGGCAATGATCCTCTCCAAATTCCCCGTCCCGGCAGGGTGCCAGAACGGAGTTTCTGGATCCGAATCTTGGTTTCTGGTGGCGGTGGAGTGGAACTCTTTCTGGAAAACTATCGACCCCTCCCCCCTCGATTTTTAGGTCAAAAGGCAACTTATAGGCGCAAAGGGAGGCCGAGGGGGTGCCTGGGGTGGCTGCACCCCCTCCATGCGCGACCAGTGGTGGGCCCGCGCCTGGGGCGGGTGTGGGACCCCCAGGCCTCCTCTCCGTCTCGTCTTCTGGCTGCGTGGATCTTCTGGTGAAATATAGTTTTTGGCATATTTTCCGGAATTTTTCCTGATAGTTGATTTTCTGCACAAAAACAAGACACCAAGGTAATTCTGCTGAAAACAGCGTCAGTCCGTGTTAGTTGTATCCAAATCACACAAGTTTAGAGGAGAAAAAATAGCAAAGTGTTCGATAAAGTAGATACGTTTTGGACGTATCAATGCCATGCTGGTGATGATGGAGATCATGTTCGTGCTTGAAGATGGAGATCGGAAGCACAAGAAGAAAGGCCATATCATATCACATATTATGAATTGCATGTGATTTTAATCCTTTTATGCATCTTGTATTGATTAGATTGCGATGGTAGCATTATAAGATGATCCCTCTCACAAAATATCAAGTTATAAAGTGTTCGTCCTTAGTAAGCACCATTGACAAGACTCGTTGTTTCGAAGCACCATGTGATGATCGGTTGTGTTAGATTATGCGAGTGTATGCAACGGGAGCAAGCCATATTTGCTCATGCGGAAACTAAGGTTAAATCTTGACGATCCTAGCATGTAAAGACATGGTATCGGAACACGGAATACCAAAAGGTAAAGCATGAGTCATATAGATGATATGATGAACATGATGATTGTTCTCCTTTGAAACTACATCATGTCACATGATGATCGGACTTGGGTGTAGTGGATTTGGTTCATGTGATCACTAAAGCAATGTGAGGGATATTGTTTTGAGTGGGAGTTCAACAATAATATGATTAAAAGTTGAACACTATTTATCATAAACTAAATCAAAGTGAATTTGCATAGTTGTTGTAGTCATTGGCATACGTTTACCACCTTGCGCTTAGTTATAATTGAGATAATAGAGCTATAGAATTCTGGTTAGTTACTTTACAAACTGGTATGTATTGTTTTAAAGTGTTAATCTAAAGTTTAAAATTCCTATTGCAAACTTTCAGTAAGTTCTGGTTACTTCATGAAGTTTAATAATTAGTATTAAATCAAGAGTAACAATTCCAGTGTTAGTATATAAGTATCATGTTTGTCTCCATGATTCTTGATATTCAAAAGATTGTTTTAATATCAAGGTTATCGGGGAGCTGAAAGAATTGTTTCAGAAACCATCATGAGTGAAAGATATTGTGATATCTGAAACGAAGTTTTGGTTGCAACATGATAGAGTATAATATGGCAAAAGTCATGTTCTCATATTTGATGAGGATTTGCAAAAGGTTGGAGACGATATACGTCCTAATCCTCCAAAAGATTTTGGAGACCAACATTATACTCGCGATTCACCGTTATAAGCTAAAGTAGCTTGATCATGAATAGTTCCATGATAAGGATGAATATTTGATGTAGATAAAATGTTTACTACACTAAAATATTACTAAAGATGGAATTTGAAAGAACACCAAACATTTGATGATGGTGATCTACTTCAATGTGCAAGTCCAAATACATTGGTATTTAACTATACATGCTTTGTACTATGTGTCATGTTTATGACTCCACTATTGATGTTGATAGATTCTTTTGAAAAGAAAAGGAAATGCTGAAAGAGAAATCTAAGAAATATTTGGCAGAAAAGAAAAGACTAGAATTGTTCAGCTTAGGTATATATATGATATACATGTTATGGATATATTCTTTGCTTGTTAAAAAATATAGTTCTTAAGTATTAGATACTAAATTTGTTGGTGTGAATCTTCATACGAAACAACACAATTCATAAGCTGCAATGGCCTAAGTAACTAGCAAAAGAATATGTGATGATATTCATCGAGAACAAATAAAGAGTTATTATGTTTTTTGTTGATATCAAAGCTTACCTTCAATATTTGTTTTATCAGGTATTATGAGAACAAAAGGTTGTTAAAATAATTTCCGTATTCCATAAAAGATGGATGATATACAAGTCTAGTTGGATAAATCACATCCATAAAACTAATGCTAAAAATGTTGAAAGACAATTGATTGAAAGATCACTTAAAAAGTGACATCGCCATTTAAATTATAGTGGAAAGAAAACATGAAGAAACCCATGTTTGATGGGATTTTGGAAGTCTTTTGATTTTTCTCAAATGATTCTTGTGAAACTTTCCTAGAGATAATTAAAACTCCGTTCATAGGCCAAAAGTGAATGAATGACTAGCTTATTGGAACTTGTACATATAGATGTATGAAGCCCATTATGTGTAGTCAAGAGCGATGGATTTCAACTTCATATGCTTTCTCCAAAATTTTGAGTGAATATATGAATATTGACTTAATTAGGATGAAGTGTGAAACATTTGAAAAGTTTGAAGACTTTCAAGATGAAGTGCAAAATCAATGAACAAGAAAATAAAGAATTTATGATAGGATCATAAAGGGAGATATTTGAGGAATCGTTCCAAGAGTTTAGCATAACACCTAAGATTTGAGGAATCGTTCCAAGAATTTGTGTTTCCTGAAACACCATACGAGTATGGTGTGTTCGAGATATGTAATAAAACCTTGTTTGACATGGTAAGATCAAAGGTGTAATTTATAAAACTATCATTATATTTTAAAGATAAAAGCTTTAGAGACTACCGCTTTTTCACTGAAAAGAGCTCCATCATGATCCGTTGAAACGACACCATATAAAGTTATGGTTTGGGATAAAACCAAAGTTATCCTTTCTTAAACATTGGTATGCTATGCATGAAGAAGATGTTCGCAACCAAAGTCGGCTGAATATTTCTTTGTATGCTATTTTGAATAGCCGTTAAGTATTCCTCCATAACACCGAAGACAAAAGTGTTTTTCACTTAGAACGTCAAGTTTATTTTAGAAGAAATTTTTCCATGAAAAGGTTAAGTGGGAGGACAATAGAACTTTGATGAGGTTAAGATAACCTTAGCTATATGTGCAAAGTTGCGCAGCACCGGAAAGCATTCTGGCGACAGCAACAACGCTCATGGCTCACGTGCCTCAAAGGTTGTGGTCACGGAGGTCTAAGTTCCTATTGAACCAAGTAGGTCGGGTAAACAATCAAATACCAAGATTTGAGGGTTGAATCATTATTTGACAATAATGAACCGACTACATGCAAAGAAGCGATGATGGGCCCTGACTCCATCAAATGGTTTGAAGCCATAAAATATGTGATAGTTCCATACACGAGAGATCAAGCTTGAATTTGAAAGACCCTCTGAAAAGATGCAAGACCTTACACTCGTATTTGGATCTATAAAGAAATAGACATGGATGTTTCACATCTATGAAATTGTCGACATGTCGGGAAAGAGTGCATGACAATGTTCAAAGAGTTGACTATGACAAGATCTGATCTTTCATTAAGCGATATTTAGTCTAGATGGACTAATGTAGCAACCACTACATATAATTTTGTTGTGTGGCAGTTGAATAAAACAAAACAAGTTCTTCTAATAGAATGGTTACCTAGGACGTGTGCATGACACGATCCAAAGGGTTTTGTTAATTCAAAGGATGCTAAAAGCGTATGCAAATTTCAATGGTTGAAGTAAGCATCATGGAGTTGGAATCTTCACTATGATGAAACTGTTAAAATAGTTTAATTTCATCAGAGACGATGAATATGCTTGCATTTGCAAGAAATTAAGTGGGAGTTGTAAGGTTCTGTTGCCTGTCAAAACCCACCGGCGAGCAGCGACGAGCAACACGAAGAGCCGGGAGGCTCCTGAATCGGGTGGGCCTGGTCCTCGCAACGGCCGCAAAACTCCCAGACACGCCCCGGCTTGGTTTGAGGCGTGCACCCGACCTATACCTGGTCGAAGGTGAAGGATTGCTTCGATTGATTTCTGCATGGTAAACAAGTATCGTAAAATTCGAGCCGTGACTGCTCCTGTTTCTCGTGAATCGGCTCCTAGAGCCGATTATCCCATGGTTCTCAGATAGATCTATGATAACATGGGGTTTTGCTTCATCAATACAAGTTAAATCAATCTACGAGCTTAATGTTTTCACCGTAATTGGAACATCGCACGTGATTGAGCTGGTAGATACAAAAGATGATAGAAAACTAACCCTAGAGGAGGCCTAACAATCGACATAAAATCAATTACCGGAACAACTCCTCTTGAACTAGCAAACCATATCCTTACGTACTACTGGATCCTTCAACCCGTTTACAAGGCCTGACTACGTGGATATCAAACTAAACCTTGGAGAACAAGGCATAACTATAACAGATCGAGACAACTAAATAAAGATCAAGCAAGATGCTACCCTCACACCCGGGAAAAGGTGCAAAGGTAGCGAGGTAACTAGAGGTAGCATAACTTAACAATCATAGCGAAAAGTACCGATGCTAACCTAAACAAATCTACGATAATAGTATTACTCGCCATCAACAAGGCTTCAGTACGAGTAACACCAAATAACGCATAAGCAAAAATACTGCCTAGATCGCAAGATGCGATCTAGGCAGCATGACACTTACCCGAAAGAAACCCTAGAAACAAGGGGTGGCGATGCGCCGAGATTGTGTTTGTTGTGAACGTGATTGTCCTCCTTTTCTTGATAACCCTAGGTACATATTTATAGTCCGGAGACTTTCTATCTTTGGAATAACTCTACAACTCTATCTTTACCTAAACTGAAACGGAACCTACTACGATACATAGATACACGGGCAACTTAGCCCAAATCCACACACAAGGCCGATCCAACAACACGTCGTATATACGTATTTTCCAAGCCCACCTTGATTACGGCCCATCTCCTCCTTTGGCCAAAATATGGCGATAACACATGCCCCCCTGGTTTTGGCAATAATAATTCCAAAACCACTCTTTTGATGTTTTTTCTTCCCTTCTCCTTTTTTTCTTTACATCGGGTTACGCGTTGCAGAGCAGAATCGTCACGCCACCCCTTCATCATGATGCCCTGTCTTCTCAACTCCTTCGCAGTGCATGATTTGACGATTTTGGCAGCACATTCTGGGAAACCGCTATGGCATTGAACCGCCTCCACTATTCCTTATTTAAATTCATCTGAGCAGTTCGCAGTCCCCATCTTCCTTCAGCAGCCAAAAAACCCTCTCCCTCCGCCGAAAAAACCCTCTTCCTCCGCCATGGCCTCCTCTTCTTCCGCCCGTTCCTCCCAGTCTTCCAACAGCATTAGTGACCGAGAGGCGACGTCGGAGCACCCGCCCACGGCGGCGTATGAGACTCTCGCCCCACAATGGTGGGACGAGAGGGATTGGGATTTCGCCGTTTGGTCGGAGGACGACGCGTCCATGACTGACGGCGAGGAGGGCCTGCAGTTCCTCGCCGACGGGGAACTGGAGGCGAAGAGCAGCGACGGCGCCTGGTCCTGGGACGGCGTCGAATCCTCCGACGAGGAGGAGGAGTATCCACCGGTGAAGCGCTTCCGCGCCGGGTCCAGCGAGGACACCGAAGACGACGACGAGGACGAGGAGGCCCCCGCTGGCTTCTTCAGCAGCAGCAGCGAAGACGACGCCGGCAGCAGCGCTGACGACAGCGAACAAGACGGCGGCGAAGACAGCGGCGACGACCTCGGCCTCTAGATTAGGAACCAGTAGTAGTAGTAGTAGTAGTAGTAGTAGTAGTAGTAGTAGTAGTAGTAGTAGTAGTAGTAGTAGTAGTAGTAGGCTTCCTTTTGTAATCAATCAGCCTTTTGTAAGCAATCAGCTTTTGAATGAATGAAGATTTGCTTTTCTAATTCGAAGATTGCTTTTTTCGACCCAATTTCGCCGATAGTCAAAATAGGTCGATGCTCCAGAAGCCGATAACGCTGTATCGGCTTTCACCACACTGCACTCATTCAGTCAACCAAGTCAAAGCTCAAAGAGCCGATGGCAACACATCGGCTTTCCCAAAAACGTTGACAAGGTCAAAACTTGGTCGCATATTTAGGCAAATCTAAGCGGCTGCTTTTCAGTTTCAAACGGTAACCTGCGACCCTCTTCAAAAAGGGAGACCCAGATCTCCAATCGCCCACCGACCAGATCGAGCTCACAGCGACAAGAACCCTCGATCCCCAACTGCATAGATCTACCTCCGCCGGCAAACTAGATGGCGGAATCGTCCAACACCAACCCAGAGGTCTCCGGTCTGAAGGTACGCCTACTCCTCGCAGTCTGAACGCGACGTTTAGAATTTAATGGCGAACACCTGAATTAATGCCTTTATTCCACCATTAAACTTTCTAGGTTTCGTATATCTCACGCCGCATCCTTCTATCCCAAATTCCCTCCGTCTTGGCCCTCATCTGATTCTAGTCCTGCCATCCGATTTCTTATGGCAAACAGAATCCGCTCAGAAGACAGATCTAGATTTAAACTCTTGGGCCGATCTTGCAGCCCGGCCTAATCCCCGAACATTGGGTCTCTTGGTTCAGAGAGTAGCTAGAGCTTACCAATCCCAATGGGAAACCACAGAATAGCCGATGCCTTGCATCTATCATTGTCTCCTCTTGAGAAACATGAGAACCTCCTAAAACCATCGGCTACTTCAGTCCGACGCTGAATCGCTTTATGTTCGGTCATGGCCCCATGTCACCAACTCGTTAGATCGGTGATGATTATCGGTCTGGATGTTACATCACCCAGCCCTCTGCTTTCAAACTGACCAAGGTCCCTACAAACTGTCTTCTAAAACAGATCGCACGAATCGGGTGCCTACCTCCAACGCCATATGAAAACAAAGGGCCCTGTCACAGAGAAAGAACACACAGCCTTTCTCAACTTCTGGCTGGAACATTTCATATTCTGTGGCCCTTCCCTTGCTCCCACCAAGAATTATCTCTCCTTAGCCCACGAACTGGCCAAAGGCACTCAACTTGGCATCGGCAAACTGTTCCTTGGAGAGGTCTATCGATATCTCCAGCTGATGTTTGTCAAGCTGTTCTCTGGTATAGCAGTCAAAACAGGTGGTCCTTGGTGGATTATTCAGCTATGGGCTCAGCTGTATTTCCAAAACCACATCCAGAACTTCCCCCTTTTGGCGAGTTGCACCTTCCCAGATGTAAAAGGGAAGCAGATCCGATGCACCAGCTATGGCCAAGCTTTGTATAGACTGCCAGCGAAGTCGACCCTCGAAGCGTCTAAATGGTTCATATTTTCTTTCAAGGATCGGACAATCCTATCTTCTTTCCTTACATGGAAGAATCTGAACATTTTGAAAACCCACTCTCCTTCAGGCTAGACAATTTTGCCGATGACACCAGCACTCGGCAGCTCTTTTCCACTGTGATTCGTCCCTGTTTCCTTCCAGTTGGCATGAGTACATCCAACATAATAATCAAGCCTGGGTATGAATTCTATCAGCCAGTCATAGTGGCTCGGCAATTTGGCCTTGGACAAGTACCTCCCCATTTCTTTCTCCACCACCTTACAGAGAGCAGAGCCGACCGCTCGATCCCTCACCAGCCAACGGTGTTATTCTTTCTTTGATGCTCTGACCATCCCCATTCCGAATGACCTCACCTTCGCCTCATCAACCGATGGCTTCGAAGACTGGTGGTCGATGTGGAAAACTCACGCCTTCAGGAGAGCTCTGGGACCGTTGCTGAAACAGCTCGATGCTGACTATGACATCCCCGTGGAACAGGTACCACAACTTGTAAATTTTCTTGATGCAGCTCACAAATGATTCTTCTATTAATCCATTCTTTCTCTTTGCAGCAACAAGATGGCCCTGAACCTACGCACAGTGATGGCTCCCCCTTCAAGTTCTTTCCGCCAGCTCCTGTGGTTCTTTTCTGCAAAAACTCGCCACCCCTGAAAAAGGTCATAATGCAGACACAGCCGATATCACCACAATCGGCTTCCAAGAACCCAGCAACCTCTAAGTCAGCTGCCCCTCGAGTTCCAACCAAAACAAGAACGATGGCGAGGAAGGTAGCTGCCAGGAAGACCTTGAGGCGCCGGAGCCCTTCTCCAGAAAGCTCGCATGTAGGGTGATCCATGCCTTGGTCGATCCTTCTAATTCTTCCATCCTTGTAGACATGCTCGTGCTCACTGGTTCTCCTTTTTTACAGGCTTCCGTCGAAGACACCTCCAGCGAGAACACTCAGACCAATCGAGGAGAACTGGACCCAACAGATTCTGAGAGGACCATCACACCGAGCCAGCCAGATTCATCACCATCGGCTTGTGAAAAGGTTTGTTCTGAACCTCGCCCGAGCACCGGTCGAGGCGGGCCACCGTGGTCCCAAGAGAGCTCGCAAAGGACTGCAGGCTTCTTCGTCGAGCCAGGAGGTTTCGAAAATCATCACCCTTCATGCTCTTACCACTTACTTCTTTTATCTGCTGATTCATCATTATTTATATCGGCTAAGCACCTTCAATGCAGACGACTGACGTTTCTAGTGGGAAAGCTGGGGCAGTGCCGATGCCTTTAGCCAAGCCGGACCTAGCAATCCCCGAAGGTGCAGATGAAACGGCTACCACTCCGGCCAAGCCCCCAGCAACCACACACAAGCCGATCGTCTCCTCATCTGTTATCCCCCCGATCTTAGGAGAGGTACGCTAGCTTCTTTTGGCTCATCCTTACATGTTTGGACGCATACTGACGCTTTTCCGGGCTGCCAGGGTTGTGATATTTCAGGTTTGCTGACGTTCGACCCTGAATCCATCGAACCAACTCCCTCTGTTGCTGATGATGAACCACGAGCCAGGGCTGTTCCACCTCAATTTCAGCGTCTTAAAGCCCTGCTGTCCTCCCCGATCGAAGAGTTGATCGAGGGTTCTGAGGAGGTGAAGAGTGTTCTGGCTGAAATAAAAGACCAGCTCCCAGTAGCATTGCAGGTGAAGCTTTGGCCAGTTGTAACTCTGTCTTTCTACGGGTCAAGGGTGAAGTTAGCTCGTGAGAGGATCAGTCTGCGCCGCGCCCAACTTCCACTGAAGGCCAATATCGCAGACAGATGTCAGCAGCTCAATGAGAAAAGGCGTCTCGATGCCAAACCGACACCTCTGTCGATCACGAGCTTGCATCCTTGAAAAGGGAGCTGGAAGA
This sequence comes from Avena longiglumis, assembly GCA_030063025.1. Classification (NCBI taxonomy): domain Eukaryota; kingdom Viridiplantae; phylum Streptophyta; class Magnoliopsida; order Poales; family Poaceae; genus Avena; species Avena longiglumis. The sequence goes on from CP125974.1 coordinate 484,165,801, forward strand.
TCTTGAAGAGAAGGTCCGGGCGACTAAACAGCTCATTCGAGACAAGGAAGAATCCATCGCCCGCTCCCAAGACGAGGCAGAAAGCCTCAAAGCCCAGCTGAAGACCGATCTGGCAGAAATACGTGCCCTGAACAAGCAGCTAGTGACGGGCAAGGATGAATATGACGAAGCCGAGATCGCCGAGGTGGATCGTGTCCGTGCTGATGCCCTCCATGCCTTCGAGGCACTTCTTCAGTAGTTCGTTCATGTAAACTGGCATCTGCTTGTAACAGTTTGAACCTCTAGAGTCGATGACTGCGCATCGGCTATATATTTTCTTTTTTATTTGGCCGATTTCATGTATCGGCCCCCACATTTCACTGTCCATCGTCTCACGTGCTTTTTACTTGGCCGATTTCATGTATCGGCCCCCATATTTTACTGTCCATCATCCCACATGCTTGGGAAATATTTCTTGAGATGTTGACCGTTGACCGCCACTGGGAATTTTACGCCGTCCAGCTCCTCAAGCATGTATGCGTTTCCTCTTAAAACTTGATCGACCCTGTACGGCCCGTGCCAATTTGGAGACCATTTACCATATGTTGCATCCTTAGTCCCTAATGGCAACACAGCCTCCCATACCAGATCACCAACGTGGAACTCCTTTGGCCTCACTTTATTGTTATATGCACGAGCTACCTTGGCCTTGTTCTCTTTGATTTTCTCAAGCGACCACAGCCTGAGCTCAGTTAACTCCTCAACACTGTCACTCATCAGGGTTGCATATTCTTCAATTGTTAGATTGTCCTGAAAAGTGACACGTCTCGATCCAGCCGTAATTTCCCAGGGCAATACGGCTTCTTGTCCATAGACTAGATGGTATGGCGAGGTTTTTATCGCCCCATGGCATGACACGCGATAAGCCCATAATGCCTCTGACAAAACCTCGTGCCAACGCCTAGGGTGCTCGTCGATTTTCCTTTTGATCAGCTTGATGAGGCTCTGGTTGGACGCTTCAGCTTGCCCATTTGCTTGAGCATAGTATGGAGAGGATCTAATCAGCTTAATCCCCGTGTCCTCACAGAACTTTCTAAACTCGTGAGAAATGAAGACCGAACCTCCATCGGTCGTGATAGTTTGGGGAATCCCGAATCTATGGATGACATGTTCTTTCACAAAATTGATAACATCCTTTGAGTTCACTGACTTCATCGGGACAGCTTCCACCCATTTAGTGAAATAATCAGTAATGGCCAAAATCCACATGTGGCCTTTGCTTGATGGAGGATTGATCTTGCCGATCATATCCATGCCCCAACCTCGGAATGGCCAAGGCTTGATGATGGGGTTCATTGCTGACGCGGGTACCATCTGAATTTTCCCAAATTTCTGACATGCTTGACACCCTTTGTAGTACTTGAAGCAGTCCTCAAGCATGGTGGGCCAATAAAACCCTGATCGCCTGATCAACCATTTCATCTTGTGAGCCGATTGGTGAGTTCCACAGGCGCCTTCGTGTACCTCGTGTAGGAGCCGATTGGCCTCGGCTGTCCCCAGACATTTGAGTAATAACCCCTCCAGAGTCCTGTAAAACATGTCGTCTCCAATAAGCATGTACTTCATGGCCTTGTACCTTATCCGTTTAGGTGCCCCCCGAGCCGAATCCTTCAAGTAATTGAAGATATCGGCTCTCCAATCGTCTGCTCTGTGAATCTGAACATCGGCTCCTCTGCTACGCCCTTGTAGCTAAGCCATTTGTGCAAGATCATTCGCCTCAGTATTCTGCGATCGCGGGATCCAGGTGAAATTTATGTACCGGAACTGTGCCATCAGCTCGCGGCATTGCAGCCATAATGGGAAGAGCGACTCGCTCTCACACTTGTATTCCTCCGTGAGTTGAGAAATCACCAACTTGGAGTCGCCAAAAATTTCCACTGCTCGCTCCGGCTTGATGAGCAACTCCATTCCCTTGCGTATCGCCTCATACTCAGCGACGTTGTTGGTGCGGGGGGCAGATAACCTGATGGAGAAGGAAAATGTTGCCCCCCGGGGCGACACGAGTAGCATGCCGATGCCGCACCCGTCGTCACAAACCGATCCATCGAAAAACATAGCCCACGCTCGTATGGAGAGTGCTGCTATGTTAGTGTTGATCCTTTCAGCAATAAGGTCGGCCAATGCCTGACCCTTAAACGCTTTCGCGGGTTGATACCAGATGTCAAATTCCGATAACGCAAACATCCATTTGCCGATTCGGCCCTTCAACATAGGGGCCGACAGCATGTGCTTTATGACATCTGATTTGCATATGATGATAATCTCCGCTGAGAGCAAGATGTGGCGCAGCTTGGTGCAGGTGAAAAACAAGCAGAGGCACAACTTGTCGATCTCAGGATACCTTGTCTCTGCATCCAGCATCCTTCTGCTGATGTAAAATACAACTCGCTCCAGCCCATCACAAGCTTGCACCACCACTGAGGCGATGGACGTGTTAGCTACTGATAAGTAAATGTAGAATGGCTTATCCGGCTGGGGCGGAACCAACACTGGCGGCTTCGTCAGATATTCTTTGATCTCGTCGAAGGCTCGTTGTTGTTCTGCCCCCCAGCGGAATTCCTCGTCAGATTTAATCTTCACCAATCCCATGAACGGCTCTATTCTTCCCGATGATTGAGATGAATCTTCCGACGGTTGATCTTGCCGATGAGAGGCTGCAGTTCTTTCTTCGTGGTAGGTGGCTTCATTGTTCGTGACCGCCTCGACTTTTCAGGCCGATCTCAATTCGCGTTCATGGACCAATAAACCCAAGAACTGACCGTCACCCCAAGGCGCACTTCTTTGATTCATCCGTGGCGAATTTTCTTGTTCGGTCCAGACGATTGCGATCGTCCAAGTGTCCTTGTACCGGCGACTTGACCACCACGTCATCGATGTAAATTTCCACCAGCTTGCCGATCGGATCGTGGAAAATGTAATTCATGGCTCTTTGGTGCGTGGCGGCATTCTTCATCCAAACGTCATGACTACATACTCAAACAACCCCACCGACTCGGGACTCGAATGCGTCTTGTGTATGTCTTCTGGAGCCATAAAAATTTGGTTGTAACCGGCATTGCCATCCATGAAGCTCAAGATCTTATGACCAGCCGCTGCGTTGATTAACGTTTCTGCTACCGGCATCGGATACTCATCCTTTGGAGTAGCTCTATTGAGGTCCCGAAAATCTATGGCAACACGCCAGCGGCCATCCTTCTTCTCTACAGGTACGATACTAGAGATCCATTCAGCATACCTGCATGGCCTGATTAACTTGGCTGTCAACATTTTCTCGACCTCCTTCTTGACTTCTTCCAAAATTTCGGCCTTCATCTGTCGTGCTCGCTGCTGAAATGGCCTAAATCCTTTTTTAAGCGGGAGTCGATGCTCAATGATGCTCCTGTCTAATCCAGGCATCTCTGTATAGTCTCAGGCGAAGCAGTCTGGATATTCTTTCAACAGAGCTATCATCGGACCCCGCAGACTTGGATCTAACTTCTTGCTGATAAATGTTGGTCGTGGCTTATCCCCAGGACCAATGTCGATTTCCTCTAGTTCATCAGCGGATGTAAACCCATACCCTAGCTTTCCGTCACCTGTTAAATCGATGCTAAACACAGGGCAAACAGTAGGTGAGGATAGCAAAAATAATTTGGGCCGATTGCCTGAATCGGCCCCCTTTTTGATTGCATTAGTCAAGGACGGTTTACACCGTATTTGTGTTTTACAATGGCAGGGAATCTCCCTGCTACGACTACATGATCTGCTTGTCGTAAGATTGCTACTTTTCATTTTTTTGTGGCCGATCGCAGGGATCGGCCGTACCACGTATGATCGTGGACTTTGCTACTCTGTCAGGCCAGTGGATAAGACCAGCCTCACCCCGTTTTTTGTAGCTTCAATGCGCTCACAGCCGTCTAGACTGATTTCAGAGATCGGCTCTTGGTCTTCTGCTTCCCAGACGTTCATGCCAGCTATGGAGATCTCGATAGAATCATCTGCATGAATGACCTCCACTTCATCTCCATCCCATCAGTATTGAGGCATTGGTGCATCGTGGATGGAATGCAGCAATTAGCGTGAATCCAATCTCTTCCTAGCAAGACAGAGGTGCTTTTGCCGTCACACGAAGAATGACGTGGGGATGGTTTTTTCGCCCACCGGATCCACGCTCGACGCCTTGCGTTTCAAGTCGGCCGAAGTCGCTTAATGTGACGTTGGTTTTGATCGATCTGCAGGAGCGTCCCAAACGCCCGTAGCATGGAGTATGTCATTATATTGATTTGCCTCGGTGTCCACCAACATCTTGCCGACAGCTGCCCATTGATGTAACCTCGTAGGTATGTGGCTTTCGATGTTTGTAGCCCTTCTCACGTGGCTTTTCAAAGATAACCGCCGTGGGCCGCGATCAACCGGCCACCGGTAGCTCGTGGTTCTTGGAGCGCAGAACTACGGCGAATACGAACACCATGTTTGTGCCGATGTCTTTGGATCGGCTTTTACCGGTTTGGGGCGCCACTCTTTCCTTTTCGGGCGATCTTCCGTTTCCAAGGTCTGCCGAATTTTAACGGCCAGATCGGGCCGTGCTTTCTTTAAAGCGTGGAGATACTGCGCTTCGGCTTCCTCCAAGTTACGCAGCCGCTGCACTCTACGCTTTTGGGTGTGTCTGAGTCCGTCGGGACACCACCTTGGACGGTGATATCTGTCTTCTTCTTTGTCATCCCTTGGCTTCTCGAGGTCTTTTGCTCGAGCGGACTCCTATGCTTGGCTCGAGGTGGGAGGCCCTAGACGCTGAACACCGAAATCGCCCCGTGTCCTCCTTCTGCTGTCCACATTCCGGGCAGTTATCGACTGTAGGCAATCGGCTCATTCCCCCATCCCAGCAATACTTGAAGAAAGGACAATCCCAATGTTTGTCTGCGCCTTCCTTTTCTTTTGACGGTCCCCTAGCGAGGTGCTCATATCCTTCATCGTCTCCATCGCGCCGGCGACGTTGGTCATACTGACGCTCATACTTGTTAAGGAGATGCGTGGAATGTGGCTTCTGATATCGCACTCTCCTCACCTGTTCCTCTGTTAAGTACCGCCTGTCATCGTGGCTGGGCCGGTCGCGTGGACCAGCCTCCTCTCTTTCTTTGCCCCGAGAGCGACCACCTTCCTCCTTGTACGTGCCATGGTGGTACCCAGATCCTGCCATATTAACATCGAACGAGAAATCCAGCTGACGCCTCGTGGAGTGACTGTGTTCTACCATGTTGACGCCGGGGAATGGGTTTGTGTCCACTTTCATGGCGAACTGCCCAAGGATCAGACGGCCTTGTTCTATCGCCGTTTGGATCTGGCGGCGTAGCTCTTTGCAGTCATTGGTGGTGTGGGTGAACGAGTGATGCCACTTACAGTATGGTCTTCCGTTCATCTCTTGAGCCGTGGGGATTTTGTGGCCTTCAGGTAACTTCAGCTGCTTTTCTTTCAGCAGTAAATTGAATATCTGCTCAGCTTTGCTCACATCAAAGTCGAACCCTTTTGTAGGCCCCTGCTGCTTCACCCATTTGCAGGACACAGGATCTGCCCCCCGAGCCCACTCAGCCACGGCCACCACCTGGTCTTGTGTAGGATCATCTTCTTCTGTCTCGACCAGGCCTATCGGACGTTTGAACTTGTCTTGGTACAACTCAGGGTGGCGCTGCTCATACATTGTCGGGCCAGGCCATGTGCGCCAATGAGTTTTACTCTACTTGAAAGCAGATCCTTGATGGGTGCCGAGACCCAACACCGCTAGCTCGACCGCTTTTTTCGCTTAAACGAGTGAGTAACATCGGTTCTTGACCGTCTGCCGGCTGGATGTACTCGCCAGTTTCTCGCTTTGCCGCACATGTGCCAGTCCGCAATGCCAGCCTCGGTAGCCTCGAATGATACCGAATGTGGAACGCTCTTCCGGTTGCTTCCGTGTCTGAATCGAATCGGTGGCGCGAGGTGTACCACCCAAAAGCTGGTCTGTCGAGATTGCAAAAGAACCTTACGCGCAACTGATCCGATGCTGAAATCATGCCTAACTGTGCCAAGTATCGGCTCACGTGCTCGATCGAGCTCGACCCTTCTGATCCGATAAACCTTGAGAACTCAGGGAGCCGATACTTGGGTGGAAGCGGAATCAGATCAAACTCGTTGGGGTACGGCTTTGAATAGCCGATTGTCCTTCTCTTCGGCACGAAGCCGAACTGGTCTCTCAAGATGGTACGGATTTGCTCCACTGTTTGAGCTGCAGGGGCTAGATTCTCATGACTCATTCCAGTGGCATACTTGGCTAGCCACGCCTGTTTGTCGGCGTCCATCCTGCATATCATCGCCGTTCGAACGCCCGCTCTCAAGCCCTGCTCCAGAACTCCCGCTTGAAATCCCTGCGGTTGCAATCTGGTTGGTGCGTGTCAGGTTATTGCAGTCCGGTACGTAGGTGCACACATATCCATGTGGGATTTATTTAGGTGGCTCAAACAGGAACTGGCAATCGCCTGGGTCACCTCCGACCTTGTAGACGACGTCGCGCTGCCCTGGTGGCTCGGGGCGCAAGTGTGAATGGCGCGGTGGCCTGGCCTGGAGCGGTCTTTCTCCCTGGTGAGTCCCCAGAGTAGGCCCCGACGGAGAATACTGATGTTTCATGATCTCCTGAACTACGCGAACTGCGATCCGCTCGAAAGCGTTCACCAGGCTCTCAGAATGGCGGTGAAGAGAATGAGCCACCATGTAGTTGACTTCCTGTCGCAGAGCTCAGTGCGCTCCTCAAGGAACGGCAGATCCACCTCATCAAGAGCACCGGGTGAGAACCCTTTCCACCGATGCCATGCTTACGGGTCCTCTCAAAGAGCCGATGAGATCGGCTTCAAGAGGGCTTTGATGTCATCATACGCCTTGTGCTCCTCGCATACTCGTCAGACGTGATCGGTCTGCCCCCATCTCAGCGTCGGATGTTGATGCAGATGTTGTTGAAGGTCCCACCGGGCGTGCAATGTGTTGCTGTCAAAACCCACCGAAAGCAGCGACGAGCAACACGAAGAGCCGGAGGCTCCCGAACTGGTGGGCCCTGGTCCCTCGCAACGCCCGCAAAACTCCGACACGCCCCGCTTGGTTCGAGATGCCACCTGACCTATACCTGGTCAGTAAGGTGAAGGATTGCTTCGATTGATTTCCTGCATGGTAAACAAGTATACGTAAAATTCGAGCCGTGACCGGCTCCCAGGTTTCCCTGTGAATCGGCTCCTAGAGCCGATTATCCCATGGTTCTGTATTAGATCTATGATAACATGGGGTTTTGCTTCATCAATACAAGTTAAATCAATCTACGACAGTTAATGTTTTCACCGCGTAATTGGAACATCCTGCACGTGATTGAGCCTGGTAGATACAAAAGATGATAGAAAACTAACCCTAGAGGAGGCCTAACAATCGACATAAAATCAATTACCGGAACAACTCCTCTTGAACTAGCAAACCATATCCTTACGTACTACTGGATCCTTCAACCCGTTTACAAGGCCTGACTACGTGGATATCAAACTAAACCTTGGAGAACAAGGCATAACTATAACAGATCGAGACAACTAAATAAAGATCAAGCAAGATGCTACCCTCACACCCGGGAAAAGGTGCAAAGGTAGCGAGGTAACTAGAGGTAGCATAACTTAACAATCATAGCGAAAAGTACCGATGCTAACCTAAACAAATCTCGATATAATATATTTACTCGCCATCAACAAGGCTTCAAGACGAGTAACACCAAATAACGCATAAGCAAAAATCGCCTAGATCGCAAGATGCGATCTAGGCATGACACTTACCCAAAGAAACCCTAGAAACAAGGGGTATGGCGCCGAGATTGTGTTTGTTGTGAACGTGATTGTCCTCCTTTTCTTGATAACCCTAGGTACATATTTATAGTCCGGAGACTTTCTATCTTTGGAATAACTCTACAACTCTATCTTTACCTAAACTGAAACGGAACCTACTACGATACATAGATACACGGGCAAATTAGCCCAAATCCACACACAAGGCCGATCCAACAACACGTCGTATATACGTATTTTCCAAGCCCACCTTGATTACGGCCCATCTCCTCCTTTGGCCAAAATATGGCGATAACAGGTTCCCAACCTTTAATAAGGTAGAGATCCCTGTGTTTACAATGCTAGTCCCTGGATCAATAGCTAGCATCCATAGTTAAGATGTATTATCAAGAAACAAAGGTCATAATATAACTTTATAACCAGGAATAACATAATTTTATTACATCTTACATAGCTCATTTTGCTATTACAATACATTGCAACAGAATATCTATAAGCATGGGGTCCTTCATCTTCAAAGTGCCACAGGAAAACATGTTGGTTGTAGACTTTGTAATCCTAATCAATCAACTTCACTAATATCAATCAAACCTGCAACATTACAAGTTACAGCCACAAGAGTCAATACATTTGAATTGTATTGGCAAGTTTCACTACTATGTTGAATATAAGTGGATCCTATCATTACATGCATAATTGGCTAAGTAGGGTTTTAGGCTCATTTGCAGAAAGCAATAATTTATCCTATCTTTTCAGAATAGTTTTGGTCTTTTGTCAAATCCTTCTGAACTCCTTGGTAAATCCCCAAGTTTTTCAAATCTTTGTCAAAATCTCTTGAGCTCCTTGGTACACCCCAAGTGCTTCAAGTTTTTATCAAAATCTCTTGAACTCCTTGGTACACCCCAAGTTTTTCAAGTTTTTATCAAAATCTCTTGAACTCCTTGGTACACCCCAAGTTTTTCAAGTTTTTTATCAAAATCTCTTGAAATCCTTGGTACACCCCAAGTTTTTCAAGTCTTTGTTGTCACCTTAGAGTTTTGCTTTTAGAAATTGGAATGTCGAGATTTCCCATAGCTTCAAGCTTTAGTTGCTTAGTATTGTCCATAACCGGGGACACGGCTAAGTACTTAGAATTTTTATCTTCTGTAGAAGTTGTACACTTTACCCACATGACACAATCTCATCTTGTTGCCACCAGTGGCCGCTGGATAAGTACTCACCAAGATGGAATACTGGCAGATTGAGAATGTGACGAAGTCTTTCCATAGGGTCCTCCCATACACAATGCTAGCTTGTCTTCAGGCACCAATGTAGGGTTCCTAGTTCCCTCATTTCCAGTTAACCTGAAGACCAATGCATGGGTCTTCCCAATGTAGTTGACTAAGCCAGAGCCATATAGCATGTGGCTATACACGGAAGCCACTGTTGGAGAAACATGTTCAATCTCTAAGTCCCTGGGTGGTTTTCATCTGGTGCACAACAAAAAGAGATTGCCATATAAACATGGTTCCTCTTGTTGCCACCATGTCCAAAACTTGAGTATCCTTGTCCACCCAGGTGGTTCATTGAGTACTTGTTTTTTTATATAAAACATAAGTCTTTTCTCAACTTCATAAAATCTCAACATGTATCTCTTCTCAAAATATATAGCATGGCTAAGCATATTACAACTACATTGTTTTCACTAAGGAATATATAAGGGTATCCTATTAGGATTTAGCATAGCATAAAGTATAGAAATCCTTTTCATGCATGTTTCAAAAATCCACTAAGTATAATGAAAATAGTAGGACTTGGATGATAGTGTCACTTGCCTTTTTGGTAGGGAATGTTGGTTCACTTCTTGATCTTGCTAATCTCACACTCTTCTAACTTCATTACAAGTCAATCAAGCAAACACAAATTCAACTAGCATTCCAAACCATAATCAAACAAATTGATCACACATAACATAATAGAAACCAAGTCATGCATGCAAGCATGCAAAAGATAGTTTTATTTGCAAAGGTGGTTTCTACTAGGCTCTACACATTGTAAGGCTCAAAGTGGTCATTTTCTAAAGTGGCAAAACCATTTGCAAAAGGGTTTTATCTATAAACCATTTTTTAAATCCAATCATCATTTCATGTGATTGAAATTGTTTTTAGCAAGGCAACAATTTTATATTGTTCACCAAATAAGTTTTTAGTTCACAAAACTTGGTGTTTTGGGTCAGTAGGTTTGAATCAAAACATTTTCCAAAGGTTTTTCTCAAAAATCATTTCCATAACAAAATTAATATTTTTATTTGACTAGAATAAGCTAATTCAAGTTTTTATTCCTAACTTCACAAAATACATTTTTAAACCCATAAGTTGTTTCCTAGGGTCAGTAGGTTCACAACAAACCAATTTGCAAAGATTTCATCCCTAAAACCTTTTTGGAATAATTTTTATAACCTAAACAAGCATACAAATGTTTCTGCAAAAACAAACATTTTACCATAAGATTTTTACTAAACAAATTGCATGATTGGCTAGGGCTTGCTCCACTGAATCCATTGATATAAAGTTTGCAAAATTTGGACGTGTAGAACTAAAGTTATGGATTTTTCAAATTTGCAAACAAATCTGATTCTAATTCTATTTTAAATCAAAAGCTGGCCACGCGGCGCAATACTATTGGTCGGTACCGGTTCGCACGGATCGGCCTCTGTGGATCGTTGTATCTAAACAGATTGCGCGGCTCAGACTTTCTCGTACCCTTTCGCTCAGGTTCTAATATTAGCCATAGGATCAAGATCTAACGGTGTAAATTTGATTGACCAAACTCGAGCGGCGCTGACGGTGGTGAGCGGCGGAACACGGTCGGACGATGTGCTAGCGGCGGTTACAGGAAGCAAGGATGACAGAGGAGGGTCTCACCGTGATTGCAGTGACGTGGGGATGCTCAACCTGCTCGTGGTTGATGAAGGGGCGCACAAGGTTGCGGTTAATCGCTCGTCGGAGTTGAGTTTGACAACGGCCACGCTCTGTCGTCGTCGAGGACAGCGCTACGGGTCACGAGGAAACAAACGGGAAGCATGGTCAGACGCGCAAAGACATGGCGATGATGCGTGCGTGATTGAGAGGGCTCGGGGTGGTTGGTTCTTACCAGGAAAGCTCGTCGGAGGAGAAGCTGACGCGGCGGCGAATCGAGCTGGTCCTTGCTGACACTCTGGGGAGAGCGCGGGCGAACTAAAGGCACAGGGAGGTGCGCCTAGGTCTGGGTAGTGTGTGAGCTTGGTCGAGGAGGCAAGGCGGTGGCTGGGCTCGCCGGAATTTGCTGGGGACGGTGGTCGGAGCAGTGGTCATGCAGACCAAATCAGGGGCAGCCTAGGGGCAGAGGGGGAATGACGAACGAGGGGAAAGAAAGGGAAGACGCAGGCGGTTAAATGGGCGTTGTTACTGCGTGAAATCAAGGCTTCATCAACGCGCAATCAACGCCGGCGTTTCTTGTCTGCAATGGCAGGGCGGGGTCTGGGGGTTGAAGACGACGCTGAGGTGGCAATGGGGTCTGGGCGTCAGCGAGGGAGTGAGATAGGGAGAGGGTCGGTGTCTGCGTGGGTCAGTAAATAGGTGTGAATCATTTTCTGCGGGGAGAGAGGGAGTGGGCTGGTTGGGCCTTGTTGGGCTGGCCAGTTGGGCTGCTGTCTGATTCTATTTTTTTCTTTCTAATTGCTTTATCTTTTTCTATTTTGATTTTCTGTTTTGAAATTCAAACAACAAATCAAACATTCAAATCAATTCAAAAAACCTCCAAACTTTGCATTGAGTTTTGGTTCTGTTTAACAACACAATTCCAAGTCCCAATATAAAATAATTTTATTCTTTTTAGGGTCCATTTATAATTAAATAAAATAGACCTTTGTTATTAAATCAAATGGGTTTTGATTTATTTAAAAACTCCCTTTGAAATCTAAATATTATCAAAACTAAATCAGTAGGTTTAATTTTGAAAATATATAATACTTGGAAAACTTGTTTAAAATAAATAAGTTTTGATGTTTAATTAAAATAGTAAAAGCTTTATTTTTAATAAACTTGGATAATAAATCCTTATTATTTTATTTAAATAATCCTTTACTATTTTTATCAAATAGAAATACTTTATTTAAAAAGTTTGGCCAAGGTTTAATTTGGCTCTATAAAATAATCCTTATTTATATTTCTACCTTTTCATTTGAAAACCAAATCTTTTTATTAAAAGATTCAAAAATAGTAATTCCAAATATTTTTAGCTTTATTGTTTATTTACCTTTTTAAATCCCTTTAGGATTTTATTTGATCCAAATAGGTTTTTGAAAGTTTCCAACTGGATTCAAAAAGTTTCTTCTCACCCTGAAAATCAACAAAGTTTTATTTTATTCATTTATTTTTCACATTACAAGATTTGGACAATCTTGGGATGTGACAGGAGCTCTAAGACATATTTCTAATAAATTATGTGGAAGACATGTTGTTGATTGGAAATTATGTATCTTTTATTGACATAGGTTAATAATTTCATCTCGATGAAACGCTTAGGCAGGACCAGGATATTTGGCATCAATGTCTATATGGATAAATTGAGACGCTAATATGGTTGTGCCAGAAGTACATAGATGAGATATTGAATGAGTTTAATATAGAAACTACAAGAAAGGTTCTTATTGCACAGGAAGGATTGAATCAAGATTCAAGTATTTTTGATACTTGATAGGTAAAACCACAAAGAGTATTTTATCAATCATGTTGTGATATGTACAAATCCAGATATGTCCTATGCTCTAAATGTTATGAGCGTATACCAGAATGATTCATAAGATGATTATTGGACGATAGTAAAGATATTCTTATGATCTTTTAGAAGAACTAAGAATATATTATTTTGTAGAAGTGACAAATAGATGGTTAGTCCATTGTAAAAGTATTACGTTGATACTAGTTTTATCGCAAAGTACAAATTAAGTTTATCTCAATCTAAACTAAGGGTGGCACAATATGATGGAAAGTAAGTTCCATAATGGATTTGGATGAGTTCCAAAGTTAAGACATTGTGACAGATACTACAACAAAAGGCTAAGTATATGACTGCTATTATAGCAGTAAATGAGGGCATTTGTGTCAAGTAGTTTTTTATCAAACTAGGTGTAGTTCACAGTGGGATAGTACTATAAAGATATATTGTACGACAATATTATCAACATATTTTAATCCCAAGTAACTAAAGGTCTCACCAAAGTACCAAATTTATACAAAGCCATCTCATTAGAGAATGAGTGATGCGTAGAGACGCAAAGACATGCAATTACACACAGACCTGAAAGTGTCGGATCCGGAGATCAGTTGACCACTAGAAATCATGTAAATACAACACCGGAAAGCCATAGGTGTTGAATGCACAAAGATATGAAACTAGTTTATTGAATCTAGTGCAAGTGGGAGACTGTTGGAGATATGCCCAAGAGGCAATAATAAAGTGGTTATTATCATATATCTTCATGCTTATGATAAATGTTTACATACCATGCTGTAATTATATCAACCAGAAACATTAATACTTGTGTGATTTGTAAACATAAAAGAGTCCCTAGTAAAGCCTCTTGTTAAACTAGCTTGTTGGTTAATATATGATCATGGTTTCCTGATCATGAATATTGAGATGTTATTAACAACATGGTCATATCATTAGGAGAATGATGTGATGGACATACTCCTATAGTTAAAGCGTAGCATAAAGATCAAGTCATTTAATATAGTTCACTTGCTATAAGCTTTCTGATACATAGTAACCTAATTCCTTTGATCATGAGATCATGCTAATCACCATCACCGGATGGATGCTTTGATGACATCAAACACCACTTCGTAACTAAGTGGTTATAAAGGTGGCATTGAGTGTTTGGAAAGTATGTGTTGAGGCACATGGATCAAGAGTGGGATTTGTCCATCCATATGACGGATAAAAATACTCTAGGCCCTCTTGGTGGAATGTCATCCAATTAGCTTGCAAGCATGTGACTGGCTCACAAAGGATCACATATCACGGGAACGATAAAAGAGTACTTATCAGTAACGAGGTTGAACTAGGTATGCAGAGATACCGACGATCAGACCTCGGATAAGTAAAATATTGCAAGACAAAGGGAAATTGGTATCGTATGTAAATGGTTCATTCGATCGCAAAGTAATAGTAGAAATATGTGGGAGCCATATGAATTTATAGATTCCTCTATTGGTTATTGATCGGAGAAGAGTCTCGGTCATGTCTGCATAATTCACGAACCGTAGGGAGACACACTTAAGGATTCGATGTTGTTTAGTAGATATGGAATGTAAGTAGGGAGACCGAATGTTGTTCGGATTCTCGGATGGGATCCGGGATATCACGAGGAGGTCCAGAATGGTCCGGAGAATAAGATTCATATAAGGAAAGTCCAATTCCGGAGTTCGGAAATGATTCCGATGTTTTCACTAGAATGATCTAGAAGGGTCTAGAAGGTTCACCGGACCGGAAGGAGAATGGTGCATGAATGTGTCATGACTAAGTGGAATGATTGCATCATGTCCAAGGTCGCTTGGCTGGGCGTTTGAAAGAAAGAAATTAAACTCCAACTTGAAAGTCAAAAGACAAGTTTGAAAAGTCAAACTGGGACAATGTGTCCTGGTGGAGGAAGGAAAGAATCCTTCTCTCCCTCCACCACAAGCCAAGTAGGAGAGGGAGTTGGGGAAGGATACAAACTACCCTCTCCCAAGCTGCCCTCCCTCCATAAATAGAGGGGAGGGGGTGCCCCAAGAGACCACCACAACCAGCCCTCTCCAAGCCGCCGCCGCGCTGCCGTCGCTGCCGCCCTATCCTCCGCCGACTCCACCTCCTCATCTCCGGACTCTAAACCCTAGATCACCGAAAACCCTAATTCTCCACCATAACCTGCTCCGGCTTAGGCGAAGCCCTACATGATCTTCCCTCTACTTCCGACACCACGCCGTCATGCTGCCGGAATCGCGAGGAGAGAACTACAACCTCCGCTGCCTGCTGGAACAAGGGATATGAAGGTCTTCATCGAGTACCGAACGTGTGACCGACTGCGGAAGCGCTGCCAGAATGTGGCGCCAGAAGGATCGTCTACACGATCTTGAGATCGGCAAGTGTACGACTACATCAACCACGAGAATCTGCTCTCATTAACCACTTTGGATCTTCGAGGGTTAGTACTCTATCAACTTGTTGCACCGATCTAGTAATAGATCTTGGCTTGATCATAGATTAGATCTTGATTGTGTGTTCATGCGGTAGAAATTTTTGTTTTCCATGCGGCGAACCCCTTCACCGGTGGCTAGAGCTACGCCGACGGGCAAAATTGGCTCCACCGAGGGATACCTTTGCCGAGGAGGCTACGTCGAGGGCAGCTGTCGGTGTAGCATACGCCGAGGGCATTTTGGCCTACACCAACGGCTTTTTGCCCTCGGCGTAGCGTGCTATTCCTGTAGTGTATTGTGAAGCTGGCCACCATTCGTTTGGTTCTCTCGAGTTTGCGGCAAGTTGATGTGAGTAGTGTGTTACTATACGGTTTTTTTGTCTGAAGATGTCTATATGGCAACCGCCTGGTTTTGAGGATATTCAGTATCCTCACATGTATGCAAGCTGCAACGAATTCTCTATGGTCTCATACAGTCACCCTATGTCTGGTATGCTCAGTTGAGTGCTCGGCTTCTTTAGCTTGGTTTTGTTTCGTTTGAGGCCGATACGTCCCTATTCATCCTTGTTGTGCACGGCGTGCATATTTTACATGCTTGTGTACGTGGATAATGTTGTGATTGCTGGCTCCACTCCTTCTATGGTTGATCGTCTGGTGAAATCTCTTTCATATAGTTTTCCTATCAAGGATCTTGGTCCTTTTTAGTACTTCTTGGGTCTGGAAGTGTCCTACAATTAAGGGGGCAATGACACTGACTCAATGAAAGTATGCGCTGGATCTTCTTCATCATGTGAGTATGGAGAATTGTAGACCTACTTCAACACCACTAGCCGCCACCGAGCGCCTTGCTCGTGAAGCCGGCACACCGCTAGGTGTTAAGGATTCCACCCGGTATCGCAGTATTGTTGAAGGAATCCGGTATTTCTTGCTTACTCATCCAGATTTGTCCTTTGCTGTTAACAAGGTGTGTTAGTTTCTATCGCAGCCGACTGATGAGCATTTGGAAGTCATCAAGCGTATATTGCGATATGTCAAAGGGACCTTGAGCGTTGATCTAAGGATACGTAAGTCCCCATCCACTGGTGTTAGTATTTTCACAGATGTTGATTGGACAGGATGCATTGATAACCGTCATTCCACCAGTGGGTTTGCTGTGTTCGTTGGCTCAAATCTCATCTCGTGGAGTGCTAAGAAATAACCGACGGTCTCTATATCTAGCATAGAGACAGAGTAAAAGGTTTACCTAATGGAGCTGCTGAAGCATCTGGGTAGAGTCACTACTCAAGGAGCTAAGAGTGTCACGGCAGCGTACCACCATGTTATGGTGTGACAATCTTGGAGAAATGTACCTGACGCCGAATCCGGTCTTCCACGCACGGACCAAGCATATAGAGATTGATTTTCACTTTGTGCTAGAGCGTTTTTCTTCCGGAGCTTTAGATGTCAGATTCATCTCGACGAATGACCAACTGGGTGATGCTTTTACTAAATCAGCCATATGGCAGATGTTAGATCGTTTCGAGTCCAGTCTAAATCTTGTATGTAGTATTGGGGGAGTGTTGGAAACGGTCACGTCGTATACGGGTACCTGTCCATGTCTGTGTTGTAATCTTGTATGTTGGTTTGATATATAGTCCATATGGGACACTATGGTACCCGGGCATCTTTGCTTTGAAATTGTACATATCCGGTACATATATACCCAAAATTCACACACCTAAGATATACATATATAAGGTATGTGTGTCCAGTTTATATATATCCAAGGTATACATACCTAAAGTGCTTTTGGTATATGTAACTGGAGTATGCATATCTTAGATATATATATACCTTAGGTATATGATAGTACTTAGGTATGGTGCATGGTGCCCTAGTTAATTTGGAGGCTTTGCCCCACGCAATCTTAAATCAAACTCTGTAGGGTATAGAGTTGGCATGTCAATTGTCTTGATTCTGTGACCATAGCAAGGGCGCATTTTCATTTTCAAAGGGTTGCGAAAGTTGTCCAAGTAGTATATATGCAATGGCTTGGGTAGATTTTTCCAATCAGTTGTAATACATCTGAATTTCAGAATCCTCCATCATCATCGTGTAGGTGACTTCACATAACACAAGCATTTCGTCTTCCAGTTTTCATTAACACAAACCAGACTGTCATTACAAGCAAAAAAGTAGTCCCATCACCGTCTTGGCTGCCATTATTTTATTTTATTTGCACAACTGCCTTCTTTATTATCATTGACTACCTTGCAGGAAGCCAGCACCACCAGGTGGTACTTGAATGGAAACATTCAGTCTCACACAGCTGCTTTGAAACAGCGAAATTGTTATACCGTTTCTCCTGCGGCGAACTTTTGCGACGTTGAGACTACAACAGAGAAAGGGGAGGAGAAGAGAAAACAATATATTCCTTTCCACTAGCTAGGCTATTTTAGCAGAACCAGAATCGGCATCATCAGCTCCACATCCTCTTCTGCTCGTCAAAGCTGCCAACGACTGCAGATTGTTTCTTGGCGCTGAGCAGTTCTGCAAACTGGGTGTAGTATGCACTTGCATCGAGTTGATCTAATACCTTTACTAGTTTTCCGTTCGTCGGGTGGAGGACAGTCTGACCATCTGTGTCCGAGTGACCAGAACTAACGCTGATAGCCCTTTCAGTGATCGAATGATCTATATGCGATTGCTGAACCAAGAACACGGCGCCAAGAAGCTCCCCAAGGAACATGTCCTGCAATGTTGACAAAAGAAAATTAAGGAGTAATGGCAAAGTTTGCTAATAAAAATCAACAGCTTGAATATGAACTGTTCAAATGAAATATTCTAGTAAGGGGTTTCTTTCACAGTTATTGGTCAATGTTGAACCGTGAATGGTACGAGACAATGCTCATGCCTTTGTGGATGTATAGACGATGCTGAATGGAATAAAAATCACTAAGACAATATTTGTATGGAAGTTACTGCCTTTTATCTGGAGAGTGTAACATCTAACATGTATGTATACCAACACTATTTATGGTTAACATATTTCCTTGTGTACTTGTACTACATTACGATAGTCTGCATATCAAATCTGTAAAAAAAAACTTACAATGTGATGGTATGCTTGGTTAATCTTTTGCAGTTTCTGCATTGATATCAACAGCCGATACACAAATGATGATTCAGCAGTCTTCTCAGCAGCATGTAGCGATCTCATGACTTTTCCGAAAGAAGCCACCTGGCGCTGAGCTCTCAAAGGAATGAGAGTGATGTTTAAACCAGATTCTACAACCGCCTTGGCAGCTTGAGGGTCGAGAAAGAAATTGAACTCCGAAAACTTATTAGATGGAACAGTGAATATGTTGCCTTCCTCACCATCCCTGTGAGCCAGATGACTCCCGACTATATAAATGTGCTGTGTAAAGAATTAAATTTGATCTTTTTAGTCAATAAGTTTCTACCCTTGAGATGCAGTAAGGTAATCACAAGGTTGGGAAACTAACCTCAATTATAGATTTTGCTTTTGTGTCATATAGAATTATGTTAGCTATGTTAGTGAGAGGACCATTGGTCAGGATGGTTATCTTGTCGTTTGGTTTGAGCTCTTCTCTAATATGTTGCCAAACTTCAAAAGCCAATGGCTGTCTGAGCTCAGGGCGCGCCGTGTCCCTCGGAGCACCATACTTCACTGAATTTTCTGCTGTGTACCTGATAAAAAACAAGATTAGGTACCGCATGGTCTACATATCTGTCATACGACTGTATGTACTATGTATAATATCCATTTGTGTCTTTATTCATACAAAATTATGTCAGAAAAATCATATCTGTGCCAAAAAAACCTGAAATATCTACATGTAAATTTTGCATTTTACGTCGTTCAAGCCATGCATTGGTACCTTCTAGGACTTCTGGGCAAATCCCGGGCTAGTCCAAAAAGCGTGTCAGTGTCAAAAGAACCCCCAGAACCATGTGGTATGGCCTTCACGTATTCACATCCCAGGTCAGGGGCGCCAAGCGCAGTGATGTTTCCAAGTCCTACTGGAATGTCATCACGGCCCATCATATGTAGAACGTCATAGATAATATCTATTGTAGCCGGATTTGCCCAGCCATTGCCACTTACCAATATCCCCTGCATATGTAATAAGAACCTAAATGACTATTGGACTTATAGTGGGTAATATTTACTGCATTGCCTTGCAAACATTTACAAGTTTATCAAAAGGGGAGATTAGCATAGATGATACTAACCCTCAGGTCAATTGCTTCGATAGGTGCTTTCAGGAGGCAGATGAGGGCAACAAAATCTCCTGGACTCATGTCCATGTCAAAAATGATGGGCTTTCCTCTAATCTGATGTTTGAAATCAGGTTTGTACATAATCTCTTTGTAGTGACGAAACTGGTTGGTGAAGTTGAAGAGGCCAGTTTGTTCAGGACGATTCAGGACCTGCATGTGGTTATGAAAAAATATTTGACTCGGAAACAGGGTATCAAACAACATGTTGACTGCAGAAAAATCTCTTACAACATAGTTCATTTCTCATCGATTTGATCATTATTATTTCATCTTATTGCTCGTTTTGATAAGCATTTTCATGGTTTTGCAATGCTGTTGAAAGTCCTTACATCTCAACTGCAATCTTACACTGCACAATGGGTTGTTAAATCAAATTAAAAAAATCTCCTACTGATTTTGTTCAAGTTTGTTAACTGCAATTCTCAGAATCATAAAGTTTTCATGTACATGTATGAAACAAATTTAAGGCTTGATTTTATCAGTTGTCTTAAAAGGTGACATAATAGGCAAGCCTCAAGAGCATGCCCCCAAAGCACACAATTTCACTATTCACAAGTGCACAAAATGCACAGAAATGAAAGGCGCTCCTTAGGTCATCTTCAGCTATAAAATTTTCTATGCATTCCTCAAGGGCTAACAAATGTACTACTGTATTAGAAAATAGAATCCACAAGCATGTTCAGAATAACAAAGGATGAAATAAAAAAAAGTGCTTCCGGATTTACTACCTCAAGAAAATTGTCGAAAAACTCTCTATCAAGAGGGCTTTTAACATTTCTGTTAGGTTTTGCCTTCACTGCAACAAGTACAGCAACTGAGTCAGGACCTTGCACCTCTTTGGTGTATCCATCCTGGTAAAATATTCAGCTCAATATGTTAATATCAAGAATCAAGATGACCCCCAAGTATTTAATGATATATAATGATTAACTATGTAACTGAACCTATATCTCTACTGGTACTGACTTTCTCATCTTGTGTAATATGTTTCCATTTTATACTACAATTACCTGGCATTTCCCTTTAATGCTCCCTTTCAAACTGCAAAATGAATCATTGAGTCCAGTCTGAACATGACCGCTATGCACACCACCTTTCAGCAAGTTAAATTTTGGGATTGCATGTCCATCAAAGAATGGATTTGATCCATCATGCACACCATACGGTTCATTGGATGTAACCACAGTTATGTTCATCACTTCCATCTCAGCAAAATCATTCTCACCATTCGGTTTCTGACCATTGCGCATTATTGAGAGTGCCACACCAGACATAAAAGAATCCCACATAAAGTAACTCTGCAATTAAAGCAAAAGGAATAATGTTAAACCAACAACAGAACTGCACGTGCAGAGTATAACATCAACATATATAAGAACTTACTGTGTAGAATTGGTCATCGAACCAAGTATCACGAGTAATCTTCAAAGATTGGAAGGAGTACTGTGCTTCATAAGTGCTCTGTTGCTCCTCAAATGCCTTGAAGAAGGGCTCAGTGATGGGTATGGTGTTGGTTGCATCAAGTGGCACAAGGGTTATTGGGATACCAGAATGAAAGACCTGTCATACCAAAAAAAGAGGTGAAGCTAACTCCAGAGGCATTATCATGTAACTAGATGCTTGACGCTGATTACTTTAAACAATGTATGTGCATCAAAGTTACTCCGTACCTGATACGCAGCAAAAGGGTCTCCAAATATGTTGAACTCGGCATATGGATTTTTAGTGTAAGCTGTAAACAGGTTGCCTTGATCACCACATTGTCGTGGCACACAAGATGTGTCGTTCTTGGGGCAGCAACCAGTGGGATTTCGCGATCTGACACCCCCACCCATTATGTAAATGTGCTTCACATGTTTCTTTAGTTGTGGGTTCCTCATGAGGAACAGTGCAAAGTTTGTATGTGTTCCGGTGAGGAAGACAGTCGTTGGCCCAGTGGATATGGTGTCAATCATAACCTGTTGAGTTGTCGGTTGTTTAAGAGGGGAGTATCTTCTGTTTCCCTGATGCAAAAGGCAACATTGAAGTTAAGAAATGTACTGACTTCCAGTATACACTTCTGGAACGAATCTACAACCATGTTCAGAGATAAAGTCAATAATGGTGGACCCTTTATCTTTGTTCTGTACCTGGGGAAGAATTTCCCGTCGAACTCCATAATTCGCGTTGATGTCCAAACGGCCACCTGTTCCCTGTGGAATTGTTTGTCGGTATCGACACCCCCCTACTGTTGACATTTCCTGGAGAATTTCAGTCAAAACAATTATTTTACTTAATAACTGCAATCTACTGAAAAATTGCAACGTACAATTTGGTTGTGCAGGACTTGCAAGGAGAATCAGATAGAGACAGACCATCTAGTTTACCTGTTCAATTATTGCGAAATAGCCGCCAACGTCAGGATATATTCTACCATCATCCGATATACCACCCTCCCCTCCTACACCCACTGCAATGTCATCACGGCCCATCATGTAGAGGAGATCATACAACTGGTTTACGGCATGGCCAGCATCAATCCATGAGTTCGTGCTGATAGTTATAGCCTGTGAAACACAATCAAATGAATTTCTGGACAACAGGGTTACCAGGATACAAGAACACACACACTGAAGTTGAGTTGAGTCCATAACATGTTCACACATATAACTGCTACGCCTATTTAGACAGATAACATTAAGCATTTTCCTCCAAATGGGAATCACTTCTACAAACGAGATCTATTGCACAAAAGACATTAGTATTTAGTAGTCATAAGTATCAGTACTAATAGAACAAACTAAAATAATACTTAGTGCATAAGGGACAAAAAAAATTCTGTAGTACCTTTTTATCAGTAAATCAGTAGATAAAACTCATGCAAGCATTTCATCGAGCAACTTATGAGGGCCGAGAGAATACCACGGTGCCTAAGGGCTTTTGGAAACTACCTCTGATTCTCTGAAGATCCTGAAGGATTAGGGACTAGGTAGCAGCCTGGTTGAAGAGCACCGTTACGGAGCAAGCGAAAGGAAGGATTCGCCGGCTGGCCGCCATCAGCCAGAGCACACAGAATGGCATGCCGTCGAGCCATATCTGCCCGCCCGCGAGCAAAGAAATACGGATTCCGGTGGCCTCTCAGTCTCAGGCGCACCAGCCATCCCGGACCCAAGCGACTAGGTGGAGAATCCAGGACCAGGATGCAACTAGAACGCACGCCCATTTGCATTGCAGTCAGGCACTCCTAGCCGGACAACTGCGTTCGGTACAGGATAACGAGCTGCTACACGACAGTATCCTTTGGAGCAGCCGAATCGCCATCTTCTCCAACCTGACGCCGGTATACCATCCGCGGCAGTACGGGGCGCTGCCGCATTTCCTCGCTGCAACGCCATCACTGCCGGTCCGCCGCGGTCCACCAAATCCAGAACATCGATCTATCATCTATGCCCGGGGAATCACGACGAAACTTTCCTGGCCACTCGACGCTACCGGCGCGCGAGCCCTCTCGCCTGAACCCTAGACGGTGGCGACCGGCGAGAGTGAGCAGCAGAACAGAGGAAAACGGAGTGGGACATGGAGGAGCCGTGCCATGCGAAGAACAGAACGTCCGTCTCCATCGAACGGCTTAACGGGATCCGTTGAGACCTAGGGGCTTAGGGCCTTTTTGGCCAGTATAAAATTTACAAAATGTTTTGAACTTCTGATGGTATCATGTATTTTGGAGAAAAAAAGGTGACGAGTGTTATATAAGGGTCACAGAGAAAACACATCAACTTTTAGAAACATGACATATAGCATGAACGAAAAATAGTAATAGTGAGGCGAAAGCGCTGATTTTTTCGCTTCCATTGCACATAATGTAGACTAGAAAAAATTATATAGTTCTAAATCTTGCAAACCAAGATAATTCTATAGGGAACTTATTTGATTGAGCAGCGCCTTCTCTCCATCTCTGCCATCCAAATGATCGTAGACTATATAAATGTGATATGCATATATAAAAGTGAATTTTCATTCAAAATTCCATTGAGGGGAATAATGTCTCCCACACGAGCTTTGGAAACTAAGAGCATCTCTAATAGGCACCGAAAACTCGCTCGATCTAAGAAATTCCGGTTTGTTTGACTCGACTCCGTAAACGAGACCAATCCATAAACTTTTTTCGATGACCCAGAAATCCGCTTCGTGCATCCCCTTATGTAGGATTCAGAGGGCCATCACCAGGTCGCCCAAGTGATCTCCCCCTCTGCCGACGCATCGCCGCCACGCAATTATGAACCACAACTTGTGAGAAATAAAAACAATTAATCTAGCATATGGATAGATGTTGGGTGCGGGTGGAGATTAACCAAACTTACAACCACGTGTAAAATCATTCCCGCTGCCTTGTACCCGCATTCGTATCTTGGTATAGCACAGAGACTAAACGTGGCTACAGGAATCGAGCGACACGTTGACGGCCGGCTGCCCTCGGCGTAGCCATGATCGGCCGGCGGCACAGTCTATGCCGAGGGTTGTTGTCGGCGTAATGCCTCAGCACGGCTATCTCTCGGCACACACACGCGATGGTCATCGGCATAGCCCATTGTCCTTGGCGTACACGTGGGTCGATGGCTAGAAACTGGTCGTTGACACGGAAGAGGTGGGTCCCGCTGGCTCGTTAACGACCGTCAGCCATTGAATGTCGCTACGCCGAGGGTCATGCCGTCGGCATAGACCAACGCCCGTCAGCCGTCAACTTTTTTTTTGAATTATTTGAGTCGTTAATCTCACAAGTGTCTTTTTAACTCTAAGTATAATTAATATCTGATCGAATTGTACTCATGGTCAAACTTTCCTGTCGGTCACTCATAGTCGCACTACTCTAGCTCTAGAACGCTAACTTATCTGTTAATTATGCATGAGCTTCCGACAAGCAAATTAGACATTATTGATAATACTATCATATCAATCCTATTAACCCTTGGATCATGGTGTCACACGTTTTATTTTTAAAATTTTAATGAATTATTTAAGTAAACAAAAATAAATAAGTAATAATAATCTTGACTTCAAATAACAATAAAATTATTTTTTGCTTTTGTTTAATATGGAATAATTCATATCTTTTAATCCGTAAATTGGAATTTGACAAATAATATGTCTAAATCGATCATAAAAATGAGAAGAATCCAAAGATGACACCCCTATCAATCTTTTTAATCATGTATCAAGTATTTTTAAATAAAATTCATTTAATAGTATTCAAATATTTAAAAAATCATATTGAAATTTCCCTTTTGAATTTGAGGATTCTAAAAAAAATCCTTAGCTCAGGGCTGAGCCTCACTAAACTTGTAGTGGATCTCTGACTCACTTCCTACCGATTCGGCAGAAATTTGTCTTTTTCATGATGGATGGACAGAAAGGTTTAAGATATCCTGGTTGGGACATTGTCCATGCAAGGTGGTATACTATTTTTGAAAAATAAGGTGGTACCATTTTCATACTTTAATTTGGTGGTTGCTTTAATAAAACCCTGTTTTAGGCATTCAAAAAATAGAAAATGGCTTTTTGGTGCGATGAAAAGGAAAACTTCTTCCTGCAACATTGTTCGTCGTCTCATGATACATATGCGTGCATAATATGAGAACATTATCGTAAACTATGCCGTGATTCTAATTATAACATTTGTCATTTGATCTGAAAGTTAGAAAACCTTGATTGAGATATGTCACTTTGTGAAGGTTAAATTTGTGTTCAACATGTTCAAGCGAATGAGCAACAAGGGTAAAAATCCAGTAGACATATAGCCCAGAGTCATGAAGCATCTGTATCTTTTCCATTCAAGCATTGCAATATATGTATATTTTCTTTGTTTTATGTACTTTTCTCTTCAACAGTTCAATATATCTTTTTAATTCAGCAATTATATGTATCTGAATGTAATGAAATAAAGCTTTTATGATCAAACACATGTTCCCTCTGCCTCTTGCACTCATGCTCCCTTATTCCTCTTGCACTCATGCTCCCTCTTCCTATTGCACTCAAGTAATTAGGAGTAAAAAAAAGAAAATTTGAAAGGTGGTACGCTGAGGGTGCTCCCTTATGCCAAGGGTAGTCCTCGGTGTATCCATAACACCGTTAGGCATGGTCTTCCGGAGACACACGTCCATCCCTTATATCGACGGCCACGGTACGCCGAGGGTTGCTGTCAACGTAGAATTGCCTACACCGACGACTGCTGTGATGGGTTGGCCTGGTCGAGAGCTACGCCAATGGCCCCAAACTTTGCCGTTGGCGCCAAATGCCATTCTGCTAGTGCTGCATAGTGCATACTGAATCGTACCAGCCTACTGCTACTATTTCTCGGTGTCCAAGAGGACTGTCAAAATCTCTAACACAGATTAAACGCGGCTGCCAGACCCCGCGCGCAGGTAGTGTCCGATCGACAGCAAGGAGTACACATGCATATTGTCGTCGTGCATGCGTCCGATCGAAGATATGTTCCAGCTAGCTTTGCCTCCAATTGTGTTAATGAGCCAAATTTTGACAACCCGGTCAAACTGAATTACGACACGATTTGAAATACTCCCTCCATTCTGGTTTAAGGGACACAATTTGCAATAATACAATCCCAAAATATTTAAACATAAAAGCATTTAATTTTTGTAATTACTCCGATGTAAAAAAATACTTGCATGTACATGTGTGGACAATATGAACGTTTTGCTGGTCTTTTTTTTCTCACGCATGTTTTTCT
Source organism: Avena longiglumis (assembly GCA_030063025.1). Lineage (NCBI taxonomy): Eukaryota > Viridiplantae > Streptophyta > Magnoliopsida > Poales > Poaceae > Avena > Avena longiglumis. The sequence goes on from CP125974.1 coordinate 484,191,866, forward strand.
CTACATTATAAAATAGACCAACTACACCTAGAGCCTAGAGAATTGCAAATTATATCATTTAAACTGAGACGAGGAAAGTATATTTTTTGGCTTCACGAGGTACACTAAATACTAGACATGCACCGTTTAAAAAAACTAAATACTACTCCATCTGTTCAACGGTAGTATAATAAGCATTTAGTTTGCTAAAAATAATAATATTATAGAACAGAAACAATACTATCTCCGATCTAAACCAGCTATCCATGGTTTAATAATGAACCGTGTTAACTTACAATAACAACAACTCAATTCCTATAGAATTCCTATATTGGAATAAATAGGTATGCCATACATCCCGCGGGGATTGTAGTTCAATTGGTCAGAGCACCGCCCTGTCAAGGCGGAAGCTGCGGGTTCGAGCCCTGTCAGTCCCGAACTAGGGTTTAATGAAATGAATGGATAAATTCATATTTCCCCTTTCCTGAATTAAAAGGGCTTTTGTATTTAATTCAAAAATTTGACACTTTGATTTCCCATTATGGGTCTACTGCATAATGTACATATTATATATAGAGAGAGAGATATTATGTATTCAATGCCGGAATTCGACCTGCTATTAATGTGGGTATTTCTGTTTCCAGAGTAGGATCCGCGGCTTAAATTAAAGCCATGAAACAAGTAGCTGGCAAATCAAAATTGGAACTAGCTCAATTCGCAGAGTCTTTTTCATATATTTTTCTGATCAAGAAAAATAAAAAATTATGTCTTTTATTTTGAAGTTATTCTAATCTCGTACACACAAAAATTTGCAATTATTCATCTACTACTAGAATTTGGATTGATTTTATCAATGCAAATTGGATAGAAGAGTACATTCTTTCTAATATTTTAGATGTTTCCTCTATCTAAAATATTAGAAAGAATTTTGCTGGTTTTAGGGTTTGGGGATAGAGGGACTTGAATCCTCACGACTTATAAAGTCGACGGATTTTACTTTTACTAGAAATTTCATTGTTGTCAGTATTGACATGTAGCAATATTTGATTGATCACAATTCGGTATATTCCATTTATAATAAAGGTTCCTAAGGAATTCATTATAGGAATGTTTCCAATAGAAATGGTTTGCTTTTGCACATCGAAACCAAAAATTAATCTCGCGGATACATATAATTCGGAAGAACTTATTATAAATTAGAGGGAGTACTAAACATGGATTATTGTTTGACATGCATGGTTGTAGATTTATTTTGAAAACTTTCAAAGATCGTCCGGACATAAATCACCCAATAATCTACTACTCCTCTGATTTGTTTCCAACAAGATCCGCCACTGATCCGCCGTGCTGCGGGCACAGCAGTCTCTGAAGCGTAGCAACAGGCTACTCTGTTGAGGACCACGTACGTACGTAGACACTGTGACGTACGTCGCTAAACACACAGAACGTGGCCGCCAGACTGCGCGCTTGTAGTCACAGCCAATTACGGTAGGCCCTCGGGCTCGATCTCGTGCATGCAATGACACGCCTGCTTGAATAAAATACCCAAAAGAAATCGGGTTTTCCTGCCGCTGACGTCACTTCCCGGCCGTTTTTCAAATCGAGGAACCACGCATGTTATGGTCTTTCCACCGAAAGTATAGTGTTTGAACCGTAAGAGAATAGTGGAGGACTTAAAATACAGGGGAATAAGCGAAGATAAGCTCTCGGCATGGGGGCCTTAGAGAATATGTTGACATGACACGTAATCATGCATAGAACAACAGATTTTTTTAATTTGAAGTAAAGAACCACAGATTTTTTTAATTTGAAGTAAAGAACCACAGATTGTTCTGTGCCCATATTGCAGCTAGCTAGCATAATAACCTGTCAAGAAATTGTTTGTTTAACCGTATGTATGGGCCTTAGGCGCCCTATCCACCGTTCGTTTTTTCTCCTCTCGCTCGCACGAGCTTGGAAATGGCGACGGCCGTCAACACCTACTTTTGAATTGAAGCAAGAAAAACGAACACTATACCCCATATATTCAACTCCTTAACCAATACTACTACAATACTAGCTTTTGCCTTCTTCTTTCTCCGGCCAGCCATGAGCCATCCATGACTCGATCGCAAGTACAACTAGGAATCAGAATCAGCCCTTTTCCCACCTAGCTAGTCTCGCGCAAACAGCAATAATGCTATACATCTGATCGTCGAACCCCGACTTCGATCAACTCAGGAACAAAAAGCACGCACATTTCTATATATTCCCGCACCAAGGTACTAATATTGCCGTCCAAATCATCGCACCCAGGACGTACGAAAGCGGTCGTTCCATTCCACAGATGGGGACAGAAGCAGATGACGGAAGATTCCAGACTAGAGAAGAATAATATATATCCAGGAAAGAACACGCGCGCGAGCTCGATCAATGGCTGAGAGCGCGCCGGACGAAGAAAATCTCGATCTTGGCCCGCGTGGGTACGTAGTGAGCCGCAAACCAGCTACCGTGCCGTGCTTTTCCAGAAAAAGGAAGGCAAGTAGTACTAGCAAAATCGCGCCATTGGTACGCAAACGCAAGCATGGATTTCCGTAGGAGCTACTCCCTTCATTTAGAAATATAAGATGTTTTAGGTTTGTAAATAAGATGTATCTAGATACCTTTTAGTATTTCCTTTGACCTATATTAGTTGACTTGGATTTGTAAAAATTTGGATGAATCTATATACAGTGTCTAGATTCATCTAAATCTAGACAAATCCAAATCAACTAATATGAGTCGAAGGAAATACATAGGTTCAAACGAATCTAGACACTAAAATATCATTAAAAGGTGTCTAGATACATCTCCTTCACAAACATAAAACATCCTATATTTCTGAACGGAGGAAGTAGCTTGGAGTAGAGTAGATGGGCAGCACGGTACCAACCTCGAGGTCGAACTCGGCGCGGTCCTGCTTGAGGAGGTAGAGAATGGCGAAGAGGTCGTCCGTGTCCACGTCGGTGTCCAGCAGGATCCGATGGGGCGCTGGCCGCCTGCTCCTGCCCGCGCCCGAGACCGCCGTGGCGAGCAGCGCCACGAGAAGAGGAAGCAAGGAAACCGTCGGCCTCGCCATTGCGACCTTACCCGTCAATCGATCCCAAGCAGGCGGAGCTGCTTTGGGCTTCTCTCGGGTATATCTGCGCGTCTATATGTAGTGGTAGCTGTGGGTATAGGCCAGTTGGTTGGTTACTCGATCGCTGTCTCCGGGTCCATGGAGCTCTGGTTGGCCATTTCGGTACAGCACTGGAATGGCGCCGAGAAAGTGTGTGCGTGCTGAAGAATAGACAGGGGAGATGAGGGAATGGATGGGATATAGGTGCCGCGAGCTAAAATGGAAAGAGGGGCAACCAGAAGGAGGAGGCTGCAAATAATGCTTGACTAATGGATGTCCCAGCCTAGGGGATGCCCGTCTCGAGCCGGTGTGTGGCGGGGCATGGGCATATGTGCAAAGTCTATACTCGATTAACACTCTTTTTTTTTAAACAAAACTCCAATTAACACTTGCTTCTTATTTCTTCCAGGCATGTGAATCCAAACAGTCCAGGCGCGTTTGAAATGGTCCGCGGCTATAGGAGGCCCACGTGCGCACACTCTAGCGGGACGATCCAAACGGATTGACCTGTCTGGCACAGCCTATATGCGTTTGTACGATCACGCCGTAGACAACGCGTGTGTCCTCCCGCGTGGACTGCGGCCCGCATGGCAGCGACCCGATCGTAGAAGGATGAGCGGCGGCAACATCCAGGGCCATCATTGTCGTCGCTGACTGACGCGCCGCCGCCTGAACTTCGGTGTCGGCATTGAAGCCAAAGCCGCTCAAACCTGCGCGGGCATTGATAGTCGAGGCTTCTTATACTGATCATGAGCCTGTTCCCCATAGCGCCTGCGGCATTGCCCAAAAGAACCGCCACCGACGCAACGGGCGTTGATGAAGATGTCGTCATTGCTGAAGAAGTCGGCAAACGGTCACGGGAACGGCTCATCCTCGGGTCGACGACGCCGTCGCCGCACACCAACGTCATCACCGCCGTCACCACCGTCCCGCGCTCACGCTTCCCATGTTCTACCACCACCACACAGACGACAGATTTTGTCAGGCCACAAGCCGCTACGGCGGTGGCGCGTTGCCGACCAGCTGCAGTGGGAACACGACCCCTGTGCGTGCCTCTGACTAGTGCCAACGACGGTGGAGGGAGGCAGACTCGTGCGACCACCACGACAGATGGCATCTGAACCGGAGCAGGGTGCCTGTGCCACCAATGCCAACCGGCGACGCAGTGCTGGAAGCGAAGATGGCCTAGAACATCGAGCGGCTCCCACAGGCGCTGTGGTATGACTACATGTACGAACAGAAGGACTTCCAATGGGCCTTCCTCCACTGGGAGCACCAAGCGCGGGGGCGGCGACCGAGCTACGGGACTTCCAGCCTAGTGAGGAGGACTACGACGACCTCTTCGCGAACATTGACGAGGACGAGGGGGGGAGGGGGACGGGGTGGTCGTCGTGGTCAAGCGTGGGGGTGGAGCTGCCGATAGACTACGACGATGATGCAGCCACTGCCCGCGTGATCGAGGAGTCCATGACGGCCTAGGACGCATTGTGGACTTGGGAGGGGCTGGACGCCGTCGTCCAGCTATCGACGTAGCACCAAGCGGAGCTGCCACCTCTACCACCATTGCCGCCCCACACGTCGCCACTAGCCGCGTGGGAAGGCCAGATGCTCTTTCCGCCACCTCTGTCGCATGATGCATGGACAGCATGGCCTGGGATGCAGCACTAGATGCCACCAGCGCCGCCTGCGTGGAGGCTGCAGGGGCCATGTGCACGGTCATCGTCGATGTCGGTGCATGAAGAGGTCGTAGCTAGGGCTTAGTTTTTTTATTTCCTATATAAATTATCTATGAAATGAATGAAATATTTTTGAAATTTCACACATTTTAATTTTTTTGAATTTTAATTTATTTTCGTCTTATGCTTGTTGGCCAACACGGACCGAAAGGGTCACGCCGCTGTGGATAATGGTCTGATAGGCTGGACCGTGACCTCAAATTTTATCCACGAAGACAAAATCGGACGTTTCGGATATCCAGAATCGATCATGCTGCTCGAGATGTCCTAATTAAAATAGTGCTGGCGTGTATAACGTGGGTCGATTAACAAGTTTACCCGTCCACGTACCTTATGCCGGTTTGCAAATTTAAATGCATCATCTCATTAGTAGTTCAAAAACAAATGAAACACCGGTAGGAGTACATGGATCGAGCTGGAAATACTACAATATAGCGGCAGACTGAGCGAGAGAGGGTGGCGTGGCCTATTTAAGTATGAGAAAATTCCTTATTTAACACTACTTTTTAATATGTTTTCTTCTTTGACACCGAAGCTTTTTCATTTCCTTATGTGACCACTCCTGAAATTTGGTTGTCTTATATGACACTACCGTTAGTTTTGTTAAAAGGTTTGGTTATTTTTTTTCTAGTTGGACCAAAATGCCCCTGTTCAACCGTTTGACTCGTTTCTGTCTATCATGCGCGACAAAATTCTTCCCTGGTGTTAAACCGCGCAGCATGATCACGTGCTCCAAATAATACTTGCTAGCTCCTATAATCGTGCGTGTGTGTATATATAGTACGTATACGGGAGCAGGAACTCCACCTTATATTCAGAAGATCATATTGTGCATGCAGCAAGCGCGGCGCAAGCTAAAGCGTTCGCATGTCAGAGGCTATTATCATTGCTGCTACGTGGGGCAATGGAACATACACATATTGAAGCTGATGCGTAGATTCTCATCAACGCGATGCAGAATAAGGATTTTGATCTGACGCCGGAGGGAATAATCTACCGAGACAATAGAGTATTTATCCGTTTGAACTTTTTTTCGGTTATTTTTTCATATTGTCCTTGTGAGTATAATAAGTTTGGCACATGGCATTAAATTATGGCGCAGGTTCATCGCATGTTTTAAATTGTTGGTTGCGTCACAGTACAACAATATTTCTTATATTTTTTTCATATTATGTATCAGGGGCAAAAACGTTTTTGCACGTCCCTAATTAACTCCGTTAGCACTCAAAATACATTAAAGTGTCACATAAGGCAATAAAAATTTAGAAGTGGCCAAATAAAAAAAGATAAGTTTTCAGTATCAAATAAGGAATCATATTAAGAAGTAGTGTTAAATAAGAAATTTTCTCTTTAAGTATTGGGTAGTACCGCGTCCCCTTGCAGCTAGCCTGAATTGGTACGCGCGATCCCGTGGAGATTTACGTATCTCACGTTTCTATACATATGCATGTGGCAGAAGATCCTGCGTATCTCTGACGTGTCCCGATTAGCGCGACGACGATCCTTCCGGTCGGTCGTGCCACCACCACACACGCACGTACAGCTCCGTGAGCTCCGACCCCGCTAGCTAAGCTGCCTCCTCCGTCGGAGAGCGAGAGCTTGCCTTGCAGGTGCCCTGGCGGTCAACGCTAGACCCGTAGCAGCAGCCAGCAGGCCATCTGCCATTATCCCAGCGTGTCTACCGCTGCACATGGTGCTGGACTGCTGGTGCAGAGGGCACGGCCCCCACCGACATTGCTCCACAAGTTCCATCTACTACTGCGCGCGTTGACGTCTTGACCGCGCTAGTACGGGACCCGTCGGCGCCTGGAGGGTTGCCTTCTGGGCTCAGCAGGGCCACACGGTCCAGTGTGATATCCCGGCCCGTTTAAAAGCATGTACAAATGTTGCCCATGTGTGCCAGCAGGAGCGTTTCAAGCTAACTAGTCCCACTATATGGAATAGGACGCTATCTGTGCCTAACCACTCCTTATTCTTTATTAGTTCATGTAAACATTATGACGAGTCAAAAATTTAGCAGGTTGCTCGTCAATAAAAAAAACTCTTCTCCCACTCCCACCTCGCTAGCTTCCCTCAAAAAAAAATCCCACCTCGCCAGCATGAAAAAACTTCCTCTAGTCCTATATTAAAACTCACTGGTTTTAACGTCTCGTTACTTGCTTACAGACGTTGCGCTCTAGCAGCTAAAAATATACTAAACGGGTATAGTCATCTCAAGGAGAGAAGCAACCTAGAAGGCGATCTAGGGTTCCATTTCCCTTTGTCGGGGACGCTCATGGTCTCCACCTCTGGTGGCCCTGTGATTTGGATGTTTAGGATTTTGGCAGACTACGACCCTCGCCGACAGGAGGCTTTCCATCCTTTTTTTATATTTTTCAGTATCTTGTTTAGGATGGCGAGACGAAGGGAACATTCTAAAGTCATAGTAAAGTTATCTCGTCTTATTCTCACTATGGTGGAACTCTAATCAAAGAAAAGATCGTGTAGATAATTGGTTGTAGGTTCGTATGACCCTAACACGCTTATTGTTTATATTTCTTCATGTTCTGCAGAAACAGAAACAAGTGAGGTGGTTTCGATGTCTTCACAATACATGGATTTGCAAATTGGAACAATGCGAAGGAACTGTGCATTCTTAAACCATATTGGTCCCGAACCTTTGCTCTGGACACAACAATGCAACGAAAGCATGACAAGACTTGCTAAATCAGAAAGGCCATGTAGCACATGATGTAGGAGTGGGCAACAAGAGGGATATTGAAAGAAACCAGTTAAGGGTAAAAGTCTCAATGGCAACGGTTAAGTGGCTCACATCACAAATTCACAATCTTACACTTTTAGAGGCCATGATGAGACAAGCGAGTCTAAGAACCAAGGGAACTTTCTTGAGTTAAGAAAGCTTGTTGCAGAATTCAATCCCGAGATTGCGGAAGTTACTATAGAGATGCTAAATACAATGAACAATACATAGCACCTTGTTGCTACAAATTCAAATTCCACCTTGTTGCTATCATTTGATTTGGCTTCCGAAAACAAATTTTCATGTTATTTTGTAGCTTTGCCCCTCTGAGATTTTCTTCAAGGTCCGCCACTGCTTGGCGCTATTGCCAACATGTATTTAGCGAGTTTGATGTAAAAGCGAAGGCTATGTATATTTATGGGGTGAAATTATTTCCAATAGAGAAGACGATTATATCTTTGCTCACTGCGATCTTGTTTTATATTGCTGAAATAAATCAGTTGTAATCTAAACTGTAGGATGGCAGGGAACTCTAATCAAATAACTGATCGTGCAGATAGTGCACTTTGGAGTTCAGACGTAAGAGATGATATATTTTTTTACTTGAGCAGATGACATTTCAGTATTCAGTAACACTAGTTTTGTCTGAACAAATGTATGGCTACGGCACTAGTATAACCACGGAACCACCACTCAGCGGAAGCAACTCAACTATGGCGGCAAAAACAGCGCATCACTGTTCCATCAAACACCAAGCAAGCCATCACAGGTCCACTCCCTTGATCCTTTCACATATTTGTCATTGATCCGTTCCACCAGAGAGACGTCAATCCTGCACCAAAGGTTGTGTCAGCAAATGAGATCCACTAGACACAACTCTGATCTATTTATATATGATGCCTTTTAACTTCTGGAATTTCGTTGATCACCCTGAGAAGATCTTGCGATATGCATGGTAAAAAGGAAATGATCTCAAACAACAAATAAACGATGCATCACTAGAGGCGTCTATGCATCGCGCAGACGCACGGATCCGTGCATGCCGACGAAGTTTACCTGAGGCAAGAACGGCCAAGAACAGAGACGCAGCGGCGGTGCCAGGCGCCGCGGCGCTCGACCGCGCCGAGTCCGATGAGGAGTCGCAGTTGGAGGTGGAGTTCCAGTCACCGCAGAGGCACAGGTCGGCGTGGCTCCCCTCGTCGTGCCCGCACACCCCGCCCGTGGCGCGGCACGCGCCGCAGAACCCGCGGTTCGCCTCCGGCAGCTCCCACGCCACCCTGATCCCGTACGCCCACCCGCCGGCGCCCTCCGCCGCGCGCACCGGCGCGAGGCTGTACGCGCTACTGTACCCCTCGCACTGCAGCCGGCTCACGTTCACCGACCGGATCGCGCCCCACGACACCGCGCAGCACTCGGGCGGCACGGCCGTCCCGTACGCCGCGCCCGACGGCCTCCTCCGCCCGTCGTAGTAGTCGTCCCACGCGGGGCAGCCGTAGTAGTCGCCGCACCCCATTCCGGACACGTTCCGGCACGGCAGGTGGCGGTCGGGGAAGCCCTGGAAGAGCGGCGAGCTGGCGCGGCAGCCGAGGAGGAGGAACACGTTGTCCGGGTCCGGGGACAGGAACGGCGCGCGCCAGGGTTCCACGACGAACCCGTTGCCGCGCCCGCCCGGGGACCGGTCGATGGCGCGGCAGTCGGACATGGCCGGGTCGTGCAGGGTGAGGCCGCGGTAGGCGTAGTCGATGTCGAGGACGCGGTAGGAGCCCGAAGGGAGGTGCAGCATGAGCACGCGGTCGATGCAGAAGAGCAGGTCGCGGAACCCCGCGTGGCCGCACCCCGGACGGAGCGCGAACGGATAGTCCACCGTGATGTTGCCGCAGAAGGACCGGCACGTCGTGATCGACACGTTGGCGCTGACGGCCGGCCGCGCCATGGTACATGCGCACAGAGCGAGCAGGGCGGCTAGGAGCGGACGTGATTGCGCCATTGCCCTGTTACAAGAAGAGCAAGTGTGTGGAAGCTCTGGTACAACGGATCTAGAGTGGCAAGAACGCTTGCATTTTAATTAATGGAGTGCTGCGAGAGATGAGCTGAGGAGACAAAGCAACCCAGATCGATTCCTTGCTTGCTTTTGATGAAGAGCTGGGAGGCATCATTTGCTTTTCTTTTCGGGCCTTTGGCTTTTGCTTTTCTTTTGATTTTTATGCCATTAGTCTTCATGTCCACTGCTTTCAAATTTATACCCTCTTTAATATGACAAGTGAACGTAGCAACAATTTAGATTGTAGCCCTCACCAAAACAAAAATAATCTTAATTCCCAACTCCTTGAAGCTTTTTATATTCGGTTTTGCTAACTCAAGGTCACATTTCGTAGATGTTTCAATCATGATTTACTTACTAAATGGTATGAAGTTCTACAAATAGCACAGACTATTCACATTAGTGAGGATGAAGCTATTGTGTGGAAGTTTAAGGATAAAGGGATTTGTAGTGTTAGTTCCTTGTGTTTTGTGGTGAATTTTAGGGGTGTTACCAGTACATGTGCATGTTGTGTGGCATATAAAAGTTCCCCCTAAAATCCACTTCATCCTTTGGTTGGTTTCTCATAACAAAATTCTTACGAGAGATAATTTGGTTAAGAGACGGTCGGTAGATGATCTAACTTGTGTCTTCTGCTCTAAACCTGAGACTTGCATGCACTTATTTTTTGAATGTGTGATTGCAAAAGCAGTTTGGTCAGATCTTGGACATGTTACTTGTTTAGGTTATGAAAATTTATCTTTTGAATCTTTAGCTAGCATGTGGTTATGTGAGAAAAAACATGATATAAAAAATACCACTCATGTTGCTGCTTTGTGGGCCATCTGGAATACCATAAATGGCATGCATTTTAATAGAGCTCCTTGGTCTGTAATGTATGGAGAGGAATGCCATCTATGCTATGATAGTGGCTGGTCATGGCCATGTTGTCAGAGGATGAAAGAGGCAGATTAAGCATTGTGGTTGGGATGATGGAGCAACTAGCTAAAAAAGCTCCCCCGCTGCTCTGGTTGGATCCTAGTTGACGCTGAAGAACCTAATTGGAACTAAGTTGAAACTATCAGAGGATGCCCACCTGCGGATAAAGCACTAGCGTGGAAGATCTCTACAAGAGGTCTAGCGAAATGTCTTGAGGAGAATTCACTCGAGCTGGTAGATGATAGGAAGATGCTGAGAGTGGTGGACAATGATTCTAGTAGCAAAACTAGCCTTATTTTCCGTCTTCTACCCAATTGTTGTGATCTGATAGTCTTTGTGTCTGACTTTATTTCGTTTTTGGAAAGATTATATGTTTGGTCTATCTCCCCTTTACACTGAATTCAAAATGTTGCAAGACTTGGATTTCTTAATGGAACTGGGTCATGGCCCTTTTCCTCTAAAAAGGTTTTGCTAACTAAATCCCAATCGACTCTCAAAGGATTGCGTCGTGATTCATATTGCATGTGAATTGCACATGTAAAGTAGCTAAAAATTTATAGTTGCACATATGTTGCAGCTGAGAAAAAAATGACAGAGCAATATGATTTGGATCATGACTCATACTAGGTCCCTGAGTTGCAATCGAGGCTTAGGCTATGTCACCTTATCATACAACTCTAGGAACGAATTTTATATTTCACTCTCTAATACTTATTTTTCCAACGTGGGCACCCTTTCTCGTGGTGGTGCTTGTTGCTGCCAGTGTAGTAGGCTCATCGTTTTTCAAGAAATGAGATTCAATTAAATAAGGTGTTATAGAATTAAAAAGTACAAAAAACTAAAATATTTAAAATCTATATGAAGATTTTCTTGCAAAACAAAAATCCGGTGATAAAGTGGTAGGACCATAAAAACACATAAAATTGTTTTATCGGGTTGCATCCGATGCTTTAGCCAACTTGAATAAATATGCTTGTTGTTCTTGCTACTATAAGAAAAGTGATCTTCCTTCCCAAGGCAATTGATCGTCCGGGTCAAGGGTGTGTGCCTCAGCATGGACATGATCAGGAAAAAGACCACACATGGTTCACATCATGGGCCCCATCTATTTTCCTTCTTCCTTATCTCTTCCAACCAATCTCCCTCATCTTTGTGTCCATGCCGCTACTCTACATCTGCTTTGCCACACCTCTTGTCTCTCTAGCAGCCACCGAACCCCGCCGCCCTCCACTCCGACGGTGACAGACACCTCCTCCCCCTCTCCCCTCCCCCATTGCTCTTCCCCAAATTACCACACCACCTCTCATGCTCCCGTTGCCATGGTGAAAGGGCATGTATGCCCCATGTGTGGTTTTGGTAATTAATGAAAATCTCTATGGAGTAATGTGTGACTTGAGTTTCACTTTTAGATTTTATCCATTGTCATTGCTTGGGCCATGTGTTGGTCTCAAAGTTCAAAGATGAAGAAGTTTGTAGGTTGATCAAGACAAGTGCAAAGAGTTGAATCAAGATGGATCAACCTCAAGAAGAAATGAAGAAGGGCAAGATCAAGATGCACCATCTCTAATAGATCTCATGCTTGAATCTTGCCATCATAGGTGATCATGGATTGACTAAGAAAAGTTCAAGGAAGAGGCATCGCTATGTTTAGGGGAGCAATTTGCAAGTCTTCATCAAGAAAGAGCGAGAAAGAGTAATCAAGAAAGGTGTTCCATCTTGTTAAGGAAAAGACGGTCTACATTAAGATAAAGTGGAATGCTCAAGGCAAAGGTATGTTCTTGATAGGGTTTCTCTTTTTCTGGTCTCATATTATTAGTTGGGAGACCAAGTTTAGTATAGATAGCCGTACTATCAAGAGGGGCTCTCAACTGAGTAACTCGATCGCATCTTTCGGAGAGAGCTCAAACCTTTTCATACATAGCATCATATTCCTTGGTTGTTGCTTGGATCTTTTCCATGATAGTATCTATAGCTTTTGTTTATCTTCATAACAATATCTAGTTCATAAAAAACGTTTTCCCTTGAATATCTTATTGCGTTTTTTATCTTTGGGTTTTTCGGCTCCACACATTGGGAAATACCTCACATATATATGCTTGATATTTTCTCCCTTGGTGGTATCCAATATTTCACATTTTGTTGGATTCTAATCTTTACTATCTTTCCAAAAAAAATTGGTTTCATCCCAATTGGAGTTTCCAAGCTCAACTTCTTACGTTTTTGGTTTTGAAGGTTTTACCGGTTCGTCGTTTCTAGAGAGGTCATACATTTCTAAATTTTATTTTTATCCTCCCATGTTGGACTATGATATTTCTTTGCATAATATTTTTGTTCTCTTCAAAACAAGCCCAAAATCATCGAAACTGGAGTCCAGAGTCAAAAGTTATTAAAGTTTTCGTGCAATGTTGTCCAACGTTTTTTGCTTGGGCGATAGTACGGACCGAACTTCCACCCAAACTTTCGGGGGAAACCTGTTTGTTTTGTAACTTTTGTTTCTATTTACCGGTAGTAACTGTGGAGCACCGGGAGTTCCGGTGACGCGCGAATCTGGCCTAGTTTTTCCTTGCCCTATTTAAGGGGGCTTCTTCCCCAATGGTTCCCCATCTTTGGAGCTTGTTTTGCCCACTATTGTTGACCTATTTGAGCTTTCTTACTCCCTCTCCCTCCCATGATTCTTCCATCTTTTTGAGGGAAAAGTGAGAGGAGATCTATATTTACAACTCTATCAAATCATATATTTTCTTAGTTAAGGGAATCTTGAGATCTAGATCTTGGAGGAATTTGGTGTTCTTCTCTTGTGTTCTTCATCTCTTATTTCCCCAATAGCTTTTGTATCTTTGGTGGAATTTGGGAGTGCAGGACTTGCCCTTGCATTTGGTACATAGGTTTGAGTTCTCCTCGGAGTTTCGGCGGGTACAAGCTTGTGGGCTTGTTACTTTTGGGTTCTTGAAACCCTAGACGGTTGTGTGGTTCGTGTGTTGACTTCTTGTAGCCTCCAATTGAGTTGTAGAGAAGTCTTAAGCTTGTAGTATTTGGTAGCATTGTTGTTAGGATCCTCCAATCGAGTTGTGGAGATTGCCCCAACCTTTTAAGAATTCGGTGACCGCCATCAAGTGTCCCATAGTGGATCGTGAGTAGGATTTTATGGTGAGCTCACAGGAGAATTAGGTGAGCCTGTTATGGCGTCGGTGAGTTGCGTTGTGGCATCCCGCAAAACCACTACTAGAAAATCGCGTTTTTTTGTGCATTGCATCATCATGACCGCATGCTCATGTCATCATGCCACATTGCATTTGAGCATCGTCATCATCTTGCATGTGCTTGTATAAAACTATTTGCAGAAAAACCTATTTTGTGTTTTCCAAAACGCCCCATCTTTATTCAAACACCAAAACCCGGGTCTCCGGATTATTTTGTTTTGTCTGCTATCGGTTTGCAGAAGCTTTGTTCTAATCAAATAAAATATTAAATTATTTTAGTGGGGGCAGTCGGACGGGCCGATTCGACCCGAACGACCACCCCCAGAATAAATCGATCCACCCCAAAATTCCTAACCTACCTAGTCCTAATCTACCCACCCTACCTCCACATCACTCCCTCCAATCGGCTCTCGCCACCTCACCCCTCTCTTCCCCTCTGACCAATCCCAAGCCGCCACCTGCCACCTCCCTCTCTCTCTCACCCCCACTCCCCACACCTCAGCACACACACACAAGTCACACACCCCCAGGCCCCACCTCTCCCTGGACCCCACCTGACCCGCCCCCTGCCCGATTCCCACGTCTCTTCCGGCCCACCGGTCCCACCTCCCCTGTCCGTTTCCACCTCCCCCCGTTCGAGCCTACCCCTCCAATCCTCCTTCCTCCGCGTGCTTCCTCCCTGCGACCTCCGATCCGCGGCTCACCTCGCCGCCGGCGCCCCTCCTCCGCTCCTCCACCGGCGCCCCGCCTCTCCACCCTCTCCGGCCTCGCCGGCCTCCTCGCCTCCTCAGGGCCGCCTCGCCTCAACCACCCTCGCCGCCCGAGCCTTCACCCTCCCATGGCTGCGCTCGCCCACCTCCTGCTCCCTCCTCTCGTCGCCTCCCCTCGCAGAGCCCCGGCAGCCGCCGCTTCTCCCACCGCGTCGACCACCCTCGGCGGCTCCCCGCCGCCTCGCGGTACCTCCGCCTCCACCAACCTCCCTCCACCTCACTGTTCTGCGCGCCGGCTTCTCCTCCTGCTGCCCGGCCTCCGTGGCCGTCAGCGCCACTGCCTGCGTCGCGACCGGCCTCCTCTCGAAGATCAGCCCCGGCCTGACGGCGCCGTCCTCCGTCCTCGGCACGACCCGCCGCTGCAGCCTCCTCCTCTCCGCCGGCCTCGCCCGACCTCCACCTGCCGTCGGCCAAGGCCTCGCGACCCCCTACGCCTCTCTCCTCCGCTTCCTCCAGCGTCTCGTCGACCATGGACCCGCCTCCCTCTCGCCCGCCGCTTCGCCGCCTCCTCCCTCCGTCTGGCGTCTCACGGCCCGGCCAAGACCACTGCGCTCGCCGTCATCCGTGGGACCCCGTCGTCGGCCACCTCCTCCGTTTCCCTGTGCCTATCCCCGGCGTTCCTGTGGTTCTGCCTGCACGACAACAAGTCCCGATGGAGTGCCACGATGAAGAAGTGAAACGTTTTGGGTACTGATGTGAAGAGGGATATGTAGATGCATCGGTAGCTGTGTGGTGACACCCATGTGTGGATTCATGATATCACTGGGTGATGTTCAACAATCCCAAACACCGACAAGATCGACCTCGACAAAACAATTGGCGATGGCCGCGAAGTTCAACACCGACAAAAGACGGATACCAAGATCCAAGATCGTCGTCACGGAACGTCAAGATCTACCTCCCGGAGTGGCAACCCCACATGCGACAAGACTTTAGCCCTGATTGCGGAATCGAGAACCCGAACGCCAAGAACGCCGATGCAAATACGCCAAGTCCGTCTACCTCGTGCACCGTGCGACAAGGTCTACTTCACGGATCCGAGGACCCCGGTACCCGACCCACTCAAGTTCGCCATCGACGACAAGATCGACACCGACCAGGGCGAGTCCGATGCGTCCCCAACGCCAACCAAGTACTTCTTTCCGGAAGCCGAGTCCGCCGAGAACCCGGATGCGACAAGATCTGCCCCGTTGTACGAGAATGTTCCTGCCGAGACCGATCCCGTCGAACCCTGGACCCTGAGACCAACCCCGAACCCCGGAACCCCAAGTTCGTCGAGACCCCCTAATGTGTGAACCCCTTCCGAAAACCCTATTTTATAATATAATACAACTTGTCGCATATTAATTGCCATACTTGCATGCATATTTGTGTGGTTTGGGGGCCTTATGCCGATTCACCTTATAATTAAATATGGGGCCCATATGCGGGCAAATCTAGTCTCATATTGGCCTCAGTTAAATTTGTGTAGCGAACCGGTGATATCTTCTGCCTTGTTAAACAACATTTAAATTGCGGGGGTTCTAAATAACATGAACCATCTAATTAATTGTCGGGACCCTGGTTCCGCTTAATATTGCCTAATTGCATCGCACCTTTGCCATGCCATACATCATTCATGCATCATGCCCGATCTTTTGCCGTAGTATTAAATATTGCATCCGGTGTTCCTTCTAGTGATTTGCTTCTTCGCGGATAAGGCCGTTGAGTTGATGTGAGCTTCGCCCCGATCTTCGGTTGAACCTTCGACAATGTTTTCAGGCGAGCATCTCCCCCTTTCTACCTATTTTACATTTCTAGTATTTATTCCCTCCTGTTGATCTATTGCTATCTGTGTTGCGATGCTCTAGTTTTCGTACCCGTGTTATCCCTTGCAGCCTTATTTTGCCTCGGACACATCCTATTACCTGTTGTTTGGTAGATAGTTGGACTTGCGCGTCGTAGTCGCTTGCTCGAGTGCTGTTGCGTGTCGACAAGTACCACAGTTGTTGGAGCTTTGCCGCATGTTTAATGTTGGAGATGATCATGGCTTTACTTATCGTTCACTTTAATTCCTGTTTAACAACTAAAATTGAAGTAAGTAAGCAGAGGCATCGGTGGGTGATAGATAATATTTGGTTTCCGACCGCCCACTTGTGTCCCGTAGGACCCCGAGTACTTGATACCTGTTCCTTAATTTATCGCTATCCACATCCGGAGGATTATGGGACCCCGAGCCAGAGCTTGATTCATCTTATTTCTTGGGGCCACAAACTAGTTTGAGGTTTTATTTACCATCTTGTACCTATGCTACCATGCTTTATTTACGATTGTGCGAGGAGCACTGTCTATTTAGGTAAGCGGAATGTTTTGCGGTATCGACAAGCCCAGCCACACTTTCGGGTTCCCGATCGTTTCTGACCATTGACGCAAACCTTGAGTCCGTCTCGAGTCATTAACTTCGTTATGGTATACTCAATGGGTGGCCTCAAATATTTCTGAATCCTGTGATTGCTTTGTCGTGAAAGCCTCGTTGGGTTTTGATTTGGTTTTTCCGAGGTTGATCGAGTGTGTGTTGCTATTTGTGCACCCCGGCCGGGTTAAAACTTTCTGAAAGCCGTGTCCGCGGTTATGGACGACTTGGAGCACAGTATCTCGATCATAGACAAGCATAACTAAAGTAGCGCTATTAATTTGACTTTATCATGACTAGTAATCAGCTTCACTATAATGGAATGGCTAAATAATACTGCCCACAATTGCTCGTTTGGTTTGTCGCTCGCGACAATTGAATCTGACTAGTAAGTATTGCAACTACAACGGAATGGCTAAATAAAAGTACCAACAACTGCTGGGTTTTGGGTTATCTCATGCTATCTGTATCTGACTAGTAAGTGTCGCAACTATAACGGAATGATTAACTAAAAGAGCCCACTGCTTATTTTATCAGGACGACTATCTTTACCTGACTAGTAATTGCTGCAACGATAACTGAATAAGTAAAACTGCCAACTGTGTGAGTTCCTCGGTGGACTTCCTCGTTTGGTCTCATGGGGAATACCAGGATGGGATTGTTTGGTGTTAGTATCGAGTTGGTTCGAATAGGTCTTTCTTCCCGCTCGATTGCCGCCGGTTGTATCGAGTCTCTATAGGTTGTTTAGTGCATCTTGCCGCTTGATCCACCATACCTATGTAGGCGAGGACCGAATTATAGCCTCGCGTGTCTTGGCCTCGATCTTGACGCTCTCTTTTCCTTTGCCCTTTGCTCGGCATCCCTTTGTTTAAGCAGGTTTTGAGATCGACGTCGTTAGCGGGTTACCCTTCCGGCTTGGGCAGGGTTATGGACGCCATTGGTTATTCTTCAGGGCTCTTAGCCCCATTTGCATCTTGTCCGTAGTCGGACGCTCCATCTTTTCAAGGTGATTTGGATCTTTGTATATTATATCTGTATTCTTGACTCTTTGAGTCGTGTTGTATATATATCTGTTTTGTGGGTCCCATCGAGGACTGTTGTGTAATGTTATTACTTCGTTTTCCACCCGCACGAAAGTGCCTGGTGGGCACCTTTGAATCGTTTCTATGCGGGTTTGGCGGGAATCGCTGAAACTTGCATAGGTCCGATTCTGAGGGTGTTACATGCGTGCCTTTGCATCTTGGGGTGAGGCCTTGTGTGGCGTTAGGTGAGCATAGATCCACCACATCTCAAGGTGAGCCACTTGTGACGTTCGAAGAGCAGTGTGTCATCACACCTCTCCAACGAAGACGTAGATTTTTTGGAAGTAAACGTCGGGATAAAAATGATCGTCTCTGTGTCCATTGGTTATTTCTCAACCGAATCCTTTACTTATGCATTTTATATCGTGATAGCCATCGTGCTTAAAGTATTTTATCTTGCTATCACCTTGTTGCTTGTCTTGCTTAGCATAGGTCGTTGGTGCACTTAGTTGAACCTAGTGGTTTTAGGTTTTGCGCTCAATAAATTAAATATTAATTTTATTCTGAATTTATTAGAGATTAAACCGTAATTATCTTTAAACGCCTAATAACCCCATCTAGGTGACCTCCGTTGCACTTTTACATAGCATCATTTTAGATCATATAAAAGTAAAACATACACCACAAGCAAGTCAAGACTATCAAAGAAAAAGACACACGGAAAATCAACCTAGAGGACGGGCTCCATGGAGACCTTTTTTTTAATCATCAAATATTTCAAAAAAAATACCTACGTGTATAAGACAACACGAAATACATGTATGTAAATTTTAAATCAAAAATACTTTGTGTTTCGAATGCAGTAAAAAAAGATAAATATGACATATTCTGGAAAACGGAGGCCCATAAAAATTTGCACCGTTCATGTTTAGATCTGAATCTTTCTCCTTTTTGATGAGGCCAAAATACAAAGTATTTTCATATAATTCTTTGCACACGTATATTATAAATCATTACCTACATCTCAGTATTTTTTCTTTTTTTTTTGAATTTTTAAATTTAAATTTTTGAAAAAAATAAAGTCCTCACCGAAGCTCGTCCTCCAAAACGACGCTCTCACACTCCTACATGGATAAAATACGAATAATAACACGAAAAATACATGCACACTAACACAAGTGCATATGCTAGTTTGAAGAGTACACCTCACTTCAAGAATAAAAATTGTCAAAATCTATCAACTTGAGATGTAGTTTTGATGAACTTAATGCAAGGAACACAAAGTTTAAAAATGATTCATAATTTTGGATTAATAGTTCTAACAATATTGTGTTTTGAATAATTTCTTTCGAGAGGTTCCGTTTTGAACCTGAGTCTCGGAAGAAAAACTCATGTAGAAAAACGCATGTACATCATGTCACTCGTTCTTGAAGTACCTGCAGGACGCCCTGCGGGAGGAAGCGGAAGCATGTATTGCGGAAATTGAGGGTGCGAAAGCTATTGGTTTGTACAAAGTCATCTTCGAATCCGACTCTCCGAACTTGGTTGCTATCCTGAAAACAACAATTGCTGATCTGTCGACTATCGGAGTCCTATTGAAGGAAGCTCGTAGTAATTGTATTGGCTCCTTTGAATCATTTGAGTTTAGCTTTTCCCCTCGTAGTGCAAACACGGTTGCGCATTCCGTTGCCCAGTATGGCCTGCGTGCCGGAGTTGAATGTGTCGGATGGAAGGGAGATGCCCCAGATTTTATTGATGTAATGGTTGCCAGCGATGATGTTGTGCACGTTGGTTAATGGAAAGTTTTCCACTTAAAAAACATTTGTTAAACATGTCACACAAAAAGAGCGAAGTGAGACCACCTATTTCCTGTAGTTAGTTTAGGTAGCCTTCAAAAGAACTATTTTGTGTCTCGCGTCTCCCCACGCGGGCGACCGAGACGCTTCTACCCTAGTGCCACCTCCACCTCAAATCCTCCTCCTTCCTTCCACTATCACTGCTGGGTGAAGCTCGCGTGGTGTCAGCGGGATCTTCTCTACCCAGGCGCAAGGAAGTCCTTGTGTGGCGGATCCTAGCGGTGCGCCTAGGAGACGACAAAGACTTTGGTTGGCGGCTCTGCGCCGGTTCCAGGCGGGCATGGAGGTCATCTGGGCAGTGTTGCAATAGATCTTGGCAGCAGGAGCTCTGGCGGTGGAGTCTCCTTGGCTGGTAGCGCGCATGACAGGCTCGATCTAGGCCTGCCACGTGCCATGAGGGTCTGTGACGTCTTAGAACAGTCCCTATCGAGGCGGCTTTCCCTAGAGAAACAAGAGTCAGCGAGCTAGCCGCAGTGGTGATCTCCTAGGCATCAGTGTACAATCGGGCCATATCTGGGCCAGGCGAGCCAGGATCTTGCGGCATCCTAGCTATTCGGTCAACCAGGCGTTTGTTATGGAGACTAATGCTGTTGTGAAGGGATAATGATGCCGAGGCGGTGACCCCGGATGGAGAGGGTGCGGGTCTGGCTCGGCACGTGAAGTGTTGAAACGGTGGCGGCCTCTGATCTTGATCATGATAGGCAGCTCACAAGATCTAAACATAGTAGCACAAATAGGAGAAACAACCATCTAGCTATTGCTATGGACCCATAGTCCAAGGATGAACTACTCACACATCACTCCGGAGGCAGGAATGGTGATTAAGAAGGCCTCCGGGATGATCTTCCCTCTCCGACAGGATGCCGGGAAGACCTTTATATCCCTCCCGGTCTAGGGACGACGGTGGCGGCGACTACGGACATTTTCGTGGAATTCTGATCGGGTACTTAGGGTTTTCGTCTCGGGGGGATTATATAGGTGAAGGGGCAAGGTCGGTGGACGCCCGAGGGTCCCACACCATGGCCAGCTGTGGCCCAGGGTGGGCCCGCGCGCCCCCCATGGTGTTGCTGCCTCGCGGCGCCTCTTTGTCTCTCCTTCAGACTCCGTGTCGTGTCGGAAAAATAGGAACTTCGGCTTTTGTTTCGTCCAATTCCGAGAATATTTGTTTACTAGTTTTTCTGAAACCAAAAACAGCAGAAAACAGGAAACTGGCTCTGTGGCACTTGTTAATATGTTAGTTCCAGAAAATTCATAAAAATTCCACAAAGTGTGGACAAAACATAATTGGTGAAAAACAAGCATGGAGCATCAAAAATTATAGATACGTTTGCAACATGTCAGCATCCCCAAGCTTAACTCCTGCTCGTCCTCGAGTAGGTAAGTGATAAAAAGAATAATTTTTGAGGTGACATGCACCATCACAATCTTGATCAAGGTATTGTAAAGCTTTGATAGCTGGAATCAAAGTACTCTAAACATAAGCATGAAAGATTTATGTCTAACAATAAGACATATCAACTACGTTGCAACATGAAAGGCAACAAACAAAAGATCATGAATAATGCTGTGAAATACATTTGTTTGTTTCACATATAGAAAACATAGCAAGAGTGGTATTCAGCTTGCCCTTCATGGAATAGCAAAACATAAATGCATAGGACACTTTCAAAGTTCATAAGGGTGACTAGATACAAATAATTTAAGAATAAGCAATACCATAACTATGAATCAATCAACAAGTTTTGGGACAATGCATATTGAACTCAGAATGGCAACTATGCTCTCTTAACTGGTGCATAAAGATAGAAGATGGAGACTAAAAAAAAGTAAAAAAGAAATGCCCTTCGCAGAGGGAAGTAGGGATTAAATGTTTTTACAAAGCTTCCAAAAATTATGGTATTTATTAGCATTTAGCTCTCATTGTCCCTATCATAAGCATCTTGAAGTGATTAAGGTTAAAGTGAGGATAAATATGAGTAATATTCTTGACAAATTATAAGTTAAAAATCTCACGCCCCTTGAGTACGAGTACCGAACCTCATGCTACTCAACTTTCGTCCCAAGCAAGTTCTTGTCATTGTAAGTATATGTGTATCATAGAGAACCGCCAACGGGGTACCCCTTACCCCGTGACACCGGAGCTATCCCATATCAAAATGACAAGGCAACAGACAGTGAGCATCTCAGCGATCTTTTTATTTGTTATTTGCAAAGTTTTTTATTGATGATGCTTCATAGAATGCCATTATGGTGTCGCTGCAAGTTTCCACCATGATTAGGCATGTCTTAGGCTAGCCGCCCAGACATTTCTCTAACACATTTACAAACTCCATGGACTTATAAGCTCCCATCTTTTTTCACACGGCCGACATCCATAAACAAAAGAACATGATATCAACTAAATAGAATAAGTGCAATGTTGAAAGCGTACCCCATGAAAGCATGGTTTTGCTAATTCCCAACGTATAACTTGCAAGCATATAAGCATATAAGATAGTCACAATGGTTCAAGTTTATTAAGTGCAAGAAATAAAATGTGCCTTCAAGTTTGTGAGAGCTTTAATCACTAATTTTCACATAACAAAATTTAATTTGGAAGATAAATAAACACATGAATATACTTGGAATGGTGTAACACACCATGCATAGGAATTTATAGTGGACTCTTTGGAATAACTTGGTTTCTTGGGAGTTGGATGCACGAGTAGAGCTCATACTCTGTACAAGTGAAGGCTAGCAAAAGACTGGGAGCGACCAACTAAGAGAGCAATAATGGCCATAATCATGCATAGCGACAAAACATTATTAATCAAAGCATAAAGTGATATCACAAGTCAAAAACTAAATGATCATAGAGGATAAGGTGACTGGTTCATAGTCATAACATGGTGTAAGCATATGCCAAGTCAACCCAAATAAAGCATCAAAGGAGAATACCACAATATTATGCTTTTGTATGCTAAAACAACGCATGATTCTTTCATGGCACGTTAAAAATCTCAATTGTTTGAAACAATTCATGCTACAATAATAACTGCTAAGCATATGGTCAAAGCAACATCTAACATGACATGATAAAGTCTAAGTCATAGTCAAAACAAGCTTCTTTTTGTACCACCATAAGCATGAAACATTCTACTCTTTTCCAACATCAATTGACTTATTTGAAACAACTCACAAATATAATAATCAATAAAGACTAGAGAGCATGTCTCACCTAACTACAAAGAATAACTAAAAAGTTCTAAGCAAAAATAATAAGAAAACTAAAGCTAAACGCAGTGCTAGCGAAAGAGAACACTTATAGAACAATAAGAGTAAAAACTAGAGTGTTATAGGCAATGAAGAACGGGGTGTGACTTTTGCAAAATAAGTGTGATGGGGTCCAACCAACTTATTACATAAAACTAAACAAAATAAAACTAAAAACAAAAACAAATACACTCCAAGAACAACACAATAGTGCATGAAGCAAAAATAAAGTATCTTGAAAGAAGACCTGAGATTTTTGTTGATGAAGAAGGGGATGCCTTGGGCATCCCCAAGCTTTGACGCTTGTACCTCTTGAATATTTATTGGGGTGACACGGGTGGCATCCCAAGCAAGTTCTTGTCATTGTAAGTATATGTGTATCATAGAGAACCGCCAATGGGGTACCCCTTGCCCCATGACACCGGAGCTATCCCATATCCTAATGACAAGGCAACAGACAGAGAGTGATACGTCCAATTTGCATCACCATTCTATATCATAATTTCCCTCTATTCATTGATATATTTCATATTAAGACGTATTACTTATGTCTTTTCATCTATTTTTGCATGTTGGATGATTTTTGGATGAGATGAGTCGAGGATTACGATGGAAAAAGCGGTGTTTTGATGCAATTTCACGAAGATCAGAAAAATACTAGAAAAACTACATAAAATCATATTTTACCAGAAGACGAAGGATGCCAGAAGGGGAGGCGGAGTTGGGCCACAGGGGGCCCACACCCCCCAGGAGCGGGCCACCCTAGGCCGCGCCTGTAAGGGGTGTGGCCACCCTGGCCCACCTCTGGCTCCGCCCTCTAGCCTATATCTTCTCCTCGAAACCTTAATACACGGGGGAGCGACCACAGAAAGATTTCGCCGCCTCTACGGGGCGAATAACACTGAGAGAGAAAGAGCTCTCCATCATACAGATTTCTGCCGGGGAAATTCCTTCCCGGAAAGGAGAGATCGTCGCCATCAAAACTGTCATCAAGCTAGACTTCATTGGGATCATCATCATCATCCACACCACCATCTCCACCAGCACCATCATCTCCACTCCATCCCGCTGTAACAATTGTGTTGAATCTTGCATAGTTCTTAGGGAAAACTGTCCCGGTGTTGATTACTATTGTAGTTGATGCTTGTGAGGGGAACCATTGAATTATTGTTTATGTTTAGATTATTATCCATCATAATATCATCTCTGATCTTGATCCATATGATGTCTCATGAGTAGTTCATTTAGTTCTTGAGGACATGGGAGAAGTCATGTTGTTAGTAGTGGATCTGTGTTGAGGTATTATTCAATGGTTTAATATTTAAGTTGTGGTACTATTCTTCTAGTGGTGTCATGTGAACATAGACTACGTGATACTTCGCCATTTATGGGCCTAGGGGAATGCATTGTGTATTTGGATACTAATTGTGGGGTTGCCAGAGTGACAGAAACCTTAACCCCCGTCAGGAAACCATTGCACAAGGGAGTATAGGATCTCAAAGTTTAAGGCTGTGGTTAGGTTTATATCTTAATTTCTTTATTGTTGCGGATGCTTGCAAGGGGTTTAATCAAAAGTATGTATTAGTCCAAGTAAGGTCGGTACATTAGCACAGATTCACCCACACAACACTTATAAAACCAAAGAAGACTACTCAGCTATATGAAGCGAAAGCACTTAACAGTATTTCCAAGTGTCCTCGAGAATGTTTGGGCCTCATTAGTATTTACACCGGCTTGTCCTTTGCTAATAAAGGATTGGCCACTTGCTTAAATTATTTTTTGTCTTTATTACTTGCACTTTATTTTCCTTGCTTTATCAGAAAACCTCTAAAAATCCGTTTGCTAAGTATTTACAAAGATTTCCTGCTCCATACCACTAGTCAACACCTTCTGCTCCTCATTGGGATCGACACTCCTATTTATCGAAAGTACTACGATACACCTCCTATACTTGTGGGTCATCAAGACTATTTTCTAGCGCGGTTGTCGGGGAGTGAAGCGCTATTGAAGAGTGGAGCTGGTAAAGGAAACTTCTACTGTGAGTATTTTTTATTTCTGTTTGTTACTTTGTTTCCAATATAGATGACCCACTTGGTTTCCTATTTGGGAAAACTACTACCACTGTTAAGGTAGTAGATGAACCACCACCTGTTGAGATAGATCCTTTTTAAGATACCTACAAGTATTGTTGATCGTGTTATGGATAATTATTATTTAGGGATGGAACTGTCCATCCTGGTGATCACTTGCTCTTTATCCATGAATTATGCGAGTTGTTTAAGTGTGCAGGTATCACAACTAAACAGGTGAAGAAGAAGTTACTCTCTATATCATTGAAAGGAAGAGCTGAAGAATTGTATAAGCTGCTGAAGAATGGACAATCCATGGAATGGGAGGAAATAATACCTCTCTTTTACTCTAAATTCTATCCTCCCAGTGAGATTCATAAGGATAGGAATCAAATATATAAATTTTGGCCTCGTGATTGAGAAAGTACAACCCAAGCTTGGGGGAGATTGAAGTTACTAATGCCTAAATGTCCTATTCATGAACTCCCTAACAATATTATTATCAATAACTTTTATGCAAGGCTTTCTCTTCATGATAAAGATTTACTAGATTCTTCTTGTGCTGGATCATTCACACGTATGAAGGAAGAAGCTAAATGGGATCTCCTAGATCGTATTCAAGAGAACACTGAAGCATGGGAGAATGACAAAGGAAGAAAGTCAGGTGTAAATTATGATTATGAATGCATTAAATCTTTTATGGGAACTGATGATTTCCGTGATATTAGTACTGAGTATGGTATTGATTCTCAAAGTATTGCCAATTGTTTTAAGGCTTTTGCCTCTTCTATAGAAATTCCTAAAATGAAGTGGAATAAGTACCATGCACCTTATAAAGATATTGTTACGCATGTTCCTGCTAGCATTGAAGTTTGTACTGTTGATCCTATTTTTTGCTGAACCTTAAGTTGAGAAAATTCCTTTTCCGTCTAAGGTAAAGGAACATTCTATCATAGCTAATGTGGTTAGCAAAAGTGCAAGAAAACTGTGGAACCTGATGAGCAAATAAACATTGAACCTGTAGTAGCCCTTGTGAAAGATCTTGTCACTAAAAATATAGAAGTTGGGCACATTGTCTTGTGTGAAGATGCTTGTAATATTGTCTCTTATCCTAGTAAAGCTAGGAAAACTAGTGTCCCTATGCTTTCTGTTAGAATTAGTGATCATTGCTACTATGGTTTATGTGATATTGGTGCTAGTTCTAGTGCTATTCCTTATGAGCTTTAAAAAGAAATTATGCATGAAATTGGTCCTTATGAGCTTGAGGACATTGATGTGGTTATTCACCTTGCTAATAAGGAAACCATTTGCCCTATTGGTATTGTAAGAGATGTGGAGGTTCTTTGTGGTGAGATTAAATATCCTGCTGATTTTTGAGTGCTTGGTTCAACAGCTAGTAAAACTTGTCCCATCATTTTTGGTAGACCTTTCTTGAACACTTGTGGAGCTATTATAGATTGTAAGAAGGAGAAATTTTTAACTAATTTTGATGGAAATTATTATGAGTTTAACTTTTCCAAATTTGCTAAAGCTCCTTATGAAAATAATTTGCCTAATGAAGATTTCAGGGTTGCACAACTTGCTTCTATTGATCCAGTTTATGATCTTGGACCTCTTTTTGATGATTGTAAGTATGCTCATTCTGATGATAGAGTTGTTTCTTGTGATAGTTATATTGTCAACTTTATTCAAAGTTCTACTGAAAGTTATTATGAGAGAGGGAAACATGGTTTTATGCATCTCAATAATATTAAGTTTCCCCGTTTTATGTTGAAAGCTTTGAAGTTGCATTTGTTTTGTCTTCCTATGCTAGTGGCCTTTTGTTCCAAAATTTGTTTTCTCATAAGACTCCCTTGCATAGGAAGTGGGTTAGACTCAAATGTGTTGGATATTTGCTTCTTGATGCTCTCTTTCACTTCAAATCTATATCTCCTATGTGAGCATCTTTGAAATTATCAAGCCTAACTTAAAGGAATTAAAGAAAAGTACTTCTTGGGAGATAACCCAATAGTTTTGTTGAGTCTTGGAAGTTATTACCTCGGTAATAACCGCTCCTTATCCTTTTTATTTTGGTTTTTGTGTCAAGATCAACTACTTTTGAGAAGTAGAGGAGTTGTGAAAAGTGGCTGTCCTAGGACAGATTTTTTTGCTGCATTGTGTGAAAGAGCTCAGTACTATGGATGGAGTTGTATTTTTCTGTGCTTGTCCTCCAAGTTGTTATAAAACTTTCATTAGTTTTGCACTTTTTGATTTGAGCAGCAGAAGTTTTTCGAAAAAATCAATCTTTACCTGCTGGTCTGTTTTGACAGATTTCTGGCATCATTTCATTTGCCTCTTATATTGACTCCCTTTCAGATTTATTTTGGGATTTTTGGAAAGGAGTTGCTACAGTAGATTTTGTTTTGATGGATTTCAGTTGAAGTTTGAACCTAAAGGTTTATTGTTTTTGCATACACTAATGTTGCCAATGAGGTTTGTGTAAGGCCTTGTATGAAAGGAATTTTCAGGAGATGGAGAGAAGGAATATGCAGAGTTCATCTTTGAGTAGGTAAAAGTGCTGCAAACAGAAGGTTCGTGAAAAACCTTTTTCTTTATATTTTTAATGTTTATATTACATACGGAAGGTTGCGAGATGAAACAGAGGAGGAAACGGAGCCTAGGTGGGGCCACACCCACCAGTGGCGCGGGCCCTAGCTGGACGCGCCACCAGGGGGTGTGAGCCCCCTGGAGTCCGCCTCCGCCTCATTTTCGCACAGTACCTTCCTTATGCAGTGAAACTTCATAATATATAACCCCCCGGATCCCCCGAGGTTCGTATATCGTGTTCTCGTCGTGTTTTCGTTTCGATCTATTTCTGTCAGGAAATCTTCTCAAGTTTAGAGCACCATGGTCTCCGCCAATGACAAAGGCAAGAAGCTCGCGGATGATGATCCTCAAAACCCCAAGGAGGAGGAGATCTTGGTTGGGGATGAACAGGACGTGAAGGAGGATGAGCATTCGGACACCCGCGCTACTGTTGCAAGCATTGGAGTGGTGGCAAACCCTAACAAGCTTAGGAGGACAGCACGGATGTCTACAGGAGGGAAAATTCTGCGTCATATCCTCGCTCCACGGTCACTTCCTTCACGCACCAAGAACCCCTTCCATACTCTCATACATGAGCAACAATAACAAAATATGTACCAAGGGAGGTTGAACTCTATTTGGGATCTGCCTCGTTCTAACCCTTCAGGGAAGGAACACACTAAGAAGGAAGAGTGGGAAAGAATAACAAGGACTGGGATTGTCGGTCTGACATGATCATGAACCACATTGAGCATATTTCGGAGTTGATTCGTACTCTAACCTTCGAGATTGAGGAATTGAGGGAACTGATTAAAGAGCTTATCAAGAGAACACCGCCACCATCGAAGGAGTAATTCGTCATCAGGTTTGGCATCCCCTTGGCTTGTTCCAAGCTTGGAGAGTGCCGCGGTATCAACTCATTATATTTTATCTTTTTACCTTTTTAGTAGAGTCATATCTTGGGTAGAGAAGTTATCTTATAGGTTGGTTTGCATTGTGGAAGTATATCTCCTTTAGTTGGTTATCTATGTATCCCTTGGTGTGAGTGCCTTTATGGAATATTAATGAGAAGTTTCATCTTTTACGTTTTGCACTTCTTATTTTAGTTTGCAATCTCTATTATATGATTGATCTTGTTGATCAGTATTGGTATCACTTGGGGAGCATCAAGTAGATCTAAATTGGTTTTGGAAAACCGATCTCTGGTCAGTAGCAACACTTTTTGAGGTTTGAAAGGAAAAGAGAAAAAGCTTATAGGTATTTTGTGTCATTTATTTTCTTTCTTGTTTGGCTCATAAGCTTATTATTCTTTATTTAATATCTTTTGTGTCTTCAAGGAAGATTGCATCTTTGGCTTTATCACTTGTAGGTTTGCTTGTTTCCTTCAACTCTTTTGCTTGCTACCCAGCCTTGTTAGCCAAAAACCAGTGCTGAGAGGGATTAGTTCTCATGCATCCAACTCCTTTAAACCAAAACCTATGCCATTTGTGTCCACCATATCAACCTATTAGCATTATTGCTATTCCAAGTAAATTCTCAAGCTTCATCTATCTTTCAAATTAAAAATTATTTTGTTATGTGAAAACTAGTTAGTAATGCTCTCACGAACTTGATGGCACACCTTATTTTCTTTCCCCTAATAAACTTGAACCATTGTGTCATCAAAGTTTTATATACTTGCATCTATACGTTGGGATTAGGAGAACTGTGCTGTCACGAGGAACGCTTTCAACACCTGTAAAAACATCCCCAGTTGATATCATGCTCTTTTGTTTGTGAATGTCATCGGTGTGAAATAAAAGGGGAGCTTGTAAGTCCATGGAGTTATGTATATGTGTTAGAGAAACACCTGGGCCGCTAGCCTAATGCATGCCTAATTATGGTGGAAACTTGCAACATCACCATAATGAGCAATCTATGAAGCTTTCTCCTTATATATAAAAAAAGGAAAAGACATACTGAAAAGAAGAAAGAGAGGAAAAAGCACCATTTTCCCATGGTAAATAAGATATTGCTGATATGCTCAGCTTGCCTTGTCATTTTGAATATGGGATAGCTCATGTATCATGTGCAAGGGGTACCCCGTTGACGGTTCTCTATGATATGCATGTAGTTACTATGACAAGAACTTACTGGTAACTAATGTTGACTAGCATGAGGAGCGGCCCTCGTACTGAAGGAACATGAGATTGCCAACTTATATTTCATCAAGCATATACTCCATCTTTGTTCACTTTAACCTTAATCACCTCAAGATGCTTATGATAGGGGCAATGAGAGCTCAAAGCTAGTAAGTACCATAATCTTTTGAAAGCTCTTTATGAACTTGGAATCCCATGCTTCCCTCTGTGAAGGGCTGTCACATCCCAAGATTTTCCAAATCTTGTAATGTGAAAATAAGTTAATAAAATAAAACTTTGTTTGATTTTCAGAGCCAGAAGAAACTTTTGAATTCAATTGGAACTTCAAACCCATTTGAATCAAATAGATCCTAAAGAGATTTAAAAAGATAAACTTTTATTAAAGGAAAATAAAAATATTTAAAATACTATTTTAGATCTTTTAAAATAAAAGGATTTAGTTTTCAAAAGAAAAGGTGAATTCATAAACAAAGATTATTTTATAAAGCCAAATTAAAACCTTGGCCAAGATTATGAATTAAAACATTTTATTTAGATAAAATTAGCAAAGATTTGTTTAAATAAATTAATAAGGAATTAATATCCAAATTTTATTCAAATAAAAGGTTTTACCATTTTAATTAAAACATCAAAACTTATTAAATTATTTTAAATAGGTTTTTCAAGTATTTTATACTCTCTAATAAAACCTACTAAAGTGTTTTGGCTTTATTTTAGATTTCAAAATAAATATCTCAATAAAATAAATCCTATTTGAATTAATAACTAAGGCCCATTTTATTTAATTATTAATGGACCCTATAATAAAATGTTATTTTATTTTAAACAAGTATTTCAAGTATCTTATATTTTCAAATAAAACCTATTGATTTGGTTTTGAAAATATTTGGATTTCAAATGGGGATTTTATTAATTAAACCAAACCCTATTTTATTAATAAACCATAGTCCATTTTATTTAATTACTAAATGGAACCTAAAAGATTTAAAATATTATTTTAGTTTGGAGTGTTGGATTATGTTGATGAACAGAACCAAAAACACAATGCAAAGTTTAATGATTGTTTGAATTGTTGAATTATTTGAATGCTTGAATAATTGTTTGAAATAACAAATCAGAAATAGAAATAGAAAAAGAAAAGAATTAGGCAGAAAAAATAGAAATGCCCACCAATCGGCCCAACTAACCCAAAGACAGCCCACCTAGCCCTGTTCCTCCCCGAACCGTTTTCTCCACATAAACCTAACCCACACTCTCCTTTGGCAGGTGGACCTCCTCCTCTCTTTTCCCCGACGAACGGCCCCACTCCTTGTTCTCCTTCCCCTCCCACGACCCGTTCTTCCTCCCTTCGCCAACGTTGCGGGCTATTGATTCGTGGCTTGATTACGCTTAACACGCCACCATAACTCGCCGCGATCAAGCACACTTAAGCGCCACCTCCCTCTTCCGCTTCCCCAGACGCCCTCCTCGACACGCCCCAGTGGAGAATTTTGCCAGATACTTCCCCTGTCTCCGACGACCGTTCTCGCCGATTCCGGCCAACACACTCCACCTCCTCCCTTCCTATGCAACCTAGCAACATCCCCACTCTTTGGAACATCTCCTAGTACACTTCGTTCAACCGCGGGCGCCCCAGGAAGCCGTCTTCGACAAAAATTAAAGCGCCGTCTGCCTCCGCCTCACGAGCTCCTCCGGTAATTCTAGACCACCCACCCCTTCCGTTCACGCACCGTCATCTCCATGGACTCTGCATCGATCACGATCTTATCTTGCCTCTGGTGAACCAGAGCCGTCTTGGACCTCGACCGCCAGGTCGTCGCCAGATACCAACTCCGGCGAGCAATCGCGGCCCCGCCTAGCGCCTTCGACGGACAAGTACCACGTTGAGCATCGGCGTCGAATCCGGTGAGCATCTCCACACCCTTTGCCTCTGTCTTGCCCGGCCGCCATCGTATGTATGGTCGCTTCCGGCCAGCCAGCCGCAGCCGCCGTCTAAGGTCAATCACCCATGACCATCCGATCCCGATCCGACGGATACGATAGAATGTTAGCGAAGAGGTATGCGTCGATCGAGCAGCGATGATAATTAGATCAACGGTCAATAGT
This sequence comes from Avena longiglumis, assembly GCA_030063025.1. Classification (NCBI taxonomy): domain Eukaryota; kingdom Viridiplantae; phylum Streptophyta; class Magnoliopsida; order Poales; family Poaceae; genus Avena; species Avena longiglumis. Next base: position 484,223,789 of record CP125974.1, read on the forward strand.
CGCCCGATCCGGCCGAACCGGTATCGACCAATGAAACAGCGCCGCGTGTCACCTATTTGGTTTAAAAACAGATTTGAAATCTGATTTAGATAGGATTTTCAAACCCTTATAAATTTTGATCCACACGTCCAAATTTGGCAAATTTTATATCAATGAAATCAGGAGAACAAGCCCTAGCCAACCATGGCCTTAGTTTGACAAATAGTATCTGTTAGCTTGTTTGAATTTGCAGAAACATTTGTGTACTTGTTTAGATTAGAAAAATTGTTTAAAAATGATTTTTGGATTAAAACCTTTGCAAAATGGTTTGTTGTGATCTTACTGACCCTAGGAACCAACCCTTGGTGTTAGAAATGATTTTTGTAAAATTTAGGTTAGATTACTTGACTTAGTCATTTTCTAGCCAAATAAAAGGAATAGTTTTTATTATAAAAATGTTTATGGAAAGAAAACTTTAAGGAAATAGTTTGTACCAAACCTACTGACCCAAAACACCAAGCTTTGCAATAGCAACTCATTTGGTGAACAACTTAAGAGTTTTTCCTTAATAAAAACATTTTTCACCACATGAAATGATGAATGGATTTAAAAATAGTATTTGGACAAAACCCTCTTGCTAATGACTTTGCCACTTTGGTAAATGACCAATTTGGATATTACAAAGTTTAGAAACCCCATATAAACCCCTTTGCAAAATAAAACTATCTTGTGCATGCTCCCATGCAAGAATTGATTTACTTTGTAGTGTGTGTGAATTTGTTTGATTGATTTATTGGTTTGGAATGCTAGTTGAATTAGTGTTTTCTTGTTTGACTTGTAGTGAAGTATGAGACTATCAAGATCAAGGAGTGAACCACCCTTTCCTACCAAAAAGGCAAGTGATGCTTCATACTTTCTATCCCATTACTTTTCTATGCATTAGTGATTTTGCTAAATAAACTTGCATGGATTTTGCTAAGTATAGATCTTGCTATAGGAAAACCTAGTAGATGAATCCTTAGTAGGATTTCCTAAGTTAAGTTTCCTAATACTACCAAGCTTAGCCTAGCTAATAGAAAACATGGGTGGAAAATATATTCACACTATGGAAAAATATTCTAAGTCTGAGGACTTATGTTTTGTTTAATAAAACAACTAAGTTAATGAATCACCTGGGTGGAATGGAAAGATTGGGTTATGTTGAGTGGTTCACAAGGCCCATGTTTATGGTTGACCTTGTGTATCTAACTTGTGGATGGCCACCCAGGAAACAAAGGGATTTGAGATGTCAAATGTTGAGAAGCTTCAAGTGCAACCACTTGGCAATATGGGCTCTGCCATGATCATATAGGTTGCAAGAACTTAGCCAAATGGACAGTGTGTGGTAGTGTTTGATAGGTTGGAACGCGTCCATCTTGGTCTAAGGGAAGGCTTCTGAAAGATTTTGTCTTGGGAAACCAAGTCTTGTGGGTAAAGTGCACCACCTCTGTAGAGTGTAAAATCTAAGTACTTAGCCATGTCCCTGGTAAAGGACAATTTGAGCATCAAGACATGGAAGCAATCAAGAATCTCATCATTCCAATTTCTAAATTAAAATCTTGTGGTTTGAACAAGGGTTGTTTGAATTCTTCAATCATTGATGGGGAGATGGCTTGGTACAAGGATCTTGAAATCTTTGATTGAGAAAAATGGTTTTGCCAAGCACTTCAGTCTTTGATTGGTGGATGCCTTGGAAAGGATCTTCAGTCTTTGATTGGTAGATGCCTTGGGAAGTAATTTTTCAAAACAAAAACTTAGTATTTTCAAAATGTTAAGAAAAATCTATTTTGAGCAATGCAAGCCTCAACTCCACTTAGCCAAATGCATATAGATGATAGACTCCACTAAACTATTATAGTATCACTTGCCAATACAATTCAAATGTATTGACCCTTTATGGCTGTAACTTGTATATTGCAGGTTGATTGTTTAGTGAAGATTGATTGTTTAGGATTACAAAGTCTACAACCAACATCTTCCTGTGGCACTTTGAAGATGAAGGACCACTTGACCATAGTTATTCCGCTGCAATGTAATGTAATAGCCATATGAGCTATGTTTGATGTAATAAAATTATGTTTTCCTGGTTATAAAGTTATATTATGACCTTTGTTTCTTGATATTACATCTTAACTGTGGATGCTAGCTATTGATCCAGGGACTAGCATTGTAAAACACAGGAGGGATCAACCTTATTAGGTTGGGACCCCTCTGAGATGGTATCGAGCATTGTGTTGCCTGTAGGATTTGTAAACCCTAGGATTGGACAAAACCCTTAGAAAATAGGAGTTATATTTTGATCCAAAACATATTTACAAAAAACACTTGTAACCTCTTTTCTTAACCATTTTGGTTTCAACTCTACATCTCTTCTATTTCAAACTTGATGGAAAAACCTACCCATGGCCAAAGACTACACCATGTGCAAAGGACTTCTTCAACTTCTTCAACTCTAATGACTTCAACATCTTCAGACATCTTCACCAAGGACTTCCAACTTAGATATCACTAAGGACCACAAGTGAAACAAGGAAAATCTTACTCAAGATTTAGAGAGAGGGAATGCAAAATAAGAAGGAACCATCCACAACTTTGAAGTTTGTGACCAAGGAGTTTTCTCAAGGAAACCATGATCTCATACAAGAAGAATCATAAAGGAAGGAAAGATCACAAGTGAACCATATATATGGACCACCATAATTTAGTTAAGTCAAAACACACCAACTTATGTGGTGTAACAAAAATATTTTGTTGCCTAAGTATGTGCTTGAAACTTGTTGTTTGAATGAATTGTTTGGTTTGTGATTGCATGCACATTGCTTGAGTGAATTGTGATGTGTGTGATTAGAATTGACTCCTTAGAAATGTCTTGCCTATTCTAATCTCCCTTCAACCCAAACAGATGACTACTCCAAGAAACTCCAACATCAAGGTTGATGACTACAACAACAACCAAGTGGACAGCATGAAAGAGATTATAGCAACCCAAAACCAGTTGAGCCAAGAGACAACTCAGCTTTTAGCCAACAACAATGGACTAGACCCAGCCATACAAAGGATTTTGAAACTTCAATCCCAATTGTTGCAAGGATTGGTTACTCAAATGATCAACATGAGAGAAAACTTTTCCCAAAGAGCTAATGACAACAAGGATGACAAAGATGTTATTCTAGAAGGAACCCAAGCTAGCTATAATTTTAGAGACAAGAATCATGCATCCAAGGAACATGAAGATCAATGCCCCAAGAAGAGAGAAAGATCTCCCACTTATGAAGAACATGAACTAGAAGAACTCATAGCTTTGGAGAGACCCAAAAAGAAGAAGAAAGACATAAGCCAGTTGCAATGTTACAATTGCAAAGAGATGGGGCACTATGCCAATGAATGCCCAGAAAAGAAGAAGAACCAAAGAAACAAACAAGAGATAATGATACCAAAGAAGATACCAAAGGAAAAGAAAGATATCAGCCAAGTGATGTGTTTCAAATGCAAGGAACTAGGCCACTATGCAAGCAATTGTCCAGAAAAGATGAAAAACAAGTTAAACAAGTCTATGAAGGATCTCAACCTTGGCCCATGAGTCAAGTATGGAAACAAAGGACTCAATGCAAATGTTGCTTAGAGAAGTTTTCCCAGGATCCCGGGAAGGCCAATATGTAATTTTGTTTGAAAAATTTTAAGGGTGGCGATACCCTAGTTGTTTGAACTTGCTTGTAATCCTAGCCTCCCAAATCTCGGACGAGATTTATTTTATAAGTGGTAACTGTCACATCCCAAGATTTTCCAAATCTTGTAATGTGAAAATAAGTTAATAAAATAAAACTTTGTTTGATTTTCAGAGCGAAGAAACTTTTGAATTCAATTGGAACTTCAAACCCATTTGAATCAAATAGATCCTAAAGAGATTTAAAAGATAAACTTTTATTAAAGGAAAATAAAAATATTTAAAATACTATTTTAGATCTTTTAAAATAAAAGGATTTAGTTTTCAAAAGAAAAGGTGAATTCATAAACAAAGATTATTTTATAAAGCCAAATTAAAACCTTGGCCAAGATTATGAATTAAAACATTTTATTTAGATAAAATTAGCAAAGATTTGTTTAAATAAATTAATAAGGAATTAATATCCAAATTTTATTCAAATAAAAGGTTTTACCATTTTAATTAAAACATCAAAACTTATTAAATTATTTTAAATAGGTTTTCAAGTATTTTATACTCTCTAATAAAACCTACTAAAGTGTTTTGGCTTTATTTTAGATTTCAAAATAAATATCTCAATAAAATAAATCCTATTTGAATGAATAAGTAAGGCCAGTTTTATTTAATTATTAATGGACCCTATAATAAAATGTTATTTTATTTTAAACAAGTATTTCAAGTATCTTATATTTTCAAATAAAACCTATTGATTTGGTTTTGAAAATATTTGGATTTCAAATGGGGATTTTATTAATTAAACCAAACCCTATTTTATTAATAAACCATAGTCCATTTTATTTAATTAATAAATGGAACCTAAAAGATTTAAAATATTATTTTATTTTGGAGTGTTGGATTATGTTGATGAACGAACCAAAAACACAATGCAAAGTTTAATGATTGTTTGAATTGTTGAATTATTTGAATGCTTGAATAATTGTTTGAAATAACAAATCAGAAATAGAAATAGAAAAGAAAAAGAATTAGGCAGAAAAATAAAACAGCCACCAATCTGGCCCAACTAACCCAAAGCAGAGCCCACCTAGCCCACTGTTCCTCCCCGAACGTTTTCTCCACATAAACCTAACCCACACTCTCCTGGCGGTGGACCTCCTCCTCGTCTCTTTTCCCAGGCCTTGGCCCCACTCCTTTTCTCCTTCCCACCACGTTCTTCCTCCCTTCGCCAACGCGTTGCGGGCTATTGATTCGTGGCTTGATTACGCCTTAACACGGCCACCATAACTCGCCGCGATCAAGCACTTAAGCGCCAGCCTCCCTCTTCCGTTCCCAGACGCCCCTCCTCGACACGCCCCTAGGCCGGAGAATTTTGCCCAGCACTTCCTCTGTCTCCGACGACCGTTCTCGCCGATTCCGGCCAACACACTACACCTCCTTCCTTCCTATGAAACCTAGCAACCTCCCCACTCTTTGGAACATCTCCTAGTACACTTCGTTCAACCGCGGGCGCCCCAGGAAGCCGTCTTCGACAAAAATTCTGAGCGCCGCCGTCTGTCTCGCCTCCGTCGAGCTCCTCCGGTAATTCGAGACCACCCCGACCCCTTCCGTTCACGCACACGTCATCTCCATGGACTCCTGCATCTGATCACGATCTTATCTTGCCTCCTGGTGAACCACAGAGCCGTCTTGGACCTCGGCCAAGGCGTCCGTCGCCCGATACCAACTCGGCGAGCAATCGCGGTGCCCCTAGCGCCCTTCGACGGACAAGTACCACGTTGAGCATCGGCGTCGGCGAATCCGGTGAGCATCTCCACCCTCCTTTGCCTCTGTACTGCCGGCGCCATTATCGTATGGTCGCCCGCCGCCAGTAGCTTGCCGTCTAAGGTCGATCACCTGACCATCCGATCCCGATTCGGCGGATACGATAGAATGTTAGCGAAGAGGTATGCGTCGATCTGAGCCAGCGATGATAATTAGATCAACGGTCAGCGTCGCCCGATCCGGCCGAACCGGTATCGACCAATGAAACAAATAGCGTGTCACCTATTTGGTTTAAAAAGCAGTTTGAAATCTGATTTAGATAGGATTTTCAAACCCTTATAACTTTTGATCCACACGTCCAAATTTGGCAAATTTTATATCAATGAAATCAGGAGAACAAGCCCTAGCCAACCATGGCCTTAGTTTGACAAATAGTATCTGTTAGCTTGTTTGAATTTGCAGAAACATTTGTGTACTTGTTTAGATTAGAAAAATTGTTTAAAAATGATTTTTGGATTAAAACCTTTGCAAAATGGTTTGTTGTGATCTTACTGACCCTAGGAACCAACCCTTGGTGTTAGAAATGATTTTTGTAAAATTTAGGTTAGATTACTTGACTTAGTCATTTTCTAGCCAAATAAAAGGAATAGTTTTTATTATAAAAATGTTTATGGAAAGAAAACTTTAAGGAAATAGTTTGGACCAAACCTACTGACCCAAAAACACCAAGCTTTGCAATAGCAACTCATTTGGTGAACAACTTAAGAGTTTTTTCCTTAATAAAAACATTTTTCACCACATGAAATGATGAATGGATTTAAAAATAGTATTTGGACAAAACCCTCTTGCTAATGACTTTGCCACTTTGGTAAATGACCAATTTGGATATTACAAAGTTTAGAAACCCCATAGAAACCCCTTTGCAAAATAAAACTATCTTGTGCATGCTCCCATGCAAGAATTGATTTCCTTTGTCGTGTGTGTGTGAATTTGTTTGATTGATTTATTGGTTTGGAATGCTAGTTGAATTAGTGTTTTCTTGTTTGACTTGTAGTGAAGTATGAGACTAGCAAGATCAAGGAGTGAACCACCCTTTCCTACCAAAAAGGCAAGTGATGCTTCATACTTTCTATCCCATTACTTTTCTATGCATTAGTGATTTTGCTAAATAAACTTGCATGGATTTTGCTAAGTATAGATCTTGCTATAGGAAAACCTAGTAGATGAATCCTTAGTAGGATTTCCTAAGTTAAGTTTCCTAATACTACCAAGCTTAGCCTAGCTAATAGAAAACATGGGTGGAAAATATATTCACACTATGGAAAAATATTCTAAGTCTGAGGACTTATGTTTTGTTTAATAAAACAACTAAGTTAATGAATCACCTGGGTGGAATGGAAAGATTGGGTTATGTTGAGTGGTTCACAAGGCCCATGTTTATGGTTGACCTTGTGTATCTAACTTGTGGATGGCCACCCAGGAAACAAAGGGATTTGAGATGTCAAATGTTGAGAAGCTTCAAGTGCAACCACTTGGCAATATGGGCTCTGCCATGATCATATAGGTTGCAAGAACTTAGCCAAATGGACAGTGGGTGGTAGTGTTTGATAGGTTGGAACGCGTCCATTTTGGTCTAAGGGAAGGCTTCTGAAAGATTTTGTCTTGGGAAACCAAGTCTTGTGGGTAAAGTGCACCACCTCTGCAGAGTGTAAAATCTAAGTACTTAGCCATGTCCCAGTAAAGGACAATTTGAGCATCAAGACATGGAAGCAATCAAGAATCTCATCATTCCAATTTCTAAATTAAAATCTTGTGGTTTGAACAAGGGTTGTTTGAATTCTTCAATCATTGATGGAGAGATGGCTTGGTACAAGGATCTTGAAATCTTTGATTGAGAAAAATGGTTTTGCCAAGCACTTCAGTCTTTGATTGGTGGATGCCTTGGAAAGGATCTTCAGTCTTTGATTGGTAGATGCCTTGGGAAGTAATTTGTCAAAACAAAAACTTAGTATTTTCAAAATGTTAAGAAAAATCTATTTTGAGCAATGCAAGCCTCAACTCCACTTAGCCAAATGCATATAGATGATAGACTCCACTAAACTATTATAGTATCACTTGCCAATACAATTCAAATGTATTGACCCTTTGTGGTCAGAACTTGTATATTGCAGGTTGATTGTTTAGTGAAGATTGATTGTTTAGGATTACAAAGTCTACAACCAACATCTGCCTGTGGCACTTTGAAGATGAAGGACCACTTGACCATAGTTATTCCGCTGCAATGTAATGTAATAGCCATATGAGCTATGTTTGATGTAATAAAATTATGTTTTCCTGGTTATAAAGTTATATTATGACCTTTGTTTCTTGATATTACATCTTAACTGTGGATGCTAGCTATTGATCCAGGGACTAGCATTGTAAAACACAGGAGGGATCAACCTTATTAGGTTGGGACCCCTACAAGGGCCTTTTGTAGCATCCCAGTTGTCTAACCCCTGTAATGCTACATGTCTTAATAATAAAAAGGACCACTTCCAACATATAATTGTTGCATCTTCATCATATCATGCTCATACCATCATGTCCCCTTGCATTTGAGCATCATATAAAACCTTTTTCTCGTTTGGTTCTTATCTCATGTGCATGATTGATTGTAGTTGCCTCTTGATATTGTATTTGGTTCTTAATAAATTGTTAAATGCCCAAGTTGAGTTGGGGGCATCTCTCTTTTTGAATCCACCACCTTATCTTTCACCACCCTATAATTCCACCACCCAACTAATCTGAGCTTGGCTTCTGTTGATTTATCTCTAGCTCATGACTGGTTGTTTGGATTCCACCCATAATCTATGCTTGGCCTTTGCCCACTTTTGGGAATGCAAGGATTAAAGCCACATGAAATAATGTTGTTTTCACAATATAACCTTTTGGCATTAATTATGTTGCATGGGCCATGCAAGTGCCACCTTTTCTAGTTTTGGGTTTTTGTTTGGATTTCTAAATGGATCCCTCCTTCAGTGCTTGATCTTGTGTTGTGAGTTTAAAACCCTAGCTCTCTCCCTCTCTTTTCCCCTTTAGCTAGATCCCCACCCCTTTGCTCCATGCACACACAAGTGCTAATGTGACCTTCCCAAACCAACCTTCCTTTCTTGGATCTTGCTTGTTCTTTGTATGGATCATGGCATGATTCAAATCCTCATCATCAACTCTCTCTTCCTTCCTCTCTCTTGCTTGCTTTGTTCTTGGGAGGCTTGTATGAAGCTTGCTTTACCAAGTTTAGTACCACCATCTTTCTCTTAACCCTCTTAACAAAAAACCCTACCATATAATAAGCCATCTCCTCTAAGCAAAACCCTTAGCTACATCTTTCAAAGCACTAAGTGGCCCTATCTACTTTCTTCCCAACCTTGCCTCTAACCTAGCTACCCCTTCCCTTTTCCTTCTACCTAGCATGGTCACCATGTCCCTCTCCATCTCTCCCCTCTCTCTTCCATGCAGGCCCCACCCAGCACCCTACCAGCTACCCCACACGCCCTAGGACCCCACACCATAACCCTAGCCCGACCCATGCCCCCTCTCTCTCCTACCCTAGCTCCCAACCTATCTACCCGAGGCTACCCCTTTCCCTTTATCTCTCTCTCAGCCAAGGCGGCCCCTGGCCACGAGCCTCCCCCAGGGCCACCTGCTAGTCTCCCTCTCCCTTCCCACGCCACCTGGCCCCCTTGGAAAGCACGTGAGCGGAAGGTGGCCGATGCCACCTTCCTCCCATCAAACCCTCCCCACGCAACCACGCCCCTCTCCTTCTTATCCTCCCTGGCCTCTCGGTCGGCCCCAGATCCATCCCAGGCCCCCCGCTCCCGCCTCGCCCTCCTCCTCCACCGCCCAGCGTTCTCTCGGCCACGATCTACCTGCCCCGGTCGATCTAGCCGAGAAGGTTCTGCAAGGTTGTCGAGAAGCCCCTGAGCTCGCCTGCGCCACAGAGCGAGCGAGGAGGAGCCCAGCTCGCCAGACCTGCGCCCGAGGAAACCCTAGCGCTCGCCGTCGCCGCCCTCATCGATCGCTGCTCCCGCCACGTCGACCACGCAAGACGCCGCGGTGAGCACGCCAATCTCCTGAACATCTTCCCCTTTCGTTTCTGGTTTGCGCGGTCGGCCGAGCACCCTCGGTGCGTGGTGTAGACGTCGTCGTCGTCGCTCCATGAGCCAAGACCCTACCTAGACCCCTGCACGTTCCCTGTCATCTAACCTAAGCCGCCGCGGTAGCTGACCGCTAAGCCGCTAGGCGCTGGTTCAAACCCCTCTGCCACAGGCGATGCAGCGCGCCTGCACACGCTCGGTTCAGAGATTAGGGAAGATCCACAGTGCGCCATGGCCTTTTGCGAAAAACCCCCTGCAGAATCTTTTTAGCAACCCGCGACCCCGAGGCCCCACTGTCAGCGGTGGTGGTCCTTTTCTAAAAAGGCTCCCGCAATAACCAGAACTCAACCCGCAGCCCTTCCCCACGCCCGCTAGTCCTTTTAGCAGATGACCCCCTGCCCTTTTCTCTCCCTCAACCCGCAGTCCTGCCAGGGCCACCCGTCAGTGACCGTCGCAGTTTTCTATTTAGGGTCCTGTGTTTTTCATATATAAACCCGCGGTCCAGTTCTTTCCCAGACGCTGGCGTGTGGGCCAGAGAACCCCCTGGCCCCACCTGTCAGTGACTAAGAGCTGGGATAGGTTGAGTATTAAACGTCCAGAATCTGTTAGAATTCGATTTTAGTTTAAATATTTTCAAATTCAAATTATTCAAATCAGTTTTAAATAACTTTTCCATACTAAATCCAATTTGGGCAAATAATATATGTTTGGATATCAGCAAGATGAGAGGAATTCAAATATACCATCCAATTTGACTTTTGCACAATTAAAATTCCAAGTTTATTTAATTACCACCAATGCCACTGGATTTTCAATAATTAATAACTTTTGTTTTATAATTCCAATTTAAGCAAATGATATGTCTAAAATGATCAGCTCGACGAGACCTTTCTGTTTATGATATCCATGACTTCAATTGCAGCATGCATCATATAAAAATATAATGAACAGCAACTATTATGGCAACAAAATGTGACTAAAACTCAATTCTAATGTTATTTTCTTGTCCTCCTCACCTCACCCATGCCATGCTACTTATTGCCATGCAACTTGTGCATCATTCATCATGGCATGATTGTTTGCTTGACGCATTTAATTCCAATGCTTGTGCTCTATATTCATGTTGGCCTTGTTTGTTTGGTATTTCTCGGATAGACCTTTGGCGGGTTGTATCAAGAGAACCGAGAGCACTACCGGACCGTCCCTTGCTACAACGAGTTGTGAGCAAGCACTTCCACATGCTTGCATACATACGATACCTATTGCCTCTATCTTATTCTTGCATCATTGAGTCGCGATTGCATTAAATTGAATCCCAAGTATGCATAGCCTTTACTTTTAAACCCCACCAAGCTTGTTTCCTCCATCCCATGAGCCACTCTCATAGGAGTTGTTTGAGCCATGCGTCGTAGAACAACATGTGTAGGGTATGTGAGTGTCGATGGATAACGAGGTACCTAAACAACTTAACTTTGAGTAGTTGGGATAACTAAAGAAAGTGGCACCGTGAGCAACATCTGCTATTTGGTTTTCCTGCTCACTTGTGTCCGTAAGACCCCGAGTACTTGATTCCTGTTCCTTGATTTATCGCGCTATCCACATCCGGAGGTATATGGGACCCCACAGGCGTAGCTTGATTCCGTCTTATTTCTTGGGGCCACAACTAGTTTGCGGATTTATTACTATCCTGTACTTATGCCATGTTACTTTACGTATTTAAATTGTGCGAGGAGCACCTTTGTCTTTTAGGTATGCGGTGATTACGCGGTATCGACAAGCCCAGCCACACTTTCGGGTTCCCGATACTTCTGACCATTGGCGCAACCTTGAGTCCGTCTCGAGCTTGCTTACTCCGTTCATGGATCTACTCAAAGGTGCCCCAAATATTTCTGAATCTTGTGATTGTTCAGTCGTGAAAGCCTCGTTGGGTTTTGATTTGGTTTTTCCGAGGTTGATCGAGCGTGTGTTGCTATTGGTGCACCCCGGCCGGGTAAAACTTTCTGAAAGCCGTGTCCGCGGATATGGACGACTTGGAGCATAGTTTCTCGATCATAGACAAGCATAACTAAAGTACCGCCTTAATTTGACTAAGTAACTTGACTAGTAAATAGTGCAACACTCATGGAATGGTTAATAAAATTGCCAACGGTTGGGGGGTTATTCGTCCGCTTCCTTGTTGGTAAGCAGGGAGGAGGATGGATCGGATGAGATTACCATTACAACTGTTGTTCTTAATTCACGGACATCCGTCTATCATTGGTTAGGCGGATGGTTAGCGTTTATCTGTAGAATTGTTAGGGTTTATCTTTCGCTGCAATTGCGTCACCCCAGGTTGTGTCCCCTTTAGAGGCATTAAGACTTTTGAGTACCCTTAGGGTCTCACATGATAAATTCTTGATTCGGATGAACAGTACCTTCTCGGGACGGATCTTTGGGTGGAAGAAGCGAAGATGTGGGCAACGATCGTTCGGTGTAGAGATTCCGGAACGGGATCCATGAGACCTGTAGTGGGATGTGCTTATTTCTCGGCATCTTATGCCGATTTGCTTCTTATCCGTACTCGGATCTTGTTTGCCTTCGCATGATACTACGATGTGTGTTGTATGAGGTTATCCTAAAATATAGATTTATCTAGGTCATTTGAATCTTGCCGTATGGCGTTGGTATATTTCCTTTCTTTATAGATGGTTTGGCTTTGATGTACTCTTGTATGGTGGCTTGCGTACATACCCACTTGTGTACGTAGTTGATCCCTTCGCCGACCACGCCGTCTGCAGGTCCGTTGAGAGGGTAGTGGTTGGGACGTCTGAAAGCACTACCAGTGAGTGGCTTTTGGGGCCCCACCGTACTATTTCAACCACTATCACTCATCCAGGCTTGCATCTAGGAGCGTAGTTCACCGAGGTAGTTACAATTGGTATCAGAGCCATCCCGACCTTCAGGGTTTCAGCCAAACGGTCGTTGTCAGTCTAGCAAATATTTTGGTAGTTATGTATATTAGGGAAAAACAAAAGCGAGAGTAGGACTGCTTCCACTTTTCTTCTTACCCTCCACCCACCCTTTTACGGTAAGGAAGTGTAACGTTTTCAATTCTCTTCTCAAAGTTCAAACTAGGATTCACGTGTTCGGTTTCCAGTACCATAGGTTGTGTGTGTGTGTGTAATCCCTTGTCTATCTGTTGCATCCAAGTTGTTATCTTATCGCCTTTGGTTATCAATGTTGGTACATTCCATACCGGTGCTTTTTGCAAACGCATAATCTATCTTCCTCTTGTATCCGACGCTATCTTGTTGGGGTGTTCGTTTCCGTAGTACCAATCTTTAGGTTTTGTCGTGAGAAGAAGGGGTTAGGATATGTGTTCCACTTGTTCATGTGCGGAGTAATGATTTGAGTGCGGGATGGAGTCGCGACCATACCACTACTTGTATCATTCGCTTTTGTATATTGGATCGGTTGAGTCACTAATCTTGATTCGTTAAGTAATTTTGCGCATCTATTGGTATTTTAATGCCGAAATTTGTGGAAAATTTTTCTTTGATATATTTGTGTACCACACTCCTTTTCAGTCGTGTGCGATATGCTTAATATCTTTGAGGTGCTATGAACTTTGTTGATATTTTTATATCATCTCAGTAAATTGTATCCTTTAATCTTGGTTAATTCCATCTTGGTACTATTTTGGATTATTATCATCTTCCATTATAGTACTGACTTGAGTTTTATATCAATGACAGGATGGCTCCCCCCATGGGAAGAGGACATCCTCGGGCTGGGCTCAGTATGTCAAGCATAGCTAATGCTTTGGCGGCAATGCAGAGAACCAACAAGCCGAGGAGAGCGTCGGAAGGAATGAGTTCGCTCCACTTCCTCCACCTCCCAAGCGTGGTGACATCAAGAGCTTCCTCAAGTTCAACCCCGTCGGTTTGATGTTTCGACCGACCTCTTGACGCGGATGATTGGCTGCGAGATCTCAAGGTTGCTCGAGACGCTGATGTTCCGAGCAGTGGGTCAAGTGTGCTACCCACCTTCTCAAGGGAGATGCGGCTCTTTGGTGGGAAAACTACTTGAAGGCAAGCTGCTTGGGTTCCACCAACTTGGGAGAGGTTCACTGCAGCTTTCAAAGAACAGTTTCTCTCGAGAGATTGTGATGGAAAGGATGAAGGAGGCTTTCCTCAACTTCAAGTAGGGAAATGATAACGTCAACACCTACATCAGAACTTCATGAACCTGTCTCGCTATGGTGGTGATGAGGTATGTCGATGACAAGAAAAAGCAAAAGATTCAGCAAGGGCTCAATGCGTCGATCAAGTATGCAATCACGCATGCAAGACCAACCTTCTGGAACTACAAGACACAAGACTACAAGAGGAGGCAAGTAGGCGGATGTTCGAGGAGTCCAAGAAACATAACAGGATGCATCAAGCTCAGTAGTTATGGCAACTCCTTCTAAGCGGCGTGTCTGGGTTCCTAACACCCCACCGTCGCTCCCGGCTCCACCAAGACCTGCGATTTTCACGTCAAGGCCACCAAACTTCACCACTGCGGATCCCAGGGGCTACAACAACCCTTACCCTGGAGCGCCTGGCGGAGTCCCTGGCTACTCTGCTCCACGTCCACACGGTGCTTGCTACACATGTGGAGATCATGGTCATCCCAATGGAACGCCCAATGAAGAACAAAGCTCTCCTCCACCCGCCAAGATCTGCAACAAGCTCTCCTTCGGATCGTGCACCACCGCCTCGGGCTCTCAACATCAACACTAAGCCCGGGTCTGCGGTTGTTCGCGCCAACTGCGTCAACGCCTCTCAAGCTGAGATCGCACCTGGAGTTGTCATGGGTATGCTTTCAGTTAACTCAGTTCCTGCACGAGTTCTCTTTGATTCTGGTGCATCGCATTCCTTTGTGTCGCACACGTTTGCAGACGAGAATGGGTTAGCGTTAGTTCCTCTCCAAAAGAAGTTAATGGTTCTTTCTCCTGGAGCAACAATGGCAGCTGCTCAAATCAGTCATGGCAATAAAGTTGAGATTGGTGGTTCTTCCTTCTTGGCTTCTTTGATTGTTCTGGGCAACTCTGACATTGATGTCATCTTGGGCATGGATTGGTTGACAGCAAATGCAGCTGTGATTGATTGTTTGAACGCCGGTGTCTCAAGATTCACGAAGGCCATGTAGTCTTTTCTCCAAGTTTGACTCCTGCTGTCGGCTCTATTCCTTGGTCGCTCAATAATGATGCTATGGAAGCTATTCAGTGTACCGTGGTCCGTGAGTTCCGGATGTCTTTCCTGAAGAGTTGCCGGGTATGCCTCCGGATCGCGAAGTTGAATTCGTGATTGAGCTTGAACCTGGAACGGCTCCTATCTCCAAGAGGCCATACAAAATGGGTCCTTCTGAGTTGGCTGAACTCAAACGACAACTTGATGAACAAGAGAAGTTGGGTTTCATTCAACATAGCACTTCTTCTTGGGGTAGCCCAACAATCTTTGTGAAGCGTGTGAGAACCGATAGGCTATGTGTTGACTACCGGGCTCTAAATGCTAAAACCATCAAGAACAAATATCCTCTTCCTCGGATAAATGATCTATTTGATCAGCTGGCAGGAGCTGTGGTGTTCTCTAAGCTGGACTTGAGAAGTGGTTATCACCAAATCAAAATTCGCAAAGAAGATGTGCCCAAGACAGCTTTCACCACCCGCTATGGCCTGTATGAGTACACGGTCATGTCTTTCGGCCTCACCAACGCACCTGCTACCTTCTCGAGGTTGATGAACTCCGTTTCATGGAGTACCTGGACAAGTTTGTGGTGGTATATCTGGATGACATTCTGGTCTATTCCAAGTCCAAGGAGGAGCATGAAGAGCACCTGCGGTGTGTCTTGAACAAGCTTCGCGAGAACCGCTTGTATGCAAAGTTCTCTAAGTGTGAGTTTTGGCTGCCTGAAGTAACATACCTGGGTCATGTTATCTCTGCCAAGGGCATTGCAGTCAACCCGGAAACCGTGAAGACAATAGTTGAATGGCTTCCTCCTGCTAATGTCAAGGAAGTGCGGAGTTTTCTCGGCTTGGCTAGCTATTGCCGTCGCTTTGTGCAGAACTTCTCGAAGATAGCAAAGCCTCTTACCGACCTCCTCAAGAAAGGCAAGAAGTACCTGTGGACACCTGCTTGCCAAGAGAGTTTCGAGACACTCAAAGAGAAGCTCACTTCCACACCAGTCTTGGTTCCTCCGGACACATCTAAGCCATTCCAGATATTCTGCGACGCCTCTTTGCAAGGATTGGGTGCGGTCCTTATGCAAGA
This sequence comes from Avena longiglumis, assembly GCA_030063025.1. Lineage (NCBI taxonomy): Eukaryota > Viridiplantae > Streptophyta > Magnoliopsida > Poales > Poaceae > Avena > Avena longiglumis. Next base: position 484,239,661 of record CP125974.1, read on the forward strand.
GAGACAGGTGGTTGCTTATGCCTCTCGTCAGTTGAAGACGCATGAGATCAACTATCCCACACATGACCTCGAGTTAGCAGCAGTGGTCTTTGCTTTGAAGCTATGGAGGCACTACTTGCTTGGTAACCGTTGTGAGATCTTCTCGGACCACAAGAGTTTGAAGTATATCTTCACTCAACCGGATCTCAACCTTCGGCAAAGGAGATGGATTGAAGCAATCAATGACTTTGATGTGACCATCAACTACACTCCAGGCAAAGCAAATGTCATGGCAGATGCGCTTAGCAGAAAAGCTTATGTCAACAACCTCATGGCGGAAGAGCAGCAACCTCTCTTGTGCGAGGAATTCCGTCGGTGAACTCGAAATTGTGGAACAAGGACATCTCCTGAACCTTCTGGCTACTCCTCTCTTGGAAGAACAGATTCGCTCTCGTCAGCTTGGTGATCCGCACACTAAAAAGCTCATCGCTAAGCTTGACCTTCCGAAGTATGAGTCCTTTCATGTTGATGATCAAGGAACGCTATTCTTTGAACACCGGATTTTTGTTCCAAACTATCCGGGTCTGAGAGACCAAGTTCTCAAGGAGGCACATGAGTCGGTTCTTTCTATCCATCCTGGCAGCACAAAGATGTACATGGACTTGAAAACACAATACTGGTGGCCTGGGTTGAAGCGGTATTGTGCTAAGTACGTCTCGGAATGTGATGTCTGTCGCAGAGTGAAGGCTGTCCATCAGAAACCATTTGGTTTGCTACAGCCATTGAAACCTCCGGAATGGAAATGGGAGAAAGTAGAGATGGACTTCATCACTGGTTTTCCGAGGTCGCAGAAGGGCAACAATGCAATCTTTGTTGTCATCGACAGGCTTTCTAAAGTGGCTCACTTCTTCCCAGTCAAAGAAACAATTTCTGGAATTCAGTTGGCTGAGCTCTATATCAACAGGATTGTCTCTTTGTATGGGGTTCCACTTGAAATCAGTTCCGACCGTGGGAGCATCTTCACCTCAAAGTTCTGGGAGAGTTTCCAAAAAGCTTTGGGAACAAAGTTGAACTTCAAAGATCGCTACCACCCTCGATCGCAAGGACAAGTGGAAAGAATCAATCAGATTCTGGAGGATATGCTTAGAGCTTGCGTCATCTCTTTTGGCATGAAGTGGGAGGAATGCCTTCCATATGCTGAATTCTCCTACAACAACAGCTTCGAGAAGAGTCTGAAGATGGCACCATTCGAGGCTCTCTATGGACGCAAGTGCAGAACTCCGATTGGTTGGTCAAAGTGCGGGAGAAAGAATCTGGTTTGGCCCGACATTGTAACCCAAGAGGAGAAGGTGCATATCATTCGGAGAACCGAAGATTGCTCAAAGTCGTCAGAAGAGCAACTATGACAGGAAGCACACAGATATGGTATATGCCCCTGGTGACCTCGTCTACCTTCGTGTCACTCCCATGAGAGGAACACACCGCTTCGGTATCAAAGGAAAGTTGGCTCCTAGATACATCGGTCCTTTCAAGATACGTGGTAGAAGAGGAGAAGTTGCTTATGCACTGGAGCTTCCGGAAAAACTCAAAGTCCATGATGTTTTCCACATCTCTCAGCTCAAGAAGTGCTTCAAAGATCCCGGCAAGACTGTGGATCATGAGCTAATCGACCTCCAAGAAGATCTGTCTTATCAGGAACACCCCACCAAAATCCTTGAGACCGCAGAACGAAGGACGCGCAACAAGTCCATCAAGTTTTGCAAGGTGCAGTGGTCACACCATTCTGTTGATGAAGCCACATGGGAGCGTGAAGATGAACTCCGTGTCAACCATCCTTCTCTCTTTGTATCTTCTTCTTCTTCCTAGAATCTCGGGGCGAGATTCCTGTTTAGTGGGGGAGAGTTGTAGCATCCCAGTTGTCTAACCCCTGTAATGCTACATGTCTTAATAATAAAAAGGACCACTTCCAACATATAATTGTTGCATCTTCATCATATCATGCTCATACCATCATGTCCCCTTGCATTTGAGCATCATATAAAACCTTTTTCTTGTTTGGTTCTTATCTCATGTGCATGATTGATTGTAGTTGCCTCTTGATATTGTATTTGGTTCTTAATAAATTGTTAAATGCCCAAGTTGAGTTGGGGGCATCTCTCTTTTTGAATCCACCACCTTATCTTTCACCACCCTATAATTCCACCACCCAACTAATCTGAGCTTGGCTTCTGTTGATTTATCTCTAGCTCATGACTGGTTGTTTGGATTCCACCCATAATCTATGCTTGGCCTTTGCCCACTTTTGGGAATGCAAGGATTAAAGCCACATGAAATAATGTTGTTTTCACAATATAACCTTTTGGCATTAATTATGTTGCATGGGCCATGCAAGTGCCACCTTTTCTAGTTTTGGGTTTTTGTTTGGATTTCTAAATGGATCCCTCCTTCAGTGCTTGATCTTGTGTTGTGAGTTTAAAACCCTAGCTCTCTCCTCTCTTTCCCCTTTAGCTAGATCCCCACCCCTTTGCTCCATGCACACACAAGTGCTAATGTGACCTTCCCAAACCAACCTTCCTTTCTTGGATCTTGCTTGTTCTTTGTATGGATCATGGCATGATTCAAATCCTCATCATCAACTCTCTCTTCCTTCCTCTCTCTTGCTTGCTTTGTTCTTGGGAGGCTTGTATGAAGCTTGCTTTACCAAGTTTAGTACCACCATCTTTCTCTTAACCCTCTTAACAAAAAACCCTACCATATAATAAGCCATCTCCTCTAAGCAAAACCCTTAGCTACATCTTTCAAAGCACTAAGTGGCCCTATCTACTTTCTTCCCAACCTTGCCTCTAACCTAGCTACCCCTTCCCTTTTCCTTCTACCTAGCATGGTCACCATGTCCCTCTCCATCTCTCCCCTCTCTCTTCCATGCAGGCCCCACCCAGCACCCTACCAGCTACCCCACACGCCCTAGGACCCCACACCATAACCCTAGCCCGACCCATGCCCCCTCTCTCTCCTACCCTAGCTCCCAACCTATCTACCCGAGGCTACCCCTTCCCCTTTAGCTCTCTCTCAGCCAAGGCGGCCCCTGGCCACGAGTCTCCCCCAGGGCCACCTGCCAGTCTCCCTCTCCCCTTCCCAGCTCTACCACGCCACCCTGGCACCCTTGCTAAGCACGTGAGCAGTAAAGGTGGCCGATGCCACCTTCCTCCCATCAAACCCTCCCCCACGCAACCACCTGCCCCCTCTCCCTTCTTATCCTCCTCTGGCCTCTCAGTGCGGCCCCAGATCCGTCCCAGGGCCCCTGCCCCGCTCCCCGCCTCTGCCCTCCTCCTCCACCGTTCTCTCGCCGGGCCACGCCCTACCACCGCCCCATGATCTAGCCGGAGAAGGTTCTTTGCAAGGTTGTCGAGAAGCCTCGAGCTCGCGACGCCTGAGCCGACGCGAGGAGGAGGAGGAGCCCAGCTCTCCAGGACCTGCCGCGCCCCGAGGAAACCCTAGCGCCGCCGCCTCATCGCCGATCGCTTTGCTCCCGCCACGCCGACCACGCCAAGACGCCCGCGGTGAGCACGCGAATATCCGAACATCTTCCCCTTGGTTCGCTTCCTGGTTTGCACGGTCCGGCCGAGCACCCTCGGTGCGTGGTGTAGACGTCGTCGCTGCCCGCTCCAGCATGAGCCAAGACTACCTAGACCCTCGTGACGTTCCTGTCATCTAACCTAAGCCGCAGCTGTAGCCAGCTTAGCGCCAGAGGGCTGGTTCAACCTCTCAAGGCCACAGGCGATGCGCTACCTGACACGCCGGTTCAGAGATTAGGAAGATCCACAGTGCGCCATGGCCTTTTGCGAAAAACCCCCTGCAGAATCTTTTTAGCAACCCGCGACCCCGAGGCCCCACTGTCAGCGGTGGTGGTCCTTTTCTAAAAAGGCTCCCGCAATAACCAGAACTCAACCCGCAGCCCTTCCCCACGCCCGCTAGTCCTTTTAGCAGATGACCCCCTGCCCTTTTCTCTCCCTCAACCCGCAGTCCTGCCAGGGCCACCCGTCAGTGACCGTCGCAGTTTTCTATTTAGGGTCCTGTGTTTTTCATATATAAACCCGCGGTCCAGTTCTTTCCCAGACGCTGGCGTGTGGGCCAGAGAACCCCCTGGCCCCACCTGTCAGTGACTAAGAGCTGGGATAGGTTGAGTATTAAAAGTCCAGAATCTGTTAGAATTCGATTTTAGTTTAAATATTTTCAAATTCAAATTATTCAAATCAGTTTTAAATAACTTTTCCATACTAAATCCAATTTGGGCAAATAATATATGTTTGGATATCAGCAAGATGAGAGGAATTCAAATATACCATCCAATTTGACTTTTGCACAATTAAAATTCCAAGTTTATTTAATTACCACCAATGCCACTGGATTTTCAATAATTAATAACTTTTGTTTTATAATTCCAATTTAAGCAAATGATATGTCTAAAATGATCAGCTCGACGAGACCTTTCTGTTTATGATATCCATGACTTCAATTGCAGCATGCATCATATAAAAATATAATGAACAGCAACTATTATGGCAACAAAATGTGACTAAAACTCAATTCTAATGTTATTTTCTTGTCCTCCTCACCTCACCCATGCCATGCTACTTATTGCCATGCAACTTGTGCATCATTCATCATGGCATGATTGTTTGCTTGACGCATTTAATTCCAATGCTTGTGCTCTATATTCATGTTGGCCTTGTTTGTTTGGTATTTCTGATAGACACTAGCGGTCAGATCAAGAGAACCAGAGCACTACCTGCATCCGTCCCTTGCTACAACTGGAGTGATGTGCAAGCACTTCCACATGCTTGCATACATAAGATTACCTATTGCCTCTATCTTATTCTTGCATCATTGAGTCGCGATTGCATTAAATTGAATCCCAAGTATGCATAGCCTTTACTTTTAAACCCCACCAAGCTTGTTTCCTCCATCCCATGAGCCACTCATCAGGAGTTGTTTGAGCCATGCGAGTCGAGAACAAATGTGTAGGGTATGTGAGTGTCTGATGGATAACGAGGTACCTAAACAACTTAACCTGAGTAGTTCTGGGATAACTAAAGAAAGTGGCACCGGTGAGCAACATCTGCTATTTGGTTTTTCCCTGCTCACTTGTGTCCCGTAAGAAGACCCGAGTACTTGATTCATGTTCCTTGATTTATCGCGCTATCCACATCCGGGAGGTATATGGGACCCCCCTGGGCCAGAGCTTGATTCCGTCTTATTTCTTGGGGCCACAACTAGTTTGCGGATTTATTACTATCCTGTACTAATGCCATGTTACTTTCTGTATTTAAATGCGAGGAGCACCTTTGTCTTTAGGTATGCGAGTAGGATTACGGTATCGACAAGCCCAGCCACACTTTCGGGTTCCCATTAACCATTCTACCATTGGCGCAACCTTGAGTCTGTCTCGAGCTTGCTTACTTTCTTGGGATCTACTCAAAGGGTGGCCCCTGAAATATTTCTGAAATCTTGTGATTGTTTCAGAAACTCGTTGGGTTTTGATTTGGTTTTTTCCGAGGTTGATCGAGTGTGTTGCTATTGGTGCACCCGCCGAAAAAAATTTTCAAAGCCGGATATGGACGCATGGACTTGGACGATCATAGACAAGCATAACTAAAGTACCGCCTTAATTTGACTAAGTAACTTGACTAGTAAATAGTGCAACACTCATGGAATGGTTAATAAAATTGCCAACGGTTGGGGGGTTATTCGTCCGCTTCCTTGTTGGTAAGCAGGGAGGAGGATGGATCGGATGAGATTACCATTACAACTGTTGTTCTTAATTCACGGACATCCGTCTATCATTGGTTAGGCGTATGGTTAGCGTTTATCTGTAGAATTGTTAGGGTTTATCTTTCGCTGCAATTGCGTCACCCCAGGTTGTGTCCCCTTTAGAGGCATTAAGACTTGCTGAGTACCCTTAGGGTCTCACACGATAAATTCTTGATTCAGATGAACAGGTACCTTCTCAGGACGGATACTGGGTGGAAGAAGTCAAGATGTGGGCAACGATCGCTCGTGTAGAGATTCCGGAACGGGATCCATGAGACCTGTAGCTGGGATGTGCTTATTTCTCCGGCATCTTATGCCGATTTGCTTCTTATCCGTTTCGGATCTTGTTTGCCGCCCGCATGATACTCTGATGTGTGTTGTATGAGGAGTTATCCTAAAATATAGATTTATCTAGGTCATTTGAATCTTGCCGTATGGCGTTGGTATATTTCCTTTCTTTATAGATGGTTTGGCTCTGATGTACTCTTGTATGGTGGCTTGCGTACATACCCACTTGTGTACGTAGTTGATCCTTCGCTGCCGACCACGCCCGCCTGCAGGTCCCGTTGAGAGGGTAGTGGTTGGGACGTCTGAAAGGACTACCAGTGAGTGGCTTTTGGGGCCCCACCGTACTATTTCAACCACTATCACTCATCCAGGCTTGCATCTAGGAGCGTAGTTCACCGAGGTAGTTACACCTTTCTCCTACTTATAAGTTGAGTCAGTAAACCTATTCCTCTCTATATCCAGCAAGCATTTGAGTTGTTGTGTTTCAAGCATTCCTATGATGATTTACTCAATCATGTTATCTATCTTCCTTGTTTACACAAGACTCTTATCTAAATGAGTATTACTTTGAAAGCTATCATTATGAAAAAGCCTTTTATGTTTGAGAAAAGAGTACTCTGATACGTCCAAAACGTATCTACTTTCCCAAACACTTTTGCTATTGTTTCTCCTCTAAAATTGTGTGATTTGGATACAACTAACACGGACTAATGTTGTTTTCAGCAGAATTACCTTGGAGTCTAGTCTTTGTGCAGAAAATCAACTATCAGGAAAAATCCCGGAAAATATGCCAAAAATCCTATTTCACCAGAAGACTCATGAAGCCAGAAGACGAGGCGGAGTGGGGCTCTGAGGGGCCCACACCCCCTACCGTGCGGGCTGGGCCTGGCCGTGCCTGGAGGGGATGTGGCCGCCTCAGGCACCCCCTCGGCCTCCCTCTTCGCCTATAAGTTGCCTTCTGACCTAAAAACTCAGGGGGGGTTCGATGTTTTTCTAGAAAGAGTTACGTTGCGCCGCCACCACCAGAAACCACGATTCGGAACCATAAACTCCGTTCTGGCATCCTGTCGGGATGGGGAATTTGGAGAGGATCATCGCCACCATCATCACCAACGCCTCTCCATCAACCATCCATGTTTCCCCATCCATGAGTGAGTAATCCCCCGTTGTAGGCTATGGTGATGGTAGAGATTGGATGAGTTCTATCATGTAATCAAATAAGATTGTTAGGGCATGGTGCCTAGTATCTCTATTAGTGATATTTGACTTTGTTGCAACTTGTTGTGCTTAATGCTTGTCACTAGGGCCCGAGTGCCATGATCTCAGATCTGAACTTATTATTGATTCATGATGATAGTATTGTTTGTGATCTTATCTGCAAGTTGTGTACACGTATCATTGTCCGGAACCAAAGGCCCCGAAGTGATATAAATTGGGATAGCCGGAGGGGATGGCTGTGATGTGAGGATCACATGTGTTCACGGAGTGTTAATGCTTTGCTCCGGTGCTCTATTAAAAGGAGTACCTTAATTTATAGTAGATTCCCTTGAGGCCCTGCTGCAATGGGCTGGAAGGACAAAATATGTTGTGTAAGTTCTCATTACGAGCACATATGACTATATATGGAGCACATGCCTATGATTGTTTAGTTCTTAGATGCTTTATCTTATTTATCTACAATTTCCTTAGATCTTGAAGTTATATGTTTAGACTTGTCCATGCAACGCCCGTCCGTCCATCCCTATCGCACTCATATCCTACTGTTGCTACTGATAAACTACCGTGAGCAAGACTATTTCCAGGTGCAGCTGAATTGACAACTCAGTTGTTAAGGCTTATAAGTATTCTTTGGCTCCCCTGTGTCGAACCAATAAATTGGGTAATATTACCCTCGAAGACTATTGTGATCCCCTATACTTGTGGGTCATCATACTCATGTTGTAAACTTCTACAAAAGCTTTATTTGAAAACTGTTTGCCAACTGTTCTCTGACCAAGAACAAAGTTTGCCAATCCCAATTATGATTTATCTTTATGCATCTTTATTGTGACTCCATACTTGTTGCAACGTAAGTTATATAATGGTTACTTGCTTTCTTCTATGAGTTGTGTATTGGTAAGGGTGATGCTTCTTGTCCGTATTCTTTTTATCGACACTTCACACCATAAACCTGTGGACATGTTTACTGAGCTCAGTTTTCGCTTGGGGACAAGCGAGTTCTAAGCTTGGGGGAGTTGATGAAAGGTTAATTGCCCCTATGTGTGGTTTTGGTGATTAATGACAATCCCTATGGACTAATGTTTTCATTGAGTTTTATATGAAGGTATATTCCATAGGTCATGCCTGTAGTCCATGTGTTGGATTCAAGTATGGATGCCATGAAGATAAACATATACCTTGAGTATTGGCATCAAAATCATCGAGTTGAAAAGAAGAATATGATATGATCAAGATCTTGAGAGTGTGATCTCAATAGAAGAATTCAAGATATGGCTCTAAGTCGATGTCATGATAGCCTCATTAGTTGAGCTATGGTTGACTAAGATTTAGAGCATGTAATCAAATGAAGAGTTCCTTATGTACATCAAGATATTAAGATGGAGCACGAGAAGATACTTGGTTGACCAATACAAAGAGTGAAGAGTGATTTCAAGTTGGTCAACACATGAAGCATAAAGAATGTACCACATGGTATTGTGGTATGGTAAGCCTTGTCAATTATGCATCATGAACTAATCCATTATATATTTGCCTTTATGCTTTCTATATGGATGTATCTTTCCATGGGCATGCTTCAAAAATGAAGATATTATATAGCCCATGAGAGGATGACATCAAGTGGTGATCGTCATCAAGGTTGAGAAGGGCAAGTTCAAGATAAGCATCTCGAGAAGATCATTTGCTTGAAGCTTGCCATCCATATTGGTGATAATGTACATGTGAAGACATGTATTAATGAAGCTATCCCATAGTGGTGTATGGGGAGCAAATTAGGAGTCTTCACGAAGCAACAATGATCAAGTGTTGCATTCCGGCTTGGGTGGAGCTTGAAGCGTTGTCATCAAGATCAAGCGGTTTGCGCAAGGCAAAGGTATGGCCTTGCTAGGTTTTCCTTTTACCGATCTCAGGGTGGTTGTTGGGAGACTAGGGTTATAGGATTGATAGCCGCACTATCAAGAGGGGCTTTCGGTTGTGTAACTTGATAACATCGTCATAGGGAGCTCAATCCTTTGCATACTTTGCATCTTCCTATTTTGTTGCTTCTTGGTGTTTCTACATGTGAGGTTCTTGAGCTTGTTGCTAGCTCTTCAACAAGCCCAAGTTCATCGAAAACGGAATTCGTATGCATCTTCTATGGCGTTTTTGAGTTTAAAGGTTTTATCGGTTCTTATTTAGGGAGGCTTCTTACCTTTCTTCATTTGGTTCTATACTCCTTTGTTGGGCTATGATGTTTCTCTGCACAATCTTGTAAAGCTTGTTGTCCTCATCAAAACAAGCCCAAGATCATCGAAATCGGAGTCTGGATGCAAAAGTTATTGCGTTTTCCGTGAAGTCAGTTTCATCCCGGTTGTGGATCCGGTTCAACCGGCTCCCAGACCGGGTGGTCCGGTGCCAGCACCGGAAAATCGAGATTCAACCAGGTTTCAACCGAGATTCAACCGGGATTTTCGGTTTTTCTATACCGAGTCTATCCGAGACTGTGTACTGACCCTAATTCCGGTTTTAAGTTCGGTTTTCTGGTCCAGAACTGACCGTTGCTCGAGCCGGTCCAACCGAACTTTCAACCGATTTCGCACAGATTTCTTCCAACGGCCATATTTGCTTTCCACTATAAAAGGGGGTTCTTCCCCCAATGTTTAAGGTTGTTCTTGACCACGAAATTGACCTCCATTGTTGAACCTCTTGAGCTTGCTTCCTCCCCCTTCCCTCCTATGACTCTTGCATCTTTTTGAGGGCTTTGGAAGAGGAGATCTAGATCTACAATCCCCACCAATCAATTCCTCCTCTAAGTGAGGGGAACCCATTGGATCTAGATCTTGGAGTCATTGGTTGACTTCCACTATTGTTCTTCCTCTCTAATTCCTCCCTAGCACTAGTTGCTTTGGTGGGATTTGAGAGTGAAGGATTTGAGCACCCTTGGTGGTCTTGCTTTGCATTCTTGCATAAGTGTTGAGCTCTCCATTACGATTTGTTCGAGTGAGAGACCGTGAGCTTGTTACTCTTGGAGGGTGACCTCCTAGTTGGCTTGGCGGTTGGTGCCGCGGTGTTCTCTTCATGGAAGATTGTTAAGAGACCCGGGATTCTCCTTCGTGGAGCTTGTGAAGTGGTTGTGGAGCTTGCCATCTCTGGAGTGGAGGAAAAGCTAGCCATAAGGAAAGGGCATATTCCTTCGTGGGATAGACTTGGAGAAGAAGGTGAGCCTTTGTGGCGCGTTAGGAATCCTTCGTGGAACTGTAGGGTTTCGTAGCATGGAAAAAAATTCTACAGCATACAAACAAACAAGCCAAGATCCATCTACTAGATTGTAGCAACGAGTTGATAGAATAACTCACCCTCGAAGATTCCAAAGTGTTTAACGAGAGCGGATTCTCGTGGGTGATGTAGTCGTACTCTTCCCGATCTCAAGATAGCGTAGACGATCCTTCCAAGCTGCTGCGCAAGGCTCCTTGATCGGTCACACGTTCGGTACTCGACGAAGACTTTCCTCTCCCTTGTTCCAGCAGGCAGCGGAGGTTGTAGCACTGTCCTCGCGATTCCGGCAGCACAACGACGTGGTACCGGAAGTAGAGGGGAGATCTCGCAGGGCTTCGCCTTAAGCCGGAGCGAGTATGGTGGAGTATGAGAGAGTCCCTCGATGATCTAGGGTTTAGACACGCCGAGGAGGAAGCTTGGCCAGCGGCTATGGTTGCTAGGCGGCGGCGGCGGCTTGACCTAGGTCGGCGGCGGCGGCAGTGGAGGTGGCGGCGCCGACGGCTAGGGTTTAGAGGTGGTGGAGTTGTGTGTCTAGGAGGGGAGGCCTGCCCCTCCTTTTATAGGTGGAGGGGCTGGCCAAGGAGGAGTCCTCCCAACTCGGCTTGGAGGTGGGCCGGCGGGGGAGGAGGGACTCCTCCCCAACTCAGTTTCCTCCTCCTTCCCCACTTCCCAAAAATAGCCGTTTGACTTTCAAACTAGCCGTTTGACTTTCAAACTAGCCGTTTGACTTTTCAAACTAGGATTTGAATAAACCCTCTATTTTGTTCAGCGATGACACCGAGTACATGATGCAACCATACCAACTTGATATAACACATTCATGTACCCTTCCCTCCGGAGTGCCGGACATTCCGGAACCTTCTAGAACATTCTCGATGAAAACACCGGAATCATTCTCTAACTCCGAAACGGGACTTTCCTTATATGAATCTTATTCTCCGGACCATTTTGGATCTCCTAGTGATATCCCGAATCCCATTCGAGACTCCGAACAACATTCAGACTCTTTCTCATCATTCCATAACTACTCAAACAACGTCGAATCCTTAAGTGTGTCTCCCTACGGTTCGTGAATTATGCGGACATGATCGAGACACTTCTCCGATCAATAACCAATAGAGGAATCTGGAAATTCATATGGTTCCCACATATTTCTACGATTACTTTGCGATCGAATGAACCACTTACATACGATATCAATTTCCCTTTGTCTCACGATAGTTTACTTATCCAAGATTATGATCGTCGGTATCTCTACATACCTAGTTCAACCTCGTTACCGATAAGTACTCTTTTCTCGTTCCCGTGATATGTGATCCCTTGTGAGCCAGTCACATGCTTGCAAGCTAATTGGATGACATTTCACCGAGAGGGCCCAGAGTATATCTATCCGTCATATGGATGGACAAATCCCACTCTTGATCCATGTGTTTCAACCAATACTTTCCGAACACTCAATGCCACCTTTATAGCCACCCAGTTACGGTGTGGTGTTTGATGTCATCAAAGCATCCATCCGGTAAAGGTGATATGCATGATCTCATGGTCGAAGGAATTAGATTACTATGTATTAGAAAGCATATAGCAATTGAACTATTAAAATGACTTGATCTTTATGCTACGCTTATCTATAGGAGTATGTCCACCATATCATTCTCCTAACGATATGATCTTGTTGTTAATAACATCTCAATGTTCATGATAGAGAAACCACAATCATCTATTAACCAACAAGCTAGTATTATATAGAGGCTTTACTAGGGACTTCAAATTAAGTTTACAAATCACACAAGTATCAATGTTTCCTTGTTAATACTATTATAGCATGAATGTAAACATTTATCATAAACACAAAGATATAATAATAACTATATTTATTGTTGCCTCTAGGGCATATATCTAACAGTCTCCCACTTGCACTAGAGTCATCTAATCTAGATTACATGGTAATATGCCGAACACCCATGGCAGTTTGGTGCTGGTCATGTTATGCCCTCGGGAGAGGTTTAGTCAACGGATCCGCCACATTCAGATCTGTGTGTACTTTTCAAATCTTTATATCCCCATCTTGGATATGTTCTCGAATAGCGTGGAAACGTAGCTTGATATGCTTCAGCTTCTTGTGTGACCTTAGTTCTTGCGCATTGGCTATGGCGCCCATGTTATCTCAGTAGATAGACATTGGGTCCAGCGCACTAGGAACCACACCCAGCTCTGTAATGAACTCTTTCATCCATATCGCTTCTTGTGAAGCCTCTGAAGCAGCCATGTATTCCGATTCAGTTGAAGATCTCGCCACAACGCTTTGCTTTGCACTCCTCCTAATCGCTGCACCATTCAAAATAAATACGATCCAGATTGTGATTTAGAATCATCCGGATCGGTTCCAACTAGCATCGGTGTAACCATTAACAACGAGTGTTCATCACCTCCATAAGAAAGAACCATATCCTTAGTTCTTCTCAAGTACTTAAGGATGTTTTGATCATTGTCCAATGATCCACTCCTGGATCACTTTGATATCTGCTAGTTAAACTAACATCATATGCAATGTCGGGTCTAGTATATAGCATGGCATACATTAGAGATCCTATGGCTGAGGCATAGGGAGTCTTACTCATCCTTTCTCTATCTTCTGCCGATGTCGGACTTTGAGTTTTACTCAAGGTCGTATTGGGCAACATGGGCAAGAACCCTTTCTTACTATCTTCCATTCCAAACCTCTTTAGAACTTTGTCCAAATATGTACTTTGTGACAATGATATTTGGCGTTTCGATCTATCTCTATAAATTTTTATGCCTAATATGTAAGCTGCTTCGCCAAGATCCTTCATTGAAAAACTATTATTCAAATATTCCTTGACACTACTAAGAAGGTCTACATCATTCCCAATCAACAATATGTCATCTACATATAGTATTAAGAATGCTGCAGAGCTCCCACTCACTTTCTTGTAAATACAAGCTTCTTCATAAGTTTGTATAAAACCAAAACTTTTGATTACCTTATAAAAACGTTGATTCCAACTTCGGGATGCTTGCTTCAATCCATAAATGGACCGTTGAAGCTTGCATACCTTGTTAGCATCTTTAGGATCGACAAAACCTTTGGGTTGCATCATATACAACTCTTCATCAATGTCTCCATTGAGGATTGCTGTTTTGACATCCATCTGCCATATCTCATAATCATAATATGCAGTGATTGCTAACATAATCCTAACAGACTTTAGCTTCGCTACTGGTGAGAAAGTCTCATCGTAGTCAACTCCTTGAATTTGTCGAAACCCTTTTGCGACAAGTCGAGCTTTATAGACAGTAACATTACCATCAAGATCTGCTTTCTTCTTGAAAATCCATTTGTTCTCGATGACCTTCCTACCATCCGGTAAGTCCACCAAAGTCCATACTTGGTTTTCGTACATGGATCCAACCTCGGATTTCATGGCTTCTTGCCATTTATTGGAATCTGGGCTCATCATCACTTCCTCATATGTCTCAGGGTCATCGGTGTTGTCCACCAACATGACACTCATAACGGGATCATACCAATCTAGAGTGGTACGAGTTCTCGTTGACCTGCGAGGCTCAGAGCAACTTCAACCAAGTTTCATGATCATCATCATTAGCTTCCTCTCCTATTGGTGCACCACAGGAACTTCTTCCAAAGGTCGCGCTACTCGCAATTTTGAGAGAAGGTTCGACAACCTCGAGTTCTACTTTCCTTCCAGTCACTTCTTCGAGAGAAATTCCTTCTAGAAAGGATCCATTCTTAACGAAGATTTTGCCTTCGGATCTATGATAGAAGGTATACCCAATAGTTTCCTTCGGTATCAAATGAAGACGCATTTTTCCGCTTTGGGTTCAAGCTTGTCCGCTGTAACTTCTTTACATAGGCTTCAGATCCCCAAACTTTAAGGAACGACAATCTAGGTTTCTTCCCAAACCATAATTCATACGGTCGTTTCAACGGATTTATATGGTGCCCTATTTAAAGTGAATGCGGCTGTTTCTAATGCATAACCCCAAAATGATAGCGGTAAATCTGTAAGTGACATCATAGAACGAACCATATCTAAGAGAGTTCGATTTATGTTCGGACACACCATTACGCCTGGTGTTCCGGCGGTGTCAATTGTGAAAGTATTCCGCATTTCTTCAAATGCTCGCCAAACTCGTAACTTAGATATTCACCTCCACGATCAGAACGTAGAAATTTAATCTTCTTGTTACGTTGATTCTCTACCTCACTTTGAAATTCCTTAAACTTCTCGAAAGTTTCGGACTTATGTTTCATGAAATAGATATACCCATATCTACTCAAGTCATCCGTGAAGGTAAGAACATAACGATAACCACCGCGCGATGCTACACTCATTGGACCACACACATCGGTATGTATGATTTCCAACAAGTCCGTAGCTCGTTCCATCATACCAGAGAATGGAGTCTTAGTCATTTTTCCCATCAGACATGCTTCGCATCTTTCAAGTGATTCGAAATCAAGTGATTCAAGAAGTCCATCGGAATGGAGTTTCTTCATACGCTTCACTCCAATGTGACCAAGACGACAGTGCCACATATTGGTCGAGTTATCGCTCAATTTCAAACGTTTAGCCTCAATGTTATTAATATGTGTATTTCCACTATCGAGATTCAACAAGAATAGACCATCTATCAAAGGTGCATGTGCATAAAACATATTACTCATATAAATCGAACAACCATTATTCTCGGACTTAAACAAGTAACCGTCTCGCAATAAACAAGATCCTGATATAATGTTCATGCTTAACGCAGGCACCAAATAACAATTATTTAAGTATAAAACTAATCCCGATGGTAGATGAAGGGGTAGCGTGCCACCGCGATCACATCAACCTTTGATCTGCTTTCCACGCCGCATCGCATTCTTCGCTAGCTTCCGCTTATTCTGCAAAGACTGCTTCGAGTTACAAATATGAGCAACCGAACCAAGATCAAATACCGTGCACTACTACGGTACTAGTGAGATACACATCAATAACATGTATATCGATATACCTTTCTTCTTGATGTTGCCGTTCTTCAAATCCACCAAGTACTTTGGGCAATTCCGCCCAAAGGACCTTCTCCCTTGCAAAAAGCACTCAAGATCGTGCTTAGGTCCAGCCTTGGTCTTCTTCGTCGCGTGGTAACTTTCTTACCACCCTTCTTGAAGTGTACCTTCGCTTAGACTTGCCTTTCTTGAATTTGGTGGTCTTATTGACCAACAACACTTGGTGCTCTTTCTTGATCTCCACTTCGCATATTTCAACATGGCAAAGAGTTCGCAACGTCTTGTTCATGTTCGCATGTTGTAGTTCATCACAAAGTTCTTGTAACTTGGTGGTAGTGATTGGAGGACACGGTAAATCCCCAAAGCATTAGGAATCACTATACCCAAGCTTTGAAGTTTGTTTATGCCTGCACATCTTAAGCACATGCTCACTGACGGAACTGCCCTCTTCCATCTTGCAGTTAAAGAACTTTTCAGAAGCCTCATAGCATTCAATTGCCGCATGAGTCTCAAAGATCAATTTGAGATCCTCGACAATATCATATGGGTCTGAATTCTCAAACCTTTTCTGAAGCTCCGATTCTAAACCATACAAGATAGAACACTGAACTGTGGAGTACTGAGTCTTTCGAGTGAGGTAAACGTTCTTTACTTCATCAAGATCACCGCAGTGGGTCACCCAGTGCATCCAAAGACATAGGTCAAATTACCAGCTGTGAGGACAATCCTCAAATTGCGGAACCAATCCGCGAAGTTGCTTCCATTGTTTTTCAACTTTTCTTTCTCTAGGAATGCATTAAAATTGATGGTAGGGGCTGCCATTGATCTACAATATATTTGCAATATTTTAGACTAAGTTTATGACAAATTGAGTTCAAATTAATAATAAAATTAATCTAGGTGAACTCCCACTCAAAACAATATTCCTCACATTGTTTTAGTGATCACACGAACCAAATCCACCACATCAACACCGATCATCACGAGAGTTGATATAGTTTTAATGGCGAACAATCGACATGTTCATCATATCTACTATATGATTCATGCTTTACCTTTCGGTGATCCGTGTTCCGAGAACATGTCTGTACATGCTAGGCTCGTCAAGATCAAACCTTAGTTTCCGCATGAGAAAATCTGGCTTGCTCACGTTGTATACACTTGCGGAATCTAACACACCCGATCATCACGTGGTGCTTCGAAACAACAAGCTTTAGCAACGGTGCTAACTAAGGGTGAACACTTTATGACTTGAAATTCATGTGCATGAGGGATCATCTTATAATGCTACCGTCGTATACAAAGCAATACAAGATGCATAAAGGATTAACATCACATGCAATTCATAATATGTGATATGATATGGCATTTATTCTTTGTGCTTCCGATCTCCATCTTCAAGCACGAACATGATCTCCATCATCACCGGCATTGCATCAAGGTCAATGACGCTTATCCATGGTTGTCGTCCACCGGCTTCAACTATTACAACTACTTTGAATAGACACGTGGGTCTTAACATAAATTAAATACAACCATATGGCTCCTGCCGGTTGCCAACTTACAATAAGGAACATTGCATACATCAAATATAATCACAATCATGGCCATATCATCATCGACACCCCTGCAAAACAAAGTTAGACGCCTCTACTTTCTTTGCATGTTTTACGTGGTTTGGGGCTTTCAATAAGTGTCGTTCTAACTTACGAACATGAACCACAACATTGATACTAGTATTGTTAATCACCCGTTGTAAATTGAATCTTAACTATGCTAGGAGAAAGCACCCATAAAGCCACTTATGCAATACAAGTTGCATGTCAAGCGTGGAGCAAGTCTCATGAACGATGTCATGTAAGGTTAGCCCGGGCCGATTCATCCCAACATACCGCAAGATGCAAAGTACACAAGAAGCAATCGACAATAAAAGCATCAACGCCCACAATGACCATTGTGTTCTACTCGTGCAACAGATCTACATATAGACACGGCTCTGATACCACTGTAGGGTTTCGTAGCATGGAAAACAAAATTTTCTACCGCATACAAACAAACAAGCCAAGATCCATCTACTAGATTGTAGCAACGAGTTGATAGAATAACTCACCCTCGAATATTCCAAAGTGTTTAACGAGAGCGGATTCTCGTGGGTGATGTAGTCGTACTCTTCCCGATCTCAAGATCGCGTAGACGATCCTTCCGGCCAAGGCTCCCAAGCGGCCCCGCAATCGGTCACATCGCCTGTACTCGACGAAGACCTTCCTCTCCCTTGTTCCAAGAGGGCGCAGAGGTTGTAGCACTCTCGCGATTCCGCAAAGACAACGGCGTGGTACCGGAAGTAGAGGGAGATCTCGCAGGCTTCGCCTTTGCCGAGCGAGTATGGTGGAGTATGAGAGAGTCCCTCGACGATCTAGGGTTTAGACATGCCGAGGAGGAAGCTTGGCCGGAGGCTAGGGTTGCTAGGCGGCGGCTTGACCTAGGTCGGCGGCGGCGGCAGTGGAGGTGGCGGCGCCGGCGGCTAGGGTTTAGAGGTGGTGGAGTTGTGTGTCTAGGAGGGGAGCCCTGCCCCTCCTTTTATAGGTGGAGGGGCCGGCCGGCCAAGGGGAGGGGAGTCCCTCCCCAACTCGGCTTGGAGGCGGTGGAGGAGGACTCCTCCCAACTCGGTTTCCTCCTCCTTCCCCACTTCCCAAAAATAGCCGTTTGACTTTCAAACTAGCCGTTTGACTTTTCAAACTAGGATTTGAATAAACCCTCTATTTTGTTCAGCGATGACACCGAGTACATGATGCAATCATACCAACTTGATATAACACATTCATGTACCCTTCCCCTCCGGAGTGCCGGACATTCCGGAACCTTCTAGAATATTCCCGATGAAAACACCGGAATCATTCTCCAACTCCGAAACGGGACTTTCCTTATATGAATCTTATTATCCGGACCATTCCGGATCTCCTCGTGATATCCCGAATCCCATTCGAGACTCTGAACAACATTCGGACTCTTTCTCATCATTCCATAACTACTCAAACAATGTCGAATCCTTAAGTGTGTCTCCCTACGGTTCGTGAATTATGCGGACATGATCGAGACACTTATCCGATCAATAACCAATAGAGGAATCTGGAAATTCATATGGCTCCCATATATTTCTATGATTACTTTGCGATTGAATGAACCACTTACATACGATATCAATTTCCCTTTGTCTCACGATAGTTTACTTATCCGAGATTATGATCGTCGGTATCTCTGCATACCTAGTTCAACCTCGTTACCGATAAGTACTCTTTTCTCGTTCCCGTGATATGTGATCCCTTGTGAGCCAGTCACATGCTTGCAAGCTAATTGGATGACATTTCACCGAGAGGGCCCAGAGTATATCTATCCGTCATATGGATGGACAAATCCCACTCTTGATCCATGTGTTTCAACCAATACTTTCCGAACACTCAATGCCACCTTTATAGCCACCCAGTTACGGTGTGGTGTTTGATGTCATCAAAGCATCTATCCGGTAAAGGTGATATGCATGATCTCATGGTCGAAGGAATTATATTACTATGTATCAGAAAGCACATAGCAATTGAACTATTAAAATGACTTAATCTTTATGCTATGCTTATCTATAGGAGTATGTCCACCATATCATTCTCCTAACGATATGATCTTGTTGTTAATAACATCTCAATGTTCATGATAGAGAAACCACAATCATCTATTAACCAACAAGCTAGTATTATATAGAGGCTTTACTAGGGACTTCAAATTAAGTTTACAAATCACACAAGTATCAATGTTTCCTTGTTAATACTATTATAGCATGAATGTAAACATTTATCATAAACACAAAGATATAATAATAACTATATTTATTATTGCCTCTAGGGCATATCTCCAACATGAACCTCACACCTCTCCAACGTGATGTAGCCCCCTTCCCAAAGGTGGTGAACACGGGAATACATCTTCGTCTCCGCGTGCCTCGGTTATCTCTATATCCGAGCTTACTTTCGTTGTGATAGCCATCGAGCTTGAAGTACTTATATCTTGCTTATCACTTGTGGTATATTTATCTTGTGCTATCTTGCTTAGCTTAGTTTGTTGTTGGTGCACTTAGTTGAGCCTAGTGTACTTAGGTTTTGTGCTTCTAAAATAAACGTTAGTTTAATTCCGCATTCTATCAAGCCAAAACTATAATAGTTTTGAAATTGCCTATTCACCTCCCCTCTAGGCGACATCTCTATCCTTTCAATTGGTATCAGAGCAAGGTATCTCCTTGTTTAGGCTTCACCGCCTAGAGTGTAAAGATGTCGGCTAGTAGTATAGTGCACAATGACACAATTATCTTTGATGGCACAAATTATGCTTTGTGGAGAAATTGCTTGCTTTGTAATCTTCGGACCTTGTGTCCAAATATTGAGCGATTTCTAGATGTAGGTTTTTCTCCTCCTATGGATCCTGAAAATCTATCTTTAGAGGATGAGAAAAATTTACATCTCGAAGCTCAAGTATATAATGAGCTTATTTCCTCTTTGAGCCCCACAGTTAATTTGTTCTTGACGATTGTAAAGCGCAAGTCGTCTCATGAGAAGTGGACCAAGCTTAAATAAATATTTGGTGGTTACATTTTAATATTGTCGGTGGTTTCTCCGAGGAGATCTCTTTTCCTTCACATCATGAAGAGCTCCAAGTTGCTTCCACCTTCGACCGCGATGAGTTCTCATCCTCACCCACTTCACCAACATGTGGAATGACACAAGGTAAATATATGGTGAGTGGTGTTGGGAATTGCAATGTTGATATTGTGCTCGCTAATGATGATCCTTCATCTCTATCCCATTACAATGTTTCTTCTTTGGACTTAAGAACTTCTTGCAACAATAATGCTATATCCCCTTGTGTTGCTAGTCCTCGTATATCATCTAGAAATTATTTGAGTACTAGTGTAGATGATACGCTTGATTTGCCTTGTTACCATGAACAAAATGCTTCTATTTCCTCTAGTTGTTTATCTAACAATGTAGAGAAAATCAAACATTCTATGAAGCAAGACATGATCATGAATGAAGATTCAAGAATATCCTCATCTTCATTCTCCCATGATCACATGTGCCTTATGGCAAGAGGGTCAAAGGTATCTCCTACTTTGGATCCCAATATATCTTGTAAAGATAATAGCAATGATAATGATGATAGTGATGATGAAATTGATGAGGATACTAGTGCTCTCTTTCTTGAGTTGAATTTTTTGTGTACCTCTCTTTGTGGTAATAATAAGGCCGTTACTTGTCTCAAACACGTTATGGACACCATAACTAAACAAACGGGAACCATAGAGGAGTTGGATTTCCAACTTGATGATGTGAGTCGGAGATTCAATCTCCTTAAGCAAGAGCTTGCCGAGGAGAAGCACACTAATTGTCTCCTCACACAAAAAATTGAATCTTATGAGCTTGAAAAGGAAAATTCCATTAATGATGCTTGTGCTACTAACTCTACTTCTTGTGAAGCATCTATCCTAAAGGAGAATGTTGAGCTAAGGGCTCAAATTGAGTTGCTAACTAGCAAGTATAGGAAAATGGAAGAATGTCACGAAAAGCTCTCGGGCTCTCATAATGATCTTCTAATCTCTTATGATGGGATAAAGTTAGCTCGTGAGGCAAGTATTACTAAGGTAACATCTTGTGAGCCTCTTTTGGACATTAGCACAACTTCTACTCAAAATGCTATTTTGCCATGTGCTAGTCCTAGTAATTCATCTAGCCATACTATTGATAAACCTTGTGTTGGATTAATTGCTTTGCCTTGTTGCTCTAACAATGAAGCTTCTACTTCCTCTAGTACTTGTATTTATACTAACCATATAGAGGAAATCAAAGAGCTCAAGGCTCAAGTCACTTCCTTGAGGAATGACTTGGAAAAGAGTCATGAAGGGAAATCCACACTGGATAATATCTTGAGTGTGCAAAAATCCCCTGATGATAAAAGTGGACTTGGATTCAACTCCAATAACAAGAACAAGTCCAATATAAACAAGAAGAAGGGCCAAAACCAAGTCAAGAATTCAGCCAAGATTATTTGCTTCAAGTGCAAGGTTGAAGGACATCATGTAAGATCTTGTCCATTTAAGAAAAAGCACTTGAGTGAGAAGCAACAAGGGAAACGGCCACAAGTTCATGTTCAAGCCCAAGTTGAAGTTAGGCCACTTACGAATAAAAATCAAGATAATGCTCCCCAAGCCAAGAAATCAATGAAGAATAGAAAGGGGAGCACTTGTTGCTACATATGTCGTGTGAAGGGGCACTTTGCCTCTTCATGTTCAAACGGTACCTTATCTAACCCTATCATTGTTGATGATGATTATTATCTTAGGAAGGATAAGGATGGAAATGTGCTTGCCAAGTTTGTTGGAACTCAAATTGGTGTCAAGAAAAGAACCATTTGTGTTGCCAAGCCTATTGTGACTAACCTCTTAGGACCCAACTTGGTTGGGTACCAACTAGCTCAAACTTGATCAATAGGTGTTTATGGAGGGCATTGGAGACTTGGATAACTCTTGAAGAATTAAGGGATCTTCATATATTATATTTGATCACGCCAAGTTATAAGGATTATTATTTCCCTATCTTATATCCAATGTGCCTCTTCGTGGTAACTTGTACTTAACTCATTTATATTGTAAGTTACTTGACCCTTTACATGTTTTGGTTTTGTACCAAGTATGTGTTTGTATTTGGTGTGCCTCATGCTTGATTATTTTGTGTATTCAAGTATGTCTAGGTGATTGACACATCATTTACTCGTGTTTTTTTAAAGCCTCTAATGCATCTTGATGATATCTTATTTGGCTCTTTTAGAGTGGTTAATGGAACATACCATTTGGGGAGAGTGACATGCCTCGCGCATCTATCAAACCTTAAAATATGTGTACATGAGTACTACCACTTAGTATTTATATTGCAAGCTTATCTAGTCACTATGTGGTGTATCATACTCATGAGAAATTCAAATTCTAAATGTCCATTAATTATCTCTAGTTGAGATTGTTTTGCCTCTTATAAAAAATGAATATCACATTATGGGGGAGTAATATGCTTGTTTTGCATATCACAATCCTAGGAAATGTGAACATATGAGGTAGTGCCACTTAGAGTTGATATTGTTGATTATCTTGTTTCTAGGTGGTATGTTGTCTCAAACAAGCTCCTATTTTTGTTAGAAGCTTTTATTGCTTGTCTTTTTGGTCTTTGTTTGAGTAAGAAATTCTTGGTGCGGTCTTTCTCAAATACATATCTATATATCTTATTTGGGAAACCATTTGCTTCAAGTTATTCTAATCATTGTTTTGCATAATTGTGTGACTAGTTGAAGCTATCAAGAATCTCTATCTTTGCATAATGCTTAATATTTTTATTTCTATCTTATGCTTTTTATTGTGAAGATTTATCTTTAATATCCGTGCAATATACCACCGAAAATCTATTCCAATACAATCATTGTCTTCGACAATTGATATACTTGTGTGTGGTAGCATTTGTGGATCATATTCACTTTGGATTTAACCTCTTATTGCCTTACTTTCTTTCCAAAAAAATGTGTGGCTCCCATTGTCTTCCTTGGCTTTTGAACATATATTTGATGAGGTTTTTGATTATTATCAAATGTGTTTTAGTGGAAGACAAACCTTTTCTTCTTGGAACCTTGTGCCATTGTGAAAAGTGTTAAGGGTTTGGTTTATTTGTTGAAACCTTGCTCTTTTGGGAGTTTGCTATCTCATTTTTTATTCTCTATTTTATTTTCTTGAATGAGATAAATATTTGAGCATTTGTGTTTTTTTCATCTTTCATGCGTAATAGTTTTTGCTTGGTTCATTTGTTGAACTTTGTTGAACAAATCTTGTGTTGATTTGATTCTTTGATATAGTTTGGACAACAAATGTGTTTTGTCACACCTTGTATGCCTTCTTGAATATTTTTGGTGATTTGTCCAACGTATATCTTCGTTGGATCTTGAAATTCTCGCGCATGCATGTTTAATAAATGTATATATTATGTCATGTTTTGCTTTCTTTGATCCAATATATAGGGTATACTCCATCAAATCCTTAAACGGCTAAGATGTGCATGAAATTCAAATTTCATCTCTAAATATGCACATATTTTTATGGAGTGTATCCTATGTGTTGTGGTTATTCTAACCACTTTGGACCCAATAAGTTTGGGGACCAAGATGTACTTGAATGTTGTTTTAGGTACACTGAAGATGCAATGGATGCTTGTCTCTTCTATAAAGAAAGTGTTGTCACCACATGTTAATTGGAGCCAAGCTAGGATGATCTAAAAATTCTTATCTACTACATCATACCATTGCTATCTCGGTAACAAGTATCTTATTCATGCATACTATTCTTCCATCCAATCTCTTGTAGGTTGCATCTTGGCATGAATTTATTTGTTTGTCAATGTTCGATTCTTGCAATTATCTTTGAAAGACTTTGTATCCTTATTGCTTATGTGAGTAACTTGAGATGATGCATATAATGGGGAGTGTATAAAATCATTTTCATGATTCACCAATTCCAAATATGCCTTCTAGCAATTTATTGCATATCAACTCCTCAAGGTACTCTCATGTGCAATATTGTTTAAATTGCATTGAATCATTCCTTTTGATACTTGTTGCCTTTCTCAAAGTATCCCAACTAGCATTAGTTCCCTTAGTGTTAGTTGTGATGGTTTTGAGATTTTTTTGTTTTTCTTTGGTGAAGTTCATTGATATACCATAAGATAAAATAGAGCCATGGGCTATATATGCACTTAAGCAAAATATCCTTTTTGGTATATCTTATGACTTCCGCTTGGATAGCATGTATTCTTTTTATTAACCTCTTCTGTGTGGATGTTTCTTTGTGGATTATTCTCATGTTTTTTTCCTTAGAAACTTATATACACTAGAGTGTTAATCTCTCGCCTTGATATACTCGCTCTTTTCCGACCATCACTCTTATCCTCTTGATCTTTAATGGTTTTGGTAAGGTCTTGATTTATGAGTGCTTGGTTTACTTTTATTGCATATTCACACACTCATATCTCATATTTGGTTTCTTTTGGACTTAAGCTTGTCTTGACAAGTGTATTGGTTTATATCTAATCCTTGTATCTTGGTTGTGTTCTAAATAATATAGAGGGAGTGAGGATTCCATGTTTGTCCATATTGTATTCAAATGAAACAACTAATTTATGCACGAACCTTGGGGAGCTTCCTTATTCCACTTAGAGCACTATTTTTCCATTTGATTATTTGGATCTTTTGATTGCTTGCTTCATCCATTGAAGTTCCTTCACCTTGTTATCCTTTTAGAAATCCTTGATCCTCAATATAGTTTGATTTACTCCAAGTGTTCGTCATTGGATATGTGCATGTGATTTCACTCATATTACGAGTAATGCACACCTTGTGCAGGAACCCATACTATATTGTCCTTCTAACCTTGTTATCCATTTTGGCAGTTGTTGTCAATGGGGGAGAATTTTAGAGGGTTTTAAGGGAAATGGTTTTCTACCTAAGATTGGTTTGTTATTAAGTGTTTGCCTTTCATGCATTTCATCTTTATTATGTTTTGCATGGTTGTACATATAGTGGAAACTCTCCCAAAGGTTATGCTTGACAATGTATGCAATGAAATTCAATATCATCATGTGTGCATATATTGTGGGGGAGTTTGCTCTATACATGTTGGTTCTACTCACATCTCCTACATTAGTTGTAGTTTATGTGAGTAGAATCGGTTTTGATATGAGCTAGTATCTTTGTGTTACTTAACCATATCAAATACAACCTCTTGTATACAACTTATTCTCCGATAAGTTGCGTACTTGTTTCTAATATTCATTATATAAACCCTCTTGTTGTGATTGTCATAAATTGCCAAAATGGGGGAGATTGAAAGGGTAATTGCCCCTATGTGTGGTTTTGGTAATTAATGACAATCCCTATGGACTAATGTTTTCACTGAGTTTTATATGAAGGTATATTCCATAGGTCATGCTTGTAGTCCATGTGCTGGATTCAAGTATGGATGCCATGAAGATAAAGATATACCTTGAGTATTGGCATCAAAATCATCGAGTTGAAAAGAATAATATGATATGATCAAGATCTTGAGAGTGTGATCTCAATAGAATAATTCAATATATGGCTCTAAGTCGATGTCATGATAGCCTCATTAGTTGAGCTATGGTTGACTAAGATTTAGAGCATGTAATCAAATGAAGAGTTCCTTATGTACCTCAAGATATTAAGATGGAGCACGAGAAGATACTTGGTTGACCAATACAAAGAGTGAAGAGTGATTTCAAGTTGGTCAACACATGAAGCATAAAGAATGTACCACATGGTATTGTGGTATGGTAAGCCTTGTCAATTATGCATCATGAACTAATCCATTATATATTTGCCTTTGTGTTTTCTATATGGACAGGTATCTTTCCATGGGCATGCTTCAAAAATGAAGATATTATATAGCCCATGAGAGGATGACATCAAGTGGTGATCGTCATCAAGGTTGAGAAGGGAAAGTTCAAGATAATCATCTCGAGAAGATCATTTTCTTGAAGCTTGCCGGCCATGTTGGTGATAATGGACATGTGAATACATGTATTAATGAAGCTATCCCATAGTGGTGTATGGGGAGCAAATTAGGAGTCTTCACGAAGCAACAATGATCAAGTGTTGCATTCTGGCTTGGGTGGAGCTTGAAGCGTTGTCATCAAGGTCAAGCGGTTTGCGCAAGGCAAAGGTATGGCCTTGCTAGGTTTTCCTTTTACCTATCTCAGGGTGGTTGTTAGGAGACCGGGTTATAGGATTGATATCCGCACTATCAAGAGGGGCTTTCGGTTGTGTAACTTGATAACATCGTCATAGGGAGCTCAATCCTTTGCATACTTTGCATATTCCTATTTTGTTGCTTCTTGGTGTTTCTACATGTGAGGTTCTTGAGCTTGTTTCTAGCTCTTCAACAAGCGCAAGTTCATCGAAAACGGAATTCGTATGCATCTTCTATGGCGTTTTCGAGTTTGAAGGTTTTATCGGTTTTTATTTAGGGAGGCTTCTTACCTTTCTTCATTTGGTTCTATACTCCTTTGTTGGGCTATGATGTTTCTCTGCACAATCTTGTAAAGCTTGTTGTCCTCATCAAAACAAGCCCAAGATCATCGAAATCGGAGTCCGGATGCAAAAGTTATTGCGTTTTCCGTGAAGTCAGTTTCATCCCGGTTGTGGATCCGGTTCAACCGGCTCCCAGACCGGGTGGTCCGGTGCCAGCACCGGAAAACCGAGATTCAACCGGTTTTCAACCGAGATTCAACCAGGATTTTCGGTTTTTCTATACCGAGTCTATCCGAGACTGTGTACTGACCCTAATTCCTGTTTTAAGTTCGGTTTTCTTGTCCAGGAACCGGACCGTCCGGTTCTGGAGCCGGTCCAACCGAACTTTCAACCGAGTTCGCACAGATTTCTTCCAACGGCCATATTTGCTTTCCACTATAAAAGGGGGTTCTTCCCCCAACGTTTAAGGTTGTTCTTGACCACGAAATTGACCTCCATTGTTGAACCTCTTGAGCTTGCTTCCTCCCCCTTCCCTCCTATGACTCTTGCATCTTTTTGAGGGCTTTGGAAGAGGAGATCTAGATCTACAATCCCCACCAATCAATTCCTCCTCTAAGTGAGGGGAACCCATTGGATCTAGATCTTGGAGTCATTGGTTGACTTCCACCATTGTTCTTCCTCTATAATTCCTCCCTAGCACTTGTTGCTTTGGTGGGATTTGAGAGTGAAGGATTTGAGCACCCTTGGTGGTCTTGCTTTGCATTCTTGCATAAGTGTTGAGCTCTCCATTACGATTTGTTCGGGTGAGAGACCGTGAGCTTGTTACTCTTGGAGGGTGACCTCCTAGTTGGCTTGGCGGTTGGTGCCGCGGTGTTCTCTTCGTGGAAGATTGTTAAGAGACCCGGGATTCTCCTTCGTGGAGCTTGTGAAGTGGTTGTGGAGCTTGCCATCTCCAGAGTGGAGGAAAAGTTAGCCATAAGGAAAGGGCCTATTCCTTCGTGGGATAGACTTGGAGAAGAAGGTGAGCCTTTGTGGCGCGTGAGGAATCCTTCGTGGAACCTCACACCTCTCCAACGTGACGTAGCCCCCTTCCCAAAGGTGGTGAACACGGGAATACATCTTCGTCTCCGCGTGCCTCGGTTATCTCTATATCCGAGCTTACTTTCCTTGTGATAGCCGTCGAGCTTGAAGTAATTATATCTTGCTTATCACTTGTGGTATATTTATCTTGTGCTATCTTGCTTAGCTTAATTTGTTGTTGGTGCACTTAGTTGAGCCTAGTGTACTTAGGTTTTGTGCTTGTAAAATAAATGTTAGTTTAATTCTGCATTCTATCAAGCCAAAACCGTAATAGTTTTGAAATTGCCTATTCACCCCCCTCTAGGCGACATCTCTATCCTTTCAGTTGATACATCGAATTTGCATCACCATTCTATATCATAATTTGCCTCTATTCATTGATATATTTCGTATTAAGAGGTGTTACTTATGTCTTTTCATCCATTTTTGCATGTTGGATGATTCTTGGAGGATGAACTGTCGGAGTCAGGATTCTGATGGAAAAAAGCGTTGTTTTGATACAATTTCGCGAAGATCAGAAAAATACCAGAAAAACTATAGAAAACCCTATTTTCCCAGAAGACGAAGGATGCCATAAGGGGAGGCAGAGTTGGGCCACAGGAGGCACACAAACCCCTAGGCGCGTGCCACCCTAGGCCGCGCCTACAGGGGGTGTGGCCACCCTGGCCCACCTCTGTCTCCGCCCTCTCGCCTATATATTCTCCTGGAAACCCTAATACACGGGGGAGCGACCACAAAAAGATTCTGCCACCTCTGCGGGGCAGAAAGCACCGAGAGAGAAAGAGCTCTCCGACAGATAGATTTCTGCCAGGGAAATTCCTTCCTAGAGAGGGGAGATCATCGCCATCAACACCGTCATCAAGCTAGACTTCATCGGGATCATCATCATCATCCACACCATCATCTCCACCAGCACCATGATGGCGCTTTGTTGACGTGGGAGCTTCTTCTTCTTTATTCGTCGGAAACAGCGCCAGAGAACTTGATGGATGACGTGGATCCTGTTGGGAACCCCAAGAGTAAGGTGTGAAGCAGCATAGCAGAAAGTTTTCCTTCAGTAAGAAACTGAGGTTATCAAACCAGTAGGAGGAAGAAAACATCACATAGGTGTTGCAAGCAACGCGGAGACCTTCACAACACAAACTCAAGACTTTGCCCCAACGAATCAGTGAGGTTGTCAAGCTCACCGGTTTTCTATAACAAAGGATTAAATGTATGGTGTGAAAGGTAATGGTTTGGAACAAGTAAACAAGTAACAGTGGAAGATGTATCAATGGTAAAGATTGGACCGGGGTCCATAGTTCACTAGAGGTGCTCTCCTTAGATAAACAACATGGCATGAAGGGTAAACAAATTACAGCAGGGCAATTGACAGGAACTGAGCAAGGCTTTACAATGCAATACAAGAAAAAAAGATCATATGAGATTTGATTGGGCAATACAACAATATACATAGACCGCCATCCAACTACATCTATGACTAGAAGTCCACCTTCAGGTTATCATCCGAACCCCCTCCAAGTTGCAAGCAACAGACAACTGTTTTAAGCCAAATGTGTAAGGTAAACAATCCACTTGTTCTATGAACAAGAGACCGTTGTTTTTCCCTACTAGAAACATCACATTGATACGTCCAATTTGCATCACCATTCTATATCATAATTTGCCTCTATTCATTGATATATGTCTTATTATGAGGTATTACTTATGTATTTTCCACTATTTTTGCATGTTGGATGATTCTTGGAGGATGAACAGCCGGAGTCTGCATTCTGATGGAAAAGGAGGTGTTTGGTTGCAATTTCACGAAGATCAGAAAAATACCAGAAAAATATGGGAAAATTATATTTTCCCGAAAGACAGAGGAAGCCAGAAGGAGAGGCGAAGAAGGGCCATAGGGGGCCCACCTTGCCCCGCGCCTAGGGCAAGTGTGGCCCACCTGGACGGCCTCCGACTCCGCCCTCTCTCCTATATCTTCCTCACGGAACCCTAACACCAAGAAAGCGACCACAGATAGATTTCCGCCGCCTCTGCGGGGCGGAAAACACTGAGAGAGAAAGATCTCTTCGGCAGACAGATTTCTGCCAGGGAAATTCCTTCCCACAGAGGGGAGATCATCGCCATCAACACCGTCATCAATCTAGGCTTCATCGATCATCATCATCATCCACACCATAATCTCCACCAGCACCATCATCACCACTCCATCCGCTGTAACAATTGTGTTGAATATTGCTTTAGTTCTTAGGAGAAACTTTCCCGGTGCTAATTACTATTGTAGTTGATGCTTGTGAGTGGAACCATTGGATTATTGTTTATGTTTAGATTGTTATCCATTACCATATCATCATAGATCTTGATCCATATGATGTCTCATGAGTAGTTCATTTAGTTCTTGAGGACATGGGAGAAGTGATGTTGTTATTAGTGAATTTGTGTTGAGTTATTATTCAATGGTTTAGTATTTATGTTGTGGTGCTATTCTTCTAGTGGTGTCATGTGAACGTCGACTACATGATACTTCACCATTTATGGGCCTAGGGGAATGCATTGTGTATTTGGCTACTAATTGTGGTGTTGCCGGAGTGACAGAAACCTGAACCCCCGTTAGGACACCTTTGCACAAGGGAGCGTATGATCTTAGAGTTTAAGGCCGTGGTTAGGTTTATATCTTAATTACTTTGCTATAGTTGTGGATGCTTGCAGGAGGTTTAATCACAAGTATGTATTAGTCCAAGTAAGGTCGGTACATTAGCACATGTTCACCCACACAACACTTACAACACCAAAGAAGAGTACTCAGCTATATGAAGCGAAATCACTTGACATAATTCCCATGTGTCCTCGAGAACGTTTGGTCCTTATTAGTATTTCCACCGGCTTATCCTTTGCTAAGAAAGGATTGGGTGTCACATCCCAAGATTTTCCAAATTTTGTTATGTGAAAAATAATTGAATAAAATAAAACTTTGTTGATTTTCAGGGTGAGAAGAAACTTTTTGAATCCATTTGGAAACTTTCAAAACCTATTTGGATCAAATAAAATCCTAAAGGGATTTAAAAAGATAAATAAACAATAAACATAAAAATATTTAAAAATTACTATTTTGGATCTTTTAATAAAAAAAAGATTTGGTTTTCAAATGAAAGGGTAGAAATATAAATAAGAATTATTTTATAGAGCCAAGCCAAGCTTTTGAAATAAAACATTTTTTGTTTTGATAAA
Source organism: Avena longiglumis (assembly GCA_030063025.1). Classification (NCBI taxonomy): domain Eukaryota; kingdom Viridiplantae; phylum Streptophyta; class Magnoliopsida; order Poales; family Poaceae; genus Avena; species Avena longiglumis. The sequence continues at coordinate 484,270,667 of CP125974.1, forward strand.
AATAGTAAAGGTTTATTTAAATAAAATAATAAGGATTTAATATCCAATTTTATTTAAATAAAAGGTTTTACCATTTTAATTAAAACATCAAAACTTATTAAATTATTTTAAATAAGTTTTCCAAGTGTTTAATTATTTTCAAATAAAACCTACTGAATGGTTTTGGTACTATTTTAGATTTCAAAATAAAATTTTTAATAAAACAAATCCTATTTGAATTAAATGAATAAGGTCTATCCATTTAATTATTATTGGACCCTAAAATAAAAATGTTATTTTATTTTAAACAAGTTTTCCAAGTATTCTTCATTTTTCAAATAAAACCTACTGATTGGTTTTGAAAAATATTTAGATTTCAAATGGAGATTTTAAATAAATTAAAACCCATTTGATTTATTAACTAAGGTTCATTTTATTTAATTATAAATGGACCCTAAAATAAAAATATTATTTTTGGTCTTTGGACTTTGGTTTATGTTGTTAAACAGAACCAAATTCAATTGCAAAGTGTGGTGGAAGTTGGATTGTTTTGAATGTTTGATTTGTTTGTTTGAAATTCAATCAGGAAATTCAAACAGAAAAAGAGAAAAGAATCAGACCAAAAAAATATGCAAAGGATACAGCGCAGCCGGCCCAGCCCAACTATCCTATCCCACTAAGCCCAACCATCCCACTGCCCTCTCCCGCAGAAAACGATGCACACTCGCGATTGAACCCACTAAGTCGCAGACAGGTGGACCCCGTTCCTTTTCCTTCTCTCTCGCTGCCAGTGGACTCCACAGCCACGCGGTCATCTTCCCCACCCGCGACCTGTTCTTCCCCAGACCTCGCTGCCGTTCTCTGCCAATCAATCCCCGAGTAAATTCACTTAATTGCAGCGTTGATTCCGCACGGTAACCTCGCTCACTTAAGCTCCCACCCCCCCTCTCCATTTCCCCTCTCGCCTCTCTCGGCCACTGTGTCGCTGGAATCCTCCTCAACCACCACGTCTCCGCGAGCTCCCGTTTAAATTCGCCACCACCGCCAGCCCCATCGCTTCGAGCACACTAGCTTGCTCACCATCATCTCCTGCACTTGCCGTGTTTTCCTCGCTTCGCGTGCTTTTCGCAGTCGACTTCGTCTTCGACTGAACAACGCCGCCGTCCGCTCCAACTCCGACGAGCTCCATAGGTAGTTTCTGACCGCGCCTTTCATTCCTCTTCACACACGCATCTTCGCCAGGACCGTGCGCATCTGACACTGACTTCCGTTTGTCCTGGTACGCGTTGTAGCATCACCGTCGACGACGCCCGAGCATACCTGTCGTCAGACTCAACTCCGGCGAGCCATTGTCCACACCTCCGTGCGCCCCTTCACCAGCCAGTACCACGTTGAGCATCAGCAAGCGTCGACGATTCTGGTGAGCCACCCCACTCCTTCTAGCTTCTCAGACGCGCAACCTCGCGCCGCCAGAGCGCCACATCGCCGCCAGCGCCGCCACTAGTTGGCAAGCGTGCTGCGCGTCGTAGGATCTTGATCCGACGCGTGAGAATAGATTTAACTCGAAGGGGTACGAATAGCTCTGCACCGCACGATCTGTTTAAAATCGAACGCACTGGAGTGCTCGATCCAACCGAAACGGTATGGACGAATCAGAAACAGCCACGTGGCTCAGGCTTCGATTTAAAACAGATTTGAATCTATTAGATTTCCAATTTTGTAAATTGCATAACTTTAGTTCCACACATCCAAAATTTGAAAATTTTATATCAGTGGATTCATAAAATCAATCCCTAGCCGACCATGCCATTTGTTTAGCAAAAATCTTCTGCTAAAATGTTTGTTTTTGCAGAAACATATGTATGCTTGTTTAGGTTATAAAAATTATTCTAAAATGTTTTTGGGGATAAAATCTTTTGCAAATGGTGTGATTTGAACCTACTGACCATAGGAAACACTTTGTGGTTTCAAAAATATATTTGGTGATGCAAAAGAATGAATCTTGGATTTAAAACCAATTCTAGTCAAATAAAAATATGGTTTATTTATTAAAAATGATTTTGGAAGAAAACCATTGGGAAATGTTTTGTTTCAAACTCTCTGAACCTAAACACAAAGTTTTATGGTTTGAAAACACATTTTGTGAATCCTATAGATTAATGCCTTATTGAAAAAAATTACACCACATAAAATGATACCTTGTTTTGAAAATGGTTTATGAAGTGAAAACCTTTTGCAAATGACTTTGCCACTTTATAAAATGACCAATAGGTGTTTTCAAATGTTTATGACCCTATAGGAACCACTCTTTCAAATAAAACAAAGCTTGGCATGCTTGCATGCATTATCTTGTTTATATGATTTTATGTGATGTTTTGCTTGATTGGTAGATTGAGTCTGTACCTTGCTTGATTGAATTGTACTGACTTGAAGAGTGTGATTGTTGCAAGGACAAGGAGTGAACTTATACTCTACCAAAAAGGCAAGTGATGCTTCATACTTTTATCCCATTACTTTCACTATGCATTAGTGATTTTTCTAAGTAAAATTTGCATGGAATTTTGCTAAGTATAACCATGCTATGGGAAATCCTAGTAGATGAAACCTTAGTAAAATTTCCTAAGTTAAGACTCCTACTACTATCATGCTTAGCTTAGCTAATAGAAAACAAGGGTGGAAATATATTCACACTATGGAAAATTTCTAAGTCTGAGGACTTGTGTTTTTGTTTAATAAAACAACTAAGTTAATGAATCACCTGGGTGGAATGGTAATTGCTTGGTGGTTTTTGGTTGAGTGGTTACACAAGGCTAGGGGACTGGTGAACCTTGTGTATCTCACTTGTAGATGGCCACCCAGGAACAAAGAGATTTGAGATGTCAAATGTTGAGAAGCTTCAAGTGCAACCACTTGGCATTATGGGCTCTGCCTAGATCATATAGGTTGCAAGAACTTAGCCATATGGACAGCTGGTGGTAGGGTTTGATAGGTTGGAGCACGTCCATTTTGGTCTAAGGGAAGGCTTCTGAAAGATCTTGTCTTGGGAAACCAAGTCTTGTGGGGAAAGTGCACAACCTCTGCAGATGGAAAAATCTAAGTACTTAGCCAAGTCCATGGCAATGGACAACTTGAGCATCAAGACATGGAAGCTATCAAGAATCTCATCATTCAAATTTCTAAGTTAAAAACTTGTGGTTGAACAAGGGTTAAAGGATCTTCAATCTTTGATTGGGAGATATCTTGGGAAAAAGATTTTGTCAAAGCAAAAAAAAACTTAGTGTTTTCAAATGATAAGGAAAATCTATTTTGAGCAATGCAAGCCTAAGCTCCACTTAGCCAAATGCATATAGATGATAGACTCCACTATACTACCATAGTATCACTTGCCAATACAATTCAAATGTATTGACCCTTGTGGCTGTAACTTGTATGTTGCAGGTTTGATTGATTTAGTGAAGTGTGTTGATTAGGATTACAAAGTCTACAACCAACATGTTTGCCTGTGGCACTTTGAAGATGAAGGACCCCATGCTTATAGATATTCTACTGCAATGTAATGTAATAGCCAAATGAACTATGTAAGATGTAATAAATTATGTTATTCCTGGTTATAAAGTTGTATTATGACCTTTGTTTCTTGATATTACATCTTAACTGTGGATGCTAGCTATTGATCCAGGGACTAGCATTGTAAACACAGGGGACTATACCTTATTAAAGGTTGGGAACTTTACATTGGGCCACTTGTTGCGTTTGTTCTTTATTACTTGCACTTTGTTTAATTGCTTTGTCAGAAAACCCCTAAAAATCCGTTTGCTAAGTATTTGCAAAGAGTTCCTGCTCCTTACCACTAGTCAACACCTTCTGCTCCTCGTTGGTATGGACACTCCTATTTATCGAAAGTACTGCGATACACCCCTATACTTGTGGGTCATCAAGACTATTTTCTGGCGTCGTTGCTGGGGAGTGAAGCGCTATTGAAGAGTGGAACTGGTAAAGGAAACTTCTACTGTGAGTATTGCTTTTTGTTATTGCTTGTTACTTTGTTTCCAATATGGATAACCCACTTGGTTTTCTGTTTGGGAAAACTACTACCACTGCTAGGGTAGTAGATGAACCACAGCCTGTTGAGATAGATCCTTTTAAGATACCTACAAGTATTGTTGATCGTGTTATGGGTAATTATTATTTTGGGGATGGAACTGTTCATCCTGGTGATCACTTGCTTTTTATCCATGAATTATGCGGGTTGTTTAAGTGTGCAGGAATCACAACTGAACAAGTGAAGAAGAAGTTACTCTCCATATCCTTGAAAGGGAGAGCTGAAGAATGGTATAAGCTGCTGAAGAATGGACAATCCATGGAATGGGAGGAAATGGCATCTCTCTTTTATTCTAAATTATATTCTCCCAGTGGGATTCATAAGGATAGAAATCTGATATATAACTTTTTGCCTCATGATGGAGAGAGTACAGCTCAAGCTTGGGGGAGATTGAAGTTACTAATGCTTAAATGTCCTATTCATGAACTCCCTAACAATATTATTATCAATAACTTTTATGCTAGGCTTTCTCTTCATGATAAAGATTTACTAGATGCTTCTTGTGCTGGATCATTCACACGCATGAAGAAAGAAGCTAAATGGGATCTACTAGACCGTATTCAAGAGAACACCGAAGCTTGGGAGAATGATAAAGGAAGAAATTCAGGTATAAACTATGATTATGAATGCATTAAATCTTTTATGGGAAATGATGACGTCCGTGATATTAGCAATGAGTTTGGTCTTGATTCCCAAAGTATTGCCAACTGTTTAAGGCCTTTGCCTCTTACATAGAAATTCCCCAAAAGAAGTGGAACAAGTACCATGCACCTTACAAAGATGTTAATCATGTTCCTGTTAGAATTGCTGAAGTTTGTACTACTAATCATATTGTGCCTGAACCTTATGTTGAGAAAATACCTTTCCCAGCTAAGGTAAAGGAGTATTCTATGATGATTAGTGCAAATAATAAATGGTGAGCAATTGAATATTGAACCTGTGGTAGCTATTGTGAAAGATCTTGACGCTAGAAATATAGAGGATGAGCACATTGTCTTCTATGAAGACGCTTCTAATATTATCTCTCATCCTAGAGAAGCTAGAAAAGCTAGTGTTCCTGTGCTTTCTGTTAAAATTGGTGATCATTGCTATTATGGTTTATGTGATATTGGTGCTAGTTCTAGTGATATTCCTTATGAGCTTTACAGGGAAATTATGCATGAAATTGGTCCTTGTGAGCTTGAGGAAATTGATGTGGTTATTCACCTTGCTAATAAGGAAACCATTTGCCCTATTGGTATTGTAAGAGATGTGGAGGTTCTCTGTGGTAAGATTAAGTATCCTGCTGATTTTCTAGTGCTTAATTCAGCAGCTAGCAAAACTTGTCCTATCATTTTTGGTAGACCTTTCTTGAACACTTGTGGAGCTATTATAGATTGTAAGAAGAAAGTTTTAACTAAGTTTGATGGATATTATTATGAGTTTAACTTTTCCAAATTTTCTAAAGCTCCTTGTGAAAACAGCTTGCCTAATAAAGATCTCAGGATGGAACAACTTGCTTCTACTGATCCAGTTTATGACCTTGGACCTCCTTTTGGTGACTGTAAGTATGCTCATTCTTATGATAAAGTTGTTGGCAGTGACACTTATATTGTCAACTTTATTCAAAGTGCTACTGAAAGTTATTATGAGAGAGGGAAACATGGTTTTATGCATCTCAATAATGTTAAGTTTCCCCGTTTTATTTTGAAAGCTTTGAAGTTGCATTTCTTTTGTCTTCCTATGCTAGTGGCTTTTTGTTTCAACAATTCGTTTTCTCATGATACCCCCATGCATAGGAAGTGGGTTAGACTCAAATGTGTTGGTTATTTGCTTCTTGATGCTCTCTTTCACTCCAGATATATATATCCTATGTGACCATTTTTGAAACTTTCAAGCCTAACTTAAAGGCAATAAAGAAAAGTACTTGTTGGGAGATAAACCAAGAGTTTTTTCGAGTCTTGAAAGTTATTACTTCAGTAATAACCGGGATCACCTACGCGATCTTGATATCGGCAAGTGAACGACTACATCACCCACGAGAATATGCTCTCGTTAACCGCTTTGGATCTTCGAGGGTTAGTACTTTATTGACTCGTTGCTACAATCTAGTAGATAGATATTGGCTTGTGTGTGTTCATGCGATAGAATTTTTTTGTTTTCCATGCTACGAACCCATACAGTGCTATCAGAGCCGTGTCTATATGTAGATCTGTTGCACGAGTAGAACACAATGGTCATTGTGGGCGTTGATGCTTTTGTTGTTGATTGCTTCTTGTGTACTTTGCATCTTGCAGGATGGTGGGATGAAGCGGCTCGGGCTAACCTTACATGACATCGTTCATGAGACTTGCTCCACGCTTGACATGCAACTTGTGTTGCATAAGTGGCTTTGTGGGTGCCTTTTTCTCCCACCATAATGAAGATTCAATTTACAACGGGTGATTGGCAATACTAGTATCAACGTTGTGACTCTTGTTTGTAAGTTATAACGACACTTTATGAAAGCCCCAAACCACGTAAAACATGCAAAGAAAATTAGATGCGTCTAACTTTGTTTTGCAGGGGTGTGTTGTGATGTGATATGGCCATGATTGTGATTATATATGATGTATGCAATGTTCCTTATTGTAAGTCGGCAATCGACAGGAGCCTTATGGTTGTCTTTTAATTTCGTTAAGACCTGCGTGTCTATTATTCAAAGAAGTTGTAATAGTTGATGTTGGCGGACGATAACCATGGAGCGGTGCCATTGACCTTGAAGCCACGCTGGTGATGATGGAGATCATGTTCGTGCTTGAAGATAGAGATCGAAGGCACAATAAGAAAGGCCATATCATATCACATATTTTGAATTGCATGTGATTTTAATCCTTTTATGCATCTTGTATGGCTTATATCGCGACAGTAGCATTATAAGATGATCCCTCTCATAAAATATCAAGTTATAAAGTGTTCATCCTTAGTAGGCACCATTGCCAAAGCTCATTGTTTTGAAGCACCACGTGATGATCAGGTGTGTTATATTCTGCGAGTGTATACAATGGGAGCAAGCCAGATTTCCTCATGCGGAAGCTAAGGTTTGATCTTGACGAGCCTAGCATGTACATACATGGTCTCAGATCATTGAATACGAATGGTAAAGCATGATTCATATAGATGATATGATGCACATCATGATTGTTCGCCTTTGAAACTATATCATGTCACGTCATGATCGGACTTGGTGTAGTAGATTTGGTTCATGTAATCACTAAAACAATGTGAGGGATATTGTTTTGAGTGGGAGTTCAACAGCAATATGATTCAAAGTTGAACACTATTTATCATAAATTAAATCAAAGTGAATTTGCATAGTTGTTGTAGTCATTGGCATCCGTTTACTACCTTGCGTTTAGTTATAATTGAGATAATAGAACTATAGAATTCTGGATAGTTACTTTACCAACTGGTATCGTATTGTTTTGATGTGTTAATCTAAACTTTATAAGTCCTATTGCAAACTTTCAGTAGGTCTGGTTACTTCTTGAAGTTTAATAATTAGTATTAAATCAAGAGTAACAGTTCTGGTGTTAGTATATAAATATCATGTTTGTCTCCATGATTCTTAATATTCAAAAGATTGTTTTAATATCAAGGTTATCGGGGAGCTAAAAGAATTGTTTCAGAAACCATCATGTGTGAAAGATATTGTGAAATCTGAAATGAAGTTTTGTGCAACATGATAGAGTATAATATGGCAAAAGTCATGTTCTCATATTTGATGAGAATTTGCAAAAGGTTGGAGACGTTGGTCGTCCTAATCCTCCAAAAGGTTTTAGAGAGAAACATTATACTCGCAATTCACCGTTATAAGCTAAAGTATCTTGATCATGAATAGTTCCATGATAAGGATGAATATTTGATGTAGGTAAAATGTTTACTACAATAAAAGATTACTAAAGAAAATGGAATTTGAAAGAACACCAAACATTTGATGATGGTGATCTACTTCAAAGTGCAAGTCCAAAGACATTGGTATTTAACTATACATGCTTTGGACTATGTGTCATGAGTATGGCGCCATTGTTAATGTTGATAGATTCTTTTGAAAGGATAAAGAAATACTGAAAGAGAAATCTAAGAAATATTTGGCAGAAGAGAAAAGACTAGAATTGTTTAGCTTAGGTATATAGAATATATACATGTTATGGCTATATTCTTTGCTTGTTAAACAATGTGGTTCTTAAGTGTTGGATACTGAATTTGTTGGCATGAATCGTCATACAAAACAACACAATTCATGAACTACAATGGCCTAAGTAACTAGCAAAATAATATGTGATGATATTCATCGAGAACAAATAAAGGTTGTTTTGTTGCTTGTTAGTATCAAAGGTTGCCTTGAAGATTTGTTTTATCGGGTATTATGAGAACAAAATGGTTGTTCAAATAATTTCCGTATTCCATGAAAGATGGATGATATACAAGTCTAGTTGGAGAAATCACATCCATAAGATAATACTAAAAATGTCAAAAGACAATTGATTGAAAGATCACTTAAGAAGTGACATCGCCATTTAAATTATAGTGGAAAGAAAACATGAAGAAACCCCATACTTGATGGAATTTTGGAGTCTTTCGATTATGATCAAATGACCCTTGCGAAACTTTCCTAGAGATAATTAAAACTCTGTTCATGGGCCAAAAGGAACGAATGACTAGATTATTGGAACTTGTACATATTGTTGTGTAGTCAAGAAGCGATGGATTTCAACTTCATATGCTTTCTCTAAAAAAAAATTGAGTGAATATATGAATATTTACTTAATGAGGATGAAGTGTGAAACATTTGAAAAGTTCAAAGACTTTCAAGATGAAGTGCAAAATCAATGTAACAAGAAAATAAAGAATTTATGATAGGATCATAAAGGAAGATTTTTGAGTTACAAGTTTATCATAACACCTAAGATTTGAGAAATCGTTCCGTGGATTTGCGTTTCCCGAAACACCATATGAGTATGGAATAATCTAGATATGCAATGAAACCTTGTTTGACATGGTAAGATCAAAGGTGTAATTCATAAAACTGCCATTATATTTTAAAGATTAAAAGTTTTAGAGACTACCGATTTTTCACTGAAAAGATCTCCATCATGATCCATTGAAATGACACCATATAAAGTTAGGGTTTGGGATAAAACCCAAGTTGTCCTTTCTTAAACATTGGTATGCATAAGTAAGATGTTTACAGCCAAAGTAGGATGAGCATGTCTTTGTAGGTTATTTCGTATAATCGTTGGGTACTCCTCCATAACACCAAATACAAAAGTATTTGTTGCTTAGAACGTCAAGTTTCTTGAGAATAATTTTTTCGTGAAAATTTAAGTGGGAGGACAATAGAAATTTGATAAGGTTAAAAGAACCTTAGCTATATGTGCAAAGTTGCACAACGCGGAAAAATGTTCCGGAGGCAGCAATAATGCTCATGGCTCATGTGGCTCAAAGGTTGTGGTCACGGAGGTCTAAGTTCCTATTGAACCTAGTAGGTAGAGTAAACAATCAAATACTAGGATTTGAAAGTAAATCATTGTTATTTGATAATGATTAACCGACTATATGCAAAGAAGCGATGATGGGCCCTGACTCCGTTGTAACACCCTCAGAATCGGGCCTATGCAAGTTTGAACAAAATTTGCCAAACCCGCATAGAAACGATTCAAAGGTGCCCACCAGGCACTTTCGTGCGGGTGGAAAACGAAGTAATAACATTACACAACAGTCCTCGATGGGACCCACAGAACAGATATATATAACAGCGACTCAAAGAGTCAAGAATACAGATATAAGGTACAAAGATCCAATCACCTTGAAATAATCGAGCGTCCGACTACGGACAAGATGCAAATGGGGCTAAGAGCCCTGAAGAATAACCAATGGCGTCCATAACCCTGCCCAGGCCTAGCCGGAAGGGTAACCCTGCTAACGGCGTCGATCTCAAACCTGCTTAAACAAAAGGGGTGCCGACAAAGGGCAAGGGAAAAAGAAGGAGCGTCAGTACTGAGGCCAGTACACGGCGAGGCTAGAATTCGGCGGTCCTCGCCTACATAGGTATGGTGGACTGAGCGGCAGCGGCAGCATGCACTAAACAACCTATAGAGACTCGATACAACTGGCGGCTATCAGAGAGGGGTAAGAAAGACCTATTCGGATCCAACCGGATGCTATCATCAAACAAACCCATCCTGGCGTTTCCCCCTCGAGACCATCGAGGAAGTCAACCGAGGAACTCACACAGTTGGCAGTTTTACTTATTCAGTTATAGTTGCGGCACTTTACTAGTCAGGTTTAAATAATCGTCCTGATAAAGTAAACAGTGGGCACTTTTAGTTGACCATTCCGTTATAGTTGCGGCAATTACTAATCAAATACAGATAGCATGATATAATCCCAAAACCCAGCAGTTGTTGGTACTTTTATTCAGCCAATTCCGTTGTAGTTGCCATACTTACTAGTCAGGTACAACGGTCGCCAGCGACAACCAAACAAGCAATTGTGGGCAGTATTAATTAGCCATTCCATTATAGTGAAGCTGATTACTAGTCAATATAAGTCAAATTTATAGCAGTAACTTTAGTTATGCTTGTCTATGATCGAGATACTGTGCTCCAAGTCGTCCATATCCGCGGACACGGCTTTTAAAGTTTTACCCGCCGGGTGCACCAATAGCAACACACGCCGATCAACCTCGGAAAACCAAATCAAAACCCAACGAGGCTTTCACGATCGAACAATCACAGATTCAGAAATATTTCAGGGGCCACCCTTAAGTAGAATCCATAACGGAGTAAGCAAGCTCCGAGACGGCCTCAAGGTTATGGGGACGGTGTGAACGATCGGGAACCCGAAAGTGTGGCTGGGCTTGTCGACACGCGGAATCGTGCCATGATCCTAACAAGACAAAGGTGCAGACTGCACAATTTAAATACGTAAAGTAGCATAGCATGGCATAAGTACAGATCGTAAATAAAACCTCAAACTAGTTTGTGGCCCCAAGAAATAAGACTGAATCAAGCTCGCTCGGGGTCCCATATACCTCCCGGATGTGGATAGCGCAAAAATCAAGGAACAGTATCAAGTACTCGGGGTCTTACGGGACACAAGTGGGCGCTCGAAACCAAATATTTTCTATCACCCACCGATGCCTCTGCTTATTCAATTTTAGTTGTTAAACAGAAATTAAAGTGACGATAAGTAAAACTAGCATCATCTCCAACATCAACATGCGGCAATACATCAAGAATCGTGGCATATGACACACATCAAGACTTGAGCAAGCAACTATGACGCTAAGTCCAGCTAGCTACCAAACAATGTAATAGGATGTGTCCAAGGCAATATAGGGTCGCACGGTATACCATGTACGGAAACTAAAGCATCGCAACACAGATAGCAATAGATCAACAGGAGGGAAGTAAATACTATAAAAGTAAGATAGGTAGAAAGGGGGAGATGCTCGCCTGAAAACATTGTCGAAGGGTTCAACCGAAGATCGGGGCGAAGCTCACATCAACTCAACGGCCTTATCCGCGAAGAACCAAAACACTAGAAGAACACCGGATGCAATATTTAATACAACGGCAGAAGATCGGCATGATGCATGTTTGATGAATGACATGGCAAAGATGCGATGCAATTAGGTCATATTAAGGGGAACCGGGGTCCCAACAATTAATTGAATGGTTCAAGTTATTTAGAATCCCCGCAATTAAATGTTGTTATAACAAGGCAAGATAAGATACCGGTTCACTACACAAGTTTAAATGAGGCCAATATGAGACTAGATTTGCCCGCATATGGGCCCCATATTTAATTATTAGGTGAATCGGCATAAGGCCCCCAAACCAATGACATGCATGCGAGATGAATGATTCATATGCAACAAGTTGTATGTTTAGCATTTATACAAAATAGGACTCGGGAGAAGGGGTCACACATTAGGGTTCTCGACGTTCTTGGGGTTCCGGGGTTCGGGGTCGGTCTCAGGGTCCAGGGTTCGACGGGACGTTCTCGGCTCCGGGGTCGTTCTCGATTTACGGGGGTAGATCTTGTCGTTCCGGAAAGCCGGACTTGGTTCGGTGTCGGGGCGTGTCGAATTCTTCCGGGCCAATGCCGTTCTTATCGTCGTGCCGATCTTGTCGGGCCCGCGCTTCGGATTCCGTGAGGCGACCTTGGCACTCCGTGCCCATGAAGCAGAACTTGTCGATTCCATTCCAACGGCCTTGTTGTCTGAGGCGAAGATCATAGGGTCTCCGGGGTCTTGACGGCTTCGGGTCCGAGAGGGAGATCTTGGCGTCGGGGTTTCCGTGACGAAGATCTTGTCGCGCGGTGTCAAAGCTTCCGGGAAGGAGATCATGAGGTTCCGGCTCTGGTGGTTCATCGGGTTCGAGTCGGCGTCGATCTCGGATTTGCCCTACACGGTCTTCGGGAACTTGAGTCCGAGGTTCGCCCCTTGGGTGGTACTTGTCGCGTTCGAGGGGTACTAGAAGTCCGGATGGAGATCTTGGCGAGGCACCGCACGGGTTCGGGGTCTCGGCGAACGGCGAGGGCGCCACGGCTCGCCGAGCAGCGATGGAAGGCGCCGGGCAGGTCGGTGACGGAGGGCGCGCAGAGGCGGCGTCGGGCACTGCGGGCGCAGAGATGCAGATGGAGAAGGCGACGGGAGAATGGAGGACGCGCCGGCGCGCGGAGGCGGAGAGGAACGGTTCGGGCGGCGAGCTCGCGCGGTGAAGGACGGGCGAGCCAGGCGGGGGACGGGCCGGCCGAGGCGACGCGGCGGCCGCGGCGGGCGAGGTGAGGCGCCCCGCGACGGGACTCGGTGGCGGTAGCGCTCTGCAGCGGGCGCGGCCAGGAAGGTTGGCGAGCCGGGCGGGCTTGGCGGTGGCGGGCACGCGGAGGAGGCAGCAGGGAGGCGGGTGCTGCGAGTCGCGCGGGCGGAGGGGGAGGCCGCGAACGCGGCGGGCGACGGTGGAAGCGGCCGTCGGCGAGGGCGGCGCTGGCGGAGCGACGGGCGAGGCGGCGATGGAGCGGCGGGCGGCGGGCTCGGCAGCAGGGTCGGGCGGCGGACGGAGGTGTGCGCGGCGAGGGCTCGGGCGAGGTTGGTGAGGGCGTGGCGGGGCCGGTGGAGGCAGGCAGCTGGGCCGCGAGGCGGCTCGAGAGGCGAGGCGGCGCCAGAGGGTGGCTCATGCAGGCGAGCATCTCCGGCGCTGGAGGCTGATGGCGGGCAGACGCCGTTACTGCGGGGCGGGAGGCTCGAGGGCGGGCTTGCAGAGGAGAGGTCGCTGGGAACGGTGAGGGAGGAGGCGCGCGTGGGGCCCAGCGGAGAGGGTGAGGCGAGGGGGATGGCGGGTGGTGGCGGACGGCGGTGAGGTGGAGGAGGAGGCCTGCGGGGCGGGGCGCGGCCATGGAGCGACGGGGGCGAGGGGAGGAGCGCAGAGAGAGAGAGAGCGAGCGCGGGGTGGGGAGCGAGAGGAAGAAGAGAACCAGGGAGGAAGGGGGCCGAGCGTGGCGTGCGTGCAGGGTGGGTCCCAGGGGAGGTGGGACCAGGCCAGGGGGGGGGTGCAGGCGCGTGTGGTGTGGGGATGGAGAGCGTGCGTGTGTAGCGTGACAGGCAGGGTGTACCGCGGGAAAAAGGGAGAGAGGGGGCTGAGCGGGTAGGTGGGTGGGACCGGGGCAGGTGGGGGGTGGGATCCCGAGGTGGCGCGGGGCGGGAAAGCATGTGGGGGCGGCGGCTTTGCTGGGTGTGTGCGTGAGCGCATGTGAGGGAGGGGAGAGGGAGTGGGGTTGGGTCTAGTCTAGGTGGCAAAAGGGGATTGGGTGAGGAAGAGGAGTGGTTGAGGTGGCGTCCAGCGATTGGTCCGGGTGAGGTGGCAGGCTGGGTTGGGTAGATTAGTTGGTAGGCTTAGAAAAAGGGGTGGACCGATTATAGAAAATGGGGGTGGTCGTTCGGGTCGATGTGGCCCGTTCGGCTGCCCCCACTAAAAAAATAATTTAATATTTATTTTATTTTCAAATATCTTTGTAACTCGTTTCAGACAAACAAAAATATCCGGAACATCCGGGGCTGGCGTTTGAATAAAAGTTGGGGCGTCTTATAAACCAAAACGGGTTTTGCGAAAATAGTTTTGGCAAACAATGCATGATGATGACGATGCAATGCACAAATTCAACGCGATTTTCTAGTAGTGGTTTTGCGGGATGCCACATCCGTCATATGGTGCCAATGTCGACAATCGTATCCGTGTTTGTGTACCATGCCTCCACCAAGTTTAACCGACACCAAGTGCTGCCTCACCAGCAAGCCAAGATCTCGATGTCAAGACCAACCCGATTCCCACACTTCCGATGCGGGAACATGGTGCCAATTGAGGAAACGCCAAATTCTTCTACCCGGAGTCCGAGATCAAACCCAAACTCGTCGAACCCTCATAACCCAAGATTGTCAAACCCCTCATGTGTGACCCATATCTGAGCCCTTATTTTTATTAAATGTTGACCCATATCTGGTTCCCATTTAAAATTGTGTAGCGAACCGGTGATATATTTTGCCATGTTAAGACAACATTTAAATTGTGGGGTAACTAAACAACTAGAACCATATAATTAAATGTCGAGACCCTGGTTCCGCTTAATATTGCCTAATTGCATCACACCTTTTCCATGTCATACATCATACATGCATCATGCCCGATCTTCTATCGTAGTATTAAATAGTGCATCCGATGTTTCTTCTAGTGTTTTGCTTCTTCGCGGATAAGACCGATGAGTTTATGTGAGCTTCGCCCCGATCTTCGGATGAACCTTTGGCAATGTTTTCAGGCGAGCATTCTCCCCCTTTCTAGCTATTTTACATTTCAGGTCTTTATTTCCTTCTATTGATCTATTGCTATCTGTGTTGCGATGCTCTAGTTTTCGTACCCGGATATCCCCTACAGCCTCTATATTGCCATGGACACATCCTATTGCTTGTTGATTGATAGACAGTCAGCCTTGCGAGTCGTAGTTGCTTGCTCAAGTGTTGCTTCGCGTCGTCGATGTTCCATCGTTGTTGGGTGGTTGACACATGCTTAATGGTGGAGTGGATCAAGACTTTAATTATTGTTTAATAACTAAAATTGAAAGTAGGTAAATAATGCAGAGGCACCGGTGGGTAATAGACAATATTTGATTTTTAACCTCTCACGGGTGTCCCGAAGGACCCCGAGTTCTTGACACTTGTTCCGAGATCGAGCGCTCTAACCACAGGTGGGGTGTGTGGGCACCCCTATCGATTAGTTCCTGATTTCAAAGTATTTTACCGGGGGCCACAAAGTAGTTTGGGGCTTTATTACTATATTATACTTATGTCATGCTTTACTACTTTATTTACGATTGCGTGTGGAGCGCCTGTACTGTTTTGGAACCAATGGGGAATTTTTTCGCGGTATCGACAAACCCAGTCACACTTTTGGGTTCCCAGTCGTTTACCGCCATTGTCACAAACCTCTGGGTCAGTCTCGGAGACCGGCCGACTTTGTTGCGGGTATCTTAGTGGGGTTGGCCCCATGTGCTTGCTTTGGGTCTGGGAAACGTCGTGTCCGGAACCCCGTCGACATACCGTTGGGTGTATGTTTTGTGATCTTGTACCTACCTGATATGACAACCAGGGTGTAGGTGCGTGTGGAAACTTTGGTGCACCCCTGCAGGGATAAATCTTTTCGAGAAGCCGTGTCCGCGGTTATGGACGACTTGGAGCACAGTTCTCAATCATAGATGTCACATCCCAAGATTTTCCAAATCTTGTAATGTGAAAAATAAATAAATAAAATAAAACTTTGCTGATTTTCAGGGTGAGAAGAAACTGGAAACCTTCAAAAACTATTTTGATCAAACAAATCCTAAAAGGATTTGAAAAGATAAACAATTAATAAAGGAAGTTTCAAAATATTTGGAATTACTATTTTGAATCTTTTAATAAAAAGATTTGGTTTTCAAAAGCAAAGGATAGAATTATAATTAAGGATTATTTTATAGAGCCAAATTAAACCTTGGCCAAGCTTTTGAAATAAAAGGTTTTGCTTTGATTAAAAGAGTAAAAGTTTATTTAAATAAAATAATAAGGATTTAATATCCAAGTTTATTAAAAATAAAGGTTTTACTATTCTAATTAAACATCAAAACTTATTTATTTATTTTAAACAAGCTTTCCAAGTATTCTTTATTTCCAAATAAAACCTACTGATTTGGTTTTGAAAATATTTAAATTTCAAATAGAGATTTTAAATAAATCAAATTATATTTTGATTTAATAAACAAGGTCTTTTTATTTAATTATAAATGGACCCTAAAATAAAAAAATATTATTTTATTTTAGGACTTTGGTTTATTGTTGTTAGACAGAACCAAAACTCAATACAAAGTTTGGTGAAAGTTTGATGTTAATTGAATGTTTGATTTGTTGTTTGAATTTCAAAACATAAAATAGATATAGAAAAAGATAAAAGCATTTGAAATAAAAAAATAGAGTCAGACGCAGCCCAACTGGCCAAGCCCAACAAGGCCCAACCAGCCCAGCTACTCCCCACGCGCGAATCGTTTTTTCACCTGAACCCGCACCCGCAGAGCGACTGACCGGTGGCCCCTCTTCCCCTCTCTCTCCCCCACTGACGACAGGACCCCACCTCTCCTGTTCGTCGTTTCCACCCGCCGCTGACCACGCCCGGCCGTTCCTGCCGTTGAATGCTCGCGTTAATTCGCCGTAACGCCGGAGTGATTCCGCTCTACAAATGCGTCCTCTTAATCACCCACATCCCCTCTCCATTTCCCCCCAGACCGCTCTCTCCCTCTGCCTCCAGGCTGCGACTATTTCGCCCCGCACCGCCACTGCTCCGACCACCGTCCCCATCCAATTCCGGCGACTCTGCGCCACCCCTTGCCTCCCCAAGCACACAGACACATTCCCCAGACCTAGGCGCTTCTCCCTGTGCCTTCCATTCACCTGCGGGCGCCCCAGAGCGTCGACTCCGACCACCTCTGAGCACCACCACGTCTGCTACTTTCTCCGGCGACGTCCCCTGGTAAGCACAGACCGCCCCACGCCCTCTCGTTCATGCTCTTGCACTCGCCACACTCGACTGCATCTAACCGTGTCCTCATTTTGCCTCGGAGTGAACCACAGCGTCGCCCCCGACAACGACCAGAGCCGCCCGACGCCGTCCCCCACTCCGGAGAGAAATCCCGCTAGAACCAGAGCGCCCCTCGACGAGCTGACCGTACCTTGAGAATCAGAGCGTCACCGCGATCACTGTAAGCACCCTCAGCTTCTTCTTTGCTTCCTGTAGCTGCCGTAGTGCCACCGCCTGACCGTGCGCCGCCGCCAGCCACCGTCGGCGCCGCTCGTGTTTGGTCAAGTCAACCAGCACCGTTAGATTTCCATCTGGCGGCTTAGAAAGAATCACTAAACGAAGAGGTACGGGCAAATCTAAACCGCACCATCTCACTTAGATCCAACGGACGTAGTTGCGCGATCCACGCGAACCGGTACCGCCCAATAAGAACGCGCCGTGTGGCACCAGTTCTGTTTAAAACATAAATTGAAATCAGATTGATATGCAAATTTGAAAACCTTGTAACTTTTGATCCACACGTACAAAATTTTCAAACTTTATATCAATGGAATCAGTGGAACAAGCCCTATCCAACCATGCAATTTGTTTAGTAAAAAGCTTCTCGTAAAATGTTTGTTTTTGCAGAAACATTTGTATGCTTGTTTAGGGTATAAAAATTATTCCAAAATGTTTTTAGGGTTGAAATCTTTGCTAATTAGTTTGTGGTGAACCTACTGACCCTAGGAACCAACTTATGGATTTAAAAATATATTTGGTGAAGATTAGGATTGAAAAATTGAATTAGCCCATTTCTAGTCAAATAAAAGTATTGATTTTGCTATGAAAATGATTTTGGAGTAAAAACCTTTGGAAAATGATTTGAATCAAACCTACTGACCCTAAACACCAAGTTTTGAGAATTAACAACTTATTTGGTGAACAACATAAAGTGTTTGCTTTGATAAAAATATTTTCCACCACATAAAATAATGAATGGATTTAAAAATGGTTATAGATAAAACCCTTTTGCAAATGACTTTGCCACTTTGGAAAATGACCACTTTGAAACTTTACAATGTGTAGAGCCTAGTAGAAACCACCTTTGCAAATAAAACTACCTTTTGCATGCTTGCATGCATGACTTAGTTCCTATTATTTTATGTGTGTGAATTGCTTTAGTATTGGTTGGAATGCTAGTTGATTTTGGGTTTGCTTGATTGATTTGTAGAGAAGTTAGAAAAGTGCTAGCAAGATCAAGAAGTGAACCAACATTCCCTACCAAAAAGGCAAGTGACACTATCATCTAAAGTCCTACTATTTTCATTATACTTAGTGGATTTGGAAAACATGCATGAAAAGAATTTCTATACTTATGCTATGCTAAATCCTAATAGGATACCTTATATATTCCTTAGTGAAACAATGTAGTTGTAAAATGCTTAGCCATGCAACATATTTTGAGAAGAGATACATGTTGAGATTTTATAAAGATGAGAAAAGACCTATGTTTTATATAATAAAACAAGTACTCAATGAACCACCTGGGTGGACAAGGTTACTCAAGTTTTGGACAAGGTGGCAACAAAAGGAACCATGTCTATGGCAATCTCTTGTGTTGTTCACCAAAAGAAAACCACCCAGGGACTTAGATATTGAACATGTTTCTCCAACTGTGGCTTTCGTGTACAGCCACATGCTACATATGGATATGGCTTAGTCAACTACATTGGGAAGACCCATGCATTGTCTTCAGGTTACTAAAAATGAGGGAACTCGAAAGCCTACATGGGTGCCTGAAGACAAGCTAGCAATGGTGTATGGGAGGACCCTTTGGAAAGACTTCGTCACATTCTCAATCTGCCAGTATTCCATCTTGGTGAGTACTTATCCAGCGGCCAATGGTGGCATCAAGATGAGATTGTGTCATGTGGGTAAAGTGTACAACTTCTGCAGAAGATAATAAAATCTAAGTACTTAGTCGTGTCCCCGGTTATGGACAATACTGAGCAATTAAAGCTTGAAGCTATGGGAAATCTCGACATTCCAATTTCTAAAAGAAAAACTTTAAAGTGACAACAAAAGACTTGAAGCACTTGGGGGTACCAAGGAGCTCAAGAGATTTTGATAAAAACTTAAAGCACTTGGGGTTTTACCAATGAGATCAAGGGATTTTGATAAAAACTTGAAGCACTTGGGGATTTACCAAGGAGCTCAAGAGATTTTGACAAAGACTTGAAACACTTGGGGATTTACCAAGGAATTCAAAAAGATTTGACAAAAGGAACAAAACCATTTTGAAAAGATAGGATAAATTATTGCTTACTGCAAATGAGCCTAAAACTCTACTTAGCCAAATATGCATGTAATAATAGGATCCACTTATATTCAACATAGCAGTGAAACTTGCCAATACAATTCAAATGTATTGACCCTTGTGGCTGTAACTTGTATGTTGCAGGTTTGATTGATTTAGTGAAATGTGTTGATTAGGATTACAAAGTATACAACCAACATGTTTGCCTGTGGCACCTTGAAGATGAAGCACCCATGCTTATAGTTATTCTGTTGCAATGTAATGTAATAGCCAAATGAGCTATGTAAGATGTAATAAAATTACTTTATTCCTGGTTATAAAGTTATATTATGACCTTTGTTTCTTGATATTACATCTTAACTATGGATGCTAGCTATTGATCCAGGGACTAGCATTGTAAACACAGGGATCTCTGCCTTATTAAAGGTTGGGACCCTTACAATAGACAACTATAAATAAAGTTTACTATTATAATTTGACTTGTATCCGATATAACTAGTAATCAGCTTCACTACAACGGAATGTCTAAATAAAAGTACCAACAACTGCTGGGTTTGGGATATCTCATGCTAATTGTATCTGACTAGTAAGTGTTATAACTACAACGGAATGGTTAACTAAAAGTACCCACTGCTTATTATATCAGGATGACTATCTATACCTGACTAGTAATTGCTGCAACGATAACTGAATAAATAAAACTGCCAACTGTGTGAGTTCCTCGGTTGACTTCCTCGTTTGGTCTCGAGGGGGAAATACTAGGATGGGTATGTTTGGTGGTAGTATCAGGTTGGTTCCGAATAGGTCTTTCTTATCCCTCTCTGATAGCCGACAGTTATATCGAGTCTCTATAGGTTGTTTAGTGCATGATGCGCTGCCGCTTCAGTCCACCATACCTATGTAGGCGAGGACCGCCAAATTCTAGTCTCACCGTGTGCTGGCCTCAGTATTGACCGCTCTCTTTTTCCTTTGCCCTTTGTCAGCACCCCTTTTGTTTAAGCAGGTTTTGAGATCGACTTCGTTAGCAGGGTTACCCTTACGGCTTGGCCTGGGCAGGGTTATGGACGCCATTGGTTATTCTTCAGGGCTCTTAGCTCAATTTGCATCTTGTCCGTACTCGGACGCTATATCGTTTTAAAGGTAATTTGGATCTTTGTATTGTATATCTGTATTCTTGACTCATGGATTCATTGTTGAATATATCTGTTCTGTGGGTTCCATTCTGGACTAATGTGTAATGGTATTACTTCGTTTTCCACCCGCACGAAAGTGCCTGGTGGTCACCTTTGAATCATTTCTATGCGGGTTTGGCGGGAATCGCTAAAACTTGCATAGGGCCAATTCTGAGGGTGTTACACAAGTTTAGCATAACACCTAAGATTTGAGGAATCATTCCATGGATTTGCGTTTCCCAAAACACCATATGCATATGGAATAATCGAGATATGCAATGAAACCTTGTTTGACATGGTAAGATCAAAGGTGTAATTCATAAAACTGCCATTATATTTTAAAGATTAAAAGCTTTAGAGACTACCACTTTTTCACTGAAAGAGTTCCATCATGATCCGTTGAACTGACACCATATAAAGTTATAGTTTGGGATAAAACCCAAGTTGTCCTTTCTTCAACATTGGTATGATATGCATAACTGAGATGTTTACAACCAAAGTCGGATGAACATGTCTTCGTATGTTATTTCGAATAATCGTTGAGTATTCCTCCATAATACCAAAGACAAAAATGTTTGTCGCTTGGAACGTTAAGTTTCTTTGATAAGGAATTTTCCGTGAAAAGTTAAGTGGGAGCCGATAGAACTTTGATAAGGTTAAAAGAACCTTAGCTATATGTGCAAAGTTGCGCAGCGCTAAAAAGTGTTCCGGAGGCAGCAACAATTGTGGTTACGGAAGTCAAAGTTCCTATTGAACTAAGTAGGTCGGGTAAACAATCAAATACTAGAATTTGAAAGTAAATCATTGTTGTTTGACAATGATGAACCGACTATATACAAAGAAGCGATGATGGGCCCTGACTCCTTCAAATGTCTTGAAGCCATAGAATCTGTGATAGTTCCATACACGAGAAATCAAGCTTTGAACTTGAAAGACCTTCTAGAAAGGTGTAAAACCTTACAGTCATGTTTGGATCTATAAAAAATAGACATGGATGTTTCACATCCATGAAATAGTTGACATGTTAGGAAAGAATTCACAACAATATTCAAAGGTTGACTATGACAAGATTTGATCTTTCATAGCGATATTTAGTCTAGACCGATTAATGTAGCAACCACTGCATATAATGTTGTTATGTGGTAGTTGAATAAACAAAAAAAGTTCTTCTAATAGAATTGTTACCTAGGACGTGTGCATAACACGGTCCAAAGGGTTTTGTTAATTAAAAGGATGCTAAAAGCATATGCAAACTTCAATGGTTGAAGTAAGAATCGTAGAGTTGGAATCTTCACCATGATGAAACTGTTAAAAGAGTTTAAATTCATCAGAGACGAGGAATATGCTTACATTTGCAAGAAAGTAAGTGGGAGCACTAAGACATATTTCTAATACATTATGTGGAATACATATTGTTGATTGGAAATCATGTATCTTTTATTAACACATGTTAAGAATTTCATCTCGATGAAATACTTAGGCAAAACCCGAATATTTGGCATCAATATCTATATAGATAGATTGAGACACTAATATGGTTGTGCCAAATGTATATAGATGAGATATTAAAAGAGTTGAATATGGAAATGACAAGAAAGGTTCTTGCCACACAGAAAAGGATTAAATCGAAATTCAAGTGTATTGACACTTGATAAGTGAAACAAAGATTCAAGTATTTTTGATACTTGATGAATGAAATCACAAAGAGTATTTTTCAAATCATACTATGATATGTACACATCTAGATATGTCCTATACTCTAAATGTTATGAGCATATACCAGAATGATTGATAAGATGATTATTGGACGATAGTAAAGATATTCTTATGATCTTTTAAAAGAACTAAGAATATGTTGTTTTTGTAGAGGTGACAAATAGATAGATAGTTCAGTGTAAAGAGTTACATTGATACTAGTTTTGTCACGAAGTATAAATTAAGTTTACCTCAATTTAAACTATGAGTGGCAGAATGTAATGGAAATGAGATTCCATGATGGATTTGGATGAGTTCCAAATTTAAGACATTGTGATGGATACTACAACAAAAGGCTAAGTATATGACTGTTATTATAATAGCTAAAGAGGGTATTTGTGTCAAGTAGTTTGATTATAAAACTAGGTGTGGTTCACAACATGCTAGTACTATGAAGATATATTGTACGACAATATTATCAACATGTTTTAACCCCAAGGAACTAAAGGTCTCACCAAAGTACCAAATTTATACAATGCCATCTCATTAGAGAATGAGTGATGTGTAGAGACACAAAGACATGAAATTTCACATGGACCTGTAAGTGTCGGATCCGAAGTTCGGTTGGCCACTAGCAATCGTGTAAATACAACACCAGAAAGCCATATGTGTTGAATACACAAAGTTTTGAAACTAGATTATTGTCTCTAGTGCAAGTGGGAGACTGTTGGAGATATGCCCAAGAGGCAATAATAAAGTGGTTGTTATCATATCTTCGTACTTATGATAAATGTTTACATACCATGCTATAATTTTATTAACCTAAAACATTAATACTTGTGTGGTTTGTAAACATAAAAGAGTCCCTAGTAAAGCCTCTTGTTAAACTGGCTTGTTGGCTAATATATGATCATGATTTCCTGATCATGAACATTGAGATGTTATTAACAATAAGGTCATATCTTAGGAGAATGATGTGATGGACATACTCCTATAGTTAAGCGTAGCATAAGATCAAGTCATTCAAATAGTTCACTTGCTATAAGCTTTCTGATACATAGTAACCTAATTCCTTCGACCATGAGATCATGCTAATCACCATCACCGGAAGGATGCTTTGATGACATCAAACACCACACCATAACTGGGTGGCTATAAAGGTGGCATTGAGTGTTCGGAAAGTATGCGTTGAGGTACATGGATCAAGAGTGGGATTTGTCCATCCATATGATGGATAGATATATTCTGGACCCTCTCGGTGGAATGTCATCCAATTAGCTTGCAAGCATGTGACTGGCTCACAAGGGATCACATATCATGGGAACGAGAAAAGAATACTTATCGGTAACAAGGTTGAACGATCATACCTCGGATAAGTAAAATATCGCGAGACAAAGGGAAATTGGTTTTGTATGTAAATGTTTCATTCGATATCAAAGTGATAGTAGAAATGTGTGGGAGCCATATGAATTTCCAGATTCCTCTATTGGTTATTAATCGGAGAAGAGTCTCGATCATGTCTGCATAATTCACGAACCGTAGGAAGACACACTTAAGGATTCGATGTTGTTTAGTAGATATGGAATGTGAGTAAAGAGACTGAATGTTGTTCGGAGTCTCGGATGGGATCCGGGATATCACGAGGAGATCCGGAATGTTCCGGATAATAAGATTCATATAAGGAAAGTCCAATTTCGGAGTTCAGGAATGATTCCGGTGTTTTCACTGGAATGTTCTAGAAGGGTGTAGAAGGTTCACCATCCGGAAAGGTAAGGGTACATGGATGTGTCATGACAAAGTGTAATGGTTGCATCATGTCCTAGGTCACTTGGCTGGACACTTGGAAGAGAGAAATCAAACTCTAATCTGAAAGTCAAAAAGGCAGTTTGAAAAAGTCAAATCCCAACATGGTTTCCGAGTTAGGGAGGGTTTCTAAGTTAGGGAGGGATTCCACCTGGGCTGGGAACACCCTTGGACGCCTCCCCACCTATATAAGGAGGGGTGGGGGCGCACCCCAAGGTATCCCCCTTGCCCTAGGCACCCAAGACCCAATCCCTAGGCCGTCACTGCCCCCCAAGCCGCCGACGCCCTAGATTCCCTCTAAACCGCCACTGTCGTCTAGCCTAAACCATAGCCGCCGGCTGCCCTCTTCCCTTGGCATCTAAAACCTAGATCGTCGAGGCCCTCTTCTACTCCACCATACTCGCTCCGGCTTAGGCGAAGCCCTGCGGGATCTCCCCTCTACTTCTGACACCACGCCGTCGTGCTGCCACAATCGCGAGGAGAGAGCTACAACCTCTGCTGCCTGCCAGAACAAGGGAGAGGAAGGTCTTCATCGAGTATCGTACGTGTGACCGACTACGGGAGCGCTGCTGGAACGCGGCGGCGGAAGGATCTCCTACGAGATCTTGAGATCGGCAAGTGAACGACTACATCACCCACGATAATCTACCCTCGTTAACCGCTTTGGATCTTTGAGGGTTAGTACTCTATCGACTCGTTGCTACAATCTAGTAGATAGATCTTGGCTTGTGTGTGTTCATGCGATAGAATTTTTTTGTTTTCCATGCTACAAACCCCTACATATTCTTGAATATTTTAATAGATGCTTTCCACAAATGAAAGAGTCTAATGCCTTGCAGGAGCCTATGGAACAAGAAATTGTTGAAACTGGAAGCTCATTAGATGAAAAAGAGGAGGAGAGTGATGAACAAAAGTAGGAAGAATGGATTATCTACCCATGCCTACCTTCTAATGAGAGTAACTCTTTATCCCTTACATTATTTTATTCTCCCCCATCCTTACCAAAGGAGGATGAATGTTATGTTCATGTGGATCCTTTTGAAATATCTACTTTGCGTAAAACCTGTGAAGGTTTTAATCCCACTATTTTTGAGCTTGATAGAAATTATGTGTTTGTAGATCATGAAAATCATGCTTTATGTGATAGCTATATTGTTGAGTTTATTCATGAGGCTACTGAAAATTATTATGAGAGAGGAAAGCATGGTTGTAGAATTTTTCATGGTAAATAAACACCTCTCTATGTGCTGAAAGTTTTGAAGTTACTCTTATTTTATATTCCTATGCTTGTCACTTTG
This sequence comes from Avena longiglumis, assembly GCA_030063025.1. Taxonomy (NCBI): domain Eukaryota; kingdom Viridiplantae; phylum Streptophyta; class Magnoliopsida; order Poales; family Poaceae; genus Avena; species Avena longiglumis. Next base: position 484,296,133 of record CP125974.1, read on the forward strand.
TTCTTTGTGAATTTATTCGCATACGATATTCCTATGCATAGGAAGTGGGTTAGAATTAAATGTGTTTTGAATTTGCTTCTTGATGCTCTCTTTTATTTCAATTCATATTTCTTATGTGAGCATCTTCTCAAGCTATTAAGACTAACTTAAAGGTGTTAAATAAAAGTACTTGTTGGGAGATAACCCAAGAGTTTCCTTGAGTCTTGGAAGTTATTACTTCAGTATTTTTGTTTGTTTTTTGTGCCAATAATGACCTCTAATGAGACGGAAGTAAGATTTGGGGAGTTGCTGTCCCGAAACAGATTTCTCTCCTAGACCATTAAACATCGCGAGGAGTCTCTGTAATTCGGATTGATCTGCAAATTTACGAATAAATCCCTCAGTATATTAGCTAACTTTTGTTAGTTCAACACTTTTTTAGTTGAGCAACAAAAGATTTTCGAAAAAATCGATTTCTACCTGCTGGTCTGTTTTGACAGATTTCTGCCATTATTTGCATTTGCTTCTTATTGATTTCTTTTTGAGTTCTCTTTTAGGTAATTGAGATTTTTGCAGGAGTTGCTACATTAGTTTTTGTTTTTAGTGAAAAGTTTTGTTGTTCCAAGCTAGGACCAAAGGTCTATTATCTTTTGAATACACTAATGTTGCTAATAAGGATTGTGTGAAGTTTTGTATGCAAGAAAAATTTCAGGTGTAGAGAAAGAATTGTAGGGTTCGCGGCATAGAAAACAAAAAATCCTATGATGGGAAAAACTATGTACCAAGATCTATCTACTAGATACAAACAACGGGCGGATGTATATCTGTAGAGAACATACCCTTGAAGACCGACAAAGCTTAACGAGTCCAAACTCGTGGTTGATGTAGACGATCTCTTGTCGATCTCAAGATCGAGAGGAAGTCCTAGCGCCGCAAAATAGCAGCGCATCCGTGCTCGCACACACGTTCGAGGCACTGAGCAACCTCCGCCTCCTCGCTCCAGCGATGCAGCGGAAGCACAACTCTTTCTTGCCGAATAGCCATCGGGAACATGTATCTCGCTAGTCCGAGACCATGGGGGATAAATTCTAGAGGGGGAGAGAGATCCTTCACGAGGAGGTGTGAGTGAGAGAGAGAGGGAGGGGCTCCTTTTATAGGGAGAGGGGGCACCCAAGGGGCCATGCACCCAGCCATGGGTCTGCCCCCACCTCTTCCACATTCATGTGGGTGGACACTCCACTCACTCAAATGCCTTTAAATTCCCTCCACTCAAAAACCCACTCAACAAATTTAATGCAAACTCTCATTAAATAAAACTCCTTTTATTTATTCAGAATTTTGTAAATTACTTTAATGACAAACATTCACATATAACCCCTTGCTAGTATTTCATTTCACATGCAGAAACACTTTCTGCAATTTCACCCGAAAACCCGTTTCGGTATCTAGTGAAATAAATTCCTGCGCTTGTTATTCTTTTCGGCATGAAACTTTTGCTCCAAATGGATGTCGGTGTCTCTTAAGTGTGTCACCCTACGGTTCGCGAATAATACGGACATGATCGAGACCCCTCTCAGATCAATAATCAGAAGCGGGATCTGGAGACCCATACTGACTCCCACACATTCAACGATGACTTTCTTGTGATTGTCGAAACCTTTTAAGCTAGTATCTTAATACCTTTGTTTCACGATATATTACATGTCCGAGATTCGATCATCGGTATCTCCATACCTAGTTTGATCTCGTTACTGACATGCACTCTTTTCTCGTTCCCGTGATATAACATTCTAGTGATCAAATCACTTGCTTGCAAGCTAACCAATGTGATATCACCGAGAGGTCCCAGAGTATATCTATCCGTCATCGGGATGAACAAATTCCACTCTCGATCCATGGGCCTCAACATAACACTTTATTAGTTCCGAATCCATCTTTATAATCACCATTTGCAGTGACGTTTGATGTTATCAAGAAACTCTTCCGGTGTTAGTGATTGACATGATCTCATGGTCTAAGGATTAGGATCACTTCGTAAGTTGTTATAGCAATATAAACTCAATGACTTTGATCATAATGCTATACTTCTGATGAATGTTCATCACACCATTACACTAATGTTGTGACCTCGTTATTAACAACATCCAATGTCCATGATCAGGAAACCTATGATCATCTTGTTAATCAACGAGCTAGTTTATAAGAGAGGCATAACTAGGAACTTCCTTTTTGTTTATTAAACACACATGTATTAACGTTTCCATATTAATACAATTATAGCATGTAAAATAAACATTTATCATAAACAAGGAATACGATAATAACCACTTTATTATTGCCTCTCGGGCATATTCCCTTCAGTCTCCCACTTGCACTAGAGACAATAATCTAGTTTGAAAACTTTGCGTATTGAACACCTATGGCTTTCTGGTGTTCCATATACGCAATTGCAAGTGGTTAACATAATCTACGGATCTGACGCTTCAGGTTCGTGTGTATTTGCATGTCTTTGCGTCTTCACGCATCACTCATTCTCCAATGAGATGGCATTGTATAAATTTGGTCTTTCGGTGAGACCTTTAGTTCCTTGGGGTTAAATCATGTCGATACTATTGTCATACAATATATATTTAGTGTTAGCCCATTGCGAACCACACCTTAGTTTGATAATAAACTTCTTGACACAAATTCCCTCCTTTGCTGCTACTATAGCAGTCATATGCTTAGCCTTTTTGCTGTAGTATTCGTCACAATGTCTTAACTATGGATTTCATCCAAATCCATCATGGAATCTTTTTTCCATTACATTGTGCCACCCATAGTTTAAATTGAGATAAACTTAATTTGTATCTTGTGACAAAACTAGTATCAATGTAACGCTTTACAATGAACTATTTGTAATTGTGAGAGGGAGTGTCCCAACCTTTATTTAATATAAGGTGGAGTCCCCTGTGTTTACAATGCTAGTCCCTGGATCAATAGCTAGCATCCACAGTTAAGATGTAATATCAAGAAACAAAGGTCATAATATAACTTTATAACCAGGAATAAAGTAATTTTATTACATCTTACATAGCTCATTTGGCTATTACATTACATTGCAGCAGAATAACTATAAGCATGGGTCCTTCATCTTCAAGGTGCCACAGGCAGACATGTTGGTTGTAGACTTTGTAATCCTAATCAACACATTTCACTAAATCAATCAAACCTGCAACATACAAGTTACAGCCACAAGGGTCAATACATTTGAATTGTATTGGCAAGTGATACTATGGTAATATAATGGAGTCTATCATCTACATGCATTTGGCTAAGTGGAGTTGAGGCTTGCATTGCTCAAAATAGATTTTCCTTATCATTTTGAAAACTCTAAGTTTTTGCTTGACAAAACATTTTTCTCAATCAAGGTTTGAAGATCCTTTAATCTTTGTTCAACCCACAAGTTTTTAACTTAGAAATTTGAATAATGAGATTCTTGATTGCTTCCATGTCTTGATGCTCAAATTTTCCTTTACCAGGGACATGGCTAAGTACTTAGATTTTACACTCTGCAGAGGTGGTGCACTTTCCCCACAAGACTTGGTTTCCCAAGACAAGATCTTTCAGAAGCCTTCCCTTAGACCAAAATGGACGCGTTCCAACCTATCAAAACTCTACCACCCACTATCCATATGGCTAAGTTCTTGCAACCTATATGATCATGGCAGAGCCCATATTGCCAAGTGGTTGCACTTGAAGCTTCTCAACATTTGACATCTCAAATCTCTTTGTTCCTGGGTGGCCATCCACAAGTGAGATACACAAGGTCAACCATAGACATGGGCCTTGTGAACCACTCAACCAAAAACCACCAAGCAAGTCCCATTCCACCCAGGTGATTCATTAACTTAGTTGTTTTATTAAACAAAAACACAAGTCCTTAAACTTAGAAATTTTTCATAGTATGGATATATATTCCACCCTTGTTTTCTATTAGCTAGGCTAAGCTTGATAGTAGTGGGAATCTTAACTTAGGAAGATTTCCACTAAGGTTTCATCTACTAGTTTTCCTATAGCAAGGTTTATACTTAGCAAAAACCATGCAAGTTTACTTAGAGAAAATCACTAATGCATAGTGAAAGTAATGGGACAAAAAGTATGAAGCATCACTTGCCTTTTTGGTAGAGGTTATAGGTTCACTTCTTGTCCTTGCAACAATCACACTCTTCAAGTCACTACAATTCAATCAAGCAAGGCACAAACTCAATCTACCAATCAAGCAAAACAACACATAAAATAACAAAGTCAAAGTAATGCATGCAAGCATGCCAAGCTTTGTTTTGTTTGAAAAAGTGGTTCCTAATGGGTCATAACATTTGAAAGGCACCTAATGGTCATTTTATAAAGTGGCAAAGTCATTTGCAAAAGGTTTCACTTCAAAAACCATTTTCAAAACAAAGTATCATTTTATGTGGTGTAGAAATATTTTTACTAAGGCATTAACCTATAGGGTTCACCAAATACATTTTCAAACCATAAAACTTTGTGTTTAGGGTCAGAGAGTTTAAAACAAAACATTTTCCAAAGGTTTTCCTTCAAAATCATTTTCAATAAATAAACCACATTTCTATTTGACTAGAAATGGTTTTAAATCAAAGAATCATTATTTTGTTTCACAAAATTCATTTTTGATTCCACAAAGTGTTTCCTATGGTCAGTAGGTTCAAAATACACCATTTGCCAAAGATTTTATCCCCAAAATCATTTTTAAACAATTTTTACATCCTTAATAAGCATACAAATGTTTCTGCAAAAACAACCATTTTCCTGAAGCTTTTTACTAAACAAAAGGCATGGTTGTCTAGGGCTTGTTCCACTGATTCCATTGATATAAAGTTTGCAAAATTTGGACTTGTAGAACTAAAGTTATGGAATTTACAAAATTGGAAATCTAATAGAAGTTTTCTGTCTTTTAAATCAAACAGAGGCCACGTGGCTGTTTCTTATTGGTCAATAACGGTTCGCTCGGATCGGCTACGGGGTGCGTTGGATCTAACTGGAAACGTGCGGCGCAGATGGACGCGTACCTTTTCGATTGGATCTAATCCTAGCCGGATGTTTCGCATCCTACGGCTCCTGACTCACTAACCAAAATCCGGCGGCGCTCAACGGTGGCTGGCGGCGGCGACGCGCTGCTGGCGGTGCTACGGCGGCTACAGGAAGCGAAGGAGGGGACGGATATGCTCACCGGGTCCGCCGTGGTATTCTGGTGCTCAACGTGGTCGTAGGAGAGCAGGGGGTGCACGGGGGCGACGGTGATTGCTCGTCGGAGGAGCTTCCGGCGTCGGGTGGTTCTGGAGGTCGTCGAGGGCGAGGATGGAGGGCACCCTAGGACAAACGGGAGGCACAGTTAGGTTCGCAAAGGCATGGCGATCATCATCGTGTCCACGGGGAAGAGAGGGGAGGTCTGGTTTACCGGGGAGACGTCGCCGCAGTTGGAGCAGATGGTGGCGCTGGCTCGGGGAAGACGTTGCCGACGCTTCGTGACGTCTTGGCGGCTGCGAGCAGTGCGCCTGGGTTTGGGGAGTGTGTCTGTGTACTTGGTGAGGCAAGAGGTGGCGAGTACTGGCCGGAATCGGCAAGGAGGGTCGTCGGAGTCAGAGGTGCTTGGGGAGGAATTGGGGCGGCCTGGGGGCGTGCTAATGCGGGGTGACAGAGGGGAAATGGAGAGGAGAGGTATGCGTTTAATCTTGCGTGATCAGAGCGAGTAAATGTGGCCGCGTTAAGGCGAATTGAAGCCGGAGGAATCAACGGCAGGAGCGGGGAAGAACGAGTCGCTGCGGGTGAGAACGATGAACAGGAGGGGTGGGTCCTGGCTGTCTGCGAGAGAGAGGAGAGGAAATGGGGTCCACTTGTCATCGTCTGCGTGGGTCAGTAAGTTGGTGCCAACCGTTTTCTTCGGGAGGGAGAGAAACTGGGCTGCGAGTGGGCTTATTGGGCTGGCTCAGTTGGGTAAGGTCCAATTCACATTTTTTTCTGTCTGAAACCTTTTTCTTTTTCCAAATCTATTTTCTGTTTTGAAAATCAATTCACAATTCAAACAACAAAACAAACATTCAAACAATTCAAACAAACACCACGCTTGTAAATGAATTTGGTTCTGTTTATCAACATAAACCAAAGTCCCAAAATAAAATAAAATAATTTTATTCTTTTTAGGATCTATTTAATAATTAAATAAAATAGACCTTTAATTATTAATTCAAAATAGGTTTTGATTTATTTAATAAAATCTCCATTTGAAATCCAAATATTTTCAAAACCAAATCAGTAGGTTTTATTTGAAAATAGAAGATATTTGGAAAACTTGTTTTAAAATAAAATAACATTTTAGTTTAGGGTCCAATATTAATTAAATGAATAGACCTTATTCATTTAATAAAATTAGGATTTGTTTTATTAAAATCTTTATTTTGAAATCTAAAATAAAACCAAAACACTTCAGTAGGTTTTATTTGAGGATACAAAATACTTGGAAAACTTATTTAAAATAAATAAATAAGTTTTTGTGTTTATTTAAAATGGAAAAAGCCTTTACTTAAATAAAATTGGATATTAATTCCTTATTATTTTATTTAAATAAACCTTTACTATTTTTATCAAAACAAAACTTTTTATTTCAAAACATTGGCCAAGGTTTAATTTGGCTTTATAAATAATCCTTATTTATAAATCTATCTTTTCTTTTGAAAACCAAGCCTTTTATAAAAAGATTTCAAAAATAGTAAAACCAAATATTTTTATTTTCCTTTATTAAATGTTTAACTTTTTAAATCCCTTTAGGATTTACCTTGATCAAAATAGGTTTGAAGGTTCCCATTTGATTTCAAAAAGTTTCTTCTCACTCTGAAAATCAACAAAGTTTTATTTTATTCATTTATTTTTCACATTACAAGATTTGGAAAATCTTGGGATGTGAAAGTAATTGTTTGTAACCTCTACACAAATATATTCTTAGTTCTTCCAAAAGATCATAAGAATTTCCTTACTATTGTCCAATGATCATTTTATGATTCATTCTGGTATATGCTCATAACACTTAGAGCATAGGACATATCTGGATGTGTACATATCATGGTATGATTGATCAAATCATTCTTGTGATTTTACTCATCAAGTGTCAAAGCACTTGAATCTTGTTTCACTTATCAAGTGTCGATACACTTGAATCTTGATTCGATTCCTTTCATGCGACAAGAACCGTTTCTTGTCGTTTCTATATTGAACTCCTTCAATATCTCATATATGTACGTTTGACACAACCATATTAGCGTCACAGTCTATCCACTATAGACATTCATGCTAAATATTCGGGTTTTGCCTAAGTTTTTCATCGAAATGAAATTCTTAACCTTTGTCAATAAAAGATACATCATTTCTAATCAACAAGATGTCCTCCGCATAATGTATTAGAAATATGTCTTAGCGTTCCCACTTAATTTCTTGCAAATGCAAGCATCTTCGTCGTCTCCTGATGAAAAACACCTTTTTCATCACGGTGAAGATTCCAACTCCGCGATGCTTACTTCAACCATTGAAGTTTGCATGCCCCTTTTAGCATCCTTTGAATTAACAAAACCCTTTGGATCATGTCATGTACGCGTCCTAGGTAACCATTCTATTAAAAGAACTTTGTTTTGTTTATTCATCTACCATATACCAAATTATATGTAGTGGTTGCTACTTTAATCCGTCTAGACTAAATATCGCTATGAAAGATCAAATCTTGTCATAGTCAAATCCTTGAACATTGTCATAAAATACTTTACGACATGTCGAATATTTCATAGATGTGAGACATCCATGTATGTTTCTTTATAGATCCAAATACGACCGATAGGTTTTTACACCTTTCCGGAGGGTCTTCCAAGTTCAAAACTTGATTTCTCGTGTATGGAACTATCAGGGATTTTATGGCTTCAAGCCATTTGATGGAGTTAGGGCCCATCATCGCTTCTTTGTAGTCGGTTCATCATTGTCAAACAATAATGATTTACTCTCAAATCTCAATCATTTGATTGTTTATCCGACCTTCTTTGTTCAATAGGAACTTTAGACCTCTGTGACCGCAACCTTTGAGGCACGTGATCCATGAGCATTCTGGTTGCCTCCGGAACATTTTCCGGTGCTGCGCAACTCAGAACATATAGCTCAGGTTCGTTAACCTTATCAAAGTTCTATTGTCCTCCCACTTAACATTTATGAAAAATTCCTTCTTCAAGAAACTTCATGTTTCAAGCGACAAACCCTTTTGTCCTTGGTGTTATGGAGGAATAACCAATTATTATTCGAAATAACCTACAAAGACATGTTGATCCGACTTCGGTTGTAAACATCTTACTTATGTTTAGCATACCAAAATTTAAGAAATGAAAACTTGGGTTTTACCCCAAACCATAACTTCCATGGTGTCATTTCAACGGATCAAGATGGAGCTCTTTTCAGTGTAAAAGCGGAAGTCTCTAAAGCTTTAATCTTTTAAAACATAATGGCAGTTTTATAAATAACACCTTTGATCCAACCATGTCAAACAAGGTTTCATTACAAATCTCAAACACTCCATATTCATATGGTGTTTCGGTAGATGTAAATCTAGGTGTTTTGCTAAACTTGTAACTCAAATAAATCCCTTTTATGATTGTAACATCCCAAAAAAAAACTAAACTTGGATCATCAAACTCTAATCATCAAAATTAGGGTTAACAAAAACTTTTCTAAATAAAATTATGGAAGCATGCATGTGAGTATGCATTTCATTTTGAATTCTTTTGAACCACCTTGTTTGTGTGTTTCTTTTCTTGTAGATGGATGCTTAGGTGAAATAAACATCATCTAAAACATTTGCCACACTTTTCCCAAAGACAAATAAAGCAAAACAAATAAAATAAAGGAATGGTCATTTTGACCAATTTAACTCCCATGCCTACTTTGGCTGTCTCAAACTTTCAGAACCTAACAGAAACTTTTCTGGATCTTTGCACCCCTTGAATGTACTCATAACACAGTATCAAGGCCCACTCTGTGATCATCCAGAAACTTTCAAATGCATAGTTTAAATGACAATTCAAAATTGAATCCTTATCATATGGGAAGATCCCACTTTTTCAAAAACCACTCAAACCAACTCAACTTTCAAAACCCAAGCATCTGCAGACTCACCAGCACCAGTCTAGCACACTCACCAAAAATCTTTTCAAAATTCAAAACTTGAATTCATGCGGCCATTTCATCAAACACTTGGCAGACACAAATCAAACAAAATCCAAACACTATTGTGAGCAGTGATTCTTGCCTAACTGGTTCCCTATCTAGCTCACAACCAGCTCAGTAGATCATCTAGCAAGATTAACCAAGCACTAGCACCACTTTGAGCTTGCCAAAACCATCAATGGTGAACAGCCAAAGCCAACCTTGTCACCCCCATGTCGACAGCAAGCTAGGAGGAGAAAAAAGCCTAGCCAACATGTTTGGGAGGCAGCCCACCGTCCACCGCCACTCCCTATCCAGCGCTCGAACCCTGCCAGCCACTGGACCACACGCACGGACCGCGCCCAGACCGCCAGCGACCATGCCGAGCATGCGCCAGAGTGCCACCCTTTACCGAAGCCCACAGACCGCGCGCCGCCCTCGCCGCGTGCATATACGATCACCACCGACCCAGGAGACCGCCAGACATCTCCGTTCGCCGCCCCATGACGCACAGCCACCGCTCGTCGTCGAAGACGCCGCCTTTGCCGCGCAGAGCGTTGCGTGTTCCAGACCAACCCGCACTGCCCCACGTCTCGCCACCGTAGCGTTGAGCATCGCCACGGAACACCGCACCGTCCCCTACCTTCGCCCATGCCAATAGCCGTCTGTACCATCTCCCCCGACGAGCTCACCGTACGCCCCATCGGTCCCCTCGCTCTACTATAAATAGAGGCCACCCCCGTTCGAATTATTCACACCATTCTACTCCCCTCTCATCACTGATCGTGCCACACCGTTCCCAGAGCAAGGCGAGCAGCACATCGCCGGAATTTCACCGGAGCCTGCCGCCTCTGGAGAAGAAGGGCGCCATCGATTTCGTCCACCCCAGGAGCTGTCGCGACCACCCCTGAGTTTGCCGTCGTCGACTTCGTCGTTCGCCCTCCTCGCCGACCCTCGCCAGCACCCCGGTGAGCCCCCAGCAACCCCCACTGGCCGCGCTAGGTTTCTGTCTCGCCGGCGTTGCTCAACGTCGACGATGACTCTTAGCCGTTGGATTAGAATCAGATCGAACGACCCACATCGTCCCATACCGCTTCGCACCCCCTGTCTCACTGACGTGTGGGGACACCCACTTAAACATCCTGCGGAAGCGCTGCTCTTAGCAGGCCGGCCCAGTATCGTTTCCCGCGCAGCCCAGTTATTTGAATTAAACCTTTTCCATTTTATTTCAAAACACACTTCTGTACCCAGTTTCAAAAATCAACCCAGATCGATTCAGTGCACCAAATTGAATGAAACCAATTTTGTTAGAAAGGTCTGGGAATGCTGAATCCAATCCCGTTGGATTCAAGTCATTTGGATCTATAGATCACCCATGGTAAAAATAACAAGGCATAAGCTTTTCTGTATTCAAACATTTTTCAAATCTACACCATAATAGCTTTTGAGTTGATTCCAACTCTCAAAAATCACATTTAACCATACCTTTCAGAATATATAAAAATATATATAGTTTTACTTGCAGAAATAATGTTCAAGTAATAAAAGAATGCCCCATAGGAATTTCTAGCCACTTTATTTAATTAAAATAAAAGGGTAAAACCTTATTAAATTGCGACACCACTTTAAATCATATTCCCATGGACTAAAATATGTGGTGATGACATATGTCAACATGATCCCATGTTTGGTTTGGAGAATATTAAATCTTAAGTAATGTTTCAATGAGTAGAAATTACTTTTCTAAAAATAAAAGGAATTCAACCAAGCCTTAATCTTAAAATGTTAGTGATGATGTTAGATCATCTATAGGACCCTTGTGTGTGATGATTGCAAGTAGTTAAGTATTGTTTGGTGATTGTGTACCTCGTATTTATTCATAGACGCTAGTACCGACCAAGGATACGAGGAGGAAGGAGGATTCTACGAAGAAGAAGCCGAGGAGAACTTCAACCACTGCTCTGCACAAGGCAAGCTAAAACTTGCAAGACATTCTACTTTAGCAAGCTTTGCTAATCAAGTTGACCAATGCAAGCTTATACTGATATTGTGCAAGCTAACACTTGCAAGATACTTTACCTATGCAAGCCAATACTTGCTTGTTACTATGACCACTATATGCCTTAAGCATATATGATCATCCCCACTTGATAAACCAATACAAGTTTTACTTGCAAGCTTCTTACTTTATTTCTTTATCAAAGCTCTTACCTAGATTTTACCTAAGTGAATGGTAGATACTAGAAAGATATTTGAAGGTTGCATAGAGAGCATAAAATTTGGCCTAAGCTAGATAGTCTTGATGTCATCTTAAGGCATGAGATTGAACTTAGTTAGAACTCCACTAGTTTACCACCCCTCATTAATTGCTTACCCCCACTTGTAGATGCTAGTGCTAAGCATAAAACTTGATCAACTTTAGATGGGAATACCTGGTGGAAAAATGGTTATGAAAACCTTGGAATGATGGATCATTCTATTGTAATGTTTTGTACATGTGTTTCCAAAAACACCTGATGATTTTGGTGATGAAAATGTTGAGGCATGAGCCTTAGCCCTTTATAAAACTGATGGTTGTCTGGATGCGATACCATTCCAATTTTATCGTACAACCACAATACCCGAAGATTGGGTAGGGCTTGACTGGAAACTTATATACCTTAGTATTAGCTCCCTCACGGCCAAGGTCTGAGCTGAGGCTACCTTGTGAAGATTGTCCACCTGTGCAGTACCCAAGATGACAGTTGGTCATGGTTGGGAGGCCAAACTCACATGAGAGGTGCTTATACTAGGGCGTGTAATCGAAAGGTTAGGATTGATTATCCGCATACTGAGTATGGTGAATTCAGGATTTGTTCCTGACGGATGTATCGAATGTTGTGGTGAAAGTGTACAATCTCTGCAGAGTGTCAAACTATTCGAATAGCCGCGTCCGCGGTTATGGACAGTTGGAGTGGCCATACTGTTCCCCCGTCAGACTTTTCAAAATGACTTGTGAAATGAATTGAGACTTTGACTTGAACACAACAGGGTTGTGACATGAGTTACAAGATCCTGTTTAGGAGTTATAAAATTTTGATTAGCTTTTGAACTTCGTAGAGATAAATCTGGCTTTTGCAAAACAACCCTAGAGCCTAGTGTCCTATTATCCAAAAACCCCTTTCACTTGTTAGTATTAGTTTGCGAGTACTTAAAGAGTACTCATGGCTTTGTCCCTGGCTATTCCCATGGCCAGACTATGAAGAGGAGTACCTGGAAGATGGACCCCAGGAAGGTTACGACAACTAGGATCATCTCCCATCGTCAGCATTGCCTCTGACCCCGAATATGGAGCTTCGCCTACGCTACCGTTATTATTACGTATTCCGCTGCTTGATGTTGTATTAAGAACCGGATCATGAGATCCCTATTTGTGTAAGAACTTATGTATCGTTTGTAATGGATGATGTACTATGGTATCCAATTCTGTTATGTCTCGCAAAAATGGTAATCCTGGGATTGCGATGTATGGCATAACAGACATCTAGGATTGAAAATCCGGGTGTTGACAATGATGAAATCATAATTCATTTTTTTTTGTTACACTTGTAAATCAAATAAATCCCATATGATAAAATCATAAACCATCTATTTCCTTGTTACAATGATTTTCCACTTCATCTTGAAAGTATTTGAGCGTTTTCAAATATTTCATACTTCTTTCTCATTAAGTGAACATTCACTCAAATTTCCGGAGAAAGCATATGAAGATGAAATCCATCGCTTACGACTATACATAATGGACTACATACATAGATATGTATAAATTCCAATATTTTAGTCATCCGTTCTTTTTTGGCCTTTGAACGAAGTTTTAATTATCCCGAGGAAAGTCTCACAAGCGTCACTTGATCAAATCAAAGACTCCAAAAATCCATGAAAATGGAGTTTCTTCATGTTTTCTTTCCAATATAATTTAAACAGCGATGTCACTTTGTAAGTGATCTTCCAATCATTTGTCTTGCGACATTTTAGCATTAGGCTTTATGGATGTGATTTATCCAACTAGATTTGTAAATCATCCATCTTATATGGAATACGGTAATTATTTGAACAACCTTTGTTCTCATAATACCTGATTTAAATAACAATTATTAAAACAAATCTTGAAGTCAAGCTTTGATGTCAACGAGAAATACAAACAATGGTTTGTTTGTTTTCGATGAACATCATCACATATTCTCTTGCTAGTTACTTAGGCCATTGTGGTTCATGAATTGCGTCGTTCCGTATGAAATTTCATACCAACCAATTCGGTATCCAATACCCAAGAACCACATTGTCTAACAATCAAATAATACAACCATAACATGTATATAATCCATATACCTAAATTGGATAATTCCAATCTTTTATTTTCTGCCAAATATATTTTATAGATTCTCTTTCAGCATTTCCTTTTTCCTTTTTAAAAGAATCTATCAACTTCAAAAGTGGCGCCACACACATGACACATAGTCCAAAGTGTGTATATTCAAATAATAATACCTTTGGACTTGCACTTTGAAGTAGATCACCATCATAAAAAATGATCGGTATTCTTTCAAAATCCATTCTTTAGTAATCTCTTAGTGTAGTAAACACTTTACATACATCTTCTATTCATCCTTATCATGACGACTTTCATGATCAAGCTACTGTAGCTTATAAAGGCGAATCGTGAGTATAACATTACTTTCCAAAACCCTTTTGGATGATTAGGATGTCTAGCATCTCCAACCTTCGTAAATTCTCATCCAATATGAGAATATATATTATACTCTATCATATTGTAACCAAAAAACTGTTTCAGATATCGTTATATCTGCCACACGTGATGGTTTTTGAAACAATTCTTTCAGCTCCTAGATAAACTTGATATTAAAACAATCAAGAACCATGGAGGCAAACATGATACTTAAGATACTAACACTGGAATTGTTACTCTCGATTTAATACTAACTATTAAATTTCACGGAGTAAATAGAGTTTGCTGAAAGTTTGCAATAGGAATTTAAACTTTAGATTGACACTCAACACAATACGATACCAGTTCGTAAAGTATATATCCAGAATTCTATAGTTCTATTATCTCAATTACAACTATGCATAAGGTGGTGAACGAATGCCAATGACTACAAAAAATTATGCAAATTCACTTTGATTTAATTTATGATAAATTGAGTTCTACTAATCCAAATTAGAAATGAACTCCCACTCAAAAACAACATCCCTCGTGTCTTTTTGGTGATTACATGAACCAAATCCACTACACCAAGTCCGATCATCACGTGAGTCGGTGTAGCTTCAAAGGCGAGCATCCATATGGTCATCATATCAAAAACATATGACTCATGCTTAACCTTTCTGTTCGTGTTCCGAGGCCATGCCTGTACATGCTAGGCTCGCCAAGTAAGAACCTTAGCATTCGCGTGTGTAACTGTCTTACACCCGAGATATGCTTGTGGATTCAAGTACACCCGATCATCACGTGATGTCTTGAAGGGACGAAACATTGTCGGTGCATACTTAAGGAAGAACACATTCTTATCTTGATATCTAAATGAGGGATCATCTTATTATGCTAATAAAATGCCAAACAAGCAATATAAGATGCAATCAAAACATCACATGTTTATAAGTGAAATGATATGGTTCCCGCATATGATCTCCATCATGTGCATCGTGGTATGATCTCTATCATACCTTTATGTGTAAGGCCAAGGTCTATGGAACTTACACGCTATGTGTGTTGTAAGAGTATCATCTCATGCTTCTACTTACAACATCACCATATCATAACACTAGCCCAGCAACAATCTAAACTAGACGCCTTTAATTTATCCATTGCAAGTTTTACGTGGCTTACGGCTTTCGAAGATAGAACCGTTCTTACCTACGAACATCAACCACAACGAGGATAACCAAATTGTTGACAACTCGTTGCAAATTAGATATTGACTATAGTAGGAGAGACAGACACCCGCTATCCACTTATGCAAAACTAGTTGCATGTCAAGCGTGGAACAGGTCTCATGTGCGAGGACATGTAAAGTTTGTCCGGGCCGCTTCATACCACTATGCCACCAATATCCAAAGTACAACTAAGAAGCAATAAAATGATCATCATTGCCCACATACTCATATGTGTACTACCCGTGCAAAGTATCTACGCATAGATCCGGCTCTGATACCACTGTAGGGTTCGCAGCATAGAAAACAAAAAAATTCCTACGATGGGAACAACTCTGTACCAAGATCTATCTACTAGATACAAACAACGGGCAGATGTATATCCGTAGAGAACATACCCTTGAAGACCGACAAAGCTTAACGAGTCCAAACTCGTGGTTGATGTAGACGATCTCTTGCCGATCTCAAGATCGAGAGGAAGTCCTAGCGCCGCAAAACAAGCCAGATCCGTTTCGCACACACGTTCGAGGCACCGAGCAACCTCCGCCTCCTCGCTCCAGCGATGCAGCGGAAGCACAACTCTTTCTTGCCGAATAGCCATCGGGAACATGTATCTCGCTAGTCCGAGACCATGGGGATAAATTCTAGAGGGGAGAGAGATCCTTCACGAGGAGGTGTGAGTGAGAGAGAGGGAGGGGCGCTCCTTTTATAGGGAGAGGGGGGCACCCAAGGGGCCATGCGCCCAGCCATGGGGCTGCCCCCACCTCTTACACATTCATGTGGGTGGACACTCCACTCACTCAAATTCCTTCAATTCCCTCCACTCAAAAACCCACTCAAATTCCCATTAAATTTCCACCAAATTTAATGCAAATTCTCATTAAATAAAACTCCTTTTATTTATTCAGAATTTTGTCAATTACTTTAATGACAAACATTCACATATAACCCCTTGCTAGTATTTCATTTCACATGCAGAAACACTTTCTGCAATTTCACCTGAAAACCCGCTTTGTATCTAGTGAAATAAATTCTGCGCTTGTTATTCTTTTTCGGCATGAAACTTTTGCTCCAAATGGATGTCGGTGTCTCTTAAGTGTGTCACCCTATGGTTCGCGAATAATGCGGACATGATCGATAATTCTCTCGCACCAATAATCGAGCGGGATCGAGACCCATACGACTCACACATTCAACGATGACTTTCTTGTGATCGTCGGAACCTTTACGCTAGTATCTTAATCCCTTTGTTTCACGATATATTACATGTCCGAGATTCGATCATCGGTATCCCCATACCTATTTTGATCTCACATCGACATGCACTCTTTCGCTCGTGATATAACATTCTAGTGATCAAATCACTTGCTTGCAAGCTAACCAATGTGATATCACCGAGAGGGCCCATAGTATATCTATCCGTCATCGGGATGAACAAATTCCACTTTCGATCCATGGGCCTCAACATAACAATTTATTAGTTCTGAATCCATCTTTATAATCACCCTGTTACGGTGTGACGTTTGATGTTATCAAGAAACTCTTCCGGTGTTAGTGATTGACATGATCTCATGGTCTAAGGATTAGGATCACTTCGTAAGTTGTTGTAGCAATATAAACTCAATGACTTTGATCGTAATGCTATACTTCGGATGAATGTTCATCACACCATTACACTAATGTTGTGACCTCGTTATTAACAACATCCAATGTCCATGATCAGGAAACCTATGATCATCTTGTTAATCAACGAGCTAGTTTATAAGAGAGGCATAACTAGGAACTTCCTTTTTGTTTATTAAACACACATGTATTAATGTTTCCATATTAATACAATTATAGCATGTAAAATAAACATTTATCATAAACAAGGAATACGATAATAACCACTTTATTATTGCCTCTCGGGCATATTCCCTTCAAGAATGATGTACTGAGATGAAGAATGGACAAAAGCTCAAGCTTGGGGATACCACCCCGGTGTCACCCCAAGAAATATCCAAGAGGTACAAGCGTCAAAGCTTGGGGATGCCCAAGGCATCCCCTTCTTCATCAATGAAAAGCTCAGGTCTGTCTAGACACTTCGTTTTTATTGTTTCGTGCACTATTGTGTTGTTCTTGGAGTGTCTTAGTTTTCTTTTGCTTTGCTTAGTTGTTTATTTTGCTTGAATACAGTAGTTTGGGCCCCTGTTCTCGCAGTGTTGTTTCAAATAAGTTGCTTGGTGTTGGAAAGGAGTAGGAAGTTCTTGCTTGATAACTGCAAGAGGAGCTTGCATTAACTGTGATTTAGACTTTAGCATGACATTCTAGGTGTTCTTTTGACCTTATGCTTAGTGATTATTGGTGTAGCATGTCTTTTTCCAAACAATTAGGACTGCTTAGTGTGCCTTGAAGAAATTATGCGTTGTTTTAGCATGCAAAAGCATAGTATTATGGTATTCTCCTTTGATGCTTTGTTTGGGTTGACTTGGCACATGCTTACACCAAGTTGTGACTATGAACAAGTCACCGTAGCCTCTATGATCATCTAGTCCTTGACTTGTAGTACCACTCTATGCTTTGATTAGTAATGTTTTGTTGCTCTACATGATTATGGCCATTATTGCTCTTTTAGTTGGTTGCTCTCAGTATTTTGCTAGCCTCCACCTGTATGAGTAAGCTCTACTCATGTTTCCAACTCCCAAGAAACCAAGTTATTCCAAAGTGTCCACTATAAACTCCTATGCATGGTGTGTTACACCATTCCAAGTATATTCTTGTTTTCAGCTATCTTCCAATTAAAAAGTATTTTGTTGTGTGAAAACTTAGTGACTAAAGCCCTCACAAAATTTATGGCACACTTTATATTCTTTGCCCCTAATAAACTTGGAACCATTGTTTCATCTATGTTGTATATGCTTGCACTTATACGTTGGAATTAGCAGAACCATGTTGTCATGGGGAACGTTTTCAATATTGCACTTGTACTTTGTACACAGTTGATATCATGTTCTTTTGTCTATGGATGTCACCCGTGTGAAATAAAGAGGGATCTTGTAATTCCATGGAGTTATGTATTTTGTGTTAGAGAAACGCCTGGGACACTACCCTAAGCCATGCCTAATCATGGTGGAAACTTGCAGCATCACCATAATGAGCTATTTGTGAAGCATCCTCAATAAAAAGCTATGCACATAGTAAATAAAAATATTGCTGAGATACTCATTGTCTGCTTGCCTTGTCATTTTGGTTATGGGATAGCTCCTGTACCATGTGCAAGGGATGCCCCATTGGCTGTTCTCTATGATACGCATATACTTACTATGACAAGAACTTACATGTGACTGAAGTTGAGTAGCATGAGGTGTGGCCCTCGTATTCAAGGGACTTGAGATTGCCAACTTATACTTTGTCAAGCATATACTCCATTGTTTGTTCACTTTAACCTTAATCACTTCAAGATGCTTATGATAGGGGCATTGAGAGCTGAAAGCTAACAAGTACCATAATTTTTGGAAGCTCTTTTGGAAACTTGAAATCCCTTCTTCCCTTTGTGAAGGGCCTTGCTTCCACTATTTTATTGAGTCTCCACCTTCTACCTTTAGGCACCATTAAGAGAGCATAGTTGACATTCTGTGTGTAGTGTCCCAAAACTTATTGATTGATGCATATTGTGATATTACTTGTTCTTGTGCTATTTGTATCTAGTCACTCTTATGAACTTTGAAGGTGTCATATGCATCTATTTGCTACTCTATGAGGGATAAGCTGAGTGCCACTATGCCATGTTTTCTGTATGTGAAACAAACAAACGTTTTTCAATGCATGTTATTCATGATCTTTGTTTGTAGCCTTTCATGTTGCATGCATAGTTACTTTGTCCTATTGTTAGAAATCCATCTTTCATGCACATATCTAGAGTTCTGTTTTCCCAGCTTTCAATGCTTGCAAATGGTTTGATCTTGGTTTTGACGGTGCATGTCACCTCAAAAATTATTATTTATCACGTACCTACTCGAGGACGAGCAGGAGTTAAGCTTGGGGATGCTTGATACGTCGGAAACGTATCTATAATTTTTATGCTCCATGCTTGTTTAGTATCTACTTTGCTTTGCTTTGTCTACACTTTGAGGTGTTTTTATATATTTTCTGGAACTAACCTATTAACAAGTTACCATAGTGCCAGTTGTCTATTTCTTTTGTTTTTGGTTCCAGAAAGGCAGAAAATCAATATTCTCGGAATTGGACGGGACAAAAGCCAAAGTCAATATTTTATCGTGGGCGACACGAAGTCCAGAGGAGAGACGGACAGGCGAGCTAGGGCCACCACGCCCCCTAGGCGTCGGTGGGCCCACCTCGCGTCTGGGCAGGGTGTGGGCCCTCTGACTGCCTCCCAGCCTCGCCTCTTCGCCTATAAGAAGCCCCCGATGCAGAAACCCTAGGCACCCGATCAAAACTCCACGAAACCTTCTATAGCCGCCGCCACCGTCGTCCCTAGATCGGGGGGATCTGAAGTTCTTCCCGGCACCCTGCCGGAGGGGAAATCATCCCGAAGGCCTTCTTCTCCGGTCTGAAGCATGAGTAGTTCAACCTTGGACTACGGGTCCATGTAGTAGCTAGATGGTTGTATCTCCTCCTTGTGCTTTCATTTATAGATCTTGTGAGCTCCGTTCATCATCAACATCTAATCTATTTGTAATCATGCATGTTGTGTTTACAGGGATCCGATGAATATTGAGATTACTATGTCAGATTTATTAATGGTTTTGTCTATTTGATACTATCATGTCTGTGTTGTTTGTGATCTTGCATGCTCTCCGTTGTTAGTAGCTATCTTGGCCAATTAGTTGCTAGTGACTCCAAGAGGGGGTATTAATGCTCGATAGTGGGTTCATGCCTCTAGTTTCCAAGGGAAGTGATAGAAATCTCTTCGGTTGTAGATGTGTTATTGCCACTAGGGATAAAACAACGATCTCTTATTCATGGAACAAGTGGATTGTTTACCTTACACACTTTGCTTAAAGCAGTTGTCTATTGCTTGCAACTTAATACTGGAGGGGGTTCGGATGATAACCTGAAGGTGGAATTCTAGTCATAGATGCAGTTGGATGGCGGTCTATGTATATTGTTGTATTGCCAAGTCGAATCTCATAGGATCTTTTTGTCTGGTATTGCATTGTTATGCCTTGTGAAGGGAATATGCCCGAGAGGCAATAATAAAGTGGTTATTATCGTATTCCTATTTATGATAAATGTTTATTTTACATGATATAATTGTAATAATACGGAAACGTTAATACATGTGTGTTTAATAAACAAAAGAAAGTTCCTAGTTATGCCTCTCTTATAAACTAGCTCGTTGATTAACAGGATGATCATAGGTTTCCTGATCATGGACATTGGATGTTGTTAATAACGAGGTCACAACATTAGTGTAATGGTGTGATGAACATTCATCCGAAGTATAGCATTACGATCAAAGTCATTGAGTTTATATTGCTATAACATCTTACGAAGTGATCCTAATCCTTAGACCATGAGATCATGTCAATCACTAACACCGGAAGAGTTTCTTGATAACATCAAACGTCACACCGTAATGGGTGATTATAAAGATGGATTCGAACTACTAAAGTGTTATGTTGAGGCCCATGGATCGAGAGTGGAATTTGTTCATCCCGATGACGGATAGATATACTGGGCCCTCTCGGTGATATCACATTGGTTAGCTTGCAAGCAAGTGATTTGATCACTAGAATGTTATATCACGGGAACTAGAAAAGAGTGCATGTCAAGAATTGAGATCAAACTAGGTATGGATATACCGATGATCGAATCTTGGACATGTAATATATCGCAAACAAAAGGATTAAGATACTAGCGTAAAAGGTTCCGACGATCACAAGAAAGTCATCGTTGAATGTGTGGAGTCAAGATGGGTCTCCAGATCCCGCTCGATTATTGATCCGAGAGGGTCTCGATCATGTCCACATTATTCGCGAACCGTAGGGTGACACACTTAAGATACACCGCATCCAATTGGAGCAAAAGTTTCATGCCGAAAAGAAAAGGAAAGCGCAGGAATTTATTTCACTAGACAATCAAACTGCTTTTGTTGAAATTGCCAAACTGGTTCGCATGTGAAATGGAATACTAGCAAGGGTTTTATGTGAATGTTTGTTAATTAAAGTAATTAACAAAATTCTGAATAAATAAATAAAAGAGTTTTATTTAATGAGAGCTTGCATTAAATTTGGTGGAAATTTAATGCATGTGAGTGGATTTTTAGTGGAGGCTTTTAATGGGAGTGGAGGCTTTTCATTTTGAGTGGGAGCTCCACCCACATGAATGTGGAAGAGGTGGGCAGCCCATGGCTGGGCGCCATGCCCCTTGGGTGCCCCTCCCCCTATAAAAGGCCCCCCTCTCCTCCTCTCACACCACACCTCCTCGTGAAGGATCTCTCACCCCCTCTAGAATTTATCCCCATGGTCTCGGACTAGCGAGATACATGTTCCCGGTGGCTATTCGGCAAGAAAGAGTTGTGCTTCCGCTGCATCGCTAGAGCGAGGAGGCGGAGGTTGCTCGGTGCCTCGTACGTGTGTGCGAGCACGGATGCGCTGCTGTTTTGCGGCGCTAGGACTTCCTCTCGATCTTGAGATCGGCAAGAGATCGTCTACATCAACCACGAGTTTGGACTCGTTAAGCTTTGTCGGTCTTCAAGGGTATGTTCTCTACGGATATACATCCGCCCGTTGTTTGTATCTAGTAGATAGATCTTGGTAAATAGTTGTTCCCATCGTAGGAAAATTTTTATTTTCTATGCTGCGAACCCTACAGTGGTATCAGATCCGGATCTATGCGTCGATACTTTGCACGGGTAGTACACATATGAGTATGTGGGCGATCATGATCATTTTATTGCTTCTTTGTTGTAATTTTGGATATTGGTGGCATAGTGGGATGAAGCGGCCCGGACAAACTTTACATGTCCTCGCACATGAGACCTGTTCCACGCTTGACATGCAACTAGTTTGCATAAGTGGCTAGCGGGTGTCTGTCTCTCCTACTATAGTCAATATCTATTTTGTAACGAGTTGTCAACAATTTGGTTATCCTCGTTGTGGTTCATGTTCGTAGGTAGGAACTGTTCTATCTTCGAAAGCCCTAAGCCACGTAAAACTTGCAGTGGATAAATTAGAGGCGTCTAGTTTAGATTGTTGCTGGGCTAGTGTTATGATATGGTAGTGTTGTAAGTAGAAGTATGAGATGATACTCTTACAACACACATAGCGTGTAAAATCCATAGACCTTGGATTTACACATATAGGTATGATAGTGATCATACCACGATGCACATGATAGAGATCATCTGCGGGAACCATATCATTTCACTAATAAACATATGATGTTTGATAGCATCTTATATTGCTTATTTAGCGCTTTGTTAGCATAATAAGGTGATCCCTCTTTTAGATATCAAGATAAAAATGTGTTCTTCCTTAAGTATGCACCGACAATGTTTCGTCGCTTCAAGACATCACGTGATGATCGGGTGTACTTGAATCCATGAGCATATCTCGGTGTAAGACAGCTTACACGCGAATACTAAGGTTCTTACTTGGCGAGCCTAGCATGTATGAGACATGGCCTCGAACACGGACCGAAAGGTTAAGCATGAGTCATATGTTTTGATATGATGACCATATGGATGCTCGCTTTGAAGCTACATCGACTCACGTGATGATCGGACTTGGTGTAGTGAATTTGGTTCATGTAATCACCAAAAGACAAGAGGGATGTCGTTTTGAGTGGGAGTTCATTTCTAATTTGGATTAGTAGAACTCAATTTATCATAAATTAAATCAAAGTGAATTTGCATAATTTCTTGTAGTTATTGGCATTCGCTCACCACCTTATGCTTAGTTGTAATTGAGATAATAGAACTATAGAATTCGGATAACTGTAACGTATTGTGTTGAGTGTCAATCTAAAGTTTAAGTCCTATTGCAAACTTTCAGAAACTCTATTTACTCCGTGAAATTTAATAGTTGGTATTAAATCGAGAGTAACAATTCCAAAGTGTTAGTATCTTAAGTATCATGTTTGCCTCCATGATACTTGATTTTTTTAATATCAAGTTTATCTAGGAGCTGAAAGAATTGTTTCGAAACCATCATGTGGCGTATATAACGATATCTGAAACAATCTTTTGGTTGCAATATGATAGAGTATAATATATGTTCTCATATTGGATGAGAATTTACAAAGGTTGGAGATGCTAGACATCCTAATCATCCAAAAGGGTTTTGGAAAGTAATGTTATACTCACGATTCGCCTTTATAAGCTACAGTAGCTTGATCATGAAAGTCGTCATGATAAATATGAATAGAAGATGTATGTAAAGTGTTTACTACACTAAAAGATTACTAAAGAATGGATTTTGAAAGAATACCGATCATTTTGATGATGGTGATCTACTTCAAAGTGCAAGTCCAAAGGTATTATTATTTGAATATACACGCTTTGGACTATGTGTCATGTATATGGCGCCACTTTTGATGTTGATAAATTCTTTTAAAAAGGAAAAGGAAATGCTGAAAGAGAATCTATAAAATATACTTGGTAAAAGAAAAGATTGGAAATATCCAATTTAGGTATATATATGATATACATGTTATGGTTGTATTCTTTGCTTGTTAAACAATGTGGTTCTTGGGTATTGGATACCGAATTGGTTGGTATGAAATTTCATACGAACGATGCAATTCATGAACCACAATGGCCTAAGTAACTAGCAAGAGAATATGTGATGATGTTCATCAAAACAAACAAACCGTTGTTTGTATTTCGTTGACATCAAGGCTTGACTTCAAGATTTGTTTTAATAATTGTTATTTGAATCAGGTATTATGAGAATAAAGGTTGTTCAAATAATTACCGTATTCCATATAAGATGGATGATTTACAAATCTAGTTGAAGAAATCACATCCATAAAACCTAATGCTAAAATGTCGCAAGACAAATGATTGAAAGATCACTTATGAAGTGACATCGCTGTTTAAATTATATTGGAAAGAAAACATGAAGAATCTCCATATTCATGGATTTTTGGAGTCTTTGATTTGATCAAGTGACGCTTGTGAGACTTTCCACGTGATAATTAAAACTTCGTTCAAAGGCCAAAGAAGAACGAACGACTAAATTATTGGAATTTATACATATCGATGTATGTAGTCCATTATGTGTAGTCGTAAGCGATGGGTTTCAACTTCATATGCTTTCTCCAAAATTTTGAGTGAATGTTCACTTAATGAGAAAGAAGTATGAAATATTTGAAAATGTTTCAAAGACTTTCAAGATGAAGTGGAAAATCATTGTAACAAGAAAAATAAATGAATTATGATTTGATCATAAAGGGATTTATTTGAGTTACAAGTGTAACAAGAAAATAAATGAATTATGATTTTATCATAAAGGGATTTATTTGAGTTGCAAGTTTAGCAAAACACCTAGATTTACATCTCCCGAAACACCATAGGAGTATGGAGTGTTTGAGATTTGTAATGAAACCTTGTGAGACATGGTTGGATCAAAGGTGTTATTTATAAAACTGCCATTATGTTTTAAAAGATTAAAGCTTTAGAGACTACCGCTTTTACACTGAAAAGAGCTCCATCTAGATCCGTTGAAATGACACCATGGAAGTTATGGTTTGGGGTAAAACCCAAGTTGTCATTTCTTAAATTTTGGTATGCTAAACATAAGTAAGATGTTTACAACCGAATTCGGATGAGCATGTCTTTGTAGGTTATTCCGAATAACAATTGGTTATTCCTCCATAACACCGAGGACAAAAGGGTTTGTCGCTTGAAATGTGAAGTTTCTTGAAAAAGGAATTTTTCGCAAAAGTTAAGTGGGAGGACAATAGAAATTTGATAAGGTTAACGAACCTTAGCTAAATGTGCTGAGTCACGCAAGACCGAAATCGCTCGAGGCTGCCATAATGCTCATAGCTTATGTGCCTCAAAGGTTGTGGTCACGGAGGTCTAAAGTTCCTATTGAACCAAGAAGGTCGGTTAAACAATCAAATGCTAAGATTTGAGAGTAAATCATTATTGTTTGACAATGATGAACCGAATACATACAAAGAAGCGATGATGGGCCCCGACTCGTCAAATGGCTTGAAGCCATAAAATCCGTGATAGTTCCATATACGAGAAATCAAGTTTTGAACTTGGAAGACCCTCCTAAAGGTGTAAAACCTATCGGTCGTATTTGGATCTATAAAGAAAGCGGACATGGATGTCTCACATCTATGAAATATTCGACATGTCGAAAGTATTTTATGACAATGTTCAAGGAGTTGACTATGACAAGATTTGATCTTTCATAGCGATATTTAGTCTGAACGGATTAAAGTAGCAACCACTACATATAATTTGGTATATGGTAGATGAATAAACAAAACAAAGTTCTTCTAATAGAATGGTTACCTAGGACGTGTACATGACACGGTCCAAAGGGTTTGTTAAATTCAAAGGATGCTAAAAGGGCATGCAAACTTCAATGGTTGAAGTAAGCATCGCGGAGTTGGAATCTTCACCATGATGAAAAATGAGTTTTTCATCAGGAGACGATGAAGATACTTGCATTTGCAAGAAATTAAGTGGGAGCTGAGACATATTTCTAATACATTATGTGAAGGACATCTTGTTGATTAGAAATGATGTATCTTTTATTGACAAAGGTTAAGAATTTCATTTCGATGAAAGACTTAGGCAAAACCGAATATTTAGCATGAATTTCTATAGTGGATAGGGTAACGCTAATATGTTTATGCCAAACGTACATATATGAGATATTGAAGGAGTTCAATATAGAAACGACAAGAAAGCAGTTCTTGTTGCATGGAAAGGAATTGAATCAAGATTCAAGTGTATCGACACTTGATAAGTGAAACAAGATTCAAGTGCTTTGACACTTGATGAGTGCAATCACGAGAATGTTTTGATCAATCATACCATGATATGTACACATCCAGATATGTCCTATGCTCTAAGTGTTATGAGCATATACCAGAATGAATCATAAAATGATCATTGGACGATAGTGAGGATATTCTTATGATATTTTGGAAGAACTAAGAATATATTTGTGTAGAGGTGACAAACAATTACAAATAGTTCATTGTAAAGCGTTACATTGATACTAGTTTTGTCACAAGATATAAATTAAGTTTATCTCAATTTAAACTATGGGTGGCACAATGTAATGGAAAGGAGATTCCATGATGGATTTGGAAGAGTTCCAAAGTTAAGACATTGTGATGAATACTACAACAAAAGGCTAAGTATATGACTGCTATAGTAGCGACAAGGAGGAATTTGTGTCAAGTAGTTTGTTATCAAACTAAGGTGTGGTTCATAGCAGGCTAACACTAAAGATATATTGTATGACAATACTATCGATGTGTTTTAACCCCAAGGAACTAAAGGTCTCACCAAAAGACCAAATTTATACAATGCCATCTCATTGGAGAATGAGTGATGCGTGAGACGCAAAGACATGCAAATACACGGACTGACAGCGTCGGATCCGTAGATTATGTTAACCACTTGCAATTGCGTATTTGGAACACCGTAAAGCCATAGGTGTTCAATACACAAAGTTTTCAAACTAGATTATTGTCTCTAGTGCAAGTGGGAGATGAAGGAATATGCCCGAGAGGCAATAATAAAGTGGTTATTATCGTATTCCTATTTATGATAAATGTTTATTTTACATGCTATAATTGTATTAATACGGAAACGTTAATACATGTGTGTTTAATAAACAAAAGAAAGTTCCTAGTTATGCCTCTCTTATAAACTAGCTCGTTGATTAACAAGATGATCATAGGTTTCCTGATCATGGACATTGGATGTTGTTAATAACGAGGTCACAACATTAGTGTAATGGTGTGATGAACATTCATCCGAAGTATAGCATT
Organism: Avena longiglumis; assembly: GCA_030063025.1. Taxonomy (NCBI): domain Eukaryota; kingdom Viridiplantae; phylum Streptophyta; class Magnoliopsida; order Poales; family Poaceae; genus Avena; species Avena longiglumis. The sequence goes on from CP125974.1 coordinate 484,323,244, forward strand.
ACGATCAAAGTCATTGAGTTTATATTGCTATAACATCTTACGAAGTGATCCTAATCCTTAGACCATGAGATCATGTCAATCACTAACACCGGAAGAGTTTCTTGATAACATCAAACATCACACCATAACAGGGTGATTATAAAGATGGATTCAGAACTACTAAAGTGTTATGTTGAGGCCCATGGATCGAGAGTGGAATTTGTTCATCCCGATGACGGATAGATATACTCTGGGCCCTCTCGGTCATATCACATTGGTTAGCTTGCAAACAAGTGATTTGATCGCTAGAATGTTATATCACGGGACCGAGAAAAGAGTGCATGTAAGTAACGAGATCAAACTAGGTATGGAGATACCGATGATCGAATCTTGGACATGTAATATATCGCGAAACAAAAGGATTAAGATACTAGCGTAAAAGGTTCCGACGATCACAAGAAAGTCATCGTTGAATGTGTGGGAGTCAGTATGGGTCTCCAGATCCGCTTGATTATTGATCGAGAGGGTCTCGATCATGTCCACATTATTCGCGAACTGTAGGGTGACACACTTAAGAGACACCGACATCCAATTGGAGCAAAAGTTTCATGCCGAAAAGAAAAGGAAAGCGCGAATTTATTTCACTAGACACCGAAGCTGTTTGGTAAAACATCTTGAAACTGGTTACGCATGTGAAATGGAATACTAGCAAGGGTTTTATGTGAATGTTTGTTAATTAAAGTAATTAACAAAATTCTGAATAAATAAATAAAAGAGTTTTATTTAAATGAGAGCTTGCATTAAATTTGGTGGAAATTTAATGCATGTGAGTGGATTTTGAGTGGAGGCTTTTAATGGGAGTGGAGGCTTTTCATTTTGAGTGGGAGCTCCACCACATGAATGTGGAAGAGGTGGGGGCAGCCCCATGGCTGGGCGCCATGCCCCTGGGTGCCCCCTCTCCCTATAAAAGGCCCCTCTCCTCCTCTCACCACACCTCCTCGTGAAGGATCTCTCTCCCTCTAGAATTTATCCCCATGGTCTCGGACTAGCGAGATACATGTTCCCGGTGGCTATTCGGCAAGAAAGAGTTGTGCTTCACTGCATCGCTGGAGCGAGGAGGCGGAGGTTGCTCGATGCCTCGAGCGTGTGTGCGAACGGATGCTAACTTTTCTTGCGCTAGGACTTCCTCTCGATCTTGAGATCGGCAAGAGATCGTCTACATCAACCATGAGTTTGGACTCGTTAAGCTTTGTCGGTCTTCAAGGGTATGTTCTCTACGGATATACATCCGCCCTTTGTTTGTATCTAGTAGATAGATCTTGGTACATAGTTGTTCCCATCGTAGGAAAATTTTTGTTTTCTATGCTGCAAACCCTACACCTTGCTCAGTTCCTGTCAATTGCCCTGCTGTAATTTGTTTACCCTTCATGCCATGTTGTTTATCTAAGGAGAGCACCTCTAGTGAACTATGGATCCCGGTCCAATCTTTACCATTGATACATCATCCACTGTTTACTTGCTGCAAACCATCATTACCTTCCACACCATACGTTTAATCCTTTGTTACAGCAAACCGGTGAGCATGACAACCTCACTGATTCGTCGGAGCAAAGTCTTGAGTTTGTGTTGTGCAGGTTTCCACGTTTCTTGCAACACCTGTGTGACGTTTCCTTCCTCCTCCTGGTTCGATAACCTCGGTTTCTTACTGAGGGAAAACTTGCTGCTGTGCTACACCACACCTTGCTCTTGGGGTTCCCAACAAAGTGCTCCTACATCAACTCAGCGCTGCATCAACCGCCGGCATCCATAAACAAAAGAACATGATATCAACTAAATAGAATAAGTGAAATGTTGAAAGCTTACCCCATGAAAGCATGGTTTTGCTAATTCCCATCGTATAACTTACAAGCATATAAGCATATAAGACAGTCACAATGATTCAAGTTTATTAAGTGCAAGAAATAAAATGTGCCTTCAAGTTTATGAGAGCTTTAATCACTAATTTTCACATAACAAAATCAAATTTGGAAGATAAATAAACACATGAATATACTTGGAATGGTGTAACACACCATTCATAGGAATTTATAGTGGACTCTTTGGAATAACTTGGTTTCTTGGGAGTTGGATGCATGAGTAGAGTTCATACTCAGTACAGGTGGAGGCTAGCAAAAGACTGGGAGCGACCAACTAAGAGAGCAATAATGGCCATAATCGTGCAGAGCGACAAAACATTATTAATCAAATCATAAAGTGATATCACAAGTCAAAAACTAAATGATCATAGAGGATAAGGTGACTGGTTCATAGTCATAACATGGTGTAAGCATGTGCCAAGTCAACCCAAATAAAGCATCAAAGGAGAATACCACAATATTATGCTTTTGTATGCTAAAATAACGCATGATTCTTTCATGGCACATTAAGATATATCAATTGTTTGAAACAAGTCATGCTACAACAATAAATACTAAGCATATGGTCAAATCAACATCTAACATGACATAATAAAGTCTAAGTCATAGTCAAAACAGGCTTATTTTTGTACCACCATAAGCATGAAACATTCTACTCTTTTCCAACACCAATCGACTTATTTGAAACAACTCACAGAGATAATAATCAATAAAGACTACAGAGCATGTATCACCTAACTACAAAGAAGAACTAAAAATTTCTAAGCAAAAAGAATAGGAAAACTAAAGATACACGCAGTGCTAGCAAAAGAGAACACTCATAGAACAATAAGAGTGAAAACTAGAGTGTTATAGGCAATCAATAACGGGGTGTGACTTTACAAAAGAAGTGTGTTGGGGTCCAACCAACTTATTACATCAAACTAAACAAAATAAAACAAAAAACAAAAAAAAATACACTCTAAGAACAACACAATAGTGCATGAAGCAAAAATAAAGTATCTTGAAAGAAGACCTGAGATTTTTGTTGATGAAGAAGGGGATGCCTTGGGAATCCCCAAGCTTTGACGCTTGTACCTCTTGAATATTTCTTAGGGTGACACGGGTGGCATCCCCAATCTTGATCTTTTTTCCATACTTCATCTCATCACAGCATCCATTCCCTACACTTGAAAACTTCCTTCATACAAAACTTCACACAATCTTCATTAACAACATTAGTGTATTCAAGATAATAAGACTTTGGGTACAGTTTCAACTCAAGAAAATCATCCATTAAAACATAAGCTACTATAGAAACAACTTTTAAAAGCTCAAGTGATCAAAAGAACTCAAAAGAAATCGATTTAAGAGGCAAATGCAAATAATGGCAGAAATCTGTCAAAACAGACCTGCAAGTAAAGACCGATTTTTTTGAAAATCTTCTGTTGGTCAAATCGAAAAGTGCAAAACTAATAAAAGTTGGGTAAATACTAGGGTCATGCGCACAAAATATTATAGATCAATACGACGTTCTGGAATTTTTCACATTTTTTTACAGCAAAGCACAAAAATCTGTTTTGGGACAACAACTTCCCTAAATCTTACTTCCCTCTCATTAGAGGCTATTCTTGACACAAAAAACAAACAAAAAGGATAAGGAGAGGTTATTACAGAGACAATAACTTCCAAGACTCAACAAAAGGAAACTTACTGAAATAAAAATTGGGTTATCTCCCAAGAGTGCTTTTCTTTAACGCCTTTCAGCTAGGCATAGAAAGCAAGAATCAAGTATTTTAGAATGAAGAAGCATTAACATCAATACCAGAAATATCTTCAACAAGGAAAGGTATCTTATCCAAATAAGTTCTAGAGGATCCTCTCTCAATACTCTTGGGTTCACTACTTTCATCAAATGGGTTTTCAGGAACAATCCAATCAAAATTCTTTTCCAAGGCTTCATGCACTCCTAAAAGTTTAAAAGGTATTGGTATTTCAATTTCCTCCCCTTTTTTGGGTTCGGTTTTGTCCAACTTTTCTAGTGTACCAATAACATCTACACATGAGCCTAGCATATTAAATTGATCAAAGACCTTTCTAGCTTCTATAGCAACATCATTAAATTCTTTAAGCAAATTTTCTAGGATAAAATCTCTCTTTTCAGTGTTCTCAATATCATGAAGTTTAAGAAACATTAGCTGCATCATGGGGTTAAGGTTAACAAACCTAGCCTCCAACATGTGAACTAAATAGTCCGCAACGGTTTCATAATTTGGAGCATGTTCTGCTAAGGATCTATCCTTAATATCTTTATGCTTACTAACATGATTAAAGAATTCTTCAATATTATCTTTCCCTGTTATAGAACCACTACCTATTGATAGGTATTTCAGGGTGAACTTAGGGATCAACATAATGAGCTAAGAACAAGGTAACAAAATAACAACTAAAGAAGTAACTATTTTTTTGTGTGTTTTTGATAAAAGAGCAAACCAAACAAAACAAAACTAAGCAAAACAAAAACAAAGTAAAGAGATTGGTAGTGAGAGACTCCCCTTGCAGAAATCTTATTTCTCCCTGGCAACGGCGCCAGAAAAAGCTTGATGATGGCTCGGTTGATGTAGAGCCTTGTTGGGAACCCCAAGAGCAAGGTATGATGAGCACAACAACAAGTTTTCCCTCAGTTATAGAAACAAGGTTATCGAACCAATAGGAGAAAGAGACCACTTCCGAAGGCGTTGCTGACAAGGTGGAACCTGCACACAACACAACCAAAATACTTTGCCCCAACTTATCAATGGGGTTGTCAAGCTCACTGGTTTTACTGAAAACAAAGGATTTAACGTATAGTGTGGAAGAAAGTAATTGCTTGTGGTAATTGCAGAAATTAAACAGTAAACAGTAGATAGAATATCAATGGGAAGGAATGGACCAGGGTCTATGATACGTTGGAAACATATCTATAAGTTTTGATGCTCCGTGCTTGTTTAGTAGCTACTTTGCTTTGCTTTTTATACACTTTGAGGTACTTTTTACATGTTTTCTGTAACTAACCTACTAACAAGTTACAATAGTGCCACATGCCTGTTTTCTGCTGTTTTTGGTTTCAGAAAAGTTTGTAAAGAAATATTCTCGGAATTGGACGGGACAAACGTCAAAGTCAATTACTTTCCGTGGGGAACAAGAAGTCCAGAGGGGAGACGAGGAAGCATGACAGGGCGGCCACCCCCCCCTAGGCGCGACCAGGGGTGGTCCCGCGCCTGGGTAGGGTTTGACCCCCTGGTCGCCTCCTCGGCCTCCCCCTTCGCCTATAAAAATCCCCCGATCAAATCTCCACGAAACCATATGTAGCCGCCGCCACCATCGTCCCTAGATCGGGGGATCTAAAGTTCTTCCCGGCACCCTACCGGAGGGGAGATCATCCCGGAGGCCTTCTCTCCGGTATGATGCGTGAGTAGTTCCACCTTAGACTATGGATACATGTAGTAGCTAGATGGTTGTATCTCCTCCTTTGTGCTTTCATGTATAGATCTTGTGAGCTCCGTTCATGATCAAGATCTAATCTATTTGTAATCATGCATGTTGTGTTTTTGGGGATCCGATGGATATTGAGATTATTATGTTGGTTTGATTAATGGTTTTGTCTTGATGATTCTATCATGTCTGTGTTGTTCGTGATCTTGCATGCTCTCCATTGTTAGTAGCTATCTTGGCCAAGTAGTTGCTAGTGACTCCAAGAGGGGGTATTTATGCTCGATAGTGGGTTCATGCCTCTAGTTTCCAAGAGAAGTGACAATAATCTCTTCGGTTGTAGATGTGTTGTTGCTACTAGGGAGAAAACAACAGTCGCTTGTTCATGGAACATGTGGACTGTTTACCTTACACACTTTGCTTTATGCATTGCTTGCAACTTAATACTGGAGGGGGTTTGGATGATAACCTGAAGGTGGACTTCTAGTCATAGATGCAGTTGGATGGCGGTCTATGTATCTTGTTGTATTGCCCAATCGAATCTCATAGGATCTTTTTGACTAGTAATTGCATTGTTATGCCTTGGTCAGTTCCTGTCAATTGCCCTGCTGTAATTTGTTTACCCTTCATGCCATGTTGTTTATCTAAGGAGAGCACCTCTAGTGAACTATGGACCCCGGTCCAATCTTTACCATTGATACATCTTCCACTGTTACTTTTTACTTGAAGCAAACCATTACCTTCCATACCATACGTTTAATCCTTTATTACAGCAAACCGGTGAGCTTGACAACCTCACTGATTCGTTGAGACAAAGTCTTGAGTTTGTGTTGTGCAGGTCTCCACGTTGCTTGCAACACCTTTGAGACGTTTCCTTCCTCCTTCAGGTTCGATAACCTCGGTCTCTACTGAGGGAAACTTGCTGCTGTGCTCATCACACCTTGCTCTTGGGGTTCCAACGAAGTGTCTCACGTCAACACTGGGTGCACGCATCAAGATTCCTGGCGCCGTTGCTGGGAGGATAAGGACGTCTTCACAAGGGGAGTCCTTCACTTCCTTTCTCCTTACTTTGTTTTTAGTTTGCTTTGTTTCTTTTGCTTGGTTTTGTTTGCCTCTTTTCAAACCCCCCCCCCCCAAAATTAGTCTAGTTTGGTTTGCTTTCTTTATTAAAAAACACAAAAAAAATTAGTTCCTGCTCTAGTTGCTGCTGCTGTTTTTGGCTAGCCCACCTTTGCAAAAATGAACTCTGCTGAGAACACCAAGTTGTGTGACTTCACTAGCACCAACAACAATGATTTCCTAAGCACTCCTATTGCTCCACCTGCTCCTGATGCTACCTTTTCTGAAATTAAGCCTGCTTTGTTGAATCTTGTGATGTGAGAGTAATTTTCTGGTGCTGGTTCTGATGATCCTGCTGCCCATCTCAATAGCTTTGTTGAACTTTGTGAGATGCAAAAGTATAAGGATGTAGATGGAGATATTATTAAGCTCAAGCTTTTTCCTTTCTACTTGAGGGGAAAAGCTAAAGAATGGTTACTTTCTTTACCTAAAAGTAGTATTGATTCTTGGACTAAGTGCAAAGATGCTTTTATTGGAAAGTACTATCCTCTTGCTAAGATTATATCTATGAGAAGTGACATTATGAAATTTAAACAACTTGAAAGTGAACATGTTTCTCCAGCTTGGGAAAGAATGAAATATTTGGTTAAAAATTTCCCTACTCATGGACTCACTGCTTAATCAGACTTTTTATGCAGGTTTGAACTTCTCCTCAAGAAATCTGTTGGATTCAGCTGCTGGAGGTACCTTTATGGGCCTCACTTTGGGTGCTGCAACAAGGCTCCTTGATAATATGATGGTTAACTACTCTGAGTGGCATGTTGAGAAAGCTCCACATGGTAAGAAGGTAAATTCTGTTGAAGAAACTTCCTCTTTGAGTGAAAATATTGATGTTATTATGGCTATGCTTGTTAATGGGAAAGCTCCTCTAGATTCTAATAGTGCCCCCTTAGCCTCTTTGGTTGCTCAAGAAAAACAAGTTGATGTGAACTTCATTAGAAACAACAATTTCAACAACAATGCCTATAGGAATAATTTTGGTAGCAACAACAATTATAGGCCTTATCCTCCTAATAATGGCAATTCCTATGGAATCTCTTACAATAATGCTAGAAGTGCCACCTCTGAACTTGAAGTCATGCTCAAGGACTTTATTAGTAAACAAACCACTTTCAATAAGACTATAGAGGAAAAGCTTTTAACTGTTGAGAAAAATATATCCTCTTTGTCTGAAGCTCAGTCTTCCTTGATTAATAAAATGGCTGCTAAACCTGAAACTATGGAAAACACCTTTGCTACTGTTCATGCCATACAAGTTACTATTGATGAAAATGTTAGGCTGTAAGCTCAACTTCATGCTAAGTGGGAAAGGGAAGCTGAAATTGATAGAAACAATAGTGTGTGCACCATCACCACTAAACCACAAGTAGTCCCTATTCCTCCTCCTACTATGCCTAAGCCTATTGAGCCTACTACTAGTGATGCTAAGTTTGACTTTGATATTGATGGTTGCAATATTTCTGAAGTGATTATGTTCTTGCGGAAGCTTGGTAGAAGTCCTGATGCTAGTGATATGCATGTTGCTTTCACTGAACATATTACAGATGCTCTTGTGAAAATTAAGGAAGAGAAGCTAAAACACAAAGCTTCTCATCCTAGGAAAGTAGAAGATAGTTGGGAACCCATTATTAATATGCAAGTGAATGACTTTGATCTCAAAGCTTCATGTGATCTTAATTCTAGTGTCTCTATTATGCCTAGGAAGATTTATGAAATGCTTGATTTGCCACCATTGGAAGACTGTTATTTAGATGTCCCACTCAATGATAATTCTAAGAAGAAACTCATGAGGAGTAATAATGATGTTCTCGTTATGGTTAACAATGCTTATGTCCCTGTTGATTTCTATGTTTTGGATGTTGAATACAATGCTTCTTGTCCTATTATCTTGGGAAGACCTTTTCTTAGAACAGTTGGTGCCATTATTGATATAAAAGAAGGCACCATTAAATATCATTTTCCATTTAAGAAAGGTATTGAACACTTCCCTATGAGGAGAGAGAAGTTGCTTTTTGCTCCTCCTTTGAAAGCAAGGTTTGATGTTAATGCTTCTTCATTTGAAAATACTTGATTCTTCTTGATTCTTGTGCCTAACTTAAGGGCGTTAAAGAAAAGTACTTGTTGGAAGATAACCCAAGAATTTCCTTAAGTCTTGAAAGTTATTACTTCAGTAACTAGATGATTCCCGCGCGTTGCAGCGGGAATTAGCTGCAACACATTTGATATGATAAGTTTAGGACATGGGAGGCATAGCATAAATCAGGTTAAGAACATTTTGATTTTCTTGAATATCAATAAGTCAATCATTGCTTACTACACCTGAAGTATTCATGTGGTTTCAGAAGGCGTCCACACCATGAAATATCATTCTTTTTCTTATATTTTTTCAAAGCTTTCAAGAATGATATAGTGAAATAGCGAGTCCACGAAGCATTTCCAAACTGATAAATTGTTAGGGAAACTGGTATGAGGTTGATGCTCAAAGACATTCATTTCACTTCCAATACACTTAATTCTACAACATTTTGTCAGGATATCTCTTTGTTTTTCACATATTCCCTCTTTAATCTGCAAAGGAGACAACAATTATGATCACTGTAATATTTCTTGTAGATGTTCTTGTAAAGATAAGCACGCATGTTATTTCCACAAACAATATGCTGGTCGAGACTCGAGGATGATGCGCCGCCACAATCTCCCCAAGAGAGGTTATGCACCTGAGATGGGACGACTTGTGCCAGGGCATTAGATTCTTCCGTTGCAGAATATAATATGCGAGTATTGGTTCAGCTGGATAGTTGTAGAAGCACGTTATCACATAATAAAATGACCTATTTTAAGCAGCCTTCATGGTGCTGGTGAAAGATGAGGATTAAATTTGCAAGGGGAGATCGAGAAGTTGGAAATTTACCTATCTCTATGTGTCGGAGATATAATGGTACTCTTTCTACTTATTTTTTTCGTGGGTCCGTGTTGGTCTTCTTGGCATTATCGACACACCTGCAGTTCAACTTCAGGAAGCACATAAAATAAAATAGAAATTTTGGCAATTTAAAACACATAATGCTAAATAGTTTTTTACAAAGATAGATGCATATCTAAAAGAAATTTTACATCTTTTACAACGATACGAAATAGATTCTAGTACTCCCTCTGATCAATATTACTTGTCACTAAAATGGATGTATCTAGACATGTTTTAGTGCTGGATACATCAATTTCAATGACAAATAATATGGATCAGAGGGAGTAATAAACATCTGTTCAGCAAAAGATGATGGCAATATTTAACAAACTAAAATGGTATGACAAAGTTTTATAAATACAAATGGTTTAACTATGCAAAAAATTACACACTGAAAGGTATTATTTTTTCGAGAATGCACATAGCAGTACTGTTCCAGATCTTAGTATATAATAACTATTTCTACAACATACATCTTGAAGCATCTGAAGAATTGTACGGCTCGAAAGATTGTTGTGCATATCAACAAATACACTGTGTTTTATAGGTCTGTATGAGCGCTTCAATCTTTTATTTCACAACAGTTTGAACATCGCATGTATATTACTCTAAAGGATAGCTGACATAAAGAGTGATGGGCTTAGTAACCGGAACAAAAGTAGAATAGAACACGGAATAAAACTATGGGCATGTCATTTACATGCTTCGTGGATATATGTATCGGACTTTGGAAACCAATCGGACTGAACTCAGTCACTCACATTAGCAGGTAAAGAAATGATGGAGGTACAGATCAGGGTTGTAAAACAAATCAAATCCTTGTAATCTTGTGCTGAAATTCAATGGGAACAAAACAAAAATATAGGCACACACCACTTATTCGTCTTCTAGCTCCGTATAGATTCCTTCAAGGGAAGCGATACCTGAAAGAGAGAAAGGGAGGCAAGCAAATCATGAGGTCAGCATGAGATGTGATCCAAAGGAGTGGAGGTTTGCTACCTGCGGGAGGCGAGCTCATCGGCTAGACCTGAGTTACTCGATGAGCATGAGAGGGAGGCTTGGTTGTTGGGAAGCAGATGCAGCCGTATTCATGACGGTAGAGCCTTGTGGGCCGTGGGGATGCAGCAGCAGACGATGGGCACCGAGGGCAGGGGCTTCAAATTCATTGCATGGAGCAGGCTAGTCCAAGGAAAGTAGCATATCCGGTGCTTAAAAGAGAAATTAAAATTATTAGTCATCCTTGATTCTATCGTGGGGAATCCATCCAGAGTTCAACCTGCACGTAGAATCAATTAAATCAAGGAAAACGATTCGGTTCCCCTGGGGGATCGCGCGAATTGATCCCCCGGTTCCTCGTCGCTCCATGTGGCCCACCATTCGCGTGCGTTAGCCTTTTTTCTTCCTCAATTCTTTCCGCAACTGCCGCCGCATCTGTACGCCTGCGCTGACGCGCTCAGCCGCCGCGCCCCAAGCCCCGCCCTCGCCGGAGTAGCTTCCGCGTCCTCGCGCACACCGCCGCCATGCCTCTGGCCCGCAAGCGTCGCCACCTCCCTGCCTCGGTTGCACCAGCGAGCCTTCTTTGTGGTCGCCGGAACCTCGCCTCCTCCTCCTCCTCCGCTGTCTCCATGTGTGGCCCACCTCACCGAAGTCGATGCCTCTCAACATCTTTGTTGGAGTCCCCTGGCCATCACCGCCGCTTCCAAGGTCAACTACGCGTGCTACATGCAGTCAGTGGCGGTGCTACAACGAGCGTTGATTTTGCTACATGCGGCCAACGAGACCTCCGGCGGTGCTATGTATAGCGTCGATTTTTGCTATAATTCTTTTTGCTACAAAGGCTTTTTTGTTTTGCTACAATAGTATTTATGATTTGCTACAAAATCTCTGGCGAGATCTCCGGCGAGGTCTTCGACAAGGTCGGATTTGCTACAATAGTAAATTTTATTTGCTACATACGTTTTATGTTTTTGCTACAATAGCGTAAATTTTTTGCTATACGGTCTCCGGTGAGGTCTACCGGCGAAGCCTCCGGCGAGTCTCCGGCGTTAGCCCAACTTTCTTGCTACACGGTCTTCGGCGAGGTTCAATCTGTTTTTCTATTTTTGTGCCAACCGTTTTCTGCTACAGTGTAGCAAAATCGGGGCATTATGTAGCAAAAACGGGATTTGGGTGGACACGTGTCAGCAGGAGGACCCGGGGGATTTTGGGAAAATATCCCCCGAGAAATGCGTAGTACTGCCCTTAAATCAATCCAAATAAAATCAGGAGTAGGGACAGAACCAAGATCCAAAGAAATCAACTTCATCCAGATCTCAACCTGAATGCGGAATCCAATCCAATCGAAACGGGTATAGAGCAGAATTAAATCAAATCCGGCCGGAGCTCAACCTACCTAATTAGGACAATACATTGAGGAAGGAGTAGGAATAATCCAATAAAAACCGGGGGAATTAGAATGGAGAACGTCCAAGTACCAGCTTGGAGGTCCCTGGTGGAGGTTGTGGCGCAAGGAGGCCACCGTGGTTGAATTGGGTGGTACGATGGATGGTTTTTAACCTTGAGGAGGCGGCGGCAACGGATGATCTCCATCGAGCAGTTTCCAGCCATTGAATGCTACGATTGATGAGGAGCATTTGTGAGGAGCCATTAGGTCGCGGAGGGAACAATCTCGGCGAAGAGGACGGAAGGTCGCAACGACGGAGGAGTTACTGTCAGGATTCGTCGAGCGAGTCTTCTAGTGAATGGTCGAGCCGAGGAAAGGATTTCCAGTCCATTACATGTGTCGAAGCGGGCATAGGCGAGGTCACGATGATTCTCCGCGTGACGATAAAAAAGGACGACGTGGCTGCAGGAGAAGTCAGGGAAATAGGCTAGTGGAGGACTCCTATTTAGAGATAGAAGATGACCTCTTTTTATATTTTTGTCTGCTTTTTGTGCTAAGAATGACCTCTAATGAGAGGGAAATAAGATTTGGTGAGTTGATATCCCGAAACAGATTTCTGTCCTCCACCAAAAAAATTCGTGAGGAATCTCTGTAACACAGATTGAGCTCAAAATTTACGAACAAATCCCCCAGTATGTTAGATAACTTTCGTTAGTTCAACATTTTTTGATTTGAGAAACAAAAGATGTTCGAAAATATCGGTTTCTACCTGCTGGTCCGTTTTGACAGATTTCTGTCATTATTTGCATTTGCTTCTTATTGATTTCTTTTTGAGTTCTCTTTAGGTGAATTGAGCTTTTTGAAGGAGTTACTACAGTAGCTTGTGTTTTTAGTGAAAAGCCTTGCTGTTCCAAAGCTTTGCCAGAGGTCTAATATCTTTTGAATAAACTAATGTTGCTAATGAAGATTGTGTGAAGTTTTGTATGAAGGAAAAATTTCAGGTGTAGAGAGAGAATGATGCAATAAGATGAAGAATAGACAAAAGATCAAGCTTGGGGATGCCACCATGGTGTCATCCCAAGAAATATACAAGAGGTACAAGCGTCAAAGCTTGGGGATGCCCAAGGCATCCCCTTCTTCATCAATAAAAAGCCCAGGTCTGTCTAGACACTTTGTTTTTATTGTTTCATGCTCGATTGTATTATTCTTGGAGCGTCTTAGTTTTCGTTTGCTTTGCTTAGGTTGTTTAGTTTGCTTGAATAAAGAAGTTTGAACCCCCGTTCTCGATGTGTTGTTTTGCAAATAAGTTGCTTGGTGTTGGAAAGGAGTAGTAAGTTCTTGCTTGAAGTGTAAGAGGAGCTTGCATTGACTGTGACTTAGACTTTAGCATGACATGCTAGGTGTTGTTTTGACCTTATGCTTAGTGATTATTGCTATAGCATGTCTTGTTCCAGACAATTAGGATTGCTTAGTATGCCTTGAAAAAATTATGTGTTGTTTTAGCATGCAAAAGCATAGTATTGTGGTATTCTCTTTTGATGCTTTGCTTGGGTTGACTTGGCGCATGCTCACACCATGTTATGACTATGACAAGTCACCATTAGCCTCTATGATCATTTAGTCCTTGACTTGTAGTACCACTCTTTGCTTTGATTAGTATGCTTTGTTGCTTTGCATGATTTTGGCCATTATGCTCCCTTAGTTGGTTGCTCTCAGTCTTTTGCTAGCCTCCACTTGTATGAGTAAGCTCTACTCATGCTTCCAATTCCCAAGAAACCAAGTTATTCCAAAGTGTCCACTATAAACTCATATGCATGCTGTGTTACACCATTCCAAGTATATTCTTGTTTTCAACTATCTTCCAATTAAAAACTATTTTGTTATGTGAAAACTTAGTGATTAAAGCCCTCACGAACTTGATGGCACACTTTATATTCTTTGCCCCTAATAAACTTGAACCATTGTGACAACTTTGTTGTATATGCTTGCACTTATAATTTGGAATTAACAGAACCGTTCTGTCACGGGGAACGTTTTCAACATTGCACTTGTACTTTGTACTCAGTTGATATCATGCTCTTTTGTCTATGGATGTCACCGGTGTGAAATAAAGAGGGAACTTGTAAGTCCATGGACTTTGTATCCTGTGTTAGAGAAACGCTTGTGCCACTAGCCTAAGCCATGCCTAATCATGGTGGAAACTTGCAGCATCACCATAATGAGCTATCTATGAAGCATCCTCAATAAAAAGCTATGCATATGGTAAAATAAAAAGATTGTTGAGATGCTCATTGTCTGCTTGCCTTGTCATTTTGGTTATGGGAAAGCTCATGTACCATGTGCAAGGGATACCCCGTTGGCGGTTCTCAATGATATGCAAATACTTACAATGACAAGAACTTACGTGGGCCCAAACTTGAGTATGCATGAGGTGTGGCCCTCGTTTTCAAGGAACTTGAGATTGCCAACTTATACTTTGTCAAGCATATACTCCATCTTTGCCACTTTAACCTTAACCACTTCAAGATGCTTATGATAGGGGCAATGAGGGCTGAAAGCTAACAATTACCATAATTTTTGGAAGCTCTTTTTGAAACTTGTAATCCCTGTTTCCTTTATAAAAAAGGGCCTTTATTCCACCACTATTGAGTCTCCACCTTCTACCTTTAGGCACCATTAAGATAGCATAGTTGTCATTATGTGTGTAGTGTTCCAAAGCTTATTGATTGATGCATATTATGATATTACTTGTTCTTGTGCTATTTGTTTCTAGTCACCCTTGTGAACTTTGAAGGTGTCATATGCATCTATATTGCTACTCTATGAGGGACAAGCTGATTGCCACTATGCTATGTTTTCTGTATGTGAAACAAACGAACGTTTTTCATTGCATATTATTCATGATTCTTTGTTTGTAGCTTGACATGTTGCATGCAGAGTTACTATGTCCTATTGTTAGAACTTCATCTTTAATGCACATGTTTAGAGTTCTTTGATCCCATCTTTTAATGTTTGCAAATGGTTGGATCTTTATTGTGAGGGTGCATGTCACCTCAAAAATTATTCTTTTATCACTTACCTACTCGAGGACGACCAGGAGTTAAGCTTGGGGATGCTGATATGTTGGAAACATATCTATAATTTTTTATGATCCATGCTTGTTTAGTATCTACTTTGCTTTGCTTTGTCTACACTTTGAGGTGCTTTTTACATGTTTTCTGGTACTAACCTACTAACAAGTCGCAACAGTGCCAGATGCCTATTTTTTGCTGTTTTTGGTTTCAGAAAAGTTAGTAAAGAAATATTCTCGGAATTGGACGGGACAAACGTCAAAGTCCATTACTTTTCGTGAGGAACAAGAAGTCCAGAGGGGAGACGAGGAAGCATTCCAGGGCGGCCAACCCCCCTAGGCGCGGCCAGGGGTAGGCCCGCGCCTAGGTAGGGTTTGACCCCCCTGGTCGCCTCCTCGGCCTTCCCCTTCGCCTATAAAAAGCCTTCGATGCAGAAACCCCAAGCACTCGATCAAATCTCCACGAAACCATCTGTAGCCGCCGCCATCATCGTCCTTAGATCGGGAGGGTCTGAAGTTCTTCCCGGCACCCTGCCAAAGTGGAGATCATCCTAGAGGCCTTCTCTCCGGTATGATGCGTGAGTAGTTCCACCTTGGACTATGGGTCCATGTAGTAGCTAGATGGTTGTATCTCCTCCTTTGTGATTTCATGTATAGATCCTGTAAGCTCCGTTCATGATCAAGATCTAATCTATTTATAATCATGCATGTTGTGTTTGCGGGGATCCGATGCATATTGAGATTATTATGTTGGTTTGATTAATGGTTTTTTCTTTATGATTCTATCATGTCTGTGTTGTTTGTGATCTTGCATGCTCTTCGTTGTTAGTAGCTAGCTTGGCCAAGTAGTTGCTAGTGACTCCAAGAGGGGGTATTTATGCTCGATAGTGGGTTCATGCCTCTAGTTTCCAAGAGAAGTGACAATAATCTCTTCGGTTGTAGATGTGCTGTTGCTACTAGGGAGAAAACAACGGTCGCTTGTTCATGGAACATGTGGACTGTTTACCTTACACGCTTTGCTTAAAGAAATTGTCTGTTGCTTGCAACTTAATGCTGGAGGGGGTTCGGATGATAACCTGAAGGTGGACTTCTAGTCATAGATGAAGTTGGATGGCGGTCTATGTATCTTGTTGTATTGGCCAATCGAATCTCATAGGATCTTTCTGACTAGTAATTGCATTGTTATGCCTTGCTCAGTTCCTGTCAATTGCCCTGTTGTAACATGTTTACCCTTCATGCCATGTTGTTTATATAAGGATAGCACCTCTAGTGAACTATGGACCCTAGTCCAATCTTTACCATTGATACATCTTCCACTGTTACTTGTTTACTTGCTGCAAACCATTACCTTCCATACCATACGTTTAATCCTTTGTTACAGCAAACCGGTAAGCTTGACAACCTCACTGATTCATTGGGACAAAGTCTTGAGTTTGTGTTATGCAGGTCTCCATGTTGCTTGCAACACCTTTGAGACGTTTCCTTCCTCCTTCAGGTTCGATAACCTCGGTCTCTACTTGGGGAAACTTGTTGTTGTGCTCATCACATCTTACTCTTGGGGTTCCAACGAAGTGTCCCACGTCAACACTCGGTGCACGCATCAATCCACAGTTCACTAGAGGCGTTTTCTCCATAAGATAAATAACATGTTGTTTTTGGTTTCATGCTTTCTTTTTAACTGCTACGGACCCATAGTCCAAGGATGAAATACTCACACATCACTCCGGAGGCAGGCATGGTGATGAAGAAGGCCTCCAGGATGATCTCCCCTCTCCGGTAGGGTGCTGGGAAGAGCTTTAGATCCCTCCCGATCTAGGGACGACGATGGAGGCAGCTACAAACTTTTTCGTGGAATTCTGATCGGGTACTTAGGGTTTTTGTCTCGGGGGGATTATATAGGCAAAGGGGCAAGGTCGGTGGAAGCCCAAGGGGCCCACACCATGGCCAGGTGTGGCCCAGGGTGGGCCCACACGACCCCCTGGTGTGGCTGCCTCGTGGCGACTCTTCGTCTCTCCTTCGGACTCCGTGTCGTGTCAGAAAAAATAGGAACTTCAGCTTTTGTTTCGTCCAATTCCGAGAATATTTCTTTACTAGTTTTTCTAAAACCAAAAATAGCAGAAAACAGGAAACTGGCTATGTGGCACTTGTTAATATGTTAGTTCCAGAAAATTCATAAAAATGCCACAAAGTGTGGACAAAACATAATATAATTGGTGCAAAACAAGCATGGAGCATCAAAAATTATAGATACGTTTGCAACGTATCAGGGGGAGGGGCGAAAGACCGCAAAGAAGGAAGGCAATGAAAATAAACCTGAACCTAGATGGTGGATCGGGAATTACCTCCACGTCGGGGATTCGGCAGTCCGCCTTGTTTGCCGAAATCAATCCAGCCTGGCGGAGGGGCCGCAGATTGCCTACCTTGATCGACAAGCGCCGCCATGAGCCATTGGTGACGCGGCTCCCCGCAACCTTCTTCTTTGAAGGGCACTCGATCATGTGACAACGCCTTTTTTGCTCTTCCCCATCTTGGCACGACGCCTCCTATGCTGTGCTCGGATTATGGAAGAGGGGAAGGTGCGGATTCCCTCCAATGCAATGCAAGAGCAATGGATGCAAGAATGCGACACACGAAAAGAACAAGGAATAGATGAGACCCAGTGAATAAGAAGGGAAAATTTACCAGCGCTTTTGGGAGTATTAAAGGGCAGAGAAGATGAAGGAGAACCGTCGATCAACAGTGCGGTACGCATGGAACGCATGGAACCTACCGCCCAAACCATCCCCACCATGCTCTCCACTATGCACGGAAATCGAGAAGGCATAGCTAAAATAGTTTAATCTAGGCGTGACTAGTTTAATTCCGGTCAAAATGTGGGACCCACGGTCTTTTCGTCCAATCAGCACTGCTCCCGCTGACGGATGAGCTCACCGATCGTCATCAATGATGTCACCATTAGTCACAAAGAAAGGAACACAATAACGACTCAATATCGTTTGAGTCAGCAAATGAGTTTTTACTCGAGTCTGTGACTCAACCAAATACTCGGGGGTTACTCCTAATAGGAGCATTGTCCGCACATCCGAAGAATCTACTGGGACAAACGAGCACCCAAAGACGAAGATCAACAAAACTATAAGCCTTGACTCGTTCTTTGAGTTAACAACTCGGTTACAGACTCGGGGGCTACTCCCATAGGGAGCGCCGGTCGTTACCCATTTAATTATGTCTATCAGTGGCAGTCACAAGATTACAGTCTCTGCTCGAGTCTATGACTCAAACATACTCTCGCGAGATATTTCCATAGGGAGCGCTGGTCACGCACCCTATGAACAAATGAATGGTGATCCTTCGGATCCTCTACAGTGACTACGTCGTGAAAACCGACATGCAATCGAAAACATGGCGACTCCGCCCATTATTTATGCTAAGATATGACGTCTCCTTAGCCACCCAAATTATCTCCACAACGAGAGATATTCAGATGTTGTGTCTGCGACACAATGATAAGACCTACAAACATAGTCTGATGGCCTGACAGCCGCATTCGCTGCGCTCTACCAGAAATATAGCGTACTTGCAGGTGCGATAAAAATGGCGACAGACGCGTTGGGTACATATCTAATATCACTAGCATTCGACTCCTGTAAGACCTTCGTGTCCCGAGTCGAATTACGTCAGCACTTTTCCGGATTCGAGTCAAGGACTCGAGTCTAAGTAGATAACGTTGTTTTGCCCAAAGGTAGTTAGATGACCCTGATCCGTCGGCCGAGTCAGGCATGCATATCAATTATCCCTATGAACTAGACACTATGGCCCTAAAGCTTATTTGGATGAAGGCACTCGGATATTTTGGAGTCTCCAGTCGAATATACGATTCAACTGAACACTCGGGGGCTACTGGCATGGTATGCCCTACAGGTACTCAATATTAGCCTATCCGGTCCGGCCCAGCAGAAGCCCACGTGATGATTCACACCCGATGACGAAGCCTAGGAAGGATTCGGGTGGCCTAGGCCCGTGAAGGAGGCAATTCCTTGGAGGATACAACTAGCTTTAGATAGAAAGTTTAAAGAGATAAAACCCTAATCTGTAATTGACTCGACCTAATCCCGAGACCTGGCCTCCCTATATAAATGCAAGGAGGGCATGACGAGGACAATCACGAAACACCCTAGCATACACATCCGCCAGATTTCATCCGCGCACCTCTGTAACCTTCAATTTCGTCGTCAATCAAGAGCAGACAAGCAGGAGTAGGGTTTTCCCTCAGGGGGCTTGAACCTAGGTAAGTCCTTCGTCCCGTTTTGTTAGCAGAACGCGATCTCCAGCGCATCCATCTTCCTCAAAACCAAAGTCCATAATAATAGGCATTGACGAGTCGAACCCTCGTCACCTGGTGCTGCCCCTGGTCTTGATTTGGATACCTTGAGATGATGGCGGCAGTCGGCTTTGGTGACCCTGGGGCTAATGACGGCGACGCCTACGTGTCTCACATCCTTCTTGTGGGCGCTGTTGTAGGACTCCTCTCCATGCCAGGATTCCGGGTGAGAACACAACTTCGACTCTCCAGACTCGACGACGACGATGCATTGCATCGTTACCCTCTTAGGGGCATCGTCGTGGAGCTCAGGTGTTTGTTGGTTGCAGCTTCGAGGAGGCCTTGATCCTCATGTTAAGCTTCTTTGGCTCTAGAATAGGATGCCCTCGTTGATGTCCTATCTTTTAAACATGATCTTATTGTCATTGTTCTCGATCCTCGCTATCTACCGGCATGATCGGTGCTCCATGGACCGTAGCGAGAGAGAAATGCGGCCCTCTCTGGCGATGGCTTGGTGTGTTCGATGCAACAATATCCGGTGGTTTCTTAAGAGATGCGATCTACTTCCCGTTTAGTCGTCTAGGTGCCTAGTGATAGATGTGGTCTCTCCGGATTTCTTTCTCGAGTTGGAGTTGGGGTTTTCACTCACCTCTTGCTTGTCGTTTCCTGTGACTTGCTTTGTAAACGGGTTTTTTAATCGTTCTATATATCAGTTTGGCCATTTGTGGTTTTTATTTATATATATAAAATAGGACGTATATTTTTCCAGGTTGATCGTTCGACGGAAGGCTTCCTTCTCCTGGTCCAGCCCAAAAAGAGCCGGTTTGTGCTTGGGCCGAAACCTACCGATATTAGCAGGCTGGACCCTTCCATCAACTTAAAAATCAAACGTGTTATTCATTCTCACTAATTTTGCCCACCCGATTCACGCTCCCGCAAGCGGAGACGCATGCGGCTCCCAAGCCCGATCAAACGAGACCAGACCGAACCAACCCAACCCAACGCACACGCAGGCGGGCGGAGGCAAAGCCAGCCGCAAGCCCCACCCGATCGGTTGATCCCCCTTCCAGCCTTCCTCTGTCATTCGTCTCGCTCGCTCTCGTATCGTCTTCCCCTCCTCGCCCCCCTCGCGTCTCCCACCCGCGTCAACCAAACCCTAACTCGCACCCCCAAATCCCTCCCCGCCTCTCGATCTCGCCGCCGCCGCCGCCGCCGCCGCCGCCGCCGCCGCCACCGTCGCAGCCAAAACCCTACATCTATCTCCTCCGGTAAGCACCCCCTCCCTGGTCTCTCCCCTCTCCCTGATCCCTGCTCGTCTCGATTTGATTTGGGCGCGGCGTCGTCTGCCCCCGCGGTTTGATCTAAGGGCGCGGAGGAATGCGCCCGCCCGTGGGAGAGCGCCGGGCGCGTGGGAAGCTGGCGCGGACGCCGCTGAATTTGGCCGGCCTGGGCGGTGACGCGCTATGAGATCGCGTGATTCGGGAGGGCCTGTTGGCGTCGGAGTCTGAGCGGCGCTATGGGTGTGCCTGTACCTCGACCCAGCAGCTTGGATAATTCTATGAATTTTCGGAGGGCCTGTGTGTGTGGCGTGCTTGAATTCCAGGGGCTCCTCTCTATTGGTTATGAATTGGTGAAACCATGGCGCTGTTGTGCTGGCCTGTTCAATGATAGGAGAAATTATCCCTGGGTTTTTTTTGCTGGTTGATGATTAGGTGCTAGGTTTTCGAAGGCCGCGGGAACACGGAAGCTGGTTTTAAACCTACTGGTGCAACGGCAAGAATTCCCGCGGTGAAACTACTTGCTACAATACGCTATGTATTGCAGTAATTATCTAGTTAGATTTGTCGTTATGCGCGGATGGATGTATTCTGTTAGTTGATTATGATAAAAAACAGCCACAGTTTAATGTAGTTTGCACGTGAAAAGTAAGGTTATGATAGGTCAAACGGAAGTAGCGCCATAACGAATCTTACCTAGCTGCTGTATAGCAAGGTAAATCTCCGACGGTTGCCATGCAAGTAACTTGGTACGTGTTTTCTAGCGGCCTATCAGCCTTCCTAGTTGTCATTTCATTAGTAATATATATAGACACTAGTGAATTAATTCTTTATGTAACGGATGTGTGGGCGCCTTGCTATTTCAAACTTCTAGACTGGGGTACACAGGCACATCCCGACAATTTGCAGTTTATTTACTTTCTACTGTTTAATTGTCACAAATTGATATCTAAAAATTGCCCTATGTGGAAATAAATTAGTACTTTTTTGTTCCGCTGTGTAAATTACATTCCCTCCGTCTCAAAATAGATGTATTAAGTTTTTCAAAATTTGGATGAATGTATATACTAAATAGTGTCTAGATTCATCCAAATTTTAACAAATTTGAGACATCTATTTTGAGACGGAGGGAGTATGTTCACGTGTTCCTCATTCTCGGGGACAAAAAAAAGTTGACCTGATAGCTTTCATAAGTCTTGACATGCATGTAGCTATATGAAACAACTTTTTATTTATAACTACTGACTGGAAGAGACTTAATTTCCATTTTGAATGTTTCTGTTGTGTTTGAGAGAGCAAATCTTTCCTGTTTTCCTGCATATCTGAGATTTTCTTCTCCGGGAAATTCCATTGGATCATGGTTAATCCTTTCCATATGTAGCTAATTAAGCTATGATTATCCAAGAACGGACTATAAAGCATACCGATCAGCATTTTGATTTTAGGAGAGCTAGTAAATACTGGGCCAATTGCTTTTATTGGCTCTCTACCTTCAACTTTTCTATGGAAAATTACATATCCACTGATTGCGAGCATGCATATGTTTATTGAAATGTCAATTTCTTAATCAACTATGTGGAGTTTGCATACACTAATAATGTTTTTGTTAAAAGTGTGCTAGATGCATATATGGAAGGATTTTTTGTTAAAAACGAGTCTAAGTTTACTTTCCTGGAATGATAATTATTTACTTGAAACTTGACTGCAGGTAAATAACAGTTTGATCATTTGTTGGAAATGCCGTCTGCATCCAAAACCAAGGCAAAGGATAGGGCAGCTGCTTTTAAGGCAGCAAAAGAACAACCTAAGGTTGCTGTGAAGCCAATGGTGAACGGTACAGCTGCAAGTGCTTACAACAACCTTTCTGGAAAATTTCATCTTCTGGAGCCATCATCCTCTTCATTGAGTAGTCAGATAAATGAAAAGTTGAGGAATACAGATGAAATAGATGAACATTCTCGTAGCTCCCATGGTACAGGGGACTTTGATTGTGCCTCAAACAATGGTAGCTGTTCAGGCGAGTCAGAAGATACAAAGGAAAAGTCTACCAGCACTGCGTCCCGAGTGGACTCTGTTCCTGGATGCGATCTTGATAAACGTGAGAAGATCAGACAAAAGAATGAGAAAAAACATCAAAGGCAAAAGGAGAGGCGTGCCCAGGAATTACATGAGCGTTGCAAGGGATACCTAATGTCCAGAAAACTGGAGACACTTGCTCAGAAACTTGTTGCAATGGGTTTCTCAGCAGATCAGGCTACCATGGCCCTTATACATAATGAAGGCTGTCTTGAGGAGTCTGTTGCTTGGCTCTGTAATTTTGATGGGAGCGAGGAAACAAAGCAGCAAGTTGCAGATCAACAGTCTGGAGGTAATTTGAAAATTGATATAACCGATGAGCTTGCAAAGATTGTGATCCTGGAGGCGAAATTTAAGTGTACAAAGCAAGAGGTTGAAAGGGCTGTTGTTTCTTCTGAGGGTGATCTAGAAAGGGCTGAGGAGGCCTTGAAGACACAGAAGCAAGAATCAGCAGCAACTGCATCTAAGCCTGAAGCGTCAGGTGATTCAGGTGGCTTGGTTAACAAGCAGCAGGTCATGCTTGCGCAGAACCCAGCAAGGCCTCAAACAAATGGGTTTTCCTCAGTAGGGGCTCAGCAAATGAGGAGAGACGAGAAGGACTTAAACTACAAGCTTTTATTAAATGGCAGTGGTCCAAAGGAACCTGCTGTTAAAGGTTTTCAACCATTGGTTACACAAATCAAGCCGGACATGGCTCGTCAACAATTTTTTCTACCCGAGAAGAGGCGGCTTCCTCCCAATTCGGTTCCATCAGTTCCCTATGTGACGTCATCTCCATCACCTGTTGCAGTGCCTCAGATGAAGGCAGAAACACGCCATTTGGCAGCAGGCAGTGAGATGAAGAGTGCAATGCATAATGGAGGCTTGCGAGAGTCGGTCGTTGTAATGCAGCGTCCTCAATCCGCAGCTGCCAAGCAAAGCCTACCATCCACAAGCCATAGTATGTTTGCATCAGAGCCATCGTCAAGGGAATGGTACTTAAATGGTGCATCAGGTGTGGATATGATGCTGAATGGTGGTTTAGGGCATGGACTACGGAATATGAGTTTGGACAACGTTAATTCTGCTAAGCAGTTCATGCATGCAAACCACCAGCAAAGTTTTGTTTCCAATCCTGTAGAGCTGGCTGCTAATGGTTGGGGTGGTGGTACATGGGGTTCTGGAGGTACATCATCTTCCCAGCCTGGGGCGTCCTCACATGGTATGTCGTTCAGGGGAGGATGGAGCGCGTCGGAGTCCCCTTCAACTTTACCTCATACTGATTGGAGAGCCAATGCGCCAGCACCTTGTGACTACACCTCAATAGATTGGAGCCTCGACACAACATTGATAAACCCTGCAGCAAAGAGCGAATGGCTGTCTGACACATGGTCGACCATGTTCATGGGCGGCAGATCCACAAGGCCTTCTGGGAACCTTGGTGCTGCAGGCATCAATGGGTTGCATGAGAGCAATCTTCCAATGGATCCTGCTCCATCGCCCCGTCCTTATGAGTGGCCTTCTTTCTGCAGGGGAGGATCTTCCTAGTTCCCCTACCCTGTAGGTAAGAAGCCATTGAATAAGAAAAGTAAAAGATGTCATTTGTTTCTCTTCTTGTTTTTTTGTCTCGTTGCAGTTGGTCGAAAAGTTTTACTCCTTGTGTATTGAACTGTGCTTGTGTAACTTTGACTGTTGGCCGAGATAAGTCTTTGTTCTGTGAAATCGTTGTGTATGAAAAAAGAAATTGCAGGTATCTTGGCTGAAATGAATTAATGTCCACCCTATTCTCTCCCTCAACAAGTAGGCCACTTCAGATTTTTTAGCCATAGCTGGTTCACTCAATCCATGTTTTTCTTCCCAGTGCAATAATAATTTCTTAAGGAGAGACCATTCTAATTAAGTTAGGAAATATTTCTCTGACAACTTTGATGGTGTATCGGACGTATCTATCTTCCAGAAAGGAGTAAGTGTTCGTCTAACAAGAGCCCTGTGGTTACATCCATCAGTCTTGTTTTTGTATTTGATTCTAGTGATAGGCTGCCTATTGTGATTCCGAATCATTTGGGAGCACTTGTGTATTTAGCTGCAGATGTCTGAGCAAGTTTTTCAAATTAGGCCTTTTTAACAGCCAAATTTCTCACCATTGTAGAATTCCTGTGTGACCTTAGAGCCAGATCTATTTAACTTGGGGGCATTGGTTCTTTCCTTATTCGAGTATGACGGGCTTATTTGGTTGATGATCTGTTCACAGTAGTATCTACAGGTCTAGCTTTTCTTGGGTTGTTTAAAGACCGAGCAAGATTATGCGGTTGTTTTCGATTGCTTGAGATAGAACTGCTAGTAGTATTTGTTACTCTAGAACACTGAGCTCAATAATCTGCTCAAGCATGTGCCCGCCGAACTTCCCTTAGGTGTAGTCGGAAAGTGCGGCGTTCTTCCTATAGCAAAAAGGTCTGGTCAGTCGAGAATAAATTGACTATAGCCAAACATTTTGCTCTTTTGAAATTATTAAAACATTCTGTTCGTTCTGCCAAACTTGTGCAGCCACATTAGCCCGAAAGACCCCTGCTCATTTTCCTCCCATGTCAACTTGACGGGACTACTCGCCGGCCTTGATTGATCCACCGCCCATTGCCGACGGTGCATGTTCTGCTATAGTCACCTACGGGTCGGGGTAGGCAGCGGCCGTCGTCGACTCTTATATATTCGTTCCTGACAGTGCGCCCCAGGATATCGGCATGGCAGGCACGATCACGATCCCAGTGCGGCGCTGTGGGTGTGGGGGCACGCACATCTTCCCGCTTCCACGCGCATCGATTCGTACCTGGTACCTGGACTAGTACTCAACATTCCGACGCCGCAGTCCTGAAAGCAGTGTGCGGAACATGCTGTCCCCGCAGCTTTATTCGGTCCTGGTGGGTATGCCTATTCAGGAGTAGTATGTCCGATGATCTCCTTGTAATTTTACAAACGGCTACGCGTTTACAGCATCTCACCCCAAAATGGTCTCCTAAATTCTTGAAAAGCCAAAATGTAGCAAACCAGCGATTTTTTCATTCAAATTTAGAATTTTTACAAAGCTCGAATGGAAATTTTAGGAGTTCAAAAGAAACCGCCGGGGTGAGCTCCTGGTTGGTTAATCCGGCATGACAAGCTGTTGGTTCACCGTCGCCTCCCCGATGTTGAGGTTGCGCGGGTGGTAACCTTCCTCGTCGTTGTCATTGCGTGGGTGATTGTGTCCGTCGTCACACGCCAGCTTCGTGGTCGTTCTGCCCTATTGGCTTGAGGTGTGTGCTCAACAAGGTGAGACGAGAGGGCGGGGATGGGGGATGGGAGAACGTGCATTTTAAAGACGGTGTGGACGGTAGGTAGCTCTATTAACGTCGGGCTAGGGAAGCACACTGTCACGCGTCGAGAACAACCAACTACGTGTGTCAACCCGGTGACCGGTTGCGGTATGTGCAGCCAACTGGTCACGCGATTGATCCAAGTTGGCCACGTTGCCGACGCCCACAGCCCCCACCCCTGAGCCTTGCAAACACGCCCCTCTCCCCCCCCTCCCCAAGCCGGCATGGTTGTGCTGAACAATTGTTCGGCCGCTCACAATGCCGACAAGTGTTTATGGACTGCAGGTCATTTTTTGTCCACACGTCCAAAGCAAATTGAGGGACTTTAGGTAACTCCATTGGATGGAGATGCTCTTATGGCACGGAAATGAAATAGCACGGGCTACCCGATTTTGTCTTTTTCTTCGTGAGATGAAAGGATGTTGGAACATAGGTGCGAACATAAACGGAACATAGATGCGCTTAGGTGCGAACATAAACTGTGCACATATAGTGCAAAACAAAAATTAGGAGCCAGAGGATGTTGGAACACGGATGCTCCACGCAGGAATATATGAGGCTACTACCTACGAGTAGCAGTAGGGGATCCAACTTGAGAAATCGAGCGATAATGCGAGAGGCTTCCCGCGATTCCAAGAATCTTCGATTCGGAAAAGGGCATCGTGTCAACGGTTCCTCTTTGGCGTCACGTCCATGAGAGAAACGACGATGGTTAAATGCCTCTTTGATTCGGACGAGCTTACAAATCATCTGGAGGACATTCAGCTAAACATACAGGAATGTAGTTAATTCATAGACACCTACGCCTATTAGCTAAAGCTTCCATTTCCAAAAAGAAAATTAGCTAAAGCTTGTTTTCCTGCACCGCGCCTGCAGCTCTAACTTTTTTTTACGGAAAGCCACCACGGCTCCGCAAGAAAATCACGGGCTTCCTTACAGGTTCCCTCCTCAGGACTAGCTAAAACATGTGCTGCTGTATTAGCTTTTCTAGGACAATGAAAAAAAACAGCTTCGGAAAAACTACGGCAAAGAAACTTACTATTCCCTCTGATACGTAATAAGCGTCGGGGTTTTAGTTTAATTTATACTGAATTAAATTAAACCCGACACTTTTTTTTGGAGGTAGTACATTCCTAGTATGTATTTAGCGTATAGCCAGTGCATTTTGTCTTGATTTAAAGATAATATATTCATTATCTCAAAAAAAAAAGATAAGATATTCAAACCTGGACTCGAACTGCTAGTACTCAACATTCCGACGCCGCAGTCCTGAAAGCAGTGTGCGGAACATGCTGTCCCCGCAGCTTTATTCGGTCCTGGTGGGTGTGCCTATTCAGAAGCATGTCCGATGATTTCCCTGGAATTTAACAAACGGCTACGCGTTTACAGCACCAAAAAGTTACAGCACGGGATACACGATCCTGTCTTTTTCTTGTGGGATGAGATGACAGGCCGAACGAAACCTAGCCGTGCGTAGGTAGGTACGAACATAAACTGTATACATAGTTGTACTCCCTTCATTTCAAAATATAAGATGTTTTAGGTTTGTGAAGAGAATATATCTAAACTTGTTTTAGTGTGTAGATTCACTCCAAACACGAGTGAACCTATGTACTAAAACAAGTATAGATACATTTGCTTTACAAAGTTAAAACATCTTATATTTTAAACAGGGGGAGTACATTAGGATGTTCGTCCTCGTTCGAGCACGGATGCTCCACGCCTCCACAAGAATATTTATGAGGCTACGAGTAGGGGATCTAACTAAAGGAAATCCAGCGATAATGCGGGAGTCTTCCTGCGATTCTAAGAATCTTCGATTCGCAAAAAGGGCATCGTGTCAACGGTTTCTCTTTGGCGTCATGTCCATGAGAGAAACGACGATGGTTAGGCATCTTCACCGGCCGATATAAATTATGTCCGTTTGGGTCATGTTACGGACGATTTGGTCCCTAATTCGGTATGTCCGGTCGATCGCGCACATCAGTGTGTCCATCTGTGTCTGCATCTAGACCAGCATGTGTCCGCGTCTGTCCGAGCAGACCCATTCATCACTCATATCTAGGTCACGAATTGGTTGAGCGAATAATCTGAATGGATCGTACCGCTGGAGCATCGCGTAGTCCGCACACACTCATACAGACACTTACAGACGGTTTGCGTAGCCCCGGTGAAAGATGCCCTTAATCGCCTCTTTGATTCGGACGAGCTTCATTTCCTTTTAAAAATACACCGAGCAAAACGCCGTAGCATCTTGTCCTGATTTGGAAAACAAGATATTCAAACCTGACGCGTTTGAAACATCGGCGTCGTGCTCGTGCGACGCCGACCAGGCGGCCACGCGTACAGCGCCGCGCGAGCCCACGTATACACGCAACGTACGTGCGTACCTCGATCGATCAGTTTGCCCGCCCCACTCACTCGCCCTCGAAGCGTGCATGCCCGACCGCGTGCGTACGCGACGCCCTGGCCCATCGGTGGCCGCCCAAAGTGGCACGGCACGACGCCGACCGACGACCGCGGAACGGGCGCATGGCGCCGCGACACGTGCACGCGCACCCGCCGGCCGCGAGCGCGACGGCGACGTGCACCGCCGCGCACGTGGAACGACGGGGCGAGGTTGCCGCCGCGCGAGCCTACCGGATGGCCGTGGCCGGTCGCCGGTCTGCGCGACGCGGAAGACGTGCGACGCGACGTGAGTCGCGCGCGCGGCCGAGCCCCTGCCTTGGAAGCGAATGCGCTTTTGGCATGGCCTGGTCCAGGGGCAGGGTTGACGCACGTATGTACCCATCGTTCGGTGCTTCGATGCACATGCTGCTCGGGGTCGGCCACGTTTGGGATGTGCCATGTGCGGCCTCCTGTTCTGTTTGTGAGCTTCGATTGATCGGTCGATGAGAGCAACGATAGGGAGTCGTGGCATGAAACACGGCACAATCGATCATGTGTTTTCGTCAACCAAATCAAAGAAAAGGTCTGAAAAATGAAGTTGCATAGTACTACTACAAAATATCTGGACTTGTCATGTTACATCAAATATAAGACGGGTTTGTCGATTCCAGATGACCCGCGCCTTTGTAAGACATGCGCACGCACTAGTACGACTCGCTTTTGCTAAAACACAATCGTCCGTTTTTTAAAGGACAGTGCTAGGCGTCCCCCGGGGATTTGTGGTTTTCATCCCCGGGTCCCCAGCTAACCACGTGTCTTTTTTGAATTTAAAATCCCGCTTTTGCTACATTTGTCCCGTTTTTGCTACATTTGCCTTGCTTGCTGCATTATGAAACGGTTCGATCTAGAAAATAAAACAGACCGGACCTCGTCGGAGATTTCACGAGACCTCGTCGACCACAGCAAAAATTGTGCTATTGTAGCATATCCGACCTCGGAGACTCGCCGGAGAATTTCGCCGTTAGACCTCACCGAGACCGTGTAGCAAAAATGTTGTGCTATTGTAGCAAAATCACAAAACAGTTGTAGCAAAAAAAACTTATATTGTAGCAAACTCCTATTTCACGGATATCTCGCCGAAAATCCAAGGCACCCTTGTAGCTGTCATGCCGCATGTAGCAAAACGCTTTGTCGACGGAGAAGAAAAGATGTTGCCGGAGAAGACGCCATGCGTGCCTTTATAGCAAGGACGTTATGCCCTGTAGCGTGGCTTCACACCGTTTGTAGCAAAAAAAAGCCGTCACTGGAGAAGGTGATGTTGTTCCTCTATAGCAAGGCTAACGCCATCGTCCAAGAAGACGATGCCATACATCTGTAGCAAGGCTGACATACCTTTGTAGCAAGGCCGTCGTGCCTTTGTAGCAAAGCTTCACGCCGCTTGTAGCAAAAAGTGGCTCGCTATACCTCTCACGCTTATGTAGCGAGGCCGGCATGCCTATGTAGCAAGTCCGATAAGCACATAGCAAACCTCGACGCCTGTTGTAGCAGCGCCAAACGCATTTAGCAACCACCGATGCCGTGGCAAAGACCGCCACTTTGTCGTAGCAAAAGTCGACGATGCGTGGCGCACCGCGGCAAGCACCGCCATCACCCGACGTAGCATCACCATCAGCCACATGTAGCACCATTGCTGGCCCGTTGTAGCAAGCGGCACCGCCGCATGTAGCGAATCGCCGCATGTAGTAAGGCCGGCCACGGTCGGTAGCAAAGCTTGGCACCGCAGGTAGCAAGGCCATACATGGTCGGTGGCAAAAGCTTGCGCCACATGTACCAAGACCGGGCGCATGTAGCAAACTTGACGTTGTCCTGCTTCTACTCGCTCCGTGACATGAACGTGGCCAGGTGAAACGTGGTCTCTCGTGCGACACGGAAACAACCAGCAACCGAGCAACCGGGGGATCGCGTCGTTTTCATCCAACGGCTCCGCACCCGGAGGACGCGAGCGCGTGATCCCCGGGGAAGTAGTATCATTTTCCTTTTTTAAATCGCATATAGTACTGTGGTCGATTTCGAAAGTTGGATCTCCCCGAGATTTGTGCTACTCTGACGGATGAAGAGTTGTGACGCAAAAATAATGAAAAATTATGCAAGTTATGTCTTGAATGTAAGTGCTGGCATGGGGAGGGAGATAATGATGATATGATGGACTCCAACAAGCTTAATTACGATGTTTGAGACTACGAATGAACAGGTGGGCCCTAAAGCTTTGTCTCAACTTGAGAACAAAGTGCTGCTGCTCTCAAGTGTTGGAAGATTTTAATATAGATGATGCATACTCTGGGATGCAGTCGGGATGTTCATATAGAGAACTTGCCTCACGAAATGGTTAACGAACTTGGTTCCGTGAGAAAAAAAAAACATTTCACCAATCCCCGGGCAACTTTCTCTCTCTGCAACTGATAAAACCATGAAGAGACCCCATACTCCCAAACCATAAACAAATGCGGGCCTCTACTATTGCAAGTACAAAAATGATTACAAGTGATCATGGTTGCGAGATTGTTATTCATAGAGAGCAAAGAGGTGGAATCTTGAGATCCGACCCTCCTTTAGAGGCAAGTCCTTTGCAGTTATACGTCCTGATATTCTTAGTGTCATGACTAGAATAATTTACATTTCTTCCACTGGCCACGATGATTCTGAGAAACAATGATATTATCCACACTCTTGTAGATGATGAACTTATTAAGAAAATAGCGTTTGCTAGGAATTAATACTAGTGCTAGTTAAACTGCTAATTGTAATATTTTGTCCATTAGCCTAGATCAATGTGTGCAACGTGATGATTGCCGAAGCTTTATGGGCCAAACCCAATACATTAGCGATCAAGGGATAATACCTGCAATCAACTAATCCATGGGACATCTGAATTTCTGCTCCACTTGGTTTTCCTCGATGATCTAGTCGACTTATTTCTTCCTGCTCCGCCTCCACCGTGGTGGCGCCTACCCAAGGTCAAGGTATCATTGGTTGAGCGTCACCGTCAGGATCGGGATTTTGTATCTATGCATCATTGTTTCCGTGATTAACATTAGCGAAGGCATGAATCACAACACACATGCGTCTCAAAACTTTTTTTTTTGGAAATGGGCGCATTTATTAAGAAAAACTGTTTAATGTTTACACCCGGTCTGCATAACCAAGATACACACAGCCACACGAACCACAGAACTAAGGCAAAAAGTAGACAAGCATTATAAAAAGGCACTATCGAAATAAATGTCTAAAATCTAAGGTAGACCAATCCTCAGGTCATGCGGCCATCCATGTCGGGAGAAAATATCCCTCGCCGTGTCCTCCAATCGCGTACATCCCTCCACAAATAAGTCACGAAACTCCATGTGTTGGAGAATATTCCATGATCGAAGATAGTCGTGGCTCGATAAATAACCTATATAGGAGAAGACACAATGTTATTAAAAATCTTGTCATTTCTACAAAGCCATAGCGACCATATAATAGCAAGCGCTCCCACCCTAAACAAAGTTTTATACTTATCATCAATTTCATGCAACCAATTACCAAAAACATTGGTTACGGAGCATGGAGAAGATAAACCAGAAGCTATTTGGATGAATGACCATATAGAGCGAGCAAATTTGCAATGGAAGAATAAATGGCTAATTGTCTCATCTTGATGACAAAAAAACATATTGTGTACTTCCATGCCAGTTTCTCTTTGCAAGATTATCTTTTGTTAGAATTACCCCTTTCCGTAGATACCATGCAAATATCTTCGTCTTAAGGGGTATTTTCATTTTCCAAATTTTACTATTATCATCGACCGGGATATCAGGTTGGACCAAAGCTTTATATAATGAGCCAACAGAAAATTTACCACTTTCTAGTACTTTCCATTTGAACACGTGAACACCGTCCGACAATTGTATCATGGATAATCGTAATAGTAGATTGTTCCAAGATAACAGTCTAGATCCAATGAGACTTCTTCTGAAGGACACATTATGAGGATAGTCTTCCATCACTGTGGAAATTGTATCCCCTTTGTGTCCAACAATCGAATATAGAGCTGGATATTGTTCGCTAAGAGTAGTTTGGCCAAGCCACTTATCTTCCTAAAACCTAATCTGTGATCCATCCTTAATCTCGAAAGCACCAAAACGAAAGAAATGTTTCTTGGTGGCCATAAGACCCGCCCAAAAATGTGAATCTACGGGTTTCCAAACCACTTGAGACACAGCTTTGGACCCCACATATTTCCTCCATAACATGGTTTGCTAAACACCATCTTCTGTAAGTAGTTTAAAAAGACATTTGCCCAGAAGCGCGGTGTTTTTGACTTGCAAATCGTGTATGCCCAGTTCACCAAACTCCTTCGGGCGGCAAACCACATTCCATCTGGTCAGTCAATATTTCTTTTTCTCACTATCCCCTTGCCAAAAGAATCTTGAGCGGAAATAATCCACTTTGTTCAAGACCCCTTTTGGTAATTGAAAAAACGAGATCATATACAGTACCACATTAGTAAGTACTGAATTTATGAGTACTAGTCTTCCACCAAGAAATAAAAATTTATCTTTCCAACTATTAAGACGTTTTTGTAGTATTTCCTCAACAAGTTTCCATTCAGCAATTGTGAGATGCCGATAATGAATCGGTTTTCCCAAATAGTTGATTGGAAACTGACCCTGACCACAACCGAAAAGTTTAGCATATAGGTGGGCCTCGTTTTGGGCCTCACCTAAACAATACAAATCAGTCTTATGGAAATTTATTTTAAGTCCAGATAGCTGCTCGAATGCTGATAATATTAATTTCAGATTCTTAGTCTTCTCCAGATCATATTCCATAAAAAGGATTGTGTCGTCGGTGTATTGAAGAATAGAAAGTCCACCATCAATAAGATGTGGAACTAATCCTTTAATTTGACCAGCAACCTTTGCTCTCTCAATAAGGATAGCCAATGATGGGGATATGCCTACTGGGGTATACCCAGCAGGACGTTTCCGACTGGCCCGTGAGCTGGCGAGTGGGCCTGCATAACGGCGAGTGGATTGAAGCCCAGCAAGGCACCGAGCGATCGAAGTCAAGGCCCAAAGTAGTAGATAGGCCATCGGATTAGGTTAAAGCGACTACAAGCTTTAATCAATCGGTTGAGATATGTAAACCCTAGGGAGGTGAGCCTATATAAACCTCCCTATAGGGAGAGTAGAGATCGTTCCTTCATACACCCAAGCGACTCGCCAGCCACCGAGCTCGCCCATTGTAACACCTCCATAATACAATCTAGGAGTAGGTCTTTACCCTCCGGGGCCGAACACAGGTAAAACCCGTGTCTTTGCCCACATCTCGCCGCAGATGTCCGGGCCTGCCCCTCGTTCTACTACTCGCCGATTGCGGCACCTGCGTGACCATTCCACGGCAGTGGCGCCCACCGTGGGGCCTAGCCGGTCCGCCGGTGTTCTCGGCGAGATCCAATCTGCCCATCAACGCGAGGCCGCCGCCGCATGATAGCGATCGGCGAGATGCTCCAAATCTTGCCGAGCAGCTACGTCCCGGCGGCGCGACCCGTCACGCACAGCATGATCCTGCCGATCGGCACGATCAGCCTCTTCGTCGGCCTCACCGACGTTATCGTCTCGGAGGATTCGGCTCGCATCCGCGAGTCGCCGCCACGCGATCGACTCTCCGAGAGCCAAATCCGCACGATCCATCGCCTCGCCTCCGAGTACAACTCGGCCCACAACAACGTGGCCGGGAATTCAGCGGCCGTAGAGGATGCGGCCCTCACCGACGACGCCGACTCGGCGACCCCGGCGTCACTCGCCGGATCCATCACCGCGGCTTCGTCTGCGGGCTCCATCGCCCAGGTCTCCAACGCGGGAGACTTCGAGGATCCCTCCATCCTCGGGATCTTCGAGTTCGACTCCGGATCGGAGAACTCCGGCGACCCCCGCGACGGAACCGGTCGCCACACCGCGACCTACATGGCGACCGGCACCGATCCGCCGGAGGACCCGTTCTCCACCCCGATCCCTCCTAACGCCAAGGCAACGGAGTTCGAGGAACTCCTCCTGAGACTGGCGGAGGCGATACGCAAAGAGTAAGCTGAGCGCGAAAATTTTCGCCTCGAGCAGGTGACGGCGCAGGAGCTATCACGCTACCACCAGCAGCGGATCAGGTCACGCCTGAACCCCACCGTTCAGGGCGCCACGAACTTCGACGAAAACGACCCGGCCAGCGTGGCGGCGCGCGATCTGCGAACGCGCCACCGGGAAGCGCCCGGCCCCCGCCAGGATCAACTGCAATGGGCGCCCCACCACCACCCAACCGCACCCCTCCCAGGGACCAGCCGCGGATAGTAGTCTCCTCACGGGAGCGAGACGCAAACGGCCTCCCACTGTTCTCCACCCCGATGGACAACCTCGTGGCAGGCCGAGAAGCAGCCGACAACATCACGGCCACCGGCAACGGCGCCCTGCAGATCGAATACGTCAAGGCCTTGCTCATGAAGGCCGTCGAGCAGCAACGAGCGGGTGACGACTCGCAAGGACGAGTATACTCGCGTTCCTCGGGAAGCAGATCGGCCTCCAGCGGCCGCCCAGCGGCGGTAAACACCCTCAACTGCCCGCCACCAGAGCCACTGCAGCTCCAATACCGACCCGCGAACGCGGCACTCTCCACCGACCCCGGCGGCAACCAACCTTGTCGCCGCCAACGGGCAACCCATCGACGCCCGCACCCACATCATCAACAACCAAAGCTGGCGCGCACGCCAGCCCGACGACCTGCGACATACCCTAACCAATCGTCGCGACGACGAGCCCATGGGGTCGCTCAGTCGACTCGGGCCCAAGTGCTTCGGGCCAATGATCCGAGGCGAGAAGTATCCGCCAAACTTCAAGGCGCCAAAAGAAATAGAAAAGTACGACTCCTCGTACGACCCATTATGGCTCTCGACATACCTCATGGCGATGGGGATCGCGGGCCACATCGACACCTGCCGCCTGCTACCTCCCCTAATGATGGAGGGGCGTGCAGGCGATGGATCAACACCCTCCCCGATGATCGACTCACAGGAGGAAATGCGCGACGCCTTCGTCAGGAACTTCGAGTGCTCCTACACCCGCGCCACCACTATCGAGGACCTAGAGAGGTGCGTCCAGGGACCCCGCGAGTCGACCCGCAACTGGGTCCAACGGTGGCAAGAGCTTTGGTACAACGCGGTCGGCATCCACCCGGACACCGCGATCCATTGCTTCAAGACCTCGTGCCGCTACGATCCCCTAGTCGCCAAGCTCAGCGACACTCCGCACTCGACAACATCCCGACCTCCTCGAGATCGCCAAAGCAGTGCGCCGAGGAAGATCCAAACCAGGAAAGCGGCGACGAGTCAGAGGTCAACGCCGACGGGCGGCAACGACGGACGCCGATCCGACCTCGCTACGGCGGCACTCACCTCACCGCAAGCGCCGCGATGGCGAAGTCGACTTCGCTAACGCCGCACGCAGCGTATGAGCCCAAGAGCTTCCGCCGCGACGGAGGACAACGCCGCAACAGCGGCAACTACAAGAACAAACCAAGGTTCGACCCCGCGGCCCTCCTTAACCAACCATATGCGTTCCATAGCAGGGAAGGGAAGCCCGCAACGCACACCACCGCCGGCTGCCACACCCTCAGGGAAATCGAGAAGGCACGGCGAGCGCGGGAGGACCCCGACAACGACCCGCCAAACGGCGGCAAATTCGGCAAAGTGGCCGGCTCGCTCCACACCTGCACAGGCTTCAACATGAAGCGCGAGAAGAAGGTCATCGCCCGCGCCGTCGCCGTCAACGCGGTGGCCCAGATAGACGTCCCCTAGTTCCTAAACTGGTCGGAGCAGCCCATCACCTGGAGCCGCCAAGACCACTCGCCACGCATCGAGTACCCAGGACGAGTCGCCTTGGTGGTCAAGCCCAAGGTCGGCGACTCGGCTCCCAAGACATCGATGGACGGCGGCTCCATCAACATCCTACCTCGACACCTTCAGCGGTGCGGCTCCCCGGTCGATGATCGAGACGACCACACCACATTCCACGGCATCGTCCCGGTCGGGCGTGCCCGATCGACAAGTGTCGGGAATGACCACGGCGAATCTTTGCAATCGGCGGTAGTAGAAACGAAGGGCAAGGCGGCCAGCCATCTGCGGTGCGAGATGAGGCGGAGACTCGTGGTTTTACCAGTTCGGCCCCCCGGAGGGTAAAGACCTACTCCTGCTAGATTGTATTATGGAGGTGTTTACAATGGGCGAACTCGGCGGCTAGGCGGCGAGTTGCTTGGGTGTATGAGGGAACGTATCCCTTCTCACCCCTTGGGGAGGTTTATATAGACTCACCTCCCCTAGGGTTTACATATCTTAACCAATTCGGTTACAATTCTGCCAATCGTTTAACTCAGACCGACTGGGCCTATCTACTCGCCTGGGCCTTCAATCTCCAGTCGCCTGGTACCTTGATGGGCTTTGATCCACTCGCCGTTCTGCAGGCCCACTCGCCTTGGGCGATCGGAAGCGTCCGAGGATACCCCAAGAGGCATATCCCCATCGCAGTCCCGAGGCCGTCGTTGATTTAGGCGCGGGTGGCTCTTGGCGATGGAGTATACGGCTTCAAGTTGGCATCCAATCGAATCGTCGGGGCTCCCACAAAGGAAAAATCCGGAACCGAGTCGCGTCCGGGTGACACGAACCAGGGTCGCAACCTCGGCGATAACTTAGCGAGCCGAGTGCGGAGGCGGACCGTCGGGTGTGGTCAAACTAGCGTTAAGGTAACCGCGGTAACCTTCGGGCGTAATCATCGCGGTAACGGCCCCTAATTTAGCGGGCAGCTCTCGCTATATAAGAATGGTTGGCCATCGGAAAGCCAACCGCCCACCATTTCTTCCGAGTCGCACATCTTTCGCCCGATCTCGCGACGCAATCCTCCGACCTCCAAGCAAATCCTCCATGGCCTTTTCCACGAACCTTGGGGCAGATCCAAGTGCAGGCTGGCCAGCCTCCTTCGAGGAGGCCGGAATCTGGCGGCTGTGGCGAATCCTTGGCCGGAGAAACGATCCCGAACCCAGCGAGAGAGTTCATTTGCTTCACTAGTCACCTCGAGCGGGGTTTAGGGTTTCCCACCTCTCTGTTCTTCCGGCGCTTCTGCGCCTACTACGGGATCCAGCCCTCAGATCTGGGTCCCCATAGTATCGAGCAGCTCGCCATCTTTGTGGCGTTCTGCGAGTGCTATAAGCTGGCCGCCCTATTTTCCCTTGTGGCAAGATCTGCTCCATGGACGGATCACCATGGCGAGGCGGCCCAATGCTAGCCGGGCGGCTTAACCTTCCAGCTGAAATCCAAAGCCTCCTTCTTGACCTCATGCTGCCGGCAAAGCAGCGGCATCGAAAAAGTCTTGGTTTTACGTGAGGCGACCCCGGAAGATGAGGCGGCGATCCGATACTCGGCCGACCGCCCGAGCGCAATCTCCAGTCGCCAAGCTACCCGACCAGCGGATGGTCGTCGACGAGATGCTCGTGCCATTCGCGGCGAAGAAGAAGGGGCTCGACGGTGAACTGTACAAGCTGGCTTGGCGGCGTCTTGTTCCACTCGCCCGGCGAGCATTATATGTACCAAGATCGGGCGAGAAGACTCGGCGAAGCCTGCCTCGCCAGTGGAAGCTGGAGGACTATCTCCTGGCGTTGAAGAGGATCACCCAGCGGCATACACGGATCGCGCGGGCTCCTCCATACACCACGGCCGTCCGGCTCCACGGTAATAATCGATCCCATTCGCGATGCAGCATATGTCGCGATGTAGTTCTAACTTTCTTTCATGTTTAACGTAGTTATTTCAAGTGGTGGAAGGGTGGCTCCCACCCCGATGTGAGTTGGGCCATCCGCCCAGACACAAGCGAAGTCGCCTCCGCCGAAGGCAATGAGGACGACGAGGCGAATCCGAAGAGATCGCCCAGATCCGAAGACCCGTGGGCAACGTCAACGCGAGCTCGAGGCGAGCAAGAGCCTCGAGCGTCATGATGATGACGAAGAACTCCCGGAGACTACCTCGCTCCGTCAAGCCACTCCCGCAAAGAAGAAGAAGAAGAAAGAGGCGAGGGCCCCCCTGAGGAGGAGGACGAAGCCGCCGAGGATGGTCTCACCGCCGTGCTCGGCAAGCGGCTCCGATGCCCATAGCTCGGCCGACGGGGCGGCTCCGGCAACAGCCGCGCTGGATCGCCATCCATGGGCGCCAGCTGCTTCTACCTCCGCCTCTTCGCGGGTCTCCGGGCTAGGAGCGGCTCGGCCGAGGCGCCTCGCGAGGAGGTCCCGGCGTGGCGGTCTCGCCGCAAGGAGGCTCGGCTGCAGCTCCACTTCACGAGGGGCCTCGTCGAAGGTGTTCCGGAGGCACCAACCGCTACCTCAACGCCAAAGAAGCCCTCCGTATCTTGGGCCTGGCGTCACGGACTTGGGGCTTAGTCGCCCGGCCTGAGCTGGAGAAACCGCCGGCCTCCGTCTTGCTGCGCTTCATTGCCAAGTAAGTGCACTCGGCCTTCATCTTCCTCTCTTAGTATTTAAATTCTTTCGACTGAGTCGTCTCGATACATAGGACCGGAGTGAAGAAGATGGGCCACCCGACGGTGGCCAAGGTGCCCTCCGCCGCTAGTGAGGAGGACCCTTCTCGTAAGAGGAAGGCGGACGAAGTCGCCGCCGCCACGGAGGGCAGCAAGAAGGCCAAGGGCGACGACATTGTCGTCGTCTCTGATGACACAGACCGCTGGTGGCCCAATGGAAGCGACCGCATCCACGAAGGGCGTCTCGTTCCGAGGCCGGAGGAGGCGAGCTCCTTGAGGCGCGTCAATCGCTACCTTCCCCGCTTCATGACCAAAGGCGGCCACGGCGAAAGCGCCGCGATCGAGCCCTACTCCGAGATCGCCGCGCCGAGATTGACCAACGTCGCGGACACACCGGCGTTGCTTGCGTCGTGGACGGCGCATCACAACATGCTTGGCGCGCCATCCGGTACCTCGGTCCCGAGGATCAGGTCGTTGTTTTGCGGCCGATTCTTTTAATTTCTGATTTGGCGTTGCTCGAGTCCCGAAAGTGCGCTCGCTAAATTTTAGCGGGTGGGCACTTGGGAATTTTTTCAACCGCCCTCCCGAAAGTGCGCTTGCTAAATTTTAGCGGTGGGCACTTTAGAATTTTTTCAACGTCGGTCCCTCGAGATGCTTTTCGCTAAATTTTAGCGGTGGGCACTTTAAAATTTTTTCAACCGCCCGGTCGAGTGCTTTTCGCTAAATTTTAGCGGTGGGCACTTAATAATTTTCATGTGCTAACTTTGACGATGTCATGGTCTGCGGTGGAGTCGGCAGAGCGATTAGGCTATGACGGCGTCTTGAGAAGGAACCGCTGCTCTCCGAAGCGAACAAGGAACTTCAGGTTGTGGCTGCAAGAAAGAGGTGGCTCGCCAAGGGCTTGTCCTCACCGAGCTGGAAGCTGGGCGTCTGATGCATTGGGCACCGCCGAACAAAAGATCGCCGACCTCGAGCGAGCTTAAGGAGGCGAAAGAAGAAGCGAGTTCGCGAAGACAGGCGGCGAAGGCTGCTGTGGCGCGGAGGACGATCGAAAGGCGTCAAGCCATCATTGTTGGGCTTGAGCGACCATACATCGATTCAAGGTTTCATCACGGGGCTCGCCCGCCCTTTGATTGGTGAGTGCGTCTTCCTTGCCTTTGCGATTGTACCGTTTGTGGGTTCCATTGTACTCATAGTTGTCTCCTTCTCGCAGGCCGTATGATTGATAGCCATGAAGAGGCGAGTTCTCTTGATGCGAGGAATGCGTGAGCATGCTCGTCGACTTCGGCGACATGTCGGCTTGCATCCGCGCCTACCTTCAAGAGATGTCGCCCACGGAGGTTATTCCCAATGACCTCATTGAGGTGGGAGTACTTGGAGAAGGCGCCCTGTCGTGGAGTTCATGACGCGTCGGCTTTTCGGCGTGAGCGTCGACGGCTCGATGCAGGACTCGCCCACTTCCCAAGATTTCGACCTCGACGTGACGAGTGGTTATCCTTCATCGTCCTACCGTGGATCTGTCTCGAGGTTCTTAAGCTGCAGAGGCGTCTTGCAGCGTACTCGGGCGTGTTTGGGCGATGGGCGACCTTCTTCCGTGCCGAGAAGCGGTCGTCGCGCCGAACGACGCCGAGCCGCCGCATCGCGACTTCAAGGTCGAGCAGCCCTTCCGCGCGGCAATGGCGGGCCAGCTGACGACTTATCCATCGAACCCGTATACTGTATTCGTCCGGAAGCGCCGGGACGCTGGTGCATCATCGTCGAAGCCTGCGGAGTA
Source organism: Avena longiglumis (assembly GCA_030063025.1). Classification (NCBI taxonomy): domain Eukaryota; kingdom Viridiplantae; phylum Streptophyta; class Magnoliopsida; order Poales; family Poaceae; genus Avena; species Avena longiglumis. Next base: position 484,363,889 of record CP125974.1, read on the forward strand.
GTGTTAGTAACAATTCTGCCGAGTAGGCATATTTTGTAATGTAAGACAATGCGATATGCGATTTGAATGGAACGTTGTGTTCATTTTGCTATTTGTTTGTGTATGTTGGATTGATTGTGGATGAGTCCCTGAGCGCGTCCGCCCTTTTATGGGGTTCACCTTGTATATGATGTTTGTTGTTATCATGTGTTTTGTTAATTTAGTCGACTTCGCCGCTCGGAGAGCCATGGCGACTCCCTTGAGTGCTCAGCTTTACCGTTTTCCGTCTGTGACGGGGCCGGGTGGCCGAGTCCGGCGTGGTACTTGGTAGTTCAAGGCGCGACTCGAGGTGGTTGAGGGAGCGTTTGTGTGGGCGCGTCGCTCTGCCGCCGGTGGGCGGTCATCGCGAGTCCTGTGCACGCTCTCTTACTTGGCGTTTTCCCTGACCGATCGAGACGAACTGGTATGCAGTCCCCGAGCGTGGTACTTAGTCGTTCGAGTCGCTATGCCGAGGATGCGGAGGACCAGGGTCGCTGTGGGAAGCGAGGACAGATGTCTTGGTTCGTAAAACCAGTCGAGCTAGGCGACTCCGATGGGGCTCCGGGTTGGCGTTTTTCGTGGACGATGTAAGACCTGAAATGAATCAGTGCTCTTACATCGCACTACTTAGCCGTGCCGGTCGCTGTACCAAGGGTTGACTTCTGTATTTTAGCATGACGCTGTTAATTACGAGTGCGAGTGGCACAAGGTATGGAGAGTAGACGAATTTTGCAGGAACCGTTTCTTTTATTCATAGCATCGGAGAGTACATATGTGGGGTTCTAGGTATAGAACTTCCGAGCGACTTGAGTATTTGATTGGCGAATGAAGCGGCGGTAGCAAAGGCTTCGGCAATTGCTCGACGGCGCTCTTCATTGAAGGGCCGTGGCACTGCTTGGAGTCGCACTTTGGGGTCGGCGTTTAGTTTGTGCTCACGAGCTCCCTAGGGACACCGGGCATGTCGGAGGGTTTCCATGCGAAGATATCCCTATTCTCACGAAGGAACTCGATGAGCGCTTCCTATCTTTGGGCTCATGCCTGTCCCGATCGTCACCGTCTGGCTGGGGTCGCTGGGACCAGCTCGGCCAGTGACGGTGTCGTCGTGGCCTCAAAGGTTGAGGTGTTTGTGCCCTCGAGTTGGGCTTCTTGAGTATTGTGGGGTCGTCGTTGTTGACCCGCTCGCGTATTACGAGCTCATCGGCGTGACTAGCCGCCGCGATCACGGCGTCGGCGAGTGCGGCTCCTTTGGCCTCGCATTCGCGGCCATGTCGTGGTCGCCGTTGATGGTGATGACGCGCCCGGGAGCTTCATCGCGTTATGCAGCGTAGTGGGTGCCGCCATGAATTTGGCGAACGCCGCGGAGACGCAATGGTAAGGCTGTCGAAGGGCACCAGCTCAAGACGATCCGCTCGGTGCGGAAGTTCGCCGGTGCGAAGGTGACGGGTAGCGTGACCTTGCCGATCGGGTACGCCTTCCGGCGGGACGATGCCATGGAACGTGGTGTGGGTTGTTCGATCATCGATCGCGGAGCCGATGCGCTCAAGGTGTCGAGGTAAAGGATGTTGATGGAGCCGCCGTCCATCGAGTCTTGGGGAGCGATGTCGCCGACCTTGGGCTTGACCACGTGGCGACTCGTCCCCGGTACTCGCGTGGCGAGTGGTCTTTGCTCCGGTGATAGCTGCTCACCAGTTCGAGGCGGGGACATCTGCGGGCCACCGCGTTTACGGCGACGGCGCGGGCGATGACCTTCTTCTCGCGCTTCGTGTTGAAGCCGGTGAAGGTGTGGAGTGAGCCGGCCACTTTGCCGAATTTTCCGCCATTTTGCGGGTCGTTGTCGGTGTCCTCCCGCGCGTGCCGTGCCTTCTCGATCTCCTTGAGGGTGTGGCAGTCGGCGGTGGTGTGCGTGGGCTTTCCTTCCTGCTGTGAAACGCATGGTTGGTTAAGGAGGGGATCGAACCTTGGCTTGTTCTTGTAGCTCCGCCGCCGTCTTTGCCCTCCGTCGGCGGTAGCTCTTGGGGTCGCGTTATGCGTGCTCAAGATTGGCGGCAAGTCGACTCGCCCATCGTTGCGGCGCTTGCCGTGGCGAAGTGCGGCCAGCGTAGGTCTGCTTTCGGCGGCCGCCGTCGTTACCCGCCGTCGCGTCGTTGTCCCCGGACTCGTCGTCGACGTCTTGATTGGGATCTTCCTCGGCGTGTCGTTTGGCGATCTCGAGGAGGTCGGGATGTTGTCGGCGTGCGGGCGTGTCGCTTGAGTTTGGCGACTAGAGGCTCGTGGCGGCACGAGGTCTTGAAGCAATGGATAGCGGTGTCCGGGTGGATGCCGACCGCTGTATGCGAGCTCTTGCCACCGTTGGACCCAGTGCGGTCGACTCGCGGGTCCCTGGGACGCATCGTTCAGGTCCTCGATGGTGGTGGCGCGGTGTAGGAGCACTCAAGTGCCCGACGGCGTCTCGCATTTCCTCCCGTGAGTCGATCATCACGGGGGCGTGTTGATCCATCGCTGCACGTCCCTCCATCATCGCGGGAGGTAACGGCGGCGGTAGGTCGGTGTGACCCGCGATCCCCATTGCCATGAGGTATGTGTCAAGCCGGACGCGGGTCGTAGGAGTCGTATTTTGATCTCCTTGGCGCCTTGAAGTTGGGTGGGTACTTTTCGCCTCGGATCATTGGTCCGAAGCACTTGGGCCCTAGTCGATCGGCGACCCATAGGCTTCTCGCCATCGCGGCGAGTAGTTAGGGTGTGCCGCAGTCGCCGGGCTGGCGTGCGCCGATTCAGTTGGCGATGATATGAGTGCGGCGTCGATTGGCTCTCCATTGGCGGCGGCGAGGTTGGTCGCCCGGGATCGTTTGTGGAGTGCCGATTCGCGGTCGTCGTTGGAGCTGCAGTGGCTCGGCGGCAATTGAGGGTGTTTGCCACCGCTGACGGCGCCGAGGCCGCCCTTCCGGAGCGCGAGTACACTCGCCTGCGAGTCGGCGCGCTTTGCTGTTCCACGGCCTTCGCGGTAGGCCCCGACGTCTTGGATTTGTAAGGCGCCGCCGTCGCCGTAATCTTTGTCGGCGCGGCTCGCCTGCCACGAGGTTGTCCATCGGGTGGAGAAACGATGGAAGGCCGTTCTCGCGCTCCCGTGAGGAGACGACTATCGCGGCTGGTCCACAGGAGGGTGCGGTTGGGTGGTGGCGGGGCACCGCCGCGTCGATCTGGCGGCGGTTGCTTCCTCGGCGGCGTTCTCGCAGATCGCTCGGCGTCTTGGCGCGGTCGCTTTCATCGTCAAAGTTCGAGCACGCCCAACGGTGGGATTCAGCGTGACCTGATCCGGCTGGTGGTAGCGTGGCATTCTGTCTTGTCACCTTTCGGCGAAATTCGCGCTCGGCCTGCTCTTCTGCGTCGCCCGCCAACTTTAGGCGGAGTTCCTCGACCTCCGTCGCCGTGGCGTTGGAGGATCGGGGTGGAGAAAGGGTCCTCGGTGGATCGGTACCGGTGGCCATGTAGGCATGGCGGCGAGCACCGTCGTGGAGGTCGGCGGAGTTCTCCGACCGAGTCGGTCGAAGATCCAGGATGGAGGGTCCTCGAAATCTCCCGTTGGAGACTGGCGATGGAGCCGGACGAGCATGTGATGGATCCGGCGAGTGGCCGGGGCCGAAGTCGGCGTCGTCGGCGAGTCGCGTCCGCGGCGCGAATTCGGCCCGCGTTCGTGGGCGAGTCGTACTCGGGCGGGCGGTGGATCGTGCGGATCGGCTCTCGGCCGATCGCGTGGTGGCGACTTCGCGGATCGCGAGCCGAGTCCTCCGAGGTGATGGCGTCGGTGAAGCCGACGAAGGCTGATCGTGCCGATCGGCGGATCACGCTGTCGCGTTCTGGTCGCGCCGGGACGTAGCTGCTCGGCAAGATCGGAGCATCTCGCCGATCGCTATCATGCGGCGGTGGCGGCCGTCTCGTTGATGGGCAGATTGGATCTCGCGAGAACACGGCCAGACCGGCCAGGCCCCACGGTGGGCGCCACTGTCGTGGGAATGACCACGGCAGATGCTGCAATCGGCAGCGAGTAGTAGAACGAAGGGCAAGGGCGGCCAGCCATCTGCGGTGCGAGATGAGGGCGGAGACTCAGGGTTTTACCCAGGTTCGGCCCCCCGGAGGGTAAAGACCTACTCCTGCTAGATTGTATTTGTAGGGGTTCGTAGCATGGAAAACAAAAATTTTCTATCGCATACAAACAAACAAGCCAAGATCTATATACTAGATTGTAGCAACGAGTCGATAGAGGAACTCACCCTCGAAGATTCCAAAGTGGTTAACGAGATCGGATTCTCGTGGGTGATGTAGTCGTACTCTTCCCGATCTCAAGATCGTGTAGACGATCCTTCCAGCGCCACGTTCCGCAGCGCTCCAGATCGGTCACACGTTGGTACTCGGAAGACCTTCCTCTCCCTTGTTCCAAGGCGCGGAGGTTGTAGCACTCTCCTCGCGATTCCTGGGCAACTGTGGCGTGTCTGGAAGTAGAGGGGAGATCCCGAGCTTCGCCTTAAGCCGGTGCAGTATGGTGGAGCTTATGAGAGAGAGGATTAGTGGCCTAGTAATTAGACACACCAATTAGAGGGCTCTAAACCAATTAGAAGGCTCTAAAGCTGGCTAAAGCAATTAGAAGCTCTAAACCAAAACAGCTCTAAACCGAGATCTAGAGTAGAAAGTATTGTGTCTATGGGAGGAGCCTGCCCTCCTTTTATGGGAGGGGTTCCTAGGCCGCCCAGGGAGGAGGAGTCCCTCCCAACTCGGCCTAGGGTTGGCGGCTTTGGAGGTCCAACTCCTCCTCCAAAGTTGGTTCAACTCCTCTTGCTTGTTTCCACAGTTTCTTGTTTTGGTTTGACTTTCAAAGCTGGACATTTGACTTTTCTGTTTAGGATTCAATTTAATCCTTTATTTGGGACAGCATAACACATAGTACATGATGCAATCATTCAATGAGCAATGACACATTCATGTACCTCCCCCGGTGCGGACAATCGGAACCTTCTAGAACATTCCCGATGAAAACACGGAATCATTCCCGAACTCAAAGCAGGACTTTCCTTATATGAATCTTATTCTCCGGACCATTCCGGATCACCTCGTGATATCCGGATCCCATCGAGACTCGAACAACATTCGGTCTCTTTCTCATAATACCATAACTACTCAAACAACGTCGAATCCTTAAGTGTGTCTCTACGGTTCGTGAATTATGCGGACATGATCGAGACACTTCTCGAACAATAACCAATAGAGGAATCTGGAAATTCATATGGCTCCCATATTTCTCGATTACTTTGCGATCGAATGAACCACTTACATACGATACCAATTTCCCTTTGTCTCACGATATGTTACTTACCCAAGGTTATGATCGTCGGTATCTGCATACCTAGTTCAACCTTATTCTTGATAAGTACTCTTTTCTCGTTCCGTGATATGTGATCCCTTGTGACCAAGTCACATGCTTGCAAGCTAATTGGATGACATTCCACCGAGAGGGCCCAGTATATCTATCCGTCATGTGGATGGACAAATCCACTCTTGATCCATGTCTCAACCAATACCTTCCGAACACTCAATGCCACTTTTATAACCACCCAGTTACGGTGTGGTGTTTGATGTCATCAAAGCATCCATCCAGCAAAGGTGATATGCATGATCTCATGGTCGAAGGAATTAGGTTACTATGTATCAGAAAGCATATAGCAATTGAACTAATGAAATGACTTGATCTTTATGCTACGCTTATCTATAGGAGTATGTCCACCATATCATTCTCCTAACGATATGATCTTGTTGTTGATAACATCTCAATGTTCATGATAGGGAAACCACAATCATTAATCAACCAACAAGCTAGTGAAGTATAGAGGCTATACTAGGGACTTCAAATTAAGTTTACAAATCACACAAGTATCAATGGTTTCCTTGTCAATACTATTATAGCATGAATGTAAACATTTATCATAAACACAAAGATATAATAATAACTACATTTATTATTGCCTCTAGGGCATATCTCCAACAGTCTCCCACTTGCACTAGAGTCATCTAATCTAGATTACATGGTAATATACCGAACACCCATGGCAGTTTGGTGTTGGTCATGTTTTGCCCTCGGGAGAGGTTTAGTCAACGGATCCGCCACATTCAGATCTGTGTGTACTTTGCAAATCTTTATATCCCCATCCTGGATATGTTCTCGAATAGCGTGAAAACGCAGCTTGATATGCTTGACTTCTTGTGTGACCTTGGTTCTTGCGCATTGGCTATGGCGCCCATGTTATCACGATAGATAGACATTGGGTCCAGTAGCACTTGGAACCACACCCAGTAATGAACTCTTTCATCCATATCGCTTCTTGTGAAGCCTCAGCAGCCATGTATTCCGATTCGTTGAAGATCTCGCCACAACGCTTTGCTTTGCACTCCTCCAGCTAATCGCTGCACCATTCAAAATAAATACGTATCCGGTTGTGATTTAGAATCATGGATCGGTGTTCCAACTAGCATCGGTGTAACCATTAACAACTGTTCATCACCTCCATAAGAAAGAACCATATCCTTAGTTCTTCTTAAGTACTTAAGGATGTTTTTGACCGCTGTCCAATGATCCACTCCTGGATCACTTTGATATCTGCTAGTTAAACTAACAGCATATGCAATGTCGGGTCTAGTACATAGCATGGCATACATTAGAGATCCTATGGCTGAGGCATAGGGAGTTTTACTCATCCTTTCTCTATCTTCTGCCGATGTCGGACTTTGAGTTTTACTCAAGGTCGTATTGGGCAACATGGGCAAGAACCCTTTCTTGCTTTCTTCCATTCCAAATCTCTTTAGAACTTTGTCCAAATATGTACTTTGTGACAATGATATTTGGCGTTTCGATCTATCTCTATAAATCTTTATGCCTAATATGTAAGCTGCTTCGCCAAGATCCTTCATTGAAAAACTATTATTCAAATATTCCTTGACACTATTAAGAAGGTCTACATCATTCCCAATCAACAATATGTCATCCACATAGTATTAAGAATGCTCTGAGCTCCCACTCACTTTCTTGTAAATACAAGCTTCTCCATAAGTTTGTATAAAACCAAAACTTTGATTACCTTATCAAACGTTGATTCCAACTTCGGATGCTTGCTTCAATCCATAGATGGACCGTTGAAGTTTGCATACCTTGTTAGCACCTTTAGGATCGACAAAACCTTTGGGTTGCATCATATACAACTCTTCATCAATGTCTCCATTGAGGAATGCTGTTTTGACATCCATCGCCATATCTCATAATCATAATATGCAGCGATTGCTAACATAATCCTCACGGACTTTAAGCTTCTTGGTGAGAAAGTCTCATCGTAGTCAACTCCTTGAATTTGTCGAAACCCTTTTGCGACAAGTCGAGCTTTATAGACAGTAACATTACCATCAGCATCTGTTTTCTTCTTGAAAATCCATTTGTTCTCGACAGCCTTCCGGCCATCCGGTAAGTCCACCAAAGTCCATACTTGGTTTTCATACATGGATCCAATCTCGGATTTCATGGCTTCTTGCCATTTATTGGAATCTGGGCTCATCATCGCTTCCTCATATGTCTCGGGGTCATCGGTGTTGTCCACCACCATGACATTCATAACGGAATCATACCAATCTGGAGTGGTACGAGTTCTCGTTGATCTCGAGGCTCTGTAACTTCACCGAAGTTTCATGATCATCATCATTAGCTTCCTCCTTAGTGCGAGGCACCACAGAACTTCTTCGGTCTTTGCGCTACTGCAATTCGAGAGAAGGTTCAACAACCTCGTCGAGTTCTACTTTCCTTCCAGTCACTTCTTTCGAGAGAAATTCCTTCTCTAGAAAGGATCCATTCTTAACAGAATGTTTTGCCTTCGGATCTATGATAGAAGGTATACCCAATAGTTTCCTTGGGTATCCTATGAAGACGCATTTTTCCGCTTTGGGTTCAAGCTTGTCCTGTAACTTCTTTACAGGCTTCGCATCCCCAAACTTTAAGGAGCGACAATTTAGGTTTCTTCCCAAACCATAATTCATACGGTGTCGTTTCAGCAGTTTAGGCGGTGCCCTATTTAAAGTGAATGCGGCTGTTTCTAATGCATAACCCCAAAATGATAGCGGTAAATGTAAGTGACATCATAGAGCGAACCATATCTAAGAGAGTTCGATTACGACGTTCGGACACACCATTACTGTTGTGGTGTTCCGGCGGTGTCAATGAAAGTATTCCGCACTTCTTTAAATGCTCGCCAAACTCGTAACTTAGATATTCACCTCCACGATCGAGCGTAGAAATTTAATCTTCTTGTTACGTTGATTCTCTACCTCACTTTGAAACTCCTTAAACTTCTCGACAGTTTCGGACTTATGTTTCATGAAATAGATATACCCATATCTACTCAAGTCATCCGTGAAGGTAAGAACATACGATAACCACCGGCGATGCTACACTCATTGGACCACACACATCGGTATGTATGATTTCCAATAAGTCCGTCGCTAGCTCCATCATACCAGAAAATGGAGTCTTAGTCGTTTTTCCCAGCAGACATTCTTCGCATCTTTCAAGTGATTCAAAATCAAGTGATTCAAGAAGTCCATCGGAATGGAGTTTCTTCATACGTTTCACTCGATGTGACCAAGGCGACGAAGCCACATATAGGTCGAATTATCGCGATTTCAAACGTTTAGCCTCAATGTTGTTGATATGTGTATTTCCACTATCGAGATTCAATAAGAATAGACCATCTATCAAAAGTGCATGCGTAAAACATATTACTCATATAAATCGAACAACCATTATTCTCGGACTTAAACAAGTAACCGTCTACAATAAACAAGATCCGAGATAATGTTCATGCTCAACGAGGCACTAAATAACAATTATTTAAGTATAAAACTAATCCGATGGTAGATGAAGGGGTAGCGTGCCGACGCGATCACATCAACCTTTGATCCGTTTCCCAGCGCGCCGTCACCTCGTTCTTCGCTAGCTTCCGTTTATTCTGCGGCATGTTTGAGTTACAAATATGAGCAACCGAACCGATTCAAATACCGAGCACTACTACAGTACTAGTGAGATACACATCAATAACATGTATATCGGATATACCTTTCTTCTTGATGTTGCCGTTCTTGATCCAAGTACTTTGGGCAATTCCGCTTCCAGTGACCTTCTCCCTTGCAGTAAAAGCACTCAGTATCAGGCTTAGGTCCAGCCTTGGTCTTCTTCGTCGGCGTGGTAGCTTTCTTACCACCCTTCTTGAAGTGTCCCTTTTGCTTAGACTTGCCTTTCTTGAATTTGGTGGTCTTATTGACCAACAATACTTGGTGCTCTTTCTTGATCTCCACTTCTGCAGATTTCAACATGGCAAAGAGTTCTGGCAACGTCTTGTTCATGTTCTGCATGTTGTAGTTCATCACAAAGTTCTTGTAACTTGGTGGTAGTGATTGGAGGACACGGTAAATCCCCAAAGCATTAGGAATCACAATACCCAAGCTTTGAAGTTTGTTTGCATGCCCAGACATCTTAAGCACATGCTCACCGAGTGGACTGCCCTCTTCCATCTTGCGTTAAAGAACTTTTGAAGCCTCATAGCTTTCAATTGCCGCATGAGTCTCAAAAATCAATTTGAGATCCTCGACAATATCATATGGTCGACTCTTCAAACCTTTTCGAAGCTCCGATTCTAAACCATACAAGATAGCACTGAACTATGGAGTCTTGATTCTTAGGCGAGGTAAACGTTCTTTACTTCATCGGGAGCATCAGCTGCAGTGGGTCACCAATGTGCATCCGGACATAGGTCAAATTACCATGTGAGGACAATCCTCAAATTGCGGAACCAATCCATGAAGTTGCTTCCATTGTTTTTCAACTTTTCTTTCTCTAGGAGCATTAAAATTGATGGTAGGGGCTGCCATTGATCTACAACATATTTGCAATAGTTTAGACTAAGTTTATGACAAATTGAGTTCAAATTAATTAATGAAATTAAACTAGGTGAACTCCCTCAAAACAATATCCCTCACATTGTTTTAGTGATCACACGAACCAAATCCACTACATCAACACCGATCATCACGAGAGTTGATATAGTTTCAATGGCGAACAATCATCATGTTCATCATATCTACTATCGATTCATGCTTTACCTTTCGGTAATCCGTGTTCGAGACCATGTGCATACATGCTAGGCTCGTCAAGATCAAACCTTAGTTTACGCATGAGCAAATCTGGCTTGCTCACGTTGTATACACTTGCGGAATCTAGAACACCCGATCATCACGTGGTGCTTGAAACAACAAGCTTTATAGCGGTGCTAACTAAGGGTGAACACTTTATGATTTGAAATTGATGTGCATGAGGGATCATCTTATAATGCTACCGTCGTCTACTAAGCAATACAAGATGCATAAAGGATTAACATCACATGCAATTCAATATATATGTGATATGATATGGCCTTTCTTCTTCGTGCCTCCGATCTCCATCTTCAAGCACGAACATGATCTCCATCATCACGGCATTGCATCAAGGTCAATGGCGCTTCTCCATGGTTGTCGCCCACGGCTTCAACTATTACAACTACTTTGAATAGACACAGGTCTTAACAGAAATTAAAGACAACCATATGGCTCCTGCGGTTGTCGACTTACAATAAGGAACATTGCATACATCATATATAATCACAATCATGGCCATATCACATCATTTGCACACCCACCAAAACAAAGTTAGGCGCTTCTACTTTCTTTGCATATTTTACGTGGTTTGGGGCTTTCAATAAGTGTCGTTCTAACTTACGAACAAGAACCACAACATTGATACTAGCATTGTTGATCACCGTTGTAAATTGGATCTTAACTATGCTAGGAGAAACATGCATAAAGCCACTTATGCAATACAAGTTACATGTCAAGCGTGGAGCAAGTCTCATGAACGATGTCATGTAAGGTTAGCCGGGCTTCATCCCAACATACCGCAAGATGCAAAGTACACAAAAGCAATCTACAATAAAAGCATCAACGCCCACAATGACCATTGTGTTCTACTCGTGCAAGATCTACATATAGACACGGCTCGATACCCTTTGTAGGGTTCGTAGCATGGAAAACAAAATTTTCTATCGCATACAAACAAACAAGCCAAGATCTATCTACTAGATTGTAGCAACGAGTCGATAGAGGAACTCACCCTCGAAGATTCCAAAGTGGTTAACGAGATCGGATTCTCGTGGGTGATGTAGTCGTACTCTTCCGATCTCAAGATCGTGTAGGCGATCCTTCCGGTATGCGTTCCGGGCGCTCCCATGATCGATCACTGCGTTAATTTCGGTACTGACGAAGACCTTCCTCTCCTTGTTCCAAGCAGCGGAGGTTGTAGCACTCTCCTCGCGATTCCGGCTGACAACGTGGTAGGAAGTAGAGGGAGATCATGAGCTTCGCCTTAAGCCGGTGCGAGTATGGTGGAGCTTATGAGAGAGGATTAGTGGCCTAGTAATTAGACACACCAATTAGAGGGCTCTAAACCAATTAGAAGGCTCTAAGCTGGCTAAAGCAATTAGAAGCTCTAAACCAAAACAGCTCTAAACGGAGATCTAGAGTAGAAAGTATTGTGTCTATGGGAGGAGCCACCTCCTTTTATGGGAGGGGTTCTAAGGCGCCGGGGAGGGAGGAGTCCCTCCCAACTCGGCCTAGGGCTGGCCGACTGGAGGAGTCCAACTCCTCCTCCGAGTTGGTTCCAACTCCTCTTGCTTGTTTCCAGTTTCTTGTTTTGGTTTGACTTTCAAGCTGGACATTTGACTTTCTGTTTTAGGATTCAATTTAATCCTTTATTTGGGACAGCAATAACACATAGTACATGATGCAATCATTCAATGAGCAATGACACATTCATGTACCCTCCCCCGAGTCTTGGACAATCCGAACCTTCTAGAACATTCCGATGAAAACACCGGAATCATTCCCGAACTCAAAGCGGGACTTTCCTTATATGAATCTTATTCTCCGGACCATTCCGGATCACCTCGTGATATCCGGATCCCATCCGAGACTCGAACAACATTCGGTCTCTTTCTCATAATACCATAACTACTCAAACAACGTCGAATCCTTAAGTGTGTCTCCCTACGGTTCGTGAATTATGCGGACATGATCGAGACACTTCTCCGAACAATAACCAATAGAGGAATCTGGAAATTCATATGGCTCCCACATATTTCTCGATTACTTTGCGATCGAATGAACCACTTACATACGATACCAATTTCCCTTTGTCTCACGATATGTTACTTACCCAAGGTTATGATCGTCGGTATCTCGCATACCTAGTTCAACCTTATTCTTGATAAGTACTCTTTTCTCGTTCCGTGATATGTGATCCTTGTGACCAAGTCACATGCTTGCAAGCTAATTGGATGACATTCCACCGAGAGGGCCAGTATATCTATCCGTCATGTGGATGGACAAATCCCACTCTTGATCCATGTGTTTCAACCAATACCTTCCGAACACTCAATGCCACTTTTATAACCACCCGATTCACGGTGTGGTGTTTGATGTCATCAAAGCATCCATCCAGCAAAGGTGATATGCATGATCTCATGGTCGAAGGAATTAGGTTACTATGTATCAGAAAGCATATAGCAATTGAACTAATGAAATGACTTGATCTTTATGCTACGCTTATCTATAGGAGTATGTCCACCATATCATTCTCCTAACGATATGATCTTGTTGTTGATAACATCTCAATGTTCATGATAGGGAAACCACAATCATTAATCAACCAACAAGCTAGTGAAGTATAGAGGCTATACTAGGGACTTCAAATTAAGTTTACAAATCACACAAGTATCAATGGTTTCCTTGTCAATACTATTATAGCATGAATGTAAACATTTATCATAAACACAAAGATATAATAATAACTACATTTATTATTGCCTCTAGGGCATATCTCCAACAGTATTATGGAGGTGTTTACAATGGGCGAACTCGGCGGCTAGGCGGCGAGTTGCTTGGGTGTATGAGGGAACGTATCCCTTCTCACCCCTTGGGGAGGTTTATATAGACTCACCTCCCCTAGGGTTTACATATCTTAACCAATTCGGTTACAATTCTGCCAATCGTTTAACTCAGACCGGTGGCCTATCTACCGCTTTGGGCCTTCAATCTCCGATGCTGGTACCTTGATGGGCTTTGATCCACTCGCCGTTCTGCAGGCCCACTCGCCGACCGGGCGATCGGAAGCGTCCGAGATACCCGGTGGCATATCCCCATCAACAAGGTCACGCTGCGGTCACCTTCTGCACCGGCAAACTTCGCACCGGCGGATCGTCTTACTGGTGCCTTGCCCTTCGACCCTACCACTGCGTCACAGGCGCCAGCGTTCGCTAAATTTATGGCAGCGCCCACTACAGCGTATAACGTGATGAAGCTCCCCGGGCGGCGTCATCACCATCCAGCGACCCGACATGGCCGCCGAGTGCGAGGCCAAAGGAGCCGACGCCGTCATCGCGCGGAGACCAACCACGCCAGCTCGCCAATGCTGTGGCCAGGGTCAACAACGACCCCACCATACTCAAGAAGCCCAACTCGGGCGCAAACACCTCAACCTTTGAGGCCACGACGCACCTTGCCGTCGAGCTGGTCCCAGCGACTCGGCCGGATGGTGGCGATCGGACGGGCATGAGCCCAGCATAGGAAGCGCGCTCATCGAGTTCCTCTGTGAGAAAAGGGACATCTTCGCATGGAAACCCTCGACATGCCGGTGTCCCTCACGGAGCTCATCGAGCACAAGCTAACGCCGACCCCAAAGTGCGACTGTCAGCGATCGCTGCGGCCCTTCAATGAAGAACGCCGTCGAGCAATCGCCGAGGAAGTGCAGCGTCTACTCTGCGGCTTCATCCGCCAATCAAGTACTCAAGTGGTGGCAAACCCAGTCCTGGTCGAGAAGAAAAAGGACACGGAGAATGTGTATCGACTACAAACACAAACGGCGCACGCCTAAAAGAGCAGTTCGTCCTCCCACGGATCGACCAGATAATCGATTCAACCGCGGGCTCGGAGTCACTATGTTTCCTCGACGCCTACTCTGGGTACAACCAGATCAAAATGGCCGTCGAAGACGAGGAGAAGACGGCGTTCATCACGCCATTCGGAGCTTTCTGCTACACCGCCATGACCTTCGGCCTCAAGAACGCCGGGGCGACCTACCAGCGGTGCATGCAAGAATGCCTCGCGAGCCAAATTGGCCGCAACATCCATGTTTACATCGACGACGTGGTCGTGAAATCCGCTCACCAAGGCGACCTACTCGCCGACCTAGCGGAAACATTCGCCAACTTGCGACGGTATAAGATAAAGCTCAACCTAGGCAAATGCACCTTCGGTGTACCCGCCGGACAACTACTGGGGTACGTCGTCTCCAAACGAGGGATCGAGGCGAACCCCACGAAGATAGACATGATCTCCCGGCTCGGCAAACCCGAGTGCCTGCGCGGCGTCGGCTGGCGGGCGGTAGCGGCTCTCGATCGCTTCATTCCCCTTTGGCGAAAAGCGATGCCCTATACCGCTGATCGCAAGAACCCCACCTTCCGGTGGGACAAGGAGGCGGACGGCGCTCGCGACCTCAAAAAGGTGCTACTCGCCGCTGCTTTTCGCCGCCCCGACAAAGAACCCATGCTGGTTTACGTCGCGGCGTCCGGGCGTCGTCGGCGCCGTGATGGTCGTCGAACGGCGAAGAAGGAAAGGTGCCAGTCCGGCGGTGTACTACATCAGCGAGGTCCTCACCGAGTCGTGCCAGCATACCCAGTGCAAAAGCTAGTATCGCGGTCTTGAGCTCAATGGCGCTGCCGCACTACTTCGAGGAGCACCCGATCACGGTCGTCTCCTCGGCACCACTGCAAGACATCGGCCAAGATCGCGAGGCGACGGAGTCGCCAAGTGGGCCGTCGAGATCGGCGTCCACAACATCAAATACGAGCCACGAAATACGATCAAGTCGCAGGCACTGGCAGACTTCATCGCCGACTGGGAAGAGGCCCAACAACCAGATAAACTGCCGTACCTCCATTCGAGCACGCACTGACGGCTCCAAAAAGCGCGGACGGTGCGAGCAGGTATAGTCTTGACTTCACCAAAGGCGACAAGCTCCGTTACATCCTCTGCCTCGACTTCACGCCTGTACCAACAACATGGCTGAGTCGAGGCCCTACTCCTGACATGCGAGCCGCCAAGGAGATGAAGCGTCAATCGCCTCCGGCTCACGGAGATTCGACCTTGTCGCGGGACAAGTCGCGGCACTGACGCCGTCTCCCCTACCATGGCGGCATCTTGCCAAGCGGTGGACAATCTGGCGGACATTTCACGGCTACTCCGTCGAGTGGATCGACAGACGGAAAAAGCGAGGCGACGCACTCTCGCATCGGGTCGGCTCGACTCGCACCACCCGGCGTCTTCCTCGACACGATCACCAAGACATCAGTCTCTCTCCCGAGGGAGATCGACATCGGAGTCTCACTCCAACCAGAGGCAGCCTTGGTCGCACTCGTCAACGAGCGACGGCGGACCAAGCCCTACATCGCCTACCGAGGCGGCACCTGCCGGCGAGCAGAACGCTCGAATGATCTCGTCGATGCAATTCCTACACCATCGCCGACGGCGAGCTCCACAAGCGTCACGGCGTCGTGTTCAACGCTGCGTCCAACCGGTGAAGGGCGCAAAATCCTCCACGACATTCACTCCACTGTTGCGGCCACTATGCGGCGCTCGCTCCTGGTCGCCAAGGCTGCGACATGGCTTCTCTTGGCCGCGCACGCCGATGCTGTCGATATCGTCAGCGGTGCGGGTGCGAAATCGCCAACCAGACGTGCGAGCTCGGCGCTCAAAACAATCCCCATCACCTGGCCATTCGCCGTATGGGGCATGGACATGGTAGGCCCCTTAAAGAAAGCCCCCTCCGGCTACACCCACCTGCTAGTCGCCGTCGACAAATTCACGAAGTGGGTGGAGGCCAAGCCAGTCCGGAAATGCGACGGAAAGACTGCCGCTAAATTCCTACGCGAGCTCATATATCGCTACGGGTTCCCAAACAGCATCATCACGGACAACGGCACCAACTTTGCCAAGGGAGCCATGGCCGAATTCTGCGAAGAGAACCACATCCGGCTTGACCTCGCGATCGCCCACCGAATCAACGGCGGGCGGAACGGGCCAACCAAAGCATCCTCCACGGCCTGAAGCCACGACTCCAAGTACCACTCGAGCGCACCGCCGGGTGCTGGGTCGAGGAATTGCCCTCCGTCATCTGGGGGATCCGCACCTCAGTCAACAGATCGACGGGATTCACTCCCCTTTTCATGGTCTACGGTGCCGAAGCAGTCATGCCCACCGACCTTGAACACGACTCGCCGCTGGTCGTCCACTATACGGAGGTTGCAAATGAGCTTGCCCGCCATGACGGGATCGACCAACTCGATGAAGCACGCGACCTCGCTCGGTCACGCACTGCCATCTACCAGCAAGGACTCCGCCGTTACCACAGCCGGCGGGTGAAAGCTCCCACCTTCCAGGAAGGCGACCTGGTGTTACGCCTCGTCCAGGACAAGACGGGCATGCACAAGCTCTCCCCTCCGTGGGAAGGCCCATTCGCTATCGGGCGCGTACTCGGCAACGACGCCTACTACCTCATCGACGTCCGCGGGGACGGCGAACTCGACGTCAAGCGACCATGGAATGTAAACCTCCTCCGGAAGTTCTACTCCTAGAACCCCACACATGTACTCTCCAGTCGCTATGAAATAAAAAGAAATGGTTACCGCAAATTGCGCCTACTCTCCATGACTTGTGCCACTCGCACTCAAAATAACAGCGTCACGCTAAATGCAGAAGTAAACCTTTGGTATAGCGATCGGCACGGCTAAGTAGTGCGGTGTAAGAGCACTGAATCACCTCAGGTCTTGCATCGTCCACGAAAAATGCCCACCCGGAGCCCCATTGGAGTCGCCTAGCTCGACTGGTTCTACGAGCCAAGACAACTGCCCTCGCTTCTCACAGCGACCTTGGTCCTCCGCATCCTCGGCATAGCGACTCGAACGACTAAGTACCACGCTCGGGGACTGAGGACCAGTTCGTCGCGAGCGGTCAGGGAAAACGCCAAGTAAGAGAGCATGCCCATGACTCGCCACGCGACTGACCCCACAGGCCAGGCAGGAGTGACACGCTCACACCAACGCGCTAAGTCCTCAACCACCCTCGAGTCGCGCCTAGAACTACCAAGTACCACGCTCGGGGACTCGACCACCCGACCTCGTTCGCGCACGGGAAAACGGTAAAGTACAGAGCACTCAAGGGAGTCGCCTAGCGACTGGCTCTTCGAGCTCGGGCGAGTCGACCAAAACATCAAAACACATGACAACAACACATACATCATATACGAGGTAAACCCCACAAAAAGGGCGGACGCGCTCGGGGACTCGTTCAAAAATAAATCACAAACACACAACAAATACCAAAGTAGACACAACGTCTCATTCAATTGGGTATTGCATTGTTTCATGTTACAAAATATGCCCGCGTGGCAGACCTGCTACTAACGCCACAAGGCAAACCATCCTACTCTGCAGGATTCGATGACGACTCGCCAACATCCCGGCGATTGCGGATGAACGCCGTGTACGGGTTTTACGGATACGTCGTCAGTTCACCAGCCATCGCCGCGCGAAAAGGTTGCTCGACCTTGAAGTCACGATGCGGCGGCTCGGGGTCGTTCGACGCGACGACCGTCTCCTGGTACGGAAGGAGGTCGCCTATTGCCCAGACACGTTCTGAGTACGTGGCGGCACGGTCCTACGACTTGAGGACCTCGGACAGCTCCACCGCGCCAGTCGACGATGGATATCCACTCGTCACATCGTCGATGTCGAAATCCTCGGGGAAGTGGGCGAGTCCAAGGCTCGAAACCGTCGGCGCTCAGCGAAACACCAACCGTCATGTATTCAACGACGCGGCCTTCTCCAAATATTTCCACACCTCAGCGAGGTCGCTGAATCACCTCCGTGGGCGATATCTCTTGGAGATAGGCACGGATGCACGTTCGACAATGTCGCTGAATCAACGAGCATACTTACGCCTCGCGTCAGCGAAACTCGCCTTCGCCGCTATCGATGATGCGACCTGCGAGTAGAAGACAATAATGAGTAAGACGGATACCACAAAAGACACAACCACTGGAAAAGGAAGATGTACTCACCAAGCAGCGAGCGGGCGAGTTCCGTGATGAAGCATTGAAGCGATGTATGCTCGTCCTGAAGTCCAGCAATAAGGACTTCCGACACCTTGCGATCCTCCTCAGCGGCTGCAATGGCGGCCTTAGCTCGCCCGTCGGAGGCCGCTTCTTCCTTCGCCTCCGCTTCGCTCGAGGTTGGCGATCCATTCAGCGGCACTCAAGGCCGATTGCGCCGCCACCAATTCACCAGCGGGGACAAGCCACTGGCGAGCTTCCTCTGCCTTCGCAGCAAAAGCATGAAGCCCTCTGTTCGCTTCCTGGACGATGGCCAGCTCCTTCTCCGCGCGCTGCTTCCCGGCCAATCGGTCCGCCGACTCAAGCTGCAGACCCTGCACATCACCGAAAAAGTTAGTCACAGCAAAATTCCTAAGTGCCCACCCACTAAAATTTAGCGAGTGTGCACTCGGGGACTGGCGATCACGAAATTCCTAAGTGCCCACCCGCTGAAATTCAGCGAGTGCGCACTCGGGGACTGGCGATCAAGAATTTCCTAAGTGCTCACCCGCTAAAATTTAGTGCGTGCGCACTCGGGGACTGGATGCGAAAATAAAAAGATGAGAAATTATAAGAATCAAGCCGCTGCAAAGCACCGACCTGATCCTCGGGGACTGGATGTACCTGGATGGCTGCGCCAAGCATGCCATGGAGTTGTCTCGCGTCCACGGACGCGAGTAATGCCGGCGTGTGCCCACGACGTTGGTCGACTTCAGCATCGGCGGTCCCAGGAGCATGGCTCGAGGGCGCAACTCCACTCGCCGTGGCCGCCTTGGTCACGAAGCGTGGGAAGGTAGCAATAGAGGCACCCGCTCCAAGGGAGGTCGCCTCCGCCGTTCCAGGCAAGGAAGCACCCTCCTTCGTAGACGCGGCTGCCTCCATCATGGGCCCGGCTGGTGCAACCGCCGTGTCGTCAGAGATAGTGACGGTTTCGCCACCCTTGGCCTTCTTGCTGCCATCCGCCGAGTCGATGACCTCGTCCGCCTTCCTCTTGCGGGAAGGGTCCTCCTCGCTAACGACGGGTGACACCTTAGCCACGGTCGGATGGCCCATCCTCTTCACTCCGGTCCTGTGCATCAATCGAATAAGCAAAAACAAGCGAAAGAGTTATGAAAAGCAAGGAAGGGTGAGTGCACTCACTTGGCGACCGGGATGAAACGTAGCCCCGTACGGAGGCCGGCCGGTTTTTCCAGTTCAGGGCCCAGTCGGCGACTGAGCCCCATCTCCAGGACGTCGCGTGCCCAAGACACGGACGGCTTCTTCGTCGTTGAGGCCGCGGTGGAGCCTCAGGACATCCTCGGAAAACCTCCTTGCGGCGAAATCGCTATCCGATTCTTGGCGAAGCCGTTGCATCTGGAGCCTCCCAGCCAGGCGGGGCGAATGGCGGAGGCATTGAAGCCAGCGGCACTTCCACGGTCGCCGCGTCCAGCGCGGCTGTCACTGGTGGTGCGTCGTCACCGGCTGGGCTGGGAGCATCAGAGCTGCTCGCCGAGTGCGGCGGCGAGGCCGTCTTTGATGGCTTCGTCTTCTTCTTGAGGCCCTTGCCTCCTTTTCCTTCTTCTTCTTCTTCGACGGAGTGGCTTGACGGCGCGAGGTGGTCTCTGGGAGCTCGTCGTCGTCATCATGACGCTCGAGGCTTCTGCTTGCCTCGATCTCGCGCTGTCGTTGTCCGCGGGTCTTTCGGACCAGCGGGGCGACCTCCTCCTCGGACTCGTCATCGTCGTCCTCGTCGCCCTTGGCGGGCGGTGACTCGCCCACGTCCTGGGCGGATGAGCCCGAGCTCTCGTCGTCCGAAGGAGGGAGCCACCCTTCCACCACTTGGAACAGCTGCAACGAATACAGAATGAATCAGAATTACCGCGACTGCATAGACTGCGACTGCGAGCAAAGTAAGGTGATTACCGTTGGAGCTGGACGCTTCGCGGTATAGGGGGCGACCCCAGCCTGCGCATCCAGGTACACCGCCTGGGTAATCTTCTTCAGTGCTGGGAGGTAGTCCTCCAGTTTCCACTCGTCGAGGCAGGCCTTCGTCGAGTCTCCCCGGCCCGTGTACTGGTACATGTAGTGGTCACGCTGGGCGAGCGGGACGAGCCGCCGCCCGAGCCAGCAGTTGTACAGATTTATCGTCTGGAGGCCCTTCTTTTTCAGACCACGGATGGTCTGGAGCATCTCGTCGACGACCATCCGCTGGTCGTTGGGGAGCTTGCCGACTTGGAGATGGCGCGGCTCGGACCGATTGGCGGAGTACCGCGGGATCGCCGCCTCGTCCTCCGGGGTCGCCTCGGCCACGTAGAACCACGACTTCTTCCAGTCGCTCGCTGCCTTGGCGGGCAGCATCAGATCAAAGAATGAGGCTTTGGACTTGAGTTGGAATGTCAGGCCGCCCGCGGCCAGCATTGGCCGCCGCTTCCTCGCGGATCCGTCCGTGGAACAGATCTTGCCACAAGGGAAGTAGGGCCGACAGCCAGTAGCATTCGCGAGCATACGAAGATGGCGAGCTGCTCGATCTTTGTGGGGACCCAGATCTGCTGGATCCCATAATAAGTATGAAGCGCGGAAGAACAAGGATGTAGGAAACCCTAGCCCCCTCGAGATGACTGGTGAACAGATGAATTCCCTCTCGCGGGTTCGGGGTCGTCTCGGCTGCGGGAATACAGCGGCTCGTGGATCCGGCCTCCTCGAAGGAGGCCAGTTGCCCTGTGCATAGACCTACCCAGTTCGGTGGAAAGGGCCATGGCCGAGAGGTTGTTGGTCGGGGAATTTTGGGTCGGCTGGATCGCGATGCGAGGAAGGAAAATCTGCCTTGATCGGAAGAAGTGGTGAGAAGTTGGCTCTCGATGCTGCCATTCCCTTATATAATGGATGTTACCCGCCAAATCGAGCCGTTACGCGCGATGATTACGCCAAAAGTTACCGTTGGATTACCCCAGCGGCTAGTTTGACCACGCTGACGGTTCAACTCGGCCTCGGCTCGCCGACCCATTCACTATGATGTTTAGCCGACTCGACTCGCCAAAGCCGCGACTTGGATCATGGTTTTCTCCTTTGTCGAGGAGCCGACGATTCGATGGATGCATACTGAAGCCGTACTCCATTGCCGCAACCACCTACGCCTAATCGACCATGGCCTCGGGACTCTTGATGGGATATGCCTCGGGGTATACCCAGCGGGGCGTTCCGACCCGTGAGCTGGCGAGTGGGCCTGCATAACGCGAGTGGATTGAAGCCCGGCAAGGCACCGGAAGCTGAAGGCCCAGCGGTAGATAGGCCCGTCGGATTAAGGGTATCACCGAAGCTTTAACGAATCGGTTGAGATATGTAAACCCTAGGGAAGGTGAGCCTATATAAACCTCCCTATAGGCGGTAGAGATCGTTCCCTCATACACCCAAGCGACTTCCGCCTAGCCCACGAGCTCGCCCATTGTAACACCTCCATAATACAATCTAGCGAGGAGTTGGTCTTTACCCTCGGAGGGAACACAGGTAAAACCCTGTGTCTTTGCCCTCATCTCGCACCGCAGATGGCTGGCCGCCCTTGCCCCTCATTCTACTACTCGCTGCCGATTGCAGCATCTGCCGTGACCATTCCCACGACAGCCAACATATCAGCCACTATATTAAATAGTAAAGGCGATAATGGATCCCCTTGTCTCAGTCCTTTCTTGGTCTGAAAGTATTTGTCAATATCTTCATTTAATTTAATGGCAACACTACCCCCAGACACAAACGACTGAATAAGAGCGCGCCACTCCTCAGAAAAACCTTTCATGCGGAGTGTTTGCTGGAGGAAAGACCAATTAACTTTGTCGTATGTATTCTAAAAGTCAATCTTGAACAATACACCATTTAATTTTTTTGAGTGTAGTTTATGGACCGTTTCATGCAGAATTACAACACCATCTAGGATATTTCTTCCTTGCATGAACACAGTTTGAGACGGACTGACAACATTGTCAGCAACTGAGTTGAGTCTAATCGTGACAACTTTAGTAAAAATCTTAAAGCTAATGTTAAGCAAGCAGAACGTCTCAGAACTATGAACTACGACATATGCCGCCGCCGCATGTCCTGTCCAATTCGTGAATTGAACGACCTAATCTATAATCCCATATATATTGCATAGTGGCTACTAGAATTGCTAGTTTGATTACGCCATCTAATAAAAAATGTTTTGTTGGATCAATTGCGGATTATGTATACTAGCATTTTTTATAAATTATTTAGTAATTAACTAATTATTGAGTTATTTATTTATTTGATAGGTCTAGGCATATACCTACCCTCAAACAAGTAGAATGTAGCTTGCTATTTTTGTTGCAAAATATATACTGTTATGGTTTGATATCTATAGTATATACTAGAAGACTAGATATATTTTCATGTTTATCTATTTTATGGTGAACTTCTTCTTTGACCCACATGCTCATATATTAGGTCAAATAAAATGAAGCTTTAATTATAGAACATTCGTTCGGATAACAAAACTACATATATTTAAGATTCTATATAGTGTTGTTATATATCTATTTTATCTTTACTATCATCTCGGCCATCCCTATGGTCAAATCTTGGATCCTCCCCTGGGTGAAATGGCATGTCGGATAATTAGGCAATATTTTCACAAATAATTGCATAATATAAAGCATGAAAAAACCAAGTACCAGCACATGTAACACAAACATATAGATGGGTTTGACAACACGATGAATAGACACATGTAATAGCAAAACATATAATCATAAAACATGTTTAAAACATAGGCACGACACACATATTAGCTGTGATTGTAGAGGACAGTCGAGAACGGAGCCAGCTAAAGATAGTCATGGACGACTTGGGTACCTGAGCCTTTATCGCGAGCAGTCACACAAAATTCTTCTGAAAAACCTAATACGTTCTTTCCTAATAAAGGATCACAAAAGTGAGTGGTTTTGGAGACATGCATGCTATCCCATTCTCTAGTGCACACCGACACTCGAGATGGAGTTCGGATATAGTGGCGACATAAGCAGAGAGGTGTCAAAACCCTATAAGTGTGTATCGTGATGTTAGTCTTGGGAGACATTATATATGTCAGCTTCGAAAAACCCTATTGGGTACAACGTGGGCCGATTCCACATCGCACACGTCTCGTTTGGTTATAGTAGTCCATGATCCAAGAGCAACCCGAATTGACTAACTGCCATACATATGTTAAAACGACCTGAGTAGTAAAAATAATCTTGTCCCGAGGCTCATTTCCTGAGTAGTAAAAAATTTGGG
Source organism: Avena longiglumis (assembly GCA_030063025.1). Lineage (NCBI taxonomy): Eukaryota > Viridiplantae > Streptophyta > Magnoliopsida > Poales > Poaceae > Avena > Avena longiglumis. The sequence continues at coordinate 484,387,482 of CP125974.1, forward strand.
CCAAGGAACTTACAATGTCCATGTTTGGCCTGCTGACATATCTGGCATTGCTGGACAAAATTAATTACTGCTTGCTTGATACCTGTCCAGTAGAACAATTTTTTGAGCCTCTGGTAGCTGGCATGTTGTCCAGAATGTTCCCAATAGGAGAAGAATGAAATGCCTCAATCAAATTTGTTTGGAGGCCAGAGTTTGCTCCTACCCATATATTTCCCGTGTACTTGATCAACCCATTATCCAAGGAATAGTTAGGTTTAGCAGATGAGTCAACAACCAATCTCTAGAGTAACTTTTGTGCAACAGTGTCTATAGCATAAGAATTCAAGATTTCTTGAAGCCAAACAGGTTGAGTCGTAGATATGTCCTGCAATGCAAATACATGGCCCACTCTGGATAGAGCATCAGCTGCCAGATTCTCTAATCCTTTCTTAAACTGAAATTTGAATTGCAATCCCACCAGTTTGGTCATGGCCTTCCTATGATAATCAGAAGTGAGCACCGATGACCCATAATTATATGGTATGGATCGTAGTACTTTTGATAAATAGGAGTGTCGATCCCAACGAGGAGCAGAAGGTGCTGACTAGTGGTATGGAGCAGAAAATCTTTGTAAATACTTTGCAAATGGATTTTTAGAGTTTTTTGATAAAGCAAGGAAATAAAGTGCAAGTAAATAAAGGCAGCAAATAATTGCAGCAAGTGGCCCCATCCTTTCTTAGCAAAGGACAAGCCGGTGGTAATACTTATGAGGACCAAACATTTTCGGGGACATGAGAATACTGTCAAGTGCTTTCGTTTCATATAGTTTATTAATCTTCTTTGGTTTTATAAGTGTTGTGTGGGTTAACCTGTGATAATGTACCGACCTTAATTGGACTAATACATACTTGTGATTAAACCCATTGCAAGCATCCGCAACTACAAGAAAGCAATTAATATAAAACCTAACCATAGCCTTAAACTCTGAGATCCTATGCTCCCTTGTGCAAAGGTTTCCTAACGAGGGTTCAGGTTTCTGTCACTCCGACAACCCCACAATTACTAGCCAAATACACAATGCATTCCCCTAGGACCATAAATGGTGAAGTATCATGTAGTCGACGTTCAAATGACACCACTAGAAGAATAGCACCACAACTTAAATATTAAACCATTGAATAATACCTCAACACAATTCCGCTACTAACAACATGACTTCTCCCATGTCCTCAAGAACTAAACAAACTACTCACGAGACATCATATGGATCAAGATCAGAGATGATATAATGATGGATAACAATATGAACATAAACAATAATTCAATGGTTCCACTCACAAGCATCAACTACAATAGTAATCAACACCGGGAAAGTTTCCCATAAGAACTATGCAAGATTCAACACAATTGTTACAGCGGGATGGAGTGGTGATGATGGTGCTGATGGAGATGATGGTCTAGATGATGATCTCGATGAAGTCTAGCTTGATGACGGTGTTTATGGCGACGATCTCCCCTCTCCGGGACGGAATTTCCCCAGCAGAAATCTGTCTACCGGAGAAATCTTTCTCTCTCTGGGGTTTCCGCCCCAGAGAGGCGGCGAAATCTTTCTGTGGTCGCTCCCCTCGACTTTAGGGTTTTGAGGAGAAGATATAGGCGAGAGGGCGGAGCCAGAGGTGGGATAGGATGGCCACACCCCTGTAGGCGTGGTCCAGGGTGGACCGCGCCTGGGGGTGTGGGCCCCCTGTGGCCCAACTCCGCCTCCCCAACTGGCATCCTTCGTCTTGTAGGAAAACAATTTTCTACAGTTTTTCTGTTATTTTTCTGATCTTCGCAAAATTGCATCAAAACACCGTTTTTCCATCAGAATCCCGACTCCGACAATTCATCCTCCAAGAATCATCCAACATGCAAAAACAGATGAAAATACATAAGTATCACCTCTTAATAAGGAAAATATCAATGAATTGTGGCAAATTATGATATAGAATGGTGATGAAAATTGGATGTATCAACTCCCCCCAAGCTTAGACCTTGCTTGTCCCCAATAAAAAACTGAGTTAAGTAAACATGTCCACAGGTTTATAGAGTGAAGTGTCGATAAAAAGAATACGGACAAGAAGCATCACACTTACCAATACACAACTCAAAGTAGAAAGCAACTCACCATTATATAACTTAGTTTGCAACAAGTATGGGAGTCACAATAAAGATGCATAAAGACTAATCATAATTAGGATTGGCAAACTTTGTTCTTGGTCAGAGAATAGTTGGCAAACGGTTTTCAAGCAAAGATTTTGTAAAGAGGTTTACAATAGGAGTACTTACGTCAAAAACGTATCTATAATTTTTGATGCTCCATGCTTGTTTAGTATCTACTTTGCTTTGATTTGTCTACACTTTGAGGTGTTTTTATATCTTTTCTGGAACTAACCTATTAACAAGTTGACACAGTGCGATTCTGTTTTCTTCATTTTGGTTCGAAAAGCGTAAAATCTATATTCTCGAATTGGATGGGACAAAAGCCAAAGTCAATATTTTACCGGGGCCACGAAGTCTAGAGGGAGACGGAGGCGGGAGCCACCACACCCCTAGCGCGCCCGGCCGCCTCCTGCCTCTTCGCCTATAAGAAACCCCCAATGTAGAAACCCTAGGCACCCGATCAAAACTCCACGAAACCTTCTATAGCCGCCGCCACCGTCGTCCCTAGATCGGGGGATCTGAGGTTCTTCCTGGCACCCTACCGGAGGGGAGATCATCCCAGAGGCCTTCTTCTCTGGTATGATGCGTGAGTAGTTCCACCTTGGACTACGAGTCCATGTAGTAGCAAGCCGGCTCGAAAGCTCGTTGTAGGAAAAAATATTGACACAACCTTTGCTAAAAATGTAAGAGTTAACAATTGCAATTAACAATTAGTTGTCTATGCACTCAAAATTGGCATTATCTACATAAATATACATGTAAAATGCACGTACAATAATATTTAACTACAATCTTTGTATAGAATATAACATATATGCACATAATATGGTATAGAAACTAGTTTTCTATCATATATGCACAATGAAAGATAGCGAAGATGCCAACAAAGTATAAGCACACAATTTGAGGCAAGAAAAGTTGCATCGGATTGATTTCAAGTTGTCTCTAATAATCTATTTTACATTCACATATTAAGTCAATCAATAGCACAACCTGATTCGAGAGGCTTCCAACAAAAACCACATTTGATATTGGGAAATAAATTACTTATAGCAATAAAGAGTTCGGGAATTTTACAACTGAAAAGCTAGATATTTTTAATGAATTATTGACCCAGCAGTGAACAACTTTCTCAAGCTTCCAACACATGTGATCGGTCCAAACTGCAAAATAAAACTACTCGCTTGGAAATCCAGGGAGCAACGGAGTAAGAGGAGTAGCGTTGGAGAAGATCAAAAGAGGAGCAACGAGCACCTGTTTCCTGCTGCACCATCATAAAAAGAACAGAACTAACCTTCAGTGCAGCTGGCGGTTGTGGTCTGGTGTAGGACAGGAGCAAGTTGTGGAGGACACGGGAGGAGAGGAGCAAAGAGCTACTGGGACAAGGGCGACAGGCAGCCGGCGCCCTTTGGCCAGGCGGATCGTGAGGTCTCTACTAACCCTAACCCTAGCTTGACGAGGGCGCGGGGAATCAGTCCGGGAGCAGAAGACGTCGCTCCATGGAAGAAGGGAAGGAGGAGGACTATAGGATACAGCCGACGTCGGTGGCGGCAACTGGCGTTGGTGGCGGGCGACGAGGAGGAGGGGAGGAGGACGACGGGGTGTCGGGGTCTCTGCCTCGCGAGAAATCGAGAGAGGCACCGCACGGGACAGGGTATGGGGGTACTTTGGGGGTAGGTGGGCGGCTCGTCGAGCCGTTCGAGCGAGCCGACGAGCCTCCCGATCCGAGCCGCGAGCCCTCTTTGCAGTGTTTTTTTAGCAGCAAGCCGAGCCTAGGATCGGCTCGATTTTTGCAAGCTTTGACGAGCCGAGCCACGAGCCGGCTCGGCTTGGCTCGATTCCACCCCTACTCCGTTGTTAGTATCTATCTTGGCCAAGTAGTTGCTAGTGACTCCAAGAGGGGGTATTTATGCTCGATAGTGGGTCCATGCCTCTAGTTTCCAAGGGAAATGACATAAATATCTTCGGTTGTAGATGTGTTGTTGCCACTAGGGAGAAAACAAGAGTCTCTCGTTCATGGAACAAGTGGATTGTTTACCTTACTCACTTTGCTTAAAGCAGTTGTTTATTGCTTGCAACTTAATACTAGAGGGGGTTCGGATGATAACCTAAAGGTGAACTTCTAGTCATAGATGTAGTTGGATGGTGGTCTATGTATATTGTTGTACTGCCCAATCGAATCTCATAGGATCTTTTTATCTGGTATTGCATTGTTATTCCTTGCTCAGTTCCTATCAATTGCCCTGCTATAATTTGTTTACCCTTCATGACATGTGTTGGGGAGGTGACCCCGGATAGGGTCAAGACAGGGGAAAGATGAAAGAAGTCTCCCTTGTCATGAGCCAAGTTACTGTTCATATCGGCAGAGTCATGTAAGAGTCGGCCGAGCTAAGCAAGGCCATGACGGATACGGAAAGATAAACACCTTAGCCGACCGACATATGAGTTAAGTCGGCCGAGTAAGTCTGACTAGCTTGAGTGCAGGTGAAGGCTGGGCCGAGTTATGTGAGACAAGGCCGAGTAACACGAAGCTTGCAGGATAAGGAGGTGCGTTTAGTCAAACCCTAGTCGCTAGATAGGGAGAATCTGAATAGAGCCAAGCACAAAGGACAAGGAGCAGAGCAGCAGAAGGTTAGAGGAAGGTCACGGAGGTGACAGTCATGGAGCCCGAGGCGCACAGGTGGGGCTCTCTGGAACATTGCCGTCGTTAGAAGGGGGACACGGAAAGAGAGCCGCCGAGCTACCTTATTGGGACAAGCATATTCCTCGAATATGCTTGCCACGTCAGCCCTAGGAGGAACCAAGGCACCCCTTTATAAGGGGAGAAGCGGGCTCCTGGAGAGGGATCGATTCATTCTATGCCGTAAGGCTCGTGTTATAGTCTTCTTCTTATTGCTAACAGCTCAAGGAGCACTTGTAGTTCTTATAAGAAGAAAGAAAGATCTTGATGTTAGTCATTTGAGTGTAGAAATCACTGCATCTTACCTCCCCGGATCTCTCTAGCATCCATTGGCCCCATACTTTAGCCTACCCATGGAATCTGCCGTGCCACCACCACGACAGTTGGCGCCCACCATGAGGCCAGCAGCAGTGCTAGAAGGAGTCAAGATCTGGACGGGAAACTTCATTCACACCGGTGAGCGTGTTGTCTCTGGCTTAGTACAGAGATTTGATCTCTGCGACTACGTCAGTGATAACGCAGACAGCTTCAGGAGAAAAGCTCCACCGCGCAATGGGGTCTTCATCAACTTGGGCATGCACCAGATCTACGTCGGCATCGACACCTCCTGCGTTTATCCTCACCGAGTTATTGATGCAAGAGAGCCTCCCCTCAGCGCTGCGAACGGTATGCGTAGAGCATGCCCCGTCGGCAGCGTCGAGGTGATGGTCGCAGCCGGGGCACATGCGGCAGCAGCAGGCGCCGGATCAAGCAGGGAACCAGCAGCGGGAGGACAGGTGGCCACAAAGCAAGCAGCTCCACAGCCCACCGACGTAGATCCGTCCGCATCCAAACAAGCTGAGGTATAGGAAACAACCCCAAAGACAGCAAGGGTAAGATGGCCACCTCTGGAAGTACTAGAGAATATTCTCCAGGCAACTATGGATAATCTGACCACGCCTGTAGCGCCGATACTTGATCCGGCTAATGCTCAGGTTGAGTTAGAAGAGACTAGGCAGAAAGTGCTGGTAGAAGCAAAAAAGGTGTCGGCTTTGCGGGAGTCCCTGAACAGGACCCTGCGAGAATATGCCAAGGCAAATAAACTAGATGTTGCCCCCGAGCGGGTAGATGAGTTAATATTGAGAGGAAAAAACCTCATGAATGATATCAACAAAGAGCATGAGACTCATAAGACAGATTCAGTTGATCTAGGATTGCCGAGGTATAGCACCCCGTCAAAGAACCTAAGGGCGGAAAATGCCGCTGCATTGGAGTTGGAAGGATTGACCGGTGAAGCCCGGCAGAAACAGCAAGAGAGAGTGAATGAGCTGGTACGCATTGCGAACCAGCAGAATGAAGAAATGCTTAGGAATGACCCGGCAAGACCGGGAGCCTCGCGTGTGGTTCATTCGGCTGGAGCAGCGCCCGCCCTATCAGTGGCAGCAGCGTCCTCACCCGGAAAAAACGCGCGAAAAGATAGAGCAGTAACTTTAGGAAAAAGAAATAAGCAAATTGTTCTGTATGATCCGGCAGTAGCCAGAAAAGCCAATGAGAACAGAGGCAATGGGAGCCGAGGTAACAGTGGCGAAAGAAACCCCGGCCATGCCAACAAAGGCAATGGAAGCCGAGGTAATGGATACCTCGGAAGAGGAAATCATGAAAAGAATGACCCGGCGGAAGGGAGGAGAGACCCACCGCTCAATCCTCAGCCGAGGTATGAACCTTGGCAAGAGTGAGAAGTGAGACCAGCTCACCATAATCAGGCAAATGAGAGGTACAATGATGGTTACTCGGATATGGATTATGCAGGGCATGGTGGAAATAACCATTATGGGATACAGGAAAGAATCATTTACAGAAACTTGCCGCCAAACGATGCAAGATCAAAACTAGACAGATTGTACCGGTCCGAGTTGTTAGAAGAGCAGGGTCCGCCTGGTCTGGCATGTTTTGGACCTCGGATCATGGGCGAGCCACCAGTGGGGCACGAAAACATACAATGGGAGCACCAAACCACAGGATTGGTTGATTGACTATGCTACTGCAGTAAAGATATCAGGTGGAAACTTGCGATGGGCGGTGAGATATGTCCCGCAGATGCTGGAAGGACCAGCTAGAGTATGGCTAAACAATCTGCCAGCAGGTAGTATCAATTGTTGGCTAGATTTCGAAGAGATGTTCGTAAGCAACTTAACCAGTACTTACAAAAGACCAAACAGGCCACAACAGCTTGCTATGTGCAAGCAGAGGCCGAATGAGACAGATAGAGAGTTCCTGACTCGATGGTGTAACCTGAGAAACTCATGTGAAGGAGTTATGGAATCTCAAGCGATAGCTTGGTTCGCTCAGGGCTGCCGATATGGCAGTGTTTTGTGGCAAAGATTGCAAAGATATATGCCGACCACCTTGGCAGAAACCATCAGGATAGCAGATTCATATGCTTTGGGGGATCCGACACAACCAGAACTGATGTCGGCAGAATATAGAGAGCAACAGGACCATTATGCAAGAGATGCAGCCGGATCATCGAGGCGCAACAAGTTCAGAGGTAGAAGAAGAGAGGAGAGACTGGAGTACAAATATGCATCCAACCAGGTGGTAGCGGTAGTGCAAGATCAGCCGAGTCACGGAAACACTCAGCGGCAGAAAAATGGTCCTCAGCAATGGATGCCAAGGAACGAAGGGAAGAGACAGTAGACACCAGAACAGAAGAAGCAGTTGCAGGAAAGGCTGAAGTACACGTTTGAATCCATGCTGGATTAACCGTGTAAGTTTCATACACCAAATCCGGCCAAGCCGGCTAATCATACAACTCAGCAATGCGCATGGATGAAAAATGCAATGGCGAACCCGACGAAAATGCAAGCGCCCCCTTATCAAGCGCATCAACAGCAGCAGCCGAAGTTAACCGGTGCAAATGCGCAGCAGTTAATGTTACCCCCACCTCCTCCGAGGTATGATAACTCGGACGGGAGAGATGCAGTGCATCAAGTGATAAATCAGGGTCATGATGGAAGGGCAAACCCCGGAAATAATGGACGAAATGATTACAGAGAGCATCATCAATCATATTGTGTGTTCACAACAGAACAACAAGACAGGCAAAGTGTACAACGCCGGCATATGGAGGTAAATGCGGTTATGCCGGCGGTACCAAGATATGTGCCTTGGTCAGTTCAGGTAATAACCTGGAACATAAAGGATCACCCGAAAATAATGCCGAATCCAGGGTCATACACACTCGTGCTAGATCCGACGTTTGTCGGGCCCAGCATCAATGTGAAATTTTCAAAAGTACTCATTGACCATGGGAGCAGCATCAATATCATGTACAAATATACGATGCATAAACTCGGAATAGCGCAGAATATGCTCCAATCCACAAGGACCACATTCCACGGAATAGTGCCGGGGCTTTCATGCGATCCCATTGGGAAAGTCCGAGTGGATGTATTATTCGACACAAGGGAGAATTGCAGAGCGGAAAACTTGGAATTTGAAGTGGTGGACCTAGAAAGTTGTTATCATGCTTTACTCGGACGGCCGGCATTGGCCAAATTCATGAGCTGCTGCCACATTACTTACTTGAAAATGAAATTACCCGGACCACAAGGGGTGATAACAGTAGCCGGAGATTACAGGAAGTCTATGAAATGTGCTTCGACCGGATCAAACCTGGCCGAGTCTTTGGTGATTGCAAGAGAAAAAAAGAAGGATTCAGGAGGTAGCGGCTCTCGCTCAGTCGGCACGGCTGAATATGCCGACATTAGCCAACCCGCATGGAAGTGTTTCTTTCCAGCTGACTAAAGAGACAAAAAAGATCCAGATAGATGAGCAATTCCCAGAGCGCACCATCACGATTGGTGCCGGCCTAGATGCCAAATAGGAAGGCGAGCTCACCAACTTCCTCCATGAGAATCGGTATATTTTTGCATGGTCAACTCAAGACCTGCAAGGTGTGCCGAGGGAGTTGGCTGAGCACTCTTTGCATGTAAGGCCAGGAGCAAGGCCGGTGAAGCAACCTCTCCGCCGCTTCGCCGAAGACAAGAGAAAAATAATAGGGGATGAGATAGATCGGCTCCTTGCGTCCGGGTTCATCATGGAAGTGCTTCATCCGGACTGGTTATCAAATCCAGTGTTAGTAGAAAAGAAAAAGGATGACCCAAATGTATCCGTCGTATGGCGAATGTGCATCGATTACACGAACCTAAACAAGGCGTGTCCCAAAGATCCTTTTCCTTTACCTAGGATAGACCAAGTCATTGATTCGACCGCTGGTTGTGAGCTGTTATCATTTGTAGATGCGTATTCTGGTTTCCACCAGATACCATTAAATCCGGCCGATCAAATAAAGTCTGTGTTTATTACCCCGTATGGGGCTTATTGCTATCGTACCATGCCATTCGGCCTGCGTAATGCAGGAGCAACATACCAGAGATGCATGCAAAAATGTCTACATGACCAGATAGGGAAAAATGTGCAAGTATATCTGGACGATGTGGTTATAAAAACCAAAGAAAGTAAAACACTCCTGGATGATATTCGGCAGACGTTCGCAAATCTGAGAAGGTTCCGAATGAAACTTAACCCGGAAAAATATACCTTCGGTGTCCCGGTTGGGAAATTACTCGGTTTTCTCATATCCAGCCGAGGTATAGAGGCAAATCCAACTAAAATATGAGTTGTTGAAAGAATGGAATTGCCGAGGTGTCTAAATGACGTACAAAAATTCACGGGTTGCCTGGCCTCGCTTAGTCCATTTGTATGTAGGCTGGGGGAAAAGGCATTACCTCTATATCAACTGATGAAAAAGTCTGATAAATTCATTTGGACACCACAAGCAGATAACACATTTCATGAATTAAAAAAGATGTTGGTCACGGCACTAATTCTGGCCTCTACACTATCAAAAGAGCCTATGTTACTTTATGTAGCTGCCACTAACATAGTGGTAAGTGCGGTGGTTGTCGTGGAACGGAATGAAGATGATAAGTCAGTACAAAGGCCGGTATATTACCTAAGTGAGGTACTATCAGCCTCAAAACAGAACTACCCGCACTACCAAAAGATGGCTAATGGAGTATACATGTCGGCGAAAAAACTTAAACATTACTTCGAGGAACATCCGATAAAAGTGATTTGTGAAGCACCAATAGCCAAGATATTGAGCAATAAAGATGCCAGTGGCCGAATAGCAAAATGGGCAATCGAGTTATCACCTTATGCTCCGCAATTCGATAGGCGATATGCAATCAAATCTCAAGCGGTGGCCGACTTCTTTGTGGATTGGGCCGAGGTACAATATGAGCCGCCATTACCAGATCCGAATTATTGGACAATGCATTTTGACGGTTCCAAGCTGAGGAATGGCTTGGGGGCAGGGATAGTGTTAAATTCGCCAAAAAGAGATCAGCTGAAATATGTGCTGCAAATACATTTCGCCGCGTCAAACAATGTAGCTGAGTACGAAAAACTCGTCCATGGGTTAAAGGTGGCAAAAGAGATTGTAATACGTCGAATCCTATGCTACGGGGATTCATTTCTCGTAGTACAGCAAGTATCAGGCAATTGGGATGCGCTAGATGAGAATATGGCCCTATATAGATTCCATGTGCAAAAGATCAGAGGATACTTCGATGGATGTGAGTTTCATCATATAACTCGGGAAGAAAATGATGCTGTAGACACGCTGTCAAAACTCGGATCAACTAGGCAATCAATTCCCCCGGGTATCGCCCTAGAGCACTTGAGAAAACCATCAATAGCACCATCACCGGATTCCGAGTCCATTTATATCTCGGCAGAATCAAGAGAAGATAGTATGCCGATGGAAATTGACAAAGAATGTAACCCAGAATTTGCAAAAGTGAACCCGGCCATCGCTCGAGTGAGTATGGAGAAATCCGAAGCTGTTATGTCGGTGGAAAATATGGAAATAGATAGTGAAAGTGTCCCAGATAAAATCATGCCGACATGGGCATAACCTATATTTTCCTTTCTTAAGGACGCAATCTTGCCGACTAATGAGGTACTGGCTAGACAGACAGTAAGAAGAGCAAAAGCTTATACAATCATAAACAATGAGCTGTATAAAAGAAGCGTCACGAGCGTGCTGCAAAGATGTGTTAGCTCGGCAGAAGGCCAGGAAATACTCCTAGATATACATCAGGGAGAATGCGGGCATCACGCCTCGTCCAGAGCTTTAGTGGCCAAAGCATTCAGGCATGGATTTTATTGGCCGACGGCGTTGAAAGAGGCAAAAGAATTGGTAGAAAAATGTAATGGTTGCCAGAATACGCCAGCAAGATACATATGCCATCATCCGAGTTAAAGGCGATACCAATTACTTGGCCATTTTCTGTATGGTGCTTGGATATGGTGGGACCATTCAAGCCATCCCGAGGCGGAATGACTCACATTTTAGTCATGGTGGATAAGTTCACAAAGTGGATCGAAGTAAAACCAATAAAAAAATGTGATGGACCAACAACAGTAAAGTTCCTTAAAGATATTATCTTAAGATATGGTTATCCACATAGTGTTATTACAGACAATGGCACAAACTTTGCTGAAGGGGATTTTTCTAGATTCTGCCAAGAAAAACACATAAGACTAGATGTCGCCTCGATGGCTCACCCATCATCAAATGGGTAGGTAGAAAGATCAAATGGACTAGTATTGTCCGGAATAAAACCCTGGCTTGTCGAACCTCTGCAAAGGTTGGCAGGATGCTGGATCGTGGAATTACCAGCAGTACTATGGAGCCTCAGAACTACCCCAAACAGGTCAACAGGGTATACCCCATTTTTTCTGGTATATGGGGTAGAAGCCGTGCTTCCAGCCGACATAATACATGATTCGCCAAGAGTAACCCAGTATACAACCGCTGAGGTAAATGAGGTAGCTCGGCAAGACGATGTCGATTTGCTAGAAGAAGCCAGGGAATTGGCATTATCAAGATCAACTATTTATCAACAAGATCTCCGGCGATACCACAGCAAGAAAGTCAATCCAAGAGTTTTTAAAGAATGAGACTTGGACCTTCGGCTAGTGCAGCGCACAGCCGGCATGCATAAACTATCACCCCCATGGGAAGGACCTTTCATCGTGAGTAAAGCATTGCACAATGATGCATATTACCTAATCGATGATCAGTCACCGGAAAAGAACAAGGCAAACAAAGCCGGCGACGAATCGAAAAGACCGTGGAACATAGCCTTACTTCGCCCATTCTACACTTAGGAGCCATATATGGTACGTCGCAATGTGACGCTTCACGGAGAAGTATCAAGTGTGTATTGAACCTCGGCACCTCGAACGACGACTCGAGGATTGCACAATGTTGTTTTTATTTTTTAGACTATGTAGTTCCTCGGCACCTCGAGCAGTGGCTCGGGGACTGCTCTATGTTATTTCTTATTTTAAGTGATGTGTTAAACCTCGTCACCTCGAGCAGTGACTCGGGGACTGTACCGTGTTATTTGTTATTCCTGAATTATGTGTTAAGTTTCAAGACCTCTAGCACGGACTCGGGGACTGCGCCATATTATCCCCTATCTCGGCTCGTGCATTAAAACCTCGATACCTTGAGCACTGCCTCGAGGACTACCTCGTGATTATCTCTTGTTCTAAACATGAGTATCAAACTCCGGCGACCTGAACAATGACTCGGAGACTACCCCGTAGTGTTTTCTGCATTAAACCATGAAATATATTTCAGCAACTGGGTTTGTAACTCGGGGACGACCACATGGTCCAAGGTAAGTCTTGGAGCACACACAAGAACCCGATAACCCAAGTGATAACTCGGGGACTTGTCGGGATAATCGACTATTTGTCGCCAGACACATAAAAGTTCCATAGCTCAACAAATAAAGATCTCTAAGGATAGTGCAAAGTAATAATGATTACCATCATCCATGCCTTAGCGGCAAAAGGCAAAAAAGTTTCATATCACAAGCCAGACAACTGTTCCATAGACATCATACGCCCGGCATACTGGGGACTGCAAATAACTTAAGAGGTCTTTTAAACACAAACAACGGACAGGGCCAAAGCACCCTTAAGGAGCAACAACATGATCTGGGGCACCAGGAATGGTTATCTCGGATGATGGCGCTACGACTTCGGTCTCCTGTGCAGGGGCACTTTCAGGAACTGGGCGCTCCGAGGTAGACGACACCTCGGCCGAAGTTACCTCTCCCTCAACAGCTTGGTAACCTCGGGAAATCACGGGCTCCGAGAAATATTAGTTTGAGCTTGAGAGTGCCTAGTCCCTTTGGAAGATGATCGCGCATCGCCGTCCTGATCTGAGCTTGCATTGGAATCACGCGAGTTGTCCGAGTCATCCTCTGCTTCATCTTGGTCGGCCGAATCATCATCAGATGCGTCTTCAATCTCGACGTCATCCGTTGGGTTGGAAAGGAAACTCGGCCCTTCAATCCAGTTATGCACATCAGCGTACTCAACAAGATGGAAGGCATGAGCTTGGCGACGAGCGACGAATTCTGAATCCTCAACCCAGCGAGAGCCAGTGCGCAAGTTCATCAAAGTGTCGAGTGAAATGTTCTCGTACCAAGATAGAACAGCTGTAAGTGCCATGTCAGCAGCAGCCCTACCAGCAGATTCCCTCCAGAGATTTAGCTGGTTCTAAGACGCCATTAATCTCTCCACGAGTATTTTGACTTCGTCAATATCAGGTGTCCCTAACATGTTCAGCCAAAGAACATGATAGGCCCGAATGGCCGCTTGTACCAGATCTCGGCCCATTATTTTCATCGGTCCAACTGCAGCGCCAACGACAACCAGGAAATCTTCCATTGAATACTCTGGACTCGAGTCTGCGGGTACACCTCGGCGCTGGCGAGTAGAAATCACCGCCTTAGATCTCACTGGTCTAGCTTCCGGAAAATGATCTACACGAAAGGAAACCATATTGGTCAAAAATAAGAAAGAGAAAAAGATAACTCGGCCAGGGTCGGAAACTTACGATGAATATAACTCAACATTTTCTGGAGATCCTGGGCCCAGTCAGCCTTTGTCTTCTCAATGCGAGTGATTTCCTCGCTCATCATCCGATTCTTCAGCTTGGCAGACTCGAGGAGTTCTTTATCTTTCTGAAGTTGCAGACTCAGCCGGTTCTTCTCTTCAGAGAACTCCTGGTCAACTTTCTCTAACTCAGATTTCTGAGAAATCTTGAGAGACTCAACCTCGGCACGTAACCGAGTTATCTTGTCATCTTTCTCTTTCAGTTGTGCCGAATGAGTGGCGGCTTTCTCTAAAAAATGCAGCATCATATCAGGCATGGGTATGCATTCTTGATGTGACGCTGCAAGTGTTTGTAACTTGGCTATACAGAAGCCACAAGGTTATAAGAAACACAGGATAAGTCTCGAACGAAAATCAATAGAGGAGAAGAATAACTAACCTTCCCGAGCTTTGACCTTCTTGTTAAGACGGATATTAAGATTATTGATATTGCTTGTTTCCCAGCAGAAAAATGGGTTAGCACCTCAAGTTGAAAATATTAAAAATGCATGGGACAATACAAAGATTTGTTAAATTACCAGTTTTCTTCACCACGGGGAGAACTTTCTCATACTTCTCTTCCAATTTCTTATGCGCAAAAAGCAACCTTTGGAATTCGGCTGTTCGCCGGTCATGAGCAACCTAAGTGGCAAAATGAATTACACAGTTAGATATTCGAAGCTAAGACAGATCTGAGTCAAGTAAAACTTAACTCGAATCTAAGTGGCTAGATATTCGAAGCTAAGACAGACCCGAGTCAAGTAAAAATTAACTCGGATCTAGGTGGCTGGATATTCGAAGTTAAGACAGATCCGAGTCAAGTAAAACCTAACTCGGATCTAGGTGGCTGGATATTTGAAGTTAAGACCGATCCAAATCAAGTGAAAGTTAACTGGGATCTAGGTGGCTGGATAACTGAAGCCAAAATAGATCCGTATTAAGCTTCGTTTAATGCGAAATATGGATGAACAATGATTAATCCAAAGTATACAAGAAATAAACTTAGCAAAATAATGCATTTGAAGCCTAACAAAGCTTCCAAACGAACAACGAGTTATTCGATTGCAATCTTCGGGGACTAGTGCATATGTACTATCATTTGAATAATAGACAAAACATCAACAAAAGCGCTTACCTCGTTCATCTTATCACTCTCAAGAACAATCTTAGCATCCATATGCAAACGACTGCTGATGTCGGAAAGCTGAAACGACTGGTTACTCGGATTTCTCTCAAGCTGATCGGCGGCATTCCAATTGTTGGCATATTCCACCAAGGAGCCGAGGTTGTTCCCACTCTCAGTACGGGTCAGCACTTTACCTCGGACTCGTTGTGTAACCATCGCCGCAGCGGGACTCTTGTGGAGAATAAGCTGAGTATCAGCGGCCGGGGTGACAATGGGCTTAGCAGAGGAAACCCCCTTACGTAATGCATCAGCAATGTTGGGCTGAGAAGAGCTAGCCAGACCCTTATGAGATGATGAAGGTTTGGTAACAACAACCTTCCTAGCCTTGGGAGAGGCGTCGGCAAGGGCCGCAACCTCGGCGCTAAGAGTGGAATCTTTGGAGGCAGGAGGAACTATAGTTTCCGAGGGGGCCGAGATGGTGATATCCTCGGATGGAGTTGGAGTCGCAGTTGGAATTGTGGGAGTTAAAGGAATTTCGAGGGAAACTTCGGGGTTCGTAACGGAGGCAACAGGTTTGGTAGGAGGATCTACTGACGGAGTTAGGTCGGCGTCAGCAATGAAGGATGTGGGAACATCTGGGTGAGGTGATGTCTGAGTCGGCGCGGGAGGAGAGTCAGCGCGAGCGGGGCTAGGAGCTCGAATATCTTCAGGGGGCGGAGGAGAAGGCAGCCGAGTTGTATGACTCATCATACTCGGACCGCTTGGCTTGGCAGAGAGAGGAGCCCTGCAAAAGCACAAAAAGCCGAATCAAAAGACAGAAAGAGAGAAACAAGAAATATTAATGAAAATGAACTCACCCAGTAACTCCGGGCATGGTTTTACGCTTCGGAATATGCTAGGCTGATTTCTTGGTTCGCTTCTTGGGAGAAGCTTCGGAAGGATCTGCCGAAGCTGTGCGCTTCCTCGAGGAAGTAGGAGGTTGAGAGGCGAGAGGCTTGGTGTCGTGCACCTGACCGGCCTGATTAGCTGGGAAAGTAGAAGACGGAAATGCATAAGAGATAGGCATTGCGGCGACTACCTCGAGAATTTGGACGTCGTCCGAGTCACCTTCCTCCCCGTGGGACGAGGTCTTGCCACGGACGCGAGCCGGAGCGACGTTTGACTTAGGAACGAACTCCTCCGAGTCAGGTTCCCCGCTGTCTGGGATATTCCGATCCGCGGTCCACGGAAGAGCCAGAACCTCGGCATCCTCGATCTTTTGCTCCGCGAAGCTCTGCAAGAAAAGAAACAAAGTGGAGTTAGCCAAAGAAGTCACACACACAATTAGTAAGAAAATGCACATGCGTAAATTTACCTCGGGAGGGGGATTCCCGCGAGTGAATGGCTTCAGCCGCCATGTCCAGTCCTCCGGCATATCAGTCTTGAAGATATCTTGGACACGCTTGTAAATGAGATAGTTGTCGAGTTCAACCGTCGAAACACGGTTGGGATCAAGAGGACCGCTCATGTAGCAGAGCTTGTGCGAGCGAAGCTGGAAAGGGCAAATCCGGCTGCTGACAAATGTGGTCATCAAATCCTCACCGCGGAGCCCGGCGCGGATCAATTCCTTCAGCCGAATCTTGAATGCCTCGGGCCAAAGCATGGCTCTTCCTGGGATTGTAATTCGAATTCTTCTTGGAAGGGGGGCCGATAGAAAAGGCAGGGAGCCGAATCTTGTCTTCCTTTCCAATGTTTTTGACATAGAAAAACGATCTATGCCACTTCTTGCAAGACTCGAGGCCAGCGACACGAGGGAACTCGGATTTTCTCTGAGGTGTGATGGACGCAGCTCCACCGGGTAGCGATTTCTCGGAGGGTGAAGGATTTATGAACGACGTTAGATCGGATCTAGAAAAATTTGGACCAAACGGGCACAGAAGGCCAAAGGCCGAAGTATCCCTCCGAGGCCGAGATATAAGCCGATAGGGAGGCGATGGCATTAGCCGGAAGATGATGCGGCTGAAGGCCGAAGTAGTCAAGGAATGCCCTAGCAAAATCGCTAAGGGGAAGGCCGAACCCACGAGCAAAGTGGAACATGAAAACAACATACTCGCCTTCGTTGAGTACAGGAGACGGTTCAACTTTAATTAGCCACTCAATCTCACGACGAGTGACGGAGGAGCCTTGCCAGGAGCCCCGCTCTGGGCCGGAAGCTGCGTCGTCGTCTTCGAAGAGCGCACCACTAACTGAACTATACATAGGGTTGCCGGAGGAATCAACGGAAGAAGAACTAGCGGCGGAGTGAGGCTTTGAGGCGCAGGGGCATGTCGTGGTTCTAAGCGAGCACGTCGGCTGAATGAAAACGAGCCGCCGCGGGAAATCTAGAGAACAGCAGATGCACCTAGGGAAGAAGCCTAGCGACGATACTGTAGGAAAAATCACCGGCGGTGGCGCCGGAGCAAGGGCTCGGTGATGAGGTCGTCGAAGTGGAAGAACGACAGCGTCACCGTCAAGAAGATCGACGGTGGGGAGAGCACCAGAACGCGCAGAAGAGCGGCGGCACGAGGAAGAAGATGGGGGAGAGCGGAAGGGGAAAAGTGAACTGCCCAAACCCCTCTCCCCTCTTTATAACCACGCCACGGTAACCGTGGTGAGATCGTGGCTGTGCCACAGTAACCGTGGTGGAATCGTGGCTACGCCACGATACCCACGTAACCGCGTGTATCGCGAAATCGCGAGAAGCTAGTGGAGCCACACCCCATGCCACACGGCACAGGAGAGGATCGGGCCTACTGACCAATGCGGTACTCGAGGCGTCACTGCGCCGACGCGACGGGCGCAGTAATCACTGTAGCTTGTCAGTGGACACTGTAGAGGAACAAAAAACTAGAAGAGCAATTATGAGTGGAACACGTAGGACGAGGCGTGCACAAGAAGCTGCGCGGATACCTCGAACGGGAAATAGTAACTCGGAAGTAAGGAGAAATGATTGTTGGGAAACTGATGTGGCCCGACCGAGGTTATAGGAAGGACCACACCAGCTTCGGGGACTAATGTTTGGGAGGTGACCCCGGATAGGGTCAAGACAGGGGAAAGATGAAAGAAGTCTCCCTTGTCATGAGCCGAGTTACTGTTCATATCGGCCGAGTCATGTAAGAGTCAACCGAGCTAAGCAAGGCCATGACGGCTACAGAAAGATAAACACCTTATCTGGCCGACATATGAGTTAATTTGGCCGAGTAAGTCTGACTAGCTTGAGTGCAGGTGAAGGCCGGGCCGAGTTATGTGAGACAAGGCCGAGTAACACGAAGCTTGCAGGAGAAGGAGGTGCCTTTAGTCAAACCCTACTCGCTAGCTAGGGAGAATCTAAACAGAGCCAAGCACAAAGGACAAGGAGCAGAGCAGTAGAAGATCAGAGGAAGGTCACGGAGGTGACAGTCATGGAGCCGAGGCCTGGTGGGCTCTTCGGAACATTGTCGTCGTTAGAAGGGGACACGGAAGAGAGCCGAGCTTTTATTGGGACAAGCATATTCCTCGAATATGCTTGCCACGTCAGCCCTAGGAGGAACCAAGGCACCCCTTTATAAGGGGAGAAGCGGGCTCCTGGAGAGGGATCGATTCATTCTACGCCGTAAGGCTCGTGTTATAGTCTTCTTCTTCTTGCTAACAGCTCAAGGACCACTTGTAGTTCTTGTAAGAAGAAAGAAAGATCTTGATGTTAGTCATTTGAGTGTAGAAATCACTTCATCTTCCCTCCTCAGATCCCTCTAGCATCCATTGGAACCATACTTTAGCCTACCCATGGCATCTATCGTTGTCGTGGTGGTGACACGACAGTTGCCATGGGTAGGCTAACGTAAGGGGCCAATGGATGCTAGTGGGATCTGGGGAGGGAAGATGCAGTTAATTCTACACAATGAAGACTAAGGCAAAGATCTTTATTTCTCCTTCCTTGGGCTACAAGTGCTCCTCGAGCTGTACGTAAGGAGAAAGGAAGAACTTTACCAGCCTAACGGTACTAAAAATGAGCCGATCCCTTCCTCAGGGTCCAAGCCTCCCCTTATAAAGGAGAGCCTTGGGTGCCTTTAGGGCTGACGGGGCAAGCATATTCGAGGGATATGCTCGTCCCAAAATAGTAGTTCGGCAGTCTCCTTTCCCTGTCGCCCTTCTAACGACGGCAAGGCTTAGAGGGCCCCTCCTGCGTGCCTTGGGCTTCAGGACTGTCACCTCCATGACCTCCTTCTGCCCCTCTGACGCTCTGCGCCTTTGTCTCTTGTGCTTGGCTCCGCTCAGATTCCTTCCGGCCAGCAGCTAGAGTTTGACTTTAGGTTTCTCCTTCTCCTGCAAGCTTCGCTTCATTCGGCCTTACCTCGCGTAACTCGGCTTGTCCTTCACCTGCATTAAGATTACTAGGGCTAACCCGGCCGACTTACGTTGTATCCCGACCGGGTAATGCCTTGCCTTTATTATAAAGGTCCTGCCATTCCCTATCTTGGCCGACCTCTATAGGATTCGACCGACTCAAATAGTAACTCGGAAACTAGACGGGAAACTTCCTTTCGTCTTTCCCCGACTTTACCCTACCCGAGGTCATCTCCCCAACATTAGTCCCCGAAGCTGGTATGGCCCTGCCAATAACTTCGGCCGGGCCGTATCAGTTTCATGAGATTTCTTTTGCCTCTTTTCCGAGTTACCTTGCTCGAGGTATGACCGTATCTTCCCACGTACGCCTCGTCCTATGTGTCTTACCCATCATTGTTTCTCTAGGTTTTTGTTCCTCTCTGAGATTTACCGTCTGATTCTTCGCTTTGCCGCGCCGCCTTCGACGCCTCGTGTGCCGTTTCCATCGGGGGTCGTGGCTTTCTTTCCCATCGTGTGGTCGCTGGTGTGGTTCCACTCATCATCGTGCGTTGGCGCTATGTACACGATCTACACGGTCAGCCACCTCACCCACGATCCCATTACCTTGCAGGTAGCGCGGTTATAAAAAGGGGCGCGGCGCTGAGGGATTCACTTTCCCCCTTTCGCCCACCTGCGCCCTTCTTCTTCCTCTCGCTCCTGCGCCCGCTCGCGCCGTGCGCTCGTCTGGGTTCTTGACGGCAGGAATCCCGCCGTTCCGCTTTGTCAGCCTCGTTGCCGCTCGCTTGCTCTGGCACCGTCGCTGGTGAGTTCATCCGGTCCTATCGCTTGGCTTTTCCTCTGGAGATCTCAGTTTCTTCTCTGTCATCGCGGGGCAGTTTTATCTCCGCTCCGCCGCTTTTTTTGGTAGAACCAAGACGGGACCTTGTAGTTCCAGATTTTCCTCCGCCGCTAGTTCTTCCTCCGCCGCTAGTTCTTCCTCCGCAGATTTCTCCGGCGACCCGATGTCTAGCTCCATTAGCGGCGCCCTGATAGAGGATGATGATGTTGGCTCTGGGCCCGAGCGAGGCTCGTGGCAGGGCTCCTCCGTCACTCGCCGCGAGATCGAGTGGCTTATCCGGACTCGGAGGATTCCCGCTGAGGTAGCTTGTCGCTTACCCGGCAGCGAGTCCTCTCCTTACCTTAGGGAGGGCAAGTTTGTAGTTTTCATGTCGCATTTCGCACGCGGCTTTGGTCTCCCTCTCAGCAACTTTGCTAGGGAGTTTCTTGATTACTTCGGCCTTCAGCCGTATCATCTTCCGACCAACGCCATTGCTTCTCTCTCTGCCTTCATCTCTGCCTCGGAGGGATATTTTGGCCTATGGCCGTCCGTGCATGTCTGGTCGAAGTTTTTCCAGATTCGTTCTAACATTGTCCCAGACAAGTCTCTGCACCCCTCCGAGTAGTTGCTTACCCAATGCGAGCAGCGTCCATTACACCTCGGAGGAAATCCGAATTTCCTCGTGTCACGGGGCTAGAGTCGTGCAAGAAGTGGCACAAGTCCTTCTTCTATGTCAAGAACACGGGAAAGGAGGATAAGATTTGGCTCCCTGCCTTCTCCATTGGCACACCTTCCAAAACGAACTGGACTTATAATCCGAAGAAGAGTCACGCTTTGGCCGAGGCTTTTGAGATTCGGCTTAAGGAACTGATCCGCGCCGGGTTACGCGGCGAGGATCTGATGACTACCTTCGTCAGCAGCCGAATCTGCCCATTCCAGAAATGCACACACAAACTCTGCTACATGAGCGGTCCTCTTGACTCTAACCGAGTCTCGACCGTGGAGCTGGACAACTACCTCATCTTTAAGCGTGTCCGAGCTATTTTTAAGACGGAGATGCCTGAGGATTGGGCTTGGGGATTGAAGCCATTCACCCGCGAGCATCCCCCTCCCGAAGTAAGCTTAATTATTAATGCTTTTTCTTTCCAATTGCTTTCGTAACTGTCTTTGCTAATCTTCCTCTTTCTTGTCTTACAGAGGTTTGCGGAGCAGAAGGATGAGGACGCCGAGGTTTTATCACTCCCGTGGCCTGCGGATCGGAATACTCCGGACTGTGGGGAGCCGAACTCGGAAGAGTTCGTCCCCAAGTCGGATCTTGCTCCGGCTCGTGCTCGTGGCAAGACCCCGGCCCACGAAGAGGAAGGTAATTCAGACGAGGTCCAAGTTCTAGAGGTAGTTGCCGCAATGCCAATTTCTTATGCATTTCCGGCTTCTACTTTCCCAGCTAATCCGGCCGGTCAGGTTCACGACGCCGAGCCTCTTGCTTCCCGCCCCCCTGTTACCTCGGGGAAACTTGGGGCTCCCGCTGGTGCCTGAGAAACGGCTCCCAAGAAGCGAATGAAGAAGTCCGCTCAGAATCCTCCCAGGCACAAGACCATGCCTGGAGTCATTGGGTGAGTTTCTTTTGCTCGTATTTCTTGTTTTTCTCTTTCTGCTTTTTAACTTGACCTTTTTTATTTTCGCAGTGCTCCACTTTCTGTTAAGCCCGGCGGTCCCAACATGACGAGTCGTATGACTCGGCAGCCGTACCCTCCGCCTACTGAAGATACCGGGATTCCCAGTCCTGCTCACGCTGCATCTCCTCCAGCTCCGAATCGAACGCCACCTCGCCATGATGCACCTGAGATTCCTCCCGTTGATGTTGATTCCACTCGGCCCACAGATATTTCTATCGAACCTGCTGCCTTCTCTATGAACCCTAATGTCTCTACTGAGCCTCTTTCTACCCCCGCGGTTTCCATAGTGACTCCTTCCCCGGCCGAGGACGTCCATATCTCGGCGCCCTCTGCGACCGTGACTCCTCCGGCTCCTAAAGATGTTGTTCCCATTGCCGAGGCATCAACTCCTACTGATGCCTCTTCTAAAACAACAAAAGCTATCGTCATTAAAGCTTCCTCCTCCTAGAAAGGTCTTGCCGGCTCTTCTCAGCCAAATATTGCCGATGTGCTGCGCAAAGGAGCTGCCTCCGCCAAAGCCTCCGTTACTCCGGCTGCCAGTACCCAGCTCGCTCTTCATAAAAGCCCTACGGCAGCGGTGTCTACACAGCATGTCCGAGGTAAAGTCCGAACTCGCACGGCGAGTGGGAACAGTCTCGACTCGCTGGTTGAATATGCCAATAACTGGAATGCTGCCGATCAGTTCGAGGGTAATCCAGGCAGCCAGCCGTTTCAGCTCTCCGACATCAGCAGCCACCTGCATCAAGCCGCCAAGATCGTTCTTGAGAGTGACAAGATGAATGAGGTAATTGCATTTTATGGAGTTTTGATTAGTTCTCCGGATGCTATTATATACATTCTAGTCCCCGAAGCTTGCAAGCGAATAACTTGTTATTCGTTTGGAAGTTTTATGATGCTCTACTTAGTTGAATTTTATCTTAGAATTCGAACCTCCATCCAGCTAGATCGGCCTTAAATTTTGCTTGATTTGTGTCTATCTGAACTTCGAATATCCAGCCCCCTAGGTCCGAGGTAAGTTTTGCTTGACTCGGATCTGTTTTAATTTCGAATATCCAGCCACCTAGATCCAGGTTGAGTTTTGCTTGACTCGGATCTGTCGTAGCTTCGAATATCCAGCCACCTAGATGCGGGTTAAGTTTTGCTTGAATCGGATCTGCCGTAGCTTCGAATATCCAGCCACCTAGATCCGTGTAAAGTTTTGCTTGACTCGGATCTGTTGTAGCTTCGAATATCCAGCCACCTAGATCCGGGTTAAGTTTTCCTTGACTCGGATCTGCCCTAGCTTCGAATATCCAGCCACCTAGATCCGTGTAAAGTTTTGCTTGACTCGGATCTGTTGTAGCTTTGAATACCTATTCACCATTTGTTCTATTGCTTAGGTTGCACATGACCGGCGGACCGCCAAATTTCAAAGGTTGCTTTTTGCGCATAGAAAATTGGAATAAAAGTATGAGAAAGTTATTCCTGTGGTGAAAAAAGCTGGTAAGTCGACAAACCTTTTCATCACTTCCGACACTCTTATTGTTTTGCACACTAGATGTTGGCTCACTTTGCTGGTAAACAGGTAACATCAACAATCTTAACATCCGTCTTGAGAACAGAGTCAAGGTTCTGGAAGGTTAGTTGCTTTTTTACTTTATATATTCCTCTTTAAAATGTGCGCTAAGTTTCTTTTATCTCTTTTGGCTTTGGTAAAGCCGAGTTACAAACCTTTGCAGCATCTCACCAAGATTGCACGTCCATGCCTAATGTGATGCTGCATTTTTTAGAACAAAGTGCTACTCACTCGACGCAGCTGAAGGATAAAGATGACGAGATAGCTCGCTTGCGTGCCGAGGTGGAGGATCTTAAGCTCTCTCAGAAGTCTGAATTGGAAAAGGTCGACCAGGAGTTCTCCGAGGAGAAAAATTGGCTAGCTCTGCAGCTGCAGAAAAATAAAGAGCTCCTCGAGGCTGCCGAACTGAAGACACGTGGGATGAGCGAGGAGATAACTCGTTTTGAGAAGAGCAAGATTGCCTGGGCTAAAGACCTTCAGATAATGCTGAGTTATATTCATCGTAAGCTTCTGACTGCGACCGGGTTATCTTTTCCCTTTTCTTATTGCTGACTAATGCGGTCGTGTTTTGCGCAGACCATTTTCCAGAAGCTAAACCCGTGAGCTCGAAAGCGGTCATTAGTGCCCGAGTGAACCGAGGTGTTCCCGTTGACGCGGACTCGGAGTACTCGCTGGAAGATTTCACAGTTCTTGTTGGCTACCGCTTGGTCCGATGAAGATTATGGGCAGAGATTTGGTGCAGACGGCTATCCGAGCCTACCATGTTCTCTGGCCGAATACTTCTGGGACTCCTAATATTGACGAGGTCCAATTGTTGGTGGACAGATTAATGGCATCTGAAAGGCAGCTAAGTCTTTGGAGGGAATCGGCCGGACGAGCCAGTGCCGACATGGCTCTTACTGTCATCATGTCATGGTATGAAGACATTTCTCTTGACATTTTGAGAAATTTGCGCACTGGTTCCCGTTGGGTAGAGGACCCAGACTTTGTCGCTCTTCGACAAGCTCGAGCCTTCCAGCTTGTTGAGTATGCCGACGTGCATACTTGGAACGAAGGTATGAGTTTCCTTCCTAACCCGGAGGACGAGGTCGTAGTTGAGGATGCCTCGGAAAACAACTCGGCTAAACAAGGAGAAGATGAGGGTGACTCGGCTACTTCTGGTGATTCCAGTTCGATCTCAGATGGTAATGGCGACGCGCGATCCTCCTCCAAAGGTACTGGGCATTCTACTGCGCAAGCTGATGCTCCTCAGCAGCCTCGGGCTTCCTCCGAAGTCGTTCCTAGGTCTGTGGAGGGCGAGGCAACCTCGGCCGAAGCTCTACCTACCTCGGAGTGCCCAGCCCCGGACCAAGTTATTGCCTCTCCGACAAAAGACCTCTAAGTCATTTCCGACCCCTGGTATGTCGGGCGTATGATGTACGTGGAATATTTGTCCGTCTTTTGTATGGTATGACTTTATTTTGCCGAGTGCCGCTGAGACATATATATGGTTGTAATCGTTATTACTTTGTTTAACTGGTGTTGTTTGCCCGAATTCTTGCTTTGGCGGCCTTCAACCTCTTGAGTTTGGTGTATATTTTTGCCTTTAGACCACTGTGGTTTAGACTGTTAATCTGGATGTGCACTTCGAATATCATACGAGATTGAGCTGTTCTTACTCTGGGTGTCGAAGTTTGATACCCCCCTTGTATCAAAGGATAACCCCTACTTCGAAACAATATAGGACAGTCCCCGAGTCACTACCTATGGCGCCGAAGTTTAGTATATAAACCAAATTACAGAAATAATATAAGACGGTCGTCGAGTCACTGCTCAAGGTGCCGAGGTTTAATATACCACCCAAATCTAGAAAGAATATGAGACAGTCCCCGAGTCACTGCTCAAGGTGCCGAGGTTTAATACATGAATTAAGCTTAGAAATAAATCTGGGGCAGTCCCCGAGTCAATGCTCAGGGTGCCGGGTTTTAATACATAATCCAATCTTAAAAACAATCTAGTGCAATCCCCGAGCCACTGCTCGAGGTGCCGAGGTTTAATACATAACATGAAATTGAAATAACATATGGCAGTTCCCGAGTCACTGCTCTGGACGCCGAGGTTCAAAACATAATTGGTGCTCCATCCTGAGACATTACTTTACAATGTGTCATTGATGACTACTACGAGTAAAATGGACAAAGTAAAGCTACGTTCCACGGCCTTTTCATTTCTTCGCCGGCTTTGTCTGCCCTGTTCTTTCCTGGGAATTGAGCATCAATTAGGTAATAGGCATCATTGTGCAATGCTTTGCTCACGATGAATGGTCCTCCCCATGGAGGCGATAGCTTGTGCATGACGGCCGTGCATTGCACCAGCCGGAGAACCAAATCTCCTTCTTTGAAAACTCTTGGATTCACCTTCTTGCTGTGATATCGTCGCTGCTGATAAATAGCTGATCTTGATAGCGCCAGCTCTCTGGCTTCTTCTAGCAGATCAACAGTATCTTGCCAAGCTACTTCATTTACTTATGAGGTTGTATATTGGGTAACTCTTGGCGAGTCATGTATTATGTCGGCTGGAAGCACGGCTTCTGCCCCATATACGAGAAAGAATGGTGTATATCCTGTTGATCTGTTTGGAGTAGTCCTGAGGCTCCATAGTACTGCTGGTAGTTCCTCAATCGAACATCCTGCCGACCTTTGCAGCGGTTCGACGAGTCATGGTTTTATTCTGGACAATACTAGTCCATTAGACCTTTCCACTTGCCCATTGGATGCTGTGTGAGCCACAGAGGCAACATCTAATCTTATGTGCTTTTCTTGGAAAAATCTAGCGAAAGCTCCTTCTGCAAAGTTTGTGCCGTTGTCTGTAATAACACTGTGCGGGTATCCATAACTTAAGATAATATCTTTGAGGAATTTCACTGATGTGGGCCCATCACATTTTTTTATTGGTTTCACTTCAATCCATTTTGTGAATTTGTCCACCATGACCAATATGTGGGTCATCCCACCTCGGGCCGGCTTAAATGGTCCCACCATATCGAAGCACCACACAGAAAATGGCCAAGTAATGGGTATCGTTTTTAACTCGGATGATGGCATGTGTATCTTGGTTGCATATCTCTGACAACCATTACATTTTTCAACCAGCTCTTTGGCTTCTTTAAACGCTGTTGGCCAATAAAACCCATGCCTGAATGCTTTGGCCACTAATGCTCAAGATGAGGCATGATGTCCACATTCTCCTTGATGTATATCTAGGAGGATCTCCTGGCCTTCTGCCGAACTCACACATCTTTGCAATACACTTGTGACACTTCTTTTGTACAACTCATTATTTATGATCGTATAAGCTTTAGCTCTTCTCACTGTCTGTCTTGCTAACACCTCATCATTCGGCAAAGTCGCATCTCTAAGGAAAGAGAATATGGGTTGCGCCCATACAGGTGTGATTTTCTTTGGTGTGGTCTCACTATCTATTTCCATGTTTTCTGCCGACATAACGACCTCGGATTTCTCCATAGTCATGCTTGCATCAGCTGTCTTTCTCTTTGGGAATTCCGGGTTATATTGCTTGTCAATTTCCATCGGCACATTATCTTCTCCTGACTTTGCCGGAATAAAGATAGATTCGGACTCTGGTGACGGTGTTATTGATGGTTTCCTTAGGTGCTCTAGGGCGATACCTGAGGGAATTGACTGCCTAGTTGATCCTAGTTTTGACAACGTGTCTGCGGCGTCGTTTTCTGCCCGAGATATATGGTGAAATTCACATCCTTCGAAGTATCCACTGATTTTTTGCACATGAAATCTATACAGAGCCATATTATCATCCAATGCATCCCAATTGCCTGAGACTTGCTGTACTACTAGATCTGAATCTCCATAGCATAAGATTTGGCGTATGCCAATCTCTTTTGCCACCTTCAATCCATGGACAAGTGCTTCATATTCGGCTACGTTGTTTGACGCGGCAAAATGTATCTGCAGCACATATTTCAACTGATCTCTTTTTGGCGAGGTTAACACTATTCCTGCCCCCAAACCATTTCTTAGTTTGGAACCGTCAAAGTGCATCGTCCAATAATTCGGGTCTGGCAATGGTGGCTCATATTGCACCTCGGCCCAATCTACGAAGAAGTCGGCCACATCCTGAGATTTGATTGCCTTTCTCCTATCGAATTGCGGAGCATAAGGTGACAATTCAATTGCCCATTTTGCTATTCGGCCACTTGCATCTTTGTTACTCAATATGTCGGCTATGGGTGCTTCAAAAATCACTTTGATGGGGTGCTCTTCGAAGTAATGTTTAAGTTTCTTTGCCGACATGTACACTCCATAAGCCATCTTCTGATAATGTGGGTAATTTTGTTTTGAGGCTGATAACACCTCGCTCAAGTAATACACCGGCCTTTGCACTGACTTATCATTTTCGATTCGTTCTACGACAATTACAGCAATCACTACTCTATTGGTGGCCGCTATGTAGAGTAACATAGGCTCTTTTGATAATGGAGAAGCTAAGACGGGCGCTGTTACCAACATCCTTTTCAATTCATGAAATGCACTGTCTGCTTGTGGAGTCCAAATGAACTTATCTGATTTCTTCATCAGTTGATAGAGTGGTAATGCCTTCTCTCCCAGCCGACATACAAATCGGCTGAGTGAGGCTAAACAACCTGTGAACTTTTGTACGTCATTTAGACACCTTGGCATCTCCATCCTTTCTACTGCCTTTATCTTGGTTGGGTTGGCCTCTATACCTCGGCTAGATACGAGAAAACCGAGTAATTTTCCCGCAGGCACGCCAAATGTGCATTTTTCCGGGTTAAGCTTCATTCGGAACCTTCTCAGGTTCGCGAAAGTCTGCCGTATATCATCCAGTAGTGTTTTGCTTTCTTTAGTTTTGATAACCACATCATCCATATACTTGTACATTTTTTCCTATCTGGTCATGTAAACATTTTTGCATGCATCTCTGATACGTCGCTCCTGCGTTGCGCAGGCCGAATGGCATTGTGCGATAGCAATAAGCCCCGTACGGGGTAATAAATGCAGTCTTTATTTGATCGGCCGAATTTAACGGTATGTGGTGAAAACCAGAATACGCGTCTACAAATGACAATAGTTCACAACCAGCGGTCGAATCAATGACTTGGTCTATTCTAGGTAGGGGAAAAGGATCTTTTGGACACGCCTTGTTCAGCTTCGTGCAATCGATACACATTCGCCATACAATGGCTACATTTGGATCATCCTTCTTCTTTTCTACTAGCATCGGGTTTGACAGCCAATACGGATACAACACCTCCATGATGAACCCGGCCGCAAGGAGCCGAGCTATTTCATCCCCTATTATTTTTCTCCTGTCTTCGGCGAAGCGGCGAAGAGGTTGCTTCACCGGCCTTGCTCCTGGCCTTACATTCAGAGAGTGCTCAGCCAACTCCCTTGGCACACCTTGCAGATCCTGGGTTGACCATGCAAAGATATCCCGATTCTCACGGAGGAAGTTGGTGAGCTCGCTTTCCTATTTAGCATCCATGCCGACACCAATAGTGACGGTGCGCTCCGGGAATTGTTCATCTATCTGGAACTTTTTTGTTTCTTTAGTCGGCTGAAAGGAGTCACTTCCATGTGGGTTGGCTAATGCCGGCATATTCAGCTGTGTCGACTGAGCGAGGGCTGCTACCTCTTGAATCCTTCTTTTTTCCCTTGCTATTACCAATGATTCGGCCAAATTTGACCAAGCCGAAGCGCATTCCATCGACTTCCTGTAATCCCCTGCTACCGTTATCACCCCTTGTGGTCCGGGTAACTTAATTTTTAGATAACTTACATGGCAGCTGGCCATGAATTTGGCCAATGCTAGCCGCCCGAGTAGAGCATGATAAAAACTTTCTAGATCCACCACCTCAAACTCTAAGTTTTCTGCTCTGCAGTTATCTCTGGTGCCGAATAACACGTCCACTCTGACCTTGCCAATGGGTTCGCATGAAAGCCCTGGCACTATCCCATGGAAAGTGGTCCTCGTGGACTGCAGCATGTTCTGTGTTATTCCGAGTTTGTGCATTGTATCTTTGTACATGATATTGATACTTCTCCCATTGTCAATGAGTACCTTTGAAAATTTCACATTAATGCTCGGTCTGACAAATGTCGGATCTAACACGAGTGCATATGACCCCGGACTCGGCATTATCTTGGGGTGATCCTTTATGATCCAGGTTACTTCTTGATCCGACCAAGGCACATATCTTGTTACTGCCGGCATTATTGCATTTACTTCCATATGCCGGCGCTGTACACTCTGCTTGTCTTGCTGTTCTGTTGTGAACACGCAATACGACTGATGATGTTCTGTGTAGTCATTGCGTCCATTATTTCCTGGATTTGTCCTTCCATCCGGACCCTGATTCATCACTTGATGTACCGCATCCCTCGGGTCCGATTTGTCGTACCTCGGGGGAGGAGGTGATAACATTAGTTGCTGTGCATTTGCTCCAGTCAACTGCGGCTGATGCTGCGGATGTGCTTGGAGAGGCATTGCCTGCATGCCTGCTGGGTTTCCCATCGCACTTTTCATCCATGCACATTGGCGGGTCGTATGGTTGGCCGGCCTGGCTGGGTTTGACGTGTGAAATTTACACGGCTGATCTAACATAGATTCGAACGTGTACTTCGGCCTCTCCTGCCATTGCTTCTTTTGTTCTGGTGTCCACTGTCTTTTTCCTTCATTCCTTGGTGTCCACTGCTGAGGACCATTCTTTTGCCGTTGAGTCGTTCCGTTACTCGGTTGATCTTGCGCTACCGCTGCCACCTGGGCTGAATTATATCTATAATCCGGTCTCTCTTCTCTTCTTCTTCCTCTGAAGTCACTGCGCCTGGATGACCCGGCCATATCTCTCGCATATTGATCTTGATGCTCCCGATGATCTGCCGACATTAACTCGGGTTGCGTCGGATCTCCCAACGCATAAGAATCGTCTATTCTGATGGTTTCTGCCAATGTGGTTGGCATATCTCTCTGCAATCGCTGCCATAACACACTGGCGTAGCGGCATCCCTGTGTGAACCAAGCTATTGCTTGTGATTCTATAACTCCTTCTCACGAGTTTCTTAGGTTGCACCACCAAGTTAAAAACTCTCTGTCCGTCTCATTCGGTCTTTGCTTGCACATGGCTAATTGCTGCGGCCTGTTTGGCCTCTTGTAAGTACTGGTAAAGTTGCTAACGAACATTTCTTCAAAGTCCAACCAGCAGTTAATGCTGCCTGCTGGCAGATTATTCAACCATACCCTACCTGGTCCTTCCAACATTTGCGGGACATACCGCACGGCCCATCGTAAATTCCCACCTTCTATTTTCACTGCAGTGGCATAATCAATCAACCAGTCTTGTGGTTTGGTGCTCCCATTATATGTTTTTGTATCTCTCGCCAGCTGAAAGTTCGGCACAGGTGGTTCGCCCATGATCCGTGGTCCGAAACATGCCAGACCTGGTGGACCTTGTTCTTCTAGTAACTCGGATCGGTACAACCGATCTAACTTTACTCTGGCATCATTTGAAGGCAAATCTCTGTACAGAACTCTCCTGTATTCCATAGTGATTATTTCCTCCATGGACCGCATATTCCATTTCGGAATAACCATCATTGTACCTTTCATTCACCTGATTGTGGTGAGCTGGTCTCGCTTCTCTTTCTTGCCGAGGTTCATGTCTCGGCTGTGGGTTGTTCGGTGGTTCTCTCCTTCCTTCGATCGGGGTGTTGTTCTCGCGATTTCCTCTTCCGAGTTCTGCTCTGCCGAGGTCTCCATTGCCTCGGCTTCCGCCGCCTTTCTCAGCGCGGCCGGGGTTCCTCTCTCCACTGTTACCTCAGCTTCCATTGCCTCTGTTCTCATTTGCTTTCCCGGCTATCGCCAGATCATATGGAACAATTTGCTTGTTTCTCTTTCCCGAAGTTACTGCTCTGTCCCTTCGTGCATTGTTTCCGGGTGAAGTGGCCACCGCCACAGACAAGGCAGGTGCTGCTCCTGCCGAGTGAACCATCCGCGAAGCCCCTGACCTCGCCGGATCTGCCCTGAGCATCTCTTGGTTTTGCTGGTTCGCGATGCGTACCAGCTCATTCACTCTTTCTTGCTGCTTCTGCCGGGCTTCGCCGGTCAATCCCTCTAACTCTAATGCTGCGGCATTTGCCGCTCTCAGGTTCTTTGCCGGGGTACTGTACCTCGGCAAGCCCAAATCAACTGATTCTGCCTTATGAGCATCGTGCTCCTTGTTGATATCATCTATGAGGTTCTTCCCTCTTAATCTCAACTCGTCAACCCGTTCGGGAGCGACGTCAAGCTTGTTAGCTTTGACATATTATCACAGGGTCCTGTTTAAGGACTCCCGCAAGGCCGACACCTTTTTTGCCTCTACCGGCACCTTTTGCCTGGTTTCTTCTAATTCTGCCCGAGCATTTGCCGGATCAAGTATCGGCGCTACAGGTGTATTCAGGTTATCTATGGTTGCCTGAAGAATGTTCTCTGGTCTTTCCAGAGGTGGCCCTCTTATTCTTGGTACCTTTCGGGTAGTGTCCTGCACTTCGGCCTGGTTGGTCACTAGAGGGATTACCTCAGTGGGTGGTGGTGCCGTCTGCCTGGGCGCGACCTGCACGCCTGTGGCAGGGTCTCTGGTTGATCCGGCACCCGCTACTCCTGCCTGCACCCCGGCTGCGACCATCACCTCGACACTGCTGACCGGATGCGCTCCGCGCGAACGGCTCACGACGCTAAGGGGTGGCTCTCCTACAACAACAACCTGGTGAGGATAAATGCCGGAGATGTCGACGCCGATGTAGACCTGGTGCATGCCCCTGAAGCTGCCTGCATTGTCGCTGACGTAGTCACAAAGATCAAATCTCCGGACCAAGCCAGAAACAACGCGCTCGCCAGTGTTGATGAAGTTTCCCGTCCGGATCATGACTCCAGCTAGCACCGTTCCTGGCCCCACGGTGGGCGCCAACTGTCGTGGTGGTGACACGGCAATTGCCATGGGTAGGCTAAAGTAAGGGGCCAATGGATGCTAGTGGGATCTAGGGAGGGAAGATGCAGTTAATTCTACACACTGAAGACTAAGGCAAAGATCTTTATTTATCCTTCCTTGGGCTACAAGTGCTCCTCGAGCTGTACGTAAGGAGAAAGGAAGAACTTTACCAGCCTAACGGTACTAAAAATGAGCCGATCCCTTCCTCAGGGTCCAAGCCTCCCCTTATAAAGGAGAGCCTTGGGTGCCTTTAGGGCTGACGGGGCAAGCATATTCGAGGTATATGCTCGTCCCAAGATAGTAGTTCGGCGGTCTCCTTTCCCTGTCACCCTTCTAACGACGGCAAGGCTTAGAGGGCCCCTCCTGCGTGCCTCGGGCTTCAGGACTGTCACCTCCGTGACCTCCTTCTGCCCCTCTGACGCTCTGCGCCTTTGTCTCTTGTGCTTAGCTCCGCTCAGATTCCTTCCTGCCTGCAGCTAGAGTTTGACTTTAGGTTTCTCCTTCTCCTCCAAGCTTCGCTTCATTCGGCCTTACCTCGCGTAACTCGGCTTGTCCTTCACCTGCATTAAGATTACTAGGGCTAACCCAGCCGACTTACATTGTATCCCGGACGGGTAATGCCTTGCCTTTATTATAAATGTCCTGCCCTTCCCTGTCTTGGCCGACCTCTATAGGATTCGGCCGACTCAAATAGTAACTCGGAAACTAGACGGGCAACTTCCTTTCGTCTTTCCCCGACTTTACCCTACCCGAGGTCATCTCCCCAACAGCCGTGCCACCACCACGACACCATGTTGTTTATCTAAGGAGAGCACCTCTAGTGAACTATGGACCCCGGTCCAATCTTTACCATTGATACATCCTCCACTGTTACATGTTTACTTGCTACAAACCATTACCTTCCACACCATACATTTAATCCTTTGTTACAACAAACCGGTGAGCTTAGCAACCTCACTGATTCGTTGGGGCAAAGTCTTGAGCTTGTGTTGTGCAGGTTTCCATGTTGCTTGCAACACCTTTGAGACGTTTCCTTCCTCCTATTGGTTCGATAACCTCGGTTTATTACTGAGGAAAAACTTGTTATTGTGCTCATCACACCTTCCTCTTGGGGTTTCCAACGAAGCGTCCCACGACAAGTGCTGGGTGCCATCAAGCTCTTTTCTAGCGCCGTTGCCGGGGAGGCTAATGACGTATTCAGAAGGGGATTCCTCCTCAACCTTTATCTTTACTTTGTTTTTAGTTTGCTTAGTTTATTTTGCTTGGTTTTGTTTGCCTCTTTTTATCAAAAACTCCAAAAAAATAGTTTAGTTTGGTTTGCTTTCTCTTATAAAAAACACACCAAAAAAATTAGTTCCTGCTCTAGCTGCTGCTGCTGTTTTTGTCTTGCCCACTTTTACCAAAATGAACTCTGCTGAGAACACCATGTTGCTCCCCAAGTTCAGCCTGAAAAATCTTGCAATAGGTAGTGGCTCCATAATTGGGAAAGATAATATTGAAGAATTCTTTAATTATGTTAGCAAGCATGAGGATATTAAGGATAAATCTATAGCAGAGCTTGCTCCTAATTATGAGATTGCTGTAGCTTCTTTAGTTCATATGTTGGAGGCTAGGTTTGTTAGCCTTAACCCCATGATGCAAATTTTGTTCCTAAAACTAAAGAAAGAAAAGAATGCCGAAAAGAGAGAATTTATTCTTAAAACTTTACTCAAAGAGTTCCATGATGTTGCTAAGGAAGCCAAAAAGGTCTTCGAGCATTTTTATATGCTAGTCTCATTCCTAGATGTTGTGGGTACTTCAGATAAAACCAAGCCTATAGAGGAATTTAAGATACCCATACCCTTTAAGCTTGTTGGAATACATGAAGCCTTTGAAAAGAATTTTGATTGGATTGTTCCTAAAAATCCTTTTGATGAAAGTAGTAAACCAAAGAGAGATGAGAAGGGATCCTCCAAGACTCATTTGGATGATATACCTCTCATAGTTGAAGACTTTACAAGTATTGATCTCAATTCTTCATTTGAAAACAATTGATTTCTTGCTTCTTGTGCCTAACTTAAAGGCGTTAAAGAAAAGTATTTGTTGGGAGATAACCCAAGAGTTTCCTTGATTATTGGAAGTTATTACTTCTGTAATGACCTCTCCTTATCCTTTTTGTGCCAAGAATGACCTCTAATGAGAGAAAAATAAGATTTGGGGAGTTGCTGTCCCGAAACAGATTTCTATCCTCCACCATAAAAATTCGTGAGGAGTCTCTGTAAGTCGGATTGAGATGAAAATTTACTAATAAATCCCAAAGTATGTTAGCTAACTTTTGTTAGTTTAATACTTTTTGATTTGATCAACATATGATTTTCTAAAAAATTGGTTTCTACCTGTCGGTCTGTTTTGACAGATTTTTGCCATTATTTGCATTTGCTTCTTATTGATTCCTTTTTGAGTTCTCTTTAAGGGAATTAAGATTTCTGAAGGAGTTGCTACAGTAGCTTGTGTTTTTAGTGAAAAGTTTTGCTGTTACAAAGCTAGGCCCAAAGGTTTATTATCTTTTGAATACACTAATGTTGCTAATGAAGATTGTGTGAAGTTTTGTATGAAGGAAAAATTTCAGGTGTAGAGAGAGAATGATGTAATGAGATAAAGAATGGACAAAATCTCAAGCTTGGGGATGCCACCCCGGTGTAACCACAAGAAATATCCAAGAGGTACAAGATTCAAAGCTTGGGGATGCCCAAGGCATCCCCTTCTTCATCAATAAAAAGCTCAGGTGTGTCTAGCCACTTCGTTTTTATTGTTTCATGCACAGTTGTGTTGTTCTTGGAGCGTCTTAGTTTTCGTTTGGTTTACTTAGGTTGTTTAGTTTGCTTGAATAAAGTAGTTTGGACCCCCGTTCTTGTTGTGTTTTTGCAAATAAGTTGCTTGGTGTTGGAAAGGAGTAGGAAGTTCTTGCTTGATAAGTGCAAGAGGAGATTGCATTGACTGTGACCTAGACTTTAGCATGACATGATAGGTGTTGTTTTTACCTTATGCTTAGTGATTATTGCTGTAGCATGTATTTTTCCCAATAATTGGGATTGCTTAGTGTGCCTTGAAGAAATTATGCGTTGTTTTAGCATGCAAAAGCATAGTATTGTGGTATTCTCCCTTGATGCTTTGTTTGGGTTGACTTGTCACATGCTCATACCATGTTATGAATATGAAAAAGTCACCATAGCCTCTTTGATCATTTAGTCCTTGACTTGTAGTACCACTCTACGCTTTGATTAGTAATGTTTTGTTGCTCTGCATGGTTATGGCCATTATTTCTATATTAGTTGGTTGCTCCAGTCTTTTGCTAGCCTCCACTTGTATGAGTAAGTTATACTCATGCTTCCAACTCCCAAGAAACCAAGTTATTCCAAAGTGTCCACTATAAATTCCTATAAATGGTGTGTTACATCATTTCAAGTATATTCTTGTTTTCAGCTATCTTTCAATTAAAAAGTATTTTGTTATGTGAAAACTTAGCGATTAAAGCCCTCACGAACTCGATGACACACTTTATATTCTTTGCCCCTAATAAACTTGAACCATTGTCTCATCTCTGTTGTATATGCTTGCACTTATACGTTGGAATTAGCTGAACCATGTTGTCATGGGGAACATTTTCAACATTGCACTTGTACTTTGCACACAGTTGATATCATGCTCTTTTGTCTATTGATGTCACCAGTGTGAAATAAAGAGGAATCTTCTAAGTCCATGGATTTATGTATTTTGTGTTAGAGAAACGCCTGGGCCGCTAGCCTAAGCCATGCCTAATCATGGTGAAAACTTGCAACATCACCATAATGAGCTATCTGTGAATTATCCTCAATAAAAAGGTATGCACATAGTAAATAAAAATATCGCTGAGATGCTCATTGTCTGCTTGACTTGTCATTTTGGTCATGGGATAGATACTGTACCATGTCCAAGGGGTACCCCGTTGGCGGTTCTCTATGATACGCATGTACTTACTATGACAAGAACTTACACGTGACTGAAGTTGAGTAGCATGATGTGTGGCCCTCGTATTCAAGGGACTTGAGATTGCCAACTTAAAATTTGTCAAGCATATACTCCATATTTTGTTCACTTTAACCTTAATCACTTCAAGATGCTTATGATAGGGGCAATCAGGACTGAAAGCTAATAAGTACCATAATTTTCGGAAGCTCTTTTTAAAACTTGAAATCCCTGCTTCCTTTATGAAAGGCCTTTCTTCCACTATATTATTGAGTTTCCACCTTCTACCTTTAGGCACCATTAAGAGAGCATAGTTGCCATTCTGTGTGCAGTGTCCCAAAACTTATTGATTGATGCATATTGTGGTATTACTTGTTCTTGTGATATTTGTATCTAGTCACTCTTATGAACTTTGAAGGTGTCCTATGCATCTATTTGCTACTCTATGAGGGACAAGCTGAATGCCACTATGCCATGTTTTCTGTATGTGAAACAAACAAACGTTTTTCAATGAATGTCATTCATGATCTTTGTTTGTAGCCTTTCATGTTGCATGCATAGTTACTATGTCCTATTGTTAGAACTCCATCTTTCATGCACATGTTTAGAGTTCTTTGATCCCAGCTTTCAATGCTTGCAAATGGTTTGATCTTGGTTTTGACGGTGCATGTGACCTGAAAAATTATTCTTTTATCACTTACCTACTCGAGGACGAGTAGGAGTTAAGCTTGGGGATGCTTGCTACATTGGAAAATTATCTATAATTTTTGATGCTCCATGCTTGTTTAGTATCTACTTTGCTTTGCTTTGCTTTGTCTACACTTTGAGGTGTTTCTATATATTTCCTGGAACTAACCTATTAACAAGTTGCCATAGTGCCAGTTCCATGTTTTCTTCTGTTTTTTGTTCCAGAAAGGCAGAAAATCAATATTCTCGAAAATTGTACGGGACAAAGCCAAAGTCAATATTTTACCGGGGGCGACACGAAGTCCAAAGGAGAGACGGAGAGGCGAACCAGGGCCACCACACCCCCTAGGCGCGGGTGGGCCCATCCCACGCTTGGGTAGGGTGTGGGCCCCTTGGCCGCCTCCCAGCCTCGCCTCTTCGCCTATAAGAAGCCCCCGATGCAGAAACCCTAGACACCCGATCAAAACTCCACGAAACCTTCTGTATCTGCCGCCACTGTCGTCCCTATATCGGGGGGATTTGAAGTTCTTCCTGGCACCCTGCCGGAGGGGAGATCATCCCGGAGGCCTTCTTCTCCGGTATGATGCGTGAGTAGTTCCACCTTGGAGTACGGGTCCATGTATGTCACATCCCAAGATTTTCCAAATCTTGAAATGTGAAAATAAATGAATAAAATAAAACTATGTTTAATATTCAGAACCAGAAGAAACTTTTTGAATTTAATTGGACCCTCAAACCAATTTAATAATAAATAAAATAAAAGGGTTCATAAAGAAAAACATTTAATAAAGGAAATTAAAAATGTTTTGGAATTACTATTATTAGATCCTTTAATAAAAGGTTTATTATCAAAAGAAATGGTGGATTTGATTATTTGATAAAGCCAAATTAAATCTTGACCAAAACTTTGGGAATTAAAACATTTAGTTTTGAATAAAAATAACAAAGGTTTATTTAAATAAAATAATAGGGAATCAATATCCAATTTTATTATGAAAGGATTTACCATTTTAAATTAAAACATCAAGACTTACTAAAATTGTTTAAATAGGTTTACCAAGTTTTTTATTATTATTTAATAAAAACCTACTAAAATGTTTTGGCTCTATTTTAGATTTTAAAATAAATATCTCAATAAAATAAATCCTATTTGAATTAAATAACTAAGGCCATTTTATTTAATTATTAATGGACCCTATAATAAAATGTTATTTTATTCTAACAAAGTATTGCACATATCTTATATTCACAAATAAAAACCTACTGATTTGGTTTTTGTAAATATTTAGAATTCAAAATGGGGATTCTAATAATTAAACCAAACCATATTTTATTAATAAACCATAGCCCATTTTATTTAATTAATAAATAGAACCTAGAAAAATTTAAAATATTATTTTTATTTTGAAAGTTGATTTATACTACTAAACAGAACCAAAAACACAATGCAAGGTTTAATGAATGTTTGAAATTGTTTGAATGATTGAAAAAGTTGATTGAAATTTAAAACAGAAAAGGAAAAATGATTCAGTACAAAAAAAAAATGAAACAACAGCCAGCCCAGATGCTCAGCCCAGGAAGCCCATCTAGCCCACCTCCTCTCCCGAACCGTTTTCTGCACCGCAATAGAAACCCACCCTGAGGTCGACAGGTGGACCCCTCTCCTCTTCTTTTCTTTCACTGCCAGCAGACCCCACGCAGCCAGCTCCTTCTTCTTCCTCGCGCGAACCACGCCTTTTCCCCCTCGCTGCCGTTGCAGGCATTGATTCCGCGCGATTAATTCACCTTAACGTCGCGTTGATTCCTCGTCGTGGCCATGCCCATTTAACCGCCTCCCTCTTTTCTGTCATTTTCCTCAGACACCGCCTCCATTCCGCCCCTAGGCTGCCTCCAATTCTCTGCACCACCGCCGTCTCCGACGAGCTCGCCTCAATTCCGGCCACCACCTCCCCTTGCTTCCTCGACCAAGCACGCACGCTCCCCATCCTCTGGCGCTCCTGTCCGTGCCCTTCGCTCAACCGCGGGCTCCCCAGCACGTCGGTTACCAAGCTTCCGAACGCCGCCGCCGTCTGCTTCATCTCCGGCGAAGGCCACAGGTAGTATCTGGCCACCCCGCACCTTCTAGTTCACGCGCATGACTCTGTCTTGTTCCTGCGCATCTAACCGTGTCGTCATTTCGCTTTGAGGTGATCCACAGCGCTGTCCCCGACGACTACCTGACACGTCCGTCGCCGTTCCCAACTCCGACGAGAAATTGCGACCGTCTCTGAGCGCCCCTTGTCAAGCCAGCAGTACCCAGAGCTTCACCGTGACCCCCTGAGCCTGGTGAGCATGCCCTTTCTCTCTCTCGCTTCCTGTATCGCCGGAACCATCATCGACTGACCGCCGCCAGCGGCCGCGTCCTCGATCGTGGTCAAAACGCCGATCTGCTCGATCTAGATTTAGCGGTCACGATTAGATCACTTATCGTCGAAGGGTATGTCCTCTGAGCCTCGATCTGACTAGATCCAACGCCCTAACGCGATCCCAGAACGGTACCGTCCAAGAGGAAACCGCCAGTGTCCCTGCTCGCTTAAAACAGAAATTGAATCTGATTTAAATTGCAAACTTCAAATCCTTATAACTTTTGATCCACACGTCCAAATTTGACAAATTTTATATCAATGAAATCAGGAGAACAAGCCCTAAACAACCATGGCCTTAGTTTTGGAAATAGTATCTGATAGCTTGTTTGAAATTACAGAAACATTTGTGTACTAATTTAGAGTATAAAAATTGTTTAAAAATTTATTTTAGGATTAAATCCTTTGCAAAATGGATTTGTGTGACCCTACTGACCCTAGGAACCAACCATAGTGTTAAAAATGATTTTTGTGAAATTTAAGTTGAATTACTTAACTTAGTCATTTTTCTAGCCAAATAAAACCCATTAAAATTGTATTAAGAAAAAGTTGCTGTAAGGAAAACCTTGGGAAAATGTTATGGACCAAACTTTCTGACCCAAAATACCAAACCTTGCCAAGAGCAACTCACTTGGTGAAAAACATAAAGTTTTACTTTAAAAAGAATAATTTTTACCACATAAAATGTTGAATGGATTTTAAAATAGACTTTGGGTAAAACCCACCAACTAGTGACTTTGCCATTTTGGTAAATGATCAATGTGAACCTTACAAAGTTTATAAACCTAGTAGAGACCAACTTTGCAATAGAATCCTCTTTTTACAAGACTTAGGAACCATTGCTTCGTGTATGTGATTTATTGTTTGAATGTTGGAATGCTACTTAATACTATGCTTGCTTGATTGTAGTGAAATTAGCAAAGTGTGAGACTAGCAAGATCAAGGAGTGACTATCATTCCCTAAAAAAAAGGCAAGTGACACTATCATCTAAAGTCCTACTATTTTCATTATACTTAGTGGATTTTGTAAACATGCATGAAATTGTTTTATACTTATGCTATGCTAATCCTAATAGGATTTCCTATACACTCCTTAGTAAAAATATTGAAGTTGTACATGCTTAGCCATGCTATGTTTTGAAAAGAGATACATGTTGAGATTTTACAAAGGTTGTGAAAAAGACTTGTGTTTTATATAAAAAAAACAAGGACTCAATGAACCACCTAGGTGGTGGACACTTTATGTTTTGGAGAAGGTGGCAACAAAAGGGAACCATGTCTATGGCAATCACTTTGTGTTGTG
The DNA here is from genome assembly GCA_030063025.1 of Avena longiglumis. Lineage (NCBI taxonomy): Eukaryota > Viridiplantae > Streptophyta > Magnoliopsida > Poales > Poaceae > Avena > Avena longiglumis. The sequence continues at coordinate 484,428,244 of CP125974.1, forward strand.
CTCCAAATGAAAACCACCTAGGAAACTTAGAGGTTGAACATGTTTCTCCAATTGTGGCTTTCGTGTACAACCACATGCTATTATGGCTCTGGCTTAGTCAACTACATTAGGAAGACCCATACATTGTCTTTAGTTACCGGACATGGGGATCTGGAATGCTTCATGGGGGCTGAAGACAAGCTAGCAATGATGTGGGAGGACCTCTTGGAAAGACTTCGTCACATTCGCGATCGCAAGACTCCATCTTGGTGAGCACTAATCCAGTAGGCCACTGGTGGCAACAAGATGGGATTGTGTCATGTGGGTAAAGTGTACTCCTTCTGCAGAAGTTAATAAAATCTAAGTACTTAGCCGTGTCCCCGGTTATGGACAATACTGAGCAACTAAAGTTTGAACTATGAGAGATCTCGACATTCCAACTTCTAATATAAAAACTTGATGCACTTGGGGGTACCAAGGAATTCAAAGAGATTTGATAAAGCTTGTTGCACTTGGGGTTACCAAGGAGCACAAGAACATGATGCACTTGGGGTTACCAAGGAACTCATGAGGTTTTGATAAAACTTGTTGCACTTGGGGTTACCAAGTAGCTCAAGGGATTTTGACAAGGACTTGAACACTTGAGTGTCTACCAAGGAGTTCAAGGAACTTGGAAAAAGAGATTTGACAAAGGACCAAAACCATTTTTGAAAAGATAGGATAAAATATTGCTTTATGCAAATAAGCCTTAAAACTCTACTTAGCCAAATATGCATATAATGATAGGATCCACGCTTAATATACCAAAAGTGAAGCTTTCCAATACAATTCAAAATGTATTGACCCTTGTGGCTGTGACTTGTAATGTTGCAGGTTGATTGTTTTATTAGATGAAGATTGTTTGATTGACTAGGATTACAAAGTCTACAACCAACATCTGCTTGTGGCACTATGAAGATGAAGGACCCATGATTATATTTATTCCGCTGCAATGAAATGTAATAGCCTAATGAGCTATGTTTGATGTAATAAAATTATGTTATTCCTGGTTATAAAGTTATATTATGACCCTTGTTTCTTGATATTACATCTAAACTGTGGATGCTAGCTATTGATCCAGGGACTAGCATTGTAAAACACAGGAGGACTCTACCTTATTAGGTTGGGACATCTACAATGTAGTAGCTAGATGGTTGTATCTCCTCCTTTGTGCTTTCATGTATAGATCTTGTGAGCTCCGTTCATGATCAAGATCTAATCTATTTGTAATCATGCATGTTGTGTTTGTGGGGATCCGATGGATATTGAGATTACTATGTCAGATTGATTAATGGTTTTGTCTTATTGATTCTATCATGTCTATGTTGTTTGTGATCTTGCATGCTCTCCGTTGTTAGTAGCTATCTTGGCCAAGTAGTTGCTAGTGACTCCAAGAGGGGGTATTTATGCTCGATAGTGGGTTCATGCCTCTAGTTTCCAAGAGAAGTGACAATAATCTCTTCGGTTGTAGATGTGTTGTTGCTACTAGGGAGAAAACAACAGTCGCTTGTTCATGGAACATGTGGACTGTTTACCTTACACACTTTGCTTAAAGCAGTTGTCTGTTGCTTGCAACTTAATACTGGAGGGGGTTTGGATGATAACCTGAAGGTGGACTTCTAGTCATAGATGCAGTTGGATGGCGGTCTATGTATCTTGTTGTATTGCCCAATCGAATCTCATAGGATCTTTTTGACTAGTAATTGCATTGTTATGCCTTGGTGGTTCACTCAATTGCCTGCTGTAATTTGTTTACCCTTCATGCCATGTTGTTTATCTAAGGAGAGCACCTCTAGTGAACTATGGACTCGGTCCAATCTTTACCATTGATACATCCACCATCATTGCTTACTTTTACTGCAAACCATTACCTTCCACACCATCGTTTAATCCTTTTATTCTGACAACCGGTGAGCTTGACAACCTCACTGATTCGTTGGGGCAAAGTCTTGAGTTTGTGTTGTGCAGGTTTCCATGTTGCTTGCAACACCTTTGAGACGTTTCCTTCCTCCTACTAGTTCGATAACCTCGGTTTCTTACTGAGGGAAAACTTGTTGCTGTGCTCATCACACCTTCCTCTTGGGGTTTCCAACGAAGCGTGCCACGACAAGTGCTGGGCGCCATCAGTACTCTTTGATCAAACATAAAAGGCTTTTTTCACAATGATGGCTTTCAGAGTAATACTCATTTAGATAAGAGTATTGTGCAAACAAGGAAGATAAAGAAACATGATTGAATAAATCATCATATGAATGCTTGAAACACAACAACTCAAATACTTCCTGGAGATAGAGAGGAGTAGGTTTACTGACTTAACTTAGAAGTAGAAGAAAGGCCCTTCATAGAGGGAAGCAGGGATTTCAAGTTCATAAAGAGCTTTCAAAATATTATGGTACTTACTAGCTTTGAGCTCTCATTACCCCTATCATAAGCATCTTGAGGTGATTAAGGTTAAAGTGAACAAAGATGGAGTATATGCTTGACGAAATATAAGTTGGCAATATCATGTCCCTTGAGTACGAGGGTCGCTCCTCATGCTACTCAAATTTAGTTCCCGGTAAGTTCTTGTCATAGTAAGTACATGTGTATCATAGAGAACCACCAACGAGGTACCCCTTGCACATGATACAGGAGCTATCCCATATCAAAATGATAAGGGAAGCAGACAGTGAGCATCTCAGCAATCTCTTATTTACCATGGGTGATGACCCACAAGTATAGGGGATCGCAACAGTCTTCACGGGTAGTATTACCCAATTTATTGATTCGACACAAGGGGATGCAAAGAATACTTTCAAGCCTGATGACCCACAAGTGTAGGGGATCGCAATAGTCTTCGCGGGTAGTATTACCCAATTTATTGATTCGACACAAGGGGAGCCAAACAATACATGCAAGACTTAACAACTAAGTTGTCAGTTCAGCTGCACCTGGAAATAGTTCTTGCTCACAGAAGTTTATCAGTAGCAATATTTTGGTAGTAGCAATAGCAAAGCAACAGCAGCAGTAACAGCAACAGTGAAACAAGAGCAATAGTAACACTACTTGATATGATGGGATTCGAAAGGTAGGCATAGGGATGGATGGACGGGTGTTGCATGGATGAGTCTAAACATGTAACTTCAAGGTCTAGGGGATTGCAGATAAATAATAACAAGCATCCAAGTACTAAACAATCCTAGGCATGTGCTCCAAATATAGTCATACGTGCTCGCAGTGAGAACTTGCACGACATCTTCTGTCTATCCAGCCCATGGCAGCGGGGCCTCTAGGGAACTACTGGAAGTTAAGGTGCTCCTTTTAATAGAGCACCAGAGCAAAGCATTAACACTCCATGAACACATGTGATCCTCACACCACAGCCATACCCTCCGGTTGTCCCAATTATTGTCACTTTGGGGCCTTTGTATCCGGACAATGATATGTGTACACAACTTGAAGATAAGATCATAAACAATACTATCATAATGATTCAATAATAAGTTCAGATCTGAGATCATGGCACTCGGGCCCTAGTGACAAGCATTAAGAACAACAAGTTGCAACAAAGTCAAATAGCACAAGAGATACTAGGCACTATGCCCTAACAATCATATTCGATTACATGATAGAACGCATCCAATCCCTACCATCCCTAAGCCTACAACGGGGGATTACTCACTCATGGATGAGGTAAACACTGGTGGTTGATGGAGATGCGTTGGTGATGACGATGGTGATGATCCTCTCCAAATTCCCCGTCCCGGCAGGGTGCCATAACGGAGTTTCTGGATCCGAATCTTGGTTTCTGGTGGCGGCAGTGAAGCGGAAATCTTTCTGGAAAACTATCGAACCCCCCTCTGTTTGTAGGTCAGAAGGCAACTTATAGACGCGGAGGGAGGCCGAGAAGCTTCCTGGGGTGGCCAAACCTCCCCTAGACGCGGGGTCAGTGGGCCCGCGCCTGGGGTGGGTATGGGCCCCCAGGCCTCCCCTCTGTCTCCCCTTCTGGCTCCGTGGATCTTCTGGTGAAATATAATTTTTGGCATATTTTCCGGGATTTTTCCTGATAGTTCATTTTCTGCACAAAAACAAGATACCAAGGTAATTCTGCTGAAAACAGCGTCAATCCGTGTTAGTTATATCCAAATCACACAAGTTTAGAGGAAAAACAATAGCAAAGTGTTCGAGAAAGTAGATACGTTTTGGACATATCAACTCCCCCCAAGCTTAGCTTATTGCTTGTCCTCAAGCAATTCAGTTGAAAACTGAGTGCGATAAAAGAACTTTCACGAACACTTTGCTTCATATGATATAAATATTCTCAACACAGGAGTAGATGTTTAGACAATTCATAATAAGGAGTATGCAACTAATTCTACTCAATAGTCATTGCAAGCTATGAAGAGAAACCAACTCAATAATAATAAGTAGCATGAAACATAAACATAAGCAACATTGCAATGCTCATAATAAGGTATGATAGAGTGGTATCTCGCTTGCCTTTGTTTGAAGAGCACAATATAAATGCTGAGGCACCTCTGAAGTTCATATGAAGACTAGAAGTAAAGATATCAGAGATACAAGCATCAAAGTCATGCCATAATTAACCAAGTTTTGGAACAAACACAAGAATGACAACTATGCTATCAAGAAGGTGCTCATAGAATAAATGGTGACTCAACAAAGTTGTGAAAATGGTTTTGTGAAGGTTTGAAAGGCTTCCTAATGCTGAAAGGAAGGTACTCATTAGCTTTGAGCTCTCATTGCCCCTATCATAGGCATCTTCATGTGGTTAAGGTGAAAGTGAGGTCCACTCTGAATTATATGCTTGACAGACCATACACTGGAAATCCCAAGTCCCTTGAGTACGAGGGTCGCTCCGCATGCTACTCAACTTTGGTCACATGAAATTTCTTGTCATTGTAAATACATGCATATCATCGAGAACCATGTGGGTACCCTTGCACATGGTACAGGAGCTTTCCCATAACCAAAATGACAAGGCAAGCAGACAATGAGAATCTCAGCAATCTTTTTATTTACCATATGCATAGCTTTTTATTGAGGAATCTTCATATATGCTCATTATGGTGATGCTGCAAGTTTCCACCATGATTAAGCATGTCTTTGGCTAGCGGCCCAGGTGTTTCTCTAACACAATGTATAAACTCCATGAACTAACAACTTCCCCTTTTACTTCACATCGTCGACATCCATAAACAAAAGAGAAAAGTATCAACTAGATAAGGTATCCAACAGGTGTTGAAAGTGTTCCCCGTGACAGCATGGTTCTGCTGACTCCTAGTATATAATAAGCAAGCATATAACTTTCATGGACTAGTCACAATGGTTCAGAATTATTAAGCGCAAGGAATAAAGTGTGCCATCAAGTTCGTGAGAGCTTTTCTAACTAACTTTCTCAAAATAGACAAAAAATTTATTTTGGAAGAAAACACGGCATATTAAATATGCACTGAAGTAGCAAATGATGCTAATAGGTAGGTATGGTGGACACAGCTGGCAATATTGGTTTTGGGGAGTTGGGAGCACATGTAGAGCACATACTCAGTGCAAGTGAAGGCTAGCAATAGAGAGGGAGCGACAAATGAGAGAGCAATAACTGTCATAATCATGCTTGCAACAAAACAGGACTAATTATGACATGAAAGTGAAACAAAAACTCTGAGACAAAATAAATTATCGAGGCTTACTGACTATTGATTAGTCATATGCATGCATGAGCATGTGCCAAGTCGATTCGCATGAACAGTCAGAGGAGGATACCACAATATCATACCAAAGTATGAATAAAACAATGCAAGCAAACATTCATGACATGCTACAAACTATTAGCAAGCTGGAGCTAATCATAGACAAGCAAGAACTACTAAACATCCATAATGACATACACCTTACACAAACAGGCTAAGCATGCTCACAATGATGAGTATATGTACAAAAATTAAACAAATATAGTTCGTTACCAGCCTCTTACCACACCTCGAGTTGTCTTAATTTTCATTATTGCTCTTCACTTGTGTGACTTTAATAATTAATATGAAAACCAATATCCACTGAGGATGGCTGAACCCTGTGAAGAACTCACAAAACCAAAGAAGAAGAACAAATATTTTTGGTGTTTTCGATTTTTTTAGAAACAAGCAAATAAAGAAAAACCAAACAAAAGCAAACCAAACCAAACAAAGAAAAATCTTTTTGGATTTTTATTTTAAGGCAAACCAAAGCAAAGAAACAAAGAAAAACAAACTAAGAAAACAACGAAAATATATTTGGTATGTTTGGCTTTTTGAGAAAGAAGCAACAGGAACCAAAAAGAAAGCGAAACACGTGGATATACAAAGAACCGACCGAACATGATATATATATGAGTGTGATGCCGGTGTACCTCCCCCAAGCTTAGGATTTTGGCCTAAGCGGGGCTCAATCCCATGGTGCCCAAGTAGATGCACCTCCATAGTATGTCGAGGAAGCTCCCTCGTCCTGGTACGAGCTCGAAGCCTCCCCTGTGTAGTGTACAGCGGGGTCATAAGGCGCTCCCCGATAGTGCCGTGGAAGTTAAGAACGCAACAACTCATCCATCTACGCTTGAGCATGATCAAGGTCCACGAAATCTTGAACAAATTGGTTTGGGGTAGAGGATCTCTCTCTTCCCAGAACACCCTCGGTCACTCGACGGACCGGCATCACTTTCAGCTCAATAGGATCTCTAGGCTAACCCCACATACCAACAATAGTCTTTTCTGCGCACTTTGTCCTCACTCGTGCGCACCCGGTTACCCACTTACCGGTCGGTCACCCATCCTAGAATTGCTCTAGGCCAAGCACACTTAACCTTAGAGTTCTTTTCGAATGAGCTTCCGGAAAAGAAGTTGCAACTTGTTGGTATGGGTTTCCTATCAATCCTATTGAGCCATGCGCCATGGTATCACATACACCCACCCTTAGAAGATCGACGTCCCCGTCGATCAACCACAAGCCAGGAACGTCCCCTCTTGGCACGTGCGTGCGTCCGGTCTTAGCACATTGCCATGTCGTGTCCACTCCGGGCCACACGCGCCATGCTACACATGTTTGTCACTGACCCGCACACGCCCATGTAACCGCGAGGGTAGGCTATGATACCACTTTGTAACACCCCCGATCACTCCGGACCGATGGCTGTCACTTCTGGCAGCTCAATAGGATCTCTAGGCTAACCCCACAGACCAACACTAGTCTTTTCTGCGCACTTTGTCCTCACTCGTGCGCACCCGGTTACCCACTTCCCGGTCGGTCACCCATCCTAAAATTGCTCTAGGCCAAGCACGCTTAACCTTAGAGTTCTTTTCGAATGAGCTTCCAGAAAAGAAGTTGCAACTTGTTGGTATGGGTTTCCTATCAATCCTATTGAGCCATGCGCCAGGGTCTCACATCCCCGTCAGTAAACAACATTCTATAAACCAAGTTCTCAAGATTAGAGCTAGAGGTGACAAAGTGGTGCTCCTTTATGGCAGCAAGATCAAGTCTCTGAGGAGCCAAAACTGTATCATGGGGATCAACAGCAATGTCCAAGGCAACAACGATACGAGTAGCAATAATTCCCCCATAAATGGGTCCCCTAGCAGCTAAACGGCGAGCAATGAGGGAACCGAGATTATACTTATCCTCACTATAGAGCGCAGCAGCTAAGAAGGCCAATTGATAGTTGGATATATTACTAGTGTTCTCCCTACCAAGAACACTGGTGGTAAGATAGTAGGTGAAGTACCTGATGGCTGGAAGTTGAATGTTCTTTATCTTCCCTCATTGAGCTCTGCGGTCATCATCATTGGTTATTCCTCGGTATAGTTCCAACAAATCAGTGGGAAGAGATGTAATCTTCTTTGATGACCCATTTGTACCAAGTCCCAGGGCCTTGCAAAATTTCTTCAAAGGCATAGAATGAGCCCTGCTATAAAGTCTGAAAGACACAGAAGGATTGAACAGACTATTGGTGAAGGAGAAACTCTCCAAAAATGTTTTAGTAAGTGAAGCATATTGTGCACTCTCATCCTGCATGAAACTTGTTAGACCAGCCCTCTCAATCAAAGCCATGAAATCATTAAGAATCCCAGCAGCTCGCAAGAAAGTTTGACAAGGAAAGGTGGAGGGGTGAGCATCCCCTTCATCTCCCTCGTCACCAAACCGCAGAGTGATGATATCCTCATTGTATGAGGGTCTAGAACTGGTAGATGGCCTTGGGAGCCTTGCCCTTTGAAAGAGCATTTCCTATCCTTGTGATGTTGATGTTTGATAACAACACACTTATCGGTCTAATCGTGCACTAAGTGTATCACAGGTTTTTTATATTGTGGCACAAATATTGCCTTGCCCATTTTCCCTTGCCAAAAGTCTCTGTGCCAACCGGTAGTACCGGAAAAACGACCGGTACTACCAGTTGGCACCGGTACTACCGCCCTAGTACCGGTTGGACCCGTGCAAGGTTGGGAGGTGTGGTTTTTCCTCAGTACCATCCGGTACCGCAGAGCGGCACTACCGCTCCAACCGGTAGTACCGCTTGTGTCAAGCGGTACTACCGCTTGGACACGGTAGTACCACCCAGCAGTACCGGGCAGCCCTGAGGAAGGACCAACCCTTACCCTCTCGAACAGTACCCACCGGTAGTTGGGACCGGTACTACCGTCCTGACCGGTAGTACCGGGTCTACTGACCGGTACTACCGCTTGGGGGTACTACCGCAAGGTTATACCGGGCAAACTTGAAGTAGGCTCGACCAAGTGAAGCTTCTCCGGTACCTGGTCCAGTACTGGACCGGTAGTACCGCTTGCAACCGGTACTACCGCTTGAGTACCGGTAGTACCAGTGCATTTATTACTCGAACAGCCAGATTTCTCCAAGGGGTATAAATACCCCTCCTCCTACCTTGGGATAAGCTGCTCATTTGCATTGAAGTCTACCACCACCATTGGAGCCACCAAATTTCTAAAGATCTCTTCAATCCACCACCCAAAGTCCTTGATCTTTGGGGAATCGAAGGAGGAGGCCTTTGTTGGATATATGCCCAAGAGGCAATAATAAAGTGGTTATTATCATATCTTCACACTTATGATAAATGTTTACATACCATGCTATAATTGTATTAACCGGAAACATTAATACTTCTGTGATTTGTAAACTAAAATAAGAGTCCCTAGTAAAGCCTCTTGTTAAACTAGCTTGTTGGCTAATATATGATCATGGTTTCCTGATCATGAACATAGAGATGTTATTAACAACAGGATCATATCATTAGGAGAATGATGTGATGGACATACTCCTATAGATAAGCGTAGCATAAAGATCAAGTCATTTCAATAGTTCAATTGCTATATGCTTTCTGATACATAGTAACCTAATTCCTTCGACCATGAGATCATGCATATCACCATTACCGGATGGATGCTTTGATGACATCAAACCCCACACCGTAACTGGGTGGCTATAAAGGTGGCATTGAGTGTTCGGAAAGTATTGGTTGAAACACATGGATCAAGAGTGGGATTTGTCCATCCATATGACGGATAGATATACTCTGGACCCTCTCGGTGGAATGTCATCCAATTAGCTTGCAAGCATGTGACCGCTCACAAGGGATCACATATCACGGGAGCGAGAAAGAGTACTTATCGGTAACGAGGTTGAACTAGGTATGTAGAGAATCCGGCGATCATAACCTCGGATAAGTAAACTATCGTGAGACAAAGGGAAATTGGTATCGTATGTAAGTGGTTCATTCGATCAAAGTAATCGTAGAAATATGTAGAGCCATATGAATTTCCAGATTCCTCTATTGGTTATTGTTAGAAGTGTCTCGATCATGTCGCATAATTCACGAACCGTAGGGAGACACATAAGGATTGACGTTGTTTTGAGTAGTTATGGTATTATGAGAAAGAGACGAATGTTGTTGGTCTCGGATGGGATCCGGGATATCACGAGGTGATCGGAATGGTCGGAGAATAAGATTCATATAAGGAAAGTCCGTTTGAGTTCGGGAATGATTAGGTGTTTTCATCGGGAATATTCTAGAAGGTTCGGAATGTCGGCACTCCGGAAGGAAGGGGTACATGAATGTGTCATTACATATTGGAATGATTGCATCATGTACTAAGTGTTCTTGCTGTTCCAAATAAAGTTAAATTGAATCCTAAAACTGAAAAGTCAAATGGCGGTTTGAAAGTCAAGCGGCTAAAAGAAACGAGGGAAACCGGCAAGAGGAGGTTGAAACCGACTTGGGAGGAGTCCCTCCTCTCAAGCCGCGCACCACCTAGGCGAGTTGGGGAGGGCCCTCCTCCCTTGGCCTTGCCCTCCTCCACCTATAAGAGGAGGCGGGGCCTCCTCCTCTAGACACACAAGTTCCTATCCTCTAAATCTAAACCCTAGCCCTAGACTCCGGTTTAGAGCTTTGGTTTAGAGCTTCTAATTGCACTAGCCTTGGATTAGAGCCTTATAATTGGTGTGTCTAAACCCTAGACCACTAATAGCTCTCTCTCATACTCCACCATACTCGCTCCGCTAAGCGAAGCCTGCGGATCTCCCTCTACTTAGGTACCACGTTGTCTTGCGGAATCGCGAGAGTGCTACAACCTCCATTTTCTTTGGAGCAAGGGAGAGGAAGGTCTTCGTCGAGTACCAGCGATGTGACCATTGCGGAAGCTCTTGAGCAGCGCGGAAGGATCGTCTACACGATCTTGAGATCGGAAATCGACTACATCACCCACGAGAATCCGCTCTTGTTAACCGCTTTGGAATCTTGAGGGTAAGTTATTCCATCGACTCGTTGCTACAATCTAGTAGATAGATCTTGGCTTGTTTGTTTGTATGCGATAGAAAATTTTTGTTTTCCATGCTCTGAACCCCTACAGTGGTATCGAGCCATGTCTATATGTAGATCTGTTGCCAGTAGAACACAATGGTCATTGTGGGCGTTGATGCTTTATTGTCGATTGCTTCTTGTGTACTTTGCATCTTGCGGTATGTTGGGATGAAGCGGCCGGGCTAACCTTACATGACATCGTTCATGAGACTTGCTCCGCTTGACATGCAACTTGTATTGCATAAGTGGCTTCTTGGTGCTGTTTCTCCTAGCATAGTTAAGATCCAATTTACAACGGGTGATCAACAATGCTAGTATCAATGTTGTGGTTCTTGTTCGTAAGTTAGAACGACACTTATTGAAATCCCCAAACCACGTAAAATATGCAAAGAAAGTAGAGGCGTCTAACTTTGTTTTGCAGGGGTGTGTAGTGATGTGATATGGCCATGGTTGTGATTATATATGATGTATGAAATGTTCCTTATTGTAAGTCGGCAACGGGAGAATATATGGTTGTCTTTAATTTCCGTTACGCCCCGCGTGTCTATTCCAAGTCGTTGTACTAGTTGAAGCCGGTGGACGACAACCATGGAGAAGCATCATTGACCTTGATGCAATGTCGGTGATGATGGAGATCATGTTCGTGCTAGAAGATGGAGATCGGAAGCACAAAGAAGAAAGGCCATATCATATCACATATTATGAATTGCATGTGATGTTAATCCTTTATGCATCTTGTATTGCTTAGTGAGCGACGGTAGCATTATAAGATGATCCCTCATGCACATGAATTTCAAGTCATAAAGTGTTCACCCTTAGTTAGCACCGTTGCTAAAGCTTGTTGTTTCGAAGCACCACGTGATGATCGGGTGTGTTAGATTCTGCAAGTGTATACAACGTGAGCAAGCCAGATTTGGTCATGCGGAAACTAAGGTTTGATCTTGACGAGCCTAGCATGTACAGACATGGCCTCAGGAACACGGATTACCGAAAGGTAGAGCATGAGTCATATAGTAGATATGATGAACATGTTGATTGTTCGCCATTGAAGCTATATCAACTCTCGTGATGATCGGTTTTGATGTGGTGGATTTGGTTCGTGTGATCACTAAAACAATGTGAGGGATATTGTTTTGAGTGGGAGTTCACCTAGATTAATTTAATTATTAATTAGAACTCAATTTATCATAAACTAAATCAAAGTGAATTTGCATAGTTGTTGTATTCATTGGCATCCGTTTACCACCTTGCGCTTAGTTATAATTGAGATGATAGAACTATAGAATTCTGGTTAGTTACTTTACGAACTGGTATCGTATTATTTTGAAGTGTTAATCTTAAGTTTAAAAGTCCTATTGCAAACTTTCAAGAGTTAAGTTACTCCATGAAGTTTAATAATTAGTATTAAATCAAGAGTAACAATTCCAAGTGTTAGTATATAAGTATCATGTTTGTCTCCATGATTCTTGATATTCAAAGGATTATCTTAATATCAAGGTTATCTAGGATCTGAAAGAGTTATTTCAGAAACCATGATGTGTGGAAGATATTGTGATATCTGAAACGAAGTATTGGTTACAACATGATAGAGTATAATATGGCAAAAGTCATGTTCTCATATTTGATGAGAATTTGCAAAAGGTTGGAGACACTAGTTGTCCTAAACCTCCAAAAGTTTTTGGGAGAGAAACATTATACTCACGATTCACCGTTACAAGCTAAAAGTAGCTTGATCATGGATAATTCCATGATAAGGGTGAATATTTGATGTAGGTAAAATATTTACTACAGCAAGAGATTACTAAAGAAAGGAATTTGAAAGAACACCAAACATTTGATGATAGGTGATCTACTTCAAAGTGCAAGTCCAAAGACATTGGTATTTAATTATACACGCTTTGGATTATGTGTCATATGTATGACTCCACTATTGATGTTGATAGATTCTTTCAAACATAAAAGTAAATACTGAAAGAGAATCTCATAAATATATGGCAGAAAAGAAAAGACTAGAATTGTTCAGTTTAAGTATATAGATGATATACATGTTATGGCTATATTCTTTGCTTATTAAACAATGTGGTTATTAAGTATTTGATACTGAATTTGTTGGTGTGAATCGTCATACGAAACAACACAATTCATGAACTACAATGGCCTAAGTAACTAGCAAAAGAATATGTGATGATGTTCATCGAGAACAAATAAAGGGTTATTGTGTTGCTCGTTAAAAACATCAGAGCTTGCCTTCAAGATTTGTTTTATCAGGTATTATGAGAACAAAAGGGTTGTTCAAATAAATTGCCGTAATCCATAAAAGATGGATGATTCACAAATCTCGTTGGAGAAATCACATCCATAAAACTAGTGCTAAAAATGTCGAAAGACAAATTGATTGAAAGATCACTTAGGAAGTGACATCGCCGTTTAAATTATAATGGAAAGAAAACATGAAGAAACTCCATGTGGATGGAATTTTGGAGCCTATTTGATTTTGATCAAATGACGCTTGTGAAACTTTCCTAGAGATAATTGAAACTTCGTTCATAGGCAAAAAGGGAACGAATGACTGGCTTATTGGAACTTGTACATATTGTTGTACGAAATCCATTATGTGTAGTCAAGAGCGATGGATTTCAACTTCATATGCTTTCTCCAAAAAATTTGAGTGAATATATGAATATTTACTTAATAAGGATGAAGTGTGAAATATTTGAAAAGTTCAAAGATTTTCAAAATGAAGTGCAACATCATTGTAACAAGAATATAAATAGTTTATGATAAGATCATAAAGGAAGATATTTGAGTTACAGGTTTAGCATAATACCTAAGATTTAAGGAATCGTTCCGTGGATTTGCATTTTCCCGAAACACCATAAGAGTATGGAGCGTTCGAGATATGTAATTAAACCTTGTTTGACATGGTAAGATCGAAGGTGTAATTCATAAAACTGTCATTATATTTTAAAGATTAAAAGCTTTAGTGATTACCGTTTTCCTTTGAAAAGAGCTCCATCATAATCCGTTGAAATGACACCATATAAAGTTATGGTTTGGGATAAAACCCAAGTTGTCCTTTCTTAAACATTGGTATGCTATGCATAAGAAAGATGTTTGCAACCAAAGTCGGATGAACTGTCTTTGTATGTTATTTGAATAAGCATTAAGTAATCCTCCATAACATCGGAGACAAAAGTGTTTGTCACTTAAAACGTCAAGTTTCTTTGAGAAGGAATTTTTCGTGAAAAGTTAAGTGGGAGGACAATAGAACTTTGATAAGGTTAAAAGAACCTTAGCTATATTTGCAGAGTTGCGCAGCGCCGAAAAGTGTTCCGGAGGCAGCAACAAATCTCATGGCTCACGTACCTCAAAGATTTTGGTCATGGAGATCCAAGTTCCTATTGAAACAAGTAGGTCGGATGAACAATCAAATACCAAGATTTGAGGGTTGAATCATTATTTGAGAATAATGAACTGACTACATGCAAAGAAGCGATGATGGGCCCTGACTCCGTCAAATGGCTTGAAGCCATAAAATCCGTGATAGTTCCATACATGAGAAATCAAGTTTTGAACTTGAAGGACCCTCGAGAAAGGTGTAATACCTTACAGTTGTGTCTGGATCTATAAAGAAATAGACATGGATGTTTCGCATCTATGAAATAGTCGACATGTTGGGAAAGAGTTCACAACAATGTTCAAAGGTTGACTATGACAAGATCTGATCTTTCATAGCGATATTCAGTCTAGACGGATTAATAAAGCAGCCACTACATATAATTTTGTTATGTGGTAGTCGAATAAACAAAACAAGTTCTTCTAATAGAATTGTTACCTAGGACATGTGCATAACACGGTCCATAGGGTTTTGTTAATTCATAGGATGCTAAAGGCATATGCAAACTTCAATGGTTGAAGTGAGCATCGCGGAGTTAGAATCTTCACTATGATGAAACTGTTAAAGGAGATTAAAAGTTCATTAGAGACAATGAAGATGCTTGCATTTGCAAGAAATTAAGTGGGAGCGCTAAGACATGTTTCTAATACATTATGTGGAAGACATATTGTTGATTGGAAATAATGTATCTTTTATTAACACATATTAAGAATTTCATCCCGATGAAAGACTTAGGCAAAACCCAAATATTTGGCATCAATAGACGCTAATATGGTTGTGCCAGAAGTACATAGACGAGATATTGAATGAGTTCAATATAGAAACTACAAGAAAAGGTTCTTGTCGCACAGAAAGGATCGAAAGAGTTCAATGTTGATGATATATTCAAGTGTATTGACATTTGTTAAAGTGAAACAAATAATCAAGTATAGATTGATACTTGATGTATGAAATCACAAAGAGTATTTATATCAATCATACTGTGATATGTACAAATCCAGATATGTCCTATGCTCTAAATGTTGTGAGCATATACCAGAATGATTTGTAAGATTATCATTGGACAATAGTAAGGATATTCTTATGATCTTTTGGAAGAACTAAGAGTATATTATTTGTAGAAGTGACAAATAGATGGTTAGTTCATTGTAAAAGTACTACATTGATACTAGCTTTGTCACAAAGTACAAATTAAGTTTATCTCAATCTAAACTAAGGGTGGCACAATATAATGGAAAGTGAGTTCCATAATGGATTTGGATGAGTTCCAAAGTTAAGACATTTTGACAAATACTACAACAAAAGGCTAAGTATATGACTGCTATTATAGCAGCAAAAGAGGGCATTTGTGTCAAGTAGTTTGTTATCAAACTAGGTGTAGTTCACAGAGGGATAATACTATGAAGATATATTGTGCGACAATATTATCAACATGTTTTAACCCCAAAGAACTAAAGGTCACACCGAAAGACCAAATTTATACAAATCCATCTCATTAGAGAATGAGTGATGCGTAGAGCATAAAGACATGCAATTACACGGACTGGAAGTGTCGGATCAGGAGATCGTTGACCACTAGCAATCGTGTACATACAACACCGGAAAGCCATAGGTGTTATATACACAAAGGTTTGAAACTAGATTATTGACTCTAGTGCAAGTGGGAGACTGTTGGAGATATGCCCAAGAGGCAATAATAAAGTGGTTATTATCATATCTTCACACTTATGATAAATGTTTACATACCATGCTATAATTGTATTAACCGGAAACATTAATACTTGTGTGATTTGTAAACTAAAATAAGAGTCCCTAGTAAAGCCTCTTGTTAAACTAGCTTGTTGGCTAATATATGATCATGGTTTCCTGATCATGAACATAGAGATGTTATTAACAATAGGATCATATCATTAGGAGAATGATGTCATGGACATACTCCTATAGATAAGCGTAGCATAAAGATCAAGTCATTTCAATAGTTCAATTGCTATATGCTTTCTGATACATAGTAACCTAATTCCTTCGACCATGAGATCATGCATATCACCTTTACCGGATGGATGCTTTGATGACATCAAACCCCACACCGTAACTGGGTGGCTATAAAGGTGGCATTGAGTGTTCGGAAAGTATTGGTTGAAACACATGGATCAAGAGTGGGATTTGTCCATCCATATGACGGATATATATACTCTGGGCCCTCTCGGTGGAATGTCATCCAATTAGCTTGCAAGCATGTGACTGGCTCACAAGGGATCACATATCACGGGAACGAGAAAAGAGTACTTATCGGTACGAGGTTGAACTAGGTATGTAGAGATCTGAGCGATCATAACCTCGGATAAGTAAACTATCGTGAGACAAAGGGAAATTGGTATCGTATGTAAGTGGTTCATTCGATTGCAAAGTAATCGTAGAAATATGTAGAGCCATATGAATTTCAGATTCCTCTATTGGTTATTGTTAGGAGAAGTGTCTCGATCATGTCCGCATAATTCACGAACCATAGGGAGACACTTAAGGATTGACGTTGTTTGAGTAGTTATGGTATTATGAGAAAGAGACCGAATGTTGTTGAGTCTCGGATGGGATCCGGATATCACGAGGTGATCCGGAATGGTCCGAATAAGATTCATATAAGGAAAGTCCCGTTTGGAGTTCGGGAATGATTTGGTGTTTTCATCGGAATATTCTAGAAGGTTTGAATGTCCGCACTCTGGAGGAAGGGTACATGAATGTGTCATTACATATTGGAATGATTGCATCATGTACTAAGTGTTCTCGCTGTTCCAAATAAAGGATTAAATTGAATCCTAAAACTGAAAAGTCAAATGGCCAGTTTGAAAGTCAAACGGCTAAAACAGGAAAGTGAGGGAAACAAGCAAGAGGAGGTTCAAACCGACTTGGGGGAGGAGTCCCTCCTCTCCAAGCCGGCGCACCACCTATTCCGAGTTGGGGAGGGACTCCCCTCCCTCCCCTTGGCCGCCGGCCCTCCTTCACCTATAAGAGGAGGGGCAGGGCCTCCTCCTCTAGACACACAAGTTCCTATCCTCTAAATCTAAACCCTAGCCCTAGACTCGGTTTAGAGCCGCTTTGGTTTAGAGCTTCTAATTGCACTAGCCTTGGATTAGAGCCTTCTAATTGGTGTGTCTAAACCCTAGACCACTAATAGCTCTCTCTCATACTCCACCATACTCGCTCGGCTTAAGCGAAGCCTGGGATCTCCCTCTACTTAGGTACCACGCCGTTGTCTTTGCCGAATCGCGAGGAGAGTGCTACAACCTCCATTTCTTTGGAACAAGGGAGAGGAAGGTCTTCGTCGAAATCTGAACCTGTGACCCGAATCTTGAGCTGCCGAATGCAGCGCCGGAAGGATCGTCTACGATCCTGAGATCGGAAGAAATCGACTACATCACCCACGAGAATCCGCTCTCGTTAACCGCTTTGGAATCTTCGAGGGTAAGTTATTCCATCGACTCGTTGCTACAATCTAGTAGATAGATCTTGGTTTGTTTGTTTGTATGCGATAGAAATTTTTTGTTTTCCATGCTACGAACCCCTACAGCCTTGATCTACTACTTCACCAAAAGAGATCTTCATTTCCCCCTCATTCACTTGAGGGCCCCTTTGCTATAGTGTTTTCTTGGAAACCCTAGTTCTAGATTTGGTTCTTACAAGCTTGTATTTGATTGTCTTGATAGCTTGCTTGTATTTGGGAGCCTCCAATTAAGTTGTGGATGTGTGCCCCAAACTTGTAAAGGTGCCGGCTTCCACCTTGAAGGTTGCCGATATAGTGGAAGGTGGATCGATCCCGTTGGGGTGAGATTCATCGGAGAACAAGGGAGGCCTCTCGTGGCGTTGGTGGTTTGAAACCACCCCCTCTCCAAACGTAGACGTACTTCCCCTCAAAAGGAAGGAACTACGGGAAACAATTCCTTGTGTCTCCGCGTCCACCACTTTGGTTACTTCTATCCTTTACCGCACTTCACTTATTTGCTCTTGTTTAGTATTGTGTTAGCTAGGGCTTATTTGTCATTTAGGTAAATTCACCTTAGTTGCATTATCTAGAGAATTTACCTTATTGTCAAACCCTAATTTGAAAAAGAAGAAAATTTGAAGTAACATCTATTCACCCCCCCTCTAGGTGCCCATACGATCCTTTCAATTGGTATTAGATCCTCGGCTCTTTATTTGGGCTTTACCGCCTAAATAATATGGGTAGCCGTGAAGGGGATGGTGATGGTGAGCCCACCACGGTGACCATGGAAGATCTCAAAAACTTGGAAACAAGATTGAGCTCTTCCTTGGTCAACGAAGTCAAGAAGATGCTTGAGCAACTTCTTAAAGACAAAGATGGCTCATCATCCCCCTCTCCTCAAGAGGATCCTCCATCCGCTTTACCAAAAGGGAATACTCCGGTATCCCCCGAGGATATGATGGTAAGGGGTAAACAAGACAACACTAATTCCTCCACACAAAATGATGGGGGGAAGGGTGAGAACCGTGATTCATGGTACTCTCCCGACCCTCCAATCCCTCACCCTCATGTATACAATAGAGGTGACCCACCTAAGCTTGAAGAATCTGCTACTTTTGCTCAATGGCAATCACTAAGAGAACTCATATGCGCAGCTCTTGCATTGAATTATGTAACATCATCGAGCATGGACTCTTTATATGGGATCCAAACAACTTGACAAGAAGAGAGGTTGTCAATAGTCAACTCAATGCCACTGCCTTGCATATGATTCAACAAGGATTGGGTACAAAGGATTACCCACACATTGATTACTTTAGCATTGCCAAGGAAGCTTGGGATGCCCTCACTATATTGTTTGTTGGAAATGAGAATATGAGGAGGAACCGGTATGATGCACTAAGCAATGAAGACGAAGGCTTCTACATGACGGAAGGTGAAGATCATGAAGACATGTACCGAAGGCTCAAGACCATCGCCACCGCTTTTAGAAATGTGGGTGCCTCACATGTGGATGATGCGTGGATAAAAAGGAAATATGTGATTGCACTCATGCCCTTTGAGCCCACCGACTTGAAGAGCCTACAAGGAAGACATAACCACCATCTCATGACTTCCAATGAAGTTATGCAAGAGATGTCCGCTTTTAAAGTTGCCGCCAAGAATGCCAAAGATGCCCGTGCTCGTGCCCTTGGTATGAGCAATGTTGTCAACGTTGCTTTGAAGGCCAAAGTTGTGGACTATGGGGATGAAGATGATAGTGTTGAAGGACTCTCCATGGACCACCGCGATGAAGTCAAGATTGCTCATAGTCAATATATGGCCTTGTATGCAAAGAACTTTTGGAAGAACCCTGCCAAGGCCAAGATGGAAATGCAACGAAGAAGCAACCCAAATGGGAAAAGAGAAAATACCACTAGATTGAGAACTTTCTTCAATTGTGGTGACCGCTATCACTTTGTGGCAAGTTGTCCCTATGAGAAGAGAGAAGATCATGGTGGTAATATTGTGATGAATAAGACTCTCAAAGCATCTTACAAGAAGCCCTTCATCAAGAAGAATCCCATCAACAAGAAGTCGGGAGAAATTGTCTTGATCACTCATGAAGAATACTCCTCCGATGATGAAGATGATGAGGAAGAGGAAACTTCCAATGGTGTGGTGGCTCTAGCCACTACTTCTACTCCTACATTCTCACACTTCGATTCTCCAAATGAGATTTCCCCCATCAAGAACGTCACTTGCCTTATGGCAAGAGGAACGGAGGTATCCTCATCATCTCACTCTACTCCCTTAGCTAATGATGAAATTGATGATGAGATGTCTCTTGATGTTAAAAAGGAATTAATTGCCTTTGATGAGTTTATAACTAACCTACAAAGAGATGCTAATATACATTTTGGAAACATCTTAGATCAACTTTCCCATACACAAGAGCTCCTAGATGTAAGATGTAAACTTGGGCATGAACACATGGTTGAGATAGAGGCTTTAAACAATGCTCTAGAAGAAGAACAAGAGACTAGGATGTCTCTTGAATTAAAATTTGAGGGGCTTAATGAGGCCAATGACATTATAGTTAATAAACTCATCAAAGAAAGTGAGCATGCAATTGCTAAATGCAAAAGGGCTAAAAAGGACAAGATTGAGTTTGGTGTGGTTCATGAAAAACTTGCCGGGGACTTTAGTTTGCTTGAAAAAGCTCACAAGGCTTTGGAAAGTGAATTCTTGTCACTCACAAAGTCCCATGAAACACTTCAAACTCAATTGGCCAATATTCCTTCACCTAGTAACTCCATTCCATCTAGTAGTACAACTATTCTTGAAGAAAATGCTAGGTTGAAGGGGGAGCTAGCCAAGGCCACATTTCCACAAGGCAACAAGTCCATTGATGATCTTTTGAGTAAGAAAAGGCTTTGTGGTGAAAAAAGGGGGCGTTGGTTTTGTCTCCAAAACAAGAAGAAGAAGAACAAGAAGAATAAGGCCAAGCCCGCACAAGAGACCAACGAGGTCATTGTGGATAGTAAGACCACAA
This sequence comes from Avena longiglumis, assembly GCA_030063025.1. NCBI lineage: Eukaryota > Viridiplantae > Streptophyta > Magnoliopsida > Poales > Poaceae > Avena > Avena longiglumis. The sequence continues at coordinate 484,449,005 of CP125974.1, forward strand.
GTGGTAAAACTATGTCTCATGATGACTTTGCGGGAAGTGTTAACCCTCACTATGTTCTAATGCGTGATTATTATGGTGATGTGTCTGCACAATATGTTGGCCCATATGGTGGTTATATTGCTTGGACTATTTGGGTTCCCAAGACCCTTGTTACTAACAAAAGAGGACCCATTGAAAAATGGGTACCTAAAAACTAGCTTGATCTTTTGTAGACATATGCTTCTGGAGGGTCAAAGTGGGTGCTTGATAGTGGTTGCACGAGTCATATGACCGGAAGCTCGTCTATTGTCAAGGACTTAAAGCCAAATGATGATCAAATCACCGTGACATATGCTGACAAGTCAAAGTCTAAGGTAATGGGTTTCGACAAGGTAGTGGTTTCTCATGACATCGCACTCGTGAACGTCATGCTTGTTGAGACCCTTGGATACAATTTACTTTCAGTATGTGCTCTTGTAAATATGGGCTTTGCCGTCTTTATTGATATTGATATTGTGGTCCTCTTGTGGAGCAAGTATCTCAAGGTCGATTTCATTGGGTACGTCGAGCATGACTTGTACATGGTGGACTTTTCAGGGCAAGCCACTACAAGTGCGATGTGCTTATTCGGAAAGGCCGATGTGGGTTGGTTATGGCATCGCCGACTAGCCCATGTCAATATGATAAATTTGCAAAGTATCCACAAGGAGGGCCATATTGTTGGACTAAAAGAAAATGTTTCCTTTGCCAAAGATCATGTTTGCAGGGCATGTGTTCTAGGGAAGATGCATGATGCTCCTCACAAGCCTAAGAACCGAATCAAGTCAACCAAGATCTTGGAGCTCCTCCATGTGGACCTCTTTGGCCCTCCATCTCATGCAAGTCTTGGTGGGAAGAAATATTGTTTGGTGATTGTTGATGACTTTTCAAGATACTCGTGGGTATATTTCTTCAAGTTGAAGAGTGAGACCCAAAATACCTTCATCAACTTCATCAACATGGTCCAACATCAATACAATCTTCCCGTGTTGATCATAAGAAGTGACAACGGCACCGAGTTCAAGAACTACACCTTGAATGATTTCCTTAGTGATGAGGGGATAAAACATCAATATTCCGCTCCATACACCCCTCAACAAAATGGTGTGGCCGAAAGGAAGAACCGGACTCTTATTGAGATGGCTAGGACCATGTTGGCGGAGTTTAAATCTCCATACAACTTTTGGGATGAAGCCATCTCCACCGCTTGCCATGCTTCAAACCGGCTCTACCTCCGCAAACAAATCAACAAGACTCCATATGAAATACTTACCGGTAACAAGCCCAACATATCTTACTTTCGGGTGTTCGGTTGTAAGTGTTTATATCTCATTAAAGGTGTTCGTTTGTACAAATTCGAGTCTAAAGCATTAGAGGGTATTTTTGTTGGCTATGGTCTCGAATCTCATACTTATAGAATCTATGATAAGCTCTCCGGAGCCGTCATAGAATCTTGTAGTGTGACCTTTGAAGAATATGATGGTCCCCAAGGGGGGCGTGTTGATGCTTGTGATGCAGATGATGAAATGCCTCAGGATGCCATAGGAATAATGGGTGTGGGATATATCCTCCCCGTTGAGGAACCCCTTATGGCGGATCGAGAAGAACTATTCTCCACTCAAGGGGAGACCTCATCTTCACAACCTCAACATGATCCATCCACCGAGGAGGACAATGACTCAAGCCAAATACATGATGTGGACCCTCAACATGTTGATCAAATTGACAACTCTAGTCAAGGGGAGCTTGATTCTTTCTCCAAGATGTCAAGTGGTGCCAAGACAATTACTCAAGGAAGATTCGTACAAACTGCCTTGAGACAAGCTCAAATTGATGCTAGAAGAGAACTTAATCAAGACCAAGGTCAATCTTTGTCTCTTAATGAAGAGAATGATTCCGGTGATGATCAAGGTCAAGTTGATGGTCAAGACGAGGACCAAAATGATGAAGAGGGTCCCCTAAGAAACAACACGGAGATCCATGCTCGTTGCGAAGCTAGAAAGGAGAGAATGTTGGAGTTAAGAGACCACACTCTACAAAATGTGGTTGGTGACCTAAGGAAAGGCATCTCCACAAGAGCACAATTGAAGAGGTTCAGTGAACACCAAGCACACATCTCCATGATTAAACCAAAGAAAGTGTGAGAAGCTCTTGAAGATTCGGATTGGTTGGAAGATATGCACAAAGAGCTCAACAACTTTGAGAGAAACAAAGTATGGAAGTTAGTTGAGAAGCCAAAGGATTGCCGCAATGTTATTGGAACAAGGTGGATATTCAAGAACAAGCAAGATGAGCATGGAATTATAGTAAGGAACAAGGCTAGATTGGTTACACAAGGGTTCTCTCAAATTGAAGGCATTGACTATGGAGAGACTTATGCACCCGTGGCTCGCCTTGAGTCCATCCGTATCATTCTTGCTTATGCTGCACATCATAACTTCAAGTTGCAACAAATGGATGTAGAAAGTGCATTTCTTTATGGTCCATTAAATGAGTTGGTGTATTTAAAGCAACCCCCAGGATTTGAGGATCCCAACTTTCCAAACCATGTCTACAAACTCGATAAGGCGCTCTATGGGCTCAAGCAAGCCCCTCGCACGTGGTATGAGAACCTTAGAGAGTTGTTGTTTGACCGTGGATTTGAGGTTGGGAAAATTGATCCCACTCTTTTTACTAAGAAGGTCAATGGGGAGATTTTTGTATGCCAAATATATGTTGATGATATTATCTTTGGCTCATCTAACAAAGCTTTTAATGATGAATTCTCAAAGCTTATGACTAGTAGGTTCCGAATGTCTTTGATGGGGGAGTTGAGAGTATTTCTTGGTTTTGAGATCAAGCAAGTTAGAGGAGGGAAATTCTTCAATCAAGCCAAGCATACTCAATATATGCTCAAGAGATTCAAAATGCAAGATTTAAATGGAGCTCCTACTCCCATGGCTACAAAGAATCATCTAGAACAAAATCCAAATGGTAAAGATGTGAATCAAAAGGTATACCGGTCTATGATTGGTTCTTTGCTTTACCTTTGTGCATCTAGACCCGATATTGTGTTGAGTTTAGGTGTGTGTGTAAGATATCAAGCGACTCCTAAAGAAAGCCATTTAATGGCGGCCAAGAGAATCTTTCGATATTTAGTTCATACCCCATTTTATGGTCTTTGGTATCCTCGAGGCTCAACATTTGCTCCTTTTGGATACACGGATTCGGATTGGGAGGGTGATAAGGATGATAGAAAATCAACATCCGGGGCTTGCCAATTCCTTGGTAGGTCCTTGGTATGTTGGTCTTCTAAGAAGCAAAATTGTATATCTCTCTCCACCGCCGAAGCCGAGTATGTGGCAGCTGCTAGTGCTTGCATCAAATTGCTATCGATGAGGAAAACTTTAAAGGAATACAGTGTCCATTGTGACAAAGTGCCTCTTCTATGTGACAATGAAAGTGCCATCAAGATTGCCCACAACCCGGTGGATCACACAAGGACAAAGCATATTCAGATTCGCCATCATTTCATTAGAGATCATGTTGCTTGAGGTGATATTGATCTATCATATGTGTCTACCAAAGATCAACTTGCCGATATGTTCACGAAGCCACTTGATGAAGCAAGGTTTTTATATTTGAGGAATGAACTAAATATCATAGATTCAAGGAGCTTAACTTGATTATCTTGCATTCTCACCTATGATTCGACCCATATTTGGTTTAGGTGTAGGCATGGATATAGGGGGAGTGCGGTCCTAATTGATTGGACTATCCCTCCCCCCATTATGCCCAAAGAAATAATAATCATTCCTCTTAATATTATTTTGTGATATGTGAGCTTAAATGATGAGTTTCGGTAATGGACCCAAGATATATCTTCGTGGTGCCAAGCCGAGTATACTCATATATGGTGGCCTAGGCCACCGCCCTCTCTCTTTCGAGAGGTTTGCGTTTACTCGTATTTGTCATCCTTTGAGTTGTTTCGTTGATCTAGGTACAACCGCCCCTTCTCTCTCACTTTTAATTTCCTCATTGGATCTAGGTTTTGCTTAGATTTGTGAAGAAATTGACATGTTGTGAGGTTGTACCGCCATACTTCCCTTGTTACTTAGTAAAATCGATTCACAAGAAACTGATGCAGTTTAATAGCATCAGTCAAAGGAATTTTCAAAAATAAAGGTTTCATCCACTCACAAAACTTTATGTAGTGTTCTTCCTCCTTTGACTTGTGTTTTCTTACCTGAAAAAGGCATAGTTTTTTGCACCCAAGGTTCTCTCTCTTTACCATGTTTATTAGCAATAAAAATTTCCTTTGTGTACCTAGTGTTCTTAGTGTGTTTTTCATGTTCTTCCTCAACTTCCTCCTTATCAGGAGACTCATCATTATTACCACTCTTAGTTTTAGCATCAGAGACAATATACTATTAGGATATACAGCAGGTTCAAGTGGTTCCTCAACTTTCTTATGTTTCCTTTTCTTCCTCTTACGAGGACTACCACTATCCTCCCCTTGTTGGGAATCCTGCTCTATTATTTTAGGGTTTCCTTCAGGATATAAAGGATCTTGAGTAGCTGCACCACTCCTAGTTCTAATTCCATAAGCATGTCTATTTCCTGAAGCATTAACTAGCATATCCTTTTGCACCTTAGCAAGTTGATCAAGTTGAGTTTGAATCATTTGAAAGTGTTTACAAAGCATTTTAATATCATTAGAAGTTCTTTCTACAATATCTTTCAACTCATGGATAGCCCTAGAGTTTTCCAATAAATGATTCTGAACTTGTTTATTAAAGTTACCTTGTTTAACAATAAATGTGTCAAGTTCCTCTAAGCATTGATCAAGAGGCTTACCATAATTAATATCACCTTTCATTAAATTGGAGAGAGTGTACCTCAATAGTAGATGAGTGGGGAATTGGCTTACATAATTCTTCTATAGGAGGTAGATTCTTCACATCTTCAGCTCTAATACCTTTCTCCTTTAGACACTTATTAGCTTCCTTCATCACTTCATCATTTAATGCAATAACTCCCCTCTTCTTTGTTGTTGGTGGTGGAACTGGTTTAGGAACATTTGGTTCAGGAGTAATAGGCTCAGGTGTATTCAGCTCAGTTGAAGTCCAATCATCATAATTCTTGCTTATCTTGTTCATTAATTCTTCAGCATCTGTAGGAGTCCTTTTCCTGAAAACACAATCAGCAAAGCTATCTAGGTAGGTCATAGAATCATCAGTTAGTCCATTATAATAAATATCAAGCAACTCATTCTTAGGTAATGGACATCCAGGATATGCATGAATCAAGGAACATAATCTTTTCCATGACTCAGGCAATTTCTCTTCTTCTTCCTATTTAAAATCAAAAAGTCTCTACAAAGCAGCATGTCTAGCACTGGGAGGAAAATATTTATGGAAGAAAGAAGCAATCAAGCAATCAGGGCTATCAATGGAACTAGGAGGTAAGCTATTAAACCAAGCCCTAGCTTCTCCTTTTAGTGAAAAAGGGAAGATCTTAGCAACAAAGTACTTGCGCATCTTAAAATCATCAGAGAACAAAGCACTCATAGTAGAAAGATCATTCATATGATCCACAACACTCTCGTTTTCAGTACCACAAAAATGTTCTTTCTCAACAATATCTAAATAAGATAAATCAAGAGAGAAATCATAATCTTTATCTTTAATATCTATGGGAGAGGTGGCAAACTTAGGATCATAGGACTTCTTAGGTATAATAGTATGTCTAGCAAGGATACTCTTAATAGCACTAGCACCATGTGTGTTTCGGCACTCTTCAACAAATTCATCAGTGAGCTCTATGTAACCATCATTAATATCAAAACAATCACTAGACTCAGGTGAGCTAACAGGTGTAACAGTGTATTCACTAGGAGTTTCGGTATTTCCTAGACTAGCCATAGTAGCATCTGGAAAAGGACCTAATGAACCACTCGCATCAAGCACAGTAGAAGTAACATCATGAGTATCAAAAGCAGTTTCAGATTCAACAGTAGTAGCAGTGTGTGTAGCATGAACATGTGGTGTTGGTGTGACAAGCTTACTTATAACAGACGGCGAATCAAGAGCAGCAGAGGTGTTTAGGACTGTACCTCTTCTTGTAGTGGATGGTAAAATAGGGAACTTTCCATCATGAGATTTCCCCATGATGAAAGGAGTAGCAGTGAAAAATAATAGATCCAAGTGAACTTACAAATAAAGCTATGCTCCCTGGCAACGGCGCCAGAGAATAGTCTTGATGACCCACAAGTGTAGGGGATCGCAACAGTCTTCGTGGGTAGTATTACCCAATTTATTGATTCGACACAAGGGGAGCCAAAGAATACTTGCAAGCCTTAACAACTGAGTTGTCAGTTCAGATGCACCTAGAAATAGTTCTTGCTCACAGAAGTTTATCAGTAGCAACAGTTTGGTAGTAGCAACAGCAAAGCAACAACAGTGGTAACAACAACTGTGAAACAAGAGCAATAGTAACATTAACGGTAACAGTAGGATTCGAGTGCGGTAGGCATAGGGATGGATGGACGGGCATTGCATGGATGAGTCTAAACATGTAAATTCAAGGTCTAGGGCATTGCAGATAAATAATAACAAGCATCCAAGTACTAAACAATCCTAGGCATGTGCTCCAAATATAGTCATACGTGCTCGTAATGAGAACTTGCACGACATCTTCTGTCCAGCCAGCCCGTGGCAGCGGGGCCTCTAGGGAACTACTGGCAATTAAGGCGCTCCTTTTAATAGAGCACCGGAGCAAAGCATTAACACTCCATGAACATATGTGATCCTCACACCACAGCCATCCCCTCCGGTTGTCCCAATTATTGTCACTTTGGGGCCTTCGGATGACAATGATATGTGTACACAACTTGCAGATAAGATCATCAGCAATAATATCATAATGATTCAATAATAAGTTCAGATCTGAGATCATGGCACTCGGGTCCTAGTGACAAGAATTATGCACAACAAGTTGCAACAAAGTCAAATAGCACAAGAGATACTAGGCACTATGCCCTAACAATCATATTCGATTACATGATAGAACTCATCCAATCCCTACCATCCCCAAGCCTACAGCGGGGGATTACTCACTCATGGATGAGGGAAACATTGGTGGTTGATGGAGATGCGTTGGTGATGATGATGCTGATGATCATCTCCAAATTCCCCGTCCCGGCAGGGTGCCAGAATAGAGTTTCTGGTGGCGGCGGCGGAGCGGAACTCTTTCTGGAAAACTATCGAACCCCCCTCTGTTTTTAGGTCAGAAGGCAACTTATAGACGCAGAGGGAGGTCGAGAAGCTGCCTGGGGTGGCCAAACCTCCCCAAGGCATGGGGTCAGTGGGCCCGCGCCTGGGGTGGGTCTGACCCCCCAGGCCTCCCCTCTATCTCCCCTTCTGGCTCCGTGGATCTTCTGGTGAAATATAATTTTTGGCATATTTTCCGGGATTTTTCCCGATAGTTCATTTTCTGCACAAAAACAAGATACCAAGGTAATTCTGCTGAAAACAACGTCAGTCTGTGTTAGTTGTATCCAAATCACACAAGTTTAGAGGAAAGCTGTCGTGGGAATGGTCACGGCAGATGCTGCAATCGGCAGCGAGTAGTAGAACGAGGGGCAAGGGCGGCCAGCCATCTGCGGTGCGAGATGAGGGCAAAGACACAGGGTTTTACCAGTTCGCCCCGGAGAGGGTAAAGACCTACTCTGCTAGATTGTATTATGGAGGTGGTACAATGGGCGAGCTCGGCTAGGCGTAGTCGCTTGGTGTATGATGGAACGTATCTCTACTCGCCTATAGGGAGGTTTATATAGGCTCACCTCCCTAGGGTTTACATATCTCAACCGATTCAGTTAAAGCTTTGCCGTTTAACCTAATCCGATAGGCCTATCTACTACTTTGGGCCTTACCTTCGATCGCTTGGTTCCTTGCTGGGCTTCAATCCAGTCGCCGTCTTGCAGGCCCACTCGCCAGTCTTGGGCCAGTCGGAAATGTCCTGCTGGGTATACCCCGGTAAGCATATCCCCATCAGTAGTCCCCGAGGCCGCCGTCGATTAGGCATAGGTGGCTGCTGGCAGTCGGAGTATACGGCTTCAGAGCGGACATCCAGTCGAATCGTCGGCGGGCTCCTATAAAGAGGAGAAACCAATCATCCGGGTCGCAGCTTTTGGCGTGTCGAGTTGGCAAAACACTGTCATAGTGAGAGGGTCGGCGAGTCGAGTGGCCGAAGTTGGACCGTTAACCGTGGTCAAACTAGCCGTTGGGGTAATCCAACGGTAACTTTTGGCGTAATCACCGCGTAGTAACGGCTCCCTGATTTGGCGGGTAACAACCGCTATATAAGAGGAATGGCAGGCGATCAGAGAACCACCTTCTCACCATTTCCTTCGACTGCGCGCACCTTTCGCCTCCCTTCGCATCGCGATCCAGCCGACCTGAAATCCCCCGACCCCCAGCAAATCTCTCTGCCATGGCCCTTTCCACCGAGCCGTGGGGTAGATCTAAGTGCGCACGCTGGCTTCCGCCGAGGCGGGATCTTGCGAGCCGGCTGTTGGCGCATTCCCGCAGCCGGAGAGACGACCCCGAATCCGCGAGAGAGGGAGCTCGTCTGCTTCACCAGCCACCTTGAACGGGGGCTATGGTTCCCCACGTCCCTGTTCTTCCGGCGCTTCTGTGCCTACTACGGGATCCATCCTTCTGATCTGGGTCCCCATAGCATCGAGCAACTCGCCATCTTTGTGGCGTTCTGCGAATGCTACTTGGGCTGCCGGCCCTACTTCCCCTTATGGCAAGATCTGTTCCACGGACGGATCAGTCGCGAGGAGGCGGGCGGCCCAATGCTGGCCCCAGGCGGCCTAACCTTCCAGCTCAAGTCGAAGGCTTCATTCTTCGACCTGATGTTGCCCGCCAAGGCAGCGAGCGACTGGAAGAAGTCGTGGTTTTACGTAGCCGAGACGACCCCGGAGGGCGAGGCAGCGATCCCGAGGTAGTCCGCCAATCGGTCCGAGCCGCGCCGTCTCCAAGTCGGCAAGCTCCCCAACGACCAACGGATGGTCGTCGACGAGATGCTCCAGACCATCATGATGCGAAGAAGAAGGGCCTCAGACGATAAACCTGTACAACCTGGCTGGCTCGGCGGCGGCCGTCCGCTTCTCGGGCGAGCACTACATGTACCAAGACACGGGCGGGAAGACTCGGCGAAGGCCTGCCTCGGAAAGTGGAAGCTGGAGGACTACTTCCAGCTGAAGAAAATCACCAGCGGTGTGCACGGGCCTTACAGTCGGGTCGCCTATACCGCAAAGCGTCTAGCCCCAACGGTAATCGCCTCACTTCATTCGCAGTCGCAGTTTATGCAGTCGCGGTAATTTTAATTTCATCTTGTATTCATTGCAGTTATTCCAAGTGGTGGAAGGATGGCTCCCACCTTCGGACGATGAGAACTCGAGCTCGTCCGTCCAGGACATGGGCGAGTCGCCTCCTGCCAAGGGCAATGCCGGGAGCGACGAGGGCAACAGCGACGAAGAATCCGAAGAGGAAGTCGCCCCACTGCTCCGCAAGACCCGTGGTCAACGTCAACGAGAGCTTGAGGCAAGTAAAAGCCTCGAGCGTCACGATGACGATGACGAGCTTCCAGAAACCACCTCGCGCCGCCAGGCGACTCCGTCGAAAAGGAAGAAGAAGGAAAATGAGGTGAAGGCACCTCCGAGGAAGACGAAGACCAAGCCGACGAGGCCGGCCTCACCGCCACATTCAGCGAGCAGTTCTGACGCCCCCAGCCCGGCCAAGGACGAGGCACCGCCAACGACAGCCGCGTTGGACACTGCCACCATCGAGGTGCCCCTGGCGTCGATGCCTCCGCCATTCGCCCCAGTCTCTGGGATGGGGGATGCTTCGGCCGTAGCGACTTCGCCTCGTAGGGAAGCTCCTGTCGAAGAGGTCACAGAAGCTCCGGTTGCAGCCTCGACGACGAAGAAGCCGTCCGTGTCTTGGGCACGCGACGTCCTTGACATGGGGCTCAGCCGCCGACTGGGCCCTGAACTGGAGAAGCCAGCCGGCCTCCGTACGGGGCTACGCTTAATTCCGGTCGCCAAGTGAGTACACTCGCCTTCCTTTGTCTTCCATAATCGCTTGAATTATCTTTCTTACATGATTGTTGAACAGGACCGGGGTGAAAAGGATGGGCCATCCAACCGTGGCTAAGGTGCCACCCGTCGTTAGCGAGGAGGACCCTTCCCGCAAGAGGAAGGCGGACGAGATCGTCGTCTCTGCGGATGGCGGCAAGAAGGCCAAGGGTGACGCTGTCGTCACGATTTCCGACGACACAGCGGTCGCGCCAGCTGGACCCGCAACGGAGGCGGCCGCGTCCACGAAGGAGGGCGCTCCGTTGCCTGGAACGGCCGAGCCAACCTCCTTTGGGGCAGGTGCCTCTATCGCCACCTTTCCGCGCTTCATGACCAAGGCGACCGCGGCGAGTGGAACTTCACCCTCGAGCCACGCTCCTGGGACCGCCGATGCTAAAGTCGACCAACGTCGTGGGCATACGCCAGCTCTCCTCGCGTCCGTGGACGCGATACAACTCCACGGCATGCTTGGCGCAGCCATCCAGGTACATCCAGTCCCCGAGGATCAGGTCGGTGCTTTGCAGCGGCCTGATTCTTTTAATGTCTTATTTTTACTTTCGCATCCAGTCCCCGAGTGCGCACGCGCTGAATTTCAGCGGGTGGGCACTTAGGAATTTCTTTGAGTACTTGTCCCCGAGTGCGCACTCGCTGAATTTCAGCGGGTGGGCACTTAGGAATTTTTTGATTGCCAGTCCCCGAGTGCACACTCGCTGAATTTCAGCGGGTGGGCACTTAGGAATTTTTTGATTGCCAGTCCCCGAGTGCGCACTCACTGAATTTCAGAGGGTGGGCACTTAGGAATTTTGCTTTGATTAACCTTTTTGGTGATGTGCAGGGTCTGCAGCTTGAGTCGGCTGACCGATTGGCCGCGAAGCAGCACGCGGAGAAGGAGCTGGCCATCGTCCAGGAGGCGAACAAAGGGCTTCAGGCTGTTGCAGCAGAGGAAGCTCGTCGAGGCTTGTCCCGGTGAATTGGCGGCGGTGCAATCGGCTTTGAGTGCGGTGAACAATGGATCGCCAACCTTGAGCGCGAAATGCGGAGGCAAAGGAAGAAGCGAGCTCGGCTGACGGGCGAGCTAAGGCTGCCATTGCAGCCGCCGAAGAGGATCGCAAAGTGTCGGATGCCCTTGTTGCTGGGCTTCAGGACGACCATACGTCACTTCAAAGCTTCATCACGGAACTCGCCCGCCCGTTGATTGGTAAGTGCGTCTGCCCCTACCAGTGGTTGTGCCTTTTGTGGTGTCCGTCGTATTCATTATTGTCTTCTACTCGCAGGTCGCATCATCGATAGCACGGAAGAGGCGAGCTCGTTCGACGCGCGGCAATGTGTAAGCATGCTTTTCGACTCAGCGACGTTGTCGGCGACATGCATATGTGCCTATCTCCAAGAGATATCGCCCACGGAAGTGATTCCCAGCGACCTTGTTGAGGTGTGGAGGTATTTGGAGAAGGCGCCCGCGGTCGTTGAGTTCATGACGCGGTCGGCGTTTCGGCGTGGAGCGGCGACGGCACTTAGTCTTGGACTTGCCCACTTTCCCGAGGACTTCGACATCGATGATGTGACGAGTGGCTACCCATCGTCGACTGGCGCGGTGGAGCTTTCCGAGGTCTTCAAGTTGCAATATCGCGCCGCCGCGTACTCGGAGCGTGTATGGGCAATGGGCGACCTCCTTCCGTACCAGGAGACGGTCGTCGCGCCGAACGATCCCGAGCCGCCGCATCGTGATCTCAAGGTCGAGTAGCCCTTCCGTGCGGCGATGGCGGGTGAACTGACGACGTATCCGTCGAACCCGTACACGCCGTTCATCCGCAATCGCCGGGATGTTGGCGAGTCGTCATCAAAGCCTGCAAAGTAGGATAGTTTGCCTTTGTGGCGTTAGCAGCAGGTCTGCCATGCGGGCATATTTTGTAACATGAGACAATGCGACATGCAATCGAATGAGACATCATGTCTATTTTGGTATTTGTCATGTGTTTGTGATTGATGTTTGAACGAGTCCCCGAGCGCGTCCTCCCTTTTGTGGGGTTTACCTCGTATGTGATATGTTTGTTGTTTTTATGTGTTTTGTCATTGTGGTCGACTCGCCCGGGATCGGAGAGCCAGTCGCTAGGCGACTCCCTTGAGTGCTCTGTACTTTGTCGTTTTCCCTTGCGCGAACGAGGTCGGGTGGCCGAGTCCCCGAGCGTGGTACTTGGTTGTTCTAGGCGCGACTCGAGGGTGGTTGAGGACTTAGCGCGTTAGTTTGAGCGCGTCACTCCTTCCTGGCCCGTGGGGTCAGTCGCGTGGCGAGATCCTGGGCATGCTCTCCTACTTGGCGTTTTCCCGGACCACTCGCGATGAACTGGTCTTCAGTCCCCGAGTGTGGTACTTAGCCGTTCGAGTCGCTATGCCAAGGATGCGGAGGACCATGGTCGCTGTAAGAAGCGAAGGCAGTTGTCTTGGTTCGTAGAACCAGTCGAGCTAGGCGACTCCGATGGGGCTCCGGGTAGGCGTTTTTCATGGACGATGCAAGACCTGAGGTGACTCAGTGCTCTTGCACCGCACTACTTAGCCGTGCCGATCGCTGTACCAAAGGTTGACTTCTGCGGTTAGCGTATCGCTGTTATTACGAGTGCGAGTGGCACAAGACATGGAGAGTAGGCGCAATTTGCGGTAACCGTTTCTTTTTATTTCATAGCGACTGGAGAGTACATATGTGGGGTTCTAGGCGAACTTCCGTAGGAGGTTTACATTCCATGGTCGCCTGACGTCGAGTTCGCCGTCCCCGCGGACGTCGATGAGGTAGTAGGCGTCATTGCCGAGTACTCGCCCAATGGCGAATGGCCCTTTCCACGGAGGGGAGAGCTTGTGCATGCCCTTCTTGTCCTGGATGAGGCGTAACACCGGTCGCCTTCTTGGAAGGTGCGAAGTTTTCACCCGCCGGTGTGATAGCGGTGGAGTCCTATGGTAGATGGCGGTACGGGACCGAGCGAGGTCGCGTGCCTTGTCGAGCTGGTCGACTCCGTCTTGGCGCGCGAGTTCATTTGCAGCCTCCGTGTAGTGGACGACCCGTGGCGAGTCGTGCTCGAGATCGGTGGGCATGGCGCCTCGGCCGTACACCATGAAGAAGGGGTGAATCCATCGACACATTGACCGAGGTACGGATGCCCCAGATGACGGAGGGTAGCTCCTCGACCCATCAACCGGCGGTGCGCTCGAGGGGTACTTGGAGTCGCGGCTTTAGGCCGTGGAGGATGCTTTGGTTGGCTCGTTCTGCTTGGCCGTTGGACTCCGGGTGGGCGACCGATGCAAGGTCGAGCCGGATGTGGTGCTCTTCGCAGAATTCAGCCATGGCTCTCTTGGCGAAGTTGGTGCCGTTGTCCGTGATGATGCTGTTTGGGAACCCGTAGCGATATATGAGCTCGCGTAGGAACTTGGTGGCGGTCTTCCCGTCGCATTTCCGAACTGGATTGGCCTCCACCCACTTTGTGAATTTGTCGACCGCGACCAGCAGGTGGGTGTAGACGGAGGGGGCCTTCTTGAAGGGGCCTACCATGTCCATGCCCCACACAGCGAATGGCCAGGTGATGGGGATTGTTTTGAGCGCTGAGCTCGGCACGTGCGTCTGGTTGGCGTACTTCTGGCATCCGGCGCACCGCTGGACAATGTCCACAGCATCGGCGTGTGCGGTGGGCCAGCAAAAGCCATGTCGCATAGCCTTGGCGACCAGAGAGCGGGCGCCGGCGTGGTGGCCGCAGTCGCCGGAGTGGATATCGTGGAGGATCTTGCGTCCTTCGGGTTGGGCCACGCGTTGGAACACGCGGTGACATGCGCTTGTGGAGCTCGCCGTCGATGATGGTGTAGGACTTGCATCGGCGATAATCCGGGCGTCATATCTGCCCGCAAGGTGCCGTCTTCCGTGGCGATGTAGGGATTGGTCGATCGTCGGCTCGTTGTGAGTGCGACCAGGCTGCCTCTGGTTGGGCGGGACTCCTGTCGATCTCCTTGGGAGAGGCGATGGCTTGGTGATTGTGTCGAGGAAGACACCGGCGGGTGGTGCGAGTCGAGCCGACCCGATGCGAGAAGTGCGTCGGCCTCCTCGTTCTTCCGCTATCGATCCATTCGGAGTAGCCGTGAAGTGTCGCCCAACTTGTCCACGCTTGGCGATGCGCCGCCATGGTGGAGGCGTCCGGTGCCGGCGACTTGCCTCTGACGAGGTCGGAATCGCCGTAGCAGCGTAGGCGGTTAACATTCATCTCCTTGGCCGCTCACATGCCATGTAGTAAGGCCTCGTACTCGGCCATGTTGTTGGTGCAGGGTGTGAAGTCGAGGTGGAGGACGTAGCGGAGCTTGTCGCCCTTTGGTGAAGTTAGCATGATCCCTGCGCCTTCGCCGTCCGTGTTCTTGGAGCCGCCGAAGTGCAGGCTCCAGTAATGGAGGTATGGCAGCTTCTCTGGCTGCTGGGCCTCTTCCCAGTCGGCGATGAAGTCCGCTAGGGCCTGCGACTTGATAAACTTTTCGCTCGTATTTGATGTTGTGGACGCCGATCTCGGCGGCCCTTGGCGACCCCCGATCGCCTCGCTGATTCGAATGATGTCTTGCGGTGGTCTTTGAGACGACCGTGATCGGGTGCTCCTGGAAGTAGTACACCGGCCGCGACTCGATGAGGGCCTCACTGATGTAGTACACCGGCCGCTGTACTGGGCGCTCCTTTCCTTCCTCTGGTCGCTCGACGACCATCACGGCGCTGACGACGCGTTCGAAAGCCGCGACGTAAACCAGCATGGGTTCTTTGTCGGCGGGGGCGGCGAGTAGCGGTGCGGCGAGTAGCACCTTCTTGAGGTCGCGAAGCGCGTCGTCCGCCTCCTTGTCCCACTGGAAGGTGGGGTTCTTCTTGTCGGCGGTATAGGGGCATCGCCTTTTCGCCCGGGGATGAAGCGGCGAGCCGCTACGCCCGACTTACGGGCGTCGCGCGCACTCGGGTTTGCCGAGCCGGGCGATCGTGTCGATCTTCGTGGGGTTCGCCTCGATCCCTCGCTTGGAGACGACGTACCCCAGTAGTTGTCCTGCTGGTACACCGAAGGTGCATTTGCCTGGGTTGAGCTTTATCTTGTATTTTCGCAGGTTGGCGAATGTTTCCGCCAGGTCGGCGAGTAGGTCGCCCTGGCGAGCGGACTTTATGACCACGTCGTCGATGTAGACGTGGATGTTGCGGCCAATTTGGCTCGCGAGGCATTCTTTCATGCACCGCTGGTAGGTCGCCCCGGCGTTCTTGAGGCCGAAGGTCATGGCGGTGTAGCAGAAGGCTCCGAATGGCGTGATGAACGCCGTCTTCTCCTCGTCTTTGACAACCATTTTGATCTGGTTGTACCCAGAGTAGGCGTCGAGGAAACATAGCGATTCCGAGCCCGCGGTGGAATCGATAATCTGGTCGATCCGCGGGAGGACGAACTGCTCCTTTGGGAAGGCGCTGTTCAGGTTTGTGTAGTCGACACACATCCTCCAGGTCCCGTTTTTCTTCTCGACCAGGACTGGGTTTGCCAGCCACTTGGAGTATTTGATTGGCCGGATGAAGCCTGCAGCGAGTAGACGCTACACCTCCTCGGCGATTGCTCGGTGGCGCTCTTCATTGAAGGGCCGCAGCGACTGCTTGACGGGTCGCACTTTGGGGTCGGCGTTTAGTTTGTGCTCAGCGAGCTCCCTGGGGACACCAGGCATGTCAGAGGGCTTCCATGCGAATATGTGCCTGTTCTCACGGAGGAACTCGATGAGCGCGCCTTCCTATGCTGGGCTCATGCCCGTCCCGATCGTCACCGTCTGGCTGGAGTCGCCTGGGACCAGCTCGACGGTGCGGGTGTGCGTAGTGGCCTCAAAGGTTGAGGTGTTTGCGCCCTCCGAGTTGGGCTTCTTGAGTATGGTGGGGTCATCATTGTTGACCCCGCTCGCGTACTTGGCGAGCTCATCGGCGTGGCTGGTCTCCGCCGCGATGACGGCGTCGGCGAGCTCGGCTCCTTTGGCCTCGCACTCGGCGGCCATGTCGGGGTCGCCGTTGATGGTGATGACGCCGCACGGCCCGGGGAGCTTCATCGCCTTGTACGTGTAGTGGGGCGCTGCCGTGAACTTGGCGAACGCCTGGCGCCCCAGGACGCAGTGGTAGGGGCTGTCGAAGGGCACCAGCTCGAAGACGATCCGCTCGGTGCGGAAGTTTGCCGGTGTGCCGAAGGTGACTGGCAACGTGACCTTGCCGATCGGGTACGCCTTCCGACCGGGGACGATGCCGTGGAACGTGGTGTGAGTCGTCTCGATCATCGATTGCGGGAGCCGCAGTCGCCTGAAGGTGTCGAGGTACAGGATGTTGATGGAGCTGCCGCCGTCCATCAATATCTTGGGGAGCCAGTAGTCGCCGACCTTGGGCTTGACCACCAAGGCTACTCGGCCTGGGTACTCGATGTGTGGCGAGTGGTCTTGACGACTCCAGGTGATGGGCTGCTCCGACCAGTTGAGGAACTGGGGAACATCCACATGGGCCACCGCGTTGACGGCGACGGCGCGGGCGATGACCTTCTTCTCGCGCTTCGTGTTGAAGCCTGTGAAGGTATGGAGCGAGCCGGCCAATTTGCCGAATTTTCTGCCGTTTGGCGGGTCGTTGTCAAGGTCCTCCCGCGCTCGCCGTGCCTTCTCGATCTCCCTGAGGGTGTGGCAGTCAGCGGTGGTGTGCGTTGCGGGCTTCCCTTCCCTGCTATGAAACGCACATGGTTGGTTAAGGAGAGCCGCGGGGTCGAACCGTGGCTTGGCCTTGTAATTGCCGCCGTCGCGGCGTTGTCCTCCGTCGCGGCGGAAGCTCTTGGGCTCGCGTTGCGCATGCCCGACGTTGGCGACGAAGTCGACTCGCCCGTCACTGCGGTGCTTGCCGGTGAGGCGAGTGTTGCTGTAGTGTAGGTCGGACCGTCGTCCGCTGTCGTTGCCGCTCGTGCGGCGTTGACCTCCTGACTCGTCGTCAGTTTCCTGGTTTGGATCTTCCTCCGCGTACCGTTTGGCGATCTCGAGGATGTCGGGGATGTTGTCGAGTGTGCGAGAGTGTCGCTTGAGCTTGGAGACTAGGGGCTCGTAGCGGCACGAGGTCTTGAAGCAATGGATCGCGGTGTCCGGGTGGATGCTGACCGCGTTGTACCAGAGTTCTTGCCACCGTTGGACCCAGTTGCGGGTCGACTCGCGGGGTCCCTGGACGCATCGCTCCAGGTCGTCGATAGTGGTGGCGCGGGTGTAGGAGCACTCGAAGTGCCTGACGAAAGCGTCGTGCATCTCCTCCCAGGAGTATACCATCCCGAGGAGGTGTTGATCCATCGCTGCACGTCCCTCCATCATCGGGGAGGTAGCAGGCTAGCAGGTCGGTGTGGTCTGCGATCCCCATTGCCATGAGGTATGTGTCGAGCCAGACAGCGGGGTCGTACGATGGGTCATACTTTTCTATCTACTTCGGCGCCTTAAAGTTTGGCGGGTACTTCTCGCCTCGGATCATTGGTCCGAAGCACTTGGGGCCGAGTCGGCTGAGCGACCCCATGGGCTCGCCGTCGCGGCGATTGGTTAGGTTGTGTCGCAGGTCGTCGGGCTGGCGTGTGCGCCAGCTTTGATTGTTGATGATGTGGGTGCGGGCGTCGATGGGTTGACCGTTGGTGGCGACGAGGTTGGTCGCCGGCCTGGGGTCGTTGGTGGAGAGTGCCGCGTTCACGGGTCGGTGTTGGAGCTACAGTGGCTCCGGTGGTGGGCAGTTGAGTGTGTTTGCCACCATTGGGAGGCCGCTCGAGGCCGCCCTGCTTCCGAGGAACGCGAGTATATTCGACCTTGCGAGTCGGCGCCCGCTCTTTGCTGGTCGACGGCCTTTGCGAGCAGGGCCCTGACGTATTGGATCTGTAGGGCGCCGTCGCCGATGGCCGTGATGCTGTCGGCTGCTGCTCGGCCTGCCACGAGGTTGTCCATCGGGGTGAAGAACAGTGGGAGGCCGTTTGCGTCTCGCTCCCGTGAGGAGACTACTATCCGCGGCTGGTTCCTGGGGGGTGTGCGGTTGGGTGGAGGCGGGGCGCCCATCGCCGTCGATCCTGGCGGGGGTCGGGCGCTTCCTCCTGGTGGCGCATTCTCGCAGACCGCGTGCTCGGCCACGCGGGCCGGGTCGTTTTCGTCGTCGAAGTTCAGGGCGCGCCCCTGAACGGTGGGGTTCAGGCGCGACCTGATTCGCTGTTGGTGGTAGCGCGATAGCTCCTGTGCCGTCACCTGCTCGAGGCGGAATTTCTCACGCTCGGCTTGTTCCTTGCGCACCGCCTCCGCCAGTTTCAGGCGGAGTTCCTCGACCTCCGTTGCCGTGGCGTTAGGAGGGATTGGGGTGGAGAATGGATCCTCCGGCGGATCGGTGCCGGTCGCCGTGGCGACCGGTTCCGTCGCGGAGGTTGGCGGAATTCTCCGACCCGGAGTCGAATTCGAAGATCCCGAGGATGGAGGGGTCCTCGAAGTCTCCCACGTTGGAGACCTGAGTGATGGAGCCCGCGGGTGAAGCGCGATGTGATGCACCGGCGAGTGACGCCGGGTCGCCGAGTCGGCGTCGTCGTCGAGGCGTCTCCTGCGGCGGCGAGTTTCGGCCACGTTCTTTGTGGGCGAGTTGTACTCGGAGGCGAGGCGGTGGATCGTGCGGATCTGGCTCTCGGAGAGCCGATCGCGTGGCGGCGAATCGCGGATGCGAGCCGAATCCTCCGAGACGATGATGTCGGTGAGGCCGACGAAGAGGCTGATCGTGCCAATCGGCAGGATCACGCTGTGCGTGACGGGTCGCGCCGCCGGGACGTAGCTGCACGGCAAGATTTGGAGCATCTCGCCGATCGCTATCATGCGGCGGTGGCAAATCGTTGATGGGCGATTGGATCTCGCCACGGAACACCGGCGGACGGCCAGGCCCCACGGTGGGTGCCAGCTGTCGTGGGAATGGTCACGGCAGAATCTTGCAATCGGCAGTAGTAGAACGAGGGGCAAGGCGGCCATCTGCGGTGCGAGATGAGGCAAAGACAGGTTTTACCGAGTTCGCCCCGGAGGGTAAAGACCTACTCTGCTAGATTGTATTATGGAGGTGGTACAATGGGCGAGCTCGGCTGGCGGCGAGTCGCTTGGGTGTATGATGGAACGTATCTCTACTGCCCCTATAGGGAGGTTTATATAGGCTCACCTCCCTAGGGTTTACATATCTCAACCGATTGATTAAAGCTTGGTGCCGTTTAACCTAATCCGACTGGGCCTATCTACTCGCCTGGGCCTTCTGCTTCCAGTCGCTTGGTTCCTTGCTGGGCTTCAATCCAGTCGCCGTCTTGCAGGCCCACTCGCTAGTTCTTGGGCCAGTCGGAAACGTCCTGCTGGGTATACCCCGGTAACAAAGCCTTAACAACCGAGTTGTCAATTCAGCTGCACCTAGAAATAGTTCTTACTCACAGAAGTTTATCAGTAGCAATAGTTTGGTAGTAGCAACAGCAAAGCAATAGCAACAGCAAAACAAGAGCAAAAGTGACAGTAGCAACAAACAGTAGGATATGAGCATGGTAGGCATAGGGATGGATGGACGGGCATTGCATGGACGAGTCTAAACATGTAACTTCAAGATCTAGGGCATTGCAGATAAATAAGAACAAGCATCCAAGTACTAAAAATCCTAGGCATGTGCTCCATATATAGTCATGTGTGCTCGCAATGAGAACTTGCACAACATCTTTTGTCCAGCCAGCCCGTGGCAGCGGGTCCTCTAGGGAACTACTGGGAATTAAGGTGCTCCTTTTAATAGAGAACCGGAGCAAAACATGTGAACACATGTGATCCTCAAATCACAACCATCCCCTCCGGTTGTCCCAATTTCTGTCACTTCGGGGCCTTTGGATCCGGACAATGACATGTGTACACAACTTGCAGATAAGATCACAAACAATACTATCATAATGATTCAATAATAAGTTCGGATTTGGGATCATGGCACTCGGGCCCTAGTGACAACCATTAAGCACAACAAGTTGCAACAAATTCAAATAGCACTAATAGAGATACTAGGCACTATGCCATAACAATCTTATTCGATTACATGATAGAACTCATCCAATCCCTACCATCCCCATAGCCTACAGCGGGGGATTACTCACTCATGGATGAGGGAAACATCGATGGTTGATGGAGAGGCGTTGGTGATGATGATGGCGATGATCCTCTCCAAATTCCCGTCTGGCGGGATGCGAGCGGAGTTCACATCTGAATCTTGGTTTACGGTGGTGGCGGCATCGAACTCTTTCGAAAACGAAAACCCCTCGGTTTTTAGGTCAAGGGTAACTTATAGGCGCACGAGCCCGAGGTGCACGGGTGGCCGCACCCCTAGGGCAGTGGGCCCACCGTGCTGGCGGTGTGGGCCTCCCAGGCCTCCACTCTGTCTCGTCTTCTGGCTCCGTGGATCTTCTGGTGAAATAGGATTTTTGGCATATTTTCCGGGATTTTTCCTGATAGTTGATTTTCTGCACATAAACTAGACACCAAGGTAATTCTGCTGAAAACAGTGTCACTCCATGTTAGTTGTATCCAAATCACGCAAGTTTAGAGGAGAAACAATAGCAAAAGTGTTCGGGAATGTAGATACTTTTTGAACGTATCAATGGTAAAATGGTGCTTTTTTCTCTCTTTCCTCTTTTCAATGTCTCTCTTTTTGATAAGAAGAAAGCTTCATACATTGCTCACTATGGTGATGCTGCAATTTTCCACCATGATTACGCATTGCTTAGGCTAGCGGCCCATGCGTTTCTCTAACACACATACATAACTCCATGGACTTACAAGCTCCCCTTTTATTTCACACTGATGACATCCGCAAACAAAAGAGCATGATATCAAATGTGTACAGTGTACAAGTGTAATGCTGAAAGCGTTCCCAGTGACAATACGGTTCTGCTAATTCCAACGTATAGGTGAAAGAATATACAACTTTGATGACACAATGGTTCAAGTTTAATAGGGGCAAGAAAATAGGGCGTGCCATCAAGTTCGTGAGAGCTTTACTAACTAGTTTTCACATAACAAAATAATTTTTAATTTGAAAGATAGATGAAGCTTGAGAATTTACTTGGAATAGAAATGATGCTAATATGTATATATGGTGGACACAAATGGCACATGTTTTGGTTTAAAGGATTGGAAGTATGAGAAGTATTCCCTCTCAGCACAGGTTTTTGGCTAGCAAGGATGGGTGGCAAGCAAAAGAGTTGAAGGAAACAAGCAAATATACAAGTGATAAAGCCAAACATGCAATCTTCCTTGAAGACATAAAATATCTTAAATAAAGAATACTAAGCTTATGAGCCAATCAAGAAAGAAAATAAATGATACAAAATACCTGTAAGCGCTTTTCTCTTTTCCTTTCAAACCTCAAAAAGTGTTGCTACTGACCAGAGCTCGGTTTGCCAAAACCAATTTAGATATACTTGATGCTCCCAAAGTGATACCAATAGTAATCAACAAGATCAATCATATAATAGAGATTGCAAACTAAAATAAGAAGTGCAAAAAGTAAAAGATGAAACTTCTCACTAATATTCCATAAAGGCACTCACACCAAGGGATACATAGATAACCAACTAAAGGAGAGATACTTCCACAATGAAAACCAACATATATGATAACTTCTCTATCCAAGATATGAAACTACTAAAAGGGTGAAAAGATAAAATATAATGATGTGATACCGCGACACTCCCCCAAGCTTGGAACAAGCCAAGGGGATGCCAAAACCTGATGACGAATTACTCTTTCGGTGGTGGTGGTGTTCCCTAGTTATCATCGGACTTCCAAGGTAAAGGCTCCCCATCCATAAAGGATGTCTTGGTCTCAAATATCCTGAAACTAGCAGGAGAGCTTATGTGTTTAAACCTAACCTCATACTCACAGTTTTGATTTTGTATGTCGTAGAGCTGTGCTTGTAATTGATTTGTGGTCTGATGGAGTGAGAGGATTTCATATCGAAGCTCAATAACCTCCTCCTTGTTCTTGGCGATGAGTTATGAACTTATACTATGGATGACGTCCACTTCGCGTTCTGCCATCTTCTTGTACCTATAAAACTTCTTGCTCCAGTGCTTCCATCCTATCTTCCAGACTGCCTTCTCCTTTAGTACCTTGTACTTCTTTTATCTGTAACTTCCCATCCTTGAGTAACAACTCCTTGGGTGAACCTTCAACTCATACATGTACGGGTTGATGACATCCGCGGAGGCATCCTCCATGGGTGATCCAGAGGAAGACATTGAGGCTCTAAAACTGAGAATCTGTCTAACAAAAACAGATCGAAACAAAAACATGACAAGAACACGATATATGCGGTGACCCAGCATACCACTTTATGTGTAGTACACTATAGTCGTTGACATGACATCCATAGAACACCGTTCTGTAAATATCACATCCCTCAGAGTGGTACAACAGAAACATTGCGGGTCCATATTACAAACATACACACATTATTATTACAATACCAGAAGTTCAAGACTTCAAAAGATTCAACTTACAAACCAAAATATAAAGTGTTTCAGCGGAGGTTGAAAGTAACAACTCCAACTAAGAGTTGAGCTCAGCAGCTTATTATATAAAGTTCTTGTTGCTCGGCTCCCTTAGTTACTAATAACTAGGGCAACTAAGCTGACTCGTTGCCATCTACTCCATATCGGATCTCGTAATCCACTCCTTCAACACCACCTGACAGGTTAGGCTCCTCTTAGAAGACATCTTCTTGGCATTCTGCTGCATACATTGGAGTATCTTCAGAATCCTCAGAGTCTAAACATGGGATCAAAGGAAAAGGTGAGTAACAACATTACCCAGCAAGTTCATTATATTCAAGGTGGGAAGTTTGATGCTCTATCTACCACCTCGGACTATAAGTCCTTGGCACTATGCAATTTTCATAAATCCTTCTTCAAAGATTTATTTTATTATTAAAATCTATGCCCATCAGCCTTCACAGGTTTACCAGAACTTTCATGGAGTTCCTTTCCTGCCGCGTTCGTAGCTCCTTCCCGGAACAGAGAGTAACAAGTTACAGTTTTTACACTCTGCAGAGGTGCGTTACTTTACCCATGAGAGATTAACTCCTTGTTGCACAACCGGGCGTACTTTCCCGTCCACAATTCCATGATGTGGGGCCTAGTAGGTGATCCAAGCCAATCACTGCCCCCTTCGTGACCTCGCATGCCTCCTTGGTGTACACCATGCCCACCCATTGAATTACGAAAATGGTTTGTACAAACCGTTAGATGCCAGAACTACCGTGGGACGATGAGGGTTCCCACCCATATGCTGCATATCCTCTACGAATTACCAATTAATATGCATGCTACGAGGATAACAACCACGACCTGCACATCCGGCTACATGCGAGAGGAAGAAGATACAGATGACTTCTCTGTCCCATTCCAAATCTCATGGTCAACGCGTGATATACGGCGCTAGAATCACTGATGTCATGGGTTGTTAAGTTCCTGGTTGATTATCATTATTGGAAATAGAAACTTAAGTTCCATTGCTCCATTATATCATCACTTAGGATGATATCAACCATTTATTTATTTGTGAAAATAATATTTTATTTCGTTGGATCATAGATGATAACACACAATTTGCAAATAATTTGATAAAGACTCTTCAAAGGCCATGAGCAAGTGATGGACTTGCCTTGTGATTGCAAGGTAGTGAAGTCGGATGCTTGCACTGGACCTTGATCTTCTATGTCTACAAAACATCATTATTGCCCGGTAAGGAAAATATTTAAAGAAGCAAAATAAATATGCATAGTAATGTAATGCATTATTTATCATTTATTCTTGGTCTTTATTCTTCTTTGTGTGCTTTACCCATTATTTTACTTTCAAGAATTTCTTTAAATAAATTAAGGATTTAATTTAAAAATAATAATATTTAATATTAATTGAATATTATATTTGCCATTTTATAAAATAATAATTTATTTTTAGGATTAAAATTTAATATAAATTCATATATTTATTCATTTAATACTTTCTTTAAGAATTAATATTTGAATAAAAGAATTTCTTTTTTATAACTTCAAATATTTATTTAATATTTTTCTAAAATACTACAATAATAATATATAATAAAAGTGATTTTTATTTATTTTTATTCCTTTTCTTTAATTTATAAAATTCCATAAGGAATATATATTATAAAATTCTTGACCAAAAGTTATATACATAAAAATTTATTTCTTATTTTAATTAAATAGGTTGAATAATTATGAATCCAAAAATATATTATTTTTTAGATTTCTATTTTATTTTCTAGATTTTTTTATTTAATTCTAGGGGTATTTTGGTCTTTTATTAATTATTAAACTTCTTTTAACCCTTTGGACTCATTCTATTAGGCTTATTGGGCCAATTTGGCCCAAATATCTTTGACAAAAGGACACCCCGAAGGGCTCTGTCCCTATTGGCCCACCCCCTCTGTCTCTCTCTCTCACTCGTCCTCATCTCTTCTCCTCCTCGACCCCGTGGGGTGCTGGCGCCATCGCCGTGCGATGCTCGCCGCCGTGGCCCTCCCTGGCCGCTGCCGTGGTGCAGGGCGAGGCTATCGATCATGCTTGTCCATATCCTCCTTGTCGATTTGACTTTGGAGCCACCCTGTGGCCAGGCTAGCCCCGTTCCCGAACCCTAGGGTTTGGGGATGGTGTTGCCGCTGTCGCTGCTGATTCCCCCATGGTGGTGTGCGGTGATGTGCGCTACTGTGGCCGCTGCCGTGGATGGTGCGGGTTGCAGCGCAACCTGGGGTGCTCCCCGTGCCGATACGAGCTCGTAGGCCCTTCTACTTCCTCTTCAATTCGTCAGCGAGGACCTTCGGTGAGTTATGCCTCTACGAACCCTAGTGCATCTAGCTACCTTGAGCCTCTCCGTGTGTATCTAGTGGCCAATCTATATTCTGTGTTTGTACTGATACTAGGGTTCATCCCTGTTGCTGGTAGAATGATGTTATGGTTTGGTAATGATGCTTGGTGAGAATTGGTGTTGGCTTGATGTTGGTGTTGCTCTGATGTTAGTGGTTCAGCAGATGTTAGTGTTACATAGTGTTGCCTCTAGTTGAGTATGTGGTGGCTTAATGTGTTCATCTGTTATCAGTATCTTGATACTGACAGTAGCTCTGTTAGTGATGATTCACTAAATTAGTGTTTGTTGGCTTGCCTGTTTATCCATAGTCTGAATTTTATCCAAGACTATTTGATTGGCTTAGCTGTAAGATTATTCCTTGTGAAACCATCTTTGAATGGTACACAAATTGATCTTGTTGCTGGCTTCACTTATGGTCAGTACTTGTGACTTGATGAATGCTTAATAATAAGTTGAAAAGTTCACTTATTATTCATGCCTATGATGCTGGTTTAAGGCTTTTAGGAACTGAGTTCCTATGTTGGTGCTCCTTTTAAAATTAGCTAAAGCGTCATAGTTACTTACTAGATCTTGGTTCCTGGTTGGTTAAGCTGAGGTATTTGTTTGTAGCTTATAGGATTTGAGGTGCTAATCCTTCTTGGAGATGTGCCAGATTTTATAAGTACAGATGATTGAATATCTAAGTTGCATGTGGTAGCACCAAATCTGTGAGGCTGGTCTGAGGTTTTGGTGTTTTTCATAGAGTTTGGTTCTGATCTTTGTATTCAAAACCTCTAGGATGAATTCACCCCACTTGGGTGATCATTGAGAGGTTGTTGTATGAAACAACACATGTTTTTGTTTGGATAAGATGAATGGATCACGGGGTTGTTTATGACACTCACCACAAAATCTGATGGTTGTTGTGGTTTGTGGTGATGTTGGTGTTGCTGGCTTGATCCTGTCCTTCACCTCCTGATATTTTTTTTGTTTCCCCTGGTTCCTGTGCTTGGCCTTGATCTAGCCTGCTCCTCCTAGCTCATGTGGCTTGGCCTTGCTATTCACATAATTTTTCCCCCTCCTTATGTCACCATCTGGTGATGTTTGGGTTGATCTAGTGTGGAGTTTTGTTGGCTGGTTTGCTGGGCTATGGCTAAGTTGCTGGTTCTAGTGTGGTGTAAGCAATGGAGTGATGCATTAGTGCTTGCCCACGGCTGTGCTTGGTACTTTTACTTGTGGAAGCAGTTGTGGCTGTGTCGACAGCGCACCCATGCATTTTGGTGTGTGAGCTGCTTGTGTGTCTGCTGCACAATTGTGGATATGCTCAATGAGATCTTCTACCTTTTTATCTTGTTACTATTAACCTGCCTGGTGAAACTTGCCCCTTTACTGGTTGTGATCATTTGACTTATGGATTATTTGTTATGAAAGATTTGATTCTTTCATATTGGTGAAACTTGTCCCTGATAAATTTACTCAATGATGTAAAATTGAGCAGTGCAACTCACTCTCTCTACTAAGAGTAAAAATTAACAACTTAACTTTTATTTTCCCTTTTTGTTTGTTCTTTGTTTTTGCAGGTACAAGATTTGAAGATTCAAGATTAGTATAGGTTTTCTTTTTTTAGACAAATGTAATCCTTTGAAATGTTTATTTCATTCTTTTGTAAAGAATTTTGTAATAGTTTTTAATATGTAAATATTCCTCTTTTTGTAATTTTATTTCTGTAAAGATTCTTTATTGACTTAATGAGTTACATTTTGTAACTTATTTATGGAATGAATATATGAAACAAATATTCATTTGTTTAATTGTATTTCTTATTTAGAGTTTTTGTTACTATATATTATTTCTTGATTAAATAATATTATTAAATCATAACTCTAATCTTTTAAAATATAATTCAAAGCTTAAGTTTAAATTCAAATTCCTTCCCCCCAAACACAATAACTCATAAAGATCATGTCAAAATTTATAACAATCACTCTCTAAAGCTATTCCTAAACTTAGAGAGTGAAAGAAACTCTGATCACCTTAAGTTTTATTTGGCGAAAAAAATGTACCCACATTTTGCAGATGAATGTATGCATATGCACATTTCCTAAATCTACCCTTCGTTTGTTCCTAAATGCTGGGATGTTACAGACTTCCCCCCTTAAATTAAACTTCATCTCGAAGTTTGCGGAAGTGTACCTGATTAGTTCTGGATTGGCTTTTCTTAAGTCATATTCTTTCTCCCATGTGGCTTCTCTCTCGGGATGATGTTCCAACTGTACCTTGCAGTACTTGATTGCCCTATTTCTCAACCTTTTCCAGTTTTCTTCCAGAATTTTACAGGGTTTCTCAACATAACTCAGATCTGCTTGTAATTATATCTCTTGATGTGTGATTGCATCGTCAGGAACTTTAAGACATTTCCGGAGTTGTGACACATGGAAAACATTAAGAACTTGAGCCAATCTTGATGGTAACTCTAAAGCATAAGCTATTGTCTTGTTCTGACTTAGTACTTTGAATGGTCCTATATATCTTGGACTTAATTTTCCTTTAAATCCGAACCTCTTAACTCCTTTCATTGGGCTTACTTTCAGATATACCATATCTCCTACTTCAGGATGCCATGATCTTCGACTTAGATCATCATAACTTTTCTGCCTACTTTGGGCTATATTCAATCTTTCCTAGATTATATCAATGATATCTTGCCCTTCTTTGATATAATCGGGCACAAATTCTTTGCTACTTCTAGCCTCATACCAACATATTGGTGAGCTACATTTCCTTCCATAAAGTACTTGATATGGAGCTGCCTTCAAACTGCTTTGGTAGCCATTGTTGTAGGAAAATTCTGCCAATGGTAAATGATCTTCCCATGAACCTCCAAAATCTAATTCACAAGCCCTAAGCATTTCTTCTAATATTTGATTTGTTCTTTCAGTTTGACCCCCCGTCTATGGATAATAAGCTATGCTAAAATCTAACTTTGAACCAAGTGCTTCATGTAGTTTCTTCCAAAATGCCGAAGTAAACACTGACCCTCTATCCGTTATGATCTTCCTGGGCACTCCGTGCTTACTTACTATCTCCTTGATGTAAACTTCTACTAACTTCTCGGCATTATCCTTCTGATTCACCGGAATAAAATGTGCACTTTTAGTGAGTCTATCAACAATTACCCATATCATATCCTTCCATTTAGGTGTCATGGGCAATCCTGTGATGAAATCCATACCAATTTCCTCCCATTTCCACTCAGGAATTTCCAAAGGTTGCAATGGTCCTACTGGACTTTGATGTTCATCTTTTACCCTTTGGCAAGTATGGCATTCTGACACATATTTGCAATGTCTCTCTTCATGTTATTCCACCAGAATAGTTCTTTCAAATCCATGTACATCTTAGTACTTCCTGGATGAATAGAATATGGTGTCTTATGTGCCTCTCGGAGTATCACTTCACGAATCTCAGGCACATCTGGAACACAAAGATGATCTTGGAACCATAAAAGACTCATAATCTCCTAAGCGAAAAACTAATGTTTGTCCTTGGGATAACCTCTGGATTTCCTTAGCAATAAGATCTTCTGTTTGGTGCCTAAAAATTTTGTGCTTAAGATCACTGTTCTGCTCTGCAAATACCTGCATAGTAGCTAATCCTCCAAAAGTCTCTATTCTTATTAATTGAACCTCTAACCTTTCCAAATCCATTTGCAACTCTTTTGGTAGCTCCCTATTGATTGGCTGAATATCTGCACTTTTACGACTTAAAGCATCTCTACAACATTTGCTTTTCCCTAGGGTGTAATTGATTGTTAAATCATAATATTTTATTAGCTCTAACCAACGCTTCTGTCTCATATTCAATTCCTTTTGAGTGAAGAAATATTTGATACTTTTATGGTCAGTGTATAACTCACATCTGGCTCCAAAAGAAAATGCCTCCATCATTTCAGAGCAAAGACTACTGCTGCTAATTCCAAATCATGAGTTGGATAATTAACTTCATGTGGTTTCAGTTGTCTTGATCCGTAAGCAATTACTTCCCGCTCTTGCATTAACACACAACCCAAACCTTCTTTGGATGCATCACAATATACTGTAAAGTCCTTCCCTGTTTCAGGAACTGCTAAGATTGGAGCGGTAGTTAATCTGGTTTTGAACTCCGGAAAACTAGCTTCACACTTCTCATCCCAGATGAATGGTGTATTCTTCCTTAACAATTTGGTCATTGGTCCACCTATTTTAGAGAAAACCTCAATGAACCTCCGATAATAACCAGCCATTCCCAAGAAACCTCGAATTTGTTTCACATTGGTTGGTGCAGTCCATTATAATACTGAATGAACCTTGGATGGATTTACAGCGATTCCATCTTTACTGATCACATGACCGAGGAATTCTACCTCATCTAACCAGAATTCACACTTACTGAACTTATCATATAGCTTATGTTCTCTTAGGATCTGCAATGTTATTCTCAAATGATCAGCATGCTCTTCCTTATCCTTAGAATATATCAGAATATCATCAATAAACACTATGGCAAACTTGTCCAAGTACGGCATGAAGATTTTGTTCATCAAATTCATAAATATTGATGGTGCACTGGTCAAACCAAACGGTACGACAAGATACTCATGGTGTCCATACCTTGAGACAAATGTTGTCTTTGGAACATCTTCTGGTTTGATTTTTATCTGATGGTATCCAGATCTTAGATCAATCTTGGAAAATACTCCAGCTCCCTTAACTTGATCAAACAGATCCTGGATTCTAGGTAAAGGATACTTATTCTTGATGGTAACATTATTGAGATTTCTATAGTCTCCACACATCCTTCTTCCTCCATCTCTTTTATCCACAAAAATCACTGGTGTTCCCCATGGAGATACACTTTCTTGAATAAATCCTTTCCTGGCTAACTCATCAATTTGCTCTTTGAGTTCTTTTAATTCTTTTGGACCCATCTTGTATGGTGCTTGAGCTATTGGTGCGGTACCCGGAATTAGATCAATAGTGAACTCTATCTCCCGATCTGGTGGCATTCTTGGTAGCTCTGCTGGAAAAACATCTTGAAACTCATTTACAACAGGAATATCTTTCAACTTGACCTCCTTCATTGAGTTCAGTTACAGGTCCACCATGATATGACTGTGCTTATCTTCTTGATAAACTATCCTCGCTCCACTTGGAGTCTTGATTGAGACAGTTTTATCCTCATAATTAATTTGGGCTCCATGTTCAGTCATCCAATCCATACCCAACACTACTGCAATTCCCTTCAAAGGAATCACATAAAGGTCTGCAAAGTAGGTACAACCATAGATAAAGATAACATGATCTTGTTTAATGTGGCGTACAACTACATTTCCCCCTGCCGTCACTACGGTCATAGGGTTTTCTAACGGTGCCCTTCTAATCCCGAATTTATCACAGAATTCTTTAGAAATGAATGAAGTAGTTGCACCAGTATCAAATAGAACTTTTCCGGGATTGGTAAGGATATTGAGCGTACCTATCACTGCATGCTCTGAGTTATCCACCTCCTCCAGGGTTGCGCAATTCAGCTTCCCGGTAGGTCTATTCCTCTTGCCATTATTGTTCTTGACATTATTTCCTCCTCAATTGGGCTGACCATTACCTTCGCTTGCTTGTCCTCCACCCTTTGTAGGCCAACCACCTGGTGGTTTACTTTGACAGTCAGGATTGATATGGCCCTTCTAACGATAACCATAACAAATAACTACTGGCTTTTTGCATTCTCTCTGGAAATGCCCTAGAAGTCCACAATTGTTGCAAATAACATTTCTCCCGGGATTGGACCGATTTCCACCATTGCCCTTGTTATTGTTATTGTTGTTGTAGGATTTGTTCCTGGGTTTGAACTCCATATTGGGTTTAGGTTTACTTGCCTGAATCCTCTTAGTTTCCTTCTTGGCTCTCTTCCTCCTATCCTCTTGGACATTCTTGTAGTCATCTTCAAAAGTGATGGCTGCATCCAGTAACTGCTAAAAGGTTTGTTTATTGGCCAACCTCAACTACATCCTCACAAATGGATTTAACCCTCGCATGAAACGCTTCTTTATCTTCTCTTCAGTGCTCACTTCATCCTCGGCATAAAGAGACAGTTGACTAAACTCCCGGATGTACTTCATGACACTAGTATAACCCTACTGAAGCTCCTCAAATTCTCTCCGCTTCAACTCCATAACACTCTCCGGAACATGATACTCACGGAACCTCTGCTTGAACTCTTCCCAAGTGTACTCTCTTCCTGGCTGTTGCATGGCTAACTGATTTTCCCACCATGATGATGCAGGCCCTGTCAGAAGATGAGTTGCATACCTCACTTTTTCTTCATCATTAAAACCTACAGTCCTTAACTTCCTATCTGTATCTGCTAGCCAATCTTCCGCATCCATAGGTTCAGGGGCTGATGCAAAAGGTAACGGCCTTGCATTCTGGAAGTCAGAAAGACTCACTCCACCTTCAGGTGCTCTCTGGTTTCCAGCTCGTCCCAACAACTCTTCCATGAACTTGTTTTGGTTTTCTTGCATCATTTGCATATACTGCATAAAATTCTGCTCCATTAATGGCCTCATTAGTGGTGTTGGTAATGTTCCCTGATTTCCAGCATCTGCATCGGTGTAGGGGTCCCAACCTAATAGGGTAGAGTCCTCCTGTGTTTTACAATGCTAGTCCCTGGATCAATAGCTAGCATCCACAGTTAAGATGTAATATCAAGAAACAAAGGTCATAATATAACTTTATAACCAGGAATAACATAAGTTTATTACATCAATCATAGCTCATTTGGCTATTACATTACATTGCAATGAATAATTATAATCATGGGGTCCTTCATCTTCAAAGTGCCACACAGATGTTGGTTGTAGACTTTGTAATCCTAAACAATCAATCTTCACTAAAATCAATCAAACACGCAACATACAAGTTCTGACCACAAAGAGTCAATACATTTGAATTGTATTGGCAAGTGATACTATGGTAGTATAGTGGAGTCTATCATCTATATGTATTTGGCTAAGTGGAGTTGAGGCTTGCATTTCTCAAAATAGATTTTTCCTTAACATTTTAAAATACTAAGTTTTTGCTTTAACAAAATCATTTTTCTCAATCAAAGAATGAAGATCCTTTACAAGGCATCTCTCAATCAAAGATTGAAGTCTTCAAACAACCCTTGTTCAAACCACAAGTTTTAATTTAGAAATTTGAATGATGAGATTCTTGATTGCTTCCATGTCTTGATGCTCAAATTGTCCTTTACCAAGGACATGGCTAAGTACTTAGATTTTACACTCTGCAGAGGTGGTGCACTTTACCCACAAGACTTGGTTTCCCAAGACAAAATATTTCAGAAGCCTTCCCTTAGACCAAGATGGATGCGCTCCAACCTATCAAACACTACCACCCACTGTCCATTTGGCTAAGTTCTTGCAACCTATATGATCATGGCAGAGCCCATATTGCCAAGTGGTTGCACTTGAAGCTTCTCAACATTTGACATCTCAAATCCCTTTGTTTCCTGGGTGGCCATCCACAAGTGAGATACACAACCCAAGTCCATGGCCTTGTGTAACCACTCAACATATCCCAATCCTTCCATTCCACCCAGGAGGTTCATTAACTTAGTTGTTTTATTAGACAAAATCACAAGTCCTCAGACTTAGAATATTTTCCATAGTGTGAATATATATTCCACCCATGTTTTCTATTAGCTAGGCTAAGCTTGGTAGTAGTAGGAATCTTATCTTAGGAAAATCCTACTAAGGATTCATCTATTAGGTTTTCCTCTAGAGGTCTATACATAGCAAAATCCATGCAAGTTTTACTTAGCAAAATCACTAATGCATAGAGAAAGTAATGGGACAAAAGTATGAATTATCACTTGCCTTTTTGGTAGGAAAGGGTGGTTCACTCCTTGATCTTGCTAGTCTCACACTTCACTACAAGTCAAACAAGCAAACACTAATTCAATTTACATTCCAAACCAATAATCACTCAAACAATTTCACACACACAAGACAATAGAAACCAGTTCATGCATGGGAGCATGCACAAGATAGTTTTATTTTGCAAAGGGGTCTCTATGGGGTTTCTAAACTTTGTAATATCCAAATTGGTCATTTACCAAAGTGGCAAAGTCATTAGTTAGAGGGTTTTGTCCAAAAACTATTTTTAAATCCATTTATCATTTTATGTGGTGAAAATGTTTTTATTAAGGCAAAAACTCTTAAGTTGTTCACCAAATGAGTTGCTATTGCAAAGCTTGGTGTTTTAGGTCAGTAGGTTTGGTCCAAAACATTTCCTTAAAGTTTTCTTTCCATAATTATTTTTATAACAAAAACCATTCTTTTTATTTGGCTAGAAAATGGCTAAGTCAAGTAATCTAACCTAAATTTTACAAAAATCATTTCTAACACCAAGGGTTGGTTCCTAGGGTCAGTAAGATCACAACAAACCATTTTGCAAAGGTTTTAATCCAAAAAACATTTTTAAACAATTTTTCTAATCTAAACAAGTACACAAATGTTTCTGCAAATTCAAACAAGCTAACAGATACTATTTGTCAAACTAAGGCCATGGTTGGCTAGGGCTTGTTCTCCTGATTTCATTGATATAAAATTTGCCAAATTTGGACGTGTGGATCAAAAGTTATAAGGGGTTGAAAATCCTATCTAAATCAGATTTCAAATCTGTTTTTAAACCAAATAGGTGACACGCGGCGCTGTTTCATTGGTCGATACCGGTTCGGCCGGATCGGGCGATGCTGACCATTGGATCTAAATTTCATCGCGCGGCTCAGATCGACGCATACCTCTTCGCTAACATTCTATCGTATCCGTCGGATCGGGATCGGATGGCTGTGGGTGATTGACCTTAGAAGGGCGGCGCTGCGGCCTTTGGCGAGCGACAGACGATGGCGGCGCTAAGCGATACAGGAGGCAAGGATGGTGTGGAGATGCTCACCGGATTCGATGCTCGCGATGCTCAACGTGGTACTTGTCGTCAAGGGCGCTAGGGTGCGTTGTGATTGCTCGCCGAGTTGGTATCGGCGACGACGCGCCTGGTCAAGTCGAATCTGGCTCTGTGGTTCACCAGAGGCAAGATAAGATCGTGATCGGATGCAGGAGACCATGGAGATGACGTGTGCGTGAAGCGGAAGGGGTGGGTGGTCTAGAATTACGGAGGAGCTCGGCGGGCGAGACAGATGGCGCTCGAAATTTTTGTCGAAGACGGCTTCTGGGCGCCCGCGGTTGAGCAGTGTACTAGGAGATGCTCCAAAGAGTGGGAGGTTGCTAGGTTGCATAGGAAGGCAGGAGGTGGAGTGTTGGTGGAATCGGCGAAGCGGTCGGAGAGGAAAGCTTGGGCAAAATTCTCCGGCTGGGCGTGTCGAGGAGGCGTCTGGGGAAGCGTGGAGGGAGGCTGGCACTTAAGTGTGTGATCGCGGCGAGTTATGGTGGCGTGTTAAGGCGTAATCAAGCCACGAATCAATAGCCTGCAACGTTGGCGAAGGGAGGAAGAACGGGTCGTGGGAGTGGGGAAGAAGAGCGATGGGTGGCGTTGCATCGGTGGGAAAAGAGGCGAGGAGGAGGTCCACCTGCCAGTGAGGGTGTGGGTTAGGTTTGCGGTGGAGAAAAAGCGGTTCGGGGAGGAACAGGTGGGCTAGGTGGCTTCTTTGGGTTAGTTGGGCAGATTGGGTCATTCTATTTTTCTCTAATTCTTTTTCTTTTCTATTTCTATTTCCTGATTTGTTATTTCAAACAATTATTCAAGCATTAAAATAATTCAACAATTCAAACAATCATTAAACTTTGCATTGTGTTTTTGGTTACATTCATCAACATAATCCAACACTCCAAAATAAAATAATATTTTAAATCTTTTTAGGTTCCATTTATTAATTAAATAAAATGGACTATGGTTTATTAATAAAATAGGGTTTGGTTTAATTAATAAAATCCCCATTTGAAATCCAAAAATTTTCAAAAACCAAATCAGTAGGTTTTATTTGAAAATATAAGATATTTGAAATACTTGTTTAAAATAAAATAACATTTTATTATAGGGTCCATTAATAATTAAATAAAATGGGCCTTAGTTATTAATTCAAATAGGATTTATTTTATTGAGATATTTATTTTGAAATCTAAAATAAAGCCAAAACATTTTAGTAGGTTTTATTTGTGAATATCAAATATTTGGGAAAACTTATTTTAAATAATTTAATAAGTTTTGATGTTTCAATTAAATTGGTAAAACCTTTTATTTAAATAAAGTTGGATATTAAATCCTTATTAATTTATTTAAATAAACCTTTGCTAATTTTATTTAAAATAAAATGTTTTAATTCCAAGCTTAGTCAAGGTTTTAATTTGGCTTTACAAAATATTCTTTATTTATAAACTTCTACTTCATTTGAAAACAAATCTTTTCATTTAATTGTTCCAAAATAGTATTTCTAAATGTTTTTTATTTTTCCTTTTATTAAATGTTTATCTTTTTAAATCCCTTTAGGTTTTATTTAATTCAAATGGGTTTGAAGTTCCAATTGAATTCAAAAAGTTTCTTTTAGCTCTGAGAATCAAACAAAGTTTTATTTTATTCATTTATTTTCACATTACAAGATTTGGAAAATCTTGGGATGTGACAATCGGCCTTCTCCTTGGCCTCACATTCCATTCGCTACTGCTCAGATTCGGTTTCTACACCTGTTTCCATGACCCCCTAGTCCTGCAACATATAACGAAAACTCATAATTACATCATGCACATGTGTTCTGAGCTCAACTTTAAGCGTAGAACTAGTCACACAATAAAAATCCAAATAAAATCCAAATATGCATTTCACATATTATACATCACAAGCCTCATAACAAAGTACAAAATCATCATACTTGTACCCTACAAGTACCATAGTATGTTAGGCATACCGCCTCACTTATTTATCTACATCACTCTCTCGGATTACAATATGCAATAACCGGTACTTCCTAATAAGCCACCTTCTTCTATTATCCACTACGCTCATCATACATGCCCGAAGTCCAACCATGATGACGTAACTGTAACACCCTCAGAATCGGACCTATGCAAGTTTGAGCAAAATTCGCCCAACCCGCATAGAAACGATTCAAAGGTGCCCACCAGGCACTTTCGTGCGGGTGGAAAACGAAGTAATAACATTACACAACAGTCCTCGATGGGACCCACAGAACAGATATATATAACAGCGACTCAGAGAGTCAAGAATACAGATATAATGTACAAAGATCCAAATCACCTTGAAACGATATAGCGTCCAGCTACGGACAAGATGCAAATGGGGCTAAGAGCCCTGAAGAATAACCAATGGCGTCCATAACCCCGCCAGCCAAGCGGAAGGGTAACCACCTAACGGCGTCGATCTCAAACCTGCTTAACAAAGGGGTGCCGACAAAGGGCAAAGCGAAAAACAAAGAAGGAGCGTCGATCGAGGCCGATTACAGCGAGGCTAGAATTGCGGTCCTCGCCTACATAGGTATGGTGGACTGAGCGGCAGCGGCAGCATACACTAAACAACCTATAGAGACTCGATACAACTGGCGGATATCAGAGAGGGGTGAGAAAGCCCTATTCGGATCCAACCCAATACTAGCATCAAACAAACCCATCCTGGCGTTTCCCCCTCGAGACCAAACGAGGAAGTCAACCGAGGAACTCACACAGTTGGCAGTTTTATTTAATCAGTTGTTGTTGTGGCACTTTACTAGTCAGGTTCAGATAATCATCCTGATAAAGTAAGCAGTGGGCACTTTTAGTTAATCATTCCGTTATAGTGGCAGCACTTACTAGTCAGATACATTTAGCATGAGGTGACCCCAAAACCCAGCAATTGTTGGTACTTTTACTTAACCATTCCGTTGTAGTGAAGCTGATTACTAATCATATCGGAAACAGGTCAATTTAAAACAGTAAACTTTAGTTATAGTTGTCTATGATCAGACACTGTGCTCCAAGTCGTCCATAACCGCGGACACGGCTTCTCGAAAAGATTAAACCCGAGGGTGCACCAAAGTATCCACAGCACTTGACCCTTTTGCGGATCGGTTAACATACACCCATCGGTATGTCGGCGGCCTAAGTCACGACGTTCCGCACTCCAAAGCAGCACAGGGGCACCCACTAAGTACACCCAACGAAGTCGGCCGGTCTCCGAGACGGACTTAGGGTTTGCGACAATGGTCAGAAGCGATGCAGATCCCCAATCGGGACCGCCGATACACGTAATCACTCCGCTTCCTAAACAAATGCAGCGTGCTCCTCACACAATCGTAAATAAAGCAAAGAAGCATGGCATAGGTACAGGATAGTAAATAAATCCTCAAACTAGTTGTGGCCCCAGACAATACTTTGAAATCAGGTAATAATCGATGGGGCCCATATCTCCCCACGTGGTTAGCGCTCGATCTCTAACAGTGTCAAGAACTCGGGTCCTCACGGACACAAGTGGCGGTCGGAAACCAAACCTTACCTATCACCCGATGCCTCGCTTAATTCAATTTTAGTTGTTAAACAGGAATTAAAGTGAACAATAAGTAAACCATGATCATCTCCAACGTCACAGTGCAAACCTCCAACAATTGTGGTACTTGACGACAAGCAAACACTTGGGTAAGCGACTACGACACGCAGGTCCAACTATCTACCAAACAACAGGTAATAGGATGTGTCCAAGGCTATATAAGGCTGCAAGGGATATCACGGGTACGAAAACTAGAGCATCGCAACACAGATAGCAAAGATCAACAGGAGGGAAGTAAATACTATAAAAGTAAGATAGGTAGAAAGAGGGAGATGCTCGCCTGAAAACATTGTCGAAGGTTCAACCGAAGATCGGGGCGAAGCTCACATCAACTCAACGGCCTTATCCGCGAAGAAGCAAAACACTAGAAGAAACACCGGATGCAATATTTAATACACGGCAGAAGATCGGCATGGTGCATGTATGATGCATGGCATGGCAAAGGTGCGATGCAATTAGGTCAATATTAAGCGGAACCGGAGCCCCGACAATTAATTAGATGGTTCAAGTTATTTAGAACCCCCGCAATTTAAATGTTGTATTAGCATGGCAAAAGATAGCACCGGTTAGCTACACAATTTAAATGAGGCCGATATGAGACTAGATTTGCCCGCATATGGGACCCATATTTAATTATTAGGTGAATCGGCCTAAGGCCCCCAAACCACATGACAAGATGCATGCAAGATGAAAATTAAATATGCAACAAGTCGTTATGTTATAAAATAGGGTTCGAGGAAAAGGGTCACACATTAGGGGTTCGGCAGATCTTGGGTTCCGGGGTTCCGGGGTTCGACAGGGTCCGGGGTTCGACGGGGTCGTTCTCGAACTCCGGGGTCGCTCTCGGGTATTGGGGTAGGTCTTGGCGCATCCGTGGTCTTCGGGTCATGTTGTCGGCGGTCATGGCGTTCCGAGAGGAAGAACTTGGTCTGGCGTCGGGGCGTCGGACTCGCCCTGGTTGCTGTCGTTCTTGTCGTGGCGAAGCTCTTGTCGGGTCCGCGCCCTCGAGTCGGTCTCGGCATCCGGGTAAAGCACTTGTCGTACCGAGGCGTTCTTGGCGATCCTCGGGTTCGGTCTTCGGATCCGGATAGGAGGGCTTGAGTTGCGTCGTCTCCGGGTTCCGAGAAGGAGAACATGTTGTTTCTTGTCGAAGATCTCGGGGTTTGCGGCTCCATTGTCGATGGCGATCTTGTTTCGATATCGGGACCTTCGGAAGATCTTGGCGAAATAATGTTCGATACTTGACGCGACGACGTGATGCAAAAGTACACTTGCAGCAGGAAGCAGACACAACTCAACTGTCTTGGTTACTACAGGTTTTATTCAACTAGTCTGATAGCAGGACACCCCCAGGACACATCCAAACACAAGCACAGAATATACTCGAGCTGATCTGAACGAGGGATGACGGCAGCAGAGAGCGGGTAGGGCCACGTGGCCTGTCGACGAGCCACGAGGACGAAAGGGCCCAGCGAGGAGGGGCGCTCGCAGCGGCTTGCGGGCAAGGACAGGAGCCCGACTACGTCGTGCGGCTGTGGAAGCGGAGGGCGACTCCAAGCGAGACCAAGCAAGAGAGGTGGGAAGCGACGGGGAGGTGGAATGCAGAGGCGAGGTGTGGCACCGGAGGCGGCGCCGGGGATGCGAGGAGGGAATCCGGCGGCGGCGGGATGCGAGGAAGCGTCGGGTGCACATCAGCTGCAAGCAGCGAGGAGGAGCGAGCTGGCCCGGCTGGCTCAGCTCATCGGTTCTGTGTAGAGGGGAGCCCCGGGAGGGTGTAGAGCGGCTATGCGGCCGGCGGCGCGGGAACCAGAGGAGGCGGGGAAAGCAGAG
The DNA here is from genome assembly GCA_030063025.1 of Avena longiglumis. NCBI lineage: Eukaryota > Viridiplantae > Streptophyta > Magnoliopsida > Poales > Poaceae > Avena > Avena longiglumis. Next base: position 484,488,472 of record CP125974.1, read on the forward strand.
GGCAGCGGCGGATGAGGCGTGTACGAGAGGCGGGCGGAGGCGGAGAGGCCTTGGCGAAGGTGCTGGATGGGGCGATGGACGGTGAAGCGGCCAGGCGAGGGGGAGAGGATTGCATCGCGAGGGAGAGGAGGGATTAAGGGAAGAGGACGAGCGGGGTGGGCAGAGCGGCAGTGGGGTCGGGGTGGGTCCGGACGCAGGCGATGGGGATCCGATCGGTGGGTGGGGGCCGGGCGTGCTTTGTGGGGGCGTGGTGGTGGCGTGGTGTGCGTGAGTGGCAGGGTGGGGTGGGTTTAGGAGAGAGAGGGAAAGAGGGTGAGTTGTCGATTTTAGTGGCGGGGTGTGGGGAGGTGAGGTGGCGAGAGGGGTTGGTTGGGGTGAGGTGGAGGCTGGGTGGGTAGGTTTGTTGGTGTACAAAGGATTTCGAAGGGCAGGTGAGTGTGGACCGATTTGAGTTATGCGGGGGTGGTCGTTCGGGTCGGGTTGGCCCGTTCGACTGCCCCCACTAGAATAAATTAAAAGTTTTATTTAATTAAACGGACCGTTTGCAAAACAATTTTACCAAAACAAAATATTCCGCGACCGGTTTTGATGTTTGAATAAAGAGGGGCGTTTAGAAAACAACACGGGCTTTGCAAACATAGTTTTGGCAAACAATGCATGATGACGACGATGCAATGCACAAATTCAACGCGATTTTCTAGTAGTGGTTTTGCGGGATGCCACAATTCGACACCACTAACAATGGATCTCGCCCTCGAGATCCGCCTCATGGTACCGGAAGGAAGGTCGGCGTTCTGAATCTTCTCGCTTCGTGCAGATCTTCGCGACACCACTAACAAGAGGTCGTTGTCCCTGATCGTCGAGAGAACACTTCGGATAGACAACGGACGAAGTTAAGGGTAAGGCCACCTCTAACTTCCATGGAAGGAGTGAAATTGCATCGGTCCACCATTCAATGTACACAAGCGAATGATAAGAGTAGTGGTATGGTCGCGACTCCATCCCGCACTCAAAGCATTACCCTGTACACGAACAGATAGATTATGCAACCAACCCTCGGATTCAGACTGAAGATCTCGACAAGCGAGGTTCGGATCAAAGGTGATGCGTCTACGCATCGATCTGGCGTAGAGGATGCCGTCGCGTCGGAAACACCGGAAGGCACAAACAAGGAACAAAGAATGGTACCACCGTAGACGGATTCATCAGGTAGCTTGAACACCGGATGGGAGAGCACCGTTATCAAAGAAGGAAGCGAAACCACGAAGTGCAGCGAACCCAACCACGAGAATTCCTGGATTCGAAGAAAGAGACGAGAGCGGATTCAAAACGCGTAGAGGTAAGAGGTGAATAGCAGAGGGTAAGGAGTAAAATCAGACCTAGTCAGAACTATCCAACCGATTTTCAATAATAGTTTTGACACTCTACTTCGGCCGTTAGCTAGGTTATCCTACAGGTGGACTTGTGGGTATCGCAACCGCTGAGCTCGATACCACTCAGAACACCCTCGAGAATCGGACCTATGCAAGTTTGAGCAAAATTCGCCCAACCCGCATAGAAACGATTCAAAGGTGCCCGAGCACTTTCGTGCGGGTGGAAAGCGAAGTAATAACATTACACAACAGTCCTCGATGGGACCCACGTAAGCGTATATATATACAATGACTCGAGAGTCAAGAATACGAATATAATGTACAAAGATCCAAATCACCTTGAAGCGATATAGCGTCCAGCTACGGACAAGATGCAAATGGGGCTAAGAGCCCAAGAATAACCAATGGCGTCCATAACCCTGCCCAAAGCCGGAAGGGTAACCACGCTAACGGCGTCGATCTCAAACCTGCTTAACAAAGGTGCCGACAAAGGCAAAAGCGAAAAAAAAAAAAAGAGGGCGTCGATCGAGGCGACAGCGAGGCTAGAATCGGCGGTCCTCGCCTACATAGGTATGGTGGATGGCGAAGCGGCAAAGATACACTAAACAACCTATAGAGACTCGATACAACCGGCGGATATCGAGAGGGGTGAAAGCCCTATTCGGATCCAACCAATACTAGCATCAAACAAACCCATCTGGCGTTTCCCTCGAGACCAAACGAGGAAGTCAACCGAGGAACTCACAGTTGGCGGCTTTATTTAATCGATTGTTGTTGTGGCACTTTACTAGTCGAGTTCGTATAATCATCCCGATAAAGTAAGCATGGGCACTTTTAGTTAATCATTCCGTTATAGTGGCAAGACTTACTAGTCGATACATTTAGCATGAGGTGACCCCAAAACCCAGAATTGTTGGTACTTTTACTTAACCATTCCGTTGTAGTGAAGCGATTACTAATCATATCGGAAAAGCAGTCAATTTAAAACAAGAACTTTAGTTATAGTTGTCTATGATCGAACCGTGCTCCAAGTCGTCCATAACCATGACACGGCTTCTAAAGATTAAACCTGCAGGGTGCACCAAAGTATCCACAGCACTTGACCCTTTTGCGGATCGGTTAACATACACCCATCGGTATGTCGGCGGGCCTAAGTCACGACGTTCCTGCACAAAGCAAGCACGGGGCCACCCACTAAGTACACCACGAAGTCGGCCGGTCTCGAGACGGACTTAGGGTTTGCGACAATGGTCATGCGACGGCAGATCCCCAATCGGGATCGCCGATACAGCGTAATCACTCCGCTTCCTAAGCGAGTGCGTGCTCCTCACACAATCGTAAATAAAGCGGTAAAGCATGGCATAGGTACAGGATAGTAAATAAATCCTCAAACTAGTTGTGGCCCCAAAGACAATACTTTGAAATCGGTAATAATCGATGGGGGCCCATATCTCCCCAATGTGGTTAGCGCTCGATCTCGGACAGTGTCAAGAACTCGGGTCCCTACGGACACAAGTGGGCTATCGGAAACCAAACCTTACCTATCACCCACCGATGCCTCTGCTTAATTCAATTTTAGTTGTTAAACAGGAATTAAAGTGAACAATAAGTAAACCATGATCATCTCCAACGTCAACGTGGCAAACCTCCAACAATTGTGGTACTTGACGACAAGCAAACACTTGGGTAAGCGACTCGACACGCAGTCCAACTATCTACCAAACAACAGGTAATAGGATGTGTCCAAGGCTATATAAAATGCAAGGGATATCACGGGTGCGAAAACTAGAGCATCGCAACACGGATAGCAAAGATCAACAGGAGAAGTAAATACTATAAAAGTAAGATAGGTAGAAAGAGGAGATGCTCATGAAAACATTGTCGAAGGTTCAACCAAGATCGGGCGACTCACATCAACTCAACGGCCTTATCCGCGAAGAAGCAAAACACTAGAAGAAACACCGGATGCAATATTTAATACACGGCAGAAGATCGGCATGGTGCATGTATGATGCATGGCATGGCAAAGGTGCGATGCAATTAGGTCAATATTAAGCGGAACCGGGGCCCCGACAATTAATTAGATGGTTCAAGTTATTTAGAACCCCCGCAATTTAAATGTTGTATTAGCATGGCAAAAGATAGCACCGGTTAGCTACACAATTTAAATGAGGCCGATATGAGACTAGATTTGCCCGCATATGGGCCCCATATTTAATTATTAGGTGAATCGGCCTAAGGCCCCCAAACCACATGACAAGATGCATGCAAGATGACAATTAAATATGCAACAAGCCGTTATGTTATAAAATAGGGTTCGAGGAAAAGGGTCACACATTAGGGGTTCGGCAGATCTTGGGTTCCAGGGTTCCGGGGTTCGACAGGGTCCGGGGTTCGACGGGGTCGTTCTCGAACTCCGGGGTCGCTCTCGGGTATTGGGGTAGGTCTTGGCGCATCCGTGGTCTTCGGGTCATGTTGTCGGCGGTCATGGCGTTCCGAGAGGAAGAACTTGGTCTGGCGTCGGGGCGTCGGACTACCGCTTCTTCATCGTTCTTGTCGTGGCGAAGTTTTGTCGGCGCCCTCGAGTCGGTCTCGGCATCCGGGTAAAGCACTTGTCGTACCGAGGCGTTCTTGGCGATCCTCGGGTTCGGTCTTCGGATCCGGATAGGAGGGCTTGAGTTGCGTCGTCTCCGGGTTCCGAGAAGGAGAACATGTTGTTTCTTGTCGAAGATCTCGGGGTTTGCGGCTCCATTGTCGATGGCGATCTTGTTTCGATATCGGGACCTTCGGAAGATCTTGGCGAAATAATGTTCGATACTTGACGCGACGACGTGATGCGAAAGTACACTTGCAGCAGGAAGCAGACATAACTCAACTGTCTTGGTTACTACAGGTTTTATTCAACTAGTCTGATAGCAGGACACCCCCAGGACACATCCAAACACAAGCACAGAATATACTCGAGCTGATCTGAACGAGGGATGACGGCAGCAGAGAGCGGGTAGGGCCACGTGGCCTGTCGACGAGCCACGAGGACGAAAGGGCCCAGCGAGGAGGGGCGCTCGCAGCGGCTTGCGGGCAAGGACAGGAGCCCGACTACGTCGTGCGGCCAGGGAAGCAGAGGCGCTGGACGACTCCCTGGCGGCAGGACCAAGCAAGAGAGGTGGGGAGCGACGGGGAGGTGGAATGCAGAGGCGAGGTGAGGCACCGGAGGCGGCGCCGGGGATGCGAGGAGGGAATCCGGCGGCGGCGGGATGCGAGGAAGCGTCGGGTGCACATCGGCGGTGCCGCAAGGAACGGCGAGGAGGAGGAAAGCTGGCGGCAGCGGCTCATGCGGTTGCAGGTAGTGAGGGAGCCCGGGAGGGTGTAGAGCTATGCGGCCAAGCGCGGAACCAGGAGGCGGGAAAGCAGAGGGCAGCGGATGAGGCGGGTGCGTGGCACGGGCGAGGCGAGAGGAGGAGAGCCTTGGTAGTCTTGGGCGATGGACGGTGAAGCGGCCAGGCGAGGGGGAGAGGATTGCATCGCGAGGGAGAGGAGGGATTAAGGGAAGAGGACGAGCGGGGTGGGCCAGAGCGACAGGGGAGTGGGGTCGGGGTGGGTCCGGGACGCGGGGCAGATGGGGATCCGATCGGTGGGTTGGGGCCTGGCGTGCTTTGTGGGGGCGTGGTGGTGGCGTGGTGTGCGTGAGTGGCAGGGTGGGGTGGGTTTAGGAGAGAGAGAGGGAAAGAGGGGTGAGTTGTCAGATTTTTAGTGGTGGGGGTGTGGGGAGAGGTGAGGTGGCGAGAGGGGGTTGGTTGGGGTGAGGTGGAGGCTGGGTGTGGGTAGGTTTGTTGGTGTACAAAGGATTTCGAAGGGCAGGTGAGTGTGGACCGATTTGAGTTATGCGGGGGTGGTCGTTCGGGTCGGGTTGGCCCGTTCGACTGCCCCCACTAGAATAAATTAAAAGTTTTATTTAATTAAACGGACCGTTTGCAAAACAATTTTAACAAAACAAAATATTCCGGCGACCCGGTTTTCGATGTTGAATCAAGAGGGGGCGTTTTAGAAAACAACACGGGCTTTGCAAACATAGTTTTGGCAAACAATGCATGATGACGACGATGCAATGCACAAATTCAACGCGATTTTCTAGTAGTGGTTTTGCGGGATGCCACAGTAACATCCGTCGCACAGTTTGTGGAACAAATGGCCTTCCAGAAGGAACATACTCAGTATCTGAAGTATCACGACTTGAGTCATTACTCAGCCTGAGTGCATTGACTCCCCCCAGCTCTGCTGAAAAGTCTTCAGAAACATGTTCAACATTATCACCCACTTGCATCTACTAATCTTCATGCCTTGAGTTATCAACAGAATACGTAGATCCTTCTGCTCCCCAGGTGCTCTGTTGGGCAAGATAGTTAAACATTGGGTTTTGAGAAAACGTTGATGATTCAAACACTCTCTCCTCAGCATCTTATTCCTCATCCCGATCTTCGATGAATATGGTATTTCTACTACTATTGCTAGGATTGGTTCTTGCACCCATCCAACTGGATTATCCAACATTTCTGTCAGACTCATCTATGGACATCTGATTTCCTTGGGATCCTTCAAATGATCCCATTCTCTAACCATCAGAATTCTCAAGAGGAAGTTCTGAATCAGACCCTTCCTCTGAACTCTATGGTACAGCATACCTCATATCTATTGTAGGATCGTAGGTAGGTTCAGGTCTGGGTGAATAAAGATATGATGTAAAAGATTCGGGATCTATAAGTATATCCTTAAAGATTGGTTCCGTACTACTACTTGCTTCCTTCTCCAACTGGAATGCTAACTGCTTCCTTCTTTCCGGATCAGTTAGATCCTCTAACATGTCATTTTTATCTTCAACAATAACTTGATGTGTCTTATAAAAAGACGCTACAAGTGTTCGGTATCGATCCATAAACTCGGAAGCTAACTTAGGATGCTTCTTTACCAAAGTAAGATGATCCGGTACTGGCTCCGAGTCTATAGAATCATGAGGAATCACCGAAAATGTGCTCCCTTATAACTCTTTGGCTTTATGCTCCCGAATATTGGCTATCGCCTCCACAACAGCAACATGCTGCTAAATGACTCCTACCTTCACCTATAGGTAGATCGTGATATAATCCAAGCTCCTCTGGTAGTTGGATACTCACACGATACTTGGATAACATCCGACCATCATAATAGGTTATGGTATTCACTGGAATTTTAGTTGGACAACTAAAAATCTTTAAAAGTTGACGAAGCTGATCCGTGAATGATCCTTGGTAATCATCAAGAGTCTCCTCTTTCCTTACCAAAGTTTGTTTTGGAAACTTTGGTGCCATAACTCTCTATATTCAAAAATATTTTGATTAGTAAGAGATAACATATTGCATCATAACAAAGAATTATCACACTAAAAATATATAACGGAATATTCTCATTTGAATACCCATTATACCCTTTTTTAGAGAATTCTTTATCGTTGCTATAAACTCCTATAGGTAATACCCTTTACTAGGTTTCCAGCCTAAGGTCAAAGCAATTTGCTCTGATACCAACTGCGGTGACCCAGCATACCACTGCATGTGTAGTACACCATAGTCATTGACATGACATCCACAGAACACCGTTCCATAAATATCACATCCCTCAGAGTGGTACAACAGAAACATTGCGGGTCCATATTACAAACATACACACATTATTATTATTACAATACTAGAAGTTCAAGACTTCAAAAGATTCAACTTACAAACCAAAATATAAAGTGTTTCAGCGGAGGTTGAAAGTAACAACTCCAACTAATAGTTGAGCTCAGCAGCTTATTATATAAGGTTCTTGCTGCTCGGCTCCCTTAGTTACTAATAACTAGGGCAACTAAGCTAACTCGTTGCCATCTACTACATATCGAATCTCGTAATCCACTCCTTCAACACCACCTGATAGGTCAGGCTCCTCATAGAAGACATCTTCTTGGCATTCTGCTGCATACATTGGAGTATCTTCGGAATCCTCAGAGTCTAAGCAGGGGATCAAAGGAAAAGGTGAGTAACAACATTACCCATCAAGTTCATTATATGCAAGGTGGGAAGTTTGATGCTCTATCTACCACCTCGGACTATTCCTTGGCACTATGCTATTTTCATAAATCCTTCTTCGAAGATTTATTTTATTATTAAAATATATGCCCATCAGCCTTCACAGGTTTACCAGAACTTTCATGGAGTTCCTTTCCTGCCGCATTCGTAGCTCCTTCCCGGAATAGGGAGTAACAAGTTACAGTTTTTACACTCTGCAGAGGTGCGTTACTTTAAGCATGAGAGATCAACTCCTTGTTGCATAACCCGGCGTACTTTCGTGTCCACAATTCCATGATGTGGGGATCAGTAGGTGATCCAAGCCAATCACTTCCCCCTTCGCGACCTTGCATGCCTCCTTGGTGTACACCATGCCCACCCATTGAATTACGGCAATGGTTTGTACAGACCATTAGATGCCAGAACTATCATGGGAAGACGAGGGTTCCCACCCGTATGCTGCATATCCTCTACGAATTACCAATTAATATGCACGCTACTAGGATAACAGCCATGACCTGCACATCCGGGTACAAGCTAGAGGAAGAAGATACAACTGACTTCTCTGTCACATTCCAAATCTCATGGTCAACGCGTGATATATGACGCTAGAATCACTGATGTCATGGGTTGTTAAGTTCCTCGTTGATTATAATTATTGCAAATAGAAACTTAAGTTCCATTGCTCCATTATATCATCACTTAGGATGATATCAACCATTATTTATTTGTGAAAATAATATTTTCTTTCCTTGGAACATAGATGATAACACACAATTTGCAAATACTTTGATAAAGACTCTTCAAAGGACATGAGCAAGTGATGAACTTGCCTTGTGATTGCAAGGTAGTAAAGTCGGATGCTTGCACTGGACCTTGAGCTTCTATGTCTATAAAACATCATTATTGCCCGGTAAGGACAATATTTAAAGAAGCAAAATGAATATGCATAGTAATGTAATGCATTATTTATCATTTATTTTTCTTTGTGTGTTTTACCCATTATTTTAGTTTCTAGAATTTCTTTAAATAAATAAAGTATTTCATTTAAAAAATCTTTAATATTTATTGAATATTATATTTGCCATTTATAAAATAATAATTTATTTTTAGGATTAAAATTTAATATAAATTCCTTAATTTATTCATTTAATACTTTCTTTAAGATTTAATATTTGAATAAAAGAATTTCTTTTTTATAACTTCAAATATTTTTTTTTTAAATACTACAATAATAATATATAATAAAGGTGATTTTTATTTATTTTTATTTCTTTTCTTTAATTTTATAAAATTCCATAAGGAATATATATATATATTATAAAATTCTTGACCAAAAGTTATATACATAAAAATTTATTTCTTATTTTAATTAAATGGTTGGATTATTATGAATCCAAAAATATATTATTTGTAATTTTTAGATTTCTATTTTATTTTCTAGATTTTGTATTTAATTCTAGGGGTATTTTGGTCTTTTATTAATTATTAAACTTCTTTTAACCCTTTGGGCTCATTCTATTAGGATTATTGGGCCAATTTGGCCCAAATGTCTTTGACAAAAGGACACCCCGAAGGGCTCTGTACCTATTGGCCCACCCCCTCTGTCTCTATCTCTCTCTCACTCGTCCTCATCTCTTCTCCTCCTCGACCCCGTGGGGTGCTGGCGCCACCGCCGTGGCCCTCCCTGGCTGTTGCCATGGTGCAGGGTGAGGTTATTGATCACGCTTGTCCATCTCCTCCACGTTAATTTGACTTCGGAGCCCCCCTGTGGCCAGGCTAGCCCCGTTCCCGAACCCTAGGGTTTGGGGATGGTGTTGCCGTTGTTGATTCCCCCATGGTGGTGTGCGGTGCTGTGCGCCGCCGTGGCTTGTGCGGGTTGCAGCGCCCCCTGGGGTGCTTCCCGTGCCGCCACAAGCTTGTCGTCCCTTCTGCTTCCTCTTCGATTCAACAGCGAGGACCTCCGGTGAGTTATGCCTCTGCGAACCCTAGTGCATCTAGCTACCTTGAGCCTTTCTGTGTGTATCTAGTGGACAATCTATATTCTGTGTGTGTACTGATACTAGGGTTCCCTATTGCTGGTAGAATGATGTTATGGTCTGGTAATGATGCTTGGTGAGAATTGGTGTTGGCTTGATGCTGGTGTTGTTCTGATGTTAGTGGTTCATCAGATGTTAGTGTTACATAGTGTTGCCTCTAGTTGAGTATGTGGTGGCTTAATGTGTTCATCTATTGTCAGTATCTTGATACTGACAGTAGCTCTGTTAGTGATGATTCACTGAATTAGTGTTTGTTGGCTTGCCTGTTTATCCATAGTCTGAATTTTATTCAATAGGGTATCATGATTCTTTGAAAATGAATGGATATAAATTTTATGATCTCTTGGTATGGTCTCAGGGAAATGATAGATATTGATTTACTAGTTGATATATGAAAACTAGACTATATGATTGGCTTAGCTGTAAGATTATTCCTTGTGAAACCATCTTTGAATGGTACACAAATTGATCTTGTTGTTGGCTTCACTTATGGTCAGTACTTGTGACTTGATGAATTCTTAATAATAAGTTGAAAAGTTCACTTATTATTCATGCCTATGATGCTGGTTTGAGGCTTTTAGGAACTGAGTTCCTATGTTGCTGCTACTTTTAAAATTAGCTAAAGCATCATAGTTACTTACTAGATCTTGGTTCCTAGTTGGTTAAGATGAGGGATTTGTTTGTAGCTTATAGGATCTGAGGTGCTACTCCTTCTTGGAGATGTGCCATATTTTATAAGTACGGATGATTGAATATCTAAGTTGCATGTGGTAGCACCAAATATGTGAGGCTGGTATGAGGTTTTGGTGTTTTTCATAGAGTTTGGTTCTAATCTTTGTATTCAAAACCTCTAGGATAAATTCACCCCACTTGGGTGATCATTGAGAGGTTGTTGTATGAAACAACACATGTTTCTGTTTGGATAAGATGAATGGATCATGGGGTTGTTTATGACACTCACCACAAAATCTGATGGTTGTTGTGGTTTGTGGTGATGTTGGTGTTGCTGGCTTGATCATGTCCTTTACCTCATGATGTTGTTCTTGTTTCTCCTGGTTCCTGTGCTTGGCCTTGATCTAGCCTGCTCCTCCTAGCTCATGTGGCTTGGCCTTGCTATTCACCTAATTCTTCCCCCTCCTTATGTCACCATCTGGTGATGTTTGGGTTGATTTAGTGTGGAGTTTTGTTTGCTGGTTTACTGGGCTATGGCTAAGCTGCTGGTTCTAGTGTGGCGTAAGCAATGGAGTGATGCATTAGTGCTTTCCCACGGCTGTGCTTGGTCCTTTTACTTGTGGAAGCAGCTGTGGCTGTGTCGACAGCACACCCATGCATTTTGGTGTATGAGCTGCTTGTGTGTCTGCTGCATAATTGTGGATATGCTCAATGAGGTGTTCTACCTTTTTAACTGGTTACTATTAACCCGCCTGGTGAAACTTTCCCCTTTATTGGTTGTGATCATTTGACTTATGGCTTATTTGTTATGAAAGATTTGATTCTTTCATATTGGTGAAACTTGCCCCTGATAGATTTACTCAATGATGTAAAATTGAGCAGTGCAACTCACTGCTCTCTACTAAGAGTAAAAATTAACAACTTAACTTTTATTTTCCCTTTTTGTTTGTTCTTTGTTTTTGCAGGTACAAGATTTGAAGATTCAAGATTAGTATTGGTTTGCTTTTTTTAGACAAATGTAATCCTTTGAAATGTTTATTTCATTCTTTTGTTATAGTTTTTAATATTTAAATATTCCTCTTTTTGTAATTTTATTTCTGTAAAGATTCTTTATTGACTTAATGAGTTATATTTTGTAACTTATTTATGGAATGAATATATGGAATAAATATTCATTTGTTTGATTGTATTTCTTATTTAGAGTTTCTGTTACTATATATTATTTCTTGATTAAATAATATTATTAAATCATAACTCTAATATTTTAAAATATAATTCAAATCTTAAGTTTAAATTCAAATTCCTTCCCCCAAAACACACTAACTCATAAAGATCATGTCAAAATTTATAACAATCACTCTCCAAAGCTATTTCTAAACTTAGAGAGTGAAAGAAAATCTTATCACCTTATGTTTTATCTGGCAAAAAAAATTTACCCACATTTTGCAGATGAATGTGTGCATATGCACATTTCCTAAATCTACCCTTCGTTTGTTCCTAAATGCTGGGATGTTACAATATACGAAGGTATTGTGCGATCCGGGGGTTATATATTATGAAGTTTTACTGCATAAGGAAGGTATTGTGCGAAAACGGGGCGGAGACGGACTCTAGGGGGCTCACATCTCCTGATAGCGCGGACAGCTGGGGCTCGCGCCACTGGTGGGTGTGGCCCACCCGGGCTCCGTTTCCTCGTCTGTTTTGCCTCGTAACCTTCCATATGTAATATAAAAACATCAAAAATATAAAGAGATAAGTTTTTCGCGAACCTTCTATTTTCACCTCTTTTACTTATTCGAAGAAGGACTCTGCAGATTCTGGAGTTTGGTTTCTAATAAATTCTTCCGGTGTCACCATTTGAATAATATCAACATCTTCATTATAAGAATCTCCAGAAATATAATGTTTTAGCCTTTGACCATTCACCACATGTGTAGTGTTGTCCTTCAAAGAAGATATTTTAATAGCTCCTAAACGATACACTTCCTCAATAACAAAAGGTCCTTCCCATTTTGAGAGTAGTTTCCCTGAAAAAAATCTGAGACGATACCTATACAAAAGAACTTTCTCACCAACATGGAACTCCCTTTTTAGAATTCTCCTATCATGCCATGTTTTTACTTTTTCCTTAAAGAGTCCAGCATTTTCATAAGCTTCACTTCTCCACTCATCTAAGGTACTTAAGTCAAGCAATCTTTTCTCACCAGCAAGTTTAAAATCTCTATTCAGTTCTTTCACTGCCCAATAAGCTTTGTGTTCTAATTCTAGAGCCAAGTGACAAGCTTTACCATAAACCATTTTGTAAGGAGACATCTCCATAGGATTTTTATAAGCAGTTCTATAAGCCCATAAAGCGTCATTCAACTTTTTAGCCCAATTTTTCCTAGACCTATTAACGGTCTTTTGCAAGATAGATTTATTTTCTCTATTTGAAAGTTCTACTTTCCCACTGGTTTGGGGGTGATAAGATGAAGGAATTCTATGGTTAACATCATATTTGGCAAGAGTCTTACTAAAACCACCATGAATAAAAGAGAACCTCCATCAGTCATGAGATATCTAGGCACACCAAACCTAGGAAAACTAACATCTTTAAGCATTTTTAAAGAGGTCTTACCATCAACACTGTTTGTAGGTATGGCTTCTACCCACTTTGTAGCATAATCAACAACAAGAAGAATGTGAGTATACCCTTTTGAAGGAGGAAAAGGACCCATAAAGTCAAATCCCCAACAATCAAAAGGTTCAATAATAAGAGAATAATGCATAGGCATTTCATTGCGTCTAGAAATGTTACCAACTCTTTGACATTCGTCACATGATAAAATAAACTTCCTTGCATCCTTGAAAAGAGTATGCCAATAAAAACTAGATTGTAAAACTTTTTGTGCGGTCCTATCCCCAGCATGATGTCCTCCATAAGCACTGCCATGACATTTTCTCAATATCTCTTGTTGTTCAAATTCTGGGACACATCTCCGCATAATACCATCTACTCCTTTATATAAATGTGGGTCATCCCAAAAGTAATGCCTCGGATCATAAAAGAATTTTTTTTCTTTGCTGGGATGTAAAGGTTGGAGGCAAATACTTGGAAACAATAAAGTTAGCATAATTAGCATACCAAGGACTCTCTTGCGGGCTTACCTTAATTGCATACAGCTGTTCATTTGGAAAACTATCATTAACAGTCATAGGATCAAAATAAATGTTTTCCAAACGAGATAAATTATCAGCAATAGGATTTTTATCACCTTTCATATCTACAATATGAAGATCAAACTCTTGTAAAAGCAGCACCCATCTAATAAGCCTAGGCTTAGCGTCTTTATTTGTCATAAGGTACTTAATAGCAGCATGATCAGTATGAATGGTGACTTTTGAATCAACAATATAAGGTCTAAACTTATCACAAGCAAAGATCACAGCTAAGAACTCCTTTTTAGTAGTAGCATAATTCTTTTGAGCAGCATCAAGAGTCTTACTAGCATAATGAATAACATTCAACTTTTTATATATTCATTTTCCAAGAACAACACCCATAGCAAAATCACTAGCATCACACATAATTTCAAAGGGTAAATTCCAATCAGGTGGTTGGACAATAGGAGCAGTAGTCAAAGCTTTCTATAAAGTTTCAAAAGCTTCCTTCCAATCATCATCAAAAACAAAAGGTGCATATTTTTGAAGAAGATTAGTAAGGGGCTTTGAAATTTTGGATAAATCTTTAATAAACCTCCTATAGAAACCAGCATGACCAAGGATACTACGAATACCTTTTACATCCCTAGGGCAAGGAATTTTCTCAATTGCTTCACCTTTGGCTCTGTCTACTTCAATACCTCTTTCAGAAATTTCGTGTCCAAGAATAATCCCTTCATTAACCATGAAGTGGCATTTCTCCCAATTAAGAACAAGATTAGTTTCTTCACATCTCTGCAAAACTTTATCAAGGTTGTGCAAACAATTATCAAAAGAAGTTCCATAGACGAATAAATCACCCATGAAAACTTCCACAATTTCTTCACAAAAGCCATGAAAGATAGCATACATACATCTCTGAAAAGTAGCGGGAGCATTACATAAACCAAAAGGCATACTCCTATAAGCATAAGTTCCTTTGGGACAAGTGAAAGTGGTTTTATATTGGTCTTGTGCTCTCACAGAAATTTGAGAGAACCCGGAATAACCATCAAGAAAACAAAAGTGAGTCTTTTTAGACAACCTTTCTAGCATTTGATCAATAAAAGGCAGAGGATAATGATCTTTCTTAGTAACAGTATTAACCTTTCTAAAATCAATGCACATCCTATAACCAATCACTAATCTTTGAGATATAAGCTCATTATTTTCATTAGGCACAACAGTGATTCCCCCTTTCTTTGGGACACAATGAACAGTGCTAACCCATTGACTATCAGCAATAGGGTAAATAATACCAGCATCAAGGAGTTTTAATACCTCATTTCTTACCACACCCTTCATCTTAGGATTTAAATGGCGTTGATGTTCAACAATTGGTTTTGCATCAGGTTCTATATTAATAGCATGCTGACATATAATAGGAGAAATCCCTTTTAAATCATCAAGAGTATAACCCATAGCTCCACGGTGTTTCTTCAATACTTCCAATAATCTTTCCTCTTCCTTTCCTGAAAGTTTAGAGCTAATAATAACAGGATATATTTTCTTATCGTCTAGATAAAAGTATTTAAGATCATCAGGTAGAGGTTTTAAATCGAAAACAGGATCCCCTTTAGGTGGTAGTGTGGTACCCAAATCTTCCACATGTAGGTTATGCTTAAGTAACTCAGGTTGGCGAAGGAAAACTTCGTCAATCTCATTTATTTCCTTCATGAAGGCCTCACTTTCATGATCTTCCATATACTGCTGCGAGGCATTGTTAGGAGCAAGAGAAATAGCAGCAAGTTTTTCAACCCTGAAATCCTCATTAGGCAATTCATTTTCATAAGGAGTTTTAGCAAATTTGGAAAAATTAAACTCGTAAGATTCTCCATCAAACTTAGTTAAAACTTTATCCTTCTTACAATCAATAATAGCTCCACAAGTATTCAAAAAAGGTCTACCAAAAATGATAGGACAAGTTTTGCTAGCTTCAGAACCAAGCACTAGAAAATCAGCAGGATATTTAATCTTACCACAAAGAACCTCCACATCTCTTACAATGCCAATTGGACAAACTGTCTCTCTATTAGCAAGGTGAATAACCACATCAATGTCCTCAAGTTCACAAGGACCAATTTCATGCATAATTTCCCTGTAAATCTCATAAGGAATAGCACCAGAACTAGCACCAATATCACATAAACCATAATAGCGATGATCACCAATTCTAACAGACAGCACACGAACACTAGTTTTCCTAGATTTACTAGGATGAGAGACAATATTATAAGCGTCTTCACAGAATACAATGTGCTCATCCTCTATATTTTTAGTGACAAGATCCTTCACAATGGCTACTACAGGTTCAATGTTTATTTGCTCATCAGGATCCACAGTTTTCTTTGTAATTTTGCTAACCACATTAGATATAATAGAATGTTCCTTTACCTTAGCAGGAAAAGGGATTTTCTCAATATAAGGTTTAGGCAAAATAGGATCAATAGTACACATTTCAGTGCTACTAACAGGAACATGATTAACAATATCTTTATAAGGTGCATGGTACTTGTCCCACTCCTTTTTGGGGATTTCAATATAAGAGGCAAAGCCTTAAAGCAATTTGTAAGAACTTGAGAATCAATACCATACTCAGTACTAATATCACGGAAGTCATCAGTTCCCATAAAAGATTTAATGCATTTATAATCATAATTTATACCTGACTTTCTTCGTTTGTCATTCTCCCATGCTTCAGTGTTCTCTTGAATACGGTCTAGAAGATCCCATTTAGCTTCTTCCTTCATACGTGTGAATGATCCAGCACAAGAAGCATCTAATAAATCTTTACCATGAAGAGAAAGCCTTGCATAAAATTTATTAATAATAATATTGTTAGGGAGTTCATGAATAGGACATTTAAGCATTAGTAACTTCAATCTCCCCCAAACTTGGGTTGTACTCTCTCCATCACGAGTCCAAAAGTTATATATTAGATTCATATACTTATGAATCTCACTATGGTATAAAATTTAGAATAAAAGAGAGGTACTATTTCCTCCCATTCCATGGATTGTCCATTCTTCAGTAGCTTATACCATTCTTCGGCTCTTCCTTTCCATGATATAGAGAGTAACTTCTTCTTAACCTGTTCAGTTGTGAAAATATAATTTTGTGGCGTCCTTCGTCTTTTGGCATCCTTCATCTTCTAGGAAAATATAATTTTCTATAGTTTTTCTGATATTTTTATGATCTTCGCAAAATTGCATCAAAACACCATTTTTTCCATCAGAATCCTGACTCCGGCAGTTCATCCTACAAGAATCATCCAACATGCAAAAACAGATGAAAAGACATAAGTATCACCTCTTAATAAGGAAAATATCAATGAATAGAGGCAAATTATGATATAGAATGGTGATGCAAATTGGACGTATCAAGCACTTGTTCTTCAAGATGACATAGGATTTTGTGGTCAGTCTTCATAACAAATGGTCCTCTGGATATGTAAGATCTCCATCTCTCCACTGCCATCATGATGGCTAGAAATTCCTTCTCATATATGGAAAACTTTTGATTAGCTAGTCCTAGAGCCTTGTTGTAATATGGAACTAGGTTTTCCTGTTAGCTCAACACAGCTCCAATGCCAGAGGAACATGTATTTGTTTCAATGCAGAAGGGTTGAGAAAAATCTGGTAATATTAGCACAGGTGTAGTAACCATGGCTTGTTTGGGTGCATCAAAAGCCTGCTGAGCTATGTCTGTCCAGTGAAAGGAGTTCTTCCTGAGCAAAGAAGTTAGAGGTTTTGCCAATATGCCATACTGCTTAACAAATTTCCTATAGTAGCTTGTCAACACAAGGAATCCTCTTAGCTTAGTTACATTGGTAGGTACATGCCAGTGAGCCATAGCTGATGTTTTGGCTAGGTCCATGGCCACACCCTTCTTTGATATGATGTTCCCTAGATACTCCAGCTACTGTTGTGCAAAAGAGCATTTGCTTCTCTTGGCATGCAATTTGTTTTTCCTAAGAATTTCCAAGACAGTCTACAGATGAATCACATGCTCAGATAGGGTCTTGCTATAGATAAAAATGTCATCCATGAATACCAAGACATATTTTCTAATGCAATCAGCAAGGACAAAATTCATTAAGCACTGGAAAGTAGCAGGAGCATTAGAGAGCCCAAAAGGCATCACTCGAAATTGAAACTGACCATGATGTGTCTTGAATGTTGTCTTGTCTTCATCTGCTTCGACCATCCGTATCTGGTGGTATCCAGCCGTCAAGTCTAACTTGGAAAACAACTTTGTTCCTGGCAATTCATCCAAGAGCTCATCCACCACAGGTATGGGAAATTTGCTCTTAATAGAGATATTGTTTAGCCTCCTGTAGTCCACACAGAACCTCCAAGTGCCATCCTTTTCTTCACCGGGAGCACATATGAAGCAAAGGGAGACATGCTGGGAACCACCAATCCAGTTGCTATCATTTCTCTCACCTAATTCTCTATTTCATCCTTTTGCCATGGTGAATACCTATATGGTCTTGAATTAACAGGTGTACTGTTAGGCAACAAGGAAATGGCATGATCAAAAGCTCTATGAGGTGGCAACTCCTTTGGACCATTGAACACATCCTAAAATTGAACCAGTGTGGCCTAAACACACTTAGGTAATCCACTATTCTCAGCTTCTTGTGGCATTGTAACCACAACAGTGGCCCAAATGTCATTTCCTTTGTAGGATTTCTCCATTTCTTCTATGGACACTTCTTGTATTTGAGTAATAGGGACATCAGTCATACCCTGAAGCTTGACCACTTTTCCTTGCTTGACAAAATGAATCCACTTGTCTTGCCAGTGACATGTCATTTCTCCCCATAAGGATAACCAGTCCATGCCCAAAATTGCATCATAGCCTCCCAAATTCACCACTTTCATATCAGTTTGAAATGTGTCTCCCTGAATCTACCATTCCAAACCCTTGACCTCCAAAGTGCACAACATGTGTTGACCATTTGCCACTTTCACCTTTAAAGATGTAGGCAACTCTGAAGTTTCACAGTTCAGTTTGTCCACCAACTGTTGGTCGATGAACGTGTGGGAACTACCTGAATCCATCAGTAATAGCATTACTTGATTGCCCACCAATGATCTTAATTTGATGAATTTTGCATGACTTATGCCAGAGATAACATTGGATGTGATAAAAGCTGCTGCGTCTTCCATAGTTTCTTCCACTGCAACTGCATCTAATAGCTCATCTGAAGGAAATATGCCCTAGAGGCAATCATAGAGATGATTATATTTCATATGTATCCATGAGTTATTATAATGTTCCTTGAATATCCATATCAGGAAACTTGTATTGATTGGCAATTATGTGAATTGTTTGTGAAACTCTTTACTTGTATGGTTATTTAATAGTTGTCCCTAGTCGGAGTTCATGTGAGGACACACGTGAATACTAGACTAGCACATCGATTGGTTGATGACTATGTTTCGCAAGTCATAGAAATGGAGATGTCAAGCCAATGATGTGGACACATGTTATAAACATGGGGTTGGACTGACCCAACATGAGACTGGCAATTAGACTTGCATCTCTCTCTACACATCGTGTACGTTTTGTCCGTAGACCTGAGATTGTCGCATGTACTTGAGATGTGGATCAACCTACTTTGGGGATATCAGACGCTACTCCGTAACTGGGTAGTTATAAAGGTAGCTTTCGGGTTTGTCCTGAAACATGCTGCAAGGTGTTGGAGATATGCCCTAGAGGCAATAATAAATATAGTTATTATTATATCTTTGTGTTTATTATAAATGTTTACATTCATTCTATAATAGTATTAACAAGGAAACATTAATACTTGTGTGATTTGTAAACTTAATTTGAAGTCCCTAGTATAGCCTCTATACTTCACTAGCTTGTTGGTTGATTAATGATTGTGGTTTCCCTATCATGAACATTGAGATGTTATCAACAACAAGATCATATCGTTAGGAGAATGATATGGTGGACATACTCCTATAGATAAGCGTAGCATAAAGATCAAGTCATTTCAATAGTTTAATTGCTATATGCTTTCTGATACATAGTAACCTAATTCCTTCGACCATGAGATCATGCATATCACCTTTACCGGATGGATGCTTTGATGACATCAAACACCACACCATAATTGGGTGGCTATAAAGGTGGCATTGAGTGTTCGGAAAGTATTGGTTGAAACACATGGATCAAGAGTGGGATTTGTCCATCCATATGACGGATAGATATACTCTGGCCCCTCGGTGGAATTTCGTCCAATTAGCTTGCAAGCATGTGACTGGTCACAAGGGATCACATATCACGGAACGAGAAAAGAGTACTTATCGGTAACGAGGTTGAACTCAGATGCGAGATACCGACGATCATAACCTCGGATAAGTAAACTATCGTGAGACAAAGGGAAATTGGTATCGTATGTAAGTGGTTAATTCGATCGCAAAGTACTAGTAGAAATATGTGGGAGCCATATGAATTTCCAGATTCCTCTATTGGTTATTGTTCAGAGAAGTGTCTCGATCATGTCCGCATAATTCACGAACCGTAGGGAGACACACTTAAGGATTCGACGTTGTTTTGAGTAGTTACGGTATTATGAGAAAGAGACCGAATGTTGTTCGGAGTATCGGATGGGATCCGGGATATCACGAGGTGATCCGGAATGGTCCGGAGAATAAGATTCATATAAGGAAAGTCCCGCTTTGAGTTCGGGAATGATTCCTGTTTTCATCGGGAATGTTCTAGAAGGTTCCGATTGTCCAAGACTCCGGGGAGGGTACATGAATGTGTCATTGAATGATTGCATCATGTACTAAGTGTTCTTGCTGTTCCAAAACTGAAAAGTCAAACTGCCAGTTTGAAAGTCAAACGGCTAAAACAGGAAACTGTGGAAAACAGGAAACTGTGGAAACAGGAAACTGTGGGAAACAAGCAAGAGGAGGTTGAAACCAACTTGGAGGAGGAGTCCCTCTCCTCCAAGCCGGCCAGCCTAGGCCGAGTTGGGGAGGACTCCTCCTCCTCGGGCGCCAGCCCCTCCACCTATAAAAGGAGGGGCAGGGCCTCCTTCTCTAGACACACAAGTTCCTATCTTCTAATCTCCGGTTTAGAGCCGTTTTGGTTTAGAGCTTCTAATTGCTTTAGCCTGCGGTTTAGAGCCTTCTAATTGGTGTGTCTAATCTCTAGAACACTAATAGCCCTCTCTCATACTCCACCATACTCACTCCGTCTTAAGGCGAAGCCTCATGATTTCCCTCTACTTCCTGCACCACGCCTTTGCCGGAATCGCGAGGAGAGTGCTACAACCTCCGTCATGGAACAAGGGAGAGGAAGGTCTTCGCCGAAAATTGTGACCGATCATGAAGCGCCGGAACGCAGCCTTGGAAGGATCGTCTACACGATCTTGAGATCGGAAAGAGTACGACTACATCACCCACGAAAATCCGCCTCGTTAAACACTTTGGAATCTTCGAGGTAAGTTATTCCATCGACTCGTTGCTACAATCTAGTAGATAGATCTTGGCTTGTTTGTTTGTATGCGATAGAAATTTTTGTTTTCCATGCTACGAACCCCTACAGGGTATCGGATCCGTGTCTATATGTAGATCATTGCTGAGTAGAACACAATGGTCATTGTGGGCGTTGATGCTTTATTGTTGATTGCTTCTTGTGTACTTTGCATCTTGCGGTATGTTGGGATGAAGCGGCCGGGCTAACCTTACATGACATCGTTCATGAGACTTGCTCCACGCTTGACATGCAACTTGTATTGCATAAGTGGCTTTATGGTGCTTTCTCCTAGCATAGTTAAGATCCAGTTTACAACGGTGATCAACAATGCTAGTATCAATGTTGTGGTTCTTGTTCGTAAGTTAGAACGACACTTATTGAAAGCCCCAAACCACGTAAAAATGCAAAGAAAGTAGAGGCGTCTAACTTTGTTTTGCAGGTGTGCGATGATGTGATATGGCCATGATTGTGATTATATTTGATGTATGCAATGTTCCTTATTGTAAGTTGGCAACCGTGAGCCATATGGTTGTTTTAATTTATGTTAAGACCCGTGTCTATTCAAAGTAGTTGTAATAGTTGAAGCCGGTGGACGACAACCATGGTGAAGCGTCATTGACCTTGATGCAATGCGGGTGATGATGGAGATCATGTTCGTGCTAGAAGATGGAGATCGGAAGCACAAAGAAGAAAGGCCATATCATATCACATATTATTGAATTGCATGTGATGTTAATCCTTTATGCATCTTGTATTGCTTGGTAGACACGGTAGCATTATAAGATGATCCCTCATGCACATCAATTTCAAGTCATAAAGTGTTCGCCCTTAGTTAGCACCGTTGCTAAAGCTTGTTGTTTCAAGCACCACGTGATGATCGGGTGTTAGATTACGCAAGTGTATACAACGTGAGCAAGCCATTTGCTCATGCGAAACTAAGGTTTGATCTTGACGAGCCTAGCATGTATGCACATGGTCTCGGAACACGGATCACCGAAAGGTAAAGCATGAATCATATAGTAGATATGATGAACATGACGATTGTTCGCCATTGAAACTATATCAACTCTCGTGATGATCGGTGTTGATGTAGTGGATTTGGTTCGTGTGATCACTAAAACAATGTGAGGGATGTTGTTTTGAGTGGGAGTTCACCTAGTTTAATTTCATTAATTAATTTGAACTCAATTTGTCATAAACTTAGTCTAAACTATTGCAAATATGTTTTAGATCAATGGCAGCCCCTACCATCAATTTTAATGCGTTCCTAGAGAAAGAAAAGTTGAAAAACAATGGAAGCAACTTCGCGGATTGGTTCCGCAATTTGAGGATTGTCCTCACAATTGGTAATTTGACCTATGTCTTTGGATGCACATTGGGTGACCCACTGCGGTGATGCTTCCGATGAAGTAAAGAATGTTTACCTCGCCTAAGAATCAAGACTCCATAGTTCAGTGTGCTATCTTGTATGGTTTAGAATCGGAGCTTCGAAAAGGTTTGAAGAGTCGTACCATATGATATTGTCGAGGATCTCAAATTGATTTTTGAGACACATGCGGCAATTGAAAGCTATGAGGCTTCAAAAGTTCTTTAAGCAAGATGGAAGAAGGCAGCTCCGTCGGTGAGCATGTGCTTAAGATGTCCGGGCACGCAAACAAACTTCAAAGCTTGGGTATAGTGATTCCTAATGCTTTGGGGATTTACCGTGTCCTCCAACACCGCCACCAAGTTACAGAACTTTGTGATGAACTACAACATGCGTAACATGAACAAAGAGTTGCTGTAACTGTTGCTATGTTAAAGTCTGCAGAAGTGGAGATCAAGAAAGAGCACCAAGTGTTGTTGGTCAATAAGACCACCAAATTCAAGAAAGGCAAGTCTAAGCAAAAGGGACACTTCAAGAAGGGTGGTAAGAAAGTTACCACGCCGGCGAAGAAGACCAAGGATGGACCCAAGCCCGAAACTGAGTGCTTTTACTGCAAGGGAGAAGGTCACTGGAAGCGGAATTGCCCAAAGTACTTGGCGAATCTGAAGAACGGCAACATCAAGAAGAAAGGTATATCTGATATACATGTTATTGATGTGTATCTCACTAGTACTCGTAGTAGTGCACAGGTATTTGATAATCGGTTCGGTTGCTCATATTTGTAACTCAAACAAAGTCTTGCAGAATAAACGGAAGCTAGCGAAGAACGAGGTGACGATGCGCGGGAAACGGATCAAAGTTTGATGTGATCGCGGTCGCACGCTACCCCTTCATCTACCATCGGATTAGTTTTATACTTAAATAATTGTTATTTAGTGCCCGTGTTGAGCATGAACATTATATCGGTATCTTGTTTATTATAGACTGTTACTTGTTTAAATCAGAGAATAATGGTTGTTCGATTTATATGAGTAATATGTTTTATGCACATGCACCTTTGATAGATGGTCTATTCTTATTGAATCTCGATAGTGGAAATACACATATCAACAACATTGAGGCTAAACGCTTGAAATCAGCGATAATTTGACCTATATGTGGCATCGCTGTCTTGGTCACATTGGAGTGAAGCGATGAAGAAACTCCATTCGATGGACTTCTTGAATCACTTGATTTTGAATCACTTGAAAGATGCGAAGCATGTCCGATGGGAAAAATGACTAAGACTCCATTTTCGGTATGATGGAGCGAGCTACGGACTTATTGGAAATCATACATACCGATGTGTGGTCCAATGAGTGTAGCATCGCTGATGGTTATCGTTATGTTCTTACCTTCACGGATGACTTGAGTAGATATGGGTATATCTATTTCATGAAACATAAGTCCGAAACTTTCGAGAAGTTTAAGGAGTTTCAAAGTGAGGTAGAGAATCAACGTAACAAGAAGATTAAATTTCTACGCTCGATCGTGGAGGTGAATATCTAAGTTACGAGTTTGGCGAGCATTTGAAGAAATGCGGAATACTTTCACAGCTTGATACCGGTAACACCACAACGTAATGGTGTGTCCGAACGTCAGAATCGAACTCTTTTAGATATGGTTCGTTCTATGATGTCACTTACAGATTTACCGCTATCATTTTGGGGTTATGCATTAGAAACAACCGCATTCACTTTAAATAGGGCACCGCCTAAACCGCTGAAACGACACCGTATGAATTATGGTTTGGGAAGAAACCTAAATTGTCGCTCCTTAAAGTTTGGGGATGCGAAGCCTATGTAAAGAAGTTACAAGGACAAGCTTGAACCCAAAGCGAAAAATGCGTCTTCATAGGATACCCGAAGGAAACTATTGGGTATACCTTCTATCATAGATCCGAAGGCAAAATCTTCGTTGCCAAGAATGGATCCTTTCTAGAGAAGGAATTTCTCTCGAAAGAAGTGACTGGAAGGAAAGTAGAACTCGACGAGGTTGTCGAACCTTCTCTCGAAATTGCGAGTAGCGCAAAGACCGAAGAAGTTCCTGGTGCTGCACCAATTAGAGAGGAAGCTAACGATGATTATCATGAAACTTCGGTTGAAGTTGCTACAGAGCCTCGGAGGTCAACGAGAACTCGTACCACTCCAGATTGGTATGATCCCGTTATGAGTGTCATGTTGGTGGACAACACCGATGACCCCAAGACATATGAGGAAGCGATGATGAGCCCAGATTCCAATAAATGGCAAGAAGCCATGAAATCCGAGATTGGATCCATGTACGAAAACCAAGTATGGACTTTGGTGGACTTACCGGATGGCCTAAGGTCACGAGAACAAATGGATTTTCAAGAAGAAAACAGATGTTGATGGTAATGTTACGTATAAAGCTTGAATTGTCGCAAAAGGGTTTCGACAAATTCAAGGAGTTGACTACGATGAGACTTTCTCACCAGTAGAGAAGCTAAAGTCTGTAAGGATTATGTTAGCAATCGCTGCATATTATGATTATGAGATATGGCAGATGGATGTCAAAACAACATTCCTCAATGGAGATATTGATGAAGAGTTGTATATGATGCAACCCAAAGGTTTTGTCGATCCTAAAGATGCTAACAAGGTATGCAAACTTCAACGGTCCATCTATGGATTGAAGCAAGCATCCCGAAGTTGGAATCAACGTTTTGATAAGGTGATCAAAAGTTTTGGTTTTATACAAACTTATGGAGAAGCTTGTATTTACAAGAAAGTGAGTGGGAGCTCTGTAGCATTCTTAATACTATATGTGGATGACATATTGTTGATTGGGAATGATGTAGACCTTCTTAATAGTGTCAAGGAATATTTGAATAATAGTTTTTCAATGAAGGATCTTGGCGAAAGCTTACATATTAGGCATAAAGATTTATAGAGATAGATCAAACGCCAAATATCATTGTCACAGAGTACATATTTGGACAAAGTTCTAAAGAGGTTTGGAATGGAAGAAAGCAAGAAAGGGTTCTTGCCCATGTTGCTCATAATGACCTTGAGTAAAACTCAAAGTCCGACATCGGCGTAAGATAGAGAAAGGATGAGTAAGACTCCTATGCCTCGCCATAGGATCTCTAATGTATGCCATGCTATGTACTAGACCCGACATTGCATATGCCGTTAGTTTAACTATCGATATCAAAGTGATCCAGAGTGGATCATTGACAATGATCAAAAACATCCTTAAGTACTTGAGAAGAACTAAGGATATGGTTCTTTCTTATGGAGGTGATGAACATTTCGTTGTTAATGGTTACACCGATGCTAGTTGGAACACCGATCCGGATGATTCTAAATAACAATCTAGATACGTATTTATTTTGAATGGTGCGGCTAGTGGAGGAGTGCAAAGCAAAGCGTTGTGGCGAGATCTTCAACTAAATCGGAATACATGGCTACTTGAGGCTTCACAAGAAGCGATATGGATGAAAGAGTTCATTACAGTGGGTGTGGTTCCTAGTGCGCTGGACCCAATGTCTATCTATCGTGATAACATGGGCGCCATAGCCAATGCGCAAGAACCAAGGTCACACAAGAAGTCAAGCATATCAAGCTGCTTTCACGCTATTCGAGAACATATCCGGATGGGGATATAAAGATTTGCAAAGTACACAGATCTGAATGTGGCGGATCCGTTGACTAAACCTCTCCGAGGGCAAAACATGACCAACACCAAACCGCCATGGGTGTTCTAGATATTACCATGTAATCTAGATTAGATGACTCTAGTGCAAGTGGACTGTTGGATATATGCCCTAGAGGCAATAATAAATATAGTTATTATTATATCTTTGTGTTTATGATAAATGTTTACATTCATGCTATAATAGTATTAACAAGGAAACATTAATACTTGTGTGATTTGTAAACTTAATTTGAAGTCCCTAGTATAGCCTCTATACTTCACTAGCTTGTTGGTTGATTAATGATTGTGGTTTCCCTATCATGAACATTGAGATGTTATCAACAACAAGATCATATCGTTAGGAGAATGATATGGTGGACATACTCCTATAGATAAGCGTAGCATAAAGATCAAGTCATTTCAATAGTTCAATTGCTATATGCTTTACGATACATAGTAACCTAATTCCTTCGACCATCGATCATGCATATCACCTTTACCGGATGGATGCTTTGATGACATCAAACACCACACCGTGAATCGGGTGGCTATAAAGGTGGCATTGAGTGTTCGGAAAGTATTGGTTGAAACACATGGATCAAGAGTGGATTTGTCCATCCATATGACGGATAGATATACTGGGCCCTCTCGGTGGAATGTCATCCAATTAGCTTGCAAGAATGTGACCGGGTCACAAGGGATCACATATCACGGAACGAGAAAGAGTACTTACCGAACGAGGTTGAACTAGGTATGCAGAGATACCGACGATCATAACCTCGGATAAGTAAACTATCGTGAGACAAAGGGAAATTGGTATCGTATGTAAGTGGTTCATTCGATCGCAAAGTAATCGTAGAAATATGTGGGAACCATATGAATTTCCAGATTCCTCTATTGGTTATTGTTCGGAGAAGTGTCTCGATCATGTCCGCATAATTCACGAACCGTAGGGAGACACACTTAAGGATTCGACGTTGTTTTGAGTAGTTATGGTATTATGAGAAAGAGACCGAATGTTGTTCGGAGTCTCGGATGGGATCCGGGATATCACGAGGTGATCCGGAATGGTCCGGATAATAAGATTCATATAAGGAAAGTCCTGTTTCGGAGTTCGGGAATGATTCCGGTGTTTTCATCGGGAATGTTCTAGAAGGTTCCGGATTGTCCGGCACTCCGGGGGGGAGGGTACATGAATGTGTCATTGAATGATTGCATCATGTACTAAGTGTTCTTGCTGTTCCAAAACTGAAAAGTCAAATTTCCAGTTTGAAAGTCAAACGGCTAAAACAGGAAACTGTGGAAAACAGGAAACTGTGGGAAACAGGAAACTGTGGGAAACAAGCAAGAGGAGGTTGAAACCAACTTGGAGGAGGAGTCCCTCTCCTCCAAGCCGGCGGCCAGCCTAGGCCGAGTTGGGGAGGGACTCCCCTCCCTCCCCTGGCGCGCCAGCCCCTCCACCTATAAAAGGAGGGGCAGGGCCTCCTCCTCTAGACACACAAGTTCCTATCCTCTAATCTCCGGTTTAGAGCCGTTTTGGTTTAGAGCTTCTAATTGCTTTAGCCTGCGGTTTAGAGCCTTCTAATTGGTGTGTCTAATCTCTAGACCACTAATAGCCCTCTCTCATACTCCACCATACTCGCTCCGAAGCCTGCGGGATTTCCCTCTACTTG
This sequence comes from Avena longiglumis, assembly GCA_030063025.1. Lineage (NCBI taxonomy): Eukaryota > Viridiplantae > Streptophyta > Magnoliopsida > Poales > Poaceae > Avena > Avena longiglumis. Next base: position 484,516,054 of record CP125974.1, read on the forward strand.
GGTACCACGCCAGTGCTACCGAATCGCGAGGAGAGTGCTACAACCTCCATTGCTTTGGAACAAGGAGAGGAAGGTCTTCACGAGTACCGAACGTGTGACCGATCATGGAAGCGCCAAACGTTACGGAAGGATCGTCTACACGATCTTGAGATCGGAAAGAGTACGACTACATCACCCACGAGAATCCGCTCTCGTTAAACACTTTGGAATCTTCGAGGGTAAGTTATTCCATCGACTCGTTGCTACAATCTAGTAGATAGATCTTGGCTTGTTTGTTTGTATGCGATAGAAAATTTTTGTTTTCCATGCTACGAACCCCTACACAAGGCATGGTCAATCAAGATGGGATTTGCCCCTCTCTACTTGAGAGAGATATCTCTGGGCCTCTCAAGAGATCGGATCCAGAAATTCATGGTCGTGCTACATATGGTTAAGAGTTAACCTAGTAAAGGGATTCCGAGTTACGGTATCGAGAAAGAGAGGTCAGCTTGGAGCTAGACCAAATATCGTGAGGCAAAGGGAAAGACATGTACTAAACCTTGTGATGGTTCGTCCGATATGATCTTTGTATGCGTTTAGGAGTTGGCACGTCTTGCTAGAGGCCACTACCAACTATTGGCAGAACAAGGGAATTCGTGTCATGTCTATACGTATATGAACCTATAGGGTCACACACTTAAGGGGCTGGAAGCCTAATGAGGATTGGATCCAAATTAGACCAGGCTTAGGCTACTAATGGGCTGCTAATGTAGAAGCCCACTAGGGACACCTATATAAGAGAGGGTGGGGCAAGCGGACCAGGGTAAGACCATTCCACCCAGCCGCCACACCTCATGCATGTGTTGCACGCGCGGACCTAGCAGTCCGGCGTCTGGCTCTTTCATACCGCACGTGTGGATACCTCGGAGGTGCTGTATCTGTGGCACTTGGACGAGCCGCGCAAGGGGAGCTTCTTGTGGGACGAGGACAAGGGAGAGATGTGGAACGTCTGCACTGCCTCGACGCGCTTCATCAATTCCGCAACTGCGCGTCTAGTGGTAATCCTGTGATCTATGACAACAGTATTCCTGGTGTACACGGTAGAAAATTTTGATTTGCGCTAGTGTACACTACCCGTATCCCTTCATCATCAGTGAGCAAAAGTCCACCTGCTTCGGTTTCAATCGCCTTGATTTGTGCCCCTTGTTTATTTGCACAAGTATGTCCAGGAGAAAACTTCTCCCCACAACTATAACATAGCCCATTGGCTCTTCGGAGATCCTTGAGTTGTCTGGCCTTCCAAATGTCACCAGGAGCGAATTGGGTTTTGTTGGACTGACCAGGGCGAAACAAATTGTTCCTTACTTGGAATGTTTTGTGAAATTTTCCTCCCTGGATCTTTCCTCTTTCCAACAATGCCTCCTAAACAAGGGCATATTCAGTGGCAACTTGCACATTGCGAGGCAACTGTATTTTGACAGATTGCCTGATCTCCTCTTTGAGTCCCAACACAAATCTGGTAACCAACATCGTCTCGCTGACCACTCCTTCATACAGCAGCACTTTATACACTAGCTGATTGAATTGGGAACGATATTCCTGCATGGAACATGTCTACTTCAACACCATCAGTTCTCACATGTAGTCACAGTGTTCATTGACATCAAATTCAGCTAGTACAACGGAGCAGAAGGATGTCCAATCCGAGCACACATGTGTCAGCTTAACCGATTGATACCAATGCGCTGTGTTGCCCAACAAGTGCAAGGACGCTGACATCTGTTTGAAATTCTCTGGTATATTGTACAGCAGGAATTACCGCCTCGCAATTATCCAACCAAATCCGAACGCCGTCCCCATCAAAGCGTGGAAACTCCATCTTAGGCATCCAGGTTCTTCTCCCACTACTCGAACACTCATCTGTATGAGTGGGTGAACTTGGTACCTTAAGATTTTCCGGTGGACGAAATTGCTGGCGATGCGGTTGACTTGGAGGCGGTGGAGGTGGTGGTGGTGGTCTCCCCCCTGAATTTCCCACCGACGTAGGTGATGACGCCAGTAAGCCATCCCTTGGCGGCCTATCCATGAGCGGATCTCGAGTGCTTGAGGATTCCTTCAACACTCTCGCCACATTCACTTGCTCCTGATGATTTTCTCCCATGGAATTCACAGATAGATCCACTTTGGTCTAGACTTGGTCGAGTCTAGATACATGTTCGACGAACTTTGTGTCTAGGTCATCGAGGTGTGCCTTGATAGTATCGATTCCCTCCATCTGCTGCTGAATCAACCTCAATGCCTCGAACTCCTTCATGACCTTCTCCTTGAACGATCCCATGATTTCCACCACATTCCTGGTCTGAGCACTTGCCTTGAACGGAGCCGTCGCGACTCCCTCTGAATTTCCTGAACGCTGATCTCGGATTTACAGTAGATCGCTCGTGAGCAACCTACAACTGACAAGTCGATGTTACCGGCAAATCTCGAGGTCGTGGAGCGCGGATCGGATCGTTTGAGGCTCTGATACCAACTTATCGTGTCCTTGCCGACAAATTTCTCCGTGGATGTGGGACCGAGGTTCTGGCTTGAGGAAGAAGATAGAGGTGGAGAAATCAGACACGCACTTGTTCATTCATTTTTTTGACACCCGTTACAACTCGTTCCGGGGCTTATAATTGCGCCCGGACACACCATTGACCGACATGGCACAACAACCTTCCCCTAGTTTAAGCCCACACACAGCCCAACTCCTTCAACTTGCGCTCTTCTGACACAGTGGCGTTCAACAACAACGTAGTTGCTGTGACAGATCAACACTTAGTACGTTGACTGTGTGAACATATTGTGCTTGAGTTTGTACATTGACACTTCTTCCTTTAGTCTTGGAGCTCTCTCTGAAATTTGACCCTCTGAATATACTCCTATCACTACTATATGCATATAACCTTAAATATACTCCTATCGCTACTATATGCATATAACCCTAATCATGTGTAATTTCTTTAGAACCTCTGAATATACCGCGCACACATCATCCTAGACAGCCCGAGTTTGAATCTCACCTTCTATAATGTCTAGTTTCTCCTAGACACTTTTTTTTAATTTTTTTTAAGAACTGACCACAACAAGCATATTGCGGTACTTAGTACTTCCCCTTATATAATTATTGTTTTCTCATCTCAAGAAGAGAAGAATATCCATGAATTCCGGATTCCCTTTTCTCTTCTTTTTTTCATAATTGATGATGATACTTCCAGTGTTAGCTGCTAGGAATATCTCCCATTATCCTCTCGTGATACTTTGTCGAGCTGGCCCAATGGGATGCCGGATAAGTAGGGTACCCATTTCGCCCTCTCTCCCTGAGATTGCTCCGGCTGCCTGCCCTCCCCGTGCAGCGACGAACGAAAAAGCGAGCACCCAAGCTCGGGCACGGTCGAATGAATACCAGCCACACGCCGGGCAATGGCCTCGGTGGTCACCCGCACAGCCTATCGCCATCCGACCTCACCCCCTCCCATCACCCGCCCACACCACTATAGAACACGCGCACACCACCCCTAATCCCGAGCACGGAGCACCTCGTCACTCTCTCGCTCCACTTCCCAGATCCCCACTCATATTCCCGTAATACGCGTAGTGTCACCTTGCCACTTGCTCTCCGAGCTCTTGGACGCACTGGGACACACGCTCATACTATTTGGATTGACCTGTTTCCAAGGAGAGGATAGGAGGAGAGTTGAGCTGTTGCAATCTTGACAAGGAGGAGGAGAGGCAATGGCGCTCTCGTCGACGTTCTCCCTCCCACGAGGCTTTCGCGGCGTGCTGCCGCCTCAGGAACACCATTTCGCTTCCTCCGTCGACCTCCATGCCCGGCCTCTCAAGGTTTGCACATGCCTCCTCTGCTCCTCGAGCCTTGTACACGGCTGTTCAATTCCTCGATTCAATTCCTGCTCATCTTCGTCGCAATTTGTAATCGTTGCTTCCGTCTGCCATGGCAAAATGCTGGGTCCGGTCGATCGGCTGCAGCCGAGGAGGAGGTCCTGCATTTCTGCGTCGCTGTCGGAGCGGGAGGCAGAGTACCACTCGCAGCGCCCGCCCACGCCGCTGCTGGACACGGTGAACTACCCCATCCACATGAAGAACCTGTCCCTCAAGGAGCTGCAGCAGCTCTCCGACGAGCTCCGCTCCGACGTGATCTTCCACGTCTCCAAGACCGGCGGCCACCTCGGGTCCAGCCTCGGCGTCGTCGAGCTCACCGTCGCGCTGCACTACGTCTTCAACACACCGCAGGACAAGCTCCTCTGGGACGTCGGCCACCAGGTAAAAACAAACTCGGCAAACAATGCACACTTGACCTTCAGAGATCGGGATAACGTGCCCGCGCCATGTGAGGGGCTGCGAGGTTCAAGCTCCCGTTTAATCAATCAATCCCCTTATGTTTATTCCTGTGTGTGCTCGCACTGCAGTCGTATCCCCACAAGATCCTGACGGGGCGGCGTGACAAGATGCCGACGATGCGGCAGACCGACGGCCTGTCCGGCTTCATCAAGCGCTCCGAGAGCGAGTACGACAGCTTCGGCACAGGCCACAGCTCCACCACCATCTCCGCCGCCCTCGGTAAGTACCAACTGTCTATTAGTCTCTGCATCCGGTTGTGTAGTTAACCTGCTCGTGAAAATTCCGTGACAGCTGATCACGTGTGTGTGTGTTTGCCGGATTGGCAGGGATGGCCGTCGGGAGGGACCTCAAGGGCGGCAAGAACAACGTGGTGGCGGTGATCGGCGACGGGGCCATGACGGCCGGGCAGGCCTACGAGGCCATGAACAACGCCGGGTACCTGGACTCCGACATGATCGTGATACTCAACGACAACAAGCAGGTGTCGCTGCCGACGGCGACGCTCGACGGGCCGGCGCCGCCCGTGGGCGCGCTCAGCGGCGCCCTCAGCAAGCTGCAGTCCAGCCGGCCGCTCAGGGAGCTCCGGGAGGTGGCCAAGGTATGGCCTCACAAGTCACAAATGTGTACACTGGATAGATAGTACGGCGTACGGGGGAAGGAACGTTGAATTGACCTACTGCTGCACAGTCAAATTCCACTGCGTACTACTGTAGGTTCGTACAAAGGGACTCTAGTAAGTCGTCTGTACACGATGCAACTTTCAGACTTACATGAAAAAATAAATAAATTTCATAATTTGATCGGGAAAATGACAAGGAAATCAGCATCAATCAGCAACAGTTTTAAAATCGAAGCGAACGTGTCACTGCCGCAGTGGGCGTACCTCACGATATATTTTTGTTCTTAAACTTTTGTATGATTATACGGTACATGCCAAAACCAGCTATTCAGAGTACAATGCACGCACGTATATATACTCTATCTATGCCATCACATAGCTATATCCACCAAAAATGGCGATGAAACCTAGAGAGTAGCATGTCCAGTACTGTCCACTAGCATTTTTGTCTCCAGCAAAACAGCTCAAGGGAAGGGCTGATCTTAACAAGCGACGTGGCTTAGTCTATGTTTTTCTTGACGTGGCTTAAGTGCTAGCCAGGCAGATTGAAAAACATCAGAGAGGGGCCAGGTACAGATTACAATAACCGTATCAAATCAGATCAAACCTGTCATCTACTATGTCAGTATTGTAGTGTCGTGCTAGGCATGTACTTGCTCGGTTTGTAAATATAAGATATTTTAAGTTTGTAAAGCTAATGTAACTAGACGTCTTTTAATGTATAAATTCATTTAAACCAACACACTAAAATTATGTCTATATACATTTGTTTTAAAAATCTAAAACATCCTATGTTTCAAAACTGAGCGAATATGTACTTATTATTGTTTTAGCCCCCCACCCGCACCGTGGGAGCAAGGTCGAGGGGGTGCCTTAAGGAGAAGAAAAGCTATATCGTCAATGGTTTAGCGAAGATGTCAAAACCGGATATGTAGCAGCATTTGGGTCACTCTCTCGAGTGCAATGAAAATTCACTTCAATCTATTTGGTGTGAGCATAAAAAACTGGATATACCGCCAGATTAGTAGCACCAAAATTGTCACACTAGAAAACAGGGGGCTGATCCTGATCTGCGCCAAGTCCTCAAAAAATGAGACTAAATCCATACGATCTCAGCAATAGCATTAGCAACAGACTTATACTACCTCCCTTTCAAAATGTAAGACGTATAATCTTTTCCTAAAGTTTAACCAAATTTATAGAATAAATCAACATTTATAGGATAAAATAAATATGATATGAAAGTATATTGCAAGATCTATCTAATGATATAGAATTTGTATTATATTTGTTGATATTTTTTTTTACAAACTTCATGTTGTTTGACTTTTGGAAAAGATTACAGGCCTTACCTTTTTGAATAGAGGTAGTACCCAGACTCCATACTTGAGCGAGAGATTGTTGCTTGTTTATGAGAACACCATGCAATCAAATTACCACCATAAAAAATAGCATGTCCCCTGGTTGAGCGCATGTCATCGACATTCCCTGCACAGTCAGCATCCGAAAAAGAAAAGAGGAGGCATGATGAAGACGACCGCAGCTAAGGGCCATACGAAATAGTAGACCAAATATTAAAAGTATATGCTTAACATATGCCTAGTGAACGGTAGTTGTGCATGAAGAAATTGGCAAACATGATTGACTGCAAAGTGATATGTCTGGATGAGCGATAGTTAGATACTGAAGAGTACCAACAATACTTTTATACTGTGTGACATCCTATGGAGGAAGAGCATTGCCATCAAGAGAGATATCAGTGATATGCCTCTGCTGAGTAAGATTGAGGCAATGAGCAGATCAACGAACCTCAAGACCAAGGAAAAAGTGAAGATCACCTAAATATGTAGAATCAACTATTGGTCATGTGTGATTTTTGTAGGAGTGCCAGCTGAGCTGGGAATTGAATCAACTGGGAGATCCGCAAAAGGAAAATAGTTTCAACAAATACGATATCGTCAGAGATATAGACTCGATTAGATGCAACATTCAAGCACTTGTACCCTTTATGGAGGGAGCTATAGCCAATAAAAACACATTTTTAGAGCGGAATTCTAATTTGCACGAGTTGTATGGTCGAAGATGAGGCCAACATGCATAGAAGACATTCTAGTTATGTTTGCATGTTAATGACTAAAATCATTATGCAGATGTCTAATAGATCCATCATGTGAGACCACATCATCTAAATTATTTTAACAGTTAGATCTCAAATTAGTGGCTTTTATCCAATGCAAGATTATTGATTATGTAACCATGTGGTTTCGTCTGTCACAGTTTATATATAGAGAAGAAAGTGTTTGTAGTTGACATAGTTTATATAGAGAGAAGAAAGTGTCTATAGTTTTCCCTTTAAACAACATGGACTCTACTAATTTATTAATCAAGCTAAGATTTTTTATATATACTCATTAGATATTATAGTATCATAGGAAGGGTCCACGGTTAAATAAGGAAGGAAACGGAATGAGTCCAAGTTAGATAAGAAAGAAAATAGAAGTTCATGTTTAATATGACGTCATGCTTATATTTTTCTTCATCTCCGCTAGATGCTCTTTCATTACGCTCCGATGTTATTTTTCTCGCCGAGAGGTTCTACATGGGATGGATGAAGATATGCTACGGGTCTTTCATAAAAAAAGGAAGAACAATCTGCCCTACACCTAGAATAGATAGACTTTGACCCTTTGAAAAAGTGAGAATTTTTTATAACTCTTTTATACGTCTCCGTACACATGAGAAGGATGTGTTCAAACATGTCTCAGCTTAATGTCTTTCGCTGAAACTAAATAACATCATATTCCATACTTTTTAGAACATCTAGATTTTCATTTATGCAATCATGCATAACAATTGTGTTTTTCAGTTGCACTTGACGCTTACTTTATATTATTTGATCGTTGATCCTAGTATAATTAAAACTATGGGATACTTAACGAGCCGATAGTATATATGAGAGACCATAGATTATTTTGAATTGAGTTTGACATCATATCAGTACATGAAATAAAAGTATGCAAATTAGAAAATCAATCATTTGTACTACTTTTGCAATGAGTGGGTTATATCAACAAATTAGAGTTCAGGTAATAAACCAATTGGTTGTATACAATCAATTTTGTCCATCGCGGGTAACTTTAGATTAATTTGAACACTTTGTTGTGACATGTTAGTAGAATATGGAAGGAAATTAGCCGATTATTGCTAATAATGAGTCAGTAAACTTTAAAGGTTAAAAAACTAGTGAAACAATATCATTTAAAATAGCATTGGTGCATAGGCAATAGTGAAGTTCCTAGATTTGTGCAATCAAGCAAAGCATTAAAATTAATTGCAATTATCATATCAAAAAGTAAAACATTGGTAATATAAACGCTAATGAAATTTGGTAATTCTTTATTTGGTGTTGGAGTGCTAAAATTTATATATCAATATTTCTTTACATTGTCTTTAATTGATTTTATTTTTACTAAGAGGTAATACATTAATTATGTTGCTAATAATAGTAGTTGTAATAACAGTAATAATCATGTAATCACATTGAAGTTGGTTGCGCATATAGTATAAATTGTGTTTACAATTTAGTTTAGATATCGTGGCACTTGGTTCTATATACTAAACATTGAGTGCTTACATATTATAATTTTATCAAAAGGTCAAATTTACATTGGATTGTGAGTTATGAGATTACATCTTGAATTAGTCAAATATTTTGTATGTTGGGGAGGAGGGTGAGTGAGTTTTATATTTTCCCTAAACTGGTTAGCTTAAGACAAGGTGGAAATACAAATTACAGGTCACTCCCTCGCTTTTACAATAAGTGTTCCTAAGTCACGGGGAGTCTGTTCTAAAACACTCCCTTGGTTCAAAACCAAATGTTTTCGTCTTTTTTTATAACACATGTATCTAGAAACTTTTTAGTGTATAGTTTCAGAGCAAAATGAGTGAACCTACACACTCAAGATGTCTAGATACACGTGTTTCATAAAAAAGCTAAAACATTTTATATTTTGAAACGAAGGGAGTATATATCCATCGAGGAATCAACATCATAATTCCTATTACACTTCCTTAAACGGTTGAAAATTGGTTAGAAGATTATAGTATTTAAATTTATAGAATATGAATGCCTACAAGATTTCAATGACTCTCTTATTTAGGTGTTCTTATATGTGTGATTAGTAGTCAATAATATTTAATAATTAAATGAGGTGTGTAGCCATTAATGACATATAATAATGATGTGTGGTTTAATCATGTTTGCAATTTATTGCAAGTGTAATCGTAAAAGCAACGGTAAACTGTTCATCTTAAAGATTTGATTTGCTACAAGAGAGGTACATGAACAAGAAATAGTGAAAGCAAGAGATATATTTGCTACAAGAGAGGTACATGAACAAAATAATTAGATTATTGAAAAATTCTATAAAAGTACACCCAATTAGGAATGAAAAAAAATACTTGACGACTCAAAATAGCTTACTTATTTTAACACTAAATAAACACTACATGATTTCTAAACACCATGGAAATATAATACCATATACATACGAGATCTATCATCTTTAGTGTCATATTTTAACTAACTCGATGATTATTTGTATAGGAAGCAAAGATGACTGAAGATGTAGTTGTCATATTTCATTTGCATACTATATTGGGTGGTTAAGAAATCATGGCATGTCTCATAGCAGTGTGATATAATATGCACATCAAGATTATAAATAATTAAAGAGCAATGAGAATAAATAATTAAAGAGTACATATGCTTGCGAGGGCCGCCTTGGTAGTTCGATTAATAAGATAACATGCCGAGAATGCATCACTCCAAAAATGGAGGGAAAGTGAGGCATGAGCAAGAAGGGTGAGACCTGTCTCGAGGATGTGATTGTGTTTGCTTCAGTGGTGCCGTTTTATTGGTGAGTGTAAGGGCATGAGACACGATGATTAATACCGAGTTTCTGAAAGAAGGGATGGAGTTTGACATACTCCCCACCCTAGTCATTATGCGTGTGGATGTTTTTTCTATTAAGAAAACATTCAATATATTGTTGAAATTCCAGAAACACTTTGAAAACATAAGTTTACACTTCAATAGATACGGAGTACCAAATATCAGATCAAACCTGGTCGCTATCCATCTATATGTCAATATTCTAGAAGTCCTAATCACGTATGCTGTCGTGCTAGTCACGTAGTACATGGTTTATCACAGACACGAGTGTGACTGTTTCCTAATCGTAGATTTGACTCGAATGATAATTTATCTTCACTTCAGATCCGATACATAGACATACCCAGCAAAAAACATGATGACAGTTCAAACTGATTAACCTCACTGGGCTGGGCCAGTCAGATTTCACGGAACGAGGGGTGTAACCGGCGTTCTTTCGAAACTGGGCCGAGTAAGGCCTACTACATATTTAACTCTGACTCGTTTGTATTGAGTATTGACCCGCGTGTTTTGCTGATCAGGGAGTGACGAAGCAAATCGGCGGGTCTGTGCACGAGATAGCGGCGAAGGTGGACGAGTACGCCCGCGGCATGATCAGCGGCTCCGGGTCGTCCCTCTTCGAGGAGCTCGGGCTCTACTACATCGGCCCCGTCGACGGCCACAACATCGACGACCTCATCACCATCCTCCGGGAGGTCAAGGGCACCAAGACCACCGGCCCCGTGCTCATCCACGTCATCACCGAGAAAGGCCGCGGCTACCCCTACGCCGAGCGAGCCTCCGACAAGTACCACGGTAACATATCCTGCATTGACTGGATCATACATATATATGCGGGGAATTTTGGGAGTAGCTATATAATTGGCGTGATCGGTGTTGCAGGTGTGGCCAAGTTCGATCCGGCGACGGGGAAGCAGTTCAAGTCCCCGGCCAAGACGATGTCCTACACCAACTACTTCGCGGAGGCGCTGATCGCCGAGGCGGAGCAGGACAGCAAGATCGTGGCCATCCACGCGGCCATGGGCGGCGGCACGGGGCTCAACTACTTCCTCCGCCGCTTCCCGAACCGGTGCTTCGACGTGGGGATCGCGGAGCAGCACGCCGTCACCTTCGCCGCCGGGCTGGCCTGCGAGGGGCTCAAGCCCTTCTGCGCCATCTACTCCTCGTTCCTGCAGAGAGGCTACGACCAGGTCGTGCACGACGTGGACCTCCAGAAGCTTCCCGTGAGGTTCGCCATGGACAGGGCCGGGCTGGTGGGCGCCGACGGGCCGACCCACTGCGGGGCCTTCGACGTGACGTTCATGGCGTGCCTGCCCAACATGGTCGTCATGGCCCCGTCCGACGAGGCCGAGCTGCTGAACATGGTCGCCACGGCCGCCGCCATCGACGACCGCCCCTCCTGCTTCCGGTACCCGAGAGGAAACGGCATCGGCGTGCCGTTGCCCGAAAACTACAAAGGCATTCCCATCGAGGTACGTGTCGATCTCAACTTCATAACTCAACTGATGATTGTGTGTACTCGACTGACGGCTGATCGACTGTCAATTTGTTCCGCAGGTGGGCAAAGGGAGGATCATGATCGAGGGTGAGAGGGTGGCTCTGCTGGGGTACGGGTCGGCGGTGCAGTACTGCATGGCGGCGTCGTCCATCGTGGAGCAGCACGGCCTCAGAGTGACCGTCGCCGACGGCAGGTTCTGCAAGCCGTTGGACCACGCCCTCATCAGGCGCCTCGCCAAGTCCCACGAGGTGATCATCACCGTCGAGGAAGGGTCCATCGGCGGCTTCGGCTCCCACGTAGCCCAGTTCATGGCCCTGGATGGCCTTCTCGACGGCAAACTTAAGGTAACCAAGACAAGTACAGTACAGAACCCTGTAACGCTGATGGCTTCAGTGTAGTACGTACTGATGACGTGCTCTTATTTTGGATGGTGCAGTGGCGGCCGGTAGTGCTTCCCGACAGGTACATCGACCACGGATCACCGGCCGATCAGCTGGCGGAGGCCGGGCTGACGCCGTCGCACATCGCCGCCACGGTGTTCAACATCCTGGGGCAGGCGAGGGAGGCCCTCGCCATCATGACGGTGCAGAATGTCTAGGGCCCAGTTCGGTGCCGCCTATAGAGAACCTTGTACATTTTGGTCGTTTAGATGATTCAGAGGGATTAGTAGGCGTCAGAAAATCAAGCGATCCTGATCAGGGGAAACACGTTACAGTTTTCGTTCTTTCTCTTGCTGTGACGTTGAGGTACATGGTTAATTGTTCGTGTGGAGTGGACTAGTGTGGTGTGTTTGTATCTATGAAATGAAATTAAATGGTGTATGTTGATAGATTCCTGAAGACTAAGCATACTCTGTATATGTACCCTGCGCATGCACGGAGTGTATAGGCCAGTGTGGCACTGGGGAAGCCATACGTGGCATGTACCGATGAAATTCCAACGCCGGTTTGTTACATTTAACCAGCGATAGGAGCAAGAGCTGCATGACAAGACTGTTGAGGTAATAACCGCTTTTTTAGATAAAAGGGGGTAAAAAAACACACATCTAACAGCTTATCCAAAAATGGTTTTCATCAAATTTTCTTGGATGATCATCCATTTTTAGCCCCTTCTACCCATTTTTGGGGTAAGACTAGACTGATTTTAGGTAAGATGCCACATCAGCGAACACCACCGCGGGAGCACTAACCGCTCAGCGCAGAATTTTCCTCGTGTCGATCGCGCTCGCCTGACCGCGCCGTCGCTCGCCGCCATTCCTCCGGCCGCTGCCCTGGCATGGCCGACCTCCGCCAAGCCCCGACCGATCACCAGCTCCTAGTAGCCTCCTGCATCACTACACCGCCGACGGCTCGCGCTGGTGCTTGTGCAACACTGCGTCGCCTGCACCTGCGCTGGCGTTCCCACCCCTCCCCTCCGCTTGCACAGAGGCCACGCCCTGGCCGCGTCAACTGGCCGCGTCGACATCGGAAGGACGCCCCTCTGGCCACATGTAACATCCCAGCATTAGACCTTAGAAATAGGCTGAGATTAGGTGTGTGCATTGCATTCATGCATAGAAAATCTGGAAAATTTTCGCGCAAAAGTTCAACACATAAAAAGGGACAAGAGTTTCTCTCTGTTTGACAATTTAGGGTTTAGATTGTCAAATTAGGATGTTATAAATTTTGACATGACCTTTGTTGAATTCTTTGTTTTTTTGGGGGGAGGGGGATAATTCAAATTGAATAATCAAATGATATGTTTGAATATAAATAGGATTATGAAAATGAATTATAAATAATAGAGTAAATCCTAAATGGAGTGTCATTTCAAATAAAGAATAAAATTCTTTATTACTTAAAAACAAGTGAAATAATCTACAAGTCAGAAAATTAAATATAAGTGACAAAAAATAAAAGTAATTGTATTAAAAATATTTATGGTAATACAAGTCCTTACAATTGTCTAATAGAAAAGAAAGTTTTATTTTTTAAATAAAATACAATATTACAAATTAATTTACAATATCCAATAGAAAAATAAATTACAATCAGTAAAGAGTTATAACAATAAGAGAATGCAAGCCTAAGCTAAATCCCTATCCACATTCTTCATCTTTAGGATTCTTTTCCTCCTCACTTGAATTCCTGTATAAAAATAAGAGAAAAAGATAAAGATAAATAAAGAGATGGATTAGTGTTAGTCGTACTCTCAGATTTTCAATGAAATGCATTGCTGGTCTCATCATCGAGTATTTTTCAAGAAGGGGTCAAAGAATAGCATATGTTCTTAATACTGGAATTATTTCCTCATGCTGAAGCATCAATGGCATGTGAGGGGCAAGTTTCACCAAGTCCAGTAATAAAGTAAAAGGTAAACAATTAGCAAAAGATCAAGTTTTCACTTGATGTGATCCACACACAGAAGACAGGTACGCAAACAGCTTACACACCACTGCATGTGTGTGTGCTGTCAAGCATCGTATAACCTAGGAGTAGAGAAAAAGAAGCCAACCATAGCTAGCAAATCTCCACACGTTCACATTCAACCATTCCACCTCCACACCTCTAGGATACATGATTCATCTCTAAAACCACCACAGCGCACCACAAGATTACCCATCCAGATCACCACTCTATCTCTAGCACTCTGGTTGATTGGGGAAGCCATGCATGAGCTAGGAGGAGAGGATATTCTCTAGTTCATCCCCAAATACATCCATTCCACCACACTAAACCAACCCAGCATGGTAATATAAAGGAGATCAAGGGAAAGCAACACCAGGAGGAGCAGGAAAAGCATGAGATCAAGCCAGAGGCAAGGAGGAGAAGATCAAGATAGAACATGAGAAGTAGATCAGGAGTAGCCAGACAGTATCAAGCAACCACTACAGTAGCAAGTTGCTATACTACTGCCTAGCTAAAGCATCTGTTCTTAACAGTTCTATATAGAGAATAGATTGGGAGAGAGGGGAAGCTCTCAGGCTTCCATAGTATTGCTATGGGAAGCTCATCATAGAGTTGTGTTAACAGCAGATGTAGTATCTGTTCGATTTCAGAAAAACAACAGCCTCGGACTTTGCATCATTGGCTAGGGACAAGCCAAATTTTTGACAAGCAATAAGGTAGCAGAACATGTAGATAATCTAGGCCACTGTGCATCCTCCAAAGAGGTACCACAACAACAAGATCGTCTACAGAAGCCACAAGTATTATATACAGGAAATAGCCAACAGATCAAGAAAGCAACTTTCAAATACATCAAGTAATCAAAATCACTTTCCTAAATTAAAATTTCTAGGAATCATATTTCATTCAAGTTCTTTGTCAAATTTGACAGATATTTCTTGATCAAACACATCACTGATTGCACCATACCAATAGTCAGTCGCCACTCTAGAAAATCATCAGGTGTTACCAATAGCATCCCAAATGAGGATAATACTAGCACTACTAAGCAATATGGACCACATCAAATTAGGCTTATAAAAATTCCAGTTGCCATCAGTATAAGACTAGTTAAAGCATCACCACAAGCAATTAGAACCTAAATGATGAAGCAATTGAGCAGGACATGCTCAATTGAGAGCAATAGTACATGCACTACATTCAATCATTCAACACTTCAACAATATCCAACAACCGCTAATAATTAGCAACCAAATCATACCCAAGCATGATCTGAGCATGCAAATGCATGCATGTCACTAATCCAATCAACCAATCGTAAGTCAAGAGAGCTCTTAAAGAACATCATTACCATCGAAAGTGCAGTTCAAATCATTTCCCTAGCTTTAATTTCTAGGAATTATTTTTAAAGTAATCTATCATGTTGATAGTATAGGCAAACAAAGCAACATATACTTGCAAAGCACACCAAATGAATTCAGATCATCTTTCTTGAAATCATCTTCCTAGTTTAGTTACCTAGGAATCATCTAGTTTCAAAAGTAAACTATCTAGGAAATATTTTAAAACATCACTGAACCATATGTTTAGTTCACCAAGTATATCTCATATATGATCATAGCACAGCCAGTTAATAGGAATAACGACTCTTGATATACAAGAATACATACTTCTAGGAAGACTTCACATTAGTGAATACCAAAGGCAACCAAAGCCACTAGCTAAAACCACAGCTACCAACAATCCCAATAGGAATATCAATCATTTTCCTAAGTCGATGTAATAGGAATCATTTATTATCCAGCAGTAAATCCATTGTTCATGAAGGAACTATACTGTTGGTTTGAATTCAAATATCTACAACCCATTTACATGACAAGTACTTGACAATCTAAGTGTTTCTAAACTAAATTTTAGGTAATTATAGATGCAAACCAAATTAGCATCTAGCAGCCAGGAGTGTTAAATATACCAAACATATCTTCGAGGACCAGATCAAATTAAACAACCTATGGATCAAGGCTATCTACTGCAAGCTATTGATACATAACATCCAAATAGGATAAATCGTCGGCTTGAGGTTCGGTCACACAAGAATTACCTGGATCAAAGTTGGAGAAGATGCATGAAGAACATAGTAACTGAAATAGATAGGAAAGTCACCACCCTGGTTTGATTCACTATCATTCCTCCAACATCAGAGAATAGAGTAGGTCGCAATAGCTTCTGCAATACCGCACCACCATAGAGAAAGCAACCGCAACAGCAAGTCAATGTAGATAGAGAACATGCTAGGGTTAGCGATCTCACATGGGGAGGCGCTGGTACTGGTCGAAGTGACGGTAAACCGGAATAGGAGGTAGCGTCGAAGTAGCTCTAGCCGGCGGCGCGAGATGCGGCCGACCATGGACGAGCGGAAGGGGGCACAGAGACCAAATCGAATAGAAGGAGTTAGGGTAATAGAGCATGACGGAGCTTCGGCAACTACGGCGGCAGCCGTAAAAGCCGGTGATCACCGGAGCTAGTCGGGGGCTGTGGTGGTGGCGACATCGCACACAGGCAAAACCGCAGTGGGGAATCAGGGCGTTGTGCCCGCGTGTGTTATGTGTGTGCGTGAATGTGTGTGTGTGTGTGTGTGTGTGTGTGTGTGAGAGAGAGAGAGAGAGAGATGGAGAGAGAGAGAGAGAGAGAGAGAGAGAGGGGGTTGGGCTTGTATTAGCCCAGTCGGTTAGGCTAGAGTGCGCCGAGCTCGCCTGTGGGCCAATTTTATTTTGGGCCACGCCCAACTAAATAAAGAGAATAAGAAAATGAAATAAAATAATAAAAGACCAAAACTAGAAATTACAAAAGTACCCTAGTAATATTTAATCTCTAGAAAAATAAATAAAAAACTTAAAAATACATATGGCACTTCCAAATTTTCGCAAAATATAAACCATCTAAGAAAAATATTAACTTGTCTTTTAAGTTAATAAATTTAATTTGATTAATTTAAGTCAATAATTACATTATTTTTTTTTGTAAAAGTAGGGATAATATTTTTAAGATCTTAAATAATTACTCCATGTTTGAAAAATATTTGTTTATATTTAAAATTAAAATATGTATTTAAATTTTTTATTCCTTTAAAGAATTCTAATAAAATAAAGATAAGACATAAAAATAAATATAAATATTTTTTGTGTATAAAAATAAATATATTGTTTTATAACAATGCTAATTATAAAATTCCAAATCATTTAGGATTTATAAACAAATAAGCATTATAATTATTTCATTATAGTCCTTCTCTTTTAAAATAAAGGATATATATTTTATATTATCATTTTAAATCAAAATAAATACATATTAGCTTTAATGTTTTATTTGGAATCAATAAAAACCTAGAATATAGTTTTTCAAGCTAGACCAAGTAGAACTTATACAAATCTAATTCTTTAAGTAATAATGTGATATCTAAAGTTTGAGTAAATACTTCAAACCATACCCTACCAAATTAATAAAGATCATCTAATTATTCTTCCATCAAGGAGTTAAACATTTCCTTAAGGATTATGATAGCAAATCAAAACTTAAACTCATCATTCATTTGCATTGAAAATAAATAATTTCACAGCTTTACTTATGCTTAGGAAAACCCTAAAACTTGATAATAGTTAAAACATATTAAACCTTAAGTTTACTTATTCTTTTAAAAGTTAACTTTAGTCTCAAAGCTTATAAATATCATGTCTAAAGATTATTTATATTTTTTTATAACTAACTTTCTTCTACAATCTCATAAACATTATATCATTAAGTGTATTCATGATTTTATAGTTAACTTTGGTCTGCTATAATTAAGGCATAAATCATCTCAAGTCCAAACTATTCGATCAAACACAAACGACATCCATCACATTCTATTAACCATAAAGATTCTTTAAACCTTATCAAAGAAACTTTTTCTTCAAAAGTTATTCTTTTTGCCACTTCAAACAAACACACTATGTTATTTATTTCAACTCTTCACCACCTAAAACATGGACTATCGTAATAATTACATAATATTAATTAACCTCAATTATATATTATTATTATATCGTACTTTAATGTCATGTGTGTTAGCCTTATGTTTCTTTTAGATATATTAGCTTGTGAAGTAAAGTAAACTAACCACACCAAATCTTAAAGAAATCACCTAAGTTCAATTCACTTATACTGTTGGGGATTCACTTCCGAAGTTTTATAAAATGCATAGCATTACTTATGCATAACTACATATTGGTTCTTTAAACATCAGTCCTTACTAGACCAATGATGTTGTTTTCAAATATTGCATCTTCTATTGTCTCGAAGACCATGATTGCATAATCTTGCAATCACAAAAGGAAAGTTCACACTTGCTCATGTCTTTTGATTATTTTATATCAAATATTTGCAAATCCAATGTTGTCATCACCTGCATTTCAAAATGGTCGGAAAACATTATTTTCATAATAATATGATTATGGGTTATTTACCAAGAGGTAATAACCTATTATTAAAGTTCCAGTGGTAAAGGAACATATTATCTAGGACTTAACAACCAATTTTGCCAGTGATTCTTGCACCGTATAACACGCATTAACCATGAGATTTGGAATGGGACAGAGAAGTCAACTGGATCTTCTTCCTTTCACATGTCGCAGGATGTGTATGCCATGTCTATTATCCTTGTAGCGTGAGTATGTAATTCATAGATGATATGCAGCATATGGGTTGGGTCCCTCAACGTCTCACAATAGTTCTGGCATCTGAACGGTTTGTACTGCCGATTGTTGTAATCCAATATGTGGTCATGGCGTACACCAAGGGGGCATGTGGGGGTCGTGGAGAAGGGAAGTGATTGGCTTGGATCTTAGGTTGGTCCTGAAACCATGGAAGTTTGAATGGGGATATACTCCCGGCCGTGCAACAAAGCTTAAGATCTCCCATGGGTAAAGTAATGCACCTCTATAGAGTGTAAAAATTGTGACATGTTACTCCCTGTTCCAGGAAGGAGCTACGAACGCGACAGGAAAGGAACTCCATGAAAGTTCTGGTAAACCTGTGAAGGCTGACAGACATAGTTTTTCAGAATAAAAGCAATCTTTGAAGAAATGTTTATGAAAACCTGCATAGCCTATGGCCTATGGTCTATGGTTGTAGCTAGTGCATCAACACTCCCTTTTAGTGAACTTGCTGAGTATGCTTGTACTCAACCGTATCTTCTTAACCCTTGCTAGATTTTAAAGCCAATAAAGACGATGTCAACACCAACTTATGCTCAAGGAATCATCATGAAAAGCTCAAGTTCTTCAATGAAGTTAAGGAAGACAATATATACATCAACTAAAGTGAATACGAAGTTGTTGATTAGGTAGAAGTATAATATCTAGCCTTAGAACCTACTTCTATAGAGCAATGCAATGGCAGCATTTGCAAGCCAAATAGTTTAGATACTAATCTATTAGTATGATAGTTATGAGTTATTATTTCTGGTTCTTCTTTGTAATAATTTTCTTTTTCCTCTATAACCTAGAGTGTTCTCTAGATCTTTTGTAAAGAGTTAAGTTGTAACCTATAGTCATGTCTTGGACCCTCTATGTTTCTGTTATACCACTCTGAGGGATGTAATACTGGTGGAATGGTGTTTCATTAGTGTTATGTCAATGACTATAGCGTACTACATCATGCAGTGGTATGCTGGGTCACCGCACCGTGCCCCTGACCGTGTGAGAGGTCGTGCCCCTGGCCGCATGGAAGGTCGCCCGTGGAGGCCGCGCCCCTGGCTATGCGTGGGAGGCCGCGCCCCTATGCCGGGGAGATTGCTCGCTGGAGGTCCTCCTTGCAGTGATCAAGGACCCGATTGCTTTTTGTCTTTTGGGTCCAAGGTTCTTAGTGTAAAAACAATGTACTCTAGTGTAATATATTTATTTGAGGACCCAGTTATATTTTTCCTAGCCAAAAATGGGTAAGCTGTAAAAGCAAACAACATTTATCTTACCTATACCCTCTCTCTCCTCTTACACAAACACTTTTTGCTTACCCATATAGCTGTTGGAGTTGCTCTCAAGGCACTGAACGGCAAACACCTGCAAACCGATAATGTTGGCTTAAATCTCTCCACATGGTAGTGTGTTGCTAGTCTATACGTGGTCCACAATCTTTTTCGATAAAGAGATTATATTGATATCATGAAGACACTCGGCCTCTCCAACAACAACAAGATGGTAAAAGACATTAAGGATGCACACAATCAAGAAAAAAAGAAAAGAAAAAAGAAATATATAACAAAAATCCAATAGCACTCTAACGACATCTCCATTGGGTCGACTCATTCGACCACTGGCTGTCCAACTGGTCCAAACAAACAAGAGACACAACCCAGTGGCGGTACCCAAAAGGACCGAGCGTTTTGGACCGGTCCATGATGACCCATTTCGAGCCCAAATTTGGATGAGAGAATTCCTTATTTGACACTACTCCCAAATATGATTCCTTATATGAAACTAGAAAATTTTGACTTCCTCATATGACACTAGGTGTAAATTTTGATGCCTTACATGACACTATAGTGCATTTTGAGAACTAATGGTGTTAATTGGGAACGTAAAAAGACATTTTTGTCCTTAGTGCATAATGTCAGCAACGTCTACTGTAGGAATGGGTATGATGCATAGTCTGTCAGCAATAGTGTTTTGGTTGGATTAAGGAATGGGTTTAGTGATACTTTTGTGTGTGTCATTCCTTAAATTTCACCCAATAGCTATAAAACCGTGTAATAAGTTGATTAGGAAGAGTCTTGGAGGCTAGTTCTTGTTTAGATCGGTTCCTTTCTATTATTTCTGGTTGTAAAAACATGGTGGTTTTTTCATGGATATGTTTATTTAGTAAAAACGACCGAATCTTATGCTCCGTCTAATCTCTGCCCAATTATTCAGTAAAGGCTCTAGAGGAACACTTCAAATGACATTGCCTGTTAAGACTCAAACTTGCCAAACCTGCAGCAGACGTGCATCCGTGCCATGGCTAAGGCCTGCAGCTGAGCTCCTCAACGGGCGCTACACAACTGCGTCGTTCCCTCCCACCGCTGTGCTTTGACCGCCCTCTGCCGCCCCACCTTGGCCGCCATCGGTCGTGCCCGAGTCACCCTAGAGATGCCCGCTGTCCGAAACTGATACGTCGGAAACAAATCTATAATATTTGATGTTCCATGCTTGTTTAGTATCTACTTTGCTTTGCTTTGTCTACACTTTGAGGTGTTTTTATATGTTTTCTGGAACTAACCTATTAACAAGTTGCCATAGTGCCAGTTGCCTGTTTTCTTCCGTTTTTGGTTCCGGAAAGGCAGAAAATCAATATTCTTAGAATTGGACGGGAAAAAAGTCAAAGTCAATATTTTACCGTGGGCAACACGAAGCCAGAATACGAGACGGAGGAGGGCCTCGAAGGGGCCACACCCCCTGGCCACGTAGGTGGGCCCACCCCGCGCATGGGAGGGTGCAGCTGCCTTGGGCACCCGCTCGGCCTCCCTCTTCGCCTATAAGAAGCCCCCGATGCCGAAACCCTAGGCAACCGATCAAAAATCCACGAAACCGTTTGTAGCCGCCGCCACCATCATCTCTAGATAGGGGGGATATGAAGTTCTTCCCGGCACCCTGTCGGAGGGGAGATCATCCCGGAGGCCTTCTTCTCCGGTATGAAGCATGAGTAGTTCCACCTTGGACTACGGGTCCATGTAGTAGCTAGATGGTTATATCTCCTCCTTTGTGCTTTCATGTATAGATCTTGTGAGCTCCGTTCATGATCAAGATCTAATCTATTTATAATCATGCATGTTGTGTTTGCGAGGATCCGATGGATATTGAGATTACTATGTCAGATTTATTAATGGTTTTATCTCTTTGATCATGTCTGTGTTGTTTGTGATCTTGCATGCTCTCCATTGTTAGTAGCTATCTTGGCCAAGTAGTTGCTGGTGACTCCAAGAGGGGGTATTTATGCTCGATAGTGGGTTCATGCCTCTAGTTTCCAAGGGAAGTGACAGAAATATCTTCAGTTGTAGATGTGCTGTTGCCACTAGGGAGAAAACAACGGTCTCTTGTTCACGGAGAAAGTGGATTGTTTACCTTACACACTTTGCTTAAAGCAGTTGTCTGTTGCTTGCAACTTAATACTGGAGGGGGTTCGGATGATAACCCGAATGTGGACTTATAGTCATAGATGCAGTTGGATGGCGGTCTATGTTATTGTTGTATTACTCAATCGAATCTCATATGATATTTTTGTCTAGTATTGCATTGTTATTCCTTGCTCAGTTCCTCTCAATTGCCCTGCTGTAATTTGTTTACCCTTCATGCCATGTTGTTTATCTAAGGAGAGCACCTCTAGTGAACTATGGACCCCGGTCCAATCTTTACCATTGATACATCTTCCACTGTTACTGTTTACTTGTTGCAAACCATCATCACCTTCCACGCCATACAATTAATCCTTTGTTACAGCAAATCGGTAAGCTTGACAACCTCACTGTTCATTGGGACAAAGTCTTGAGTTTGTGTTGTGCAGGTTTCCACATTGCTTGCAACACATTTCAGACGTTTCCTTCCTCCTACTGGTTCGATAACCTCGGTTTCTTACAGAGGGAAGGCTTGCTGCTGTGCTCATCACACCTTGCTCTTGGGGTTTCTAACGAAGCACTCCGATGACAAGCACTGGGCACCATCAAGCATTTTCTGGCACCGTTCCCGGGGAGGCTAAGGATGTCTTCACAAGGGTAGTCCTCCACTTCCTTTCTCTTTACTTTGTTTTTTGTTTGCTTAGTTACTTTTTCTTGGTTTTGTTTGCCTCTTTTTATCAAAAACTCAAAAAATAGTTTAGTTTGGTTTGCTTTCTCTATTCAAAAACACAAAAAAATAGTTCCTGCTCTAGCTGTTGTTGCTGTTTTTGACTTGCCCCACCTTTGCCAAAATGAACTCTGGTGAGAACACCAAGTTGTGTGACTTCACTAGCACAAACAACAATTTCAACAAAAATGCCTATAGGAATAATTTTGGTAGTAACAACAATTATAGGCCTTATCCTCCTAATAATGGCAATTCCTTTGGAACCTCCTACAACAATGCTAGAAGTGCCCCCTCTAAACTTGAAGTCATGATCAAAGACTTCATTAGTAAACAAACCACTTTCAACAATACTATAGAGTAAAAGCTTTTGAATGTTGAGAAAAATATATCCTCTTTTTCTGAAGCACAGTCCTCCTTGATAAATAAAATGACTGTTAAAGCTGAAACCATGGAAAGTACCTTTGCTGCTAATCATGCCATACAAGTTACTATTGATGAAAATGTTAGAATGTTAGCTCAACTTCATGCTAGGTGGGAAAGGGAAGCTGAAATTGATAGAAACAATAGTATGTGCACCATCACCACTAAACCACACGAAGTCCCTATTCCTCCTCCTACAATGCCTAAGTCTAATGTGTCTACTAATAGTGATGCTAAGTTTGATTTTGATATAGATGGTTGCAATATTTCTGAAGTGATTATGTTCTTGCAAAAGCTTGCTAGAAGTCCTGATGCTAGTGATATGCATGTTGCTTTCACCAAACACATTACAGATGCTCTTGTTAAGATTGAGGAAGAGGAGTTAAAACACAAAGCTTCTATTCCTAGGAAAGTAGAAGATAGTTGGGAACCCATTATTAATATGCAAGTGAATGACTTTGATCTCAAAGCTTCATGTGATCTTGGTTCTAGTGTCTCTATTATGCATATGAAGATTTATGAAATGCTTGATTTGCCACCTTTGGAAGATTGTTATTTGGATGTCCCGCTTAATGATAATGCTAAGAAGAAACTCATGGAGAGTATTAATGATTTTCTAATTATGGTTAACAATGCTTATGTTCCTGTTGATTTCTATGTTTTGGATGTTGAATACAATGCTTCTTGTCCTATTACTTTGGGAAGACCTTTTCTTAGAACTGTTGGTGCCATCATTGATATGAAAGAAGGCACTATTAAATATAATTTTCCATTCAAGAAAGGTAACACTTCCCTATGAGGAGATAGAAGTTGCTTTTTGCTCCTCCTTTGAAAGCAAGGTTTGATGTTAATGCTTCCTCATTTGAAAATACTTGATTTCTTGTTTCTTGTGCCTAACTTAAAGGCGTTGAAAAGTACTTATTGAGAGATAACCCAAGAGTTTCCTTGAGTCTTGAAAGTTACTACTTCAGTAATGACCTCTCTTTATCCTTTTTGTTTGCTTTTTGTGCCAAGAATGACCTCTAATAAGAGGGAAGTAAAATTTTGGTAGTTGCTGTCCTGAAATAGATTTCTGTCCTCCACCATAAAAATTTGTGAGGAGTCTCTGTAAGTCGGATTGAGCTGACAATTTACGAATAAATCCCGCAGTATGTTAGCTAACTTTCCTTAGTTCAACACTTTTTGATTTGAGCTACAGAAGATTTTTGAAAAATCGGTTTCTACCTGCTGGTCTGTTTTGACACATTTCTGCCATTATTTGCATTTGCTTCTTATTGATTCCTTTTTGAGTTCTTTTTTGGGGAATTGAGCTTTTTGAAGGAGTTGCTACAATAGCTTGTGTTTTTAGTGAAAACTTTTGCTGTTCCAAAGCTAAGCCTAAAGGTCTATTATCTTTTGAATACACTAATGTTGCTGATGAAGATTGTGTGAAGTTTTGTATGAAGGAAAAAAATTTCAGGTGTAGAGAGAGAATGATGCAATGAGATGATGAATGGACAAAAGCTCAAGCTTGGGTATTCCACCATGGTGTCACCCTAGGAAATATCCAAGAGGTACAAACGTTAAAGCTTGGGGATGCCCAAGGCATCCCCTTCTTCATCAATAAAAAGCTCAGGTCTGTCTAGACACTTCGTTTTTACTGTTTCATGCATTGTTGTGTTGTTCTTGGAGCGTCTTAGTTTTCGTTTGCTTTGCTTAGTTTGTTTAGTTTGCTTGAATAAAGTAGTTTGGACCCCCGCTCTCGTTGTGTCGATTGGTGTTGGGAAGGAGTAGAAAGTTCTTGCTTGGAAGTGCAAGAGGAGCTTGCTTGGACTGTGACTTAGACTTTATCATGTCATGATAGGTGTTGTTTTGATTTTATGCTTAGTGATTATTGTTGTATCATGGCTTGCTCCAAGTCTTTGGGATTGCTTAGTGTGCCTTGAAAGAATCATGCGTTGTTTAGCTTGCAAAAGCATAGTATTGTGGTTTTCTCCTTTGATGTTTTGTTTGGGTTGACTTGGCACATGCTCACACCATGTTATGACTATGAACAAGTCATCATAGACTCTATGATCATTTAGTCCTTGGCTTGTAGTACCACTCTATGCTTTGATTAATAATTTTTGTCGCTCTGCACGATTATGGCCATTATTGCTTTCTTAGTTGGTTACTTCCAGTCTTTTGCTAGCCTCCACTTGTATGAGTAAGCTCTACTCATGCTTCTAACTACCAAGAAACCAAGTTATTCCAAAGTGTCCACTATAAATTCCTATGCATGGTGTGTTACACCATTCCAATTATATTCTTGTTTTCAGCTATCTTCCAATTAAAAAGTATTTTGTTATGTGAAAACTTAGTGATTAAAGCCCTCACGAACTTGATGGCATATTTTATATTATTTTCCCCTAATAAACTTGAACCATTGTGTCGTCTATGTTGTATATGCTTGCACTTATACGTTAGAATTAGCAGAACCATGATGTCATGGGGAACGTTTTCAACATTGCACTTGTACTTTGTACTCAGTTGATATCTGTAACACCCTCAGAATCGGCCCTATGCAAGTTTTAGCGATCCCCGCCAAACCCGCATAGAAACGATTCAAAGGTGCCCACCAGGCACTTTCGTGCAGGTGGAAAACGAAGTAATATCATTACACAATAGTCCCTGATGGAACCCACAGAACAGATATATACAACAACGACTCCATGAGTCAAGAATACAGATATACAATACAAAGATCCAAATCACTTTGAAACGATACAACGTCCGACTACGGACAAGATGCAAATGGGGCTAAGAGCCCTGAAGAAAAACCAATGGCGTCCATAACCCTGCCTAGGCCAAGACGGAAGGGTAACCCTGCTAACGACGTCGATCTCAAAACCTGCTTAAACAAAAGGGGTGCTGACAAAGGGCAAAGGAAAAAGAGAGAGCGGTCAGTACTGAGGCCAGTACACGGCGAGACTAGAATTCGGCGGTCCTCGCCTACATAGGTATGGTGAAATGAAGCGGCAGCGCAACATGCACTAAACAACCTATAGAGACTCGATATAACTGTCGGCTATCATAGAGGGATAAGAAAGACCTATTCAGAACCAACCTGATGCTACCACATAACATACCCATCCTGGTATTTACCCCTCGAGACCAAATGAGGAAGTCAACCGAGGAACTCACGCCTCATCAACATGAACCAAGAACGAGGCGATTTGTGGCCAGTGGATGGTTGTAGTGCGCCGGCGGCGTGCACCCGCGACGGAGGTCGGCGATCAATGTCGGTAGGCTAGAATAGGATGAGATACAGAAGGGGAAAAGTTCCAGGAGGAGACCGCACTCACCATGAAGATCATGGAAGGGTCATGGAAGACAGAGGAGGCCAAACTGCCGAAATTGGACGAAGCGCGGCGGCCGGAAAAGGTGAAGACGACCATGACTTTGATTCCTTGCGCGCTTGGGCAGTCCACTTGGCCAGAGAGGATGAGGGTGTTGAGGCGCAACTCCTGGTGTTTTTGGATGGGCGCGGGTCGGCTTGCTGCGACGAGGAACCGGAGGTGGTGGCTCTCCGGTGAGGTTTGACAAGAAGGTGAAGAAAAAGGGAGGGGGAAACTGCGGCGCAAGCAGGGAGATCGACTAGGGTTCAGAGCTAGCTGCAGGAGGGCTAAGTAGAAGGGGGCGAGCCCGGGAGTCCGTTCATCAGGAGCTCGAGGTGATCAGGTGGTGATGGGATGGTTTGTACAGGAGTGACGCACTCACAAGGAAGACCACACGCGTGTTGGGCGCTGGAATTGTTGGGCTTTGGTGGAGGAAAAAGGAGGCCCGATCTGGGATGAACAAAATGACAGGCTTCTTTCTTATATTCTACCTTCTTTTATTTATTTGTTTGGTTTATTTAATTCAAATTCAAACAAGTTACTATGTTAAAATTCTTTTGAACTCTGTAGGGTTTTGAATCGAGAATGTTGATCAAGTAAGAGGTTAGAGGGAACACGAGATAGAGCAAAGATCATGCCCACATATAATCCAATTGGGCATTTATACAAGATCAAGGTTTAGAGTTTAGCAAATGGAAAAAAAACATTTAGAAAATAATGGTTCCTAGCAATTGGAACCTCACTTGTGGAATCAAAATAGAGGAGAGACAAAAATAGAGGAGAGAAAGGTGATAGCAATGCACAGGCAAGATACAAATACAAGATACAATGCAACGCGACAACAATGCAATATTTTAAACATGATGCTCAAATACAGTGTGGCATGATGATATGAGCATGTGATCATGATGATGCACAAAAAGAAAATAACACACGATTTCTAGTAGTGGTTTTAACCGGGGTGCTACAATTCGACACCACTAACAATGGATCTTGCCCTCGAGATCCGCCTCATGGTACGGAGAAAAGGCCGACAATCGGAATCTTCTCGCTTCATGTAGATCTTCGCGACACCACTAACAATGGTTGTTTCTCCGTCTTGAAATCGCGACACCACCAACAAGAGGTCGTTGATCATGTTCGTCAACCGAACACACCGGTAACAAAGGACGAAGGCAAAGGTCTCGAAAAATAAGGCCACCTTTAACTTCTGCAGATGGAGTAAAATTGCTTGATCCACCGATTCCATGCACAAGAGCGAATGATAAGAGTAGTCGGATGGTGATCAGTCCATCGCGCACCCAAAGCATTACTTTGCACATGAATAGGAGAATTATGCACCCAACTCTCGGAATTCATACTGAAGATCTCGACAAGCGAGGTTCGGAAACAAAGTAGGGGTGGAGATTCTCATCAAATCTGCGGTAGATGACTTTGTCGTATCGGAAAACATCGGAGGATAGAAAGAAAAAATTTAGTGAATTTTTGGTCCATCGAAAGGTACAACAGATGAAAGATTCATCTGATAGCATGAATGTCAGATGTTGAAGCACCGTTACAAGAGGATGGAAGCGAAACCCTGAAGATACGATGGAAACCCAACCACGAGAAATCCTGGACTCAAAGAAAAGATAAGAGAGCAGATTCAAAACACGTCGAGGTAAGAGAAGAATAGCAAAGGGATAAGGAGTAAAAGCAGACCTAATCAGATCTATCCAACCAATTTTTCCAAAATAGTTTTGACACTCTACAACGTCCGTTAGCTAGGTTATCCTACAGGCTGGACCAGTGGGGTATCAGAATCGCCGAGCTCGATACCACTCAGAACACCTCGAGAATCAGTCCTATGCAAGTTTTAGCGATCCCCGCCAAACCCGCATAGAAACGATTCAAAGGTGCCCACCAGGCACTTTCGTGTGGGTGGAAAACGAAGTAATATCATTACAAAATAGTCCACGATGGAACCCACAGAACAGATATATAAAACAACGACTCCATGAGTCAAGAATACAGATATACAATACAAAGATCCAAATCACTTTGAAACGATACAACGTCCGACTACAGACAAGATGCAAATGGGGCTAAGAGCCCTGAAGAAAAACCAATGGCGTCCATAACCCTGCCCAGGCCAAGCCGGAAGGGTAACCCTGCTAACGACGTCGATCTCAAAACCTGCTTAAACAAAAGGGGTGCCGACTAAGGGCAAAGGAAAAAGAGAGAGCGGTCAAGATCGAGGCCGATACCGACGAGACTAGAATTCGGCGGTCCTCGCCTACATAGGTATGGTGGACTGAAGCGGCAGCGCAGCATGCACTAAACAACCTATAGAGACTCGATATAACTGTCGGCTATCATAGAGGGATAAGAAAGACTTATTCGGAACCAACCTGATGCTACCACCAAACGTACCCATCCTGGTATTTCCCCCTCGAGACCAAACGAGGAAGTCAACCGAGGAACTCACGCAGTTGGCAGTTTTATTTATTCAGTTATCGTTGCAGCAATTACTAGTCAGGTATAGATAGTCATCCTGATATAATAAGCAGTGGGCAGTTTTAGTTAACCATTCCGTTGTAGTTGTAATACTTACTAGTCAGATACATATAGCATGAGGCATCCCAAAACCCAGCAGTTGTTGGTAATTTTATTTAGCCATTCCGTTGTAGTTGCAATACTTACTAGTCAGATACAATGGTAATAGGTGACAACCCAAACAAGCAATTGTTGGCACTTTTATTTAGCCATTCCATTATAGTGAAGCTGATTACTAGTCATTATAAAGTCAAATTTATAGCACTACTTTAGTTATAGTTGTCTATGATCGAGATACTGTGCTCCAAGTCGTCCATAACCGCGGACACGGCTTTCAGAAAGTTTTACCCTACAGGGGGGTACAAATAGCAACACACGCACGATCAACCTCGAGAAAAACCAATAAAAACTCAACGAGGCATCACGACCGAGCAATTAAAAGATTCATATAAATTTCAGGGGGCCACCCCACCAAGCTACCCGCGACGAAGTTGGCCGGCTCCGAGACGGACCCAGAGGTTTGTGCCAATGGCTGTAAACGACCGGGAACCCAAAAGTGTGACTGGACTTGTCGATACCGCGAAAACATTCCACATTTTGTTCCTAACAGCATAGCGCCCACGCCAGAATCATAAATAAAGCAAAGAAGCATGGCATAAGTACATGATAGTAATAAAGCCCCAAACTACTTTGTGGCCCCAAGAAATAAATATGACTTAAGCTCGCTAGGGGATTCATGGTCCCACATGCGGATAGTGCGAATATTCAAAGAACAGTATCAAGTACTCGGGGTCCTATGGGACACAAGTGGATGATTAAAAACCAAATAACATCTATTGCCCACATTGCTCTCGCATTATTTACCTACTTCAATTTTAGTTATTAAACAATAATTAAAGTCATGATCATCTCCAACATAAAGCATATGGCGCTCTTCCAACAATTGTGGTACTTGACGACAACAAAGACTGGAGCAAGCGACTACGACACGCAAGTCCAACTATCTACCAAGCAACAGGTAATAGGATGTGTCCAAGGCAATATAAGGCTGCAAGGGATATCCCGGGTACGAAAACTAGAGCATCGCAGCACAGATAGCAATAGATCAACAGGAGGGAATAAATACTATAAAGGTAAAATAGGTAGAAGGGGGAGAATGCTCGCCTGAAAAACATTGCCGAAGATTCATTCGAAGATCGAATCGACTCTCGTATCAACTCATCGGCCTAATCCGTGAAGAAGCAAAGCACTAGAAGAATCACCGGATGCACTATTTAATACTACGGCAAAAGATCGGGCATGATGCATGTATGATGTATGGCATGGCAAGAATGCGTTGCAATTAGGCAATATTAAGCAGAACCGAGGTCCCGACAATTAATTAGACGGTTCATTTTATTTAGATACCCCGCAATTTAAATGTTGTGTTAACAAGGCAAAATATATCACCGGTTTGGTATACAATTTTAAATGGGCAATATTAGACTAGATTCACCCACATATGGCCTCCATATTTAAGAATTAGACGAGTCGACAAGTTACCCCTAAGCCACCAAAATTAAATGCTGTTTAGCATACAAAAGCAGGCCATGGTAGGAATGCAATCATATTTTAACTAGTAAAACAGAGACGCAACTAGCAAAGCTAGCATACAGGTTGGTCGATCGAATGATATCATGCTTCGCAAAGCTAGCTAGCTGATTGAAGTAGATGTACAGTGCAGCGTGTACATGGTACATGGAAACTAAAAGAAGACAGGAAGAAGATCGTGTAGGGACTAACCGGGGCAGAGTAGAGCATGGCGTCAGGTACCAAGACAGAGAGAATCCATTCGTCGGGTATGGGATCGAGTAGGGGATGGCGGTGGTCAGCTACCAGGCACGAGAGAGTGCTAGTATTTGCTGCGTTCATGGCGCCAGAGCTGGACACAGAGGGAAGCTGCAAACCTTGTTGAGGTTCGTGCACGCATTTTATCGAACTTCTCTCAACAGACCGAAGCTGCCAGACGGTGGTCGAGCAAGGATCGGGCGATGGAGCGACGCAGAGGACGGAGAAGTGATCGATGCGATGCGCCTCATCAACATGAACCAAGAACGAGGCGATTTGTGGCGGTGGATGGTTGTAGTAGGCCGCGGCGTGCACTGCGATTTGAGGTCGGCGATCAATGTCGGTAGGCTAGAATAGGATGAGATACGAAGGGAAAAGTTCCAGAGGAGCCCGCACTCACCATGAAGATCATGGAAGGGTCATGGAAGATGAGGAGGCCAAACCGAAATTGGACGAAGCGTGTGGCCGGAAAAGGTGAAGACGACCATGACTTTGATTCCTTGCGCTTGGGCAGTCCACTTGGCCGAGAGGATGAGGTGTTGAGGCGCAACTCCTGGTGTTTTTGGATGGGCGGTCGGCTTGTTGCGACGAGGAACCGGAGGTGGTGGCTCTCCGGTGAGGTTTGACAAGAAGGTGAAGAAAAGGGAGGGGAAATCATGCAAGGTGGAGATCGACTAGGGTTCAGAGCTAGCTGCAGGAGGGCTAAGTAGAAGGGAGCCCGGAGTCCGCTCATCGAGAGCTCGAGGTGATCGGTGGTGATGGGATGGTTTGTACAGGAGTGACGACTCACAAGGAAGACCACACGCGTGTTGGGCTGGAATTGTTGGGCTTTGGTGGAGGAAAAAGGAGGCCCGATCTGGGATGAACAAAATGACAGGCTTCTTTCTTATATTCTACCTTCTTTTATTTATTTGTTTGGTTTATTTAATTCAAATTCAAACAAGTTACTATGTTAAAATTCTTTTGAACTCTGTAGGGTTTTGAATCGAGAATGTTGATCAAGTAAGAGGTTAGAGGGAACACGAGATAGAGCAAAGATCATGCCCACATATAATCCAATTGGGCATTTATACAAGATCAAGGTTTAGAGTTTAGCAAATGGAAAAAAAACATTTAGAAAATAATGGTTCCTAGCAATTGGAACCTCACTTGTGGAATCAAAATAGAGGAGAGACAAAAATAGAGGAGAGAAAGGTGATAGCAATGCACAGGCAAGATACAAATACAAGATACAATGCAACGCGACAACAATGCAATATTTTAAACATGATGCTCAAATACAGTGTGGCATGATGACATGAGCATGTGATCATGATGATGCACAAAAAGAAAATAACACGCGATTTCTAGTAGTGGTTTTAACCGGGGTGCTACAATTCGACACCACTAACAATGGATCTCGCCCTCGAGATCCGCCTCATGGTACGGAGAAAAGGCCGACGATCGGAATCTTCTCGCTTCATGTAGATCTTCGCGACACCACTAACAATGGTTGTTTCTCCGTCTTGAAATCGCGACACCACCAACAAGAGGTCGTTGATCATGTTCGTCAACCGAACACACCGGTAACAAAGGACGAAGGCAAAGGTCTCGAAAAATAAGGCCACCTTTAACTTCCGCAGATGGAGTAAAATTGCTTGATCCACCGATTCCATGCACAAGAGCGAATGATAAGAGTAGTCGGATGGTGATCAGTCCATCACGCACCCAAAGCATTACTTTGCACATGAATAGGAGAATTATGCACCCAACTCTCGGAATTCATACTGAAGATCTCGACAAGCGAGGTTCGGAAACAAAGGAGGGGTGGAGATTCTCATCAAATCTGCGGTAGATGACTTTGTCGTATCAAAAAACATCGGAGGATAGAAAGAAAAATTTTAGTGAATTTTTCGTCCATCGAAAGGTACAACAGATGAAAGATTCATCTGATAGCATGAATGTCAGATGTTGAAGCACCGTTACAAGAGGATGGAAGCGAAACCCTGAAGATACGATGGAAACCCAACCACGAGAAATCCTGGACTCGAAGAAAAGATAAGAGAGCAGATTCAAAACACGTCGAGGTAAGAGAAGAATAGCAAAGGGATAAGGAGTAAAAGCAGACCTAATCAGATCTATCCAACCAATTTTTCCAAAATAGTTTTGACACTCTACAACGTCCGTTAGCTAGGTTATCCTACAGGCTGGACCAGTGGGGTATCGTAACTGCTGAGCTCTGATACCACTCTGTAACACCCTCAGAATCAGTCCTATGCAAGTTTTAGCGATCCCCGCCAAACCCGCATAGAAACGATTCAAAGGTGCCCACCAGGCACTTTCGTGCGGGTGGAAAACGAAGTAATATCATTACACAATAGTCCACGATGGAACCCACAGAACAGATATATACAACAACGACTCCATGAGTCAAGAATACAGATATACAATACAAAGATCCAAATCACTTTGAAACGATACAACGTCCGACTACGGACAAGATGCAAATGGGGCTAAGAGCCCTGAAGAAAAACCAATGGCGTCCATAACCCTGCCCAGGCCAAGCCGGAAGGGTAACCCTGCTAACGACGTCGATCTCAAAACCTGCTTAAACAAAAGGGGTGCTGACAAAGGGCAAAGGAAAAAGAGAGAGCGGTCAGTACTGAGGCCAGTACACGGCGAGACTAGAATTCGGCGGTCCTCGCCTACATAGGTATGGTGGACTGAAGCGGCAGCGCAACATGCACTAAACAACCTATAGAGACTCGATATAACTGTCGGCTATCATAGAGGGATAAGAAAGACCTATTCGGAACCAACCTGATGCTACCACCAAACATACCCATCCTGGTATTTCCCCCTCGAGACCAAACGAGGAAGTCAACCGAGGAACTCACGCAGTTGGCAGTTTTATTTATTCAGTTATCGTTGCAGCAATTACTAGTCAGGTATAGATAGTCATCCTGATATAATAAGCAGTGGGCAGTTTTAGTTAACCATTCCGTTGTAGTTGTAGTACTTACTAGTCAGATACATATAGCATGAGGCATCCCAAAACCCAGCAGTTGTTGGTACTTTTATTTAGCCATTCCGTTGTAGTTGCAATACTTACTAGTCAGATACAATGGTAACAGGTGACAACCCAAACCAGCAATTGTTGGCACTTTTATTTAGCCATTCCATTATAGTGAAGCTGATTACTAGTCATTATAAAGTCAAATTTATAGCACTACTTTAGTTATAGTTGTCTATGATCGAGATACTGTGCTCCAAGTCGTCCATAACCGCGGACACGGCTTTCAGAAAGTTTTACCCTGCAGGGGGGCACAAATAGCAACACACGCACGATCAACCTCGAGAAAAACCAATAAAAACCCAACGAGGCATCACGACAGAGCAATTGCAAGATTCATATAAATTTCAGGGGGCCACCCCACCAAGCTACCCGCGACGAAGTTGGCCGGCTCCGAGACGGACCCAGAGGTTTGTGCCAATGGCTGTAAACGACCGGGAACCCGAAAGTGTGACTGGGCTTGTCGATACCATGAATACATTCCACATTTTGTTCCTAAACAGTACAGGCGCTCCACGCGCAATCATAAATAAAGCAGTAAAGCATGGCATAAGTACAGGTAATAAAGCCCCAAACTACTTTGTGGCCCCAAGAAATAAATATGACTCAAGCTCTGGCTAGGGGGATTCATGGTCCCACATGCGGATAGTGCGAATATTCAAAGAACAGGTATCAAGTACTCGGGGTCCTATGGGACACAAGTAGACGGTTAAAAAGCAAATAACATCTATTGCCCACCCGTGCCTCTGCATTATTTACCTACTTCAATTTTAGTTATTAAACAATAATTAAAGTCATGATCATCTCCAACATAAAGCATATGGCAGTCTTCCAACAATTGTGGTACTTGACGACACGCAACAGCACTGGAGCAAGCGACTACGACACGCAAGTCCAACTATCTACCAAGCAACAGGTAATAGGATGTGTCCAAGGCAATATAAGGCTGCAAGGGATATCCCGGGTACGAAAACTAGAGCATCGCAGCACAGATAGCAATAGATCAACATGAGGGAATAAATACTATAAAGGTAAAATAGGTAGAAGGGGGAGAATGCTCGCCTGAAAAACATTGCCGAAGATTCATCCGAAGATCGGATCGACTCTCGTATCAACTCATCGGCCTAATCCGTGAAGAAGCAAAGCACTAGAAGAATCACCGGATGCACTATTTAATACTACGGCAAAAGATCGGGCATGATGCATGTATGATGTATGATGTATGGCATGGGAAGGATGCGATGCAATTAGGCAATATTAAGCGGAACCGAGGTCCCGACAATTAATTAGACGGTTCATTTTATTTAGATACCCCGCAATTTAAATGTTGTGTTAACAAGGCAAAATATATCACCGGTTTGGTATACAATTTTAGGCCAATATTAGACTAGATTCACCCGCATATGGCCTCCATATTTAAGAATTAGACGAGTCGACAAGTTACCCCTAAGTCACCAAAATTAAATGCTGTTTAGCATACAAAAGCAGGCCATTGTAGGAATGCAATCATATTTTAACTAGTAAAACAGAGACGCAACTAGCAAAGCTAGCAGACAGGTTGGTCGATCGATTGATCCCATGCTTCGCAAAGCTAGCTAGCTGATTGAAGTAGATGTACAGTGCAGCGTGTACATGGTACATGGAAACTGAAAAGAAGACAGGAAGAAGATCGTGTAGGGACTAACCGGGGCAGAGTAGAGCATGGCGTCAGGTACCAAGACAGAGAGAATCCATTCGTCGGGTATGGGATCGAGTAGGGGATGGCGGTGGTCAGCTACCAGGCACGAGAGAGTGCTAGTATTTGCTGCGTTCGCGGGCGCACAGAGCTGGACACAGAGGGAAGCTGCAAACCTTGTTGAGGTTCAGGCACGCATTTTACTGAACTTCTCTCAGCTGCACTGAAGCTGCCAGACGGTGGTTAGACAACGAGCAAGGATCGGGCGATGGAGCGACGCAGGAGGACGGAGAAGTGACTGATGCGATGCGCCTCATCAACATGAACCAAGAACGAGGCGATTTGTGGCCAGTGGATGGTTGTAGTGCGCCGGCGGCGTGCACCTGCGACGGAGGTCGGCGATCAATGTCGGTAGTCTAGAATAGGATGAGATACAGAAGGGGAAAAGTTCCAGGAGGAGCCCGCACTCACCATGAAGGAAGGGTCATGGAAGACAGAGGAGGCCAAACTGCCGAAATTGGACGAAGCGCGGCGGCCGGAAAAGGTGAAGACGACCATGACTTTGATTCCTTGCGCGCCTGGGCAGTCCACTTGGCCAGAGAGGATGAGGGTGTTGAGGCGCAACTCCTGGTGTTTTTGGATGGGCGCGGGTCGGCTTGCTGCGACGAGGAACCGGAGGTGGTGGCTCTCCGGTGAGGTTTGAGAGGAAGGAGAAGAAAAAGGGAGGGGGAAACTGCGGCGCAAGTAGGGAGATCGACTAGGGTTCGGAGCTAGCTGCAGGAGGGCTAAGTAGAAGGGGGCGAGCCCGGGAGTCCGTTCATCAGGAGCTCGAGGTGATCAGGTGGTGATGGGATGGTTCGTACAGGAGTGACGCACTCACAAGGAAGACCACACGCGTGTTGGGCGCTGGAATTGTTGGGCTTTGGTGGAGGAAAAAGGAGGCCCAATCTGGGATGAACAAAATGACAGGCTTCTTTCTTATATTCTACCTTCTTTTATTTATTTGTTTGGTTTATTTAATTCAAATTCAAACAAGTTACTATGTTAAAATTCTTTTGAAATCTGTAGGGTTTTGAATCGAGAATGTTGATCAAGTAAGAGGTGAGAGGGAACACGAGATAGAGCAAAGATCATGCCCACATATAATCCAATTGGGCATTTATACAAGATCAAGGTTTAGAGTTTAGCAAATGGAAAAAAACATTTAGAAAATAATGGTTCCTAGCAATTGGAACCTCACTTGTGGAATCAAAATAGAGGAGAGAAAAAAATAGAGGAGAGAAAAGTGATAGCAATGCACAGGCAAGATACAATACAAGATACAATGCAACGCGACAACAATGCAATATTTTAAACATGATGCTCAAATACAGTGTGGCATGATGACATGAGCATGTGATCATGATGATGCACAAAAAGAAAATAACACGTGATTTCTAGTAGTGGTTTTACCCGGGGTGCTACAATATCAAGCTCTTTTGCCTATGAATGTCACCAGTGTGAAATACAAAGGGAGCTTGTAAGTCCATGGAGTTATGTATTTTGTGTTACAGAAACGCCTGGGCCGCTAGCCTAAGCCATGCCTAATAATGGTGGAAACTTGCAGCATCACCATAGTGAGCTATATGTGAAGCATCCTCAATAAAAAAGCTATGCATATAGTAAATAAAAAGATCGCTGAGATGCTCATTGTCTGCTTGCCTTGTCATTTTGGTTATGGGAAAGCTCCTGTACCATGTGCAAGGGGTACCCCGTTGGAGGTTCTCTATGATACGCATGTACTTACTATGACAAGAACTTACAGGTGACTGAAGTTGAGTATCATGAGGTGTGGCCCACATATTCAAGGGACATGAGATTGCCAACTTATACTTTGTCAAGCATATACTCCATAGTTTGTTCACTTTAACCTTAATCACTTCAAGATGCTTATGATAGGGGTAATGAGGGCTGAAATCTAACAAGTACCATGATTTTTGGAAGCTTTTTTTGAAACTTGAAATCCCTCCTTCCCTTTATGAAGGGTCTTTCTTTCACTATTATATTGAGTCTCCATCTTCTACCTTTATACACCATTAAGAGAGCATAGTGGCCATTATTAGTTCTATGTGCATTGTCCCAAGACTTACTGATTGATGCATATTGTTGATATTGCTTGTTCTTGTGCTATTTGTATCTAGTCACTCTTATGAACGTTGAAGGTGTCCTATGCATCTATTTTCTACTCTATGAGGGACAAGCTGATTTCCACTATGCCATGTTTTCTGTAAGTGAAACAAACAAATGTTTTTCAATGCATGCTATTCATGATCTTTATTTTTAGCCTTTCATGTTGCATGCATAGTTACTTTTCTTATTGTTAGAACTCCATCTTTCATGCACATGTTTAGAGTTATTTGATCCCAACTTTCAATGCTTGCAAATGGTTTGATATTTATTGTGAAGGTGCATGTCACCTCAAAAATTATTCTTTTATCACTTACCTACTCGAGGACGAGCAGGAGTTAAGCTTGGGGATGCTTGATACATTGGAAATGTATCTATAATTTTTTATGTTCCATGATTGTTTAGTATCTACTTGTTGGAATTATGCCCTAGAGGCAATAATAAAGATGTTATTATTATAATTCTTGTTCATGATAAAGTTTATGTTCCATGCTAGAATTGTATTAAGCGGAAACTTTAATACTTGTGTGGTTTGTAAACAACACCGTGTCCCTAGTACACCTCTATGGACTAGCTCATTCATCAATGATGGTTAAGGTTTCCTAACCATAGACATGAGTTGTGAATTGATAATGAGATCATATCATTGGGAGAATGATATGATGGACAGACCCAAACTAAGCGAAGCAATTAGATCGTTTCATCGTGTTCATCTTTGCGAAGCTTTTCCTATGTCAAATATTGTATTCCTTAGACCAGGAGATAATGCAACTCCCTGGTACCGGAAGAAAGCTTTGAGGTCATCAAACGTCATCCTATGAGAGGGTGATCATAAAGGTGTCTCTCAGGTGATCGGAAAGTATCTGTTGGGTTGTATGTATCGAGATGGATTTGTCCCTCCCAAGTCGGAGAGATATACTTCGGGCCCACTCGGTAATCAATATCAACACCGCTTGCAAGCATGTGGTTAAGGAGTTAATCACAAAGTGATATCGGATTACGGAACGAGTAAAGTACTTGCTGTGAACGAGATTGAACTAGGTATGACGGTACCGACGATCGAATCTCGGGCAAGTAAAATATCGCGAGACGAAGGGAATATATATATGGGATTGATTGAATCCTGGCATCGTGGTTCATCCGATATGATCATCGATGAATGTGTGGGAGTCAATATGGGTGCCCAGACCCATTGATTATTGATAGAAGATCATGTCTCATATTCTCGAACCTCGTGGTCACACACTTAACGTGTCTCGACGCTAGGATAGATTGGATAATTGGTTTATGAATTTTTGTTCGAGTCTTGGATGGGATCCGGATATCACGAGAGGTTCCGGAATGGTCCGAGAATAAGATTCATATAAGGCAAGGCAGTTTTGGAGTTCGAATTGTTCCAAGTTAATCGGTATACCGAAGCTTCTAGAACCTTCCAAGGGGACCAACGTGGCCCCACCTTCCGGGAGGGGGAATGGGCCTATGAGGGAGTGTCCTGGCCGCATTGGGCCAGGGGCACAAGGCCCCATAGGGCCCAGCCGATCCTAGATAAGTTTAAACTCGTTTAAACTAGAGATAGGATTTCTAGATAAGGGAGAGTTTAAATCGTTTAAACTAGAGATAGGATTTCTAGATAAGGGAGAGTTTAAATTGTTTAAACTAGAGATAGGCTTGGAGGAGGGGCAAGGGCTGGCCGCCCCCCCTCTATATATAGAGGGGTGGTGCGCCCCCTCCCCCCTACTACACACCTCTCCTCCAAACCCTAGCCGCCTTGCTAGCTTTCCTCTCTCCCTCCCGACTGTTTGTAGGCGAAGCCCTGCTGCAGAAATTCTCCACCATATACACCACGCCGTCGTGTTGTAGATCCAATCTATCTCTCCACCATACTTGCTGGTCCGAGGAAGGAGGAGACGTCGAGGTGCTGCACGCAGCATCTCACGGAGGCACCGCCACTTGTGGTGCTAGATCGGATCGGATCGCGAGGAGGAGAAGCGAGTACGACTACATCACCCACGTTCCGACGAACGTTCATCGCGAATCTTCAAGGGTATGAAGATCTAATACAATCTCTCGTTGTTTGCATCTCCTAGATTAGATCTTGGCTTTCCTCCGCTCGCTCCGTAGAAAATTTTGATTTACTATGCCGCCAAACCCTTCAAAGATGGTATCGAGCTAGATCTATGCGTAGATGTGATTCACGAGTAGAACGCAACATGGTTGTTGCGGGCGTTGATGTTTTCTGTTGCAAGCCTCTTGTTTGTGTTCTTCTTATGACGCGGGATAGTGAGATTGAAGCGGACAGGCCAACCTTACGCGACGCCGTCATGAGACCGCTCGCACTTGACGTGTGGCTTGTACCACACATGCGGTGGTGGATGCCGGTTCTCTCACTATAGTTGTCATGGGATTAACACCGGAGTTTGGCAACCATAATATCACCGCTGGCTTTCCGTAGGTAAGAATCGTTCTTAGCATCTACTCCCATAAGCCACGTAAAACATGCAACAACAAAGTAGAGGCGCCTAACTTGTTTTTGCAGGGAGTGTTTTCTGTGATATGGTATGGCCCAAGATGTGATGTGTATATTGTATGCGATGATCATGTTTTGTAATGTTTCACGACTTGCATGTCGATGAGTACACAACTGGTAGGAGCCATATGGTTGTCTTTATAATTGTGTATGACCTGCGAGTCAACTTCTTATACGCCATGTAATAGCTTTACTTTATCGCTAAGTAGTTAGCAATAGTTGTAGTTGCTATTCGTGGTGGAGGCAATCATGGTGGAGTGATGGAGATCATGCCGGAACGCACAAGATGGAGATCATTGCGCGAGGATTGGCTATACCATGTCACATAAAGTTATATGCATGTGATGTTTATCCCTTTATGTATCTTATTATGCTTAGATCGCGACGGTAGCATTATAAGATGATTCCTCACTTAAAGTTCAAGATAAAACTGTGTTCTCCAAGTATGCACCGCGAAAGTTCGTCGTGTCCAAGCATCACGTGATGATCGGGTGCTATAGACTCTACGCCACATACAACGGTGCAAGCCAGTTTTGCACACGGAAATACTTGGGTCTAGCTTGACGAGCCTAGCATGTACGCACATGGCCTCGGAACACAAGAACCGAAAGGTTAAGCATGAGTCATATGAATGATATGATCGACACTTTGTTGTCCACCATTGAAACCACATCTCTTCTCGTGATGATCGGATTAGGTGTGGTGAATTTGGATCGTGTTCACTAAACAACTTGAGGGATGTTGAATTTAGTGGGAGTTCATCTAGTAATTTGATTAAGTCGAACTATTTATCATGAACATAGTCTAAATTGTACTTGCAAATCTTGTAGATCACATGGCCAAATCCAACTTCAACTTCAACGCTTTTTCTGAGAAGGAAAAGCTTAGAAACAATGGGTCTAACTTCACCAATTGGTTCCGCAATCTAAGAATCATTCTGTTCGGACAAAAGGACTATGTCCTTGGTAAAGCGTTAGGTGACCTCTGCAATCGCTACCGATGAGAAAGCTGTCTATCGGCAAGCAAAGATGATTATGGTGTGATTAAGAGCACCATGTTGTTTGATATGGAACCGAGCTTCAAAATCGTTTTGAAACCTATCCCGCCCTTTGAGATTCTCGAGGAGCTGAAACCATGTTTCGAGACTCAAGCCCGCTCGAGAGATATGAGATCTCCGAGAAGTTCTTTAACTGCAAGATGGAGGAAGGAGTTCCGTTAGTGAGCACGCCATAAAGATGTCGGGCTACACTCAACGCCTTGAGCAACTGGAATGCACGATTCTAGAGGAGCTCAAGATTGATGTGGTTCGCAATCACTCCCTCCCAGCTACAAAAGTTTTGTAGTGACTCATAATCGATTGGTTCCATCGATACGATCACCGAGCTCTTCGCAAAGTCAAGGCTGCGGAAGTGGACATCAAGAAGGATAATCATGTGTTGATGGTCAACAAGCCCTCCTTTAAGAAAGGT
The DNA here is from genome assembly GCA_030063025.1 of Avena longiglumis. Taxonomy (NCBI): domain Eukaryota; kingdom Viridiplantae; phylum Streptophyta; class Magnoliopsida; order Poales; family Poaceae; genus Avena; species Avena longiglumis. The sequence goes on from CP125974.1 coordinate 484,557,765, forward strand.
AAGGAGCAAAGAAGCCCTTCAAGAAGGGCGGCAAGCGCAATGCCCTCGCTGAGAAGAAGCTCGTGTCTGGTCCTAAGCCGGACATCGAGTGCTTCTATTGCAAGGACAGGGTCATTGAAGCGAATCGTCCAAGTACTTAGCGGACAAGAAGGCTGGCACCATCAAAGGTATATTTGATATACATGTTATTGATGTTTTCCTTACTAGCCCTCGTTGTAGTGCCCGGTATTTGATACGGTGTTGCTAATATTTGTAACTCGAAACAGGAGCTACGGAATAGACGGCGGCTTGCGAGGGATGAGGTGACGATGCGCGTTGGCAACGGATCAAGAGTTTATGTGATGGCCGTCGGCACGCTCTCCTTAGTTTTACCTTCGGGATTAGTTTTAAACCTTAATAAATGTTATTATGTGCCTGCGTTGAGCATGAACATTATTTCCGGACCATGTTTATTGCAAGACGGTTATTCATTTAAATCGGAGAATAATGGTTGTTCTATTTATATGAGTAACATCTTTTATGGTCACCTCTTGTGAATGGTTTATTTATGGACTGAAGCAAGCATCTCGGAGTTGGAACCTTCGTTTTGATCAAGTGATCAAGAGTTTTGGATTTGTTCCAAATTGCTACGAAGCTTGTATCTACAAGAAAGTGAGTGGGAGCTCGGTGATGTTTCTGGTACTGTATGTGGATGACATATTGATTATCGGAAATGACATCAACATGCTTAACGATGTGAAGAGTTATTTGAACAAGTGTTTTTCAATGAAAGACCTAGGTGAAGCTGCTTATATATTGGGCATCAAAATCTATAGAGATAGACAAAGACGCCTGATAGCTTTAAGCCAGAGTACATACCTAGACAAAGTTCTGAAAAGGTTCAGAATGGATAAGGCAAAGAAAGGTTCAAAGGCCTATGTTGTCGTGTAAGATATTGAGCAAGGCTCGGTCCGACTATGGTAAATGATAGGGAAGCTATGAGCAAAGTGCCTTATGCCTCGGCCATAGGTTCCATCATGTATGCCATGCGTGTACTAGATGGATGTGTCCAATGCTCTTAGTTTGACGAGCGATATCAAAGTGATCCAGAGTGGAACATCGACAGCCGTGAAGAACATCCTAAAGTACCTAAATAGAACTAAAGAAATGTTCTTAGTCTATGGGGTGATGAACAGCTTGTCGTAAAGGTTACGTCGACGCTAGTTTCGACAATCGACAAGGATGATTCTAAATCTCGGTAGTGATACGTGTATATTTTGAATGGAGTAGCCGTGGAGTCGAGAATCGCAAGCAAAGCGTGATCGCGGGATCTACAAAGGAAGCGGAATACATGGCTGCTGCAGGCCTCAAGTGAAGGAGTTTGGATCGAAACTTCATCATCGAGCTTGGCGTGGTTCCAAGTGCATTGGACCCATCGGAGATATTGTGTGACAACACCGCGCCATAAGCGCTAAGGAACCAAGATATCATCCAAAGACCAAGCATATCAACTGCAAGTTTCATATAATCCGAGATTATATAGCAGATGGAGATTTGAAGATTAGCAAAGTACATACGGATCTGAATGTCGAAGATCCATTGACTAAACCTCTTCCACGTGTAAAACATGATCAACACCTCAGTGCCATGGGTGTGAGATTGTTGCCAGATGTAAACTAGATTATTGAATCTAGTGCAAGTGGGAGACTGTTGGAATTATGCCCTAGAGGCAATAATAAAGATGTTATTATTATAATTCTTGTTCATGATAAAGTTTATGTTCCATGCTAGAATTGTATTAAGCGGAAACTTTAATACTTGTGTGGTTTGTAAACAACACCGTGTCCCTAGTACGCCTCTATGGACTAGCTCATTGATCAATGATGGTTAAGGTTTCCTAACCATAGACATGAGTTGTCAATTGATAATGAGATCATATCATTGGGAGAATGATATGATGGACAGACCCAAACTAAGCGAAGCAATTAGATCGTTTCATCGTGTTCATCTTTGCGAAGCTTTTCCTATGTCAAATATTGTATTCCTTAGACCATGAGATAATGCAACTCCCTGGTACCGGAAGAAAGCTTTGAGGTCATCAAACGTCATCCTATGAGAGGGTGATCATAAAGGTGTCTCTCAGGTGATCGGAAAGTATCTGTTGGGTTGTATGTATCGAGATGGAATTTGTCCCTCCCAAGTCGGAGAGATATACTTCGGGCCCACTCGGTAATCGATATCAACACCGCTTGCAAGCATGTGGTTAAGGAGTTAATCACAAAGTGATATCGGATTACGGAACGAGTAAAGTACTTGCTGTGAATGAGATTGAACTAGGTATGACGGTACCGACGATCGAATCTCGGGCAAGTAAAATATCGCGAGACAAAGGGAATATATATATGGGATTGATTGAATCCTGGCATCGTGGTTCATCCGATATGATCATCGATGAATGTGTGGGAGTCAATATGGGTGCCCAGACCCCGCTGTTGATTATTGATAGAAGATCATGTCTGCATATTCTCGAACCCGCAGGGTCACACACTTAACGTGTCTCGACGCTAGGATAGATTGGATAATTGGTTTATGAATTTTTGTTCGGGGTCTCGGATGGGATCCGGGATATCATGAGAGGTTCCGGAATGGTCCGGAGAATAAGATTCATATAAGGCAGTGCAGTTTTTGGAGTTCGGAATTGTTCCGGATTAATCGGTATTGTACCAGAAGCTTCTAGAACCTTCCGGAAGGGGACCAACGTGGCCCCACCTTCCGGGAGGGGGCATGGGCCTATGAGGGAGTGTCCTGGCCGCATTGGGCCAGGGGAACAAGGCCCCATAGGGCCCAGCCGATCCTAGATAAGTTTAAACTCGTTTAAACTAGAGATAGGATTTCTAGATAAGGGAGAGTTTAAATCGTTTAAACTAGAGATAGGATTTCTAGATAAGGGAGAGTTTAAATTGTTTAAACTAGAGATAGGCTTGGAGGAGGGGCAAGGGCTGGCCGCCCCCTCTATATATAGAGGGGTGGTGCGCCCCCTCCCCCCTACTACACACCTCTCCTCCAAACCCTAGCCGCCTTGCTAGCTTTCCTCTCTCCCTCCCGACTGTTTGTAGGCGAAGCCCTGCTGCAGAAATTCTCCACCATATACACCACGCCGTCGTGTTGTAGATCCAATCTATATCTCCACCATACTTGCTGGTCCGAGGAAGGAGGAGACGTCGAGGTGCTGCACGTGTGCATCTCACGGAGGCACCGCCACTTGTGGTGCTAGATCGGATCGGATCGCGAGGAGGAGAAGCGAGTACGACTACATCACCCACGTTCCGACGAACGTTCCGCTGTGCGAATCTTCAAGGGTATGAAGATCTAATCCAATATCTCTCGTTGTTTGCATCTCCTAGATTAGATCTTGGCTTTCCCTCTGTTCGCATCCGTAGAAAATTTTGATTTACTATGCCGCGAAACCCTTCACTACTTTGCTTTGCTTTGTCTACACTTTGAGGTGTTTTTATATGTTTTCTGGAACTAACCTATTAACAATTTGCCACAGTGCTATTGCCTGCTTTATTCCGTTTTTGGTTCCAGAAAGGCAGAAAATTAATATTCTCGAAATTGGACGGGACAAAAGTCAAAGTCAATATTTTACCATGGGCAACACGAAGCCAGAAGACGAGACAGAGGAGGGCCTCGAGGGGGCCACACCCCCTGGCCGCGTAGGTGGGACCACCCCATGCCTGGGGGGTGCAGCCGCCTTGGGCACCCCCTCGGCCTCCCTCTTCGCCTATAAAAATCCCCCGATGCAGAAATCCTAGGCACCCAATCAAAACTCCACTAAACTGTCTGTAGCCGCCGCCACCATCGTCCCTAGATCGGGGGGATCTGAAGTTCTTCCCGACACTATGCCAGAGGGGAGATCATCCCGAAGGCCTTCTTCTTCGGTATGAAACGTGAGTAGTTCCACCTTGGACTACGGGTCCATGTAGTATCTAGATGGTTGTATATCCTCCTTTGTGCTTTCATGTATAGATCTTGTGAGCGGCGTTCATGATCAAGATCTAATCTATTTGTAATCATGCATGTTGTGTTTGCGGGGATCCGATAGATATTGAGATTACTATGTCATATTGATTAATGGTTTTGTCTATTTGATTCTATCATGTATGTGTTGTTTGTGATCTTGCATGCTCTCTGTTGTTAGTAGCTATCTTGGCCAAGTAGTTGCTAGTGACTCCAAGAGGGGGTATTTATGCTCGATAGTGGGTTCATGCCTCTAGTTTTCAAGGGAAGTGACAAAAATCTCTTAGGTTGTAGATGTGTTGTTGACACTAGGGAGAAAACAACGGTCTCTTGTTCATGGAGCAAGTGGATTGTTTACCTTACACACTTCTATTGCTTGCAACTTAATACTAGAGGGGGTTCGGATGATAACCTGAAGGTGGACTTCTAGTCATAGATGCAGTTGGATGGCGGTCTATATATATTGTTGTATTGCCCAATCGAATCTCATAGGATCTTTTTGTCTAGTATTGCATTGTTATGCCTTGCTCAGTTCCTGTCAATTACCCTGCTATAATTTGTTTTTCCCTTCATGCATGTTGTTTATCTAAGGATAGCACCTCTAGTGAACTATGGACCCCGGTCCAATATTTACCATTGATACATCTTCCACTGTTACTGTTTACTTGCTGCAAACCATCATCACCTTCCACACCATATAGTTAATCCTTTGTTACAGCAAACCGGTAAGCTTGACAACCTCACTGTTCGTTGGGAAAAAAGTCTAGAGTTTGTGTTGTGCAGGTTTCCACGTTGCTTGCAACACCTTTGAGACGTTTCCTTACTCCTACTAGTTCGATAAACTCGGTTTCTTATTGAGGGAAGACTTGTTATTGTGCTCATCACACCTTTCTCTTGGGGTTTCCAACGAAGCGCTCTGACGACAAGCACTGGGCGCCATCAGGAACCCCGCCATGGCTGCCGTTTGTGGCCAAGCTTCAACCGCCACCCCCAGCTTGGTCCTAGCGCCTCAGCTCACGTCATCGCCGCTGCGAGCTAACAGGCCACCGCCACCGCCGGTGATATCCCACAAGTATAGGGGATCGTGTGTATCCTTTTCGATAAGTAAGAGTGTCGAAACCCAACGAGGAGCTAAAGGTAGGATAAATGTTCTCTCAAGTTCTATCAACCACTGATACAACTCTACGCACACTAAACGTTTGCATTATCTAGGAAATAAAACTAGAGCAACAAAACAAGTACTAGAGACAACTTTGCAAGATAATAAACAATAAGAAAGTAAAGCTAGTTGTTGCAGCAATAAAATACACTAAACTAACAGAACCATGAGTGTGGAATAGTGGTGGCTTTGTCCAAGTTTAATTAGCGAATAAATCGGGTTCATTGTTTTCGATGCAGTTTTCTATGTGGGAGAGGCTAAATATACATGCGCTTCACTACTTCGAATTACATGTACTATATGATTAGATTGTTAGCAAACATCCATAACTACTAACAAAGCATTAAGTTTTCCCCAACCATAGCCTTAAGTTAATGGTCCTATTACTCCTATACGTGCAACGTTCCGGTTCGCCTCGTTAGGTTTCTGTCACTCCGGCAGCACTTCCCCATTCCTATTATACATACTACAAACCCTATGATGTTTAATCCATGCACGCACAAAAATAATGGACACCAAAGGACTGTACCATATCAACATACAACTCTAATGAACCAAAGACATTCAACCATTCAATCTAAGAACAAAGAAACTACACAAACATGACATAGATCATAGGATTATAACTTATAGCATCAAACACCATGTTTACATAGGATGGTACAGAGGTGTGTGGGAGGATGAACTACTGCATACTAGGAGGGTTAGGTGATAAAGATGGCGGTGAAGATGGTGAAGAGGGCGGAAGCGGCACCAAAGGCGGCGCGGAGGACTCCTTCCCCGCCGCCAATATCATGGGGGAGCACCGCCCCTTAGCCCCCTTTATTCATGGCTTCTTGGGAGCCCTCCCCCATGGAGATGGGATCCATGGGGAGGCAAAAACGTGGCTTTGGTGGCTGCAAATTCATGGGTGGAGGTGTCTCCCACGAATTAGGTTTCCTCCCTTTATATAGCTTCTCGATTCCCGTGACCCCATCTTGGGCTGCAGTAAATCGGGCCTAGCGGGTCCGTCCAGACTTAGAATCAGCTAAATTTTATGTCTAGAACGATTGTCGCAAAATTTACTACAAATTTGTAGCTGAATAGTTTTCCGTTTGACGCCGTCTTCGATCCTAAACGTGACCATCTTCAAAAAAAAGTTCTGAGACAGATTTCTGGAAAATCCTAATTTGACTCCAACAAGGGTTCCACTTGTATTCTTGATAATTCCTACACATCAAAGTGTAAAACAAATACATTGTGCACTTTTGCAACTATTAGTAGGTTAGTCCAAATAACTCTTGAACTTTATATAAAAATAAGTGTCAAAAGCATAATAATAGCATAAAACCATCAAAAATTATAGATACGTTATGGACGTAGCAACATCCACAAGCTTAGTTCCTGCTCGTCCTCGAGTAGGTAAACGATAAAAACAATATAATTTTTAAGGTAACACGCACCATCATAATCTTGATCAAACCATTTGCAAAGCATGGATAGCTGGGATCAAAGTATTCTAAACATGAGCATGAAAGATGTAGTTCTAACAATAAGACATAGCAACCAAGTTGCAACATGAAAAGGTTACAAACAAAGATCATGAATAACAATGCATTGAAAAATGTTTGTTTGTTTCACATAAAGAAAATATAATAAGAGTGATATTCAGCTTGTCCCTCATGGTATAGAAAATCATAAATGCATAGGACACCTTCAAAGTTCATAAGAGTGACTAGATACAAATAGTTCAAGAACAAGCAATATCAACCTTATGAATCAATCAACAAGTTTTGGGACAATGCACATAGAACTAAGAATGGCAATTATGCTCTCTTAATTGGTGCCTAAGTATAGAAGGTGGAGACTTAATATAATAGTGGAAGAAAGGCCCTTCAAAGGGAAGCAGAGATTTCAAGTTTCATAAAGAGCTTCAAAAAATTATGGTACTTGTTAGCTTTCAGCTCTCATTTCCCCTATCATAAGCATCTTGAAGTGATTAAGGTTAAAGTGAACAAAGATGGAGTATATGCTTGATAAAGTATAAGTTGGCAATCTCATGTCCCTTAAGTACGAGGGCCACTCCTCATGCTACTCAACTTTAGTCACCGATAAGTTCTTGTCATAGTAAGTACATGTGTATCATAGATAACCGCCAACGGGGTACCACTTGCCCAATGATACAGGAGATATCCCATAAAAATGAAAAGGCAAGCAGACAATGAGCATCTCAGGAATCTTCTTATTTACCATGGGAAAATGGTGTTTTTTCTCTCTTTCCTCTTTTCTCATCTTTTTTTATTTTTCTCAATCTCTATCTCTCTTTTTTATAAGAAGAATGCTTCATAGATTGCTCACTATGGTGATGCTGCAAGTTTCCACCATGATTAGGCATGGCTTAGGCTAGCGGCCCAGGCGTTTCTCGAACATACATATATAACTCCATGGACTTACAAGCTCCCCTTTCATTTCACACCAACGACATCCATAAACAAAAGAGCATGATATCAACTGGGTAGATATTTACAAGTGTTGAAAGCGTTCTCCGTGACAACACAGTTCTACTAATACCAACTTATAAGTGCAAGCATATACAACATACATGACACAATGTTTCAAGTTTATTAGGGGCAAGAAAAATAAAGTGTGCAATCAAGTTTGTGAGAGCTTTAATCACTAACTTTCACATAACAAGTTTAATTTGGAAGATAGATAAAACAAGAATATACTTGGAATGGTGTAACACACCATGCATAGGAATTTATAGTGGACACTTTGGAATAACTTGGTTTCTTGGGAGTTGGATGCATGAGTAGAGCTTACTCAATACAAGTGGAGGCTAGCAAAAGACTGGAGCGACCAACTAAGAGAGCAATAATGGTCATATATGCAGAGCGACAAAACATTACTAATCAAAGCATAAAGTGGTACCATAAGTCAAAAACTAAATGATCATAGAGGCTATGGTGACTGGTTCTAGTCATAACATGGTGTGAGCATGTGCTAAGTCAACCCAAACAAAGCATCAAAGGAGAATACCACAATATTACTTTTGTATGTTAAAACAACACATGATTCTTTCAGGGCACATTAAGCAATCCCAATTGTTTGGAACAAGTCATGCTACAATAATAACCACTAAGCATAGGGTCAAAACAACATCGAACATGACATGATAAGGTCTAGGCCACAGTCAAAACAAACTCCTTTTGTACCACTTATAAGCATGAAGCTTCCTACTCTTTTCCAACCCAATCACCTTATTTGAAACAACACAGCAAAAATGGCGGTCCAACCACTTTATTCAATCAAACTAAGCAAACAAAAACCAAATAGAAAACTAAGACGCTCCAAAACCAACACAACAGTGCATGAAACAATAAAAACAAAGTGTCTAGAAAGATCTGAGATTTTTATTGATGAAGAAGGGGATGCCTTGGGCATCCCCAAGCTTTGACACTTGTACCACTTGAAAATATTTATTGGGGTGACATGGGGTGGCATCCCCAAGCTTGATATTTTCTCCATTCTTCATCTCATTACATCATTCTTTCCTTACACCTAATTTTTTTCATTTATACAAAACTTCACACAATCTTTATTAGCAACATTAGTGCATTCAAAAGATAATATACCTTTAAGTTTAGTTTCAAAATAGCAAAACTTTCACTAAAGACAAAAGCTACTGTAGTAATTCCATCAAAAATCTCAATTTACCAAAGAGAACCCAAAAAGAAATCGATAAGAAGCAAATACAAATAATGGCAGAAATTTGTCAAAACATACCAGCAGGTATAAACTGATTTTTTTGAAGACCTTATGTTGCTCAAATAAAAAAGTGTTGAACTAACGAAAGTTATCTAACAATCTGGGGGATTTATTCAGAAAATTACATCTCAATCTGACTTACAGAGATTTTTCATGAATTTTTATAGTGTATCACAAAAATCTGTTTCAGGACAGCAACTCCCCAAATCTTACTTCCCTCTCATTAGAAGTTATTATTGGCACAAAAATCAAAGAAAAAAGATAATGAGAGGTTATTATAGAAGTAATAACTTCCAAGACTCAAGAAAACTATTGGGTTATCTTCCAAAAAGTACTTTTCTTTAACGCCTTTAAGTTAGGCACAAGAAGCAAGATTCAAGTATTTTCAAATAAACAAACATTAAGAGCAACTTTTGTTTTAATAGGAGAGGCAAAAGGTATTATATACCTTTCTTGAATGAGAATTGATATTCAATGGTGCCTTCCTTCAGTTGAAAAGCTTCCATGGGAAGATTTGTTTTGGTTTCATAGGCATGAACACAAGTGTTCAAGGTCGACCCCCACTTAACTATTACTCATCTTTCCAATCACTTTCATTTTTGAAAATGATTTTAGGTAACAAGTACAACTAATTTTTTTTTGTAATTCGCAATCCCTATCCATACTAAGATACATACCAACTTAAAACTGAAAGTAGAAACTACTTAGAGATAAAGCAAACAAGTGCACACAAGAATATTCACCCACACACTATTGCTCCCCGGCATTGGCGCCAGAAAAGGTCTTGATATCCCACAAGTATAGGGGATCGTGTGTAGACTTTTCGATAAGTAAGAGTGTAGAACCCAACGAGGAGCTAAAGGTAGGATAAATGTTCTCTCAAGTTCTATCAACCACTGATACAAATCTACGCACACTAAACGTTTGCATTATCTAGAAAATAAAACTAGAGCAACAAAACGAGTACTAGAGATAGCTTTTCAAGATAATAAACAACAAGAAAGTAAAGCTAGTTGCCGTAGCAATAAAATACACTAAACTAAAATAACCATGAGTGTGAAATAGTGGTGGTAATTGTGGTAGCTTTGTCCAAGTTTAATTAGCGAATAAATCGGGTTCATTGTCTTCGATGTGGTTTTCTATGTGGGAGAGGCTAAATATACATGCGCTTTACTACTTGGAATTACATGTGCTATATGATTGGATTATTATCAAACATCCATAACTACTAACAAAGCATTAAAGTTTCCCCAACCATAGCCTTAAGTTAATGGTCCTCTTACTCCCAACGTGCAACGTTCCGGTTTGCGTCCTTAGGTTTCTGTCACTCCGGCAGAACTTCCTCCTTCCTCTTACACATACTACAAACCCTATGATGTTTATACATGCGTGTAAAAATATAATGGACACCAAAGGACTGTACCATATCAACATACAACTATAATGAACCGAAGACGTTTAACCATTCAATCTAAGAACAAAGAAACTACACAAACATGACATAGATCAAAGGATTATAACTTATAGCATCAAACACCATGTTTATATAGGACGGTATAGAGGTGTGTGGGAGGATGAACCACTGCTTACTAGGAGGCTACGGTTCTGAAAAGACCGTAGCTTATAGGTGACATGCCAATCCCTGGATCGGTTCATTGGCCCACAATAGAATAAGATGAATAACATAGCAAAATATCCGTGTATCATAAATAACGAAGATCCAGAGTATCATTATTACATTAAAAGCTTAGCTCGAGGCTAGCTCAATGTTATTCAAGTAGCAACACAAATATAATAAATCCTCCATTCTTCAAATTGCCCAAAATCGAACAAGTGCCGAGTGGAGTACCGTGACCTAAATCGATTACTCAGAATCGGAATATCCTGCATCATGAAACGTAGCAGCCCCGAAGGTTCAATACATAGAATGTATGGCAAGTAGAGCTATTAAAGGAGACAATAGTGCTAACATCTACATGCATATTTGGCAAGTGGAGCTGTGGCTAGCTTGCATTTACAATTACCTTTGTCCTACTTTCATAAACAGTTTTTGATTTTCTTTGAAAGATCCCAATTAAGTTAACCCAACAAAACTAAAGCAATTAAGAAATTGGAATGAGCGAGAAACATGTCATGGAATCAATATCAAACAACTCAGACGTCCATACCCGGGGACACGGCTAATCGATTAGATTATACACCCTGCAGGGGTTAGTACACTTTACCCATGTGACTTGGCCAGCCCAGCTCGTACCATCACTCTCATTTTCGGTGATGATAGGGAGAAGCCCAAGAAGAGACCATTCGGGAAGTAGCTCCCTAATCCCGACGCGCACCGGTCCAACCTACCAAAATTCTACATCTCTGGATATGCGAGTTCGAGTTACCACAACCTACTGAGTCCAACCAACCGCCCATTTCATTATTGGCACATGGTTGTACACGTAAGCTACAAAATAAAAAAACCAATCATTTTCTCTCGATACCTGGGTGCCTTTCCGCAATGATACCACCAAAAATTATCAATCCCATCACACCCAGGAGATTCATTGATTAAGTTGTTTTAGTTTTCACAAACCAACACTTTTAGAAACAACTTATAGTGATGTAACCCAGCCCTCATTCATCATAGCATGGCTAAGCACATCTACCAACGGTGGTTCATCTACAGGGAAAATCCTACCACATAATAGGACATAGCATAGCGATAGTATTACCCTACACATGCATCTACAAAATACACGACAATGCATTGAAAATAGTAGGATAACATCATGAACAAAGTAGCATCTACTTGCCTTGGCTGTAGAGGTCGGAAGAACAATCCACACACGAGCAAGCATTGCACTCGTCACAATCTACACGATACAATTGCAATCATAAACAAACCGTCCACAATCATATGCAAACAAGTATGATGCAAAATGCATGCATGACAAGTTGATTGATGCTACAGAAGCATCACATAATCTTATTCAGTATAGCTATTGTATGCATGCATGGAAATTATTTTTAGCGCAAAGAAAACAAGCATGCAATTTATAATGCTCAATAATAGAGCTAGAAACTAAATATTTCACCACAACTAACATACTGTTTGTAAAATCTTGGAAAAACTCTACTGTGTAGGCAACTCTATATAGAAACAATACCAATTGGAATTTCTCAAAAAGGATTTATATAACTCCCTGAGTAATTAAAATACTGCAGTAAGCCTTTAAATAGATTCTGCAAAAATTATTACTATAAGCCTAACTATTTAATTCACTTTGAGATTCCCCTTGTTCTACTGATTCCAGGGACATCTTATTTGCAATTTTTGGAGTTACAGAACTTATCCTATGAATTTATTACTCTAAAAAGGGCATTAACTCATTTAATTATTCAGGACAAAACCTTGTTGTAAAAGTGTAAAACAATGGTACAAAAAGATTCTACACGAGACACTGATTCTACACATATTTTATTTGCAATTTTTGGGCCAGTAGATCTAAAGATATGGATTTTACAAGTTTTAGTTATTTTCTGCCAATTAAATCGAATTAAAAACTAAACAGTCAACCTTGACTGTTGACTCCGCCCACGTGGCGGCTGACGTGGCGCTGACTAGGTCAGCGCCCTGGGCTGACTTTTCAACGGTCCCTCTGGACCGTTGGATCGAGATCAAGCGGCCGGGGAGGCACGCGAAGGGAGGGCTCACCGGCAGCGTGGGCGACGGCCGTAGTGGCGTGGGCGTGCTCCTGTGGGGAGGGGAAGAAGGAGGGGGTCAGCGGCGGAGGGGTGAGGTCGCGGGTTCGCGAGGGGGGGGCACGGGGCGCGCGGCGGCGAGCTCTTACCGCGAGCGGGCGGCGAGCTCTTACCGCGAGCGGGCGGCGGCGGCGGTGGGTAACTCCGGCGAGAAATCGCTGGAGATTGAGGGCGCGAGAGAGGGCGAGGGTTTAGGGGTTGCGTAGAGGAGGGGCTAGGGTATAAGGGGGAGGTCGCGGGGCGGCGCGCGGGGTCGTGGTCGCGGCCGAGTCGGCCTCGGCGTCCGTGCCCTGGCCGGCTCATGATCGGCGGGCCCTAGCCGGGTGGTGGCTGCGTGAGCGTGCGAAGGCCGCGCTGGGCGGGTTGGCCGCCGGCTGGGCGGGCCGGGCGCGGCTGGCCGGGCGCCCAAGAGGCTGGCCACGCTTTTTTTTATTCCTTTTCCTTTTCTTTTTCTCAGATGAATTTCTTGACTGAAATTTGACAAAAACTGTCCAGATTTTTAGGCAAAAATTCAGATTCGCATAACTTTTGCTACAGAGCTCCGAATTGGGCGAATCAAAGTGCTACGGGTTCGTGGCGGAACCCTCTATGCACCTGAGCCATCCATACACCCAAAAATATAGCTTTTGACAGAGGCATGGTAAAACCAAGCGCCCAAGTGTAGGTGTAAAAATGCAAATGCAGGTGGTGTGTTTTGCCAAAATCTTTTCAAACTGAAATATTGCAAGGATGAGCATGATGCAATGCCATGAATGATATGAAGTACCAAATCTAAAATTTGGGATGTGACAAGACTAACCCCCTTAAGATGAATCGCGTCCCCGAGATTCGGCGTGGCTAGCAAATAGGTGCGGGTGGTCCTCTCGGATGTCATCCTCACGCTCCCAAGTGGCTTCCTCTTCGGTGTGGTGGATCCATTGCACCTTGCAAAACCTGATCGTCTTGGTGTGGGTAATCCTCTCTGTTGTTTCCAGTATCTTGACCGGCTTCTCCTCATAGGTCAAGTCATTCTCAAGCTGAACCTCCTCCAATGGCACAGTGTCTCTCAATGGTGTATCCACCATCTCCGGATGGCACTTCTTCAGCTGGGACACGTGGAACACATTGTGGACAGTGGATAGAGCCTCTGGCAACTCCAACTGATAAGCAACCTCTCCTTTGCGTGCTAAGACCCAATATGGTCCAATAAACCGAGGTGCCAGCTTACCCTTGATTCCAAATCTCTTAATTCCACGCAGTGGCGACACTCTGAGGTACGCTCTATCGCCTATCTCATACACCACTTCCTTGCGCTTGGCGTCAGCATAGCTCTTATGCCTTGATTGTGCTACCTTCAGCATGTCCCTAATCAAGGCGACTTTCTCCTCAGCGTCCTTGATCAAATCAGGTCCAAATAGCTGACGTTCTCCTACTCCATCCCATAACAATGGTGTCCGACACCGTTTCCCGTACAACACATCGAACGGTGACGTCTTGATGCTGGTTTGATAGCTGTTGTTGTAGGAAAATTCAGCATATGGCAAATTCTCATCCCAACTAGAACCATGAGACAAAGCGCAAGCTCTCAGCATATCCTCCAAAATCTGATTTACCCTCTCGGTCTATCAATCAGTCTGGGGGTGGAATGCTGTGCTAAACTCCAACCTAGTCCCCAGTGATTCGTGCAGCTGGCGCCAAAAGTGTGAGGTAAATTGGGTGCCTCTATCCGATACAATTCTCTTAGGAACTCTGTGTAGGCACACAATCTTGTCCATATAAATCTTGGCCAACTTTGCACTCGTGTAGGTCATCTTCACCGGTATAAAGTGGGCTACCTTGGTCAAATGGTCGACCACTACCCAAATGGAGTCATATCCTGACCTGGTCCTGGGCAATCTTGTGATAAAATCCATTCCCACTCTATCCCACTTCCAATCCGGCACAGGCAGTGGCTGTAGTAGTCCTGCTGGCTTTTGGTGTTCGCCTTCACTCGTCTACATACATCACATAAGGCAATATGCTCAGCGATGTCTACCTTCATGTTGTTCCACCAGAATCTGTCCTTTAGGTCCATATACATCTTCGTATTGCCCGGATGTATGGAATACGGCGAGTCATGAGCTTCCTGCAGAATCAACAAAAACCCTTTGGACCATGTCATGCACACGTCCTAGGTAACCCTTCTATTAGAAGAACTTGTTTTTGTTTATCCAACACATAACAAAATTATATGTCGTGGTTGCTACATTAATCCGTCTAGACTAAATATCGCTATGAAAGATCAAATCTTGTCATAGTCAACCCTTGAACATTGTTGTGAACTCTTTCCCAACATGTCGACCATTTCACAGATGCGAAACATCCATGTCTATTTCTTTATAGATCCAAACACAACTGTAAGGTCTTACACCTTTCTCGAGGGTCTTTCAAGTTAAGAACTTGATTTCTCGTGTATGGAACTATCACGGATTTTATGGCTTCAAGCCATTTTACGGAGTCAGGGCCCATCATCGCTTCTTCGCATGTAGTCGGTTCATTATTCTCAAATAATGATTCAACCCTCAAATCTTGGTATTTGATTGTTTACCTGACCTACTTGTTTCAATAGGAACTTAGATCTCCGTGACCACAACCTTTGAGGCACGTGAGCCATGAGCATTGTTTTGCCTCCTAACACTTTTCGGCGCTGCGCAACTCTGCACATATAGCTAAGGTTCTTTTAACCTTATCAAAGTTCTATTGTCCTCCCACTTTACTTTTCACGAAAAATTCCTTCCCAAAGAAACTTGACGTTCTAAGCGACAAACACTTTTGTCTCTGGTGTTATGGAGGAATACTTAACAGTTATTCGAAATAACATACAAAGACAGGTTCATCCGACTTTGGTTGCAAACATCTTTCTTATGCAAAGCATACCAATGTTTTAAGAAAGGACAACTTGGGTTTTATCCCAAACCATAACATATGGTGTCATTTCAACGGATTATGATGGAGCTCTTTTCAGTGGAAAAACGGTAGTCACTAAAGCTTTTAATCTTTAAAATATAATGGCAGTTTTATGAATTATACCTTCGATCTTACCATGTCAAACAAGGTTTAATTACATATCTCGAACGCTCCATACTCTTATGGTATTTCGGGACATGTAAATCTACGGAACGATTCCTTAAATCTTAGGTATTATGCTAAACTTGTAACTCAAAATATCTTCCTTTATGATCTTATCATAAACTATTTATATTCTTGTTACAATGATCTTGCACTTCATCTTGAAAGTCTTTGAACTTTTCAAATGTTTCATACTTCATCCTTATTAAGTAATTATTCATATATTCACTCAAATTCTCGGAGAAAGCATATGAAGTTGAAATCCATCGCTCTTGACTACACATAATGGACTTCATACAACAATATGTACAAGTTCCAATAAGCTAGTCACTCGTTCCCTTTTGGCCTAAGAACGAAGTTTTAATTATCTCTAGGAAATTTTCACAAGCGTCATGTGATCAAAATCAAAAGACTCCAAAATTCCATCCACATGGAGTTTCTTCATGTTTTCTTTCCAATATAATTTAAACGGCGATGTCACTTCCTAAGTGATCTTTCAATCAATTTGTCTTTCGACATTTTTTTAGCACTAGTTTTATGGATGTGATTTCTCCAACGAGATTTGTGAATCATCCATCTTTTATAGATTACAGCAATTATTTGAACAACCCTTTTATTCTCATAATACCAGATAAAACAAATCTTGAAGGCAAGCTTTGATGTTTAACGAGCAACACAATAACCCTTTATTTGTTCTCGATGAACATCATCACATATTCTTTTGCTAGTTACTTAGGCCATTGTAGTTCATGAATTGTGTTGTTTCGTATGACGATTCACACCAACAAATTCAGTATCAAATACTTAAGAACCACATTGTTTAATAAGCAAAGAATATATCCATAACATGTATATCATCTATATACTTAAACTGAACAATTATAGTATTTTCTTTTCTGCCATATATTTATGAGATTCTCTTCAAGATTTCCTTTTACGCTTGAAAGAATCTATCAACATCAATAGTGGAGTCATACATATGACACATAGTCCAAAGCGTGTATAGTTAAATACCAATGTATTTGGACTTGCACTTTGAAGTAGATCACCATTATCAAATGTTTGGTGTTCTTTCAAATTCCTTTCTTTAGTAATCTCTTGGTGCAGTAAACATGTTACCTACATCAAATATTCACCCTCATCATGGATCTATCCATGATCAAGCTACTTTAGCTTGTAACGGTGAATCGCGAGTATAATGTTGCTCTCCAAAACCTTTTGGAGGATTAGGACAACTAGTGTCTCCAACCTTTGCAAATTCTCATCAAATATGAGAACATGACTTTAGCCATATTATACTCTATCATGTTGCAACCAAAACTTCGTTTCAGATATCACAATATCTTCCACACATCATGGTTTCTGAAACAACTCTTTCAGATCCTAGATAACCTTGATATTAAGACAATCCTTTGAATATCAAGAATCATGGAGACAAACATGATACTTATATACTAACATTGGAATTGTTACTCTTGATTTAATACCAACTATTAAACTTCATGGAGTAATCAAAACTTATTGAAAGTTTGCAATGGGACTTTTAAACTTTAGATTAACACTTCAAAACAATACGATACCAGTTCAGAAGTAACTAACCAGAATTCTATAGTTCTATCATCTCAATTATAACTAAGCGCAAGGTGGTAAACGGATGCCAATGACTACAACAACTATGCAAATTCACTTTGATTTAATTTATGATAAATAGTGTTCAACTTTTAATCATATTGCTGTTGAACTCCCACTCAAAACAATATCCCTCACATTGTTTTAGTGATCACACGAACCAAATCCACCACATCAAAACCGATCATCACGAGAGTTGATGCAACTTCAATGGCGAACAATCAACATGTTCATCATATCTACTATATGACTCATGCTTTACCTTTCGGTGATCCGTGTTCCGAGACCATGTCTGTACATGCTAGGCTCGTCAAGATCAACCTTAGCTTCCGCATAAGCAAATCTGGCTTGCTTACGTTGTATACACTCGCAGAATCTAACACACCCGATCATCACGTGGTGCTTCGAAACAACGAGCTTTAGCAACGGTGCTTACTAAGGATGAACACTTTAATACTTGAAATTGTGTGCTTGAGGGGTCATCTTATAATGCTACCGTCGTGAACTAAGCAATACAAGATGCATAAAAGGATTAACATCACATGCAATTCATAATATGTGATATGATATGGCCTTTCTTCTTGTGCTTCCGATCTCCATCTTCAAGCACGAACATGATCTCCATCATTACCGACATTGCATCAAGGTCAATGACGCCGCTCCATGGTTGTCGTCCACCAGCTTCAACTATTACAACTACTTTGAATAGACACGCGGGTCTTAACAGAATTTAAAGACAACCATATGGCTCCTGCCGGTTGCCAACTTACAATAAGGAACATTGCATACATCATATATAATCACAATCTTGGCCATATCACATCACAGCACACCCCTGCAAAACAAAGTTAGACGCCTCTAATTTTCTTTGCATATTTTACGTGGTTTGGGGCTTTCAATAAGTGTCGTTCTAACTTACGAACAAGAACCTAAACATTGATACTAGTATTGTCAATCACCCGTTGTAAATTGAATCTTAACTATGTTGGGAGAAACAGGCACCCGCAAAGCCACTTATGCAATACAAGTTGCATGTCAAGCGTGGAGCAAGTCTCATGAATGATGTCATGTAAGGTTAGCCCGGGCCGCTTCATCCCACCATCCCGCAAGATGCAAAGTACACAAGAAGCAATCGACAACAAAAGCATCAACGCCCACAATGACCATTGTGTTCTACTCGTGCAACAGATCTACATATAGACACGGCTCTGATACCACTGTACGGGTTCGTAGCATGGAAAACAAAAAAAATTCTACCGCATGCACACAAACAAGCCAAGATCTATCTACTAGATTGTAGCAACGAGTCGATAGAGGAACTCACCCTCGAAGATTCCAAAGCGGTTAACGAGAGCAGATTCTCGTGGGTGATGTAGTCGTACACTTGCCGATCTCAAGATCGCATAGACGATCCTTCCGGCGCTGCGTTCCGGCAGCGCTCCCGCAGTCGGTCACACGTTCGGTACTCGATGAAGACCTTCCTCTCCCTTGTTCCAGCAGGCAGCGGAGGTTGTAGCACTCTCCTCGCGATTCCGGCAGCACGGTGGCATGGTACCGGAAGTAGAGGGGAGATCTCGCAGGGCTTCGCCTTAAGCCGGAGCGAGTATGGTGGACTATGAGAGAGCCTTGGTGATCTAGGGTTTAGAAACACCAATTAGAAAGGGCTAAACCAGCGGCTAGGGCAATTATAAGCTCTAACTCGGCGGCTTGGGAGAAATCCCTAGGCTGTGGCTAGAGTTTAGGTTTAGAGGGAGGCAACTTGTGTGTCTAGGAGGGGAGCCCTGCCCCTCCTTATATAGGTGGAGGGAGGCGCCGGCCAAGGGGAGGGAGTCCCTCCCCAACTCGGATCCCTAGTGGGCCGGCGGTGGAGGAGGAACTCCTCCCCAACTCGATTTCCCACTTCTTCTCCACTTTCCAAAATAGCTGTTTGACTTTTCAAATTGGCGTTTTGACTTTTCAAACTAGGATTTGATTAAACCCTTTATTTTGTACAGCGATGACACCTAGTACATGATGCAATCATTCCAACTTGCAATGACACATTCATGTACCCTTCCCCTCCGGAGTGCCGGACATTCCGGAACCTTCTAGAACATTCCCGATGAAAACACCGGAACCATTCCCCAACTCCGAAACAGGACTTTCCTTATATGAATCTTATTCTCCGGACCATTCCGGATCTCCTCGTGATATCCCGGATCCCATCCGAGACTCCGAACAACATTCGGTCTCTTACTCATCATTCCATAACTACTCAACAACATCGAATCCTTAAGTGTGTCTCCCTACGGTTCGTGAATTATGCGGACATGATCGAGACACTTCTCTGAACAATAACCAATAGAGGAATCTGGAAA
This sequence comes from Avena longiglumis, assembly GCA_030063025.1. Lineage (NCBI taxonomy): Eukaryota > Viridiplantae > Streptophyta > Magnoliopsida > Poales > Poaceae > Avena > Avena longiglumis. The sequence goes on from CP125974.1 coordinate 484,577,490, forward strand.
TTCATATGGCTCCCACATATTTCTACGATTACTTTGCGATCGAATGAACCACTTACATACGATACCAATTTCCCTTTGTCTCACGATAGTTTACTTATCCGAGGTTATGATCGTCGGTATCTCTGCATACCTAGTTCAACCTCGTTACTGATAAGTACTCTTTTCTCGTTCCCGTGGTATGTGATCCCTTGTGAGCCAGTCACATGCTTGAAAGCTAATTGGATGACATTCCACCAAGAGGGCCCAGAGTATATCTATCCGTCATATGGATGGACAAATCCCACTCTTGATCCATGTGTCTCAACCGACACTTTCCGAACACTCAATGCCACCTTTATAGCCACCCAGTTATGGTGTGGTGTTTGATGTCATCAAAGCATCCTTCCGGTGATGGTGATAAGCATGATCTCATGGTCGAAGGAATTAGGTTACTATGTATCAGAAAGCTTATAGCAAATGAACTATATTAAATGACTTGATCTTTATGCTATGCTTAACTATAGGAGTATGTCCATCACATCATTCTCCGAATGATATGACCCTGTTGTTAATAACATCTCTATGTTCATGATCAGGAAACCATGATCATATACTAACCAACAAGCTAGTTTAACGAGAGGCTTTACTAGGGACTCTTTTATGTTTACAAATCACACAAGTATTAATGTTTCCTGTTAATACAATTATAGCATGGTATGTAAACATTTATCATAAGTATGAAGATATGATAATAACCACTTTATTATTGCCTCTTGGGCATATCTCCAACACGAGGAATCCTACTTCCTGTAACCAGAATTCACATTTGCTAAATTTTGCATACAGCTGATGCTCTATAAGGGTTCCAAGAATGGTCCTTAGGTGTAGCTCATGTTCTTCTTCTGATTTGGAATAAATCAGAATGTCATCAATGAAAACAACGACAAACTTATCCAGGAAGTCCATAAAAATCTTATTCATGAGGTTCATGAAATAAGCGGGGGCATTCGTTAATCCAAAAGACATGACTGTATACTCATACAATCCATATCTGGTGGTAAAGGCAGTCTTTGGAATATCCTCTGCACGAATTTTGAGTTGATGATAGCCAGTCCTAAGATCAATCTTAGAAAACACACCTGGGCACCGGTCAACTGATCAAACAAATCTTCTATCTTAGGCAAGGGGTACTTGTTCTTGATGGTGACATCATTCAACTTCCGATAATCCGTACACAAACGGTTACCTCCATCTTTCTTGTCCACAAACAAGACAGGTGATCTCCATGGGGACGCACTTGGTTGAATCAATCCGATTTCTAACATGGAATCCAGTTGCTTCTTCAGTTCTTCTAGTTCTGACGGGTTCATACTATAGGGTCTCTGGGCTATGGGTCTTGTTCCGGGGATTAGTTCGATGATAAACTCCATATCCCGATCTGGGGGCATACCGGGCAAAACATCTGGAAATACATCGGGTTATTCGCAGAATATCCGAACTTGGTCAATGGTAGGTTGGGCTAGACTCTTGTTACACTTGAATTGGCGAGGTAAGGTTTCAGATATATGCTCGACTGATATTCCGGCGGTACTGGTCATGGTGATGGCTTTCTTGGCACAGTCAATCAATCCTTTATGTTTGGACATCCAATCCATTCCTAGTACTACTTCCAAACCTTTAGTTCCGAGTACTATTAGGTTAGCATAAAAATCTATGCCATGGATTCGGATAGGGACGGCCTTGCAAATTTGCCTAGCCTTGGTGGTTGATCCGGGAATTTGTACAATCATCACATGCTTCAGTTTGGTTGGTTGAATTTTACTAGTGCAGGCAAATTCTTCGGTAACAAATGAGTGCGATGCACCAGAATCAAACAACACTCTTGCAAGTACTGAATTAACAGAAAACATACCCAGCACGATGTTTGGCGCTTCCTGAGCTTCTTCAGCATGCATGAGAAAAAGACGGCCATTGCGGTTGAGTGAATTCCCTGGGGCAAATCTTATCCCTGGCTGGACACGACGCTGTTGATGAGCTGGGACATTGGCGTTGGGGGCTGTAGCATTCTTCTTGTTGGGGCACTCGTTGGAATAGTGGCCTTTATTTCCACAGTCATAACAGGTCACTTGTGACTTGTCCTTAGTTGCGACAGGCACAACATTGCTTCCAGTCCTCGGGGCAGTGTTGGGGTTGGCGGTAGCATTGTTGGTGTTGAACTTGGGTGGGGCACGGGTGAAATTGCTAGAGTTGCCGGGGTTGTTGTGATTTCCTCCGGGTCTAGGGTTTCCACGGTTGGGATAGGTCGAACGGGTCATAGGGGGTCTGTTGGTTCTTGGGGCATATCCTGGAGATGGGTTGGGGCGATACTTTGGGGTCTGATGGGTTCCTGGTTGATGCATCATGCGACGCTTGCGGTTCTCATTGGCCTGGTTGATCTTTCCTTCCATCTGGATAGCAGAGTCGACAAGGGCTTCAATAACAACAAAGGGGATATTGACTAACACTGTCTGCATCTCGTCATGCAGACCATTCAGGAATCTTTCTTTCTTCTTGGCTTCGGTGTCTATCTCGTCCGGGGCATACCTAGCTAATGACAAAAATTTGTCACGGTATTCCACTACAGTCATCCTTCCTTGCTTCAACTCCCTGAACTCGTCTCTCATTCTCTTGATCAAGCCTGGTGGCACATGGGTTCTGCTAAACTTGACCTTGAATTCCTCCCAGGTCAGCATCTGGCCTCCGGTCATTGCACGAACACTGTTCCACCATGCTCTGGCATCTCCGGCTAGATAATGGGTGGCGAACAGGAATTTCTCGTTGGCTTCCACTCCTGCTACTTCTAAGTTATTTTCCATGGTTTGCAGCCAATCATCGGCGTCTATGGGTTCTTCTGACTTGGTGAAAACGGGTGGGTTGGTATTCTGGAAATTCTTGAGCTTAGATCCATGGTTGTCCTGATTTCTGTGGCCTTGGTTGTTGTGGGCTAGCTGGGCTATCTGTTGCAGAGTGGCTAGGTTGGCTTGACGCTCCGCTCTTTCAGCTTCGGTCAAGTCAACATTTGCGGATCTGCAACATTGGGTCGAGGCTGAACCACTTCCTCCACGTGGCATCCAAGATTGATATAGATCATGAGAAAGAGGGAAATTTCTAAGGTTTTGGGTCTTTGAAAAGTTTTAGATTTTGACTCGTTTTTCTAGCAACTTGCTTTTTCATTCATTCACTCATAGCACACGACAACACACACCACAACAAAGAAAAACAGATGGTTTTAAGAACCATTCGAAACTATGATCTGATGGGACCGACTACTACTCACTACGCTAGTGCTCAGTGCTACTACTCCTCGGAGTCTGTGGCTTCATCATCTTCAGCATCATCGATGAAGGCGAAATCATCCTCATCGGTGAAGAAGTCCATGGCCTGATCCTCCAGAAAATCATCGTCATCGCTGAGATAGGAGTAAGGGTATCCATGAAGATCCTCTTCGGCATTCTCCCTTTCCTCTAACTGCATGTCTCTCTCGTGGATGGTCTCTTCCAGAGATGAGATGCGATGGCGAAGACGGGCAATAATGTGCTCCTTCTTATCGAGCTGACGGCGGCGAGACTTGCGATCCTTTGCTAGCATGGCGATGGTCTGGTCCTTCGTCTTGATGATGGCAGACTTGTGATTGCATTAGTCACGGCAGTTGTCCAACTCCTGCTGACGATCATACATCATGAAGCTAAGGTGGTCCAATTGAGTCTTCAGCTCGGGGTGGTATGGGGCTTCCAGTGGTTGGCCATTTGCATCACGCCTTGGGCAAAAATCAAAGCGAGTACCCTTGATCTGATTAATGCTCTGCCCACACAGACGGGAAGCTTCCTGCATTGCTCTGGCCAGTCCATCGAGCCAGTTGTTTCCCCTCAAGGTAAACTGAATTCCCTCCGTAGTGGGAGGTTCAATCTTTCCTCGGAGACTTGCAACAATTAGCCATTGCAGATCTTCTCCTCCTTGATCATTGAGCTGAGCTCCGAAGAACTCGGGGTGCGGACGCTCCAGAAGTTCCGAAAGCTGATCCAGATCCCTCTCAAAGATAAGGTCTCCTCCATTCCCGAGTTGGTAAAACTTGTTGTACTTCACGTCCATCTATAAAAATAGAGGATGAGTAGATTAGCAGAGTGATCAAGTGTGTCAAAATTTTATGTATTTTGCAAGAGTTTTTGAGGAACATGAATTTTTAGGAAAGAATTAAAGAGGTAAGAATGAGAATAAGTTTTTGTAAATATTTTTTTATTCTTTGGTTTTGAAACTAAGTTTTTGGGTCAACGTCCAGTCTAACTATGGTCTCCTATGGTCAGGATGGCTCTGATACCAACTTGTCAACACCCAAATTTTTCAATCCTAGATGCCTGTTATGCCATACATCGCAATCCCAGGATTACCATTTTGCGAGACATAACAGAATTGGATACCATAGTACTTCATCCATTACAAACGATACATAAGTTCTTACACAAATAGGGATCTCATGATCCGGTTCTTAATACAACATCAAGCAGCGGAATACGTAATAATAACGGTAGCATAGGCGAAGCTCCATCTTCGGGGTCACAGGCAATGCTGACGATGGGAGATGATCCTAGTTGTCGTAACCTTCCTGGGGTCCATCTTCCAGGTACTCTTCTTCATAGTCTGGCCATGGGAATAGCCAGGGACAAAGCCATGAGTACTCTTTAAGTACTCGCAAACTAATACTAACAAGTAAAGGGGTTTTTGGATAATAGGATACTAGGCTCTAGGGTTGTTTTGCAAAAAGCCAGGTTTATCTCTACTAAGTTCCAAAGCTAGTCACAATTTTATAACTCCTAAGTGGGATCTTGTAATTCAGGTCACAACTCTGTTGTGGTCAAGTCAAAGTCTCAATTCATTTCACAAGTCATTTTGAAAAGGTCTGACGGGGGAACAGGATGGCCACTCCAACTGTCCATAACCGCGGACACGGCTATTCGAATAGTTTGACACTCTGCAGAGATTGTACACTTTCACCACAACATTCGATACATCCGTCAGGAACAAATCCTGAATTCACCATACTCAGTATGCGGATAATCAATCCTAACCTTTCAATTACACGCCCTAGTATAAGCACCTCTCATGTGAGTTTGGCCTCCCAACCATGACCACTGTCATCTTGGGTACTGCACAGGTGGACAATCTTCACAAGGTAGCCTCAGCTCAGACCTTGGACGGGAGGGAACTAATACTAAGGTATATAAGTTTCCAGTCAAGCCCTACCCAATATTCGGGTATTGTGGTTGTACGCTAAAATTGGAATGGTATCGCATCCAGACAACCATCAGTTTTATAAAGGTCTAAGGCTCATGCCTCAACATTTTTATCACCAGAATCATCAAGTGTTTGGAAACACATGTCCAAAACATTTCAATAGAATGATCCATCATTCCAAGGTTTTCATATCCATTTTTCCACTAAGTATTCCCATCTAAAGTTGATCAAGTTTTATGCTTAGCACTAGCATCTACAAGTGTGTGTGTGTGGGGGGGGGGGGGGAGTACTAATGAGGGGTGGTAACTAGTGGAGTTTCACTAAGTCAAACCTTATATCTTAGGCTAATATCAAGGTTTCTAGCTTAGGCCAAATTTTATGCTCTTTATGCAACCTTCAGCACAACTATCTAGTATCTACCAAACTCTTAGGTAGACTCTAAGTAAGCTTTGATAAAGAAATAAAGTACGAAGCTTGCCATAAAACTAGGATTGGTTTTTAACAAGCAAGTAGGGTCACAAGTATGGGTTTGTGGCATCAGTAGGGTATCTGGCAAGGGTTAGCTTCCATCAATATGAGTATACGCTTGCATAGGTATAGTATCAGCTTGCTAAAGTAGAGTGTCTTGCAAGTTTTAGCTTTCATAGGTCAACTTGATTATTAAGGCTTGCCTTGTGCAGAGCAGTGGTTGAAGTTCTCCTCGGCTTCCTCTTCGTAGTATCCTCCTTCCTCCTCGTATCTTTGGTCGGTACTAGCGTCTATGAATAAATACGAGGTACACAATCACCAAACAATACTTAACTACTTGCAATCATCACACACAAGGGTCCTATAGATGATCTAGCATCATCTCTAACATTCCAAGGTTAAGGCTTGGTTTAAATCTTTTTATTTTTAGAAAAGTAATTTGTACTCATTGAAAAATTACTTAAGATTTAATATTCTCCAAACTAAACATGGGATCATGTTGACACATGTCATCACCACATATTGTAGTCCATGGGAATGTGATTTAAAGTGGTGTCACAATTTAATAAGGTTTTACCCTTTTATTTTAATTAATTAAAGTGGCTAGAAATGCTTATGAAGCATTCTTTTATTACTTGAACATTATTTCTGCAAGTAAACCTATATATTTTTATATATTCTTAAAGGTATGGTTAAATGTGATTTTTGAGAGTTGGAATCAACTCAAAATCTTTTATGGTTTAAATTTGAAAAATGTTTGAATGGAGAAAAGCTTCTGCACTGATATTTTTGCTATGGGTGATCTATAGATCCAAATGACTTGAATCCAATGGGCTTGGATTCAGCATTCACAGACCTTTCCAACAAAATTGGTTTCATCCAATTTGGTGCACTGAATCGATCTGGGTTGATTTTTTAAGTTGGGTGCTGAAGTGTCTTTGAAATGAAATAGAAAAGTTTTAATTTGAATTGCTGGGCTGCGCGGGAAATTCTAACGGGCCGGCCTGCTAAGCGCAGTGCTCCCGCGGGCTGCTTAAGTGGGTGTCCCCACTCGTCAGTGACACGGGTCTAGGCGAAGCGGTATGGGGCAACGTGGATCGTTCGATCTACTTCTAATCCAACGGCTGAGGGTCATCGTCGACGCGAGACAACTCCGGCGAGAACGAAACCTAGCGCCAGATGAGGGTCATTGGGGCTCACCGGGTCGGATAGGGTCGAGGCGGGCGAACGAAGTCAACGACGGCGAACTCGGGGTGGTCGCGCAGCTCTGGGCGGCTCAATCGCTGGCTCCTTCTTCCCGAACGGAGGCTCCAGTGAAATTCGGCAGGTGGTGCTCGCCTTTGCTCGAGAATGGTGTGGCACGGTCGGAGGAGAGGGAGTGAGATGGTGTGAAGAAATCGTGCGGGGTGGCCTCTATTTATAGTCGAGCGAGGGACCGTCAAGACGCAGTGAGCTCGTCGGGGGCGACGTTACAGGCGGCTAAAGGCATGGGCAAGGGTAGGGGATGGTGCTGTGTCTCCTGGCGATGCTCAAAGACATGGTCGCGAGGCATGGGGCGGTGTGGTTTGGTCTGGAACGGGCGGTGCTCTACGCGGCAGAGGCAGCGTCTTCGACGGCGGGCGGTGGCTGTATGGCACGAGGCGGCAAACGGGGATGTCTGGCGGTCTCCTGGGTCGGTGGTGATCATGTGTGCGCGCGATGAGGGCGGCGCGTGGTCTGTGGGTGATGGTCGAGGGTGGCGCTCTGGCGCACGCTCGGCATGGTCTGGGCGTGGCTTGTGCGCATGGTCCAGGGCTTGGCAACGCTCGCGGCTGGGACAGTGAGTGGCGGTGGACGGTGGGCTGCCTCCCAGACAAGGTTGGCACGGCTAGTTCTTCCTCTAGCCTGCTGTCCACAATGGGGTGGCATTGAGGTGCTCGGCTGTTCACCATTAATGGCAATGTCAAGCTCACATGGGTGCTAGTGTTGGGCTAATCTTCCTAGATGATCTACTGAGTTGTGTGTGAGCTAACTAGGGAACAAGTTAGGCTCAAAACAGTGCACACTATAGTGTTTGATGTTTTGTTTGATTTGTGTCTGCAAACCTGTTTGATGAAATGGCCGCATGAAATCAAGTTTTGAATTTTGAAATTATTTTTCGTGGGTTTGCTAGATTGGTGCTGGTGAGTCTGCAGATGCTTGGGTTTTGAAAGTTGAGCTTGTTTGAGTGGTTTTTGAAAAAGTGGGATCTTCCCATATGAAGAAGATTCAATTTTGAATTGTCATTTAAACTATGCATTTGAAAGTTTCTGGATGATCACAAAGTGGGCCTTGATACTTTGTTATGAGTACATTCAAGGGGTGCAAAGATCCAGAAAAGTTTCTGTTAGGTTCTGAAAGTTTGAGACAGCCAAAGTAGGCATGGGAGTTAATTTGGCCAAAATGACCATTCACTTAATATATTTGTTTTGATTTACTTGTCTTTAGGAAAAGTGTGGGAAATGTTTTAGATGATGTTTATTTCACCTAAGAAACATTTTACAAGAAATGGATCACACAAACAAGGAGGTTTTTAAAGAAATTCAAAATCCATGCATACACATATACATGCATTCATGAATTTATTTAGAAAAGTTTTTGTTAACCCTAATCTTGATGATTAGTGTTTGATGATCTAATTTTGGTATTTTTGGGATGTTACACAACTTCCTTAACTCCGGATCATTGGGAACGCACAAACGATCTCCATACCACAAGGTTCCTTGCTCATCCTCGCGGAATTATTTTGCTCGATCCTCCTTCATCTTTTCCTTTACTTCATCCATCTCCTTATCTCCTACTTGAGCCTTCCTGATCCTGTCCTGTAGCGTTGGTTGGACTTCCATTGCCGCCAAATATCCTTCAGACACTACCTCCAGTCTAAGGTCCTTGAATTGTTTGCACAGATCCTCGGGCAATTCCCTAATTGTCAATCCATTTGCATAGACCTTCCGGCTCAGAGCATCTGCCACTACATTGGCTTTTCGTGGGTGGTATTGCAGATTCATATCATAATCCTTGATAAGTTCCAACCATCTCCTTTGCCTCTTGTTCAGTTCCTTTTGTGTGAATATGTACTTCAGGCTCTTGTGGTCGGTGTACACATCGCAGTGTTTCCCCATTAAGTAGTGCCTCCATACTTTGAGCGCATGCACAACTGACGCTAACTCCAAGTCGTGTGTGGGATAATTCCTCTCATGGTGTTTAAGTTGCCGCGAGGCATATGACACCACTCTCCCATCTTGCATCAGCACACTCCCAAGTCCCTGTCGAGAAGCATCACAGTACACTTGGAAATCCTTCTAAAGATCTGGTAAACACAGAACAGGTGCGGTCACTAGTCGACGCTTCAGTTCCTGAAAGTTGGCTTCACACGCATCCGTCCATTCAAACTTTCTCTCCTTCTTTAGAAGTTCGGTCATCGGCTTAGCAATCTTGGAGAAATTTTCAATGAACCTCATGTAATATCCAGCAAGTCCCAAAAAGCTACGAATATCACCCACATTCTTGGGCTCTTCCCACTCAGTCACTGCAGTCACTTTGCTTGGATCAACATCGACTCCTTATCCTGACACCATGTGTCCAAGAAATCCAACAGTGTTAAGCCAGAATTCACACTTGCTGAATTTGGCATACAGCTTGTGTTCACTCAGCTTCTCCATAATCAGTCGCAGATGTTTCTCATGTTCAGCATCATCCTTGGAATATATCAGTATGTCATCAATGAACACAACCACGAACTTGTCCAAGTACTCCATGGGTACCTTGTTCATCATGGTCATGAAATATGTCGGGGCATTCGTTAGTCCAAAAGACATAACTGTATATTCATATAAACCATACCTAGTAGTGAAAGCGGTTTTTGGTATGTCCTCCTCCCGGATCTTCAATTTGAAGTAGCCCGATCGCAGATCAATTTTGCTAAATACCTTTGCTCCTTCCAGTTGATCAAACAAATCATTTATGTTCGGCAGGGGGTATTTGTTCTTGATGGTCACTTCATTCAGCGAGCGATAGTCCACCACTAATCTCTTGCTGTTGTCTTTCTTCTCCACAAATAGAACAGGTGCACCCCATGACGACGAACTAGGCTGAATGAATCCCTTGTCCAACTGCTCCTTTAGCTGTTTCTTCAATTCCTTCAGCTCATCCACATCCATCTTGTACGGTCTCTTTGCTATAGGTCATGTTCCCGGCATCAGATCGATGAGAAACTCCACATCCCTGTCAGGTGGCATCCCTAGCAGCTCTTCCGGAAACACGTCGGGGTACTCCTTAACCACAGGCACAGTATCCATGCTATCCCCCTTAAGAGAATTCATCTTACACCTTCCCGGTCGCACAACCGACTTGAACCTAATTCTCTTACCATCCGGGGTTTTGAGTGAAACAGCTCGTTGTGCACAATCTATGTGTCCCCCATGCATAGACATCCAATCCATGCCCAGTATTACATCTAGACCTTGTGATTCCAAAACTACTAGATGTGCAATGTCGGGGGGTTGACCTCGGGTAGGTCAGAGACGGGGAAAGACAGAGGTACTATCCCCGTCTAGCTTCCGAGTTACGGTCCAAGTCGGCCGAATCATGGATATGTCGGCCGATGAATGGAGGCAAGAAGCCCGCGTATATGTATCAAGTAGTTACCCGGCCGAGTTACTAAGAGGATCGGCTGGGTTAGCCCAAGTGATCTTGATGCTGGTGAAGAACGAGCCGAGTAACACAAGGTAAGGCCGAGTGATATGAAGCTTGCAGGAGAAGGAGAAGCCCAAGGTCAAACTATAGCTGCAGGCTAGAAGGAATCAGAGCGGAGCCAAGCACAAGAGACAAGGATGCACAGCGTCAGAGGGGCAGAAGGAGTTCACGGAGGTGACAGTCCTGGAGCCCGAGGCACGCAGGAGGGTGCCACTGGAGCCTTGCCGTCATTAGAAGGGCGACAGGGAAAGGAGGACGCCGAACTACTATTTTGGGACAAGCATATTCCACGAATATGCCTGCCTCGTCAGCCCTAAGGGAACCCAAGGCACTCCTTTATAAGGAGAGGCTTGGACCCTGAGGAGGGGATCGACTCTTTAAGCACCGTTAGGATGGGGAGATTCATCTTGTCCCCCTGTATACAGCTCGAGGAGCATTTGTAACCCATCAAGAGAGAAATAAAGATCATAACTTTGGCAGCTTGAGTGTAGACAGCTTGCATCTTCCTCCCTGCATCCCACTAGCATCCATTGGCCCCATACTTTAGCCTACCCATGGCATCTTCCGTGCCACCACCACGACATACCATGGCGCCCATCAGGCCAAGCGGTGCTAGCTGGAGTTGTGATCCGGACGGAAACTTCATCAACACCGGCGAGCGTTGTTTACGCTTGGTCCAGACTTGGTCTCGCGACTATGTCGAGACAATGCAGGAAGCTTCAGGGGAAAACTCCCCGCAATGGGGTCTTCATCACTGGCGAGCACAGGTCTACGCCGCGTCGACATCACCGGCATCTATCCTCACCAGGTTGTTGTTGCAGGAGAGCCACCTCGAAGCGCAGCAAGCCGTCCATCAAGAGAGCATCCTGCAGGCAGCGTCGAGGTGATGGTCGCAGCAGGAGCTCAAGCTGGAACAGCAGTAGCCGGGTCAAGCAGAGAACCCGCCGCAGGCGCACAAGGCGCACCCAAGCAGACCACGCTGCAAACCGACCGAGCTACATGACACCACCCCAAAGGCACCACGAGTGAGAGGGCCACCTCTGGAAAGACCAGAGAATATTCTTCAGGCGACTATAGAAAACTTAACCACACCTGTAGCGCCGATACTTGATCCGGCAAATGCTCAGGCAAAGTTAGAAGAAACCAGGAAAAAGGTGCTGGTAGAGGCCAAAAAAGTATCAGCCCTGCGGGAATCCTTGAACAGGACCCTGAGGGAATATGCAAAAGCTAATAAGCTTGATATCGCACCCGAGCGGGTGGACGAACTAAGATTAAGAGGGAAGAACCTCATGAATGACATTAACAAAGAGCATGAAGCTCACGAGCGTAATCGGTGATTTGGGTTCTTGAGGTACAATACCCGCGAAGAACCCGAGAGCGGCAAATGCCGCAAGATTGGAATTAGAGGTTAACCGGGAAGCTCTCAGAAACAACAAGAAAGAGTGAATGAGCTGGCGCATCGCGAACCAAAGAAATGAGGAAATACTCGGAACTAACCCGGCAAGACCAGGGCTTCACCGATGGTTCATTCGGCAGGGCAGACTGCCTTATCCGGGCAGCAAAGATCTTCACCCGGAAACAACGCTCGAAAAGAGAAAGTAGTAACCTCAGGGAAGAGGAACAAGCAAATTGTTCCATATGACCCGGCAATAGCCGGAAAGGCAAATGAGAACAGAGGCAATGCAAGCCGAGGTAACAGTGGGGAGAGAAACCACGACCGTATGGAAAGGGACGGCGGAGGACAAGGCAATGGGGATCTCGGCCGGAGAGAACCCGCGAGAGATAATCATGAAAACCAGACCCCGGCCGAAGTAAGGAGAGAAGTGCCGCCCAACCCGCAACCAAGACATGAGCCTCGGCAGGAAAGAGAAGTGAGGCCAGCTCGCCACAATCAGTTGAATGAAAGGTACAATGATGGATACTCCGAGGTGGAATACGCAAACCAGGGTGGAAATAATCACTATGGGATACGTGATGTAATCCTCAGCAGATCTGCCAAAGAAGTGATGCAAGAGTAAAATTGGATCGGCTATACCGGTCCGAGTTGTTGGAAGAGCAAGGTCCACCAGGTCCGACATGTGTTGGACCACGGATCATGGGCGAACCACCAAAGGCGAATTTTCGCTAGCAAGAGGCACAAAACATACAATGGGAGTACCAAGCCACAAGACTGGTTGATTGATTATGCCACCGCTGTGAAGATAGCGGTGGCAACTTAAGATGGGCAAGCGGTATGTCCCACGGATGTTGGAAGGACCAGCCATGGTATGGCTGAATAATCAACCACCGGCAAGATCAACCGCTGGTTAGATTTCAAGAAATGTTCACAAGAACTTTACCAAAGACATACAAGAGGCCAAATAGACCACAACAGCTAGCCATGTGCAAGCAGAGGCCGAATGAAACAGATAGAGAGTTTTTAACTCGATGGTGCAACCTGAGAAACTCATGTGAGGGAGTTATCGAATCGCAAGCAATCGCTTGGTTCGCGCAAGGCTGCCGTTATGCCAGCGTGTTGTGGCAACGCCTGCAAAGAGATATGCCAACCACACTGGCAGAAACTATCAGAATAGCAGACTCCTATGCATTGGGTGACCCAACCCACCCGGAATTAATGTCGGCAGATCATCGCGAGCAACATGACCATTACGCGAGAGAATTGGCCGGGTCGTCCAGGCGTGATTTCAGAGGAAGAAGAAGAGAGGAGAGGCCAGATTATAGATATAATTCGGCACAGGTGGCGGCAGTAGCACAAGATCAGCCGAGTCACGGGGCAACTCAATGACAGAAAAATGGACCTCAACAGTGGACATCAAGAAATGAGGGAAAAAGGCAATGGACCCCAGAGCAAAAGAAGCAATGGCAAGAGAGGCCGAAATACACGTTCGAGTCCATGTTAGATCAGCCGTGCAAATTTCACACATCAAACCCATCCAGACCAGCCAATCATACGACCCGCCAATGTGCCAGGATGAAAAATGCGATGGGGAACCCAGCAGAGTTCGTGCTCCCATCAAGTGCAACAAAGATCAGCCACAATTAATCGGAGCAACATAAGAATCGATGCTACCGCCTCCCCTAGGTACGATAACTCGGATCGGAGGGATGCAAGACATCAAGTAATGAACCAGGTCCGAGATGGAAGGATGAATCCGCAAATACCGGACGTAATGATTACAGGAACATCACGTCTTATTGTGTGTTCACAACAGCAGGACAAGCAAAGTGTGCGGGCCGCATATGGAAGTGAATGCGCTATGCCTAAGATTAAGATACCAGCCATGGTCGATCAAGAGGTGACCTGGAGCATGAAAGACCACCCGAATAATGCCGAGTCCAGATCATATGCACTTGTGTTGGATCCGACATTTGTTGGACCAAGCATCAATGTGAAATTTTCAAAAGTACTTATCGACAATGGGAGCAGTATCAACATCATGTACAAAGATACCATGCATAAACTCGGAATATCGCAGAATATGCTTCAGTCCACGAGGACAACTTTCCATGGGATAGTGCCAGGGCTTTCATGTGAGCCCATCGGTAAAGTCCGAGTGGACGTTTTATTCGCATAAGAGATAACTGCAGAGCAGAAAACTTAGAATTTGAAGTGGTGGATCTGGAAAGTTGTTATCATGCTCTACTCGGACGGCCCGCACTGGCCAAATTCATGAGCAGCTGTCATATAAGTTATCTAAAGATGAAGTTACCCGGACCACAGGGGGTGATAACAGTTGCAGGGGATTACAAGAAGTCAATGGAGTGTGCTTCAGCCGGGTCAAATTTGGCCGAGTCATTGGTTATAGCAAGAGAAAAGAAAAGGATTCAAGAGGTAGCAGCCCTCGCCGTCAAAGACAACAACATGCCAAGACCGCCAACCTCATGGCAGTGTCTCTTTTCAGCCAACTAAAGAGACGAAGAAATTTCAGATCGATGAGCAATTCCCAGAGTGTACTGTTACTATTGGTGCAGACCTTGACGCTAAATAGGAAGGCGAGCTCACCAAGTTCCTCCATGAGAATCGGGACATATTTGCATGGTCAACTCAAGATCTGCAAGGTGTTCCGAGGGAGTTGGCTGAGCACTCTTTAAACGTCAGGCCAGGAGCAAGGCCGGTGAAGCAACCTCTCCGCCGCTTCGCCGAAGATAGGAGAAAAGTAATAGGGGATGAAATAGCTCGGCTCCTCGTAGCCGGGTTCATCATGGAGGTGCTATATCCGGATTGGTTATCAAATCCGGTGCTAGTAGAAAAGAAGAAAGATGACCCCAATGTGGCCATTGTGTGGCGAATGTGTATCGACTACACCAACATGAACAAGGCGTGTCCGAAAGATCCTTTTCCGTTGCCTAGAATAGACCAAGTCATTGACTCGACCGCTGGTTGTGAGCTGTTATCATTTGTAGACGCCAGATTCTGTTTCCACCGATACCGCTAAATCCGCCGATCAAATAAAGATCAGATTTATTACCCCGCACGGGCTTATTATCGCACAATGCCATTTGGCCTGCGAAATGCAGGAGCAACATATCAAAGATGCATGCAAAAATGCCTACATGATCAGATAGGGAAAAATGTACAAGTGTATGTGGATGACGTGGTCATCAAAACTAAAGAGAGCAAAACCTTGCTAGAAGATATACGGCAAACTTTCGTGAACCTGAGAAGTTCCGAATGAAGCTTAATCCAGAAATGCACATTTGGCGTGCGGCAGAAAACTACTCGGTTTCCTTGTGTCCAAATGAGGTATCGAGGCTAATCCAACAAAGATAAGAGCAGAGAACGAATGGAATTGCCAAAATGTTTGAACGATGTACAAAAATTCACGGGCTCGGCCTCGCTTAGTCGATTTGTATGTCGGCTAGAGAAAAGGCACCGCCGCTTTATCACCGATGAGAAAGTCGGACAAATTCAAGCCGGACTCGCAGCGACCTTGCATTTCGTGAGTTGAAAAGATGCTAGTTGCGCACCCATTTTAGCTTCTCCATTATCGAAAGAACCTATGCTACTCTATGTAGCGGCTACCAATCGAGTAGTTAGTACTGTGGTCGTAGTGGAACGACTTGAAGATGGTAAGTCAATTCAGAGGCCGGTCTATTATCTAAGTGAAGTATTATCCACTTCAAAGCAGAATTATCCGCACTATCAGAAGATGGCTTATGGAGTATATATGTCGGCGAAAAAGCTTAAGCATTACTTTGAAGAGCACCCCATCAAAGTAATCTGTGAGGCACCCATAGCCGACATATTGAACAACAAAGACGCAAGTGGCCGAATAGCAAAATGGGCGATTGAGTTATCACCGTATGCTCCACAATTTGATAGAAGAGATGCAATCAAATCTCAGGCTGTCGCCGACTTTCTCGTAGACTGGGCCGAGGTGCAGTATGAGCCACCATTGCCAGATCCAAATTACTGGACAATGCATTTCGATGGTTCCAAACTAAGGAATGGTTTGGGAGCAGGAATAGTGTTAACCTCGCCTAAAAAAGACCAATTGAAATATGTACTGCAAATACATTTTGCTGCGTCCAACAATGTAGCTGAATATGAAGCGCTAGTCCATGGATTGAAAGTGGCAAAATAAATTGGTATACGCCGAATCCTATGCTATGGTGACTCAGATCTAGTAGTACAGCAAGTATCAGGCAGTTGGGACGCATTAGATGCTAATATGGCTTTATACAGGTTCCATGTGCAAAAAATCAGTGGATACTTTGAAGGATGTGAATTCCACCACATACCGAAAGGTAAAATGACGCCGACACATTGTCAAAATTAGGGTCAACCCGCAATCAATTCCACCTGTATTGCCTCGAGCACCTCAGGAAACCATCAATAATCCCATCACCAGAATCCGAATCAATCTTTATCCCAGCAAGTTCTGCAGAAGATCACACGCCAATGGAGGTAGATCCGCAGAATGACTCGGGACCCCTAAAGAGGGGGGCAGCCGAGGTAATCACAGTCATGGAAAGAGCCGAGGTATATACGTCGGCAGAGAACATGGAGATAGACAGTGAGATCACATCAGAAAAAGTAACACCGATATGGGCGCAACCCATATTTTCTTACCTAAAAGACGCGACGTTGCCGAGTAATGAGGTATTAGCTAGACAAACCATAAGAAGAGCAAAAGCCTATACAATCATAAACAATGAGTTATATAAGAGAAGCGTCACAAACGTATTGCAGAAGTGCGTGAGTTCCGCAGAAGGTCAGGAAATCCTTCTAGACATACACCAAGGAGAATGTGGGCACCATGCCTCATCTCGCGCTTTAGTAGCCAAGGCATTTAGGCATGGATTTTACTGGCCAACGGCGTTAAAAGAGGCAAAAGAATTAGTTAAGAAATGCAATGGGTGTCAGAGATACGCAACCAGAATACATATGTCGTCGGCCGAGTTAAAAACAATACCCATCACTTGGACATTTTCTGTATGGGGTTTAGATATGGTGGGACCATTCAAGCCGGCGCGAGGAGTAATGACCCACATGTTGGTTATGGTAGACAAGTTCACAAAATGGATTGAAGTAAAACCGATTAAAAAGTGTGATGGGCACACAGCAGTGAAATTTCTCAAGGATATCATCTTGAGATACGGGTACCACCGATAGTATTATTACGGATAATGGCACAAACTTTGCGTAGGAGCTTTCGCTAGATTTTGCCGAGAAGCACATAAGACTAGATATTGCCTCTGGCTCACCCAAAGATCCAATGGACAAGTGGAAAGGTCTAATGGACTGGTGTCGGGGAATAAAACCACGACTTGTTGAACCTTTGCAAAGGTCGGCGGTGTTGGATTGAAGAAATCCCACCGTGTTATGGAGCCTCCGGACTACTCGAATAGATCAACAAAGCTACACTCCATTCTTTACGGTGTACGGGCGAGGCCGTACTTCCAAACCGACATAATATATGACTCGCCAAGAGTTGCTCAAGACACAACCTCGAGACAAATGAGATAGCTCGGCAAGATGCCGTGAGACCCTGGAAGAAGCCGTAGAGTTGACATTATCACGATCGGCTATTTATCAACAGAACTTGCGGCGGTATCACAGCAAGAAAGTGAATCCAAGAGTATTCAAAGAAGGAGATTTGGTCCTCCGACTCGTGCAACGCACGGCCGGCATGGACAAATTGTCACCTCCATGGGAAGGACCGTTTATTGTGAGCAAAGCATTGCACAACGATGCATATTATCTAATCGACGCTCAGTCCCCCGGAGAGAACAAGGCGTAAAATCATGAAGAAACGAAGCGCCCCTGGAATGTGGCTTTACTTCGGCCATTCTACTCGTAGCATTATATCTCAAAGTCAAAATCCAATCATGTATTTGAACCTCGGCACCAAGAGCAGTGACTCGGGGACTGCCATAGGTTATATTTATTTCATGTTATGTATTCGAACCTCGGCACCCAGAGCAGTTACTCGGGGACTGCCATATGTTATATTATTTCGTGTTATGTGTTTGGACCTCGGCACCCAGAGCAATGAATCGGGGACTGCCATATGTTGTATTTATTTCATGTTACGAATATGAACCTCGGTGCCCAGAGCAGTGACTCGGGGACTATCATATGATATATCAATTTCAGACATTACCTAAACCTCGCTTCTAAAGCAGCGACTGGGACTACCGTATGCTACCTCAAACTTATGCGAACGCACTCATATCAGTTTTATACTACCTCTGAAATCTGATTTACATATGGAAGTTTCGGACAATAAACAACGATCCAGCATTGCTACATACTTCCACAACGAAGTAGCTAACTTATGTTCGTAGATCAATATCACGGTATTCAGCCATGCCCGGATAAGACCATAAAAATAACGGCAAAGTTAAGCCCTAAAAGGTCAAGAAATTAAGGACCAAAGCAAGAATTGGACGAGCATCCACTTAACCAAATGTCACAACAAAGACAAGGCAAAAGAAATTCAAATCATACAGAGAGTTGACAAATTTTTCGCTTACATCATACGCCCGCATACCAGGGATCGGAAATAACTTAGGCGTTGTTCGCTGCGAGGCAGCTACTTGCTCAAAAGGGCACTCCGAGGTAGGAGGAACTGATCGAGGTTGCCTCGCCTCCGACCAGTGCAACCGGCGGAACCGAGGTTGTTCAGAGCGTCACCAGCGGTAGAATGCCCGGTACCTTTGAAGAGGACCGCGATCGCCGTTCTGTCCGAGCTTGAGTTGAGCTATCGATGCGGCCGAATAATTTTCACCTTCCCCGCCACCGAATCATCATCCGAGGCACCTCACCACAACCTCCGATCCGGTCCGGGAGAAAACTCGCCCTTCATTCCAAGTGTGCACGCCGCACTCGATGAGTTGGAATGCCCGAGCTTGTCAAGAGCAACAAAAGTGGGATCTTCAACCCAGCGGAGCCAAATGCAAATTTTCAGATGTCAAGAGAGATGTCTTCATACCATGACATGATAACAGTAAGGGCCATGTCGGCACCAGCACGCCCAGCCGATTCTCTCCAAAGGCTCAACTGCCTCTCAGATGCCATTAGCCTTGTCACCAATAACTTGACTTCGTTGATATCGAGTCCCCGAGGTATTCGCCGAGTACATGGTAAGCTCGGATAGCGGCCTGCACCAAGTCCCGCCCATAATTTTCATCGGACCAACTGCGGCACCAACGGCAACCAAGTAATCCTCCATTGAATATTCCGAATCAACGGTAACAGGTTCACCTCGGCGCGCCCGAGCTGCAAGAACCGCTTTAGAACTCACGGGCTTGGCCTCGGGGAAATGATCTACGCAAAGCATGAACGTGTCAAAGGGTAGCAGGGACAAAAAAAAAGAAAAATATAATTCGGCCATGCCAAGTAGCTTACGATGAATGTAGCTCATCATTATCTGAAGGTCTTTGGCCCAATCAGCCTTACTCTTCTCAAAACGAGCAATTTCCTCGCTCAAACCCCGGGTTTTAAGTTCGGCAGCTTCAAGTTCTTTGTTCTTCTGCAGATCCAAAGTCAGCCGATTCTTTTCCTCGGAAAATTCTTGGTCGACCTTCTCTAGTTCGGATTTCTGAGAGAGCTTAAGGGTATCCACCTCGGATCGCAGGCGAGCTATCTCATCATCTTTTTCTTGTATTTGCACCGAATGAACTGCGTTTTGCTCTAAAAAATGCAGCATCACGTCAGGCATGGGCATGCAATCTTGATGTGACACTGCGAAGTCTTGCAACTCGGCTTTACCACAGCCAAATGCAATAAGGAACCTTAGCATATATATTAAAAAGGAGAAGGAGTAAAATAGAAAGGAAACTAACCTTCCAGGTTCTTGATCTTCTTTTCAAGGCGAATATTGAGGTTATTAATGTTACCTATTCAACAAGAAGTAAGCCGGCATTCCGTGGACGAATACATGAGAACATTGGGAATAAGGAAAAGGAACTATCGACATACCAGCCTTCTTCGCCACGCGTAACTTTCTCGATTTCTTCCAGCTTGCGGTGCGAAAAAAGCAACCTCTGGAACTCGGCAGTCCACCGGTCATGTGCAACCTGAGTAATGAGGCAAAATGATAAATCAATGAGTAAAAGCTAAACGAGATCCGAATCAAGCAAAGCTTAACTCAGATCTAGGTGGCTGGATATTCAAAGCTACATTAGATCCGAATCAAGCAAAGCTTAACTCAGATCTAGGTGGCTGGATATTCAAAGCTAAACCAGATCCGAGTCAAGCAAAGCTTAACTCAGATCTAGGTGGCTGGATATTCAAAGCTAAATTAGATCTGAATCAAGCAAAGCTTAATTCGGCTCTAGGTGGCTGGATATTCAAAGCTAAACCAGATCCGAGTCAAGGTGACTTAACTCGCATCTAGGTGGTCGGATATTCAAAGTTAATTGGATCCGAATCAAGCAAAGCTTAATTCGCTCTAGGTGGATGGATATTCAGTTAACCAGATCCGAGTCAAGGTGACTTAACTCGATCTAGGTGGTGGATATTCAAAGTTAATGGACCGAATCAAGCAAAGCTTAATTCGCCTCTAGGTGGTCGGATATTCAAAGCTAAACAGATCCGAGTCAAGCGTGACTTAACTCGATCTAGGTGGCTGGATATTCAAAGTTAATTAGCTACGAATCAAGCAAAGCTTAATTCGCTCTAGGTGGCTGGATATTCAAAGTTAACCAGATCCGAGTCAAGAAGGACTTAACTCGGATCTAGGTGGCTGGATATTCAAAGCTAATTAGCTACGAATCAAGCAAAGCTTAATTCGCTCTAGGTGGCTGGATATTCAAAGTTAACCAGATCCGAGTCAAGGTGACTTAACTCGCTCTAGGTGGCGGATATTCAAAGCTAAACCAAGTCCGAATCACACACAACTAAACTCGGATCTAGATGGCGGATTAACTAACCTTGAAATAATTTAAGTCAAACTTCCAAGTATACAACAAGTTATTTCCTTGCAAGTTTCGGGACTAGAGCATATGGTAACATCCGAGGAACAATTTAAGACTCGGAGAAACAATAATTACCTCATTCATCTTGTTGGTATCAACGATGAACTTGGCAAGATGATCAAAACGTCACCGATGTCGAAAAGTCGAAGGGCTGGTTCATAGGATTACCTCAAACCGATCAAAGATTCCAATTATTGGCGACTCAACCAAGTGCTCTAAGGTCGTTCCACTAGTCGTCCGAAAGTTAAAACTTTACCACGGGAAGGCTGTTCAACCACGGCAATGCAGGGCTCTTATGAAGAGCAAGTCGGTGCCGTCGAGGTAACGGGACTTTGGTAGGCGCAGCCCTTTACGCAAAGACGCCGCCAATACTGGTGAGAAGAGCCGGCAGACCTTTTCTGAGAAGAAGAAGTCTTGGCGGCAATAGCTTTTTTCGCCTTAGAAGAGGCATCAGCAGGAAGTGACGCCGCGGAAGTGGGGACGGCGTCCTTAGGAGCAGCGGAGGTTAAGGTCGCAGAGGCGCGGATAACGACCTTTTCGGCCGAGGTCGGGATGGCCGTAGAAACGGCCGGGGTAGATGGAGGCTCAGTAGCAGCGCCGGGGCCCATAGAAGGGGCGGATGGTTCGACGAAAACTTCGGAGGGCCGGTTCGAATCCAGTTCAATGGAAGGGTTTCGTGGACGCCGCGATTTAACAAAGCGACGATTCGAGAGTGGAGGAGAAGCAGGACGAATAGGACTAGGAATCCTGGTATCATCGGTAGGAGGAGGAGATGGCGGCGAATCGGACGGCTAGTCATACTAGGACCGCCGGTTTAATGTAAAGAGGAGCACCGCAAAAATAAGAAAGAAGATTCACAAGATGAGAAATGTAAAGAGAGAAACAAGAAATATAGGCAAAAGGAACTTACCTTGCGACCAGTGCATAGTCTTGCGCTCGGGAGGGTTCGAGCGATTTCTTCATTCGCTTAGGAACCGCCCGAGGCACTAGGAGCCGCTTCCCGAGGTAACGGGAGGTCGGGAAGCAATAGGCTCGGCATCGTGAACCTGACCGGCCGGATTAGCTGGGAAAGTAGAAGCCGGAAATGCATAAGAAATAGGCATGGCGGCAACTACCTCAAGAATTTGGACCTCGTCCGAATCACCTTCCTCCTCGTGCGCTGAAGTCTTGCCGCGAGCTCGAGCCGGGGCAGGATCCGACTTAGGGACGAACTCCTCGGAGTCCGGCTCACCAGTATCTGGGGTACTCATGTCCGTGGGCCAAGGGAGCTGCAGAACTTCGGCGTCCTCGTTTTTCTGCTCTGAACCTCTCAGACGAGGAGAAAGAGAATTAGATAAATCAGTTTCTAAAAACAGTGGAATAACAGAGAAATGTTGATTAAGCTCACCTCGGGAGGCGGATGATCGCGGGTGAATGGTTTTAATCCCCAAGACCAATCCTCGCATATCGCCTTGAAGATAGCCTTGCGCGCTTATAAATAAGGTAATTATCCAGCTCCACGGTCGAGACTCGATTAGGGTCAAGGGAACCACTCATGTAGCACAGCTTGTGGGTCCGCTTCTGGAAGGGGAAGATCCGGCTACTAATGAAAGTTGCCATCAGGTCTTTGCCGCATAACCCGGCCCGGATCAACTCTTTAAGCCGAATCTCGAAGGCCTCGGCCAAGGCGTGAGTTTTCCTCGGATTATAGAGCCAGTTCACTTTAGAAGGTGGGCCAATTGAGAATGGAGGGAGCCGAATCTTGTCTTCCGCCTCTCGTTTGACGTAGAAGGATGATTTGTGCCACTTCTTGCACGACTCCAACCCAAAGGACACGAGGGAACACGGATTTCCTCCGAGGTGTGATAGACGCCCACATTGGGTGAGCAACTTCTCGGAAGGTGCGTAGATTTGTCGTGACAACATTGGAGCGGATCCGAAGAACTTCACCGACATGCAATCGACGGCCACAGTCAAGTATCCTCCGGCGGAGATGAAAGCGTAAAGAGAAGCTATGGCGTCAAGGAAGATGATGCGTCTGAAGGCCAAGTAATCGAGGAATTCTCTAGCGAAATCACTAAGAGGGAGACCAAGCCGGGCGGTGAGACATGAAAACCACATACTCGCCTCTCCGATATCGGAGAGGATTCGCCGGTAAACGGCAAGAAACCGGCGGAATTCTTCGAGTCCGGATGAGCCATTCAATCTCACGGCAGATCGAAGAACCTCGCCACGAGCCTCGCCGGGCGAACCAGCGTCGTCCTCAACAAGAGCGCCGCTAAACGAACTAGACATATGTGCGCCGGAAAGATCGACGGAGGAAAGACTAGCGGCGGAGGGGAGTTTAGAGCTGCAAGGCCCCATCGGAACTTTGCACGAAAACAATGGCGAAGAAACAGAGGAACCGTCGCCCGAGCATGAAATCGGAGCAGATGAATCTAGGGAAAGATCAGGGCAAGACCAGAGAGGACTCACCGGCGACGGAGCCAAGCCAGCGCTGGCAAGAAAGGCGAACAACACGGAATCTTCACCGGCGAGGCTCGGTCGGCGGGCGGCATGAATCGCAAGAGAACGCGCCGGCGAAAGGAAGGAGGAGAGCGGAGGCGAGCGATAAGGGGAAAAGTGTAACACCCTCAGAATCGGCCCTATGCAAGTTTGGGCAAAATTCACCAAACCCGCATAGAAACGATTCAAAGGTGCCCACCAGGCACTCGCGTGCGGGTGGAAAGCAAAGTAATAACATTACACAACAGTCCTCGATGGGACCCACGTAATGATATATATACAACAATGACTCAAAGAGTCAAGAATACAAATATCCGACAAAGATCCAAATCACCTTGAAAACAATGGTGCGTCCGACTACGGACAAGATGCAAATGGGGCTAAGAGCCTCAAGAATAATCAATGGCGCCCATAACCCTGCCTGTGCCAAGCCGAAGGGTAACCCCGCTAACGGCGCCGATCTCAAAACCTGCTCAAACAAAAGGGGTGTCGACAAAGGGCAAAGGAAAAGAGGAGCCAAGATCGAGGCCAAGACACGGCGAGGCTAGAATTGGCGGTCCTCGCCACATAGGTATGGTGGATCGAGCGCAAATGACGATGCACTAAACAACCTATAGAGACTCGATACAACTGGCGGCTATCAGAGAGGGGTAAGAAAGACCTATTCGGATCCAACCTAATACTAGCATCAAACAAACCCATCCTGGCGTTTCCCCTCGAGACCAAACGAGGAAGTCAGTCGAGGAACTCACACAGTGGGCAATTTTACTTATTTAGTGATAGTTGCGGCACTTTACTAGTCAAGTTTAGATAATCATCCTGATAAAGTAAGCAGTGGGCACTTTTAGTTAACCATTCCGTTATAGTTGCAACAATTACTAATCAGGTACAGATAGCATGGTATAAACCCCAAAACCCAGCAGTTGTTGGTACTTTTTACTTAGCCATTCCGTTGTAGTGAATCTGATTACTAATCATATCGGAAACAAGTCAATTAAAACAATAAACTTTAGTTATAGTTGTCTATGATCAAGCACTGTGCTCCAAGTCGTCCATAACCGCGGACACGGCTTCGAAAAGATTTAACGCAGGGTGCACCAAAGTATCCACAGCACTTCACCCTTTTTGCGGATCGCTTAACATACACCCATCGGTATGTCGGGGGCCTAAGTCACGACGCTCCTGCACCCAAAGCAAGCACGGGGCCACCCACTAAGTACACCCGCAACAAAGTCGGCCGGTCTCCGAGACGGACTTAGGGTTTATGACAATGGTCAGAACGACAAGAGTCCCCAATCGGGATCGCGATACCGCGAAAACATTCCGCTTCCTAAACAGTACAGTGTGCAGTACCTCGCACAAACGTAAATACATAAGTAGCATGGCATAAGTACAGGATAGTAAAAACACCTCAAACTAGTTGTGGCCCCCAGTACAATACTTTGAAATCAGGTAATTATCAATGGGGGGCCCATATCTCCCCACCTGTGGTTAGCGCTACCGATCTCTAACAGTGTCAAGAACTCGGGTCCTACGGGACACAAGTGGGCGGTCGGAAACCAAATCTTACCTATCACCCACCGATGCCTCTGCTTAATTCAATTTTAGTTGTTAAACAGGAATTAAAGTGAACAATAAGTAAACCATGTTCATCTCATCGTCAACGTGCGGCAATTCTCCAACAATGGTGGTACTTGACGACAAGCAAAACGCTTGAGCAAGCGACTACGACACGCGGGTCCAACTATCTACCAAACAACAGGTAATAGGATGTGTCCAAGGCTACATATGGCTGCAAGGAATATCACGGGTTCGAAACTAGAGCAACGCAACACAGATAGCAATAGATCAACAGGAGGGAAGTAAATACTATAAAAGTAAGATAGGTAGAAAGGGGGAGATGCTCGCCTGAAAACATTGCCGAAGGGTTCAACCGAAGATCGGGGCAAAGCTCACATCAACTCAACGGCCTTATCCGCGAAGAAGCAAAACACTAGAAGAAACACCGGGTGCAATATTTAATACAACGGCAGAAGATCGGCATGATGCATGCATGATGGATGACATGGCAAAGGTGCGATGCAGTTAGGTCATATTAAGTGGAACCGGGGTCCCGACAACAATTAGATGGTCCAAGTTGTTTAGAACCCCCGCAATTTAAATGTTGTTTAACAAGGCAGGATATATCACCGGTTCGCTACACAAGTTTAAATGAGGCCAATATGAGACTAGATTTGCCCGCATATGGGCCCCATATTTAATTATTAGGTAAAACGGCATAAGGCCCCCAAACCACATGATAAGATGCATGCATGAACAATTATTATGCGACAAGTTGATATGTTATAAAATAGGGTTCGAGGAAAAAGGGGGTCACACATCAGAGGGGGCTCGACGATCTTGGGTTCCGGTTCGGGTCGATCTCGTGGTTCGTGGTTCGCGGTCGTTCTCGGACTCAGGGGTAGGTCTTGGCGCATCCGGGGTCTTCGGGTCATGTGGTTGGTCATGGCGTCCCAGGGAAGCTTCCGGTGTCCCGAGGAGAAGATCTTGTCGGTCCCTCCTCGAAGGCCTTGTTGTTCTGCAGTGGGGATCGTAGTCATCGGGGTCCGGGTCTTGGTCATGTTGCCGGTAGCTCTTGGTGTCCAGGGGTCGTCGCTCTGGGAGGTGGATCTTGTCGTCTTGGCGTCATCGCCCCTAGTTTCCGCGGCGAAGTACTCGGGGTTCCGATCCGGTAGGAAGAACATGAAGTTCCGGAACAGGGTCTTGACGCCCGTGAAGGAGGCCTTCGCTCCATGATGAAGATCTTGACACCGGGCCGTTTTGCCGGGCATACGCAGATTACCTCGCCACTTGTCGATCTAGTCGGGTTTTGCATCGAACCTTGCAACCGTGGTACTCTGCTCGGGCTCGAACGCTGCCTTGCGAGGAAGGCGGGCAGCCTGGCGCACTAACGCGGAGGCCGCAGGGAGGAGGCGACGGCCGAGCGGGGGCAGGCGCGACGGGAGCCCGGCCTTCGGGCAGCGCCGACGAGGGGCCCCGGAGGTGCGGCGAGGCCGGCTGCGACACGCGCGCCGGGGACCACGGCGGCGACGGAGAACGGCGAGGGAGCTGGGCCGGGCGGCGAGGCCGCCGCTGCTCGGGCGGACCGCGCAGGGCTGGGCGAGGCAGCTCGGCCGGGCGGATGCACGCGGCTCGGGGAAGGACGCCGCGGCGGGTGGTCCGGGGCGGCGAGGACGCAGGTGGCGGGCGGGTGGAGCTCTGGCGGGGGCCGGGCACGAGGGGCTCGGGGCCGGGCGACGGGAGGGGACTGGCTGGCCGGGCGAGGCGGCGACGGAGGAGCGAGGCGGGCGCTTGGGGCGCGAGGGAGACCGCGGCAGGTGCTCGACGCAGACGAAGCGCGGCGACGCTGGGCGCACGCATGCCGGGCGGGAGGGCTGCTGCGAGAGGTAGCTCGGGGCGGCGGGCGAGGTTGCTGGCGAGGGGGCGACGGCGAGCCTGCGGAGCGGAGGCGGCGGAGCGGGAGCCACCGGAGGCGCGCCTGGGGCGAGGCGGGAGAAGCACGGCGAGGGTGGAGCGCGCTGCCGGCGGTCGCGTGGCAGGGCGGCGGGGAGGCGCAGCTGGCCGGCGGGTCACGCGAGCGGCGGCGCAGCTGCAGAGGGAGCGGGCCTTCGGTTCAAGGGGCGTGGAGAAGAAACAGGAGAGGGAGAGGAGCGTGAGGCGAGCAGGTGGTTCGGTTCTGGCAGCGTGGGCACAAGGGGTGGGTCCGGGTCGAGGGGTGAGGGTTGGGGCTCAAGGGCATGCGTGGCGTGTGTGAGGAGGGGGCTGGCGTGCGTGTACTGTGAGGGAGAGGTGAGGAAGGCCACGTGGCGGTGCGGGATAGGTAGAGGAGTTAGCAGGGTGACGGCGGGCTCAATGGTGGGAGTGAGGTGGAGGTGCGTGTGGGTAGGGAACTGGGTAGCTTTAGGATTTATAGTTGGACCGATCTGGTTTTTCCGGGGTCGCTCGGGCTAAATCGCCCGCTCGACCGCCCGCTAAAATAAATTAAATATTTTATTTATTTCAAACAAAGTTTTGCAAACCGATATCGGGCAAACCAAAATATTCGGGACCCGGTTTTGAGGTTTGAATAAAGAGGCGTTAGAAAACAACACGGCTTTGCAAACATAGTTTTGGCAAACAATGCATGATGATGACGATGCAATGCACAAATTCCACGCGATTTTCTAGTAGTGGTTTTGCGGATGCCACACCGACACCACTAACAATGGATCTCGCCTCGAGATCCGCCTCATGGTACCGGAAGGAAGGTCGGCGATCTCGTCTTCGCTTTGTAGATCCTCGCGACACCACTAACAAGAGGTCGTTGTCCTCGTCACAAGAGAACACTCCGATAAACAACGGACGGGTTAAAGGTAAGGCCACCTCTAACTTCAGGAAGGAGTAAAATTGCATCGATCCACTATTCAATATACCGAGCAAATGATAAGAGTAGTGGTATGGTCGCGACTCCATCCCGCACTCAAACCATTACTACATACGAATAGACAGATTATGCAACCAACCCTGATTCAGATCAAGATCTCGACAAGCGAGGTTCGAAACAAAGTGATGCGACTCAGATCGGATCCGCGAGATATTGTCACCGCTTGAAAACACCGGAAGGAACAAACAAGGAATAAAGAATGGTTCATGGAAGACGGATTCCTGATAGCACGAAGACCAGATGTGGCAACACCGTTATCATAGAAGGAAGCGAAACTCAAGGTACGACGAAACCCAACCACGAGAATTCGGACTCAAGAAAGAGGAGAGCGGATTCAAAACACGCCGAGATAAGAGGAGAATAGCAGAGGGTAAGGAGTAAAATCAGACCTAACCGTAACTATCCAACCGGTTTTTGCAAAATAGTTTTGACACTCTACTTCGCCGTTAGCTAGGTTATCCTACAGTGGACTTGTGGGGTATCGCAACCGCGAGCTCGATACCACTCAGAACACCTCGAATCGGCCCTATGCAAGTTTGGGCAAAATTCACCAAACCCGCATAGAAACGATTCAAAGGTGCTCACCAGCACTCAGCGTCGGGTGGAAAGCAAAGTAATAACATTACACAACAGTCCTCGATGGGACCCACGTAATCAGATATATACAACAATGACTCAAAGAGTCAAGAATACAAATATACGGTACAAAGATCCAAATCACCTTGAAAACAATGGTGCGTCCGACTACGGACAAGATGCAAATGGGGCTAAGAGCCTCAAGAATAATCAATGGCCCATAACCCTGCCTGTGCCAAAGAAGGGTAACCCGCTAACGGCGCCGATCTCAAAACCTGCTCAAACAAAAGGGGTGCCGACAAAGGGCAAAGGAAAAGAGGAGCCAAGATCGAGGCCAAGACAGCTATGAGGCTAGAATTCCGGTCCTCGCCACATAGGTATGGTGGATCGAGCGGCAAAGATGCACTAAACAACCTATAGAGACTCGATACAACTGGCGGCTATCAGAGAGGGGTAAGAAAGACCTATTCGGATCCAACCTAATACTAGCATCAAACAAACCCATCCTGGCGTTTCCCCCTCGAGACCAAACGAGGAAGTCAGCCGAGGAACTCACACAGTGGGCAATATTACTTATTCAGTGATAGTTGCGGCACTTTACTAGTCAAGTTTAGATAATCATCCAGATAAAGTAAGCAGTGGGCACTTTTAGTTAACCATTCCGTTATAGTTGCAACAATTACTAATCAGGTACAGATAGCATGGTATAAACCCCAAAACCCAGCAGTTGTTGGTACTTTTTACTTAGCCATTCCGTTGTAGTGAATCTGATTACTAATCATATCGGAAACAAGTCAATTAAAACAATAAACTTTAGTTATAGTTGTCTATGATCAAGCACTGTGCTCCAAGTCGTCCATAACCGCGGACACGGCTTCTCGAAAAGATTTAACCCTGCAGGGGTGCACCAAAGTATCCACAGGCACTTCGACCCTTTTGCCGATCGTTAACATACACCCATCGGTATGTCGGCGGGCCTAAGTCACGACGCCCTGCACACAAAGCAAGCACGGGGGGCCACCCCACTAAGTACACCCGCAACGAAGTCGGCCGGTCTCCGAGACGGACTTAGGGTTTGCGACAATGGCTGTAAACGACAGCAGGTCCCCAATCGGGGACTGTCGATACCGCGAAAACATTCCGCTTCCTAAACAGTACAGTGTGCAGTACCTCGCACAAACGTAAATACATAAGTAGCATGGCATAAGTACAGGATAGTAAAAACACCTCAAACTAGTTGTGGCCCCAGACAATACTTTGAAATCAGGTAATTATCAATGGGGCCCATATCTCCCACCGTGGTTAGCGCCGATCTCGAACAGTGTCAAGAACTCGGTCCCACGGGACACAAGTGGGCGGAAACCAAATCTTACCTATCACCCACCGATGCCTCTGCTTAATTCAATTTTAGTTGTTAAACAGGAATTAAAGTGAACAATAAGTAAACCATGTTCATCTCATCGTCAACGTGCGGCAATTCTCCAACAATGGTGGTACTTGACGACAAGCAAAACGCTTGAGCAAGCGACTACGACACGCGGGTCCAACTATCTACCAAACAACAGGTAATAGGATGTGTCCAAGGCTACATATGGCTGCAAGGAATATCACGGGTTCGAAACTAGAGCAACACAACACAGATAGCAATAGATCAACAAGAGGGAAGTAAATACTATAAAAGTAAGATAGGTAGAAAGGGGGAGATGCTCGCCTGAAAACATTGCCGAAGGGTTCAACCGAAGATCGGGGCGAAGCTCACTCAACTCAACGGCCTTATCCGCGAAGAAGCAAAACACTAGAAGAAACACCGGGTGCAATATTTAATACAACGGCAGAAGATCGGCATGATGCATGCATGATGGATGACATGGCAAAGGTGCGATGCAGTTAGGTCATATTAAGTGGAACCGGGGTCCCGACAACAATTAGATGGTCCAAGTTGTTTAGAACCCCCGCAATTTAAATGTTGTTTAACAAGGCAGGATATATCACCGGTTCGCTACACAAGTTTAAATGAGGCCAATATGAGACTAGATTTGCCCACATATGGGCCCCATATTTAATTATTAGGTAAAACGGCATAAGGCCCCCAAACCACATGATAAGATGCATGCATGAACAATTATTATGCGACAAGTTGATATGTTATAAAATAGGGTTCGAGGAAAAAGGGGGTCACACATCAGAGGGGGCTCGACGATCTTGGGTTCCGGGGTTCGGGGTCGGTCTCAGGGTTCAGGGTTCGGCGAGGTCGTTCTCGGACTCAGGGGTAGGTCTTGGCGCATCCGGGGTCTTCGGGTCATGTGGTTGGTCATGGCGTCCCAGGGAAGCTTCCGGTGTCCCGAGGAGAAGATCTTGTCGGTCCCTCCTCGAAGGCCTTGTTGTTCTGCAGCGGGGATCGTAGTCATCGGGTCCGGTCTTGGTCATGTTGCGGTAGCTCTTGGTGTCTAGGGTCGCCGCTCGGGAGGTGGATCTTGTCGTCTTGGCGCCATCGCCTAGTTTCCGCGCGGCACTCGGGTTCCGCATCCGAGGGAAGAACATGAAGTTCGGGAACAGGGTCTTGACGTTCGTGAAGGAGGCCTTCGCTCCATGATGAAGATCTTGACACCGGCCGTTCTTGCCGGGCATACTGCAGATTACCTCGCCACTTGTCGATCTAGTCGGGTTTTGCATCGGGAACCTTGCAACCGTGGTACTCTGTCGGGCTCAACGCTGCCTTGCGAGGAAGGCGGGCAGCCTGGCGCACTAACGGCGGAGGCCGCAGGAGGAGGCGGCCGCCCGAAAGGGGTGGTGGCGCGACGGGAGCCTGGGTTCGCAGCGGGCGCCGACGAGGGGCGCCCCGGCGAGTGCGGCGAGGCGCGTCGCGACACGCTGCGGCGCTGGGACCACGGCGGCGACGGGAACGCCCAGAGGGAGCCAGCCGGCGGCGAGGCTGCCGCCGGGCGGCCGCTCGGGCTGGGCGAGCTACAGGGCCTGGGCGAGGCTCGGCGCGGGCGGATGCAGACGCGCTGGGAGAAGGAGCCCGGGCGGGCGGTGGTCCGGGCGGCGAGGACAAGCAGGTGGCCGCGGGTGGAGCTCTGGCGGGGGCACCGAGGGCTCGGGCCGCGACGGGAGGGGACTGGCGGGCGAGGCGACGGAGGAGCGAGGCGGCGGCGCTGGGGCTGCGAGGGAGACCGGGCGGGTCGGGCTCGACGCAGACGAGCGCGGCGACGCTGGGCACGCGGCCGCCGGGAGGCCTGTGGAGAGGTAGCTCCTGGGGGCGGGCGAGGTTGTCGGGCGGGGCCGGGCGACGGGCGAGCTCGCCCGGAGGCGGAGGCGGAGCGGGAGCCACCGGAGGCGCGCCGCTGGGACGAGGGGAGAAGCACGGGCGGAGGGGCGAGCGCGTGGCCGCGGGTCAAGCG
The DNA here is from genome assembly GCA_030063025.1 of Avena longiglumis. NCBI lineage: Eukaryota > Viridiplantae > Streptophyta > Magnoliopsida > Poales > Poaceae > Avena > Avena longiglumis. Next base: position 484,609,287 of record CP125974.1, read on the forward strand.
GCGGGAGGCGCAGCCTGGCGGGTCACGGAGCTGCGACGCAGTCGCAGAGGGAGCGGGCTCGTTGCTCGCGTCTGGGGCGGTGGAGAAGAAACAGGAGAGAGGAGGAGGCGTGAGGGCAGAGCTGTGGTGGTTCGGTCTCTGCAGCGTGGGCAAGGGGTGGGTCCCGGGGTCGAGGGTGAGGGTTGGGGCCTGGGGCATGGGCATGCGTGTGTGAGGGAGGGGCTGGCGGCGTGTACTGTGAGGGAGAGGTGAGGAAGGCCACGTGGCGGTGCGGGATAGAGGGAGTTAGCGTGGTGACGTGGCGGGCTCAATGGTGGGAGTGAGGTGGAGGTGCGTGTGGGTAGGAACTGTAGCTTTAGGATTTATAGTTGGACCGATCTGGTTTTTCCGGGTGGTCGTCGCTAAATCGGCCCGCTCGACGCCCGCTAAAATAAATTAAATATTTTATTTATTTCAAACAAAGTTTTTGCAAACCGATATCGGGCAAACCAAAATATTCCGGGGACCCGGTTTTGAGGTTTGAATAAAGAGGGGCGTTTAGAAAACAACACGGCTTTGCAAACATAGTTTTTGGCAAACAATGCATGATGATGACGATGCAATGCACAAATTCCACGCGATTTTCTAGTAGTGGTTTTGCGGGATGCCACAAAAAGTGAATCCCACGAACGCAGTTCCCCTCTTTATAATCGAGCCACGAACAGGGAAGTGGGATCGTGGGTGTGGCGGTTGTCCGTGTAGATCGTGGGTACAGCACGAACGCACGACGGTGAGCGGAGCCACACCAACGGCCACACACGAAGAAAGATCGTTACAACCCCCAAGGGGAACGGCACCCGAGGCGTCGCAGCGGCGGCGTAGCAGGTACAAAGTTCACTATAGCTTGTCAGTAAGCACTGTAGAGGGACCTAAAAACTAGAAGAACAATGATGGGGATGACACGTAGGACATGGCGTACGAGGGAAGGAACGAGGAAACCTCGGACGAAGACATAACTCGGAAACAAGACTGAAGAATATAATGAAGCTGATATGACCCGGCCAAAGCTATCGACAGGGCCACACCAGCTTCGGGGACTAATGTCGGGGGGTTGACCTCGGGTAGGTTAGAGACGGGGAAAGACAGAGGTACTATCCCCGTCTAGCTTCCGAGTTACGGTCCAAGTCGGCCGAATCATGGATATGTCGGCCGATGAATGGAGGCAAGAAGCCCGCGTATATGTATCAAGTAGTTACCCGGCCGAGTTACTAAGAGGATCGGCCGGGTTAGCCCAAGTGATCTTGATGCAGGTGAAGAACGAGCCGAGTAACACAAGGTAAGGCCGAGTGATATGAAGCTTGCAGGAGAAGGAGAAGCCCAAGGTCAAACTATAGCTGCAGGCTAGAAGGAATCAGAGCGGAGCCAAGCACAAGAGACAAGGATGCACAAAGTCGGAGGGGCGTAAGGAGGTCACGGTGACAGTCCTGGAGCCCGAGGCACGCAGGAGGGGGCCACTGGAGCCTTGCCGTCATTAGAAGGGCGACAGGGAAAGGAGGCCGCCGAACTACTATTTTGGGACAAGCATATTCCACGAATATGCTTGCCTCGTCAGCCCTAAGGGCACCCAAGGCACTCCTTTATAAGGAGAGGCTTGGACCCTGAGGAGGGGATCGAATCTTTAAGCACCGTTAGGCTGGGGAGATTCATCTTGTCCCCATGTATACAACTCGAGGAGCATTTGTAACCCATCAAGAGAGAAATAAAGATCATAACTTTGGCGGCTTGAGTGTAGACACAGTTGCATCTTCCCTCCCCAGATCCCACTAGCATCCATTGGCCCCATACTTTAGCCTGCCCATGGCATCTGCCGTGCCACCACCACGACATGCAATAAAATTGTGTGCTCCAATTCTCATAGTTAAGTCGCGGCATCCCGCGCTAGCTATCATATCTCCTCCAGGTGAGCTTACTCTAATAGACTCTTTCATAGACTCCGTAGGTAACTTATACTTATCCAAAAATGCCCTTGATATGAATGAATGCGATGCACCAGTATCGAAAAGTATAAGTGCAGGGTGAGTGTTGATTGGAAACTTACCAATCACAAGATCAGGCTCATCTGGGATCTCCTCCACATTCATGTGGTTCACTGTGGCCTTCTGGTTGTTGGTTGGCTTCAGTCCTTTCTTCTCCGGACAGTTGTCCATAATATCCTTCCGCCACACTTGAAGCATGTCACCTCACTCAGATCCTTCTTCACAAAGCTGCGATCACGGTTGCGGTCATGTCCACTGTGTCCTCCAGAATGGTGAGTGTGTCCTCCCTTGTGGTTGTGGTGGTTGCTCTTGTGGCTATCATGGCAATGTCCATCGCCTCCATGGTGGTGGCGGTCATGGCTTCCATGGTGCCCATGGTCACTCCCTCCATGCTTGGAGTATCCATCATAAGAAGTGCGAGACTTGTGGTGAGAACCAGAATGGTGATTGTTGCTCTTCCTCTTGCGGCTTTCCACCTGCTTGTGTTTCACTTCCAAAATTCTGGCCTTGTCCATAAGATCCTGAAAAGTGGGACAATAAACCACTAGGAGCTGCACTAAAAGCTCATCACTGAGGCCATCCAGGAATCTCTCCCTCCTCTTTGCATCAGTGTCAACATCCTCTGGTGCATAACGAGACAAGTTGTTGAACTCCTCAATATACCCAGCCACGGTGCGGTTGGTTTGGCGCAAGTTGTGAAATTCCTTCCTCTTCAGGCTCAGAACTCCTGAAGATACGTGGTTGGTTCTGAAACCTTCCTCAAACATTGCCCAAGTCATAGTGTCCAGCGGGTGGGTGATCTAAAAAGTGTCCCACCACGAAGCAGTTGGTCCCTCTAGCAGGTGAGCAGCAAATCTCACCTTCTCGGTATCTGCGCATCCAACAGTTACCAGATCCTTGTTGACTGAATGCAACCAGTCGAGAGCAACCATCGGCTCCGTTGCAGTAGAAAACTTAGCTGGCCTTAGCCTCAGAAACCTAGTGATAGCACCTCCCTGAGGCTGGTTGTTCCCGTTGTTATTGTTGTTGTTGTTGTCGTTCTGAGCTTCCATGAACTGGGTCATAACTTGGGTCAGCTGTGCCTGAGCTGCCATGAGCTGCTCCAACTCAGTGGGTTGACGGCGGGGAGGCATCTGCGTTTTAGCACAGATAAGCTTAGAAAGAATCGATTACGAAAACAGGATTCTACCCATGCATTATGCCCAAACAACAACAAAACAATCATAGACAATCTCAAGCAAGCAACACATCAACAAACAAATGATCCAGCAACATCCCAGGGATTATCCTAGCAGTATATACCTACTTAAATAGTTCTTTAGAAGAGTTGGCAATAGTTATCTACACAATAGATCAACAAAGCATTAAAAACAGCAATCTGCCAAAACAGTCCAGCAGTGTTCACGAATTTTTCTACCTGACTTATACTCGTCAGAATTTTTTTTCTGATTTTGGTGTATACAGTACAGAGAGTTTAGAACCAGCCCTATTTTTTCAGATGTTTCCCAGATACCAGTAAAATATGAAAATTGCAAGATCGCTGTCGCCAGAAACCGCAACAGAATAACTCAGATATTAACCAAACTTGCCATAACTCTTCCATAAAATTCGCACAAATAATCCTGGGATATTGGAGTACACATAGGAGCAACTAAATACTCTTAAACTAACAGTAATTAAGTTTTACATCGATCGAGACTAATCCTAATGATTTTACCTAACGATGACTAATTGGTGGACTTCTATCTACTTCTTGAAGAGGTTGCGATAGGTCCTTGCACTCATGCGTTGGCGCTTCTGTCCACGATCCAACCATGGCGGAGGAGTGTACACCTCTCCTGAGTCATCACTTGAAATCTCAAACTCCACCTCTTCTGGATCCTCTTCTTCTTCATTCTCTGCTGCAGCTGCAACAGCTTCATCTCCTCCACCATCATCGTCTCCATCATCATCATCCTCGTCCTCATCATCATCATCGTTCCCACTGTCATCATCATCATCATCATCATTGTTGTTGTTGCCATCATCTCCATTGTCATCATACGAGGGTGGATTCAGCTGTGCTTGGAGAGCGGCAATCAGGGCTGCCATATTTCAATAGTCTGGTCCCTTTCCTAGACGGTCCCTTGCAACTGTTGTATGGTCTGGTTGTTTTCCTGCACAGTTCCATTAAGCTGAGCTATGGTTGCATCCCTGCCTACCAGGGCATTATTCAGAACATCCACAGCATCATGCAAGGTCTCTATCTCCAGTCCTTGGACCACCATACCATTGCTGGCAAAATCTGCTATCTCCTTTACCATCATCACTTTCTCAACTAGAGCTCCATTCTCCCTTTCCATATCCTCTATGTGCCTCCGACGGGGTGGCATGTTGTTCCTGTCGCCCGAGGTAACCACAACGTTCCCATCCTCATCACGCCTCCCATGGTCACGGTAGGGTGAGTCTGCTGGCAGCAGGTGTCGGACAAGATGGCACAGGCGAGACAGGGCTTCATGCAGGGCCAAATTTATTCCAAGTCCCCAGTTGCAGTATGTCTTAGTGTAGATCAGATGCACAGGGTTTGGCAAGGCCGCATCCTGAAGATGAAGGTGGTGATCTCCCATGCATCCTCGCCATATCCATAGGTGTACAGCCTTCTTCCCTTGAACATGGGCAGTGCCAATCCCAATGACTGCGAGAGGTGTGCTAACCGTCTTGCAATGGGCCTTGGTGACTCCATGGTTGCATACTCAGTCCTGACTTCTCCCATCTATCAATTAAAGAGGAAGGTGTGAGAATAGCATATGGTAAGAATTTACGAGGGTGAAAGGCATACGATAAATACAGATTTAATATAAGGTTTAATAATTCTATGGCTTCCCAATCCAAACCTAGGTCACGATCCTACAGTTGACACACGGGATCTGATACCATCTTGTAACACTACGGTTCTGAAAAGACCGTAGCTTCTATGTGACATGCCAATCCCTCGATCGGTTCATTGGCCCACAATAGAATAAGATGAATAACATAGCAAAATATCCGTGTATCAAAAATAACGAAGATCCAGAGTATCATTATTACATTAAAAGCTTAGCTCGAGGCTAGCTCAATGTTATTCAAGTAGCAACACAAATATAATAAATCCTCCATTCTTCAAATTTCCCACAAGCGAACAAGTGCCGAGTGGAGTACCATGGCCTAAATCGATTACTCAGAATCGGAATATCCTGCAACATGAAACGTAGCAGCCCTGAAGGGTCAATACATAGAATGTATGGCAAGTAGAGCTATTAAAGGAGACAATAGTGTTAACATCTACATGCATATTTGGCAAGTGGAGCTGTGGCTAGCTTGCATTTGCAATTACCTTGTCCTACTTTCATAAACAGTTTTTGATTTTATTTGAAAGATCCCAATTAAGTTAACCCAACAACATTAAAGCAATTATGAAATTGGAATGAGCGAGAAACATGTCATGGAATCAATATCAAGCAACTCAGACGTCTATAACCGGGGACACGACTAATCGATTAGATTATACACCCTGCAGGGATTAGTACACTTTACCCATGTGACTTGGCCAGCCCAGCTCGTACCATCACTCTCATTTTGGGTGATGATAGGGATAAGTCCAAGAAGAGACCGTTTGGGAAGTATCTCCCCAATCCCTACGCGCACCGGTCCAACCTACCAAAATTCTACATCTCTGGATACGGGGGTTCGAGTTACCACAACCTACTGAGTTCAACCAACCGCCCATTTCATTATTGGCATATGGTTGTACACATAAGCTATAAAATAAAGAAGCCAATCAATTTCTCTCGATACCTGGGTGCCTTTCCGCAATGATACCACCAAAAATTATCAATCCCATCACACCCAGGAGATTCATTGATTAAGTTGTTTTAGTTTCACAAACCAACACTTTTAGAAATAACTTATAGTGATGTAACCCAGCCCTCGTTCATCATAGCATGGCTAAGCACATCTACCAACGGTGGTTCATTTACAGGGAAAATCCTACCACATAATAGGACATAGCATAGCGATAGTATTACCCTACACATGCATCTACAAAATACACGACAATGCATTGAAAATAGTAGGATAACATCATGAACAAATTAGCATCTACTTGCCTTGGCTGTAGCGGTCGGAAGAACAATCCACACACGAGCAAGCATTGCACTCGTCACAATCTACACGATAAAATTGCAATCATAAACAAACCGTCCATAATCATATGCAAACAAGGATGATGCAGAATGCATGCATGACAAGTGGATTGATGCTACAGAAGCATCACATAATCTTATTCAGTATAGCTACTGTATGCATGCATGGAAATTATTTTTAGCGCAAAGAAAACAAGCATGCAATTTATAATGCTCAATAATAGAGCAAGAAACTAAATAATTCACCAATGCTAACATACTGTTTGTAAAATCTTGGAAAACTTCTACTGTGTAGGCAACTCTAAATAGAAACAGTACCAATTGGAATTTCTCAAAAAGGATTTATATAACTCCCTGAGTAATTAAAATACTGCAGTAAGACTTTAAATAGATTCTGCAAAAAATATTACTGTAAGCCTAACTTTTTAATTCACTTTGAGATTCTCCTTGTTCTACTTATTCCAGAGACATCTTATTTGCAATTTTTGGAGTTACAGAACTTATCCTATGAATTTATTACTCTAAAAAGAGCATTAACTCATTTAATTATTCAGGACAAAACCTTGCTGTAAAAGTGCAAAACAATGTTACAGCAAGATTCTACACGAGACACTGATTATACACATATTTTATTTGCAATTTTTGGGCCAGTAGATCTAAAGATATGAATTTTACAAGTTTTAGTTATTTTCTGCCAATTAAATCGAATTAAAACCTAAACAGTCAACCTTGACTATTGACTCGGCCCACGTGGCAGCTGACGTGGCGCTGACTGGGTAGCGCCCTGGGCTGACTTTTCAACGGTCCCTCTGGACCGTTCGATCGAGATCAAGTGGCCGGGGAGGCACGCGAAGGGAGGGCTCACCGGCGGCGTCGGGTGGCGTCGGGGGCGGCGGTTCCGACGAGTCCCGGCGGCGGATGGGCGCCGTACGGGGTCGGGGGCGTGGCGGCGGAACTTCTCGTGGCGGCGGCGGCGGTAGGCGGGCAAGGTGGTGACGGCGGCGTCCAGCTGGAGCGGCGGCGGTGTCGGTGGCGTGGGCGTGCTCCTGCGGGGAGGGGAAGAAGGAGGGGGTCAGCGGCGGCTGGGCGAGGTCGCGGTGTAGAGAGGGGGGATAGGCGCGCGGCGGCGAGCTCTTACCGCGAGAAGGCGGCGGCGGTGGGTAACTCCGGCGAGAAATCGCCGGAGATTGAGGGCGCGAAAGAGGGAGAGGGTTTAGGGGTTGCGTAGAGGAGGGGCTAGGGTATAAGGGGGAGGTCGCGGGCGGCGCTGGGTCGTGGCCGAAGTCGGCCTCGGCGTCCTGCGTTCGGCCGGCTCCTTGACAAAGCGGCCCACCGGTGGCTGGCCGCGTGAGCAGCGCGGGTGGCCGGCCGCTGGCCGCTGGCGCTGGGTCATGACCTAGCAGTGGCTGGTGCGCTGCTTCTCTCTTTTTTATTCCTTTTTCTTTTCTTTTTCTCAGATGAATTTCTTGACTGAAATTTGACAAAAACTGTCTAGATTTTAGGCAAAAATTCAGATTCGCATAACTTTTGCTACGGAGCTCCGTATTGGGCGAATCAAAGTGCTACGGGTTCGTGGCAGAACCCTCTATACACCTGAGCCATCCATACACCCAAAAAATATAGCTTTTGACAGAGGCATGGTAAAATCAAGCGCCCAAGTGTAGGTGTAAAAATGCAAATGCAGGTGGTGTGTTTTGCCAAAATCTTTTCAAACTGAAATATTGCAAGGATGAGCATGATGCAATGCCATGAATGATATGTAGTACCAAATCTAAAATTTGGGATGTGACAATTAGGTGATGGAGATGGCGGTGAAGATGCTGAAGAGGGCAGCGGCAGCGGCGCCGGCGGCGCGGGGGACTCCTTCCCTGCCGTCGGTATCGTCGGTATCATAGGGGAGCACTGCCCCTTAGCCCCATTTATTCATGGCTTCTTGGCAGCCCTCGCCCATGGATATGAGATCCATGGGGGAGGAAAAACGTGGCTTTGGTGGCTGCAAATTCATGGGTGGAGGTGTCTCCCATGAATTAGGTTTCCTCCCTTTATATAGCTTATCGGATTCCCATCACCCCATCTTGGGCTTCAGTATCTGTATGGACTCGGAATCAGCTAATTTATATCCAGAATGATTGTCACAAAATTTTCTACAAATTTTTAGTTGAAGAGTTTTCCGTTTGACACCATCTTCGATCGGAAACGTGACCATCTTCAAAAAGAGTTCTGAGACATATTTCTGGAAAATCTCAATTTGACTCCAACAAGGGTTCCACTTGTATTCTTGATAATTCGTACACATCAAAGTGTAAAACAAAAACATTGTGCACTTTTGCAACTATTAGTAGGTTAGTCCAAATAACTCATGAACTTTATATAAAAAAGTGTCAAAATCATAATAATAACATAAAACCATTAAAAAGTATAGATACGTTATGGACATATCATCCGGCGCTAGGTTTTAGAGGGAATGAATCGGTACACTGGCATAGGGATAGGGACAGGCTCAGTAGTGTTTGATCAGACCAAAAAAAGTTGGGTAGTTGTTGGACAGGTAGTGACTATGTCAGGGGTAGTTTGGTCTGCTTGAAACAAAACTAATGGAACCATGTAACAGAAGGAACGATAGTGTCATATAAGGCATAAAAATTTACACCTAGTGTTAAATAAGGAAGTCAAAATTTTCTAGTTTCATATAAGGAATCATATTTGAGAGTAGTGTCAAATAAGGAATTTTCTCGACTGGATTGGCTTTGTGTTGGTCTGGAGAGCTCGCGTCCGGGCGCTTCCTCCTCTTTTCTTCCCTGGCCCGCAAGCGAGTGGCTAGAAAGAGCGGTTGCCCCAAATCTATGTCCACCCTTTCCCCTCTGTGTCGCCACTCCCCAGTGACACCGTCTCCAGCCTATTTCTGGCCATCCCCTAAACCTATGCTGACACATGCATGTGTCGCCGCCCATTCATCACCATCCCCGCGGGCTCTCTAGCCGATGTTGTGCCCATAGGCTCCAGCTCATGTCCACACGGAAGCGCCCAAGACGTTTTCGGTCAATTGCACGGCCGAGGCCAATGGCAACTAGATCGATCTTCATCAAATTATTCTTCAAGCATGTGGTGGACACATCATCGGACGACGACTCCGAAGGTAATATGAAGTTGCTGATGATCGCAACCACCCTTATCCACGACCACGCTGAGAGCATGCAACTCGTCTGCCGGGGCTCGGTGAAGGCACACAAGGCCAACTTGAAGCATGATCGAGAAGGTGGCCATGAAAAGTTGTAGAAGCAATACTTCCATAACCGCTATACCTAGAGCATACAATTCGTCGTTGATTTTGGATGTCAAGGAGTTTTGTTCTTGAAATTTCTTGATGGCGTGAGGGAGTTCTATTTGTACTTCGAATGCAAGAACGATTGGGCTAGTATGCTTGGCTTCACTTGTTATCAGAAATGTTCCTCAACTATTCACATTCTTGCATATGGAGTCTCTAGCGATCTTGTGGATGAGTATATGTGCATGAGTGAGAGCACTTGCCTTGAGTGATGTACAAGTTCTGCAAAATGGTGATTGCGGTTTTCAATGATGTTACCTGAGAGAGCCAAATGTTGAACACACTGTCCGCCGTATGTCCATCAGTGATAAGAGGGGGTTTCCTGGGATTCTCAAAAGCATGGATTGCATGCATTGGGAGTAGAGACACTGTCCTTTTGCTTGGCATGGGCAATATGGTGGTCATGTGAATGGTGCACACTGATACTGAGGCAATTGCATCCGAAGATCTTGGATATACATGGCAAGTATAACAATAATTTCAACATGCTCGACTACATGCATGTATTCTCTAGGCTTATGGAAAGCAATGCTCCGGTGCTTCACTATAAGATCATGGGTCATCCCTATGCCAAATGATATTATATAGATGATTGCATCTATCCTAACTGGTCCACACTTGTGAAGATAATCCGTGACAATGGTGATGATAAATGTGCGAGGTTTGCCAAGTAACAAGAGGATTGTAGGAAGGATATGGAGCGGGCATTTGGTGTGCTTCAATATCGGTGGGCTATTGTTCGACAGCTGCTAGAACATGAAGCAATGAAATTAGATGGGAGGTGATGACCGCTTGTGTGATCATGCACAACATGATCATTGAGCATGATCGTGATGATGTGCTCTATAACATGGGATGGGAATTTGAGGGTCAACTTGTTCAACCGATGCTAGAGCCAGCTTTCATCGATGAGTTCCTCCATGTGCACCATGAGATCCATGACCACAAGATAATTTTATCGAGCACATGTGGGATAACATAGGAAGCCTCTAGGAATCTCCTCAAATTTATTTATTTGTTAGCTATATTTGCTCGTGAACTATATTTATTTTTGAACAATGTTGTGTATTTGCTTTCAAACTATTTAATTTATTTGATTTATGATTTTTTTCTTATTCAAATGGTTGACTTCGTACAAATTATGGCCAAGAATGGCCAAGTTGGGCGTGTCTGGAAAAATGGGTCAAGCCATTGGGGGCACACCGAAACCTGGCCTGGGCCGGCCAGAGGCTATTTTGTTGTCCGCGAGCTGGCCCGAGTAGATTGTTTCAGACACATTCGCTATCCAAAATGGTTCATCCCTATGGAGATTCCCTAACCACCACCGAAGACAACATTCAGACTATAAAAGAGATTCTCCAAAAGCAACGCCTCCAAGAAGAAAACAATGCAAAAGCATTGCCATTGACAAGATTTTAATTTTCCGCCTAGATAAAGTCCGATTTCACCCAAACAATAATGTCTTCAACAAGGACATTGTTAGATACAACCAACAAAGGCCAGACCTTAGGTTTTCACCCTCGGAATCATGACTCTGTACTTGAGAGGCACCACAAAAAATACAGTCTTTCAGTGTATCCACCCGCGTTTACGGAGGCCGTTTTTACAAGCCACCAAACACCCGACACATAGTATTCATCACATCTAATGCACCCTTCCACCAAAACTTTTGGACCTACAATCATAAGCGTCATGACTTTCTCCACCTCTATAAGTGGCATAGGAATATGGACTTGGACATGTTCCTTGGCACCAATAAGAAACTAAAGCTCCACGCCACACCCTTTTGAACCTGTGTTGGTTGATAACATGGGATCGGCTTGAGCCTTCCAATTTAGGTATCCAGGGGCAACATACGCAAATCCATATAGATTTCTGTCGAGGAAGACCAGAACACGTTGTCGACCAGAACAAAGATTTCGGCATTCGGCATAAAAGACGACTTGGTGGAAGACGATCGCTAGGGCCAAACCACCATTATTAAAAAGCAGAAGCCAGCATCCCCCACGCCGCCCACATTTAGATCTAGACCTGTAAACAATGGTCACTAGCGATGCATCGTGCCACCCATATAGCGGAGGCCCTTGGCTCTACGCCAACCATGGAAGAAGACGTGGGCCAGCCACTAGGTACGTGTAGAGAAAGGCGAGGAGGGCCAAGAACAACATGAAAATGTCGATATGGAGAGGGAGTGAGATAGTCCCTCGATAATCGACCCCAACTTCGAGAGGTGGTTGGATCTCTTCTGCACAAATTGCAGGGATGAGTAGTAGTACAATGTTTAGTCGATGATCTTTTAGCTATGTGTTTTAATTATTGAACTATCTATGTTTCCATGCATCGGACTATTTATGTTTGAGTGTATCGAACTATCTTGTTTCAGATGGTGCTTTGTGTTCTTTATTCTATTTTAGGTCATCTGGACTTTTACTAGTGCCCTATTACAAATCATTTGGAATAGCTGCCTTATTTCAGAAAAACTACCAAAGTGGTGCCCTATACTACTTTTCATGTGCCCTATTTTCCATCATGTGTTGGAGATGCTCTAGGCGTGGAGTGCCTCGTCCCTATGGTGTGGCTATTAACTTCCATGTCCAAGTTTCCAGGTTAATTTTTTATTAAAATTTGGAATGAATTCATGTCAGTAAAATATTTTGTCAAGGAAAATATTAAACCTAATTTCTATTTCTTTCCTGCGCACACTCGTGTCTTACAAAGTGCCCAGGCCTCACGCTCGTTGGATCATGATCAGGCGGCGGGGACAGTAGCGACGCAAGCATCTGAAACAGACTCAAGCCAGCTCGTCCTTATGCCCCGCATCGCTCTCCCCCACATAACTCTCCTCGTTCTCCACCGCCAAATTCTCCCTCGTTGGTAGCGAGATGTCCGGCCGGAAGACGCATCTAGCTAGGGGGGGATGGTGTCAGGGTCATTCCACTGATTTTAGGGGCTCTAGGGTGATACGATACCAAGATTCTCTTATTTACAATGGTAAAGTTTCCTAGGGTCAAGTGGGGCCATTGCCCCCCTATCTCAGAAACCGCTTTTGCCTAATATGTACACTATTTTTTAAAGATTACTCGAAGTTTAAGCATAATCCTCAACAATGTTTACCTTCACCACTTGTTTACACAAAAATAAAAATAAATATTAATATTCACCAGAGAAATATACAATGTAATGCAATAGCAAATTTAATAATTCGTACATTTGATACATCCATGGTCTTTGAAATCTCGGTGAACACAATCAAAACTACATATTCTATTGATCGATCAAACTATATACCATGATTCTTATTTCTACCAATTTTTTATTATCTGCATGTCTATATAAATATGTAACTCTAAAATATTTACGCCCTATTCCATGAGACTGAGGGAGTAGTTGACACTAAATTAATTATAATATGGAATATACGGCCTCTTGAACATATGATGGGCACAAGTACAACTATTGGGAATCGGAGGAGAGTTATTTGTGTTATGGTAGAGTTATGTGATTGCGCCATTAGTCTCTAGTAATGGATACTCACAACTTTGGAAAAGCACATTAGACCTGGACTCATGTGCTCTTTCAAAGTTGTGAGTATTCATTAGTGGAGACCATGATTTCTTTTGATGCCATGATTTTTATCTAGCCTTCCTAAATATGAAGGTGTTCAAGAAAGGTAGAGATAAATCGAGAGTAATTTAGAGATGTTGTAGTATATTTTTAGGGTAAGATCAGTCCAAGTAGAGACATGGTAGACTCTATCTTGAACCATCCGTATTTTCTAAAATTATTCTGAATTGTTAAACCTTATTAGTAGAAGTGTAGTCTTACGCCGGGCCTCTACTTCCTGGGGGCCCTAGGGTGAGCACCCCTCTGCCCTATCCTATGGGTCGGCCCTGGATGGTGTACTGTTCGTTGGAGAAGTAAGGGAGACACGTCGACGTCAAGGAAGCACGGATCGACGCGCCTGAGGGAGGTGGCCGTGGTATGAGGGGTCGGCAGAGCAGCACCTGTGGCGCAGACCCGCGGATCGGTGCTTCCGAGGTCCGGGGTTTTCCATGGTGATGATCAACGACGGAAGAGCACCCGTTGGGTGTTGCTGCATCCACATCTTAGAGCTCTAATGTTAATGGTGAGTTCTGAAGGACGCCTCCTCTTTTCCCCTTTTTTTGCTCTGGCGTTTTACCGGAGTGGCGCTGAAGTTTTGCTCTACTATTAGCTTACCCTGCCAACCCCTCCCAATTCGACCATGTTAGTGCTGTTAAGGTTCAAGGATTGTATAGTAGTACTATTTTCGATTTTGTATTCATATATGTAGTCCATTTAGAAGCGCATTATTGAACTGTATAGAATCTTCTGATGCACATTTGGACATCTGATTTCATGTTTTTTGAACAGTATTGGATCATCTAATTCAGCTTTGATATATCAATTTGTTAGTCCACTTTTATGTTTAGTTTAGAATGTAGGTTTGTCAATTTTCTTCTAGCTCAATTCAGCCCACTAATTGACGTGTCCGAGGCAGACGACCACGACGAGAGTCGTCGGTGAGGGTGAATTGGCGGCACGGCCTCGCAAATCGATGCGTATGAGGCGGGTCTATGCTCAGAGGTTGTAACACCCTCGGAATCGGACCTATGCAAATTTGGGCAAAATTCACCAAACCCGCATAGAAACGATTCAAAGGTGCCCACCAGGCACTTTCGTGCGGGTGGAAAACGAAGTAATAACATCACACAACAGTCCTCGACGGGACCCACAGAACAGATATATATATAAGCGACTCCATGAGTCAAGAATACAGATATAATATACAAAGAGCCAAATCACCTTGAAACGATATAGCGTCCAGCTACGGACAAGATGCAAATGGGGCTAAGAGCCCTGAAGAATAACCAATGGCGTCCATAACCCTGCCCAGGCCAAGCCGGAAGGGTAACCACCTTCGGCGTCGATCTCAAAACCTGCTTAACAAAGGGGCGACAAAGGGCAAAGCAGAAAACAAAGAAGGAGCGTCGATCGAGGCCAAGACAGCGAGGCTAGAATTCGCGGTCCTCGCCTACATAGGTATGGTGGATCGAAAGGCGGCAAGCATGCACTAAACAACCTATAGAGACTCGATACAACTGGCGGTTATCAGAGAGGGGTAAGATAGACCTATTCGGATCCGACCTGAAGCTAACACCAAACAAACCCATCCTGGTGTTTCCCCCTCGAGACCAAACGAGGAAGTCAACCGAGGAACTCACACAGTTGGCAGTTTTATTTATTCGGTTATAGTTGCGGCACTTTACTAGTCAAGTTTAGATAATCGTCCTGATAAAGTAAACAGTGGGCACTTTTAGTTAACCATTCCGTGATAGTTGCAACAATTACTAATCAAATACAGATAGCATGATATAATCCCAAAACCCAGCAGTTGTTGGTACTTTTATTCAGCCAATTCGTTGTAGTTGCATTACTTACTAGTCAGATACATTTGTCGCAAGCGACAACCAACAAGCAATGGTGGGCAGTATTAATTAGCCATTCCATTATAGTAGAGCTAATTACTAGTCATTATAAGTCAAATTTATAGCGGTAAACTTTAGTTATGCTTGTCTATGATCGAGATACTGTGCTCCAAGTCGTCCATATCCGCGGACACGGCTTTCAGAAAGTTTTAACCCGGCCGGGGTGCACCAATAGCAACACACGCTCGATCAACCTCGGAAAAACCAATTCAAAACCCAACGAGGCTTTCACGACTGAACAATCACAGGATTCAGAAATATTTCAGGGGGCCACCCCTTAGAGTAGAATCCATAGCGAGTAAGCAAGCTCCGAGACGGCCTCAAGGTTATGGAGACGGCTGTGAACGACTGGGAACCCGAAAGTGTGGCTGGGCTTGTCGACACCGCGGAAACGGGCCATTATGTCCTAAACAGTACAGTGTGCTCCTCGCACAATCGTAAATAAAGCAGTAAAACATGGCATAAGTACAGGATCGTAAATAAAACCTCAAACTAGTTTGTGGCCCCAAGAAATAAGTCTGAATCAAGCTCTGGCTCAGGGGGGTCCCATATACCTCCCGGATGTGGATAGCGCGCAAAATCAAGGAACAGGTATCAAGAACTCGGGGTCTTACGGGACACAAGTGGGCGTTCGGAAACCAAATATTATCTATCACCCACCGATGCCTCTGCTTATTCAATTTTAGTTGTTAACAGAAAATAAAGTTAACAATTAAGTAAAACTAGAATCATCTCCAACATCAACATGCGGCAATACATCAGCAACTGTGGCATATGACGACACCCCCAAAGAATATAGCAAGCGGCGACGCAAGACCAACTAGCTACCAAACAACAGCAATAGGGTGTGTCCAAGGCAATATACTCGGTAGGGAAATCACAGGTACGGAAACTAAAGCATCGCAACTCAGATAGCAATAGATCAACAGGCGGGAATAAAGACTATAAAAGTAAGATAGGTAGAAAGGGGGGGGAATGCTCGCCTGAAAACATTGTCGAAGGTTTTTCCCGAAGATCGGGGCGAAGCTCACATCAACTCAGCGGCCTTATCCGCGAAGAAGCAAAACACTAGAAGAAACACCGGATGCACTATTTAATACAACGGCAGAAGATCGGCATGATGCATGCATGATGTATGACATGGCAAAGGTGCGATGCAATTAGGTCATATTAAGCGGAACCGGGGTCCCGACAATAAGCATATGGTTCCAGTTATTTAGCTACCCCGCAATTTAAATGTGGTTTAACAAGGCAGAATATATCACCGGTTTCTACAAGTTTAAATGAGGCCAATATGAGACTAGATTTGCCAGCATATGGGGCCCATATTTAATTATTAGGTGAATCGGCAAAAGGCCCCAAACCACATGATAAGATGCATGCATGAACAATTATTATGCGTCAAGTTGTTATTATGTTATAAAATAGGGTTCGAGGAAAAGGGGTCCACACTTTAGGGTCTCGACGGACTTGGGGTTCCGGGGTTGGTCTCGGGGTCCAGGGTTCGACGAAACGTTCTCGGGCTCCGGGGTCGTTCTCGGATATCGGGGTAGTTCTTGTCGCGTCCGGGATCTTCGGGTCATGTCGACGATCATGGCGTTCGGGAAGATGTACTCGGCGTTCTACGGTTCCACGTCGACGGCCTTGGCTTCCTTGATGGAGAACTTGGGGTGTCCGTGTCGGGGTTCTCGGCTTCCGGGTTCTCGCGTCAGGAGTGAAGTATTGACGTACTCGAGGAGGTACTTTCCGTAAGTGTCTTCGTTCCGTCGGCGATGATCCGTCGTCCGATGGCGGGTCTCCAGGGTCTTGACGGCTTCGGGTCCGAGAGGGAGATCTTGGCGTCTGGGTCTCCGCGTTCGGGTGAAGCACTTGGCGTTCCGGGAGGAAGAACTTGTCGTTCCACGACGACCTTGGCGGCTTCGGATCCGGGTCTGGGCGTGGCCTTTGGATCGCCGGGAGCGGGCTTCGCGGTCGGTCATCGGTCGGACGGAGATCTTGGCGTCGAGAGTCTCGGTGGGATCGGTCTTCGAGGTACAGGACGAAGATCTTGGCAATCCGAGGGGGTTCGGCTCGCCGAGATCGGTCTTCGAGTGGCCCTTGCTCCACTTATTACCCCTGTCCATCGGGAAGGTCTGGTTGCGCAGCGTCACATCGCACGACACAAGACGACGTCGACGTTGTCGAGTTGCGGCACCACCATCCACATCGACGACCAACTCCAAAACAACTGGACGCCAAACTGAACACAAACGCTAAAAATGCAGGCTCTGGTCGAGGTTAACTGCAGCACAACACGCAGGCACACAGACGAGGCGAGGTCCTGTGCTCGGGCAGAGGTCCGACGCCGGGGAGAAGACGGGCGGTGCGGTCGCGCCGGGGCGGTGCTCGCGGGGTCGACGGAGGAGCTCGATGGCGGAGCGGCGGCGGAGGGTCGGCTCATGCCGGGCGGCAGCGGCTTCAGAAGCAGGCGTCGGCGCACGGGAGGCTCGGAGGACGGTGGCCGGGCGGCGGCAGCACGCTGATCGGGAGGGGTTGCATGTGAGGCGGCGGCGGCACGGGTGAGGAAGGAGCTCACATGGCGGGCGGGGCGCCGTGCGTTGCGAGGAGGCGGGGGGCGGAGGCGGAAAGCGGCTGCAGATGGCGGGTGAGCGGAGAAGGGAGCGGGAGGCGGTTCTTCTCGGCCTCGTGAGGCGGTGGGGAAACCTGGCGCGGTGGGGATGAGGAGGTGTGGGCGAGGTGCTGCGGAAGAGGAAGAAAGAGGAGAAGGGTCATGGGGACAGGGGAAGCTTCCGGGCGGGAGTCTGGTGGGGAGCTCCGGCGAGGTCATGGGAGGCGCGCCTGGGCGAGGGAGGGACTGCTGGGCGAGGCGGAGGCGGCGGGTCTGGGAGGCGGTTGTGGGAAGAAAGGTGAGGAGAGAGAGAGGCGGGGCCATTGGCAGTGGGTCCCGGTGGGCCAGGCGCTGTGGGGAGGGATCTGGGTGCGTTGCGTGCGTGGCCAGAGTTGGGTGGAGCGTGTGGGGTGTGGGAGGCGGACTGGTTGGTGGTGGGGCGTGTGTGGTGGAAAGGAGGGTTGGGGGAGTGGGTTTGACCAAGATGACGTGGCAACTATTGATTGGAGGGAGGGATGAGATGGGCTGATGTGGCGGTAGGACATTGGTGGGGGTGATGTGGATCTAGGGGGTGGGTAGGATAGTGGGTAAGTCTAGGATTTAGGATCGGTGTAGTTGGACCGACTTTTAAAATCTGGCGATCGTTGGTCGGTTGCCTTGGTCTGCCCCGGCCAAAAATAAATAAATATTTTATTCGATTTAAACGGGCCGTTTGCAAACCGATAGCGGCCAAAACAAAATATTCCGGGGACCCGGTTTGGCGTTTGAATAAAAGACGGGGCGTTTTAGAAAATAAAACGGCTTGGCGAAAATAGTTTTTGACAAACAATGCATGATGATGACGATACAATGCACAAATTCAACGCGATTTTCTAGTAGTGGTTTTGCGGGATGCCACAATTCGACACCACTAACAAAGGATCTCGCCCTCGAGATCCGCCTCATGGTACCGGAAGGAAGGTCGGCGTTCTCCGTCTTCTCACTTCGTGTAGATCTTCGCGACACCATTAACGAGGTTTCTTCTTCATCTTGAAAACGGCGACACCACCAACAAAGGATCGTTGCTCCTGATCGTCGCGAGAGCACTCCGGTAACAAAAGGTCAAAGGTAGAGGTATCGCAATAAAGCCACCACTAACTTCCGTGGACGGAGTCAATTGCTGGATCCACTGCCTCGACGTACAAGAGCGAATGATAAGAGCAGTGGTAGGGTAGCTAATCCATCCCACACTCAAACCATTACTCTGCACACGAATAGGCGGATTAAGCAACCTACTCTCGGAATTAGACTGAAGATCTTCTTAGGCGGTATCCGGAACAAAGATATGATGCCCGCAGAAATCGTATGAAAGACACACTGATTAGGTTCCGCGATGGTTCCATTGGCATGAACAACACATGCTCAAGGTATACTCCAACTTCACCAAAGCTCGTCCTTCTCATATGTTTTTCAACGACACTGATATCCAGCAGGGAACACATATGGACAAAGAGCTCAAGGACAAAAGATCGGATGTAGGGCACAACAGACAAGTTGCAGGTTGATGATCGTAGCACCTCCGTTACAAAAAGGAGAAGCGAAACCCTAAAGGTACGACGGACACCCAACCACGAGAATTCCTGGACTCGAAGAGAGAGAAGAGAGCAGATTCAAAACACGTTGAGGTAAGAGGAGAATAGCAGAGGGGTAAGGAGTAAAATCAGACCTAACCAGAACTATCCAACCGATTTTCAAAAATAGTTTTGACACTCTACTTCGGCCGTTAGCTAGGTTATCCTACAGGCTGGACTTGTGGGGTATCGCAACTGCTGTGCTCTGATACCACTCTGTAACACCCTCGGAATCGGACCTATGCAAATTTGGGCAAAATTCACCAAACCCGCATAGAAACGATTCAAAGGTGCCCACCAGGCACTTTCGTGCGGGTGGAAAACGAAGTAATAACATCACACAACAGTCCTCGACGGGACCCACAGAACAGATATATATATAAGCGACTCCATGAGTCAAGAATACAGATATAATATACCAAGAGCCAAATCACCTTGAAACGATATAGCGTCCAGCTACGGACAAGATGCAAATGGGGCTAAGAGCCCTGAAGAATAACCAATGGCGTCCATAACCCTGCCAGCCAAGCCGGAAGGGTAACCGCTAACGGCGTCGATCTCAAAACCTGCTTAACAAAAGGTGCCGACAAAGGGCAAAGCGAAAACAAAGAAGAGCGTCAAGATCGAGGCCAAGACACGGCGAGGCTAGAATTCGGCGGTCCTCGCCTACATAGGTATGGTGGACTGAGCGGCAGCGGCAGCATGCACTAAACAACCTATAGAGACTCGATACAACTGGCGGTTATCAGAGAGGGGTAAGATAGACCTATTCGGATCCGACCTGAAGCTAACACCAAACAAACCCATCCTGGTGTTTCCCCCTCGAGACCAAACGAGGAAGTCAACCGAGGAACTCACACAGTTGGCAGTTTTATTTATTCGGTTATAGTTGCGGCACTTTACTAGTCAAGTTTAGATAATCGTCCTGATAAAGTAAACAGTGGGCACTTTTAGTTAACCATTCCGTGATAGTTGCAACAATTACTAATCAAATACAGATAGCATGATATAATCCCAAAACCCAGCAGTTGTTGGTACTTTTATTCAGCCAATTCGTTGTAGTTGCATTACTTACTAGTCAGATACATTTGTCGCAAGCGACAACCAACAAGCAATGGTGGGCAGTATTAATTAGCCATTCCATTATAGTAGAGCTAATTACTAGTCATTATAAGTCAAATTTATAGCGGTAAACTTTAGTTATGCTTGTCTATGATCGAGATACTGTGCTCCAAGTCGTCCATATCCGGACACGGCTTTCGAAAGTTTTAACCCGCCGGGTGCACCAATAGCAACACACGCCGATCAACCTCGAAAACCAATTCAAAACCCAACGAGGCTTTCACGACCGAACAATCACAGATTCGTAAATATTTCAGGGGCCACCCTTAGAGTAGAATCCAACGGAGTAAGCAAGCTCGAGACGGCCTCAAGGTTATGGAGACGGTCAGAACGATCGGGAACCCGAAAGTGTGGCTGGGCTTGTCGACACCGCGAAACGGGCCATTATGTCCTAACAGACAAAGGTGCTCCTCGCAATCGTAAATAAAGCAAAGAAACATGGCATAAGTACAGGATCGTAAATAAAACCTCAAACTAGTTTGTGGCCCCAAGAAATAAGTCTGAATCAAGCTCGCTCGGGGGTCCCATATACCTCCCGGATGTGGATAGCGCGCAAAATCAAGGAACAGGTATCAAGAACTCGGGGTCTTACGGGACACAAGTGGGCGTTCGGAAACCAAATATTATCTATCACCCACCGATGCCTCTGCTTATTCAATTTTAGTTGTTAACAGAAAATAAAGTTAACAATTAAGTAAAACTAGAATCATCTCCAACATCAACATGCGGCAATACATCAGCAACTGTGGCATATGACGACACCCAACAGCAATATAGCAAGCGACGCGCAAGACCAACTAGCTACCAAACAACAGGCAATAGGGTGTCCAAGGCAATATCTGACTGCAGGGGAAATCACGGAAACTAAAGCATCGCAACTCGGATAGCAATAGATCAACAAAGGGAATAAAGACTATAAAAGTAAGATAGGTAGAAAGGGGGGGGAATGCTCGCCTGAAAACATTGTCGAAGGTTTTTCCCGAAGATCGGGGCGAAGCTCACATCAACTCAGCGGCCTTATCCGCGAAGAAGCAAAACACTAGAAGAAACACCGGATGCACTATTTAATACAACGGCAGAAGATCGGCATGATGCATGCATGATGTATGACATGGCAAAGGTGCGATGCAATTAGGTCATATTAAGCGGAACCGGGGTCCCGACAATAAGCATATGGTTCCAGTTATTTAGCTACCCCGCAATTTAAATGTGGTTTAACAAGGCAGAATATATCACCGGTTCGCTACACAAGTTTAAATGAGGCCAATATGAGACTAGATTTGCCAGCATATGGGCCCCACATTTAATTATTAGGTGAATCGGCAAAAGGCCCCCAAACCACATGATAAGATGCATGCATGAACAATTATTATGCGTCAAGTTGTTATTATGTTATAAAATAGGGTTCGAGGAAAAGGGGTCCACACTTTAGGGTCTCGACGGACTTGGGGTTCCGGGGTTGGTCTCGGGGTCCAGGGTTCGACGAAACGTTCTCGGGCTCCGGGGTCGTTCTCGGATATCGGGGTAGTTCTTGTCGCGTCCGGGATCTTCGGGTCATGTCGACGATCATGGCGTTCGGGAAGATGTACTCGGCGTTCTACGGTTCCACGTCGACGGCCTTGGCTTCCTTGATGGAGAACTTGGGGTGTCCGTGTCGGGGTTCTCGGCTTCCGGGTTCTCGCCGAGTGAAGTATTGACGTTTCGAGGAGGTACTTTTCACAAGTGTCTTCGGTTCCGTGCCGATGATCCTGTCGTCCGATGGCGGGGTCTCCAGGGTCTTGACGGCTTCGGGTCCGAGAGGGAGATCTTGGCGTCTGGGTCTCCGCGTTCGGGTGAAGCACTTGGCGTTCCGGGAGGAAGAACTTGTCGTTCCACGACGACCTTGGCGGCTTCGGATCCGGGTCTGGGCGTGGCCTTTGGATCGCCGGGAGCGGGCTTCGCGGTCTCGGTCATCAGATCTGTGACGGAGATCTTGGCGTGCCGAGAGTCTCGGTGGGATCGGTCTTCGAGGTACAGGACGAAGATCTTGGCAATCCGAGGGGGTTCGGCTCGCCGAGATCGGTCTTCGAGTGGCCCTTGCTCCACTTATTACCCCTGTCCATCGGGAAGGTCTGGTTGCGCAGCGTCACATCACACGACACAAGACGACGTCGACGTTGTCGAGTTGCGGCACCACCATCCACATCGACGACCAACTCCAAAACAACTGGACGCCAAACTGAACACAAACGCTAAAAAAAATGCAGGCTATGGTCAAGGTTAACTGCAGCACAACACGCAGGCACACAGACGAGGCGAGGTCCTGTGCTCGGGCAGAGGTCCGACGCCGGGGAGAAGACGGGCGGTGCGGTCGCGCCGGGGCGGTGCTCGCGGGGTCGACGGAGGAGCTCGATGGCGGAGCGGCGGCGGAGGGTCGGCTCGCGGCCGGCGGAGCGACGGGCGAAGCCGGGCAGGGCGCGCGGGAGGCTCGGAGGACGGTGAGCGGGCGACGACGCTGTCGGGAGGGTTGCAGGCGGGCGGCAGCACGGGTGAGGAAAGGAGCTCATGCGGCGGCGCGCTGTGCTCGCGAGCGCGGCGGCGCTGCATGGACGGAGGAGGCGGGGCGGAGCGAGCGCGCAGATGGCGGGGTGGAGAAGGGAGCGGGGAGGCGGTTGCTGCGGGCGCTGAGGCGTGGGGGAACTGGCCATGGTGGGGATGAGGAGGGTGAGCGGGCGCGGGGTGCTGCGGCTGGAAGAGGAAGAAAGAGGAGAAGGGTCATGGGACAGGGGAAGCTTCCGGGCGGGTCTGTGGCTGGGGAGCTCGTGGCGAGGGCAAGGCCGGGAGGGCGCCTGGGGCGAGGGAGGGGACTGCTGCGGGCGAGGGCAGAGCGGCGGCCACGGGCGGTCTGCGGGGAGCGGTTGTGGGGAAGAAAGGTGAGGGAGAGAGAGAGGGCGGGGCCCGCGGCAGGGGTGGGTCCCGCGGTGGGCCAGGAGCGCGCGGCAGGGGGGAGGGATCTGGGTGCGTTGCGTGCGTGGCCAGAGTTGGGTGGAGCGTGTGGGGTGTGGGGAGGGGCCGGACTGGTTGGTGGTGGGCGTGTGTGTGGTGGAAAGGAGGGTTGGGGGAGTGGGTTTGACCAAGATGACGTGGCAACTATTGATTGGAGGGAGGGATGAGATGGGCTGATGTGGCGGTAGGACATTGGTGGGGGTGATGTGGATCTAGGGGGTGGGTAGGATAGTGGGTAAGTCTAGGATTTAGGATCGGTGTAGTTGGACCGACTTTTAAAATCTGGGGCGGTCGTTCGGGTCGGTTGGCCCGTTCGACTGCCCCGGCCAAAAATAAATAAATATTTTATTCGATTTAAACGGGCCGTTTGCAAACCGATAGCGGCCAAAACAAAATATTCCGGGGACCCGGTTTGGCGTTTGAATAAAAGACGGGGCGTTTTAGAAAATAAAACGGCTTGGCGAAAATAGTTTTTGACAAACAATGCATGATGATGACGATACAATGCACAAATTCAACGCGATTTTCTAGTAGTGGTTTTGCGGGATGCCACAGAGGTATAGATGAGACCTCCTCGGTGGCATGGTGTTGCGTCCAAATAGTGGTGCACTTCTGTAGGTTTTTCAGCTGGCGAGTGCTTAAACCCGTTCGTTTCTCCGCTATTTGTTACTTTCGGGCCTGAAATTTTTGCTCGACGCGAAATTGATTTCCCCTAACTTGGCCATGGCTGTGCTTGTCAATTAGTCACGTTGGTGATCCTGACTAGTTACCGTAGTGCTGGTATAGTATTTACAATGCTACTTGTGCAGTACATGTATATAACTTTTGGACTGAAATTAGTTTCTCCGTTTATACTAGATGGTAGGTAATCCATGTAGTTTTGGCTCGATAGTTACATACATGTGAACCCAGTCACATTTCCACGCAATCCTAAGAACATTTTATTTTAGGAGTTTGTCTCAGTTTTTTTCTCAAATAGCATGAAGCTTTTATGTTTTGATCCTAGTATGCACTACAGGTTAGTGTATAATCATATGATGTAAATTTTGCATAACAAGTACATGTTGTTTATATTGTCCTACAGATAGGATGTATTTTTATACTACCAAGGTTATACGGTAGTGCTTATGGATATAAAAATCCAATAAACTCGCCCATATTTATATGTAATAATATACACGTAGGATGTATAATTTTACTCTACGTTTTTTGATCATATTATGCAGGGGGGATTACTAATTTTTTGTATGTGCTAATAGGATGTATTATTACGGTTATTATTTTCAAATTAGATGTTGTTTTCTTATGCCAGTATGTAGTTATTGTCCAATTTTAACATCCTAATCCATGCTGACGTGATTTGTAGATATTTAATGCATAGAACCAGTAACATATGCTAGATGTCAATTTAAGTTATAGTTACATATCCAATTATCCATACATTTCTGTTTTGGCTTTGCAAGAATGTGTTCATATATAAACCATGGATGTTGTTTTGAGGATAATCTAGGAAGAAAATGATGTATTTTTTAGGATGTTCAACTCTCTAAGCATGATCAACATGTAGTTTGTCGAAGAAATCTGGGTCATCACTTTTTACACTTTCAAACTAGGCAAAAGCAAGTTCATTTTCATATCCAACAACTAGCATTTAATTTCTTTTTAACTAGTTCAAGTATAAAAGTTACAGCAAAGTCACACCTATTATGCTATTTTGCTACAAAACATAATAGCTACTCACTTACTTCTTTTTTCCAGATTTTTGTATACATATTCATGCAAAACAGAGTCCATATGAAGATCTCATGCCACCCCTTCAAGTTAATACAACATAAAACCTCATGCAAATTGTACATGCTACTTTTGCTTCAATTTTCTGCTACTAAGGGCCCTTTTCATGTCGGTGGTGGTTCAAAGTTTGGATCTTACAAATTCAGGAAAAACAAGATGCTTTTACTTGTAGTTTCCACAACAAACATTTTTTTATTATCTAGTATGCGCAATAAACCATATGCTACTAACTTTTTACCATGAGTTCATGCTCCCAGACTAGAATATTTTGTTACATCTTTGTCTTATATGACCCATGAACGTGTTTCTTTTTTGAAAGGGACGATAGGTGATCTTGATGTTTCACCCGCTGAGCAATTTTACATCTAATCAGGTTTCTAAATAGATTCTACTTGCATGAATATAGATGTGCAGAAGTAATCTTACCTTTTGCTTAGGTTCTTGTGCAGCAGAAGGAAGAATACATTGGTTATGCTTGTCCCTTTTCTAGTTTGTTCGCTCCTTATTTGCTTGTAATTTCTGTTCCATGATTTGCTTCCGCCATGGAGTTTCCAGCCACCAATGGATGGAGGAAGAAGTGGAAGTATGTAATGGTTTGGGGATCTTTAGTTGTATTTTGTTATAGGAGTGTTTGTTTGTATATGGGTCAGGCATATAATTTGTGTTGCGAATTCCACGCGCCCTCCGGCGCTAAAAACCTAACAGGAAAAGAATCATGCCATGTTTCTATTTTTGGTGTAGTTTCATAGGTTACAGATGTAACTTACTTTCAAAGCATGGTTTTATCAAAGATCGTGTCTTGGTTTTATTAGGGATGTAACTTTAGTAGTTTATAAAATTCACCCGATGTAATTATTTACTGTTTTTACTTTCTCTCAGTTTTCAAACTTTTTATATTCTCACAGTATGTTTTCTGATTCAAGTGGGAACTTTGTGTTGGTAGCTTTGAGATTTTGTGGTGTCCGTCAAGCCCGCACCTGATCAACTAGTCATTTTCTAATGGTTGTTAGTTGTTGCATAAAAGAGATAGTTATTCAGAGGGTACCTTCAAAGTGATTATCTAAGACCAGGATTGTTTTTTCATCTTCTTTAGACAAGAAAAACAAGAACGGGTCTCGGAGCAGCTATATCTTAGGCCTTTCACAATGGGGTGTTTCTTAGCACGTTTTCATAGAAATAGTTAAAACTTAAGACTAGCCCAATAGGGATATCATAGGTGGTATCATGCACAACATGCATGCAAAATGCTTATGTGGCATAGCAATTAATGATGAAAGAGATTGTGTTGGTATCATAGGTAGATACGGTATCATTGCACATAAAACTAGAAAAATTGATCCCAAACAAATCGTGTCCTCAATTTTACATTGAGATTCTACAAAACAATAAATACACCAAGACTATGATACTACTATATGATACTATGCATTGTGGAGATGGTATCATATACTAGTATCATATGCATGATACTACTATATGATACTCTCCATTGTGACTAGTCTAAGAAACAACAATGATAATGCATTGTTTCTTAGATGGTGTTTCTTAGTGGTGTTGCATTTAATGATTTTAGTCTTATGCATGTGGGTGATTGACCTAGCCAAGTTTTTTGCCTATGATACCGTGCAAGGGGTGTAACTCAGCTAAGATACAACAACACCCTCTTTCTTCATTAAATGACATTCCATGTAGACAAAGCATTTAGGATACTACGCTAAGAAACACCCATTGTGAAAGGCCCATTTTGTGATGACTGTTGGGCCACGCAGAGATAAAACAAAACTTTTTCTTCTAACATGGTGATCCCAAGATCCAGCTGAGGTAGAAGGCAATGAGGTTTACCACTAGACGCGCAGTTGCGGATTACTGATGAAGCGCGTCAGTTGATGCAGTGCAGTCCTTTGCGATCCGATCGTCCTGGTGCTGATCATACAGCACCTCTCCTAGTATCCACACGTACAAGGACGAACACTCGCGGCGAACTGCTAGGTTCGTATCGACGGCAGGACTGTTGTGGAGCTAGGATTTCTAACACATGAAATGACCTAACCGATCAATGATTAACCCTTCTGGGTTACTGTGCTCCACTATATATAGGGAGTGAACATGGGCTCCACTCTCGTGGCCCATTCACTAAAGCCCATATAACGCTAGTCACCGCGAGTCCGACTCGCTGACTCAGTCCTAATCCGGCTCGGGTCCAACTCAGCCAGATTTCTGGCTTGGGTCCAACCCGGACTGATTTCTGGCTTAGGTCCAACCCGGACTTGCTCCCGCTCTTAAGTGTGTGACCCGGCAGGCTCATGGCTACTCGGACACGATTGGAGTCTGACTCGAAATCGATCAGTCGGCAGTGGCTCCTAGCAGAACGTGTCGACTCCCAAGTACCAATGAGTCATGACGACTTGCCTTCCCAATGCGACTTGCGTCCGAGTACCTTTTGCCTCACGATATACCTTGCCAGACTACAGGCGAATAATTTTCATCCCTTAAATAGTCCGACTCTCTTCTCGATCCGAGATAAGTGATTCACCCGACTAACTCTTAGTCGACCGCCTCGGTTAACACTTAACCGAGTCGTGCATGGCCATGCTTTCCGAATCATATCTTGCGAGAGGGCCCAGAGAATATCTCTCCGAGTGGAGGGGCAAAATCCCATCTTGGTTATTCACATCACGCATCTTGATTCTCAGTCGACCCGAACTCTGCCTTTATAACTGTCCAATTACGGATCAACGTTTGACAGAACCTAAGTCGGTGATCCTCAACTCTTACTATGCAATAACCTCAGGTCTAAGGATTACATTGATTGAGATATACAAATGACAACTTGTTCGTTGTACCTCAATATGGGTCAATCCGACTCGCTAAACTCTTTAGCCAAGTCTGTTTCAGTTGGAATGGCATCTCCATGCCCATGACAAGTGGAACCGAGTCATCAAGTCGTCTTTCACATTGGTCTAAGTTGTGTGTCCAGCACAACCTCAATGACCAAGGATATTTAGTACAAACAACATGAATACATAGTTCCACAACCGAATCACATATTCAATGATATACATCAGATGTTTATTCAAGGACAACTTTACATCTTTATGAAAACAATGGGAAATATCATCATACATGATTGCCTCTAGGGCATATTCCCAATAGTCTCCCACTTGCACTAGAGTCAATCTTCCGACATCACATGTATAAGCATCTAATGCCCATGGCTCTCAGGTGCGCCTCATGCTTCGGCTGTGGTAACGGCTTTGTCATTGGATCCGCAATATTTGCATCCGTGTGTACCTTGCATAACTTGATATCACCCTGATCCACGAACTGGCGAATCAGATGGTACCGCATGAGTATGTGCTTGTTCTTCTGGTGTTGTCTAGGTTCCTTGGCTTGTGCAATAGCACCATTGTTGTCACAATACACGTCTAACGGATTGGACAAGCCCTGAACCACACCAAGATCCATGAGGAAATTCCTCATCCAAACAGCCTCCTTTGACGCCTCTGAGGCGG
This sequence comes from Avena longiglumis, assembly GCA_030063025.1. Lineage (NCBI taxonomy): Eukaryota > Viridiplantae > Streptophyta > Magnoliopsida > Poales > Poaceae > Avena > Avena longiglumis. The sequence continues at coordinate 484,637,922 of CP125974.1, forward strand.
CAATATACTCAACCTCTATTGTAGATGCACACATTCTCTTGCTTGGAACTCTTCCAGCTCACAGCACCTCCGTTTATAATAAACACGTATCCGGATTGCGAACGAGAATCATCAGAGTCGGTAAGATAACTCGCATCCGTATAACCCTTTACACTGAGTTCATCTTCACCACCATAAACCAAGAACATATCCTTAGTCCTTCTCAAGTACTTTAGGATATTTTTAGTCCGTTAGGATTTCTCCAGGATCAGCCTGGTATCTGCTCACAACACTTAGAGCATAGGAAACATCCGGCCTAGTACAAATCATGGCATACATGATGGATCCGACTGCAGAAGCATACGGAATCGCACTCATCCGACTTCGCTCATCAGTTGTCGAAGGACACTGAGTCTTGCTAAGTTTTACACCATGGGACATCGGTAAGAACCCCTTCTTAGACGATTCCATGTTGAACTTCTTCAACACTTTGTCCAAATAATTACTCTGACTCAATCCAATGAGCCGCCTTGATCTATCTCTAAAGATCCGGATTCCGAGGATGTATGTTGCCTCACCCAAGTCTTTCATTGAGAAACTCCTTTCCATTGATTCCTTGGTTTCTTGCAACATCTGGACATCATTTCCAATCAATAATATGTCATCCACATATAAGATTAGAAATTTTACTTTGTTCCCACTAAACTTCTTGTACAAACAAGAATCATGATCACTCTTGATGAAGCCAAACGATGTGACTACCTCATCAAAGTGAATATTCCAACTCCGAGATGCTTGCTTCAACCCATAAATGGATTTCTGAAGTTTGCACACCTTTTCAGCATTAGCCGGATCGACAAAACCCTCGGGCTGTATCATATACACGTCCTCGATTAATTTTCCATTAAGGAAAGCCGTTTTGACATCCATCTGCCATATCTCATAGTCGAAATAGGCTGCTATAGCTAACATGATCCAAACTGATTTAAGCATCGCTACGGGCGAGAAAGTCTCGTCGTAATCAACTCCTTGAACTTGTCGGAACCCCTTCGCGACAAGGCGTGCTTTATAGACAGAAACATTTCCATCCATATCAGTTTTCTTCTTAAAGACCCATTTGCACTCGACGGGTCTTGCACCGTCGGGCAGATCAACCAAGTTCCAAACTTGATTTTCATCCATGGACTTCAACTCGGATCTCATGGCTCCAAGCCATGACTCAGAATCAGATCCCACCATCGCTTCTGAATAATTTGCCAGCTCATCACCGTCTAACAGTAACACATCACGAACACTTCGTAATCTTGCCGATCTTCGTAGTACAGGTGCTGCAGCCGGCTCAACTACCACGACCGGCTCAACCTCCAAGGTTTTTGTCGAATCGCTACTAGCCAGTTCCTCTCGAATTTCTTCGAGCTGCACCGTGCTCCCACTTACTCCTTGACTGAGAAACTCTTTCTCAAGTAAGACACCGTTCCGAGCGACAAACACTTTGCCCTCTTCTCGGTTGTAGAAGTAGTAACCCAAGGTTTCCCTCGGATACCCCACGAAAATACACTTATCCGACTTGGCTGTAAGCTTGTCCGACTGAAGTCGCTTGACAAATGCTTTACAACCCCAAATCTTAAGAAAAGACAAACTCGGCTTTTTGCCTGTCCACGTCTCATGCGGTGTCTTCTCTACTAATTTTGATGGTACTCTGTTTAGTGTGAACGCCGCTGTTTCTAGACAATAACCCCAAAATGATAAAGACAGATCTGTCCGACTCATCATTGATCGTACCATGTCCAACAAGGTCCGATTCCGCCTTTCCGAAACACCCTTCCTTTGTGGCGTTCCTGGCGGAGTAAGTTGAGGAACTATTCCACAACTTTTCAGATGGTCATCAAACTCATGACTCATGTACTCGCCTCCTCGGTCCGACCGAAGAAACTTTATTTTCTTGCCGAGTTGATTCTGTGCTTCATTCTGGAATTATTTGAACTTTTCAAAAGCTTCCGACTTATGTTTCATCAAGTAGATATATTCATACCTACTCAAATCATCAGTGAAGTTAATGAAGTACTCATAACCACCTATGGCTGTCGTTCTCATTGGTCCACATACATCACTATGTACTAGTCCCAATAAGTCGGACGCCCTTTCGCAACTCTTTGCAAAAGGTATCTTGGTCATTTTGCCGTGTAGGCAAGATTCACATGTCTCGAACGACTCCAAGTCAAACGAAGTTAGGAGTCCATCATCATGGAGCTTATTCATGCGTTTCCATCTTATATGACCAAGCCGACAGTGCCAAAAGTAAGTCATATTCAGATCATTTGGTTTCAACCTTTTAACATTTATGTTATAAACCGACTCACCATCAAGATTCAAAATATATAACCCGTCCTGGACGGGTGCAAAGCCGTGAAACATATCATTCAAATACAAAGAACAACCATTATTCTTGATATTCGACTCATAGCCTTGCCTCATCAAACATGAAGCAGAAATAATGTTTCGACTGAGCACTGGAACATAATAACAATTATTCAGTTCCATAATGAATCCGGAAGGTAAATGAAGCTGCATCATGCTGACTTCCAACGCAGCAACTCTTGCTTAGTTGCCGACTCGAATATCAACCTCACCTCTTGCTACGCTCCTAGTTCTTACTAGTACCTGCAACGAGTTGCAGATGTGAATAACTGATCCGGTATCATATACCCAAGAACTATTAGGTGCATCAGCAAGATATATGTCTATAACATTGCAAACAAGTGTACCCGAGTCGGAAGTCATACCTCCACTCTTGGCTTTATCGGCCAAATACTTGCTGCAGTTCCTCTTCCAGTTGCCATCCGCCTTACAATAGAAGCAAGTGGATCCGGCTGAAGGAGATGGCTTAGTCCATGAGGAAGCGCTTGGGACCGGGTCCTGAGCCTGCTTTCCTCCTGACTTAGCCTTCTTCTTAGTCCAAGAACTCTTCTTGAACTTAGCCTTGTTCTGCACCATCAACACTTGACTGGCGCCCTTCTTGAGATCTGCCTCTTCCTGCTTGAGCATCCCATGAAATTCAGTGAGCTTCTTATCCATACCATGCATGTGGTAGTTCAAAATGAACTGCCCATATGCACTAGGAAGAGAGTTCAAAATTATATCCGTAGCGAACTCTTCGCTTATGGGGTAGCCAAGCCTCTCTAGAGACTGCACGTAACCAACCATCTTGATCACATGCGGACTCAGTGGATCACCATCCTTAACCTTGCAACTCAGCAAAGCCTGAGAGACTTGATACCTCTCAGTCTTCGCTTGAGCCTGGAACATACTTTTGAGGCTTTCGATCATATCGTAGGCCTCAACATTCTCGAACTGCTTTTGCAAGTCTGGTTCCATGTGAGCAAGCATAAGGTAGCTAATATCCGTGGACTCATCCTTAGCCCGACGGTAGGCATTGGTGGCAGCGACAGTCGCATTCTCATTCGGCTCATATGGAAGTGGGTTGTCTAGGACATGGTCCTTCTTTTCTTGTTTGAGAACAATTCTCAGATTTCGATACCAGTTGGTAAAATTAGTGTCGTTCAGTTTATCTTTCTCAAGAATGGTTCTCAATGCAAAACCGGATATCTGAGAGTGACTGCTACTTGGTGCCATGATCTACAACAGAAAATATGCAAAACACTTAATACATGTATTCATAAAATAGCAAGCATATTAAACACTTTAATATTTTTATGCTCCCACTAGAACCAACACCCCTCTGATGGTTACTTAGTGATTCAGGACCCTAAATAAGCAAGTCCGCTAGTGATCTTTAGCATCACCGCTAGCCGCCAAGTGATCTAGGTAGGCAACTCCTTGTCAATCGTATCTCATACGACTCCTGTTGAACGGGTGGCATCACATGCCCCGGCTCCCATCCGACCTTTCCCCGGTACCGAGTGTTTCCGTAGTAAGAGTCCGACTCGAACCCACCTAGTCAAAAATAATTGGCAGCACCTCAATTTTATGAGCCCACTACCAAAAATGTTCGACTTGCGATGGTACAAACACTGGCGGGAAAACCGACTAGACCTTCTTTAAGGGATTAGATTTTACCAACTATCTAATAGAGGTAAAAATAGAGACATAAAAATAAAACAGAATAGAGCAATTATAATGTGAAATGGTATGGCTCTCTTCATGGCGATCTCCATCTCCACAAAGTCTGTAATCCGACTCGTGCCAACTCTTGTCACTTGCCTTCTTACTACATGTTGCCGACATGTACATCGCCTTGCATGCCATCCGGGTTCTCCACAGCTACACTAGCTTAGTAAAGTAAATTACAAGGAGAATTCGACACGCAGGTTGTTATACAATAATATGACAGCACCTAGGCTCCAGCCGGCTGACAAAAACCGTGATTCGCTGATCACGTACGGATTACACACATACATCACATGCACATGAACCATACCATTCACAACTTCCTGCAGAAACAAGTTATGCATAGATACAATATCTACCGGTGTTGTGAAACTCGCAACGACATCTAAGGAGCTACGATAGGGCGAAGCCGGGGGTCCCGCTATCCGGATAGCGGGAGGGGATCGAAGGGGCAGCGCCCGACGATTTTTCTAAAATGTAGATCTCATCTATGATCCAGACATGGATTCTGACCATTGTTCCGATTCGATCAAACTTTTTGATCTTCGATCACCGCCTCTGGATTTACGTGTCACAGTATACCCCGATGACGGAAGCCGACCGGTAGTGGTATGTCGTTCCACAACTTCAGCAGTATGATCACGGAAATCAGATCTACCATTCCCCGTGTATAGTTGATACAATCAACCTTGTACAAAACCGATCTATCTCATAGATCGACCACCAAAACAGCATATAGATCTCATCTACAGCCAACCGCATATCACATATGCGAGATCTCGAGCCTAAGAGCAGAAGCTATTGCTCTGATACCACTGTTGGGCCACATAGAGATAAAACAAAACTTTTTCCTCTAACGTGGTGATCCCAAGATCCAGCTGAGGTAGAAGGCAACGAGGTTTACCACTAGACGCGCAATTGTGGATTACTGATGAAGCGCGTCAGTTGATGCAGTGCAGTCCTTTGCGATTCGATCGTCCTGGTGCTGATCATACATCACCTCTGCTAGTATCCACACGTACAAGGAGGAGCACCGACGGCGAACTGCTAGGTTCGTATCGACGGCAGGACTGCTGTGGATCTAGGGTTTCCAACACATGGAATGACCTAACCGATCAACGATTAATCCTTCTGGGTTACTGTGCTCCACTATATATAGGGAGTGAACATGGGCTCCACTCTCGTGGCCCATTCACTAAAGCCCATATAACGGTAGTCACCGCGAGTCCGACTCGCTGACTCAGTCATAATCCGTCTTGGGTCCAACCCGGCCAGATTTTCGGCTTGGGTCCAACCCGGACTGATTTCCGGCTTGGGTCCAACCCGGACTTGCTCCCGCTCTTAAGTGTGTGACCCGGCAGGCTCATGGCTACTCGGACACGATTGGAGTCCGACTCGCAATCGATCAGTCGGCAGCGGCTCCTAGCAGAACGTGCCGACTCCCAAGTACCAATGAGTCATGACGACTTGCCTTTCCAATGCAACTTGCGTCCGAGTCCCTTTTGCCTCACGATATACCTTGTCAGACTATAGGCGAATAATTGTCATCCCTTAAATAGTCTAACTCTCTTCTCGATCCGAGATAAGTGATTCACCCGACTAACTCTTAGTCGACCGCCTCGGTTAACACTTAACCGAGTCATGCATGGCCATGCTTTCCAAATCATATCTTCCGAGAGGGCCCAGAAAATATCTCTCCGAGTGGAGGCGAAAAATCCCATCTTGGTTATTCACATCACGCAGCTTGATTCTCAGTTGACCCGAACTCTGCCTTTATAACTGCCCAGTTACGGATCAGCGTTTGACAGAACCTAAGTCGGTGATCCTCAACTCGGACTATGCAATAACCCAGGTCTAAGGATTACATTGATTGAGATATACAAATGACAACTTGTTCGTTGTACCTCAATATGGGTCAATCCGACTCGCTAAACTCTTTAGCCGAGTCTGTGTAAGTCGGAATGACATCTCCATGCCCATGACAAGTGGAATCGAGTCATCAAGCCGGTTTTCACATTGGTCTAAGTTGTGTGTCCAGCACAACCTCGATGACCAAGGATATTTAGTACAAACAACATGAATGCATAGTTCCACAACCGAATCACATACTCAATGATATACATCAGATGTTTATACAAGGACAACTTTACATCTTTATGAATACGATAGGAAATATCATCATACATGATTGCTTCTAGGGCATATTCCCAACAATGGCAAAACTCTAGGGGACCCTCCGGAGGAGTGGACATGGCTGCATGGGGAACATCATAGGACTTTCCATTTTTAAAAGGCACTGGGCATGAACATGATTACCTATTGTTTACGGGTGGGGCACCGTGGAAGACCATATAGTGTGCGACTGTGTAGCATAGCCTAATATTAAAAGGTCTAAACTTATTCAGAAATCAAACAATATATAGAGAAAACTAACATTACCTTCTACAATATTTCCTTCGTCTGAAAATAAGTGACCTAGATTTGTCTGGACTCATATATATCTATACAATAAATTTGGTCTAGCTATATGAAAATTTAGGACAAATCCGAGTCACTTATTTCCAGATACAGAAGTATCAAATTAATAACATTAGATACATCATGATATATTTTTGTATCATGATATATTTTCATATGCATTAATTTAGTATTCCTTTGTCCTAAATTAGTTGTTCAATTTTGGGTAGATACGCGTGTATCTATATTTACGTGTATTGATATTTGTGAATCTAGATAAACTAGAACAACTGATTTGAAACGGAGGAGTATCATAGTTTTTTTTTTAAGGATTATCATAGTTGTTTATGGAACAACTGATTGGTTAAACTGGAACAACTGATTTGATATTTCTTTATGGAAAATTGGTTAAATTTCATGGGTGTTTTGAGTTTTATGAAAACTTATAGACCTTGTTTTCGGAACAGACTGAGTATGCCTTCTAAAAGTAAATGATTGAAACCTCCGGTGAATCTTGTTGAAGGTGAGCCGTGCCTTGCGACTCGATGTCGAGGCGAGGGGGAAAATGCGCGTTTTGACACTGATGATGGTTGGATTATGACTAGGGGTCCATGGTTAGGATTTAATGAACAGAGAGATAGATTGAGTAACTAGCTATGTTATTGTAACATCACGTATAACAAGGCAAAGTGTGTCTACAACCTGTTTAATGTGATATTGCGTGTTACCACATCTAAGTTATTTTCCATTATAGAGGTAGTAACTTAGACTAATAATATATGTATGTTACTACTTTAATTTACTCCTCCATATGACCAGCCTTAAAATAAAACGGATTTGCTAGTTCTCAGGCGCCTGAAAACTTCTTAAGTCTCAATCGCCTCTTTTACCGTTTGATTTACCTCGTGATTCGTGCTACATATGAGTTGCAATTTGGGTGTAACTGAGAATTTAACGAGTTACAACTAGGTTGTAACTGAGAACTAGTACAAATCTTATGAATTGCAAGTGGGTTGCAACTGAGAATTAGCACAAATATTAGGATGATATCAGCGACTTAGACATAACTAATTCCCAGGCGCCTGAGATCTAGGCGCTCCCAGATAAAAACCGAAAAAATCCAGATTTACACAAGTTTCGAGACTCTCTACATTCCCCTCCAAAATTTGGCCTACAAAAAGGAGATTTCCCACCATCTCACTCCACTCCCTCCAAAGCTCCCCGGGATACCGATGGAGGCCAGCCGTGCCCACTCGCCCACGCTCTCGTCGTCCGAAACCATAATGGCCGCCCTCCTCTCATCCATTCCGGCCGTGCAGTTCCCTTCGGTGGTTCGAGCGATCACCGCTGATGCGCGCCGGCAGCGCGGCCGCCTCGTCTTCCTCCTCCTCTCGCCGCCGCATTTCGCCCGCGCCCTCGCGCGACTCCGCTCCATGCCTCTCCCAGCGAAGGCCGCGCTCCTCGGCCGGGTGCTCCTCCGCTCCCTCCTCCTGCTCCTCCCCGCGCTCTCCCCCGACGGCTCACACCACCTCCTCAGCCTCCCCACGCCCGACCTCGACGCTGCACTGCTGCTCGTCGCCATGTGCGACTCCTACTCCCCGGCCGCCTCCTCCACCTCGCCCGTGGACTGGCACGCGCTGCTCGTCGACGACGCGGTGCACAACGCGCTCTCCATCTCCGGCCTCGGCGCCACGCCCTGGGCCTCCGTCGCGCCCTGCCTCGACGCGGCCGCCAAGTGCCGCCGGTTCGCGGACGTCGTGTCGGCGGATCGCGAGGTGGCTGGCGTCGGCGGCGGGAGCAAGGACGGCGGTGGGCGCGGAGGCGCGTCGCACGCGGCCGTGCTGGCGCTGCCCACCGCGGAGGGGGACGGGACGCCGTGCGCGATCTGCAGGGAGGAGATGGCGCCAGGGCGCGGGGTGTGCGTGGTGCGGCCGTGCGGACACCGGTTCCACTGGCCGTGCGCGCTGCGGTGGCTGGCGCGCCGAAACACCTGCCCGTGCTGCCGCGCCGAGCTGCCCGCGGAGGACCCGCTCGCCGAGACCCGGCGGCTGTGGCGCGCAGTCGAGCGGATGGCGGGAGACAGCGGCGGCTGTGCGTGACAGCGTCGGTTGGATCGGAGCCCGTGGCGTTTGGACGTGCTCGTGTGTCTCGGCCCTCGAGTCGCAAGTACACTGGTGTCAGATTCGTGGATTGCGATGGTCTCGGTGGGCCTGCATGTATGCCGAATAATGGTGCAGGATAACTGTTAGTACATAAACAAACACCGAAATGGGAATGTACATTTGTTAACCTATAATAGCTCATGATGCCGTATGATTATACTACTACTACTCCCTCCGGCCCATATTAATTGACTTGGATTTCTCAAATTTTGAATGAACCTATATACTAAATAGTGTCTAGATTCATCCAAATTTTGACAAATCCAAGTCAATTAATATGGGTCGGAGGGAGTACTATCTTTTGGTGGATCCAAAGTGAGTGAAGCAGGTTCCGCGGGAGAAGGTAGGTATCGTCGTTTTGCATCCTAGTAATAGCTGCTTTTTAGGCTTCTAGGTGATGATGTTCCCGCCTCGAAGGACATGATGGATGGATGTGTGGTAAAGCCGACTACTTTGCTGGAGGAAGTGTTACAATTTAGATAATTTTTTATCTATTTTGAGACGGAGGTGGTATAAGACTTTTAGTTGGCTAATTTAGCTTACCAAAGCATCTTATATTTGGAAACAGATTTAGTATTTATCTTACGTGTGCATGATGACTTCCCGTGCGTCGAGTGACTGAAGTGTATTATGTTACTTGAGAGTCAAGTTAGGCGGTAAAAGATTGTACCTGTCTATTCCCTCCGTTCTAAAATATAAAATATTTTAGGTTTATGAAAAAAAATGTATCTAGATTTTTTAGTGTGTAGATTTACTCTAAACTTAAGTAAACCTATATACAAAAAATCTAGATACATTTACTTCAGAAAGTTAAAACATCTTATATTTTAAAACTTTAAAACGGAGGGAGTACCTTATATATATCCCACAATGGTAACATGTGTATATTTCTTTTTTGAAATGGGGAGTGTGACCCCGGCCTCTGCATCATATGATGCACACAACCTTTTATTGCATGGTTCAAAGATTCAATACGGTACAATCAAGGATCACAGAGGGTCGAAACATAAATCAACCATCTAAAAAATAGAATCATAAAAAGTTTAAACATCTCGGAGTCTACTAGTGCGACGCCACCCAAAAGCCATGTAGTAGAAGTCCTGCGCAACTTATAGCAAATGGTTGCACCCAGACACCATACTCTCTCGCTGGTCCTCCCGAAGCAACATGTCTACATTTGATTGTACCGAACCGAAAGTGAACAATTAGCTCAACTAGCTGTTTACCTCATGGGATTATTTTGTGATTACAGGCCCACAGCCCACAGTCATGGAACCGAACACCAGCACAGCACAGTCGACCTCATCATGTAGCACGGCGGGCGGATGGGTATGTACGTCGAAACAGCAAGCAGAGCGGACGGACGTGGATGGAGGCATCCGGTTCCTGGAATCGGCACTCGCATAGCTAGATCATGCATAATCCGTATGTGCATGCACCGGCATCGACAGAGGCGATCGATCTGCGCGAGTGAGGTGGACGTACGGGCGGCCCCGCTTAGACATCCCCGTCGATCGTCGCGCATGGTGGGGAGGAGCTCGATATTCCAGCCGAGAGGAGGGGATTTGCCGGAGAGTGGGATCGGGTCGTCGTTTTCCGCTTTGTTCCTCCTGCCCAAGCAACCGTGCCCCCCCCCCCCCCCCCCCCACCACACACACGTACCTCAGTCCTCATTGCTTTTTTTTGTGAACTCAGTCCTCATTCGTGCACTATACGCGCGGTCCTTCTCCGCTCCATCGCAGCATGTGCGGGCGTCTCCGTGTATGCCCACCAGACACCACACAGTAGCACGACGGTGATCGATCGTTGCGTGTTGATCTTCCATCCTTGTGCTGTGCAATCTTCGGGGTGGGGTAATGTTGGACGTACTCATGGAAGCTTAGGGTGTGTTCGGTTACACAACCGGAAGAGATGGAACGGAATGGTTCCATCCCGAAGTCATGAAGCGGTTTTGACCCCGTATTCGGTTCGAAAAAATTGAGAAATGAAATGGTTTCATTTCTGTTGGGTTCGGACAAACAGAGAAGGACACCACAAGTTCTTCCTCACTTTCGAAAATCGGAGAGGAAAGAAGCCAAATTTTGGCACCGCCGTGCCTAATTCCCAGCGCCGCCTCTGCGAGGCTGCGAGCTGCCGCCGTATTCCTGCCCGCAACCACTGTCGCCTCGCCTGCAACCAGCCGCCACCTCACCTACAACCGCCACCACCTCTCTCCTGCAACCAGCCGCCGCCATCACCGCACCGAGGGAGAGAGGGAGAGAAGGGAGCACCGCTGGAGAGGGAGACAAAAGGGAGCGCCGCCGGTCGGGAGATAGGAGGGAGGGCCACCGGCGATGGAGAGAGGAGGGAGCGTCGTCGGTCGGGAGAGAGGAAAGACGCAATGTGCGCGATGGGTTGGAATCGTGTTAGAATTTTTTTTCGGGAAGGCAGAGTATTTTGCTGATGATTAGAGCTCGTTCCGCCAGCTTCCACTGAATCGGTCGGACGAGTTGGTTCCACATATCGGTGGAATATTCCGTTCCGAGGAACTACTTTGTCCCATTCCGTTCGTCCAACCAAACACAAGAAACTGAACACACCCTTACAGAGGAACTACTTGGTTCCATTCCGAGGAACTACTCGGTCGGACGAGTTGGTTCCGCATATCGGTGGAATATTCCGTTCCAAGGAACTACTTGGTTCCATTCCGTCCGTCCAACCTAACACAGGAACTGAACACACCCTTACAGAGGAACTACTTGGTTCCATTCCGAGGAACTACTTGGTTCCGCATATCAGTGGAATATTCCATTCCGAGGAACTACTTGGACCAATTCTGTTCCTCCAAATTACGGAACCGAACACACTCTTACAGAGTATCTTCTTCAGGAGAAGCCTTGGAGTCGGAGATATCTTTTATCGTAGTGGTGGGTTGCTACACTACACTGCGGTAACGCTAGATCATATCCTTTATGGCCACTTGGAGGTTCCTTTTTTAAGAAAGAAATACATCCTGAAAGATGATTTAACCTTATGAAAAAAACTAGACGTCTGACTGCTAAAAATGGCTACAACGACAACTCAACACATCATAGCTTATACTGCCAACCCGCGACACCCGATAATCATAGCTCGCATTACGTCGTTGCCTACCAAGAATGGCGAGGAGGCAAGAAACAGGGCCTTAAGGACGCCTCATGGCCGAAGAGGGAAATCTTGGCAAAATAAACCCGGCTCTCGGATAGTAGAGATCAATGTACAACACGCTAATAAGCGCCTAGAAGAGTCTACGAGTGGATGGAATGACCTAACCATATAGGAGGAGGGTGGCGGCAAATAAGCCCCTACCACAGTGTACCTTGCGCCTCATAGGCCCACACTCTGAGAAACAATCGACTCCTACTGCATCCATCGTTTTGGGACTCCGCAAGCGACCCAAGCATTGCCATCAAGAAAGCCAACAACACTATGGTGCCACCGCTTCCTTATCCGAAAATCAAGATCTAGGGTTCCCGGTGCTCAAAGTGGGAAAGCAAAATCAAGACCATGACGATGCCGCCAAGGAGGGAGATGGAATCCGCGGGCGTCGCCATCATTAGCAAAATCAGAATTTCTTCACTACTAGGAAAATGGCTATAGGTAATCAGCACATCCGTGACTCACATGGTTGAAGTGCCCCACAGCTAAAACAGGCGTGGCTCACCTGTGGGCAATGTCCTACTAGTAACTAGAATAACCGTGGCGCACGTGGTCATAGTACGCCACAGATATGTGTGGGACAGGGCCCTGCTAGCTGCATGTCGCATACCCATAGCGCACATGGGGTATGTGCGCTATGGTTGTTATGATTAACCGTGACGCACATGCAGGACATGCGCTACGCCTAAGTGAAGGCCTCTTTGTTCTGTAAATGGGCAGAAACATCCGTGGCGCACTCTGGCATGTGTGCCACGGTTGTGATTATTCCCTGTGGCGCACTAGGGCCATGTGCGCCACGGATGTGTCGATCGGTATTTTTTTGGCAGCTCCACTTTGTGCACATGTGTGATCATCCACCACCCCACACTTCACTTTTCCCTTCTTCCTCCTCCTTAGATCTAGTCGGGATCCTTCTCCTTCCCACCTCAATTTCTCCACTCATTCACCATTTTTAGCATGTAGAACTTGCCTTGGATGTTACATACGTAATAGAGGAAGCTCTCTGGTCTCTCATCTTCTTCTCCGGTCGCGCCCACCTCTCTTTTCCATCTTCTCGCGATCGGTCTCTCATATCGGTAAGTTGTCCATGTAAGTATGTGTTCATGTGTATATGGATGATATGATCATATGTATGTAGATGATCGATACTCATGATGTGTGTATGGAGAGGATCGATGGTCATGTGTGTGTATCTGGAGAGTATCGGTGATGCTCATGCATGTGTGTATGGAGAGGATAATGATATGTTCATGTGTGTATGGATCGGTCTCTCTCTCTTGTGTTTGTGTGTGAACAAGTTGCCATTTGTTTTGCCAAAATGTTGATTCATTTCCATTTTGGCAAGACTTTGGCATTTTGCAAAGGTCCTTATTTTAGGATAGGTCATGCCGAAATTTTCTATCGACCATTGCATGCATGCATTGATTATGTGGTTATAATAGACTTCTAACTGTACCGTGTACACCATCCATGCAAAAATGGTGCTCATAATGAGCAAAGGCATTGTGGCTAGATTTTTGAAATGTGCGACGGCCGACATGATACGAAATAACAAGACGGAGATAAGATGTCCGTGCAGAAGATGCAAACTCAACTGGGTGATCGACCCAGATTCCGGGAATCTGCAGGCGCACCTGCTTCGCCATGGTTTCATGGATGGATACACTCGTTGGATAAGCGATGAAAAAGACGATGGAGACGGTGAAGGTGGGCAGCATGACGATGATCATCATGGCAAGAACGGGCGAGATGATGAAGAGTCTCCTGGAGATGGTGAAGGTGCGGAAGCAGACCGGGATGATGATGATCAAGATGCAGGAGGAGCAGACGATGATGGAACAACGTCAGTCTAGGTGCGGGACCCTTATGTGCAAGAGCTGCTTCTCAAGCAGACGAGTAACGCCAGGGCTGCCGCTAGAGAGAAAGCCAAGCTTGCGCAACTTGATAAAGACGCGGTTACTCCATTGTATGAAGGATGCAGGCCCGATGATACCTGGTTGAATGTAACGCTCAAGGCTATGGAGATGAAGGCAAAACACAAATTGAGCGACGCAAGCTTCAACGATATGATGGCATTATGGCACGATCGTCTCCCGGAGGGGAACACGTGTCCAACTAGTATCGAGGACGCCAAGAAAATCGTCTGTCCTCTCGATCTACCGCACGTTAGATATCATGTATGCATCAACGATTGCATCATTTATCGGGGCGAGGACGCGGAGAAAACCACATGTCCGGTGTGCGGCGTGAGTCGATACAAGAAAGGGAAGAAAGAACCTCGAAAGTGGTATGGTACTTTCCTATCACTCCTCGTCTGCAACACTATTTTGCGGACCCTAAGGAAGTGAAGCTCATGCGATGGCATGCGGAAAGGAAGAAGCCAGGAGATGATGATGACCCCGAAAAGGATGAGCTGCTGACGCACCCTTCAGATGCTAGCTAGTGGAAAGTATTGGACCTCGAATTTCCAAAATTTGGTGGAGCTTCGAGGAACATCGGGCTTGGTGCGAGCACCGAAGGACTCAATCCGTTCGGTAGCCAGAGCAGCATGCACAACACTTGGCCCGTGTTTTTATGGATGTACAACCTCCCTCCATGGTTGTGCATGAAGAAAAAGTACATACAAATGATTATGCTAATTCAAGAGCCGAAACAACCTGGTACCGACATCAATCTGTATCTCGGGCTGTTGAAAGAGGATCTAGCCATGTTATGGGAATCTGGAGCCAATCTTTACGACGCCGTCGCACAAGATTATTTCACTATGATAGCCGCGTTGGTCACTACGGTGCAAGACTATCCAGGTTGCGGGTATATCTCGGGGCAGGTTATCCAAGGATTATGCGCATGCGTTAGGTGCATGGATAACACAAGCTATCTCCAACTAGAGAAAGATCCAGGGTCTTTGAAAACCGTGTTCATGGCGCACCGGAGGTGGCTCGGCAATAATGATCCATGGAGAAAACGTGGAGACCTGTTCGATGGCAAATCAGAGACCCGAGGAATCCCAGAGAGTAGGAGCAGCGAAGAAGTGGAAGAGTTGCTGAAAAACTGGATAGATTTTCGTAAGCCTGGAAAGAAGCGAAAGATGCTGCAAGACAAGCCGCTGACGAAGGTATGGAAAACAAGGTCTGTTTTCTGGGAGTTGCCATACTGGAAGTTTCTCAGCACGTCTCATAGCCTTGACATCATGCATATCACGAAAAACGTGTGCGAGAGTCTGGTCGCCACAATAATCAACATGCCAGATAGGACGAAAGATGGTCCGAAAGCAAGGCATGACCTGATATTCATGGGTATCCGGAAGGAGCTTCACGGAGTACGCACTACTCCTGATGATCAGGAAGATGACGATAATCATGAGTCGAAGATGACACAAGGTCGTCGGAAGGGTAAAAAGTTTAAGAAGAACGAATATTACTGCCCTCCTTGTTTCGCTCTAAGCCAGGATGAGATCAAATAGTTTTTCAAGTGCCATCTAGGAGTCAAATTTCCTTACGACTACGCGGGCAAGATAAGCAGATACCTAGACGAGGCGAAGCAGAGGTTCAGTGGCATGAAGTCTCACAACTATGTCATGCTAATGAAGCGCTTCCAGTTGCACTAAGAGGGATAATGGACGAGTGAAAGAACATGTTGGGCCCCCATGTGTGGTTTTGGTAATTAATGACAATCTTTATGGACTAATGTGTGTATTAAGTTATACTTGTAGGATTTTTCCATTGGCATCACTTGGAGCATGTGTTGGCTTCAAGGTCGATGAAATGCAAAGAAGATATGTTGTGCAAGCTCAATATGCGAGGTCGATGATGAGGAATTAAGAAAGGCGTTCCATCTTGAGAAGGGCAAGACCGTCTACATCGAGCTCAAATGGAATGCTCAAGGCAAAGGTATAATCTTGATAGGTTTCCCTTTTGCCGGTCTCACGTTGTGTGTGTGAGACCGGGTTTAGGATAGATAACCATACTATCAAGAGGGGATCTTGTATGAGTAATTAGGTCACATCGTTCGGAGAGAGCTCAAACCTTTGCATACTTGCATCATCGTATTTGTTTGTTATTTGGTCTTATCCATGTGAGGATATAGATCTTGTGGTAATCTCCATAACAAGCTCTTGTTCATCAAAATCGGATCTCCCATATGTATCTTGTTGCGATTTTGATATTGGCGGTTTTTCGGTTTCTCACCAAGTGAGGTATCTCACATTATATTACTTGATACATTCTCACTTGGTGATAACCAATATTTCCACTTTTTATTGGTACGCACTTGTCGTCCTCTATCCAACGCAATTGGAATTGGGTCAATCGGAATTACCAATCAAAAGTTATCACCGTTTGTATTTTGCTTTATTCGGTTTGAAAAAGAAAAAGGAAAAGAGTTTGTCTGGGCCGACCGGTACTACCGTGGGCCAGTACCGCTCGCGCCTGGCAGCGCGCTGCAGCCCACTGCCTCCCCCGGTTGCTGGGTCCGGCACTACCGGCCTGGCCCGGTAGTACCGCCCGGGTGGGCCGGTACTACCGGCCGGCCCATCCGGCTAATTTCCCCAGACGAGCTACGCTCGCTCGCCAGATCTGCTGCCTGATTCCCCGCTCGCGCTCGCTCGCCAGATTTGCCGCCTGATTCCCTGCTCGCGCTCGCTCGCTTATCGTTTCCCGCGCTGGCGCTGCTCATTCGCTGGCGCTGTTGCTGGGCCCGCGCGTTGACCACAGCGGCTGCCTTGCGTGCATTGCCGCCCAACCCCCATTGTGGCCTCGCTTTCGTCTTGACGAGCGCTGCTTGCGGTCCCCGCCATTGGCGCTACTTGGCCCGCGCGCTGCTGACCCACCTCGTCCTGCTTCCTGCGCTGCACGCGGCACTGCTTCTGCCTTCCTTTTTCCTCGCGTTTTGTTGTTTGGGTCCGGTAGTACCGGACCAAACCGGTACTACCGGTCTGTCCAGGAATTTCGCCCCAACGGCTAGATTTTGCCCGGTCCTTTAAATACCCTTTGCCCTTTTTCATTTTGGGTTGCTTCTTTCTCGTCCTTTTGTCTCAGTGACATGGTTATACCCTACGGGTACATGACTTCAGCATACCTGGTCCAGCCCAAGGAAGGCCCACAGCAGACGTACGCTGGCCCATGAAGATTTTCGGATGGCCAAGGCCCATGACGCCTTCGGATCCTTGGAGAGCAAGACTAGCCTAGTTAGGAAATTCAAAGGGATAAAACCCTAGAACTTGTAACCGACTAGGACTATGCCCGGGACCTGCCTAAGTCTATATAAAGGCCAGGAGGGTACGTCCTAGATCTCTCGACTCATACTTTCGCACACACCTCCACGCCAGATCGAATCTGCGCACCCTGTAATCTTCGGTTCCGCCGTAATCAAGAGCAGACAAGCAAGAGTAGGGTTTTCCCTCTGGGGGCCTGAACCTGGGTAAATCTCGTGTCCCCTAGTTGCTTGTCTGTTAACCGTTCCATGATCTCCAGCATTCCCATCTTCTCCAAAACCCAAGTCCATAACAATGGGCATTGATGAGATTAAACCTCGTCAATTAGCGCCGTCTGTGGGAATCGGGGCTTCTGATTGTGCGATCGTGACGGTCCCAACCCGATCGATCTACAACTCTGCGACGACGGAGAACCACCTCCTCTTCGGGACCTTCGACTTCACCGCCCACTCGCCGGCCACCATGAAAGATTTCGAGCCCGTAGGTGACGGACTCGAGATTTTGTTCGGGAGCTTCTGCTTCCAGGTGGGACAAACTGGCACCCTCCGCCTTCCTGAGCGGGTGCCCGTGCCATCAATCAGGCCCGCCTCGTAGGCTCCACACCCCGTGCTACGCACGTCACCATCGACAGATGAGTTCTACAGCAGCAGCTGCTGCAACTCCGATCTGTGCGATCCACCTTCGGATGAAGGGACCTACGGTTCCGGATCTGAAAGCTGCGACAGCAGCGAACCGACCTACGAGCGCTACCTATGCGCCGCGGTCATCCAGGATCAACAAATGCCCAACCCGCCGCCCAACACTAACCCCACCCCGCAGGACGAAAACGGCAAAAACGGCGGAAACAGAAGAAGACAATCCCCCCCCACCCGATGGGGAGAACAACGGCCACGTCATCCAACTTAGCAAAGAAGGATGGGTACAAGCGCGTCGTGCCGTCGCAGGCGACATAGTGCTGCATGTGGATTCACCACGCGACCTACCGATGGCGTACCACTACCTCCTCATCGAGGAGCACAAGAAGCAAGTCAAGATGCAGAAGACGCTCGATAAACGCAAGCAAGCAGCCTCCGAGTCCAGCGTGCGACGAGCTGCGCTCTCTGCCATGGCACCCGGCTCTAGCACGAATGGAAATCAGGGAAACAATCATCGCTCGCGGGTCGAGAACATGGATCCCAAGGAACGTCGTGATGTGACCCGAACTCTCCACACGTCGTTCATGGATATGGATGCCGATGGCAACATCATCCCGAAGACACCACAAGCTGCGATCCTGGCAGCCACCGCGTATCTCGCGGCCCACCAACCTCCGGAGGGGAACCCGAAAAGAGCCATGCACAAGTCCGCACTCACCGGACTCGGACTCGTCGGAGCTGCGCTCCACGAAGACGTTCCTGCGGAGCCGAAGAAGAAAGCTCCGGTCAGGCGCGACCGTAGCCCCACCCCTTCATCCGAAGAGGAAGAGGAACACGACCTTCCTCGAAGGAAGAAGAGCTCGCATCGCCATAAATGCGACTATGACGCCAGAGACACGCTTACACAGCGCAAAATCGACAAAGCGCGAGCCAAACGCGCATGCTCGTCCGAGTCCGAGATGGATGAAGATGAAGGAGAACTCTGTGGAGATCGATGCTTCAGCATATCTGTTCGACGAACAAAGATGCCATGAAATTTCAAGCTTCCTTCGGATACTCCGAAGTTCAATGGCACGCAAGATCCAAAATCTTGGCTCAGCGATCATCTGTCATCCGTCAAGCTTCACAGAGGTAACAAAGAAACCGCCATGCAATGCCTCCAGCTGCAGCTGACAGGGGCGGCGCGGGTCTGGCTTAGCAGCCTATCATCAGGGTCCATCCGAAGTTGGGAGGAGCTAGATTACAGCTTCATCCGAAATTTCAAGGGTACCAGCAAGCGGCCCGCCTCAATCGAAGAGTTGCGAGCCTGCAATCAGAGAACGGGGGAATCTATTCGCTCGTACATATTACGTTGGTCTACCACCAAGAACTCCGCAGCGCATATCTCCGAGGAGAGGGCCATCGACGCCTTCAGAGACGGCGTCAAGCGCCAAGATTTCAAGGAAGAACTTGGGCGTGTCAAGCCCAAGACACTCGACCACCTCAGGGAAATTGCCAACAGTTGGGCAGACGGCGAAGATTGCATCCAGCGAGCGCAATCAGATGAATAGGACGACTACGGCGAGAACGCCGCAGAAGAGGAGATCGCGTGTCACGAAGACCGCGACGACCCGACATGGTCGCGGTGGCTACGCCGACCGCCAACGACAACAGCCGCATAAGGAGGTTACCGCGGAGGAAATCTCCGAGACAGCGGACGATCATCACAATCGTGGCAACGCCGCGATCGCGACAACGGACCCTCAGCATTCGAAAAACTTTCGGGCCCATGCACCATCCACTTCTACATCGACAAGCAAGATGGCAAAAAGAAAGCCAGTCACATGCTCAAGGACTGCCACGAGTTCCAGAAACTCAGCGAAAGCATGGCGCAGATGAGGCAACAAGCCCCAATCCCTGCGTTTGGAAACGCACCCGCGCAAGGAGAAATAGCACACGGAGCTCCTCCTCCGCCACCTATTGGAGCTCCTTCACGTCACTAAATAAGCATTGCCCAAAGGACCACTTCCCCCTTCCACGGATCGACCAGATCATCGATTCGACTGCAGGTTGCGAGAAACTCTCCTTCCTCGACGCCTACTCAGGCTATAACCAGATTCGGCTCAAGGTCGAAGATCAGGAGAAAACGGCGTTTATCACACCGTTCGGAGTATTCTGTTACAACACAATGCCCTTCGGGCTAAAGAACGCGGGTGCCACATACCAGCGATGCATGCAGGCCTGCCTCAAGGACCAGATTGGTCGCAACGTCCAAGTTTATGTCGACGACATAGTAATAAAAACCGGATAGGCAAGGACACTTATCGACGATCTCCGCGAGACGTTCGACAACCTCGATCTCTACAGGATCAAGCTCAATCCCGAAAAGTGCGCCTTCGGCGTCCCATCAGGTCAGCTTCTCGGGTACTTCTTCTCTCAACGAGGGATCGAGGCGAACCCGAAGAAAATCAAAGCCATCATAACGATGGAGAAGCCGAAAAACCTCAAGGGCGTCCAGCAGCTCGCAGGACGAGTAGCGGCGCTAAGCAGGTTCATCAGCCGTATGGGCGAGAAGGCCCTACCATTCTACCATTTCTGCGTAGCAGACAAGTTCGAGTGGACACCAGAAGCCAACGACGCATTCGAAAGCCTCAAGCGGCTCCTCTCCACCTCGCCCGTTTTGGTCACGCCAAAGGAGCGCGAGCCCTTGCTGCTGTACATAGCAGCCACACATCAGGTGGTCAGCACCGTACTCGTGGTCGAACGACCCGAAGAAGGCAAGACCCACGGGGTCCAGCGCCCAATTTACTTCCTCAATAGGTAATCGACACCAACAAAGCAGAGGTACCCTCACTACTGTAAACTAGCCTACGGCGTGTTCATGACGGCTCGACGGTTGAGCCATTACTTCCGTGAGCACCGGTGATGGTCGCCAACAAGCACCCTGAACAAAGCATCTGAATAATCCAGAGGCCACAGACGGGTGGCCCAGTGGGGCATCGAACTGTCACCCTTGGACATCGTCTACGAGAAACTACACGCAATCAAATCTCAAGTCCTTCCGGACTTCCTGGTACATTGGATGGAGCTGCAGCTGCCAGACACCCGAGACATGTCGCGATCTGGACAATGCATTTCGACGGCTCCAAGCGCCAAGCGGAGGCGGGGTCATACTGACCTCCCCGCAGGGTGACAATATGAAGTACGTCCTTCGGATGAAATTCAGGGCCTCCAACAACGAAGCCGAATACGAAGCCCTCATCCATGGCATGAGGATGGCAAAGATATGCGGCGCAACGCGCCTGGTCATCTATGGTGACTCCAACCTCGTCGTCCAGCAGACGATGAATGAGTGTGACGCACACGCCGAAAACATGATCGCGTACCGCGCACTCTACAACGCACTCGAAGGAGAATTCGACGGCTGCGAACTTCGGCACGTTGGAAGAGAGAGCAATGAGGAAGCCGATAGACTCGCCAACATCGGCTCCACCTGCGCAAAGGTGCCACCAGGTGTGTTCCTCGAACAAATCTGCGTGCCATCCATCAAGAGCAAATTCCCCAAGGGATCACCCGAAGAATCAGAGCACTCGGGAGCTACGCTACCCGAAGCACACGAAGGACCCGAAAAACTGGACACTGAGGTAGCCATGGTCAACCTAATGCAGGTCATGGCAGTCGAAGAATCCTGGACACGACCGTACCTCCAGTTTATGATAAACGGAGAATTGCCTGATAGCCCAACAGACGCCCGGCGCATATCTCGCCGGTCAAAAGCCTTCACCGTCATCAACGGCGAGCTGTACAAGCGCAGCATCACGGGTATACTTCAACGGTGCGTCACCATCGACGACGGCAAGGCCATACTCCAAGACATCCACGAAGGCATCTACGGCCACCACGTAGGCAGCCGCTCCCTTGTCGCTAATGCTCTACGAGCAGGATTCTACTGGCCGACGGCCATGAGCGACGCAAAGGACATCGTCCGAAGATGCAACGGATGCCAACGGTTCGCCGACAAACCGCACGCACCTGGGTCGAAGCTCAGTCCCATACCTATAGCTTGGCCTTTCGCTCAATGGGGCCTCGACATGATCGGCAAACTGCCAAAATCCTCGAAAGGAGGACACGTCTTCCTCCTGGTTGCGGTCGACAAATTCACCAAGTGGATCGAGGCCATGCAGGTCACCAACCAGAAAGGCAAAACTGCCGTCAAGTTCTTCGAGTCCATTGTCTATAGGTTCGGCGTACCACACAGCATCATCACCGACAACGGATCGAACTTCATCTCCAAAGAATTCCAGGACTTCTGCGAAGTCCTTGGGATCAACATCACATATGCCTCAGTGGCACACCCGCAAACAAACGGGCAAGTGGAAAAGGCTCATGGCCTAATCGGCGCCGGCATCAAGAAGCGCCTCATGAGCTCACTCGAACTTAAAGCTGGAAATTGGACGAAGGAGCTACCCTCCGTCCTGTGGAGCTTATGAACTACGCCAAACAGCTCCACCGGCTACACACCGTTCTTCATGGTACACGGAGCCGAAGCCGTGCTACCAGCCGAAGTACGCCACAGGGCCCCACGGGTCGTCGCCTACAGTGAAGCTGAATCCATGGCTGCACTCAAAGACGTTGTTGAAGGGATTCGCGGCATAGTAAATAAAAATTTTGTACGGATGCGAACAGAGGGAAAGCCAAGATCTAATCTAGGAGATGCAATCAACGAGAGAGATTGGATTAGATCTTCATACCCTTGAAGATTCGCCACGGAACGCTTAAATCGGAACGTGGGTGAAGTAGTCGTACTCGCTTCTCCTCCTCGCGATCCGATCCGATCTAGCACCACAAGTGGCGGTGCCTCCGTGAGATGCACACGTGCAGCACCTCGACATCTCCTCCTTCCTCGGACCAGCGAGTATGGTGGAGAGATAGATGGTATCTACAACACGACGGCGTGGTGTATATGGTGGAGAGTTTCTGCAGCAGGGCTTCGCCTACAAACAGTCGGGATGGAGAGAGGAAGGTAGCAAGGCTACTAGGGTTGGAGGCAAGGTGTAGGGGGAAGGGGGCGCCCCAGCCCTCTATTTATAGAGGGGGGGGCGGCCAGCCCTTGCCCCTCCTCCAAGCCTTGGGCCGGAGGCCAAGGGAGGGAGGAGTGGGGGGGGCAAGGACTCTCCCTCCTTCTAGAAATTCTATCCCTAGTTTAAACGATTTAAACCCTATAGAATCGGCTGGGCCCTATGGGGCCTTGTGCCCCTGGCCCAAACCGGCCAGGACACTCCCTCATAGGCCCATGCCCCCTCCCGGAAGGTGGGGCCACGTTGGTCCCCTTCCGGAAGGTTCTAGAAGCTTCCGGTACAATACCGATTAACCCGGAACAATTCCGAACTCCAAAAACTGCACTGCCTTATATGAATCTTATTCTCCGGACCACTCCGGAACCTCTTGTGATGTCCCGGATCCCATCCGAGACTCCGAACAAAAAATCATAAACCAATTATCCAATCTATCCTAGCGTCGAGACACGTTAAGTGTGTGACCTGGGTTCGAGAATATGCGACATGATCTTCTATCAATAATCAACAGCGAGTGCAGGCACCCATATTGACTCCACACATTCATCGATGATCATATCGGATGAACCACGATGCCGATTCAATCAATCCCATATATATATTCCCTTGTCTCACGATATTTTACTTGCGAGATTCGATCGTCGGTGCATCATACCTAGTTCAATCTCGTTCACAGCAAGTACTTTACTGCTCGTAATCCGATATCACTTTGTGATTAACTCCTTAACCACATGCTTGCAAGCGGTGTTGATATCGATTACCGAGTGGGCCTGAAGTATATCTCTCCGACTTGGGAGGGACAAATCCCATCTCGATACATACAACCCAACAGATACTTTCCGATCACCTGAGAGACACCTTTATGATCACCCTCTCATAGGATGACGTTTGATGGCCTCAAAGCTTTCTTCCGATACCAGGGAGTTGTATTATCTCATGGTCTAAGGAATACAATATTTGACATAGGAAAAGCTTCGCAAAGATGAACACGATGATACGATCTAATTGCTTCGCTTAGTTTGGGTCTGTCCATCATATTATTCTCCAATGATATGATCTCATTATCAATTGACAACTCATGTCTAGGGTTAGGAAACCTTAACCATCATTGATCAATGAACTAGTCCATAGAGGCGTACCAGGGACACGGTGTTGTTCACAAACCACACAAGTATTAAAGTTTCCGCTCAATACAATTCTAGCATGGAATATAAACTTTATCGTGAACAAGAATTATAATAATAACATCTTTATTATTGCCTCTAGGGAATAATTCCAACAGTCTCCCACTTCAGAACCTTTCTTTGCTGACAACATAGGCACTGAACCTTTCTTTGCCTTATCCATTCTGAACCTTTTCAGAACTTTGTCTAGGTATGTACTCTGGCTTAAAGCTATTAGGCGTCTTTGTCTATCTCTATAGATTTTGATGCCCAATATATAAGCAGCTTCACCTAGGTCTTTCATTGAAAAACATTTGTTCAAATAACTCTTCACATTGTTAAGCATGTTGATGTCATTTCCAATGATCAATATGTCATCCACATATAGTACCAGAAACGTCACCGAGCTCCCACTCACTTTCTTGTAGATGCAAGCTTCGTAGCAATTTGGAACAAATCCAAAGCTCTTGATCACTTGATCAAAACGAAGGTTCCAACTCCGAGATGCTTGCTTCAGTCCATAAATGGAACGCTGAAGTTTCCATACTTTATCAGCATCCTTAGGATCGACAAAACCTTCGGGTTGCATCATATACAACTCTTCATCAATTTTACCATTGAGGAACGCAGTCTTGACATCCATCTGCCATATTTCATAATCATGAAACGCAGCAATTGCTAATAAAATCTGAATGGACTTAAACATCGCTACGGGAGAGAAAGTCTCATCGTAGTCAACACCTTGAACTTGTCGAAAACCTTTTGCGACAAGTCGTGCTTTATAGACGGTAACATTACCATCCGCGTCCGTTTTCTTCTTGAATATCCATTTGCACTCAACGGCCTTTCGGTCGCTAGGAGGGTCCACCGAAGTCCATACTTGGTTTTCGCTCATGGATCCCAATTCGGATTTCATGGCTTCTAGCCATTTCTCAGTCCGGCTCATCATCGCTTCCTCATAGTTCGTGAGGTTCACCGTCTTCTACTAACAAGAGTCAAGACAGGTTGCCGTACCACTCGGGAGGGGCGCGACCTTGTCGACTGCGACGTTCGATGCAACATCGTCCAAGCTTCATGATCCTTGTCATTAGCTTCCTCTATCGTTCTGCGGTGACCTTGGAACAACTTCAGGTGCCGCGCTACTCTCAATTCAAGAGAAGGTTCAATAACCTCGTCAAGCTCTACTTTCCTCCACTCACTTCTTTCGAGAAACTCCTTCTCAAGAAAGGAACCGTTCTTCATGACAAACACTTTGCCTTCGGTTCTGTGATAGAAGGTATACCCAATAGTTTCCTTAGGGTATCCTATGAAGACGCATTTCTCCGCTTTGGGTTCGAGCTTGTCCGGCATCAACTTCTTGACGTAAGCTTCGCATCCCCAAACTTTAAGAAACGACAACTTAGGTTTAGCACCAAACCACAGTTCATACAGTGTCGTCTCAACGGATTTAGATGGAGCCCTATTTAAAGTGAATGCAGCGGTTTCTAATGCATAACCCCAAAATGATAACGGCAAATCAGTAAGAGACATCATTGATCGGACCATATCTAATAGGGTTCGATTCCGGCGTTCAGACACACCATTGCGTTGTGGTGTTCCGGGTGGCGTGAGTTGTGAAACGATTCCACTTGCTTTAAGATGCGTGAGAAAATCATAACTCAAATATTCACCTCCACGATCGGATCGTAGAAACTTAATCTTTCTGTTATGATGGTTCTCCACTTCATTCTAAAATTCCTTGAACTTTTCAAATGTTTCAGATTTATGTTTCATTAAATAGATATACCCATATCTACTTAAGTCATCGGTAAAAGTGAGGAAATAGCGATATCCACCGCGCGTCGAAATACTCATCGGTCCGCATACATCGGTATGTATGATTTCCAACAAGTCCGTTGCTCGCTCCATCATACCGGAGAACGGGTTTTTGATCATCTTGCCCATGAGGCATGGTTCGCATGTGTCAAATGATTCAAAATTAAGAGACTCCAAAAGTCCATCAGAATGGAGTTTCTTCATGCGCTTTACACCAATATGACCTAGACGATAGTGCCACAAATAAGTAGTATTTATCACTATCTACTTTGCATCTCTTAGCCTCAATGTTATGGATGTGTGTTTCATCCCTTTCGAGATTTAGAAGAAATAAACCATTCACAATAGGTGCATGACCATAAAAGATGTTACTCATATAAATAGAACAACCATTATTCTCCGATTTAAATGAATAACCGTCTTGCAATAAAAACGATCCGGAAATGATGTTCATGCTCAACGCAGGCACATAATAACATTTATTAAGGTTTAAAACTAATCCCGAAGGTAAAACTAAGGAGAGCGTGCCGACGGCCATCACATCAACTCTTGATCCGTTGCCAGCAGCGCCGTCACCTCATCCTCGCAAGCCGCCGTCTATTCCGTAGCTCTGTTTGAGTTACAAATATTAGCAAGAACCGTATCAAATACCCAGCACTACAACGAGGGCTAGTAAGGAAAACATCAATAACATGTATATCAAATATACCTTTGATGGTGCAGCCTTCTTGTCCGCTAAGTACTTGGACGATTCGCTTCCAAGGACCCTTGTCCTTGCAATAGAAGCACTCGAGGTCCGGCTTAGGACCGGACTTGAGCTTCCTCTCAGCGGGAGCATTGCGCTTTCGCGCCCTTCTTGAAGGGCTTCTTTGCTCCTTACCTTTCTTAAATGAGGGCTTGTTGACCATCAACACATGATTATCCTTCTTGATGTCCACCTCCAGCCTTGACTTTGCGAAGAGCTCGGTGATCGTATCGATGGAACCAATCGATTATGAGTCACTACAAAACTTTTGTAGCTGGGAGGAGTGATTGCAGAACTCATCAATCTTGAGCTCCTAGAATCGTGCATTCCAGTTGCTCAAGGCGTTGAGTGTAGCCCGACATCTTTATGGCGTGCTCACTAACGGAACTCCCTTCCTCCATCTTGCAGTTAAAGAACTTCTCAGAGATCTCATATCTCTCAGAACGGGCTTGAGTCTGAAACATGGTTTTCAGCTCCTCGAGAATCTCAAAGGGCCCGGGATAGGTTTCAAAACGATTTTGAAGTTCCGGTTCCATAGCAAACAACATGGTGCTCTTAATCACACCATAATCATCTTTGCGCGACTGATAGACATCTTTCTCATTAGCCGGCGCAATTGCAGCAGGGGGGTCACCTAACGCTTTTCCAAGGACATAGTCCTTTTGTCCGCCAGATAGAATGATTCTTAGATTGCGGAACCAATTGGTGAAGTTAGTGTAACACCCTAAGAATCGACCCTATGCAAGTTTCAGCGATTCCCGCCAAACCCGCATAGAAACGATTCAAAGGTGCCCACCAGGCACTTTCGTGCAGGTGGAAAACGAAGTAATAACATTACACAACATTCCTCGATGGGACCCATAGAACAGATATATACAACAGCGACTCGAAGAGTCAAGAATACAGATATAATATACAAAGATCCAAATCACCTTGAAAACGATAAAGCGTCCGACTACGGACAAGATGCAAATGGGGCTAAGAGCCCTGAAGAATAACCAATGGCGTCCATAACCCTGCCCAGGCCAAGCCGGAAGGGTAACCCTGCTAACGACGTCGATCTCAAAACCTGCTTAAACAAAAGGGGTGCCGACAAAGGGCAAACGAAAAGAAAGAGAGCGGTCAGTACTGAGGCCAGTACACGGCGAGGCTAGAATTCAGCGGTCCTCGCCTACACAGGTATGGTGGACTGCAGCGGCAGCGCAGCATGCACTAAACAACCTATAGAGACTCGATATAACCGTCGGCTATGTAACTACCTCGGTGAACTAGGCTCCTAGATACAAGCCTGGATGAGTGATAGTGGTTGAAATAGTACGGTGGGGCCCCAAAAGCCACTCACTGGTAGTCCTTTCAGACGTCCCAACCACTACCCTCTCAACGGGACCTGTACGGGCGGCGTAGTCGGCAGGCGAAGGGATCAACTACGTACACAAGTGGGTATGTACGCAAGCGACCATACAAGAGTACATCAGAGCCAAACCATCTAGAAAGAAAGGAAATATACCAACGTCATACGGCAAGATTCAAATGACCTAGATAAATCTATATTTTAGGATAACTCCTCATACAACACACATCAGAGTATCATGCGGAAGCGGCAAACAAGATCCGAGTACGGATAAGAAGCAAATAGGCATAAGATGCCAGAGAAATAAGCACATCCCAAATACAGGTCTCACGGATCCCCGTTCCCGGAATCTCTACACCATACGATCGTTGCCCACATTTTCGGCTTCTTCCACCCGAGATCCGTCACGAGAAGGTACATTCATCTGAATCAAGAATTTATCGTGTGAGACCCTAAGGGTACTCAGCAAGACTTAATGCCTCTAAAGGGACACAACACAGGGTGACGAATTGCAGCAAAAGATAAACCCTAGCAATTCTACGATAAACACTAACCATCCGCCTAACCAATGATAGACGGATGTCCGTGAATTAAGTACAACAGTTATAATGGTAATCTCATCCGATCCATCCTCCTCCTTACCAACAAGGAAGCGGACGAACAACCCCCATCCGCTGGCAATTTTATTAACCATTCCATGAGTATTGCACTATTTACTAGTCAAGTTATTTTAGTCGATTAAAGCGGTACTTTAGTTATGCTTGTCTATGATCAAGAAACTGCTCCAAGTCGTCCATATCCATGACACGGCTTTCGGAAAGTTTTACCGGCCGGGTGCACCAATAGCAACACACGCCGATCAACCTCGGAAAAACCAAATCAAAACCCAACGAGGCTTTCACGGTGAACAATCACAGATTCAGAGATATTTCAGGGGCCACCCTTGAAGTATACCATAGCAGTAAGCAAGCTTGAGACGGACTCAAGGTTTGACAATGGTACAAGCGGCAGCAGATCCCCAAACGGGACCGCCGATACAGCGTAATCACTCCGCTACCTAAGCGATGCAAAGGTGCTCCTCGCACAAACATAAGTAGCATGGCATAAGTACAGGATAGTAAATAAAACCTCAAACTAGTTTGTGGCCCCAAGAAATAAGACGGAATCAAGCTCTGGCCCAGGGGGGTCCCATATACCTCCCGGATGTGGATAGCGCGATAAATCAAGGAACAGGAATCAAGTACTCGGGGTCTTACGGGACACAAGTGAGCAGGAAAAACCAAATAGCAGATGTTGCTCACCGGTGCCACTTTCTTTAGTTATCCCAGAACTACTCAGGTTAAGTTGTTTAAGTACCTCATTATTCAACAGACACTCACAAACCCTACACATGCTGTTCTACGACTCGCATGGCTCAAACAACTCCTATAGTAGTGGCTCATGGGATGGGGAAACAAGCTTGGTGGGGTGTAAAAGTAAAGGCTATGCATACTTGGGATTCAATTTAATGCAATCGCGACTCAATGATGCAAGAATAAGATAGAGGCAATAGGTACTGTATGTATGCAAGCATGTGGTAGTGCTTGCCTGGTATCTCTGTTGAAGCAAAGGACGGTTCTGGGTAGTGCTCCTGGCTCTCTTGATACAGCCCCTGCTCAGTGTCTATCCGAGAAAAACCAAACAAACAAGGCCAACATGAATATAGAGCACAAGCATTGGAATTAAATGCGTCAAGCAAACAATCATGCCATGATGAATGATGCACAAGTTGCATGGCAATAAGGTAGCATGGCATGGTGAGGTGTGGTGGACAAGAAAATAACATTTAAGTGGGTTTTAGTCACATTCCATTGCCATAACAGTTGTTGTTCAATATATTTTTATATGATGCATGCTGCAATTCAAGTCATGGATAGCATAAACAAAAAGGTCTCGTCGAGCTGATCAATTTAGACATATCATTTGCTAAATTTGGAGTTTTAGAACAAAAGTTATTAAATATTTAAATTCTAGTGGCAATAGTTGTAATTTCAACAAACTTGGAATTTTATTTGTGCAAAAGACAAAATGGATGGCATATTTGAATTCCTCTCATTTTTCTGATATCCATACATATATCATTTGTCAAATTTGGATTTACCATTGCAAAGTTATTCAAATCTGAAATTTATTTGAATTTTAGATATTCAGAAAAGATTTAAATAAACTAAACAGACTCGGTCAAACTTTTTACACCGGGTCAAGGCTAGCTCTGGCCACTGACAGGTGGGGACAGGCACACCTGGACCCACATGCCAGCGGATAGGAGGGGGGCAGGACCGCGGGTTGAGCTCCAGGAAGCCCAGGGGCCTTTTCATAAAAGGCCAACGGACGCTGACAGAGGGCCAAGGGGACTGCGGGTTGAGGCGTTGGAAGAGGAGGGACTAAAATAGAAAAGCGTCGGGGTGGTCTGACTGACGAAACTGTCGAACTGAACGTGGATAACAGCGAGATTCAGCAGACTTGCGTCGAGCTTGGCGAGCGATTCGTCGAGAATCAGGAGATGTCTCCAACATCGAAGTTGGAGAGGGATCATCGCTCTACAGGTTCCATGTTTAGGGTTTTGGCGGGGGAGGACTGGGCTGTTCGGGATCTACGGCGAAACAGAGAGCGCGCTGCAGGTTGCTGATCGCTGCTCAGACACGGGCGGCGGCGCGTCAGGCGCAGACGGCCGCACGCGCTGCGAGGCAGCTAGTGCGTGCACAGGAGAGCGAAGGCGTGCCAGGGGAGAAAGGGAAGTCGTGGCTCACAGCGAGAACGTTGGCGGGGCTCGCGGTTGACGGGGACGAAGAGCGCGGCGACAGCGGTGACCACGGCCGATCTGGCGTCAGTGCTCGGCCCGGGCGCCGAACGGCGACGGAGAGCTCCAGCAAGCTGTCGTGGCTCTCCCCTGTTCCCGCGTGGTCCTGACGTGCGTGGGGCTCAGCGGCGAGGTGCGAAGGACGGCGACGCCATGGGGTGGTGGTGCGGCTGTGCCTTGGGGGAGAGATGGAAGGGAGAAGGGGAACTGTGCCTGGTTGGCTTGGTGGCGTGCTGGGGATAAGAAGAGGAGGGAAGGGTGACGCGATTGACGGCGGAAAGACGGCCACCTGCTCCGCCGTTTGCTTTCCGTCGCACGCAGAGAGAGAGGAGGAGCGAGACGGCGACAGACGGAGGGAGAAGAAGAACAGGACGCGCGACGGCTGGAGGGGGGTACTGGGCCGGGAAAACGAGTTGGGCCGGGGAAGTCAAGGTGACTGGCCTCACTGCTCTGCCTGGGTCGCTTCTCTTTCCCCTTTTTTTTTATTCCTTTCTCTTTTCTTTTTGTTTGATTTGCTTGTGTTATTTCTATTTCAAATACAAACTAGCTACTGATTTCGAATTCTTTTGAATCTGGCACAGGAGATTTGAAAGAGAGGGAGGTCTGACTAAGAGGAGGGAAAAGAGGGGGCCACTTGGGTTGTGGTAGACTAGGTGGGGTTTAGGGTTTTAGCTAGGAAGGTTATGGGCATGGGGGGTAGATGGTAGCTAGGTTTTGTTTAGAAAGGATGGAGCTAGGTTTTGTTTAGAAGGGATGGGGAAAGGCAAGGTGGATTTTAGGGGGCTAAGAGAGAGGGGAGAGAAGGGATGATGGCACTAAAGGTTGATCATGCATGCTTCCATACAAACACACATGTTCAAGAAAAGAAAAAGAAAGGGGAGGATAGGGAGAGGTGATGGCCATGTGATGATGGGGCACTTTGGCCCATGCATGATCCAAGCAAAGATCAAGCAACAACCAAAAGAGAGGGGGAGAAGTGGTTTAGAGGTGCATGCCACATAAGCACATTTGTGTGCATGGGGCATGGGGTTAGCTAAGAGGTGAAGAGATGATGATCTGAGGTAGCAACTACAAGCCCAAACAAAAATTAAGCAAAGAAAAAGATCCACATTGAATTTCAAGCAAAACCAAAACTAGAGAAGGTGGCACTTGCATGGCCCATGCAACATAATTAATGCCAACTGGTTATATTGTGAAAACAATATTACTTCATGTGGCTTCAATCCTTGCATTCCCAAAAGTGGGCAAGGGCCAAGCAAAATATGATGGGTGGATCCAACCAACAACATGAGCTAGAGATACTCAAAACTAAAATGCCAAGCTCATATTAGTTGGATGGTGGAATTATAAGGTGGTGAAAGAAAAGGTGGTGGAGTCAAAAGAGAGATGCCCTCAACTCAACTTGGGCATATAACAATGTATCAAGAGCCAAATACAATATCAAGAGGCAAATACAGTTAATCATGCACATGAGATAAGAACCAAACAAGAAAGGGTTTTATATGATGCACAAATGCAAGGTGGTATGATGACATGAGCATGATATGGTGATGATGCAACAATTATATGTTGGAAGTGGCCCATTTTATTAATATAACTAGTAGCATTACAGGGGTTAGACAACTGGGATGCTACAACTCTCCCCCACTAAACAGGAATCTCGCCCCGAGATTCTAGGAAGAAGAAGAAGACACAAAGAGAGAAGGATGGTTGGCACGGAGTTCATCTTCACGCTCCCATGTTGCTTCATCAACAGAATGGTGTGACCACTGCACCTTGCAAAACTTGATGGACTTGTTGCGAGTCCTACGTTCTGCGGTCTCAAGGATTTTGGTGGGGTGTTCTTGATAGGACAGATCTTCTTGAAGGTCGATTAGCTCATGATCCACAGTCTTGCCGGGGTCTTTGAAGCACTTCTTGAGCTGAGAGATGTGGAAAACATCATGGACTTTGAGTTTTTCCGGAAGCTCAAGTGCATAAGCAACTTCTCCTCTTCTACCACGTATCTTGAAAGGACCGATGTATCTAGGAGCCAGCTTTCCTTTGATACCGAAGCGGTGTGTTCCTCTCATGGGAGTGACACGAAGGTAGACGAGATCACCAGGGGCATATACCATATCTGTGTGCTTCCTGTCATAGTTGCTCTTCTGCCGACTCTGAGCAATCTTCAGGTTCTCTAGAATGATATGCACCTTCTCCTCTGCCTGAGTCACAATGTCAGGGCCAAACCAGATTCTTTCTCCTGCACCTGACCAACCAATAGGAGTTCTGCACTTGCGTCCATAGAGAGCCTCGAATGGTGCCATCTTCAGACTCTTCTGGAAGCTGTTGTTGTAGGAGAATTCAGCATATGGAAGACACTCCTCCCACTTCATGCCAAAAGAGATGACGCAAGCTCTAAGCATGTCCTCCAGAATCTGATTGATCCTCTCCACTTGTCCTTGCGACTGAGGGTGGTAAGCTTTGAAGTTCAACCGTTCCCAAAGCTTTTGGAAACTCTCCGTAACTTTGAGGTGAAGATGCTCCCACGATCTGAACTGATTTCAAGTGGAACCCCATACAAAGAGACAATCCTGTTGATATAGAGCTCACCAATCAAGTCCGTAAATTGTTTCTTTGATGGGAAGAAGTGAGCCACTTTAGAAAGCTGTCGATGACAACAAAGATTGCATTGTTGCCCTTGCGACCTTGGAAAGCCGTGATGAAGTCCATCTCAACTTTCTCCCATTTCCACTCTGGAGGTTGCAATGGCTGTAGAAGACCAAATGGTTTCTGATGAACAGCCTTGACTCTGCGGCAGACATCACATTCTGAGACGTACTTGGCACAATACCTTTTCAACCCAGGCCACCAGTATTGTGTTTTCAGGTCCATGTACATCTTTGTGCTGCCAGGATGGATGGAAAGGACCGAATCATGTGCCTCCTTGAGAACTTGGTCTCTCAGACCCGGGTAGTTTGGAACAAACATCCGGTGTTCAAAGAAGAGCGTGCCTTGATCATCAACATGAAAGGATTCATACTTCGGAGTGCCAAGCTTAGAGATGAGCTTTCTAGTGTGCGGATCACCAAGCTGACGAGAACGAATCTGCTCTTCCAAGAGAGGAGTAGCCAGAAGGTTCAGGAGATGCCCTTGTTCCACAATCTCCAGGTTGAGCTGACGGAATTCCTCGCACAAGAGAGGCTGCTGCTCTTCTACCATGAGGTTGTTGACATAAGCTTTACGGCTAAGCGCATCTGCCATGACGTTTGCTTTGCCTGGAGTGTAGTTGATGGTCACATCAAGTCATTGATTGCTTCAATCCATCTCCTTTGCGAAGGTTGAGGTCCGTTGAGTGAAGATATACTTCAAACTCTTGTGGTCCGAGAAGATCTCACAACGTTACCAAGCAAGTAGTGCCTCCATAGCTTCAAAGCAAAGACCA
This sequence comes from Avena longiglumis, assembly GCA_030063025.1. Classification (NCBI taxonomy): domain Eukaryota; kingdom Viridiplantae; phylum Streptophyta; class Magnoliopsida; order Poales; family Poaceae; genus Avena; species Avena longiglumis. Next base: position 484,672,063 of record CP125974.1, read on the forward strand.
TCGCTGCTAGCTCAAGATCATGCGGGATAGTTGACCTCATGCGTCTTCAATCGACGAGAAGCATAAGCAACCAACCTCTCTCTTGCATAAGGACCGCACCCAATCCTTGCAAAGAGGCATCGCAGAAGATCCGAAAGGCTTAGATGTATCTGGAGGAACCAAGACTGGTGGAAGTGAGCTTATCTTTGAGTGTCTCAAAACTTTCTTGGCAAGGTGAGTCCACAGTACTTCTTGCCTTTCTTGAGGAGGTCGGTAAGAGGCTTTGCTATCTTGAGAAGTTCTGCACAAATCGACGGCAATAGCTAGCCAAACCGAGAAAACTCCGCACTTCCTTGACATTAGCGGAGGAAGCCATTCAACTATTGTCTTCACGGTTTCCGGGTTGATGCAATGCCCTTGGCGTAGATAACATGACCCAGGTATGTTACTTCAGGCAGCCAGAACTCACACTTTGAGAACTTTGCATACAAGCGGTTCTCACGAAGCTTGTTCAGGACACATCGCAGGTGCTCTTCATGCTCCTCCTTGGACTTGGAATAGACCAGAATGTCATCCAGATATACCACCACAAACTTGTCCAGGTACTCCATGAAAACGGAGTTCATCAGCCTCGAGAAGGTAGCAGGTGCATTGGTGAGACCGAAAGACATGACCGTGTACTCATACAGGCCATAGCGAGTGGTGAAAGCTGTTTTGGGCACATCCTCTTTGCGAATTTTGATTTGGTGATAACCACTTCTCAAGTCCAGCTTAGAGAACACCACAGCTCCTGCTAGCTGATCAAATAGATCATTTATCCGAGGGAGAGGATATTTGTTCTTGATGGTTTTAGCATTTAGAGCCCGGTAGTCAACACATAGCCTATCGGTTCTGTCACGCTTCTTCACAAAGATTGTTGGGCTACCCCAAGAAGAAGTGCTATGCTGAATGAAACCCAATTTCTCTTGTTCATCAAGTTGTCGTTTGAGTTCAGCCAACTCAGAAGGACCCATTTTATATGGCCTCTTGGAGATAGGAGCCGTTCCAGGTTCAAGCTCGATCACGAATTCAACTTCGCGATCCGGAGGCATACCCGGCAACTCTTCAGGAAAGACATCCGGAAACTCACAGACCACTGGTACCTTCTGAATAGCTTCCATGGCATCATCATTCAGAGCAGCCAAGGAATAGAGCTGGACAGCAGGAGTCAGACTTGGAGAAAAGACTACATGGCCTTCAGGAATCTTCAGAGACACTGAGCGTTCAGCACAATCGATCACAGCTGCATTTGCTGTCAACCAATCCATGCCCAAAATGACATCAATATCAGAATCGCCCAGAATAATCAAAGAAGCCAAGAATGAAGAACCACCAATCTCAACTTGATTTCCATGACTGATTTTAGAAGCTGGCATTGTTGCTCCAGGAGAAAGAACCATCAACCGCTTTGGAAGAGGATCTGACGCTAACCCATGCTCACTTGCAAACTTTATCGAAACAAACGAATGCGATGCACCAGAATCAAAGAGAACTCATGCAGGAACTGAGTTAACTGAAAGCATACCCATGACAACTCCAGGTGCGAGCTCAGCTTGAGAGGCGTTGACGCAGTTGGCACGCACGACCGCAGACCCGGGCTTAGTGTTGATGTTGAGAGCCCGAGGCGGTGGTGCACGAACCGAAGGAGAGCTTGATGCAGATCTTGGCGGGGGTTGAGGGAGAGCTTTGTTCTTCATTGGACAGTTCCAGTTTCGATGTCCAGGATCTCCACACACGGCGTGCACTAGCCGGACGTGGAGCGAGTAGCTGGGACTCCGCCAGCGCCTGTAGGTTGTTGTAGCCCCTGGGAGCCGCAGTGGTGAAGTTTGGTGGCCTTGACGCGAAGCTTGCAGATCTTGGTGGAGCCGGGAGCGACGGTGGGGTGTTAGGAACCCAGACACGCCGCTTAGAAGGAGCTGCCATAACTGCAGAGCTTGATGCATCCCTGTTATGTTTCTTGGACTCCTCGAACATCTGCCTACTAGCCTCCTCTTGTAGTGCCATATGCTGCAGTTCCAGGAAGGTTGCCGGTCTTGCATGCGTGAGTGCATACTTGATCGACGCATTGAGCCCTTGCCTGAATCTCTTCTGCTTCTTCTTGTCATCAGATACTTCATCACCACCATAGCGAGACAGGTTCATAAAGTTCCTGATATAGGTGTTGACGTTATCATTACCCTGCTTCAAGTTTAGGAAAGCCTCCTTCATCCTTTCCATCACAATCTCTGAGAGAAACTGTTCTTTGAAAGCTGCAGTGAACCTCTCCCAAGTAGGCTGGAGCCCAGTGCAGCTAGCCTTCAAGTAGTTTTCCCACCATAGAGCTGCGTCTCCCTTGAGAAGGTGAGTAGCACACTTTACCCATTCCTGTTCTGGAACATCAGCAGTCTCGAGCAACCTTGAGATCTCGCGCAACCAATCATCCGCGTCAAGAGGTCGGTCAGACACATCAAACTGTCGCGGGTTGAACTTGAGGAAGCTCTTGATGTCACCACGCTTGGGAGGTGGAGGAAGCGGAGCGAACTCATTCCTTCTGACGCTCTCCTCAAAGCGCAGCTGGTTCTCTTGCATTGCCGCCAAAGCAGTAGCTATGCTTGACAGCGCTGAGCCCAGTTCCGGAGGAATGTCCTCCTCAGTCCGGCGTGGGGGAGCCATCCTGTCATTGATATAAAACTCAAGTCAGTACTATAATGGAGAATGATAATAATCCAAAATAGTACCAAGATGGAATTAACCAAGATTAAAGGATACAATTTACTGAGATGATATAAAAATATCAACAAAGTTCATAGCACCTCAAAGATATTAAGCATATCGCACACGACTGAAAAGGAGTGTGGTACACAACATATCAAAGAAAAAAAAATTTCCACAAATTTCGGCATTAGAATACCAATAGATGCGCAAAATTACTTAACGAATCAAGATTAGTGACTCTACCGATTCAATATACAAAAGCGAATGATACAAGTAGTGGTATGGTCGCGACTCCATCCCGCACTCAAATCATTACTCCGCACATGAACAAGTGGAACACATATCCTAACCCCTTCTTCTCACGACGAAACCTAAAGATTGGTACTACGGAAACGAACACCCCAAACAAGATAGCGTCGGATACAAAGAGGAAGATAGATTGCGTCGGTTTACAAAAGCCTGTCGGTATGGAATGTACCAACAGTTGATAACCAAAGCCAGATAAGATAACAACTTGGATGCAACAGATAGACAAGGGATTACACACATACACACACACACACACAACCTATGGTACTACGGAAACCCAGAACACGTGAATCCTAGTTTGAACTTTGAGAAGAGGATTGAAAACGTTACACTTCCTTACCAGAAAAGGGTGGGTGGGAGGGTAAGAAGAAAAATGAAGCAGTCCTACTCTCGCGTTTTGTTTTTCCCTAATATACATAACTACCAAAATATTTGCTAGACTGACAACGACCGCTTTTGAAACCACAAGGTCGGGATGGCTCTGATACCAATTGTAACTACCTCGGTGAACTACGCTCCTAGATACAAGCCTGGATGAGTGATAGTGGTTGAAATAGTACGGTGGGGCCCCAAAAGCCACTCACTGGTAGTCCTTTCAGACGTCCCAACCACTACCCTCTCAACGGGACCTCAGACGGCGGGCGTGGTCGGCAGCGAGGATCAACTACGTACACAAGTGGGTATGCAAGCCACCATACAAGAGTACATCAGAGCCAAACCATCTAGAAAGAAAGGAAATATACCAACGCCATACGGCAAGATTCAAATGACCTAGATAAATCTATATTTTAGGATAACTCCTCATACAACACACATCAGAGTATCATGCGGAAGCGGCAAACAAGATCCGAGTACGGATAAGAAGCAAATAGGCATAAGATGCCAGAGAAATAAGCACATCCCAACTACAGGTCTCACGGATCCCCGTTCCCGGAATCTCTACACCATACGATCATTGCCCACATTTTCGGCTTCTTCCACCCAGTATCCGGCCCCGAGAAGGTACTGCTCATCCGAATCAAGAATTTATCGTGTGAGACCCTAAGGGTACTCAGCAAGACTTAATGCCTCTAAAGGGGACACAACCTGGGGTGACGCAATTGCAGCAAAAGATAAACCCTAGCAATTCTACAGATAAACGCTAACCATCCGCCTAACCAATGATAGACGGATGTCCGTGAATTTAAGTACAACAGTTATAATGGTAATAACATCCGATCCATCCTCCTCCTCGCTACCAACAAGGAAGCGGACGAACAACCCCCCATCTGTTGGCAATTTTATTAACCATTCCATGAGAATTGCACTATTTACTAGTCAAGTTATTTTAGTCAGATTAAAGGCGGAACATTAGTTATGCTTTTCTATGAACCAGAAACTGTGCTCCAAGTCGTCCATATCCGCATGACACGGCTTTCATAAAGTTTTACCCGCCGGGTGCACCAATAGCAACACACGCCGATCAACCTCGAAAACCAAATCAAAACCCAACGAGGCTTTCACGACCGAACAATCACAGATTCAGAGATATTTCAGGGGCCACCCTTGAAGTATACCATAACGGTAAGCAAGCTTCGAGACGGACTCAAGGTTTGCGACAATGGTTGTAAGCGACAGCAGATCCCCAAACGGGGACTGTCGATACCGCGTAATCACTCCGCTACCTAAACAGTACAGTGTGCTCCTCGCACAAACATAAGTAAACAGTAGCATGGCATAAGTACAGGATAGTAAATAAAACCTCAAACTAGTTTGTGGCCCCAAGAAATAAGACGGAATCAAGCTCGCCTGGGGGTCCCATATACCTCCGGATGTGGATAGCGCGATAAATCAAGGAACAGGAATCAAGTACTCGGGTCTTACGACACAAGTGAGCGTGAAAACCAAATAGCAGATGTTGCTCACCGTTGCCACTTTCTTTAGTTATCCCAGAACTACTCAGGTTAAGTTGTTTAAGTACCTCATTATTCAACAGACACTCACAAACCCTACACATGCTGTTCTACGACTCGCATGGCTCAAACAACTCCTATAGTAGTGGCTCATGGGATGGGGAAACAAGCTTGGTGGGGTGTAAAAGTAAAGGCTATGCATACTTGGGATTCAATTTAATGCAATCGCGACTCAATGATGCAAGAATAAGATAGAGGCAATAGGTACTGTATGTATGCAAGCATGTGGTAGTGCTTGCCTGGTATCTCTGTTGAAGCAAAGGACGTTGGTAGTGCTCACTCTCTTGATACAATTTCAGTGTCTATCCTAGAAAAACCAAACAAACAAGGCCAACATGAATATAGAGCACAAGCATTGGAATTAAATGCGTCAAGCAAACAATCATGCCATGATGAATGATGCACAAGTTGCATGGCAATAAGGTAGCATGGCATGGTGAGGTGTGGTGGACAAGAAAATAACATTTAAGTGGGTTTTAGTCACATTCCATTGTCATAACAGTTGTTGTTCAATATATTTTTATATGATGCATGCTGCAATTCAAGTCATGGATAGCATAAACAAAAAGGTCTCGTCGAGCTGATCAATTTAGACATATCATTTGCTAAATTTGGAGTTTTAGAACAAAAGTTATTAAATATTTAAATTCTAGTGGCAATAGTTGTAATTTCAACAAACTTGGAATTTTATTTGTGCAAAAGACAAAATGGATGGCATATTTGAATTCCTCACATTTTTCTGATATCCATACATATATCATTTGTCAAATTTGGATTTACCATTGCAAAGTTAATCAAATCTGAAATTTATTTGAATTTTAGATATTCAGAAAAGATTTAAATAAACTAAACAGACTCGGTCAAACTTTTTACACCGGGTCAAGGCTAGATCTGGCCACTGACAGGTGGGGACAGGCACACCTGGACCCACATGCCAGCGGATAGGAGGGGGGCAGGACCGCGGGTTGAGCTCCAGGAAGCCCAGGGGCCTTTTCATAAAAGGCCAACGGACGCTGACAGAGGGCCAAGGGGACTGCGGGTTGAGGCGTTGGAAGAGGAGGGACTAGAATAGAAAAGCGTCGGGGTGGTCTGGCTAAACTCGAACCGAACGTGGATAATGCCGAGATTCAGCAGACTTGCGTCGAGCTTGGCGGCGATTCGTCGAGAATCGGAGATGTCTCCAACATCGGGTTGGAGGGATCATCGCTTCTGTGTTCCATGTTTAGGGTTTTGGCGGGGGAGGACTGGGCTGTTCGGGATCTACGGCGAAACAGAGAGCGCAGGTTGATGCCGCTGCTCGTCAGACGGGCGCGGGCGGGCGTTGCAGGCCAAGACGCGGCGTCGGCCTACGGCGCGTGAGGCAGCTAGTGCGTGCACAGGAGAGCGAAGGCGTGCCAGGGGAGAAAGGGAAGTCGTGGCTCACAGCGAGAACGTTGGCGGGGCTCGCGGTTGACGGGGACGAAAAGCGCGGCGACAGCGGTGACCACGGCCGATCCTGGCGTCCAGGCTCCTCGCGTCCTGGCGCTCGAACGGCGACGGAGAGCTCCAGCAAGCTGTCGTGGCTCTCCCCTGTTCCCGCGTGGTCCTGACGTGCGTGGGGCTCAGCGGCGAGGTGCGAAGGACGGCGACGCCATGGGGTGGTGGTGCGGCTGTGCCTTGGGGGAGAGATGGAAGGGAGAAGGGGAACTGTGCCTGGTTGGCTTGGTGGCGTGCTGGGGATAAGAAGAGGAGGGAAGGGTGACGCGATTGACGGCGGAAAGACGGCCACCTGCTCCGCCGTTTGCTTTCCGTCGCACGCAGAGAGAGGAGCGAGGCAATGACAGACGGAGGGAGAAGAAGAAGGACGCGACGGCCGGAGGGGTAGGCCGGGAAAAGCGAGTTGGGCGGGAAGTCTGGGCAGACTGCCTGGTCTAGGGCTGCTTTCTTCCCCTTTTTTTTTATTCCTTTCTCTTTTCTTTTTGTTTGATTTGCTTGTGTTATTTCTATTTCAAATACAAACTAGCTACTGATTTCGAATTCTTTTGAATCTGGCACAGGAGATTTGAAAGAGAGGGAGGTCTGACTAAGAGGAGGGAAAAGAGGGGGCCACTTGGGTTGTGGTAGACTAGGTGGGGTTTAGGGTTTTAGCTAGGAAGGTTATGGGCATGGGGGGTAGATGGTAGCTAGGTTTTGTTTAGAAAGGATGGAGCTAGGTTTTGTTTAGAAGGGATGGGGAAAGGCAAGGTGGATTTTAGGGGGCTAAGAGAGAGGGGAGAGAAGGGATGATGGCACTAAAGGTTTATCATGCATGCTTCCATACAAACACACATGTTCAAGAAAAAGAGAAAGGGGGAGGATAGGGAGAGGTGATGGCCATGTGATGATGGGGCACTCCTTTGGCCCATGCATGATCCAAGGAAAGATCAAGCAACAACCAAAAGAGAGGGGGAGAAGTGGTTTAGAGGTGCATGCCACATAAGCACATTTGTGTGCATGGGGCATGGGGTTAGCTAAGAGGTGAAGAGATGATGATCTGAGGTAGCAACTACAAGCCCAAACAAAAATTAAGCAAAGAAAAAGATCCACATTGAATTTCAAGCAAAACCAAAACTAGAGAAGGTGGCACTTGCATGGCCCATGCAACATAATTAATGCCAACTGGTTATATTGTGAAAACAATATTACTTCATGTGGCTTCAATCCTTGCATTCCCAAAAGTGGGCAAGGGCCAAGCAAAAGATGATGGGTGGATCCAACCAACAACATGAGCTAGAGATACTCAAAACTAAAATGCCAAGCTCATATTAGTTGGATGGTGGAATTATAAGGTGGTGAAAGAAAAGGTGGTGGAGTCAAAAGAGAGATGCCCTCAACTCAACTTGGGCATATAACAATGTATCAAGAGCCAAATACAATATCAAGAGGCAAATACAGTTAATCATGCACATGAGATAAGAACCAAACAAGAAAGGGTTTTATATGATGCACAAATGCAAGGTGGTATGATGACATGAGCATGATATGGTGATGATGCAACAATTATATGTTGGAAGTGGCCCATTTTATTAATATAACTAGTAGCATTACAGGGGTTAGACAACTGGGATGCTACAGGCTATCAGAGAGGGATAAGAAAGACCTATTCGGAACCAACCTGATACTACCACCAAACATACCCATCCTAGTATTTCCCCCTCGAGACCAAACGAGGAAGTCAACCGATGAACTCACACAGTTGGCAATTTTACTTATTCAGTTATCGTTGCAGCAATTACTAGTCAGGTATAGATAGTCATCCTGATAAGGTAAGCAAGGCGTTTTAGTTAACCAAATCGCTTGTAGTTGCAACACTTACTAGTCAGATACAATTAGCATGTGATATCCCAAAACCCAGCAGTTGTTGGTACTTTTATTTAGCCATTTCGTTATAGTTGCAATACTTACTAGTCAGATACAATGGTCACAAGCAACAACCCAAACAAGCAATTGTTGGCAGTTTTATTTAGCCATTCCATTATAGTGAAGCTGATTACTAGTCATTATAAAGTCAAATTTATAGCACTAATTTAGTTATAGTTGTCTATGATCGAGATACTGTGCTCCAAGTCGTCCATAACCGTGGACACGGCTTTCGGAAAGTTTTACCCTGCAGGGGTGCACAAATAGCAACACACACTCGATCAACCTCGGAAAAACCAAATCAAAACCCAACGAGGCCTTCACGACAAAGCAATCACAGGATTTAGAAATATTTCAGGGGGCCACCCCATTGAGTACACCCAAGAACGGTTAGCTGACTCGAGACGAACTCAAGGTTTGCCAATGGTCAGAACGATCGGGAACCCGAAAATGTGGTAGGGCTTGTCGATACCGCGAAACACTCCGCTTCCCTAAACAAGATGTGCTCCTCGCACAATCGTAAATAAAGCAGTAGAGCATGGCATAAGTACAAGATAGTAAATAAAACCTCAAACTAGTTTGTGGCCCCAAGAAATAAGAATGAATCAAGCTCTGGCTCAGGGGGGTCCCATAATCCTCCCGGATGTGGATAGCGCGAATATTCAAGGAACAGGTATCAAGTACTCGGGGTCCTACGGGACACAAGTGGACGGTTAACAACCAAATAACATCTATTGCCCACCTGTGCCTCTGCATTTACCTACTTCAATTTTAGTTATTAAACAATAATTAAAGTTATGATCATCTCCAACATTAAACATGCGGCAATACTCCAACAACTGTGGTACTTGACGACACGCAACGGCACTTGAGCAAGCGACTACGACGCGCAGGTCCAACTATCTACCAAACAACGGGTAATAGGAGGTGTCCAAGGCATTATAAGGCTGCAAGGGATATCACGGGTACGAAAACTAGAGCATCGCAACACAGATAGCAATAGATCAACAGGAGGGAATAAATACTATAAAAGTAAGATAGGTAGAAAGGGGGAGATGCTCGCCTGAAAACATTGCCGAAGGTTTATCCGAAGATCGGGTCGACACTCGCATCAACTCATCGGCCTAATCCGCGAAGAAGCAAAACACTAGAAGAAACACCGGATGCACTATTTAATACTACGGCAAAAGATCGGGCATGATGCATGTATGATGTATGACATGGCAAAGGTGCGATGCAATTAGGCAATATTAAGCGGAACCAGGGTCCCGACATTTATTTAAACGGTTCAAGTTATTTAGAACCCCCGCAATTTAAATGTTGTCTTAACATGGCAAATCATGGTATCGGTTCGCTACACAAATTTAAATGGAGTCCGAAATAAGGCAAAGGTATTCCGCATATCGTCTCCATATTTAATTATGAGATGAATCGGCTTAATGCCCCCAACCCACAACATGTATGCAAGTATGACAATTTTATGTGCAACAAGTAATATCATTTATAAAATAGGGCTCGAGAAAAGGGGTCACACATCTGGGCTCGGGAGATCTTGGTTCCAGGGGTTCGGGGTTCGGTCTCAGGTTCCGGATCTGGGTTCGGTTCGACGGGATTGTTCTTGGATAACGGAGTAGGTCTTGGCGTGCCGAGGGTTCGGTCTTCAAATCCCGGGAAGGATGTCTTGCGGTTTCCCGTGAAGGCGATCTTGACGCTCGGTGCCCGTGAAGTAGAACTTGTCGTTCCGACACCATCACATCCGAACTTCGGTTGGAGTCTTGTCGTCCGTCTTTTGTCGGTGGTGAACTTGACCGATTGTCTTCGGGTCCGGGAAGGAGCACTTGGCGTGTCGCCGGGTACGGGATCGATCTTCGGGGTTCGCCAACGGATCCGTGTAGGAGGGCTCGAGGGCTTCGGGTTTGGGGTCGCCTTCGAACTCCGAGGATCAAGGTCTTCGGATTCCGTGAAGGAGAGCTTGTAGTTTCGGGAATCTTCGGATCTCGACCATCGGATCTGGCGACGGGCTTCGAGGCACTGGTTATAGGGTCCGCCTTGTATCTCTGGTGGAGACGGAGATCTTGTCGAGATGTACGGGTCGCGTGGTCCAAAGGTAGCATCACCGATTCTTTGGGTTTCTGGACGGGGTTGTATTAGCCGATGTAGCCAAGCCCACCGCACTGCCACATACACAAATAGTACCATCGCCAGCAAACATCACAACACCAAGGAAAACAAGGACCCGACAAGGAGAGAGCACTGCAGCAAAGGATACAGACGACATGAGGGCGGAGAGAGGCCGTGCAGGCGTCGGGTTGAGGACGGCATGGAGGGGTCCCACAGCGTGACGAGGAGGAGCTTGGCGGGGCCGAACGTAACGACGGACGGAGGGAACCTCACGGGAGAGGGAGGGGCCGGGCTCGGCGCTAGAGGCGAGGAGGCGGTTGCCGCGGTGGAGACAGGCGTCGGCGAAGCTCACGAAAGGGCGACGGCCTGCAACCGGAGAAAGCGAGGGCGCGATGCTTGCGGCGCTCGAGGGAAGCAGACGGCATGGGTGAAGGGGAGAGCGACGGCGGCCATGATCGGAGGAGGGTCGGCCTCACTGGCGGTTGTCGATGAGGCGGCCGGGAGGCACGAGGAGGCGGGCAGAGCCGCAGAGAGGAGGAGGAACGAGGAGAAGGTGGCGGGGCCGGCAAGGTAGAGTCGGGGCGCGGTGGCGGGGTCGAAACGGAGGAGGGGCCCGGTGGTCGGTGCTCGGAGGAAGAGGAGGAAGACGCGAGGACGGGGTGGAGCTCGGGCGGCCTAGGCCGGTAGGGGCCCGCGACCGGCGGCGGGAAGAGCTTGAGAAGCGGTGGCGAGGCGGGCCGGGCCGAGGAAGACCGGTGGGTGGAGGAAGAAGCAGCGGCGGGACTCGCTGCCGGCGGCGGCGGTGGGGAAAACGAGCAGAGGAGAGGGAGGGTGCGGAGGAGACGAGGAAGGAGGGAGACGCAGGGAGAGAGGAAGGAGACAGGGTGGGGGAAGCGGGGTCAGGTGGTGGGGCCGCGCGGGGAGAGAGGGAGGCGTGAGCGGGGGCGGTGGTTGGCGAGGGAAGGAGAGAGCGAGGGAAGAGTTGGTCGGGGTGGGAGCGTGTGTGAGGAGGTGGGCCCGACTTGAGGGGAGGTGGGCCTGGGTGGGCCCGATCTTGGGAGGTGGGACGTGGGGACTGAGGGCGGGGATGGGGAGCACTGCGGGGTGGGGCCAAGAGGAGAGGGTGGACGGTGAGTGCGTGTGTGGTGTGGCGTGTGTGGGTACTAGGTGGGTGGGGTTGGTTGGGGAGGAAGGGTGAGAGGTGGGGGTAGGATGGGTGAGGTGGCGGGCACTGGTTGGAGGGAGGATAGGGCCAGGGTGAGGTGGCGACCAGTGATAGGAGGGGGTGATGTGGAGGGGGGCTGGGTAGAGTAGGTTTAGGTAGAAAATATTTAGGTGGTTTTAGGATTAGATATTTTAGTCTAGGGTTTTCTTTTATTTAAAATAATTTTTTTGTAATTAGTTTTAGATGAATAAAAGATCCGGCTGGACCGACGGTTTGGTTTGAACAAAGGGGGAGGGTATTAATATAGAAAACAAAGTAGGTCTTTTAGCAAAAATAGTTTTAGACAGATAGATGTATGATGATGTCATGATGATGCAGTGCACAAAATCAACGCGATTTTCTAGTAGTGGTTTTGCGGGATGCCACAATTCGACACCACTAACAATGGATCTCGCCTTCGAGATCCGCCTCATGGTACAGGGAAGAAGGACGACGATCTGATCCTTCGCGCTTCGTGTAGATCCTCGCGACACCACTAACAAGGGTTGTTTCTTCAGCTTGAAAATGGCGACACCACCAACAAGGATTGTTCCCCATTCGTCGAGAGAACACTCCGGAGAAACAAAGATGAAGGTATAGGTCGCAAAAGGGTAAAGCCACCTCTAACTTTTGCGGAAGGAGTATAACTGCAATGATTCACCATTCAATGTGCAGGAGCGAATGATAAGAGTAGTCGGATGGTGATCAGTCCATCGCGCACCCAAAGCATTACTCTGCACATGAATAGGAAATTATGCAACCAACTCTCAGAATTCATACAGTAGATCTCGACAAGCCAGGTTCGGAAACAAAGGAGTGATGCAGACTCTGCATCGGATCTGGCATAGATGATGTCGTCGCGTCGGAAAACACCGGAAGGCACAAACAAGGAACAAAGAATGGTACCACAGTAGACGGATTCCTCAGACAGCATGAAGACCAGATGTAGCAACACCGTTACCAAAGGAGGAAGCGAAACCCTGAAGGTACGACGAAAACCCAACCACGAGAATTCCTAGACTCGAAGAAAGAGACGAGAGCGGATTCAAAACACGTGGAGGTAAGAGGAGAATAGCAGAGGGGTAAGGAGTAAAAGCAGACCTAACCAGATCTATCCAACCGATTTTGCAAAATAGTTTTTGACACTCTACTTCGGCCGTTAGCTAGGTTATCCTACTGAGTTGGACTTGTGGGTATCGCAAACTGCCGGGCTCGATACCACTCAGAACACCCTAAGAATCGACCCTATGCAAGTTTCAGCATTCTGCCAAACCCGCATAGAAACGATTCAAAGGTGCCACCAGCACTTTTTTCGCGGTGGAAACGAAGTAATAACATTACACAAATTCCTCGATGGGACCCACAGAATGATATATACAACAAATGACTCAAGAGTCAAGAATCTGAATATAATATACAAAGATCCAAATCACCTTGAAAACGATAGAGCGTCCGACTACGGACAAGATGCAAATGGGGCTAAGAGCCCTGAAGAATAACCAATGGCGTCCATAACCCTGCCCAGGCCAAGCCGGAAGGGTAACCCTGCTAACGACGTCGATCTCAAAACCTGCTTAAACAAAAGGGGTGCCGACAAAGGGCAAAGGAAAAGAAAGAGAGCGGTTAGTACTGAGGCCAGTACACGGCGAGGCTAGAATTCGGCGGTCCTCGCCTACACAGGTATGGTGGACTGCAGCGGCAGCGCAGCATGCACTAAACAACCTATAGAGACTCGATATAACCGTCGGCTATCAGAGAGGGATAATAAAGACCTATTCGAACCAACCTGATACTACCACCAAACATACCCATCCTGGTATTTCCCCCTCGAGACCAAACGAGGAAGTCAACCGAGGAACTCACACAGTTGGCAGTTTTACTTATTCAGTTATCGTTGCAGCAATTACTAGTCAGGTATAGATAGTCATCCTGATAAGGTAAGCAGGCATTTTAGTTAACCAAATTCCAGAAGTTGCAACACTTACTAGTCGATACAATTAGCATGAGATATCCCAAAACCCAGCAGTTGTTGGTACTTTTATTTAGCCATTCCGTTATAGTTGCAATACTTACTAGTCAGATACAATGGTCGCAAGCGACAACCCAAACAAGCAATTGTTGGCAGTTTTATTTAGCCATTCCATTATAGTGAAGCTGATTACTAGTCATTATAAAGTCAAATTTATAGCACTACTTTAGTTATAGTTGTCTATGATCGAGATACTGTGCTCGAAGTCTTCCATAACCGCGGACACGGCTTTTAGAAAGTTTTACCCTGCAGGGGTGCACAAATAGCAACACACACTCGATCAACCTCGGAAAAACCAAATCAAAACCCAACAAGGCCTTCACGACAAAGAAATCACAGGATTCAGAAATATTTCAGGGGGCCACCCCATTGAGTACACCCGCAACGAAGTTAGCTGACTCCGAGACGGACTCAAGGTTTGCGTCAATGGCTGTAAACGACTGGGAACCCGAAAATGTGACTGGGCTTGTCGATACCGCGAAAACACTCCGCTTCCCTAAACAGTACAGGTGCTCCTCGCACAATCGTAAATAAAGCAGTAAAGCATGGCATAAGTACAGGATAGTAAATAAAACCTCAAACTAGTTTGTGGCCCCAAGAAATAAGAATGAATCAAGCTCTGGCTCAGGGGGGTCCCATAATCCTCCCGGATGTGGATAGCGCGAATATTCAAGGAACAGGTATCAAGTACTCGGGGTCCTACGGGACACAAGTGGACGGTTAACAACCAAATAACATCTATTTGTTGGAGATATGCCCTAGAGGCAATAATAAATGTAGTTATTATTATATCTTTGTGTTTATGATAAATGTTTACATTCATGCTATAATAGTATTAACAAGGAAACATTGATACTTGTGTGATTTGTAAACTTAATTTGAAGTCCCTAGTATAGCCTCTATACTTCACTAGCTTGTTGGTTGATTAATGATTGTGGTTTCCCTATCATGAACATTGAGATGTTATCAACAACAAGATCATATCGTTAGGAGAATGATATGGTGGACATACTCCTATAGATAAGCGTAGCATAAAGATCAAGTCATTTCAATAGTTCAATTGCTATATGCTTTCTGATACATAGTAACATAATTCCTTCGACCATGAGATCATGCATATCACCTTTACCGGATGGATGCTTTGATGACATCAAACACCACACCGTGAATCGGGTGGCTATAAAGGTGGCATTGAGTGTTCGGAAAGTATTGGTTGAAACACATGGATCAAGAGTGGATTTGTCCATCCATATGACGGATAGATATACTGGGCCCTCTCGGTGGAATGTCATCCAATTAGCTTGCAAGCATGTGACTAGCTCACAAGGGATCACATATCACGGGAACGATAAAAGAGTACTTATCGGTAACGAGGTTGAACTAGGTATGCAGAGATACCGACGATCATAACCTCGGATAAGTAAACTATCATGAGACAAAGGGAAATTGGTATCGTATGTAAGTGGTTCATTCGATCGCAAAGTAATCGTAGAAATATGTGGGAGCCATATGAATTTCCAGATTCCTCTATTGGTTATTGTTCGGAGAAGTGTCTCGATCATGTCCGCATAATTCACGAACCGTAGGGAGACACACTTAAGGATTCGACGTTGTTTTGAGTAGTTATGGTATTATGAGAAAGAAACCGAATGTTGTTCGGAGTCTCGGATGGGATCTGGGATATCACGAGGATATCCGGAATGGTCCGGAGAATAAGATTCATATAAGGAAATTCCCGTTTCGGAGTTCGGGAATGATTCCGGTGTTTTCATCGGGAATGTTCTTGAAGGTTCCGGAATGTCCGACACTCCGGAGGGGAAGGGGTACATGAATGTGTCATTGCATATTGGAATGATTGCATCATGTACTAAGTGTTCTCGCTGTTCCAAATAAATGATTAAATTGAATCCCAAACTGAAAAGTCAAACGGCCAGTTTGAAAGTCAAACGGCTAAAACAGGAAACTGTGGGAAACAAGCAAGAGGAGGTTGAAACCGACTTGGGGAGGAGTCCCTCCTCTCCAAGCCGCGCCACCAAGGCCGACTTGGGAGGGACTCCTCCCTTGGCCGCCTCCCACCTATAAAAGGAGGGCAGGCCTCCTCTAGACACACAAGTTCCTATCCTCTAATCTCCTTTAGAGCCGTTTTGGTTTAGAGCTTCTAATTGCCCTAGCCTTGGTTTAGAGCCTTCTAATTGGTGTGTATAAACCCTAGACCACTAATAGCTCTCTCATACTCCACCATACTCGCTCCGGCTTAAGGCGAAGCCCTGCGGGATCTCCCCTCTACTTCCGGTACCACGCCAGTTGTCTTTGCGAATCGCGAGGAGAGTGCTACAACCTCCGCTGCTGGAACAAGGGAGAGGAAGGTCTTCGCCGAAAATTTAACGCAGTGACCGATTGCGGAAGCGCTTTAACGCAGCGCCGGAAGGATCGTCTACACGATCTTGAAATCGGGAAGAGTACGACTACATCACCCACGAGAATCCGCTCTCGTTAAACACTTTGGAATCTTTGAGGGTAAGTTATTCCATCGACTCGTTGCTACAATCTAGTAGATAGATCTTGGCTTGTTTGTTTGTATGCGATAGAAAAATTTTGTTTTCCATGCTACGAACCCCTACAGTGGTATCAGAGCCGTGTCTATATGTAGATCTGTTGCACGAGTAGAACACAATGGTCATTGTGGGCATTGATGCTTTTATTGTCGATTGCTTCTTGTTTACTTTGCATCTTGCGGTATGTTGGGATGAAGCGGCCCGGTCTAACCTTACATGACATCGTTCATGAGACTTGCTCCACGCTTGACATGCAACTTGTATTGCATAAGTGGCTTTGCGGGTGCCTGTTTCTCCTAGCATAGTTAAGATCCAATTTACAACGGGTGATCAACAATGCTAGTATCAATGTTGTGGTTCTTGTTCGTAAGTTAGAACTACACTTATTGAAAGCCCCAAACCACATAAAATATGCAAAGAAAGTAGAGGCGTCTAACTTTGTTTTGCAGGGGTGTGCAGTGATGTGATATGGCCATGATTGTGATTATATCTGATGTATGCAATGTTCCTTATTGTAAGTTGGCAACCGGCTGGAGCCATATGGTTGTCTTTAATTTATGTTAAGACCCGCGTGTCTATTCAAAGTAGTTGTAATAGTTCAAGCCGGTGGACGACAACCATGAAGAAGCAACATTGACCTTGATGCAATGCCGGTGATGATGGAGATCATGTTCGTGCTTGAAGATGGAGATCGGAAGCACAAAGAAGAAAGGCCATATCAAATCACATATTATTGAATTGCATGTGATGTTAATCCTTTATGCATCTTGTATTGCTTGGTAGACGACGGTAGCATTATAAGATGATCCCTCATGCACATGAATTTCAAGTCATAATGTGTTCACCCTTAGTTAGCACCGTTGCTAAAGCTTGTTGTTTCGAAGCACCACGTGATGATCGGGTGTGTTAGATTCTGCAAGTGTATACAACGTGAGCAAGCCAGATTTGCTCATGCGTAAACTAAGGTTTGATCTTGACGAGCCTAGCATGTACGTACATGGTCTCGAACACGGATCACCGAAAGGTAAAGCATGAATCATATAGTAGATATGATGAACATGACGATTGTTCCATTGAAACTATATCAACTCTCGTGATGATCGGTGTTGATGTAGTGGATTTGGTTCGTGTGATCACTAAAACAATGTGAGGGATGTTGTTTTGAGGGAGTTCACCTAGTTTAATTTCATTAATTAATTTGAACTCAATTTGTCATAAACTTAGTCTAAACTATTGCAAATATGTTGTAGATCAATGGCAGCCCCTACCATCAATTTTAATGCTTCCTAGAGAAAGAAAAGTTGAAAAACAATGGAAGCAACTTCATGGATTGGTTCCGCAATTTTAGGATTGTCCTCACAAATGGTAATTTGACCTATGTCTTTGGATGCACTGGGTGACCCACCTGCAGTTGATGCTCCCGATGAAGTAAAGAATGTTTACCTCGCTCGGAAGAATCAAGACTCCATAGTTCAAAGTGTGCTATCTTGTATGGTTTGGAATCGAGCTTGTAAAAGGTTTGAAGAGTCGAGACCCATATGATATTGTCGAGGATCTCAAATTGATTTTTGAGACTCATGCGGCAATTGAAAGCTATGAGGCTTCAAAAGTTCTTTAACTCCAAGATGGAAGAAGGCAGCTCCGTCAGTGAGCATGTGCTTAAGATGTCTGGACACGCAAACAAACTTCAAAGCTTGGGTATAGTGATTCCTAATGCTTTGGGGATTTACCGTGTCCTCCAATCACTACCACCAAGTTACAAGAACTTTGTGATGAACTACAACATGCGTAACATGAACAAGACGCTGCTTAACTCTTTGCCATGTTGAAATCTGCAGAAGTGGAGATCAAGAAAGAGCACCAAGTGTTGTTGGTCAATAAGACCACCAAATTCAAGAAAGGCAAGTCTAAGCAGAAGGGACACTTCAAGAAGGGTGGTAAGAAAGTTACCACGCCGGCGAAGAAGACCAAAGCTGGACCCAAGCCTGATACTGAGTGCTTTTACTGCAAGGGAGAAGGTCACTGGAAGCGGAATTTCCCAAAGTACTTGGCGGATCTGAAGAACAGCAACATCAAGAAGAAAGGTATATCTGATATACATGTTATTGATGTGTATCTCACTAGTACTCGTAGTAGTGCCTGGTATTTGATACTGGTTCGGCTGATCATATTTGTAACTCGAAATAGGTGCTGCAGAATAAACGGAAGCTAGCGAAGAACGAGGTGACGATGCGCGTGGGAAACGGATCAAAGGTTGATGTGATCGCGGTCGGCACGCTACCCCTTCATCTACCATCGGGATTAGTTTTATACTTAAATAATTGTTATTTAGTGCCTGTGTTGAGCATGAACATATCAGGATCTTGTTTATTGCGAGACGGTTACTTGTTTAAGTCAGAGAATAATGGTTGTTCGATTTATATGAGTAATATGTTTTATGCACATGCACCTTTGATAGATGGTCTATTATTATTGAATCTCGATAGTGGAAATACACATATCAACAACATTGAGGCTAAACGTTTGAAATCAAGCGATAATTCGACCTATATGTGGCACTGTCGTCTTGGTCACATTGGAGTGAAGCGTATGAAGAAACTCCATTCCGATGGACTTCTTGAATCACTTTATTTTGAATCACTTGAAAGATGCGAAGCATGTCTGATGGGAAAAATGACTAAGACTCCATTTTCTGGTATGATGGAGCGAGCTACGGACTTATTGGAAATCATACATACCGATGTGTGTGGTCCAATGATTATAGCATCGCGCGGTGGTTATCGTTATGTTCTTACCTTCACGGATGACTTGAGTAGATATGGGTATATCTATTTCATGAAACATAAGTCCGAAACTTTCGAGAAGTTTAAGGAGTTTCAAAGTGAGGTAGAGAATCAACGTAACAAGAATATTAAATTTCTACGTTCTGATCGTGGAGGTGAATATCTAAGTTACGAGTTTGGCGAGCATTTGAAGAAATGCGTAATACTTTCACAGTTGACACATGGGAACACCACACAGTAATGGTGTGTCGAGCGTCATGTCGAACTCTCTTAGATATGGTTCGTTCTATGATGTCACTTACAAATTTACCGCTATCATTTTGGGGTTATGCATTAGAAACAGCCGCATTCACTTTAAATAGGGCACCGTCTAAATCCGTTGAAACGACACCGTATGAATTATGGTTTGGGAAGAAACCTACATTGTCGTTCCTTAAATTTTGGGGATGCGAAGCCTATGTAAAGAAGTTACAGCCGGACAAGCTTGAACCCAAAGCGGAAAAATGCGTCTTCATAGGATACCCGAAGGAAACTATGGGGTATACCTTCTATTATAGATCCGAAGGCAAAATCTTCGTTGCCAAGAATGGATCCTTTCTAGAGAAGGAATTTCTCTCGAAAGAAGTGACTGGAAGGAAAGTAGAACTCGACGAGGTTGTCGAACCTTCTCTCGAAATTGCGAGTAGCGCAGCACCGGAAGAAGTTCCTGTGGTGCCTGCACCAATAAGAGAGGAAGCTAATGATGGTGATCATGAAACTTGGTTGAAGTAGCTCTGAGCCTCGGAGGTCAACGAGAACTCGTACCACTCCAGTTGGTATGATCCGTTATGAGTGTCATGTTGGTAGACAACACCGATGACCCCGAGACATATGAGGAAGCGATGATGAGCCGATTCAATAAATGGCAAGAAGCCATGAAATCGAGATTGGATCCATGTATGAAAACCAAGTATGGACTTTGGTGGACTTACGGATGGCGAAAATCTTGTCGAGAACAAATGGATTTTCAAGAAGAAAGCAGATGTGATGGTAATGTTCATCTATAAAGCTCGACTTGTCGCAAAAGGGTTTCGACAAATTCAAGGAGTTGACTACGATGAGACTTTCTCACCAGTAGCGAAGCTAAAGTCTGTGAGGATTATGTTAGCAATCGCTGCATATTATGATTATGAGTTATGGCAGATGGATGTCAAAACAACATTCCTCAATGGAGATATTGATGAAGAGTTGTATATGATGCAACCCAAAGGTTTTGTCGATCCTAAAGATGCTAACAAGGTATGCAAACTTCAACGGTCCATCTATGGATTGAAGCAAGCATCCCGAAGTTGGAATCAACGTTTTGATAAGGTGATCAAAAGTTTTGGTTTTATACAAACTTATGGAGAAGCTTGTATTTACAAGTGAGTGGGAGCTCTGTAGCATTCTTAATACTATATATGGATGACATATTGTTGATTGGGAATGATGTAGACCTTCTTAATAGTGTCAAGGAATATTTGAATAATAGTTTTTCAATGAAGGATCTTGGCGAAGCAGCTTACATATTAGGCATAAAGATTTATAGAGACAGATCGAAACGCCAAATATCATTGTCACAGAGTACATATTTGGACAAAGTTCTAAAGAGGTTTGGAATGGAAGAAAGCAAGAAAGGGTTCTTGCCCATGTTGCCCAATACGACGTCTTTATGGCGTGCTCACTAACGAAACTCCCTTCCTCCATCTTGCAGTTAAAGAACTTCTCAGAGATCTCATATCTCTCAGAACGGACTTGAGTCTGAAACATGGTTTTCAGCTCCTCGAGAATCTCAAAGGGCCCGGGATAGGTTTCAAAACGATTTTGAAGTTTCGGTTCCATAGCAAACAACATGGTGCTCTTAATCACACCATAATCATCTTTGCGCGACTGATAGACATCTTTCTCATCAGCCAGTAGCGATTGCAGTGAGGGTCACCTAACGCTTTTCCAAGGAAATAGTCCTTTTGTCCATGACGTAATGATTCTTAGATTGCGGAACCAATTGGTGAAGTTAGTGTAACACCCTAAGAATCGACCCTATGCAAGTTTCAGCGATTCCCGCCAAACCCGCATAGAAACGATTCAAAGGTGCCCACCAGGCACTTTCGTGCGGGTGGAAAATGAAGTAATAACATTACACAATGTCCTCGATGGGACCCATAGAAACAGATATATACAGCGACTCTAAGAGTCAAGAATACAGATATAATATACAAAGATCCAAATCACCTTGAAAAGCGATAGGCGTGCGACTACGCATAAGATGCAAATGGGGCTAAGAGCCGAAGAATAACCAATGGCGTCCATAACCTGCCCGGGCCAAGCCGGAAGGGTAACCACTAACGACGCCGATCTCAAAACCTGCTTAAACAAAAGGGTGCCGAAAGGGCAAAGGAAAAGAAAGAGAGCGGTCGATCTTGAGGCCAAGCAGCGAGGCTAGAATTGACGGTCCTCGCCTACACGGTATGGTGGATCGCAGCGGCGTAAAGCATGCACTAAACAACCTATAGAGACTCGATATAACCGTCGGCTATCGAGAGAGGATAATAAAGACCTATTCAACCAACTCGATACTACCACCAAACATACCCATCCGGTATTTCCCCTCGAGACCAAACGAGGAAGTCAACCGAGGAACTCACGAGTTGGCGTTTTACTTATTCGATTATCGTTGCAGCAATTACTAGTCGGTATAGATAGTCATCCCGATAAGGTAAGCGTGGGTTTTAGTTAACCATCCGTTGTAGTTGCAACACTTACTAGTCGATACAATTAGCATGAGATATCCCAAAACCCAAAGCTTGTTGGTACTTTTATTTAGCCATTCCGTTATAGTTGCAATACTTACTAGTCGGATACAATGGTCATGGCGACAACCCAAACAAGCAATTGTTGGCAGTTTTATTTAGCCATTCCATTATAGTGAAGCTGATTACTAGTCATTATAAAGTCAAATTTATAGCACTACTTTAGTTATAGTTGTCTATGATCGAGATCTTGTGCTCCAAGTCGTCCATAACCGCGGACACGGCTTTGAAAGTTTTACCTGCAGGGTGCACAAATAGCAACACACTCGATCAACCTCGGAAAAACCAAATCAAAACCCAACGAGGCCTTCATGACAAAGCAATCACAGATTCAGAAATATTTCAGGGGCACCCATTGAGTACACCATAGCGAAGTTAGCTGACTCGAGACGAACTCAAGGTTTTGCGTCAATGGTCAGAAACTTGGGAACCGAAAATGTGATGGGCTTGTCGATACCGAAAACACTCCCTAAAAGACAGGTGCTCCTCGCACAAACATAAATAAAGCAGTAAAGCATGGCATAAGTACAGGATAGTAAATAAAACCTCAAACTAGTTTGTGGCCCCAAGAAATAAGAATGAATCAAGCTCTAGCTCAGGGGGGTCCCATAATCCTCCCGGATGTGGATAGCGCGAAAATTCAAGGAACAGGTATCAAGTACTCGGGGTCCTACGGGACACAAGTGGACGGTTAACAACCAAATAACATCTATTGCCCACCTGTGCCTCTGCATTTACCTACTTCAATTTTAGTTATTAAACAATAATTAAAGTTATGATCATCTCCAACATTAAACATGCGGCAATACTCCAACAACTGTGGTACTTGACGACACGCAACGACACTTGAGCAAGCGACTACGACGCGCAGGTCCAACTATCTACCAAACAACGGGTAATAGGAGGTGTCCAAGGCATTATAAGGCTGCAAGGGATATCACGGGTACGAAAACTAGAGCATCGCAACACCGATAGCAATAGATCAACAGGAGGGAATAAATACTATAAAAGTAAGATAGGTAGAAAGGGGGAGATGCTCGCCTGAAAACATTGCTGAAGGTTTATCCGAAGATCGGGTCGACACTCGCATCAACTCATCGGCCTAATCCGCGAAGAAGCAAAACACTAGAAGAAACACCGGATGCACTATTTAATACTACGGCAAAAGATCGGGCATGATGCATGTATGATGTATGACATGGCAAAGGTGCGATGCAATTAGGCAATATTAAGCGGAACCAGGGTCCCGACATTTATTTAAACGGTTCAAGTTATTTAGAACCCCCGCAATTTAAATGTTGTCTTAACATGGCAAATCATGGTATCGGTTCGCTACACAAATTTAAATGGAGTCCGAAATAAGGCAAAGGTATTCG
Organism: Avena longiglumis; assembly: GCA_030063025.1. Classification (NCBI taxonomy): domain Eukaryota; kingdom Viridiplantae; phylum Streptophyta; class Magnoliopsida; order Poales; family Poaceae; genus Avena; species Avena longiglumis. Next base: position 484,695,310 of record CP125974.1, read on the forward strand.
GCATATCGTCTCCATATTTAATTATGAGATGAATCGGCTTAATGCCCCCAACCAACAACATGTATGCAAGTATGACAATTTTATGTGCAACAAGTAATATCATTTATAAAATAGGGCTCGAGAAAAGGGGTCACACATCGGGGCTCGGGAGATCTTGGTTCCGGGGGTTCGGGGTTCGGTCTCAGGTTCCGGATCTGGGTTCGGTTCGACGGGATTATTCTTGGATAACGGAGTAGGTCTTGGCGTGCCGAGGGTTCGGTCTTCAAATCCCGGGAAGGATGTCTTGCGGTTTCCCGTGAAGGCTATCTTGACGCTCGGTGCCCGTGAAGTAGAACTTGTCGTTCCGACACCATCACATCAGAACTTCGGTTGGAGTCTTGTCGTCCGTCTTTTGTCAGTGGTGAACTTGACCAATGGTCTTCGGGTCCGGGAAGGAGCACTTGGCGTGGCGCCGGGTACGGGATCGGTCTTCGGGGTTCGCCAACGGATCCGTGTAGGAGGGCTCGAGGGCTTCGGGTTCGGGGTCGCCTTCGAACTCCGAGGATCAAGGTCTTCGGATTCCGTGAAGGAGAGCTTGTAGTTCCGGGAATCCTCGGATCTCGACCATCGGATCTGGTGACGGGCTTCGAGGCACTGGTTATAGGGTCCGCCTTGTATCTCCGGTGGAGACGGAGATCTTGTCGATATGTACGGGTCGCGTGGTCCAAAGGTAGCATCACTGATTCTTTGGGTTTCTGGACGGGGTTGTATTAGCCGATGTAGCCAAGCCCACCGCAATGCCACATACACAAACAGTACCATCGCCAGCAAACATCACAACACCAAGGAAAACAAGGACCCGACAAGGAGAGAGCACTGCAGCAAAGGATACAGACGGCATGAGGGCGGAGAGAGGCCGTGCAGGCGTCGGGTTGAGGACGGCATGGAGGGGTCCCACAGAGTGATGAGGAGGAGCTTGGCGGGGCGGAACGTAACGGCGGACGGAGGGAACCTCACGGGAGAGGGAGGGGCCGGGCTCGGCGCTAGAGGCGAGGAGGCGGTTGCCGCGGTGGAGACAGGCGTCGGGGGCGAGCTCAATGAAGCGGCAACTCTGCCTGCAACCGGAAGCGACGCTTGCGGCACTTGACGAGGGGAAGCAGACGGCGCATGGGTGAAGGACAGAGCGACGGCGGCGTCGCGGAATGGAGGAGGGTCGGCCTCGCGCTGGCGGTTGTCGATGAGGCGGCCGGAGGCGAGCACGAGGACAGGGCGGGAGCTGGGCGGCGGCTCGCAGAGGCCGGAGAGGAGGAACGAGGAGAAGGCGGCGGGGCCGGCGAGGTAGAGTCGGGGCACGGTGGCGGGGTCGAAACGGAGGAGGGGCCCGGCGGTCGGTGCTCGGAGGAAGAGGAGGACGGCGCGAGGACGGGGTGGAGCTCGGGCGGCCTAGGCCGGTAGGGGCCCGCGACCGGCGGCGGGAAGAGCTTGAGAAGCGGTGGCGAGGCGGGCTGGGTCGAGGAAGACCGGTGGGTGGAGGAAGAAGCAGAGGCGGGACTCGCTGCCGGCAGCGGCGGTGGGGAAAACGAGCAGAGGAGAGGGAGGGTGTGGGGGAGACGAGGAAGGAGGGAGACGCGGGGAGAGAGGAAGGAGACGGGATGGGGGAAGCGGGGTCAGGTGGTGGGGCCGCGCGGGGAGAGAGGGAGGCGTGAGCGGGGGCGGTGGTTGGCGAGGGAAGGAGAGAGCCAGGGTAGAGCTGGTCGGGGTGGGAGCGTGTGTGAGGAGGTGGGCCCGGGGTGGGCCTGATGCGGGGGGAGGTGGGACGTGGGGACTGAGGGCGGGGATGGGGAGCACTGCGGGGTGGGGCCAAGAGGAGAGGGTGGACGGTGAGTGCGTGTGTGGTGTGGCCTGTGTGGGTACCAGGTGGGTGGGGTTGGTTAGGGAGGAAGGGTGAGAGGTGGGGGTAGGATGGGTGAGGTGGCGGGCACTGGTTGGAGGGAGGATAGGGCCAGGGTGAGGTGGCGACCAGTGATAGGAGGGGGTGATGTGGAGGGGGGCTGGGTAGACTAGGTTTAGGTAGAAAAGATTTAGGTGGTTTTAGGATTAGATATTTTAGTCTAGGGTTTTCTTTTATTTAAAATAATTTTTTTGTAATTAGTTTTAGATGAATAAAAGATCCGACTGGACCGACGGTTTGGTTTGAACAAAGGGGGAGGGTATTAATATAGAAAACAAAGTAGGTCTTTTAGCAAAAATAGTTTTAGGCAGATAGATGTATGATGATGTCATGATGGTGCAATGCACAAAATCAACGCGATTTTCTAGTAGTGGTTTTGCGGGATGCCACAGTTAGACCCATTGTTTCTAAGCTTTTCTTTCTCAGAAAAAACGTTGAAGTTGAAGTTGGACTTGGCCATGTGATCTACAGTATTTGCAAGTACAATTTAGACTATGTTCATGATAAATAGTTCAACTTAATCAAATTACTAGATGAAATCCCACTAAATTCAACATCCCTCAAGTTGTTTAGTGAACACGATCCAAATTCACCACACCTAATCCGATCATCACGAGAAGAGATGTGGTTTCAATGGTGGACAAAAAAGTGTCGATCATATCATTCATATGACGCATTCTTAACCTTTCGGTTCTTGTGTTCCGAGGCCATGTCTGTACATGCTAGGCTCGTCAAGCTAGACCCAAGTATTTCCGCGTGTGCAAAACTGGCTTGCACCCGTTGTATGTGAGCGTAGAGTCTATAGCACCCGATCATCACATGATGCTTGGACACGACGAACTTTCGCAACGGTGCATACTTGGGGAGAACAGTTTTATCTTGATCTTTATGAGGAATCATCTTATAATGCTACCGTCGCGATCTAAGCATAATAAGATACATAAAAGGGATAAACATCACATGCATATAACTTTATGTGACATGGTATAGCCACTTCGCAATGATCTCCATCTTGTGCGTTAAGCATGATCTCCATCACTCCACCATGATTGCCTCCACCACGAATAGCAACTACAACTATTGCTAACTACTTAGCGATAAAGTAAAGCTATTACATGGCGTATAAGAAGTTGACTCATGAGGTCATACACAATTATAAAGACAACCATATGGCTCCTGGGTTGTGTACTCATCGACATGCAAGTCGTGAAACATTACAAAACATGATCATCGCATACAATATACACATCACATCTTGGGCCATACCATATCACAGAAAACACTCCCTGCAAAAACAAGTTAGACGCCTCTACTTTGTTGTTGCATGTTTTACGTGGCTTATGGGAGTAGATGCTAAGAACGATTCTTTCCTACGGAAAGCCACAACGGTGATATTATGGTTGCCAAACTCCGGTGTTAATCCCATGACAACTATAGTGAGAGAAACTAACATCCACCAGCCGCATGTGTGGAACAAGCCACACGTCAAGTGCGGAGCCGGTCTCGCGAACGACGTCGCGTAAGGTTGGCCTGGACCGCTTCAATATCACTATCCCGCGTCATAAGAAGAACACAAACAAGAGGCTTGCAACAGAAAACATCAACGCCCGCAACAACCATGTTGCGTTCTACTCGTGAAACACATCTACGCATAGATCTAGCTCTGATACCACTGAAGGGATTCGCGGCATAGTAAATCAAAATTTTCTACGGATGCGAACAGAGGGAAAGCCAAGATCTAATCTAGGAGATGCAATCAACGAGAGAGATTGGATTAGATCTTCATACCCTTGAAGATTCGCACAGCGGAACGTTCGTCGGAACGTGGGTGAAGTAGTCATACTCGCTTCTCCTCCTCGCAATTCGATCCGATCTATCACCACAAGTGGCGGTGCCTCCGTGAGATGCACACGTGCAGCACCTCGACGTCTCCTCCTTCCTCGGACCAGCGAGTATGGTGGAGAGATAGATGGGATCTACAACACGACGGCGTGGTGTATATGGTGGAGAGTTTCTGCAGCAGGGCTTCGCCTACAAACAGTCGGGAGGGAGAGAGGAAGGTAGCAATGCTACTAGGGTTGGAGGCAAGGTGTGGGGGGGAGGGGGCGCACCAGCCCTCTATTTATAAGAGGGGGCGGCCAGCCCTTGCCCCTCCTCCAAGCCTTGGGCCGGCGGCCAAGGGAGGGAGGAGTGGGGGGCAAGGACTCTCCCTCCTTCTAGAAATTCTATCCCTAGTTTAAACGATTTAAACCCTATAGGATCGGCTGGGCCCTATGGGGCCTTGTTCCCCTGTCCCAATGCGGCCAGGACACTCCCTCATAGGCCCATGCCCCCTCCCGGAAGGTGGGGCCACGTTGGTCCCCTTCCGGAAGGTTCTAGAAGCTTCCGGTACAATACCGATTAACCCGGAACAATTCTGAACTCCAAAAACTGCACTGCCTTATATGAATCTTATTCTCCGGACCACTCCGGAACCTCTCGTCATGTCCCGGATCCCATCCGAGACTCCGAACAAAAACTCATAAACCATTTATCCAATCTATCCTAGCGTCGATACACGTTAAGTGTGTGACCCTGCGGGTTCGAGAATATGCAGACATGATCTTCTATCAATAATCAACAACGTGGTCTGGGCACCCATATTGACTCCCACACATTCATCGATGATCATATCGGATGAACCACGATGCCAGGATTCAATCAATCCCATATATATATTCCCTTCGTCTCGCGATATTTTACTTGCCCGAGATTCGATCGTCGGTACCGTCATACCTACTTCAATCTTGTTCACAGCAAGTACTTTACTCGTTCCATAATCCGATATCACTTTGTGATTAACTCCTTAACCACATGCTTGCAAGAGGTGTTTATATCGATTACCGAGTGGGCCCGAAGTATATCTCTCCGGCTTGGGAGGGACAAATCCCATCTCGATACATACAACCCAACAGATACTTTCCGATCACCTGAGAGACACCTTTATGATCACCCTCTCATAGGATGACGTTTGATGACCTCAAAGCTTTCTTCCGATACCAGGGAGTTGTATTATCTCATGGTCTAAGGAATACAATATTTGACATAGGAAAAGCTTCGCAAAGATGAACACGATGATACGATCTAATTGCTTCGCTTAGTTTGGGTCTGTCCATCATATCATTCTCCAATGATATGATCTCATTATCAATTGACAACTCATGTTTATGGTTAGGGAACCTTAACCATCATTGATCAATGAGCTAGTCCATAGAGGCGTACTAGGGACACGGTGTTGTTTACAAACCACACAAGTATTAAAGTTTCCGCTTAATACAATTCTAGCATGGAATATAAACTTTATCATGAACAAGAATTATAATAATAACATCTTTATTATTGCCTCTAGGGCATAATTCCAACAACAAGTGCAAAAATTATGAAGGAACAAGGACAACAGTATAACAAGAAAACTTACGAGCCCAATGCGCTCAGTTCGAAGATAGGAGAAGCCCTTCGGGCCCTCTTCTCCTCTTTCTTCTCTTCCTTCTTCTCCTCCTTATTTTCTTCCTTCTTCCGCTTTGCTGGCGGGTGCGGTGCTACAGCCCGCACAGGAATGGCAGGAATGGGAGAGGAAGAGCCTCCATGACCATCATCATGACGCTCAAGGCCTAGAGGGTTTCTGGGAGTCGGAGGAGTTGAGGCATCCGAAGACTCGCTGGAGCTCCGTGATCGCTTGCGCGTATGGTCCTCACTCGACTCGTCGGCATCCTCCGCTGGAGATCGCGCTGACGGTAGCTCGGACACGGAATCAACCACTTCATTATCCGGGGCATTCGAATACCTTTCGGGCAATGGTGGTACCATGCCCGGCACTTTGAAGCTCTGCACGATGAGAAGGAACTTTGTTAGCAAACAAAGGAAACAAATACACACCCGACAAAAAAAGGGGAGCACTACGTGCACAAATCTACACCTTAGGCACGACCAACGTCGAAGAAAAGGGAGGAGTCAGCAACTTCCCCGGGATTTCTTCTCCGGCCTTGAACTTCAGCAGCGCACGAAGATCCTTGTCAAGATTCCCCTCGGATATTTTCTCACTCGAAACCCTCGTCGGATCACGACGCCCAGAATAAAGAAACATCGGGTGCGCCCTCGCTTGGAGAGGCTGCACCCGACGCTCAAGAAACGTCCGTATGATGTCCACACCGTTCACCTCCTTCTCAGGAATCAGCTGGAGATCCTCCACCCGACGGTAAAGGGCCTCTATCTCCGCCACCTCACCGTCTAAGATTTGGTTTTTCCAAGACCTTTTCTTCTCAATCTTTTGGGAGGGGTCAAAGGGAACAAGACCAAAATCTTGCCCGGGCACTATGGAGTCGCGGATATAAAACTATCGCCTCCGCCAGTACTGGACAGATTAGGACATAGAAAAGGAAAAGAAGAGCGGATTGGGACTAAGAGAGATGATTTAACCCCCAATAGGATACACACCATCCGAACCAGATTGCCTCTTCACGGAATAGAGCTTCCGGAAGAGGACAAAGGGCGGCTCAATGCCAAGCCAGCACTCGCAAAAAGTGATAAAACAAGCAATGTGGAGAAGAGAATTGGGAGACAGATGATGCAGCTGAACTCCATAGAAGAAGAGCAGTCCACGAAGGAAGTCATGGACTGGATACGAAAACCCACGCAAAACGAAGGCGAGAAACATAACCCGGTACCTAGATGGGGGACGGGGGATTACCTCATTGCCGGGGAGTTTAACGGCCTCCCTGTCCTCCGGGATCAAGCCCCGCTCGCGCAGCTTGCGGAGATCGCTCTCCCGCGTCTCTGATCTCCGCCAACCACCATCGGTGACACGAGCAGCGGCGGCGCCTTTCTTTCCTCCGGCGGCGCTGGTCCCAACCGCAGATGAAGACTTCTTTGGTTTCCCCATCACGCTACGGCGGCGCCGGCGGTGAAAACGTACAAAGGACGACGGAAATGTGGAAGGAAATCCCAGCGTGAAGCAAGAATCGCTCGAACGCAAGGAGGCAGTGAAACACAAGAACTGGTGCGGTGAAAACAAACCACGGTTCCCCTCAATGATTATAACAGCGAAGACGACGCATGGCAGCCGTTCATCCAGAAGACCTAACGCCAACGGCAGATCTGTCCGTACACGTGTCAACACCACAACGAACCGTCGTTACCACGCCGTACACTACGCGCGGAAATCGAGGAGACGCCGTAATTATCTCCACGCCCCGCGTGACCGGTCAATTCAAAGTCAGCAAGTGGGACCCATGTTCGTCCAGTCAAGTCATCTCTGGCGTAGCAGACGCTTGAGGTCATCGATCGTCAGCACTGATGTCATCAAAATCTATACTAGCACCAACTACAATTCTTCGGCTCCACATCTAAGAGCTAAGAGTACTCACTCGAATCTTCGATTCGACTAAATACTCGGGGGCTACTCCTATCAGGAGTGCTGACCGCGCACCTAGAAGATGAATAACGACAAAGTATTTCTTCGAGTCCTACGTCGAGTCTGCGACTCCACTACGGACTCGGGGGCTACTCCCATAGGGAGGATGGATTTAATCATCCGAAAATTTTTGAGTCCCACGGACCTAACAACCGAACAAATGCTTGAACTAAAGTCTCTGCTCGAGTCTACGACTCGAACAGACACTCGGGGGCTACTCCCATAGGGAGCGCTGGTCGCGCACCCTATGAAATTTTCGACTGCGATCTTTCGGATCAGCACGCAAAAACTTTTTGGCAACTCTGCCCCAACAAAATGCTGAGTGAGCGACAATCTCCTTAGCCACCCGAAGCACCTACATGGTGATAAATATTCGGATGTTGCGTCTGCGACGCAAAGATAAGACCTGCAGATATCATCTGATGGCCTGGCAACGTACATGACTGCGCTCTATTAGTATGAATCCATGCCAACAGGCGTGATAAAAAATCCCGACGGACGCGTTGGGTACATCAATTAAGAACACTGGAATTCCACTCCTGTAAGTCCTCCGCGGCCTGAGTCGAATTACGCCAGCATTTGTTCCGGGTTTAAGTTAAGGGACTCGAACCTGACGAAGATCATGTTGTTTCTTCCTAAGACAGTTAACTGGCCCTGATCCGTCAGGTGAGTCAGGCACATGTATCAACAATCCCTACACACATATATTGCTAACACCTAGTTGCACCCGAAGGATTGAAAGAGTCCTCAGCCGAATCTACGATTCGACTGATCACTCGGGGGCTACTAACATGGTTATACCCTACGGATACATGACTTCAGCATACCTGGTCCAGCCCAAGGAAGGCCCACAGCAGACGTACGCTGGCCCATGAAGATTTTCGGATGGCCAAGGCCCATGACGCCTTCGGATCCTTGGAGAGCAAGACTAGCCTAGTTAGGAAATTCAAAGGGATAAAACCCTAGAACTTGTAACCGACTAGGATTATGCCCGGGACCTGCCTAAGTCTATATAAAGGCCAGGAGGGTACGTCCTAGATCTCTCGACTCATACTTTCGCACACACCTCCACGCCAGATCGAATCTGCGCACCCTGTAATCTTCGGTTCCGCCGTAATCAAGAGCAGACAAGCAGGAGTAGGGTTTTCCCTCCGGGGTCCTGAACCTGGGTAAATCTCGTGTCCCCTAGTTGCTTGTCTGTTAACCGTGCCACGATATCCAGCATCCCCATCTTCTCCAAAACCCAAGTCCATAACAATGGGCATTGATGAGATTAAACCTCGTCACTCAGCTTTGCCCTTATTTGCCTTACTCTTTGAGCTTGATTTATACTCACAACTCCATTGATTCTTGCATATATTTGAGGGGTAGTTGGAGGTGATCTAGATCTACATTTTGACCTAACCGATTCATCTCTTTGTGAGTGTATCTTTGGGGATCTAGATTTTGGGGGATTTTGTGTCTCTCTTTGATTCCTCCTCTCTTGTTTCCCCAATAGCTTTAGTAGCTTTGTTGGAACTTGAGAGTGAGGGATTTGAGCACCTTTGTGGTGTTCTTGCCATTTGCATTTGGTGCATCGGTTTGAGTTCTCCTTGGAGGATTTGGTTTGAGTTGCTCATTGGAGCTTGTCCCTCTTGGGTTCTTGGAACCCTAGACGGTTTTTTGGCCTTGGTGGCATTGTGGCCTTGGTGGCATTTGTTGAGGCCTTTTGTGGCGTTTGTTGGGAGCCTCCAATTAAGTTGTGGAGAAGTGCCCCAACCTTGTGAGAGGTTCCGGTTGCCACCAACAAGTGCATCGATAGTGGAAGCGTGGATCGATCCCATTGGGGTGAGATTCACCGGAGAATAAGGGAAGCCTTTTGTGGTGTTGGTGGTTTGATACCACCCCCTCTCCAAACGAGACGTACTCCATGTTGGGAGGAACTCTGTAAAATATCGGTGTCCCGCGTGCCTCGGTTATCTATATACCCGAGCTCTTTACTTATGCACTTTACATTGTGATAGCCTACATTGTGACCGGGGCATATAGAGGACGCAGGGAGAAATAATCAAAGAGCACAACTCAGATTTCACGCGTTGGTTTGGGCAGACGTTCCTTGATAATCCCCCGCGATCACATTCTTTTGACACGGAAAAGATCATATTCACCTTGTCGCAGGGACCGAAGCAAAACCTGGTGACCTATCAGGCGTATGATATCAACGGCTACACATTCTACACGGAGGAAAAGGACAACAGGTGTGATTATCAGAACTCGGGCATAACGTCCGAATTCTACACTGATGACAACATGAAGGAAAGATTTTACGGAAGGATCGAGGAGATATCGGAGCTCGACTACTGTGGAGAAAAGGTGTCGATGTTCCGTGTCAGATGGGCAAAGAGCGTCGAAAGAGAAGACCGGTATTTCACAATGGTTATACCCGAAGCAGCCAAATCTAAGGCTGCCGGTGTGGACGTGGCCGCGAAAAATGAACCGTGGGTATTTGCTACCAAAGTGGACCAATGTTTTTCCATTACCGACCCGACAAAGCCTAGCCGTGTTGTCGTGAGGAGAGGAAAAATAAATATCATCGGAATGGATGGAGTCACCAACGAGCAAGACTTCGACCAGTACAGCGATCCAAAGATTGAAGATGGCGATGACTACGATGCAGCAACATACATCACAATAAGAAAAAGGACAACCCTACCCAAAAAAGGTAGCCCGTTCGAAATAAGAAACATTAAAGTGCCGGGGCTAAATTATTCAACCGCGACAAAGAAGGTAAAAACGATTGTAAAACACTAGCTCAAAAAATATTGTAAAACGCGTGGTCGAAAAAGATTGTAATAGTCATGAACAAAATTATTATGAAATTTAGTTATACTTTGAATCATATTTGTACCACTTTTATGACATATATTATCACTTTTGGGCATTTTTGAAATATTTAAAAGTATTTTTAAAAATAAAATAAAACTTGTATGGCATATATCACCACTTTTGGGCATTTTTTGGAACATTTAAAAGTATTTTTAAAATAAAAATATAAAAGGGGGCACCAGGATTCGAACCTGGGTGCTCACAAGTTTAGAATAGAGCAGTGGGCAGGACCAGTGGGATATGGAAGTCCTAGTTTTAACTAGAGGGGTGCAGCCCTCTTATCTGACTAGTCGTAGCCACTTAGGCGTAGAGCACCCTGGCCAAGTGCGCTACGGTGGGTACGCTACGCCTAAGTGGGTACGACTAGTCAACTGTCGCCCTCGATCCCCATCCTTAGACACAGATCGATCGTCTAACCCCATCGTTCCCATCGTCCCCATCCCAATCGACGCGCCGCCGCCGGAGGTCAGGAGGAGGAGCAGTGAGCCACGCCAGGAGGAGGAGGAGGATTTCGCCACGCCAGGAGGAGGAGGACACGGCTGCGTGAATCGTTCGGGACAGGGCGCGGCGCGGCGCGTGCTGGACCACACACGACGGCGGGTCGACCACCCACGGCTGCGGCGGCTGGAAGGTACCTCCCTCCTCTCCCCTCTCTCCTCTAGGCTGCTCCTCCTCGCTCGTCTCTCTGTCTTGGGCGGGGGATGGGGGAACGGCGACCTGCGGAGGCACTGATTGATGTTTGCATTTAGGATTTGATCAATTATTTGAGTAGTTGGAACACAAGAAATCGCTAGAATTCGGATTTGATCAAAAGGTTGGCAAGAAGGAGACACAATAAAAAGTTGGACATAGCAGGAGCCTCACCTGAGTAGTGTACATTCTATTTTTGCTGTTAAAAATTGGTTCAAGAGGCATGGTGTGTGGTACAGTTTGTGACAGGCTGACATTCAAAGAACTGTCTCGTGTTCATGGAAGCCATGAAATGTTAAATCTCATATCATCAAACATCATATATAAAATAACAAATTCATAAGTACTAATAAAATAGGTGTCATTTTAGAGCAGGTTGTGGGCAGGTTTTTTTGCATGAGTAGCGGCACATCTGTTGTCTATTAGTTGCACCTAGGTTAGCTTTAAATTTTCATATTATGTGTATGAGTGACGGTTCGGTTAATACACTGTTGTGTCAAGATGTAGGTCTTTTCAGAATCTATGCAGTTGTGCTAGTCAAATATGAGGTCTGACAATTGATGTAGAAAAAAATACTATCACCTACACCACTCTGTTGATACTACTAGACCTATTATAAAACATACTTTCCTAACGTATAATTAGTTTTATTTCAAACAACAAATTTCATAGAAATGAATTGTCAAAGTGCCATAAAGACTAAGACATGAAAAAGGGGCATACGTTGTCATCTGGTACTTGTGAACAGAGTACACTACTCACCTGGTTATGATTCTTTTGTTTTGGAAGCTGCATCTAGCTGAATTGCATGGTGTGTAATGTGTAAAAATGTTCCTAGCGGAGTCAGAATTTTTGTTTCATTTATAGGAGGTAGAAATGTTTTCAGTTGGTTACTGGAGTTCTGAAACTTTCATTGCCACTTTGAATGAAAGAGATGAACAATTATTTGTCCTTTATCATTTTTATTCAAAGGTGAGGCTCTTCTGTTGACGGCATTGATTCCATCACCAGAAGTGTTCTTATGTCAGTCACTGCAGAGGTGAATATACACACCAGCCATTGTGCAGAGGTGATTTAGATATGATTTTTGCCACTTTGTAGTTACTGTGTAGGGTGTAGGTTTAGATTGCTACTGTGTAGGTTTAGATATGAAGATGCATTGAGGTATGAAGATGTTGTATATACTACTGCAAGCAATATGTGTAGGGTGTATACTATTGTGTATAATTGAGATATGAAGATACTACTGTGTATAATTGAGATATGAAGATACTAATGTGTATAATTGAGATATGAAGATACTACTGTGTAGGGTGTATACTACTAGTTAGAACATATTAGTAGCTAGCTTCTGACTACTAGATGATGGAGAACTATCTGGAGCTACTGCTTTTGCAAAGCAAAATCTGGATGTATGTGTTGTATATGCTGCTGACTGTACTGCTTTTACAAAGCTACTGTTTTTTCAAAGCTATCTGGAGCTACTGCTTTTGCAAAGCAAAATCTGGATGTATGTGTTGTATATTCTGCTGGCTGTACTGCTTTTACAAAGCTACTGTTTTTGCAAAGATACTGTTTTTGCAAAGCTATCTGGAGCTACTGCTTTTGCAAAGCTATTCTATGTGCTGCTGGTTGTTACTACTATATGTGTTGCTGGCTGCAAAAAAACTACTGTGCTTCTAATACTATATGTGTTGCTGGATCTGGCCATTTATTTTTATATACGTAGTAATGATCTTGTGCTTGTTGTGCTGGTAATGTGCTGGTAATGTACTGGCTGTGCTAGCTGTGCTTGTGCTTGTGCTTGTATGAACCACTTTATTATGTCGTGTATGCAGGTTCTTGTATGAAATGAGTCCTGATTTTTCCCGGAATGTTGATGAACTTCCGTTTCAGCAGAAATCGGGCACTCATAGTTTAAGAAAATTAGCAAAGGTCATGCCGGATTTTTTCGTGCATTTAACCAATTATTTGTTTTTTATTAGTGCAAAGATGTGTGACAACGACGAGACTGGATGTTCTAAGCGCATCAGCGCTGAAGGAGAACTCAGACCTCCAAATAAACAATTGACATTCTGGGAGGCGGCCCAGCGGCTAGAAGACAATGAAGAATACCATCCTTCGGAGAGCGAGGATGATGACATGGAAGACGCGGAGGAAGAAGCCAAAGTAACGGCGGGTGATGAAACCACTGATGGCGGCGAGGGCACAGGGAGTGGTAGCAATCCTCCTAAGAAGAAGAAAAGGAAGAAGAAGAAGAAGAAGCCGAAGGAACGGCGCCCGAACACGGTCAGCACCGTCAGGGAGGAAATTACCGAAGTGAGCCCAACAGGGGTTCCTTTGGAGCCTGACCTTGTCATCAAAGGGTACGGTGGTCAAGTGGTGGCGATCACCCGGAAAACCATCTCGATCAACACCGAGAATCTCTGGCATAAATATAATGGCCACTTGCGCACACTCCTCTTCGAGAAGTTGCACGCAAGATACAAGTTCCTCGCTGAGTATCGGAACACAAATTATCATGGGAACGAAGTAAACAAATCAGCCCTTACAAAGATGAGCACCGCCCTGGCCAGCTGGAGAACCCGGATAAAGAAGAAGATCTATAAAGAAGGCAAAATTCTCGAGGAGATCCAGAAGATTGACCCGCAGATCATCGAAGATCAGTTTCGGGAGTTCAAGGAGAGGTGTGAATCCAAAAGAGCCCTGGCCAATAGTAATCGGAGAAAGGTGTTGCAGGCGATGAATATAGGTCATCACCATCTCGGATCTGGTGGATATAGAACCGCGGAGGCCAAATGGAATAAGGAGGACGAAGAGTATAGATCTAAGGGGATAGAAAACCCCTTTGCGAAATTCGAACTCGGGCAGGTTCGAAACTTCATCAGGGCCCGTTACCATGTGGACCCAAAAACCAAACAACTCACCGCGGATCCTGCGGTGAAGTAATTCGAGGAAATTGTGGTCAGTAATCGAATTACCGCGGATCAACTTGATTGCATTCCAATCGATGAAGTCTAGTTTCTAAACGGTTCACTGTTACTTCTTCTGCAGGAGGAGGAAATTGTTGCTAGTCATGGATCCCAGGGTTCCTCATCCCAGGGGTCGATGGCGGCCACCCGGTGGGATAACCCTTTTAACAGGGTGATGAACCAGGCCAAGAAATTAGAGCCGGTTATGAAGAAGTCGTCGTCGGCTAGCTGTCTGGCCGGCATCAGGGGTAATAATTGGGTGGATCATTTTGGTCCACCGCCGAGGACGCGTGTGGTGCTGTCGGGAAGGAGCGAGGAGGAAAACTGCGAGGTTCAAGAACTTAAGGAACAAGTGGCGCGGATCCCGCAGATCATCCAAGATAACCTGGAAATCACCCTCACGTCCATCATGCCTACCTTGGTGGAGTCAACAGTGAACTAGAGTGCGGGTGGTCGAGTAGGGCCGTGCCCGATTCCAAGCATGGTCAGCAGCCACTCGAACAACGCGGCGCCGACGAATCAGGCAAACTATGTGTTCGTGACTCCGCCCGCTAGCACCGCGGCGCCGCAAGTGTTGGTGACTCCCCCTGCCATCACCGCGGCGCCGGACATGTTGGTGGCCCCCCTTCCATTGTCACGGCGGCACCGGAGCTCCAAGCACCCGGTAGGGAGAATACACCGGCGGCCAGCACCGCGCCATCAAGCAGCCCCTCCGTCTCTTGCACGCCCGTCGCCGTATGCGGTGCTTCGACATTAGCCGATCTCGACGCCATCACGGTAAACAAATTGCTTTACCGCCTTTCACGCCATCTATTACTCTCATGGCATCTCTGACGACACCGTACATGTTTTCCATAGACGGATGTTCCTTGCACTCTCTTGTGCTACGTGAACAATGAGTTGAGGGATGTTGCCAAGGGTACCATCGTTCAACCCTTGCAGCGCACGTTCCACTCAAGGACGATGCCAGATAGCGTGCACAGGGTTAAAATTAGTCGGGTGCTAAGGGGCTGCGACGACCTGGAACCTCCCATTCAACCCCTAGGAGCGGATGAAGAAGAGCCGGCTGTCCTCAGAAGTTGCTTTGGCTTATTCTTGCAATGGCCAAAGAGCATGATCCGTTTGGGGACGGCGGGGGCCATCACGCCACAAACAACAACACCGCATGTCGTGCCAGCGACAAGCGGTGACAAAACCTCGCCGTCACCTCCACGCGGTAGGTCGGATGATCATGTTGATGATATGCACATGGCGCAGGATCCGGCCGAGGACGACGAAGACTGGAATGATCACTTCTTCAACACTCAGTTTAGCAACGAAGACCTAGCTGGTGGCCCGATAGAGAAACCCACTATCACCAAGCGTCTGTTTGGTTCTCAGGAGACGCCTCCAGCTTGCGCCTTTACAAAGCCAGCTGATACAACCAACCGGCCCTTTATTCTAAGCCCTGACACACTACATAGGGTGGCCGGTGCTCAGATTGTGGTGCCTTCCCGCTCTCCAAAAGGAAAAAAGGGCAGGAAAAGAAAATCTAGCAGCTCGAGCCAGCAGGTGGCGTCAACTGCGAATCCGATCAGGTTTCGGGACGGGCCACCAAGACCCGAGGGTATTATGTGGAGGATTCATGTGGCGGGTGAGCCCATGCTACCTAAGAATTTGCGGAGGATCATCATTTCGGAACTGCAGAGTGTGCATGACGGCATGCTGACGATAGAGATACGCCTTCTGGCGGAGAAAGATCCCTCGCACCCGGTATTCGTGGTTAAGGTGCCACCAGGCTTGGGCTTCGTCGACAATGCCCCTGCGGATCTGTTCTTCCTGCGGTTCGATGACATCTTCCATATGTTCCACCTATACCCGCTGCACTATACCATGGTCCGCCTGTTTTCTCTCAGCCTGGCCATGCAGATCATTAGAGAGAACACACCAGGCATCGCTATAGTGGACCCCTACTACATGCATGACGCCTGCTTGGGTTCCCCCGCTGAACGACGTATCGTGCCCTCGTACCTAAAGAGAATCTTCATGGCGAACAAGACAAAGGAATACATTCTCGTGCCTTACTTTCCCGAGTAAGTCGTTATTCACTCGCCACCGTCGATTGGCTTTATTAGATTATCATCATTCTTTTTCCAACACATTCCATTTGAATTTATTGCGCAGAGATGAACACTGCACGCTCATCTCCTTATCGCCGAAGCATTCCCACGCCACGTATTTTGACTCGGGGAGTCTAGAAAAGAATAAAAACTACGACAAGATCAAGGAAGTTCTGGATGATGCTCTCGCTGGCTATGCCTCGACGGAAGGCACCACCTTCGTGCGTACGAAGGTCAAGTTCGGTAGGCACGTATTCAACCACGTAACGGAGTTCCCCCGCATGAAGCAGCCGGAAAGCAGTAAGAAGGAAGCCTACTACGCACTCCATCACATGAGGACGTTCCTACTAGACCAGCAGAATTCTATGCTGCCAGATCATCTCAAACAGTGGGCCAAAGCAAAGGCCAAGATCACTGATTCAGATATTAGACACGAGATGTATCGCATCCAGCAGCAGTTTGGGGCAATCATCTTTCGTGATGTCATGACTTCGGGGGGGGGGGTCTTCTACGGAGGAAATATCCCGAATAACCATGACATAGAAGATCGCCTAGAGATGCAAGGTGACTATAGGAAGTTCATGACAAGACAAGGCGTCCTCCCGTTCCCTAAGCCAAGCCAGAAGGCTTGATGTTGGCCTAGTTGTAGTTCCAAACTATAGATGAACTTTGTGTGTGTGTGTGTACAAGTGTACATGCTACTACTTATATTATTAGGTTTATGAATCATCGCTTACTTATTTTGCTTATTATTATATATCAATCAAAGCTTGGTTTTTTTGCTTACTCTTTGGTCCTTTGCTCACTTTGGTCCTTCTTTTTTTCTTACTTTATTAGTATTTTTTCGAGAATAATGCCGATGATTGAAATATCGTGGCACACTATATATGTGAATGTGCTACGATGAGATTGTGAGCCTTGTGATATGCACAAGTCCAGGTCTTGTGCATCCTACTTGGCTCACGGTTCCGTCGTAGCATATTCCTGTGTCCAACGACCTATGTATATATATATATATATATGAGGCATTCTTTTTGATTTACTTTGGTATTTTTCAAGAATAATGTCAATGATTGAAATGTCGTGGCACAATATATATGTGAATGTGCTACGACGGGATTGTGAGACTTGTGATATGCACAAGTCCAGGTGTTGTGCATCCTACTTGGCTCACAGTTCCATCGTAGCATATTTCTGTGTCCAACGACCTATGTATATATATATATGAGGCATTCTTTTCGAGTTACTTTGGTCTTTTTCAAGAATAATGCCAATGATTGAAATTTCGTGGTATACTATATATGCGAATGTTCTATGACGGGATAGTTATCCTTGTGATATGCACAGGTCCAGGTGTTGTGCATCCTACTTGGCTAACTGTTCCGTCGTAGCATATTTCTGTGTCCAACGACCTAGCTAGTTATATATGAGGCATTATTTTTGAGTTATTTTGGTCTTTTTCGAGAATAATGCCGATGATTGAAATGTTGTGGCACACTATATATGTGAATGTGCTACGACAGGATAGTCAGCCTTGTGATATGCACAGGTCCAGGTGTTGTGCATCCTACTTGGCTGACCGTTCCGTCGTAGCATATTCCTGTGTTCAACGACCTAGTTATATATGAGGCATGAGTTTTGAGTTACTTTAGTATTTTTTGAGAATGTCGATGATTGAAATGTCGTGGCACACTATATATGTGAATGTGCTGCGATGAGATTGTACGCCTTGTGCTATGCACAAGTCCAGGTGTTGTGCATCCTACTTAGCATACAGTTCCATCGTAGCATATTCCTGTGTCCAACAACCTAGTTATATATGAGGCATGATTTTTGAGTTACTTTGGTCTTTTTCGAGAATGCCGATGATTTAAATGTCGTGGCACACTATATATGTGAATGTGATGCGATGGGATTGTCCGCCTTGTGCTATGCACAGGTCCAGGTGTTGTGCATCCTACTTGTCGGACAGTTCCATTGTAGCATATTCCTGTGTCGAACAACCTAGTTATATATGAGTCATGCTTTTTGAGTTTGGTCTTTTTGATTTAGGAGTATTTTCTATAAGTGTATCTTCATATGCGACTTTAATTATACATGTTTTTTTCAATCACCGGTTAATTATTATTGTCAACTTGTAGATGATGTGGTACGTCGTGTACAAGGGACGGGTTCCCGAAGTCTACGATGATTGGGAAGACTGTCGGAGATAGGTGTACCGTTTCAGCGGCAATAGGTACAAAGGGTACAACACTATGACAGAGGCGGAAGCTAGATACACGCGCTACCAGCGGGAGTTAGGACGAGAAACCGGATGAAGACCTACACCTTCGTCGCGGTGATCATGCTTATTGTCTTTGGTTGTTTATCCCGTGTTTGTGTCTAGCTAGTTTAGATGTCTAGGCGATCTTCCGAGCTCTAACTTGTTCGAGACACATGTATTCGCATGTCACTAACTACTTTGTAACTTGATCGAAACAATGTAACTTATACTATGTATTTATGTATGAGACTTATCTATATATATTTGTTTCAATCTTATTTTGCAAATTGTGTATTTATATATATAATTATATATCTTGTATCTCTGTGTGTATATCTGCCTGTAATATTGTATATAATTTGTATTGTATATCATTTGGCTCTGAAATTAAAAAAACACCTGTGGCACACATGCCCTAGCTTTTGTGGCGCACTACATCTAAAGCGCACCTACGCAGCTTAGTTGCGCACTGCAATATGCGCCACAAAAGATCCAACGTGTCGTGCACCTGCCCACATATCCGTGGCGCACTAGCAGGTGCGCTACGCCTATCTCGACACAACCGTGGCGAACCAGGTAGTGCACCACGACTAGGAGATAGCCGCAGCGCGAGGCTAGTGGCGTACTGCTAGTACGCTACGGATGGCCATTACATGTGCGCCACAAACAGGCATTTTCCTAGTAGTGCTTCCTGGGATAATATCAACCCCAATGGTTATCCAAGCCAAGTGGATGGAACCAACACATGCCCTCATAGTCGTTGAGAGACGAGTCGCATCACGTCACCAGAGAAGGGGAAAACGTTGACCATCGGCCTACTACGACCACCAACGAATGGTGTCGGACGGTGGGTATTCATCCCTTCGCATTGAAGACCACCGTCACTATCACAACGCATCACAACTGGTGCTTTCAGGAACCACCGTTCTTGCTTGCTGCCACGTGCCAATATCGATAGGCCTACCCAGTCTAACTTATCCTTGAGCGGTATAGGAGCTCATGACTGCCACAACAGGGGTATCAACGCCACAAGGAGGCTGTGTCTTCTCAGTGGTCGTGTTGTGATCACTATCGGGACCCCGGAGGACCTTGACACCAAACTTCCACTAAACCATGTGACACCGTCGCTAGAGGAGCTCGCCACAACTGAGGGAAAAGGACCCGCCACCTCCATGCCACCGCTATCGTCGCCCAGTCTTCATTGGTAGGTCCTCCGATAACAGTGAGGGGGAGGAGACGAGGAGGAAGTGGTCAAGAGGGTTGGTGGGGTAGTCACCCCCTATGCCACCTAATATTAGGCGGTGTGGGGGTGATTTGTCCCTCTGACATGTTGGATGTCTGCATTGGAGGGTAGAATAGGGGTTGACATTTGACTCCACTCAAATATATGAAATGGAGACGTTTTGGTTGCGACGTCTCTCCTTGTATTCTGCCTCAATATTGATCGCCTTGTTTAGAAGGTAAATTTGACCCAAGTCCAATTCAGAAGGGTCACAAAGAGTGTACCCCTTCGTCTAGCCAGCCAGTACGTCCAAAACATATCTATTACTTTTGGATTTTATTATGTTATTTTCCCTAATATTTAACATGATTATAATGTTTCCTTTATTGGTTTCATGTATCAAAAATTTCAATCAAAGTCCCATTTATTTGTTATCTAATATGAGAAGGCAAAAAACTCTTTTTTGTATTTGAGTGGGGAGAGGAGGAGAGAATCGAACATTCATAATTTTTTAAGGAAAAAAGACTAACACAAGATGTACACTAGGAGGCCCTATGGCGGGGCCCTCAAGCCTAGACATGCCCTAGGGGGTCTTTGGAGCTGCAAGTATCATATGTAGTCGATTCTCATTCCACCACAATGTTTGTGGCCCTAAAATCCTCTATAGATACCCTTGGGAATTATTTTTTCGTCACAAAGTGTGTCATTTCGTTAGAGAGAGAGGAGAGAAACAAGGTTGCGCAATCCAGCGCCGAAGGAAAATTAGAAATGGAATCGCTGCTAGAATTTACTCCCGTCGTGTCCCCTCCACCATAGCCTCCTCATTGATCTCCACAATTAGGAGGAGGTGCTAATCCACCCCTGGACCATGTGTTTCTAGCGGTAGTATTATCATATATCTATATGCACTATCACTGTTTTAGACCAGCTGCTATACATGATTACAACATTGTTTATGTAACTTTGATAGTGGATCCTTGTCTTATGAGATGATTTATCTAGATGCAATGTTTCTTTATGATTCTATTTGACATATATTATAAATCCATATTGTTCTATGTTCTTGATGCTAGACTAGGCCACATAGAAGATGAAACAGTACAAGTGATGGTGTCCATTAGTTGGAGTGAACTTGTAATATTATTATTTTTGTGACAACAAGAGTAATCACACTAAGGAAAATTTATTGATAAATTCCACTAGCGATAAAAAGGATATGTTCCTTATTAGCATAGTAAAAGATAGAGCTAAATATCTAGCGCCAATTCTCAAGCTCATGTCATGAAACTTAAGGCAATACGCCGGACTTGCTTGTACTTAAATCCAAGAATTTGAACGACCTAGTTGGGAGGGGTATTAGCAAGGTGTGTGAACACCGCCTTGTCTTGAAATTAGGATGTGATGCACATATACGTATTAGTAGCTTTTACAAACATAGAACATGCATATTGTATTTATCATATTATATATATAATTTATTGTGTGCCACAATGTTTATGAGAGAGATTAAGTGAAGTCATGAACCACGGTCCTTCTTCCTACTTGCATCAACTCTCTTTTACATTGTGAAAGATCACGGATGCCGCCTAGAGGGTGGGGTGAATACGTGGTTTAAAACTTTTACGAGATGGGCTTGACAAAGGCGGAATAAAACTAGCGTTTTCTTTTGTCAAGCACAAAGCCTATATATAGTAAGGTTCATCTATGTGCACCAACAACTTATGCTAAGCAAGACAAGCAAGAAAGTGATAGCAAGATAGATTACTTCAAGAACGAAGTCTATCACAATGTAAAGTGCATAAGTAAAGAGCTCGGGTATAGAGATAACCGAGGCACGTGGGGGACGACGATATTTTACCGAGTTCCTTCCACAATGGAAGTACGTCTCGTTGGAGGGGTGGGCGGTACTAAGACCACCAACGCCACAAGAGGCCTCACCCTATTCTCCCGAGCATCAGCCACACGGCAAGCATCCGATCCACTAGGGGACACTTGAGGATGGTCACCAAACCCGTACAAATATTGAGGCAATCTCCACAACTTAATTGGAGGCTCCCAACAAACGCCACCAACTTGAGGATAGCTTCACAACTTAATTGGAGGTCCCAAGAACACACCACAAAGGCCACACAACCGTCTAGGATTCCAAGAACCCAAGAGGGACAAGCTTCAAGGAATAACACCAACCAAATCCTCCGAGGAGAACTCAAACCGATGCACCGAATGCAAAAAGCAAGAACACCACAAAGATGCTCCAATCCTTCACTCTCAAATTCCAACAAAGCTACTAAAACAATTGGGGGATTATGAGAGGAAGAACACGAAGAGAACACCAAATTCTCCAAGATTTAGATCTCAAAGATACACTCACAAAGAGGTGAAATGGATTGGTCAAATTGTGGATCTAGATCTCCTCAATCTTCCTCTCAAATATTCGCAAGAATCATAGGAGGGGAGGAAAGTAACCAATCTCAAGAGATGTAAGAACAAAGGGGCAAAGTCTTGAAGAACGAGGGAGAAGAAGCTGTAAATAAAAAGGAGAGAGAAGGGCTATTTAAAGGGGCCTAGAAATCAGCCCGTTGGGGGCTAGATCTAGACTGGGTTGGTAGTACCGCTAAGGTCCGGTACTACCGCCTAGCAACCAGGCAACCCAGCGAAGCGAGCAAGCCGGGGTCAACGCGGGCAGAGAGCATGCCTTGGAGAACCAACAGCGAGCGAAGGAGGGGATCAGGGCTAGCTGGGCGAGCGCGCGCTGGAGGAAGCAGCGGGAGCGAGGCCAGGCAAGCGGGCGCGCGAGGGAGTGCAAGGCAGCGCGCGCGATCAGAGAGCAGGTTGAGTGATGGCTTAGATGATGTAGAGCTCGTTGGGAACCCCAAGAGGAAGGTATGATGAGCATAGGAGCAAGTTTCCCTCAATTATAGAACCAAGGTTATCGAACTAGTAGGAGAAATGAAAGAGCTCCCAAGGTGTTGCTAGCAACGTGGAACCTGCACAGCACAACCACAATACTTTGCCCCAACTTACAGTGAGGTTGTCAATCTCACCGGTTTTGCTGAAAATAAAGGATTAAACATATGGTGTGGAAGATAGTAATTGCTTGTGGTAATTGCAGAAACTAAACAGTAACGGTAAACAGTAGATGAAATATCAATGGGAAGGATTGGACCAGAATCCACAGTTCACTAGAGGTGTTCTCCATAAGATAAATAACATGCTGGGTGAACAAATTACAGTGGGGCAATTGACAGATTGAGAATGCATAATCAATGCATGTACTAGACATTTTGATCTCTACAAGGTTTCTTTGGGCATTACAACATGATACATAGACCGTAATCCAACTGCATCTATGACTAATAATCCACCTTCAGGTTATCATCCGAACCCCTTTCATTATTAAGTTGCAAGCAACAGATAGTTACATTCCGAAAAGTGTGTAAACTAAACAATACAATTGCCCTTGGACAAAGGATTGTTGTTTTCTCCCTAGTATAAACAACACATCTACAACCTTAGAGATTTTTGTTACTTCCCCAGATTACTAGAGGCCTAAACCTACTATCGAGCATAAATACTCACTCTTGGAGTTACAAGCATCTACTTGGCCAAAGCATATACTAGCAACGGATAGCATGCAAGATCACAAATAACATAGACATGATATAATCAATAATCAATCTGACATAGTACTCAATATCCATCGGATCCCGCAAACACAACATGTAGCATTACAAATAGATGATCTTGATCATGAACGGATCTCACAAGATCTAGACATGGTAGCACAAAAGAGGAGAAACAACCATCTAGCTACTGTATGGACTCGTAGTCCCAAGATGAACTACTCACGCATCACTCTGGAGGCTGGCATGGTGATGAAGAAGGCCTCCGGGATGATCTCCCCTCTCCGGCAGGGTGCCAGGAAGAGCTTCGGACCCTCCCCCGATCTAGGGATGGAGATGGCGGCGGCTACGGACTTTTTCATAGATTTCTAATCAGGTCCTTAGGGTTTCTACCTTGGAGTGTTTATATAGTCAAAGGGGCAAGGTCGATGGACACCCGAGGGGCCCACACCATAGGGCGGCGCAGCCTAGGGTGGACCCACGCAACCCTAGGTGTGGCCACCTCGTGGCTCCACTTCGTCTCTCCTTCGGGCTCCGTGTTGCGTCTGGAAAAATAGGCACTTCGGCTTTTGTTTCGTTCAATTCCGAGAATATTTCCTTACTAGCTTTTCTGAAACAAAAAACAGCAGAAAACAAGCAACTGGCACCATGGCATCTTGTCAATGGGTTACTTCGAGAAAATGTATAAAAATGCCTCAAAGTGTAGACAAAATATAAGATAGTTGGTACAAAACAAGCATGGAGCATCAAAAATTATAGATACGTTTATGACGTATCAAGCATCCCTAAGCTTAACTCCTGCTTGTCCTCGAGTAGGTAAGTGATAAAAAGAATAATTTTTTAGGTGACATGCACCATCACAATCTTGATCAAGGTATTGTAAAGCATTGATAGATGGGATCATAGTACTCTAAACATGAGCATGAAAGATGTATTTCTAACAATAAGACATAGCAACTATGTTGCAACATGAAAGGCAACACAAACAAAAGATCATGAATAGTGCTTTGAAAGATGTTTGTTTGTTTCACATATAGAAAACATAGCAAGAGTGATATTCAGCTTGTCCTTCATGGAATAGCAAAACATAAATGCATAGGACACCTTCAAAGTTCATAAGGGTGACTAGATACAAATAATTTAAGAACAATCAATAATCAATCAATAAGTTTTGGGACAATGCACATTGAACTAAGAATGACAACTATTCTCTCTTAATTGGTGCATAAATATAGAAGATGGAGACTCAACATAAAAAAAGTCCCTTCACAGAGGGAAGTAGGGATTTCAAGTTTCATAAAGAGCTTCCAAAAATTATGGTACTTACTACCTTTGAGCTCTCATTGCCCCTATCATAAGAATCTTGAAGTGATTAAGGTTAAAGTGAGGCAAATATGAGTTGTATGCTTGACATATCACAAGTGGAAATTCTCATGCCCCTTGAGTACAAGTACTGAAACCTCATGCTACTCAACTTTGGTCACAAGCAAGTTCTTGTCATTGTAAGTGTATGTGTATCATAGAGAATCGCCAACGGGGTACCCCTTGCTCCATGACACAGGAGCTATCCCATATCAAAATGACAAGGCAACAGACAGTGAGCATCTCAGTGATCTTTTTATTTACTATTTGCATAGTTTTTTATAGAGGATGCTTCATAGAATGCCACTATGGTTATGCTGCAAGTTTCCACCATGATTAGGCATAGCTTAGGCTAGCCTCCCAGGTGTTTCCCTAACACATATACATACTCCATGGACTTACAAGTTCCCATCTTATTTCACACCGTCGGCATTCATAAACAAAAGAACATGATATCAACTGAATAAATAAGTACAATGTCGAAAGCGGACCCCATGAGAGCATGGTTTTGCTAGCTCCCAACTTATAATTTGCAAGCATACAAGCATCATAAGATTGTCACAATGGTTCAAGTTTATTAAGTGCAAAAAATAAAATATACCATCAAGTCTGTGAGAGCTTTAATCACTAATTTTCACATAAAAAAGTTTAATTTGGAAGATAGATAAACACATGAATATACTTGGAATGGTGTAACACGCCATGAATAGGTATTTATAGTGGACTCCTTGGAATAACTTGGTTTCTTGGGAGTTGGATGTGTAGGGTTTCGTAGCATGGAAACCAAAAAATTTCTATCGCATACAAACAAACAAGCCAAGATCTATATACTAGATTGTAGCAACGAGTCGATGGAATAACTCACCCTCGAAGATTCCAAAGCGTTTAACGAGAGCGGATTCTCGTGGGTGATGTAGTAGTACTCTTCCCGATCTCAAGATCGCGTAGACGATCCTTCCGGCGTTGCGTTCCGGCAGCGCTCCCGCAGTCGGTCACACGTTCGGTACTCGATGAAGACCTTCCTCTCCCTTGTTCCAGCAGGTAGCGGAGGTTGTAGCACTCTCCTCGCGATTCCCTGAAGACAACGGTGGTACCTAAGTAGGGGAGATCTCGCAGGGCTTCGCCTTAAGCCGGAGCGAGTATGGTGGACTATGAGAGAGCCCTCGACGATCTAGGGTTTATACATGCCGAGGAGGGGGCAAGACGGCGGCTAGGGTTAGCTAGGATGCGGCGGCGGAGGCGGCAGTGGAGGTGGCGGCGCCGGCAGCTAGGGTTTAGAGGTGGAGGTGTTGGGTGTCTAGGAGGGGAGCCCTGCCCCTCCTTTTATAGGTGGAGGGGCCGGCCAAGGGGAGGGGAGTCCCTCCCCAACTCGTCTTGGAGGTGGGCCGGCGGTGGAGGGGAGGAACTCCTCCCCAACTCGGTTTCCACCTCCCTCTCCACTTCCCAAAAATAGCCGTTTGACTTTCAAATTGGCGTTTGACTTTTCAAACAAGGATTTGATTAAATCCTCTATTTTGTTCAGCGATGACACTTAGTACATGATGCAATCATACCAACTTGATATAACACATTCATGTACCCTTCCCCTCCGGAGTGCCGGACATTCCGGAACCTTCTAGAACATTCCCGATGAAAACACCGGAATCATTCTCCAACTCCGAAACAGGACTTTCCTTATATGAATCTTATTCTCCGGACCATTCCGAATCTCCTCGTGATATCCCGGATCCCATCCGAGACTCCGAACAACATTCGGTCTCTTTCTCATCATTCCATAACTACTCAAACAACGTCGAATCCTTAAGTGTGTCTCCCTACGGTTCGTGAATTATGCGGACATGATCGAGACACTTCTCCGAACAATAACCAATAGAGGAATCTGGAAATTCATATGGCTCCCACATATTTCTACGATTACTTTGCGACCGAATGAACCACTTACATACGATACCAATTTCCCTTTGTCTCACGATAGTTTACTTATCCGAGGTTATGATCGTCGGTATCTCTGCATACTTAGTTCAACCTCGTTACCGATAAGTACTCTTTTCTCGTTCCCGTGATATGTGATCCCTTGTGATCCAGTCACATGCTTGCAAGCTAATTGGATGACATTTCACCAAGAGGGCCCAGAGTATATCTATCCGTCATATGGATGGACAAATCCCACTCTTGATCCATGTGTCTCAACCAATACTTTCTGAACACTCAATGCCACCTTTATAGCTACCCAGTTACGGTGTGGTGTTTGATGTCATCAAAGAATCCATCCGGTAAAGGTGATATGCATGATCTCATGGTCGAAGGAATTAGGTTACTATGTATCAGAAAGCATATAGCAATTGAACTATTAAAATGACTTGATCTTTATGCTACGCTTATCTATAGGAGTATGTCCATCATATCATTCTCCTAACGATATGATCTTGTTGTTAATAATATCTCAATGTTCATGATAGGGAAACCACAATCATTTATTAACCAACAAGCTAGTGATATATAGAGGCTTTACTAGGGACTTCAATTTAAGTTTACAAATCACACAAGTATTAATGTTTCCTTGTTAATACTATTATAGCATGAATGTAAACTTATCATAAACACAAAGATATAATAATAACTACATTTATTATTGCCTCTAGGGCATATATCCAACAGGATGCATGAGTAGAGCTCATACTCAGTACATGTGGAGGCTAGCAAAAGACTAGGAGCGACCAACTAAGAGAGAAATAATGGCCATAATCATGCAGAGCGACAAAACATTATTAATTAAAGCATAAAGTGATATCACAAGTCAAAAACCAAATGATCATAGATGCTAAGGTGACTGGTTCATAGTATTAACATGGTTTAAGCATGTGCCAAGTCAACCCAAATAAAGCATCAAAGGAGAATACAACAATATTATGCTTTTGTATGCTAAAACAACGCATGATCCTTTCATGGCACATTAAGCAATCTCAATTGTTTGAAACAAGTCATGCTACAACAATAATTACTAAGCATATAGTCAAAGCAACATCTAACATGACATGATAAAGACTAAGCCATAGTCAAACAAGTTTTCTTTTGTACCACTATAAGCATGAAACTTTCTACTCTTTTCCAACACCAGCCGACTTATTTGAAACAACTCACACAGATAATAATCAACAAAGACCAGTGAGCTTGTCTCACAAATTTACAAAGAATAACTAAAAAGTTCTAAGCAGAAAGCATGAGAAAACTAAAGCTAAACGCAGTGTTACCAAAAGAGAACACTCACAAAATAATATGACTGAAAACTGAAGTGTTCTAGGCAATGAAGAACTAGGTGTGACTTCTCCAAAATAATTATGCGGGGGTCCAACTAATTTATTGCAGCAAACCAAGCAAAATAAAACTAAAAACAAAAACAAAGACGCTCTAAGAACAACATATAGTGCATGAAGCAAATAAAAATGAAGTGTCTTGAAAGAAGACCTGAGATTTTATTAATGAAGAAGGGGATGCCTTGGGCATCTCCAAGCTTTGACGCTTGTACCTCTTGAATATTTCTTGGGGTGACATGGATGGCATCCCCAAGATTGAGCTTTTGTCCATACTTCATCTCATCACATCATTCTTCCCCTACACTTAAAAATTTGCTTCATACAAAACTTCACACAATCTCATTAGCAACATTAGTATATTCAAGATAATAAGCCTTTGGGTTTAGTTTAAACTAAATTAAATCATCCATTAAAACATAAGATACTATATAAACTCCTTTTAAAAGCTCAAGTGATCAAAGAGAACTCAAAAAGAAATCGATTAAGAGGCAAATGCAAATAATGGCAGAAATCTGTCAAAACAGACCAGCAGATAAAGACCGATTTTTTTGAAAATCTTCCGTTGCTCAAATCAAAAAGTTGGAAACTATTAAAAGTTAGAAAATAACCTGGGCTATACGCACAGAACATTTCAGCTTAATCCGGCGTACTGGGATTTTTCACGATTTTTTACAGTGAAGCACAGAAATCTGTTTTGGGACAACAACTTCCCCAAATCTTACTTCTCTCTCATTAGAGGTTATTTGTAAGGTTCCCAACCTTTAATAAGGTAGATATCCCTGTGTTTACAATGCTAGTCCCTGGATCAATAGCTAGCATCCACAGCTAAGATGTAATATCAAGAAACAAAGGTCATAATACCACTTTATAACCAGGAATAACATAATTTATTACATCTTACATAGCTCATTTGGCTATTACATTACATTGCAGCAGAATATAACAATAGCATGGGGTCCTTCATCTTCAAAGTGCCACAGGCAGACATGTTGGTTGTAGACTTGTAATCCTAATCATTAAACCTCACTATTATCAAACAAACCTGCAACATAACAAGTTACAGCCACAAGGGTCAATACATTTGAATTGTATTGGCAAATGATACTATGGTAGTATAGTGGAGTATATCAACTATATGCATTTGGCTAAGTGGAGCTTAGGATTGCATTGCTCAAAATAGATTTTTCCTTATCATTTGAAAACACTAAGTTTTTGCTTTGACAAAATCTTTCCCCAAGGCATCTCCCAATAGAAATTGGTGATCCTTTCAACCCTTGTTCAACCACAAGTTTTTAACTTAGAAATTGGGATGATGAGATTTTTGATAGCTTCCATGTCTTGATGCTCATATTGTCCTTTGCCAGGGACATGGCTAAGTACTTAGATTTTACACTCTGCAGAGGTGGTGCACTTTCCCCACAAGACTTGGTTTTACCAAGACAAGATCTTTCAGAAGCCTTCCCTTAGACCAGAATGGACGCGCTCCAACCTATCAAACCCCTACCACCAACTGTCCATTTGGCTAAGTTATTGCAACCTATATGATCCAGGCAGAGCCCATAATGCCAAGTGGTTGCACTTGAAGCTTCTCAACATTTGACATCTCAAATATCTTTGTTCCTGGGTGGCCATCCACAAGTGAGATACACAAGGTAAACCATAGAAATGGGCCTTGTGAACCACTCAACACAAACCATTCCTTCCATTCCACCCAGGTGATTCATTCACTTAGTTGTTTTATTAAACAAAACACAAGTCCTCAGACTTAGAAATTTTTCCATAGCATGAATATATATTCCACCCTTGTTTTCTACTAGCCAAGCTAAGCATGATAGTAATAGTAATCTTAAATTAGGAAATTTCTACTAAGGTTTCATCTACTAGGATTTCCCATAGCATAGTTTATACTTAGCAAAAATTCCATGCAAGTCCTACTTAGAAATATCACTAATGCATAGTGAAAATAATGGGACAAAGGTATGAAGCATCACTTGCCTTTTTGGTAGAGAGTATAAGTTCACTCCTTGTCTTTGAAACAATCACAATCTTCAAGTCACTACAATTCAATCAAGCAAACAATATTTCAATCTACCATTCAAGCAATTCATCACATAAAATGATAAAAACAAAGCAATGCATGCAAGCATGCTAAAGATTGTTTTATTTGGAGAAGTGGTTTCTAATGGGTCATAGACTTTTGAAAACACCTAATGGTTATTTTGTAAAGTGTAAAAATCATTTGTATAAGATTTTACTTCATAAACCATTTTTAGATCAAGTCATTATTTTATGTGGTGAAGAAATGCTTTTAGTAAGGCAAAATCCTATAGGTTTCACAAAATATGTTTTCAAACCATATAATCTTGTGTTTAGGGTCAGATAGTTTATTTCCAAAACATTTCTCAAAGATTTTCTCCCAAAACCATTTTTAATAAATAAACCATATTTTTATTTGACTAGAAATGGTTTAAATCAAAGATTCATTCTTTTGTTTCACCAAATACATTTTTGAAACCACAATTTGTTTCCTATGGTCAGTAGGTTCAAAACACACCATTTGCCAAAGATTTTATCCTCAAAAACATTTTGGAATAAATTTTATAACCTAAACAAGCATACATAAGTTTCTACAAAAACAAACATTTTACCAGAAGATTTTTACTAAACAAAGTGCATGGTTGGCTAGGGCTTGTTTTTCTGAATCCATTGATATAAAGTTTGCAAAATTTGGACGTGTAGATTAAAAGTTATAGATTTTACAAAATCTTGCATCTAATAGATCAAATCTGTTTTAATTCAAATCGATAGAGACGCGTGGCTTAATTCTATTCGCTGATACCGCTTCGCTCGGATCAAGCTCTCTGGTGCGTTGGATAAAGTTAGATCGAGCGGCATAGGTTGCTCCATACCGTTTCACTTAAGTGACTCTATTTTATCCACGCGATCTAGATCCAACGGTGTACAGGGGTCTGACCATATCTGAGCGGCGCTAGCGGCGGCGGTTGGCGGCGGCGGAGCCGACGATTTAGGAAGAAAGGGTGATGGGGGAGGGATTTACCAGGTTCGTCTTGCTTCGTTGATGCTCAACGTGGTCATCACTTGTCGAGGGGCGCTCTGAACCACCGGTGATTCCTCGCCGTAGTTGTCGCCGGCGTCTGGCGGCTCTGTTCGTCGTCGGAGGTGAGTGTATGGTTCATGCTAAGGCACGAAAAAGGATGCGTTAGCTGCGCACAGAAGCGGCGAGTACGAGTGCATCCAGAAGAGGGGTAGGCGCGGTCGAACTTTACCTGGGAGCGTCGCCGGAGCGGATGCAGACGACGGAGGCGGTCAGTGGTTGTCCTTGCCGAGGTTCAGGGGCGCGCGCGAGCGAGTTAATGCCACTGGAGTGTGCGCCAGGCAATGGGGAGTAGTATTGTCGTGGCTAGGGGGCAAGGGGGGCGAGACTTGGTCGGAATCGCCGCCGGAGGGCGTCGGAGGCAGTGGCGTTTCGAAGCAAAATCAAAGCGGCCTGGGGGCGTAGAGGGGACGGCGCCTGGGGGGAAAGATAGAGGGGGCGTGGGAGTTTAAGTGTGCGTGATTACATCGAGTAATGGCTGCAGCGTTAAGGCGAATTATGCCTGCGGAATCATAGCCAGAAACGGCGACGAGGGAGAGGAGAAGGGGTCGTCGCGGGTAGGAAGAAGGTGACTTGGGCGTGGGGTCGTCTGGCAGCGAGAGGGAGAAGGGTGCGGTGGGGTCCTCGCGTTAGTGAGGGTGTGGGTTAGTTCTGCGGTGGGAAAACGTTTCACTCGGTGAGAGGAAGAGGTGGGCTGGCTGGGCCTCGTTGGGCTAGTTGGGCTGGGTCGGTTTGATTCTTTTTTTTTGTACCGCTTTGTTTTTCTTTTTCCCTTTTCTTTAATTCTGTTTTGATTTTGGTCCAACAATTCAAACACTCATTTGATTTCAAACCTTTGCCAGATTTTGTGTTGGTTTAAATACTGATTAGTATTGTAATCTGGGGTCAATTTTTGAATAAAACCTTATTCATTTTGGGGTCTTTTATTTATTCAAAATAGGCTCTAGTTTTAATTAGATAAGTTTTAATAATATTTTTAAATCTCCATTTAAATTCTTAAAACTTTCCAAATCCTTTCAGTAGGTTTTTATTTGTTTATTTGGGTTCAGATAATTCATCTTGAATTATTTGGAAAGGTTTTTAATATGTTTTATTATTCATTTAAATTTGGATTTGTCTTTATTCCAATTGGATTTGGTTTATGCCATTTTATTTTACTTTGGCAATTCTTTATCCAATATTTTTATTTGGATTTGGATTAAATTCATTCCACTTGTTTAAGGATTTGGCCAAGGTTTGGTTTGGTCTTTAAATATTCTTTATTTAATAATTCTTCCTTCATCTTATAAAATCAATATCTTTTTATTTAGAGATCCAAACTTGGTGATTCCAATTTGTAAAATCTTGTTTAATATTTGTTTATCCTTTTAAATCCTTTTAGAATTATTTACTCACCAATTGGTATGGATTTTAGATAAAGGATTTATTAGCTTTGGAAATTATTTTTTCCTTATCTTATTATATTCATAAGATTTTATTTATGGTTCCAAATTAAGTGAAACCAATTTATATGGTTTTATAATATTTCTATTTGTCTTTCTTGATCATTTGTAAATGTTTGTTGACAAGATTTCATATGGATCAATTCCATAGGCTTGGTGATAACTTGGAAATGATTTTTATTCCATTAGGGTTTTAGGATTTGGATTTATTTTCCAAGTGTTTAAATTTCCAGATACATTCATTGAGGAATGCATTTCTCTAGATTTGAATTTAGTTGAATTCAAACTTTAATTAAAGTTTGTTCAAGATGGGATTTTGATTTCCATTTACAAACAAAAGTTTCTTTTCACCCTGATTTTCAACAAAAAATTTATTTTGTTTATTTATTTTTCACATTACAAGATTTGGAAAATCTTGGGATGTCACATTATTCTTGTTGGAGATATGCCCTAGAGGCAATAATAAATGTAGTTATTATTATATCTTTTAGTTTATGATAAATGTTTACATTCATGCTATAATAGTATTAACAAGGAAACATTAATACTTGTGTGATTTGTAAACTTAAATTGAAGTCCCTAGTAAAGCCTCTATATATTACTAGCTTGTTGGTTAATAAATGATTGTGGTTTCCCTATCATGAACATTGAGATGTTATTAA
The DNA here is from genome assembly GCA_030063025.1 of Avena longiglumis. Classification (NCBI taxonomy): domain Eukaryota; kingdom Viridiplantae; phylum Streptophyta; class Magnoliopsida; order Poales; family Poaceae; genus Avena; species Avena longiglumis. The sequence continues at coordinate 484,728,318 of CP125974.1, forward strand.
CAACAAGATCATATCGTTAGGAGAATGATATGGTGGACATACTCCTATAGATAAGCGTAGCATAAAGATCAAGTCATTTTAATAGTTCAATTGCTATATGCTTTCTGATACATAGTAACCTAATTCCTTCGACCATGAGATCATGCATATCACCTTCACCGGAAGGATGCTTTGATGACATCAAACACCACACCGTAACTGGGTGGCTATAAAGGTGGCATTGAGTGTTCAGAAAGTATTGGTTGAGACACATGGATCAAGTGTGGGATTTGTCCATCCATATGACGGATAGATATACTCTGGGCCCTCTCGGTGAAATGTCATCCAAATAGCTTGCAAGCATGTGACTGGCTCACAAGGGATCACATATCACGAGAACGAGAAAAGAGTACTTATCAGTAACGAGGTTGAACTAGGTATGCAGAGATGCCGACGATCATAACATCGGATAAGTAAACTATCATGAGACAAAAGGAAATTGGTATCGTATGTAAGTGGTTCATCCGATCACAAAGTAATCGTAGAAATATGTGGGAGCCATATGAATTTCCAGATTCCTCTATTGGTTATTGTTCGGAGAAGTGTCCCGATCATGTCCGCATAATTCACGAACCGTAGGGAGACACACTTAAGGATTCGACGTTGTTTGAGTAGTTATGGAATGATGAGTAAGATACCGAATGTTGTTCGGAGTCTCGAATGGGATCCAGGATATCATGAGGAGATCCGGAATGGTCCGGAGAATAAGATTCATATAAGGAAAGTCCTGTTTCAGAGTTGGAGAATGGTTCCGGTGTTTTCATCAGGAATGTTCTAGAATGTTCCGGAATGTCCGGCACTCCGAAGGGGAAGGGTACATGAATGTTTCATACCAAGTTGGAATGATTGCATCATGTACTAGGTGTCATCGCTAAACAAAATAAAGGGTTTAATCAAATCCTAGTTTGAAAAGTCAAACGCCAATTTGAAAAGGCAAATGGCTATTTTGGGAAGTGGAGGGGAAGGTGGAAACCGAGTTGGGGAGGAGTTCCTCCCCTCCACCGCCGGCCCCCTTGGGAAACAGAGTTGGGGAGGGACTCCCCTCCGCTGGCGCGGCCCCACCACCTATAGAATGAGGGGCAGGGCTTCCCCTCCTAGAACCCAACACCTCCACCCGCAAACCCTAGACCTAAGCCGTCGGCCCTCCTGCAGCCGCTGCCGCCCTAGGGCAAGCCGCCGCCGCCTAGCTAACCCTAGCCGCCGGCCAAGCCTCCTCCTTGGTGTGTCTAAACCCTAGATCGCCGAGGAGCTCTCTCATAGTCCACCATACTCGCTCCGGCTTAAGGCGAAGCCCTGCGAGATCTCCCCTCTACTTCCGGTACCACGCCGTTGTGCTGCCGGAATCGCGAGGAGAGTGCTACAACCTCCGCTTCCTGCGGGAGCGCTGCCGGAACGCAGCGCTGGAAGGATCGTCTACGCGATCTTGAGATCGGGAAGAGTACGACTACATCACCCATGAGAATCCGCTCTCGTTAAACACTTTGGAATCTTCGAGGGTGAGTTATTCAATTGACTCGTTGCTACAATCTAGTAGATAGATCTTGGCTTGTTTGTTTGTATGTGATAGAAAATTTTTGTTTTCCATGCTACGAAACCCTACAGTGGTATTAGAGCCGTGTCTATATGTAGATCTGTTGCACGAGTAGAACACAATGGTCATTGTGGGCGTTGATGCTTTCATTGTCGATTGCTTCTTATGTACTTTGCATCTTGCAGGATGTTGGGATGAAGCGGCCCAGGCTAACCTTACATGACATCGTTCACGAGACTTGCTCCACGCTTGACATGCAACTTGTATTGCATAAGTGGCTTTGCGGGTGCCTGTTTCTCTCAGCATAGTTAAGATTCAATTTACAACGGGTGATTAACAATGCTAGTATCAATGTTGTGGTTCTTGTTCGTAAGTTAGAACGACACTTATTGAAAGCCCCAAACCACGTAAAACATGCAAAGAAAGTAGAGGCGTCTAACTTTGTTTTGGGGTGTCGATGATGTGATATGGCCATGATTGTGATTATATTTGATGTATGCAATGTTCCTTATTGTAAGTTGGCAACCGGCAGGAGCCATATGGTTGTCTTTAAATTTATGTTAAGACCCGCGTGTCTATTCAAAGTAGTTGTAATAGTTGAAGCCGGTGGACGACAACCATGGAGAAGCGTCATTGACCTTGATGCAATGCCGGTGATGATGGAGATCATGTTCGTTCTTGAAGATGGAGATCGGAAGCACAAAGAAGAAAGGCCATATCATATCACATATTATGAATTGCATGTGATGTTAATCCTTTATGCATCTTGTATTGCTTAGTTAACGACGGTAGCATTATAAGATGATCCCTCATGCACATGAATTTCAAGTCATAAAGTGTTCACCCTTAGTTAGCACCGTTGCTAAAGCTTGTTGTTTCGAAGCACCACGTGATGATCGGGTGTGTTAGATTCCGCAAGTGTATACAACGTGAGCAAGCCAGATTTTCTCATGCGGAAGCTAAGGTTTGATCTTGACAAGCCTAGCATGTACAGACATGGTCTCGGAATACGGATCACCGAAAGCTAAAGCATGAATCATATAGTAGATATGATGAACATGTCGATTGTTTGCCATTGAAACTATATCAACTCTCGTGATGATCGGTGTTGATGTGGTGGATTTGGTTCGTGTGATCACTAAAACAATGCGAGGGATGTTGTTTTGAGTGGGAGTTCACCTAGATTAATTTAACTATTAATTAGAACTCAATTTGTCATAAACTTAGTCTAAACTATTGCAAATATGTTATAGATCAATGGCGGCCCCTACCATCAATTTTAATGCGTTCCTAGAGAAAGAAAAGTTGAAAAAACAATGGAAGCAACTTCGCGGATTGGTTCCGCAATTTGAGGATTGTCCTCATATCTGGTAATTTGACCTATGTGATGGATGCACCGCTGGGTGACCCACCTGCAGCTACTGCTACCGATGAAGTAAAGAATGTTTACCTCGCTCAGAAGACTCAGTACTCCACAGTTCAGTGTGCTATCTTGTATGGTTTAGAATCGGAGCTTCAGAAAAGGTTTGAGAATTCATACCCACATGATATTGTCCGTGATCTCAAATTGATCTTTGAGACTCACGCGGCAATTAAGAGCTATGAGGCTTCTGAAAAGTTCTTTAACTGCAAGATGGAAGAGGGCAGCTCCGTCAGTGAGCATGTGCTTAAGATGTCTGGGCACGCAAACAAACTTCAAAGCTTGGGTATAGTAATTCCTAATGCTTTGGGGATTTACTCCAATCACTACCACCAAGTTACAAGAACTTTGTGATGAACTACAATATGCAAAACATGAACAAGAGTTGCCAGAACTCTTTGCTATGTTAAAATCTGCAGAAGTAGAGATCAAGAAAGATCACCAAGTGTTGATGGTCAATAAGACCACCAAATTCAAGAAAGGCAAGTCTAAGCAAAAGGGACACTTCAATAAGGGTGGTAAGAAAGTTACCGCGCCGAAGAAGAAGACCAAGGCTGGACCCAAGCCTGATACTGAGTGCTTTTACTACAAGGGAGAAGGTCACTAGAAGCGGAATTGCCCAAAGTACTTGGCGGATTTGAAGAACGGCAACATCAAGAAGAAAGGTATATCCGATATACATGTTATTGATGTGTATCTCACTAGTACTCGTAGTAGTGCCTGGGTATTTGATACTGGTTCGGTTGCTCATATTTGTAACTCAAAACAGGTGCTGCAGAATAAACGAAAGCTAGCGAAGAACGAGGTGACGATGCGCGTGGGAAACTGATCAAAGGTTGATGTGATCGTGGTCGGCACGCTACCCCTTCATCTACCATCGGGATTAGTTTTCTACTTACATAATTGTTATTTGGTGCCTGCGTTAAGCATGAACATTATATCGGGATCTTGTTTATTGCGACATGGTTACTTGTTTAAGTCCGAGAATAATGGTTGTTCAATTTATATGAGTAATATGTTTTATGCACATGCACCTTTGATAGATGGTCTATTCTTATTAAATCTCGATAGTGGAAATACACATATTAATAACATTGAGGCTAAACGTTTGAAATCGAGCGATAACTCGACCTATATGTGGCACTGTCATCTTGGTCACATTGGAGTGAAGCGTATGATGAAACTCCATTATGATGGACTTCTTGAATCACTTGATTTCGAATCACTTGAAAAATGCGAAGCATGTCTGATGGGTAAAATGACTAAGACTCCATTTTCTGGTATGATGGAGCGAGCTACGGACTTATTGGAAATCATACATACCGATGTGTGTGGTCCAATGAGTGTAGCATCGCGCGGTGGTTATCGTTATGTTCTTACCTTCACGGATGACTTGAGTAGATATGGGTATATCTATTTCATGAAACATAAGTCCGAAACTTTCGAGAAGTTTAAGGAATTTCAATGTGACGTATAGAATCAACGTAACAAGAAGATTAAATATCTACGTTCTGATCGTGGAGGTGAATATCTAAGTTACGAGTTTGGCGAGCATTTGAAGAAATGAGGAATACTTTCACAATTGACACCGCCGGGAACACCACAGCGTAATGGTGTGTCCGAACGTCGTAATCGAACTCTCTTAGATATGGTTCGTTCTATGATGTCACTTACAGATTTACCGCTATCATTTTGGGGTTATGCATTAGAAACAGCCGCATTCACTTTAAATAGGGCACCATCTAAATCCGTTGAAACAACACCGTATGAATTATGGTTTGGGAAGAAACCTAAATTGTCGTTCCTTAAAGTTTGGGGTTGCAAAGCCTATGTAAAGAAGTTACAGTCGGACAAGCTTGAACCCAAAGCGGAAAAATGCGTCTTCATAGGATACCCAAAGGACACTATTGGGTATACCTTCTATCATAGATCTGAAGGCAAAATCTTCGTTGCTAAGAATGGATCCTTTCTAGAGAAGGAATTTCTCTCGAAAGAAGTGACTGGAAAGAAAGTAGAACTCGACGAGGTTGTCGAACCTTCTCTCGAACTTGCGAGTAGCGCAGCACCGGAAGTAGTTCCTGTGACGCCTGCACCAATAAGAGAGGAAGCTAATGATGATGATCATGAAACTTCGGTTGTAGTTGCTACAGAGTCTCGCAGGTCAACGAGAACTCGTACCACTCCAGATTGGTATGATCCCGTTATGAGTGTCATGCTGGTGGACAACACCGATGACCCTGCGACATATGAGGAAGCGATGATGAGCCCAGATTCCAATAAATGGCAAGAAGCCATGAAATCCGAGATTGGATCCATGCACGAAAACCAAGTATGGACTTTGGTGGACTTACCGGATGGCGGGAAGGCTGTCGAGAACAAATGGATTTTCAAGAAGAAAATAGATCCTGATGGTAATGTTACTGTCTATAAAGCTCGACTTATCGCAAAAGGGTTTCGACAAATTCAAGGAGTTGACTACGATGAGACTTTCTGACCTGTAGCAAAGCTAAAGTCTGTGAGGATTACGTTAGCAATCGCTGCATATTATGATTATGAGATATGGTAGATGGATGTCAAAACAGCATTCCTCAATGGAGATATTGATGAAGAGTGGTATATGATGCAACCCAAAGGTTTTGTCAATCCTAAAGATGCTAACAAGGTATGCAAACTTCAACAGTCCATCTATGGATTGAAGCAAGCATCCCGAAGTTGGAATCAACATTTTGATAAGGTGATCAAAAGTTTTGGTTTTATACAAACTTATGGAGAAGCTTGTATTTACAAGAAAGTGAGTGGGAGCTCTGTAGCATTCTTAATACTATATGTACATGACATATTGTTGATTGGGAATGATGTAGACCTTCTTAATAGTGTCAAGGAATATTTGAATAATAGTTTTTCAATGAAGGATCTTGGCGAAGCAGCTTACATATTAGGCATAAAGATTTATAGAGATAGATCGAGACGCCTAATATCATTGTCACAAAGTACATATTTGGACAAAGTTCTAAAGAGGTTTGGAATGGAAGATAGCAAGAAAGGGTTCTTTCCCATGTTGCCCAATACGACGTTGAGTAAAACTCAAAGTCCGACAACGGCAGAAGATAGAGAAAGGATGAGTAAGACTCCCTATGCCTCAGCCATAGGATCTCTAATGTATGCCATGCTATGTACTAGACCCGACATTGCATATGTTGTTAGTTTAACTAGCAAATATCAAAGTGATCCAGGAGTGGATCATTGGACAGCGGTCAAAAACATCCTTAAGTACTTGAGAAGAACTAAGGATATGGTTCTTTCTTATGGAGGTGATGATTCTAAATCATACTTATTTAGAATGCTAGTTGGAACACCGATCCGGATGATTCTAAATCACAATCTGGATACGTATTTACTTTGAATGGTGCAGCAGTTAGCTGGAGGAGTGCAAAGCAAAGCGTTGTGGCGAGATCTTCAACTGAATCGGAATACATGGCTGCTTCGGAGGCTTCACAAGAAGCGATATGGATGAAAGAGTTCATTACAGAGCTGGGTATGGTTCCTAGTGCGCTGGACCCAATGTCTATCTACTGTGATAACATGGGCACCATAGCCAATGCGCAAGAACCAAGGTCACACAAGAAGCTGAAGCACATCAAGATACGTTTTCACGCTATTCGAGAACATGTCCAAGATGGGGACATAAAGATTTGCAAAGTACACACAGATCTGAATGTGGCGGATCCGTTGACTAAACCTCTCCCGAGGGCAAAACATGACCAGCACCAAACTGCCATGGGTGTTCGGTATATTACCATGTAATCTAGATTAGATGACTCTAGTGCAAGTGGGAGACTGTTGGAGATATGCCCTAGAGGCAATAATAAATATAGTTATTATTATATCTTTGTGTTTATGATAAATGTTTACATTCATGCTATAATAGTATTAACAAGGAAACATTAATACTTGTGTGATTTGTAAACTTAAATTGAAGTCCCTAGTAAAGCCTCTCTATATTACTAGCTTGTTGGTTAATAAATGATTGTGGTTTCCCTATCATGAACATTGAGATGTTGTTAACAACAAGATCATATCGTTAGGAGAATGATATGGTGGACATACTCCTATAGATAAGCGTAGCATAAAGATCAAGTCATTTTAATAGTTCAATTGCTATATGCTTTCTGATACATAGTAACCTAATTCCTTCGACCATGAGATCATGCATATCACCTTCACCGGAAGGATGCTTTGATGACATCAAACACCACACCGTAACTAGGTGGCTATAAAGGTTGCATTGAGTGTTCAGAAAGTATTGGTTGAGACACATGGATCAAGTGTGGGATTTGTCCATCCATATGACGGATAGATATACTCTGGGCCCTCTCGGTGAAATGTCATCCAATTAGCTTGCAAGCATGTGACTGGCTCACAAGGGATCACATATCACGGGAACGAGAAAAGAGTACTTATCAGTAACGAGGTTGAACTAGGTATGCAGAGATGCCGACGATCATAACCTCGGATAAGAAAACTATCGTGAGACAAAAGGAAATTGGTATCGTATGTAAGTAGTTCATTCGATCGCAAAGTAATCGTAGAAATATGTGGGAGCCATATGAATTTCCAGATTCCTCTATTGTTTATTGTTCGGAGAAGTGTCCCGATCATGTTCGCATAATTCACGAACCGTAGGGAGACACACTTAAGGATTCGACGTTGTTTGAGTAGTTATGGAATGATGAGTAAGAGACCGAATGTTTTTCGGAGTCTCGGATGGGATCCGGGATATCACGAGGAGATCCGGAATGGTCCGGAGAATAAGATTCATATAAGGAAAGTCCTGTTTCGGAGTTGGAGAATGGTTCCGGTGTTTTCATCGAGAATATTCTAGAAGGTTCCGGAATGTCCGGCACTCCGAAGGGGAAGGGTACATGAATGTGTCATACCAAGTTGGAATGATTGCATCATGTACTAGGTGTCATCGCTGAACAAAATAAAGGGTTTAATCAAATCCTAGTTTGAAAAGTCAAACGCCAATTTGAAAAGTCAAACGGCTATTTTGGGAAGTGGAGGGGAAGGTGGAAACCGAGTTGGGGAGGAGTTCCTCCCCTCCACCGCCGGCCCCCTTGGGAAACCTAGTTGGGGAGGGAATCCTCCTGCGCTGACCCTCCACCTATATAAGGAGGGGTAGGGCTACCCCTCCTAGCACCCAACACCTCCACCCGCAAACCCTAGCCCTAAGCCGGCGGCCCTCCTGCAGCCGTCATCGCCCTAGGGCAAGCCGCCGCCTAGCTAACTCTAGCCGCCGGCCAAGCCTCCTCCTTGGTGTGTCTAAACCCTAGATCGCCGAGGAGCTCTCTCATAGTCCACCATACTCGCTCCGGCTAAAGCCTGCAAGATCTCCTCTACTTCCTGTACCACGCCATTGTCTTTGCCGGAATCGCGAGAGAGTGCTACAACCTCCGCTGCCTTTGGAACAAGGGAGGAAGGTCTTCGTCGAGTACCAAACGTGTGACCAAGCGTGGGAGGCAGGGAGCGCCAGAAGGATCGTCTACGCGATCTTGAGATCGGGAAGAGTACGACTACATCACCCACGAGAATCCGCTCTCGTTAAACACTTTGGAATCTTCGAGGGTGAGTTATTCCATTGACTCGTTGCTACAATCTAGTAGATATATCTTGGCTTGTTTGTTTGTATGCGATAGAAAATTTTTGTTTTCCATGCTACGAAACCCTACAATTCTTGGCACAAAAAACCACACAAAAATGATAAGGAGAGGTTATTATAGATGCAATAACTTCCAAGACTCAACAAAGTAAAAACTTACTGAAATAAAATTGGGTTATCTCACAATAGTGCTTTTCTTTAACGCCTTTCAGCTAGGCATAGAAAGCAAGAATGAAGTATTTTCGAATGAAGAAGCATCAACATCAAATTTCTTGCCTCTACCTTTCTTACCTTTACTCCTACCTTTAGGGAACATATGATTGCTTGGTGGAGAAGTGAAATGCATGGTGCCTTTTCCCACATCTATTTTTGCTCCAAGGAGTTTTAGCAGGGATCTTCCAAGTGTAATTTTTCCTTCTTCTACACATTCAATAACAAGATAATCAGTAGATACCATTTTCCCTAGGATTTTTGTAAATACTCCTTCAGCTATTCCAATGGGTGATATAGTGGCATTATTGGTAAGAGATATTTCTTCTCCTCCCTCAGAAAGTTCCCAAAGATTTAGAGATTCAGAAATATCTTTAGGCATAAGACAGAACTCATACATAATATCAGAACAAGCATGAAAAGTTTTACTATTTATAGCAACTTTCACTGTAGGGAACCATTTTGATGGTTTAGAATTTATTGAAACATAATCATGATGCTCTCTAAGCATATTGTAGCATTCTTTTAAGCTAGATGTACTTGTCTCAGGAGTGTTTAATCTAGCATAAATGCTTATTAGGGATGGATCAAGTTTACTAGGCAAGATATATGTTGCAATCAACTTTTTTATAGCATTAAAAGCTTCATACCCATCACAATGAAGGAAATCTCCTCCTGCTACAGCATCCAAAGCATTTCAATAACAAAGAGCAAGACCAAAGTAGAAACTGCTAAGAAGCAAACCCAGAGTCATTTTAGGCTCGGTTTTTGCATAAGAATCAGAAATTCTAGACCAAGCTTCTTTGAAACTCTCCTCACTTGATTGTTTGAAAGTGAAGATCATTTCCTCAGGTGACATAGTGGTTGGAGCAACGCTAGACATAAATGCAACTAGAAGTAGGAACTAATTTTTTTTGTGTGTTTTGATAAAAAAGAGTAAACCAACAACAAGAGTAACTAAGGTAGGAGCTAAAAAATTTTGTGTGTTTTGATAAAAAGAAGCAAATCAAACAAAACTAAAGAAACAAAGCAAAACAAAAACAAAATAAAGAGATTGGTTGTGAACTTGTGATAGACTCCCCTTGCACAAATCTTCTTTTTCCCAGAAAATTGATTTGACAGGGAGGAAGAGCTTGAAGATGTCCTTATCTCCCCGGCAACGACGCCAGAAAAGTGTTTGATGGCTCAGATGATGTAGAGCTCGTTCGGAACCCCAAGAGGAAGGTATGATGAGCACAAAATCAAGTTTCCCTTAGTTATAGAACCAAGGTTATCGAACCAGTAGGAGAAAGGAAAGAGCTCCCAAGGTGTTGCTAGCAACGTGAAACCTTCACAACACAACCACAATAATTTTCCCCAACTTACAGTGAGGTTGCCAATCACACCAGTTTTGCTAAAAACAAAAGATTAAACGTATAGTGTGGAAGATAGTAATTGCTTGTGGTAATTGCAGAAAGTAAACAGTAACGGTAAACATGATGGAATATTAATGGGAAGGATTGGACCAGGATCCATAGTTCACTAGAGGTGTCCTCCATAAGATAAATAACATGTTGGGTGAACAAATTACAGCGGGGCAATTGACAGATTGAGAATGCATAATCAATGCATGTACTAGATATTTTGATCTCTACGAGATTTGTTTGGGCATACAACATGATACATACACCATAATCCAACTGCATCTATGACTAATAATCCACATTCAGGTTATCATCCGAACCCCTTCCAATATTAAGTTGCAAGCAACAGATAATTGCATTAAGTAAAGTGTGTAAAGTAAACAATACAATTGCCCTTCTACAAAGTATTGTTGTTTTCTCCCTAGTAGCAACAACACATCTACAACCTTAGAGATTTCTGTCACTTCCCTATATTATTAGAGGCATGAACCTACTATCGAGCATAAATACTCCCTCTTAGAGTTACAAGCATCTACTTGGCCAAAGCATCTACTAGCAACGGAGAGCATGCAAGATCACATATAACGTAGACATGATAGAATCAATAATCAATCTGACATAGTACTCAATATCCATCGGAGCCCTGCAAACACGACATGCAGCATTACAAATAGATGATCTTGATTATGAACGGAGTTCACAAGATCTAGACATGATAGCACAAAAGAGGAGAAACAACCATCTAGCTACTGTATGGACCCGTAGTCCAAGTATGAACTACCTACGCATCACTCCGGAGGCTGGCATGGTGATGAAGACGTCCTCCGGGATGATCTCTCCTTTCCGGCAGGGTGCCAGGAAGTGCTTCGGATCCCCCCGATCTAGGGATGGAGATGGTGGCGGCTACGGATTTTTTTGTGGATTTCTGATCGGGTCCTTAGGGTTTTTGCCTCGGGGTGTTTATATAGGCGAAAGGGCAAGGTCGATGGACGTCCGAGGGGCCCACACCATAGGGTGGCATGACCTAGTGTGGACCTGCGCCAGACCTAGGTGTGGCCACCTCGTGGCTCCACTTCGTCTCTCCTTCGGGCTCCATGTCACGTCTGGAAAAAATAGGCACTTCGGATTTTGTTTCGTCCAATTCCGAGAATATTTCCTTACTAACTTTTCTGAAACCAAAAACAACAGAAAACATGCAACTGGAACTGTGGTATCTTGTCAATAGGTTAGTTCCAGAAAATGTATAAAAATGCCTCAAAGTGTAGACAAAACATAAGCTAGTTGGTACAAAACAAGCATGGAGTATCAAAAATTATAGATACGTTTACGACGTATCAGTGAGTGTGGCCCAGAGAGAGAGGCCAGCTGGGCCAGCCCGCGCGGTACTACCGTGTTGCGCCAGTGCTACCAATTGGGCCTATCGGGCAAGGCAGAAGAGAGAGCAGCGCTCACGGGGCGAGCGGTAGTGCCTAGCGGTACTATTACTCGGCCCAGTATTTTTTTTCCTTTTCTTTTAAAAATCAAATAAATAGGCAGAATCAAATGTTCATAACTTGGACTAGGAAACTCCAATTAATCAGAAACCAATTTTGTTAGAAAGAGGACAACAAGAGATACCCAAAAAATATTGGTTATCACCAAGTGAGAATACTTCATGTATTTTAAAGTGAGATACCTCCCTTGGTGAGAAACCGGGAAACCTTAAAGATCAAATCCGCAATAAGATATAAAGGGGAAATCCGTATTTGATAAACTAGACCTTGTTATGAAGATTACCACAAGCTCTAGAAACTCACAAGGATAAGATCCAAATCACAACCAAATACGATGATGCAAGTATGCAAAGGTTTGAGCTCTCTTCGAACGATATGATCGAGATACTCATTTGAGAGCCTCTCTTGATAGTACGGCTATCTATCCTAAACCCGGTCTCCCAACTAAAAACATGAGACCGGCAAAAGGGAAAACCTATTAAGATTATATATTTGCCTTAAGCATTCCACTTGAGCGCAATGTATATGATCTTGTCCTTCACAAGATGGAACGCCTTTCTTGATTGCTCTTCATCGATCCATGACCACCGAGGATGGAAAGCATCAAACATGATATCTTCTAGAGATGGTGTATTTGATCTTGCAAAACACTTCTTCTTCTTCATATCATCTACCTTGAAGCCAACACATGCTCCAAGCGATGCCAATGCACAAATCCTACAAGTACAACTTAATACACACATTAGTCCATAAAGATTGTCATTAATTATCAAAATCATACATGAGGGCCCACATGCTCTTTCACATTGCTTGGTCGTATATTTATTCACTTGTTGTTTTAGATCTCTTAAAACCATCCTAGTTTATTTATTTTGTTTAGTGCATGGAAGCTATAACTTAATGCTCCTCTGGAATGATATTATTTATATCCACATTGGTAGGTGTTACAACTGTCTCCGAAACTATGGTTATCACCCGCTCCCTCGCTAGCTCGTTCTAGAGAGAAACTGAACTCCTTTCCCCTCTGGTAGACATTGTGAAGAATTGTTGTCCTCATGTGACGGCGACGAGGCACGACCCTGTCGCCCTTTACCTGATCCTCTAGTGTCCCACTCATTTCTTTCCTCTCTCTTCTCTCTGCAGGTATTGGCGAGGTTCACCCCGAGAGTAGGAAAGTTTGAGCCCAGCGACGTCCACCCCGAACCTCACGATGTGGCCTCCCTCCCCTCCCAAGTCTCATATATCTCCCTACTCTTTGTTCGTACCCAAGAACACATTTAGTCATCTATGTCTATTCACCTTTTAGGTTTCACAAATGCATTAGTTATCAGGTTTGGCTAAACAAAAAAGTCGATATCTTGTTTTTCAAAGAAAAACGATGATTAACTAGAGTCCATCGTTCCTCCAGACTTTCTCGTCGTCAGTCTTCTGGCTGATCGGACAGGATTTATTATAGATGAATAAAGCTCTCTAGTTAACTCGAAAAATAAAACTAGAGTCCATCATGGACTATTTGGGGAAGATGGTGTATATAGTATGATGCCAAAGCCTGGTTATAACTAATCGCATGGTATGTAATTTCTTCAAAGCCTATTATGACCCAGTTAAGGTCGTTGATTTCGGTTTTTGATCGAACAAACCTAGTTGTTACAATCGGGGTAGGCACGTTTGACCTAGTTTTTTTTTAACAGTGTTTGACCTAGTTATATCAGGTTTTGTCTCTTCTATTTCATGCAATTGGGACGATGAGAATCCCAGTTTTAATTTGAGCCTTATCAACGTCTACTGCTCCATTTTATATTTTAAAATCTACTCATGATGGTCTTTTCTATATAACAAAGAAAATATGATGTCAAGTTGTAGGGAATAATCCGCATGGTTGGGAAGCTACAGCCCATCCAGAGCTTCTGCGCTAAATTCCTCAGTCCTCTTTCAAATGGGCTTAGCCCATCGTTAGCCCGCTTACTAGAAACCGGAGGAGAGCCCTTCAAAGCAAAATATAGCCACGGATAGCACGGTTCTGGACCAAATCCGCACAGTTCTGAACCAAATCATGCTTCTTCCTAAAGAAAAACAGAGAGTGCTTAGGGTGTGTTTGGTTCTACTTTTTCGACCTGCTTTTGCTGTCAAAAATCTAAAAGCTAACCAAAGGGATATTTCTTCGTAGCAGATTCCAATAATTTACCTGCTTTTTCGTAGTGTATCCAGGACGCCGATCCGGACACTGAAAATAGGCCCGGACGTCGAAAACCGTGCCCAGTCGCGTATCCAAGAACCTGTTTTCGTCCGGATTCAGGCGAAGTTTGGTCCGGGCCCGTGGGCCAGCTCTGTCGGCAAGACAGTCCCATTCTCCCACCCCACTCCACTCGCCCAGACTGCGGCGAAGAGCTCCCAGCGCCTCTGTTGCCATGACTTCGCCGGCGGAGCTCCTCCACGCCGAGACATGCCCACGCCTCTAGATATGCTCGCCGTAGTTGTCGTCCACTCCGCCGCCACTTTCGCCGCTCGAACTACGCCGTAGCTTGGCTTCGCTGCGAGCTCCCACCACCACGCCCGACAAGTGTTCGGCATTGGCCGGTTCGGCCATGGACTCCGATGACGAGGAGATACTCGTCGTATTGCTGGATCATGCATGCCATCCAGGAGTTCGACCCCTATTTCGTTTGCATGAAGGACCGCACCGGCATGGTTGGGTTTTCCTCACTGCAGAAGTGCACAGTGGCGATGAGGTTGCTTTCATATGGAGCGTCGGAAGACAGTGCCGATGACTATCTCCGTATGGCCGAGTCCACCGCCATCGATTGCTTGTACAAGTTCTGCAGGGCAGTGATTGCAGTGTTCGGGAAACAGTACTTGAGATCACCCACTGTTGAAAACACTGCTCGGATTCTCGCAGTCAATGAAAGTAGAGGATTTCCTGGTATGCTTGGAAGCATAGATTGCATGCATTGGGAGTGGAAGAACTGTCCATTTGCATGGCAAGAAATGTACAAAGGACACAAAGGAGGTTGCACTGTGATACTTGAGGCAGTTGCTACACATGATCTTTGGATCTGACACTCCTTCTTTGGCATGGCAGGATTAAACAACGACATCGATGTCCTCAACTCGTCAACTTTCTTTTCCAAACTTGTTAAGGGTCAATGCTCCCCTCTGTGAAATTTGAGATCAACGAGCACCACTACAACAAGGGATATTATCTAGCAGATGTCATCTATCCAAGATGACCAACATTTGTGAAGACTATCTTAAACCCAATGCTCCTCAAGCATTCTCAGTTTGTCTGGTAATAGGAAGCTTGCAGGAAGGACGTGGAGCGGGCATTTGGTGTGCTCCAGCAGAGGTTTACAGTTGTCCGGTTCCCTGCTATGACCTGGTCGAAAGATCAGATGTGGAAAGTGATAAACTATTGTATGGTCTTGTACAACATAATCATTGAGGATGAGAGGAAGGATCAAGTGAGTTTGCTCGAGCAGAACGAGCCATACTACAGACAGGGTCCTCTTGCCGAGCCTGATCATCAGGTGCCTCCAACCTAGGCTGCATTCATCGCCATGCGCCAGGAGATCCGAAATCCGGCGGTGCATCAACAACTGCAGGATGATCTTGTTGAGCACATATAGATACGCAGGGGCAACACGTAGATGTCGAGCATGAACTGGCCGAACTTGGCCAAAATATGTTGTATTTTTACTGCAGGCCGAACTATGTTTATATTTACGCCGAACTATGACCGTAAAATGTTCTGCATTCATAGTATGCCGAACTATGACGAAATCTAGAAAAACTTAGCCAAATTTGAACCAAATTTAAACGGAAAGACCAGAAACTCAAGCTGGAAATGCGAGTGGAAAAACATTTCACTTGGGAGTTTCCTCTACAGACTGCAAACCCGTAGAGGCAGATCGTGGCGTCACGGAGTCCGACCCTCCACGCCTCCGCGGAACGTGCGTATACAGATTGGCTCGTCGCATCATGCAGCAGCAGCCGTGCACGGTTTTGTCGACAGCCAGCCCAGCCGCACTGACTGCTGCTACGGGTGCGCTCGCGTACGTACGAGTCTGTCCGCCTAACTAAATAAAGGTCGGGATTCGGAAATGCTTCCCGAAGTGGTACTACAGATTTTTGAACGAAGCAAAAGAGCAGCAGGTTGACAACAACGCGCGCGACCACGCACGTTGCGGTTTGGCGGCAAACCGCGTTGCCCGCCCACTGCGACGCCACGTCCACGCCCGAGTTCAGTTATAGAAATGCGGGCTGGCCGCGTGCACCACGAGCCCGATCCAGCACCGTGTGGCTTTCCCCGCTGCAAGTAGGAGTACAGCAGTTGCCTATATGAAATGTCTATGTTACCCGGGTTGGCTATTTTTTTAAGAACAAGTCACACGGACCTTTGCTTTTTATAGCGAAATAAAAAAGAGTATCTACGGCTGGCTACTAGAATAGTAATTGTGTCATCTTCTCTCTTCCTCTTTCATATCATTTGATGGTTTTATCTAAAAGCGAGTCTAAAACTAGCTCTTGCACGAGAGCACTTTTTTTTTTACTTATATACGTCTTTCATATATATCATGTCAGCCTGTTTATAGCCCAATATAGTACTTACTCTTGTTAGGAGTCCAAGAGAACGGAGCAATACTTTTTTTTTAGTCCAACACGTTTTTAGGTCTACTAAGTTTACTCATTAAATTTGACTAACAAAACACCGATTATATGTCACGACCATTTTATCATTGAATTTCATATTCAATTAAAGATTCCGATGATATTATTTTTATAACAAATGACACACACACGCGTACAATAATGGATAAAACACGAAAAAGACGAACAATATGTGCATTAATACGTGATCTTGCTTTTCCTTCTGCTTGGTGCTTGGAACTGGATTGTTTCGAGAAACTAGGCTGTTGAGTCTTGAGTGGGTAGACCATGCATGGTTGCTTAATTGCTGGGCTATAGGTCGGGGCTGGGCTACCTGTTCGAGATCAGATCGAGCCATGTGGTCTTGATCTGAAGGAAAGAGTCCCAGTGATCTTTTCTCCCAAGCATCGACTGCAATGCGTTAGTACTACCGTAGGACCTAGCCAGTAGAGTCATCATGCTTTGGGAAACCGATCTTGTTCCCCTGGTACGTGGGACGGACGAGATGCATGCCTAGTCATGCAGCATGGGCCGGACGTACGTGTTGCCTGCCCATCGAACGTGAATTGCTTTGTGGAGACGCATGCATCATGCTGCGTGCGCCTAGACCAGATGGATTGCACGACCATGAACCAGCAAGGAGAAGATGGGCGCGTCTGGTAACCTGTAGATGGTCTAACCAGACCGGGTAAGGACGAAAATAAACCGTTTGGTTGTCCATATGTCCTTTTTGTCCGCACCAGTGCGAACCTCAAAGCACCCTCAACCATGCCCGGGGACAAAGCTCGATTCGACCGTTTTTTCGGAGCCAGCCTCGCCGCGTGCGAAAAGGGAAACGCGGCGACCGAGCTCGTGCAGGCAGGGAGATGGCAGGAGGCCGCGCGCGGCCTTTTCGATGGGAGGAATTCACTCACCGCCCTCCTGTTCCCGTCCCTATTTAGAGACGGAGGTGTTCCGCCCCCAAAATCCAAATCCACCATTCCACCTCCCCGTTAATTCCCCCCCCCCCCATCAGATTTAGATCGATGTCGTTCGATTCTTCTACCTCTAGCACGAAGACGCTGGTCCTGCCATCTTCACGGCGAGCACGACGTCAGTTGGCCATCCTGCTTCACCCCGGAGTCAGTCTTCAGGTGTCCTTCAGGCAACTCCCGCGAAGGCGCTCACGGTGAGCTTGCCGTCAGCAAAGTCGACTGAGGCGACAGTCGGATTGGCGGCAACTCCATGGACCGCGGCGACGGTCAACACACCGACAGCTCCTTCGTCACCTACCTATGTGATGCATCCTCTAGAAGCTGCGGTAAGATACCTCTAACCTTGAGCATGGTGTGCGATGTACTACTATCTTTGATGCTCGTAGATCTGTTCATGATGTGTGATGTAGTGTTATGTGTGATGCTCATGGATTTGTTCATTCATGTTGTGTGTGTTAGTGTATCATGTTCTTCCCTGTTGTCTGAACTTATGATGCTCTGCTTGTTTGTACTTACCATTAGCATGTTTAGCGCAAATTGTTTGCAGACCATAGTGATTTTAGTGGCTCGTGCACCAACGTAGGACAATTTTATGGACATGACACCAACACTAAGATTGCTGAGAATGTTATCCCCATTCGAGCTGCGTGCATCCACACACCAAGATCAATGGTGTGGGAGCCTTCCCTATCTCTGTTCGTTATGAATAGGCTTTGTGAGTTCATCAAAGAAGGGATTAGGTGTGACCATAGATTAAAAAAAGGTTTACATGAAGCGTATATATGCACAGATGTCTCTGACTTTACTGGAAAACATGTCACCCCAACTGAGGTGTACGACCATATGAGAAAGTGGAAGAGAAAGTGGGCTCTTGTGCTCAAGCTGCAGGGTTTGGACGGCGTCGAATGGCGTCCGGACCAGGCAGATGGATCCGTCGAAGGTTGTCATGCATTGTTCATTTCATGTTTACATTTTTTATGATTTTTCACCCCTACTTAAGTAACAGAATTTTGTTTTGTCACAGAGTTATCCCATGGATCTCCTTTACAATACAATGGAGAACTATGCTCAGATGAAGCTCATCATCACCCCAAAGCCTATCATTGAGAAGCATTTGTACACCACCCACTCGCGTATCCTGGCCATGGACCACCTTGCTGATAACCCGATCTAAGGTCGGTTGTACACTTCCATGTGTGAACGCGATAGGAGGGAATGGCTGAGGTGATGGCTGCGCAAGAACTACATCTGAGACGAGAACAGTTATCTATGGAGCAACGTAAGCTGTACTACTTACTTATCCTAGCTCTATGATGGTGCAGAGATGATCTGTGTGAACAAGTACTTGTATATTTTGTGAGGTGGTGAAACATCCCCTCCATTAGCTAGGATTGATGAACTTGGTGATGAACTACTTCTGTGTTATGCTCGCTTGTGAGTCATCTGTGTGTTGTGAATCTGTGATGAATTGCTTGTATGTGTGTTGTGAATCTGTGATGAACTGCTTGTGGGTATGCTCACTACTCCAGTGTGGAATATTACCACAACGACTACACAGACTGCAACCAAACAAATGTGTTTTTATTTTTATTAGGCCAATACAGCCGGATGGATGTGTTTTATTCACTCATGCAAAAAAAATATACAAGCTGCAAAAGCTGGCCTGGACGTTGTACTGTCGGACTGCGTCGAGAAATCTACCGAGACTACCAAACGTGCCCGATATGATCGGATGGAGTGGTTCGCTTCATCACTTCCACTAGTAGAAAACAGGCTATGCGTTTGCGCCCCCTAACAACATTAGTCCCGATTGCGCCACGAATCGGGACTAATGCTGGAACGTGTCCCGGTTCAAGCAGGCACGGTGGCCGGAGGCATGCTTCCCGGTTCGTAAGGGGTCATGTGTCCTGGTTTGTAACACAAACTGGGACTAAAGGTTGGGCGTTAACCACGTGGCGTGACACACACCTTTAGTCCCGGTTTGTGTTACAAACCAGGACGTATGATCCCGTCCTCTATAAATACGACGCCCCAGCCCTCTGTCTCCCCTCTGTTTTTCCTTAGTGGAAGGTGTGAGAGGTGTGTTAGTTTATTTTTTTCTATGCATGCATTCAAGGTGTTTGATGAAATGTTTGAGTGAATGATCCTGTTCAATTTCTCACAGAACAAAAATATAGAAGGTGTTCGAGACGCACTTGAGCTTTCTCCTCTTTATTTCCCTCGATCGAGGTTAGCAATCTTATCTCTTCTCTGTCATTGATACAATGCATGTGTCGATGTGAATTGGTCATTTCACTATTTATGATGTCCTGTTTTTGATAAACTTAATTATATGATGCAGATGAACGGTCGGGAATGGATGTACGGTGACCGGCGTGTACCCGGGTACATTAAAGGCGTGGATAAATTTATCGATGTGGCTACGGCAAACAAAGAGAATGGTTTTATACATTGTCCATGTGTTCAATGTCGGAACAACAAGGAGTACTCTTCCTCGAAAATCATTCGCGGCCACCTGGTTATGAAAGGTTTCATGCCCAACTATAATTGCTAGACCAAGCACGGGGAAAGAGGGGTTATGATGTAAGACAGTGAAGAAGAATATGATGATAACAACTATCATCATATGTTTCCTGAATACAGTGATACTGCAATGAAAGACAATGAATAGGAGTGAGGTGAAGAACGGGCATTAGATGAGCCCGCTGATGAACTTGCTAGGGTCATTTCTGATGCAAAGTGAGACTGTGAAACAGAAAATGAGAAGTTGAAGTTAGAGGGCATGTTAGAAGATCACAAAAAATTATTGTACCAAAATTGCGAAGATGGCAGCACAAAGCTCGGTAGCACACTAGAATTGTTGCGATGGAAGGCAGAGTGTGGTCTAACTGACTCCTTATTTGAAAAGATGCTGAAAATAATAAAGCCGAAGTTTCCAAAACATAACGAACTTTCCGAGGGTACGTACGAACCAAGAAGACTCTCTGTCCTCTAGGATTAGATGTGCAAAAGATACATGCATGCATTAATGACTGCATCCTCTACCGCGGTAAGGAGTATGAGAATTTAGATAAATATCCGGTATACAATGCATTGCGGTATAAGATCAGACGAGATGACCCTGGTGATGTTGAGGGAGAGCCCCTCCAAAAGAGGGTTCCTGCTAAGTTTATGTGGTATGCTCCTATAATACCAAGGTTGAAACGCATGTTCAGAAACAAAGAGCATGCTAGGTGGTTGCATGGCACAAAGAATACCGTAAGAAATACGGGAAGTTGAGACACCCTGCTGATGGGTCACAGTGGAGAAAAATCGAGAGAGACTTCCCGGACTTTGCAGGTGACGCAAGGAACTTATGATTTGGTCTAAGTACAGATGGCATGGATCCTTTTGGGGAGCAGAGCTGCAGTCACAGCACCTGGCCTGTGACTCTATGTATCTACAACCTTCCTCCTTAGTTGTGCATGAAGCGTAAGTTCATTATGATGCCAGTTATTATCCAAGGCCCGAAGCAACCGGGCAAGGACATTGATGTGTACCTTAGGCCATTAATTGAAGAACTCTTACAGCTGTGGGGAAAACCAGGTGTACATGCGTGGGATGAGAACAAACAAGAGCCATTTGACCTATGAGGGTTGCTTTTCATAACCATCAATGATTGGCCTGCTCTTAGTAACCTTTCAGGACAGACAAACAAGGGATATAAGGCATGAACACGCTGTTTAGATAAGACTGAAGGTACATATTTGCATAAATGCAAGAAGGTTGTGTACTTGGCGAATCGACGATTTCTTCCGACCAATCATCCCGTAAGAAAGAAAGGCAAGCATTTCAAAGGTGAGGCAGATCACCGGAAGAAGCCTGAACTCCTTGCTGGTGATGATGTATTTGGTATGGTCAAGGACATAGAAGTAATCTTTGGAAAGGGTCTCGACGGTCAATCAGTTCCGAACGACGTCGCTACAGGACACGCACCCATGTGGAAGAAGAAATATATATTTTGGGAGCTGCCATATTGGAAAGTCCTATGTGTCCTCTCTTCAATCGACGTGATGCACGTGACGAAGAATCTTTGCGTGAACCTGCTAGGATTCCTAGGCGTGTATGGGAAGACAAAAGATACACCAGAAGCATGGGAGGACCAACAAATTATGAAAGACCCAAAGAACATGCATACACTGAACAAGACGGATAAAGGGCGTCACTTAAGTCGTGCCAGCTATGCTCTTACCAAAGCAGAGAAGGAAATCTTTTTTGAAGTCCTTTATAGTATCAAGGTGTCGTCTGGCTTCTCATCTAATATAAAGGGGATAATAAATATGGCAGAGAAAAAGTTCCAAAACCTGAAGGCTCATGACTATCACGTGATTATGATGCAGTTGCTTCCGATTGCATTGAGGGGGCTTCTACCGAAAAATGTTCGAGTACCCATTGTGAAGCTGTGTGCATTCCTTAATGCAATATCTCAGAAGGTAATCAATCCAGATATTATGCCAAGGTTACAGAAGGATGTGGTACAATGCCTTGTTAGTTTTGAGTTGGTGTTCCCACCATCCTTCTTCAATATTATGACGCATCTCCTGGTTCACCTAGTGGAAGAGATTGCCATTCTCGGTCCTGTATCTCTGCACAATATGTTCCCCTTTGAGAGGTTCATGGGAGTCTTAAATAAATATGTTCATAACCTTGCTAGACCAGAAGGAAGCATCTCCAAGGGATATGGAGCATAGGAGTTCATTGAGTTTTGTGTTGACTTCATTCCTAACCTTAAGCCGATTGGTGTTTCTGACTTGCGGCATGAGGGAAGACTAAGTGGAAAAGGCACACTGGGAAAGAAAGCAATGATATGTAGGGACGGGGATTCTTTCACTAAAGCACACTACACAGTTCTACATAATTCCACCTTGGCAGCTCCGTATATCGAGGAACACAAGAATATTGTACGCTCCAAAAACCCGAGGAAGCCTGAGCCATGGATTACAGATGAACACATGAAGTATTTCGGTGGTTGGATACTGACACATCTCTTGAATGACACCACTGTTGGAGATCATCTGTACTTGTTGGCCCCGTCACCATCTTCTACTATATTGAATTTCCAAGGGTACAAAATAAATGGAATACATTCTACACGATCGCCCAAGATAAAAAGAGCACCAACCAAAACAGTGTTGTCCGCTTTTATGCAACGGATGAGAATGGGTAAAAGGACACATACTATGGTTACAGAGAGGAGATATGAGAACTAGACTATGGAGTCTCTTTTAAGGTCCCTTCGTTTCACTGCAAATGGGTCAACCTGAATGGGGAAGGGGTAAAGATAAACCAGTTATACGGAATGACAACAGTGGATCTCAACAATCTTGGTTATATAGATGAACCATTCGTCCTAACCAATGATGTGTCTCAGGTTTTCTATGTGAAGGACATGTCCTAAAGACCAAAAAAATAAAAAATATGCAAACGAATACATCATATGATGAGCCAAAGCGTCACATAGTTCTTTCAGGGAAAAGAAACATCGTGGGAATCGAGGACAAAACAGACATGTCAGAAGATTATAAGAAGTTTGATGAAATTCCGCCCTTCACAGTGAAAACTGACCCAAGCATTCCGTTAAGTAAAGAAGATGCTCCATGGTTACGTCTGAAGCGATCATAAGGAAGGACATATGCCAAGAAGTTCATGCTCATATTGTGTACCTCTAGTTCATGTCTGGCCGGTCGGCTGCATACTGTGAACCTAAATGTCATGAGATATGATAGCTTATTTTGTGAAGGATATCTTATGATGTTTACAATTTTCCAAGTTTATTAATAAATGTATTGAGTGTTAGTCCCGGTTTGTGGCTTGACCGGGACTATATATAGGGGGGCCTTTAGTCCCGGTTTTGTAGTCTCGGTTTTTAATATTAATAAATATCTTGAGTGTTAGTCCTGTTTTGTGGCTGGACCGGGACTAAAGGGGGCCTTTAGTCCCGATTCGTAGAACGACTTTCCTGAACTATGAAGAAGTTGTCCCAGTTCGTACTTACCATTAAGATCTGATCTCCAAACGCGCGTGGTCACATATTAGGGAGTTCCTCTATGACCATTTTGTTGGAGATGCCGGAGGACTGGGATACGACGGAATCTCCCTCAAACTGGCCATAGTGGTGTCCCTGCTCTCGCACACCATCTTGCAGCTTGTAACTTCTCTAACTAGATCAATACACCTGGGATCTAACTAATTTCACATATTAGGGAGTGCCTCTATCACCAGTTTATTGGAGATGCCGAGGATGATCCGGCATCTCCTGGAAATCAGTCGTAGTGATGTCCTGCTCGCACACCATCTTGCAGCTTGTAACTTCTCTAACTAGATCAATACACCTGGGAGCTAACTAATTTCACATATTAGGGAGTGCCTCTATGACCAGTTTCTTGGAGATGCCGGAGGACTGGGATCCGGCGGCATCTCCCTAAAACTGGTCGTAGTGGTGTCCCTACTCTCGAAAACCATATTGGATATGCCTCAATCTGGCTGGAGGACTGGACTCACAAGGATGCCTATTTATAGTACAAACAGCTCGGCATAGTGTCGACACTTACGACATAATGTTGACACTCACCCCTATTATTAGTGCTGACTCGTGTTTTGTCCAGGTTGGTGTCTCCAACCGGGACTAAAGGCTCATCTTTAGTCCCGGTTGGTGACACCATCCGGGACAAGGTACAAGCCGCACGACATAATGTCAACACTCACCCCTATCATTAGTGATGCCTGGCCCCGATGTTATGTGCTGAATCACGACATAGTTTGTGATGTTGTGCTCATAGTATGCATGCATGTGGACATTGGTATGGAGAACAATTTTGCAGGAGGAAGTTTTCCTTTTCGTCGCACGGAAAAGCCATTTTCCATTTTCTGAGCGCAAAAATGGGTCGTTTTGTGAAGTAACCACCAAAATGCTGTTTCAGAATGCTACCGTCCCATTTTTCTAAAATACTAGACCACCTAATATGGATTATCTCCCAATCGGGACATCTCAAACCTTTTCGTCCATCCCGGGTAAAAAGTACAAATGTCTGCCGAATCGGTAGGAAGTGGGTCCGGTTTGTACTACAGGTACATGATCTAACGCCCAATCATTTTTAGACTCACAATATGTGGTTTCTTCAGAGATCCAATGAAAATTCTAACGATGCTCGTCCCCTATCTTCATGCACGCCGGTTCGACCATAGTTAGAAATTCAAAAAATTCAAAACGGGCATAAGAAATTCAAAAAAAGTCCGAACAATGTAAATCCTTCGCGTGGTGTCATATTATATGACATAGTTGCAAGGAAAAATACCAGACTTGGTATATTAATCATGTTTCAAAAAAACCTTCACAAAATGACCTATCATGTTCGAGGTTTCATGGCTTTCGGTCGAAATGACCGATGCTATGTGCTGAATCACGGCATAGTTTGTGATGCTGTGCCCATAATCTACAGACTTGGTATACTCAGCCTTCAAGGTTCAACTACGGCGACCTCGACGACCACAGCGACGACGGTCGCGGCGAGTACGACGACTATAGTGGCGGGTATTACAGGTGTAGACATGAGCATGACTGAATCACTCCAACATTGCAAAACAAGTTCGGTCGATTGTGACTTAATCTGGCCATGTATCTTAATTTTCAGTTCTTCTATGTATCATAATATTCAGTCGTGCTTTATGTAACTTAGTGTTAGTTGTGTTATGTACTTTAATTCCAGTTCTATCATAATAAAATTTTCTTCCCGCCCATTATTTCCCATCCTTTTCTTCCCGCCCATTAATATATAAAAAATATCGGTTAATTCAGATCCAAATTAAAAACAGAAAATGGTCTTCAATTAGTTATTCAAATCAAAACACTTTTTATGTTTAAAGTTTTTCTAAATTCCAAATTAATATTCAAAAAAATATAAGTTAATTTATTTTTAACTTTAAATGGTTACATTAATTATTTTTAAAAATAGAAAATGGTCTTGAATTAGTTATTCAAATCCAAAGATTTTTTATGTTTAAAGTTTTTCTAAATTCCAAATTAATATTCAAAAAATATAAATTAATTCAATTTTTATTTTAAATGGTTACATTAATTATTTTTAAAAATAGAAAATGGTTTTGAATTAGTTATTCAAATCCAAACACTTTTTATGTTTAAAGTTTTTCTAAATTCCAAATTAATATTCAAAAAAAATAAGTTAATTCATTTTTAATTTTAAATGGTTACATTAATTATTTTTAGAAACAGAAAATGGGTTTCAATTAGTTATTAAAATCCAAACACTTTTTATGTTTAAAGTTTTTCTAAATTCCAAATTAATATTCAAAAATATAAGTTAATTCATTTTTAATTTTAAATGGTTATATTAATTATTTTCAAAAACAGAAAATGGTTTTGAATTAGTTATTCAAATCCAAACACTTTTTATGTTTAAAGTTTTTCTAAATTCCAAATTAATATTCAAAAAATATAAGTTAATTCATTTTTAATTTTAAATGGTTCATAGTTTAAATGGTTACATTAATTATTTTTAAAAACAGAAAATTGTTTTGAATTGGTTATTCAAATTCAAACACTTTTATGTTTAAAGTTTTTCTAAATTCTAAAGTAATTATCATTTAAAAAACATTACAAATTTAAACCCCAAAATAAAAAATAAGACAGGAACAGAGAGAAAATTCCTGATTTTTTTTAAAACAGGGTCATACGTCCTGGTTGGAGCCACCAACCGGGACTAAAGACCCCTGCGCGCGCCCCTTGGGCTCATTGAAAAAAAGTGGAGTATACGTCCCGGTTGGTGGCTCCAACCGGGACGTATGACCCTTTAGTTCCGGTTGGAGCCACCAACCGGGACGTATACTCCCCATTTATAACTTGCGC
The DNA here is from genome assembly GCA_030063025.1 of Avena longiglumis. Classification (NCBI taxonomy): domain Eukaryota; kingdom Viridiplantae; phylum Streptophyta; class Magnoliopsida; order Poales; family Poaceae; genus Avena; species Avena longiglumis. The sequence continues at coordinate 484,754,593 of CP125974.1, forward strand.
GCCTCTTCTTCTTCTTCCCCATCTCTTTTCTCTGCTTTCATCGCCGAAGCTGCCCCCGATCCCCACGACGCCGACAGCCGCGCCATGCCGTTGCCGCCGCCGCCTCCGCCTCAGCGTCGCCTCGCCCTCCGTCTGCGCGCGCCCTCGTCTCCGTCGTCTGCCTCGCCACTCGCCACGCCACTACCGTGTCCAGCCTTGACCCGCCTCTCCTTTCCCGATCGCCTCCCGCGTCCACCGCCGTACCACCCGAGAGAGGTCTCCTTTTAGTACTGTGTATATATGCATGCATGTATATACATGTAGATGTATATTTTTTTACATGTGTAGATGTATATATTTAGATTTTAGGTGTGTGTATGCATATATTATTTTAGGTGTATGTATATATTATTTTAGGTGTACATTATTCTAGGTGTATGTATATATTATTTAGATTTTAGGTGTATAGTTGTTAGATGATTTAGGTGTATATTTAGATGATGTAGATCCCGACGCGCACGCACGCACTAGTGATGATTTTTCGTTGATGATTATTTTAGTTGATATGATCCCGACGCGCACGCACACGGAGACGTCGCCGGCCGCCCCGCCGTCACCTCTGTCCGCCGCCGTGCATCGTCGTGCGTTCTCTCCCTCTTTCTCCCCCTCGCGTGCGTTCTCTCCCTCTCTAGCCAAACCCTAGCCGGCCCCAGTAGTCGGTTGTCGCCGCCGTTCTCGGCCTCCCCTCGACCATCTGGTGGTGCCAGCAGCTTCGCCTCGATCCCCTGTTTCGTCCCACTAAAGGAATCAAGCCCCGACCCCGACAAATCTCGCCGCCATCGATTAGCTCCCCTCCGGCCTTGCCTAGATTCCATGACCCCACGTCGAGCACCGTGGTGAGCTTCTGGTGCTCAGGGCGCACCCTCCGTTTACCTCCTAGATCTTCGTAGCCGCTGCGCGACGTTCGTCTGTGAGCTCCGTCGCTGCCGCTCGTCGTAGGCCTCGCTCCGGTTACCCTAAAGGGGCGGCGCCGCCACTATGTGGTTCCCCTCTTCACGCTCTTTCCAGCGCACCCCTCAGCGCGTGTTGGAAGAACATCGATACCCCTCATATACATGTGAGTTTGACGATGCACCTTTGCTAGTGCATTCCGAACTCTCTTAAATCGACATGCATTATGATTATTGCGTAGTATCTAATCTGATATGTCATACATATTATTTGCGCATTGCATTATGCCATGTCTTGAATTGTCGCCTTTATTTGCGGTATTGGTTCTTCGCGATAGGATCCGAGCCCGAGGGCAAGCGTGGCCTCTCATTCTGAACCTATTACAAAGTATCTACTTTATCGCTATGATGCATATGATTCCAATGTGGTCTTTTGTCAGTAGCTAGAGTTACCTATCTACTACAGAGTTTCCTTTTTGTAGCTAGGTTTAGGGTTTAGGGTTTCTCTTCATTTTTATTATTGTGTATGTATATATTAGGGTTTCTCCAAATTAGGGTTTATATCTCTCAACACCCTACCTAACATTCTCCCTTAGCCGCTTTGACTTATCCGTTTTTCCACCTATGCAAAAAATATGGACCCACACGACAGAGACGAAGAAAAGGAAGAGTTGATCCAAGGTGTGATCCGCAGGGAAGAAAATTTAGATGTATCGACGTTTCTGAACAACTCCGGTGAGGGTGATCCTCTTTTTGCCGGAAGAGACGACTTGTTTGAGGTTGAAGGTGATGCCTTCCGCGAGGGAGAAGGCGATGCCTTGTATGATCGAGAAGACGACCGCTCCGGCGAGGTGCGTGTAATATAATTAATTCATTAATTAATCATCTGCTATCTATATAGAAATAGTAACAACGATCTTTCTTCTTTTAGCCCTCCGGATCGAACAAATCTACTGAAAAGAGCGGACGAGGCCCAACCAAAAAGTTGGAAGACAATGAGAGGTTCAGGATCAAATATATCGGTGAAGACGGCAAACCGACGGCTCCCGTTGTTGTCACAAACAAATTTGTGGCACAATGCGGAGTAATTGTTAGGGACTTTGTCCCGATCACCATTCGAAATTGGAATAGGCCTGCTGATGCGGAAGAAGAGGGAATGTCTTTATTTCTCCCTACCGTGGCCAAAGATTTACTGTGGAAGAGGCTCATGGCTAATTTCAAACTACCAAAGATAGAGATGGATCCAAATGCGGAGGATCCAGTTGAGGACGCATTAGAACATGCGCGAGCCATGGAGATGAAGGTCAGGGAGTGGGATATGAAGCAGATGGCCCAGTGTTTCACCAACTGGAAGAAAAGATTGCACCTTGACTATGTCATGAAAGAGAAGACTCCGGATATCGAGAAGATTCAGTTTCAGAAGATAAAACCATTCTGGGCTGAGTTTGTGAATTACAAGACATCAGAAATGTTGGAGATATGCCCTAGAGGCAATAATAAGTGTAGTTATTATTATATCTTTGTGTTTATGATAAATGTTTGCATTCATGCTATAACAGTATTAAAATGAAACATTAATACTTGTGTGATTTGTAAATTAAATTAGAGTCCCTAGTAAAGCCTCTTCATAATACTAGCTTGTTGGTGAATAGATGATTGTGGTTTCCCTATCATGAACATTGAGATGTTGTTAACAACAAGATCATATCATTAGGAGAATGTTATGATGGACATACTCCTATAGATAAGCGTAGCATAAATATCAAGTCATTTTAATAGTTCAATTGCTATAAGCTTTCTGATACACCATGAGATCATGCTAATCACCATCACCGGAAGGATGCTTTGATGACGTCAAACACCACACCATAAATGGCTGGCTATAAAGGTGGCATTAAGTGTTCGGAAAGTATGGGTTGAGACACATGGATCAAGAGTGGGATTTGTCCATCCATATGACGGATAGATATACTCTGGGCCCTCTCGGTGGAATGTCATCCAATTGGCTTGCAAGCATGTGACTGGCTCACAAGGGATCACATACCACGGTAACGAGAAAAGAGTACTTATCGATAACGAGGTTAAACTAGGTATGTAGAGATACCGACGATCAAAACCTCGGATAAGTAAACTATCATGAGATAAAGGGAAATTGGTATCGTATGTAAGTGGTTCATTCGATCGCAAAGTAATCGTAGAAATATGTGGGAGCCATATGAATTTCCAGATTCCTCTATTGGTTATTGATCGGAGAAGTGTCTCGGTCATGTCCGCATAATTCACGAACCTTTGGGCGACACACTTAAGGATTCGATGTTGTTGAGTAGTTATGGAATGATGAGTAAGAGACTGGATGGTGTTCGGAGTCTCGGATGGGATCCGGGATATCACGAGGAGATCCGGAATGGTTCGGAGAATAAGATTCATATAAGGAAAGTCCTATTTCGGAGTTGGGGAATGATTCCGGTGTTTTCACCGGGAATGTTCTAGAAGGGTCCGGAAGGTCCGGCACTCCGGAGGGGAAGGGTACATGAATGTGTCATGACAATATGGAATGATTGCATCATGTGATAGGTCTCTTGGATGGGCAAAATAAATAGAAAAATCAAATCCTAGTTTGAAAGTCAAACACCAATTTGAAAAAGTCAAACGACAAGTTTGCTTGGTGGAGGGACAGTAGGAAACCTACTTGGGGAGGAAGTCTCCTCCTCCACCCGCCGACCAAGGAGGCCGAGTTGGGGGAGGACTCCCTCCTCCCAACCAGCCACCCTCCACCTATATAAGGAGGGGTAGGGTGCCCCCTACCCCTCACACCCAAAACCCTAGCCCCAAGCCACCGGCCTCCTCCAAGTCGCCACCGCCTAGGGCCTCCTCTAACTCGGCGAGTTAGGGTTTCCCCAAACACTAGCCGCCGGCCAAGCCCTCCCCTTGGTGCCCTCTAAACCCTAGATCATCAAGGCCTCTCTCATACTCCACCATACTCGCACCGGCTTAAGGCGAAGCCCTGCGGGATCTCCCCTCTACTTCCGACACCACGCTGTCGTGCTGCCGGAATCGCGAGGAGAGTGCTACAACCTCCGCTGCCTGCTGGAACAAGGGAGAGGAAGGTCTTCATCGAGTACCGAACGTGTGACCGACTGCGGAAGCGCTGCCGAAACGCAGCGCCGGAAGGATCGTCTATGCGATCTTGAGATCGGCAAGAGTACGACTACATCACCCACGAGAATCTGCTCTCGTTAACCGCTTTGGAATCTTCGAGGGTGAGTTCCTCTATCGACTCGTTGCTACAATCTAGTAGATAGATCTTGGCTTGTTTGTTTGCATGCGGTAGAATTTTTTTGTTTTCCATGCTGCGAACCCCTACAGTGGTATCAGAGCCGTGTCTATATGTAGATATGTTGCACGAGTAGAACACAATGGTCATTGTGGGCGGTGGTGCTTTTATTATCAATTTCCTTTTGTGTACTTTTCATCTTGCGGTATGATGGGATGAAGCGGCCCGGGCTAACCTTACATGACATTGTTCATGAGACTTTCTCCACGCTCAACATGCGACTTGTATTGCATAAGTGGCTTTGCGGGTGTCTGTCTCTCCCATCATAGTATAGATTCAATTTACAACGGGCACTTGATAGTTCAAACACCAACGTTGTGGTTCTTGTTCGTAAGTTAGAACGACACTTATTGAAATCCCCAAACCACGTAAAATATGCAAAGAAAATTAGAGGCGTCTAACTTTGTTTTGCAGGGGTGTGCTGTGATGTGATATGGCCATGATTGTGATTATATTTGATGTATGCAATGTTCCTTATTGTAAGTTGGCAACCGGCAGGAGCCATATGGTTGTCTTTAAATTCTGTTAAGACCTGCATGTCTATTCAAAGTAGTTGTAATAGTTGAAGCTGGTGGACGACAACCATGAAACGGCGCCATAGACCTTGACGCCATACCGGTGATGATGGAGATCATGTTCGTTCTTGAAGATGGAGATCGGAAGCACAAGAAGAAAGGCCATATCATATCACATATTATGAATTGCATGTGATGTTAATCCTTTATGCATCTTGTATTGCTTAGTTAACGACGGTAGCATTATAAGATGATCCCTCAAGCACACAAATGTCAAGTTTTAAAGTGTTCATCCTTAGTATGCACTGTTGCTAAAGCTCGTTGTTTCGAAGCACCACGTGATGATCGGGTGTGTTAGATTCTGCGGGTGTATACAACGTGAGCAAGCCAGATTTGCTCATGCGGAAGCTAAGGTTTGATCTTGACGAGCCTAGCATGTACATACATGGTCTCGGAACACGGATCACCGAAAGTTAAATCATGAGTCATATAGTAGATATGATGAACATGTTGATTGTTCGCCATTGAAGCTACAACAACTCTCGTGATGATCGGTTTTGATGTGGTGGATTTGGTTCATGTGATTACTAAAACAATGTGAGGGATATTGTTTTGAGTGGGAGTTCACCTAGATTAATTTAACTATTAATTAGAACTCAATTTGTCATAAACTTAGTCTAAACTATTGCAAATATGTTGTAGATCAATGGCGGCCCCTACCATCAAGTTTAATGTGTTCCTAGAGAAAGAAAAGTTGAAAAACAATGGAAGCTCGCGGATTGGTTCCGCTATTTGAGGATTGTCCTCAATGCTGGTAATTTGACCTATGTGCTGGATGCACCGCTAGGTGACCCTCCTGTAGCTACTGCTACCGATGAAGTAAAGAATGTTTACCTCAGTACTCCACAATTCAATGTGCTATCTTGTATGGTTTGGAATCGGAGCTTCAGAAAAGGTTTCAGAACCATGACCCACATGATATTGTCCGTGAACTCAAAATGATATTTGAGGCTCACGCGACAGTTGAAAGTTATGAGGCTTCTGAAAAGTTCTTTAAATGCAAGATGGAAGAGGGCAGCTCCGTCAGTGAGCATGTGCTTAAGATGTCTGGGCACGCAAACAAAATCCAAAGTTTTGGTTTAGTGATTCCTAATTCTTTGGGGATTTACCGTGTCCTCCAATCACTACCACCAAGTTACAAGAACTTTGTGATGAACTACAATATGAAAAACATGAAAAAGACATTGCCAGAACTCTTCTCCATGTTGAAATCTGCAGAAGTGGAGATCAAGAAAGAGCACCAAGTGTTGTTGGTCAATAATACCACCAAATTCAAGAAAGGCAAGTCTAAGCAAAAGGGAAACTTCAAGAAGGGCGGTAAGAAAGTTGCCGCACAGGCGAAGAAGACCAAGGCTGGGCCTAAGACTGATACTGAGTGCTTTTACTGCAAGGGAGAAGGTCACTGGAAGCGGAATTGCCCAAAGTACTTGGCGGATTTGAAGAACGACAACATCAAGAAGAAAGGTATATCCGATATACATGTTATTGATGTGTATCTCACTAGTACTCGTAGTAGTGCACGGTATTTGAATCTTGGTTCGGTTGCTCATATTTGTAACTCAAGCAGTCTTTGCAGAATAAACGGAAGCTAGCGAAGAACGAGGTGACGATGCGCGTTGGAAATGGATCAAAAGTTGATGTGATCGCGGTCGGCACGCTACCTCTTCATATACCATCGGGATTAGTTTTATACTTAAATAATTTTTATTTGGTGCCTGCGTTGAGCATGAACATTATATCTGGATCATGTTTATTGCGAGACGGTTACTTTTTAAGTCCGAGAATAATGGTTGTTCGATTTATATGAGTAATATGTTTTATGCACATGCACCTTTGATAGATGGTCTATTCTTATTGAATCTCGATTGTATTAATACACACATTAATAACATTGAAGCTAAACGTTTGAAATTGTATGATAACTCGACCTATATGTGGCACTGTCGTCTTGGTCATATTGGAGTGAAGCGTATGAAGAAACTCCATTCCGATGGACTTCTTGAATCACTTGATTTCGAATCACTTGAAAGATGCGAAGCATGTCTGATGGGTAAAATGACTAAGACTCCATTTTCTGGGATGATGGAGCGAGCTATAGACTTATTGGAAATTATACATACCGATGTGTGTGGACCAATGAGTGTAGCATCGCGCGGTGGTTATCGTTATGTTCTTACATTCACGGATGACTTGAGTAGATATGGGTATATCTATTTCATGAAACATAAGTCTGAAACTTTCGAGAAGTTTAAGGAATTTCAAAGTGAGGTAGAGAATCAACGTAACAAGAAGATTAAATTTCTACGTTCTGATCGTGGAGGTGAATATCTAAGTTACGAGTTTGGCGAGCATTTAAAGAAATGCGGAATACTTTCACAACTGACACCGTCGGGAACACCACAGCGTAATGGTGTGTCCGAACGTCGTAATCGAACTCTTCTAGATATGGTTCGTTCTATGATGTCACTTACAGATTTACCGCAATCGTTTTGGGGTTATGCATTAGAAACAGCCGCATTCACTTTAAATAGGGCACCATCTAAATCCGTTGAAACGACACTATATGAATTATGGTTTGGGAAGAAACCTAAATTGTCGTTCCTTAAAGTTTGGGGTTGCGAAGCTTATGTAAAGAAGTTATAGCCGGACAAGCTTGAACCCAAAGCGGAAAAATGCGTCTTCATAGGATACCCGAAGGAAACTATTGGGTATACCTTCTATCATAGATCCGAGGGCAAAATCTTCGTTACTAAGACTGGATCCTTTCTAGAGAAAGAATTTCTCTCGCAAGAAGTGACTGGAAGGAAAGTAGAACTCGACGAGGTTGTTGAACCTTCTCTCAAACTTGCGAGTAGCGCAGCACCGGAAGTAGTTCCTATGGCGCCTACACCAATAAGAGAGGAAGCTAATGATGATGATCATGAAACTTCGGTTGAAGTTGCTACAGAACCTCACAGGTCAACGAGAACTCGTACCACTCCTGATTGGTATGATCCCGTTATGAGTGTCATGTTGGTGGACAACACCGATGACCCTGCGACATATGAGGAAGCAATGATGAGCCCAGATTCCAATAAATGGCAAGATGCCATGAAATCCGAGATTGGATCCATGTACGAAAACCAAGTATGGACTTCGGTGGACTTACCGGATGGCCGGAAGGCTGTCGAGAACAAATGGATTTTCAAGAAGAAAACAGATGCTGATGGTAATTTTACTGTCTATAAAGCTCGACTTGTCGCAAAAGGGTTTCGAAAAATTCAAGGAGTTGACTACGATGAGACTTTCTCACCGGTAGCGAAGCTAAAGTCTATGAGGATTTTGTTAGCAATCGCTGCATATTATGATTATGAGATATGGCAGATGGATGTCAAAATGGCGTTCCGCAATGGAGACATTGATGAAGAGTTGTATATGATACAACCCAAAGGTTTTGTCGATCCTAAAGATGCTAACAAGGTATGCAAACTTCAACGGTCCATATATGGATTGAAGCAAGCATCCCGAAGTTCGAATCAACGTTTTGATAAGGTAATCAAAAGTTTTGGTTTTATACAAACTTATGGTGAAGCTTGTATTTACAAGAAAGTGAGTGGGAGCTCTGTAGCATCCTTAATACTATATGTAGATGACATATTGTTGATTGGGAATGGTGTAGACCTTCTTAATAGTGTCAAGGATTATTTGAATAATAGTTTTTCAATGAAAGATCTTTGCGAAGCAGCTTACATATTAGGCATAAAGATTTATAGATATAGATCGAGACGCCTAATATCATTGTCACAAAGTACATATTTGGACAAAGTTATAAAGAGGTTTGGAATGGAAGATAGCAAGAAAGGGCATGTTGATGAGAATGCGACCTTACATAATCTTGCCCATGTTGCCCAATACGACCTTGAGTAAAACTCAAAGTCCAGCAACGGCAGAAGATAGAGAAAGGATGAGTAAGACTCCCTATGCCTCAGCCATAGGATCTCTAATGTATGTCATGCTATGTACTAGACCCGACATTGCATATGCTGTTAGTTTGACTAGCAGATATCAAAGTGATTCAGGAGTGGATCATTGGACAGCGGTCAAAAACATCCTTAAGTACTTGAGAAGAACTAAGGATATGGTTCTTTCTTATGGAGGTGATGAACAGCTCGTTGTTAATGGTTACACCGATGCTAGTTGGAACACCGATCCGGATGATTCTAAATCTCAATCTGGATACGTATTTACTTTAAATGGTGCAGCAGTTAGCTAGAGGAGTGCAAAAAAAGCGTTGTGGCGATATCTTCAACTGAATCGGGATCCATAGCTGCTTCGGAGGCTTCACAAGAAGCGATATGGATGAAGGAGTTCATTACAGAGCTCGGTGTGGTTCCAAGTGCGCTGGACCCAATGTCTATCTACTGTGATAACATGGGACCCAAGTGCACTGGACCCAAGTGCGCTGGACCCAATGTCTATCTACTGTGATAACATGGGATCCATAGCCAATGCGCAAGAACCAAGGTCACACAAGAATCTAAAGCACATCAAGCTACGTTTTCACGCTATTCGAGAACATGTCCAAGATGGTGACATAAAGATTTGCAAAGTACACATAGATCTGAATTGAAGGGAATATGCCCGAGATCTGAATAGTTCATTGTAAAGCGTTACATTGATACTAGTTTTGTCACAAGATACAAATTAAGTTTATCTCAATTTAAACTATGGGTGGCACAATGTAATGGAAAGGAGATTCCATGATGGATTTGGAAGAGTTCCAAAGTTAAGACATTGTGACGAATACTACAACAAAAGGCTAAGTATATGACTGCTATAGTAGCGACAAAGGAGAATTTGTGTCAAGTAGTTTGTTATCAAACTAAGGTGTGGTTCATAGCGGGCTAACACTAAAGATATATTGTATGACAATAGTATCGACGTGTTTTAACCCCAAGGAACTAAAGGTCTCACCGAAAGACCAAATTTATACAATGCCATCTCATTGGAGAATGAGTGATGCGTGAAGACGCAAAGACATGCAAATACACACGGACCTGAAGCGTCAGATCCGTAGATTATGTTAACCACTTGCAATTGCGTATATGGAACACCAGAAAGCCATAGGTGTTCAATACGCAGAGTTTTCAAACTAGATTATTGTCTCTAGTGCAAGTGGGAGACTGAAGGGAATATGCCCGAGAGGCAATAATAAAGTGGTTATTATCGTATTCCTATTTATGATAAATGTTTATTTTACATGCTATAATTGTATTAATACGGAAACGTTAATACATGTGTGTTTAATAAACAAATAGAAAGTTCCTGTAACATCCCAAAAATCATGGTTTCAAAACTCATTTCAATCATATATACATCTCATTCATTCATTAAGGGTTTATCAAAAATCACTTAGAAACAGAAGTTGAGTCTATGATTTCATGTGAACATTTGATTCCAAGATGACCATCACACTTTGAAATTTGGAAGCTTAAGTACTTGTTTATTTGACTCCATTGTTGGAATGATTGTGTGAAACTCTACCATGATTCAAAAACTTAGAAGTGATTCAAAACCCTAAATTCAAATAATTACAACTATAGCAAAAATCTCTGTTCATTTTGAAAACCAAGCAAAACCAAACCCTACAAAGCAACCACTTGGTTAAATAACTGCATTTGAAACCACAGAACCCCACAAAGATCCCCAAATTTGTTTGAATTCAAAAAGGATTTGAAAACATATCAAAATCAATTCAGAAAATAGAAAACAGAAAAAGAAAAGGGCAAAGAAATAGAAAAGGCCAAGCGGCCAGGATCTGGCCCAGCAACCAAATCAGCCCAGCAAGCCCACCCGGGGACTCCTTTTTCTCTTCATGCCGACGAGCACCTGTTGAACCAGCGAGCAGGACCCACCGAAAACTTGCGCATATCAACGACAAGCGGGCCAACCCCACGACGTCGTCTCCACCGCGAACCATTCATTCCCCAAATCAAGCGGGCGTTTCGGTCTTGATTCGGCATCAATTCGAGTTATTGGCTCGTGATTCTCGCTCATGAGCCAGCTATAAGAAACCCTCTCCTCTCTCTTTTCCCCAAAACCCCGAACACTGAACGCCCCCAGGCTGCGCGCATTGCTCTCTGCAACCCCGCCGTCTCCGACGACTGCGCCGGCGAATTCCGGTAAGTCTCGAGCTCCCCTTTGCCTCTCATTCACACCATCTTGTTCAGAGAACTCATACGCATCTTCTGACACTCGCCGTTTGCTTTCGCATGATCCCTAGCCTTGCAGCGTCGACAAGCGCCACCGTCTCCTGCAAGGACTCCGGCGACCCCTCTTCGTAGGTAACCACCGCCCCTTGCCCTCTGGTTGACACGCATAGCATCCTCGACATCGTGCGCATCTGACAGTGTCCATATTTTGGCCTAGCGCGACGAGGAACCACGCCAACAACGACGACTGACCGTAGCTGACATTTTCACGAACTCCGGCAAGCAATTCCAGTAAGTTTCGAGCGCCCCTTGCCCTCTCTTCCACACGAGCTTGCTTGCCTGCGTATTGCGCAACTCCTGATGCCACTGGCTTGTGTTAGGGCGACACCAAACCTCGGCAAGCACCACATGCATAGCGACCAAGCGCCGTTACTCCGACGAGGTCCAGAGCCCATCTCCGAACACCCCTTCGCGAACGAGCACCACCTCGAGCTTCATCACACCTTCACGGATCTGGTAAGCGCATCCTTGCATCCTAGAATGGCCCAGAACGCCGGCACCGCCACTGACCGACGCGCCGCCGCCTGTCACCGCCGGCAGCGCCGCTCGTTTTAGGTTAGATGAACCTTAGCCATTAGATCTGGATCCTACGCGTAGAAACACTCCACTTATCGAAGGGGTATGGACAGATCTGAGCCGCGCAACGCTATTTAAATCCAACGGCTCAGAAGGGCGATCCGGTGCGAACTGCAGCGCCCGATAAAAACACGACGCGTGGCAGGAATTTAGATTAAAACAGATTTTAAAACCAGAATTTGATTCAAACTTCAAATGCTTATAACTTTCAAACGACACGTTGGATTTTTGCAAACTTTATATCGTTGAGTTCAGTAAGACAAGGCCTATCAGAATATACCCTTTGATTAGCATATAGTAACAGTTAAAAATGATTTTTATTGTGAAACATGTTTAGGGCTATTTTAGATATAGTTTTATTCTTGTAGTTATTTTTTTGGGCCAAATAAATGTAGTTGGCAATTTTGAGCCTTGTTAAGTTTCTGTGCTCATGAACACACTTGGTATAATTTTCAAAAAATCACCATTTAGTAAATTCTTGCATGCATGCATTCATATTATTTTTGATTGTATTTATATTGTGTGTAATTGTGTGCTATTGTCTCTTGTGTAGATTTTGATAGTGATTGTGATTGTGAGGAGTGCTACTCTCCCCACTACCAAGGCAAGTGATATTTCATGAATTTCCTATCCTAAGTTTTATACTTGCATTAGATATTTTGCTAAGGTAAATGCATGATATTTTGCTTAGTGCAAGATGGGAAATCCTAAGTAGAGTGAAGTAGTGGAATTGCTAGGGAAATTTTCCTAAGTTAAGATACCATACCTTGCTTAGCCTAGCTTATAGAAAACAAGGGTGGTGAACATCTATATGGTTTATGATAAAAATATTCTAAGTCAAGAGACTTATATTTTCTTAATAAAACAACTAAGTCAAATAAACCTCCAGGTGGAATGGGATTGATTGGGTTATGTTGAGTGGTTACACAAGGCCATGGACTTGGGTTGTGTATCTCACTTGTGGTATGCCACCCAGGCACAAAGGGATTTGGAGGCCAAATGTTGAGAAAGCTTACGGTCTGACCACTTGGCAATATGGGCTCTGCCATGATCACATAGGTTGCTAGAACTTAGTCATTTGGACAGTTGGTGGTAGATGGGATGATAGGTTGGAGCAACGTCCATTTGACTAAGGAAAGGCTTCGAAAGGTCTGTCTTGGGAAACCAAGTCTGGTGGGGAAAGTGCACAACCTCTGCAGATGGAAAACCTAAGTACTTAGCCTTGTCCAAGGAAATGGACACTTGAGCATCAAGACATGGAAGCCACAAGAATCTCATCACTCCAACTTCTAAATTAAAAACTTGTGGGTGAACAAGGGTGAAGGACCTCAATATCTATTGATGGTTTCCTTGGGAATGTTTTGACAAAGAAGACTTAGCAATTTCAACTAATAAGTAAAACATAATTTTAAGCAAAGCAAGCCAAGCTACACTAGCCAAATGCATATAGAACTATAGACCACTTAAAATATACTAAGGTATCACTTGCCAATACTATTCCAAAGTATTGACCCTCTGTGGCTGTAACTTGTGATGTTGCAGGTTACTCCGATGATGAGTAGGAGTCATGAGTCTACACTCAACATGCTTGCCTGTGGCACATGAAGATGAAGACTTATGTTTATTACTTGTTTCCTTAAAACTCTTGTATTAGGCCTATGGCCATGAGTTGTATAAGACTATGTTTTGTCTCTGGAATGAATGTAATAAATGACCTTTGTATCTGTGTACTTCATCTTAAAGCTGTGGATGCTAGCATTGATCCGAGGACTAGCATTGCAATCACAGGATCCTTTCCTTTATAAAGGAGGGTCTAACGGATGGTATCGAACCTTTGTGTTGCCTGTAGGATTATGACCCTAGGAATTGGAAAACCACTAAGGAAAAAGTTTTTCAACTACTTCTACACTTGTCTATTCTTCTCGTAAAACTTTTCTAATCTCTTTCAACTTCCCTTGTAGATGAACTCCATCAACGAAGCCGTGAAGAAGGGACCACTCATGACCATGACCTTGGAATGTGAAACTGAGTTTCCAAATATTCTCAAGGACCTCATGGAAGCTATGGATGCACATGGTGAAGCCGTGTACAAGGGCTTTCCAGTGATGGATGAAGGAGTGGAGTATTGGTGGGTGCAACTACACTTGTATAAAAACAAGGGAGACAACCACAAAGAAAGGGGATTCTGCATGTACACCAACACTACTATGCACACCACATTCTTTGAGTCAGCCAGGGATGCAGCTTGGAGGACTATCAAGGAACTAAGTGCTAGAGTAAAGTGCAGAATGCTCAACCTCCAAAAGGACTTAGAGAAAGAGAAAGAACTTACTCAAGAATTGGAAGACAACAACCAAGAAATAAGGGAAGATGTATTAGACTTAGTGATAGAGTCAAGGGAACAAGATTGGTGGATTGCCTCTAGGAACATTGTGTTCAATAATAGGTCTCGGGAGATTGGACTGTAATGACACTTCGTTAGTTGGACCACCACTTATCACCTTATTTTCAAAAGATATTTGAATAAGTATGGGCCTTGAATGATGTAATGAATTCATGTATGCATGGCTTGTGTGACAATTATGTTTCATGGATATGTATGAATGTTGTCATGGTTTATCTTGAATTGCTTTGTTCTAACTTTTTAATCTTATAAATAGATGCCTGTTGCCATCGGCCGTTGAGGAGTTTCGGGTTACTCGTTTTGGTCCCGTATCGTTGAGCTTACCACTGCTTGACCTCCCTCTTCCCACCATTACGGTGTACCCACTCACCAAGTTCGAGAGGAAGGACCTGCAGGGCTTCAAGGTGACCCAGCCGGGGCCTTGAGAGCCCACTACGGAGGCCATCGTCTTCAAGTTGATGCGATGGCGGGAGAGAGGCATGGAGGTAGTCATGCAGACTGATAGGGCCTGTGGCCGTCACTCCGACAGGTTAGGGTACTCACTTTCACGTCTTGATGACGTGATGATGAGAGAGTCCATCGACTTTGAGGACGACTCGAGGAGCGCCATGAGCCGTCGTCTTTATCTTGGGACTTGGAGACTCTTCGAGACACGTGAATACGGACGGGCGAGCGTCATGCTTGGTAATGACGAGCTTGGTGCAGCTTGGCGAGAAGGACAAGCTTTTTTGCGCAGGATGAGATGATCAAGGAGATGGAGACAAAATTTGAGACCAGGACCGCAGATTCAAGAGTCAAGAAAGCGCGTCCGGGATAGGAACAAGAGAATCCGGGACATGACGGAGGAGTGAAGTCAAGGACTTCGAGCTTGAGCAGCAGCAGATGGTCATTGAGAGGCTTCGCTCCCAGAAGAGGGCTCTCAAGGCCAAGGTTGATTCTTTGACTACTACGATTGAGGAGAACAAGACCGCGATGGAGAACGCAGGTCTTACCTTCGTCGAGGAGGAGATTGACGTTGATGAGTAGACATGATCACTCGTTTATCTTGTTATTCATACTTGCTATTGTGGACTTATTATTGGACCATCCGACATGTGGATGGCTTGCCACTTGTGTGTGTACCTCATGAGCTTGTTATGTGTTCGTTGAACTTCTTTTCTTATGTTGCTTGTTATGTGTTTGCTTATGTGTATTGTGCATGAAACATCTATGGGTATCTCATTCTTATCTATTTGAACAAACCACAGATGCCTCCCCGTCGCGCAAACCCCAACCCCAACAACATCACCCCGGAAATGCAACAAATGATGAATGCGCAAAACACTTATGCAAATGATGACAACGTTCATCCAAAACCAGAATAACAACAACAACAACAACAACAACAACAATGACCCCAACAACAACAACAACAACAACAACAACAACCCTCCGGTTTCGATACTCACCAGATTTTTTTTTGCGAGGCCGGCAAAGTTTTCGAACAAGCGATCCCATGGCGCCCAATGACTGGTTGCGCTCTGTGAACAAAGACTTGGTGACGATGGTGCCGATGCTGAAAAAGTCGATTCGCGGCACATCTGTTGGAAGGACCAACCGCCACATGGTGGGATAACTTCCAAATCACCACTCCCATTGATGAAGTGACATGGGACATATTTGAGGATGGGTTTCGCACGCTCATATCTCGTCGGGGATAATGAGTGCGAAAAGAAGGAGTTTCACAACTTGAAGCGGCGCCATCACGGTGGCGAATACATAGAAGAATTCAACAATCTGGCGCTATGCACGGATGAGGTTGATACTGATGCCAAGAGAAAGGAAAAGTTCTTGGAAGGCTTGAATGATGAGTTGAACCTACAGTTATCAGTAGCGTATGTGCCAACTTATCAGTCTTTGTGTGACAAGGCTGCTATTTTGGAGAGTAAAAGGAAACAAGTCGAGAGTAGGAAGAGGAAACACTCCGACAAACACAGCTCGGGATCGTCTCACAAACGATCTCATTATGATGACAGTGGCGACTCGAATCCCATAAACATGGGAAGTTCAACAAGCACCACAACCACAACCGTCATGACAACAAACATCGTAGTCATGACAATGATAAGTACAAGAACCACAAGGGTGGACATAAGAGCCACCACAGTGGAAATGGTAGTGGAGGTGGAGGTCAATATGTCAAAAAGGACCTCAGTCAGGTTGAGTGCTACAAGTGCAAGAAGCTGGGGCATTATGCTAATGTGTGCCCTGAAAAGAAAGTTGAAGGACCTAACAAGCCAAATCCATTTCAGAAAGGACAGGTTAACCACATCAATGTGGAGGAGGTCTATGAAGAACCTGATGCCGTGGCTGGTAAGTTCAGACTCAATACAATTTCAGCATTTGTACTCTTTGATACTGGTGCATCTCATTCATTCATATCAAAGGCATTTGTTGAAAAGAATGAAATACCAGTAGAAACCATTGGGTGTCCTATAAGAGTAAGTTCTCCAGGGGGAGAAATGATAGTAAACTCAGGATGCCATGACTTAGTCATAGAGTTTGGAAAACATAAGTTTCCGGTGAATCTAATAATCCTGAATTCCCAAGGGTTGGATGTAATATTGGGAATGGATTGGATGGCTAAGTATGAAGGAGTATTAGATTGTGCCAATCGTACCGTTACACTCACAACCCCCGAAGGAAAAAGAATAAAGTTTAAGTCAAATTTTGAATTTAAAGGAAGTAAGCTAAATTCTCTTAAGGGGGTTAGCATGGAAAGTGTACCAATTGTGTGTGAATATCCGGATGTGTTTCCGGAAGAATTGCCAGGAATGCCACCGGATAGAGATGTGGAGTTTCTGATAGATTTGGTGCCAGGATCAGGACCAATAGCTAAGAGACCGTACAAAATGTCGGTTGATGAATTGAAGGAGCTCAAGAAACAACTAGGGAACGATTCTGAAAGGGTTTATTCAACCAAGTTCTTCATCTTGGGAGCCCAGTTTTGTTCGTAGAGAAGAAAGATAGAACCCAAAGATTGTGTATTGACCGTTCTCTCAACGAGGTTACAATCAAGAACAAGTATCCTTTGCCAAGAATCAATGACTTATTTGATCAGCTAGAAGGAGCATGTGTATTCTCGAAGATTGATCTTCGGTCAGGTTATTTTCAACTCAAGATACGAGAGCAAGACATACCAAAAACAGCATTCACCACAAGGTATGGATTGTATGAGTATACTGTGATGCCTTTTGGTTTAACCAACGCTCCCGCATATTTCATGAATATGATGAACAAGGTGTTCATGGAGTTCCTTGACAAGTTCGTTGTCGTTTTCATCGATGACATCTTAGTCTCCAAGAGCAAGGAAGAGCATGAAAGACACTTACGCTTGATACTTGAGGCGAGGGAACATAAACTATATGCCAAATTTAGCAAGTGTGAGTTTTGGTTAGAGAAGGTTGGTTTTCTTGGTCATGTGATGACAAAAGATGGTGTGGCGATTGATCCTGCTAAGGTTTCAGCGATGTGATTGGGAATCACCCAAAAACGTGAAAGAAGTTCGTAGTTTCCTTGGCTTAGCAGGTTACTACAGAAGGTTTATTGAAAATTTCTCAAAAGTTGCTAAACCTATGACAGAATTGCTAAAGAAGGACAAAAGGTTTGCCTGGTCTGAAGGATGTGAAGCCAGCTTTCAGGAATTAAAGAAGAGACTTGTGACAGCACCAGTTTTATGTCTACCAGATTTGGAAAAGGATTTCCAAGTGTATTGTGATGCTTCTCATCAAGGCTTGGGTCTTTCTTATGCAAGATGGTAGAGTCGTAGCTTATGCTTGAGACAACTCAAAACTCATGAAGTAAACTACCCTACTCATGATTTGGAGTTAGCCTCTGTCGTCCATGCACTCAAAACATGGAGACATTACCTTTTGGGAAAGCGTTGTGAGGTGTTCACCGATCATAAGAGTTTGAAATATATTTTCACCCAAAAGGAAATCAACATGAGACAAAGGAGATGGTTAGAACTTATCAAGGATTACGACTTGAGTTTGCAATACCATCCGGTAAAGCAAATGTAGTAGCGGATGCTCTAAGTCGTAAGACATTTGTAAATGGCCTTACAAAAGGAGAAATGCCGATGATTTGTGTAAGCAATTCAAAGAACTCAGATTGGAGATTGTACTGAAGGACATCTCATGTCCTTAGATGTTCAACCCACTCTATTGGACAAGATCCGGAAGTCGGAAGACGGATGAGGAAATTGAAAAGATTAAGGTAAACATTGGTCTAGGAAAGGCTAAAAGTTTCCATGTTGTGACGAGCAGGTACATTATGGCACGGAAGCGTATATGTGTTCCACAAGACCACGAGTTGCGAAACTGATCTTACAAGAAGGTCACAACTCTCCATATTCTATTCACCGGAAATACCAAGATGTACATGGACATGAAGGAAAGGTTTTGGTGGAACAATCTCAAAAGGACATCACGAACATATCGCTTTGTGTGGCGTGTGTAGCGAGTCAAAGCGAGCACCGTAAACCAGCAGTGCTTCAACCATTGCCTATTCACGAATGGAAGTGGGAAAATATTGGTATGGATTTCATTCTGGATTACCAAGGACTAGATCGGGATACGATTCCATATGGGTAGTAGTGGATCGTCTAACCAAAGTGGCTCATTTTATACCGTGAAGACAACTTATACAAGTGCCAAGTTAGCAAAAATTTACATGAGCAGGATTGTATGCCTTCACGGTGTGCCAAAAGTATTGTGTCGAGATAGGGAACCAGTTCACATCTCACTTTTGGAGACAACTTCATGAATCCTTAGGAACAAGATTGGAGTTTAATCTTGCTTTTCATCCTCAAAGCGGATGGACAAGCGGAAAGAACCAACCAAATTCTTGAAGACATGTTGAGAGCTTGTGCTCTAGACTATGGAGCAAGTTGGGATGAAAGTTTGCGTCGCGGAGTTCTCTTACAATAACAGCCATCAAACAAGTATTGGAATGGCACCGTTTGAGTTACTCTACGGAAGGAAGTGTACCACCCCATTGTTATGGAATGGTGTGGGAGAAAGAAGTTTATTTGGACCTGATCTTATCAAGGGCGCCAAGAAAAGTTAAATTGGTTAAGGACAGGTTGAAAATAGCACAATCCCGACGGAAAAGCTACGCAGTTCTAAGCGTGAGAAGTCACCTCTGAAGTTGGAGATAGAGCCTATCTCAGGTATCACCACTCCGTGGAGTGAAAAGATTTGGAGTCAAAGGAAAGTTGGCACCAAGATACGTCGGGCCATTCAAGATTCTAAGTCGTAAGGGAGAAGTTGCATATGAAGTGGAATTACGTAATCTCTATCGTGATCCATAACGTATTTCATGTGAGTCGACTTAAAAGTGTCACCCGAAATGGAAGAGTCTTCTTTAAAGGATACCATACCTTTGGAGGAAGTTCACTAGAAAGTGATCTCACTTATGAGGAAAAGCCTGTCAAAATTCTAGAGACAGCGAGAAGAGTCACGGGACCAAGACTATCAAATTTTGTAAAGTGCAATGGAACCATCACTCTGAAGAGGAAGCAACATGGGAAAGAGAAGATGATCTTCGAAAGGACCACCCTCACCTATTTGCTAGCCAAACCGAATCTCGAGGGCGAGATTCATCTTAAGGGGGTTAGATTTGTAACATCCCAAAAATCATGGTTTCAAAACTCATTTCAATCATATATACATCTCATTCATTCATTAAGGGTTTATCAAAAATCACTTAGAAACAGAAGTTGAGTCTATGATTTCATGTGAACATTTGATTCCAAGATGACCATCACACTTTGAAATTTGGAAGCTTAAGTACTTGTTTATTTGACTCCATTGTTGGAATGATTGTGTGAAACTCTACCATGATTCAAAAACTTAGAAGTGATTCAAAACCCTAAATTCAAATAATTACAACTATAGCAAAAATCTCTGTTCATTTTGAAAACCAAGCAAAACCAAACCCTACAAAGCAACCACTTGGTTAAATAACTGCATTTGAAACCACAGAACCCCACAAAGATCCCCAAATTTGTTTGAATTCAAAAAGGATTTGAAAACATATCAAAATCAATTCAGAAAATAGAAAACAGAAAAAGAAAAGGGCAAAGAAATAGAAAAGGCCAGCGGCGGATCCGCCCAAGAACCAAATCAGCCAGCAAGCCCACCCGGGACTTCTTTTCTCTTCGCCACGAGCACCTTGCTGAACCAGCGACCGCAGGACCCACGAAAACTTGCATATCAGCGACAAGCGGGCCAACCCCACGTCGTCTCCACCCTTACGAACCATTCATTCCCCAAATCAAGCGGGCGTTTGGTCTTGATTCGCGGCATCAATTCGAGTTATTGGCTCGGTGATTCTCGCCATGAGCCAGCTATAAGAAACCCCTCTGTCCCCTCTCTTTTCCCCAAAACCCGAACACCGAGCCCCCAGTGCGCATTGCTCTCTGCAACCCCGCCGTCTCCGGCAATCGCGAATTCCGGTGAAGTCTCGAGCTCCCTTTGCCTCTCATTCACACCATCTTGTTCGAGAGAACTCATACGCATCTTCCGACACTCGCCGTTTGCTTCGCATGATCCCTAGCCTTGCAACGTCGACAATGGCCGCCACGTCTCCTGCAAGGACTCGGCGACCCCTCTTCGTAGGTAACCACCGCCTTGCCCTCTGGTTGACACGCATAGCATCCTCGACATCGTCGCATCGGCGGTGTCCATATTTTGGCCTAGCGACGAGGAACCACGCCAACAACGACGGTGACCGTGGCGACATTTTCACGAACTCCGCAAGCAATTCCGATAAGTTTCGAGCGCCTTGCCCTCTCTTCCACACGAGCTTGCTTGCTGCGTATTCGCAACTCGATGCCAGCGGCTTGTGTTAGGGCGACACCAAACCTCGGCAAGCACCACATCCGCAAGCGGCCAAGCCGCGTTACTCGACGAGGTCGAGCCCATCTCCGAACACCCTTCGCGAGCAGCACCACCTCGAGCTTCATCACACCTTCACGGATCTGGTAAGCGCATCCTTGCATCCTAGAATGGCCTGTAACGCCGGCCGCCATCGACCGACGCCGCCTTTGTCACCGCCCGGCGGCCTTCGTTTAGGTTAGATGAACCTTAGCCATTAGATCTGGATCCTGGCGTGAAACACTCCACTTATCGAAGGGGTATGGACAGAGCAGCATAACGCTATTTAAATCCAACGGCTCGGAAGGCGATCCGGTGCGAACCGGCAGCCGATAAAAAACGACAGCGTGGCGAATTTAGATTAAAACAGATTTTAAAACCGAATTTGATTCAAACTTCAAATGCTTATAACTTTCAAACGACACGTTGGATTTTTGCAAACTTTATATCGTTGAGTTCAGTAAGACAAGGCCTATCAGAATATACCTTTTGATTAGCATATAGTAACAGTTAAAAATGATTTTTATTGTGAAACATGTTTAGGGCTATTTTAGATATAGTTTTATTCTTGTAGTTATTTTTTTGGGCCAAATAAATGTAGTTGGCAATTTTGAGCCTTGTTAAGTTTCTGTGCTCATGAACATACTTGGTATAATTTTCAAAAATCACCATTTAGTAAATTCTTGCATGCATGCATTCATATTATTTTTGATTGTATTTATATTGTGTGTAATTGTGTGCTATTGTCTCTTGTGTAGATTTTGATAGTGATTGTGATTGTGAGGAGTGCTACTCTCCCCACTACCAAGGCAAGTGATATTTCATGAATTTCCTATCCTAAGTTTTATACTTGCATTAGATATTTTGCTAAGGTAAATGCATGATATTTTGCTTAGTGCAAGATGGGAAATCCTAAGTAGAGTGAAGTAGTGGAATTGCTAGGGAAATTTTCCTAAGTTAAGATACCATACCTTGCTTAGCCTAGCTTATAGAAAACAAGGGTGGTGAACATCTATATGGTTTATGATAAAAATATTCTAAGTCAAGAGACTTATATTTTCTTAATAAAACAACTAAGTCAAATAAACCTCCTGGGTGGAATGGGATTGATTGGGTTATGTTGAGTGGTTACACAAGGCCATGGACTTGGGTTGTGTATCTCACTTGTGGTATGCCACCCAGGCACAAAGGATTTGGAGGCCAAATGTTGAGAAAGCTTACGGTCAACCACTTGGCAATATGGGCTGCCATGATCACATAGGTTGCTAGAACTTAGTCATTTGGACAGTTGGTGGTAGATGGGATGATAGGTTGGAACGCGTCCATTTGACTAAGGAAAGGCTTCTGAAAGGTCCTGTCTTGGGAAACCAAGTCTGGTGGGGAAAGTGCACAACCTCTGCAGATGGAAAACCTAAGTACTTAGCCTTGTCCAAGGAAATGGACACTTGAGCATCAAGACATGGAAGCCACAAGAATCTCATCACTCCAACTTCTAAATTAAAAACTTGTGGGTGAACAAGGGTGAAGGACCTCAATATCTATTGATGGTTTCCTTGGGAATGTTTTGACAAAGAAGACTTAGCAATTTCAACTAATAAGTAAAACATAATTTTAAGCAAAGCAAGCCAAGCTACACTAGCCAAATGCATATAGAACTATAGACCACTTAAAATATACTAAGGTATCACTTGCCAATACTATTCCAAAGTATTGACCCTCTGTGGCTGTAACTTGTGATGTTGCAGGTTACTCCGATGATGAGTAGGAGTCATGAGTCTACACTCAACATGCTTGCCTGTGGCACATGAAGATGAAGACTTATGTTTATTACTTGTTTCCTTAAAACTCTTGTATTAGGCCTATGGCCATGAGTTGTATAAGACTATGTTTTGTCTCTGGAATGAATGTAATAAATGACCTTTGTATCTGTGTACTTCATCTTAAACTGTGGATGCTAGCATTGATCCAGGGACTAGCATTGCAATCACAGGGATCCTTTCCTTTATAAAGGAGGGGTCTAACAGTTCCTAGTTATGCCTCTCTTATAAACTAGCTCGTTGATTAACAAGATGATCAAGGTTTCCTGATCATGGACATTGGATGTTGTTAATAACGAGGTCACAACATTAGTGTAATGATGTGATGAACATTCATCCGAAGTATAGCATTACGATCAAAGTCATTGAGTTTATATTGCTATAACAACTTACGAAGTGATCCTAATCCTTAGACCATGAGATCATGTCAATCACTAACACCGGAAGAGTTTCTTGATAACATCAAACGTCACCGTAACAGGTGATTATAAAGATGGGTTCAGAACTAATAAAGTGTTATGTTGAGGCTCATGGATCAAGAGTGGAATTTGTTCATCCGATGACGGATAGATATACTGGCCCTCTCGGTGATATCACATTGATTAGCTTGCAAGCAAGTGATTTGATCACTAGAATGTTATATCACGGGAGCGAAAAGAGTGCATGTCGATATGAGATCAAACTAGGTATGGAGATACCGATGATCGAATCTCGGACATGTAATATATCGCGAAACAAAAGGATTAAGATACTAGCGTAAAGGTTCCACGATCACAAGAAAGTCATCGTTGAATGTGGGAGTCGGTATGGGTCTCGGATCCGCTTCTGATTATTGATCCGAGAGGGGTCTCGATCATGTCCGCATTATTCGCGAACCGTAGGGTGACACACTTAAGAGACACCGACATCCATTTGGATCAAAAGTTTCATGCCGAAAAGAAAAGGAAAGCGCAGGAATTTATTTCACTAGACACCGAAACTGTTTCGGTTGAAATTGCTGAAACTGGTTCTGCATGTGAAATGGAATACTAGCAAGGGGTTTTATGTGAATGTTTTTTAATTAAAGTAATTAACAAAATTATGAATAAATAAATAAAAGAGTTTTATTTAAATGAGAGCTTCAATTAAATTTGGTGGAAATTTAATGCATGTGAGTGGATTTATGAGTGGAGGCTTTTTAATGGGAGTGGAGGCTTTTCATTTTGAGTGGGAGCTCCACCCACATGAATGTGGAAGAGGTGGGGGCAGCCCCATGGCTGGGCGCATGGCCCTTGGTGCCCCCTCTCCCTATAAAGGCCCCTCTCCTCCTCTCACACCACACCTCCTCGTGAAGGATCTCTCTCCCCTCTAGAATTTATCCCCATGGTCTCGGACTAGCGAGATACATGTTCCCAGTGGCTTTTGGCAAGAAAGAGTTGTGCTTCCTGCATCGCTGGAGCGAGGAGGCGGAGGTTGCTCGGTGCCTCGAGCGTGTGTGCGAGCACGGATGCGTCATGCTTTTGCGGCGCTAGGACTTCCTCTCGATCTTGAGATCGGCAAGAGATCGTCTACATCAACCACGAGTTTGGACTCGTTAAGCTTTGTCGGTCTTCAAGGGTATGTTCTCTACGGATATACATCCGCCCGTTGTTTGTATCTAGTATAAATAGATCTTGGTATATAGTTCACATCGTAGGAAATTTTTGTTTTCTATGTCATGAACCCTTCAAAGGGTATCGAGCCGGATCTATGCGTAGATACTTTGCAGGTAGTACACATATGAGTATGTGGGCGATGATGATCATTTTATTGCTTCTTAGTTGTACTTTGGATATTGGTGGCATAGTGGGATGAAGCGGACAAACTTTACATGTCCTCGCACATGAGACCTTTCCACGCTTGACATGCAACTAGTTTTGCATAAGTGGCTAGGGTGTCTGCTCTCCTACTATAGTCAATATCTAATTTGCAACGGGTTGTCAACAATTTGGTTATCCTCGTTGTGGTTCATGTTCGTAGGTAAGAACGGTTCTATCTTCGAAAGCCCTAAGCCACGTAAAATTTGCAATGGATAAATTAGAGGCGTCTAGTTTAGATTGTTGCTGGGCTGGTGATATGATATGGTGATGTTGTAAGTAGAAGTATGAGATGATACTCTTACAACACACATAACGTGTAATCTCCATAGACCTTGGACTTACACATAGAGGTATGATAGTGATCATACCACGGTGCACATGATAGAGATCATGTGCGGGAACCATATCATTCCACTAATAAACATGTGATGTTTGATAGCATCTTATATTGCTTATTTGGCGTTTTATTAGCATAATAAGATGATCCCTCATTTAGATATCAAGATAAAAATGTGTTCTTCCTTAAGTATGCACCGACAATGTTTCGTCGCTTCAAGACATCACGTGATGATCGGGTGTACTTGAATCCACGAGCATATCTCGGGTGTAAGACAGATTACACACGAATACTAAGGTTCTTACTTGGCGAGCCTAGCATGTATGCACATGGCCTCGGAACACGGACCGAAAGGTTAAGCATGAGTCATATAGTAGATATGATGCCCATTTGATGCTCGCCTTTGAAGCTACAGACTCACGTGATGATCGGACTTGGTGTAGTGGATTTGGTTCATGTAATCACCAAAAAGGCACGAGGGATGTCGTTTTGAGTGGGAGTTCATTTCTAATTTGGATTAGTAGAACTCAATTTATCATAAATTAAATCAAAGTGAATTTGCATAATTTGTTGTAGTCATTGGCATTCGTTCACCACCTTATGCATAGTTGTAATTGAGATAATAGAACTATAGAATTCTGGATATATACTTTACTTAACGTATCGTATTGTGTTGAGTGTCAATCTAAAGTTTAAAGTCCTATTGCAAACTTTCAGCAAAATTCTATTTACTCCGTGAAATTTAATAATTGGTATTAAATCGAGAGTAACAATTCCAGTGTTAGTATCTTAAGTATCATGTTTGCCTCCATGATTCTTGATTTAAACATCAAGTTTATCTAGGAGCTGAAAGAATTATTTTAGAAACCATCATGTGTGGCAGATATAACGATATCTGAAACAATGTTTTGGTTGCAATATGATAGAGTATAATATATGTTCTCATATTGGATGAGAATTTACGAAGGTTGGAGATGCTAGACATCCTAATCATCCAAAAGGGTTTTGGAAAGTAATGTTATACTCACGATTCGCCTTTATAAGCTACAGTAGCTTGATCATGAAAGTCGTCATGATAAGGGTGAATAGAAGATGTATGTAAAATGTTTACTACACTAAAAGATTACTAAAGAATGGATTTTGAAAGAATGCCGATCATTTTGATGATGGTGATCTACTTCAAAGTGCAAGTCCAAAGGTATTATTATTTGAATATACACGCTTTGGACTATGTGTCATGTATGGCGCCACTTGATGTTGATAGTTTCTTTTAAAAGGAAAAGGAAATGAAAGAGAATCTATAAAATATATTTGGCGTAAAAGAAAAGATTGGAAATATCCAATTTAGGTATATAGATGATATACATGTTATGGTTGTATTCTTTGCTTGTTAAACAATGTGGTTCTTGGGTATTGGATACCGAATTGGTTGGTATGAAATTTCATACGAATGACGCAATTCATGAACCACAATGGCCTAAGTAACTAGCAAGAGAATATGTGATGATGTTCATCGAAAACAAACAAACCGTTGTTTGTATTTCGTTGACATCAAAGCTTGACTTCAAGATTTGTTTTAATAATTGTTATTTGAATCAGTATTATAAGAACAAAGGTTGTTCAAATAATTACCGTATTCCATATAAGATGGATGATTTACAAATCTAGTTGAAGAAATCACATCCATAAATCCTAATGCTAAAATGTTGCAAGACAAATGATTGAAAGATCACTTATGAAGTGACGTCATTGCTTAAATTATATTGGAAAGAAAACATGAAGAATCTCCATATTCATGGATTTTTGGAGTCTTTGATTTGATCAAGTGACACTTGTGAGACTTTCCTCGGGATAATTAAAACTTCGTTCAAAGGCCAAAGAAGAACGAACGACTAAAATATTGGAATTTATACAAATCGATGTATGTAGTCCATTATGTGCAAGTTTATGGGTTTCAACTTCATATGCTTTCTCCGGATTTTTGAGTGAATATTCACTTAATGAGAAAGAAGTATGAAATATTTGAAAAACGTTTTCAAAGACTTTCAAGATGAAGTGGAAAATCATTGTAACAAGAAAAATAAATGAATTATGATTTGATCATAAAGGGATTTATTTGAGTTACAAGTGTAACAAGAAAAATAAATGAATTATGATTTGATCATAAAGGGATTTATTTGAGTTACAAGTGTAACAAGAAAATAAATGAATTATGATTTTATCATAAAGGGATTTATTTGAGTTGCAAGTTTACCAAAACACCTAGATTTACATCTCCCAAAACACCACAGGAGTATGGAGTGTTTGAGATTTGTAATGAAACCTTGTGAGACATGGTTGGATCAAAGGTGTTATTTATAAAACTGCCATTATGTTTTAAAAGATTAAAGCTTTAGAGACTACCGCTTTTACACTGAAAAGAGCTCCATCTAGATCCGTTGAAATGACACCATGGGAGTTATGGTTTGGGGTAAAACCCAAGTTGTCATTTCTTAAATTTTGGTATACTAAACATAAGTAAGATGTTTACAACCAAAGTCGGATGAGCATGTCTTTGTAGGTTATTTCGAATAACAATTGGTTATTCCTCCATAACACCGAGGACAAAAGGGTTTGTCGCTTGAAATGTAAAGTTTCTTGAAGAAGGAATTTTTCATAAATGTTAAGTGGGAGGACAATAGAACTTTGATAAGGTTAACGAACCTTAGCTAAATGTGCTGAGTTGCACAGCGCCGGAAATCGTTCCGAGGCTGCCATAATGCTCATAGCTTATGTGCCTCAAAGGTTGTGGTCACGGAGATCTAAGTTCCTATTGAACCAAGTAGGTCGGTTAAACAATCAAATGATAAGATTTGAGAGTAAATCATTATTGTTTGACAATGATGAACCGAATACATACAAAGAAGCGATGATGGGCCCTAACTTTTCAAATGGCTTGAAGCCATAAAATCCGTGATAGTTCCATACACGAGAAATCAAGTTTTGAACTTGGAAGACCCTCCTAAAGGTGTAAAACCTATCGGTCGTATTTGGATCTATAAAGAAATGTACATGGATGTTTCACATCTATGAAATAGTCGACATGTCGAAAGTATTTTATGACAATGTTCAAAGAGTTGACTATGACAAGATTTGATCTTTCATAGCGATATTTAGTCTGGACGGATTAAAGTAGCAACCACTACATATAATTTGGTATATGGTAGATGAATAAACAAAACAAAGTTCTTCTAATAGAATGGTTACCTAGGACGTGTACATGACACGGTCCAAAGGGTTTTGTTAAATTCAAAGGATGCTAAAAGAGCATGCAAACTTCAATGGTTGAAGTAAGCATCGCGGAGTTGGAATCTTCACCATGATGAAAAATGAGTTTTTCATCAGGAGACGATGAAGATACTTGCATTTGCAAGAAATTAAGTGGGAGCGCTGAGACATATTTCTAATACATTATGTGGAGGACATCTTGTTGATTAGAAATGATGTATCTTTTATTGACAAAGGTTAAGAATTTCATTTTGATGAAAGACTTAGGCAAAACCCGAATATTTAGCATGAATGTCTATAGTGGATAGACTGTAACGCTAATATGTTTATGCCAAACGTACATATATGAGATATTGAAGGAGTTCAATATAGAAACGACAAGAAACGATTCTTGTCGCATGGAAAGGAATTGAATCAAGATTCAAGTGTATCGACACTTGATAAGTGCAACAAGATTCAAGTGCTTTGACACTTGATGAGTGCAATCACGAGAATGTTTTGATCAATCATACCATGATATGTACACATCCAGATATGTCCTATGCTCTAAGTGTTATGAGCATATACCAGAATGAATCATAAAATGATCATTTGACGATAGTGAGGATATTCTTATGATCTTTTGGAAGAACTAAGAATATATTTGTGTAGAGGTGACAAACAATTACAAATAGTTCATTGTAAAGCGTTACATTGATACTAGTTTTGTCACAAGATACAAATTAAGTTTATCTCAATTTAAACTATGGGTGGCACAATGTAATGGAAAGGAGATTCCATGATGGATTTGGAAGAGTTCCAAAGTTAAGACATTGTGACGAATACTACAACAAAAGGCTAAGTATATGACTGCTATAGTAGCATCGAAGGAGGGAATTTGTGTCAAGTAGTTTGTTATCAAACTAAGTTGTGGTTCATAGCGGCTAACACTAAAGATATATTGTATGACAATAGTATCGACGTGTTTTAACCCCAAGGAACTAAAGGTCTCACCGAAAGACCAAATTTATACAATGCCATCTCATTGGAGAATGAGTGATGCGTGAAGACGCAAAGACATGCAAATACACACGGACCTGAAGCGTCAGATCCGTAGATTATGTTAACCACTTGCAATGTATATGGAACACCGTAAAGCCATAGGTGTTCAATACGCAGTTTTCAAACTAGATTATTGTCTCTAGTGCAAGTGGGAGATCAAGGAATATGCCCGAGAGGCAATAATAAAGTGGTTATTATCGTATTCCTATTTATGATAAATGTTTATTTTACATGCTATAATTGTATTAATACGGAAACGTTAATACATGTGTGTTTAATAAACAAATAGAAAGTTCCTAGTTATGCCTCTCTTATAAACTAGCTCGTTGATTAACAAGATGATCAAGGTTTCCTGATCATGGACATTGGATGTTGTTAATAACGAGGTCACAACATTAGTGTAATGATGTGATGAACATTCATCCGAAGTATAGCATTACGATCAAAGTCATTGAGTTTATATTGCTATAACAACTTAAGTGATCCTAATCCTTAGACCATGAGATCATGTCAATCACTAACACCTAAGAGTTTCTTGATAACATCAAACGTCACACCACCGTAACGTGGTGATTATAAAGATGGGTTCAGAACTAATAAAGTGTTATGTTGAGGCTCATGGATCAAGAGTGGAATTTGTTCATCCCGATGACGGATAGATATACTCTCTGGCCCTCTCGGTGATATCACATTGATTAGCTTGCAAGCAAGTGATTTGATCACTAGAATGTTATATCACGGAACGAGAAAAGAGTGCATGTCGATAACGAGATCAAACTAGGTATGGAGATACCGATGATCGAATCTCGGACATGTAATATATCGCGACAAAAGGATTAAGATACTAGCGTAAAGGTTCCGACGATCACAAGAAAGTCATCGTTGAATGTGTGAGTCGTATGGGTCTCAGATCCGCTTCGATTATTGATCCGAGAGGGTCTCGATCATGTCCGCATTATTCGCGAACCGTAGGGTGACACACTTAAGAGACACCGACATCCATTTGGAGCAAAAGTTTCATGCCGAAAAGAAAAGGAAAGCGCAGAATTTATTTCACTAGACACAAACTGTTTGGTTGAAATTGAAACTGGTTACGCATGTGAAATGGAATACTAGCAAGGGTTTTATGTGAATGTTTGTTAATTAAAGTAATTAACAAAATTCTGAATAAATAAATAAAAGAGTTTTATTTAAATGAGAGCTTGCATTAAATTTGGTGGAAATTTAATGCATGTGAGTGGATTTATGAGTGGAGGCTTTTAATGGGAGTGGAGGCTTTTCATTTTGAGTGGAGCTCCACCCACATGAATGTGGAAGAGGTGGGGCAGCCCCACGGCTGGCGCATGGCCCCTTGGGTGCCCCCTCTCCCTATAAAAGGCCCCCTCTCCTCTCACACCACACCTCCTCGTGAAGGATCTCTCTCCCTCTAGAATTTATCCCCATGGTCTCGGACTAGCGAGATACATGTTCCGGTGGCTTTTCGGCAAGAAAGAGTTGTGCTGCATCGCTGGAGCGAGGAGGCGGAGGTTGCTCGGTGCCTCGAACGTGTGCGAGCACGGATGCGTCATTGCTTTGGCGCTTAGGACTTCCTCTCGATCTTGAGATCGGCAAGAGATCGTCTACATCAACCACGAGTTTGGACTCGTTAAGCTTTGTCGGTCTTCAAGGGTATGTTCTCTACGGATATACATCCGCCCGTTGTTTGTATCTAGTATAAATAGATCTTGGTATATAGTTCACATCGTAGGAAATTTTTTGTTTTCTATGCTGCGAACCCTTCATGAATGTGGCAGATCTATTGACTAAACCTCTCCCGAGGGCAAAACATGACCAAGACCAAACTGCCATGGGTGTTCGGTATATTACCATGTAATCTAGATTAGTTGACTCTAGTGCAAGTGGGAGACTGTTGGAGATATGCCCTAGAGGCAATAATAAATGTAGTTATTATTATATCTTTGTGTTTATGATAAATGTTTGCATTCATGCTATAACTGTATTAAAAGGAAACATTAATACTTGTGTGATTTGTAAACTAAATTAGAGTCCCTGGTAAAGCCTCTTCATAATACTAGATTGTTGGTTAATAGATGATTGTGGTTTCCCTATCATGAACATTGAGATGTTGTTAACAACAAGATCATATCATTAGGAGAATGTTATGATTGACATACTCCTATAGATAAGCGTAGCATAAAGATCAAGTCATTTTAATAGTTCAATTGCTATAAGCTTTCTGATACATAGTAACCTAATTCCTTCGACCATGAGATCATGCTAATCACCATCACCGGAAGGATGCTTTGATGACGTCAAACACCACACCGTAACTGGGTGGCTATAAAGGTGGCATTAAGTGTTCGGAAAGTATGGGTTGAGACACATGGATCAAGAGTGGGATTTGTCCATCCATATGACGCATAGATATACTCTAGGCCCTCTCGGTGGAATGTCATCCAATTGGCTTGCAAGCATGTGACTGGATCACAAGGGATCACATACCACGGGAACGAGAAAAGAGTACTTATCGGTAACGAGGTTGAACTAGGTATGCAGAGATACCGATGATCAAAACCTCGGATAAGTAAACAATCGTGAGACAAAGGGAAATTGGTATCGTATGTAAGTGGTTCATTCGATCACAAAGTAATCGTAGAAATATGTGGGAGCCTTATGAATTTCCAGATTCCTCTATTGGTTATTGATCGGAGAAGTGTCTCGGTCATGTCCGCATAATTCACGAACCGTAGGGAGACACACTTAAGGATTCGATGTTGTTGAGTAGTTATGGAATGATGAGTAAGATACCTAATGTTGTTCGGAGTCTCGGATGGGATCCGGGATATCACGAGGAGATCTGGAATGGTCCGGAGAATAAGATTCATATAAGGAAAGTCCTATTTCGGAGTTGGGGAATGATTCCGGTGTTTTCACTGGGAATGTTCTAGAAGGGTCCGGAAGGTCCGACACTCCGGAGGGGAAGGGTACATGAATGTGTCATGACAATATGGAATGCTTGCGTCATGTGCTAGGTCACTTGGCTGGGCAAAATAAAGAGAAAAATCAAATCCTAGTTTGAAAGTCAAACGCCAATTTGAAAAAGTCAATCGGCAAGTTTGCTTGGTGGAGGGAGAGTAGGAAACCTACTTGGGGAGGAAGTCTCCTCCCTCCACCCGCCGGCCAAGGAGGCCGAGTTGGGGGAGGACTCCCTCCTCCAAACCGGCCACCCTCCACCTATATAAGGAGGGGTAGGGTGCCCCCTACCCCTCACACCCAAAACCCTAGCCCCAAGCCGCCGGCCTCCTCAAAGTCGCCGCCGCCTAGGGCCTCCTCTAACTCGGAGAGTTAGGGTTTCCCCAAACCCTAGCCGCCGGCCAGGACCTCCCCTTGGTGCCCTCTAAACCCTAGATCACCAAGGCCTCTCTCATACTCCACCATACTCGCACCGGCTTAAGGCGAAGCCCTGCGGGATCTCCCCTCTATTTTCGACACCACGCCGTTGTGCTGCCGGAATCGCGATGAGAGTGCTACAACCTCTGCTGCCTACTGGAACAAGGGAGAGGAAGGTATTCATCGAGTAACGCAGTGACCGATCATGAAGCGCTGCCGGAACGCTGCTGGGAAGGATCGCTCACGCGATCTTGAGATCGGCAAGAGTACGACTACATCACCCACGAGAATCTGCTCTCGTTAACCGCTTTGGAATCTTCGAGGGTGAGTTCCTCTATCGACTCGTTGCTACAATCTAGTAGATAGATCTTGGCTTGTTTGTTTGCATGCGGTAGAAAATTTTTGTTTTCCATGTTGCGAACCCCTACAAGAAAAAGCTAAGAAAATGTCTGCAACGAATAAGCTGAATGCTGCTAACAAGAAGTATCACCATACTATGGGGCAAGGTGGCTACAGGGATGGCATTCCTAAGTGGACGAAACGTGAGGATGAACTGCGTGCTAAAAAGATCATCCCAGAGACAGACGATTGGATCGAACGTGCAAAGAATTGGTTTTACGGGCACATGGGGGCACGTTGGACTCGGAAGGGAAGTGTATATATAACATACGATATAAAGAAGACCCCTTGCCAATCGAGAAGATGAGAAACGCAGTAAAGGCTGTTAAAGATGAGGACTTCATTCCCGATAGACAGAATGATGAGCTCACACTCGCCCTTGGAAATAAGTAACATGATGGACGAACACGAGGCACAATAGGCTCCAAACCATGGAGCACTGGATATTCCGAAGAGAGGAAGAAATATCCTGATAGAAGCCGTAAGAGGAGAAAGGACACGGCGGAAGTTGAAGCAGATATTCAGAAAGAGCGAATGCGTATAATTGAAGAACGAATAAAGCAACAACAAGATCAAATTAACGCACTTAGCCAGCAAGGTACTACCGGCCCATCTCAGCACCACATGGTGGTGGAACCTGCATTCGATGCTACCGGCCTATCGAATAATCGAAAAAGTAGTGTGGCTTCCACCAAGGTCCCGGGTGATGACAATGATGATGACGATGGTGCACCGACGATGGCTCCTGTTGGCTACCCAGTGGATGATATCACACAGATGACACACTGCGAGCTACATGTCAAAGTTGTGAACATATAAATGAAGGTGGCGGTCGGTTATGCCTTACCAATTGGACCCACACCAACTTACCATTGTCGCACGGTTCCACAGGGCTACACTGTTGTCGGGGTGGATGAAATCATGCCCACCTTTCAAGGTTTGAAGCTTGACTACCCTGCAGGTGAAGGGGATGTGACTGAACTGGGAGAAGCAACAAACGTCACCATTCTATGGCGAAAGGAATGTATCGTGCTTCCAAATCACACGCCAAGGCCATCTTCGCCGCCGCCTCACCTGTCTCCAGCGAGGTCGTCGCCGCCGCGACAGCCGTCTTCGTCGCCTCACCCGGCTCCGTCGCCTCACCAATATCCAGCGCAGCCATCGCTGGCGCCTCAGGATAAAAAGCGTAAGCGTACCACCGCTACTCTGCGTAGTGGTAAGCGATCGCCGAAACGTAAACAAGAGCCTCTTCCAAAAGTACCAAAGGTTCCTCCCAAGAGAGCTTATGACTGTACTGAAGAGGAGACTACGACTATCGTGGATGCGGAAACGACAGTTTGCTGCTAAGTGAGGCGCCGAAAGGGCCGAGTTCCCAGACCAAAGAAGAAAAACCCGAGTGTTCCAAATGCTAAAGACTCTTCATCAACCCGAGCCAAAGTCACATCGACTATGAGCGTTCTATTCTCAAGTCACATGCACAACAAGCCTCAAGAGCAAGATCTTGATGCAAGCAGGAAATCTGTTGCCAGCTCGGAGAACAAGAAAACAGTCTGCGCCTCTCAAGGTGATTTCCCATACCAATGTGGGGTCGAGCAAATATGCGGCCGAAGAGCAGTATGATCCAGATGTAGTTGCACAATACGGAGAAGCTGCCGCTGCTCAAGGTATGAGTATTGCCCACTACTTATCCCAGTTCCAGTACTTCCCCGTGGATGAAGTAGCATTCAAATACCAGTACGACAAACCTCTCGTCAAATCTGAGGAGGTAAATAATCTTCCAACAAAAATGCGAAGATTGCATAACTGGTATATGCATGCCATAAAGGCCGGGGCTAACTGGATAATGCTGAGGGTTACAAAGAAAGCATTATGGGAAAGAAATAGATGACATAATATCCATTGAATTTGTTAAACTATTTCAATTATTCAATCAAGACGCCTTGGACAAATCGATCATCAGTGCCTATTGTCTGTAAGTACTAATTATGTAATTAATTTAGTCTCTAGCTATCTCACCTCGTTTATTGCATGTATATAATCATACTATAATGTGCAGAATGAAGATTCTCGAATGCAGCTAATCTCAAAACAAACCCCCAGGATACGGAGGATAATATCGTACACGCTAAGGTTTCAAGAAACTAGAAGGGAAATACTATTTCCTTACAACTTTGAGTGAGTGTTATTGTCTTGTATACACTTTCTATTTCGCTTACTCGACATTAAGTATATAATTGATTAGTTATGCATGCGCAGCTTCCACTATATTCTGTTAATCATTCAACCTGATAAAGGGCTTGTACTAGTCATGGACTCGAAACATAAACCCCTTGAGACGTGGAAGGACACGCAGACGCTTCTCCAGCGGTAATTCTAATCATTATGACACTATATCGGCAATGTTCGTGAATTTTATTGTATCAAGTAATTAATAACTTCTTTTATTCGTTTTCTTCGTCGGGCAGCGCTTGGAAACGGTTTACCAAGAAGGCTAGGGGTGTTTGGAAAGAGGAGCTTACATTTAAACCATTAGATGTAAGCACCACTAGCTATATATGCGCATCTTTTTTATTCTAGTTTTGATACCGTTATTATCATGCTTGATTATTATTTTGATTGAACTATGTTCTCGTAAAGTGCCTGACGCAGGGATTAGGGAACAATTTATGTGGATACTATGTTTGCGAGTTTATTCGTCAGACGTGCTGTGAGAAGGGGAGAATTTTAGAGCAACTTAACATACGTAAATAATATCTATAGTTTTTAATTACCATCAAACTGTGTTTAGTTTCATTCATATAGGTTGATTCCTTTTTTAAATCAGATCGAACGTCTACGGGACGGTCTTCTGTCAAAGGATCGCGTACGAGCAATTCAGGAGGAATTGGCGGGATTCTTGGATGCAGAAGTCCTAAACCCAAAAGAAGAATACTATTCGAGTGTGTATATCCAATAGGGATTGTATAAAGAGCTTATTTTGTATGTAGTGCATGAACTCCGTGTATCGAATATAATATGTTCGACATTTGGATCTATATTGTCATGATGATCTTGTGTAATATAATGGTTGCTTCATTGATGAGTGCAAAACACTAAATAAAAAACAAAACAACATAAATGAATTCTCTGCCGCGGCACAAAAAGTGGTCAAAATGCTGCCACGGCAAAAAAAGGTTGTCAGAATGAATTCTCAGCCGTGGCAGAGAAATGTGTTAGGATTATTAACACGAACCGGGACGGTTGCTCCCTCCCTCGCACTCAGCAGCGGCCACGCCAGACGCTTTGTCCGGTTGATGTAAGAACCGACTAAAGCTCGATTGCCGTCCGATTGAGAATCAAACTAAAGTTCTTACCAACCCATATTATAGGCGGTTTTTCCCATTGCTACCTCGGCTCCAGGGAAACCGTGGTGTTACCTGTACGTGCATGCTTGTAGAGCAAGTATGTGGATACGAAGCTAGTGTTTTCCATATATTGAAGTGCCGATCGATATGATTGACTACATTGTTGAGTGCGCGCGTCCAGAGGCGTCTATGAGTAGTGAACGCAAACGTGTTGCTTGCGCGTACCACACCACGAATTTCTTGCACACGGATGGATCGCACAACAATTATGAACCGGCAGGCAGATCATCATCTATCGAGTGGAGTGATTTCGCAACATCACTACTCAGCAGTGGCAAAATCGAGAAGCTTTCTAGTCAAGTGCCGGTGTATGATTGAGTTTGAGTGCGTCCGTCCATGCATGATTCGGCACATATGTTGCTTGCACGTCCTACTACTACCAAATTAAAATAAAAACATTTTTTCTTGCACACAAAAGCAGTATACATATTCCAGACAGTTCGGAGAGGGAAAAAAATGAACTTGTAGGTGGACCTCATACTAATAAATTCGTGACGCGGACTGCACACTTGCATGTTTCTCCATCTGTGTCCGGATAAGACGGAACAAACAATCGACCATCACACACGTGCGTGGGGTCGGCCCTTCATTTGGAACTCTCTCTGGTCCAAATCGAACAGTTCTTAGGCCTTGATTTTGGGCACACGATCGAGGCAATGCACACGTCTTCCGTGCAACAACAACAACAACAACAATAATAATAATAAAAACTACTTCCTCCGTTTTAAAATATAAGACGTTTTAGGTTTGTGAAGAAAATAAATCTAGATTTTTTTTAGTGTGTAGTTCATTTCACTTTGAAATGAACTACATACTAAAATAAGTCTAAATTCATTTTCTTCACAAACCTAAAACGTCTTATATTTTGGAACAGAGGGAGTGTGGGAAACGATCCATCCACGCTTGGGAAACGATGAGTGGGTACGGTACTCCTTTTTCTTAACTTGAATGGTTGGATATTTTGATACACATCTACCTCTGCAGAATGCAGAGACAAAAGAACAATTCCGGGAAAGAGACCAGCTATGTATGTGCTCCAAGAGTTGGCTAGATAGCGTGCATACCTGACAATGGCAGGAGATTTCTAAAATGCATCAGGATAATTATTTGTTAAACTGGTTGGACTACCAAGTACCAACCGATGAGGCGAGCACTTATCTGTGTTGTTGGTTGCTGCTATATTAGATATCCGTCGCATTGGTTTGGCTACTAGGTGAACCTTCCTCTTGTTGCAATTTCATTCGGCTGAGGTTCCTAACTCCTTCCGGCAGTCAATGGTCTATAATAAGTACATTCTCAATCTCCGTCTGCCGCCTCGTCTATGCGTGTATGGTGACCTGCCAACACCAACATGCATGGTCGCGTAGCACAAACTCGATCCAGAACCAGCAACTAGTAGCAACAATTATTATTCACCACCAGCAAGGCAACAAGGCTCTCTATGAGTTGAATTCCAGGGAACCGCTTCACTCGGATGGCCATTTTGTTAAGGATGGAGGCGATTGTGACGCTGCTAGAGAGTAAATGCTCTTTAGAATAAGTTTAGGGTGGGGCCGGAGGCTGCCTCTGCTACGTCTGCCGGAAACTCCCGGCAAATTTACTGCCTATTTGATTTGCAGGAGGAAAACACATGTTTACAATGTCATATCCACTCCAACTCTTACAGGATTTTGTGCAAAACAGTTTGTACGATTCCATCAAAATAAAATTATAAATGGACGTTAGATTTCCTGTAAAATGTCTAGTACAAAAGATTCCGTCGGGAAACAACCACCATAGAATTAAACATTTCTGAGCATTTAAATCCATCAAAACCAAATGTAAATCATTTGAACTCAATACGCCCTTACCAGACCAAGATTTGAACAGGTTAACACTACGTCGGAGGAATCACTCTAGTGCGAGATCACGATGTCCTTTCAAGCCGCATTTGGTACCCTGCATCAATTTTTCGCACCGGTCGGGCAATGCTGCGGTGGGCACTATTACACTCATCCGACCTCTGAGCCAACTTATGCAAGTTGTTTGATAGCCTGCAGTTGTGGTCGGTGCACCGGTTGGGAAAATAGGACGATGTATTTTGGTTTCATATACATTGGGCATTTGACCCATGTCATGCACTTTCCTCTTGTTTGGTTGACATAGAAACCAAGTTCTGGTCACCTTGCACTGTCTTATGGTGGTGAGCTTACCACGACCGGACTGCCAAGGAGGAAGAACACAAGCTAAAGAGGATGAACAACAAAGAGGCAAGAGCAACACAATCCTGATCCCCACAAACATGAACACCACAAGCATGATCCCCACAAGCATGAACACCACAAGCATGAATAACACAAGCATGATCAACACAAGCATGAACAACACAAGCAAAAGGGGATCACAGTTGAACATGAACAAATGAACACCCTTAAGCAGAAACATCACAAGTACGAATTAGTCTTAACAAGCATGATCGTCGCTAAAAGGGGATCACAGTTTACCATAACACCATGGTGTTAACCTAGCACCACATCAAAAGTGGGTGTCATCCTACCACCACCACAAGCAGTTCACCTTCTGCAGTACAATAAGGCGCACCTAAATTATAACATCTCAACATTAGAGCTTAGAAATAAGCTGAGCTCAGGTGTGTGCATTGCATTTATGTATAGAAAATCTGAATAAATTTCGTGCTTTTAATTAAAACTTGTCAAAGTGATGGAAGCTTCTATTAACTTGATGGAACTAAAGTAGATCATCAAGTTGAATGTGATAAGTTTCAATGTGACCTTTATTAAAACCTTATTTTGGGGTAAGGATAATTTGATCTAAGGGTAGATCAAATGTAATAAAACAAAGCCACATCACATTGTTTAAGGTTGAATACTTAATATTCTAAAATATTATACCAAGGTACTAATTACAACAAACCCTGAATAACAACTCAAGTATATAAACCAAGTGAGGAAATTCAATAACTACACCTTGATAAATATGCTTACCATAGTTATTCCCACCGTGAGCATCATGGTAGTTCCTAAACACTAACTTCTTATCACAAATGGAGTAGAAAGGATTACAAACCAGGACCATTCATCACATATCCTTATTATCATATTAATAGATGATATTCCTATTTAACTAAGTTCTAGTGTTAATCAATCATCAAAGTTGAGTGATCAATTATTGACCTAGCACTTATTGACTTTTAACCCTTAACCTATTATGTTGACCTTCCTAAATCCTTAAGTAAATTAATAAGGAGAAGGAAGTAGTTATGGTAGAGTGTGCCATCATCATTGGGATGAGACTCTTAGTGGAGATCAAACCATTTGATGTTGGAGGAGTTAACTAGAAGAAGCAGCTAAACCTAAGAGTTAAGCTAGTAATTAAGAAGTTATAAGAAAGTTAGTAATGATAGTGTATCAAAGAATAGTCTTGTTAAGCCAAATATGTATAACCTAAAGTAAACTTCATTAACCAGATAAAATCTATAAATTAAAGATACTAGGTGTAGTACAAGCATAGTACTTAGTTGAGGATAGATATGGACCAGACAATTAGAAGTCTAAGTCTAGTGTACTTAATGGATAGTGGTCATCATTTTCAATTCACTTGAGGATAATTGACTAGATGATGAAAAGTTGATATTAGTATTCCAAGACAGGTTAAACCTTAGTTAGTTAAGTCCTCTATCTTGATCATGAGAAGTCAAGCTAGTGTTTGATGAAGCATAGAACCTGAGTTGAATGGAGTAATTGAAGAAATGGTAATGTTAACTAAGTTAATACAAGAACAATCTTGTATTATAGGAAGTAGTACTATACCTCTTCTAGAGGATTGATATCACTTGCTACATCGTGAGGATTGTAATCTTGCAAGCCTTGGAAGTAGATGCTAGGAGAAATAAAAGAGTTAATGGATGGAATTAGAAATAACTACATTGATAGATTCATCAAGGGTAGCTAGGAAATGGAAGTTATGTAGTAAAAGTAAGGATGGAGGTTGAATAAGAAATAAGTGTGATACGTCGGAAACGTATCTATAATTTTTTATGCTCCATGCTTGTTTAGTATCTACTTTGCTTTGATTTGTCTACACTTTGAGGTGTTTTTATATCTTTTCTGGAAATAATCTATTAACAAGATGCCACAGTGTTAGTTGCCTATTTTCTTCTGTTTTTGGTTTCAGAAAGGCAGAAAATCAATATTCTCGGAATTAGACGGGACAAAAGCCAAAGTCAATATTTTACCGTGGGTGTCACATAACCATAAGGGGAGACGGAGAGGTGTCAGAGGGCCACCACACCCCCCCAGACGCGGGCTAGGGTGGACCCACGCCTGGGCAGGGTGTGGCCCCTCCGGCCGCCTCCCAGCCTCGCCTCTTCGCCTATAAGAAGCCCCCGATGTAGAAACCCTAGATAATCCATCATACTTCCAGAAAAACCTCCGTAGTGCCGCCACCACCGAAAGGGAGATTCGGGGGACAGAAAGTCTCTGTTCCGACACCTTTCTGGGACGGGGAAGTGCCCCCGGAGCCATCTCTATCGATCTCCATCGCCATCTTCATCACTGTTGCTGATTCCCATGATGAGGAGGGAGTAGTTCTTCCTTGAGGCTAAGGGCTCTACCGGTAGCTATGTGTTCATCTCTCTCTCTCTATGCATGGTCATATTGTGATCATGAGCTTTGTAATCAAGTAGATCTACCTTGCTACTCAAGTGCTTTAATAAATCTCTGCTCTCCTCATGTGTGTGAAAGTTACAACGTGCACGCCATGGTGGCACTTAGGCTTGAGTCTACATAAATACTCTTTATGCTTTAATAGATCTATGCTTTTCCCCACGTGTGTGAAAGTGACAGCGTGCATACCGTGTGTGGCACTTTGGCTAGATTGAATATTTGTTATGAGTTATATTTGGAGTTGGATGTCTCTATGAAATTGTCGTGTTTGTTGGAACCATCTAGCGCTCAAGGTGACAGTGTGGGGTTATCTAGATTGGGGAAGGCGGACTTTGAGGAGTGCTGTTATAGCCCTACCAATGATTGGAGTGTCCAACCGGAGAGTAGTTAAGAGTAGTATCATGAAGAGAGGATATTTATATGAGAGAGTGTTCACTAGTGAAAGTATGATCCCTAGGCCTTGTTTCTACTTATTGAAACACCGTTTGCATCTAGATCTATTGCATGTTTGCTTGCTTTAGTCTTTACCTCACCGTCAAGCTATTTTTCTGGCACCATTACCACTTGTATTTCACTATCTCTTCGCCAAACTAGTGCACCTATACACCTGACAAGTGTATTGGGTGTGTTGGGGATACAAGAGACTTCTTGTATCTTGATTGCAGGATTGCTTGAGAGGGAATACCTTTGACCACTTACTCCCTGAGTTCGATAAACCTTGGGTGATCCACTTAAGGGAAACTTGCTGCTGTTCTACAAACCGCTGCACTTGGAGGCCCAACAACTATCTACAAGAATGGAAGTGCGTAGACATCAAGCTATTTTCTGGCGCCGTTGCCGGGGAGGTAAGGTAAAAGGTACTCACATCCTCTTGGTGTGTGAGTGCTTGAAGTTATTGCCTTTAGATTCTGCAATGTTATGTTTTTGTTTCTTGTTTACACTAGTTAGGCTTAATGGAAAACAACAACAAAATTAGAGAGCTTTATAGTGTTTATCTTGAGCTAGGACATGAAGTGTTTGAAGAGAAAATTAAAAAACCTATGGAGCTTTATTTGCATGCTAATAGCAATGTTATTAGTATGAATTCTTTGGACACCATTATTGCTAATTCTATGGAAAAGTCTAAGCTTGGGGAAGCTAGTTTTGATGAAAATGATCTTTTTAGTCCCCCAGCTTTGGAAGATAGCTATTCTATTGCTTATGATGATACCAAACCTCCCATATATGATGATTACAATGATGATTGTGATATTTTCAGTCCACCTACTATTGAGGAGAAAATAAATTATGATTACAACATGCCTCCTATATTTGATGATTATGGTGATGTGAATAATAGTGATAGCTATTTTGTTGAATTTGCTCCCACTCCGATTAATAAGAATGACTATGCTTATGTGGAGAGTAATAATTATTTTATGCATGTGGCTCATGATAAGAATGTTTTATGTGATAGTTATATTGTTAATTTTATTCATGATGCTACTGAAAGTTATTATGAGAGAGGTAAACATGGTTTTATGCATCTCAAAAATATTAAGTCTCCCCTCTTTGTGTTGAAAGTCTTGAAGTTGCACTTGTTTTGCTTTCCTATGTTTTTTGCTTTGTGCTTTCATGACTTGTTTCTTTACAAGATTCCTATGCATAGGAAGTGGGTTAGAATTAAATGTGTTTTCAATTTGCTTCTTGATGCTCTCTTTTAATTCAATTCATATTTCTTATGTGAGCATCTTCTCAAACTATCAAGCCTAACTTAAAGGCATTAAAGAAAAGTACTTGTTGGGAGATAACCCAAGAGTTTTATTGAGTCTTGGAAGTTATTACTTCCCTAATGATGTCTCCTTATCCTTTTTGTTTGCTTTTTGTGCCAAGAATGACCTCTAATGAGAGGGAAGTAAGATTTGGGGAGTTGCTGTCCCGAAACAGATTTTTGTCCTCCACCATAAAAATTTGTGAGCAGTCTCTGTACGTCGGATTAAGCTGAAAATTTATGAATAAATCCCCCAGTATGTTAGCTAACTTTTGTTAGTTAAACACTTTTTTATTTGAGCAACAGAAGGTGTTTGAAAATTCGGTTTGTACCTGCTGGTCTGTTTTGATAGATTTGTGCCATTATTTGCATTTGCTTCTTATTGATTCCTTTTTGAGTTCTCTTTTGGGGAATTGAGATTTTTGAAGGAGTTACTACAATAGCTTGTGTTTTTAGTGAAAAGTCTTGTTGTTCCAAAGCTTTGCCTAAAGGTCTATTATCTTTTGAATACACTAATGTTGCTAATGAAGATTGTGTGAAGTTTTGTATGAAGGAAAATTTTTAGGTGTAGGGAAAGAATGATGTAATGAGATGAAGAATGGACAAAATCTCAAGCTTGGGGATGCCACCCCGTGTCACCCCAAGAAATATTAAAGAGGTACAAGCGTCAAAGCTTGGGGATGCCCAAGGCATCCCCTTCTTCATCAATAAAAATCTCAGGTCTTTATAGACACTTCGTTTTTATTGTTTCATGCACAAGTTGTGTTGTTCTTGGAGCGTATTAGTTTTCGTTTTTGGTTTTAGTTTGTTTAGTTT
Source organism: Avena longiglumis (assembly GCA_030063025.1). NCBI lineage: Eukaryota > Viridiplantae > Streptophyta > Magnoliopsida > Poales > Poaceae > Avena > Avena longiglumis. The sequence continues at coordinate 484,798,305 of CP125974.1, forward strand.
GCTTGAGTAAGTTGGTTGGATCACAACACACTTCTTTTGGAGAGAGATACACTCTGTTTTCATTGCCTAGAACACTCTAGTTTTCATTCTTATTGTCTTGTGAGTGTTCTCTTTTGCTAGCACTGAATTCAACCTTAGTTTTCTTGTGCTTTCGGCTTAGAACTTTTAGTTCTTCTTTGTGGATTTGTGAGACAAGCTCACTGATCTTTATTGATTATTATCTTTGTGAGTTGTTTCAAATAAGTTGTTTGGTGTTGGAAAAAAGTAGAAAGTTTCATGCTTATAGGGGTACAATAGGGAGTTTGTTTTGACTGTGGCTTAGACTTTATCATGTCATGCTAGATCTTGTTTTGACCTTATGCTTAGTGATTATTGTTGTAGCATGACTTGTTCCAAACAATTAGGATTGCTTAATGTGCCATGAAGGAATCATGTGTTGTTTTAGCATACAAAAGCATAGTATTGTGGTATTCTCCTTTGATGCTTTGTTTGGGTTGACTTGGAAAATGTCACAACATGTTATGACTGTGAACAAGTCACCATATCCTCTATGATCATTTAGTCCTTGACTTGTAGTACGACTCTATGCTTTGATTAGTAATGTTTTGTTGCTCTGCATGATTATGGTCATTATTGCTCTCTTAGTTGGTTGCTCCTAGTATTTTAGGTAGCCTCCACTTGTATGAGTAAGCTCTACTCATGCTTCCAACTCCCAAGAAACCAAGTTATTCCAAAGTGTTCACTATAAATTCCTATGCATGGTGTGTTACACCCTTCCAAGTATATTCTTGTTTTCAGCTATCTTCCAATTAAAAGTATTTTGTTATGTGAAAACTTAGTGATTAAATCCCTCACAAACTTGATGGAACACTTTATATTATTTGCCCCTAATAAACTTGAACCATTGTGTCGTCTATGTTGTATATGCTTGCACTTATACGTTGGAATTAGCAAAACAGTGCTGGCACGGGGAACGTTTTCAACATTGCACGTGTACTTTGTACTCAGTTGATATCATGCTATTTTGTCTATGGATGTCACCGGTGTGAAATAAAGAGGGAACTTGTAAGTCCATGGCGTTATGTATTTTGTGTTACAGAAACACCTAGGCCGCTAGCCTAAGCCATGCCTAATCATGGTGGAAACTTGCAACATCACCATAATGAGATATCTGTGAAGCATCCTCAATAAAAAGCTATACACATAGTAAATAAAAATATCGCTGAAATGCTCATTGTTTGCTTGCCTTTTCATTTTGGTTATGGGATAGCTCCTGTACCATGTGCAAGGGGTACCGCGTTGGCGGTTCTCTATGATACACATGTACTTACTATGACAAGAACTTACAGGTGACTGAAGTTGAGCAGCATGAGGTGTGGCCCTCGTATTCAAGGGACTTGAGATTGCCAACTTATACTTTGTCAAGCATATACTCCATAGTTTGTTCACTTTAACCTTAACCACTTCAAGATGCTTATGATAGGGGCAATGAGGGCTGAAAGCTAACAAGTACCATAATTTTTGGAAGCTCTTTTGGAAACTTGAAATCCCTGCTTCCCTTTATGAAAGGCCTTTCTTCCACCATTATTGGAGTCTCCACTTTCTACCTTTAGGCACCATTAAGAGAGCATAGTTGTCATTCTGTGTGCAGTGTCCCAAAACTTATTGATTGATGCATATTGTGATATTACTTGTTCTTGTGCTAATTGTTTCTAGTCACCCTTGTGAACTTTGAAGGTGTCCTATGCATCTATTTGCTACTCTATGAGGGAAAAGCTGAATGCCACTATGCCATGTTTTCTGTATGTGAAAAAAAAAGTTTTTCAAAGCATGTTATTCATGATCTTTGTTTGTAGCCTTTCATGGTGCATGCATAGTTACTATGTCCTATTGTTAGAACTCCATCTTTCATGCACATGTTTAGAGTTCTTTGATCCCAGCTGTCAATGCTTGCAAATGGTTTGATCTTGGTTTTGATGGTGCATGTCACCTCAAAAATTATTCTTTTATCACTTACCTACTCGAGGGCGAGCAGGGGTTAAGCTTAGGGATGCTTGATACGTCGGAAACGTATCTATAATTTTTGATGCTCCATGTTTGTTTAGTATCTACTTTGCTTTGCTTTGTCTACACTTTGAGGTGTTTTTATATCTTTTATGGAACTAACCTATTAACAAGATACCACAGTGCGAGTTGCGTGTTTTCTTCTGTTTTGGTTCCAGAAAGGCAGAAAATCAATATTCTCGGAATTGGACGAGACAAAAGCCAAAGTCGATATTTTACTGTGGGCGTCACAAAGCCAGAAGGAGAGACGGAGAGGTGCCAGAGGGCCACCACAACCCCTAGGCGCGGGCTAGGGTGGACCCACGCCTCGGCAGGGTGTGGCCCCTCCGGTCGCCTCCCAGCCTTGCCTCTTCGCCTATAAGAAGCCCCCGATGCAGAAACCCTAGATAATCCATCATACTTCCAGAAAAACCTCTGTAGCGCCGCCGCCACTAAAAGGGAGATTCGGGGGACAGAAAGTCTCTGTTCCGGCACCCTGCCGGGACGGGGAAGTTCCCTTGGAGCCATCTCTATCGATCTCCATCGCCATCTTCATCACCGTTGCTGATTCCCATGATGAGGAGGGAGTAGTTCTTCCTCGAGGCTAAGGGCTCTACCGGTAGCTATGTGTTCATCTCTCTATGCATGGTCATATTGTGATCATGAGCTTTGTAATCAAGTAGATCTACCTTTCTACTCAAGTGCTTTAATAAATCTCTGCTCTCCCCATGTGTGTGAAACTGATAGCGTGCATGCCATGGTGGCACTTAGGCTTGAGTGTACATAAATACTCTTTGTGATTTATAGATCTATGCTTTTCCCCACGTGTGTGAAAGTGATAGCGTGCATACCGTGTGTGTGGCACTTTGGCTAGATTGAATATTTTTTATGAGTTATATTTGGAGTTGGATGTCTCTATGAAATTGTGGTGTTTGTTGGAACCATCCAGCGCTCAAGGTGACAGTGTGGGGTTATCTAGATTGGGGAAGGCGGACTTTGAGGAGTGTTGTTATAGCCCTACCGATGATTAGAGTGTCCAACCGGAGAGTAGTTAAGAGTAGTACCATGAAGAGAGGATATTTATATGAGAGAGTGATCACTAGTGAAAGTATGATCCCTAGGCCTTGTTTCTAAACATTGAAACACCGTTTACATCTAGATCTGTTACATGTTTGCTTGATTTAGTCTTTACCTCACCATCAACCTATTTTCTGGAACTGTTACCACTTGTATTGTACTATCTCTTTGCTGAACTAGTGCACCTATACACCTGACAAGTGTATTGGGTGTATTGGGGACACAAGAGACTTCTTGTATCTTGATTTCAGGATTGATTGAGAGGGAATACCTTTGACCACTTCCTCCCTGAGTTCGATAAACCTTGGGTGATCCACTTAAGGTAAACTTGCTGCTGTTCTACAAACCTCTGCACTTGGAGGCCCAACAACTGTCTACAAGAATAGAAGTGCGTAGACATCAAAGTGACATGACCATGTCATCATATGGTGATGGATATGGTGGAGTCAGATAAGATGATTGACTTATTTAGGAATTGATCGTTGTGAATGAGATGAGATAAATATACATAGTATATTTAGGAAGGAATTTCTTAACTAAAGACAAGCTTAGTAAAGTATTGAGGATAGGAATTCTTGAGAAACCTTTCACCAAGATTATACAAGCCATGACAAGTCCCATGTCATACTCTTTATTCAAAACCCTAGAATAAAGTTGGTAGTGGAACCAATTCCTATGTCTAGATAGATGTTGAATAATATTTATCAGTTGAGTGTGTATTAATGAAATCCTTGTCTACCTTATTATCTTAAACCCTAATAACAACCTAGTCTCATGAACCATCAAGATCGCATCAGGAAGTAATCTCCACATCTCACTCCAAGTTGAGGTATCAACCATAATCATAAATTGGGCAGTAGTGTCCTTAAACCTTGATCTTTAGCACTATTCACAAATAAGCATAAGGAGAATGAATCCTATAGAGCTCATGGTAAATGATTATAGATTAAAGCCTTAAAACAATACTAAATGACAATCAAAATACCTTTATTACTTAGGGAAAATTTGATACAAATCTCACATATATTTTATTTATATATATTAATGAGACAATTTCTCTAATCCATTGTTCTAACCACTCATGCCATATGAGCATGGAATAAATGTGGATAGTATATTATAAACCACAACATTTAATGCATTATAAAGTATATAAATCAATTGTTATATGATGACTTATACATAAAAAGATTCTATGACTATAATGAATCATCTTAAGACTTTGAAATTACAGTTATCAAAGTTAAAATAATATCATTTTTATAAGACCTTTATATAAGAAGTAAGTGACGAGGTTTAATCTCGTCAATGCCCATTGTTATGGACTTGGGTTTTGGAGAAGATGGGGATGCTGGAGATCGTGGCACGGTTAACAGACAAGCAACCAGGGGACACGAGATTTACCCAGGTTCAGGCCCCCGGAGGGAAAACCCAACTCATGCTTGTCTGCTCTTTGATTACGGCAGAACCGAAGGTTACAGGGTGAGCAGATTCGATCTGGCGTGGATGCGTGTGCGAAAGTATGAGTCGAGTTGCCCTAGGACGTGCCCTCCTGGCCTTTATATAGACTTAGGCAGGTCCCGGGCGTAGTCCTAGTCGGTTACAAGTTCTAGGGTTTTACCCCTTTGAATTTCCTATCTCCTCTAGTCTTTCTCTCCAAGGATCCGAAGGCGTCATGGGCCTTGGCCACCCGAAAATCTTCATGGGCCAGCGTATATCTGCTATGGGCCTTCCTTGGGCTGGACCAGGTATGCTGAAGTTATGTACCCGTAGGGTATAACCATGTCAGTAGCCCCCGAGTGTTTAGTCGAATCGTAGATTCGGCTGAGGACTCTTCCATCCTTCAGGAACAGCTATATGTTAATAGCATATGTGTGTAGGGATTGTTGATGCGTGAGCCTGACTCACCCGACGGATCAGGGTCAGTTAACTGTATTAGGACGAAACAACACGATCTTCTTCAGGTTCGGGTCCCTTAACCCGGGCCTGGAACATATGCTGGCGTAATTCAACTCAGGCCGCGGAGGACTTACAGGAGTGGAATTCCAGTGATTTTAATTGGCGTACCCAACGCGTCCGTCGGGATTTTGCATCGTACCTGCTGGTACGGATTCACACTAGCAGAGCGCAGTCAGGTGCGTTGCCAGGCCATCAGATGATATCTGTAGGTCTTATCTTTGCGTCGCAGACGCAGCATCCGAACATTTATCACCTCGGAGGTGCTTCGGGTGGCCAAGGAGATTGCTGCTCACTTAGCGTTTTGTTGGAGGCAGAGTTGCCAAAAAGTTTTTGCGTGCTGATCCGAAAGATCGCAGTCGAAGATTTCATAGGGTGCGCGACCAGCGCTCCCTATGGGAGTAGCCCCCAAGTGTCTGTTCGAGTCGTAGACTCGGACGGAGACTTTTAGTTCAAGCATTGTTTCAATCATTAGGTCCGCAGGACTCGAAAATTTTCGGATGCTTAAATCCATCCTCCCTATGGAAGTAGCCCCCGAGTCCGTAGTGGAGTCGTAGACTCGACGTAGGACTCAGAGAAGTAATTTTGTCTTTGTTTGTCTGTCGGGTGCGCGTCCAGCGCTCCTGATAGGAGTAGCCCCCAAGTATTTAGTCGAATCGTAGATTCGAGTGAGTACTTTTAGCTGTGGAGCCGAAGTGGTGCTAGTGTAGCTTTTGATGACGTCAGTGCTTACGATCGATGACCTCAAGCGTCTGCTACGCCAGAGATGACTTGACTAGACGAAGTGTGGGTCCCACTTGCTGACTTTGAATTGACCGGTCACGCGGGGCGTGGAGATGATTACGGCGCCTCCTCGATTTCCACGCGTAGTGGACGGCGTGGTAACGACGGTTCGTTGTGGTGTTGACACGTGTACGGCCATATCTACCGTTGGCGTTAGGTCTTCTCGATGGACGGCCAGCATGCGTCGCCGTTATAATCAGGTGAAATCGTGGTTTGTTTTTCATCGCACTTTCATCATCGTTGCTGCCTCCTTGTTCTTGAGCGATTCTTGCTGCGCGCGGAGCTTTCCTTCCACATTTCCTTCGTTCTTTCTGCGTTGTATCGCCACCACCGCTGCAGCGCCATGGGGAAAACAAAGAAGTCCTCATCTGCGGTTGGGACCAGCGCCGCCGGAGGCAAGAAGAGCACCGCCGCTGCTCGCGTCACCGATGGTGGCTGGCGGCGATCAGAGACGCGGGAGAGTGATCTCCGCAAACTGCGCGTGTGGAGCCTGATCCCGCAAGACACGACGGCCGTGAGACTCCCCGGCAATGAGGTAATCCCCCGTCCCCCCTCTGGGTATAGGGTTATGTTTGTTGCCTTCATCTTGCGTGGGTTTTCGTATCCAGTCCATGACTTCCTTCGTGGACTGCTCTTTTTCTATGGGGTTCAACTCCATCATCTTTCTCCCAACTCCCTTCTCCACATTGCGTGCTTTATCACACTTTGCGAGTGTTGGCTTGGCATTGAGCCGCACTTTGGCCTCTTCCGGAAGCTTTATTCCGTGAAGAGGCAGTCTGGTTCGGATGGTGTGTATCGCATTGGGGGTTTCATCATCTCTCTCAGTCCCAATGTCCAATTCTTTTCCTTTTCCATGTCCGAATCTGTCCAGTACTAGCGGAGGAAATGGTTTTACATCCGTGACTCCGTACTGCCTGGGCAAGATTTTGGTCTCGTTCCTTTTGACCCCTCCCAACTGATTGAGAAGAAAAGATCCTGGAAAAACCAAATCTTAGACGGTGAGGTGGCGGAGATAGAGGCCCTGTACCGTCGGGTGGAGGATCTCCAACTGATTCCTGAGAAGGAGGTGAACGGTGTCGACGTCATCCGGACGTTTCTTGAGCGTCGGGTGCAGCCTCTCCAAGCGAGGGCACATCCAATGTTTCTTTACTCTGGGCGCCGTGATCCGACGAGGGTTTCGAGTGAGAAAATCTCCGAGGTGGAACTTGACAAGGCTCTTCGGGCGCTGTTGAAGTTCAAGGCCGACGAAGAAATCCCGGGAAGTCGCAGACTCCTCCCTTTTCTTCGACATTGGTCGTACCGAAGGTGTAGATTTGCGCACGTAGTGCTCCCCTTTTGTTTTTGTCAGCTGTGTATTTTTTCCTTTGTGTTCTAACAAAGTTCCTTGTCTTTTTGCAGAGCTTCAAAGTGCCGGGCATGTCACCACCGTTGCCCGAAAGGTATCCGAATGCCCCGGATAATGAAGTGGTGGACTCCGTGTCCGAGCTACCGTCAGCTCGATCTCCAGCAGAGGATGCCGACGAGTCGAGTGAGGACCATTCGCGCAAGCGATCACGGAGCTCCAGCGAGTCTTCGGATGCCTCGACTCCTCCGACTCCCAGAAATCCTCTGGGTCTTGAGCGTCATGATGATGTTCATGGAGGTTCTTCCTCTCCCCTTCCTGCCATTCCTGTGCGGGCTGTTGCTCCGCCCCCGCCCGCAAAGCGGAGGAAGGAAGAAAAGAAGGAGGAGAATAAGGAAGAAAAGAAGGAAGAGAAGAGAGCCCGAAGGGCTTCTCCTATCTTCGATCTGAGCGCGTTGGGCTCGTAAGTTTTCTTGTTGCCATTGTTGTCCTTTTTCCTTGATGGTGTGTGCATGTGTGTTGATTGGCTTCGTATGCAGGCAATCCTCCGACGGCTCCAGTGATGGTGGGCGGGAGATGATGGGGGAGTCGAACATTGCGTCGCCTCCTCCTCAGACGGTGGCGACTTCGGGTGACGTTGCGCCAGTTCCTCCTGTGCGGAGAGGTGGTTGCGCCCAATGAATTTCGCAGCGGGCTTCGTCGCCTTGAGCACGTAAGTTTCTTCTGATCTTGATCTGGGAGCCCCCGAGTGTCTTCTTCGTATGCCGATTTTTTATGCTTCTTTTTGTTGGGCGTAGCCCCAAGTCCTATTCTTCTTGCTATTGCTGTTCGCATCCTTTTGTCCAAGAGGCCAAGCGGCTGGTGGAGGAACGCATGAAGCTGGAGGCGAAACTGCGGCAGCTTCAAGGTATTCGTCTGCCTTGTAGTACTTCTCTTGCTTATCCTTGTCTTGTTTTTTGACGCTTGCTTGTTGTAAATGCAGAGGAGCATAACGACTCTCTCCGTGAGGTCGACGCTCTGAAGAAGAGCCTTGACCAATCGGAGCAGAAGACCGAAACTGCCGCTGGCGCAAAAGAGCGCCTTGAGCTGAAGCTGACGAAGGCAGCCGAAGCGAAAGAGCGTCTGCTGCAGGAGGCCGCAGATCGTGAGGAGCAGCTGGCCACCGTTGCGGCTGCTCGTGAAAAAGGGGTGGCGGATAAGCTCATGGCTGCTGCCAAGGCTATTTCGGGTGAGTACAAACTTTTGTACTTGTTTCTTTTTCTACGGATCTTCTTCTGTGTTGCTTTTCTTCATGTTTTCTTCTTTTTTTGTCTCAGATGCCGCAGGCATCGAGTTCGATCTGGTGCTCGGAGCACGGAGTGCTCAGATGATGCCACAGAGCGGTCAAGACCGCTAAAGACCGTCGTCAACTCCCTTGCCAAGGCGAGAGGTCCTTGGTCGCTTCTACCAGAGCTCTTCCCAAGGGCGCACCTGAAGTTGTGGATGCCCTGGCAGAGGCTCACCGGTTACCGCAGCAGCGCCTGCGCAAGGTATGGGCATCGGCGCGGCTGGCTGGCGATGGCCATGGCGTCTGGGCGGAGGACCTGCCCAGACATTTCTCGGATGCCTACGGCTGCGGATGGATCCGAGGTAGCTTTCGCCGCCTACTCCGCTCGCTGCAGACGATATGGGCCCAAGATCATAGACTTGCTGTCTGAGTACGCACTGCGGCAGCAGGGCGAGGCCAAAGCTAGGCAGTCTGGTTCTAAGGCGACTCAGTGTCCTGCACCTGAGGCATAGTAGACGTAGGGTAGTTTGGAGTCTTCTTTTGTTTGTAAATATCTTTTGTAGTACCATCCTTGTGCCACGTAGTGGCCTTATATATTTTAATGAATTCCTCCGAGTTGTGCTCTATCCTTGCTGAATGTCTGTGTGCCTTCTTTTTTCTGCTGCTATAGGTTCCTTCGGGTGCTGACCCAGTTGACACTTCATCCGAAAGGCCCTTGCGAGCATCATTGGATGATTCCTCGCAGCTCGCTTTTCTTTGAGATTGCGTGCGCAACTTGGAGAGGGATTTTCTTGGGTTACGCGGTCGCGCTGACGTTTGCAAATCCAAAACAGACCGTGGTGCAGCCATAGAGGAGTATTTGATGGCGGAGCTGGGTCGGCTGTCCGAGCAGCTGCAATGTAAGTTGGTCTTTCTTTCGGGTTGTAGATGAGTTCTTCGGGTGAGCCTGGTGGCCTTACTCTTGTTTTGTGCGGTTGTCGCAGGTGCCAATCTTGCTCCGAGGGAAGAAAAGGAGCGTATTGCCGTTCGAGTCAATTGCTTGACTCAACAGGACATGGAGGCCGGCGTCCTCTTCTGGATGGATCGTGATCGCGACATAGTTCTGGCGACGGTGCAGGATCGCGTCTACCAGGTTTCGCGGGTGCTCCGCCAGGTGCAGACATCGCTTTCCTCGGTGCTGCACGTCATGTTTTCATTGGATGCCGTGCCAACGACCCTTGCAGGTCTTCTGACGAAGTTTCGGAGTGCCGGCAATGTCAAGGAGCTGGTGCGGCAGCAGCTCGTTGCAGGGGTGAAGGTTGCCTTGTCTCTTGTGAGGGTGCACCGCCCTGATGTAGATTTGGCTGCTGTGGCGACTGGGCCACCTCCTCGACCAGATGGTGGCGAGTGGAACATGCGTCCGCATTACGCGGCTGTAAGGCAGTATGCCGAACAGGTTGTAGATTTGTTTGAGCAGCGTGCTCAGGTTATTCTTCAGAATAGGTAGGACCTGAAAATAAACAGATAGATGTAAAATTTGTATATTGCGGCTGGGCGTGTATGTGCCCTTTGTTGTAAAGGTTTACTTGTTTGTGAGCACGTAGTGCTTTGATTGAGTACGTGCCCTTTTCGTTTGCCTGACGTAGTCAGCTACTCAGGTGTACACGTTTGGTCCTCAGTCGATGAAATCGTGAGGTGGGGGGAGCCCCCAAGTGCGTATGTAGCATGTAGTAAAATTGCAGAAAATGGTCAACCGAAGGTTGGGGGCGAGACACTTAGCTTTATTTATGTCGTAATGGAGAAGGTACATGGTTCGGCTGAGTAGCCTTGGCTGAAAGCCTTATTGAAAATAAAAGGGGGGTAGGTTGCTACGGGTAGAATCGAGACGTTCCACAGGTTGGAGTATGCGACTCCAGACTCCACGTGCTTGAGGCGATAGGCGCCACCTGGGATGACCTCGGTGATGGCGTATGGTCCTTCCCATGGCGAATCGAGTTTGTTCGGTCGCTTTTGCTTGAGTCGCAAGACGAGGTCTCCTTCGACGAAGGACCTTGGGCGCAGCCGACGGCTGTGATAGTTGCGGAGACTCTGCTGGTACACCGCTGATCTAGCTGCTGCTATATCCCGTGCCTCGTCGAGTGTGTCGACGGCATTTTCGAGTGCAACCGTGGATTCGGCTTCGCTGTAAGCGACGACTCGTGGAGCCTGGTGGTGTACTTCGGCTGGTAGCACTGCCTCGGCTCCGTGCACCATGAAGAACGGTGTGCAGACGGCGGAGCTGTTTGGCGTAGTCCGTAAGCTCCGCAGGACAGACGGTAGCTCTTTCGTCCAGTTTCCAGCTTTGTGCTCGAGTGAGCTCATGAGGCGCTTCTTGATGCCAGCGCCGATTAGGCCGTTGGCCTTTTCCACTTGCCCGTTTGTTTGCGGGTGTGCCACTGAGGCGTATGTGATATTGATCTTGAGGCCTTCGCAGAAGTCCTGGAATTCTTCGGAGATGAAGTTTGATCCGTTGTCGGTGATGATGCTGTGCGGTACGCCAAACCTGTAGACAATGGATTCGAAGAACTTGGTGAATTTGTCGACTGCGACCAGGAGGAAGACGTGTCCTCCCTTCGAGGATTTTGGCAGTTTGCCGATCATGTCAAGGCCCCATTGGGCAAAAGGCCAGGCTATGGGTATGGGTCGAAGTTCGGACCCAGGTGCGTGCGGTTTTTCGGCGAATCGTTGGCACCCGTTGCATCTTCGGACGATGTCCTTCGCGTCGCTCATGGCCGTTGGCCAGTAGAATCCTGCTCGCAGAGCTTTGGCGACGAGGGAGAGACTGCCTGCATGGTGGCCGCAGATGCCCTCATGGATATCTTGGAGTATGGCCTTACCGTCGTCGATGGTGACGCACCGTTGTAGTACACCCGTAATGTTGCGTTTGTACAGCTCGCCGTTGATGATGGTGAAGGCTTTTGACCGACGAGATATGCGCCGGGCATCTGTCGGGCTGTCAGGTAATTCTCCGTTTATCAGGAACTGGAGGTATGGACGTGTCCAAGTTTCTTCGACTGCCATGACCTGCATCAGGTTGACCATGGCAACTTCGGTATCCAACTTTTCGGGTCCTTCATGACCTTCGGGTAGCGTAGCCCCCGATTGTTCCGCTTCTTCGGGTGATCCCTTGGGGAATTTCCGCTTGATGGATGGTACGCAGATATGTTCGAGGAACACACCTGGTGGTACCTTTGCACAGGTGGAGCCGATGTTGGTGAGTCTATCGGCCTCCTCGTTGCTCTCTCTTCCAACGTGCCGAAGTTCGCAGCCGTCGAATTCTCCTTCGAGTGCGTTGTATAGCGCGCGGTACGCGATCATGTTTTCGGCGTGTGCGTCGCACTCATTCATCGTCTGCTGTACGACAAGGTTGGAGTCACCGTAGATGACCAGGCGTGTTGTGCCGCATATTTTTGCCATCTTCATGCCATGGATGAGGGCTTCGTATTCGGCCTCGTTGTTGGAGGCTCTGAATTTCATCCGAAGAATGTACTTCATCTTGTCACCTTGTAGGGAGGTCAGTATGACTCCTGCCCCTGCTCCGGCTTCACGCTTGGAGCCGTCGAAATGCATTGTCCAGGACTGCGACATATCTGGGGTGTCAGGCAGCTGCAGCTCCATCCAGTGTACCAGGAAGTCCGGAAGGACATGGGATTTGATTGCATGTCGCTTCTCGTAGACGATGTCCAGGGGTGATAGTTCAATGCCCCCACAGGGCCACGCGTCCTGTGGCCTCTGGGTTATTCAGGATGCTGTTTAGGGGTGCCTCGTTGACGACCATCACCTGATGCTCCTGGAAGTAGTGGCTCAGTCGTCGAGGCGTCATGAACACGCCGTAGGCCACGGTAGTCTGGTACCGCTCTTTTGTTGGAGTGAGGACCTCGCTGAGGTAGTAAATTGGGCGTTGTACCCCGTGGGTCTTGCCTTCTTCGGGTCGTTCGACCACGAGTACTGTGCTGACCACCTGGTGCGTGGCTGCTATGTACAGCAGCAGGGGCTCGCGTTCTTTTGGCGTGACCAAAACGGGCGAGGTGGAGAGGAGCCGCTTGAGGATTTCGAATGCGTCGTTGGCTTCTGGTGTCCACTCGAACTTGTCTGCCTTGCACAGCAGCTGGTAAAATGGTCGGGCCTTCTCGCCCATGCAGCTGATGAACCTGCTTAGTGCCGCTACTCGCCCTGCGAGCTGCTGAACGCCCTTGAGGTTTTTCGGCTTCTCCATTGTCATGATAGCTTTGATTTTCTTCGGGTTCGCTTCGATCCCTCGTTGAGAGATGAAGTACCCGAGCAGCTGACCCGAGGGGCCTTGAAGCGCTTTTCTGGATTGAGCTTGATCTGTGGCGATCAAGGTTGTCGAACGTCTCGCAGAGATCGCCGATAAGTGTTCTTGCCTCCTTGGTTTTATGACTATGTCGACATAGACTTGGACGTTATGACCGATCTGGTCCTTGAGGCGAACGCATGCATCGCTGATACGTGGCACCCGCGTTCTTTAGCCCGAAGGGCATTGTGTTGTAGCAGAATACTCCGAATGGTGTGATGAACGCCGTCTTCTCTTGATCTTCGACCTTGAGTCGAATCTGGTTATAGCCTGAGTAGGCGTCGAGGAAGGAGAGCTTCTCACAACCTGCAGTCGAATCGATGATCTGGTCGATATGAGGAAGATGGAAGTGGTCCTTTGGGCGGTGTTTATTTAGTGACGTGAAGTCCACGCACATCCGCAGGATGTCCGTGTCCTTCTTCGGGACCATCACCGTATTTGCCAGCCACTCGCTTTCCTTGATTTCCCGGATGAAGTCTGCTGCGAGTAATCTGTTGATCTCCTTGCCGATAGCTTCGGCTCGTGGCTCCGACAGTCTTCGGATAGACTGCTTGACTGGCTTGGTGTCTGGGAATACATTGAGTGCGTGCTCGGCGAATTCACAGGAACTCTGGCATGTCCGCGAGACACCGGTAATATTTCCCAGCGCTCACGGAGGAATTCGACGAGCGCACCTTCCTATGTTGTGCTGAGGTCATTGGCGATCAGCGCCATCTTGGAGGCGTCTGTCGGATGGACCTGCACTTTCTTGGTGTTGATGGTGGAGTCGAAGGACATGTCGGGTGCGTTCTGCCTTGTGACTGGGGGTAGCCCATTGTCCGTCACCTCGCGGAGCCTTACGAGCTCATCTTGCATGCCGAAGGACTGGGAGATTTTGTTGAAATCCCTGTCGCATTGGTCCGATCGGGTGAAGCTCCCGTGGATTGTGATGACGCCCCTTGGTCCTGGCATCTTGAGTAGTAGGTATGCGTAGTGTGGGACGGCCAGGAACCTTGCGAATGCTACACGTCCCAGGATGGCATGGTATTGCGACGGCCAGTCCACCACTTCGAATTCTAGGCGCTCCTGCTAAAAGTTGTCCGGCTTCCCGAAGATGACGTCAAGCCCTATTTTGCCCAGGGGGAAGATGCCCTTCCCTGGGACAATGCCGTGGAACGTTGTGTCTGATTGTTCCAAGCTGCATTGCAGGATCCGCATAGCTGCTAGAGTGCTTGCGATCATTAGGTTGATGCCGCTGCCACCGTCCATGAAGACGCGACTCATCTCGAAGCCTCCGATCTGCGCCTCCAGCACCAGGGCAGCATGACCTGGGTGAGGGATCTGGCAAGGGTGATCCGCGCGAGTGAATGTGAGGCAGGACTCCGATCTGCTGAGGTACTCAGGGATTGCAGGCGGAGTTGCCACGGCCAAGTTGATTTGTCGGGTGATTTTTTTCTGCACCCTATTTGTGGGGCGTCCCTTCTGTATCATATTGAGTGCTCCTTTTGGTGGGGGGTATGGTACCCCGGCGTTGTTTTGCGCTGGTGCGACTGGTTGGTTTTGGCCTCCAATAGGCGGCGGTGGAGGAGCTCCGTGTGCTATTTCACCTGGCGCAGGTGTGTTTCCGAACGCAGGTGGAGCTTGTTGCCTCATCGCATCATGCCTTGAGTTTACGGAACTCGCGGCAGTCCTTGAGCATGTGGCTGGCTTTCTTTTTGCCGTCTTGTTTGTCGATGTAGAAGTGGATGGTGCATGGACCCGAAAGTTTGTCGAATCTTTGAGGTCCGTTGTCATGATCATGGCGTTACGCAGCTGCGTTGGTCGTCCGTTGTCGCGGAAGTTTCCGTTGCGGTATCCTCCGCTGTTGCGGCTGTTGTCGTTGCGGCGGTCGGCGTAGCCGGCCGCGACCATGTCGGGTCCGTCACGGTCCTCGTAGACGCACGATCTCCTCTTGCTGCGGCGTTCGCGTCTTCGGCCGTAGTCGTCCTCTTCATCTGATTGCGATCGCTGGATGCAATCTTCGCCGTCTGCCCAACTGTTGGCGATTTCCATGAGGTGATCGAGTGTCTTGGGCTTTACACGCCCAAGTTCCTCCTTGAAGTCTTGGCGCTTGACGCCGTCCCTGAAGGCGTCGATGGCCCTCTCTTCGGAGATGTGTGTTGTGGAGTTTTTGGTCGTAGACCAGCGTAGTATGTACGAGCGAATAGATTCACCCGTTCTTTGAGTGCAGGCTCGCAATTCTTCGATTGAGGCGGGCCTCTTACTGGTGCCTTCGAAGTTTCGGATGAAGCTGTAAGCGAGCTCCTCCCAGCTTTGGATGGATCCTGATGATAGGCTGCTAAGCCAGACCCGCGCTGCGCCTGTTAGCTGCAGCTGAAGGCATTGCATGGCGGTTTCTTTGTTGCCTCCATGAAGCTTGACGGATGACAGATGGTCGCTGAGCCGGGACTTTGGATCTTGCGTGTCGTTGAACTTCGGAGTATCCGAAGGAAGCTTGAAGTTGCATGGCATCTGTGTTCGCCGAACGGATCTGCTGAAGCATCGAGCCCCGCAGAGTTCTCCTTCGTCTTCATCCATCTCAGATTCAGACGAGCATGCGCGTTTGGCGCGTGCTTTGTCGATCTTGTGCTGTGTAAGCTTGTCTCTGGCGTCGTAGTCGCTTTTGTGGCGATTGGAGATCTTCTTCCTTCGAGGAAGATCATGCTCCTCTTCCTCTTCGGGTGAGGGTGTGGGGCTCCGGTCGCGCCTGGCCGGAGCTTTCTTCTTCGGCTCCGTAGGAGCGTCTTCGTGGAGCGCAGATCCGATTAGTCCTAGTCCGGTGAGTGCGGACTTATGCATGGCCCTTTTCGGGTCCCCCTCCGGAGGTAGGTGAGCCGCGAGATACGCAGTGCCTGCCATGATCGCAGCTTGTGGCGTCTTCGGGATGATGTTGTCATCAGCGTCCATATCCATGAACGATGTATGGAGAGTTCGGGTCACGTCACGCCGTTCCTTCGGGTCCATGTTTTCCACCCGAGAGCGGTGTTTGTTTCCCTGGTTTCTGTTTGTGCTAGAGCCGGGTTCCATGGCGGAGAGCGCAGCTCGTCGCGCACTGGACTCAGAGGCTGCTTGCTTGCGTTTGTCGAGTGTCTTCTGCATCTCGACTTGCTTCTTGTGCTCCTCGATGAGGAGGTAGTGGTATGCCCTCAGCAGATCACGTGGGGAGTCCAGAGGTAGGACTATTTCGCCCGCGACGGCGCGGCGTGCTTCGACCCATCCTTCTTTGCTAAGTTGGATGAGGTGGCCGCCGTTTTCCCCGTTATCGCCGTTTCCACCGTTTTTCGTTTACATCTGCGGGTTGGGGTTGGGCGGGTTAGGCGTTCCTCGTCGGTTTGGATGATCGCGGCACGATAGCGCTGCAGATTGGTTAATCTGCCGCAGCTTTCGGATCCGGAACCGTAGGTCCCTTCATCCGAAGGTGGATCGCACAGATCGGAGTTGCAGCTGCAGCTGCCGTAGAACTCATCTGTTGATGGTGACGTGCGTAGCACGGGGTGTGGAGCCCACGAAGCGGGCCTAATTGACGGCACGGGCACCCGCTCAGGGAGGCGGAGGGTGCCAGTTTGTCCCACCTGGAAGCAGAAGCTTCCGAACAAAATTTCGAGTCCGTCGCCTACGGGCTCGAAATCCTTCAGGGTGGCTGGCGAGTGGGCGGTGAAGTCGAAAGCGCCGAAGAGGAGGTGATTCTCCGTCGCCGCGGAGTTGTAGATCGATCAGGTCGGAACCGTCACGACCGCACAATCAGCAGCCCCAATTCCCACAGACGGCGCCAATTGACGAGGTTTAATCTCGTCAATTCCCATTGTTATGGACTTGGGTTTTGGAGAAGATGGGGATGCTGGAGATCGTGGCACGGTTAACAGACAAGCAACCAGGGGACACGAGATTTACCCAGGTTCAGGCCCCCGGAGGGAAAACCCTACTCCTGCTTGTGCGCTCTTTGATTACGGTGAACGAAGGTTCTGAGGTGCACAGATTCGATCTGGCGTGGATGCGTGTGCGAAAGTATGAGTCGAGTTGCCCTAGGACGTGCCCTCCTGGCCTTTATATAGACTTAGGCAGGTCCCAGGCGTAGTCCTAGTCGGTTACAAGTTCTAGGGTTTTACCCCTTTGAATTTCCTATCTCCTCTAGTCTTGCTCTCCAAGGATCCGAAGGCGTCATGGGCCTTGGCCACCCGAAAATCTTCATGGGCCAACGTATATCTGTTGTGGGCCTTCCTTGGGCTGGACCAGGTATGCTGAAGTTATGTACCCGTAGGGTATAACCATGTCAGTAAGTCCCTAAAACCCTAATTCATATTGATATTTTCTAATGAAAAGAACCCTTCATATAATTATGCATTTTGCAAACACAACTAGTAATGTAGAAAGAATTGATTATAATTGATCTTCATAATATTCTCCATAACTTATAAAAATTCTAGATATTTTAAACCTTAAGAAATTCATATTTTAAAAGGTTTTGTAAAAATAGAAAATGGTAAAAGAATTAGAGAAGGAAAAGAAAAGGAACATCCAGCAGCCTCGGCCCATGGCCCAGAACCCTTCATCACTATATATCGTCGCGTGAGTACTCTCAACATTCCGCTCACTCCTCTACAGCCTAGTATCAGCCTAGCCCAACGTACCCTTTCGTCTAGTCTATCATTGTCGTCCACCTCACGCTCGGCGACCGAAGCAGCTCAATGTCGATAGCGCCATCGTCTCCGTGCCAAGATCCTCGCCACAGTCGCGAGGAGGGGGATAAGACCTTCCCGAGGCCTTCCTCTCTCATCCTCATCCATTCACTCCCTTCCTCGCGATCTCTCTCTCTCTCTCTCTCTGATTCTTCTCCCCACCGAAACCCTAGCCACAGCCTTCGGTGAGAGCCGACGTTTTCGTCCACCCCTTTCCCAGCTACGGTCACCATCATGCTCCTGGTGCTCGTCTCGGTCATTTGCCCCATCTTGCGCAAGAAGGAGTGGCTTCAGTCACCTGAATCGTTACCTCCATCTCCGGCGCCGGCGACCGTCGTTGTCATCAATTCCGGTCAAGCCTAGCCTCAGCAACTCCTCCGCTTCAATCCTGGTAATCCAGCAGTGCTCAGGCACCACTTCAACATCTTCCTCTTGCCCTAAAACGATCTGCCATGGTACTGCGCAGTCCGCCGCCGCAGTAGCTAGCTTTCTTTTTTGCTCCGGCGACCATTTGCTAGTGGCACTGCCACTATTAGGTTCACCGCGTGACGCTCGTTCGAACTAGGCTAACTGCGCTTGCTATCGCGTCGTAGATCGTCGTCGGCGACCACTAACTAGCGGTGGTGGTCGTGCTGATGTCATTATGACGTCATGCATACGTCGTTCTTGAACTAGTCCATGTGTTGACCTAGGAGGCATATGACGTGGTCCTGACCCCACTGGCCAGTGACCTGGGCTATAACCTAACGCGGTGTAAAAAGAATTTTCTATTTAGATTTATTTTTAGAAAATGAATAAATAGTATAAAATCTATAACTTTTGTTTTATAATCCAGAAATTTGGGTATAATATATCAAAATTTGAAGAAATATAAGATTTATCATATAAATGTATTATCGCACATTATTATTTCATTGAAACAAATGTGTATTATTTAGTAAATGTTTTATAATTAATAAAACTTAGAAAATTCATATTTTAATAATGGTAAATGAGAAAAATACAAATAATATACTAAAATTCTTAGAAAAATAAGAACTAAAATTTAAAACTATAACCTTATATTAATATATCATTTAACCAAATCTTTATTATTATTAAGTATTTGTAAAGTAATAAATCTTAGAAAAAATCATATTTTATTATTTATAAATCATAATTTTTTTAAAAATATACCAAAATAATTACAAAAGTAATACCTACATGTTAAAAATATAATACTCCACTTTTGAAGTAAATAAAAAATTAATACTCTAATAACTTGAATTTAAATCTATTTCCTTAATTGATAATTCATAAAAGGATATATAAAGCTGCCAATATTTCTAATATTATCCACTCAAGGTTTAATAATAGTATTAATCTTGAGTAATGCTAGTTTGAAATTAAGATAATCCCAAAACATTTTTAAATGCATTTACCAAAATTATGATTCTAAAATAAATGTATATTATTTACCAAAAGGATTATATTCATTTGTAAAACCATCAACAATAATATTATTAACTTATTAAAATTGTCACTATAGTTTCCTCTACAAGTAATGAATTCACTTAAGATCTAAAGGAAGTCTTTGTGTATTTTAGGCAATACCATTTCTATTACCATAAAAAGTAATTCCTGATTTCTAAGTGAATATAATTACCACATTCACCTCTACAATCCTCGAACCACCACTCAAATAAAAGCATTGTTATTTTATTTAAACTTCGATAGTATTATAAAGTAAACAACATATAGTGTTGTTCATATTCAATCCATATAAGTCTCAACTACAAGTTTAATGCTCAATTTAAATATAGTAATGCTTTCTTCCTTAATAATTAGAGTTTGGAAGAAACATTAAAAGTAGCTAAATTAAAATGTAAGTGATTTCACTTAATTAAGTAAGCTTTTCTTCAAAAGTTATTCTTTTAAGAAACCTTAAGAACAATTCTTAAACATTTATATATAAGATCAATAGAATTAGCCATCTTTATATAATAAGTCGTTGGGTACCACTCCACACTTAAGTGATTTATTATATACTACTTATTATACTTACATGTTGCTCTCCACACACTAATACAAATTAATAAGAAGCACAAGTGTGAAACTTATCTAAAAGGGAAACACATTCTAAAGAAACCATTTCCATTTTCCAAACCTTAGACCATCAACATTTATTCTGGGGATTTGAGTTTATCAAATTGAATTATATTATTTATGTATAATAGTATATTGCTTCTTTAAATATTAGTCCTTATCGGACCAATGATGTTGTTTTCAGATACTGGATCTTCTATTGTCTCAAAGACCAATCACAAAAGGGAAGTTCACACTTGCTCATGTCCTTTGGTTATTTTCTATCAAATATTTTCAAATCCAGTGTTATCATCACCTGCATTTCAAAAAGATCAGAAAACACTATTTTCATAGTAATATGATTATGGGTTATTTACCATATGGTAATAACCTACTATTATAGTTCCGGTGATAAAGGAACATAATACCTAGGACTTAACAACCAATGTCGCTGATACCTTCGATCTGGATTATGGATGTAGTATAGTTATTTTTACCTAGTAGACCTAGGTTTATCAAAT
Organism: Avena longiglumis; assembly: GCA_030063025.1. Classification (NCBI taxonomy): domain Eukaryota; kingdom Viridiplantae; phylum Streptophyta; class Magnoliopsida; order Poales; family Poaceae; genus Avena; species Avena longiglumis. Next base: position 484,818,385 of record CP125974.1, read on the forward strand.
CCTCGGAAAGCAGAAAGCGTAGTAAGGTTACTTAAACGGACCTTCGGGAGTTTTATAATTTCTTTTTTGTTTTCATCGGACCAAGAGTTTGCGATCTTTTGTTGTTGTTGACGATGGAGAGAGAGAGTGGGCCTGGGGCTTTCGATTTCACTAGTAGCTGTGCAAAATATATGATAGGAATAAAATATAATAATAAAGTATGCATGTAATTGTTAGAGCAAAATAATTATATGTGAGCAGTGCATCCATAATTGTTATTGCCTCCATAACCGCTTATAGCAATAACCTACTAGTTTCATCCATAGAAGAAAGAGAACTAATGATATGCATAGTGATGTCACCATTAATCCTAAGTAAATCTCTCAAATATAGTCGTACTACCCCTTGTGTCACTGGGGTTCCCAACCTGCAGATCAGTCATTACTCACACTCCCTATACCTGGATCAATCCTTGGGGTCTTGGGTACCTGACAAGTCCTTAGATTTAGGCAAGAGAGGGTACAACAATCACCATGTCATACAAACTAATACATGATCCCATCTATGATAAATAAATAACATGCACAAAAGGCTACATGGCTAGGCCGAAGCCCTTAGCCCAAGGAGAATTACTCACACATGAAATCAACAATCATAAACATTGTAGTGGAAATCATGAGATTGATAATAATAATAGTCTTACAATGTCGCCAATCAGAGATGAGATCTACTATTACAAGTGGTGGAATATGGCTATGGTGGTGGAGAAGGGTTTGGAGATTAGATCTAGATCTATTCCTCCGGTGTGGTGGCTTCTAGTGGAAAAGAGTCGAGGGCAGAGGTCCAGAGAGATTTTTCCCATCGCTCGAGGCGTCTTTATATAGGGGTCCCTTCAGGAAAGTTATTCTGTTTGACATGGCGATGTCAGTGCCAACTATACGGGCGGAACTATACAGCCGGAATAAAATTATCGTTGTATAGTTGGTCGTTAAAGGCACTGCCTCCTCTTCACGGATCCAGGTTTCTTTGATATGTTCAAAATCCTGTATCTTTGATTTTGATGTTGTGATTCCCATCATCAAACGTCATTATCCACGCAGGGGAAATAGAAAGAAAGGATTGCATTCCCCTTTAATCATTAGGCATTAGTGGCAGGATTTAGAGAGATATTTCCTCAAAAATATGAACAATATCTAGTTTAAATGCGGACGTGAATGGCTATATTTCACAGCCATTAGTCGCCAGTGATTCTTGCGCCGTATATCACACGTTAACCATGAGATTTGAAATGGAACAAAGAAGTCAGCTGGATCTTCTTCCTTTCGTATGTAGGCAAGACGACCTTAATGTGACGTTGTAATTCCTTGCGTGGATTTGGCATATGGGTGGGCACCCTTAGGCCCAACGATTTTGGTGTCTAGATTATCTATGAGCGGTTGTCGGATGTATAGTCAGATCTTTATGGAGCTTGCTAGGGGAACCACCGGCTCATAGAGTCTTCAAGAACTCATCTGGATTATAGCTTGCCCGAAAGGGGGCTTAACAGAGATATAGTCCGGCCCGAAGGATCGTACAGACATATGGGATCACAGAGAAGGGCAATGATTGGCTTGGATCATTTACTAGGCCCCACACCATAGGAAGTGTTGATGGGTAAGTTGTCCGGTTGTGTAACAAGGATTTCATCTCTCATGGGTAAAGCAACGCACCTCTGCAGAGTGTAAAAACTATGACATATTACTCCCTGTTCCAGAAAGAAACTACGAACGCGGTAGGGAAGTAACTCTACTAAAGTTTTGGTAAACCTGTGAAGACTAACGGACATAGCTTTTTAGAATAAAAGAAACATTTAAAGAAATGTTTATGAAAACCTTCATAGACTACGACCTATGGTATGTAGTTATAGTTAGTGTATCAAACACTCCTTTTTAGTGAACTTGTTGAGACTCGTACTTAATCGTACCTTCTTAACCCTTGCCAGATTCTGAAGCCAAATAAGACGACGTCTACATCAACTTATGCTAAAAGTAATCGTCACCAAAAGCTCAAGTTCTTTAATAAAGTCAAGGAAGTCAACATATACATCAACTAAAGTGAATACGAGGTTGTTGATTAGATAGGGGTATAATATATAGCCATAGAACCTACTTCTGCAGAGAAATGCAATAGCAGCATTGGCAAGCCTAATAGTTTAGATGCTAGTCTATTAGTATGATAGTTGCGAGTTGCTATTTTTGGTTCTTCTTTGTAAGAAGTTGCTTTCTCTCTCTATAACCTAGAGTGTTCACTGGATCTTTTATAAAGAGTCAAGTTGAACCTATAGTTATGTCTTGGACCTGCTATGTTTCTGTTGTACCACTCTGAGGGATATAATACTAGTGAAACAGTATTTCATTAGTGTTATGTCAACGACTATAGTGTACTACATCATGCAGTGTTATGTTGGGTCACCGCATAAACAATCAACCATCACAAATTTCCTTGATATTCTTCAGTTTATCCTTGTTAGTGTCATTGGATTTGAATAATTCAAAGATCGCGTACTCTAGTTTCCTCTTTTCCTCCTTAAAGACCGTCTGGTCCTCATCCCATTGCTTCTGATTCTCTTTCATTACACCATCCTGGGATTTCTACATGTTCTTCAGCATCTCAACCTCATTCCTCAACGCTTCATTGTTGTCATTCATCTGAGACAAGTTCTCCTCTAATGTCTTCTTCTCTGTTTCTTCGATGAATTTCTTCACATCAACCATCAGACTTGAGTACTTTTTGTCAAGCTTGTTCTTCTCATCAGACAATTGCTTCACCAGCTGCGCATTCTCAACCTTATCGTCGATTCTTGCACTGCTTGTATCATTGTACATCCCCCATAGCTTAGCAAGTGCATTATTCGTAGCATCTGGCCATTCATTGTCTATCCAAGCCACAAACCCATAGTTTTTGACCTCCCGCGGGTTAGAAATTCGTTGGCACATACCTATTGCTTACCAGAAAATTGAATGGCGATACAAGGAGGTAAGAACTTATGTTCTGCACTTGGCAGAGGTAGAATCTACAGCCTGTGTTGGTTCCTTCAAATGCAACATGCCTGGCAGGCTCGCGTTTGTGGACGCGACAGAGCTCGGGACAATCTATCGCTATGCCGCAAAAACTAGGATCTTTGAAGCAGTCATGAGCATAGTCCATGTCCGTGAAGTTCTAGCACACCAAATCGAGTTCATATGACTGTAAATCGAGGATTCCTAACTCGCTACCGAATCCTAACACTATGAAAGAATTGGGGAAAAGTGGACTTACCCCTGGATATGATTGGGAAGAGTTGTCGCCGTCATCCCATCTCGGTATGGTCGCCGCCATGCGGGTGTTGTCTTGTCGGGGGCGTCGTCAGTGTCGCTGCCGGTGGCCGGATTTGACCGGAGAAAGGAGAAGGTGGGACAAGGTGATCTAGTTTTAGCGGTGAGAGGGTAGGGTGTTTCTCGGCGAGAGGTGAGGGAAAGGATCTCGCTCCTTTTTCAGGCCAGCGGGAATCTCCCGCCTGCGCCATCGTCGGCCAAGCTCATGCAGGGGAGCGTTGGTTCTGCATCCAGCGGGCGCATGACAAGGGTGGCTTGCTGAAAACGGCCGATTCAAGCGTAGTGGCCTAGCTCTGCGCTGCTTTACGATTCTGCCGCTGCCAAACGTCTTGTGCAAATAACCAAACGGCCAATTAAGCTTTCCATTGGCCTGCCCTAAGGGTCTAGAGCTATCAAACGCGCCCTTAGAGCAAGTACAATAAGTCCTAATTAGCAGGCTATAAGCTATTCCACGTCACTAAGATCCTAGGTGGATGAAAGAGAAGAAAGGAGAGAGAAGGGAGCGGACGCTCCAGCTACAGCCGGCGGCAGCGCAAAACACGAGACATTGTAGCTGGCATGCAGCCTTCTGCCAACGCTAGTGGCCGGCTGCTCCCATTCATTGAGTCTTGCATGCAAGATCAAGTGCATGCAACTTTAAATACTTAAATATTATTAAAGTCTACATAATAGCCAGCTTATTGTATGGATAGAAATTTATGAAGGCTATAAATGATATGGCACAATCTTAAAACCCGTTGTCGACTATATTATTGTCCTTGCTCTTAGCGTACTCTTGTTGAAACAACGTAAGCCTAGTGTACCCTGTCGTGTCAGTGGTAGCGTGGTAGGGCACTGGCCAACTGTGGCTCATTTGTCCCGTAGCACACCCATGACACATCGACACATCGGATTATCACAAGTTCACTCGACAAAAAAAAAATCAGATTATCCAGAGCAAGCCGCTCCTAGAGTCCTAGTTAAAGCTAGTACAGCCAAGTTGCACGCAGTATCTACTTGCCCGAGAATGGCCGGCCCGAGCAACTCGGAATTAAAGAACGCGGTTAGCTGTTGCAGTCGGGAGGATCATGTCGGAGGACCCCATGCCGCGAATCCACAAGAAAATAGCAGTGCCGTGCTGACTCTCTGAATGCAGCCATACCCATAACTCTGAGAAAGACAAAAGTACTGGTGGCAGAAACCAAGATCGACGGCCCGTCGGGATTAATGAGCGATCGATACAGGTGACGAAGGTGGGAGAGATTATCGAGAGGATCCTGCTCGTGTCAAGGGTTACAGGGACACCAATTCTTTCTTAGTGGTAGTCAACTTAATTGCTGCGGCAGTTAGCGAAAATTTCTTGTCATGCATAGTGGGACAGTAACAGGGTCAAAGTATCTGCGCTGTACTACGTGGCAATTGTAAATTACGAAGGGAGAGATTCAACGAGACAAGGACCAGCATTGATCCAATTACTAGTACGGACAATAATCTAGCTGGGTATACCTAGAAGTACTAGAAGCGACATGTCAATTCATCCTAGCAGCCGTCGTGTATTTAACTATCTGGAGTCGATCGTCTACCGGCGCTACCTGCATTTCGCCTCCCACTCTTTTTTTTAAAACAAGCCAAAAGATTGGCAAAAAACTCAAGGCCAAAACCAAAAAACCTACTCTAGCAGCATTGATATTCCAAAGCGTTTTTGGCTTTGGCGAGACACCATAATGTTGGTGGTTGATGATTGATCCTTAAAACACGAGGGTTTTCCTCTTTCTAAATTTCTAAATATCCCATGAGACTAGCAACGCAACAGAGCCAAAGACTTCCCCGATTGCCCCCTTTTAGGATTACTTCCCTCCACCATTGCTTTAGGGAGTGCATCCGGTCCATTGTTGCGGTTGAATCTTGCGATTCCATTGTAAATACACATCTTGTAAACATCCATAAATTTATTTCGGCTTTGTTTGAAACTTGCAAATTTAAATTGTAAAGAATGGAATTATGGTATTACGCAAAGTATTGTATCACTAGATATGCTCTCAAGCACAACGCAGCTTAACTTCTTATGTTGGATTTCTGTGTTTCCAATTTATGAGGGATTCAATGTGTTATTATTATGATGATATCTACCATAATTCATAAATCCATCGCATTCTTGCGCATCTGAAATCATGTGACCCAAATTAGTCCTAACTAGTGTGATCCTTTTTTAAAACAGTAAGAGGGGTTTGGAAAGAACCCGATGCTACATTAAGATAACATTGGTGGAGTACACTTTATATGAAGGATCTCAAAATAAATAGCTAATGCAACAAGGCCCTTGACATTTAGACTAAAGCCCCTAAAAATAAAGTGATAAAAGCAATAGAATCTTGGGCATGTTGTAGCTCCATCTCAACAGCAACTACGAGGCGACCAAGTACGGCCAACTGCTCCACCACTAGGGACTATGCCACTGGCGGTCTAGCAGCAGGAGCTCGCCGTCTTAGAGCCAAAGAACCTCTGAATCGGCATCCAAGCATGGATGAATATCACCTTTCATCAGACAAGCGGCGACCACGGAGGCAGTGGCTTCCCTATAACCATGGAATTCGGAAGCTGGACGGCTGATGGCAATAATCCTGGCCACTTTTCGCTGGGACTTCAAGTGCAGAGTGTTGTAGCAAGATTTTTTCCCCACAAGGGTGACTCGAGGGTTTATATCAAACTCTCGGAGAATTGGTTATGGAAGTTTATCCGTCTTCTTCTTGTCAAGCAATATATAAAATAAAATAATTTGTCTTGTATCCCCAACTCCATCTAGTGGTTGTCAAGCACAAGGTTTCATATTAGTAATATGAAATATAAATAAAGTAAACTGAAATAAATAAAGTAAAGTAATGCAAACTAAATGATATGAAACATAGTAAAGTTTGGGAGGGGGGGGTTATGGATGATTGCAAGTAGGAAAAGTATTTTTTATTTTCAAAATAATAAATTACAGAAAATATAAAAGGTAGTAGTTGCAATGGAAAGGTGTTTCTTATGATTAAAATTGAATCATGGTTTATGGGTTCACTTGTCTACTCTCTTTTAAGTTGTAGTGATTATAAAACAATTCATCAATGATAAATATTCATAAAACTGCTATGTGTATGATAAGCATTCATATAGGCATCACGTCCTAACATAGAGATGAAACACATCTCTCTTATACTCCTCAAGAAAGGTAAACTCCATGCAATCTTGAATTAAGAACAAATTAGAGTATAGATTTAAGTAATATAAAATGATGTTTGAAATACAAATATGCTACAGTAGTACTTTTTTGTCGATCCTAAAATACAAAGTATTTTTTATTTTTAAATTGAATTCAACTTTTTAAACTTTAAAAATCTTCGGAGCCTGGCTACAATAACATGTTATTTTTGAAAATTCAAAAATTCAAAAGTTGATCGTGAAGTTTCAAAAAATTAAAATAATAATTGCACGTAGTCAACGATGCTCTACAAGGGCACAATTTTCAATAAAATACCTTTATATTACGGAGCTCAAAAAATGATAAATCTAACAAATTTTAGAAGTTTTGAATTCCGCAGTGTTTAACAACCCACTTTTACACTTTTGTCTTTTTTATTAAGCCTAAAATATAAGGTATTTTTTCATTTTTAAAATTGAATCAAAATTAGCTTTAAGAAAGAGCTACATTAGCCCGTGCTCCAAAAGGATGCTCTCATGAGAAGTTGAATACCACGCCCACTCACCAGTGGGAGGTTTTAGTTCTCTTTTAAGTCGCTTTTCAATGTCTTGTTTAGAATGATGAGACGGCAGCTACATCTTAAAGTTATAATAAGGTTCTTCCTGTCATATTCTTACTTCGGTGGTACATATAGCGCATAGAGAGGGTGCATCGAGTCATGTATCTAGTTGTTCTCTTGGGATCCAGTCGTTTTGCGTATTTGTTGGTGTGGTTTTAAGCCAGACTCTTATGATCTATGGTTATCATCTTTGGCAATGGTTGTTGCTCTGGTGCATTAGTTCTTTGGATTTTAGCATGACGTCTATCCATTACAACAATATTTGCTATGACAAGTTTTGTCTGGCTCCGGTGATGGAGGGGCAAGACGAAGGCACAATTTTGACTCAAACTCGTCGTTAGGTGGTCCAAATACCTATTTGTAATTTTTATTACTTTAAAGCTCTTTGTACTGCTATCGATGATTATTTATAGATCGGTGGAAATCCAAAAAAACTCAAGCATACACTTTAAGGTAGAAAGCGAGATCAAAATTTACGTTATCTCTGTTGGATTATTCGGTAATATTTTCATAATTAATTTCTGAAAGGATAGGGATGTCGCCTATACGGGATGAATAGGCATTTTCGAAACAATTACGGTTTTGGATTGAAAGAATACATAATGAAACTAATATTTATTTTACAAGCATAAAATCTAAATACACTAGGCTCAACTAAGTGCACCAACAACAAGTTAAGCCAAGCAAGATAGCACAAAATATATATAACACAAGTGACAAGCAAGATATAAGTACTTAAAGCTCAATGACTATCACAAGAAACTCAGGTATAGAGATAACCGAGACACGCGGAGACGACGATGTATTCTCGTGTTCTCTTATAATTAAGGTATATCACGTTTGGAGAGGTCTGAGATCCCACGAAAGATTTCCCCAACCCACGAAGGGCACCTTATCTCTAAGGCTATCCCGATAAGGGAATAGCTACTTTCCTTATGACTAGCTTTTCCTTCAGTCCGGAGATGGCAAGCTCCACAAACACTTCACAAGCTCCTTGAAAGAGAAGCCTGGGCCTCTTCACAATCTTCCACGAAGAGGACACCATGGCACCAACCGCCAAGCCAACTAGGAGGTCACCCTCCAAGAGTAAAAAGCTCACGGTCTCTCACTCGAACCAATATAAATGAAGAACTCAACACTTATGCAAGAATGCAAAGTAAGAACACCAATAGTGCTCAAATTCTACCAAAACAACACGTGCTAGGGAGGAATTAGAGAGGAAAAACAAAGGTGAAGGATAACCAAAGACTCCAAGATCTAGATCCAATGGGTTACCATCACTTAGAGGAGTGATACGTTGGAAACGTATCTATAATTTTTTATGCTCCATGCTTGTCTTGTATCTACTTTACTTTACTTGTCTACACTTTGAGGTGATTTTTACATGTTTTCTGATACTAACCTATTAACAAGTTGCAACAGTGACAGATGCATGTTTTCTGTTGTTTTGGGTTTCAGAAAAGTTAGTAAAGAAATATTCTCGGAATTGGACGGGACGAAGGACAAAGTCAATAAATTTCCGTGGGAAACAAGAAGTCCAGAGGAGAGACGAGCAGGCCGGCCAGGGGGGCCAGACCCACCCTAGGCGCGGGTGGGCCCTACCCCGCGCCTAGGTAGGGTTTGCCTGCCCTGGCGGCACATCGGTCTCCCCCTTCGCCTATAAGAAGCCTCCGATGCAGAAACTCTCAGTACTCGATCAGAAATCCACGAAACCATCTTTAGCCGCCGCCACCATCGTCCCTATATCAGGGGGATCTGAAGCTCTTCCCGGCACCCTGTCGGAGGGGAGATCATCCCGGAGGCCTTCTCTCCGGTATGATTCGTGAGTAGTTCCACCTTGGACTATGGGTCCATGTAGTAGCTAGATGGTTGTATCTCCTCCTTTGTGCTTTCATGTATAGATCTTGTGATCTCCGTTTATGATCAAGATCTAATCTATTTGTAATCATGCATATTGTGTTTTCGGGGATCCGATGGATATTGAGATTATTATGTTAGTTTTATTAATGGTTCTATCTTTATGATTCTATCATGTTTGTGTTGTTTGTGATCTTGCATGCTCTCTGTTGCTAGTGGTTATCTTGGCCAAGTAGTTGCTAGTGACTCCAAGAGAGAGTATTTATGCTCGATAGTGGGTTCATGCCTCTAGTTTACAAGGGAAGTGACAATAATCTCTTCGGTTGTAGATGTGATGTTGCTACTAGGGAGAAAATAGCGGTCTCTTGTTCATGGAACATGTGGACTGTTTACCTTACACACTTTGCTTAAAGCAGTTGTCTGTTGCTTGCAACTTAATACTGGAGGGGGTTCGGATTATAACCTGAAGGTGGACTTCTAGTCATAGATGCAGTTGAATTACAGTCTATGTATATTATTGTATTGCCCAATCAACCTCATAGGATCTTTCCGGATATTAATTGCATTATTATGCCTTGCTCATTTCCAATTGCCTCGCTTTAATTTGTTTACCATTCATGCCATGTTGATTATCTAAGGAGAGCGCCTCTAGTGAACTATGGACCCCGGTCCAATCTTTATCATTGATACATCTTCCACTGTTACTTGTTTACTTGCTGCAAACCATTACCTTCCACACCATACGTTTAATCCTTTGTTATAGCAAACCGGTGAGCTTGACAACCTCATTGATTCGTTGGGACAGAGTCTTGAGTTTGTGTTGTGCAGGTCTCCACGTTTCTTCCAACACCTGTGTGACGTTTCCTTCCTCCTTCTGGTTCGATAACCTTGGTTTATACAGAGGGAAATCTTGCTGTTGTACTCTTCATACCTTGCTCTTGGGGTTTCCAACGAAGCACTCTTCCTCCCTATTGAGTGTAGCATCAAGTAATTTCTGGCGCCGTTGCCGAGGAGGCTAAGGACGTCTTCACTAGGGGAGTCCTTCACTTCCTTTATCTTTACTTTGTTTTTAGTTTGCTTTGTTTCTTTTCCTTGGTTTTGTTTGCCTCTTTTCAAAAAACCCAAAAAAAAATAGTCTAGTTTGGTTTGCTTGCTTTATTCAAAAACACACAAAAATTAGTTCCTACTCTAGTTGGTGGTATGTTATTGCCTTGCTTGGTCATGCTTTCTATCAATGGATGGTTTCTTTGAAACTATTTCTTATTGGCAAGGTGGGTTCACGAAAGAACAAAAGTATTATTATAAGGAACACCGATTTTCACAAAAAGGGAAACACTTATGGGAACAAATTGATAAGTTGAATACTATTGCTAGAGACGTGTGCTCCACTTATAATGTTACTTATTGCTTTGATAAAGCTTGTTGCTACAGGAGGTATAAACACCTGCCTTTTCAATGTGAGAATAATGATAATTTTACCATATCCTCTTCTGTTAAAGGAAATTATGACTTTGATGATGTGGAACAAATTGAAGAATTTATTGGCTTCAAGGGTGCATTTGAACTTGCCAATTTGCTTGAAAATACTGATCATGCACCTTATGAATATGAGGTTTATGAGATACTTAAATTTTGCTTTGATAATTACAAGGAAGCAAATAGCTATATCCTTGAATATTTTAATAGATTCTTTCCACATATGGAAGAGACTAATGCCTTGCAGGAGCCTATGGAAGAAGAAATTACTGAAACTGAAAGCTCATTAGATGAAAAAGAGGAGGAGAGTGATGAACAAAAGGAGGAACAATGGATCTACCCATGCCTAATTTCTAATGAGAGTAACTATTTATCCCTTACATTATTTGATTGCCCCCCATGCTTACCAAAGGAGGATGAATGTTATGTTCCTGTGGATTCCTTTGAAATATCTACTTTGGGTAAAACCTGTGAAGGTTTTAATCCCACTATTTTTGAGCTTGATAGAAATTATGTGTTTGTAGATCATGAAAAGCATGATTTATCTGATAGCTATATTGTTGAGTTTATTCATGAGGCTACTGAAAATTATTACGAGAGAGGGAAACATGGTTTTATGCATCTCAATAATATTAAGTTTCCTCTCTTTATGTTGAAAGTTTTGTAGTTGCACTTGTTTTGCTTTCCTATGCTTGTTTATTTGTGCTTACATGACTTGTTTTCTTACAAGATTCCTATGCATAGGAAGAGGGTTAGACTTAAATGTGTTTTGAATTTGCTTTTGGATGCTCACTTTTACCTCAATTCATATTTCTTATGAGAGTATCTTCTCAAACTATCAAGCCTAACTTAAAGGCGTTAAAGAAAAATACTTGTTGGGAGATAACCCAAGAGTTTCCTTGAGTCTTGGAAGTTATTACTTCTGTAATGAAATCTCCTTATCTTTTTTGTTTTCTTTTTGTGCCAAAGAATGACCTCTAATAAGAGGGAAGTAAGATTTGGGGAGTTGCTGTCCCGAAACAGATTTCTATCCTCCACCAAAAAAAATCGTGAGGAGGATCTGTAACTCGGATGGAGATGAAAATTTACGAATAAATCCCCCAGTATGTTAGCTAACTTTCATTAGTTCAACACGTTTTGATTTGAGCAACAGAAGATTTTCTAAAAAATCGGTTTCTACCTACCGGTCTGTTTTGATAGATTTCTGTCATTATTTGCATTTGCTTCTTATTGATTCCTTTTTGAGTTCTCTTCAGGTAAATTGAGATTTTTGAAGAAGTTACTACAGTAGCTTGTGTTTTTAGTGAAAAGCCTTGCTGTTCCAAAGCTTTGCCAGTGGTCTAATATCTTTTGAATAAACTAATGTTGCTAATGAAGATTGTGTGAAGTTTTATATGAAGGAAAAATTTTAGGTGTAGAGAGAGAATGATGCAATGAGATGAAGAATAGACAAAAGCTCAAGCTTGGGGATGCCACCATGGTGTCAGCCCAAGAAATATCAAAGAGGTACAAGCGTCAAAGCTTGGGGATGCCCAAGGCATCCCCTTCTTCATCAATAAAGAGCTCAGGTTTGTCTAGACACTTCACTTTTATTATTTCATGCACAATTGTGTTGTTCTCAGAGCGTCTTAGTTTTTGTTTGCTTTGCTTAGTTTGTTCAGTTTGATTTAGTAGTTTGGACCCCCCCTCTCTCGCTGTGTTTTTTGCAAATAAGTTTGCTTGGTGTTTGGAAAGGAGTAGTAAGTTCTTGCTTGAAGTGCAACAAGAGCTTGCATTGACTGTGACTTCGACTTTAGCATGACATGCTAGGTGTTGTTTTATCATTATGCTTAGTGATTATTGATGTAGCATGTCTTGTTCCAAACAAGTGGGATTGCTTAGTGTGCCTTGAAGAAATTATGCGTTGTTTTAGCATGCAAAAGCATAGTATTATGGTATTCTCCTTTGATGTTTTGCTTGAGTTAACTTGGCACATGATCACACCATGTCATGACTATGACAAGTCACCATTATCCTCTATGATCATTTAGTCCTTGACTTGTAGTACCACTCTTTGCTTTGATTAGTTTGCTTTGTTGCATTGCATAATTATAGCCATTATTGCTCTCTTAGTTGATTGCTCCCAGTCTTTTGCTAGCCTCCACTTGTATGAGTAAGTTCTACTCATGATTCCAACTCCTAAGAAACCAAGTTATTCCAAAGTGTCCACTATAAAATCCTATGCATGGTGTGTTACACCATGCCAAGTATATTCTTGTTTTCAACTATCTTCCAACTAAAAACTATTTTGTTATGTGAAAACTTAGTGATTAAAGCCCTCACGAACTTGATGGCACATTTTATTCTTTGCCCCTAATAAACTTGAACCATTGAGGCAACTTTGTTGTATATGCTTGCACTTATAATTTGGGATTAGCGTAATCAGGTCACACGGGAACGTTTTCAACATTGCACTTGTACTTTTTGTACTCCGTTGATATCATGCTCTTTTGTCTATGGATGCTACCGGTGTGAAATGAAGTGGGAACTTGTAAGTCCATGGAGTTTGTATTCTGTGTTAGAGAAACGCCTGGGCCACTAGCCTAAGTCATGCCTAATCATGGTGGAAACTTGCAGCATCACCATAGTGACATCTATGAAATATTCTTCTTATAAAAAAAGAGTGACACATTGAGAAAAGAGGAAAGAGAGAAAAAAAAACCATATTCCCATGGTACATAAGAAGATTGCTGAGATGCTCATTGTCTGCTTGCCTTGTCATTTTGGTTAAGGGAAATCTCTTGTACCATGTGCAAGGGGTACCCCGTTGGCGGTTCTCAATGATATGCAAATACCTATAGTGACAAGAACTTGCATGGTCCCTAAGTTGAGTATCCATGAGGTGTAGCCCTCATATTCAAGGGACTTGAGATTGCCAACTTATACTTTGTCAAGCATATACTCCAGCTTTGCCACTTTAACCTTAACCACTTCAAGATGCTTATGATAGGGGAAATGAGGGCTGAAAGCTAACTAGTAAAATAATTTTTGGAAGCTCTTTTTGAAACTTATAATCCCTGCTTCCTTTACAAAAAGGCCTTTCTTCCACCATTATTTGAGTCTCCACCTTCTACCTTTAGGCACCATTAAGAGAGCATAGTTGTCATTCTGTGTGCAATGTTCCAAGGCTTATTAATTGATGCATATTGTGTTATTACTTGTTCATGTGCTATCTGTTTCTAGTCACCCTTGTGAACTTTGCAGGTGTCCTATGCATTATATTGCTACTCTACGAGGGACGAGCCGATTGCCACTATGCTATGTTTTCTGCATGTGAAACAAAAAAACGTTTTTCAATACATATTATTCATGATCTTTGTTTGTAGCTTTTGCATGCATAATTACTATGTCCTATTGTTAGAACTCCATCTTTCATGCACATGTTTAGAGTTCTTTGATTTCAGCTTTCAATGTTTGCAAATGGTTGGATCTTTATTGTGAAGGTGCATGTCACCTCAAAAATTATTCTTTTATCACTTACCTACTCGAGGACGAGCAAGAGTTAAGCTTGGGGATGCTAATACGTTGGAAACATATCTATAATTTTTGATGCTCCATGCTTGTTTTGTATCTACTTTGCTTTACTTGTCTACAATTTGAGGAGCTTTTTACATGTTTTCTGGTAGTAACCTATTAACAAGTTGCAACAGTGCCAGATGCCTGTTTTCTGCTGTTTTTGGTTTCAGAGAAATATTCTCGAAATTGGACGGGACGAAGGACAAAGTCAATAACTTTCCATGGGGAACAAGAAGTCCAGAGGAGAGACGAGGAGGCCGGCCAGGGGGTCCAGACCCACCCTAGGCACGGGTGGGCCCTACCCCGTGCCTGGGTAGGGTTTGCCTGCCTTGGCGGCCGCATCGGTCTCCCCCTTCGCCTATAAGAAGCCCCCGATGCAGAAACTCTCAGTACTCGATCAGAAATCCAAGAAACCGTTTGTAGCCACCCTGGATCTGAAGCTCTTCCCGGCACCCTACCGGAGGGTAGATCATCCCGGAGGCCTTCTCTCCGGTATGACTCGTGAGTAGTTCCACCTTGGACTATGGGTCCATGTAGTAGCTAGATGGTTGTATCTCCTCCTTTGTGCTTTCATGTATAGATCTTGTGAGCTCCGTTCATTATCAAGATCTAATCTATTTGTAATCATGCATGTTGTGTTTGCGGGGATCCGATGGATATTGAGATTATTATGTTAGTTTGATTAATGGTTCTATCTTTATGATTCTATCATGTCTGTGTTGTTTGTGATCTTGCATGCTCTCAATTGCTAGTGGTTATCTTGGCCAAGTAGTTGCTAGTGACTCCAAGAGGGAGTATTTATGCTCGATAGTGGGTTCATGCCTCTAGTTTCCAAGGGAAGTGACAATAATCTCTTCGGTTGTAGATGTGATGTTGCTACTAGGGAGAAAACAACGGTCTCTTGTTCATGGAACATGTGGACTGTTTACCTTACACATTTTGCTTAAAGCAGTTGTCTATTGCTTGCAACTTAATACTGGAGGGGGTTCGGATGATAACCTGAAGGTGGACTTCTAGTCATAGATGCAGTTGGATTACAGTCTATGTATATTGTTGTATTGCCCAATCAACCTCATAGGATCTTTCTGGATATTAATTGCATTATTATGCCTTGCTCATTTCCAATTGCCTCGCTTTAATTTGTTTACCATTCATGCCATGTTGATTATCTAAGGAGAGCGCCTCTAGTGAACTATGGACCCCGGTCCAATATTTACCATTGATACATCTTACACTGTTACTTGTTTACTTGCTGCAAACCATTACCTTCCACACCATACGTTTAATCCTTTGTTACAGCAAACCGGTAAGCTTGACAACCTCATTGATTCGTTGGGACAGAGTCTTGAGTTTGTGTTGTGCAGGTCTCCACGTTGCTTCCAACACCTGTGTGACATTTCCTTCCTCCTTATGGTTCGATGACCTTGGTTTCTACTGAGGGAAATCTTGTTGTTGTACTCTTCATACCTTGCTCTTGGGGTTTCCAACGAAGCACTCTTCCTCCCTGTTGAGTGTAGCATCAAGGAGGAATTGATAGGTGGGGATTATAGATCTATATCTCCTCTTCCAAAACCCTCAAAAAGATTAAAGAATCATAGGAGGGAAGGGAGAGGAATCAAGCTCAATAGGGTCAACAATGGAGGTCAAAACGTGCTCAAGAACCCTAGAACTTTGGGGAATAAGCCCCCCCCCCCCTTTTATATCGTACTCCTTCAAGGGGGTAACTATTGGGGTGAAAACGAGGAGTCCACACAAGTTTTGGTTGGCAAACTGGTCCCGCCGGACCTACGGACAAAATGGTCCGGTCGGTCGAAATAGTTTCGGTTTTGCCGAAATAGTATACTAATCAAATTTTCGGTGGGCAAACCGGTCCGCCGGACCTAGTGCCAAAATTTTCGGCCTAGGACGAAACTGTCCCTGGAACCAAAACAGGGTAGACGGAAATGATGATAACTTTACTTGGATTTTAGCAAACTTGGGCTTTTTGAAAATCTAAGAACAAGATCTATCTAGGAGAGGCTATAAAACCCAAGAAAATGCAAGAGATAAAATACCAAAAGAGGAGCAGTATGAAATCTCCCTAAAGAAGAATCGGTAAAACCTTCAAACTTGAAAACGCAATAGAAGACTCATGTGAATTCCATTTTCGGTGAACTTGGGCTTGTTGAAGAGCCCAAAACAAGCTGAAGAACCTCACACGGAGATACACAAAGAAGCAACAAAATAGGAAGATGAAAAGGATTGAGATCCCTGCGATGGTGTGATCAAGTTACCTAACTGAAAGCCCATCTTGATAGTACGACTATTTATGCTATAACCTGGCCTCCCAATAACCACCTTGAGACCGATAAAAGGAAAACCTAGCAGGACATACCTTTTCCTTGCACATACCGCTTGATATTTATGACAACACTTCAAGCTCCATTCAAGCCGGGATGCTTCACTTCATCGATGTTGCTTCGTGAAGACTCATAATTTTCTCACCCATAAAACACTATGGGATAGCTTCATTAAGGCACATCATACCACAAGATACATGTGGTATATTATTTATGCTTCATGTGTTGACTAACTTGAATTCACTCATCACTCTTTATATTTTCCAAACATGTATCTTCTCATGCTCTATCTCAATATCTCGATGTACATAAATAATTCTTCATTTGATTGCATGCACTAAATCTTAGTCAACCATAGTTCAACTCATGAGGCTATCATGAAGACGTAGATCCATATCTTGAATTCTTCTCTTGATCAAACTCTTAAGATATTGATCATATCATATTCTTCTCTTCAACTCAATGTTCTTGATGCCAATATTCAAGGTATAACTTTATCTTCATGACATCCATACTCGAATCCAACACATGGACTATAAGCATTACCTATGGAATATCCCTACATATAAAAGTCAAATGAAAACATTAGACCATAGAGATTGTCATTGATTACCAAAACCACACATAGGGACAATTACCCTTATAATTTCATAATACAATTCATAACTACAGCAGCTACGACCATGTGAAAATCTAACATACTATATATACTAATCAACATAAACAATAGCATTGCAAACTCTACAACAACCATAGTAAAAGAACCGATCGGAACACAATGCACGTACTGGTCGTTTGTAGATGGAGAAGCCATCGGTGCTGAGATTGTAGAGATTGACCAAGGAAGACAGTGTAGAAGAAGACATGCGCATGGTACTGCTTGATGATTGGGAAGACAAGTCGTGATGAAAAACTTGAGCAATCGTGAAGAGCGCTTCCCAAAAACTTATTCGCACTCTCTCGTATAGGATCACAAAGACAAGTGGTCTCGGAGACCTACTCTCCCGTTCGCCGATGGAAGCTGGTGCTCGGGATTGAGTAGACTATGGTGATGGCGCAAGGAGAGAGGTGGCAAAACCCTAGATTGGTTTCAGTGTGCGTCGTAAAAGCCGCGCATGCCCTTATATAGAGCAGCTCGGAAAAACTTCTAATGGACGCAACATGGGCCGAAAGCTTCTAACAGCCGTAGTGTGGGCCGAGTCCACATCACGCATGTTCTGGTCAGTTACATTAGCCCATGATCCGAGAGCGACCTGAACCTTCACACGCATGTCAAAACCAAAACATCAAAAGATAAGTTCGGCTCATTTCGCAAACCCTGGGGCATCATGGCGAGCGAGAAGGAGGAGGAGCACATGTTTTCCATTTCTATTCTCACTCATTTACAAAGTGGTGAGACGCTCCAACTTATCAGGTGGTGTAACTCTCCACCAAATTCCATGTGGGACTAAACTTAGCTCCCATTCCTCTTACCATTCATATGTGAGCTTCCACCAAATTGGGTTGCTACGTATGCGGGCTTCCGCATACATAGGCTTTAAGATTTAGGAAAAATCTGAAACTTCATATGGGCCAGATATATTCCATGAGTTCAAAAGAAGTATAAAGCACCCCAAACATAATAAAAATTACATCGAGGTCCTTGGACCATATAACGACCACTACTGCCACCAGAGAGAGCCGCCGAGGCTCCACGGTCGCCGCTCCTAACCAAAGCCAGCCTACCATTGTTGATGACAGTCAGTATATCTTCGTGCACGCGCCCCTAAGGACCATCTGAAAGGGTTATTTCCCCTATGTGTGGTTTTGGTGATTAATGACAATCCCTATGGACTAATGTTTTCACTGAGTTTTATATGAAGGTATATTCAATAGGTCATGCTTGTAGTCCATGTGTTGGATTCAAGTATGGATACCATGAAGATAAAGATATACCTTGAGTATTGGCATAAAATCATCGAGTTAAAGAGAAGAATATGATATGATCAAGATCTTGAGAGTGTGATCTCAATAGAACAATTCAAGATATGGCTCTAAGTCGGTGTCATGATAGCCTCATTAGTTGAGCTATGGTTGACTAAGATTTAGAGCATGTAATCAAATGAAGAGTTCCTTATGTACCTCAAGATATTAAGATGGAGCATGAGAAGATACTTGGTTGACCAATACAAAGAGTGAAAAGTGATTTCAAGTTGGTCAACACATGAAGCATAAAGAATGTACCACATGGTCTTGTGGTATGGTAAGCCTTGTCAGTTATGCATCATGAACTAACCCATTATATATTTGCCTTTGTGTTTTCTATATGGGACAGGTATCTTTCCATGGGCATGCTTCAAAATGAAGATATTATATAGACCATGAGAGGATGACATCAAGTGGTGATCGTCATCAAGGTTGAGAAGGGAAAGTTCAAGATAAGAATCTCGATAAGATCATTTGCTTGAAGCTTGACGTCCATATTGGTGATAATGGACATGTTAAGACATGTATTAATGAAGCTATCCCATAGTGGTGTATGGGGTAGCAAATTAGGAGTCTTCACGAAGCAACAATGATCAAGTGTTGCATTCTGGCTTGGGTGGAGCTTGAAGCCTTGTCATCAAGATCAAGCGGTATGCGCAAGGCAAAGGTATGGCCTTGCTAGGTTTTCCTTTTACCGGTCTCAAGGTGGTTGTTGGGAGACCGGGTTATAGGATAGATAGTCGCACTATCATGAGGGGCTCTCGGTTGTGTAACTTGATCACATCGTCATAGGGAGCTCAATAGTTTGCATACTTTGCATCTTACTATTTTGCTGCTTCTTGGTGTTTCTCCATGTGAGCTTATTGAGCTTGTTGCTAGCTCTTCAACAAGCCCAAGTTCATCGAAAACGGAATTCGTATGCATCTTCTATGGCGTTTTCGAGTTTGAAGGTTTTATCGGTTATTATTTAGGGAGGCTTCTTACCTTTCTTCATTTGGTTCTATCCTCCTTTGTTGGGATATGATGTTTCTCTGTACAGTATTATATATCTTGTTGTCCTCGTCAAAACAAGCCCAAGATCATTGAAATCGGAGTCCGGATGCAAAAGTTATTGCGTTTTCCATGAAGTCAGTTTCATCCCGGTTGTGGATCCGGTTCAACCGGCTCCCAGAACGGGTGGTCCGGCGCCAGCACCGAAAAACCGAGATTCAACTGGGTTTCAACCGAGATTCAATCGGGATTTCCAGTTTTGCTATACCGAGTCTATCCGAGACTGTGTACTGACCCTTATCCCGGTTGAGATCCGGTTTTCCGGTCCAGGAACCGAACCATCCGGTTCTGGAGCCCGTCCAATTGAACTTTCAACCGAATTCGCATAGTTTTCTCCTAACGGCCATATTTTCTTTCCACTATAAAAGGGGGTTCTTCTCCCAACACTTTAGTGTGTTCTTCACCACGAAATTGACCTCCATTGTTGAACCTCTTGAGCTTGCGTCCTCCCCCTTCCCTCCTATGATTCTTGCATCTTTTTGAGGGCTTTGGAAGAGGAGATCTAGATCTACAATCCCCACCAATCAATTCCTCCTCTAAGTGAGGGGAACCAATTGGATCTAGATCTTGGAGTCATTTGTTGGTTTCCACCATTGTTCTTCCTCTCTAATTCCCCCTAGCACTTGTTGCTTTGGTAGGATTTGAGTGTGGAGGATTTGAGCACCCTTGGTGTTCTTTCTTTATATTCTTGCATAAGTATTGAGCTCTCCATTGCGATTTGTTCGAGTGAGAGACCGTGAGCTTGTTACTCTTTGAGGGTGACCTCCTAGTTGGCTTGGCGGTTGGTGCCGCGGTGTTCTCTTCATGGAAGATTGTGAAGAGACCCAGGCTTCTCCTTCGTGGAGCTTGTGTAGTGGTTGTGGAGCTTGCCATCTCCAGAGTGGAGGAAAAGCTAGACATAAGGAAAGGGGCATGTTCCTTTGTGGGATAGACTCGAAGAAGAAGGTGAGCCTTTGTGGCGCGTGAGGAATCCTTCGTGGAACCTCACACCTCTCCAACGTGACGTAGCCCCCTTTCCAAAGGTGGTGAACACGGGAATACATCTTCGTCTCCGCGTGCCTCAGTTATCTCTATATCCGAGCTTACTTTCCTTGTGATAGCCATCGAGCTTGAAGCACTTATATCTTGCTTATCACTTGTGGTATATTTATCTTGTGCTATCTTGCTTAGCTTAATTTGTTGTTGGTGCACTTAGTTGAGCCTAGTGTATTTAGGTTTTGTGCTTGTAAAATAAACATTAGTTTAATTTCGCATTCTATCAAGCCAAAACCGTAATAGTTTTGAAATTTCCTATTCACCTCCCTCTAGGCGACATCTCTATCCTTTCAATTGGTATCAGAGCAAGGTCTCTCCTTGTTTAGGCTTCACCGCCTAGAGTGTAAAGATGTCGGCTAGTAGTATAGTGCACAATGACACAATTATCTTTGATGGCACAAATTATGCTATGCGGAGAAATTTCTTACTTTGTAATCTTCGGACCTTGTGTCCAAATATTGAGCGATTTCTAGATGTAGGTTTTTATCCTCCAATGAATCCTCAAAATATATCTCTAGAGGATGAGAAAAATTTACATCTCGAAGCTCAAGTATCTAATGAGCTTATTTTCTCTTTGAGCCCCACAGTTAATTTGTTCTTGACGATTGTAAACCGCAAGTCGTCTCATGAGAAGTGGACCAAGCTTAAAGAAATATTTGGTGGTTTCTCCGAGGAGATCTCTTCTCCTTCACATCATGAAGATATCCAAGTTGCTTCCACCTTTGGCCGCGATGAGTTCTCATCTTCATCCACTTCACCAGCGTGTGGCAAGACACAAGGTAAAGATATGGTGAGTGGTGTTGGGAATTTCAATGTTGATATTGTGCTCTCTAATGATGACCCTTCATCTCTACCCAGTTGCAATGCTTCTTGTTTGGACTTAAGCACTTATTGCAACAATGATGCTATATCCCCTTGTGTTGCTAGTCCTTGCATGTCATCTAGAAATTATTTGAGTACTAGTGTAGATGATATGCTTGATTTGGCTTGTTCCCATGAACAAAATGCTACTATTTCCTATAGTTGTTTATCTAACAATGTATAGGAAATAAAAAATTCTATGGAGCAAGACATGATCATGAATAAAGATTCAAGAATATCCTCATCTTCATCCTCCCGTGCTCACATGTGCCTTATGGCAAGAGGATCAAAGGTATCTCCTACTTTGGATCCCAATATATCTTCTAAAGATAATAGCAATGATAATGATGATAGTGATGATGACATTGATGAAGATACTAGTGCTCTCTTGCTTGAGTTTACTTTTTTGTGTACCTCTCTTCGTGGTAATAATAAGGTCGTTACTTGTCTCAAACACGTTATGGACACCATAACTAAACAAATGGGAACCATAGAGGAGTTGGATTTCCAACTTGATGATGAGAGTCGGAGATTCAATCTCCTTAAGCAAGAGCTTTCCAAGGAGAAGCACACTAATTGTCTCCTCACACAAAAAAATGAATCTTATGAGCTTGAGAAGGAAAATTCCATTAATGATGCTTGTGCTACTAACTCTACTTCTTGTGAAGCATCTACCCTAAAGGAGAACGTTGAGCTAAGGGCTCAACTTGAGTTGCTAACTAGCAAGTATAGGAAATTGGAAGAAAGTCATGAAAATCTCTCGGGCTCTCACAATGATCTTCTAATCTCCCATGATGGGCTAAATTTAGCTCGTGAGGCAAGTATTACCAATGTAACATCTTGTGAGCCTCTTTTGGACATTAGCACAACTTCTACTCAAAATGCTATTTTGCCATGTGCTAGTCCTAGTAATCCATCTATCCATACTATTGATAAACCTTGTGTTGGATTAATTGCTTTGCCTTGTTGCTCTAACAATGAAGCTTATACTAACCATGTAGAGGAAATCAAAGAGCTCAAGGCCCAAGTCACTTCCTTGAGGAATGACTTGGAAAAGAGTCATGAAGGGAAATCCACACTCGGTAATATCTTGAGTGTGAAAAAATCCCCTAATGATAAAAGTGGAGTTGGGTTTAACTCCAATAACAAGAACAAGTCCAATATAAACAAGAAGAAGGGCCAAAACCAAGTAAAGAATTCAGCCAAGATTATTTGCTTCAAGTGCAAGGTTGAAGGACATCATGTAAGATCTTGTCCATTGAAGAAAAAGCACTTGAGTGAGAAGCAACAAGGGAAGTGGCCACAAGTTCATGTTCAAGCCCAAGTTGAAGTTAGGCCACTTCCGAAGAAGAATCAAGATATTTCTACCCAAGCCAAGAAATCAATAAAGAAGAGAAAGGGGAGCACTTGTTGCTACATATGGCGTGTGAAGAGGCACTTTGCCTCTTCATGTTCAAACGGTACCTTAGCTAACCCTATCACTGTTGATGATTATTCTCTTAGTAAGGATAAGGATGGAAATGTGTTTGCCAAGTTTGTTGGAACTCAAAGTGGTGTCAAGAAAAGAACCATTTGGGTTGCCAAGCCTATTGTGACTAACCTCTTAGGACCCAACTTGGTTGGGGACCACCAAGCTCAAAATTTATCAATAGGTGTTTGTGGAGGGCATTGGAGACTTGGATAACTCTTTAAGAATTAAGGGATCTTCATATATTATATTTGATCAAGCCAAGTTATAAGGATTATCATTTCCCTATCTTATATCCAATGTGCCTCTTCGCGGTAACTTGTACTTAAATCATTTATATTGTAAGTTACTTGCCCCTTTACATGTTTTGGTTTTATACCAAGTATGTGTTTGTATTTGGTGTGACTCATGCTTGATTATTTTATGTATTCAAGTATGTCTAGGTCTTTGGCACATCATTTACTCGTGTGTTTTATTTTGAGCCTCTAATGCATCTTGATGATATCTTATTTGGCTCTTTTAGAGTGGTTAATGGAACATCCCATTTAGGGGGAGTGACATGCCTCGCATCTCTCAAACCTTAAAATATATGTACATGAGTACTACCACTTAGTATTGATATTGCAAGCTTATCTAGTCACTATGTGGTGTATCATACTCATGAGAAATTCAAATTCTAAATGTCCATTAATTATATCTAGTTGAGGTTGTTTTGCCTCTTATAAAAAAATGAATATCACATTATGGGGGAGTAATATGCTTCTTTTGCATATCACAATCCTAGGAAATGTGAACATATGAGTTAGTGCCACTTATAGTTGATATTGTTGATTATCTTGTTTCTAGGTTGCATGTTAGATCAAACAAGGTCCTATTTCTGTTAGAAGCTTTTATTGCTCATCTTTTTGGTCTTTGTTTGAGTAAGAAATTCTTGGTGCGGTCTTTGTCAAATACATATCTCCATATCTTTTTTGGGATACCATTTGCTTTAAGTTATTCTAATCATTGCTTTGCATGATTGTGTGACTAGTTGAAGCTATCAAGAATCTCTATCTTTGCATAGTGCTTAATCTTTTTATTTCTATCCTATGCTTTTAATTGTGAAGATTTATCTTTAATATCCGTGCAATATACCACCAGAAATCTATTCCAATACACTCATTATCTTCGACAATTGATATACTTGTGTGTGGTAGCATTTGTGGATCATCTTCACTTTGGAGCTAACCTATTATTGCCTTACTTTCTTTCCAAAATTTTGGTGGGGCTCCCATATATTCCTTGGCTTTTGAACATCTCTTTGATGATGTTTTTGTTTATTATCAAATGTGTTTTAGTGGAAGACAAACCTTTTCTTCTCGGAACCTTGTGCCATTGTGAAAAGCGTTAAGGGTTTGGTTTATTTTTTGAAACCTTGCTCTTTTGGGAGTTTGTTATCTCATTCTTTATTCTCTATTTTATTTTCTTGAATGAGATAAAATCTTTCAGCATTTTTTTTTATTTCATCTTTCATGCTTAATAGTTTTTGCTCGGTTCATTTGTTGAACTTTGTTGAACAAATCTTGTGTTGACTTGATTCTTTGATATAGTTTGGACAACAAATGTGTTTTGTCACACCTTGTATGCCTTCTTAAATATTTTTGGTGATTTGTCCAAAGTATATCTTCATTGGATCTTGAAAGTCTCGCGCATGCATGTTTACTAAATGTATATCTTATATCATGTTTTGCTTTCTTTGATCCAATAAATAGGGTATACTCCATCAAATCCTTAAACGGCTAAGATGTGCATGAAATTCAAATTCCATCTCTAAATATGCACATATTTTTATGGAGTGTATCCTATGTGTTGTGGTTATTCTAACCACTTTGGAACCAATAAGTTTGGGGACCAAGATGTACTTGAATGTTGTTTTAGGTACATTGAAGATGAAATGGATGCTTGTCCCGTCTATAAGGAAAGTGTTGTCACCACATGATAATTGGAGCCAAGCTAGGATGATCTAAAAATTCTTATCTACTACATCATACCATTTCTATCTCGGTAACAAGTATCTTATTCATGCATACTATTCTTCCATCCAATCTCTTGTAGGTTGCATCTTGGCATGAATTTATTTGTTTGTAAATGTTTGATTCTTGCAATTATCTTTGAAATACTTCTGTATCCTTATTGCTTATGTGAGTAATTTGATATGATGCATATAATGGGGAGTATATAAAAGCATGTTCATGATTCACCAATTCCAAATATGCCTTCTAGCAATTTAATGCATATCAACTCCTCAAGGTACTCTCATGTGCAATATTGTTGAAATTGCATTGAATCATTCCTTTTGATACTTGTTGCCTTTCTCAAAGTATCCCAACTATCATTAGTTCCCTTAGTGTTAGTTGTGATGGTTTTGAGATTTTTTGTTTTTTTTTGGTGAAGTTCATTGATATACCATAAGATAAAATAGAGCCATGGGCTATATATTCACTTAAGCAAAATATCCTTTTTGGTATATCTAAAGACTTCCGCTTGGATATCATGTATTCTTTTTATTAACCCCTTATGTGTGGATGTTTCTTTGTGGATTATTCTCATTTTTTTCACTTAGAAACTTATATACACGATAGTTTTATTCTCTCTCCTTGATATGCTCGCCCTTTTCCGACCATCACTCTTATCCTCTTGATTTTTAATGGTTTTGGTAAGTTCTTGTTGTATGCGTGCTTGGTTTACTTTTATTGAATCTTCACACACTCATATCTCATATTTGATTTCTTTTGGACTTAAGCTTGTCTTAACAAGTGTATTGGTTTATATCTAATCCTTGTATCTTGGTTGTGTTCTAAATAATATATAGAGAGTGATGATTCCATGTTTGTGCATATTGTATTCAAATGAAACAACCAATTTATGCACGAACCTTGGGGAGCTTCTTTATTTCACTTGGAGCACTATTTGTCCATTTAATTATTTGGATCTTTTGATTGCTTGCTTCATCCGTTGAAGTTCCTTCACCTTGTTATCCTTTTAGCAATCCTTGATCCTCAATATAGTTTGATTTCCTCCAAGTGTTCGTCATTGGATATGTGCATGTGATTTCACTCATATTACGAGTAATGCACACCTTGTGTAGGAACTCATATTATATTGTCCTTCTAACCTTTTTATCCATTTTGTCACTTGTTGTCAATGGGGGAGAAGTTTAGAGGGTTTTAAGGGAAATGGTTTTCTACTTAAGATTGGTTTGTTCTTAAGTGTTTGCCTTTCATGCATTTCATATTTATTATGTTTTGCATGGTTGTATATATAGTGGAAACTCTCCCAAAGGTTATGCTTAACAATGTATGCAATGAAATTCAAGATCATCACACGTGCATATATTGTGGGGGAGTTTGCTCTATATATGTTGGTTCTACTCACATCTCATGCATTAGTTGTAGTTTATGTGAGTAGAATCGGTTTTGATATGGGCTAGTATCTTTGTGTTACTTAACCATATCAAATACAACCTCTTGTATACAACTTATTGTTGGATAAGTTGTGTACTTGTTTCTAATATTCATTATATAAACCCTCTTGTTGTGATTGTCATCAATTACCAAAATGGGGGAGATTGAAAGGGTAATTGCCCCTATGTGTGGTTTTGGTGATTAATGACAATCCCTATGGACTAATGTTTTCACTGAGTTTTATATGAAGGTATATTCCATAGGTCATGCTTGTAGTCCATGTGTTGGATTAAAGTATGGATGCCATGAAGATAAATATATACCTTGAGTATTGGTATAAAAATCAAGTTGAAGAGAAGAATATGATATGATCAAGATCTTGAGAGTGTGATCTCAATAGAAGAATTCAAGATATGGCTCTAAGTCGGTGTCATGATAGCCTCATTAGTTGAGCTATGGTTGACTAAGATTTAGAGCATGTAATCAAATCAAGAGTTCCTTATGTACCTCAAGATATTAAGATGGATCACGAGAAGATACTTGGTTGACCAATACAAAGAGTGAAGAGTGATTTCAAGTTGGTCAACACATGAAGCATAAAGAATGTACCACATGGTCTTGTGGTATGGTAAGCCTTGTCAGTTATGCATCATGAACTAACCCATTATATATTTGCCTTTGTGTTTTCTATATGGGACGGGTATCTTTCCATGGGCATGCTTCAAAATGAAGATATTATATAGACCATGAGAGGATGACATCAAGTGGTGATCGTCATCAAGGTTGAGAAGGGCAAGTTCAAGATAAGCATATCGAGAAGATCATTTGCTTGAAGTTTGCCGTCCATATTGGTGATAATGGACATGTGAAGACATATATTAATGAAGCTATCCCATAGTGGTGTATGGGGGGCAAATTAGGAGTCTTCACAGAGCAACAATGATCAAGTGTTGCATTTTGGCTTGGGTGGAGCTTGAAGCGTTGTCATCAAGATCAAGCGGTATGCGCAAGGCAAAGGTATGGCCTTGCTAGGTTTTCCTTTTACCGGTCTCAAGGTGGTTGTTGGAAGACCGGGTTATAGGATAGATAGCCGCACTATCATGAGGGGCTCTCGGTTGTGTAACTTGATCACATCGTCATAGGGAGCTCAATCGTTTGCATACTTTGCATCTTCCTATTTTGTTGCTTCTTTGTGTTTCTCCATGTGAGGTTCTTGAGCTTGTTTCTAGCTCTTCAACAAGCCCAAGTTCATCGAAAATGGAATTCGTATGCATCTTCTATGGCGTTTTCAAGTTTGAAGGTTTTATCGGTTATTATTTAGGGAACCTTCTTACCTTTCTTAATTTGGTTCTATCCTCCTTTGTTGGTGTCACATCCCAAAATTTTCCAAATTTTGAAATGCGAAAAATAAATAAACAAAAATAAATAATTGTTGAAAATTTAGGATGAAAAGAAACTTTTGTTTCTAAATGGAAACTTAAAAACCCATCTTGAACAATCTTTGAGTGAAATTGAATCCAACTAAATTCAAATCAAGTGAGATGCATTCTTCATAAATGCATCTTAAAATTTAAACACTTGGAAAATAAACCAAAACTCTAAAACCCTAATGGGAGAAAAACATTTCCAAGTTATCTCAAAGACTAAGGATTTGACCCATATAAAAATTTATCAGCAAACATTTATAAATGAGCAAGACTGATAAATAAAAGTATTATGAAACCATAGAAATTGATTTCATTCAATTTGGATCCATAGATAAAAACTTATGAATTGATTAAGATAAAAGGAATTAATTTCCAAAGCTAAATAATGCTCCTATCTAAAATCCATACCAAATGGTGATCAAATTAATCCTAAAGAGATATAAAAGGATAAACAAACATTAAATAAGATTTTACAAATTGGAATCACCAAGTTTGGGATCTTTAAATAAAAAGATATGGATTTTATAAGATAAAGAAAGAAATAATAAATAAGGAATATTTTAAAAGCCAAAATTAAATCTTGGCCTAATCCATAAGAAAATGGAATAAATATAATCTGAATCCAAATAAAATAAAGGGATAAAGAATATTCAAATAAATAAAATGGCATTAACCAAATTATATTCCCTTTGAATAAAGACAAAATCCCTAATAGAAATGATTAATTAAATCATGGAAAAATAATAATTGGAATTTACCCAGGTGGAATAAAAGTTATTTAATTAACTTAAATGGAATTAAATAAATCATTTAAAAATTTATGGAATGAAAACCATATTTGATATATGGAATCAAAAAAATGGAAAGGACCCAGCCCAGTCCAGGCCCAGCAAGCCCATTTCTTTCCCCCTTTCGCAAAGCGTTTTCCACTAGAAACCACACCCGCACCGTCCCTGACCACTGGACCCCATCGTCTCCCTCTCTCTCACTGTCAAATAGACCCCACACGTCAGTCATCGTCTTCACCCCTCCCGCTGACCTCGCCGGCCGTTTCTGCCGTTTAAAACTCGATTTAATTCGCATCAATGCCGCGACGATTACTCCCTGCGACCATGCTCGTTAAAGTGCCTGCCTGTCCTCTCTCTTTCCCCTCGCTCACCCCACCCTCTCCACCACCAGCCCGCTCTGATTTCGCCCAAGACCTCTCTCTGCTCCGACGAGCTTCGCAAGCGATTCCGGCCGCTCCTCGCCGCCCCTTGCCTCACAGTCCCCACGAGCTTGCTCGCCATCACCGTGCGCACCTGCCATCACCCTCAGCTCACCCGCGCGCGTTCCCTAGGCTCGGCAACGACCAAGATCGAGAGCGCCACCGTCTGCCTCGACTCTGGCGAGTTCCCCAGGTAGCATCTGACCGCCCCTCTCCTCCTCTTTCACACACGCATACTCGCCACGACATTGCGCATCTGACCGTACTCTCCTCTTGTCTTCACATGCCCCCCAGCGTCGCCTCCGACAACGTCTGATCGCACCCGAGCCCGAAGGCAACTCCGGCGAGCGATTCAGGACGAACCCGAGCGCCCCTTCGACGATGGAGACCACCTTGAGCGTCAGTACTTCGCGGCAACCTCAGTGAGCCTTTACTCTGTCTCACTTACTTCCTGTATCGCCGGCTCTGCCACCGTCTAACCGCGTCGCCGCCAACCACCGCCGCCAGCGTCGCCCGTTTTAGGTTAGTCGATTTAGACCGTAGGATTTTAATCGGATGCATACGATAGAACCTAATCCGAAGAGGTATGCACTGATTTGATACGTGCGATCCACATTAGATTTGACGCACCACAGCAGCCGAACCGCACGAATCGTTTTCGACCAATAATAACCAGACGCGTGGCACAATTCTGATTTAAAAGATAGATTTGTTTCTATTAGATGTTAGAACTTGCAAAATTCATAACTTTTGATCCACATGTCCAAATTTTGCATATTTTATATAAATGGAATCAGCAAAACAAGTACTTTCCAAATATGCACTTTTTTTTAGTAAATTGCTTCTGTTAAATTGGTTGTTTTTACAGAAACTTGTATAGGCATATTTTGTGTATACAATTTATTCTAGAAATGTTTTTAGGATAAAATCTTTGGCAAATGGTTTTTTTTTAACCTACTGACCATATAAACCAACTTGTGGAATTAAAAGTGTATTTTGTGAAGACAAATAATAAATCTTTGAATTAGAACATTTCTAGTCAAATACAAATATTGTTTATGTGTTAAAAATGCTCTTTTAGTAAAACCTTTGAAAAATGATTAGATTTAAACTCCCTGAACCTAAACACCAAGTTTTGAGATTTAAAAATATAATTGATGAACCCTATAAAATTATTACTTTGCTAAAAGGCATTTCCAACAACTTAAAATATTGTTTTGGTATAAAAAAATTTTATAGGTGAAACCTTTTGCAGATGGTTTTAATATTAAACACTTGACCATAAAACACTAACATTTGTGTTTAAAATGTATTTGTCAAACACTAGAAAGTATTGCTTTGATTTAAATCATTTATAACAAAACAAAAATGATTTAAAGTGGCCATTTTTTACTAACTTAATATTAAATGGTTTGCCACTTTTATAAATGACCAATAGGTGTTTTATAATGTTTATAGCCTATTAGAAACCACTTTTCCAAATAAAACAATCTTTGGCATGCTTGCATGCATTGCTTTGTTTTTATTATTCTATGTGATGAATTGCTTGAATGGTAGATTGAATATTTGCTTGCTTGATTGAATTGTAGTGGAATTTGAAGAGTGTGACTATTGCAAGATCAAGGAGTGAACTTATATTATCTACCAAAAAGGCAAGTGGTGCTTCATACTTTTGTCCCATTATTTTCACTATGCTTTAGTGATATTTCTAAGTAGGACTTGCATGGAATTTTTTCTAAGTATAACTATGCCATGGGAAATCCTAGTAGATGAAACCTTAGTAGAATTTTTCTAAGCTAATATTCCTACTACTATCATGCTTAGTCTAGCTAGTAGAAAACAAGGGTGAATTATATTCATGCTATGGAATATTTCTAAGTCAAGGACTTGTGTTTTGTTTAATAAAACAACTAAGTGAATGAATCACCTAGGTGGAATGGAAAGAAAGGTGTGTTGAGTGGTTACACAAGTCCAGTATACTGGGGAAAACTTGGCCATCACCAAGTCCAGTATACTGGGGAAAACTTGGTATCTCACTTGTGGAATGCCACCCAGGAACAAAGAGATTTGAGATGTCAAATGTTGAGAAGCTTTAAGTGCAGCCACTTGGCATTATGGGATCTGCCTGGATCATATAGGTTGCAATAACTTAGCCAAATGGACAGTTGGTGGTAGGGGATGATAGGTTGGAGCGCGTCCATTCTGGTCTAAGGGAAGGCTTCTGAAAGATCTTGTCTCGATGCATGTCGAGTCTTGTGGGGAAAGTACACCATCTCTGCAGAGTGTAAAATCAAAGTACTTAGCCGTGTCCCCGGCAATGGACAATTTGAGCATCAAGACATGGAAGCTATTAAGAATATCCTCATCCCAATTTCTAAATTAAAAACTTGTGGTTGAACAAGGGTTGAAGGTTCACCAATTTCTATTGGTGGTTCCTTGGGAGTTTTTGCCAAACAAAGACTTAGTGTTTTCAACTGATAGGTAAAATATATTTTGAGCAATGCAATCCTAAGCTCCACTTAGCCAAATGCATATAGATGATAGACTCCACTATACTACCATAGTATCACTTGCCAATACAATTCAAATGTATTGACCCTTGTGGCTATAACTTATTATGTTGCAGGTTTGTTTGATGTTACTGAAGTGTTTTGATTAGGATTACAAGTCTACAACCAACATGATTGTCTGTGGCACTTTGAAGATGAAGGACTCCATGATATAGTTATTTCTGCTGCATTGTAATAAGATAGCCAAAAGAGCTATGTAAGATGTAATGAATTATTTTATTCCTGGTTATAAAGTTGTATTATGACCTTTGTTTCTTGATATTACATCTTAATTGTGGATGCTAGCTATTGATCTAGGGATTAGCATTGTAAACACAGGGATCTCTACCTTATTAAAGGTTGGTACCTCTACAGATGGTATCAGAGCACTGTGTTGCCTATAGGATTGTAACCCTAGGATTGGACAAAACCCCTCAGAAAAATAGGAGTTGTATTTGTTCCAAAACTTATTTACAAACAATCTTGTAAACTCTTTACTCAACCTTTTTGGTTTTGATTCTACATCTCTTCCTTTTCAACTTGATGGAGAAAACCTCCACCATGAGCAAAGACATCAACTTGACCAATGACTTCAACATCACCGATGACTTCAACTTTAGTTTCACCAAGGACTTCAACTTGGACATCACTAAGGACTACAAGTGAGACAAGAATGTAACTCAAGACTTGAAGATTAAGGAAACACGACTTAGAAGGAACCATCATCACCTTTGAAGTTTTGTGACCAATATACAAGAATTTCTCCAAGGATACAATGATCTTGTTCATGAAGAAGCAACCAAGAAGAATGGAATGATCTCAAGTGAACCATATAGTTGGACCACCATATTTGGTTTAGATCAAACCCACCAACTTACGTGGTGTAGCAAAAATATTGTGTTGCCTAAAAATGTGCTTGAAAGTTGTTGTTTGAGTGGAATGTTTGTTTGTGATTGCTTGCTCATTGCTTGTGTGAATTGTGATGTGTGTGATTAGAATTTTTACTTATAAATCCTTGCCTATTCTAATCCCAATCCAACCCAAACAGATGACTTCCCCAAGAAACTCCAACATCAAGAATGGTGACAACAACAACCAAGAGATGCACCTGAGAGAACTCATAGTAACCCAAACCCAGTTAAACCAACTGACAAGTCAATTTTGGGACAACAACAATGAGTCAGACCCAACCATGCAAAGGTTTATGGAAACCCAAACCCAATTGTTGCAAAGTATGACAAATCAAATGATCAACATGGGAGACAGACTTTCCCAAGGAGTTTGTGACAACAATGATGTCAAGGATGATATTATAGAAGGAACTCAAGCTTGCAATATTTGTGGAGACATGGATCACACTTCCAAAGAGCATGAAGATCAATGCCCTAATTGTGAAGAGAAGCATCCAACTAATCAATGCCCCACATCTCAAGTGACTTGTTTCCTATGTGAAGGAAATAATCATGTCCATATCCAATGCCCCATCTATTCTATAGTTCAACAAAGGAAACAAGGTGGAGTGCATCAAAAGTTTGTAAACGCCCATGAGGAGACAACTTCTATCAAGAAGTATGAAGACAAAGGAAAATCTCAGCTTGCACCTCCATGCACTATGACTCACATTGATGGACAGAAGAAGAAACATATGTATTATCCAAGGAAACGATTAAGGAAACAAGGCGACTTTTCCACCTTTGAGGTGAGATATGAAGAGCATGAACTAGAAGAACTCCTAGCTTTGGAGAAACCCAAGAAGAGGAAGGACAAAAGCGAAGTGCAATGTTGCAATTTCAAAGAGATGGGACACTATGCCAATGAATGTCCCGAGAAGAAGAAGAAGTATAAGGAAATTATCCAAGTGTGGTGCAACAACTGCAAAGATCTAGGCCATTATATATCAACTTGTCCACAGAAGATACGTGAAGAACTCAACCTTGTCACATGTTACAATTGTGGTAACCAAGGACACTATGCAAGCAATTGTCCAGAAAAGATGAAGTACAAGACAAACAAGCCTATGAAGGATCTCAGCCTTGTCACATGTTTCAAGTGTGGAAACAAAGGACACTATGCAGATGTTTGCCCAGAGAAGTTTCTTCAAGATCCCAAGCAAGCCAAGATGTAATCTAGTTGGAAACTTTTTAAGGGTGGTAGTACCCTAGTTGCTTTGAAGCCAACTTGTAACCTCTAGCCTCCCCAAATCTCGGGACGAGATTTCTTTTAAGGGTGGTAGCCTATCACATCCCAAAATTTCCAAATTTTGAAATGCGAAAAATAAATAAACAAAATAAATAATTGTTGAAAATTTAGGGTGAAAAGAAACTTTTGTTTCTAAATGGAAACTTAAAAACCCATCTTGAACAAGCTTTGAGTGAAATTGAATCCAACTAAATTCAAATAAAGTGAGATGCATTCTTCATAAATGCATCTTAAAATTTAAACACTTGGAAAATAAACCAAAACTCTAAAACCCTAATGGAAGAAAAACATTTCCCAGTTATCTCAAAGACTGAGGATTTGATCCATATAAAAATTTATCAACAAACATTTATAAATTATCAAGATTTATACATAAAGTATTATGAAACCATAGAAATTGATTTCATTCATTTTGGATCCATAGATAAAAACTTATGAATTGATTAAGATAAAAGGAATTAATTTCCAAAGCTAAATAATGCTCCTATATAAAATACATACCAAATGGTGATCAAATTAATCCTAAAGAGATATAAAAGGATAAACAAATATTAAATAAGATTTTACAAATTGGAATCACCAAGTTTGGGATCTTTAAATAAAAAGATATGGATTTTATAAGATAAAGAAAGAAATAATAAATAAGGAATATTTTAAAAGTAAAAATTAAATCTTGGCCTAATCCATAAGCAAATGGAATAAATATAATCCGAATCCAAATAAAATAAAGGGATAAAGAATATTCAAATAAATAAAATGGCATTAACCAAATTATATTCCCTTTGAATAAAGACAAAATCCCTAATAGAAATGATTAATTAAATCATGGAAAAATAATAATTGGAATTTACCCAGGTGGAATAAAAGTTATTTAATTAACTTAAATGGAATCAAAGAAATCATTTAAATAAAATTTATGGAATTAAAACCATATTTGATTTCATGGGAATAAAGACATTTACCCAATGTAAATGATTAATAGATCATATGAAAATATTTCAAATAAATCAAAGTGAATTATTTAAACACCCTAATAAATAAATAAAACCTACTGAAAAGGTTTGGTGAAATTTTGATTTCAAATAAGGGTTTAAAAAAATTAATTAAATCTTAATTAATGAAGGAAAGTGCCCATTTTAAATAAAATATAAACCATAGATAAATAAAGGAATTATTCCTAAAAAGGGCTTTAAATACATGTTTAAAACATATTAAAAACTTACTGAAAAGTTTGGCAAGGATTTGAATTCAAATGTTTGATTGAATTTTTTGAACAAAATCAAAACAAAAAAAGAAAAATGATTCGGAAAAAAAATGGAAAGGACCCAGCCCAGCTAACCTAGCCCGGTCCAGGCCCAGCAAGCCCATTTCTTTCCCCCTCTCGCGAAGCGTTTTCCACCAGAAACCACACCCGCATCGTACCTGACCGCTGGACCCCATCATCTCTCTCTCTCGCTCTCTATCTATCTATCTATCTCTCTCTCTCGCTGTCAAACTGTTGGAGATATGCCCTAGAGGCAATAATAAATGTAGTTATTATTATATCTTTGTGTTTATGATAAATGTTTACATTCATGCTATAATAGTATTAACAAGGAAACATTGATACTTGTGTGTTTTGTAAACTTAATTTGAAGTCCCTAGTATAGCCTCTATACTTCACTAGCTTGTTGGTTGATTAATGATTGTGGTTTCCCTATCATGAACATTGAGATGTTATCAACAACAAGATCATATCGTTAGGAGAATGATATGGTGGACATACTCCTATAGATAAGCGTAGCATAAAGATCAAGTCATTTCATTAGTTCAATTGCTATATGCTTTCGATACATAGTAACCTAATTCCTTGACCATGAGATCATGCATATCACCTTTACCGGATGGATGCTTTGATGACATCAAACACCACACCGTGAATCGGGTGGCTATAAAGGTGGCATTAAGTGTTCGGAAAGTATTGGTTGAAACACATGGATCAAGAGGGATTTGTCCATCCACATGACGGATAGATATACTCGGCCCTCTCGGTGGAATGTCATCCAATTAGCTTGCAAGCATGTGACTTGGTCACAAGGGATCACATATCACGGAGAGAAAAGAGTACTTATCGGAACGAGGTTGAACTTGGTATGCGAGATACGACGATCATAACCTCGGATAAGTAACATATCGTGAGACAAAGGGAAATTGGTATCGTATGTAAGTGGTTCATTCGATCAAAGTAATCGTAGAAATATGGGAGCCATATGAATTTCCAGATTCCTCTATTGGTTATTGTTCGGAGAAGTGTCTCGATCATGTCCGCATAATTCACGAACCGTAGGGAGACACACTTAAGGATTCGACGTTGTTTGAGTAGTTATGGTATTATGAGAAAGAGACGAATGTTGTTCGAGTCTCGGATGGGATCCGGATATCACGAGGTGATCCGGAATGGTCCGGAGAATAAGATTCATATAAGGAAAGTCCGTTTGAGGTGTCGGAATGATTAGGTGTTTTCATCGGAATGTTCTAGAAGGTTCGGATTGTCCCAAGCACTCGGGGGAGGTACATGAGTGTGTCATTGAATGATTGCATCATGTACTAAGTGTTATTTCTGTCCCAAATAAAGGATTAAATTGAATCCTAAAACATAAAAGTCAAATGTCCAGTTTGAAAGTCAAACTGCCAAAACAAGAAACTGTGGGAAACAAGCAAGAGGAGTTGGAACCAACCTGGAGGAGGAGTTGGACTCCTCCGCGCGCCCAGGCCGAGTTGGGGAGGGACTCCTCCTCCCTGGCGCCATGACCCCTCCCATAAAAGGAGGCGGGGCTCCTAGAGACACATAACTTTCTACTCTAGATCTCCGGTTTAGAGCCGTTTTGGTTTAGAGCTTCTAATTGCTTTAGCCAATGGTTTAGAGCCTTCTAATTGGTTTAGAGCCTTCTAATTGGTGTGTCTAATTACTAGACCACTAATAGCCTCTCTCATAAGCTCCACCATACTGCTTAAGGCGAAGCCTGCGGGATTTCCCCTCTACTTAGGTACCACGTTGTCTTCGGAATCGCGAGGAGAGTGCTACAACCTCCACGCCTGGAACAAGGGAGAGGAAGGTCTTCGTCAGTACCGAACGTGGTGACCGATCAAGGAGCTGTCGGAACGTGGCTACCGGAAGGATCGTCTACACGATCTTGAGATCGGGAAGAGTACGACTACATCACCCACGAGAATCCGCTCTCGTTAAACGCTTTGGAATCTTCGAGGGTAAGTTATACCATCGACTCGTTGCTACAATCTAGTAGATAGATCTTGGCTTGTTTGTTTGTATGCGATAGAAAATTTTTGTTTTCCATGCTACGAACCCCTACAGTGGTATCAGAGCCGTGTCTATATGTAGATCTGTTGCACGAGTAGAACACAATGGTCATTGTGGGCATTGATACTTTTGTTGTAGATTGCTTTTTGTGTACTTTGCATCTTGCGGTATGTTGGGATGAAGCGGCCCGGGCTAACCTTACATGACATCGTTCATGAGACTTGCTCCACGCTTGACATGTAACTTGTATTGCATAAGTGGCTTTGCGGGTGCATGTTTCTCCTAGCATAGTTAAGATCCAATTTACAACGGGTGATCAACAATGCTAGTATCAATGTTGTGGTTCTTGTTCGTAAGTTAGAACGACACTTATTGAAAGCCCCAAACCACGTAAAATATGCAAAGAAAGTAGAAGCGTCTAACTTTGTTTTGCAGGGTGTCTGATGATGTGATATGGCCATGATTGTGATTATATTTGATGTATGCAATGTTCCTTATTGTAAGTCGACAACCGGCAGGAGCCATATGGTTGTCTTTAATTTATGTTAAGACCCGCGTGTCTATTCAAAGTAGTTGTAATAGTTGAAACCGGTGGACGACAACCATGGAGTAGCGTCATTGACCTTGATGCAATGCCGGTGATGATGGAGATCATGTCCGTGCTTGAAGATGGAGATCGGAAGCACAAAGAAGAAAGGCCATATCATATCACATATTATGAATTGCATGTGATGTTAATCCTTTATGCATCTTGTATTGCTTAGTAGACGACGGTAGCATTATAAGATGATCCCTCATGCACATGAATTTCAAATCATAAAGTGTTCACCCTCAGTTAGCACCGTTGCTAAAGCTTGTTGTTTCGAAGCACCACGTGATGATCGGGTGTGATAGATTCTGCAAGTGTATACAACGTGAGCAAGCATTTGCTCATGCGTAAGCGAGGTTTGATCTTGACGAGCCTAGCATGTACAGACATGGTCTCGGAACACGGATTACCGAAAGGTAAAGCATGAATCGTATAGTAGATATGATGAACATGATGATTGTTCGCCATTGAAACTATATCAACTCTCGTGATGATCGGTGTTGATGTAGTGGATTTGGTTCGTGTGATCACTAAAACAATGTGAGGGATATTGTTTTGAGTGGGAGTTCACCTAGTTTAATTTTATTATTAATTTGAACTCAATTTGTCATAAACTTAGTCTAAACTATTGCAAATATGTTGTAGATCAATGGCAGCCCCTACCATCAATTTTAATGCGTTCCTAGAGAAAGAAAAGTTGAAAAACAATGGAAGCAACTTGGATTGGTTCCAATTTGAGGATTGTCCTCACAGTGGTAATTTGACCTATGTCTTTGGATGCATTGGGTGACCCACCTGCAGCTACCGCTTCCGATGAAGTAAAGAATGTTTACCTCGCTCGGAAGAATCAAGACTCCATAGTTCGAGGTGCTATCTTGTATGGTTTAGAATCGGAGCTTGAAAAGGTTTGAGGATTCAGACCCATATGATATTGTCGAGGATCTCAAATTGATTTTTGAGACTCATGCGGCAATTGAAAGCTATGAGGCTTCAAAAGTTCTTTAACGCAAGATGGAAGAGGGCAGCTCGTCGGTGAGCATGTGCTTAAGATGTCCGGGCACGCAAACAAACTTCAAAGCTTGGGTATAGTGATTCCTAATGCTTTGGGGATTTACCGTGTCCTCCAATCACTACCACCAAGTTACAAGAACTTTGTGATGAACTACAACATGCGTAACATGAACAAGACGCTGCCGTAACTTTGCCATGTTGAAATCTGCAGAAGTGGAGATCAAGAAAGAGCACCAAGTGTTGTTGGTCAATAAGACCACCAAATTCAAGAAAGGCAAGTCTAAGCAAAAGGACACTTCAAGAAGGGTGGTAAGAAAGCTACCACGCCGACGAAGAAGACCAGGGCTGGACCTAAGCCCCAAACCGAGTGCTTTTACCGCAAGGGAGAAGGTCACCGAAGCGGAATTGCCCAAAGTACTTGGCGGATCCAAGAACGGCAACATCAAGAAGAAAGGTATATCCGATATACATGTTATTGATGTGTATCTCACTAGTACTGTAGTAGTGCTCGGTATTTGATACCGGTTCGTTGCTCATATTTGTAACTCAAACAGGTCTGCAGAATAAACGGAAGCTAGCGAAGAACGAGGTGACGATGCGCGGGAAACGGATCAAAGGTTGATGTGATCGCGGCACGCTACCCTTCATCTACCATCGGGATTAGTTTTATACTTAAATAATTGTTATTTGGTGCTGCGTTGAGCATGAACATTATATCGGGATCTTGTTTATTGCGAGACGGTTACTTGTTTAAATCTGAGAATAATGGTTGTTCTATTTATATGAGTAATATGTTTTATGCACATGCACCTTTGATAGATGGTCTATTCTTATTGAATCTCGATAGTGGAAATACACATATCAACAACATTGAGGCTAAACGCTTGAAATCAAGTGATAATTCGACCTATATGTGGCATCTGCCTTGGTCACATCGGAGTGAAACGTATGAAGAAACTCCATTCGATGGACTTCTTGAATCACTTGATTTTGAATCACTTGAAAGATGCGAAGCATGTCTGATGGGAAAAATGACTAAGACTCCATTTTTTGGTATGATGGAGCGAGCTACGGACTTATTGGAAATCATACATACCGATGTGTGTGGTCCAATGAGTGTAGCGTCATGCCGTGGTTATCGTTATGTTCTTACCTTCACGGATGACTTGAGTAGATATGGATATATCTATTTCATGAAACATAAGTCCAAACTTTCGAGAAGTTTAAGGAGTTTCAAAGTGAGGTAGAGAATCAACGTAACAAGAAGATTAAATTTCTACGCTCGATCGTGGAGGTGAATATCTAAGTTACGAGTTTGGCGAGCATTTAAAGAAGTGCGGAATACTTTCACAATTGACACCGCCGGAACACCACAACAGAATGGTGTGTCCGAACGTCAGAATCGAACTCTCTTAGATATGGTTCGCTCTATGATGTCACTTACAGATTTACCGCTATCATTTTGGGGTTATGCATTAGAAACAGTATTCACTTTAAATAGGGCACCATCTAAATCCGTTGAAACGACACCGTATGAATTATGGTTTGGGAAGAAACCTAAATTGTCGCTCCTTAAAGTTTGGGGATGCGAAGCCTATGTAAAGAAGTTACAGTAGACAAGCTTGAACCCAAAGCGGAAAAGTGCGTCTTCATAGGATACCAAGGAAACTATTGGGTATACCTTCTATCATAGATCCAAGGCAAAACATTCGTTGTTAAGAATGGATCCTTTCTAGAGAAGGAATTTCTCGAAAGAAGTGACTGGAAGGAAAGTAGAACTCGACGAGGTTGTCGAACCTTCTCTCGAATTGCGAGTAGCGCAGACCGGAAGAAGTTCTGTGGTGCCCGCACCAATAAGAGAGGAAGCTAATGATGATGATCATGAAACTTCGGTTGAAGTTACTACAGCCCTGAGGTCAACGAGAACTCGTACCACCTGCATTGGTATGATTCCGTTATGAATGTCATGGTGGTGGACAACACCGATGACCCCGAGACATATGAGGAAGCGATGATGAGCCCAGATTCCAATAAATGGCAAGAAGCC
Organism: Avena longiglumis; assembly: GCA_030063025.1. Lineage (NCBI taxonomy): Eukaryota > Viridiplantae > Streptophyta > Magnoliopsida > Poales > Poaceae > Avena > Avena longiglumis. The sequence continues at coordinate 484,858,869 of CP125974.1, forward strand.
ATGAACCGAGATTGGATCCATGTACGAAAACCAAGTATGGACTTTGGTGGACTTACGGATGGCGGAAGGTCGAGAACAAATGGATTTTCAAGAGAAAAGATGTCGATGGTAATGTTATCGTTTATAAAGCTCGACTTGTCGCAAAAGGGTTTCGACAAATTCAAGGAGTTGACTACGATGAGACTTTCTCACCAAATGGAAGCTAAAGTCCGTGAGGATTATGTTAGCAATCGCTGCATATTATGATTATGAGATATGGCGATGGATGTCAAAACAGATTCCTCAATGGAGACATTGATGAAGAGTTGTATATGATGCAACCCAAAGGTTTTGTCGATCCTATAGATGCTAACAAGGTATGCAAACTTCAACGGTCCATCTATGGATTGAAGCAAGCATCCCGAAGTTGGAATCAACGCTTTGATAAGGTAATCAAAGTTTTGGTTTTATACAAACTTATGGAGAAGCTTGTATTTACAAGAAAGTGAGTGGGAGCTCAGAGCATTCTTAATACGTATGTGGATGACATATTGTTGATTGGGAATGATGTAGACCTTCTTAATAGTGTCAAAGAATATTTGAATAATAGTTTTCAATGAAGGATCTTGGCGAAGCAGCTTACATATTAGGCATAAAGATTTATAGAGATAGATCAAACGCCAAATATCATTGTCAGAGTACATATTTGGACAAAGTTCTAAAGAAGTTTGGAATGGAAGAAAGCAAGAAAGGGTTCTTGCCCATGTTGCTCAATACGACCTTGAGTAAAACTCAAAGTCCGACATCGGCGTAAGATAGAGAAAGGATGAGTAAGACTCATGCCTCAGCCATAGGATCTCTAATGTATGCCATGCTATGTACTAGACCCGACATTGCATATGTTGTTAGTTTAACTAGCAGATATCAAAGTGATCCAGAGTGGATCATTGACAATGATCAAAAACATCCTTAAGTACTTGAGAAGAACTAAGGATATGGTTCTTTCTTATGGAGGTGATGAACAAGCCGTTGTTAATGGTTACACCGATGCTAGTTGGAACACCGATCCGATGATTCTAAATCACAATCCGGATCGTATTTATTTTGAATGGTGCAGCGCTTAGGAGGAGTGCAAAGCAAAGCGTTGTGGCGATATCTTCAACTGAATCGAATACATGGTCGCTTGAGGCTTCACAAGAAGCGATATGGATGAAAGAGTTCATTACAGAGTGTGGTTCCAAGTGCCTGGACCCAATGTCTATCTATCGTGATAACATGGGCGCCATAGCCAATGCGCAAGAACCAAGGTCACACAAGAAGTCAAGCATATCAAGCTTTTTCACGCTATTCGAGAACATATCCGGGATGGGGATATAAAGATTTGCAAAGTACACACAGATCCGAATGTGGCGGATCCGTTGACTAAACCTCTCCCGAGGGCAAAACATGACCAACACCAAACTGCCATGGGTGTTCGGTATATTACCATGTAATCTAGATTAGATGACTCTAGTGCAAGTGGGAGATGTTGGAGATATGCCCTAGAGGCAATAATAAATGTAGTTATTATTATATCTTTGTGTTTATGATAAATGTTTACATTCATGCTATAATAGTATTAACAAGGAAACATTGATACTTGTGTGTTTTGTAAACTTAATTTGAAGTCCCTAGTATAGCCTCTATACTTCACTAGCTTGTTGGTTGATTAATGATTGTGGTTTCCCTATCATGAACATTGAGATGTTATCAACAACAAGATCATATCGTTAGGAGAATGATATGGTGGACATACTCCTATAGATAAGCGTAGCATAAAGATCAAGTCATTTCATTAGTTCAATTGCTATATGCTTTACGATACATAGTAACCTAATTCCTTCGACCATGAGATCATGCATATCACCTTTACGGATGGATGCTTTGATGACATCAAACACCACACCGTGGCGGGTGGCTATAAAGGTGGCATTAAGTGTTCGAAAGTATTGGTTGAAACACATGGATCAAGTGGGATTTGTCCATCCACATGACGGATAGATATACTCTGGGCCCTCTCGGTGGAATGTCATCCAATTAGCTTGCAAGCATGTGACTTGGTCACAAGGGAACACATATCCCGGGACAGCGAAAAGAGTACTTATAAGTAACGAGGTTGAACTAGGTATGTAGAGATACCGACGATCATAACCTCGGATAAGTAACATATCGTGAGACAAAGGGAAATTGGTATCGTATGTAAGTGGTTCATTCGATCTCAAAGTAATCGTAGAAATATGTGGGAGCCATATGAATTTCCAGATTCCTCTATTGGTTATTGTTCGGAGAAGTGTCTCGATCATGTCCGCATAATTCACGAACCGTAGGGAGACACACTTAAGGATTCGACGTTGTTTGAGTAGTTATGGTATTATGAGAAAGAGACCGAATGTTGTTCGGAGTCTCGGATGGGATCTGGGATATCACGAGGTGATCCGGAATGGTCCGGAGAATAAGATTCATATAAGGAAAGTCTCGTTTGAGGTCGGGAATGATTCCGTGTTTTCATCGGGAATGTTCTAGAAGGTTCGGATTGTCCCAAGACTCCGGGGAGGGTACATGAGTGTGTCATTGAATGATTGCATCATGTACTAAGTGTTATTTCTGTCCCAAATAAAGGATTAAATTGAATCCTAAAACATAAAAGTCAAATGTCCAGTTTGAAAGTCAAGCGCCAAAACAAGAAACGTGGGAAACAAGCAAGAGGAGTTGGAACCAACTGGAGGAGGAGTTGGACTCCTCCGGGCGCCCAGCCAAGGCCGAGTTGGGAGGACTCCCTCCCTCCTGGCGCCATGACCCCCTCCCATAAAAGGAGGCGGGGCTCCTCCTAGAGACACATAACTTTCTACTCTAGATCTCCGGTTTAGAGCCGTTTTGGTTTAGAGCTTCTAATTGCTTTAGCCAACGGTTTAGAGCCTTCTAATTGGTTTAGAGCCTTCTAATTGGTGTGTCTAATTACTAGACCACTAATAGCCTCTCTCATAAGCTCCACCATACTACACCGGCTTAAGGCGAAGCCTCGGATTTCCCTCTACTTAGGTACACCCGTTGTCTTTGCCGGAATCGCGAGGAGAGTGCTACAACCTCCGCCTGGAACAAGGGAGAGGAAGGTCTTCGTCGAGTATCGAACGTGTGACCGATCGGCGAGCGCCTTGGAGCGTGATACTGGAAGGATCGTCTACACGATCTTGAGATCGGGAAGAGTACGACTACATCACCCACGAGAATCCGCTCTCGTTAAACGCTTTGGAATCTTCGAGGGTAAGTTATACCATCGACTCGTTGCTACAATCTAGTAGATAGATCTTGGCTTGTTTGTTTGTATGCGATAGAAAATTTTTGTTTTCCATGCTACGAACCCCTACACAAACAGACCCCACCTGTCAGTCATCGTCTTCACCCCTCCCACTGACCTCGCCGGCCGTTTCTGCCGTTTAAATCTCGATTCAATTTGCATCAATGCCGCAATGATTACTCCCTGTGACCATGCTCGTTAAAGCGCCTGCCTCTCCTCTCTCTTTCCCCTCGCTCACCCCACCCTCTCCGCCACCAGGCCGCTCCGATTTCGCCCAAGACCTCTCTCTGCTCCGACGAGCTTATGGCGGTCGCTCCTCGCCGCCTTGCCTCCCGTCCCCCAGGCTTGCTCGCCATCACTGCGTCTTTTGCCGCCAAACCCTCATCTCACCCACGCGCGTTCCCTAGGCTCGGCAACAACCAAGACCGAGAGCGCCGTTGTCTGCCTCGACTCTAGCGAGTTTCCTAGGTAGCATCTGACCGCCCCTCTCCTCCTCTTTCACACACGCATACTCGCCACGACATTGCGCATCTGACCGTACTCTCCTCTTGTCTTCCCATGCCCCCCAGCGTCGCCTCCGACAACGTCTGACCGCACCCGAGCCCGAAGGCAACTCCGGTGAGCGATTCAGGACGAACCCGAGTGCCCCTTCGGCGATGGAGACCACCTTGAGCATCAGTACTTCGCGGCAACCTCGGTGAGACTTTCCTCTGTCTCTCTTAGTTCCTGTATCGCCGGCTCCGCCACCGTCTGACCGCGCCGCCGCCAACCACCGCCGCCAGCGCCGCCCGTTTTAGGTTAGTCGATTTAGACCGTAGGATTTTAATTGGATGCATACAATAGAACCTAACCCGAAGAGGTATGCGCTGATTTGAGCCGTGCGATCCACATTAGATTTGACGCACCACAGCAGCCGATCCGCACGAATCGTTTTCGACCAATAATAACCAGACGCATGGCACAATTCTGCTTTAAAAGACAAATTTGTTTCTATTAGATGTTAAAACTTGCAAAATTCATAACTTTTGATCCACACGTCCAAATTTGCAAATTTTATATCAATGGAATCATCAAAACAATTACTTTCCAACTATGCACTTTGTTTAGTAAATTGCTTCTGTTAAATTGGTTGTTTTTACAGAAACTTGTATAGGCATATTTTGTGTATAAAATTTATTCTAGAAATTTTTTTAGGATAAAATCTTTGACAAATGGTTTGTTTTGAACCTACTGACCATATAAACCAACTTGTGGAATAAAAATTGTATTTTGTGAAGCCAAAGAATAAATCTTTGAATTAGAACATTTCTAGTCAAATAAAAATATTGTTTATGTGTTAAAAATGCTCTTTGAGTAAAACCTTTGGAAAATGATTAGATTTAAACTCCCTGACCCTAAACACCAAGTTTTGAGATTTAAAAATATATTTGATGAACTCTATAAAATTATTACTTTGAAAAAAGGCATTTCCAATAACATAAAATATTGTTTTGGTATAAAAATGGTTTATAGGTGAAACCTTTTGCAAATGGTTTTAATATTAAACACTTGACCATAAAACACTAACATTTGTGTTTAAAATGTATTTGTCAAACACTAGAAAGTATTGCTTTGATTTAATCATTTATAACAAAACAAAAATGATTTAAAGTGGCCATTTTTCACTAACTTAATATCAAATGGTTTGCCACTTTTATAAATGACCAATAGGTGTTTTATAATGTTTATAGCCTATTATAAACCACTTTTCAAAATAAAACAATCTTTGGCATGCTTGCATGCATTGCTTTGTTTTTATTATTCTATGTGATGAATTGCTTGAATGGTAGATTGAATATTTGCTTGCTTGATTGAATTGTAGTGGAATTTGAAGAGTGTGACTATTGCAAGATCAAGGAGTGAACTTATATTATCTACCAAAAAGTAAAGTGGTGCTTCATACTTTTGTCCCATTATTTTCACTATGCATTAGTGATATTTCTAAGTAGGACTTGCATGGAATTTTTGCTAAGTATAAACTATGCCATGGGAAATCCTAGTAGATGAAACCTTAGTAGAATTTTTCTAAGCTAAGATTCCTACTACTATCATGCTTAGTCTAGCTAGTAGAAAACAAGGGTGAATTATATTCATGCTATGGAATATTTCTAAGTCAAGGACTTGTGTTTTGTTTAATAAAACAACTAAGTGAATGAATCACCTGGGTGGAACGGAAAGAAAGGTTTGTGTTGAGTGGTTACACAAGTCCAGTATACTGGGGAAAACTTGGGCATCACCAAGTCCAGTATACTGGGGAAAACTTGGTATCTCACTTGTGGAATGCCACCCAGGAACAAAGAGATTTGAGATGTCAAATGTTGAGAAGCTTTAAGTGCATCCACTTGGCATTATGGGCTCTGCCTGGATCATATAGGTTGCAATAACTTAGCCAAATAGAAAATTGGTGGTAGGGGATGATAGGTTGGAGCGCGTCCATTCTGGTCTAAGGGAAGGCTTCTGAAAGATCTTGTCTCGATGCATGTCGAGTCTTGTGGGGAAAGTGCGCCACCTTTGCAGAGTGTAAAATCAAAGTACTTAGCCGTGTTCCCGGCAATGGACAATTTGAGCATCAAGACATGGAAGCTATCAAGAATCTCCTCATCCCAAATTCTAAATTAAAAACTTGTGGTTGAACGAGGGTTGAAGTTTCACCAATTTCTATTGGTGGTTCCTTGGGAGTTTTTGCCAAACAAAAACTTAGTGTTTTCAACTGATAGGTAAAATCTATTTTGAGCAATGCAAGCCTAAGCTCCACTTACCCAAATGCATATAGATGATAGATTCCACTATACTACCATAGTATCACTTGCCAATACAATTCAAATGTATTGACCCTTGTGGCTGTAACTTATTATGTTGCAGGTTTGTTTGATGTTAGTGAAGTGTGTTGATTAGGATTACAAGTCTACAACCAACATGATTGCCTGTGGCACTTTGAAGATGAAGGACTCCATGCTATAGTTATTTCTGCTGCATTGTAATAAGATAGCCAAAAGAGCTATGTAAGATGTAATGAATTATTTTATTCCTGGTTATAAAATTGTATTATGACCTTTGTTTCTTGATATTACATCTTAACTGTGGATGCTAGCTATTGATCCAGGGACTAGCATTGTAAACACAGGGATCTCTAGCTTATTAAAGGTTGGGACCTCTATAGTTGGGCTATGATGTTTCTCTGTACAATATTGTATAGCTTGTTGTCCTCGTCAAAACAAGCCCAAGATCATCGAAATCGGAGTCCAGATGCAAAAGTTATTGCGTTTTCCGTGAAGTTAGTTTCATCCTGGTTGTGGATCTAGTTCAACCGGCTCCCAGACCGGGTGGTCCGGCGCCAGCACCGGAAAACCGAGATTCAACCAGGTTTCAACCGAGATTTCCAGTTTTGCTATACCGAGTCTATCCGAGACTGTGTACTGACCCTTATCCCGGTTGAGATCCGGTTTTCCGGTCCAAGAACCGAACCATCCGGTTCTGGAGCCGGTCCAACCGAACTTTTAACCGAATTCGCATAGTTTTCTCCTAACGTCCATATTTGCTTTCCACTATAAAAGGAGGTTCTTCCCCCAACGTTTTAGTGTGTTCTTGACCAGAAATTGACTTCCATTGTTGAACCTCTTGAGCTTGCGTCCTCCCCCTTCCCTCCTATGATTCTTGCATCTTTTTGAGGGCTTTGGAAGAGGAGATCTAGATCTACAATCCCCACCAATCAATTCCTCCTCTAAGTGAGGGGAACCCATTGGATCTAGATCTTGGAGTCATTTGTTGGTTTCCACCACTATTCTTCCTCTCTAATTCCTCCCTAGCACTTGTTGCTTTGGTGGGATTTGAGAGTGGAGGATTTGAGCACCCTTGGTGTTCTTGCTTTGTATTCTTCCATAAGTGTTGAGCTCTCCATTGCGATTTGTTCGAGTGAGAGACCGTGAGCTTGTTACTCTTGGAGGGTGACCTCCTAGTTGGCTTGGCAGTTGGTGCCGCGGTGTTCTCTTCGTGGTGAACACGGGAATACATCTTCGTCTTCGCGTGCCTCGGTTATCTCTATATCCGAGCTTACTTTCCTTGTGATAGCCATCGATCTTGAAGCACTTATATCTTGCTTATCACTTGTGGTATATTTATCTTGTGCTATCTTGCTTATCTTAATTTGTTGTTGGTGCACTTAGTTGAGCCTAGTGTATTTAGGTTTTGTGCTTGTAAAATAAATGTTAGTTTAATTCCGCATTCTATCAAGCCAAAACCGTAATAGTTTTGAAATTGCCTATTCACCCCCCCTCTAGGCGACATCTCTATCCTTTCACCATCACACTAGAGTTGAAGTCGTCGTCATTGAACCGTTAAATTGATCCGAAGCTTTTAACACCAAACCTAGAAGATGCGTAGATTGGATGAGATCCATCACTCCATGGAAGCGGCGACCAGACGAATCCCCGCCCTCCTCAATGCCACAGGCGAGATCACCGCCAACGAGGTGGATGAGGAGACAGATATATCTTATTCTTAGCCCGCACATCACCGCCATAGCCACCATAACATCGATGATGGTAGGCTAAACTCTAACTTTGGGGACCCTTCTACAACAGCAAGCGTAGGTCCGAGGTCCCCACCCCCTCCAGCCACGGGAGCAACAAGCAAAGGAGGCGAGGACCCGTCAAATCCCTTTCGTAAATGACAAGGCGCAGATGGCAGCGACGACTAGGGTGGAACCCTTTTTTTTACGGAGCTAGGGTGGAACCCTAATCCACCACCTTTCTGTTTTGTGGGAGGAGAGATATGTTTAGTACTCCATGTGTTTGACTATGTAACCCATTTTAGCGAGCTATAAAACAACTTGTTGAGAAGTATAGTATGGAATAGAGGAGTAAAAAAACTAACCACCAAATTATCTGTGATGCTCCCTCCGTCCAAAAATAAGTAATTTTGACTTGTGTAGATTCACATATATGTATATACCAAATTATGTATACTTGAACATAGACAAATTTAAAGCCACTTATTTTCGGAGGAAAAGGAGTATGATAATTTCGTTGTCTAGATAGCAAAAAAACGAACCGCTAGGGATACTACCATAGTTTTCTTTCTTTTGCGAAATCACTACCACAGCTATTATATTCAATTGAATTGAATTTGGGCCACACCTCACGTGCAGCACGCTATGATTGTAAAGAAATCAAAAGTTGCCTGGCGTGGAAAACTCCCGTAACGCTGCCATACTCCCGGATCGTCGAGAACCTTCTTCTCCACGCCACAGGTTTCCGGCCACAGGAGTACTCGGAAAACAGGAAACGGCCCCGGCCACAAAAACGAACCCCAGCAGTACACGCTCGGGGTTGGCCCCGGACCCGCCTCTGCCAACTGGCTTCACAAACCCCACACGGCCGCAGGCAGGCAGGCTCCACCCATTGGCCGCTGGCCGCCTGCCCAATCACCTCGCCTCCGCCCCGCGCCGTGCCGCGGCACCCTGCCGCATCCATCCACTGCCAAAACCCGCCACCAACCACCAACCAACCGGCGGCCACACCGCGACCCCATACTTCCCCAGCCCAGCTTCCAGCCCCGGGCTCGCTCCCTCCGACCCGCGTCCGAATCACGACCGGCCACCCCGAAGGAGCCCACGCCCAAATCGCCCGGCCCCCCTCCGTCACACATCAGCGTTCAGCGGGCGGACGCGTTTATAAATAGGAAAACACCGTATGATTAGTCCCCCAAAGTTAGCCAGAGAAGAGAGGAGGAGGGAGAAAGAAAGATCGCACGACGCGCCACCGGGAGGAGACCGCAACGAGACGCTGGGAGAGCGCGACGCGACGTGCCGCGACGTCCCCCTCGGCCTCGGCCACGGCGAGCGACAGCGAGCGGTTTGCCAGCGGCGAAAGCAAGGGAGGGAGGGGAGAGATAAAACGCAGCGCGCCGGAGGCGCAGTGACGGGCTCTCCTGTTCCTCTTCTTGTGGGGAGGCAAGAGGAGGAATAGGGGAGGGGGGGCACGGACCGCGCGGATTGGTCGCTGCTCCTGTGGCTCGCGACAGCGCGCTGGTGAGCGGGTCTCCGGAGAGGGGGAGGGGATGGCGAGGTTCATCCTCAGCCTGGTGGAGCTCGGGGTCAGCGCCACGGTGCACCTGCTCTTCGGCTTCTACGTCTTCAGCACCGCCGTCGCGGCGGACATCTCGCAGGCCGCCGCGGCGTCCGGGTTCCCCTTCCTGCGCCGCCCCGCCACGCCCGGCGCCGCGGGGCTCCTCGACGTCGCCGCCGCGGGGGAGGACGACGAGCGGAGGGGCGACGCGCCACTCGTGCTCGACGGCTCGCCGCCGCCCATCGTCCTCGTCCACGGCATATTCGGCTTCGGCAAGGGGGTACGTCGTACGCACGTTCATGTTGGGGGGTGGGCGGGTGTTCGGTCAAATGCCGTGTCCACGCGTTCCAATTGGCGCCTGACGTTTTGTTTTGTCTGTGCGCGCAGAGGCTCGGGGGGCTGTCCTACTTCGCCGGCGCCGAGAAGAAGGACGACCGCGTGCTCGTGCCGGATTTGGGTTCGCTCACCAGCATCCATGATAGGTGGGTGGGTTGGAAGAGTGCCAAAGTTGTTTCATCATTTGGTGGTTGCTCATTTATTATTCCTGACTGGCTACCCTGATCTCTCTCGCTGATTACGATTTGGCGTCCCTCCTTACTTGTGAACAAGATTTCCTAGTAGTATATTGGTTGGAATTTTGATTGTTGGATTATCTGGTGGCTGCAGGGCGCGCGAGCTGTTCTACTACCTCAAAGGAGGACAGGTGGACTATGGCCCGGAGCACAGCCAGGTCTATGGCCACACAAGGTTCGGGAGGATCTATGATACAGGTGAAGATTCTCGAAGAACACAATAACGCCACTACGGCCTTGCATGACTTCAGATTTATAGAGTTGTAAATTTGACTTCTCTAATCGTGAGCAGGGCATTATCCGGTGTGGGACGAGCAGAACCCGGTGCACTTTGTGGGGCACTCGGCAGGCGCGCAGGTTGTGAGGGTGCTGCATCAGATGCTCGCTGATAAGGTAAATCAAGAGAGTTTCAGATTTTACTCAGAAACGATAGCTCTTTGTCCATGGCGGGCGAATGCTCATGCTTATCCTGTGCGTTCCGAGGGACGTTTGTTGTGATTAGGAATACAGTTTTGAAGCACCCAGATTAGCATCACTGCAATTGCATGAAGTTTGGGTTAATTCAGGCCTATGTGAAAGCGCTTTTCAAGGATTGGTCCAAATAATCTGTCTTTAGTGTGGGCAGCATCCATTATCCATTGTTCCTTTACCTTTTCTTTTACTTATGCTGTTTGCGCTGCACTTTTGCAGCTAAAATGAGCATTTTTTTTGGTTGCATGTCCTGTCTTGGCTTTATGCATGTGGAATGCTGGCCTTGCTTGTTGCATTTTATGCTGGCAGCTTGATAGCATGCCATTCTATTATGAACACTAGCCATTGTGCATGAGAAAAAATCATGACGTCAAAAAAATACGAAATAATATAGTAAAATTTTGTACTCAGTAATCCGTAGTAGAGCAGCTTTAATATTGAACAGTCAAACAGAATTAAGGCCATATAGGAGGAAGTAGCAACCATGAGGCTTGATTTGACTCATTAGTTGAATTAAATACATCATTGTTTGAGGGGAAAGGTCCAAAACTAACTTTTGGCCATCTAATTAGAAAGATTTCGTGATTATATTATTTAGATATCGATGTTATATATCGTGATTGTATTGTATCGGTATGGGTGCTATAATTCTAAGTTTCTAACACATTGTTTAATAATATCAGGCTTTCCCTGGGCATGATACTTCGGAAGACTGGGTTTTGAGCCTGACTTCCTTGTCAGGCGCGCTTAATGGAACCACAAGGACTTACTTCGATGGCATGCTGTAAGTGTTACCTTGAAGTCAGAAAACTAATATGATTCTATAATGTTACTTTTGTTGAAAGATGTTGCAACTCTCAATTGTTTGTCTCCATACCCTCCATACCATTCTCATCATGTTTTGCTTCATGTTAATTTCAGGGCTGAGGATGGGAGATCCATGAGATCGATTTGTCTTCTTCAGCTATGCCGGATTGGTGTCATTGTCTATGACTGGCTAGACATTCCTTGGCTGAAGAATTACTACAATTTCGGTTTTGATCACTTTGAAATGTCATGGAGGAAAGTTGGGTTTTCTGGTTTAGTTGATCTGCTGCTGGGGAATACCGGGCCATTTTCCTCAGGAGATTGGATTCTCCCTGACCTGACAATCCAAGGATCGCTAAGGCTTAACTCTACATTGAGGACCTTTCCCAATACATTCTACTTCAGTTATGCTACAAAGAAAACTCGGAAGCTATTTGGAATTACTGTGCCGTCAAGCGTCCTTGGAGTTCACCCAATGCTCTTTCTCAGAGTTCTCCAGATGTGTATGTGGCGGTACCCTCAAAGCGCGCCTCTACCTTACAAAGGATACAGGTGAAAATCCTCTGCTCCAAGCTAAATTCATTCATTATTATGCTGCCTATGCTTCCTTATTTGTCTTGCAAAAATGCTATGATTCCCCCTTTTGCATGTTCTTAATCTACTTGCTGATGATACTCAGGGATGAAGATTGGGAAGATAATGATGGGGCTTTGAACACAATATCCATGACGCACCCTCGCATTCCAGTAGAGCATCCTAACCGTTTTGTACTAGATGATTCTGACTGCCATCCTTTGCAGCCTGGGATATGGTTAGTACCACACTTTTGAATCTTGTTTTACATTCCTTGAAGGAACTAGATAGATTTCCTTTCTCTTAATTCATTAAAAAAATACACTTACGCATGAATTTGTTGTTCAACAATACTGAGCAAATTCCATATTGAATTCAAATGGACGGTAAACTGGGTGGCACTTACGAGATACCACAGAACATCTTGTGCTTCGGGCACAACCACATGTGTGCTTTCCTAATTGTTCCATCGATCTGTAGGTATTACAAGATCATTGAAGGCGATCACATCCTTTTCATCGTAAATCGGGAAAGAGCTGGAGTGCAGTTTGATTTACTGTACGATGGCATTTTCCAGCGCTGCAGAAAGCATGCATTTAGGAAGAGCCCCCCAACCGTGCCAAACGAAACAAGCCAATAGAAGATTACACCCTCAGCATTCTAGGTAGTACTAGTGAGCAAGAGACAAGGTGGCCACAAGGGGCTTTTTTCGCTTCTCTTCATCTCCGCGGCCTCCATGCATGTAGATGTAGATGTAACTTCCACATTGTGAACTGTAAATTTCATTGTCCGTTCGATCAAATGGCATGCTTGATTTTGCCGGTTTCTTGGAAGCAGGAGCGTTGCAGCTTGCTCTTCGCTGCCCTTACAGCACAATGCACTTGAAGGAAGCTTGTAATTGAGCAGGATGTTACAGATCAGCACCAACATCTGTCCATGACCTTAATGGTGGCTTATTGAGATTGACTCGCATGTATCCCAATGTGGCTGTACATATTACAGACTGTCTCAATGGAATAACTCTGTGTTGGCACTTTGCAGTGATTTTGGTGAAAGAACTGCTCTATGATTCTAGTGTTTTAGGTAGTTCATGACTGAATTTGGTACAGCTATTACCAGGGCTGGACAGCTGCTGCTTTTTGTTAGGGTTCTCTTGTAATCGTGTGTGACAGAAGTTATTAGACGCCTGGACTGTTGTTTTTGGCTGCTGTTGTTTGGTCTCCACTTCACAGTTCCAGATTTTGCCTAGTGCTGACACAGTGACAGCGTAAGAACTGGTCTGAGTATTTGATTTCACAGCAGTTTCAGTCATGCATTGATGTGGTTAATCCACAGGATATTAACCATGTGGGTGCGGGACTGGAGTGAGGAATACGTAGAACACCACTTTCCGAAACCCATCATTTATGCCTTTCCCGAAGCGGGTTTATGTCCATAGCCAAGGCACTGAAATTAGAAAAACAGTCCATGGCGAAAGCTGCAATCATGAGTTGGTACAGGTCTTCATCATTTCCAGTTTCCCACCGTCTTCCATTCCATCTCTTTCTGAAAAACGGGATGTGCCTGCAAGCATCGTTTGTGTGCAGAACAAAGCATTGCGTCTCTGCAATCATCAACGCGAGGTGATGCTACAAACAGAATCAGTTGCGCAATGATGTAACTCGTTGAGGCTGCTTGGTATTGTAAGATACTACTCCCTCCGATCCATAATAAGTGTAGTTCATCTAGTACAAAATTTGTACTAGCTTAGTACAAAATAAGTGACACTTATTATGGATGAGGGAGTAACTATTTTTCATATGCATGCTCACGACCATTCTTCTGACTCAGGATTCAGGAAAATGTTCAGATTCAATTCAGATCAGTTTGTCCTCCAAGCTTCCCACTTACCAAAAGCAAAAGGCTAAATGATACAATTATACACCAAAAAGTTAAAAAATGTGAAGCCGGATCTTTTTATTCATTGAAACACCCCTTAACACCTTCTCATACACCTGGTGGTTGAGAACTTCAGGCATCTATGGTCAGAGCTTCTAACAAATAAAAACAGGTTTGTTTGATCACAGATACACAAGAAGCAATGCCTCAGTGCAGCGGTGTTCATATGGTACAGAGAAAAACAACAGCAAGAAAATTGATCTAACCTAACATCAGCTATGGTGGGCAGTCGCTGAACAAGTACCTCTTTACTGGAGCTGCAAGCTCCCTTACTCTATCTGGGTGGAAGACTGCAACACAAGCCGCGAAGCACAATACAGCAGCGACGACCACAGTCGTGAAAAGTCGCGTTCTCATGGCACCTCCTGGAAAAGAAGCAACTGGAACGGAATTAAGCCATCTAGCATTCATCTCAGGGCGGCAGCATTGCCTGTGTGACGCAGCTTTATTAGTCACAAGTGGCACACTTTCTTCCTCTTCACACTCAGCATTGGTTGAGTGCAAACCAAATTCACTGCTGGGACCAACATTCTGCAAGGGATTACAAAACATTCTAGTAGTTTAGTTCGCCAGATACAAAATGACTGAACACATGATCACAAATGCAATACCAATGCGCCTAAGCTGCATTGTGCTTCACGGCTTGTGTTGCAGTCCTTTACACCCCTAGGATCCACTCAACTAAACAGTTCCTATTGGTGCTAGCTCATGTTGATACTTGATACAGAATTTGTAAAATTAGTTCGACATGAGCTCTTTAACAATGTCAAGTTACCGCTAAAGTACTTTTGAAGTCCAGATTTAAGCTCTTCTAGACGATCAACTTGTTCAACAACCAAACCAACATCGACCGACATGAACAAATCCTAAAAAATAAAATAGCACACTTTGTACATAGATATTTGTTTAAGAACTGTGGTCTGTAGTACTGACCAAGTGACCATGACTTGCATGCTTGTAGCACGCAACGGTAATGAGCTGATGATTACATTTACAGAAAATAGTTGTTTTTACTTATCATTAAAAATCATTTCATGACAATCTCTTGGGCTCACTATGCTTATCAAAATGCAAAATCAACCAACCGAGTGTAAATAAGTATAAACACACGGAAATTCTGGCATTAGCAGAGTTCCAGAAATTAAGACATTCAGCTTCAAAGTAATAATATTAGGTCAGGAGATCAACTGTGAAGTGTATGAACGAGCACGTGGTATTTAGAGCATAATGATCAGTCATGGTTATATTTCTCTTAACAACCTATACCAAGCAAGCTGTGAACCAGGCTTACTACAAGACTTGAGTATGCCAGTATAAGGCTGTAGAGTGGAGACCAGCCTGGTAAACAATTTTAGGCCCAGAGGCTGAGACCAGTACTACAAAGAAATGGTTGCGAGTTCTCTGAAACTTCCAGTCTTTACTACAACTCAGAGATGGCAATATGAAAAGATGTACCACATTGAAGCATGTCATGACTATTTTAATACTCACTAATATTAGCTTGCAGCACAAAAGAACTTACTTCTTTACAAAGTGACTCAGAGGTGCCCAATTTTGGCAGGCTCGAAGTACTGTCACCACACAACCTTGTTTCGAGCTGTGTTTCCTCGTTCTGCTTAGCTCTGTGATCAATAATGTTTCGAGAATGTCTTATGTACCCAAGGAATGTTGTGACGTGATGTTCCAACCCTCCCATTTCCAGGTTAGAAAGAATTTCAGAGCTTATGATATTCTCCGATGACTTGACAACTATTTCCAGAACATTGATAAAATTGTTCTGTATCAAGAACTTCAAGACGCATATCCATCTCTTGATATTTGTTTTACTCAGTAAATTTTTAAATTCGTCTGGAGAAGGCTTCCTTATGAGCCACCCAATCTCTATCAGAAAACCCGACATTGCAGTTTGTTGAAGTTCCCAATGTTCGCAAGGGTCAGA
Source organism: Avena longiglumis (assembly GCA_030063025.1). Lineage (NCBI taxonomy): Eukaryota > Viridiplantae > Streptophyta > Magnoliopsida > Poales > Poaceae > Avena > Avena longiglumis. The sequence goes on from CP125974.1 coordinate 484,874,586, forward strand.
AGTAGCACCAGCTAACTCTCCCGTTGCACTCTTGTACTTGTTGGAAGAACCACAAAGAGCATCTTGTATCCTCTCTAGTTCAAAGCATAACTGTTTACTACCGAAAAGGATAGGGACAAAATTTGACAGCCCAAACACGTTTTCCACCTGCAGAACAAAAAAAAAGTGTAACTGAAAACATAGAACTGGGTAAACGAAAGTGCGGGAGAATTTCATATACAACTACAGGAAGTGCGGGAGAATGCCACCTCAATCTGAACTTCTATCCAGTTAGATGAATGTTAGTAGTTGTAATAAAACAGTGCCCCATTAGAACTCCTTAAAAATTGCAAAGACTATAAAGAATGAAATTTGTCTTATTCTGATTTATATTAATTCAAGGTGTTATTTTTACTATGTGGTTTCTATACACCTATGTTGTTAATGGCCATAACAACAGTAACTCCCTATTCAGTTTCAGTATGCCAAACGCACAGAATATTGCAAGTGCACCTCTTCTAATATGTCCAACATTATGATGTTATTTTTCACTTCTTAAAGTGCATGAACCAATGTTGTTGATTATGAAGTGAAGTTCCCATCCCTGTATGATGCAGAGCGACTAATGTCTCTTGAATATTGATGCATTACTTAGGAACCAGTAAAACAACCACACCTTAAGCCTCCTAAGCAGGTTTTCTGTCAATTTGGTACAATCCTTCAGACAGATCATGGCAAGAATACAGAAGTATGGCAAAAGTTCATTCACACTGAGCACCGTGTATGTAGGACTGCCAGGGATCAAAGCCCAACATGTTTATTCTAGATGGATGTCACTAGAAAAATATGATGTAGATTAACATGCACTCCCTCCGTTCAGAAATACTCCTATAAGACATTTTAGCTTTGTGAAACGAATGTACCTAAATGTCTTTTAGTGCATAGGTTCACTCCAAATCTATACACAGTTGTCTAGATACATTCGTTTCACAAAGCTAAAACGTCTTATATTTCTAGACGGAGGGAGTACCAGACTCTAAAGTATGGAGGAAGATAGGTTTTGTTAAAGATGTTCACTTACTTCCACAAACCCCGGTCCATGAGTATCTGGCTTTGTTCGAGTGATGTTTATCCGAAAACATTCGTGTTGAGGATCAAGTATGGGATCACCACGTTTCACGCAAGCGAAGGTCTCACAAGACGTTAAACGGCAACAGTCATGCTTCAAGTACTCTCCATCAAACGACAGAAGTGATCTGCATGAGAACATAAATTAAATGGGGATCAACCACCCATGTAGCATTACAAACCCACAGCAAAAGTATAAAAGCTGCCATCTAGAGGTAGCTTATGTACAAGAACCGTCTTCATGTGCACTTTCTGCGCACTTGCCACATATCAACTACTACGGTGCACAAATTTAAGGTAAGAAGCATGTAAACAAAATGAGCCATTAAGGTACATAACATCTAATCCTAGAAGGAATTGCCCATCCACCAGTGTTTTCCACGTGATCAACAATGTACAGAAGAGCAGCTCAATAATTACTGAAGAAAGCCAGGCTAGCACTGCACATTTGGAGTTGTTCTAAAGAATGATAAATTGACCTTCTAAAGCCTGGCTAGCACTGCATATTTGGAATAACATCAGCTGCATCACGTAATCCAATTGGTTTCTGTAAAAGTTGGGTTGTTTTCTTCTTGAGAAAAAAAAAGGCACTTCCAGTACCACATATTTTCCACCAAGTGGTGCTATTCATGAAAGGACAGATCAATGACATTTTGTTACTTGGCTGCTAAAGCTATTTCATGCAGAAATCACATATGCCTGAAATATGACCAAATGAAAAGAAATGCATACTGGAGTGACTTGGATATTTCTGAAATGCTCGGAATAGGCTAAAATCCAGGAGTGGTTCATTCAACAACTTGACCAACTAAACAATAAAACTGAAAAGTATAAAACACAAGGTTATATGGTTCGCAAAGAAAAACACAAGATTCCAGGGAAACCGAGCATAGCTGCGGAATGGTTTCAATCATTGTCATAATAAAGTTTCACAACTGTATACTTCCAGACTCGTAGAAATATATTTCGGTAGAAGCTAAGGTAAAATTTCATCCAGTAGACACTGGAGAGTCCACGTCAGAAATTTGTGATAAGATATGCTATCTGTTAGAAAATAACAGACATAACAAGAAATATTGTACCACATGATAGTAAACAGACACCAGAAATCCCCACAATGTGCAAGGACATGTCATACCTGAATTTAGGCTGATCAAGAGAACTTCCACAAACAAGGAGTTCAATTGGTTTTCCTGCTTCAAACCATGCTGGATGAACATAATGGATCCTGGGGGCCTGTACCTCTAATCTGGTACTCATCAATGTGGCTCCATCTAAAGTACAGACATTGTATCGTGTTAACAATCAGGTACTTCCGTAATGAAAAGTTAAAAACAAAATGTGCCATGATCTGTCTGGTTAAATGGCAAAAGTTCCCACGCTAATTGAGAAGAACTCAAATGTGTGAACAGTTCATGATTATTTGTACAGATTAAAACTATGCATGCCAGTGGAATGGGACCAGTATACTTGCATCGGACAACTGAAAAACCACAAGGGGTTATCTAGTCATGAGAGTTTTCATCTGGGCAGGTATATAATTCAAAGATGCTGCAACTTGTAGCACATACAGATAGTGTTAACTTCTGTGCGTATATTTGGAACGTTAACCAGTACTTATACCTGTGATTGTGAGTATGTGATTAATTTAAATCTACTGTGATACTACTCACTACTGTCCTGAGCACATGCCATTCTGACATCCAAATTTTGTTTCTGAATAGATGTCATTGTAACATTTTGAGATAACTTTGCACCAATTTTGCTTTCATACCCATAGCTTTGACTATTTCCAATCATTTTTTAGCATGGACTAGAGTAGCATAATTTCCAAACATGATAAGTAGTCCAGCAAAGAAGGCTAATGCTATCTTTTCTGCATGAGTCATGGTTAAAGAGTAAATTTCTAAAACTGTATGCAATCAGCAAATGAGAGAGTATTAAGAATTATACAGAATTATAAATTCCTAAAACTGATGCGTTGCGTATGGACGATACAGTTCAAGAAGTATACAGAATGAATATGGTTAGTGTCCTTATGTTATGGAATTGCAAATTACTTGGTACACACCTTTCAATACTTGAAATAGTGTGTTATTGACATGAACAAAGAAGGCCCCTTTACCCAAAAGAATACTGCTTGGAGCATTTACCAAGTTTCTGACAAGATTTGCTGCATCTTCTGATAACTGTAAATAAAAATGCAGATACGAACAGGGGACAAATCAATGATATGTTGGTAAAAGTTAAAATTTGTTCTGATGTAATAATGTTTTTTCACAGCAAATTAAGACATTTCATTTTGAAGTAGTCAAGCTCAGAAGTGGTAAATGTTGACTTTGCACAAGCCATAGAGACATCAATTTTTTACCAGAGGTAGTACTATAATTAGCAGTTTGCATAATTGTAAGTCTGATACAAAGTACAAAATGACCTTGTAAACCAAATTTTGATAGGTATCTTTATTTGGACGCGTCTAAAAGATATGTTCATTTGGATCAAGTAATTGATGATTTTGATTTAACAGATTCATACCTTGTCCCACATATGCTGTGGCATTGCAATAAATACTGTTAATATTGTACAACCAGGACGAATGTAGCCCTCCAGCTCAACAGGCATGCTAGACAACCACTCAAATATCTGCATATTTCAAGTGTAGCATTGACTTAGAACAATTTGTTCGACCTGGAAATACCATCCGTACAGGCTATACCCAGTTACATACTTGGTTACGTAGACGCCGAGGAAATTCTGCAGGATTCCAGTCGTACAACTTGAACGAAATGCGTCCTGTGGGGCACTAGAATGGTGATACAGCATTACTATGACCATTAGGGAGGGAGGGAGGTGTGAGGGGAGGGGAAGGTTCCACAAACTAAAAGAAAATGATATTGCAGTACAATCACAGCGAAATAAATAAACAAAAATGTATGGGAAAAAACTTACTGAGGATGAATAAGTACTCTTTGTGTCATGCATCGGAGAACTGGTAAGCTTGGCATTTTCCTGTTTTGTACCAATGCAGGCTTCAACAGAAGCTGCAAATGTCACTATGCTTTTGCTTTGGTCATTTTGCAAGCTGGTTTGTGTACAGGTTGGAGAACTAAGCAAATCTTCAGATCCCACTGGTGTTTCTCTGTCTAAAACTTTGTTGCTGTGAACAGTCTCGAGCATGTTGCAGGTAGCACCATCTATATCCTCTGTATAAAAAAAGATATTAACAAAAAATTCCAGATTAGACAGCAGAAACTCTTGGAGTGCATGAGAAGGAACATTTAGAAACAAGCTGAACAGGAACAGAATCATTTAATAACTATCCCGGCAACAAGCATAGATAAAGATATTGCTGCTACTGGGGCGCAATTGTATCAAATCTGAATCCCCCGACGATGTTAATGCTCTAAACAGATGGCTAGAGGTAGCTTGTTAGATCTCACTTTGGAGTTTCCTTTTTTCTTTGGGTCATGTGGATCCATTGCTATAAATAAAACCCTTTATGGTTAATATATTTTCGGTGGGGCTCTTCCCTACTATTTCCGCAAAATAGGAGGTTTGCACAATCGAGTAGGCATAAAAAGAAAGAAAATAAATCAAGGCCAGTGTTTTTATCAAGTGAGGCTCTATAGATTTATTAGGGGTTATGCTTAATGGTAAGGCTCAATGGTAGTAATCTGTGTTCAGACTTCAGAACATAAGCTTTGCAGGCCAAGAAATGCACGACCAAGAATTTGAACAATATGGACATGTCTATAGGTGAGGGAGAAGAGTGAGGATAGGTAGAAAAAAGTAAGCATTGCTTAATTGTAATAGCATGTGCCCTTCCCATTATAGATGGGTCTTCCCTTAAACAATCTACTCTAATCTCAAAGATTTACCTAACTAATAAAAATAATCCTAAGTTTTCTAACAATAGGATGCATATCTACATTTAGTTCAAGCTGATTAGGGCCAGCTGCCTAACACTTCCTTCATGCTGAGGGCAGCCCCCTCGGCTGCGCATAACACTTTGTCCCTCCTGGATAACAGCACATTCTCGAGCTGCAAAGTGATGGTCAGGTCTGAAGTTGTACATATACGATTCCACCGGTTTGCTGAGTTTGCTAAGATTGCTGCGAGGGTCTTAGTTTGTTACAGACTTGATGCCATGTAAGACTAACAACATTTCAATGCGAGCAGCTTAAACCAGTATTTGTTCAGCCCTAGCTGAAATCCCTCGTAATCCACATCCATGGGATATCGCAATTCCAACTCCATGAGTAAAGCGATGTTCCAAAGATTATTGCTTCCATGTGTCAGTGCGGTAACATTGGCAAGCTCTTGCATTATTTCGGGCCTGCTGCTGAGGGCCTGGCCGAGACCCACTGCGGTGAGCTCAGCTGGAACGACAAATCAAGGACAGTTGGATTGAGGCCCAAGTACACCTGCAGGTTAGAGTTGGGAGGAACTTGTGTTGTGTGGAAAATGACAAGACGCACAGTACTCCGTGGTGTGTTGCCCTGGTATCTGGAACCAGAGGAGCTACCGCCTTTGGATGAACAGACATGCTGCGGCTGGTTGGGACATTCTAATCCTACAGGATTTGTTTGCACCAAAGTGTGTCTGATTGTACCACAGAAAAAACAAAGGATTCTCTCCGAGAGGTTTGAATGGCTGGAAAAATTACTATGAAATGTAGTACAGCGGAATCCTTAGGAAGAGATCCTATGGGATTCAATCCTAAAGATCAAATAACCCACATAGGGGAAATTTCTAAGGATTCAAATTCTTCAAAGTTCCTATGGAAATATTTTGAGTAAGATGTTCTTGTTGCAAAAGTTGGCAATAATTGGAATATTTCCTTAGCTCTACCTTTTGTAGCATGTTCTCGTCTTCTTCTGGAAGATTTTAAGTGACATTAAGAATATGATAGTTACATCAGAGAGGTAACTGCTTTACTCAAATCATCAGATGTCAACTGAAACATTCAAGGAATGTAAACTATCTATAACATGTGTATCCAAAATAAATACTGAGCAACATTGGATTTAGGAATAAGCCCATGTCCACCAGATATTACATGATTCTGGACAATAGTCACATCTATGGCAATAGCACTAAACCCTGAGCCTTCTACATCACACACGAAGTCTTCTACCAGAGCAACTACAACAAGATTTTAAGCGAAGCTGCCTAAATAGAAAAGAGGAATTTTTCCCGCCAAAGCTGAAAAAGTTATGTGTATCTTACCTTCTCTTAGTTCACGGCCACCACTACCATCCGTTGACAAATCCAATTGTTCATCTGTCTCTTTCTCCAATGTATCTTTTGAATCAGGTTTTCTTCTTCTTCTTTTGTTGTGCCGCTCTAGCTTTCTTCTACAACTCCTTTTGTCTTCATCGAAATCTAATAATACATGGAACCTACAAAATAAATATGTTGAGAGAGAGAGAGAGATTACAGCAAACCAGAGTAAACTATTACCACAAGCCAATAAGAACAGCATATATGACCAGCACAATTGCCAAACTGTTAGACTGGACATAAGAATAGTCACCAATAGAGTGTCCAGGAAAGTAGTCATTGTAAATTTCAAAGGCAAGGAATTCTGAGCAGCTGCTTAAAAACAATGCTCTGAAAAGGTGCTCAAAGGGGATACTCGAACATGAATAGGGGCATAGGTATTTGCAGTATTTATGATAAATGGCTAACATTGTCACGGATGTACTCCACCTCCGGCCTCGCTAATCATATGTTTGTATACTATCTAATTGGAAAAGAATATACCATATAAACTATACTTGAAAATGGAGTGTATCGGTAACTTTAAGTGAGTTCCCACCAATCTAGATAGATTTCTCCAGTATGCCTAGATCACATATCCAAATGAAAAATCCAAAACATTTAGGCAATGTTGCTTTAAACTGAACATCGTCATTTCAATGTAGGGCTCGTACATCAAATATAGCATGTCCTGACCTAGTATGCCCTACTAGAAGAAACAAAATCCTCTAGCACAGTCGGCTGGTTGTTTTCACATAATTAATTCTAGACCTACAAAGGTTTTGATGTGGATTGTCTTCTAAAGATGAAATTAAGTTAAATAAATACAATAACTGTATAAATCTTGGAAGAAGAAATGCAGAGTTTGTACCCATTGTTAACAAATAATCAACATTTTGAATGACAGAAACTGGAAATAGTAATCCGACATCCACGGTCGTATCGAAGAACTACAATACAGTGCGGCAGTGACGATTGTACAAACACTTCAAGAATTTACTCGTCCATCCTACTGATCATAGTGGGTCTTCTACAAGCATATACAGCAACAAAAAGAGGTGGAAATTGTGGCTTACTTGCCGCACTGCTGGCAGTACCGCTTCTGGACGCCATCGAGCATGACTGCAGAAGCATGCGCGCAACGGAGACAGACTCGGTGTCGCTTGTGGTAGCCTTTCAGCTCCCGTATGTCTGCCTCGCAGCCTGGTACTTGGCACTTCATTTCTACTGCACCCCCACGGCCAGCCACTCCACTACCGCCACCAATTTTTGCTGCCGCCCGGCTGCCCCGGATGGCAGCCTTCGACTTCTTTCTCGGGCCAGCCAGCATCTCAGCGGCAACCTCCTCGACCTCCGCGGCGGCGGCCATCTCGTCCAGCTCAGGGCACGCGCACGGCACAATCCCCGCGAGGTAATTCGGGCACACCAGCCGCGGGTCCCGCTTCCTCACGCCGCGTCTGCTTCCCCCGGCCTCAACAGGCGGCGGCGGCGGCTGTGGGACCGGCTCCGCATCCACTGGCTGCGGCGGAGACGGGGCAGGGAGCAGCGCCCCCTCGGTGGGATCGGCGTCGATCCCGAGGGGGTTATCCCACGGGAGGACTAGGGGGTCGTCGTTCTGGATGGCGAAGTTGAGGAGGTTGTCCCAGTCCCACAGAAGCTCGCCCACGCCCGCCGCCACGCCGCCTCCGCCGGAATCGGAGGCGTCCATTTCCGGAAAGGAGAACCCCGCCCAAAAGCCCTAGCCCCAAAATCCGGCCAGAGCGCGGGCGCTTGACTCGATCGGCTCCCGCGACGCGGGATTTCGCCCACGATTATGCGGAGGCGAATGGGAGGAGGGGGAGACGTCGACCGGCGAGGCGACGAAGGCGAATGAATTGGTCGTCCCGTCGCGGGTGGAGGTAGAGCTCGGTAGGTGTGTGAGCGGCGCGGGGAGGCCGGGCCTAGTTGCCAGATGGTGGTGGCCAAAACTCGCGCGCTCTTACTGACATGTGGGCCCTCATGTCCGCTGCTTGCGGTTGGTGACGGAGAGCAGGTGCCGGCTAGGCGCAGTGCGGAGTTTGGCGAGTGGCGAATCTTCACGCCACAGCGACGCCGGCCTGGGTCCCGCTAGCCAGTGGGAGACTGGTCCGGCAAAATCTGACCCCGTCCTGTTGCTGCCGTCGCGCGATGGGGTTTGACATCGACCGCCGGGACAGGAGGCCAGCACGCGCGGGCGCGTACCAGCCGTCGGATAGGTATCCAGCGGGTGGGATTCGGATTTGGACGCGGACGGACGGGAGGTGATATTGCCGATTGCCGATATGGTCTCATCGTGTCGACACCGGGGGAAAATATTAGTGACACCCCTCATATGATACCACTTCTCAAAATTCGAATTTACAAGTGTTAGAAAATTTCGAAACGAATTTCTGGATGTTCACAAGATGTGTGTGTACGTTCTCTAAAATTTTCATAATGAAATTCGAAATACACAAAGAAACAAAAAAGGCTAATTGTTACGTGAATAGTATCATTTTGTGTTTTTATCTTGTTTACACTATCCATGTTGGATTTGTTATTTTTGGTTCTCTGTGTCTATTTTAAATTTAGTTCTGCAAATTCTACGAAGCGTAAACACGCATCTTGTAAACATAAAAAAACTATTTTGGATTTGTTTGACACTTGTAAATTTGAATTGTAAAGAGTGGCATCTGTGGTATCACTAGATATTCCCCCGCCCCCCACCCCCACTTGACATCGTCTGATCTTCCTTATATATATTCGCATGACTTAAGTTTTCCTTCTAAATGAAAATAAAATCTATGTGTGAGTTGACATTGGGTGTCCTAGTGTATTACTATTGTGTGCATTCATGGATAATCCCCCGCCCCCCACCCCCACTTGACATCGTCTGATCTTCCTTATATATATTCGCATGACTTAAGTTTTCCTTCTAAATGAAAATAAAATCTATGTGTGAGTTGACATTGGGTGTCCTAGTGTATTACTATTGTGTGCATTCATGGATAATGTTATAAATTATGATGATTTGCGGTACTCGAATAGAGATGGATGCCACTTGGCACTTATTGTGTCACACAGCCAAAGCACATGTCTTCTGTTTTATATATTTTGATTACATGGCATGAGTTTGTTTAAAATTTTAAATAAAGGCTATGCTTCAATACACCCCATGTGAAAACTCATAAGCATTGACTAAAGAAAATTAGATGGGTAATTAGGCCTGTACCAGCACACCGTATAGGCCCTCCAATTGTGGTGCCTATCCGCAACCTTTGGCGCATAAGAACCAGTGAACCTCGCTTACATCTCTCCCTCATTAACATGCGGCGACAAAGAAAAGTCCTCCAGATTTTAGCTGGTCGATCGCTGGTTCCCTCTCCCTCCGCTTGCCGCTCCGGTGGCAAGAGGGAGGGGAACCTCGTTTCTCCATCTAATAGTTAGGGTTAGGGCTTGTCTATTGTGGTACACCGTTGAGGTGGTGGGAGCGGCGCACGGGCAAATAAATCTGTCTCGACTCTACTTCCACACCGGCGGTGTCCATGGCGAAGCCTCGGAGTTGATGGCAACGTGTGCTAGTCGGTCCTTCGGTTCGATGACTTGGTCTTTTCCCTGTGATTTAGATTTGGCGATATCAGTTTCTCGTTGTGTTGTTGGTGCTCGTCATTATCCGGGACGATGCTGGCGGCCGGGGTGAGGTGGTTTCTCTAACGCAAGATGTTGGTCTAGAGGTGGTGGATCTATCGTTTCTCTCCGACTTCATCGATGGAAAGCAACAAATATTGGTCCAAGACGGCACGGGGACGTCCCCCGTTCGTGCCACAGCGACATGTGTCGCTACGCGGGGCAGCTTGTCCATCGACTCATAAAGCCTCGTTGGCGATAGTGCTTTTTTGGATCTTGCAATAGTGGAGGCTAGGTATCTCTTCCGACGTTTATCTCGGTGGCACTGAATTTTAGCAGCGGGCGCTAGATTCGGTGGTTGCAGGAAAACTTAGGGGTCGCTTTGTATTTCTTGATCTTTTAGATTTTTATCTACAACGTTTTTAGGATAATCATTTTATCCTGGTCTGTCTTTTAGTGTCCACATGTGTTGCTTCATGTAACTTTATTTTCAATTAATGAAGTATATGGTTGCTCTAAAAAAATAGTGAACCTCCACTCATCCTCATCACCGTCCTTCCTCCTCATCATAGTATCAATATGGCAGGAACTAAAGTTCTTCACATCAACCGACATATTATCCAAACAAAAATAAATCTATGCCACCACTCAATTCCCCAGTATCTTAGATTTTTATATGCAATGTTTTTAGGACAATTATTTTATCCCGGTCTATCTTTTAGTGTCCACATGTGTTGCTTCATGTAACTTGATTTTTGAATTAATGAAATATATGATAGCTCTAAAAAAAGTGAACCTCCATTCATCCTCATCACCTTCTTTCCTCCTCGTCATAATATCAACTAGACTATGAAAGCGCGCGTTGCCGCGCCCGCCTATATTTACAAAATTGATACAATGACAAACAACTTATAGGCATTTTCATATTTTTTGAAAAAGAAACTAAAAGGTAATTATTTTTATGTGTAATGCGTGACAACCGTCTTGCTATTTAGGGAATTACTCTCTTTTTTAGAGGAAATTCAGGGAATTACTCTAATCCTAAATACATAGTCATAAGAGCGACTATTTATATTTCTGGTTGTTCGATGAGGAGTCACAAACAATACTGATAAACATAGGTCAAGCCAACAACATCTATAACTTGATGAAGTCATCAGATTCAAATTTATTCAGATAAACAACTACATCCTTCCAGGCAGTTCGGCCTGCAATTCATGTTTTGCATTCTAGGTAGTAGCCAAAAGGTCAACTAAAACAGTAACATCCGCATAGACACACCCACCACAGTACACACAAAAATGCCTTAATCACACTAAAAGGCGGGCATATGAAATGGGAACATACTTCTCTGCTGGACCATGCCATTCATGTCTAGGATGAAAGCAGCACAATTGCACTATAATAGTGCATAAAAATCATTCAGAATTAACTTAGTTAAGCAGAAGGTACATCATGTTAATAAATCTACTCCTGAATAAGTTTCAAACTATTTTCTCACTAGTATAATGTAATTTCCTATATTCTTAAAAAAACAAGTATAGAAATAGGAACAACTTCTGTGTAATTGAAGGGAATGCAGCCGCAGACATGGGAATGGCATGGACCTCACACAAATATTTGTACAAATACATTAATACCGCAAAATCCAAAATATCCTAAATAAAGTAGACCTGAAAGGACTCAAAAAGATCAAACAATTAGTTATTTGTAAGATGTACATATGTGTTGAGCATATGACAACAGTTTGACAGTAGTAGAGGGCGGGAAATAATGACTGCTAGAGCTTTGAAAATAACTGATGGACATATGTCATGCTATAAGATATGCCCATTAAATACATTACAAAATCTAACCATTAAAATCCAAGTACATAACGACGGTTTATCAAACTACTCAAATGCCTTTTTCTTTTACTGTTCATTTTATTCAACTATGCTTTCAACATAGAACAAAATTAGCAATAGGAAATAATAGCTAGACATAGGAGCCATGTTTATAATGAATCGTGAAAGGGCATTTATTGTCATAATCACTTTTGGTGTTCGTTAACAACAAGTAGATCGTTTTACAGGTTGTTATTGTCCACAGGTTGGTATTATCATAAGATAAACATCACACACCTCCTGGGAAAAGACCACATACATTTGCCACAGTTCTGGAAACTCCAGACCGGAGTCTCCGGTCTGCCAAGACCGGAGTCTCCGGTGTGGTCCGGAGTTTCCGGTTCTGGCTCCGGTGGTGCCTCCCAGGACATGGCTGGGACATTCTGACTAGGGGTCCGGAGGCTGCACCGGAGCTTACTCCGGAGTCTCCGGACTTTGGTCAGTCCGGAGTCTCCGGTGTTGGAAGGCCGGAGTCTCCGGTGTTGATGCTTAAGGACTGGTCTGGGACAGTCTGAAGGGCAGTCCGGAGGCTAGTCCGGAGATTGTCCAGAGTCTCCGGTGTAGACCGAAGTCTCCGGTGTTGAAGGTCGGAGTCTCCGGTGTTGCTGGTGAAGAACTGGTTGGGGACAGTCTGAAGGGCAGTCCGGAGGCTGGTCCGGAGATTGGCCGGAGTCTCCGGTGTAGACCGGAGTCTCCGGTCTGAATTTTCTACAACGGTCAGAAAACGGTTCGTGGAGGGGGCTGTCTATAAATAGGGACCCTTATCTTCTTCCTCCAGTTGCTCGAGCTGCTCAAGAACACCAACACCATTAGAGCCACCAGATCCACAAGATCTCTTCATCCAACCATCCAAAGTCATTGATCTTTGGAGAATCGAAGGAGGAGGCCTTGATTCACATCTTCACCAAGAGAGATCTTCATTTCCCCCTCATTCACTCGAGGGCCCCCAAGCTCTAGTGTTTCTTTGGAAACCCTAACTTTGATTTGGTTCTTACAAGCTTGTCTTTGATTTGTCTTGACAGCTTGCTTGTATTTGGGAGCCTCCAATTCAGTTGTGGATGTGTGCCCCGAACTTGTTGTAAAGGTGTCGGCTTCCACCTCAAAGGTTGCCAATATAGTGGAAGGTGAATCGAGCCCGTTGGGGTGAGGTTCATCGAAGAACAAGGGAGGCCTATCGTGGCGTTGGTGGTTTGCAACCACCCCCTCTCCAAACGTAGACGTACTTCCCCTCAAAAGTAAGGAACTACGGGAAACAAATCCTTGTGTCTCCGCGTCCACTTCCTTGGTTACTTCTATCCTTTATCGCACTTTACTTACTTGTTCTTGCTTAGTGTTGTATTAGTTTTTGCTTGTTTGTCATATAGGTAAATTCACCTTAGTTGCATATTCTAGAGAATTTACCTTTCTTGTCAAACCCTAAATTGAAAAAGAGTAAAATTTGAAGTAGCACCTATTCACCCCCCCCTCTAGGTGCCCATACGATCCTTTCAATTGGTATCAGAGCCTCGGCTCTTTATTTGGGCTTTACCGCCTAATAGAATATGGGTAGCCAAGAAGGGGATGGTGGTAGTGAGTCGACCCCGGTGACCATGGAAGATCTCAGAAACTTGGAAACAAGATTGAGCTCTTCCTTGGTCAACGAAGTCAAGAATATGCTTGAGCATCTTCTTAAAGACAAAGGTGGCTCATCACCCTCATCACCCCCATCTCCTCAAGAGGATCTACCATCCGTTGTACCTAAAGGGAATACTCCGGTATCCCCCGAGGGTATGGTGGTAGGGGGAAAACTAGACAACGCTAATTCCTCCACACACAATAATGGTGGGAAGGGTGAGCACCGTGACTCATGGTACTCTCCCAACCCACCAATCCCTCACCCTCATGTATACAATAGAGGTGACCCACCTAAGCTTGAAGAATCTGCTACCTTTGCTCAATGGCAATCACTAATGAGAACTCATATGCGCAGCTCTTGCATTGAACTATGGAACATCATCGAGCATGGACTCTTTATTGGGGATCCAAACAACTTGACAAGAAGAGAGATTGTTAATAGTCAACTCAATGCCACAGCTCTGCATATGATTCAACAAGTCTTGGGGACAAAGGATTATCCACACATTGAGCACTTTAGCATTGCCAAGGAAGCTTGGGATGCTCTCACTGTGTTGTTTATTGGAAATGAGAGTATGAGGAGGAACCGATACGATGCTCTAAGCAATGAAGCCGAAGGCTTCTACATGAAAGAAGGTGAAGATCACGAAGATATGTACCGAAAGCTCAAGACCACCGCCACTACGTTTAGGAATGTGGGTGCCTCACATGTGGATGATGCATGGATAAAAAGGAAATATGTGAGTGCACTCATGCCTTTTGAACCCACCGACTTGAAGATCCTACAAGGAAGACACAACTACCATCTCATGACCTCAAATGAAGTTATGAAAGAGATGTCCGCTTTCAAGGTTGCCGCCAAGAATGCCAAAGATGCCCGTGCTCGTGCCCTTGGTATGAGCAATGTTGTCAATGTTGCTTTGAAGGCCAAAGTTGTGGACCATGGGGATGAAGATGATAGTGATGAAGGGCTTTTCATGGACCATCCCGATGAAGTCAAGATTGCTCATGGTCAATATATGGCTTTCTATGCAAAGAACTTTTGGAAGAACCCCGCCAAGGCCAAGATGGAAATGGAACGGAGAAGCAATCCAAATGGGAAAAGGGAGAATACCACAAGATTGAGAACTTGCTTCAATTGTGGTGACCGCTACCACTTTGTAGCTAGTTGCCCCTATGAGAAGAGAGAAGATCATAGTGGAAAGCTTGTGTTGAAGAAGACTCTCAAGGGACCGTACAAGAAACCTTTCATCAAAAAGAATCCCATCAACAAGAAGTCGGGAGAAATTGTCTTGATCACTCGTGAAGAGTACTCCGACAATGAAGATGATGAAGACGACGAAGAGGAAACTCCTCATGGTGTGGCTGCTCTTGCCACCATCTCTACTCCGACATTATCACTATTTGATTCTCCGAATGAGAACTCTTCCACCAAGAATGCCACTTGCCTTATGGCAAGAGGAACGGAGGTATCTTCATCATCCCGCTCTACTCACTTAGATAATGATGAAATTGATGATGAGATGTCTCTTGATGTTAAAAAGGAATTAATTGCCTTTGATGGGTTTATGACTAACCTAGATGGTGATGTTAAGCTACATTTTGGAAATATCTTAGATCAACTATCACACACTCAAGAGCTTCTAGATGTAAGATGTAAACTTGGGCATGAACATATGATTGAACTAGAGGCCCTAAACAATGCTCTAGAAGAAGAACAAGAAACTAGGTTGTCACTTGAATTAAAACTTGAAGGGCTTGATGAGGCCAATGACATTATTGTTAACAAACTCATCAAAGAGTGTGATCATGCTATTGAAGGGAATATGCCCTGAGAGGCAATAATAAATTGTTTATTATGTGTATTCCAAGTATATGATAGATGTTTATTTTGCATGCTATAATTGTATTAATACGGAAACGTTAATACATGTGTGTTTAATAAACAAACAGAAAGTTCCTAGTTAAGCCTCTCTCATAAACTAGCTCGTTGATTAACAAGATGATCAAGGTTTCCTGATCATGGACATTGGATGTTGTTAATAACGGGATCACAACATTAGTGTAATGATGTGATGAACATTCATCCGAAGTATAGCATTACGATCAAAGTCATTGAGTTTATATTGCTATAACAACTTACGAAGTGATCCTAATCCTTAGACCATGAGATCATGTCAATCACTAACACCGGAAGAGTTTCTTGATAACATCAAACGTCACACCGTAATGTGGTGATTATAAAGATGGGTTCAGAACTAATAAAGTGTTATGTTGAGGCTCATGGATCGAGAGTGGAATTTTTCATCCCGATGACGGATAGATATACTGGGCCCTCTCGGTGATATCACATTGATTAGCTTGCAAGCAAGTGATTTGATCACTAGAATGTTATATCACGGAACAAGAAAAGAGTGCATGTCGAACGAGATCAAACTAGGTATGGAGATACCGATGATCGAATCTCGGACATGTAATATATCGTGAGACAAAGGGATTAAGATACTAGCGTAAAGGTTCCGACGATCACAAGAAAGTCATCGTTGAATGTGGGAGTCAAGATGGGTCTCCGGATCCCGCTTCGATTATTGATCCGAGAGGGTCTCGATCATGTCCGCATTATTCACGAACCGTAGGGTGACACACTTAAGAGACACCGACATCCAATTGGAGCAAATGTTTCATGCCGAAAAGAATAAACAAGCAGGAATTTATTTCACTAGATACCGAAAAAGTTTTCGGGTGAAATTGCATAAAGTGGTTATGCATGTGAAATAGAATTCTAGCAAGGGTTATTTGTGAATGTTTGTCATTAAAGTAATTGACAAAATTCTGAATAAAATAAAAGAGTTTTATTTAATGAGAGTTTGCATTAAATTTGGTGGAAATTTAATGGGATCTTTGAGTGGGATTTTGAGTGGAGGAATTTGGAGGAGTTTTGTGAGTGGAGTGTCCACCCACATGAAGAGGGGAGGGCAAGGGGGCAGCCCCATGCGCCGGCCACCCCTTGGGGTTCCCTCCCCTCCTCCTATAAAAGGAGCCCCTCCTCTCACTTCTCACTCACACCTCCTCGTGAAGGATCTCTCTCCCCCTCTAGAATTTATTCCCCATGGTCTCGGACTAGCGAGATACATGTTCCCGGTGGCTATTCGGCAAGAAAGAGTTGTGCTTCCGCTGCATCGCTGGAGCGAGGAGGCGGAGGTTGCTCGGTGCCTCGAACGTGTGCGAGCACGGATGCGCCATTGTTTTGGGCGCTAGGACTTCCTCTCGATCTTGAGATCGGCAAGAGATCGTCTACATCAACCACGAGTGGGACTCGTTAAACTTTGTCGGTCTTCAAGGGTATGTTCTCTACGGATATACATCCGCTGTTTGTATCTAGTATAAATAGATCTTGGTATATAGTTCACATCGTAGGAAATTTTTGTTTTCTATGTCGCGAACCCTACAAAGGGTATCAGAGCCGGATCTATGCGTAGATACTTTACACGGGTAGTACACATATGAGTATGTGGGCGATGATGATCATGTTGTTGCTCCTTTCTTGTGATTTTGGATATTGGTGGCATAGTGGGATGAAGCGGCCCGGACAAACTTTACATGTCCTCGCACATGAGACTTGTTCCACGCTTGACATGCAACTAGTTTGCATAAGTGGCTAGCGGGTGTCTATCTCTCCTACTATAGTCAATATCTATTTTGCAAGCGAGTTGTCAACAATTTGATTATCCTCGTTGTGGTTCATGTTCGTAGGTAAGAACGGTTCTATCTCGAAAGCCCTAAGCCACGTAAAACTTGCAATGGATAAATTAGAGGCGTCTAGTTTAGATTGTTGTTGGGCTAGTGTTATGATATGGTAGTGTTGTAAGTAGAAGTATGAGATGATACTCTTACAACACACATAGCGTGTAAAATCCATAGACTGTGGATTTACACATATAGGTATGATAGTGATCATACCACGATGCACATGATAGAGATCATCTGCGGGAACCATATAATTTCACTAATAAACATATGATGTTTGATTGCATCTTATATTGCTTGTTTAGCGCTTTGTTAAGCATAATAAGATGATCCCTCATTTAAATATCAAGATAAGAATGTGTTCTTCCTTTAGTATGCACCGATTATGTTTTCGCTCCAAGACATCACGTGATGATCGGGTGTTCTTGGATCCTCGACCATACTGGTGTAAAAAGCATTACACGCAAATACTAAGGTTCTAACTTGGCGAGCCTAGCATGTACATGGCATACGGCCTCAACACGTAATCGAAAGGTTAAGCATGAGTCATATAGTTGATATGATGCCCATTTGATGCTCGCCTTTGAAGCTATACCGACTCACGTGATGATCGGACTTGGTGTAGTGGATTTGGTTCATGTAATCACCAAAAGGACACGAGGGATGTCGCTTTTGAGTGGGAGTTCATTCGTAATATAGATTAGTTGAACTCAATCTATCATACACTTAGTCTAAACTTTACAAATTCTGTTGTAGATGGCACCACCGCTTTTAATTTCAATGCGTTCATGGAGAAAGAGAAACTAGCAACGAACGGTAGCAACTTTACGAATGGGCCATGAATTTGAGGATTCTCCTCTCACGCAAAAGCAATATGTGCTAGAAGCGCCCAAGGGCCCCCACCTTGACGATGCCCTGACGAGGAGAAGAATGTCTATCAGACTCGTCAGGAGGACCACAACTTAGTTCATTGCGGCATATTGTATGGGCTAGAGCCAGAACTTCGAAAGCGTTTCGAAAACGGCAATGACTTTGATAAAATGGGGGGGTTGAAAGTGATTTTAGACACACATGTCAGAGAGAGCTACAATGCTTGTAAAAGTTCTTTAGTCGATGATGGAAGAGAACAACTCTTAGTGAGCATGTACTCAAGATGTCGGGTTACGCCGATAAGCTTGTGTCCTTGGGAATAACGATTCCCATTGACTTAGGCATCCATCGTGTTCCAGTCTACGCCACCTAGCTATAAGAGCTTCGTGATGAACTATAATATGCAAGGCATGAAGAAGTCTCCCGAGCTTCACAATGCTTAAAACCGCAGAAGTGGAAATCAAAAGGAACATCAAGTGTTGATGATCAATAGGAACACTTGTTTCAAGAAAGACAAGAAGGAAAACGGAAGGAAGTAAGGCAAGCCTGCTGCTACCGAAAAGAAACCCCGAGTTGGACCTAAGTCCGACCGAAAAGTGCTACTATTGTAAGGGATCGCTGGAAGCGAATCGCCCCAAGTATCTGGCGACAAGAAGGCCGGCAAGGCAAACAAAGGTATATATGATATACATGTTATTGATGTGTACTTGACTAGTGCTCGCAGTAGCACCGGGTATTTGATACCCGGCAGTTGCTAATATTTGTAACTCGAATCGTGGTCATGAACAGCGACCGCTAGCAAGGGTGAGGTCAAGATGCGTGTCGGCAATGGATCAAACGATGATGTGATCGCCGTCGAACGCTACCTCTCCACTTACCGCCGGATTAGTCATAAACTTAAATAATCATTATTTGGTGCCCGACCGAGCATGAACATTGTATCTGGATCATGTTTGATGCAAAGTGGTTATTCATTCAAATCTGAGAACAATGGTTGTTCCATTTATATGAATGAAATCTTTTATGGTCATGCACCAATGTTGAATGGTTTATTTCGTTGGATCTCGATGATAATGTTACACATATTCATAATGTTGATGCTAAAAGGATTAAACTTAATGATGATATATCCGCATATATGTGGTAATCGCCGTCAGGTCATATTGGCATTAAACACATGAAGAAGCTCCATTCGGATGGACTTTTGGAATCACTTGATTATGAATCATTTGATACATGTGAGCCATGCCTTATGGGCAAGATGACTAGAACGCTTTTCGGTTCAATGGAACGGGCATGATTTATTGGAAATCATACATTCGATGTATGTGGTCCAATGAGTGTGTCGCCGAGGTGGATATCGTTATTTTGTTACTTTCACGGATGATTTGAGTAGATACGGTTATATCTACTTGATGAAACACAAGTCCGAAACCTTTGAAAAGTTCAAGGAATTTCGTAATGAAGTGGAAAATCATCGTAATAGAAAGATCAAATTTCTTCTGGACCGTGGAGGTGAGTATCTAAGTTACGAGTTTAGCACTCACATGAAAGAGTGTGGAATTGTTTCACAACTCACACTGCCGAACACCACAAATGAAATGGTGTGTCGAACGTCAGAATCGTACTTTATTAGATATGGTTCGATCTATGATGTCTCTGACGGACTTGCCGTTGTCATTTTGGGGTTATGCACTAGAAACTGCATTCACTTTAAATCGGGCACCATCTAAACCGTTGAAAAGACACCGTATGAATTGTGGTTTGGAAACAAACCTAAGTCATTTCTTAAAGTTTGGGGTTGCGATGTTTATGTGAAGAAACTTCAACCGGATAAACTCGAACCCAAAGCGGAAAATGCGTCTTCATAGGATACCCTAAATAAACTATTGGGTATTCCTTCTATCACGATCCGAGGGCAAGGTTTTTGTTGCCAAGAATGGATCCTTTCTAGAGAAAGAGTTTCTCGCGAAAGGTGTGAGTAGTCGGAAGGTAGAACTCAAGAGGTTGTGGAACCTTCTCTTCAAAGTATGGCGAGTAGCGCAGGAAGTCGTTCGAGTTGGCTCCACATTGAAGAGGGAACTAATGATAATGATCATGAAACTCCGAAGAGAGTACTACCGAACCTCGCAGTCAAGCAGACGTGCAGCTCCCGAACAGACGGAAATCCTGTCATAAATTTCATGGTTGATGAAAATAATGACCCTGCGACGTATGAAGAAGCGATGATGAGCCCGGATTCCAACAAATGGTTAGAAGCCATGAAATCCGAGATGGAATCCATGTATGAAAATCAAGTTTGGAACTTGGTGGAATTACCTCACGACCGAAAGGCCGTGGAGAACAAATGGATTTTCAAAAGGAAAACTGATGTTGATGGTAATGTGACCATCTATAAAGCTCGACTTGTCGCAAAGGGGTTTCGACAAATTCAAGGAGTTGACTACGATGAGACTTTCTCTCCTGTAGCGATGCTAAAGTCGATTAGGATTATGTTAGCAATTGCTGCATATTTCGATTATGAAATATGGCGGATGGATGTCAAAACTGCTTTCTCAATGGTAATATTGAAGAAGAGTTGTATATGATACAACCAAAGGGTTTTGTCGATCCTAAGGATGCTAACAAGGTGTGCAAGCTTCACGATCCATCTATGGATTGAAGCAAGCATCACGAAGTTGGAATCTCCGCTTTGATGAGGTGATCAAAGAGTTTGGATTTGTCCAAACTTATGGAGAAGCTTGTATTTACAAGAAAGTGAGTGAGTAATGTGGCATTTCGATATTATATGTGGATGACATATTATTGATCGAATGATATAGAACTTTAAACAGTGTTAAAAGTTATCTAAACAAAGAAATTTTCAATGAAGGACCTAGGTGAAGCGTCATACATATTAGGCATAAAGATCTATAGAGATAGATCTAGACGCCTAATAGGGCTATCGCAAAGTACATACCTTGATAAGATTTTAAAGAAGTTTAAAATGGACGGTAAGAAGGGTTCTTACCTATGTTGCAAGGCAAGACATTGAGTAAGACTCAAAGTCCGCTTCGCGGAAGAAAGAGAGATAATGGACAAAGTCCCTATGCTTCAGACCATAGGCTCTATAATGTACGCCATGCTATGTACAAGACCGGATGTGGCACACGCTATTAGTTTGACTAGTAGGTACCAATCGGATCCAGGTTCGGAAAACTGGATAGCGGTCAAGAATATCCTTAAGTACTTACGAAGAACTAAGGATATGTTTCTTGTATACGGAGGTGAAGAAGAGCTCGTCGCTAAGTGTTATGTCGACGCTAGCTTTGACACCGATCCGGATGACTCTAAGTCTCAATCCGGATCGTATTTCTCATGAATGGCGAGCGGTTAGTTGTAGGAGCTCCAAACAACCTGTGGTAGCGGGATCAACAACGGAGGCGAATATGTTCTTTGCTTGAAGCTCAGAAGCGCTTTGGATGAAGGAGTTCATATCCGAACTAGGAGTTGTGGCAAGCGTTGGACCCAATGGTGATCTATTGTGACAACAATGGTGCCATTGCCAATGCCAAAGAGCCAAGGTCTCACAAGCATTCCAAGCATATTAAGCGCTGGTTTCACTTCATCCATGAGCATGTCAAGGATGGAGATATAAAGATTTAGAAGTACATACGGATCTCAATGTAGCAGATCCGTTGACTAAAACTCTCCCTAGAGCAAAACATGATCAACACCAGAACTCAATGGGTGTTAGATATATCACTATGTAACTAGATTATTGTCTCTAGTGCAAGTGGGAGATCAAGGAATATGCCCGAGAGGCAATAATAAATTGTTTATTATGTGTATTCCAAGTATATGATAGATGTTTATTTTGCATGCTATAATTGTATTAATACGAAATGTTAATACATGTGTGTTTAATAAACAAACAGAAAGTTCCTAGTTAAGCCTCTCTCATAAACTAGCTCGTTGATTAACAAGATGATCAAGGTTTCGATCATGGACATTGGATGTTGTTAATAACGGATCACAACATTAGTGTAATGATGTGATGAACATTCATCCAAGTATAGCATTACGATCAAAGTCATTGAGTTTATATTGCTATAACAACTTACGAAGTGATCCTAATCCTTAGACCATGAGATCATGTCAATCACTAACACCGGAAGAGTTTCTTGATAACATCAAACGTCACACCGTAACAGGGTGATTATAAAGATGGGTTCAGAACTAATAAAGTGTTATGTTGAGGCTCATGGATCGAGAGTGGAATTTGTTCATCCCGATGACGGATAGATATACTCTGGGCCCTCTCGGTGATATCACATTGATTAGATTGCAAGCAAGTGATTTGATCACTAGAATGTTATATCACGGGAACAAGAAAAGATTGCATGTCGGTAACGAGATCAAACTAGGTATGGAGATACCGATGATCGAATCTCGGACATGTAATATATCGTGAGACAAAGGGATTAAGATACTAGCGTAAAAGGTTCCGACGATCACAAGAAAGTCATCGTTGAATGTGTGGGAGTCAGTATGGGTCTCCAGATCCCGCTTCTGATTATTGATCTGAGAGGGGTCTCGATCATGTCCGCATTATTCACGAACCGTAGGGTGACACACTTAAGAGACACCGACATCCAATTGGAGCAAATGTTTCATGCCGAAAGAATAAACAAGCGCAGGAATTTATTTCACTAGATACCGAAACAGGTTTTCGGGTGAAATTGCATAAAGTGGTTATGCATGTGAAATAGAATTCTAGCAAGGGGTTATTTGTGAATGTTTGTCATTAAAGTAATTGACAAAATTCTGAATAAAATAAAAGAGTTTTATTTAATGAGAGTTTGCATTAAATTTGGTGGAAATTTAATGGGATCTTTGAGTGGGATTTTGAGTGGAGGAATTTGGAGGAGTTTTGTGAGTGGAGTGTCCACCCACATGAAGAGGGGAGGGCAAGGGGGCAGCCCCCATGCGCCGGCCACCCCCTTGGGGTTCCCCCCCCTCCTCCTATAAAAGGAGCCCCTCCTCTCACTTCTCACTCACACCTCCTCGTGAAGGATCTCTCTCCCCCTCTAGAATTTATCCCCCATGGTCTCGGACTAGCGAGATACATGTTCCCGGTGGCTATTCGGCAAGAAAGAGTTGTGCTTCCGCTGCATCGCTGGAGCGAGGAGGCGGAGGTTGCTCGGTGCCTCGAACGTGTGTGCGAGCACGGATGCGTCATTGTTTGCGGCGCTAGGACTTCCTCTCGATCTTGAGATCGGCAAGAGATCGTCTACATCAACCACGAGTGGGACTCGTTAAACTTTGTCGGTCTTCAAGGGTATGTTCTCTACGGATATACATCCGCCCGTTGTTTGTATCTAGTATAAATAGATCTTGGTATATAGTTCACATCGTAGGAAAATTTTTGTTTTCTATGCTGCGAACCCTACAACTATTGCTAAATATAAAAGAGCTAAAAAGGACAAGATTGAGTTTGGTGTGGTTCATGAAAAACTTGCCAAGGACTTTAGCTTGCTTAACAAGGCCCACAAGGCCTTGGAGAGTGAACTCTTTTCACTCACAAAGTCTCATGAAACGCTTCAAACTCAATTGGCCAATATCCCTTCACCTAGTAACTTCATTCCATCTAGTAGCACAACTATTCTTGAAGAGAATGCTAGGTTGAAGGGGGAGCTTGCTAAGGCCACATTTCAACAAGGCAACAAGTCTATTGATGATCTTTTGAGCAAGCAAAGGCGTAGTGGTGATAAAGGGGGCATTGGTTTTGTCTCCAAAACAAAGAAGAAGAACAATAAGAAGAAGAAGGACAAGCCCGCACAAGAGACCAACAAGACCATTGTGGAGAGTAAGACCACAAAGGGTAAAACTATGTCTCATGATGATTTTGCAGGAAGTGCTAACCCTCACTATGTCCTAATGCGTGATTATTATGATGATGTGTATGCAGAATATGTTGGCCCTTATGATGGTTATATTGCTTGGTCTATTTGGGCTCCCAATACCATTGTTGCTAACAAAAGAGGACCCATTGAAAAATGGGTACCTAAAAACTAGCTTGATCTTTTGTAGACTTATGCTTCCGGAGGGTCAAAATGGGTGATCGATAGTGGTTGCACAAGTCATATGACCGGAAGCTCGTCTATTGTCAAGGAGTTGGTGTCAAATGAAGATCAAATCACCGTCACATATGCAGACAAGTCAAAGTCTAAGGTAATGGGTTTCGGCAAGGTTGTGGTGGCTCACGACATTACACTCGTGAACGTCATGCTTGTTGAAACCCTTGGATACAATTTACTTTCTGTCCGTGCTCTTGGAAAGATGGGCTTTGCCATCTTTATTGATGATGATATTGTGGTACTCATGTGGAGAAAGTCTCTCAAGGTCGCTTTCGTTGGGTACGTCGAAAATGACTTGTATGTGGTGGACTTTTCGGGGCAAGCCACTGTAGGTCCGATGTGCTTATACGGAAAGGCCGATGTGGGTTGGCTATGGCACTGCCGACTAGCCCATGTCAACATGAGAACTTTGCAAAGTCTCCGTAAAGAGGGCCATATTGTTGGACTAAAAGAAAATGTTTCCTTTGCCAAAGATCGTGTTTGCAAGGCATGTGTTCTAGGGAAGATGCATGACGCTCCTCACAAGCCCACGGACCAAATCAAGTCTAACAAGATCTTGGAACTCCTCCATGTGGACCTATTTGGTCCTCCATCTCATGCAAGTCTTGGAGGGAAGAAATATTGCTTGGTGATTGTTGACGACTTCTCAAGATACTCTTGGGTTTATTTCTTCAGGTTGAAGGGTGAAACTCAAAGGACTTTTTGTAGGGGTTCGTAGCATGGAAAACAAAAATTTTCTATCGCATACAAACAAACAAGCCAAGATCTATCTACTAGATTGTAGCAACAAGTCGATGGAATAACTTACCCTCGAAGATTCCAAAGTGTTTAACGAGAGCGGATTCTCGTGGGTGATGTAGTCGTACTCTTTCCGATCTCAAGACCGTGTGGACGATCCTTCCGATGCGTCCTGCAGCGCTTCCATGATCGGTCACACGTTCGGTACTCGACGAAGACCTTCCTCTCCCTTGTTCCAAAGCAATGGAGGTTGTAGCACTCTCCTCATGATTCCGAAGACAACGTGGTATCGAAGTAGAGGGAAATCCATGAGGCTTCGCCTTAAGCGAGGCGGTATGGTGGATTATGAGAGAGGGCTATTAGTGGTCTAGAGATTAGACACACCAATTAGAAGGCTCTAAACCGCAGGCTAAAGCAATTAGAAGCTCTAAACCAAACGGCTCTAAACCCGAGATTAGAGGTAGAAACTTGTGTGTCTCAAGGAGGAGCCCCTCCTTATATAGGTGGAGGGGCTAGGCGCGCCAGGGAGGGAGGGAGTCCCACCCCAACTCGTCCTAGGGCTTGGGCGCCGACTTGGAGGAGAGGAACTCCTCCTCCAAGTTGGTTTCAACCTCCTCTTGCTTGTTTCCCACAGTTCCTGCTTCCCAGTTCTGTTTTCCACAGTTCTGTTTTAGCCGCTTGACTTTCAAACCGCAATTTGACTTTCATGTTTTGGAACAGAAGAACACTTAGTACATGATGCAATCATTCAATGACACATTCATGTACCCTCCCCGAGAGTCTTGGGACAATCCGGACCCTTCTAGAACATTCATGAAAACACCTAATCATTCCCGAACTCAAACGGGACTTTCCTTATATGAATCTTATTCTCCGGACCATTCCGGATCACCTCATGATATCCCGGATCCCATCCGAGACTCTGAACAACATTCGGTCTCTTTCTCATAATACCATAACTACTCAAAACAACGTCGAATCCTTAAGTGTGTCTCCCTACGGTTCGTGAATTATGCGGACATGATCGAGACACTTCTCGAACAATAACCAATAGAGGAATCTGGAAATTCATATGGCTCCACATATTTCTACGATTACTTTGCGATTGAATGAACCACTTACATACGATACCAATTTCCTTTGTCTCACGATAGTTTACTTATCCGAGGTTATGATCGTCGGATCTCTCGCATACCTAGTTCAACCTCATACCGATAAGTACTCTTTTCGCTCCCGTGATATGTGATCCCTTGTGACCCATTCACATGCTTGCAAGCTAATTGGATGACATTCCACCGAGAGGGCCCAGAGTATATCTATCCGTCATATGGATGGACAAATCCCACTCTTGATCCATGTGTTTCAACCAATACTTTCCGAACACTCAATGCCACCTTTATAGCCACCCAGTTACGTTGTGGTGTTTGATGTCATCAAAGCATCCATCCACTAAAGGTGATATGCATGATCTCATGGTCGAAGGAATTAGGTTACTATGTATCAGAAAGCATATAGCAATTGAACTATTGAAATGACTTGATCTTTATGCTACGCTTATCAATAGGAGTATGTCCACCATATCATTCTCCTAACGATATGATCTTGTTGTTGATAACATCTCAATGTTCATGATAGGGAAACCACAATCATTTAATCAACCAACAAGCTAGTGAAGTATAGAGGCTATACTAGGGACTTCAAATTAAGTTTACAAATCACACAAGTATTAATGTTTCCTTGTTAATACTATTATAGCATGAATGTAAACATTTATCATAAACACAAAGATATAATAATAACTATATTTATTATTGCCTCTAGGGCATATCTCCAACAGTCTCCCACTTGCACTAGAGTCATCTAATCTAGATTACATGGTAATATACCAACACCCATGGCAGTTTGGTGTTGGTCATGTTTTGCCCTGGGAGAGTTTAGTCAACGGATCCGCCACATTCGATCCGTGTGTACTTTGCAAATCTTTATATCCCCATCCCGGATATGTTCTCGAATAGCGTGAAACCGCTTGATATGCTTCACTTCTTGTGTGACATTGGTTCTTGCGCATTGGCTATGGCGCCCATGTTATCACAAGAGATAGACATTGGGTCCAAGACTAGGAACCACACCCAGCTCGTAATGAACTCTTTCATCCATATCGCTTCTTGTGAAGCCTCCGGAAGCGACCATGTATTCCGATTCAGTTGAAGATCTCGCCACAACGCTTTGCTTTGCACTCCTCCAGCTAACTGCGCACCATTCAAAATAAATACGTATCCGATTGTGATTTAGAATCATCCGGATCGGTGTTCCAACTAGCATCGGTGTAACCATTAACAACGAGCTGTTCATCACCTCCATAAGAAAGAACCATATCCTTAGTTCTTCTCAAGTACTTAAGGATGTTTTTACTGTCCAATGATCCACTCGATCACTTTGATATCTGCTAGTTAAACTAACAAAGATATGCAATGTCGGGTCTAGTACATAGCATGGCATACATTAGAGATCCTATGGCTGAGGCATAGGGAGTTTTACTCATCCTTTCTCTATCTTCTGCCGATGTCGGACTTTGAGTTTTACTCAAGGTCGTATTGGGCAACATGGGCAAGAACCCTTTCTTGCTTTCTTCCATTCCAAACCTCTTTAGAACTTTGTCCAAATATGTACTCTGTGACAATGATATTTGGCGTTTCGATCTATCTCTATAAATATTTATGCCTAATATGTAAGCTGCTTCGCCAAGATCCTTCATTGAAAAACTATTATTCAAATATTCCTTGACACTATTAAGAAGGTCTACATCATTCACAATCAACAATATGTCATCCACATATAGTATTAAGAATGCTACAGAGCTCCCACTCACTTTCTTGTAAATACAAGCTTCTCCATAAGTTTGTATAAAACCAAAAAATTT
This sequence comes from Avena longiglumis, assembly GCA_030063025.1. Classification (NCBI taxonomy): domain Eukaryota; kingdom Viridiplantae; phylum Streptophyta; class Magnoliopsida; order Poales; family Poaceae; genus Avena; species Avena longiglumis. The sequence continues at coordinate 484,902,473 of CP125974.1, forward strand.
GATTACCTTATCAAAACGTTGATTCCAACTTCGGGATGCTTGCTTCAATCCATAGATGGACCTTTGAAGTTTGCATACCTTGTTAGCATCTTTAGGATCGACAAAACCTTTGGGTTGCATCATATACAACTCTTCATCAATATCTCCATTGAGGAATGCTGTTTTGACATCCATCTGCCATATCTCATAATCATAATATGCAGCGATTGCTAACATAATCCTCAGACTTTAGCTTCGCATCTTGGTGAGAAAGTCTCATCGTAGTCAACTCCTTGAATTTGTCGAAACCCTTTTGCGACAAGTCGAGCTTTATAGATGTAACATTACCATCAAGATCTGCTTTCTTCTAGAAAATCCATTTGTTCTCGTCGACGACCTTCCTACCATCCGGTAAGTCCACCAAAGTCCATACTTGGTTTTCGTACATGGATCCAATCTCGGATTTCATGGCTTCTTGCCATTTATTGGAATCTGGGCTCATCATCGCTTCCTCATATGTCTCGGGGTCATCGGTGTTGTCCACCAACATGACAGTCATAACGGGATCATACCAATCTGGAGTGGTACGAGTTCTCGTTGACCTCCGAGGCTCTGTAGCAACTTCAACCGAAGTTTCATGATCATCATCATTAGCTTCCTCTCTAATTGGTGTAGGCACCACAGGAACTTCTTCCGGTGCTGCGCTACTCGTAATTTCGAGAGAAGGTTCAACAACCTCGTCGAGTTCTACTTTCCTTCTAGTCACTTCTTTCGAGAGAAATTCCTTCTCTAGAAAGGATCCATTCTTGGCAACGAAGATTTTGCCTTCGGATCTATGATAGAAGGTATACCCAATAGTTTCCTTCGGGTATCCTATGAAGACGCATTTTTCCGCTTTGGGTTCAAGCTTGTCCGACTGTAACTTCTTTACATAGGCTTCGCATCCCCAAACTTTAAGGAACGACAATTTAGGTTTCTTCCCAAACCATAATTCATACGGTGTCGTTCAGCGGATTTAGACGGTGCCCTATTTAAAGTGAATGCGCTTTCTAATGCATAACCCCAAAATGATAGCGGTAAATCTGTAAGTGACATCATAGAACGAACCATATCTAAGAGAGTTCGATTACGACGTTCGGACACACCATTACGCTGTGGTGTTCCCGGCGGTGTCAATTGTGAAAGTATTCCGCACTTCTTTAGATGCTCGCCAAACTCGTAACTTAGATATTCACCTCCACGATCAGAACGTAGAAATTTAATCTTCTTGTTACGTTGATTCTCTACCTCACTTTGAAACTCCTTAAACTTCTCGAAAGTTTCGGACTTATGTTTCATGAAATAGATATACCCATATCTACTCAAGTCATCTGTGAAGGTAAGAACATAACGATAACCACCACGCGATGCTACACTGTAGAGGTCCCTACCCAATGTGGTAGATCCCTCCTGTGTTTTACAATGCTAGTCCCTGGATCAATACCTAGCATCCACAGTAAGATGTAATATCAAGAAACAAGGTCAAAATATAACATTATAACCAGGAATAAAATAATTTTATTACATCATACATAGCTCATATGGCTATTACAATACAATGCGGCGGAATAAATATAGTCTTGGGTCCTTCATCTTCAAAGTGCCACAGGCAGATGTTGGTTGTAGACTTTGTAGTCCTAGTCAATCAAACAATCTTCATCTAACAAAACAATCAACCTGCAACACTACAAGTTACAGCCACAAGGGTCAATACATTTGAATTGTATTGGCAAGTTTCACTTTATGTATAATATGAGTGTATCCTATCCATACATGCATATTTGGCTAAGTAGAGTTTAGGGCTTATTTGCATAAAGCAACATTTATCCTATCTTTTTCAAATTGATTTGTCAAATCTCTTTTCAAATCTATTTTCCAAGTTCCTTGAACTCCTTGGTAGAAACTCAAGTGTTCAAGTCCTTGTCAAAAATTCATGAGTTCCTTGGTAACCCCAAGTGCATCATACTCTTGAGCACCTTGGTAACCCCAAGTGCAACAAGCTTTATCAAATCTCTTTGAATTCCTTGGTACCTCCAAGTGCATCAAGTTTTTATATTAGAAATTAGAATGTCGAGATCTCCCATAGTTCAAACTTTAGTTGCTCAGTATTGTCCATAACCGGGGACACGGCTAAGTACTTAGATTTATTAACTTCTGCAGAAGGAGTACACTTTACCCACATGACACAATCCCATCTTGTTGCCACCAAAGGGCCCTCTTTGGATTAGTGCTCACCAAGATGGAGTACTGGCAGACTGAGAATGTGACGAAGTCTTTCCAAGAGGTCCTCCCATACATCATTGCTAGCTTGTCTTCAGCCCCCATGAAGCATTCTAGATCCCCATGTCCGGTAACTAAAGACAATGTATGGGTCTTCCTAATGTAGTTGACTAAGCCAGAGCCATAATAGCATGTGGTTGTACACGAAAGCCACAATTGGAGAAACATGTTCAATCTCTAAGTTTCCTAGGTGGTTTTCGTTTGGAGCACAACACAAAGTGATTGCCATAGACATGGTTCCCTTTTGTTGCCACCTTCTCCAAAACATAAAGTGTCCACCACCTAGGTGATTCATTGAGTCCTTGTTTTATTATATAAAATCACAAGTCCTTTTCTCAACCTTTGTAAGAAAATCTCAACATGTATCTCTTTTTCAAAACATAGCATGGCTAAGCATGTACAACTTTAATATTTTCACTAAGGAGTGTATAGGGAATCCTATTAGGATTAGCATAGCATAAGTATAAAACATTTTCATGCATGTTTACAAAATCCACTAAGTAATATAAAAATAGTAGGTCTTTTGTATGATAGTGTAACTTGCCTTTTTGGTAGGGAGTGAGGGTTTTACTCCTTGATCTTGCTAGTCTCACACTTTGCTAATATCACTACAATCATTTAAACAAGCATAATATCAAGTAACACTCCAATCCAATATTCAAACAATATTTCACACACTTAAAGCAATGGACTCTAAGTCATGCATGGGAACATGCTTAAGATGGTTTTATCTCAAGGGAGGTATCCACTAGGCTTTTAACTTTGTAAGGTCCACATTGGTCATTTACCAAGATGGCAAAGTTATTCACAAAAGCTTTTAGTCCATAAACCATTTTAAAATATAAACATTATTTTATGTGGTGAAATTATTTTTATCAAAGCAAAACCCTATGTTTTTCATCAAGTGAGTTCCCATTTTCAAAGTTTGGTGTTTTGGATCCGTAGGTTTTGGTTCAAAGTATTTTCTCAAAGATTTCTTTACAAAAGCATTTCCATAGAACAAAACATTAGTTTCATTTGGCTAGAAAATGGCTAAGTTGAATAATTCAACTTAATTTTCACAAAAACCATTTTTAACACAATGGGTTGGTTCCTAGGGTTAGTAAGGTCACACAAATCCATTTTGCTAAAGATTCAATCCTAAAATCAATTTTAAACAATTTTTATACTCTATACAAGTACACAAATGTTTCTGTAATTTCAAACAAGCTAACAGATACTATTTTCAAAACTAAGGCCATGGTTGTTTAGGGCTTGTTCTCCTGATTTTATTGATATAAAATTTGTCAATTTGGACGTGTGGATCAAAAGTTATAGAGGTTTGAAGTTTGTAATTAAATCAGATTCAAATTTCTTTTAAAACGAGATAGGTGACACGCGGCACTCTCTGGTTGGACGGTACCGGTTAGGGGTGGATCACGTATGCGTTGGATTAAGTCGATCGGTGGTCCATAACGTACTCTTCGCCTTAAGTGTTCTATCACGGCGTTGGATAGGGATCCAACGGTGTTCGCCACTGACCATTCGCGGCGGCGGTGGCTAGCGGCGGTCGATTGGCGGCGCTTGGCAAACAAGCGTTAGGAGAGAGGAAGGATGCTCACCGTGATCGCAGAGCTATGGTGAAGCACGTCGTGGTCGGTGTGGCTCGGGCGCACTAGGTTGCGGCAATTTCTCACCGGAGTTGGAAACGGCGTCGAGCGGCTCTGGTTCTGGTTGAAGTCGACGCTGCAGATCACCCTAAGGCAGGTCAGGTATATGGTTAGGTGCGTAGGTCCGAGGCGAATATGCTCGCATGATCGAGGAGCGGAGGGGCGTCATTTCACTGGAAACGCCGGAGTTGGAGGCGACGGTGGTCGTCGTGGTCGCTGCTGGCGTCAGAGATCTCGAGAGGGCAAACCGAGAGCATGGTTAGTCGCGGGAGACCATGGCGGAGCTGTGAGCGTGAACTATAGGGCTTGGGTGGCTCTTACCAAGATGCTTTGCCGGAGTAGAGGATGACGGCAAGGCGTGCTTGGTCAAAGACGACTTCAGGACACCATGGATGAATGGTTGGTACAGGGAGGAAGGTATGGGAGTGGGGAAGCTTCCAGGGTGCTCAGGAGGGCTCGGGGTGGTGTGTGCTGGTCGGATTTTGGCGAGGGAGGTCGTCGGAGACAGGGAAGTGTCTGGCAAAATTCTTCGGCCTGGGGGCGTGCTTGAGGGAGTGGTCTGGGGGAAATGGAGGAGAAGTCGCTGGCGTTTTAAGTAGGCGTCGTCGCAGGGGGAGTAAAGGCTGTGGTTAACGCGAATTCAAGCCGCAGCTTCAACGGCAGAAACGGCCATGTGTGAGGGGAGAAGGAGTCATGGGAGAACGATGAGCAGTGAGTGGGGTCCAGTCGGTGAGAAAAGAAGAGGGAGAAGAGGGCCACCGGTCTCTGTCTGAGTAGATTTCGAGTAAGAAAAGAAACGCTTCGGAGGGGAGAAGTCTGGATCAGGCTTAGTGGGCTGGGCCTTTGCACTATTTTTTTTATTCTGTGTTCTTTTCTTTTTCTATTACTATTTACTGATTTGGATTTCAAACAATTCTCAAGCATTCAAAACAATTCAAATCTTCACCAAACATTGTAACCAAGAATGTTGTTCTGTTTATCAACATAAACCAATTATTAATTAAAATAATATTTTTATACTCTTTTATTAAATAAAATGGAATATGTTTATTACTAAAATAGGATTTGGTTTAATTAATAAAATCTTCCTTTGTTATTTAAATATTTTTAAAACCAATCAGTAGGTTTTATTTGAGAATAAAGAATGTTTGGAAAACTTGTTTATAATAATATAAACCTTTTTCTTTAAGGTCCATTAATAATTAAATAAAGTAGACTTTCATTATTATTTCTAACAAGTTTTTATTTTATTGAGATATTTATTTTGAGTCTTAAAATAAACCAAAATATTTTAGTAGATTTTATTTGTGAATTTGAGGTATCTTATTTTAAATAATTTAACAAGTTTTGATGTTTCACTTTAAATTGGTAAAACCTCTTATTTAAATAAAGGTGGATATTAAAATCTTATTAATTTATTTAAATCAACTTTTGCCATTTTATTAAATGTTTTTAATTTCCAAAGCTTGGTCAATGTTTTTAATTTGGCTTTAATAAATAATCTTTATTTATAATTCTACCTTCTCTTTTGAAAACAAATCTTTTCATTTAAGAGTTTCAAATTAATATTACTTCTTTTAATAAAAGTTTATCATCTTAAATATCTGTAGGTTTTATTTAGTTCAAATAGGTTTGAAGTTTTAATTGAATTCAAAAAGTTTCTTCTGGCTCTAAAATCAAACGAAGTTTTATTTTAATCATTTATTTTCACATGTCAAGATTTGGAAAATCTTGGGATGTGACATACACTCATTGGACCACACACATCGGTATGTATGATTTCCAATAAGTCCGTAGCTCGCTCCATCATACCAGAAAATGGAGTCTTAGTCATTTTTCCCATCAGACATGCTTCGCATCTTTCAAGTGATTCAAAATCAAGTGATTCAAGAAGTCCATCGGAATGGAGTTTCTTCATACGCTTCACTCCAATGTGACCAAGACGACAGTGCCACATATAGGTCAAATTATCGCTTGATTTCAAACGTTTAGCCTCAATGTTGTTGATATGTGTATTTCCACTATCGAGATTCAATAAGAATAGACCATCTATCAAAGGTGCATGTGCATAAAACATATTACTCATATAAATCGAACAACCATTATTCTCGAACTTAAACAAGTAACCGTCTCGCAATAAACAAGATCCCGATATAATGTTCATGCTCAACGCAGCACCAAATAACAATTATTTAAGTATAAAACTAATCCCGATGGTAGATGAAGAGGTAGCGTCTTGACCGCGATCACATCAACCTTTGATCCGCTTTCCCACGCCGCATCGTCACCTCGTTCTTCGCTAGCTTCCGCTTATTCGCAAAGACTGTTTGAGTTACAAATATGAGCAACCGAACCAAGATCAAATACCGTGCACTACTACAGTACTAGTGAGATACACATCAATAACATGTATATCGATATACCTTTCTTCTTGATGTTGCCGTTCTTCGATCCGCCAAGTACTTTGGGCAATTCCGCCCAAAGGACCTTCTCCTTGTAGTAAAAGCACTCGCCCAGTTTCGCTTGGGTCCAGCCTTGGTGTTCTTCAGCATGGTAACTTTCTTACCACCCTTCTTGAAGTTTCCCTTTGCTTAGACTTGCCTTTCTTGAGTTTGGTGGTCTTATTGACCATCAACACTTGGTGCTCTTTCTTGATCTCCACTCGCAGACTTTAACATAGCAAAAGCCTGCAACTCTTTGTTCATGTTACGCATGTTGTAGTTCATCACAAAGTTCCTGTAACTTGGTGGCGTGATCGAGGACGCGGTAAATCCCCAAAGCATTAGGAATCACTATACCCAAGCTTTGAAGTTTGTTTATGCCTGACATCTTAAGCACATGCTCACCGACGAGCTGCCTCTTCCATCTTGCGCTTAAAGAACTTTTCGAAGCCTCATAGCTTTCAATTGCCGCATGAGTCTCAAAAATCAATTTGAGATCCTCGACAATATCATATGGTCGACTCTTCAAACCTTTTCAAGCTCGATTCTAAACCATACAAGATAGCACATCGAACTATGGAGATCTGATTCTTCCGAGCGAGGTAAACATTCTTTACTTCATCGGAAGCATCACCGCAGTGGGTCACCCAATGTGCATCCAAAGACATAGGTCAAATTACCACCGTGAGGACAATCCTCAAATTGCGGAACCAATCCGCGAAGTTGCTTCCATTGTTTTTCAACTTTTCTTTCTCTAGGAACGCATTAAAATTGATGGTAGGGGCTGCCATTGATCTACAACATATTTGCAATAGTTTAGACTAAGTTTATGACAAACTGAGTTCAAATTAATTAATGAAATTAAACTAGGTGAACTCCCACTCAAAACAACATCCCTCACATTGTTTTAGTGATCACACGAACCAAATCCACTACATCAACACCGATCATCATGAGAGTTGATATAGTTTCAATGGCAAACAATCGTCATGTTCATCATATCTACTATACGATTCATGCTTTACCTTTCGGTAATCCGTGTTCCGAGACCATGTCTGTACATGCTAGGCTCGTCAAGATCAAACCTTAGTTTCTGCATGAGCAAATCTGGCTTGCTCACGTTGTATACACTTGCAGAATCTAACACACCCGATCATCACGTGGTGCTTCGAAACAACAAGCTTTAGCAACGGTGCTAACTAAGGGTGAACACGTTATGATTTGAAATTCATGTGCATGAGGGATCATCTTATAATGCTACCGTCGTCTACTAAGCAATACAAGATGCATAAAGGATTAACATCACATGCAATTCATAATATGTGATATGATATGGCCTTTCTTCTTTGTGCTTCCGATCTCCATCTTCAAGCACGAACATGATCTCCATCATCACCGGCATTGCATCAAGGTCAATGACGCTTCACCATGGTTGTCGCCCACCGCTTCAACTATTACAACTACTTTGAATAGACACGCTGGTCTTAACATAAATTAAAGACAACCATATGGCTCGCCGTTGCCAACTTACAATAAGGAACATTGCATACATCAAATATAATCACAATCATGGCCATATCATCATCAGACACCCCTCCAAAACAAAGTTAGACGCCTCTACTTTCTTTGCATATTTTACGTGGTTTGGGGCTTTCAATAAGTGTCGTTCTAACTTACGAACAAGAACCACAACATTGATACTAGCATTATTGATTACCCGTTGTAAATTGGATCTTAACTATGCTAGGAGAAACAGGCACCCGCAAAGCCACTTATGCAATACAAGTTGCATGTTAAGCATGGAGCAAGTCTCATGAACGATGTCATGTAAGGTTAGCCCGGGCCGCTTCATCCCAACATACCGCAAGATGCAAAGTACACAAAAAGCAATCGACAATAAAAGCATCAACGCCCACAATGACCATTGTGTTCTACTCGTGCAACAGATCTACATATAGACACGGCTCTGATACCACTGTAGGGGTTCGTAGCATGGAAAACAAAAATTTTCTACCGCATACAAACAAACAAGACAAGATCTATCTACTAGATTGTAGCAACGAGTCGATGGAATAACTTACCCTCGAAGATTCCAAAGTGTTTAACGAGAGCGGATTCTCGTGGGTGATGTAGTCGATTCTTTCCGATCTCAAGACCGTGGACGATCCTTCCCAAGCGCTCGGCAGCGCTTCATGATCACATCGTTCGGTACTGACGAAGAACTTCCTCTCCCTTGTTCCAAGAAACAGCGGAGGTTGTAGCACTCTCCTCGCGATTCCGGCAGCACAACGGCGTGGTACCGGAAGTAGAGGGGAAATCCCGCAGGGCTTCGCCTTAAGCCGGAGCGAGTATGGTGGATTATGAGAGAGGGATATTAGTGGTCTAGAGATTAGACACACCAATTATAAGGCTCTAAACCGCAGGCTAAAACAATTAGAAGCTCTAAACCAAACGGCTCTAAACCTGAGATTAGAGGTAGAAACTTGTGTGTCTCAAGGAGGAGCCCTGCCCCTCCTTATATAGGTGGAGGGGCTAGGCGCGCCAGGGAGGGAGGGAGTCCCTCCCCAACTCGTCCTAGGGCTTGGGCGCCGACTTGGAGGAGAGGAACTCCTCCTCCAAGTTGGTTTCAACCTCCTCTTGCTTGTTTCCCACAGTTTCCTGTTTCCCACAGTTTCCTGTTTTAGCCGTTTGACTTTCAAACTGACAATTTGACTTTCATGTTTTTGGAACAGCAAGAACACTTAGTACATGATGCGATCATTCAATGACACATTCATGTACCCTCCCCCCCCCGGAGTGCCGGACAATCCGGACCCTTCTAGAACATTCCCGATGAAAACACCGGAATCATTCCCGAACTCCGAAACGGGACTTTCCTTATATGAATCTTATTCTCCGGACCATTCCGGATCACCTCGTGATATCCCGGATCCCATCCGAGACTCCGAACAACATTCAGTCTCTTTCTCATAATACCATAACTACTCAAACAACGTCGAATCCTTAAGTGTGTCTCCCTACGGTTCGTGAATTATGCGGACATGATCGAGACACTTCTCCGAACAATAACCAATAGAGGAATCTGGAAATTCATATGGCTCCCACATATTTCTACGATTACTTTGCGATCGAATGAACCACTTACATACGATACCAATTTCCCTTTGTCTCACGATAGTTTACTTATCCGAGGTTATGATCGTCGGTATCTCTGCATACCTAGTTCAACCTCGTTACCGATAAGTAATATTTTCTCGTTCCCGTGATATGTGATCCCTTGTGACCCAGTCACATGCTTGCAAGCTAATTGGATGACATTCCACCGAGAGGGCCCAGAGTATATCTATCCGTCATATGGATGGACAAATCCCACTCTTGATCCATGTGTTTCAACCAATACTTTCCAAACACTCAATTCCACCTTTATAGCCACCCAGTTACGGTGTGGTGTTTGATGTCATCAAAGCATCCATCCACTAAAGGTGATATGCATGATCTCATGGTCGAAGGAATTAGGTTACTATGTATCAGAAAGCATATAGCAATTGAACTATTGAAATGACTTGATCTTTATGCTACGCTTATCAATAGGAGTATGTCCACCATATCATTCTCCTAACGATATGATCTTGTTGTTGATAACATCTCAATGTTCATGATAGGGAAACCACAATCATTTAATCAACCAACAAGCTAGTGAAGTATAGAGGCTATACTAGGGACTTCAAATTAAGTTTACAAATCACACAAGTATTAATGTTTCCTTGTTAATACTATTATAGCATGAATGTAAACATTTATCATAAACACAAAGATATAATAATAACTATATTTATTATTGCCTCTAGGGCATATCTCCAATACTTTTATCGACTTCATCAACTTGGTTCAACGGCAACACAATGTTCCCGTGTTGATTATAAGAAGTGACAACGGCACCGAGTTCAAGAACTACACCTTGAATGATTTCCTTAGTGATGAGGGGATTAAACATCAATATTTCGCTGCATACACCCCTCAACAAAATGGTGTGGCCGAAAGGAAGAACCGGACTCTCATTGATATGGCTAGGACCATGTGGGCGGAGTTCAAATCTCCATACAACTTCTGGGCCGAAGCCATCTCCACCGCTTGCCATGCTTCAAACCGACTCTACCTTCGCAAGAAAATCAACAAGACTCCATATGAGATACTTACCGGTAACAAGCCCAACATATCTTATTTCCGGGTGTTCGGTTGTAAGTGTTTCTATCTCATCAAAGGTGTCCGTTTGTCTAAGTTCGAGTCTAAAGCATTAGAGGGTATTTTTGTTGGCTATGGTCTCGAATCTCACACTTATAGAATCTATGACAAGCTCTCCGGAGCCGTCATAGAATCTTGTAGTGTGACCTTCGAAGAATATGATGGTCCCCAAGGGGGGCGTGTTGATACTTGTGATGCAGATGATGAAATGCCTCAGGATGCCATAGGAAGAATGGGTGTGGGTTATATCCGCCCCGTTGAGGAACCCCTTATGGTGGATCGAGAAGAACTATACTCCACTCGAGTGGATCCCTCATCTGCACAACCTCAACATGCTCCATCTACCAAAGAGGACATTGACTCAAGCCAAAGACAAGATGTGGACCCTCAACATAGTGATCAATGTGTGAACTCTAGTCAAAGGGTGCTTGGTCCATTCGATGGGTTGTCAAGTGGTGCCAAGTCAATTTGTCAAGGAAGAACCATCCAAACTGTTTTGAGACAAGCTCAAATTGATGCTAGAAGAGCACTTGATCAAGACCAAGGTCAATCCTTGCCTCCCAATGTAGAGGATGACTCCAATGATGATCAAGGTCAAGTTAATGGTCAAGACGAGGATCAAAATGATGAAGAGGGTCCTCTAAGAAACAATGAGGAGATCCACGCTCGTCGCGAAGCTAGAAAATAAATAATGTTGGAATTAAGAGACCACACCCTCCAAAATGTGGTTGGAGATCTAAGGAAAGGGATTTACACAAGAGCATAATTGAAGAGTTTCAGTGAACACCAAGCACACATCTCTATGATTGAACCAAAGAAAGTGTGGGAAGCTCTTGAAGATTCGGATTGGCTAGAAGCTATGCACAAAGATCTCAACAACTTTGAGAGAAATAAAGTGTGGAAGTTAGTTGTGAAGCCAAAGGATTGCCGCAATGTTATTGGAACAAAGTGGATATTCAAGAACAAGCAAGATGAGCAAGGAATTATAGTAAGGAACAACGCTAGATTGGTTGCACAAGGGTATTCTCAAATTGAAGGCATTGATTATGGAGAAACTTATGCACCCGTGGCTCTTCTTGAGTCCATCCGTATCCTTCTTGCTTATGCGGCACATCATAACTTCAAGTTACAACAAATGGATGTAGAAAGTGCATTTATTTATGGTCCTTTAAATGAATTTGTATATGTTAAGCAACCCTCGGGATTTGAGGACCCCAACTTCCCAAACCATGTCTACAAACTTGACAAGACGCTCTATGGGCTCAAGCAAGCCCCACGTACGTGGTATGAGCACCTTAGAGAGTTATTGTTTGACCGTGGCTTTGAGGTTGGGAAAATCGATCCCACTCTTTTTACTAAGAGGGTCAATGGGGAGCTTTTTGTATGCCAGATATATGTTGATGATATTATCTTTGGCTCATCTAACAAAGCTTTTAATGATGAATTCTCAAAGCGTATGACTAGTAGGTTCCGGATGTCCTTGATGGGGGAGTTGAAAGTATTTCTTGGCTTTGAGATCAAGCAAGTTAGAGGAGGGACATTCTTCAATCAAGCCAAGTATACTCAAGATATGCTCAAGAGATTCAAAATGCAAGATTTGAATGGAGCTCCTACTCCCATGGCTACAAAGACTCATCTAGAACAAAATCCAAATGGTAAAGATGTGGATCGAAAGGTATACCGGTCTATGATTGGTTCTCTGCTTTACCTTTGTGCATCTAGACCCGATATTGTGTTGAGTGTAGGTGTGTGTGCAAGATATCAAGCGGCTCCTGAAGAAAGCCATTTAATGGCGGTCAAGATAATCTTTCGATATTTGGTTCATACCCCATTTTATGGTCTTTGGTATCCTCGAGGCTCAACATTTGCTCTTTGTGGATACACGGATTCGGATTGGGCAGGTGACAAGGATGATAGAAAATCAACATCTGGGGATTGCCAATTCCTTTGTAGGTCCTTGGTATGTTGGTCTTCCAAGAAGCAAAACTGTATATCTCTCTCCAACGCCAAAGCCGAGTATGTGGCAGCTGCTAGTGCGTGCACTCAATTGTTATGGATGAGGCAAACTTTAAAGGAATACGGTGTCCATTGTGACAAAGTGCCTCTTCTATGTTACAATGAAAGTGCCATCAAGATTGCCTACAACCCGGTGGACCACACAAGGACAAAGCATATTGAGATTCGCCATCACTTCATTAGAGATCATGTTGCTCGAGGTGATATTGATCTATCATATGTACCAACCAAAGATCAATTTGCCGATATCTTCACGAAGCCACTTGATGAAGCAAGGTTTTGCTACTTGAGGAATAAACTAAATATCGTAGATTCAAGGAGCTTGACTTGATGTTATTGCACTCTCACCTATGTTTCATCTCATATTTGGTCTAGGTGTAGGCATGGATATAGGGGGAGTGCGGTCCTAATTGATTGGACCATCCCTCCCCCCATTATGCCCAAATCAATCAAAATTATTCCTCTTAATATCATTTAGTGATATGTGAGCTTAATGACGAGTTTTGGTAATGGACCCAAGATATATCTTCGTGGTACCAAGCCAAGCATACTCAAATATGGTGGCCTAGGCCACCGCCCTCTCTCATTTGAGAGGTTGGCACTTACTCATGTTCGTCATTTGCTTGATTTTAGTCTCTTGGAGCTTTTCTGATTATTTTCGCACTTCTATGGCTCTTATTGGTTCTTCACAGCTTGATGTCTCAACCCAAGCCCTTTTTCCTATCTTAAAAACCATCTATCTCTCATATATGTCCCCAAACACCTTTCCTGAAATTTTTGGTCGAGGAGGACCGGAGTCTCCGGTGTGAAAACACCGGAGTCTCCGGTGTAGGCCGGAGTCTCCGGTCTGGACGGTTTCTGTCAATTAAAGAAAGGGCACGGGGTGAACTGGAACAACAGTTCCTCATTCTTCACCCCGTCCTCTACCTCCAAACCCGTCGCCTCCTCCTCCAAAAATCCTCCCCGGAGGTCAAGAAGCCCCCGGGATCCGCCGTGCAGCCGGTCAACCTTCCCCTCTCCTCCATTGGGTCATTCCCACCGAAGGAATCGATCCCATGGACAGATCTGGTACCACTCCTCTCCTTTTTCCTCCTAGGGTTCATCCCTAGATGTTTTTTTGAGGATTGTTGCTGATTTGTCCATTGGAATCACTTGTTTGCTTGCACTATAGTACTTTAGCCTTGTTGCATTGCCCGATCTACTAGATTCACCCTCACCAGCATCTCCCCATCGCATACCCGAGCCTCCTGACCAGAGACTCCAGACTTAGGTCCGGAGACTCCGGTCCCCAGGACCGGAGACTCCGGTGTCTGGTGCGGAGATTCCGGTGTTGGGTGAATCAAAGTAGTCTAGAAATGCATCAAAGCTCTTGTACCGCATCTTTGGGACATATATACTCATCTCCATGCTATCTCCCTAACTGTTGTTCACAGGTGATGGTTCTAGTCGCCCTCGTCGTACCAAGGCTAAGTCCCAAAGGGGCAATCCTCGCTATGATGAAGCTCAGGGTCAGTATATCGTGCCTCCATCCAACCGGAAACAGTGGGCACGTGATGCAGCTTACATGCAGAGGGATCAAGAGAGGGCTGAACGGGAGGAACATGCAAAGAGAGCCAAGTATGACAACCTCCAGTCCCTAGCCAAGATGTCTAAAGAGGAGTTCCGTGAGCTGAGGAAGACAGATTTCTATGCACTGCCTCTTACCAGTGATGACCCTCGTTTCTGGAGGAAAGAACAGGGTGTGTTCATGAAGGATGTGTATGGTGTACTCACCAAATCACCTGTCTATCCTCAGAAGTTCATGAATATTGAGCAAATGCGCCAGAGCCCCTATTTCAGTGATGCCGTGTGGATCTGTGAGAAGCTGGGTCTCTACAACTTGATGGAGCTGCGCGAAGACTACAGTGTGCACCTTGTTTAGCAGTTTTATGCCACAGTGGTGTTTGGGTCTGATCTTAACAGGACCATGGTGTGGATGACTGGCACTACTCGCTGCACAACTACCTTTCATGACTTTGACAATGTCATCTTTGAGACCTTTCACGTGGTATCTACTCCTGTGGGACAACGCATGCACTCAACAGCTTTGGGTGAGAACAAGCTAAAGTTGGCACCTCTGTATGATGGTGGTGTTGTGGGGGCCTCCAAGGGACTCAAGCCCCTCTACAACCTTATGCTGAGGATTTTCCGTCACACTATTGCTCCAAGTGCTGGGAATGATGATGCTATCAGGGGTGGGCTTGTCAACCTCCTGTACCATACTCATCGGATCTTCAATGCTGGACCAGAGGCTGATGCTGCACCCATTGATGTGATGGACTTCATTTTCGAGGAGATGTTCCATGCCATTCTTTACAAGAAGTCTCCTCCATATGCACCCTTGGTTATGAGGCTCATCAACTCCCAGGCGCATGATTCTCCACATGGCATACCACCACACCTCACTGTGCACGCTCTGGTCTCTCTGCAGCAGAAGGGGCACATGGGGCCTGCTCCAAGGCGTCGATATGGGAATGATGCTGATGAGGAGATTGAGACGGAGAGGTCTCCCTCTCCACCTAGAGTTTGGAGGAAGAATGCCTCCAATGCCCCTATGCCTACCATGACTAGAGACTATGTGCATGAGAGGGTCAAGAAGGCCAGCTTTTGGGAAAGGACCCTTTGTTGCATGAATGTTGACATTAGCAAGCAGTAGCATGCATCCTACCAAATCAACCGCCGCATTGAGAAGCTTCTTAAAGAGATCAAGGACCAGGCTGCTGCGGATACTAAGGAAGGTGAAGATTAATACAATGATGAGCATGGGGCTCAGCAGTCCACAGAGCCTGATCACACTCTCTCATTTGGGGCATGGAATGCCCAACAGGATAGTCTAGTGGACTGGAAGACGTTTGCTGATGTCACCTCAGGGTTTGGATACCAGGGTACATCCTCTTCTCGCCCTCACGGCAAAGGGCCTGCTGTCCCTGAATATGATGATGATGACTATGACCAGGATGAGGGTGACCAGGATGAGGATGAGGATGCCGAGGATGACGAGGATGACAATGACTACTGAGTTATTGGGGCGCTAGTATAGGTCTTTTCCCTTTTTCGGTGTTTCGATGCCAAAGGGGGAGAAGACATTCTCATCGCTTTGCATGGGACTTGGGATTTGCGACCATCTGCCTTTATTTGCCTTTTTATTTGGATATTCGAACTTGAACTTTATGTGTGTTATCTGTTGTTATTATGTGTGTCTATGACTATGTGCTTGTGTGCAATACCTATTGTAACTCATGTGAAATCTATGTGTGATATCGTTGATGTTATCTTCCTTACATGGTGTACTTCATTATCTTGCTGCACATAGTCAGGGGGATCCACATTTATATGTTATTCCATGCAAAATCACTTGTTATCATCGAACACCAAAAAGGGGGAGATTGAAAGGGCATTTATTGTCATAATCACTTTTGGTGTTCGTTAACAAGTAGATCATTTTATAGGTTGTTATTGTCCACAAGTTGGTATTATCATAAGATAAACATCACACACCTCCTGGGAAAAGACCACATACATTTGCCACAGTTCTGGAAACTCCAGACCGGAGTCTCCGATGCGCAAGACCGAGTCTCCGTGTGGTCCGAGTTTTCGGTTACGCTCGTGGTGCCTCCCAGGACATGGCTGGGACATTCTGACTAGGGGTCCGGAGGCTGCACCGGAGCTTACTCCGGAGTCTCCGGACTTTGGTCAGTCCGGAGTCTCCGGTGTTGGAAGGCCGGAGTCTCCGGTGTTGATGCTTAAGGACTGGTCTGGGACAGTCTGAAGGGCAGTCTGGAGGCTAGTCTGGAGATTGGCCAGAGTCTCCGGTGTAGACCGGAGTCTCCGGTGTTGAAGGCCGGAGTCTCCGGTGTTACTGGTGAAGAACTGGTTGGGGACAGTCTGAAGGGCAGTCCGGAGGCTGGTCCGGAGATTGGCCGGAGTATCCGGTGTAGACCGGAGTCTCCGGTCTGACTTTTCTACAACAGTCATAAAACGGTTCGTGGAGGGGGCTGTCTATAAATAGGGACCCTTATCTTCTTCCTCCAGTTGCTCGAGCTGCTCAAGAACACCAACACCATTAGAGCCACCAAATCCACAAGATCTCTTCATCCAACCATCCAAAGTCATTGATCTTTGGAGAATCGAAGGAGGAGGCCTTGATTCACATCTTCACCAAGAGAGATCTTCATTTCCCCCTCATTCACTTGAGGGCCCCCAAGCTCTAGTGTTTCTTTGGAAACCCTAACTTTGATTTGGTTCTTACAACCTTGTCTTTGATTTGTCTTGACAGCTTGCTTGTATTTGGGAGCCTCCAATTCAATTGTGGATGTGTGCCCCGAACTTGTTGTAAAGGTGTCGGCTTCCACCTCGAAGGTTGCCAATATAGTGGAAGGTGAATCGAGCCCGTTGGGGTGAGGTTCATCGGAGAACAAGGGAGGCCTCTCGTGGCGTTGGTGGTTTGAAACCACCCCCTCTCCAAACGTAGACGTACTTCCCCTCAAAAGGAAGGAACTACGGGAAAAAAATCCTTGTGTCTCTGCGTCCACTCCCTTGGTTACTTCTATACTTTATCGCACTTTACTTACTTGTTCTTGCTTAGTGTTGTATTAGTTTGTGCTTGTTTGTCATATAGGTAAATTCACCTTAGTTGCATATTCTAGAGAATTTACCTTTCTTGTCAAACCCTAAATTGAAAAAGAGTAAAATTTGAAGTAGCATCTATTCACCCCCCTCTAGGTGCCCATACGATCCTTTCAAATCGGCAGTCGTGAAAGGAAGTGAGAAACATTGAGCCATGTTTGCCTATAGCAAGAGGCATCCAAAACATACATGCACACTGATACATCGGAAACGTATCTGTAATTTTTTATGTTCCATGCTTCTTTAGTATCTACTTTGCTTTGCTTTGTCCACACTTTGAGATGCTTTTTATATTTTTTCTGGTACTAACCTTTAACAAGTTGCCACAGTGTTAGTTGACTGTTTTCTGTTGTTTTTGGTTCCAGAAAAGCTAGTAAGGAAATATTCTCGGAATTGGACGGGACAAAAGCCAAAGTCAATATTTTAACAAGGAGAACACGGAGTCCAGAGGAGAGACGGAGGGGCGCCACAGGGCAGCCGCACCCCCCCCAGGTGCGGGCCGAGCCTAGGCAGGGTGTGGGCCCCCTGGCCGCCTCCCAGCCTCGCCTCTTCGCCTATAAGAAGCCCTCGATGCCTAAACCCTAAGTGCTCGATCAATATTCCATGAAACCATCTGTAGCCACCGACACCATCATCCCTAGATCGGGGGATCTGAAGCTCTTCCCGACACCTTGTCGGAGGGGAGATCATCCCGGAGGCCTTCTTCTTCATCATGCCAGCCTCCGGTATGAAGTGTGAGTAGTTCCACCTTAGACTACGGGTCCATGTAGTAGCTAGATGGTTGTATATCCTCCTTCTTGCTTTCATGTCTAGATCTTGTGAGCTCCGTTCATGATCAATATCTCATCTATTTGTAATCATGCATGTTGTGTTTACGGGGATCCGATGTACATTGAGATTACTATGTCAGATTGATTAATGGTTTTGTCTTATCGATTCTATCATGTTTGTGTTGTTTGTGATCTTGCATGCTCTCCGTTGTTAGTATCCATCTTGGCCAAATAGTTGCTAGTGACTCTAAGAGGGGGTATTTATGCTCTATAGTGGGTTCATGCCTCTATTTAATCTAAGGGAAGTGACAGAAATCTCTAAGGTTGTAGATGTGCTGTTGCCACTAGGGAGAAAACAACGGTCTCTTGTTCATGAAACAAGTGGATTGTATACCTTACACACTTTGCTTAAAGCAGTTGTCTCTTGCTTGCTGATGCGGCGCTGAGTTGATGTAGGAGCGCTTCGTTGGGAACCCCAAGAGCAAGGTGTGAAGCAGCACAGCAGCAAGTTTTCCCTCAGTAAGAAACCGAGGTTATCGAACCAGTAGGAGGAAGGAAACGTCACACTAGTGTTACTAGCAACGCGGATACCTGCACAACACAAACTCAAAACTTTGCCCCAAAGAATCAGTGAGGTTGTCAAGCTCACTGTTTTGTTGTAACAAAGGATTAAACGTATGGTGTGGAAGGTAATGGTTTGCAGCAAGTAAACAAGTAACAGTGGAAGGTGTAACAATGGTAAAGATTGTACTAGGGTCCATAGTTCACTAGAGGTGCTCTCCTTAGATAAACAGTATGGCATGAAGGTTAAACAAATTACAGTGGGGCAATTGACATGAACTGAGCAAGGCATAACAATGCAATACTAGTCAGAAAGATCCTATGAGATTCGATTGGGCAATACAACAAGATACATAGACCGCCATCCAACCGCATCTATGACTAGAAGTACACCTTCAGGTTATCATCCGAGCAAAGTGTGTAAGGTAAACAGTCCACATGTTCCATGAACAAGAGACCGTTGTTTTCTCCCTAGTAGCAACAACACATCTACAACCGAAGAGATTTCTGTCACTTCCCTTGGAAACTAGAGGCATGAACCCACTATCGAGCATAAATACCCCCTCTTGGAGTCAGTAGCAACTAATCGGCCAAGATAGCTACTAACGATGGAGAGCATGCAAGATCACAAACAACACAGACATGATAGAATCATAAAGACAAAACCATTAATCAATCCAACATAATAATCTCAATATCCATCGGATACCCGCAAACACAACATATATGATTACAAATAGGTTAGATCTTGATCATGAATGGAGTTCACAAGATCTATACATGAAAGCACAAAGGAGGAGATACAACCATCTTGCTACTACATGGACCCATAGTCCAAGGTGGAACTACTCACGCATCATACCGGAGAGAAGGCCTCCGGGATGATTTCCCCTCCGGCAGGGTGTCGGGAAGAACTTTAGATCCCCCTGATCTAGGGATGATGGTGGCGGCGGCTGATACTTCGGAAACGTATCTACAATTTTGCATGCTCCATGCTTGTTTAACATCTACTTTGTTTTGCTTTGTCTACACTTTGAGGTACTTTCTACATGTTTTTTGGTACTAACCTATTAACAAGTTTCCACAGTGTCAGTTGCCTGTTTTCTGCTGTTTTTGGTTCTAGAAAAGCTAGTAAGGAAATATTCTCGGAATTGGACAGGACAAACGTCAAAGTTAATAACTTTTCATGGGGAACAAGAAGTCTAGAGGGGAGACGGAGAGGCGTGCCAGGGCAGCCAGTCCCCCTAGGCACGGGTGGGCCCTACCCTGCGCCTAGGCAGGGTGTGGGGCCCCTGGCCACCGCCTCGGCCTCCTCCTTCGCCTATAAGAAGCCCCGGATGTAGAAACCCTAAGGACCCGATCAAATATCCACGAAACCTTCTGTAGCCATCGCCACCGTCGTCCCTAGATCGGGGGGATATGAAGTTCTTCCCGGCACCCTGCCGGAGGGGAGATCATCCCGGAGGCCTTCTCTCTGGTATGATGCGTGAGTAGTTCCACCTTGGACTATGGGTCCATGTAGTAGCTAGATGGTTGTATCTCCTCCTTGTGCTTTCATGTATAGATCTTGTGAGCTCCGTTCATGATCAAGATCTAATCTATTTGTAATCATGCATGTTGTGTTTGCGGGGATCCGGTGGATATTGAGATTATTATGTTGGTTTGATTAATGGTTTTGTATTTATGATTCTATCATGTATGTGTTGTTTGTGATCTTGCATGCTCTCCGTTGTTAGTAGCTATCTTGGCCAAGTAGTTGCTAGTGACTCCAAGAGGGGGTATTTATGCTCGATAGTGGGTTCATGCCTCTAGTTTCCAAGGGAAGTGACAGAAATCTCTTCGGTTATATATGTGTTGTTGCTACTAGGGAGAAAACAACGGTATCTTGTTCATGGAACATGTGGACTGATTACCTTACACACTTTGCTTAAAGCAGTTGTCTGTTGCTTGCAACTTAATACTGGAGGGGGTTCGGATGATAACCTGAAGGTGTACTTCTAGTCATAGATGCAGTTGGATGGAGGTCTATGTATCTTGTTGTATTGCCCAATTGAATCTCATAGGATCTTTCTAACTAGTAATTGCATTGTTATGCATTGCTCAGTTCCTGTCAATTGCCCTACTATAAGTGCAAGCATATACAACATAGACGACACAATGGTTCAAGTTTATTAGGGGAAAAGAATATAAAGTGTGCCATCAAGTTTGTGAGGGCTTTAATCACTAACTTTTCACATAACAAAATAGTTTTGATTGGAAGATAGCCGAAAACAAGAATATACTTGGAATGGTGTAACACACCATGCATAGTAGTTTATAGTGGACACTTTGGAATAACTTGGTTTATTGGGAGTTGGAAGCATGAGTAGAGCTTACTCATACAAGTGGAGTCTAGCAAAAGACTGAGAGCAACCAACTAAGAGAGCATAATGGCCATAATCATGCAGAGGAACAAAGCATTACTAATCAAAGCATAGAGTGGTACTACAAGTCAAGGACTAAATGATCATAGAGGCTATGGTGACTTGTTATAGTCATAACATGGTGTGAGCATGTGCAAAGTCAACCCAAACAAAGCATCAAAGGAGAATACCACAATACTATGCTTTTGCATGCTAAAACAACGCATAATTTCTCGAAGGCACACTAAGCAATCCCAATTGTTTGGAGCAAGACATGCTACAGAAATAATCACTAAGCATAAGGATAAAACAACACCTAGCTTGTCATGCTAAAGTCTAAGTCACAGTCAATGCAAGATCATCTTGCACTTACATGCAAGAACTTACTACTCCTCTCTAGCACCAAGCAACCTATTTGCAAAACAACATAGCGAGAACGGGGGTCCAAACTAATTTATTCAAGAAAACTAAACAACCTAATCAAAGCAAACAAAAACTAAGACGCTCCAAGAACAACACAACTGTGCAGGAAACAATAAAAACGAAGTGTCTAGACAGACCTGAGCTTTTTATTGATGAAGAAGGGGATGCCTTGGGCATCCCCAAGCTTTGACGCTTGTACCTCTTGGATATTTCTTGGGGTGACACCATGGTGGCATCCCTAATCTTGAGCTTTTGTCCAATTTTCATCTCATTACACCATTCTATCTCTACACCTGAATTTTTTCCTTCATACAAAACTTCACACAATCTTCATTAGAAACATTAGTTTATTCAAAAGATATTAGACCTTAGGCAAAGCTTTGGAACAAGAAGACTTTTCAATAAAAACACAAGAGACTATATCAACTCCCAAAAAGCTCAATTCCCCAAAAGAGAACTCAAAAAGGAATCAATAAGAAGCAAATGCAAATAATGGCAGAAATCTGTCAAAAGAGACCAACAGGTAGAAACCGATTTTTTTCGAAAATCTTCTGTTGCTCAAATCAAAAAGTGTTGAACTAACGAAAGTTAGCTAACATACTAAGGGATTTATTCGTAAATTTTGATCTCAATCCGAGTTACGAGACTCCTCACGAATTTTTTTGGTGGAGGACAGAAATCTATTTTGGGACAGCAACTCCCCAATCTCACTTCTCTCTCATTAGAGGTCATTCTTGGCACAAAAAGCAAACAAAAAGGATAAGGAGAGGTCATTACTGAAGTAATAACTTCCAAGACTCAAGGAAACTCTTGGGTTATCTCCCAACAAGTATTTTTCTTCAACGCCTTTAAGTTAGGCACAAGAAGCAAGAAGAATCAAGTATTTTCAAATGAAGAAGCAACCTTCTTGTTCTTTCCTTTCTTACCTTTCTTCTTCTCTTTATGGATAATATGGTTGCTCACTGGAGGAGAAAAATGCATAATGCCTTTTCCCACATCTATTACTGATCCAAGGTGTTTCAGTAGGGATCTTCCAAGTGTAATCTGTCATTTACCTACACATTCAATAACAAGATAATCAGTAGTCACCATTTGCCCTGAGATTTTTGTAAACACACCTTCAGCTATTCCAATGGGTAAAAGAGTGGCATTGTTAGTAAGAGAGATTTCCTCTCCTCCTTCAGTAAGCCCCCAAAGACTCAAGCAATCATAATATCTTTAGGCATGAGGAAAAATTTAGACATGATATCACAGCGAGCATCAAAAAGTGTAGTATTTATAGAGACTTTGATTGTGGGAAACCACTTTGAGGGCTCGGAATTTATTGGAACATAATCATGGTAAGCCCTAAGCATGTGATAGCAACTATTCATAGCAGCAATACCGGTCTCAAGAGTGAAGCAAAAATATTTGTGAAAGAGGAATCGAACTTGCCGGGTGTACTGTAAATCATAATCAATTTTTTTATAGCATCAAAAGCTTCATCCTCAGTACATAGCAAAATATCTTTCTCAGCCACAACATCCAAAGCATATCTATAGAAGAGCAATACCGCGGTAGAAACTATCAATAACCAAGCTAAGACTCATCTTAGGCCCAGTTTCCCTTTGTAAAGCGGAGATTCTAGACCAAGCTTCTTTAAAACTCTTCACTTTTTTTGCTTAAAAGTGGAGATTTCTTCCATAGGTGAAATAAAGGTTGGTCCAAAACCATACATGGTAGCATCTAGAGTAGGAACTATTTTTTTGTGTTTTTTAATAAAGAAAGCAAACCAAACTAGACTGAATTTTTTGGGTTTTTTGAAAAGAGGCAAACAAAACCAAGCAAAAGAAACAAATCAAACAAAAAACAAAGTAAAGAGAAAAGGAAGTGGAGGAATCCCCTAGTGAATATGTCCTTAGCCTCCCCGGCAACGGCGCCAGAAAAGGCTTGATGCGACACTGATTTGATGTAGGAGCGCTTCGTTGGGAACCCCAAGAGCAAGGTGTGAAGCAGCACAGCAGCAAGTTTCCCCTCAGTAAGAAACCGAGGTTATCGAACCAGTAGGAGGAAGGAAACGTCACACAGGTGTTGCTGGGAACACGGAGACCTGCACAACACAAACTCAAGACTTTGGCCCAATGAATCAGTGAGGTTGTCAAGCTCACCGATTTGCTGTTACAAAGGATTAAACGTATGGTGTGGAAGGTAATGATACGTTGAAAACGTATCTATAATTTTTTATGCTCCATGTTTGTTTAGTATCTACTTTGCTTTGCTTTGTCTACACTTTGAGGTGTTTTTATATCTTTTCTGGAACTAACCTATTAACAAGTTGCCATAGTGTCAGTTGCATGGTTTCTTTTGTTTTTGGTTCCAGAAAGGCAGAAAATCAATATTCTCGGAATTGGCCGGACAAAAGCCAAAGTCATTATTTTCCTAGAGCAACACAGAACCACGAAGCAGAGCCGGAGGGGGGCCACAGGGTGGACGCACCCCTCCTAGGCGCGGGCAAGCCCTGGAGGCGCCCATAGGGGGTGTGGGACCCCTGGCCCTCCATCGACCTTGCCTCCTTTGCCTATAAGAAGCCTCGGACCCAAAAACCCTAAATCATCTGGCGGAAATCCAAGAAAACCTCCGCAGCACCGCTGCCACCGAAGGGGAGATTCGAGGGACAGAAAGTCTCTGTTCCGCCACCCTGTCGGGACGGGAAAGTGCCCCCGGAGCCATCTCCATCAATCTCCACCACCATCTTCATCACCGTTGCTGATCCCCATGATGAGGAGCTCTACCGGTAGCTATGTGTTCATCTCTCTCTCTATGCATGATCTTGTGGTCATGAGCTTTGTAATCAAGTAGATTTACCTTGCTATTCAAGTGCTTCAATAGATCTCTGCTATCCCCGTGTGTGTGAAAGTGACAGCGTGCACGTCGTGGTGGCACTTAGGCTCGAGTCTACATAAATACTCTTTGTGCTTTAATAGATCTATGTTTTTCCCCATGTGTGTGAAAGTGATAGCGGGCATACCGTGTGTGGCACTTTGGCTAGATTGAATATTTCTTATGAGTTATATTTGGAGTTGGATGTCTCTATGAAATTGTGGTGTTTGTTGGAACCTTCTAGCGCTCAAGGTGACAGTGTGGGTTATCTAGATTGGGGAAGGCGGACTTTGAGGTGTGCTATTATAGCCCTACCATGGATTAGAGTGTCCAACCGGAGATTAGTTAGAGTAGTATCATGAAGAGAGTATATTTATATGAGAGAGTGTTCACTAGTGAAAGTATGATCCCTAGGCCTTGTTTCTAAGCATTAAAACATCGTTTGCTACTAGATCTGTTGCATGTTTGTGTAAGATCCCTCCCCTTATAAAGGTAAGGATCCCTGTGATTGCAATGCTAGTCCCTGGATCAATGCTAGCATCCACAGTTTAAGATGAAGTACACAGAAACAAATGTCATTATTACATATCATCCCACAGACAAACATAGTCTTTTACAAATCCATGGCCACAGGCCTAATACAAGAGTTCAAATATATAATAAGATAAATAAGTCTTCATCTTAATGTGCCACAGGAAAGCATGTTGAGTGTAGACTCATAATCCCTAATCATCATCAGAATAACCTGCAACATCACAGGCGTTGCTGCCGACGATGCTCCGGTGGTTATAGGAAGCAAGGGAGGAAACAGAGGGGCTTACCGAGCTCGTGAGGTCGACGCGGTGCTCGAGGTGGTCAAGGGAGGGACAGGGGCGCACAGACTCGACCGCTATTGCTCGCTGGAGAACCTACAGCTATCGGTTACGGTCGCTCGTCATCGTTGGCGAAGATATAGGTCGCGCCTAGCAAAACGGATGGTGTCATTAGACGCGCACAAGCCTGGCGAACACGTGAGAATCAAAGAGAGGGAAGGGGGCGGTCGGAGCTTACGGGGAGAACTCGCCGGAGTGAACGTGGTCATCGGTGGCGTTCTGGTGTTGACGCTGGCGAGGCTCTGGATGGCTTTAGCATGCACCAATGGGGTTAAACGATGCGCACGGTTGCGAAGATCTTTCTGGCAAGTTAAAAGGCAAGGGGTGAAGTATGCTCACCGGAATTTACCGCCGGAGTCCGTCTGTGCAGCGGTGGAGTGAGTTCGAATCTGCAGCCTAAGGCGGCAGGTGTGGGTGTTTGGGGGGAAAGGACCGCGGCGAGGTGGTGATTTTATAGCCAGAGCAGGGGCGACGATTGCACGTTGTATCAATGCAATTGATCGAGGCAGTGAAGAGGAAGAAACGACCGACACCGACGTGTTCCTGCGCAGGATTTGGGGAAGATGACGATGACATGGAGAGGGGCCACCAGTCAGCGACGGTGTGGGTTGGTTCAGTGCGGGTGAGAGAAGAAGCAGAGGGGAAGTGGCACGGGTGGGCTTTTGGGCTGGATCTAGTTCTAGGCTAGATTAGTAGCGCCGCCCTTTTCTAATTCTTTTCTCTTTTTCTATTTTCTGTTTGATTTTCCACTAATCAAATTCAAATGTTTTTGATTTCAAACTTGTTCTAGATTTTTGTAAAGTGTAAAAAGTACTCATTTGGTTGCAGAACAGAGTTGCACACTTTAAAATGATTTGGCACTTTGGAAATTCAAAATAAACAATGTTTTTACCCATTGCTTAAAAAGACAAAGAAGTGGTTTAATTTTGTTTATTTGTTTTGAAATACTTGTCCAAGCTTTGGATTTTATCAAATAAACCCATGAGCAAACATCAAGGGTTTAAAACAAATAATCTCTCATTGGAGAGTAGCATTGGATCAATGCTTTGTTTACATAAAATAATAAGTATTCAAATGCTTCTCTTTTGTAATGACTTTGAAAATGAACCCTAAATGATCATGAATGCATGGATGATATGCGAAGTTTTGAAAACATGATTTTATGGAGGTTACAAATCTAACCCCCTTAAGGTGAATCTCGCCCTCGAGATTCGGATTGACTAGCAAATAGGTGAGGGTGGTCTTTCCGAAGATCATCTTCTCTTTCCCATGTTGCTTCTTCTTCGGAATGATGGTTACATTGAACTTTGCAGAATTTGATAGTCTTAGTCCGAGTAACTCTTTCTGCAGTCTCAAGAATCTTGATAGGTTTTTCCTCATAAGTGAGATCACTTTCCAATTGAACTTCCTCTAATGGTATAGTATCTTTCAAAGAAGTATCTTCCATTTCTAGATGGCATTTCTTTAGCTGACTCACATGAAACACATGTGAACAGCAGACAATGACTCTGGCAATTCAATCTCATAAGCTACTTCTCCTTTACGACTTATAATCTTGAATGGTCTGACATATCTTGGTGCCAGTTTTCCTTTGACTCCAAATCTCTTCACTCCACGAAGTGGTGACACTCTAAGATAAGCTCTATCACCCACTTCATAGGTGACTTCTCTACGCTTAGGATCTGCGTAGCTCTTCTGTCGGGACTATGCTATCTTCAATCTGTCCTTAACTAGCTTGACTTTTTCTTCAGCCTCTTTGATTAGTTCTGGTCCGAACAAACTTCTTTCTCCCACACCATTCCATAGCAATGGGGTGGTACACTTTCTCCCATAGAGAAACTAAAATGGTGCCATCTCAATACTGGCTTGATAGCTGTTATTGTAAGAGAATTCTGCGTAAAGCAGACTTTCATCCCAGCTGGCTCCATAGTCTAGGGCACATGCCCTCCACATATCTTCAAGAATCTGGTTGGTCCTTTCTGTTTGTCCATCAGTCTGAGGATGAAAAGCAGTGCTGAATTCCAACCTCGTTCCCAATGACTCATGTAGTTGTCTCCAAAAATGATAAGTGAATTGAGTTCCCCTATCAGACACAATACTCTTGGGTACTCCATGCAAACATACAATCCTACTCATATAGATTTTGGATAACTTAGCACTTGTGTAGGTTGTCTTCACGGGTATGAAATGAGCCACTTTAGTTAAGCGATCCACTACTACCCAAATAGAGTCATATCCTGACCTGGTCCTTGGCAATCTGGTGATGAAATCCATGCCAATATTGCCCCACTTCCAATCAGGAATAGGTAGTGGTTGTAGCAATCCTGCTGGTTTCTGATGTTCCGCTTTCACTCTACTACATACATCACACAGAGCAATACGTTCGGCAATGTCCTTCTTGAGATTATTTCGCCAAAATCTTTCCTTCATATCCATGTACATTTTGGTGTTACCTGGATGAATGGAATATGGTGAGTTGTGTGCTTCTTGTAAAATCAGTTTCCGAAGCTCCGGATCTTGTGGAACACAGATACGTTTTCCATACCATAAAGTACCATGTTCTTCTTCATGGAATCCTTTGGCTTTTCCTTTGCCAATCTTTTCCTTAATCTCTTCAATTTCCTTGTCTGTCTTTTGGGCTTCTTTAATTTTGTCCAACAAAGTGGGTTGAACATCCAATGACATGAGATGTCCTTCAGGCACAATCTCCAATCTGAGATCTCTAAATTGGGCACACAGATCATCTGGCAATTCTCCCTTAGTAAGGCCATTCACAAAAACCTTACGGCTTAGAGCATCCGCTACAACATTTGCTTTACTGGGGTGGTATTGCAAACTCAAGTCATAGTCCTTGATGAGTTCTAGCCATCTTCTTTGTCTCATGTTAATTTCTTTCTGGGTGAAGATATACTTCAAACTTTTGTGATCTGTGAACACTTCACATCGCTTTCCCAAAAGATAGTGTCTCCATGTTTTGAGTGCATGGACAACAGAGGCTAACTCTATATCATGAGTAGGGTAATTTACCTCATGAGTTTTGAGTTGTCTCGAGGCATAAGCCACAACTTTCCCTTCCTACATTAGTATTGCACTTAATCCATGATGAGATGCATCACAATACACTTGGAAATCCTTCTCCAAATCTGGCAGACATAAGACTGGTGCTGTCACTAGCCTCTTTTTCAACTCTTGGAAACTGAGTTCACATCCTTCAGACCAAGCAAATTTCTTGTCTTTCTTTAGTAACTCTGTCATTGGCTTAGCTATCTTGGAGAAATTCTCAATGAACCTTCTGTAGTATCCTGCCAAGCCAAGGAAACTACGAACCTATTTCACTAACTTAGGAGATTCCCATTCGATTCTAATGAAACTTTAGCAGGATCAACTGCTACACCATCTCCTGACACAACGTGTCCAAGAAATCCAACTTCATTCAACCAAAACTCACACTTGCTGAATTTGGCATACAGCTTATGGTCTCTAAGCTTCTCAAGTATCAAACGCAAATGACCTTCATGCTCTTCTTTGCTCTTGGAGTAGATCAAAATGTCATTGATGAAAATGACAACAAACTTATCAAGGAACTCCATGAACACTTTGTTCATCATATTCATGAAGTATGCTGGTGCGTTGGTCCAACCAAATGGCATCACGGTATACTCATACAATCCATACCTAGTGGTGAAAGCTGTCTTAGGTATGTCTTGTTCCCTTATCCTGAGCTGGAAATAACCTGATCGGAGATCAATCTTTGAGAACACACAAGCTCCTTCTAGCTGATCAAACAAACCATTGATTCTTGGCAAAGGGTATTTGTTCTTGATAGTCACCTCATTGAGTGAATGGTAATCTATGCATAACCTTTGACTTCTATCTTTCTTTTCCACAAACAACACTGGTGCTACCCAAGACGAAGAACTTGGTTGAATAAATCCTTTCTGCAACTATTCTCCAAGTTGTTTCTTGAGTTCTTTCAATTCATCAACTGACATCTTGTACGGTCTCTTTGCT
Source organism: Avena longiglumis (assembly GCA_030063025.1). Classification (NCBI taxonomy): domain Eukaryota; kingdom Viridiplantae; phylum Streptophyta; class Magnoliopsida; order Poales; family Poaceae; genus Avena; species Avena longiglumis. The sequence goes on from CP125974.1 coordinate 484,931,682, forward strand.
ATTGGTCCAAATCCTGGTAGCAAATCAATAAGGAACTCCACATCTCTATCTAGTGGCATTCCCAGCAATTCTTCCAGAAACACATCCGGATATTCACTCACAATTGGCACACTGTCTATGCTAACCCCCTTAAGAGAATTAAGCTTACTCCCTTTTGAATCAAAATTAGACTTGAATCTTATCTGTTTCTTTTCCAGGGTTGTGAGTGCAATAGTTCGATTGGCACAATCTAGTACTCCTTCATACTTGGTCATCCAATCCATTCCCAAAATTACATCCAGTCCTTGGGAATCTAGGATTATCAGACTTACTGGAAACTTATGCTTTCCAAACTCTATTACTAGATCCCGGCATCCAAGACTCACTATCATATATCCACCTAGAGAACTTACTCTTATTGGACACCCAATGTTTTCAGTTGGAAACCCATTTCTATCAACAAATGCTTTTGATATGAATGAATGTGATGCACCAGTATAAAAAAGAACAAGTGATGGAATAGAATTGAGTTTGAACTTACCAGCCATAGCATCCCACTCTTCATAGATTTCCTCCACATTGATTTGGTTCACTTGCCCCTTCTGAAAAGGGTTGGGCTTGTTGGGTCCTTCAACTTTCTTTTCTGGGCACTCATTTGCATAATGCCCCATCTTCTTGCACTTGAAACATTCAACCTGACTAAGATCCTTCTTGATAGGCTGGCTTCCACTACCACTTCCATTTCCATTGTGGTGGATTTTATATCCACTCTTGTGATTCTTGTACTTGTCATTGTCATGACTACGGTGGTGCTTGTTGTCATGATGACGGTTGTGGTTGTGGTGCTTTTTGTACTTCCCATGCTTGTGGGATCCATAATTCCCACTATCATCATAATGGGAACGCTTGTGAGACGATCTAGAGCTATGCTTGTCAGAGTGCTTCCTCTTCCTGCTTTCAACCTGTTTCATTTTGATCTCCAAAATAGCAGCCTTGTCACAAATAGACTGATAAGTGGGGACATAGGCCACAGATAGCTGCAGGTTCAGTTCATCGTTCAATCCTTTGAGGAACTTCTCCTTCCTCTTAACATCAGTGTCAACTTCATCCGGTGCATAACGCGCCAGATTGTTGAACTCCTCAATATACTCTGCCACGCTGCGGTGGCGCTGCTTCAAGTTATGAAATTCCTTCTTCTTCAAACTCATCACTCCGGATGAGATGTGAGCAGTACGGAAACCATCTTCAAAGATAGCCCATGTCACATCCGCAATGGGAGTGGTGATCTGGAAGTTATCCCACCAAGTGGCTGCTGGTCCTTCCAACAAGTGTCTTGCCGTCGACTTTCTCTTCATCAGTATAGCCAACAGTTACCAAATCCTTGTTCACTGAGCGTAGCCAATCATTGGCCACCATAGGATCAGTAGTTCCTGAGAACTTTGCTGGCCTCAGTCTTAAGAATATGGTAAGCATGTCAAAACCCGGTGGGTTGTTCTGATTGTTGTTGTTGTTGTTGTTGTTGTTGTTGTTATTGTTGTTGTTTTTGTTCTGATTCTGTATGAACGTGGTCATCATTTGCATCAGCTGTGTCTGAGCTGTCATCATCTGCTGCATATCGGGGGTGATATTGTTGTTGTTAGGGTTGTGATTGGCACGTCGGGGAGGCATCTGTGGTTTTCAATAAGGATAAGAATGAGATACCCATATATGCTTAACATGCACAATACATCACATAGACAATAACCAAGCATGCATCAAAATAACAAAAGTTCAACAACATAAAACAACAAGTTTTGAAAAGTAAACACACCAATAGCAAGCCATCCACATGTTGGATGGTCATTGCGACTCAATAATCAAAAGCATGGTAAATAAAAGGTAAATGAGTAGTCATCACTACTCCTCTGCATCAACCTCCTCATCAACAAGTGTAAGACCTGCATTCTCCATAGCGGTCTTGTATTCCTTGACATTGGTAGTCAAGGTCTCTATTTTGGCTTTGAGAGCCCTCTTCTGTGAACGAAGTCTCTCAATCACCACCTGTTGGTGCTCGAGCTCAAAGTCCTTGGCTTCTAGTTCTGCAGTCATGTCTCGAATCCTCTTGTTCCTATCTTGGACTCTCTTCTCTTGACTCTTGAACTTTCTATCCTGACTCTCAAACTTGGCCTCCATTTCCTTGACAATCTCATCTTGCTCCACGAAGAGCTTGTCCTTCTCACGAAGCTGCACCTGGAGTTCGTCATTGCTAAGCATGACATTGGTCCTATCAGTATCTAGGTGCCTAAGAAGAACCTCTAAGTCCTGGAGGTATAGACGAATGGGCTCTGCCGTCTCTCTAACAGTATCCTCGAAGTCAATGGCCTCACCATCCTCATCACATCTACCGAAGGCATGGAAATGAGTACCTCTAATCTCCCGAGAGTGTCTCCCTAGCAAACGTCCAAGAAAATACCGCATAACTACCTCTAGGCCTCTCTCCTTGTCATCATGCATGATCTTGAAGGTGATGGCCTCCGTGGCTGGTTCAGTCTGGCGTCCTGGCTGAGTAACCTTGAAGCCCCAAAGGTCCTTCCTCTCGAACTTGGTGAGGGGAAGCATCATGATGGTAGGAAGTGGGAAATTGAGAAAACTAGTGAGCTCAATAAGACGAGTGCCAAAACGAGTTCCCTTGAACTCTTCAGCCGTGCTGATAGTAACATTAGGCATCTATTTTATAAGATAGAAAAAGTTAGAATCAACATACATAGAGATGAATCATAAGACAAGGCATCACATGTATATCTTTGACAATCAAAACATTCAAGTCATGGCATACATAAAACCATTACAAGCATCCAAGGTTCAACTTATTTTAAACAACATTTGGAAAATAAAATGATAAGTGTGGTGGTCCAACTAACGAAGTACGTTACAATCCCATCTCACTTGCCAAGTTGGCTAACAGGGCATCCCTAGAGGCAATTTGTCGATCCTGATCACATGACTCAATGGCTAAGTCTATGATGTCCTCTCTTAAACGTTGGTTGGTAGCCTCTAACTCTTGGGTATGCTTCTTTTATTCCCTAAGGTCATTCTGGGTGTTGAGCATTCTTCACTTGATTCTATCACCAAGTTCTTTGATGGCCTTCCAAGCTGCATCCCTTGCTGAATCAAAGAATGTGGTGTGCATCACTGAGTTGGTGACATGCAGAATCCTGATTCCTTGTGGTTATCTTCCTTGTTTTTATACAAGTGAAGTTGCACCCACCAGTATTCAACTCCTTCATCCATCACAGGAAAACCTCTGTACATAGCTGCACCATGTATTCACTAGTGAAAGTATGATCCCTAGGCCTTGTTTCTAAGCATTGAAACATCGTTTGCTACTAGATCTGTTGCATGTTTGTGTAAGATCCCTCCCCTTATAAAGGTAAGGACCCCTGTGATTGCAACGCTAGTCCCTGGATCAATGATAGCATCCACAGTTTAAGATGAAGTACACAGAAACAAAGGTCATTATTACATATCATCCCAGAGACAAACATAGTCTTTTACAACTCCATGGCCACAAGCCTAATACAAGAGTTCAAATATATAATAAGATAAATAAGTCTTCATCTTCATGTGCCACAGGCAAGCATGTTGAGTGTAGACTCATAACCCATAATCATCATCAGAATAACCTGCAACATCACAAGTTACAACCACAGTGGGTCAATACATTGGAATAGTATTGGCAAGTGATACCTTAGTAGAATATTAGTAGTCTAGATAATATATGCATTTTGGCTAAGTGTAGCTTAGGCTTTCTTTGCTCAAAATAGGTTTTACCTATCAGTTGAAAACACCAAGTTTTTCTTTGACAAAACTTTCCCAAGGAACCACCAATAGAAATTGGTGAACCTTCACCCTTGTTCAACCACAAGTTTTTACTTAGAAATTGGGATGAGGAGTCTTGATGCTCAAGTTGTCCAATACCAGGGACATGGCTAAGTACTTAGATTTCTTCCATCTGCAGAGGTTGTGCACTTTCCCCACAAGACTTGATTTTCACCAAGACAGGACCTTTCAGAAGCCTTCCCTTAGACCAAATGGACGCGCTCCAACCTATCATCCCACTACCACCAACTGTCCAAATGGCTAAGTTATTGCAACCTATATGATCCAGGCAGAGCCCATAATGCCATGTGGCTGTACTAGAAGCTTCTTAGCATTTGGCATCTCAAATCCCTTTGTTCCTGGGTGGCTTTCCACAAGTGAGATACACAAGGTAAACCATAGACATGGGCCTTGTGTAACCACTCAACACAAACCATTCTTTCCATTCCACCCATGTGTTTCATTCACTTAGTTGTTTTTTTAAGCAAAAACACAAGTCCAAAGACTTAGAAATATTTTTCATAGCATGAATATATATCCACCCTTGGTTGCTACTAGCTAGGCTAAACATGGCATTGATAAGCACCTTAACTTAGAAATTTCTAGCAATTCTACAACTACTAGGATTTCCCAAGCATAGCATATAGATCAAAATATTCATGCAAGTCTATACAAAATATTTCTAGTGCAAGGTTAAAAAAACATAGGAATGAAATCATGAAGCACCACTTGCCTTGGTAGTTTGGGGAGTTGCAACAATCTTCACAACCACAATCACTATTAGCACCAAAATCTACACATAAAATAATGGCACCAAAATCACATAACAATTTATACAAACAAAAATATATGAATGCATGCAAAATGCCATGTGATGATTTTCTACACCAAACAAGACAAGTAAATAGTACTGAATCATGAACAAGTCCAAAACAAACCAAATAAACTTTATTTGATTTTTAAATCATTTTCCATATAATTTCTATACTCAAATTATGCCTATAAATGTTTTTGCACAACCATTTTTATAGAGGCAAAACATTAAACACATTGCATAAACAGATAGGATTTTCTCTCCTGATTCCAATGATATAAAATTTACAAAATTTGAACGTGTGGATCAAAAGTTATGAATTTTGCAAGTTTGAAACACTAATAGATCAAATTTCTGTTTTAAACCTAAACTCAGGCCACGCGGCAGCTTCTGATTCGTCGGTACCGCTTCGCACGGATCGGCCGATGCGGTGCGTTGGATCTAACTTAAAACCAGCGGTTCTGATCTGCCCGTACCTCTTCGGCCTGCATCTAATCTACACCACTGGATCTAGATCCAGTGGACAAAAATGCTCTAACTCAAAACTGGCGGCGCAGCTGGCTGCTGGCGGCGGCGGCATTGCTGCCGACGATGCTCCGGTGGTTCTAGGAAGCAAGGGAGGAAACAGAGGGGCTTACCGAGCTCGTGAGGTCGACGCGGTGCTCGAGGTGGTCAAGGGAGGGACAGGGGCGCACAGACTCGACCGCTATTGCTCGCCGGAGAACCTACAGCCGTCGGTTACGGTCGCTCGTCGTCGTTGGCGAAGATATAGGTCGTGCCTAGCAAAAGGGATGGTGTCATTAGACGCGCACAAGCCTGGCGAACACGTGAGCATCAAAGAGAGGGAAGGGGGCGGTCGGAGCTTACGGGGAGAACTCGCCGGAGTGAACGTGGTCGTCGGTGGCGTTCTGGTGTTGACGCTGGCGAGGCTCTGGATGGCCCTAGCATGCACCAATGGGGTTAAACGATGAGCACGGTTGCGAAGATCTTTCTGGCAAGTTAAAAAGGAAAGGGGTGAAGTATGCTCACCGGAATTTACCGCCGGAGTCCGTCTGTGCAGCGGCGGAGTGAGTTCGAATACGCGCAGCCTGGGGGCGACTGGGTGTGGGTGTTTGGGGGGAAAGGACCGCGGCGAGGTTGTGATTTTATAGCCAGAGCAGGGGCGACGATTACGCGTTGTATCAATGCAATTGATCGAGGCAGTGAAGAGGAAGAAACGGCCGACGGCGACGTGTTCCTGCGCGGGATTTCGGCAAGATGACGATGACGTGGAGAGGGGCCACCAGTCAGCGATGATGTGGGTTGGTTCGGTGCGGGTGAGAGAAGAAGCAGAGGGGAAGTGGCCCGGGTGGGGTTTTGGGCTGGATCTGGTTCTGGGCTAGATTAGTAGCGCCGGCCCTTTTCTTATTCTTTTCTCTTTTTCTATTTTTTGTTTGATTTTCCACGAATCAAATTCAAATGTTTTCAAATGTGTTTGATTTCAAACTTGTTCTGGATTTTTGTAAAGTGTAAAAAGTACTCATTTGGTTGCAGAACAGAGTTGCACATTTTAAAATGATTTGGCACTTTGGAAATTCAAAATAAACAATGTTTTTACCCATTGCTTTAAAAGACAAAGAAGTGGTTTAATTTTGTTTCTATGTTTTGAAATCCTTGTCCAAGCTTTGGATTTTATCAAATAAACCCATGAGCAAACATCAATGGTTTAAAACAAATAATCTCTTATTGGAGAGTAGCATTGGATCAATGCTTTGTTTACATAAAATAATAAGTATTCAAATGCTTCTGTTTTGTAATGACTTTGAAAATGAACCCTAAATGATCATGAATGCATGGATGATATGCCATGTTTTGAAAACATGATTTTAGGGATGTTACAGTTTGCTTGCTTTAGTCTTTACCTCACCGTCAAGCTCTTTTTTGGAACTCACACACGTTCTCCCATGTCAAAAACAAGTCAGAAGCTATTTTCTAGCACCGTTACCACTTGTATTTCACTATCTCTTTGCCGAACTAGTGCACCTATACACCTGACAAGTGTATTGGGTGTGTTGGGGACACAAGAGACTTCTTGTATCTTGATCGCAGGGTTGCTTGAGAGGGATACCTTTGACCACGTCCTCCCTGAGTTCGATAAACCTTGGGTAATCCACTTAAGGAAAACTTGCTGTTGTTCTATAAACCTCTGCACTTGGAGGCCCAACAACTGTCTACAAGAATAGAAGTGCGTAGACATCAAGCTCTTTTCTGGCGCCGTTGCCGGGGAGGTAAGGTAAAAGGTACTCACATCCTCCGGTGTGAGTGCTCGAAGTTATTTCCTTTAGATTATGCAATTTTGTCTTTTTGTTTCTTTTTTTCACTAGTTAGGCTTAATGGAAAACAACAACAAAATTAGAGAGCTTTATAGTATCTATCTTGAGTTATGACATGAAGTGTTTGAAGAGAAAATTAAAAAACCTATGGAGATTTATTTGCATGCTGATAGCAATGTTATTAGTATGAATTCTTTGGACACCATTATTGCTAATGCTATGGAAAATTCTAAGCTTGGGGAACCTAATTTTGATGAAAATGATCTTTTTAGTCCCCCAAGCACGGAGGAGAAAAATTACTTTGATGATACTTTACCTCCTATATATGATGATTACAATGATGAGTATGATATTTTCAGTCCACCTACTATTGAGGAGGAAATTAATTGTGATTACAATATGCCTCCTATATTTGATGATTATGGTGTTGAGAATAATAATGATAGCTATTTTGTTGAATTTGCTCCCACTAAAATTAATAAGAATGACTATTCTTATGTGGAGAGTAATAATCATTTTATGCATGTGGCTCATGATAAGAATGTTTTATGTGATAGTTATATTGTTAATTTTATTCATGATTCTACGGAAAGTTATTATGAGAGAGGGAAACATGGTTTTATGTATCTCAAGAATATTAAGTTTTCCCTCTTTATGTTGAAAATTTTGAAGTTGCACTTGTTTTACTTTCATATGCTTGTTGCTTTGTGCTTTCATGACTTGTTTATTTACAAGATTCCTATGCATAGGAAGTGGATTAGACTTAAATGTGTTTTGAATTTTCTTCTTGATGCTCTCTTTTACCTCAATTCATATTTCTTATGTGAGCATCTTCTCAAACTATCAAGCCTAACTTAAAGGCGTTAAAGAAAAGTACTTGTTGGGAGATAACCCAAGAGTTTTCTTGAGTCTTGGAAGTTATTACTTCGGTAATGACCTCTCTTTATCCTTTTTGTTTGCTTTTTGTGCCAAGAATGATCTCTAATGAGAGGGAAGTAAGATTTGGGGTGTTGCTGTCCCAAAACAGATTTCTGTCCTCCACCATAAAAATTAGTGAGGAGTCTCTGTAACTTTGATTGAGCTGAAAATTTACGAATAAATCCGCCAGTATGTTAGATAACTTTCGTTAGTTCAACACTTTTTGATTTGAGCAACATAAGATTTTCGAACAAATCGGTTTTTACCCGCTGGTCTGTTTTGACGGATTTCTGCCATTATTTGCATTTGCTTCTTGTTGATTCCTTTTTGAGTTCTCTTTTGGGGAATTGAGATTTTTGAAGGAGTTGCTACATTAGCTTGTGTTTTTAATGAAAAGTTTTGCTGTTCTAAAGCTTTGCCTAAGGTTTAATATCATATGAATACACTAATATTGCTAATAAAGATTGTGTGATGTTTTGTATGAAGGTAAAATTTCAGGTGTAGAGAGAGAATGATGTAATGACATGAAGAATGGACAAAATCTCAAGCTTGGGGATTCCACTCCGGTGTCACCCCCAGAAATATCCAAGAGTTACAAGCATCAAAGCTTGGGGATGTCCAAGGCATCCCCTTCTTCATCAATAAAAATCTCAGGTCTTTCTAGACACTTCATTTTTATTGTTTAGTGCATTGTTGTTTTGTTCTTGGAGCGTCTTAGTTTTCGTTTTTGGTTTTAGTTTGCTTATTTTGCTTGAGTAAGTTGGTTGGTTACACCACACTTCTTTTAGAGAGAGACACACTCTGTTTCCATTGCCTAGAACACTCTAGTTTTCACTCTTATTGTTTTGTGAGTGTTCACTTTTGCTAGCACCGCGTTCAACCTTAGTTTTCTTGTGCATTCAGCCTAGAACTTTTTAGTTCTTCTTTGTGGATTTGTGAGACAAGCTCACTGATCTTTATTGATTATTATCTTTGTGTGTTGTTTCAAATAAGTTGCTTGGTGTTGGAAAGGAGTAGGAAGTTCCTGCTTGAAAGTGCAAGAGGAGCTTGCATTGACTGTGACTTAGACTTTAGCATGACAGGCTAGGTGTTGTTTTGACCTTATGCTTAGTGATTATTGCTGTAGCATGTCATGTTCCAAACAATTGGGATCACTTAGTATGCCTTGAAGAAATCATACGTTGTTTTAGCGTATAAAAGCATAGTATTGTGGTATTCTCCTTTGATGCTTTGTTTGGGTTGACTTGTGATGACCCACAAGTGTAGGGGATTGCAACAGTCTTCGTGGGTAGTATTACCTAATTTATTGATTCGGCACAAGGGGAGCCAAAGAATACTTGCAAGCCTTAACAACTGAGTTGTCAGTTCAGCTGCACCTAGAAATAGTTCTTGCTCACTGAAGTTTATCAGTAGAAACAGTTTGGTAGTAGCAACAGTAAAGCTACGTCAACAGTGAAACAGGAGCAATAGTAACAGTAACGGTAAACAGTAGGATTCGAGTGCGGTAGGCATTGGGATGGATGGACGGGCGTTGCATGGACGAGTCTAAACATGTAACTTCAAGATCTAGGGCATTGCAGATAAATAATAATAAGCATCCAAGTACTAAACAATCCTAGGCATGTGCTCCAAATATAGTCATACGTGCTCGCAATGAGAACTTGCACAACATCTTCTGTCCATCCCGTGGCAGCGGGGCCTCTAGGGAACTACTGACAATTAAGGTGCTCCTTTTAATAGAGCACCGGAGCAAATCATTAACACTACATGAACACATGTGATCCTCACACCACAACCATCCAATCTGGTTGTCCCAATTATTGTCACTTTGGGGCCTTTGGATCCAGACAATGATATGTGTACACAACTTGCAGATAAGATCACAAACAATATTATCATAATGATTCAATAATAAGTTCAGATCTGAGATCATGGCACTCGAGCCCTAGTGACAAGCATTAAGCACAACAAGTTGCAACAAAGACAAATAACACTAAAAGAGATACTAGACACTATGCCCTAACAATCTTATTCATGATAGAACTCATGCAATCCCTACCATCCCCAAGCCTATAGCAGGGTATTACTCACTCTTGGATGGGGGAAACATCGGTGGTTGATGGAGATGCGTTGGTGATGACGATGGCGATGATCCTCTCCAAATTCCCCGTCCCGGCAGGGTGCCAAAACGAAGTTTCTAGATCCGAGTCTTGGTTTCTGGTGGCGGCGGTGGAGCGGAACTCTTTCTGGAAAACTATCAAACCCCCCTCGGTTTTTAGGTCGAAAGGCAACTTATAGGCGCAGAGGGAGACCGAGGGGGTGCCTGGAGTGGCTCCACCCCCCAGGCGCGGGCAGGGCCCACCCGCGCCTGGCAGGGCTGTGGGCCCCCCTAGGCTCCTTCTCCGTCTCTTTTTCTGGCTCCGTGGATCTTCTGGTGAAATATAATTTTTGGCATATTTTCCGGGATTTTTCCTGATAGTTCATTTTCTGTACAAAAACAAGACACCAAGGTAATTCTGCTAAAAACAGCGTCAGTCCATGTTAGTTGTATCCAAATCACACAAGTTTAGAGAAGAAACAATAGAAATGTGTTCAAGAAATTAGATACGTTTTGGACGTATCAACTCCCCCAAGCTTAGCTTATTGCTTGTCCTCAAGCAATTCAGTTAAAAAATGAGTGCGATAAAAGAACTTTCACGAACACATTTGCTTCATATGATGTAAATATTCTCAGCACATGAGTAGATGCTTAGACAATTCAGAATAAAGAGTATGCAACTAAGTCTACTCAATAGTCATTGCAAGCTATGAAGAGAAATCAACTCAATAGTAATAAGTAGCATGAAACATAAACATAAGCAACATTGAAATGCTCATAATAAGGTATGATAGAGTGGTATCTCGCTTGCCATTGTTTGAAGAGCACAATATAAATGCCAAGGTACCTCTGAAGTTCAAGTGAGGAATAGAGATAAATATATCAGAGATACAAGCATCAAAGTCATGACATAATTAACCAAGTTTTGGAACAAACATAAGAATGACAACTATGCTCTCAAGAAGGTGCTCATAGAATAAGTGGTGACTCAAAAAAGTTGTGAAAACGGTTTTGGAAAGTTTGAAAGGGCTTCAAAATGCTGAAAGGAAGGTACTCATTAGCTTTGAGCTCTCAGTGCCCCTATCATAGGCATCTTCATGTGGTTAAGGTGAAAGTGAGGTCCACTATGAATCATATGCTTGACAGACCATAAATTGGAAATCCCAAGTCCCTTGAGTACGAGGGTCGCTCTGCATGCTACTCAACTTTGGTTACCTGAAAGTTCTTATCATTGTAAATACATGCATATCATAGAGAACCGCCAACGGGGTACCCCTTGCACATGATACAGGAGCGATCCCGTGATCATCAAAATGACAAGGCAAGCAGACAATAAGCATCTCAACAATCTTTTTATTTACTATGTGTATAGCTTTTTATTGAGGATGCTTCATAAATGCTCATTATGATGATGTTGCAAGTTTCCACCATGATTAGGCATGGCTTAGGCTAGTGGCCCAGGCGATTATCTAGCACAATGTATAGACTCCATGAACTCACAAACTCCCCTTTCATTTCACATCGTCGACATCCGCAAACAAAAGAACAAGGTATCAACTGGATGAGATATCCAAAAAGTGTTGAAAGCGTTCCCCATGACAGCACGGTTCTGCTGACTCCCAGTATATAATTTGCAAGCATATAACTTTCATGGACAGGTCACAATCGTTCAAGATTATTAAGCGCAAGGAATAAAGTGTGCCATCAAGTTCGTGAGATCTTTAGTAACTAACTTTCTCAAAACAGACAAACATTTTATTTTGGAAGAAAACATGGCATATAGAATATGCACTGAAGTAGCAAATGATGCTAATAGGTAGGTATGGTGGACACAGTTGGCAATATTGGTTTTGGGGAGTTGGAAGCACAGGTAGAGCTCATACTCAGTGCAAGTGAAGGCTAGCAATAGAGAGGGGGCGACAAACGAGAGAGCAATAACTGTCATAATCATGCTTGCAACAAAACATGACTAACTATGGCATGAAAGTGATACAAGAACTCTGAGGCAAAATAAATCATCGAGGCTTACTGACTATTGATTAGTCATATGCATGCGTGAGCATGTGCCTAGTCGATTCACATGAACAGTCAGAGGAGGATACCACAATATCATACCAAAGTATGAATAAAACAATGCAAGCAAACATTCATATGACATGCTACAAACTATTAGCAAGCTGGAGCTAATCATAGACAAGCAAGAACTACTAAGCATCCATAATGACATACACCTTACACAAACAGGCTAAGCATGCTCACAATGATGAGTATGTGTACAAAAATGAAACAAATAGAGTTTGTTACCAGCCTCTTACCACACCTCAAGTTGTCTTAATCTTCATTATTTCCCTTCACTTGTGTGACTTGAATAATAACATGAAACCAAAATCCACTGAGGGCGGCTGACCCCTGCAAAGAACTCACAAAACTAAAGAAGAACAACAAATATTTTTGGTGTTTTTGATTTTTTTTAAAGAAAGCAAACAAGAAGCAAACAAAGAAAAATCATTTTGGATTTTTCTTTTAAGGCAAACCAAAACCAAAAAGCAAAGAAACAAACCAAGAGAAACAACGAAAATATTTTTGGTATTTTTGTGTTTTTGAGAAAGAAGCAACAAGAACCAAAAAGAAAGCGAAACAATGGATATACAAAGAACCGACCGAGCATGATATATATATGAGTGTGACGTCGGTATACCTCCCCCCAAGCTTAGGCTTTTGGCTTAAGTGGGGCTCAATAGCACGGGTAGTAACCCCATGCAAGTGGGTCATCATAGGAATGATCATAGTCAAGCGCCTGTGACGAAGAAGAAGACGCGCCCCAATCAAATGAGGGTTGCTGGTATGAAGACTCTCCCAAGTTGGAGGGCTGAACCGAATTGTCTTCGACATCCTATTCAACATTCTCCTCTCGCTGGGAGAGCTCCGCCACATATGTGTCAACCTCCTCCTCCGTAAGCGACCATCCTTGCCTGTTATCAAAATTAAATAAAGTAGGTGCAGGCAAATAAACTATTTTCTCAGTCCTACCATTTCTACAACCTTGCAAGGCAAAAGATAATTCATACGGTAAACTTCTCACATTAGCCCCCAAAGAAACAAAACCATGCTGAATCATGGATTAAATATCAAGCCTCTATGGGGAACTGATAATCTGAATAGCGAGGCTCTAAACCATGGAAAGCTAGCAACCTAGAAGCAATGAGACCTCCACAAATTCCACCCTTCTCGCGGTTGGTGGTGAGACTGTGAGCTATCAGCGCACCCAGGCTATAAGACCTATTCCTATTCAGAGCAGCTGCGATAAAAGATAGATCAAAAGAAGATAACTTTCTAGCAATCTTTCTAGCAAGAACACACTTGGTAATGAAATAGGCAAAGTATCTAATAGCTGGGAGCTGAATATTCCGAATTTTACCACTTTCCTCTGAGAAGTCGAAACCTTGGCCAATCTCAGCATATAAATCCATAAGTGACTCGGGCCTTTCCTTGATCTTCTCACAATATCCCCACTGAGGTACTCTAATTGTTGCACAGAAATCAGCAAAAGGCATATCGACATGTATATTATATATTTTGTAATGGACCATGGGATTAGAAGTATACCAAGTGAACCAAAAGTCCTGCACAAAAGCAATGGTTAGCTTAACATATTGGAATGGTTCACCTTCAACAAAGTGTTCCAACCTTACATTTGTAACCATAGTTTGGAAATCTTGGAGGATCCCCGCAGTTCTCATAAATTCATGGCATGGATATATGGAAGGAAAACCGCCTCCTCACGATGAACCTTCATTGGCTCATGCACCATCAAGTCATATTAGTTTAGTGGATAAACACTCATCTTCCTTGCTGAAATTTTTAGACAACCATCAAACCAAGTGATTTCTAAGTTGATAAATGATGAGAAACTACTATAGGAACTTGCTAGAGGGCTACACATGCATCAAAATAAAGTTTCTAAGCTTAGAACAAGCATGCAAGCTCAAACAACATGACATCTATAGCAGAAAAATACTCAAGATACAATCTACCAATCACAAATCTAATTGGACAAGTGGAGGAGGCACATACCAAGGAGCAAACCCTCCAAAAATCAGCACTTGAGATGGGCTGAACAAGGAGATCGAAAATTGCGAGCAAGAACAGCAAGAACTCGAGTTTGAGCAAGTTTTCCGGTGTTTTTCGGGAGAGAGAAAGAAGGTGGCTTTGAGGAGGCAGCCTGGAGGGGCCCAGGTGGGCCAGACCCCCCTAGACACCACCCCTAGTAGGCCGCGCCTACCCTGAGTGTGGTGGCCTAGGGTGGCCCCCTGGGTCACTTCAGGTGTCTCTCTGCCCCTTTTTTCGAGGAAAAATTTATTTTGAATTTTCTGGGATTTTTTGGGAAACTTTATTTTTGGCCAATTTTCAGGGTATGAAAATTGATTTTCACGCAGAAACAGTTTTTTCAGAAGAAGCAAAAGCAAACCAAAAGCCAAACTACAAGAGCTCTAAGAAACTCAAACAAACAAGCAACTAGCAAAACTAAAGCTAAAGCAAAGACTAGGAAGGATAAAAGTAAAGGAAAGCAATAATAACCATAGTGAAACATTATTTTGTTCATTAAAATCCTTTTGTTAACAAGGTTGATCAAGTCTTGTTAAAAAAACAATCTTATATGAAACAAAACTTTGCATTCCACAAGGTGATTATGTTACCTCATACTTGATAGGAATGGTCCCAATCATAATAGTTTCAAAATTTTCTTGTGGAATGGGACAATATATTTCTCCAACCTTGATGCTTTCAATATTTTCAATGGAATTCAGGCAATAGCTCTTAGCAACCTTCTTGGGGAAATAGACAGTGTGCTCTTTGTCATTAATATTGAATGTTACTTTCCCTTGATTACAATTGATGACAGCACCTGCAGTATTAAGAAAAGGTCTCCCAAGAATAATAGACATATTATCATCTTCAGGAATTTCAAGCACAACAAAATCAGTTAAAACCATGCAATTATGAGCTACTTGAACAGGAACATCCTCACATATACCAATAGGAATAGTAGTTGACTTATCAGCCATTTGTAAAGATATATCAGTTGGTATCAACTTTTCTAGCTGGAGTCTCTTGTAGAGAGAAAAAGGCATAAGACTAACTCCAGCTCCCAAATCACATAAAGCAGTTCTAACATAATTATTCTTAATAGAGCAAGGAATAGTTGGTATACCTGGATCACCAAGTTTCTTTGGAACCTTACCATTGAAGGAATAATTAGCAAGCAAAGTAGAAATCTCCTCATTAGGAATCTTCCTTTTATTAGAGACAATATCCTTCATATACTTTGAATAAGAAGGCAACTTAATAGCATCAGTCAAAGGAATTTGCAATAATAAAGGTTTCATCCACTCACAAAACTTATTGTAGTGTTCTTCCTCCTTTGACTTGTGTTTCTTACCTAGAAAAGGCATAGGTTTCTTCACCCAAGGTTCTCTCTCTTTACCATGTTTATTAGCAATAAAATCTTCCTTTGTGTACCTAGTGTTATTAGTGTGCTTCTCAGGTTCTTCCTCACCTTCCTCCTTATTAGGAGACTCATCTTTATCATTACCACTCTTAGTTTCAGCATCAGAGACAGATATACTATTAGGATCTATAGCAGGTTCGAGTGGTTCCTCAACTATCTTATGTTTCTTTTTCTTTCTCTTACGAGGACTACCACTACTCTCACCTTGTTGAGAATCCTGCTCAATTCTTTTGGGGCATCCTTCAGGATATATAGGATCTTGAGTATCTATACCACTCCTAGTTCTAATTCCATAAGCATGTTTATCTTATGAAGCATTAACTAGCATATCCTTTTATACCTTAGCAAGTTGATGAAGTTGGGTTTGAACCATTTGAAAGTGTTCACAAAGCATTTTAATATCATTAGAAGTTCTTTCCACAATATATTTCAACTCATTGATAGCTCTAGAGTTTTCCAATAAATGATTCTGAACTTGTTTATTTAAATGACTTTGTTTAACAATAAAAATGTCAAGTTCCTCTAAGCATCTATCAGGAGGCTTACCATAAGGAATATCACCTTCATCAAAATGTTGGAGAGAGTGTACCTCAATGGTAGATGAGTGGGGAATTGGCTTACATAATTCTTCTATAGGAGGTATATTCTTCACATCTTCAGCTCTAATACCTTTCTCCTTTAGACACTTCTTAGCTTCCTTCATCACTTCATCATGTAATGCAATAACTCCCCTCTTCTTTGTTGTTGGTGTTGGAACTGGTTCAGGCCATAACTGGTTCAGGAGTAATAGGCTCAGGTGTATTCATCTCAGTTGAAGTCCAATCATCATAATTCTTGCTTATTTTAGCCATTAATTCTTCAGCATCTGTAGGAGTCCTTTTCCTGAAAACACAATCAGCAAAGCTATCTAGGTAGGTCCTAGAATCAGCAGTTAGTCTATTATAATAAATATAAAGAAGCTCATTTTTAGGTAATGGAGACCCAGTATGTGCATGAATTAAGGCACAGAACCTTGTCCATGACTCAGGCAATTTCTCTTCTTCTCCCTGTTTAAAATCAAAAAGTCTCTGCAAAGCAGCATGTCTAGCACTGGGAGGAAAATATTTCTGGAAGAAAGAAGCAATCAGAGCTATCAATGGAACCAAGAGGTAATCTATTAAACCAAGCCCTAGCTTCTCCTTTTAGTGAAAAAGGGAAGATCTTAGTAACAAAGTACTTGCACATCTTAAAATCATCAGAGAATAAAGCACTCATAGTAGAAAGCTCATTCATATGAGCCACGACACTCTCATTTTTAGTCCCACAGAAAGGTTCTTTCTCAACAATATCAAAATAAGATAAATCAAGGGAGAAATCATAGTCTTCATCTTTAATATCTATAGGAGAAGTGGCAAACTTAGGATCAGAGGACAACTTGGGCATAATAGTACGTCTAGCAAGGAGACTCTTAATAGCACTAGTACCATGTGTGTTTCGGCGCTCTTCAACAAAATCATCAGTGAACTCAATGTAACCATCATTAATATCATAACTCTTACTAGACTCAGGTGAGCTAACAGGTGTAACAATGTCTTCACTAGGAGTTTTGGTATTTCCTATACTAGCCATAGTAGTATCTAGAAAATTACCTAATGAACCACTCGCATCAAACACGGGAGAAATAACATCATGGGTATCAAAATCAGTTTCAGACTTAGCAGTAGTAGCAGTGTGTGTAGCATGTGTATGTGGTGGTGGTGTGACAAGCTTACTTATAACAGACGGTGAATCAAGAGCAGCAGAGGTGTTTAGGATTGTACCTCTTCTTGTAGTGGATGGTAAAATAGGGAACTTTCCATCATGAGACTTCCCCATGATGAAAGGAGTAGCAGTGAACAATAATAGATCCAAGTGAACTTACAAATAAAGCTATGCTCCCCGGCAACGGCGCCATATAATAGTCTTGATGACCCACAAGTGTAGGGGATCGCAACAGTCTTCGTGGGTAGTATTACCCAATTTATTGATTCGACACAAGGGGAGACAAAGAATACTTGCAAGCCTTAACAACTCAGTTGTCAGTTCAGCTGCACCTTGAAATAGTTCTTTCTCACAGAAATTTTATTAGTAGCAACGGTTTGGTAGTAGCAACAGTAAAGCAACAACAGTGAAACAGGAGCAATAGTAACAGTAACAGTAAACAGTGGGATTCGAGTGTGGTAGACATAGGGATGGATGGACGGGCATTGCATGGACGAGTCTAAACATGTAAATTCAAGATCTAGGACAATTGTAGAGGTCCCAACCTTTAATAAGGTAGAAATCCCTGTGTTTACAATGCTAGTCCCTGGATAAATAGCTAGCATCCACATTTAAAATGTAATATCAAGAAACAAAGGTCATAATACAACTTTATATCCAGGAATAAAATAATTTATTACATCTTACATAGCTCATTTGGCTATCTCATTACAATGCAGCAGAAATAACTATAGTATGGGGCCCTTCATCTTCAAAGTGCCACAGGCAATCATGTTGGTTGTATACTTGTAATCATATTCAACACACTTCACTAACATCAAACAAACCTGCAACATAATAAGTTGCAGCCACAAGGGTTAATACATTTGAATTGTATTGGCAGTTTCACTACTATGTAGAAATAAGTGGATCCTATCATTACATGCATAATTGGCTAAGTAGGGTTTAGGCTCAATTGCAGAAAGCAATATAGTTTTTTATCCTATATTTTCAAAATAGTTTTGATCTTTTGACAAATCTTTCTGAACTCCTTGGAAAACTTCAAGTGTTACTAATCCCTTGTTGTCACCATCAAGTTTTACTTTGAGAAATTGGAATGTCGAGATCTTCCATAGCTTCAGGCCTTAGTTGCTCAGAATTGTCCATAACCGGGGACACGGCTAAGTACTTAGAATCTGATCTTCTGTAGAAGTTGTACACTTTACCCACATGACACAATCTCGTCTTGACGCCACCAGTGGCTGCTGGATAAGTACTCACCAAATGGAGTACCGACAGATCGAGAATGTGACAAAGTCTTTCCATAGAAGTCCTCCCAATACACAATGCTAGCTTTTCTACCAGGCACCAATATAAGGATATATTTCCAATACACAATTCTAGTTAACCTGAAGATGCCAATGCAAGGGTCTTCCACTATGTAGTTGACTAAGCCAGAGCCCATTTAGCATGTGGCTTTACACGGAAGCCACTGTACGAGAAACATGTTCAATCTCTAAGTTCCTGGGTGGTTTTCTTCTGGTGTACATACAAAAAGATAGCCATATAAACATGGTTCCCTTTGTTGCCACCTTGTCCAAAACTTGAGTATCCTTTTTCCACCCAGGTGGTTCATTGAGAACTTACTTTATTATATAAAACATATAATTTTTCCAACACTTCATATAATCATATCATGTATCCCATCCCAATATATATAGCAGGGCTAAGAATACTACAACTACATTGTTTTCACTAAGGGAGATATAAGGATATCCTAATAGGATATAGCATAGCATAAAATATAGTAGTCCTATCTTGCATGTTACAAAAATCCACTAAGTGTAATGAAAATAGTAGGACGTGGATGATAGTGTCACTTGCCTTTTTAGTAGAGAATATTGGTTCACTTCTTGACCTTGCAAATATCACACTCTTCTAACTTCACTACAATTCAATCAAGCAAACATATATTCAACTAGCATTCCAACCATTCATCACATAAAATGACAAAAACATGGCAATGCATGCAAGCATGCAAAAGATGGTTTTAGTTGGAAAATGGTTTCTATTAGGCTCTAAACATTTTAAAGCTCATATTGGTCATTTAAAAAAGTGGTAAAACCATCTGCAAAAGGTTTCACCCCATAAACCAATTTTATACCAAAGTGATATTTTATGTTGTTAAAAATGCCTTTTTGCAAAGTAATAATTTTATAGGGTTCATAAAATATATTTTTAAATCTCAAAACTTGGTGTTTAGGTTCAGAGAGTTTAATTCAAATCATTTTCCAAAGATTTTACCCAAAAGTATTTTTAACACATAAACAATATTTGTATTTGACTAGAAATGTTCTATTTCAAATATTTATTCCTTAACTTCACAAAATATATTTTTAAATCCATAAGTTGGTTTCTATGGTCAGTAGGTTCAAAACAAACCACTTAGCAAAGATTTCACATTAAAAATATTTCTAGAACAATTTTTATATTCAAATTATGCCTATACAAGTTTCTGCAAAAACAACTAAGTTTCCAGAAGCAAATCATTAAACAAAGTGCATGGTTGCAAAGTAATTGTTCTGCTGATTCCAATGATATAAAATTTGCAAAATTTAGACGTGTAGATTAAAAGTTATGAATTTTGCAAGTTTGAATATCTCATAGACACAATTCTGTTTTAAAAACAAAGAACTGACCACGTGGCTCTATCCTATTGGATGGTACCATTTCGGGTGGATCGCGCTCTGTGAGCTGTTAGATCTAAAGCGAATCGCACGGCTCAGATTGCACCATACCTGTTCGCTAAGTGAATCTATCGTAGCCACCAGATCAAGATCCAATGGCTCACGAGAGTTCTTGACCATGGATCGGCTGGCGGCGACGGCAGCCTGCCTTCGCCTGAGAGAGGTTGTCGAGGGACTAGGTCGCGCGACGGAGGGAGAGGATGCTCACCGTGCTCACGTGGTTGCGATGAAGCTCAAGGTGGGGTCGGCTACTCGAGGGGCGCACTGGAACAGTGACTATTGCTCGCCGGAGCTTACGGCGGCGTCGGATGCTTCTGTTCGTCGATGGGGGCGGGGCTACAGACCACCAGAAGGCAATAGAGAGGTGTAGTTAGACGCGTGCGAGAGCGCAGATCACAGAAGCATCAACGGGAGGAACAGGGGCGGACGGAAGCTACCTGGGGAGTTCGCCGGAGGAGTGGCAGACGACGGCGGTGTTCAGAAGTGGTTCTTGCCGACGATTTGGAGCAAGAGCGAGCGAGTGAGTGGTACAGGGAGAAGCACCAGGAGATGGGGAGCAGGCTCGCGTGCACTGTGAGGCGAGGGGAGGAGCTATGTCGCCGGAATCGGCTGGAGAGGCTCGTCGGGGAAGAGGGTCTCGAGCTTGCAATTGGGGCAGCCTGGGGGCAGTGGGGAGGTGATGTCTGGGGGAAACGGAAGAGGAGAGGGAGGCGCTTAAGTGTGCGCGGTCTCTAGCGAGAATAATTCAGCCATCAACGCGTATTAACGCGAATTGAATCGTGACAGAACGGCAACGAGCGAGGGGGAAACGGTCGACGTGGGTGGGAGAGAAGACTGACAGCATGGGGCCGTGTTGTGTGCGAGAGAGAGGGAGAGAGTGGAGTCGATCGTCATTTCTTGTGGTAAGCCTCTGGGTGAAAAGCAGTTCATGAGAGGAAAAAGGTGGGCTGTCTTTGGGTTAATGGGCCTGGTTCTGGGCTGGGTTAGTTTCATTTTTTTTATTGAATGTTTTTCTTTTTCCATTTTGAATTTCTGTTTTGATTTCTATTCAAATAATTCAAACTCCAATTGAATTCAAACTTCCACCAAACTTTGTGTAGATTTTAATATTGTTTATTTAACATATTCTAAAGTCAAATTTAGAATAATTAATTTTAGGGTTTATTGATTATTAAAAATAAATAGACATTAGTCTTTATTTCAAATAGGATTTAATATGTTTTAAAACTCTATTTGAAATCTAAATTTTACCAAAACCTTTTTCAGTAGGTTTTATTTGAAAAATAAAACACTTTGAATTTTTATTTAAAATACTTTATTAAGTTTTAATGTTCATCCAAAATAGGAAATTGTCTTTACTCAAATAAAATTGGATATTAAAAAATCCTCATGATTTTATTTAAATAATCCTTTACATGATAGAACTCAAATAGCATTAATAAAGATACTAGGCACTATGCCCTAACAATCTTATTCGATTACATGATAGAACTCATTCAATCCCTACCATCCCCAAGCCTACAGCGGGGGATTACTCACTCATGGATGAGGGAAACATCGGTGGTTGATGGAGATGTGTTGGTGATGACAATGGTGATGATCCTCTCTAAATTCCCTGTCCCGACAGGGTGCCAGAACGGAGTTTTTCGATCCGAAACTTGGTTTCTGGTGGCGGTGGCGGAGCGGAACTCTTTTTGGAAAACTATCAAACCCCCCTCGGTTTTTAGGTCTAAAGGCAACTTATAAGCGCAGAGGGAGGCCGAGGGGGTGCTTGGAGTGGCTCCACCCCCTAGGCACGGGCAGGGCCCACCCGCGCCTGGCATGGGTGTGGGCCCCCAGGATCCTCCGTCTCTTCTTCTGGCTCCGTGGATCTTCTGGTGTAATATAATTTTTGGCATATTTTCCGGGATTTTTCCTGATAGTTCATTTTCTGCACAAAAACAAGACACCAAGGTAATTCTGCTGAAAATAGCGTCAGTCTGTGTTAGTTGTATCCAAATCACACAAGTTTAGAGAAGAAACAATAGCAAAGTGTTCGAGAAAGTAGATTCGTTTTGGACGTATCAACTTGGCACATGCTCACACCATGTTATGACTATGAACAAGTCACCATAGCCTCTATAATCATTTAGTCCTTGACTTGTAGTACCACTCTATGCTTTGATTAGTAATGTTTTGTCGCTCTGCATGATTATGGCCATTATTGCCCTCTTAGTTGGTTGCTCCCAGTCTTTTGCTAGCCTCCACTTGTATGAGTAAGCTCTACTCATGCTTCTAACTCCCAAGAAACCAAGTTATTCCAAAGTGTACCCTATAAATTCCTATGCATGGTGTGTTACACCATTCCAAGTATATTCTTGTTTTCATCTATCTTCCAATTTAAAAGTATTTTGTTATGTGAAAACTTAGCGATTTAAAGCCCTCACAAACTTGATGGCGCACTTTATATTATTTGCCCCTAATAAAATTGAACCATTGTGTCTTCTCTGTTGTATATGCTTGCACTTATACGTTGGAATTAGCAGAACCATGCTGTCATGGGGAACGTTTTCAACATTGCACTTGTACTTTGTACTCAGTTGATATCATGCTCTTATGTATATGGATGTCATCGGTATGAAATAAAGAGGGAACTTGTAAGTCCATGGAGTATGTATTTTGTGTTAGAGAAACGCCTGGGTCGCTGGCCTAAGCCATGCCTAATCATGGTGGAAACTTGCAGCATCACCATAGTGAGATATCTATTAAGCATCCTCACTAAAAAGCTATGCACGTAGTAAATAAAAAGATCACTGAGATGCTCATTGTCTGCTTGCCTTGTCATTTTGGTTATGGGATAGCTCCTGTACCATGTGCAAGGGGTACCCCGTTGGCGGTTCTCTATGATACACATGTACTTACAATGACAAGAACTTACAGGTGACTGAAGTTGAGTAACATGAGGTGTGGCCCTCGTATTCAAGGACTTGAGATTGCCAACTTATACTTTGTCAAGCATATACTCCATAGTTTGTTCACTTTAACATTAATCACTTCAAGATGCTTATGATAGGGGCAATGATGGCTGGAAGTTAACAAGTACCATAATTTTTGGAAACTATTTTTGAAACTTGAAATCCCTGCTTCCTTTATGAAGGGGCTTTCTTCCACTATATTGAGTCTCCACCTTCTACCTTTAGGCACCTTTAAGAGAGCATAGTTGTCATTCTGTGTGTAGTGTCCCAAAACTTATTGATTAATTAATATTGTGATATTACTTGTTCTTGTGCTTCTTGTTTCTAGTCACCCTTGTGAACTTTGAAGGTGCCCTATGCATCTATTTGCTACTCTATGAGGGACAAGCTAATTGCCACTATGCCATGTTTTAAGTATGTGAAACAAACAAACATTTTTCAATGCATGTTATTCATGATCTTTGTTTGTATCCTTTCATGTTGGATGCATAGTTACTTTTTCCTATTGTTAGAACTCCATCTTTCATGCACATGTTTAGAGTTCTTTGATCCTGGCTTTCAATGCTGGCAAATGGTTTGATCTTGGTTTTGATGGTGCATGTCACCTAAAAAATTATTCTTTTTATCACTTACCTACTAGAGGACGAGGAGGAGTTAAGCTTGGGGATGCTTGATACGTTGATTTTTGATGCTCCATGCTTGTTTAGTATCTGCTTTGCTTTGTCTACACTTTGAGGTGTTTTTATATATTTTCTGGAACTAACCTATTAACAAGTTGCCACGGTGCGAGTTGCCTGTTTTCTTCTGTTTTTGGTTCCAGAAAGGCAGAAAATCAATATTCTCGGAATTGGACAGGACAAAAGACAAAGTCATTATTTTTCTCGAAGCAACACGGAACCACGAAGCAAAGCGGAGGGCCAAGGTGGCGTACCACCCTAGGCGGGCAAGCCTGGGCGCCCACGAGGTGTGGGCCCCTGGCCCTCCACTGACCTTGCCTCCTTCGCCTATAAGAAGCCTCCGACCCAAAAACCCTAAATCATCTGGTGGAAATCCAAGAAAACCTCCATAGCGCCGCCATCGAAGGGGAGATTCAGGGGACAGAAAGTCTACCGGTAGCTATGTGTTCATCTCTCTCTCTATGCATGATCTCTTTGCTACTCAAGTGCTTCAATAGATCTCTGCTCCCCCCATGTGTGTGAAAGTGACAGCGTGCACATCGTTTTGGCACTTAGGCTTGAGTCTACATAAATTCTCTTTGTGCTTTAATAGATCTATGTTTGTTCCCACGTGTGTGAAAGTGAAAGCGGGCATACCATGTGTGGCACTTTGGCTAGATTGAATATTTGTTATGAGTTATATTTGGAGTTGGATGTCTCTATGAAATTGTGGTGTTTGTTGGAACCTTCTAGCGCTCAAGGTGACAGTGTGGGGTTATCTAGATTGGGGAAGGCAGACTTTGAGGTGTGCTGTTATAGCCCTACCATGGATTAGAGTGTCCAACCGGAGAGTAGTTAAGAGTAGTACCATGAAGAGAGTATATTTATATGAGAGAGTGTTCACTAGTGAAAGTATGATCCCTAGGCCTTGTTTCTAAACATTGAAACATCGTTTGCTACTAGATCTGTTGCATTTTGCTTGCTTTAGTCTTTACCTCACCGTCAAGCTATTTTCTGGCACTCACACACGTTCTCCCACGTCAACAACAAGTCAGAAGCTATTTTCTGGCACCGTTACCACTTGTATTTCACTATCTCTTCGCCGAACTAGTGCACCTATACACCTGACAAGTGTATTGGGTGTGTTGGGGACACAAGAGACTTTTTGTATCTTGATTGCAGGGTTGCTTGAGAGGGATACCTTTGACCACTTCCTCCCTGAGTTCGATAAACCTTGGGTAATCCACTTAAGGGAAACTTGCTGCTATTCTACAAACCTCTGCACTTGGAGGCCCAACAACTGTCTACAAGAATAGAAGTGCGTAGACATCAGGTAATGGTTTGCAGCAAGTAAACAAGTAACAGTGGAAGATGTACCAATGGTAAAGATTGGACCGGGGTCCATAGTTCACTAGAGGTGCTCTCCTTAGATAAACAACATGGCATGAAGGGTAAACAAATTACAGCGAGGCAATTGATAGGAACTGAGCAAGGCATAACAATGCAATACTAGTCAGAAAGATCCTATGAGATTCGATTGGGCAATACAAAAAGATACATAGACCGCCATCCAACTACATCTATGACTAGAAGCCCACCTTCAGGTTATCATCCGAACCCCCTCCAGTATTAAGTTGCAAGCAACAGACAACTGCTTTAAGCAAAGTGTGTAAGGTAAACAGTCCACATGTTCCATGAACAAGAGACCGTTGTTTTCTCCCTAGTAGCAACGCACATCTACAACCGAAGAGATTTATGTCACTTCCTTTGGAAACTAGAGTCATGAACCCACTACCGAGCATAAATACCCCCTCTTGGAGTCACTATCAACTACTCGGCCAAGATAGCTACTAACAACGGAGAGCATGCAAGATCACAAACAAAACATACATGATAGAATCATAAAGACAAAACCATTAATCAATCCAACATAATAATCTCAATATCCATCGGATCCCCACAAACACAACATGCATGATTACAAACAAAATAGTCTTGATCATGAACGGAGCTCACAAGATCTATACATGAAAGCACAAAGGAGGATATACAACCATCTAGCTACTACATGGACCCATAGTCCAAGGTGGAACTACTCACGCATCATACCGGAGAGAAGGCCTCCGGGATGATTTCCCCTCCGGCAGGGTGCCGGGAAGAACTTCAGATCCCCCCGATCTAGGGACGACGGTGGCGACGGCTATAGAAGGTTTCGTGGAATATTGATCGGGTACTTAGGGTTTCTGCATTGGGGGCTTCTTATAGGCGAAGAGGCGAGGTTAGGAGGCGCCCGGGGGGCCCACACCCTGCCCAAGCGTGGGCCAGGCTTGTCCGCGCCTCGGGGGTGCGGCCACCCCGTGGCTCCCCTCCGTCTCTCCTTATGGATTCGTGCCCCTCACGGAAAGTTATTGACTTTGGCTTTTGTCCTGTCCAATTCCGAGAATATTGATTTTCTGCCTTCCTGGAACCAAAAACAGAACAAAACAGGCAACTGGCACTGTGGCAACTTGTTAATAGGTTAGTTCTAGAAAAGATATAAAAACACCTCAAAGAAAGACAAAGCAAAGCAAAGTAGATACTAAACAAGCATGGAACATCAAAAATTATAGATACATTTCCCACGTATCACTTGCAACTTAATACTGGAGGGGGTTTAGATGATAACACAAAGGTGGACTTATAGTCATAGATGGAGTTGGATGGCGGTCTATGTATCTTGTTGTATTGCCCAATTGAATCTCATAGGATCATTATGTCTAGTATTGCATTGTTATTCCTTGCTCAGTCCTGTCAATTGCCCTGCTATAATTTGTTTACCCTGCTTGTCATGTTTGTTTATCTAAGGATAACATCTCTAGTGAACTATGGACCTGGTCTAGTCTTTACCATTGATACATCTTCCACTATTACCGTTTACTTGCTGCAAACCATCATCACCTTCCACACCATACAGTTAATACTTTGTTACAGCAACCAGTGAGATTGGCAAACTCACCGTTAGTTGGGGAAAAATCTTGAGTTTGTGTTGTGCAGGTTTCCACATTGCTTGCAACACCTTTGAGACGTTTCCTTCCTCCTACTGGTTCGATAACCTCGGTTTCTTACCGAGGGAAGACTTGCTGTTGTGATGCATCATACCTTTCTCTTGGGGTTTCCCGACGAAGCGCTCCACGTTGACGCAGCGCCACCAAGATTTTCTGGCGCTGTTGCCGAGGAGGATATGGATGTATTCACAAGGGGAGTCCTCCATAACCTTTATCTTTACTTTGTTTTTGGTTTGCTTGGTTTTGTTTGCCTCTTTTTATCAAAAACTCCAAAAAAATAGTTTAGTTTGGTTTGCTTTCTCTTATAAAAAACACACAAAAAAATAGTTCCTACTCTAGTTGCCACCTTGCTCTATCTCACCATGTTGTTCCCCAAGTTCACCCTAAAGGATCTTTTGATAGGTAGTCGCTCTATAATTGGGAAAGAAAATATTGAATAATTCTTTAATCATGTTAACAAGCATGAGGATATTGAGGATAGATCTATAGCAGAACTTGCTCCTAATTATGAAATTGTTGCAACTTCTTTATTTCATATGTTGGATTCTAGGTTTGTTAGCCTTAACCCCATGATGCAAATTTTGTTTCTAGAACTAAAAGAAGAAAAGAATGCTGAAAAGAGAGAATTTATCCTTGAAACTTTACTAAAGGAGTTCCATGATATTGCTAAGGAAGCCAAAAAGGTCTTTGAGTGTTTTAATATGCTAGGCTCATGTGTAGATATTGTGGGTACTTCAGATAAAACCAAACCTAGAGAGTAAATTAAGATACCCATACCCTTTAAGCTTGTTGGGATGCATGAAGCCTTTGAAAATAATTTTGATTGGATTGTTCCTGAAAATACTTTTGATGAAACTAGTAAACCAAAGAGAGATGAGAAGGGATCCTCTAAAACTCATTTTGATGAGATAACCTTCATAGTTGAAGACTTTGCAAGTCTTGATGTTAATGCTTCTTCATTTGAAAATACTTGATTTCTTGCTTCTTGTGCCTAACTTAAAGGCGTTAAAGAAAAGTACTTGTTGGGAGATAACCCAAGAGTTTTCTTGAGTCTTGGAAGTTATTACTTCATTAATGACCTCTCCTTATCCTTTTTGTTTGTTTTTTGTGCCAAGAATGACCTCTAATGAGAGCGAAGTAAGATTTTGGGGGTTGTTGTCCCAAAATAGATTTCTGTGCTTCACCATAAAAAAATCGCGAGGAGTCTCTATAAGTCGGATTGATCTGAAAATTTACGAATAAATCCCCCAGTATTATCTAACTTTCGTTAGTTCAACACCTTTTTATTTGAGCAACAGAAGGTCTTCTAAAAAATCGGTTTCTACCCGCTGGTCTATTTTGACAGATTTCTGCCATTATTTGCATTTGCTTCTTATTGATTCCTTTTTGGGTTCCTTTTGGGAAATTGAGATTTTTGAAGGAGTTGCTACAGTATCTTGTGTTTTTAGTGAAAGTTTTTCTGTTCCAAAGCTAAACCCAAGGGTCTATTATCTTTTGAATACACTAATGTTGCTAATGAAGATTGTGTGAAGTTTTGTATGAAGGAAATTTTTCAAATGTAGAGAAAGAATGATATAATGGGATGAAGAATGGACAAAAGCTCAAGCTTAGGGATGCCACCCCGGTGTCACCCCAAGAAATATCCAAGAGGTACAAGCGTCAAAGCTTGGGGATGCCCAAGGCATCCCCTTCTTCATCAATAAAAAGCTCAGATATTTCTAGACACTTCGTTTTTATTGTTTCATGCACTGTTGTGTTGTTCTTGGAGCGACTTAGTTTTTGTTTGTTTTGCTTAGATTGTTTAGTTTGCTTGAATAAATTAGTTTGGACCCCGTTCTCACTGTGTTGTTTCAAATAAGTTGATTGGTGTTGGAAAGGAGTAGAAAGTTCTTGCTTGAAAAGTGCAAGAGGAGCTTGCTTTGACTGTGACTTAGACTTTATTATGTTATGTTAGGTGTTGTTTTTACCTTATGCTTAGTGATTATTGTTGTATCATGACTTGTTCCAAACAATTGAGATTGCTTAGTATGCCTTGAAAGAATCATGCGTTGTTTTAGCATACAAAATCATAGTATTGTGGTATTCTCCTTTGATGCTTTGTTTAGTTTGACTTGACACATGCTCACACCATGTTATTGTTGGAGATATTCCCTAGAGGCAATAATAAATGTAGTTATTATTATATCTTTGTGTTTATGATAAGTGTTTACATTCATGCTATAATAGTATTAACAAGGAAACATTGATACTTGTGTGATTTGTAAACTTAATTTGAAGTCCCTAGTATAGCCTCTATACATCACTAGCTTGTTGGTTGATAAATGATTGTGGTTTCCCTATCATGAATATTGAGATGTTATCAACAACAAGATCATATCGTTAGGAGAATGATATGGTGGACATACTCCTATAGATAAGCGTAGCATAAAGATCAAGTCATTTTAATAAGTTCAATTGCTATATGCTTTCTGATACATAGTAACCTAATTCCTTCGACCATGAGATCATGCATATCACCTTTACCGGATGGATGCTTTGATGACATCAAACACCACACCGTAACTGGGTGGCTATAAAGGTGGCATTGAGTGTTCGGAAAGTATTGGTTGAAACACATGGATCAAGAGTGGGATTTGTCCATCCATATGACGGATAGATATACTCTGGGCCCTCTCGGTGGAATGTCATCCAATTAGCTTGCAAGCATGTGACTGGCTCACAAGGGATCACATATCACGGGAACGAGAAAAGAGTACTTATCGGTAACTAGGTATGCAGAGATACCGACGATCATAACCTCGGATAAGTAAACTATCGTGAGACAAAGGGAAATTGGTATCGTATGTAAGTGGTTCATTCGATCGCAAAGTAATCGTAGAAATATGTGGGAGACATATGATTTCCAGATTCCTCTATTGGTTATTGTTCGGAGAAGTGTCTCGATCATGTCCGCATAATTCACGAACCGTAGGGAGACACACTTAAGGATTCGACGTTGTTTGAGTAGTTATGGTATTATGAGAAAGAGACCGAATGTTGTTCGGAGTCTCGGATGGGATCCGGGATATCACGAGGAGATCCGGAATGGTCCGGAGAATAAGATTCATATAAGGAAAGTCCAGTTTCGGAGTTCGGGAATGATTTCGGTGTTTTCATCGGGAATGTTCTAGAAGGTTCCGGAATGTCCGGCACTCCGGAGGGGAAGGGGTACATGAATGTGTCATTGCAAGTTGGAATGATTGCATCATGTACTAAGTGTCATCGCTGTTCCAAATAAAGGATTAATTCAAATCCTAGTTTGAAAAGTCAAATAGCTAGTTTGAAAAGTCAAACGGCTAAAATTGGAAAGAGGAAAAGAGGAGGAAGTGGGAAACCGAGTTGGGAGGAATCCCTCCTCCAACCGTGGCGCCCTCAAGCCGAGTTGGGGAGGGACTCCTCCTCCCCGCCCGGTCCCTCCACCTATATAAGGAGGCGGGGCTCCTCCTAGCACACAACAAGTCCCTCGCCTCAAACCCTAGAAGCTGCCCCACCATAGCCGCCCCTTAGGGTTTGCCTAAGCACGACTTGGGGGTCCCCGGAACCCTAGCCGCCGGCTCTAGCATCCCCTCCTTGGTGTGTTTAAACCCTAGATCGTCGAGGAGCTCTCTCATACTCCACCATACTCGCTCCGGCTTAAGGCGAAGCCCTACGAGATCTCCCCTCTACTTCCGGTACCACGCCGTTGTGCTGCCGGAATCGCGAGGAGAGTGCTACAACCTCCATTTTCTGGAACAAGGAGAGGAAGGTCTTCGTCGAGTCGAACGATGTGACCGATTATGGAGCGCCGCTGAACGCAGCGCCGGAAGGATCGTCTACGCGATCTTGAGATCGGGAAGAGTACGACTACATCACCCACGAGAATCCGCTCTCGTTAAACACTTTGGAATCTTCGAGGGTAAGTTATTCCATCGACTCGTTGCTACAATCTAGTAGATAGATCTTGGCTTGTTGGTTTGTATGCGATAGAAATTTTTTGTTTTCCATGCTACGAAACCCTACAGTTATGACTATGAACAAGTCACCATAGCCTCTATGATCATTTAGTCCTTGACTTGTAGTACCACTCTATGCTTTGATTAGTAATGTTTTGTTGCTATGCATGATTATGCCCATTATTTCTCTCTTAGTTGGTCGCTCCCAGTCTTTTGCTAGCTTCCACTT
The DNA here is from genome assembly GCA_030063025.1 of Avena longiglumis. Taxonomy (NCBI): domain Eukaryota; kingdom Viridiplantae; phylum Streptophyta; class Magnoliopsida; order Poales; family Poaceae; genus Avena; species Avena longiglumis. Next base: position 484,962,490 of record CP125974.1, read on the forward strand.
GTATGAGTAAGCTCTACTCATGCTTCCAACTCCTAAGAAACTAAGTTATTTCAAAGTGTCCACTATAAATTCATACGCATGGTGTGTTACACCATTCCAAGTATATTATTGTTTTCAACTATCTTCCGATTAAAAAGTATTTTGTTATGTGAAAACTTAGTGATTTAAGCTCTCACGAACTAGATGGCACACCTTTTATTTCTTGCCTCTAATAAACTTGAACCATTGTGTCATCTATGTTGTATATGCTTGCACCTATATGTTGGAATTAACAGAACCATGTTTTCATGGGGAACGCTTTCAACATTGCACTTGTACTTTGTACACAGTTGATATCATGCTCTTTTGTCTATGGATGTCGTCGGTGTGAAATGAAAGGGGAGCTTGTAAGTCCATGGATTTATGTATTTTGTGTTAGAGAAATTCCTGGGCCGCTAGCCTAAGCCATGCCTAATCATGGTGGAAACTTGCAGCATCACCATAGTGACATCTATGAAGTATTCTTCTTATAAAAAAGAGATTGAGAAAAAGGAGACATATTGAAAAAGAGAAAAGAGAGAAAAAATCACCATATCCTATGGTAAATAAGAAGAATGCTGAGATGCTCATTGTCTGCCTGCCTTGTCATTTTGGTTATGGGAAAGCTCCTGTACCATGTGCAAGGGGTACCCCATTGGCGGTTCTCTATGATACACATGTACTTACTATGACAAGAACTTGCAAGTAACTAAACTTGAGTAGCATGAGGAGCGTCCCTCGTATTCAAGGGACATGAGATTGCTGATGATGCTCGGCGTGGCACTTCATTGGTAACCCCAAGGGCAGGGTGCAAAGAGCAAGCAGCAAGTTTTCCCTAAGTTGAGACCGAGGTTATCGAACCAGAAGGAGGAAGGAAACATCAGATACGTGTTGCAAGCAACGCGGAGATCTGAACAACACAAACTCAAGACTTTGCCCCAACGAATTAGTGAGGTTGTCAAGCTCACCGGTTTGCTGTAACAAAGGATTAAACGTATGGTGTGGAAGGTAATGGTTTGCAGCAAGTAAACAAGTAACAATGAAAGATGTATCAATGGTAAAGATTGGACCGGGGTACATAGTTCACTAGAGGTGCTCTCCTCAGATAAACAACATGGCATGAAGGGTAAACAAATTACAGCATGGCAATTGACAGGAACTGAGCAAAGCATAACAATGCAATTAATAGTCAGAAAGATCCTATGAGATTCGATTGGGCAATACAACAAGATACATAGACCGCCATCCAACTGCATATATGACTAGAAGTCCACCTTCAGGTTATCATTCGAACCCCCTCCAGTATTAAGTTGCAAGCAACAGACAACTGCTTTAAGAAAAGTGTGTAAGGTAAACAGTCCACATGTTCCACGAATAAGAGACCATTGTTTTCTCCCTAGTAGCAACAACACATCTCCAACCGAAGAGATTATTGTCACTTCCCTTGGAAACTAGAGGCATGAACCCACTATCGAGCATAAATACCCCCTCTTGGAGTCAGTAGCAACTACTTGGCCAAGATGGCTACTAACAACGGAGAGCATGCAAGATCACAAACAACACAGACATGATAGAATCATAAAGACAAAACCATTAATCAAACCAACATAATAATCTCAATATCCATCGGATCCCCGCAAACACAACATGCATGATTACAAATAGATTAGATCTTGATCATGAACGGAGCTCACAAGATCTATACATGAAAGCACAAAGGAGGAGATACAACCATCTAGCTACTACATGGACCCATAGTACAAGGTGGAACTACTCACGCATCATACCGGAGAGAAGGCCTCCGGGATGATCTCCCCTCCGGGAGGGTGCCGGGAAGAACTTCAGATTCGCCCGATCTAGGGACGATGGTGGCGGCGGCTACAGACGATTTCGTGGATATTTGATCGGGTGCTTAGGGTTTTTGCATCGGGGGATTCTTATAGGAGAAAGGGGAGGCCGAGGAGGCGACTAGGGGCGCAAACCCTAGCCAGGCGCGGGCCCACCCCTCGCCGTGCCTGGGGGGTCTGGCTGCCCTGGCCCGCTTCCTCGTCTCCCCTCTGGACTTCTTGTTCCCCACGGAAAGTAATTGACTTTGACGTTTGTCCCATCCAATTCCGATAATATTTCTTTACTAACTTTTCTGAAACCAAAAACAGCAAAAAGCAGCCAGATTGCACTGTTACAACTTGTTATTAGGTTAGTACCAGAAAACATGTCAAAATCACCTCAAAGTGTAGACAAGTAAAGCAAAGTAGATACTAAACAGGCATGGAGCATCAAAAATTATAGATACGTTTCCGATGTATCAACATCCCCAAGCTTAACTCCTGCTCGTCCTCGAGTAGGTAAGTGATAAACAAAATAATTTTTGAGGTAACATGCACCCTCACAATAAAGATCCAACTATTTGCAAGCATTGAAAGCTAGGATCAAAAAACTCTAAACATGTGCATGAAAGATGGAGTTCTAACAATAGGACAAAATAACTATGCATGCAACATGAAAGCTACAAACAAAGATCATGAATAACATGCATTGAAAAACGTTTGTTTGTTTCACATACAGAAAATATAACATAGTGGCAATCAACTTGTCCTTCGTAGAGTATTAAATAGATGCATAGGACACCTTCGAAGGTCACAAGGGTGACTAGAAACAAATAGCACAAGAACAAGTAATATCACAATATGCATCAATTAATAAGCTTTGGAACACTGCACACAGAATAACAACTATGTTCTCTTAATGGTGCCTAAAGGTAGAAGGTGGAGACCCAAGTAATAGTGGAAGAAAGGCCTTTTTGTAAAGGAAGCAGGGTTTACAAGTTTCAAAAAGAGCTTCCAAAAATTATGGTACTTGTTAGCTTTCATCCCTCATTGCCCCTATCATAAGCATCTTGAAGTGGTTAAGGTTAAAGTGGCAAAGGTGTATGCTTGATGAAGTATAAGTTGGCAATCTCAAGTCCCTTGAATACGAGGGCCACACCTAATGCATACTCAACTTTGGGCCCAGGTAAGTTCTTGTCACTGTAATTATTTGCATATCATTGAGAACCGCCAACGGGGTACCCCTTGCACATGGTACATGAGCTTTCCCATAACCAAAATGACAAGGAAAGTAGACAATGAGCATCTCAGCAATATTTTTATTTAACATATGCATAGATTTTTATTGAGGATGCTTCATAGATAGCTCACTATGGTGATGTTGCAAGTTTCCACCATGATTACGCATGGCTTAGGCTAGCGGCCCAGGCGTTTCTCTAACACATAATACTTACTGCATGGACTTACAAGTTCCCTCTTTATTTAACACCGGTGACATCCATATACAAAAGAGCATGATATCAACTGAGTACAAAGTACAAGTGCAATGTTGAAAACGTTCCCCGTGATAGCACGGTTCTGCTAATTCCAACTTATAAGTGCAATCATATACAACAAAGTTGTCACAATGGTTAAAGTTTATTAGGGGCAAAGAATATAAAGTGTGCCATCAAGTTCGTGAGGGCTTTAATCACTAAGTTTTCACATAAAAAAAATTTAATTGGAAGATAGATGAAAACAAGAATATACTTGGAATGGTGTAACACACCATGCATAGGAGTTTATAGTGGACGCTTTGGAATAACTTGGTTTCTTGGGAGTTGGAAGCATGAGTAGAACTTACTCATACAAGTGGAGGCTAGCAAAAGACTAGGAGCAACCAACTAAGAGAGCATAATGGCCATAATCATGCAGTGCAACAAAGCATACTAATCAAAGCAAAGAGTAGTACTACAAGTCAAGGACTAAATAATCATACAGGCTAATGCTAACTTGTCATAGTCATAACATGGTGTAAGCATGTGCCAAGTCAACCCAAGCAAAGCATCAAATGAGAATACCACAATAATATGCTTTTGCATGCTAAAACAACGCATAATTTCTTCAAGGCAGACTAAGAAATCCCAATTATTTGGAACAAGACATGCTACAACAATAATCACTAAGAATAAAGTCAAAACAACACCTAGCATGTCATGCTAAAGTCTAAGTCACAATCAATGCAAGCTCCTCTTGCACTTCAAGCAAGAACTTACTACTCCTTTCCAACACCAATCAACCTTAGTTGCAAAACAATACAGCGAGAACGGGGTCCAAACTACTTTATTCAAGCAAACTAGACAACCTAAGCAAAGCAAACGAAAACTAAGACGCTCCAAGAACAACACAACTGTGCATGAAACAATAAAAACGAAGTGTCTAGACATACCTGAGCTTTTTATTGATGAAGAAGGGGATGCCTTGGGCATCCCCAAGTTTTGACACTTGTACCTCTTGGATATTTCTTGGGGTGACACCATGGTGTCATCCCCAAGCTTGAGCTTTTTTCCATTCTTAATCTCATCGCATTATTCTCTCTTTACACCTGAAATTTTTCCTTCATACAAAACTTCACACAATCTTCATTAGGAACATTAGTTTATTCAAAAGACATTAGACCTCTAGAAAAGCTTTGGAACAACAAGGCTTTTCACTAAAAACACAAGATACTGTAGCAACTCCTTCAAAAGGCTCAATTCCCCAAAAGAGAACTCAAAAAGGAATCAATAAGAAGCAAATGCAAATAATGGCAGAAATCTGTCAAAACATACTAGTAGGTAGAAACCGATTTTTTCGAACATCTTATCTTGCTCAAATCAAAAAGTGTTGAACTAACGAAATTTAGCTAACATACAGGGGGATTTATTCATAAATTTTGAGATCAATCCAACTTACATAGACTCCTCACAAATGTTTATGGTGGAGGACATAAATCTGTTTCGGGACAGCAACTCCCCAAATCTTACTTCTCTCTCATTAGAGGTCATTCTTGGCACAAAAAGCAAACAAAAAGGATAAGTAGAGGTCATTACTGAAGTAATAACTTCCAAGACTCAAGGAAACTCTTGGGTTATCTCCGAACAAGTACTTTTCTTTAACGCATTTAAGTTAGGCACAAGAAGCAAGACGAATCAAGTATTTTCAAATGAAGAAGCATTAACATCAATACTTGCAAAGTCTTCAACTATGAAAGGTATCTCATCCAAATGGGTTTTGGAGTATCCCTTCTCATCTCTCTTTGGTCTACTACTTTCATCAAAAAGATTTTCAGGAGCAATCCAATCAAAATTCTTTTCAAAGACTTCATGCATTCCAACAAGCTTAAAGGGTATGGGTATCTTAAATTCTTATCTAATCTTAGTTTTATCAGAAATACCCACAACATCTACACTTTAGCCTAGCATATTGAAACCTCAAAGGCATTTTTGGCTTCCCTAGCAACATCATGGAATTCATTTAATAAAGTTTCAAGGATGAATTCCCTCTTTTCAGCATTCTTTTCTTCTTTTAGTTTTAGGAACAAGAATTGTATGAAGGGGTTAAGGCTAACAAACCTAGCCTCCAACATATGAACTAAAGAAGCTGCAGGAATCTCATAATTAGGAGCAAGCTCTGCTATAGATTTATCCTCAATATCTTCATGCTTGCTAACATGATTAAAGAATTCTTCAATATTATCTTTTTCAATTATGGAGCCACTACCTATTGCAAGATCTTTCAGGGCGAACCTGGGGAACAACATGGTGGGCTAGAGCAAGGTGGACATTAGAGCAGAGACTAACTTTTTTGGTTTTTTTTAAAAGAGGCAAACAAAACCAAGCAAAAGAAACAAAGGAAACTAAAAACAAAGTAAAGAGAAAGGAAGTGAAGGACTCCCCTTGTGAAGACGTCCTTAGCCTCCCCGGCAACAGCGCCAAAAAATCTTGATGATGCTCGACGTGGCACTTTGTTGGTAACCCCAAGAGCAGGGTGCAAAGAGCAAGCAACAAGTTTTCCTCACTTGAGACCGAGGTTATAGAACCTGAAGGAGGAAGGAAACGTCACACAGGTGTTGCAAGCAACACGGATATCTGCACAACACAAACTCAAGACTTTGCCCCAACGAATCAGTGAGGTTGTCAAGCTCACCGGTTTGCTGTAACAAAGGATTAAACGTATGGTGTGGAAGGTAATGGTTTGTATAAAGTAAACAAGTAACTGTGGAAGATGTATCAATGGTAAAGATTGGACCGGGGTCCATAGTTCACTAGAGGTGCTCTCCTTAGATAAACAACATGGCATGAAGGGTAAACAAATTACAGCAGGGCAATTAACAGGAACTGAGCAAGGCATAACAATGAATTACTAGTCAGAAAGATCCTATGAGATTCGATTGGGCCATACACCAAGATACATAGACCGCCATCCAACTACATCTATGACTAGAAGTCCACCTTCAGGTTATCATCCGAACCCCCTCCAGTATTAAGTTGCAAGCAACAGACAACTGCTTTAAGCAAAGTGTGTAAGGTAAACAGTCCACATGTTCCATGAACAAGAGACCATTGTTTTCTCCCTAGTAGCAACAACACATCTACAACCGAAGAGATTATTGTCACTTCCCTTGGAAACTAGAGGCATGAACCCACTATCGAGCATAAATACCCCCTCTTGGAGTCACTAGCAACTACTTGGCCAAGATAGTTACTAACAACGGAGAGCATGCAAGATCACAAACAACACAGACATGATAGAATCATAAAGACAAAACCATTAATCAAACCAACATAATAATCTCAATATCCATCGGATCCCTGCAAACACAACATGCATGATTACAGATAGATTAGATCTTGATCATGAACGGATCTCACAAGATCTATACATGAAAGCACAAAGGAGGAGATACAACCATCTAGCTACTACATGGACCCATAGTCCAAGGTGGAACTACTCACGCATCATACCGGAGAGAAGGCCTTCGGGATGATATCCCCTCCGGCAGGGTGCCGGGAAGAACTTCAGATCCCCCCTGATATAGGGACGATGGTGGCGGCGGCTACAGACGTTTTCATGGATATTTGATCGGGTGCTTAGGGTTTTTGCATCGAGGGCTTCTTATAGGCGAAGGAGGAGGCCGAGGAGGCGACCAGGGGGGCCAAACCCTAGCTAGGCGTGGGACCACCCTTGGCCCGCCTAGGGGGGTCTAGCTGCCCAGGCCCGCTTCCTCGTCTCCCCTCTGGACTTCTTGTTCCCCACAGAAAGTAATTGACTTTGATGTTTGTCCTATCCAATTTCGAGAATATTTCTTTACTAACTGTTCTGAAACCAAAAACAGCAGAAAACAAGCATCTGGCACTGTTGCATCTTTTTAATAGGTTAGTACCAGAAAACATGTAAAAAGCACCTCAAAGTGTAGACAAGTAAAGCAAAGTAGATACTAAATAGGCATGAAGCATAAAAAATTATAGATACGTTTCTGACGTATCAATTGCCAAATTATAGTTTGTCAAGCATATACTCCATAGTTTGTTCACTTTAACCTCTTCAAGATGCTTATGATAGGGGCAATGAGGGCTGAAAGCTAACAAGTACCATAATTTTTGGAAGCTTTTTTTCAAACTTGAAATCCCTGCTTCCCTTTGAAGGGCCTTTCTGGCACTATTATATTGAGTCTCCACCTTATACCTTTAGACACCAGTTAAGAGAGCATAGTTGTCATTCTTAGTTCTATGTGCAGTGTCCCAAAACTTACTGATTGATGCATATTGTTGATATTACTTGTTCTTGTGCTATTTGTATCTAGTCACTCTTATGAACTATGAAGGTGTCCTATGCATATATTTGCTACTCTATGAGGGACAAGCTGAATGCCACTATGCCATGTTTTCTATATGTGAAACAAACAAACGTTTTTCAATGCATGTTATTCATGATCTTTGTTGTAGCCTTTCATGTTGCATGCATAGTTACTTTGTCTTATTGTTAGAAATCCATTTTTCATGCACATGTTTAGAGTTCTTTGATCCCAGCTTTTAATGCTTGCAAATGGTTTGATCTTGGTTTTGATGGTGCATGTCACCTCAAAAATTATTCCTTTTATCACTTAGCTACTCGAGGACGAGCGGGAGTTAAGCTTGGGGATGCTTGATACGTCGCAAACGTATCTATAATTTTTGATGTTCCATGCTTGTTTAGTATCTACTTTGCTTTGCTTTGTGTCGTGGTATTGCCGACGAGTACGCCATGGAGGGGTCCTCACAGTGCGTGTTTAGAGACGTGGGGTAAGACAGACGGTTGACGGGTACGATGTAACACAACTTACCCAGGTTCAGATCCCACAACGGTGGCGGAATCCTACTCCTGCTATAAATCACTATAAGGGCAATACGAGATTCTGAGAGATAGGTTCACTGTGAGGGTTATGCAGTTGTCTATGAACGTGCCTAAAGGCTCCCATAGGCCCGACTTATATAGTCGCCAGTCCTAGGTTCTGAGGAAAAGTCCTAGCGGAGACAGTTCTGAGTCCTATACCGTCTATTACTAGTCTTGTGTATCTTGCACTCCAAGGCTCCGGGTACGCTGGTGACTCCACCGTAGCCTTCCTTTATCCGGCATGGGCCTCTCTTCAGATCCACCTAAGCTGGCCAACCCATAGGCCACGCTACCGACTATGGGTCACCCGGGTTAGTCAGATAAGAGACATGCTATTAGGATACCCATATAGCATATCCCCAACAGTAGCCCCCGGAGAACTCCGAGATCTTGCGCCGTCTTGCCTCTTCACGTGGAATGGTATGTCTAGATGGATGTCGGAAAATCTTTAAGCAATATCTTGTAGTCCTCCCAAAGAACCCTACAAGGTTTTCTCCGTCTTTGATTTGTAAGCCAGAGAAATGATGAATCTTCCATCGTACTCTTGTTGGAATTATGCCCTAGAGGCAATAATAAAGATGTTATTATTATAATTCTTGTTCATGATAATGTTTATATTCCATGCTAGAATTGTATTAAGCGGAAACTTTAATACTTGTGTGGTTTGTGAACAACACCGTGTCCCTAGTACGCCTCTATGGACTAGCTCATTGATTAATGATGGTTAAGGTTTCCTAACCATGGACATGAGTTGTTAATTGATAATGAGATCATATCATTGGAGAATGATATGATGGACAGACCCAAACTAAGCGAAGCAATTAGATCGTATCATCGTGTTCATCTTTGCGAAGCTTTTCCTATGTCAAATATTGTATTACTTAGACCATGAGATAATGCAACTCCCTGGTACCGGAAGAAAGCTTTGAGGTCATCAAACGTCATCCTATGAGAGGGTGATCATAAAGGTGTCTCTCGGTGATCGGAAAGTATCATTGGGTTGTATGTATCGAGATGGGATTTGTCCCTCCCAAGTCGGAGAGATATACTTGCCCACTCGTGTCGATATCAACACCGCTTGCAAGCATGTGGTTAAGGAGTTAATCACAAAGTGATATCGGATTACGAACGAGTAAAGCACTTGCTGTGAGCGAGATTGAACTAGGTATGGCCGGTAGCGATCGAATCTCGGGCAAGTAAAATATCGCGAGACAGAGGAATATATATATGGAATTGTTTGAATCTCGGCATCGTGGTTCATCCGATATGATCATCGATGAATGTGTGGAGTCAATATGGGTGCCTGCACTTGTTGATTATTGATAGAAGATCATGTCTACATATTCTCGAACCCGCAGGTCACACACTTAACGTGTCTCGGCTAGGATAGATTGGATAATTGGTTTATGAATTTTTTTGGTCTCGGATGGGATCCGGGACATCACGAGAGGTTCCGGAGTGGTCCGGAGAATAAGATTCATATAAAGGCAGTCAGATTTTGGAGTTCGAATTGTTCGGTTAATCGGTATTGTGGGAAGCTTCTAGAACCTTCGGAAGGGACCAACGTGGCCCCACCTTCCGGGAGGGCATGGGCCTATGAGGGAGTGTCCTGGCCGCTTTGGGCCAGGGCACAAAACCCATAGGGCCCAGCCGATCCTAGAGAGTTTAAATCGTTTAAACTAGAGATAGGGTTTCTATAAGAGGGGAGAGTCCATGCCCCCCAATACTTATCCTTTGGGCTTGGGGGAGGGGCTAGGGCTGCGCCCCCCTCTATATAAAGAGGGGTGGGGGCGCACCAACCCCCCACACCTCTCCTCCAAACCCTAGCCGCCTTGCTAGCTTCCTCTCTCCCTCCCATGTTTGTAGGCGAAGCCTGCAGAAATTCTCCACCATATACACCACGCCGTGTTGTAGATCCAATCTATCTATCTACCATACTTGGTGGTCCGAGGAAGGAGGAGGCGTCGAGTCTTTGCGTGTGCATCTCACGGAGGCACCGCCACTTGTGGTGCTAGATCGGATCGGATCGCGAGGAGGAGAAGCGATGCGACTACATCACCCACGTTAAATGAGCGTTCATTGTCAGAATCTTCAAGGGTATGAAGATCTAATCCAATCTCTCTCGTTGATTGCATCTCCTAGATTAGATCTTGGCTTTCCTCTCGCATCCGTAGAAAATTTTGATTTACTATGCGCGAAACCCTTGATTGGTATCAGAGCTAGATCTATGCGTAGATGTGTTTCACGAGTAGAACGCAACATGGTTGTTGCGGGCGTTGATGTTTTCTGTTGCAAGCCTCTTGTTTGTGTTCTTCTTATGACACGGTATAGTGAGATTGAAGCGGTCCAGGCCAACCTTACGCGACGTCGTTCGCGAGACCGGCTCCGCACTTGACGTGTGGCTTGTTCCACACATGCGGCTGGTGGATGTCAGTTTCTCTCACTATAGTTGTCATGGGATTAACACCGGAGTTTGGCAACCATAATATCACCGTCGTGCCTTTCCGTAGGTAAGAATCGTTCTTAGCATCTACTCCCATAAGCCACATAAAACATGCAACAACAAAGTAGAGGCGTCTAACTTGTTTTTGCAGGGAGTGTTCTCTGTGATATGGTATGGCCCAAGATGTGATGTGTATATTGTATGCGATGATCATGTTTTGTAATGTTTCACGACTTGCATGTCGATGAGTACACAACCGGCAGGAGCCATATGGTTGTCTTTATAATTGTGTATGACCTGCGAGTCAACTTCTTATACGCCATGTAATAGCTTTACTTTATCGCTAAGTAGTTAGCAATAGTTGTAGTTGCTATTCATGGTGGAGGCAATCATGGTGGAGTGATGGAGATCATGCTTGGAGCATACGTGATGGAGATCATTCTTGAATATTGGCTATACCATGTCACATAAAGTTATATGCATGTGATGTTTATCCTTTTATGTATCTTATTATGCTTAGATCGCGACGGTAGCATTATAAGATGATTCCTCACTTAAAGATCAAGATAAAACTGTGTTCTCCCCAAATATGCACCGTTGCGAAAGTTCGTCGTGTCCAAGCATCACGTGATGATCGGGTGCTATAGACTCTACGCTCACATACAACGGGTGCAAGCCAGTTTTGCACACGCGGAAATACTTGGGTCTAGCTTGACGAGCCTAGCATGTACAGACATGGCCTCGAAACACAAGAACCGAAAGGTTAAGCATGAGTCATATGAATGATATGATCGACACTTTGTTGTCCACCATTGAAACCACATCTCTTCTCGTGATGATCGGATTAGGTGTGGTGAATTTGGATCGTGTTCACTAAACAACTTGAGGGATGTTGAATTTAGTGGGAGTTCATCTAGTAATTTGATTAAGTTGAACTATTTATCATGAACATAGTCTAAATTGTACTTGCAAATCCGTAGATCACATGGCCAAATCCAACTTCAACGTTTTTCTTTGAGAAGGAAAAGCTTAGAAACAATGGGTCTAACTTCACCAATTGGTTCGCAATCTAAGAATCATTCTGCGGCGGACAAAGGACTATGTCCTTGGGAAAGCGTTAGGTGACCCTCAGCTGCTACGGTGATGAGAAAGCATCTGTCGATCGTGCAAAGATGATTATGGTGTGATTAAGAGCACCATGTTGTTTGCTATGGGCAGGAACTTCAAAATCGTTTTGAAACCTATCCGGGCCCTTTGAGATTCTCGAGGAGCTGAAAACCATGTTTGAGACTCGGGCCGTTTGAGAGATATGAGATCTCAGAAGTTCTTTAAGCGCAAGATGGAGGAAGGGAGTTCCGTTAGTGAGCACGCCATAAAGATGTCGGGCTACACTCAACGTCTTGAGCAAGCTGGAATGCACGATTCGGAGGAGCTCAAGATTGACAGGATCGCAATCACTCCTCCCGGCTACAAAAGTTTTGTAGTGACTCATAATCGATTGGTTCCATCGATACAATCCTTTGAGCTCTTCGCAAAGCTGAAGGCTGCAGAGGTGGACATCAAGAAGGATAATCATGTGTTGATGGTCAACAAGCCCTCCTTTAAGAAAGGTAAGGGAGCAAAGAAACCCTTCAAGAAGGGCGGCGGCAAGCCTTAATGCCCTCGCGAGAAGAACCTCAAGTCTGGTCCTAAGCGACCTTTGAGTGCTTCTATTGCAAGGATAAGGGTCCTTTGGCGCAAATGTCCAGTACTTAGCGGACAAGAAGTGGCACCATCAAAGGTATATTTGATATACATGTTATTGATGGTTTACTTACTAGCCCTCGTTGTAGTGCACAGGTATTTGATACGGTTCGGTTGCTAATATTTGTAACTCGAAGCAGAGCTACGGAATGAGCGGCGACTTGCGAGGGATGAGGTGACGATCTGGCGTTGGCAACGGATCAAGAGTTGATGTGATGGCCGTCGACGCTCTCCTTAGTTTTACCTTGGGATTAGTTTTAAACCTTAATAAGTGTTATTATGTACTGCGTTGAGCATGAACATTATTTCGGATCGTGTTTATTGCAAGACGGTTATTCATTTAAATCGGAGAATAATGGTTGTTCTATTTATATGAGTAACATATTTTATGGTCATGCACCTCTTGTGAATGGTTTATTTCTTCTAAATCTCGAAAGGGATGAAACACACATCCATAACATTGTGGCTAAGAGATGCAAAGTAGATAGTGATAATACTACTTATTTGTGGCAATCGTCGTCTAGGTCATATTGGTGTAAAGCGCATGAAGAAACTCCATTCGATGGACTTTTGGAGTCTCTTGATTTTGAATCATTTGACACATGCGAACCATGCCTCATGGGCAAGATGATCAAAACCCGTTCTCCGTTATGATGGAGCGAGCAACGGACTTGTTGGAAATCATACATACCGATGTATGCGGACCGATGAGTGTTTCGGCGGTGGATATCGCTATTTCCTCACTTTTACCGATGACTTAAGTAGATATGGGTATATCTATTTAATGAAACATAAATCTGAAATATTTGAAAAGTTCAAGGAATTTCGAATGAAGTGGAGAACCATCGTAATGAAATATTAAGTTTCTACGATCCGATCGTGGAGGTGAATATTTGAGTTATGATTTTCTCACGCATCTTAAAGCAAGTGGAATCGTTTCACAACTCACGCATACGGAACACCACAAGCAATGGTGTGTACGAATGCGGAATCGAACCCTATTAGATATGGTCCGATCAATGATGTCTCTTCTTGATTTGCCGTTATCATTTTGGGGTTATGCATTAGAAACTGCATTCACTTTAAATAGGGCTCCATCTAAATCCGTTGAGACGACACCGTATGAACTGTGGTTTGGTGCTAAACCTAAGTTGTCGTTTCTTAAAGTTTGGGGATCTGAAGCTTCGTCAAGAAGTTGATGCCGGACAAGCTCGAACCCAAAGCGGAGAAATGCGTCTTCATAGGATACCCTAAGGAAACTATTGGGTATACCTTCTATCACAGAACCGAAGGCAAAGTGTTTGTCGCAAAGAACGGTTCCTTTCTTGAGAAGGAGTTTCTCTCGAAAGAAGTTAGTGGGAGGAAAGTAGAGCTTGATGAGGTTATTGAACCTTCTCTTGAATTGGAGAGTAGCGCAACACCTGAAATTGTTCCAGTGCCGCCTGCACCAACGATGGAGGAAGCTAATGACAAGGATCATGAAGCTTCGGACGATGCTGCTCTTGAGCGTCGCGGTCGACAAGGTCGCGTGCCCCTCTGAGTGGTAATGCAGCCTGTCTTGTCTTGCTTGTAGAAGACGGTGAACCTCACGAACTATGAGGAAGCGATGATGAGCGGACTACGAAAAATGGCTAGAAGCCATGAAATCCAATTGGGATCCATGAGCGAAAACCAAGTATGGACTTTGGTGGACCCTCCTAGCGACCGAAAGGCCGTTGAGTGCAAATGGATATTCAAGAAGAAAAGCGGACGCGGATGGTAATGTTACCGTCTATAAAGCACGGCTTTTGCGAAAGGTTTTCGACAAGTTCAAGGTGTTGACTACGATGAGACTTTCTCTCCGTGGCGATGTTTAAGTCCATTCGGATTTTATTAGCAATTGCTTTGCGTTTCATGATTATGAAATATGTCAGATGGATGTCAAGATTGCGTTCCTCAATGGCAACATTGATGAAGAGTTGTATATGATGCAACCCGAAGGTTTTGTCGATCCTAAGGATGCTGATAAAGTGTGCAAACTTCAGCGTTCCATTTATGGACTGAAGCAAGCATCTCGGAGTTGGAACCTTCGTTTTGATCAAGTGATCAAGAGCTTTGGATTTGTTCCAAATTGCTACGAAGCTTGCATCTACAAGAAAGTGAGTGGGAGCTCGGTGACGTTTCTGGTACTATATGTGGATGACATATTGATTATTGGAAATGACATCAACATGCTTAACGATGTGAAGAGTTATTTGAACAAGTGTTTTTCAATGAAAGACCTAGGTGAGGCTGCTTATATATTGGGCATCAAAATCTATAGAGATAGACAAAGACGCCTGATAGCTTTAAGCTAGAGCACATACCTAGACAAAGTTCTGAAAAGGTTCAGAATGGATAAGGCAAAGAAAGGTTCAGTGCCTATGTTGTCAGGTAAGATATTGAGCAAGGCTCGGTCCACCACGGTAAATGATAGGGAAGCTATGAGCAAAGTGCCTTATGCCTCGCCATAGGTTCCATCATGTATGCCATCTTGTGTACTAGACCGGATGTGTCCAATGCTCTTAGTTTAACGAAGATATCAAAGTGATCCAGAGTGGAACATCGACAGCCGTGAAGAACATCCTAAAGTACCTAAATAGGACTAAAGAAATGTTCTTAGTCTATGGGGTGATGAACACTTGTCGTAAAGGTTACGTCGACGCTAGTTTTGACAACCGACAAGGATGATTCCAAATCTCGAGACGGGATACGTTTATATTTTGAATGGAGGAGCTGTGAGATGGAGAAGCTGCAAGCAAAGCGTGATCAGGGATCTACAAAGGAAGCGGAATACATGGTCTGCAGGCGTCAAGTGAAGGAGTTTGGATCGAAACTTCATCATCGAGCTTGGCGTGGTTCCAAGTGCATTGGACCCACTGGAGATATTGTGTGACAACACCGCGCCATAGCACTTGCTAAGGAACCAAGATATCATCCAAAGACCAAGCATATCAACCGCAAGTTTCATATAATCCGAGATTATATTGCGATGGAGATCAAGATTAGCAAAGTACATATAGATCCGAATGTCGCATCCATTGACTAAACCTCTTCCACGTAAAACATGATCAAGACCTCGATTGCCATGGGTGTGAGATTGTTGCCAAATGTAAACTAGATTATTGACTCTAGTGCAAGTGGGAGACTGTTGGAATTATGCCCTAGAGGCAATAATAAAGATGTTATTATTATAATTCTTGTTCATGATAATGTTTATATTCCATGCTAGAATTGTATTAAGCGGAAACTTTAATACTTGTGTGGTTTGTGAACAACACCGTGTCCCTAGTACGCCTCTATGGACTAGCTCATTGATTAATGATGGTTAAGGTTTCCGAACCATGGACATGAGTTGTCAATTGATAATGAGATCATATCATTGGAGAATGATATGATGGATGATTCAAACTAAGCGAAGCAATTAGATCGTATCATCGTGTTCATCTTTGCGAAGCTTTTCCTATGTCAAATATTGTATTCCTTAGACCATGAGATAATGCAACTCCCTGGTACCGGAAGAAATCTTTGAGGTCATCAAACGTCATCCTATGAGAGGGTGATCATAAAGGTGTCTCTCAGGTGATCGGAAAGTATCTGTTGGGTTGTATGTATCGAGATGGGATTTGTCCCTCCCAAGTCGGAGATATATACTTCGGGCCCACTCGGTAATCGATATCAACACCGCTTGCAAGCATGTGGTTAAGGAGTTAATCACAAAGTGATATCGGATTACGGAACGAGTAAAGTACTTGTTGTGAACGAGATTGAACTAGGTATGACGATACCGATGATCGAATCTCGGGCAAGTAAAATATCGCGAGACGAAGGGAATATATATGGGATTGTTTGAATCCTGGCATCGTGGTTCATCCGATATGATCATCGATGAATGTGTGGGAGTCAATATGGGTGCCCAGACCCCGTTGTTGATTATTGATAGAAGATCATGTCTGCATATTCTCGAACTCAGGTCACACACTTAACGTGTCTCGACGCTAGGATAGATTGGATAATTGGTTTATGAATTTTGTTCGAGTCTCGGATGGGATCCGGGACATCACGAGGTTCCGGAGTGGTCCGTAGAATAAGATTCATATAAGGCAAGCAGTTTTGGAGTTCTAATTGTTCCGGTTAATCGGTATTGTACCGAAGCTTCTAGAACCTTCCGAAGGGGACCAACGTGGCCCCACCTTCCGGGAGGGGCATGGGCCTATGAGGGAGTGTCCTGGCCGCTTTGGGCCAGGGGCACAAGGCCCCATAGGGCCCAGCCGATCCTAGAGAGTTTAAATCGTTTAAACTAGAGATAGGGTTTCTAGAAGAGGGGAGAGTCCATGCCCCCCACTCCTTATCCTTTGGGCTTGGGGGAGGGGCTAGGGCTGCGCCCCCCCTCTATATAAAGAGGGGTGGGGGCGCACCAACCCCCCACACCTCTCCTCCAAACCCTAGCCGCCTTGCAAGCTTTCCTCTCTCCCTCCCGACTGTTTGTAGGCGAAGCCCTGCTGCAGAAATTCTCCACCATATACACCACGCCGTCGTGTTGTAGATCCAATCTATCTCTCTACCATACTTGGTGGTCCGAGGAAGGAGGAGACGTCGAGGTGCTGCACGTGTGCATCTCACGGAGGCACCGCCACTTGTGGTGCTAGATCGGATCGGATCGCGAGGAGGAGAAGCGAGTACGACTACATCACCCACGTTCCGCTGTGCGAATCTTCAAGGGTATGAAGATCTAATCCAATCTCTCTCGTTGATTGCATCTCCTAGATTAGATCTTGGCTTCCCTCTGTTCGCATCCGTAGAAAATTTTGATTTACTATGCCGCGAATCCCTTCAAAGGGTATCGAGCTAGATCTATGCGTAGATGTGTTTCACGAGTAGAACGCAACATGGTTGTTGGGCGTTGATGTTTTCTGTTGCAAGCCTCTTGTTTGTGTTCTTCTTATGACGCGATAGTGAGATTGAAGCGGTCCAGGCCAACCTTACGCGACGCCGTCGCGAGACCGCTCGCACTTGACGTGTGGCTTGTTCCACACATGCGGTGGTGGATGTCGGTTTCTCTCACTATAGTTGTCATGGGATTAACACCGAGTTTGGCAACCATAATATCACCGTCGTGCCTTCCGTAGGTAAGAATCGTTCTTAGCATCTACTCCCATAAGCCACGTAAAACATGCAACAACAAAGTAGAGGCGTCTAACTTGTTTTTGCAGAGTGTTCTCTGTGATATGGTATGGCCCAAGATGTGATGTGTATATTGTATGATGATCATGTTTTGTAATGTTTCACGACTTGCATGTCGATGAGTACACAACCGCAGGAGCCATATGGTTGTCTTTATAATTGTGTATGACCCAAGAGTCAACTTCTTATACGCCATGTAATAGCTTTACTTTATCGCTAAGTAGTTAGCAATAGTTGTAGTTGCTATTCATGGTGGAGGCAATCATGGTGGAGTGATGGAGATCATGCCGAACGCACGTGATGGAGATCATTGCGCTAATATTGGCTATACCATGTCACATAAAGTTATATGCATGTGATGTTTATCCTTTTATGTATCTTATTATGCTTAGATCGTGACGGTAGCATTATAAGATGATTCCTCACTTAAAGATCAAGATAAAAATTGTGTTCTCCCCAAGTATGCACCGTTGCGAAAGTTCGTCGTGTCCAAGCATCACGTGATGATCGGGTGCTATAGACTCTACATACAACGGGTGCAAGACAGTTTTGCACACGCGGAAATACTTGGGTCTAGCTTGACGAGCCTAGCATGTACAGACATGGCCTCGGAACACAAGAACCGAAAGGTTAAGCATGAGTCATATGAATGATATGATCGACACTTTGTTGTCCACCATTGAAACCACATCTCTTCTCGTGATGATCGGATTAGGTGTGGTGAATTTGGATCGTGTTCACTAAACAACTTGAGGGATGTTGAATTTAGTGGGAGTTCATCTAGTAATTTGATTAAGTTGAACTATTTATCATGAACATAGTCTAAATTGTACTTGCAAGTACTGTAGATCACATGGCCAAATCCAACTTCAACTTCAACGTTTTTGCTGAGAAGGAAAAGCTTAGAAATAATGGGTCTAACTTCACCAATTGGTTCCGCAATCTAAGAATAATTCTGTCTGGCGGACAAAAGGACTATGTCCTTGGGAAAGCGTTAGGTGACCCCCCCCTGCCAGCGCCGGTGATGAGAAAGATGTCTATCAACAATCGCAAAGATGATTATGGTGTGATTAAGAGCACCATGTTGTTTGCTATGAACCGAACTTCAAAATCGTTTTGAAACCTATCCGGCCCTTTGAGATTCTCGAGAGCTGAAAACCATGTTTCGCACTCAGCCCGTTCGAGAGATATGAGATCTCCGAGAAGTTCTTTAACCGCAAGATGGAGGAAGGAGTTACATTAGTGAGCACGCCATAAAGATGTCGGGCTACACTCAACGTCTTGAGCAACCGGAATGCACGATTCCGGAGGAGCTCAAGATTGATGTGGTTCTACAATCACTCCTCCCAGCTACAAAAGTTTTGTAGTGACTCATAATCGATTGGTTCCACTGATACGATCACCGAGCTCTTCGCAAAGGAAGTGGACATCAAGAAGGATAATCATGTGTTGATGGTCAACAAGCCCTCCTTTAAGAAAGGTAAGGGAGCAAAGAAACCCTTCAAGAAGGGCGGCGGCAAGCGCAATGCCCCTGCTGAGAAGAAGCTCAAGTCTGGTCCTAAGCCCGACACTGAGTGCTTCTATTGCAAGGATAAGGGTCACTGGAAGCGCAACTGTCCGAAGTACTTAGCGGACAAGAAGGCTGGCACCATCAAAGGTATATTTGATATACATGTTATTGATGGTTTACTTACTAGCCCTCGTTGTAGTGCCTGGGTATTTGATACCGGTTCAGTTGCTAATATTTGTAACTCGAAACAGGAGCTACGGAATAGACGGCGGCTTGCGAGGGATGAGGTGACGATGCGCGTTGGCAACGGATCAAGAGTTGATGTGATGGCCGTCGGCACGATCTCCTTAGTTTTACCTTCGGGATTAGTTTTAAACCTTAATAAGTGTCATCAAACGTCATCCTATGAGAGGGTGATCATAAAGGTGTCTCTCAGGTGATCGGAAAGTATCTGTTGGGTTGTATGTATCGAGATGGAATTTGTCCCTCCCAAGTCGGAGAGATATACTTCGGGCCCACTCGGTAATCGATATCAACACCTCTTGCAAGCATGTGGTTAAGGAGTTAATCACAAAGTGATATCGGATTACGGAACGAGTAAAGTACTTCTTAGCGTGAGCGAGATTGAACTAGGTATGACTACCGACGATCGAATCTCGGGCAAGTAAAATATCGTGAGACGAAGGGAATATATATGGGATTGTTTGAATCCGCATCGTGGTTCATCCGATATGATCATCGATGAATGTGTGGGAGTCAATATGGGTGCCTGCACCCACTGTTGATTATTGATAGAAGATCATGTCGCATATTCTCGAACCCGCAGGTCACACACTTAACGTGTCTCGACGCGAGGATAGATTGGATAATTGGTTTATGATTTTTGTTGAGTCTCGGATGGGATCTGGACATCACGAGAGGTTCCGAGTGGTCCGGAGAATAAGATTCATATAAAGGGCAAGGCAGTTTTGGAGTTCTGAATTGTTCCGTTAATCGGTATTGTCTGAAGCTTCTAGAACCTTCCAGAAGGGGACCAACGTGGCCCCACCTTCCGGGAGGGGGCATGGGCCTATGAGGGAGTGTCCTGGCCGCTTTGGGCCAGGGGCACAAGGCCCCATAGGGCCCAGCCGATCCTAGAGAGTTTAAATCGTTTAAACTAGAGATAGGGTTTCTAGAAGAGGGGAGAGTCCATGCCCCCCACTCCTTATCCTTTGGGATTGGGGGAGGGGCTAGGGCTGCGCCCCCCCTCTATATAAAGAGGGGTGGGGGCGCACCAACCCCCCACACCTCTCCTCCAAACCCTAGCCGCC
Source organism: Avena longiglumis (assembly GCA_030063025.1). Taxonomy (NCBI): domain Eukaryota; kingdom Viridiplantae; phylum Streptophyta; class Magnoliopsida; order Poales; family Poaceae; genus Avena; species Avena longiglumis. Next base: position 484,982,935 of record CP125974.1, read on the forward strand.
TTGCTAGCTTTCCTCTCTCCCTCCCGACTGTTTGTAGGCGAAGCCCTGCTGCAGAAATTCTCCACCATATACACCACGCCGTCGTGTTGTAGATCCAATCTATCTCTCCACCATACTTGTTGGTCCGAGGAAGGAGGAGACGTCGAGGTGCTGCACGTGTGTATCTCACGAAGGCACCGCCACTTGTGGTGCTAGATCGGATCGGATCGCGAGGAGGAGAAGCGAGTACGACTACATCACCCACGTTCCGACGAACGTTCATCAGGCGAATCTTCAAGGGTATGAAGATCTAATCCAATCTCTCTCGTTGATTGCATCTCCTAGATTAGATCTTGGCTTTCCCTCTGTTCGCATCCGTAGAAAATTTTGATTTACTATGCCGCGAAACCCTTCAACTCTTCCGTAGTTGGATTAAATCCGTCCATGCCGGAATCTTCGATGCGACGGCTCATCTACCCGTGTCAGCTAGAACGTCGTAGGCTTAGGTCAGCGACGCCTCGTAACTCACACATGCAGAGAACACAATCATATCCAATTTTCCTGTACGAGCGATACGAACCGTTGGCGGCGGCGGTTGGAGACGTGGCGAAATTACCGCGCACGTTCACGAACACGTCGTCTACGCGGCAACCGTCCGATTAGCTGCATGAATCTTGACGCAGAGTATGATAAATAGTAACCATGGGACACTTTCCACTTTTTACCTCATTCCTCTCGCGTCATCGTCTTCTTCCTCCAGCCGCACGCCTCCTCGAGCTCTCCGCGAGAAACCTCGAAAACCCTAGCTTCCACCAGTGTCAGTCGCATCCTTCCAACACTCCATGGCCAGCAGCAGCTTCTCCCCGTCGATGGCGGCGTCGAGCGAAGCCGCGGCGAAGCCGGCGAGCGCCGTCGTCGTGCCCCCAGAAGGCCTGGTCATCCCCGCATCGGCGGTGATCGAAACCACCGGCGGCGACCATAATCTGGCGGCGCTAGAGCCACTAGAAGAAGAGCCAGACTCGCACAAGGGTGACTGGCGTGGCTCGGACATCATCGACAGTGACATCAAAGAGATGGTCACCGAAGGCTACCTCCCCGCGACGGAGGGGCTTGCCTAGCGGGCGGCGCCGGCCGGCGAGGTGACACCTTCTACCCAAGCCGTAGAAAAGGTGTACCTCAAGGCTCAGCTGGTACGCGGCATTTCCTTGCCCATCTCCCACTTCTTTCTCTCTGTCTTGAACTACTACCATGTCCAACCCCATAACCTCTCCCCCAATAGCATCTTAGTGCTTAGCAACTTCGCGGCACTTTGCGAGGGTTGCCTAGGGATAAGGCCTAGGTTAGATTTGTTGGTGTACTTCTTAACTATCAAACGTGAAGCCGGACATAGTAAGGAGGAGCTTAGGAACTGCGGCACCATAAGCTTCAAGATTCGACCTGGCCGGCGGTTCCCCGACATCGTCGGCCACGAGTCCTGCAAAAACTGGCAGCGGACGTACTTCTACGGCCCCGACATTCCTTTGGCGGGCCGAGAAGTAACGTACCCGGACTTCGCGGATGGAGCCGCCGTTGAAGTTTCCACATGGAGATCCCATGCCTCCCTCCCCTCCGACCTCAACGCTTCTCGCGCAATAAGGCGGATCGAATGGTTCGTAGACACGGGTTTGACCGGCTTGGACCTAGCCATGTGCTGGTTCATCAGGCGAATCCAACCTCTGCAGCACCACATGAAATTCATGCACGAGTATACCAGTGATCGAAGGGATACCCTCCGGATCTCCGTGGATAACTTCTCGAGAGACTCCGTCAAGCTCCGCCTGAAGGACATCGTCAAGGTGAAGGATAAGAAGCGTGGCTTCACCATCACCTACGACATGTTCGTAGACGGCAAGTGCCCAAAGGTAGATATATATTTTCCGTGTACGACATATGCTCCAGTTTCTCTGTCTTTCCAACACCATTTTATCTAACACGGTGATTTCTTACTTAACAGCTTAGCGATCTAGATGAGTACAACCTGGCTGCCCAAATCTATGATCCAAAGCTGAAGGAAGTCACAGTCATGTCCGACGACGATGTCCCTTTGGCGCGAAAGCGGAAGAGCTCCACCTCTGACGCTGCCGACGGAGGCAAGAAGAAGAAGACGGAGGGTGGAGCCTCCAAAAAGACTACCGCCGCCCTGGAGGCGGAAAAGAGAAAATCCACCGGGATTTTCGCCAAAGCGCCCCCCTAGTGTAAGCTTCTCATTCTCCGACATTGTCTATCTGTCTATTTTGTTCTGTTCCTGTACTTATGCATTTTGCACGTTTTAGGAAGAAAGCCACGACCAGCCTCAAGAAGACCTCCAAAACTTTGGGGGCCTCTAGAAATATCAAGGATATGCTGCATCGCGATGCCTCCTCCATTATTGCCCCTGCTACTCCTGTCGTCAAGCCTTCCTCTGCCCCGACAAGCTCTCAATCCCAGGAGGCACCAGGCCCTTCCGCCATGGAAGTGGATTCTGGTGCCTATACCGAACTCGCTGTTGTCGGCGAGCAGGCGACGCAGGAGAGCACTGCTCTACAAATGGCTGAAGCTCCGGCTAAGTATGCCATCGGTAGCGGCAAGGCGGTAGTGGGAGCTGGTACCTCTGCCGAAGGCGGCACCCCCGCTCCCCAGAAGCCCTTCGAGTTCCCAAAGATAGTTTACCCGACGGTCACGCCGAGTAACACAACTCTGGTTCCTGGAGGAGTGCCATCGTCTCCGACATGCGGTATTGAGGAGCTTCTCCGACAAGCGGATATCTTGCGAGGAAATAGCATCTCCTTTGGCAAGCTGCTAGCCGAGAGTGCTACAAACCACAAGATTATTGCACTTGTAAGTTTTACTTTGCCTTTTGCATTTCATACGAGTATCCCCACTGTAGCCCCCGAGGATGTCAATGGAAAACCATAGGTTTTGCATCTATATGCTCTAAGAGTGACTAAGTTAGAAATAACTCTCACTGTAGCCCCCAAGCATTTAGATGGAAGAAACTATTACGACTAGATGTTTTAAGAGTAGCATACACAGTGTTTATAATTTTCAATACTGTAGCCCCCAAGCTTCTAGTTGTAACTGAATGAGTTCCGACTAGATGCTTAAAGAAAAACTAAGCATTTTCCGAGTTAAAACTTTATACTGTAGCCCCCAAGATTCTGATCGAGAACTGAAGTAGCTCCGACTAGATGCTTAAAGAAAAGCTAAACATATTGCTAAGTTAAAAAAAACTCTCGTTGTAGCCCCCGAGCGTTTAGGTGGAAAAATTCCGACTAGATGCTCCAAGTAGACTTAAACAACGGTTTAACTTTTTTCCTTTGTTCCATAGAATGAGAATGCTCGGAGGGGCATGGCCAATGATAAGTACTAGAAGATGCGCGCAGATCTTGAAGCCGAAAAGGGTAAAACTGCCATCTTGAAGGAACATATCATCAAAAACAAGAGTCTGATTTTTCTTTTTTTTGCCCATTCCGTCTTGGTTTTATGCCTTCATTCTCCGAGTACTCACTGTGTACTTTGTTTTCTCTGACTTTGCAGAACATGTCGCTAAGGCCAAGGATATTGTCGAGCAGTCCAAGCACATCCAGCAGCTGGACAGCGAGAACAGAATCCTTAAGAAGGAGAGGGAAGAGATGCTGAAGATGCACGAGGATTCCATGAAAGCCCTGCAAGATTCCACCTCCGCGGAAATCAATCGCTTGAAGGAGGAGCTTGCGATCTTAAAAGATCAGAAGCAAGCTGCTGATGAGCAAAACCAACGCCACAGCGAGGCGTTTAAGCTCCTACAACAAGAGAAGGAATCCTAGGCGGACACCCTCTGGCAGGCCAAGGCCAGCATCTTCAGTAAGTTTCCTCCGCCTTGTATTTCTGTAGTCTGGATACTTAGAATTTATTGAACTCATGCGCTCATTGTCGGAATTTTCAGCTCCTATGGGTTTAACCCGCTCGCCTCCTTCGGACAAGGAATGCATGGTTCTTGCCGGCAACTTTATCAACACCGCCATCACCCAAGCCAAGGAGATCGCCAAGCCCCTTCAGATATACATCAAGGCCTCGGACTCCATGACGAAGTACTCGAAGATTCTGCGCCGAGCCCCCGAGCGTGTTACGAGCTGGAAAGCTTCATGTGCACGGGCTGGCGCAAGGATGTCGCTCTCAATGGTTAAGGCACACTACGAAGGTTCCGACATTGGCACGGTGACCTCTGGTATCCCCAACGTTGACGATGACGGCAAAGAGATTGATCATGAAGCCATCTTATCATCACTCGCGGGTTATGACACTAGAGTTGCCGAGTTGGTGGACATCGATGTCTTCGTGCCCATGAACACCATCGACAACCAAGATTCCTCCGAGTCTCATCATAGCGCTGACGTTGAGGGTGATTCTCCGGCTGGGGATGATGCTGCTTCCAAGTCTCCTGCGCCCAAAGAGTGAAAAACACTATGTAATATTTGTTTCGCCTTTGGTGTATGCGCGGGAAAAACTTGATGATGTAACTTAAGGCGGAAAACAATGGTTGTAATTTCCTGCTACTTAAGAACTTAGTTCCCAGCATGTATATATTTTTTAAGCAAGTGCTGGCTTATCCATTACTTTGGTTTTTATGCTTGACTTTTCGTGAGTCGGAAGACTCGTTGTCGGAACCATGCGCTTAGGTGATGATGCCCAATGGCACCGTCAATAACCTAAGCACAAAATCGCCGACAATAAGTGTCGAAAGTCACTACTCCAGAATCCACATAAAAACGACAAAGAACGTGTAGACCAGAAAAGTTAAGCTAATGCCCGTAGGCGGAATTTTCACAAGTGCAAACGCAAAGCTTGTGCATAAAGGTTTTACATGATCCAAAAATGAACACTAAAGGAGGTAAAACACTCAGAAATATGAGTGAACCAAAGAGCTTTATTTCATTGATCATATAAGAGATACACAATTAGATAAAAAATGCTAAGTGTAAAAAGGACATAGATGTGCTATATTCCATGGCCGATCAAGCTCCGGGTAGTCATCATCCGGGTCACGTCGCTTACGCTTATGATCCTCCTTGGGTCTATCCTTTAGTTCACGATTGTTAACAAGGTAGTAAGAACCATTGAGCAGCACCTTGCTTATGATGAACAGTTCTTCCCATGGCGGGGATAATTTGTGTGACTTCCTCTGCTTAAGTCGGAGCACTAAATCCCCCTCTTTAAATGAGCGATGCTGAACGCGGCGACTATGGTAGCTGCGTAGCTTCTGCTGGTAGATGGCGGATCTTTGGCATGCCAAAACGCGCTCCTCCTTGAGAAGGTGCACATCCAGGCGTCTGGATTCTTCAGCGTCATCTTCGTCGTAGGCGGCAACTCTTGGTGCATCGTGAAGGATGTTGGAAGGCAGGATGGCTTCTGCTCCATATACCATGAAATAAGGGGTGTAGCCGGTGGATCTGTTGGGTGTAGTTCGTAAACTCCACATCACAGATGGCAATTCTTACGCCCAGGCTCTAGCTGCTCTATGTAGCGGTGCCTCAAGACGTGGCTCGATTCCCTGCAGAATTAATCCATTGGCCCGCTCAACCTAACCATTGGATTGTGGGTGTGCCACAGATGCAAGGTCAAGTCGGATGCCTTTCTCCTAGCAATATGCCTCCACTTCTCCGAGTGATAAATTGTTGCCGTTGTCGGTGATAATGCTATGTGGAGACCAAATCTCACCACTAGATCCCGGACAAACCTGAGGGCAGTTGCCCCATCAAGCTTTCTAATGGGTTTAGCTTCTATCCATCTAGTGAATTTGTCAACTGCTACAAGCAGATGCGTAAACCCACAAGGTGTTGTCTGTAACGGTCCCACCATGTCTAGCCCCCAGACTGCAAACGGCCAAGTTATTGGTATTGTTTATAGTTCTTCAGCAGGAACATGTGGTTGTCGGGCATAATACTGGCATCCCATGCATGTCTCAACCAGCTTGTCGGCGTCCGCCTTCGCGGTTAGCCAGTAGAATCCTTGCCGGAAGGCTTTCGCGACCAACGACTGAGGAACGGCGTGGTGCCCGCAATCTCCGAGATGGATTTCGCGTAGGATTTCCATACCTTCTAGCTGGGAAACACACTTTAGGTATACACCAGTGGTGCTCCTTTTGTAGAGTTTCCCATTGATTATGGTATAACCCTTTGCTCGTCGTACTATTTGCCGTCTTTCAACTTCGTCGTCGGGCAAAATTCCGTGTTCGAGATATTCCATGAACGGTTTTGTCCAAGCCGGAGGGACTTTAGTCACCATATGGATGAAAGAGTCAGCTCTATCCGGATTGTCGATGTCGGATCCCTTCACGGATGGTGTGCGCAGGTGCTTTAGGAAAACTCCTGGCGGAATTCGCTTGCGCCCTGATCCTAGCTTAGATAGCAGATCAACCGCCTCGTTTTGCTCCCTAGGCACATACTTGACTTCGTAGCCCAAGAAGCTCTTGGCTATCTCGTCCACTTCGTCTCGATATGCCGCCATCATAAGGTTCCGCGCATTCCAGGTGCCAGCCACCTGCTGGGCAACCAAGTCAGAATCTCCACAAAAAACTATGCGCTTGATGCCAATATCCTTGGCTACACGTAGTCCGTGAATGAGTGCTTCATACTCCGCCATGTTGTTTGTAGCCTCGAAGTGGATCTGCATAATGTAGTGTAGTTTGTCTCCTGTTGGTGACTGTAGCAATACACCAGCCCCCGAGCCGTTGAGCAGCTTTGATCCATAAAAGTGCATCACCCAGTACTCTGGTTCTGGCAACGGAGTAGCATCTGGCATCTCCGTCCAATCTGCAACAAAATCCGCCAAGGCTTGTGACTTGATAGCGTCGCGTCTCTTGTAGGTGATCTCGAAGGCGACAAGTTCGATGCCCCACTTCGCGACCCTTCCTGTGGCATCGCTGTTGTTGATGATGTCGGACAATGGGGTTTTGCTCACCACTATGATTGGGTGCTCCTGAAAGTAATGCCTCAGCTTCCGAGAAGCAAGGAATACTCCATAAGCTATCTTTTGGTAGTGCGGGTAACGTTGCTTGGACTCCGTCAAGACCTCGCTTACATAGTAAACTGGTCGTTGAACTCCGTGCTCATAGCCTGGTTCCTTCCTCTCTACCACGACGACGATGCTGATAACCCGTTTGGTTGCCGCCATGTAGATTAACAGGGGCTCTCCAGGCTCGGGTGCTGCAAGGATGGGCGCTGAGGAAAGAATCTCCTTGAGCCGATTCAATGCTGCATCTGCTTCGTCCGTCCACGTGAATTTGTCCGCCTTATTCAGCAACTTGTACAGCGGTAGAGCCTTCTCTCCAAGTTGGCTGACGAACCGACTAACTGCTGCAACATAACCTATTAGTCGTTGAATGTCCTTTAGGCATGTCAGACGGTTTATGTTCAAAATGGCCTTGATTTTCTCCGGGTTGAGCTCGATTCCACGCTGGGAAACGATGAAGCCCAACAATTTGCCGGCTGGAACCCCGAAGACGCACTTCTTAGGGTTAAGCATCATGTTGTATTTCCGGAGATTATCAAAGGTTTCTTTTAAGTCGGAGATTAAGTCGTTTGACTTTTTGGACATCACCGCAATGTCGTCCACATAGGCGTGAACGTTTCGACCAATTTGGTTGTGAAGTCAACGTTGCATTGTCCGTTGGTAGGTAGCACCTGGGTTTTTTAGCCCAAAGGACACCGTGACATAGCAAAACGTGCTGTATGGGGTAGTGAACAAAGTGGCCAATTGGTCCGACTTCCTCATCTTGATCTGGTGGTATCCTGAGTATGCATCGAGAAAACACAGAAGTTCCGAGCCAGCCGTCGAGTCAATGACTTGGTCAATGCGGGGCAAAGCAAACGGATCTTTGGGACATGCTTTGTTCAAGCCGGTGTAATCAAAGCACATTCTTAATTCATTGGTTCCCTTTTTGGGGACAAGTACAGGATTGGCCACCCATTGGGTGTGAAGGACTTCTCGGATAAATCTAGCCTTAAGTAACCTAGCTATCTCTTTGCCAATGGCACGTCTCTTCTCATCTCCAAAGCGTCGTAGAGGTTGTTTCACTGGTTTGCATTTTGGGTCAATGTTTAAGCTATGCTCGGCAAGTTCCCTAGGTACACCTTTCATGTCGGAAGGTTGCCAGGCAAAGATGTCCCTGTTCTCATGGAGGAACTCGACGAGCGCGCTTTCCTATTTGGGATCCAGGTTCGTCCCAATGGCGGTGACCTTGGAGGCATCGCCTACCACAAGTTCCACCGGCTTGGTCTCGATGGCGGCCTTGAACGCAGGAGCGGAGTCGGAGATCTGTTTCTTCGACGCGGGCATCTCTGAGTCATTGACCTTGCTTTGGATCTCTTTGAATTCTTTGTTGTAGAGGACAGCTTCTGCAACGCCTGCTTCTTTGATCTCGCAATCCCTTGCCTTGGTAAAGCTTCCGGATACGGTGATGATGCCGTTTGGTCCGGGTATCTTGAGTTTGTTGTCGACGAAGCATGGAGTCACATCCCAAGATTTCCCAAATCTTGTAATGTGAAAATAAATGAATAAAATAAAACTTTGTTTGATTTTCAGGGCCAGAAGGAACTTTTTAAATTCAATTGGAACTTCAAACCCATTTGAATTAAATAAAATCCTAAAAGGATTTAAAAAGATAAACATTTTAGATAAAGGAAAATAAAATATTTTAGTATTACTATTTTGGATCTATAAAATAAAAGGATTTGGTTTTCAATTAAAATAAAAGTTTTATAAGTAAAGATTGTTCTATAAAGTTCAAGTAAACCTTGGCCAAACATTTGAACTAAAACATCTTTGTTTTGAATAAAAATAGCAAAAGATTGATTTAAATAAATTAATAGGGATTTAATATCCAACTTTGTTTAAATAAAAGGTTTTACCAATTTAATTGAAACATCAAAACTTATTAAATTATTTAAAATAAGTTTTCCAAATATTTGATATTCACAAATAAAACCTACTAAAAGTGTTTTGGCTTTATTTTAGATTTCAAAATAAATATTCCAATAAAACAAGTCCTATTTAATTAAATAATGAAAGCCTATTATATCAAATTAAAATGGACCCCAAAATCAAATGTTATCTTGTTTAAATAAGTTTCCAAATATTCTATGTTACCTAAAATAAAATCTACTGTTTGGTTTGGAAAGCATTTGGAATTCAAATGAGGATTTTTATTAAATAAAACAAACCCTTTTTATTAATAAATCATGGATCATTTTATTTAAAAAATGAAACCTAAAATGATTTCAAATATTATTTTATTTTCAGAATTTTGGATTTGGTTCATGTTACTAAAACAGAACTAATTTCAATATTACAAAGTGTGAGTGTTGTTTTGAATTTATTTGAACCATGTTTGTTTGATAAAGATTTCAAAACAGAAATTCAGAAATAGAAAAGAAAAGGATATAGAATAAAAAAAAATGGAAATGCACCTGACCCAGCCCAGCAGCCCAATAGGCCCAGCACCAGCCCAGTTCATCACCCTGCAAGAAAACGGTTCACACCCACTAACAGACCCGCGCAGAGTATGACAGGTGGACCTCCTCCTCGTTTTTCTTTCCCCACTGACAGGTAGACCCACCTCCACTGTTCTTCCTCCCCACCCGCGCGACCCTTTCTCCCTCCTTCGACACTGCTCCTGCCGATGATCTCGCGGCCTTAATTCGCCTTAACTCGACCACCGTTACCAGCTTTGATCACGCAGGTTGAAACGCCCAAGCCTCCTCTATATTTTCCCCCTGACACCCCGCGCTGGCACACCTTAGACCACCCCAATTTCCTCCTCGAGCTCCTCTGTTCCGACCGCCGTCTCCGGTCAATTCAGGCCAGTACACGCCACCTTCCACCTTTCCGGGCACCCTAGCAACTTCCCCACTCCCAGACACACCTCCCAGCTCTTTTAGTTCGACCGCGGACGCCCCGGAGCATCGACTACGACAAGCTCCCGACGCCGCCGTGTTTGTCTTTTTCTCCGGCGACTCCCTCGGTAATGATTCTGACCGCCCCTCTTCGTTTCGATGATGCGCCTAAGACCAATGACTTCATCCGCAACTAATGCCATCATTCTCGTGTCCTAGCTTTCATAGAAGGCCACCTCCACATCGACAAGTGAGCAATTGTCTGTCTTCAACTCCGGCGAGCCCCACAGGTAGATTCCGACCGTCCCGCATCTTCTCCTTCACGCAAACATCTTTGACTTGACCTTGTGCAGCTAACCAAGTCCTCCGTTTGTCTATTCGTGACCTGTAGCACCGTCCTCAACCTCGACCGCATACAACAGCCGCCAGACCTAACTCCGGTGAGCAATTGTCGCAGTACCTGAGCGCCCCTTGTCAAGCCAACAGCACGACGAGCGTCACCACGACCCTGCGATCACGGTGAGCATCCTCCCCTCTCTTCTAGCTTCCTGTTTCACCAGCCATCGCCGCCTCGCCGCCGCCACTAGCCGTCGTCGCCACCACTTTAGGTCGAGCTCAGAACTGCTCGATCTCGATCCACGGCTAGGATAGAGTCACTTATCGAAGGGGTATGGAAGCATCTGCGTCGTGGGATTTGCTTTAGATCCAGTGGCTCACGTGGCTCGATCCCAGCGAACCGATTTAATTGGATTAAGACACGTGTCTCTGCTGGTTGGATTTAAAACAGAATTGATCTAATTGATGTTCAATTTTGTAAATTCCATAACTTTGGATTCACACGTCCAAAAATTATAAATTTTATGTCGTTGGATTCAGGAGAACAAGCCCTAGCCAACCATGGCTTTAGTTTCGAAAATAGTATATGTTAACTTGTTTGAAATTGCAGATCCTTTTGTGAGCTTGTTTAGAGTAGAAAAATTGTTTAAAATTGATTTTAAGATTAAAACCTTTGCAAAATGGATTTATGTGACCATACTGACCCTAGGAACAAACCCTTGGTGTTAAAAATGATTTTGGTAAAATATAGGTTGAATTATTTAACTTAGCCATTTTCTAGCCAAATAAACTCATTGATTTTATTATGGAAATGTTTTTGCAAGGAAAACTTTGGGGAAAATGTTTTGGACCAAACTTACTGACCCAAAACACCAAGCCTTGCCAAGGGCAACTCACTTGGTGAAAAACATAAAGTTTTGCTTTGATAAGAATAATTTTCACCACATAAAATGATGAATGAATTTTAAAATGGTCTTGAGATAAAACCCATTTGCAAATGACTTTGCCATTTTGGTAAATGACCAATTTGGACTTTACAAAGTTATAAACCTAGTGGAGACCATCCTTGCAATAGAACCATCCTTTGTATACTTATGCATGACTTATAGTCCATTACTTGTGTGTGTGGAATGTTGTTTGAATAAATGGTTTGGAATGCTAGTTGATACTATGCTTGTTTGATTGATTGTAGTGAAATTAGCAAAGTGTAAGACTAGCAAGATCAAGGAGATAACCCTCATTCCCTACCAAAAAGGCAAGTTACACTATCATACAAATGCCCTACTATTTTTCATTATACTTAGTGGATTATGAAAACATGCATGAAAAGATTTCTTTATACTTATGCTATGCTAAATCCTAATAGGATTCCCTATACACTCCTTAGTAAAAATAATGAAGTTGTACATGCTTAGCCATGCTTTATTTTGACAAGAGATACATGTTGGGATTTTACAAAGGATTGAGAAAAGGACTTGTGTTTTACATAATAAAACAAGGACTCAATGAACCACCTAGGTGGTGGATACTTTAATTTTGGAGAAGGTGGCAACAAAAGAAACCATGTCTATGGAAATCACTTTGTGTTGTGCTCCAAAAGAAAACCACCTAGGAAACTTAGAGATTGAACATGTTTCTCCAATTGTGGCTTTCGTGTGTAACCACATGCTATTATGGCTCTGGCTTAGTCAACTACATTAGGAAGACCCATACATTGTCTTTAGTTACCGGACATGGGGATCTGGAATGCTTCATGGGGGCTGAAGGCAAGCTAGCAATGATGTATGGGAGGACCTTTTGGAAAGACTTCACACACTCTCGGTCTGTAGACTCCATCTTGGTGAGCACTAATCCAGTAGGCCACTGGTGGCAACAAGATGGGATTGTGTCTTGTGGGTAAAGTGTACTCCTTCTGCAGAAGTTAATAAAATCTAAGTACTTAGCCGTGTCCCCGGTTATGGACAATACTGAGCAACTAAAGTTTGAACTATGGGAGATCTCGACGTTCCAACTTATAATATAAAAACTTGATGCACTTGGGGGTACCAAGGAATTCAAAGAGATTTGTTAAGCTTGTTGCACTTGGGATTACCAAGGTGCTCAAGAGCATGATGTACTTGGGGTTACCAAGGAACTCATGAGTTTTGATAAAACTTGTTGCACTTGGGGTTACCAAGGTGCTCAAGGAATTTTGACAAGGACTTGAACACTTGAGTTTCTACCAAGGAGTTCAAGGGATTCTTGGAAAAGAGATTTAACAAAGGACTTAAAACCCTTTTTGAAAAGATAGGATAAAATATTGCTTTATGCAAATAATCCTTAAACTCTACTTAGCCAAATATGCATATAATGATAGGATCCACTCATATTATACATAAAAGTGAAGCTTGCCAATACAATTCAAAATGTATTGACCCTTGTGGCTGTAACTTGTAATGTTGCAGGATGATTGTTTTAAAATGAAGATTGTTTGATTGACTAGGACTACAAAGTCTACAACCAACATCTGCCTGTGGCACTTTGAAGAATGAAGGACCCATGACTATAGTTATTCCGCTGCAATGTATTATATTAGCCAAATGAGCTATGTTTGATGTAATAAACTTATGTTATTCCTGGTTATAAATTTATATTATGACCTTTGTATCTTGATATTACATATTAACTGTGTATGCTAGCTAATGATCCAGGGACTAGCATTGTAAAACACAGGAGGAATCCACCTTATCAGGTTGGGACCTCTACACATGGCTTGGCCATGAACGTGTGGAATATGTCGCAGTCGAATATGACGTGGTACACGCTTTTGAAGGGGACCACCTCGAAGGTCATGCGTTCTTGACGGTAATTATTAACATCGCCAAAGGCAACCTGAAGTGTAATGCACCTAAGGGACCGAGCCTCCCGACCAGGAACTACGCCGTGGAAGATGGTGTTGGTCCGCCTTAGGTTTTCCTCCGTCAAGTTCATCTTTTGCAGTGTATCCAGGTACACGATGTTGATGTTGCTTCCACTATCCACCATACACTTGGGGAACTCCACACCGTCAATCAAGGGGTTGATGACCATGGCGTACTGGTTCTCCGTGGGTATAAGGTCTGGGTGGTCCGTCCTGTCCCAAGTTATTGGAACCTCCGACCAACACAGGTACTAGGGGACTAGGGGAGAGTAGCCATCAGGATCCTCAGGGAGGTCTTCTGTTGTCGGACGGTGGGGGTGCCAAGGAAAGTGTGGTAGATTGGGGCCTTCTTTGCGAAGGGGTTCTTGCCCTTGTCGTCGCCCTTGGCGGCGTGTTTGGGGTCAACGTCCTCGTCCATGTCACTTGAATCCTTGGACTCCTCCTCCTTCTTCTTCCCCTTTCCCTTGCCTTGCGGTCTGTTCTTCCGACTTTGCTTGTAGCCGGACTCCGGGTCTTCCTTGAGGTCGTTGACGAACTTGCAGTGTCGATTGGTATGGGTGGCTTTGCCGTTGACGTCGAGGTGTACGAGGCATGGCATATCGCGGTACTCCTCGTAGGTTTGGGGAACGCGGAGCGGCGCCGAGGTGGTTTCACTTCCTCGTTGCTACCCACTACCAGCTCCCCTTCCTCGGCCACGTTTTCCGCCCTCTCCTCGTCCTGCAAAAGTCATAGCGACCATGTCGGTAGATTGCTTTTCTTTTGGAGCGGTCTTCCGCTTTGTACTGCTATTTCTCTGAGCTTGAGTTGGAACGGCCGTTGCCGGCAAGGAGCCACGAGCATCGTCGTCGGCAGCTGCGAACTCACTAGCCAACTGAATCATCTGGTTCAAGTAGAGCTGGTGATTGTCCTGCAAGCGCTTCAGCTTATGTCGGAGCAACGTGCCCCTTTCCAACCCATCGATGAAGGCGGCCATGGCGGTCGGCGTGCACTCTGGCGAGAATTCTTCATGTCCGATAGCAGAGAGGTAGGCGCGAGATGTCTCGTCTTTCTCTTGCACGCACGTAGATCGCCCACGGTGCGAGGGCGCTTGTATGTACCCTCAAAGTTCTTGGTGAATGCTTCTTGCATGTCCAGCCAGTTGTAGATAGATTTTTCCGGCAAGTCGTCGATCCATTGACGGGCCGTGCCTGCCAACATTAACGGGAGGTACTTGACGGCGACGTTGGGGTTGCCTCTGGCAATCTCCACCGCGTTGTCATAGTCATGCAACCATGTGGCTGGCTTGGCGGTGCCGTCATAGGGCTTGATGGTCTTGTCAATCCGAAAACCTTTGGGGTAAGTTGCGGACAGTATTGCAGGTCCAAAGCAACGTGGTCCAATGTATGGTCCTTCCCGGGCCTCGTGGATCTTATCGATCCGCGAACACGCATCGTATGGCTCCGGGTTCTTATTCTTGTCAACAGGGTATGGGCTGCGTGAACGACGCGAGCCTCCTCCGCCATGGTGACTGCTTGGTGGTGACGGAGGCGGAGGTGGCGGTGGGTCAGCCTTCTTGCTGTTACCCTCTTGCTTCAGCGGGGGAATATCCGTACGATGGTGAGCTTTGTAATCTTCGCAATGTCGGGGAGATCGGGGCGGTGGCGACGGGTGACGAGGTCAGGCCTTTTCTCCATGGTCAGAGGATATGGGGATGTCATCCTTCCTGTTACGTGCATCCCTCCGTCTTCGTTCTGATGAACCCGTCTGGGACCCGACATCAAGAGGAGATCTGTCCCTTGGTGGTTTGTACTGGCTAGACTGGCAGAGCGCTGGGTTAGACTCAAGCCTCTAAGAGGTGGCCTTTTCATGCTGCTTCACCGCCTTGGCCACTAGGTCATAGACCTGTTCCACTGCCTCAGGCGATCTATCCTGCTCCAGAAGGGTCTTGGCGACGGCGAGGTTAAGGAGTGGGGTGGGCATCACCTGCTTGCCTTCACTGTCAATGTACGGCTTGGCCTATGCCGGCTTGGAGGGAGACCATCCTAGGTTGCGTCGTACGCCAGGATCGTTGATGACGCGAGCCGGAGCCTTCTTAGCCTTCTGCTGCTGTAGCAGAGCCTTGTACTCGGACTCCATTGCTCTAGCTTTTTCTATGGACTTCAGCGCGTTGACCAGATCTCGATCTAGCTTAGCGCCTTGCTCCGTGATGGATTGCTCCTCCTACAGCAGCTACTGGCGCTTCTCATCAAGCTGGGTCACGTTCCGGATATGAGCAACGGTCAGTGGCTCGACGAGGAGATTGTCGTACATCACTCTATCAGCTGGAGTAACTTGGGCTGCTGCAGACGTAGATGCTGGAGGCGGCAAGTTTGTGGTGTTGTTGTTGTTGCTCGGGCCGGTGCCGAGTTCCTGCAACTGCTACACTGGGTTAGGCGGAGGAGGCATGACTTTTGCGCGATCATCGTCAGCAGCAATAAGTGACCCCTTCCCCTTTTCCAGCACCGTAGGCGGAGCTTGTCCGGGTTGATCTTCATCCATCGCCGTCCCAATGGTGACGAACACCCCTCGGGACGTGACGACGTTGTTGGCCTTCTCGTCGCGCGAGTACTCCTCCATCTCCTGCATGGCGGAGTCTAGCTCTTCTGGGCTGAAGTCTATCTCCTCTGAATCTGCACTGAAGTCAGCATAAAGCGCGTCAATGACAGAGTCGGAGGGTGCCAGGACTTCCTCGATGACGGGCGGTGGAGGTGCAACGGGCTCGACGATGACTGGAGGTGGTGGTGCTGCTATGACGATGGCGGCGGGAGGCGGTGGCGGCGGCTGCTGAGCCGGAGGTTCTCCGTCTCTGAGCGCGAGCTCCATCTGGGCTGCCGCGTCGGTAGGCGTGGTGATGACGTGCTCACCATCTCTTGAGGTAAGGCATCCTGTTGCTGCTGCCGTCTTAAAGAATGTCGGAGGCGTGTCGCGGTCGGTCCTTCCACGGCAGTGATACAAAGCGTTATCATCGGGTAGTGGGCTAGATCGGCTCGTATCTGAGCCACCGGCGTAATGTCAGGGGTTTTCGCCCTCTCTCGAATGCGCCGGACCAAAGATGGTAACCACGCCGACGAACTTGGATCTCTGTCGAGCCTTACAGACGACGGCGGATTTGCAGTGATCTTCCACCTTTATATCCTGCACAGGGGTGGTTTGGGTGGGCCTTGAATTTTTCCGATCTTTGTCGGCAAACTCCGAAGAGAGATCCGACATTGATCCTTCCGCGAACGTATCCTGCCCATAGGCGGTTCGTGCGGGTCTTGATGCTTTCCGATCTTTGCCGGCAAACTCCGAAGAGAGATCCGACATCGATCCTTCCATGAACGGATCCTGCCCGTAGGCGGTCCGTGCGGGTCTTGATGCTCCTCCGACTCCTAGGGAACTAGTGCCCGAGTCGGTTTCGCTGATGAAGAGGTGGATGTCTCTGATAGGAACAATCGAACACCGCGTAGGGTTCGTCTTCGCCAGGATCCAGAACTCATCGGGAGGGACGATCGGAACGTTGCCAGAGAAGAGAACGCGACCGATGGCTACGGTTTCGCCGATTCCCGCAAAGATCTTGGTCCTAGCCCACTGAAGAGCCTGAAGCGCCTCTTGCCCCACGGTGGGCGCCAAATATCGTGGTATTGCCGACGAGTACGCCATGGAGGGGTACTCACAGTGCGTGTTTAGAGACGTGGGTTAAGGCGGACGGTTGACGGGTACGAGGTAACACAACTTACCCAGGTTCAGATCCCACAACGGTGGCGGAATCCTACTCCTGCTATAAATCACTATAAGGGCAATATGCCGAAGTTCTGATAGGTTCATTTGTGCGAGGTTGTCTGTAGTTGTCTATGAACGTGCCCTAAAGGCTCCCATAGGCCCGACTTATATAGTCGCCAGGTCCTAGGGTTACAGGGAAAAGTCCTAGCCAGACAGGTTATAGAGTCCTATACCGTCTATTACTAGTCTTGTGTATCTTGCACTCCAAGGCTCCGGGTACGCTGGTGACTCCACCGTAGCCTTCCTTTATCCGGCATGGGCCTCTCTTCTGTATCCACCTAACTGGGCCGCCCAGCAGGCCATAGGCCACGCTACCGACTATGGGCCACCCGGGTTAGTCGGATAAGAGACATGCTATTAGGATACCCATATAGCATATCCCCAACACTTTGTCCACACTTTGAGGTGATTTTTATATGTTTTCTGGTACTAACCTATTAACAAGTTGCCATAGTGCCAGTTGCCTATTTTCTGCTGTTTTTGGTTCCAGAAAAGCTAGTAAGGAAATATTCTCGGAATTGGACGGGACAAAAGTCAAAGTCAATATTTCACTGAGGAGAACACGGAGTCCAGAGGAGAGATGGAGGGGCGTCACAGGGCGGCCGCACCCCCAGGCGCGGGCCCTCCCTGGGCCACGCCTAGGCAGGGTGTGGCCCCCCTGACCGCCTCCCAGCCTCGCCTCTTCGCCTGTAAGAAGCCCCCTATGCCTAAACCCTAAGTACCCGATCAATATTCCACGAAATCATCTGTAGCCACCGCCACCATCGTCCCTAGATCGGGGGGATCTGAAGCTCTTCTCGGCACCCTGCTGGAGGGGAGATCGTCTCGGAGGCCTTCTTCTTTATCATGCCAGCCTCCGGTATGAAGCGTGAGTAGTTCCACCTTGGATTACGGGTCCATGTAGTAGCTAGATGGTTGTATCTCCTCCTTTGTGCTTTCATGTCTAGATCTTGTGAGCTCCGTTCATGATCAAGATCTCATCTATTTGTAATCATGCATGTTGTGTTTGCAGGGATCCGATGGATATTGAGATTACTATGTCAGATTGATTAATGGTTTTGTCTTATTCATTCTATCATGTCTGTGTTGTTTGTGATCTTGCATGCTCTCCGTTGTTAGTAGCTATCTTGGCCAAGTAGTTGCTAGTGACTCCAAGAGGGGGTATTTATGCTCGATAGTGGGTTCATGCCTCTATTTAATCTAAGGGAAGTGACAAAAATCTCTAAGGTTATAGATGTGCTATTGCCGCTAGGAGAAAACAACGGTCTCTTGTTCATGGAACAAGTGGATTGTTTACCTTACACACTTTGCTTAAAGCAGTTGTCTGTTGCTTACAACTTAATACTGGAGGGGGTTCAGATAATAACCCAAAGGTGGACTTCTGGTCATAGATGCAGTTGAATGGCGGTCTATGTATCTTGTTGTATTGCCCAATCGAATCTCATAAGATCTTTATGTCTAGTATTGCATTGTTATGCCTTGCTCAGTCCTGTCAATTGCCCTGCTGTAATTTGTTACCCTGCTTGCCCTGTTTGTTTATCTAAAGAGAACACCTCTAGTGAACTATGGACCCCGGTCCAATCTTTACAATTAATACATATTTCACTATTACTATTTATTTGCTGCAAACCATCATCACCTTCCACACCATACAATTAATCTTTTGTTATAGCAACCGGTGAGATTGACAACCTCACTGTTAGTTGGGGCAAACTCTTGAGTTTGTGTTGTGCAGGTTTCCACGTTGCTTGCAACACCTTTGAGACGTTTCCTTCTTCCTACTGGTTCGATAACCTCAGTTTCTTACTAAGGGAAGACTTGCTGTTGTGCTGCATCATACCTTGCTCTTGGGGTTTCTGACGAAACGCTCCACGTTGACGCAGCGCCACCACACACCAACCCTACATTCGAATAATGGTACCCCCGATTAGCTTCTCTAAGAAAAAATATTTGATTTTGCTGAAATAGTCTGCAAAAAAGTCCCACTTGAGTCATTGATCAACATTTATAATTGCAACAAGTTGGAAAGTGAAGAATATAAAAACGTAGGTCTATGTTTTGGTTCTAAATCCTGGGAGTGTTGTCCAAAGTATTAAAACTTTGGAAAACCATGTAAAAATATGTTATTTGGCTCAATTGTGAACAAATATTTTACATTTTACCCACCTTAAGAGAAATGTGCCAACATTAGTAACCACGGTGAACTCTCTTGCTTCTGACCTTGCCTTCACCAAAGGCAGCATATTACCCATCCTCGGGAATATGCATCTGTTTAACATACCACAAGTTTTAAGAAGTTGAAAAATATCCATGGTAGCAGGCTGATGCGTGTCATGGTAGAAAAAAGGCAACATGGAAATGGAGCGTATTTGTCCGGGATTTAGGAATTAAATAACTTGATGACAATAAAAAATAAATTTAAATTTGGTAAAAGAGGTAAGAAATAGTAAAAAGCGGTAAAATTGCATGAATTAGTGTACATGTCCAGCAACCATGGTCGCAAATGAAGGTCACGCGATTGCCCTGAGCAGTCCCTGAATAAAAATCCTAAACGAACAATCACAACAATCCCTGAAATAAAGAACGCCAAGTTAGTTAGACACCCAATTGGCTTCGATAAAATTACAGAGAAGGAGGATGGCATGCAAAACAAAAGTAACCCTAAGCAAGAAACATTGTTGATGAACAATGAGAGGTCAATGGTGAGACATAAGAGTTAAAGGGCGTCTTTGAACATATATATATGAACGAAGAATAGAAAAAACTAACAATACCATTGAGATTAATTACCACAATTACAGGAGGAAGAGTGCCAAAATTTCTACTCGTGTGGTGCTTCATAATATTGATCTGACGCGTGAACGACTACATCATCCATGATCTCTAGATCGTTAAATGCTCATTTTTTAGGATAAGTAGATCGGCTCTCGCTCGCTATTAGCATCTCATAGATCGGATCTTTGGGTTTTATTCCGCAATCTTGTGGAAATTTTTTGTTTTCCATGTAACGAATCCATCAATTATCTGAATTTGTCAGTATGGGATTCTTCTTTTTTGTGTTAGGAACTCTATTTACCCTCCCTCCATCTATGAACTAGTTGCATTATTTGACTGGTTAACAAAAAACACAAATGCCACCACTCTTCCCTGTAGGAATTGTAGGACCGTTCTCCAAGAGTGGCACCACTACCCTTTTATACACCTGAGTTGTCGCTCCAGCCTTGCACTTGGATAAACCATTTTTTCAGTGGGGACCTCGCCTCCTTTCCAACCTCATTTGCATTATTCGAATTCCACGCATCAATTTTAGTATTCTTGAAGGAGCTCTGCCCTCCATATGGGTCTTCACTATACATTGGCTTTATCCACTCATCTGGTGCCCTCATCCACTTCCCAAAAGAAAGTACTCCATTCAAATTCCACGTACCAGGCGCCACACAGATCAGATCAACATGTACAAATTGGCCACATGAGAAGCAAAAATATGGAGCATGTTCATACTGGATATCCTATAAATCCATACAACCCCTCCTAGCCGAATCAATAAACACTCATCTCCCAATGGACTAGCCATATTCAATGTTACCCTCGCCCTTAGCAAACCCCCAACATGATCAAAGTGAACTTCCATAGCATTTTTATCGATCCGCTGCGCAATCGCCAGCTACCACTTTTTTATCTCGTAGGTTGAAGGGCATATTCATCACCCTCACCCAAAGAGACAACTAGTTGAACTTGAGTTTAGATGGCTTCATACACTCAAACTCAGAAAGGATCACAACATTCTTGTTGACATGCCAAGGAGATCTGTTCCACACACATTCCCCATTATGTTGAGAAGAAAACTCCGCTACAAACATATTAGCGCATACAAATTGGAATATCACACCCTTAAGGTTCCCCAAACAGGTCGAAAGGCACTCTCTATGGTATGAATATCGACCATAGTGCGTTGCATAACCTTCCCAGCCTCAAAATCTCGATCATGAACCACAAGAGGCGAAGCCTCCTTGTCATGGATGTCTAATTTTTGGAGTTATTCCTCTAGCTTTTCCCTCGCCCTCGGCGATAAGGTATCCTTGCCCTTCCCCCATCACCTGGGCGTGGCCATGCCTAGCCGGTGATTTCCCCTCACCTTGCAGCGAGCGCCGCCAAGTCCCCGGAAACCCTAGTCGCCACACGAGAGGCGTCTCCAAGAGTTACAAGCCACCCCCACAAACCCTAGTCGCCACATGTCGGTGCACTCCGCACACTAGTACATGGGTACTTTGCGCAACAGTCTTGATATACTTAGCAGTAGTTCATGTGTATTTTGCACGTTAAATGTACTTCGTGCACTAGGTCTTCTTTTTCAAGGTGTACATGATGCTGATCCTGTAATCCTATTAGCCCAATTTAAAAATATTGATCCTATCAGCCGAGATCACTGATCTGCTCTGCTAGGCCTGCCAAGGAAAGTGTTTGGCGGGCCTCAGCAAGGTTTCGTCAACTAGGCCGGGCTGGGCCGTCTCCAAGTCATCAACTTCGCTCCGGCATGAGACAGGTCCAGGTAAAAACACGCCATGCAAAAACTCTACGCCGAGCTGGCCGCCTATGCTCCTTCTCCCACACGGATCCCCTAAACCCACCGCGCCGCCGCCGCCGCCGCCGCCCGAAACCCTCCTCCTCCCATGTCCCGCTGCCCTGCTCCCCACCTCATCCCGTTGCTCCGCCGCCGCCACCTCCACCGCTCCGTCCATCTCCCCTACACATCCGTACCGATTCCTCCCGACGCGATCCCCTCCACCTCCATCCCGTCGTCCCCGTCCCCGCCGCCCCTTCATCCCGCGCCCTGGCCGCCGTCAAATTCGCCCACGTCCTCGCCGCTCCCTCCGTTCACGGCCTCCCACCTCCGCGCCGCCGTCTCCTCCCTCGCCGCCTCTCTTCTGGCTCTGCCCCACCCGGATCCCGACCCCGTGCCCGCCCTTCATGCCCACTCATTCCCCACCCTCCTCGCAGTATCGCCGCTTGCCTCACTCGAGCTCCTGTCCCTCCTCCGCCCCAAACCCTTCCTCGGCCTCGCGGTCTTCTCATTTCGTCGCACGCTCTTGCCGCCGCCCACGCTCCCGGAGTTTGCCCTTGCCATCTCGCTCGCCGGCCGCGCCCGCGACCCCACCGCGGCGGCCAACATCTTCACCGATGCCTCCAGCGCCTACTGCCCCGACCTGGCACTCTACAATGCCCTCATGTCCGCCTACATGCACAGCGGCCTTGTGAATCGCTGCATCGAGGCCTTCCATGAGCTGCAGGGTGACCCACGGTGCGGTCCGCCCAATGCGGACTCCTACAATATACTCATCGCCCTCTTCGGTCGCTCCCTCCTCGTTGATCACATGGAGGCCACACTCCAGTCGCTGGATGCTTCAGGACAACCGCGCACAGTTGGCACATATAATGCGATTATCGCTGGATACCTCACTGCGTGGATGTGGGACAGAATGGAAGCAGTTTTCCATGAGATGATGTCAGGTCAAGTTAATCCAGATACCACTACGTATTTGCTGATGCTAAGAGGTTACGCACATGCTGGGACGATTTATAAGATGGAACAGGCTTATGAGCGTGCTCGTGAGCATGTTCGCAAGGTTGATGTGGTGCATATACGTGCAATGCTATGGGCGTATTGCAACTTTGCACATGTAGATAGGATCCAAAAGATTGAGGAGTTGCTTCAGAAGTTGCGTCCTGAAGATTACAGGCCCTGGCTCAATGTGTTGTTAATTAGGGTGTATGCCAAGGAGGGGTTGGTTGAGGGGATGGAAAGAAGGATCAGCGAGGCATTGGAACGCCATACCACAGTCACCACAATGCAGGTGATGCAGTCCATCATAACCAGCTATTTCCAATGTGATGCGGTCGATAGACTCGCACATTTTGTCCGACAGGCTGAGGAGGCCGGTTGGAAGCTATGCCGCAGTTTGTACCACTGCAAGATGGTGATGTATGGAAAGCACCAGCGGCTGGCAGAGATGCATGGGGTGTTGGATGAGATGGAGTATTTTAGGTTCGACAGGACAAAGAAGACCTTTTGGATCATGCACAAAGCATATATGAGTTGTGGAAGGAAAACCGAGGCTGATACAATACTTGGCATGATGTGGAAGCACGGTTTTGGATCCCCTAGCGACGTATTTGTTAAATAACATGTAAGTAGACACTTTATTTATATTGTGCTGATTGCTATTCATAAATTTTTGTTCTTTTTTGCATAAATTGGCACGTTTCATTGCAGACTTAAACATTAAGCTTATATTTGGATAACTTGGACAGCATGAGACGAAGACACGTCTAGAAATTAAACTGTTGTATTAGTGTAATTGATGTGTAGAACAGTGAGCCTCTATTCACTATTCAGAAGGTACTGCATGCCTCATCCATTTAATATGTGATCAGGACGTAAAATATGTTACTTCCTCCGATAATAAGTCGCTGATTTAGTGCAAAGTTGAACTAAATCAGCGATACTTATTATGGATCGGAGGTAGTACAATAAACGATTTTTACGCTCAACTATCTGAGGTTATTTAAGCAATCTTTGATGGATCATAATTATGTTTCCAGCTGCTCACCCAGAGATAGCAGGGAAAACACATGCCTTCATCTTTGGACCATGGATTATGTGTTTGTGCCTAAGCTAATTGGCATCACAATCCAAGTAGACTTTTACTCGGAACAAAATGATGCATGTATCATTGATTTATATTCTTGTTCTACAGCATCTCATCGCGCATTTTCACATATATACCGTGTGCTGTTACAGCATAACTGGCTGTGATTTAGGTTTCAGTGTTTACAAATGCTTTTCGTTGCACTGATATATCGTTATGCTCCAAAAAGTGCATGTATATTCACGTAGAAGCTTTTCTTAGCTTATGTTGTCTGCTTGTATGTTTTCTGTATTTTACTATTTATTGTAGGAAATATTTTGTTTTATGTAGTTGACTGTTGATCATTGATTTCGTGGTTTGAGGAACCGAATGGTTCCATCGTAGTTATTCCTCCAAAGTTCATAGATAATTCAATTGTGGACCAACCCATCATAGGGTGAGTACTCCCTCACAAACCAAACACTCTATAATAATCCATTTGAATCATTACCTGCAATTATTTACCAAGCCATATCAAATGTCACAACATGACCTAGTTGTCTAATTCCATGATGGACCAACCCATCCTGGGATGAGTATTGCCTCAAACCAAACACCCTATAATACTCCATTTGAATCATTACCTGTTTATTTACCAAGCCATACCAAATACTCCATTTGAATCATTACCTGTTTATTTACCAAGCCATACCAAATGTCATAACACGACCTAGTTATATTCATTCGAAAGTGGATAGCATTGCCATCATTAATGGATATATGAAGTCAAGTTAGTACATGTCCACAAAGATTCGGCCATTTCTGGTTATGAGAAGGAATGAATCATAGTAGTATGTTAGATTAACCAGTGGTGCTAGAAATATTATGCAACTTAGGGAGCGGTGTGATATGACCTCAGAGGTTTGGAACTTTGGATGTTAACAACAGTAGGAACTCAGTTTTTGGGGAATACAAGAGCATAGGCCGATGAGGTAATTTTAACAAAGTAAGGACTGTCTGGAGACTTAACAATATATTGCGAGCTGATTAACAAGAGTAAACAGGTAATATAGTGGGAATTGGGTGATTAACAACAGTCAACAGGCAATATAGTGGGAACTCCATATTTGGGGAATACAAGAGTATAGGCCGATGAGGTAATTTTCACAAAGTAAGGACTGTCTGGGGACTTAACAATGTATTGCTAGCTGAAGTTTGGTAAAATAAGCTAAATTGTGCCCAGAGTAAACGTATAATTTTCTCTCCAAGTATTGTAGAATCCATCAAGACTAACTTCCTACTAGCCTCATATTAGCCCATGTTCAAGCTTTAAACCCAGCTTTGTTCATAAAGATATGCCTGGACAGGTTGCTGATTCACCCATTGTTAGTAATGTATAAGAGGATATGTTATGCCCCAGCCATTTCTCAAATAATTTCTGTGATATTTCTTAACCTTTAACTGCACATCAGGATGGTTTGCACGTCTGGAGGTTATCATCGCTGAGTGTGAAACTTGACTCGGAAAATTTGCTGCATGTGCTTATCCAAAGAACATTCCTTTTTGTTTAGTTTTGCAGTACCTAAAAAACATTCACCTCAATGTGGCCAATGTTTCTTATGCATGAATGCAAAGGCTTTCCTCAAAGAAAGCACTTTAGATGACAGCTTGGATTTTTTTAATCAAAAAAGGAAAGAAGGTTGAGGAATAATTGGTTTAGTGATGCGCTAAATTTTAAGCTCTATGTTGGGCTACACTAGGGGAAACAGAAATGATGTTTCTACTGCAGCAAGTAGAATAAAAAAATGAAAAGACTAATCACTAATGTCACTATCCACTGAAAACTTGCCATTTGTTTTTTTATCTCCAAAAGATTTTAGTACCTGGAGTTAACTTGGTGTTAAAATGGATGTTTTGCATCTGTGTGGATGATTATGGGCATGCTTTAAAAAAAACCTGTATGTGCATACACTCCTTACCTCAAATAGACCGACATACCTCCTTTGTGGATAGGAATATGTTTATTAAGAAAGCTATTAGCAGTGTTTGGTAACTTAATACAGGCCTGTAAGGATATTCATGAAATATGACAAGGTTGCTTGCTTGTAAGCATGTATGTCAGTGCTTATCATGGTACCAAACTGCGTTCTATAATCTAAACACTTAAAAATTGTTGATAATAAAATAAGTCTGAGCTAAAATTCAATCTCTGCATGGAGTGAACTAGCTGTGTTGTTCACTAAATGTGGTGTAGTTAGTATTTTCTGAGTGGAGGCATTAAACAACATGTAATGATACAGTAGTAGTTTTGCATCTAACATTGAAGTCTGTATATAACACTTAACCTAGTATAAGGGTCTGACCATGATACATTTGCAGGATTTATTGCTCCACCCATTGGGGATTTTTTTCAAAAGTTTGATTTCTGACAAGGTATCTGAATGCAACGTGAGTCTGTTAACATCATATGCTGCTCAAAAAAGTGAAATGTACTCCGTGTGGAAGCCTAGAGCTCTGAAATACCATAGAGCAACGACATGTAGCACTGTATCCAATGGAGTTTAGGACCTCAAAGACAGCTGAGGTTGATCTAAACAAGTTGACTTTGGGTACAAGGAAACTGCTTGCCCATTTTTGTTCTGCATATGGTAACTAAAACTGGGAATTGGAAATACAGCCTTAGGTTCTTATGAAGAAAATACATCCTGGTTACATGGCATGATGGAGCCAAAGGAAAATCAAACACAAGGTTTGCTGTGCATCCCTTCTTGGTGAAAAGCTCTTCTTGGTGGCAAATGCAATCTGAGGTGCCTGGTCGTTTTGTATCGCATTTTCAGCTTTATCAAAGTGGATGCTCTGCTGGGAAATCATGGTCAGAAGGTTCTCTGGTTCTACTTATCTTATGTGAGTTCTTCTGAACAACTCAGGAATCTAGGAAACTTTGTTTTGCAGTAAAGTTTCAAGGTTCACTGTGCAGTCGGAAGATGCTGCTTTGTAACCACTAAACAGTGGCAGGTAACCTCGCACTTTTGGAGCACTCAGTTTATAGCTCGCAGAGCAGTAATGAAGAAGAAAGCATTTTGATGATCTAGCTCTGGCAGCAGGCCAAGTGGTTATAGTGCATACAAACGACTGGGCCTTGTCTGTCATGCTTACTGAAGGGCAGGATGTGCACAGGATACAAACCGCAGATCTGCATATACTTTAGTTCAGAGCATCGTTGCTGTGGTGCCAAGGCACTTACATGTAACATCATTTTCTTGCCAGAAGCCATAGGCTATATACATTTCGTTTTCCTACTAATTAACAGATGCACCAATTTTTGGCACAGCGTGCAATGATTCTTCTTGCAACCAAACAAGTTGTGCTCAGCAGAAAATATAGTAGTTGTCAGCCTTGTCATATTGTTGTCATATAGTCCGTTGGTTGCATTGTATACCACCATGCATCGAGGCATCATCACATTTGGGAGCAACGAATAATTGTAAGCTGTTGTGTCACAAAGTATTGCTTTCAGGTTGGAATCCGAATGATCTGATTCTTTTGGCTTCTGCAATTCCTGCTCTCTAGCGTTGTGACCTGGAATGCATATCAGTGAGATACGATCTTGTCCTCTTTTGCTTGGAACATTCTCTCGTGTTTCCTATAAGCACCTCCATGTCTCTCCTGCCATCCCTTCTGTCAGGGAACTAATAATTGGCATCACAGAAAAGCTGAATAGGAATATATATTCTCAGATTGATCAGATCCAGTTTAATTAGGAGTGATTGTAGATCTTGCAGGTTGGGTTGATCAGGTCTGCGTATGGATTATTATTAGGGTCAGCAATGCATACAGTTTACTCGTACGCTTAGATTATTGCCAGTTGGTACTTTTGCATCGTCACCAGGCCAATGGGTCAAGCATCAGAGTTGAGGAGCTGTGCTTGACACCTCTTTGTCATTATGCTAAACGCTAAGCATCGGCGTTTACGAGCTGTGCTCGCTCTGGATGAGGTCAACGTCGACAACGCGCTAGAGCGGTAGTACAGTAGTAGTAGTACGTTCGTTCCTCTCGCCTTGGCCAGCAGCGGAGTAAATCTGGCCAGGGACGGCGATCCTTTGCTGTCCATGACCATTATCCGTCTAATCTCGTACAGGCGGGACATCACAGCTCACATCCTTGGAGAAGATCGCAAGATGTGAGAGCACCGCGCAATCATCATCGTCATCTTCCGAAGATATTTATTGGGACGGGCAGGAACGCGAGCACGCCAGCCTTGCCCTTGATTCTTTTCCAGCTTAGACGAACCTGGACAGTGGCTGCTGTGCTGCCGTCCGAAACTGGAACGCTTACTAATTCATCGGCATCTATGCCTTCTCCTCACGAGACGACAACCGCGATTCCTGGGGGGTTTTAGAACTAACTAGATTGTCCTCGTCGTGGCGACGGAACAGTTACGGGGACGACAAATTCTATTGCCGCCTTTTTGGCACTCTCTGGTTGGGTCGAAGATTCTTCTGCTGGAATGCGAACAAGCCTAATTCCGATGAGCCTTTTGGTGTCAACTGCTCGTTGCGCACCAGGATGGATGGTGCATTTTCCATGGAAAAGGAAAACCATATATGCGTTCTGTCGAACCAAACGGAGCTAAATGACAGACGCCTTTTCACGGGGTGTGGCGTATTTTGACGCAAAATAGACTAGTTTTTTCGTCTCGGGGGGTTAGTTAGGGCTAGCTTGTTAATTTGTCGTCGAGTAATCGTGGGATTGGCAGCTCTATTGCCACCTTTTGGCACTCCTCACTCTCTGGTTAGAAGATGAAAGAAAATGGTGAACTCTGACGGCATTGCATTCTGTCGAACCGGGAAGAGCATGCTTGCTTAGATGAGAGGCACCTTCTCATGCGGGTGTGATGCTGTGGGACGCAAGCTTGTTTTCTACAGTACGTACAAAAGACCGAGCAGAAAGAAAATAAAATGACCAGACCCCAGACCAGACGTCGACGGGTAGAGGGATGCTCTACCGACTCTCGTGTGCCGCCGCTGCATTATGTATGCGCAGGCACATCACCGTCCTAGCGACATACTAGTACGAGTAGTACCACGCGCGTCCCGCAGCGGGACGAGCCACGTATCGGGCCTCACCATCTCTCGCTCCTCGGCCAACGTGGTGTGAGGGTGGGGGCGCCCTGCGTACCTATCCACACCACACCGCAGTGGGCCTCCCTTCCCCTCGTCGCGACCCGCTGTTTTGTCACCACGCGCCGTAGCCGGGCAGGCCCAGACAGGCCCAGCCGCCCGGGGTGGTCCTCCTCTCCTCCTCCCGTCGGTTGCCGAGCGAGCACGCGCCCGCCGACTAGAGAGTGGGACGGCCGTAGTACGGAACGGGACGGGACGGGGAACACTCTTCCCTTTTGCCTTTGCCCTTGCTTGCTACGCTACAGCCCACAGCTGCTACTGCTAGCCAGCGAACCAGTCCTTCCTTCCTTCCTCCTCTTCCTCGTCCGAACTGGGGTAGACCGCTGGCCAGGCCGTCCTCGTCCGGGAAATGTTTCGCCTCTCTCGTCTCTCGCGCTCTGCCAAGGACTCCTCTGCCCTGCCCGGAATCGGAGGCCATTTTGTTCGCTAGCGCACGCGATCGCCGATAGCCACTTGCTTTGCCTTCCAACCGGATCGGCTTGAGGTTAAACCGTTAAAGGCCGCTCGAGCCGGATAAGACGGTCTATTTTCGAGCTGGACTGCAGAATCAGCACGGCTCATCTCCGACTTTTCGCGATCGAGTTTAATGCTAGTAGTACCGTGTGTAGACGTGCTTACGTCGAGCGAGCTTTTCTAGAAGAACCCTTCCACTAAACACTGGAGCTCACCAGTCTCTCACGCAAAGTAAACAAAACTAAACTCGCCTCTACGACACACGACGCGCCAAGCACGCCGTGCTATACGACAAACCAGCCTTCCTTCCTTCCAACACGACCTGTCCCACTCGGCGTTAACAGCTGTAAACCCATGCCCAGCCATGATGACGGCGAGTTTCACAAGCTTCTTTCTTTACTCCTCCTAGCAGCAGTGCTTGTAATAACCTAATGTAGTAAAAAATAGATTAAGAAAAAGCTCCCGGCAGCACTACACTGGTACCCGTACGATGGCACTGCTTTAGACATACATACACACTTGCACTGCCGCCAGCAGCCAGCAGCCAGCAGCGACCCTTAATTTGGAGTCGATATAGCGCGACCCCACGCTCGCTCGCCCGCCCGCTGTCCCGTACCTCCATCGCGTAATTATAAAAGGAGAAAGGGCCTTATTTCTTCAAACCAGATCGCCGTACACTATAGTATCGATTATAAAAAAAAATCAAGGAGCTGGTTTGTCGCGACCCGCGACACGACGCACGCGGCCTAAACGTCCCCGTCGCCACCAGCTAATCGAGAGGCGGCGAGCCACGCTACGCTACGCACTCGGGCTCGGCACGCGGTGGTAGCTAGCTACGCGCCAAATCAAGCGCCCGGGTCGTGGTCACACCGCACCTCGCATCGCAATTAGCGACGACTAATCAGCCGCCGCTAATTTAATCACGAGTAGTACTGCTCCCAGCGGCGGCAATGGGAACGCTCCTTTCCGCCGATCGGCGACGGAGGGTTTTGTCGCGGCGCTCGTGTCACCGCGTTCGGAGGCTCGGAATAAAATTGGCCGGCCGGCCGGCCACCGCGTGCGTGGTTATAGTTTGTTGGATTGTCCTGATGATCGGCGAGCTAAAAGGAAAGCAGCGTGTTTAGATCCGCCCGACGTGTTTAGTGGTAACGACGATACTGTGGGCGAGCGGCGCACGTCAAGACGGAGGTCCCGCCGTGTTGCTCTCGGAACCAGGCCTACCTAGTAGTGGTTGGTGCTTGGTGGCGTGGCTGGAGTCCACACAAGAATGCAAGCACGCGCTGGTGGTAAAATCGATCGTACTCCGCGTATAGTTTAAGAATAATGTTAACCATTAATTTTGGTTAATAAATTTTACATGATATCTCACAAAATTATATCATTAGATTCATCTTTAAAAGTAGTTTTTTAATAATATATTTGTTAAAATATATGTTGTATTTTTTTTAAAAGGATGTTTTTATTACTTATAGAATGTTTACACCTGTCCGCTGCATAACCAAGATGCACACAGCCGCACAAAGCACACAACCAGAGAAAAAAAGCATAGCAAAATTACAAAGTCTTATCTAAAAACAAAAGGGCTCAACTATGACAGATCAATACGCAAATCACACGACCATCTGCGTAGAGAAAAGATATCCCTCGTCGTGTCCTTTAAACACGTACACCCCTCTAAAACAAGTCGTGAAACTTCATATGTTGGAGAATGATTCATGACCGGAGGATATCCGTGGCGATAAATAACCTGCTCAGGAGAGAAGACATAACATTATTAAAAATCTTGTTATTTCTACAAAACCATAGCGATCAAATAATAGCAAACGCTCTCACCCTAAACAAAATCCTATATTTATCATCAAATCTATGCAACCAATTACCAAAAATATTGGTCACTGAACATGGAGGAGATAAACCAGAAGCTATTTGGATGAATGGCCATATAGAACGAGCAAATTTATAGTGGAAGAATAAATAACGAATTGTCTCATCGTGATGACAAAAACACATTGTGCACTTCCACGACAAAAACACAATGTATATTTTATTAGTCATAAAGATTTTTCTGAACTATATGTGTGCCTAATAAATTGGACTGGATAGATTTTTAGTGGGCAGCCCTATGCGTCCCCTCGGGATCCCTCGGTCCTTTGGCTGGCTATGTTCCCTAAAACAGACTTAAATCCCGTTTTTGTTACAAATGATTTGTTTTGCTATAACTTATTCTGTTTTTGCTACACGTACCAAAAAAGGTTCACGCATGAGACAAAAATTTAAAAGACAGATCTCGCCGGAGACCTCGCTGGACACTTTGTAGCAAAAAGTTTGTTCCAATGTATTAAACAGACTTTGCCGGAAGCTTTCAACAGGAGACCTTATAGCACAAATTTTACATTATTGTAGCAAACCAACAAAACGGTGGTAGCAAAAAATATGATAATGTAGCAAAAAGAAGACCTCGCGGGAGCCTTTCAACAAGATACCTCGCCGGAGATCTCGTAAAAAAAACTTTGTGCTATTGTAGCAAAGTCACAAAACGGTTGTAGCAAATAAAATGTTATATTGTAGCAAATCCGATGTCTGACCGAGTCATCGCCGGAGATCCTGTAGCAAAACCTACATACTATGGTAGCAAAACAATAAAACATTTGTAGCAAAAATTCGAGATGCACGTGCACCGCCGGAGGGCTCGTTGCGCCACTGTGGACCGTTTGTAGCAAACCCTATGCCCACTTGTAGCGGCACCACCGATCGCATATAGAAAAACCCAACACCGCTTGTAGCACTGCTTCTGGGCGCACATAGCGTCGCCATCGACCCTATGTAGCAACCCTCGACACCGTACGTAGCATCAACGGCGAGGAAGTCCACGAGCAGTGTCGCCATGGCTGCAGCGAGCCGGAGGTGCCCGCCGAGGGTGAGCTTGATGATATCTATCGGTGGCCGGTCGGTAAGGGAGCTTGACGACATGAGTTGCAGACGCGACGACTATAGTAGAGAGGATATGTGGGGCGATGGACTGAGGTCGAAGCTGTGTTGACGACCTTGTCGGTGGGATCCCACTTCGGGGCATCAACCTCCTAGTCCGATAGGATCCATATGGCAGCGGGCGACGGCGTGCGTGGGATCCCTTCGTAGCGCGGTGGCGGCGAACTCCAGCGCAATGGAAGTTGATTCCAGTGCTGGGGTCCAAGGAAGAAGAGTGCGTGGGCATGGCAAGGGGCACATCGAGATGGCGCACGGTGAGATGGGTGGTGGCCGCGGCGGCGCGCTGGTAGGGGGCCGGGCACGGGAAAAAGGTCGCTGGGGAATAGCCGAGGCAACGTGTGCGCGGAGGTCGCCAGGCAACTCGTGCAAGGAACAGTGGGGCGGATTTATTGTGGCGCATGGTATCGTCGGATTGTTGACAAGTACGCCATATGAGGTCCTAGTGGCGTTGGAATGATGGGGTGTGAGACGTCGGATGTTCCAGGAGCGGTGAGCATAAGTTTACCCAGGTTCAGATCCGACTTTGGTGATCGAATCCTACTCCTGCTAGCAACCCAGTAATATATTGGCGTAAGCCGGATGTTACAGTAGATTACAAGAGATGTTCGCCTGTGCGAGTTGATTGTGGTGTTACGATTGATTGTTTGCCCTAAAGGAACCCATAGGGCCGATTTATATAGTCACTGGGGCCTAGGGTTACAGGAAGAGACCTATCCAGATGCGTTACAGAGTCGGTAACTATGTACAGCTTGGATTACAAGTAATACTACAAGCCTAAGTCGGTAATTCTTCTGGGCCTTGTCGTAGCCGGAACTAGCTTCTCCTCTTTCTCTGACTGGGCCGCCCGTGAAGCAAAGCTCTAACCCGTTGGTGGACCACCCTGGTCAGCGAGTCCTGTGGGTATACCTGGAAAGTATATCCCTAATAGTAACCCCCGGAAGTCTCCAAGATCTAAAGTCGGATAAATCGTCTAGCTTGATGGTTTCTTTGTCTTGATAATCTTGAAGGGTTCCCGAAAACTTCTTTCACTAATGTAGGATTCCGAGTCATTCGAGTCAGATATATCTTGCTCTGACCTTAATATTTTTCTTGCCTGGTTTGAAAATAAGCCGGATTTTTCAGCGGTGTGCGGACTGACAATTTTTCAGACCAGGTCCTGTCTCTGACAAGATTTCCATCAGCACGAGCGTTGGTGGGTCCGTTCCTTACGAAACAGAACGCTGTTTCAATGGCTGCGCGGAAATCAAGGGGGCGGAAGAGTCGCGAGGAAGCTAACTCCCCCTCTCCTATACGCGTGGCAATAATCGCGCATGTCATCGCACGAATCTTGACGTAAAGGTAAATAAAGAGGGGAGAAAACCCTTTCTCTTAGATTCACCTCTCCATCGATTCATTCATTGCTTCCTCGTACTCCTCGAGCGCTCTGCACCAGTTCCCATCTACGCACCGTTGAGAAAAAAATCTCTCCTTCCCCCACCATCCCTTTTTCCTCCAAGATCTCTGGCTTCTGCCTCATCCTCAGGAGCGTCGGCGGCGGGTTCGTCGGCGGCGGAATAGAAGAAAATGCGGGGCCTTTGGATCCCCAGCACCATGGACAATGCGAAGCTCCAAGTCATGGAGGATGAAGGGTTCATTATCGCCGATGCGTGGCGGAGCACCTCAGGACATGCCATCCCTGCGCCGCTCGACGGCGAGAGGGTGCTGTTCGGCACTCACGTCGCCCGTGGCCTCAGCGTGCCACTGTCGGACTTCCTCGTCGAGGTCCTCAATCACTACTGAAAGGATACAGATGTCGCCTAGAGGTGTGTGTGTGTGTGGGGGGGGGGGTGAATAGGCGATTAAAACTTTTCCTAGAGTGGCTCAACAAAGGCGGAATAAAACTAGTGTTTACTTTGTTAAGCACAACCTAGAACAACTAAGGTTCACCTATGTGCACCAACAACTTATGCTAAGCAATACAAGCAACAAAGTGATAGCAAGATATATATTACTTCAAGCATGAAGGCTATCACAATGTAAAGTGCATAAGTAAAGAGCTCGGGTATAGAGATAACCGAGGCACACGGGGACACCGATATTTTACCGAGTTCCTCCCAACATGGAGTACGTCTCTTTTGGAGAGGGGGTGGTATCAAACCACCAACACCACAAAAGGCCTCCCTTATTCTCCGATGAATCTCACCCCAACGAGATCGATCCACGCTTCCACTATCGGTGCACTTGTCGGTGGCAACCGGAACCTCTCACAAGGTTGGGGCACTTCTACACAAATTAATTGGAGGCTCCCAACAAATGCCACAAAAGGCCTCAACAAATGCCACCAAGGCCACAAAACCGTCTAGGGTTCCAAGAACCCAAGAAGGACAAACTCCAATGAGCAACTCAAACCAAATCCTCCGAGGAGAACTCAAACCGATGCACCAAATGCAAATGGCAAGAACACCACAAAGGTGTTTCAAATCCTTCTCTCCCAAATTCCACCAAAGCTACAAAATATTATGGGGGAATAAGAGAGGAAGAAAAATGGAGGAAATCCACAAAAGACTCCAAGATCTAGATCCCAATATGTTCCCCTCACTTAGAGGAGAGATTGATTGGTGGGATTGTAGATCTAGATCTCCTCTTTCAAATCCCTCAAGAATATGCAAGAATCATCGGAGGGATTGAGAGAAAGCAAGCTCAAGAAGGTCAACAATGGAGGGGAAAACTTGCAAGAATGGTTGAGGAACCATTGGGGAATAAGGCCCCTTATATAGGTCCCTCCAAAATCCAACCGTTGCAGCCCAAAAACGCGATTCCCGGTACTACCGGACTTTTTCCCGGTACTACCGGACTTTCCCGGCACTACCGGACATTTCCTGGGGTTCCTGGGGCTCCAAACGCATTTTTTCTCCGTGCTCCCCGATACAAAAATGCGGTACTACCGGACCCTGGTACTACCGGATCCTGGTCCGGTACTACCGGTCATCACAAAACGAAAACATCCATAACTTTTGCATCCGGACTCCGATTTCGATGATCTTGGGCTCGTTTCGAAGAGGACAACAACCTCTACAAGATCATGCAAAGAAACATCATAGTCCATCAAGGGAGGATAGATCCAAATGACGAAGTAAAAAACCTTCTGCCGTGCTAGGTACTAAAATGCGGTACTACCGTTTTTTGGTACCTAGCCCGACAGTGGATTTTGGCAACTTTCCAAAACCTTCTGCCTTGCTAGGTACTAAAATGCGGTACTACCGCATTTTGGTACCTAGGAGACCATCAAATATTCAAACGGCTATAACTTTTGATTGGTAACTCCGATCGACCCGATTCCAATTGCGTTGGAAAGATGACGACATGAGCTTCCCTATAAAAGGTGAAAATATTGGTTATCACCAAGTGAGAATGTATCAAGTATAATAATGTGAGATACCTCACTTGGTGAGAAACCTAAAAACCGCATAGATCAAAATCGCAATAAGATATAAAAGAGGGATCCGATTTTGATGAACAAGAGCTTGTTATGGAGATTACCACAAGCTCTATATCCTCACATGAATAAGAACAAATAACAACCAAATACGATGATGCAAGTATGCAAAGGTTTGAGCTCTCTCCAAACGATGTGATCGAGTTACTCATTCGAGAGCCCCTCTTGATAGTACGGTTATCTATCCTAAACCCGGTCTTCCACTAACAATATAAGACCGGCAAAAGGGAAAACCTATCAAGATTATACCTTTGCCTTGAGAATTCCACTTGAGCTCGATGTAGACGATCTTTACCTTCTCAAGATGGAACGCCTTTCTTGATTCCTCATCATCGATCCATGATCACCAAGGATGGCAAGCATCAAACATGAGATCTTCTAAAGATTGCGCATTTTGAGCTTGCACAACATATCTTCTTCTCATTTCATCGACCTTGAAGCCGACACAAGCTCCAAGCGATGCCAATGGACAATTCCTACAAGTATAACTTAATACACACATTAGTCCATAAAGATTGTCATTAATTACCAAAACAACACATGGGGGACCACATGTTCTTTCAACTACGGTGTACAACTCCGTAACCTTCCTCCCAACTCCATGCTTGAGCTCAGTACTCACGCAGCTTTGTGCGAGGGGTTTCTTGGCATTAGACCAAGTCTCACCCTTTTCCAATACTACTATGGTACTCGGAAGAATTCCATCAGTGCCGGTGTGCCTTATGTCACCGTCACTCTTAGCTTAGTCCTTAGGAGGAATCAGATCTATCCTAGGATTAACGCTAGTGACACCGACACTCTTAGCTTAGTCCTTAGGAGGAATCGGATCTATCCTAAGATTAACGCTAGTGAGTCTGTCAAACGCTGGGCCAGAACTTTCTTCTATCATAAGGATATTCCGGCTCCTGGAAAGGCGGAAGGTCTTCTGGCGTTTGTCAACGGCGCCGCCCCCATCATGATTCATGGGACGCGGAGGCACCGGAGCTATCGGATATTTTGATCCTTCCAAAGGGGCGGATCGAGTATTTGATGAAGCGTGAGGGACTCCGTGGATCCGATTTGATCCACTGCTGGCTGGAGCGCCGGATTCAGCCTCTCCAGCACCATGGAGATCGCCTTATGCACCAAATCACCAACGACAAGAAGGATAGCATGAAGATCAGCCCGAGCCGGCTTTTGGCGAAGGACTACAAGACCCTCATGCAATACCAACCGTCCTCTGACTCCGATAAATATTTCGACTATGCTTTTTGCGTTTCGTCGTTATTTTCTATTCTTTCTCCGACTCTATTTTCATCGATGCTTTTTGACTTTGTCATCTCGAGAAACTCTCCGAGTCCGAGCTAGCTCCACTAGAGGGCTATGCTTCAGACGACCCGGAGGCGACGGAGGATGGTGAGGCGCAAGAAGTTGTCGCCCCCACCTCCAAGAAGCGTAAGGCGAAGGAAGTTGTTGCTACTGGTAGACAAGTGCTGCCAGTGGTTAAAAAGTAAGCACCCTATCTTTCATTTTTAGTACTCCTGTACCTTTATATCTTTCCAGAGCACTCCTAATATTTAGGATTTTCGTGTTCTAGAGTTAAATTAGCGTTGAAGAGCAAGATAAAGCCGGATAGCAATCCGGGCAAGCAGATGCGTCAGCAAAAGCATGTCATTTCCCCTGCTGTGCCGCCATCGACCCCATCTAGTACTCCATCATCACAGGGAGCTTCTGCATCCCCTGATGCCGGCAAAATCTCGAAAGCCCTGGTCGTTGTTGATGACTAGGCAACTAACAAGGGTGAACCCGTTAAGGGTAATGATCCCATGGTAATGCCTACAGGAATGATGGATAAGGTGGTTGATTCTGCTATCCCTAGCCTCAAGAGGAAAGAAAAAGAAGAGATCCTTAGACTGGCTCAATCCAGTCTTGAGAAGCAAACCTTGACTCCAGAGGCAGCAAGCCAAGAGGAGGAAGACGTCAAGCTGGTTAGCCTCCTGGACCAAATTTTGGTCCGGGATGCTATAGTCGCATCTGGCGAGCTTCCAGCGATGGATGTTCCGTTCCTCACCCTTATCGAGAAGGTGTTTCACAGCACCAAACTCGGATTTGAAAAGATGCACCTAGAACACATTGTAAGTTTCCGATTCTTATTTGCATTTATTATCATATCCTCTAGCCCCAAGCATAAAGTCGAATAAACATCGCTGGATCTGAGTTGATGCTTTTAGGTTGCAAAAGAACGATGTAGTGTACCCCCAAGGCTCGTGCTGTAATTTTACTTAGTTAAATTTGCAGCCCGAGTCTTAGTAGCCGTCCGACGGTATTCCGTCTCTAAACTTACAGAAAATTGCATCTTCCAACCAGGAATTTCTCAAGAATATTAGTAATAAGAGCAAAGAAATCAAGGCTTTGTGCTATGAGAATTCAAAGTTGAAAGTTGAAAAAGATGAAGCAGAATGTAAAATTTTCCGACTTCTTATTTGCCAATTGTATTTTTCTGTCGTAGCCAAACTTTTGTGTTGTCCGACTGATATCTTGTCTTTGCAGAACTGTTATGTCAGTCTAGCAAGATGGTGGAGCAAGCTTAAAACTTCAAGGTCTTGGAGATAGAAAATGCCGAACTTCGGGACAAGCTTGAGAAGCTAACTTTGGAATCGGAGGATTCTGTAGCCGCAGTCCTGGAGTCAAGCAATCACGAGACCGTGAGGCTCGAGAAGCTCCTAGCCCTCCGAGATAAAGAATTATATGATCTCAAGAAGGATTTTTATATCCAGAGGGATCTTGCCCATGCCTCAGCTAGTGAACTGAACAGTCTCCGCAAGGAGCATGCGCAATGGAATCACTCTGTGCTAGGTAAAATTTTCTAATCTTTCTTTTTTACTTTTGTTGTTTGATTTTTCAACTTTCTTTTTAGAAGAATTTTGACTTTTTGGTTCTTTCCTAGCCTCCATGAATCTTTTCGACTCTCCCACCTCCGAACCTCGCCTTGAGCACATTAAGCTCGTTGGAGATGTCTTGTATGACTTCCGCCAAACTCTAGAAGAGGCCGGCGAAGCTGTCAAGATTTCCGACTTGCACACAATGTCAGTGCACGAGGTGAGGGACAAGGTCAAGGAGATTCTGAAATTGATCGAAGACTGGAAGATCTCCTGCGCTCGGACTGCTGCGCAAACAACTCTGACCATGGTGATGAGCCACCATAGCGAGATGGAAATCTGGCACGTCACCAAGGGCATTGCCGAGGAGGATGATGAGGGTAACCCGCAGGACATCAAGGGCATCCAAGAATATTGTGCAGGTTACGCTTGTCGGGTGGCGGATATGACCAACTACACGACGCCATTCTTTGAATCCGTCGTTGCGCCTCCTTCGCCTCAAGAACTAGAAATCAGCAACACTTCTGAGTCTGAGATCGAGGTGACACTGCTGTTGACTCCAATGCTCCACCTGCTTCATCACCACCGCCTGCAGCAAAACAATTTCTATGCAATCTTGAACTTATGGCAATGTAATGATGGATACAATGTTTATTTTGTGCTGATCTGTAAAAACTGATGCTTTTACTATCTTAGTACTTTTGCTTATATATATTTTTATGCATGTGCTTGAAAATTTCTGAAGCACATTGCGTTTTTTTATTTATGCATATATTTATCGGTTTATCTGGCTCTCTGCCTCGTCCCTTTCATGGGTCGGCCAACTTTTAGCACGAAAACTTTGCCGAGCAACGAAGCAATTGCTAAACCAGTTTAAACTCAGAAACAAAGCCGGCTTCCAGTACCAATAACTCATTAGTCGAAAAATGCCCGCGTCTAAGCAATCAGATAAAGAATCAAAGTATAGACAATAATTTAAATATTGTACCCTAAGGTAACATTTTTATACATTTCAAAAATCGTAACCAGAACGAACATGGGCATAAAGTACCATAGACCAAGAATAAAGGAGTATAGCTGGTTGACCTGTTAGGAGTTGTACGTAAGCTCCATATCGTAGACGGTAATTCTTCCGTCCAACCCCCGCAGCCCAACGAAGCGGTGCCTCGAGGCGTGGTCGGATTCCTTGTAGAATAAGGCCATTAGTTCTTTCGACTTGTCCATTGGCTTGTGGATGTGCGACTGATGCAATATCAAGTCGGATCCCTTGTTCTTCGCAGAATTCGGCAAGTTCACCCATGGAAAATTTGCTCCCATTATCAGGAATTATACTATGCGGATATCTGAATCTGATGATTACATCCTCGACGAATCTTCTAGCTGTGGCTCCATTGCAACTTGTTACGGGTTTAGCCTCAATCCATTTTATAAATTTATCCACCATCACTAGTAGGTGAGTAAATCCACATTTTGCCATGTGAAACGGCTGAAAGAACATGTGGGCCCCCATGTGTGGTTTTGATAATTAATGACAATCTCTATGGACTAATGCTTGTATCAAGTTGTAATTGTAGGAATTGTCCATAGGCAATGTTTGAACCATATGTTGGATTTAAGGTTTGGAGAAGAATAAAGTGAAGAGGATCAAGTGTTGATCAAGGAATGATCCGGATATTGGTCATGGGAGAGTTGAGCCTTTGGCAAGTGTGTCTTGAATAATAAGATGGAGTGATATCTCTAGTGTACCTTCAAGGTACCAACATAATGAAGAAAAGAAGAAATGAAGTGCAAGTTCAAGATGAGCCATCTCGAAGAGATCATATTCTTGGGGCTTGCCATCATTATGGTGATCATGGATATGTGAAGATATGCCTAAAATAGAGGCTCTACCATAGTGAGTATGGGGGGAGCAAACTGGAAGACTTCACCAAGCTAGCGCAATCAAGAAAGGTGTTCCATCTTGAGGTGGACAAGATTGTTATCATCAAGCTCAAGTGGAATATTCTCAAGGAAAAGGTATGTTCTTGATAGGGTTTCTTTCTTACCGGTCTCATGATGTTAGTTGGATAGACCGGTTTATAGGATAGGTAACCGTACTATCAAGAGGGGATCTCTAGTGAGTAACTTGATCGTATCCCTCGGTGAAAGCTCAAACCTTTGTATACTTGGCATCATCTTTCTTGGTTCTTATTTGGTTCTTATCCATGAGAGGATTTAGATCTTGTGTTAATCTCCATGAAAATCTCAAGTTCATCGAAACGGATTTCATATGCCTTCTTTATTGCGTTTTTGATATTGGAGGTTTTACCGGTTTGTCTTTTCTAGATAGGTTAAACCTTTCACCATTTGGTTCTATCCTACCTTTCTGGACTATGATGGTTCTCTGCATGATCTTATAGAGCTTGTTACTATCTTCGAAATGAGCCCAAGATCATCAAAATCGGAGTTCGGATGCAAAAGTTATGG
This sequence comes from Avena longiglumis, assembly GCA_030063025.1. Lineage (NCBI taxonomy): Eukaryota > Viridiplantae > Streptophyta > Magnoliopsida > Poales > Poaceae > Avena > Avena longiglumis. Next base: position 485,023,865 of record CP125974.1, read on the forward strand.
TTGTTTCAGTTTTGCTATTTCTGTAAGTTTTGCCTAGGGCAGAATGTTTGGGATGAAATCGCCGGACACTACGGTGTCGCGCAGAAATCTCAGATTTCAGTCATGGGGTTGCCATACTATGTCCCATATCGGATTCTACCCAGACACTGGCCAGAATGTCCGGCCCGTACGGTCCAGATCTCCAACGGTTGGATTTTGGAGGACCTATATAAGGGGCCCTTCTTCCCTAATGAAACTCTAACCATTCTTGCAAGTTTTCCCCTCCATTGTTGACCTTCTTAAGCTTGCTTCCCCTCAATCCCTCCTATGATTCTTGCATATTCTTGAGGGATTTGAAAGAGGAGATCTAGATCTACAACCCCACCAATCAATCTCTCCTCTAAGTGAGGGGAACATATTAGGATCTAGATCTTGGAGTCTTTTGTGGATTTTCTCCATTGTTCTTCCTCTCTTATTTCCCCACAAGCTTTTGTAGCTTTGGTGGAATTTGGGAGAGAATAACTTGAGCACTTCTTGTGTTCTTGCCATTCCATTTGGTGCATCGTTTTGAGTTCTCGGTGAGGATTCGATTGAGTGAAAGGTGAGAAGCTTTTTACTCTTGGGTTCTTGGAACCCTAGACGGTTTGGTGGTTTTGCAGGTCTTTGGATTACTTGGAGCATTCAATTAAGTTGTGGAGATTTCCCAAGCTTTTTTGTTGGGAGCCTCCAATTTAGTTGTGGAGAAGTGCCCCAACCTTGTGAGAGGTTCCGGATTGCCATCGACAAGTGCACCGATAGTGGAAGCATGGATCGATCCCATTTGGGTGGGATTCATAGGAGAATAAGGGAGGCCTTTTATGGCGTTGGTGGTTTGATACCACCCCCTCTCCAAACGAGACATACTCCATGTTGGGAAGAACTCGGTAAAATATCGTCGTCCCCGCGTGCCTCAGTTATCTCTATACCCGAGCTCTTACCACTACTAGGAAAACGGTCGTCTGTGGCGCACCTGTAAACATCATCTGTGGCGCACTAGGGGTGCGCCACGGGCCTTGTGCTACGGCTATCTCCTAGCCGTGGCGCACTGCCTGGTGCGCCACGGTTATGTCGAGATAGGCGTAGCGCACCTGCTAGTGTGCCACGACTATGTGGGCAGGTGCGCTACGCGTAGGATCTTCTGTGGCGCACGTATCATTGCGCCACTAAGCTGCTGAGGTGCGCTTTAGACGTAGTGCGCCACAAAAGCTAGGTCATGTGTGCCACAGGTGTTTTTTTGTTTTTCTTTTAATTTCAGAGCCAGATTATATACAATACAGATTATATACAATATTACAGGCAGATATACACACACAGATACAAGATATACAATTATATATATAAATACACAATTTGAAAAACAAGATTGAAACAAATACATATAGATAAGTCTCATACATGAATACATAGTATAAGTTACATTGTTTCGATCAAGTTACAAAGTAGTTGGTGACATGCGAATACATGTGTCGATCGAACAAGTTAGAGCTCGGAATCTCGCCTAGACATCTAAACTAGCTAGACACAAACGCGGGATAAACAACCAAAGAAGATAAGCATGATCACCGCCGCGACGAAGGTGTAGGTCTTCATCCGGTTCCTTGTCCTAACTCCTGCTAGATAGCGCGTGTATCTAGCTTCCGCCTCCACCATAGTGTTGTACCCTTTGTAGCTATATTGCTGAACGGTGCACCTGTCTCCGATCTTCCCAATCATCGTAGACTCCAGGAACCCGTCCCTTGTACACGACGTACCACGTCATCTATAAGTTGACAATAATAATTAACCGATGATTGAAAAAAACATATATAATTAAAGTCGCATATGAAGATACACTTATAGAAAGTACTCCTAAATCAAAAAGACCAAACTCAAAAAGTATGCCTCATATATAACTAGGTTGTTCGACACAGGAATATGCTATGATGGAACTATGAGCCAGGTAGGATGCACAAGACCTAGACTTGTGCATATCACAAGGCTCACAATCCCGTCGTAGCACATTCACATATATATTGTCCCAAGACATTTCAATCATCGACATTATTCTCGAAAAAGACCAAAGTAACTCGAAAAGAATGCCTCATGTATATATATACATAGGTCGTTGGACACAAGAATATGATACGATGGAACCGTAAGCCAAGTAGGATGCACAACATCTAGACTTGTTCATAACACAAGGCTTACAGTCCCGTCATAGCACATTCACATATATATTGTGCCACGACATTTCAATCATCGGCATTATTCTCGAAAAAGACCAAAGTAACTCGAAAAGAATGCCTCATATATAACTAGCTAGGTCGTTGGACACAGGAATATGCTACGACGGAACGGTTAGCCAAGTAGGATGCACAATTCCTAGACTTGTGCATATCACAAGGCTAACTATCCCGTCGTAGCATATTCACATATATATTGTGCCACGACATTTCAATCATCGGCATTATTCTCGAAAAAGACAAAAATAACTCGAAAAGAATGCCTCATATATATACATAGGTCGTTGGACACAGGAATATGCTACGATGGAACCGTGAGCCAAGTAGGATGCACAAGACCTAGACTTGTGCATATCACAAGGCTCACAATCCCATCGTATCACATTCACATATATACTGTGCCACAATATTTCAATCATCGGCATTATTCTCGAAAAAAGAGTAAGGAAAAAAAGAAGGACCAAAGTGAGCAAAGGACCAAAGAGTAAGCAAAAAACCAAGCATTGATTGATATATAATAATAATAAGCAAAAGAAGTAAGCGATGATTCATAAACCTAATAAGATAAGTATAGTAGCATGTACACTTGTCCACACACACACAAAGGTCATCTATAGTTTGTAACTACAACTAGGCCAACATCAAGCCTTCCGCTCGGCTTAGGGAACGGAGGACGCCTTGTCTCGCCATGAACTTCCTATAGTTACCTCGCATCTCTAGGCGATCTTCTATGTCACGGTTATTCGGATATTTCTCCGTAGAAGATCCTCCCAAGTCATGACATCGAAAGATGATTGCCCCAACCGTCATGGATGCGATACATCTCTTGTCTAATATCTGAATCAGTGATCTTGGCCTTTGCTTCGGCCCACTGTTTGAGATGATCTGGCAGCGTAGAATTATGTTGGTCTAGTAGGAACGCCCTCATGTGATGGAGTGCGTAGTAGGCTTCCTTCTTACTATTTTCCGGCTGCTTCACGCAGGGGAACTCCGTTACGTGGTTGAAGACGTCCCTGCCGAACTTGACCTTCGTACGCACGAAGGTGGTGCCTTCCGTCGAGGCAAAGCCAGTGAGAGCATCATCCAGAACTTCCTTGATCTTGTCGTAGTTTTTCTTCTTTTCTAGACTCCCCGACTCGAAATACGTGGCGTGGGAATGCTTCAACGGTAAGGAGATGAGCATGCAGTGTTCATCTCTGAGCAAAAAATTCAAATGGAATGTGTTGGAAAAAGAATGATGATAATCTAATAAAGCCAATCGACGGTGGTGAGTGAATAACGACTTAATCAGGAAAGTAGGGCATGAGAATGTATTCCTTTGTCTTGTTCGCCACGAGGATTCTTTTTAGGTACGAGGCCACGATACGTCGTTCAGCGGGGGAACCCAAGAAGCCATCACACATGTAGTAGGGGTCCACTATAGCGATGCCATGTGTGTTCTCTCTAATGATCTGCATGGCTAGGATGAGAGAAAACAGACAGACCATGGTATAGTGCAACGGGTATAGGTGGAACGTATTGAAGATGTCATCAAACCGCAGGAAGAACAGATCCGCAGGGGCATTGTCGACGAAGCCCAAGCCTGGTGGCACCTTAACCACGAATACCGGGTGCGAGGGATCTTTCTTCGATAGAAGGCGTCTCTCTATCGTCAGCACGCCGTCATGCACACTCTGCAGTTCCGAACTGGCGAGCTTCCGTAAATTCTTAGGTAGCATGGGCTCACCCGCCACATGAATCCTCCACATAATACCCTCGGGTCTTGGTGGCCCGTCCCGAAACCTGATCATATTCGCAGTTGTTGACGCCACCGGCTGGCTCGAGCTGCTAGATTTTCTTTTCCTGCCCTTTTTTTCCTTTTGGAGAGCAGGCATGCACCGCAATCTGAGCACCGGCTGCCCTATGTAGTGTGTCAGGGCTTAGAATAAAGGTCCGGTTGGTTGTATCAGCTGGCTCTGTAAAGGCGCAAGCTGGAGGCGTCTCCTGAGAACCAAACAGATGCTTGGTGATAGTGGCTTTCTCTGTGGGGCCACCAGCTAGGTCTTCGTTGCTAAACTGAGTGTTGAAGAAGTTATCATTCCAGTCTTCGTCGTCCTTGGCCAGATCCTGCGCCATGTGCATATCATCAACATGATCATCCGACCCACCGCATGGAGGTGACGACGAGGGCGGTAAGGGGGCCTTGCCACCGCTTGTCGCTGGCACGCCATGCGGTGCTGTTGTCTGTGGCGTGATGGCCCTCGCCGTCCCCAAACGGATCATGCTCTTTGGCCATTGCAAGAATAAGCCAAAGCAAGTTCTGAGGACAGCCGACTCTTCTTCATCCGCTCCTGGGGGTTGAATGGGAGGTTCCAAGTTGTCGCAGCCCCTTAGCACCCGAATAATTTTAACCCTGTGCACGCTATCTGGCATCGGCCTTGAGTGGAACATGCGCTGCAAGTGTCGAACTATGGTACCCTTGGCAACATCCCTCAACTCGTTGTTCACGTAGCATAAGAGAGTGCAAGAAACATCCTTCTGCGCAAAACATGTACGGTGTCGTCAGACATGCCATAAGAGTAACAGATGGCGTGAACGGCGGTAAAGAAATTTGTTTACCGTGATGGCGTTGAGATCGGCTAATGTCGACGCACCGCATATGGCGACGGGCGTGCAAGAGACGGAAGGGCTGCTTGATGGCGCGGTGCTGGCCGCCGGTGTATTCTCCCTACCGACGGGTGCTTGGAGCTCCGGTGCCGCCGTGACAATGGCAGGGTGGCACCAACATGTACTCCGGCGCGCCAAGTGATGGCAGGAGTCACCAACACTTGAGGCGCCATGCTAAGGGCGGAGTCACGAACACCTAGTTCGCTCGATTCGTCGCCGTGTTGTTCGAGTGGCTGCTGACCATGCTTGGAATCGGGCACGGCCCTACTCGACCACCCGCACTCCAGTTCGCTATTGACTCCACCAAGGTAGGCAGGAAGGACGTGAGGGTGATTGCCAGGTTGTCTTGGACGATCTGCGGGATCCGCGCCACTTGTTCCTTAAGTTCTTGAACCTCGCGGTTTTCCTCCTCGCTCCTTCCCGACGGCGCCACATGCGTCCTCGGAGGTGGACCAAAATGATCCACCCAATTCTTACCCCCGAGGCCGGCCAGACGGCCAGCCGACGACGGCTTCTTCATAACCGGCTCTATTTTCTGGGACCGGTTCATCGCCCTGTTAAAAGGGTTATCCCACCGGGTGGCCGCCGTCGACCCCTGGAATGAGGAACCCTGGGATCCATGACTAGCAACAATTTCCTCCTCCTGCAGAAGAAGTAACAGTGAATCGTTTAGATCATCGATTAGATTGCAATCGAGTTGATCCGCGGTAATTAGATTATACTTACCACAATTTCGTCGAATTCCTTCACCGCAGGATCCGCGGTGAGTTGTTTGGTTTTTGGGTCCACATGGTAACGGGCCCTGATGAAGTTTCGAACCTGCCCGGGTTCGGATTTCGCAAAGGGGTTTTCTATCCCCTTGGATCTATCCTCCTTATTCCATTTGGCCTCCGCGGTTCTGTATCCACCAGATCCGAGATGGTGATGACCTATATTCGTCGCCTGCAGCACCTTTCCCTGATTACTATTGGCCAGGTCTCTTTCGGATTCACACCTCTCCTTGAACTCCCGGAACTGATCTTCGGTGATCTGCGGGTCAATCTTCTGGATCTCCTCGAGACTTTTGCCTTCTTTATAGATCTTCTTCTTTATCCGGGTTCTCCAGCTGTCCAGGGCGGTGCTCATGTTTGTGAGGGGGGATTTGTTTACTTCGTTCCCATGATAATTTGTGTTCTGATACTTAGAGGGGAACTTGTATCTTGCGTGCAGCTTCTCGAAGAGGAGTGTGCGCAAGTGGCCATTATATTTATGCCGGAGATTCTCGGTGTTGATCGAGCTGGTTTTCCGTGTGATCTCCGCCACTTGCCCACCGCACTTTTGACAAAGGGCGGGCTCCAAAGGAACCCTGATGGGCTCACTGTAATTTCCTCCTGACGGTGCCGACCGTGTTCGCGCTGCCTTCGGCTTCTTCTTCTTCTTAGGAGGATTGCTACCACTCCTCGTGCCTCGCCGCCATCGTGGTTTCATCATCCGTTCCTTTGGCTTCTTCCTCCGCGTCTTCCATCTCATCATCCTCGCTCTCCAAGGATGGTATTCTTCATCGCCTTCTAGCCGGGCCACCTCCCGAATGTCAATTGTTTATTCGAGGTCGAGTTCTCATTCAGCGTTGATGCGCTTAGAACATCCAAATCGCCTCGTTGTCACACATCTTTGCACTAATAAAAAACAAATAATTGGTTAAATGCACGGAAAAATCCGGCATGACCTTTGCTAATTTTCTTAAACTAGGAGTGCCCGATTTCTGCCGAAACAGAAGTTAATCAACATTCCGGCAAAAATCAGGACTCATTTCATACAAGAACCTGCATACAGATCATACACCTACATCATGGACTTGCATTTCAAAACTGATATATTGCATAGGAGATTCACGGCAGTAAAAAAGCAATGTATACATAGCTACAACAATAACAACAACACTGCACAGCAATAACAACAATATGTATAGCTATAGCAATAACAACAATAACAGCAGCAACATGTACAAAAAGACTCGGGAACATTTGAAACTTTTAACACTGTCAACAACACATCAAGCACTGTCAACAACCTCACTGTCATAAAACACTGTCAACAGCACATCAAGCACTGTCAACATGTGCCATGTGCTTGCAGAATTAAAATCATCTCATTGACACTGTAAATAAGTCTGATGGAGATGAAGAGGTACTCTTGGAACATCAAATGGTTGATCTACTGATCTTATCTCCACAAATCACTCACATGGACAAGGTTTTTTCTTTGTTTCACATGTCAAAGCTGCTGGTTATGCACTCACAACTGCTGACACATTTCCAGGAAAAAGTTGAATTATTGCCAAGGGAAAACATGCCAGGTTATGCACAGTTTTCATATACATGTTTTTTTTCTGGTCTCCTACAAGAATTTAATCGAAGATGGTACCGGTACAAGAATTTTTTTCTGGTCTCCTACACAACAAGTACATCAAGCATAAATGCTTAACTATAATGCTAACTATAAAATTCCTACTGCTAACTATAATGCTTGATGTACAAGATTCAGACAGAATATTCTGTCAACTACTAACTATCACTGTCAACTACTCTGTTTCAAACCTAAGCCTAAGCCTAAAATTTCACTGTCAACTATCACTGTCAACTACTCTGTTAACTATCACTGTCAACTACTCTGTTTCAAACCTAAGCCTAAGCCTAAAATTTCGCATAACATTCACACAAATGCATAATGCACAAGAACATTCAGACAGAACATGTTGTCAACTATAATGCTGTCAACTATAATGTACAAAATTTCATACATAACATGCTGTCAACTATAATGCATAATTCACAAGAACATTCTGTTACAAACCTAAAATTTGCTAAGCCTAAACCTAAATCAAGCCTAAGCCTAAGCCTAAGCCTAAACCTAAATCAAGCCTAAGCCTAAATGTAAGCCTAAACCTAAATCAACCGAGAAGTGGAGAGGGGAGAGAGGGGAGAAGGCTCACCTCTGAGACGAGGAAAACGACGAGCGCACGGGCGAGGCGGGGGCCTCCTCCTCCTCAGCGTCGAGCGGCGGCGGACTCCTCCTCCTCGAGCGACGGCGACCTCCTCCTCCACGAATCGGCAGCGACAACGACCTCCTCCTCCACGGATCGGCAGCGGCGCGGGCCTTCTCCTCCACGATCTCCTCCTCGAGCGGCGGCAGCGGCTGGCAGGGCTGGCAAGGCGGTGGATCGACAGCGGCGGCGGGGGCTCGGGCTCGAGATGGGTGGGCGCGTCTGATGGGGGATGAGGGACGTGCCCGTGCGTGCACGTGGATAAGGCAAAGATAGGCGTAGAGTACTCTGGCATAGTGCGCTACAGATATCCGTAGCGCACTATGCCAGAGTGCGCTACGCCTATCTCCTCTAGCAACTGTATAAGAAAAAAGGTGTCCCACTATGCAACAGATTCACTGCCCTAACCCACTGGTTCTGCCCACTGCTCTATTCTAAACTCGTGAGCACCCAGGTTCGAATCCTGGTGCCCCACTTTTTTTTTTATTTAAAAAATACTTTTAAATGTTCCAAAAAATTCCCAAAAGTGGTGATATATGCCATAGAAGTTTTGTTTTGTTTTTAAAATACTTTTAAATATTCCAAAAATGCCCAAAAGTGATAATATATGTCATAAAAGTAGTACAAATATGATTCAAAGTATAACTAAATTTCATAATAATTTGTCCATGAATATTACAATCTTTTTCGACCACGCGTTTTACAATATTTTTTGAGCTAGCGTTTTACAATCTTTTTTCCCTTCTTTGTCGCGATTGAATAATTTAGCCCTGGCACTTTAATGTTTCTTCTTCGAGCAGGCTACCTTTTTGGGTAGGGTTGTCCTTTTCTTCTTGTGATGTATGTTTACGCATCGTATTCGTCATCTTCAATCTTTGGATCGCCAGATCGGTCAAAGTCTTGCTCATTGGCGACTCCATCCATTCCGATGATGTTTCTTTTCCTCTCCTCACGACAACACGGATAGGCTTTGTCGGGTCGGTAATGAAAAACATTGGTCCACTTTGGTAGCCGTACCACGGTTCATTTTTCGCGCCACGCCGCATGCCTTGGATTTGGCTGCTTCGGGTATAACCATGGTTGTGAAATATCGGTCTTCTGTTTCGACGCTCTTTGCCCATCTAACACGGAACATCGACACCTTTTATCCACAGTAGTCGAGCTCCCAGATCTCCTTGATTCTTCCGTAGAATCTTTCCTTCACGTTGTCATCGGTGTAGAATTCGGCGTTACGCTGAGTTCGATAATCACACTTTTGTCCTTTTCCTCCGTGTAGAATGTGTAGCCGTTGATATCATACCGATAGGTCACCAGGTTTTGCATCGGTCCTCGCGACAAGGTGAATATGATCTTTCCGTGTCGGAAGAATGCGATCACGGGATTATCAAGAGCGTCTGCCTAAACCAACGCGTGAAATCTGAGTTGTGCTCTTTGATTATTTCTCCTGCCCTCTCTGTATGCCCGGTCATCGTACTTCTTCTCGATTAACCTTTGTGCTTCGTACCCAAGGATCGACCAGTTCTAAATGTTGTAGCGACGAGGTTTGCTCGATCAAAATCGGTTCCGTCGATGCAAGATGTCGACCACCCTCTCGGTGACCAGATCCGTCGAGCTTGCCAAGGTGCCTGTTGACGGGAAGACCGATAGGGTTCTCGATGTCTAGATAATTCATGCAGAAAGAGATGCACTCTTCGGCCAGAAAGCCCTTGGCTATGCTTCCATCTCGATGGGACCTGTTGCGAACGTATCCTTTGATGTGTCCGTTCATCCTTTCGAACGCCATCATGCTACGGAGGAACATCGGCCCGAGTTGTACGATGTCCTCCACGACATAGACCAGCAGATGCACCATAATGTTGAAGAATGCGGGTGGGAAGTAGACCTCAAGCTCGCATAGTATCACCACGATCTCCTCCTGTAGCCTCCCGAGCTGATTCACGCCAATCGACTTCCTAGAGATGACGTCGAAAAACTTGCAGAGGCCAAATAACGTTTCACAGACGTGCTCGTCCATTATCCCTCTCAGTGCAACCGGAAGTACCTGCGTCATTAGCACGACACAGTCGTGAGGCTTCATGCCACTGAACCTCTGCTTCGCCTCGTCTAGGTATCTGCTTATCTTGCCCGCGTAGCCGTAAGGAAATTTGACTCCTAGAAGGCACTTGAAAAACTATTTGATCTCATCCTGGCTTAGAGTGAAGCAAGAAGGAGGGCAGTAATATTCGTTCTTCTTGAAGTTTTTACCCTTCCGATGACCTTGTGTCGTCTCCGACTCATGATCATCGTCATCTTCCTGATCATCAGGAGTAGTGCGTCCTCCGTGAAGCTCCTTCCGGATACCCAAGCATATCTGGTCGTTCCTTGATTTTGGACCATCTTTCGTCCTATCTGGCATGTTGATTATGGTGGCGACCAGACTCTCGCACACATTTTTCGTGATATGCATGATGTCGAGGCTATGAGGCGTGCGGAGAAACTTCCAGTATGGCAACTCCCAGAAAACAGACCTTGTTTTCCATACCTTCATCAGCGGCTTGTCTTGTTGCTGCCTCTTCGCTTCTTTCCGGCTTAGGACAATCTTTCCGCTTTTTCAAAGAACTCTTTCACTTCTTCGCTGCTCCTACGCTCTAGGATTCCTCGGGTCTCGGATTTGCCATCGAACAAGTTTCCACGTTTTCTCCATGGATCATTCTTGCCGAGCCACCTCCGGTGCACCATGAACACGGTTTTCGATGACCCTGGATCTTTCTCTAGTTGGAGATAGCTTGTGTTATCCATGCACCTAACGCATGCGCAGAATCCTTGGATAACCTGCCCCGAGATATACCCGCAACCTGGATAGTCTTGCACCGTAGTGACCAACGCGGCTCTCATAGTGAAATAATCTTGTGCGACGGCGTCGTAAGTATTTGCTCCAGATTCCCATAACGTGGCTAGCTCCTCTTTCAACAGCCCGAGATACAGATTGATGTCAGTACCAGGTTGTTTCGGCCCTTGAATTAGCATACTCATTTGTATGTACTTCTTCTTCATGCACAACCATGGAGGGAGGTTGTACATCCATACAAACACGGGCCAAGTGCTGTGCGTGCTTCTCTGGCTAACGAATGGATTGAGTCCATCGGTGCTCGCACCAAGCCTGATGTTCCTCGAATCTCCACCGAATTACGGAATTGGTCCAATCTTTCCAATCGCTAGCATCCAAGGGTGCGTCAGCAACTCATCCTTTTCGGGGTCATCATCATCTCCTGGCTTCTTCCTTTCCGCATGCCATCGCATGAGCTTCGCTTCCTTAGGGTCCATGAAATAGCGCTGCAGACGAGGAGTGATAGGAAAGTACCATAGCACTTTTTGAGGTGCTTTCTTCCCTTTATTGTATCGACTCACGCCGCACACCGGACATGTGGTTTTCTCCGCCTCGATAAATGATGCAATCGTTGATGCATACGTGATATCTAACGTCGCGGTAGATCGTGAGGATGACGATTTTCTTGGCGTCCTCGATACTAGTTGGACATGTGTTCTCCGGAGATGATCGTGCCGAATGCCATCATATCGTCGAAGCTTGCGTCGCTCAATTTGTGTTTTGCCTTCATCTCCATAGCCTTGGCGTTACATTAAACCGGTATCATCGGGCTGCATCCTTCATACAATGGAGTAACCGTATTTCTCAAGTTGCGCAAGCTTGGCTTTCTCTCTAACGGCCACTGGCGTTACTCGTCTTCTTGAGAAGCAGCTCTTGCACATAAGGGTCCCGCACCACCGACGTTGTTCCATCGTAAATGCGCTCCTCCCATCTAGATCATCATCATCCCGCCCGCTCGCACCTTCACCATCTCCAGGAGACTTCATCATCTCGCCCGTTCTCGCCGTGATGATGATCATCGTCATGTTGGCCACCTTCACCGTCTCCATCGTCTTCGTCATCGCTTATCCAACGAGTGTATCCATCCATGAAACCATGGCGGAGTAGGTGCGCCTGCAGATTCCGGGAATCTGGGTCGATCACCCAGTTGAGTTTGCATCTTCTGCACGGACATCTTATATCCGTCTTGTTATTTCGTATGATGTCAACCGTCGCACATTTCAAAAATCTAGCCACAATGCCTTCGCTCATTATGCGGACCATTTTTGCCTGCACGGTGTACACAGTACAATTAGAAGTCTATTAGAACCACATAATGAATGCATGCATGCAATGGTCGATAGAAAATTTCAGCATGACCTATCCTAAAATTAGGACCTTTGCGAAATGCCAAAGTTTTGCCAAAATGGAAATGAATCAACATTTTGGCAAAACAAATGGCAACTTGTTCACATACAAACACAAGAGAGAGAGACCGAGATCCATACACACATGAACATATCATTATCCTCTCCATACACACATGCATGAGCATCATCGATACTCTCCATATATACACACATATGACCATATCGATCCTCTCCATACACACATCATGAGCATCGATCATCTACATACTTATGACCATATCATCCATATACACATGAACACATCCTTACATGGACAACTTACCGAGATGAGAGACCAATCGCGAGAAGATGGAAAGGAGAGGTGCGCCGTAACATCCCTAAAATCATGTTTTAAACTCATGCATATCATCCATGCATCCATGATCATATAAGTTTCATTTCAAACAAATCATTTCAAAACAGAAGCATATATGCTTATCATTTCATGTAAGTTGCTCTAGCCTTAGTGCTATCTTCCAATGACAAGAGTACTTGTTTTGATTCAGTAAAGTTTGAAATTCAAACTTAGGCACCATCAAAAGTTTGAACAAAGTTTCAAAACAAAATAAGTAAATAAAACCAATATTATGCCTATTGTATATATCACATAAAGGCTTGGTTTTAATTTTATTTTCATTTGATCAAAGTGTTTTGAATAAACAGTAGTGTTTGACATACATTTGAGTGCAAGGTTTGCAGTATAAAAACCTAGAGAAGATTTGAATTCAAGCTCATTTGATTTGGATTTGAAAATCATTTCAGAAAATCAAAACAGAAAAAGAAAAGGAGAAAAGAAATAGAAAAAGGCCAGCGCCACCTATCTGGCCCAACTACGAATCCAGCCCAGTAAGCCCACCCGGGTTCCCCCTTTCTCTTTCTCACTCGCAGGCAAACCCACTGAGTGACTGACGCCAGGACCCCACCCCCTCTCTATTTTATTCGCTGACAAGTGGACCCTGCGACCACGTCGTCGTCGTCGTCAATCACGCGCGGCCGCGACGCTCGCTCCGCCGTTACTCGCCGCAGTCACTGCAGGCTTAATTGCCCTTGATTCAGTGCTTAATCGCCGCCCTCCTTCTGCCTACATAAACCCCTCTGCACCGCGGCCATTTCCCCTCACCTAGCGCCACCTCTACGCCCCTAGGCTGCCCGCAATTGCCCTTACGCCGCCGCAGACAGAGCAACTCCAGCGACGAATCTCGATGAGTACAGACCGCCCCTCTGCCTCTAGTTCAAACCACTGTGACCAACATGACCTTGCGCGTTCGCTAATGCCCTCCGTTTGATTTCTCATGACCCAGAGCGACGTCTTCGTTCTCAACCGCGAGAACCTGAGCCGCCGCTCGACTCCGACGTGCGATTCAGGTAAAATGAGACCGCTCCTTGCCTCCCCTTTGGTACTGTCTTGTTCGCCAGGCCCTTGCGCATCTCCTAAACCATCTGGCTTGTGTTAGGTCGACGCAGAGCCTCGGCAACGTCTTCGACAGCAAGCAACTGACGCCGCCCGCAACTTCGACGAGCTCCAGCGACCATCTCCGTGCGCCCCTTGCCAAACCACCACCACCTTGAGCATCAGCAGCACACGGCGAGTCTGGTAAGCCCCTTCCCCCTCTCCCGCACGACCTAGAATGCCGGTAGCATCTCTGATAGAGGCGCCACCGCCTGTCGCCGCCGCCAGCGCCGCCACTGGATGGTCAAAGTGCTGAGCGCCGTTAGATCTAGATCCTACGGATACGATAGAACGTGAGCGAAGCGGTAAGATTGGATCTGAGCCGCGCGATTAAGTTAGATCTAGCGGCTCAGAAGCGTGATCCAACGCGAAACAGTACCGGCCAATCAGAATAAGACGCGTGGCAGCAGTTTAGATTTAAAAACAAGATTTGAATCTATTAGATGTTTGATTTTGTTTTAGCTATAACTTTTGATTCCCACGTTAGAATTTGACAAATTTTATATCATTGGAACCAGGAGAACAAGCCCTTTCTAAATATGCAATGTGTTTAATGGTTTTCTTCTGTTAAAATGGTTTTATTTACAGAAACATGTGTAGGGATAATTTGAGTATATGAATTGTTTGAAAAATGTTTTAAGGTTTAAATAAATGTTGTTTGGAAAGTTTTTAACTTGTTTATGAACCAGTACTGTACACTTGCTTTGTTGAGTTTTAAAAATCATCACATATCATGTTGCATGCATTCATATATTTTTGTTTGTATATGTTTTGTATGTGATTTGTGGCTATGATTCTTTGTGTAGATTTTGGTGCCAATAGTGATTGTGATTGTGAGGAGTGTAGCTACTCTCCAAACTACCAAGGCAAGTGGTGCTTCATGATATTTTATCCCTATGTTTTCTACTAAGCATTAGAAATATTTTGCTAGTCTTGCATGCTATATTTTGCTAATATGCCATGTTGGGAAATCCTAGTAGTTGTAGAATTGCTAGAAATTTCTAAGTTAAGATGCTTATCTATGCCATGCTTAGCCTAGCTAGTAGCAACCAAGGGTTGGTGAAATATACATGCTATGATGAAAATATTTCTAAGTCTTTGGACTTGTGTTTTTCCTAATAAAACAACTAAGTAAATGAAACACCTGGGTGGAATGGAAGGAATGGTTTATGTTGAGTGGTTACACAAGGCCCATTTCTATGGTTTACCTTGTGTATCTCACTTGTGGAAAGCCACCCAGGAACAAAGAGATTTTAGAGGCCAAATGTTAAGAAGCTTCTAGTGCAGCCACTTGGCAATATGGGCTCTGCCTGGATCACATAGGTTGCTAGAACTTATCCATTTGGACAGTTGGTGGTAGTGGGAATGATAGGTTGGAGCGCGTCCATTTGGTCTAAGGGAAGGCTTCTGAAAGGTCCTGTCTTGGTGAAAATCAAGTCTGGCGGGGAAAGTGCACAACCTCTGCAGATGGAAGAATCTAAGTACTTAGCCATGTCCCTGGAAAAGGACAACTGGAGCATCAAGACATGGAAGCTATCAAGAATCTCCTCATCCCAATTTCTAAGTAAAAACTTGTGGGTGAACAAGGGTGAAGGACCTCAATGTTTATTGGTGGTTCCTTGGGAAAAGTTTTGACAAAGAAAAACTTAGTGATTTCAACTAATAGGCAAAACCTATTTTGAGCAAAGCAAGCCAAGCTACACTTAGCCAAATTGCAGATAGTATCTAGTCCACCTAAATTATACTAAGGTATCACTTGCCAATACTATTCCAATGTATTGACCCACTGTTGTAACCCCGATGTTGTTGCAGTTACTCGATGAGGATTAGGAGTCATGAGTCTACAATCAACATGTTTGCCTGTGGCA
This sequence comes from Avena longiglumis, assembly GCA_030063025.1. Lineage (NCBI taxonomy): Eukaryota > Viridiplantae > Streptophyta > Magnoliopsida > Poales > Poaceae > Avena > Avena longiglumis. The sequence continues at coordinate 485,039,345 of CP125974.1, forward strand.
CATGAAGATGAAGACTTTTATTTATTTACTTATTCAAACTCTTGTACTAGGCCTGTGGCCTTGGAGTTGTAAAGACTATGTTTGTCTCTGGAATGACTGTAATAATGACCTTTGTTTCTGTGTACTTCATCTTAAACTGTGGATGCTAGCAATGATACAGGGACTAGCATTGCAATCACAGGGATCCTTTTTCCTTTATAAAGGAGGGATCTTACAGATGGTATCAGAGCACTGTGTTGCCTGTAGGATTATGACCCTAGGATTGGAAACCACTAAGGAAAAATTTTCAACAACTTCTACACTTGTCTATTCTTCTCGTAAACTTTTTTAATCTTCTTTCTCATCTCTATTTGTAGATGAACTCCATCAACGAAGCCGTAAGGAAAGGACCACTCATGACAATGACCTTGGAGTGTGAGTCATAATTCCCCAAGGCTCTCAAGGACCTCATGGTTGCAATGGAAATACATGGTACATCTGTGTACAAAGGTTTTCCTGTGATGGATGAAGGAGTTGAGTACTGGTGGGTGCAACTTCACTTGTATAAAAACAAGGAAGACAACCACAAGGAATCAGGATTCTGCATGTTCACCAATTTAGTGGTGCACACTACATTCTTTGATTCAGCAAAGGATGCAGCTTGGAGGACCATCAAAGAACTTGGTGATAGAGTCAAGTGCATAATGCTCAACCTCCAAAATGACCTAAAGGAAGAGAAGAAACATACCCAAGAGTTGGAGGCTACCAACCAAACCCTAAGAGGAGACATTATAGACTTAGTGATGGAGTCATGTGAGCAAGATAGACTGATTGCTTCTAGAAACATTATGTTAGCCAACAGATCCAGTGAGATAGGATTGTAAACGTACTTCGTTAGTTGGACCACCACTTATCACCTTATTTTCCAAATGTTGCTTAAAATAGTTGAACCTTGGTTGTTGTAATGGATCCATGTATGCCATGACTTGTGTGTTTTTGATTTCCAAGGATATGTATGTGATGCTTTGCCTTGTGTTTTATCTTAAATTGTGTTGTTCTAACTTTTTCTATCTTATAAATAGATGCCTAATGTTACCATCAGCACTGTTGAGGAGTTCCAGGGAACTCGCTTTGGTCCTCGTATTGTTGAGCTCACTACTTTGCTCAATCTCCCTCTTCCTACCATCATGGTGCTTCCCCTCACCAAGTTTGAGAGGAAAGACCTTTGGGGTTTCAAGGTCAATCAGCCCGGACGCCAGACTGAGCCTACCACGGAGGCTATCATCTTCAAGCTCATGCACGATGACAAGGAGAGAGGCCTTGAGGTAGTCATGCAGGATCTGATAGGACGTCTGCTAGGGAGACACTCTCGACAGGTTAGAGGTACTCACTTCCACGTCTTCGGTAGACGTGATGAGGATGGAGAGGCCATCGACTTCGAGGACACTTCGAGGGATACAGCTGAGCCGATTCGCCTATACCTCTAGGACTTAGAGGCTCTCATTAGGCATGTGGACTATGATAGGACCAACATCATGCTCAACAATGACGCACTACAGGTGCAACTTCGCGAGAAGGACAAGCTCTTCGCGGAGCAAGATGAGATAGTCAAGGAGATGGAGGCAAAGTTCGAGAGCCAGGACAGAAAGTTCAAGAGTCAGGAGAAGCGAGTCCAGGATAGGAACAAGAGGATTCAGGACATGACTGAAGAACTGCAGGCCAAGGACTTCGAGCTCGAGCATCAGCAGACGGTGATTGAGAGGCTTCTTTCTCAGAAGAGGGCTCTCAAAGCCAAAATAGAGACCTTGACCGCCAATGTCGAGGAATACAAGACCGCAATGGAGAATGCAGGTCTTACCTTTGTTGAGGAGGAGGTTGATGCCGAGGAGTAGAGTTGACTACTCATTTATCATTTATTTATCATACTTTATTTGTGTCACAATGACCATCCAACATGTGGATGGCTTGTTATTGGTGTGTTTTCTTTGCGAACTTGTCGTTTTTATTGTTGAACTATTATTGCTTTGATGCATGTTTTGTGATTGTTTATGTGATGTATTGTGCATGAAACATCTATGGGTATCTCATTCTTATCTCTATTGAACAAACCACAGATGCCTCCCCGTCGTGCCAATCCCAACCCCAACAACAACAACATCACTCCAAAAATGCAGCAAATGATGACAGCTCAGACTCAGCTGATGCAAATGATGACGATGTTCATCCAGAACCAAAACAACAACAACAATAACAACAACAACAATAACAACAACAACCCATCGGGTTTTGACATGCTTACCAGGTTCTTGAGATTGAGGCCAGCAAAGTTCTCAGGAACAACTGATCCCATGGTGGCCAATGATTGGCTACGCTCTGTGAACAAGGACTTGGTAATCTTGTCTTGATGCGAGAAAAGTCAGATTTGCGACATTTGGAAGGACCAGCCGCCACTTGGTGGGATAACTTCCAGATCCCCACTCCCATAGAAGATGTGACATGGGCTATCTTTGAGGATGGCTTTCGCACTGCTCATATCTCATCTGGAGTGATGAGTCTGAAGAAGAAAGAATTCCATAATCTGAAGCAGCGCCACCGCAGCGTGGCAGAATATATTGAGGAGTTCAACAATCTGGCGCGTTATGCACCGGATGAAGTTGACACTGATGCTAAGAGGAAGGAAAAGTTCCTTGAAGGGCTGAATGATGAACTAAACTTGCAGCTATCAGTAGCCTATGTTCCCACATACCAGTCTCTTTGTGATAAGGTTGCTATTTTGGAGAACAAAATGAAGCAAGTTGAGAGAAGGAATAGAAAGCACTCGGACAAGCATAACTCGGGATCGTCTCACAAACGTTCCCATTACGATGATAGTGGAAGCTCAGGATTCCACAAGCATGGGAAATTCAACAAGAATCACAACCACAACCGTCATGACAACAAGCATCACCGTAGTCATGACAATGACAAGTACAAGAACCACAAGGGTGGATATAAGAGCCACCACAATGGTAATGGAAGTGGCAGTGGAAGCCAGCCTGTCAAGAAGGATATTAGTCAGGTTGAGTGTTTCAAGTGCAAGAAAATGGGGCATTATGCCAATGAATGCCCAGAAAAGAAAGTTGAAGGACCCAACAAGCCCAACCCTTTTCAGAAAGGGCAAGTTAACCACATCAATGTGGAGGAAATCTATGAGGAGCCTGATCTTTGTCTTTGGTAAGTTCGGACTCAATTCTATTCCAGATTTGTTCTTTTTGATCTTTGGAGCATCACATTCATTCATATCAAAAGCATTTGTTGATAGAAATTGGTTTCCAACTGAAAACATTGGGTGTCCAATAAAAGTTAGTTCTCTAGGTGGAGATATGATAGTAAGTCTTGGATGCCGGGATCTAGTAATAGAGTTTGGAAAGCATAAGTTTCCAGTGAGTCTGATAATCCTAGATTCCCAAGGACTGGATGTAATATTGGGAATGGATTGGATGGCTAAGTATGAAGGAGTACTAGATTGTGCTAATCATACTGTTGCACTCACAACCCCGGAAAGAAAACGGATTAAATTCAAGTCTAACTTTGAATCAAAAGGGAGTAAGCTAAATTCTCTTAAGGGGGTTAGCATTGACAGTGTGCCAATTGTGGGTGAATATTCGGATGTGTTTCCGGAAGAATTGCCGGGAATGCCACCAGATAGAGATGTGGAGTTCCTTATTGATTTGCTACCAGGATCTGGACCAATAGCAAAGAGACCGTACAAGATGTCAGTGGATGAACTAAAAGAACTCAAGAAACAACTTGGAGAACAGTTGCAGAAAGGATTTATTCAACCAAGTTCTTCCTCTTGGGGAGCCCCAGTTTTGTTTGTGGAGAAGAAAGATAGAAGTCAAAGGTTATGCATAGATTACTGTTCACTCAATGAGGTGACTATCAAGAACAAATACCCTTTGCTAAGAATCAATGACTTGTTTGATCAGCTAGAAGGAGCTTGTGTGTTCTCAAATATTGATCTCCGGTCAGGATATTTCCAACTCAAGATAAGAGAGCAAGACATACCTAAGACAACTTTCACCACAAGGTATGGATTGTATGAGTATACCGTGATGCCATTTGGTTTAACCAATGCACCAGCATACTTTATGAATATGATGAACAAGGTGTTCATGGAATTCCTTGATAAGTTTGTTGTCGTTTTCATCGATGACATTTTAGTCTACTCCAAGAGCAAAGAAGAGCATGAAGGACATTTGCGTTTGATACTTGAGAAGCTTAGAGAGCATAAACTGTATGCCAAATTCAGCAAGTGTGAATTTTGGCTAAATGAAGTTGATTTTCTTGGACACGTTGTGTCAGGAGATGGTGTAGCAGTTGATCCTGCTAAAGTTTCAGTTGTAACTGAATGGGAATCTCCCAAGTCAGTGAAAGAAGTTCGTAGTTTCCTTGGCTTAGCAGGTTACTACAGAAGGTTCATTGAGAATTTCTCCAAGGTAGCTAAGCCTATGACAGAATTGCTAAAGAAAGACAAGAAATTTGCTTGGTCTGAAGGTTGTGAACTCAGCTTTCAGGAATTGAAGAAGAGACTTGTGACAGCACCAGTCTTGTGTTTGCGAGACTTGGAAAAATATTTCCAAGTATATTGTGATGCATCTCATCATGGTTTGGGTGCAGTACTTATGCAAGAAGGAAAAGTTGTGGCTTATGCCTCGAGACAACTCAAAACTCATGAAGTGAACTATCCTACTCATGATTTGGAGTTAGCCTCTGTTGTCCATGCACTCAAAACATGGAGACACTATCTTTTGGGAAAGCATTGTGAAGTGTTCACAGATCACAAGAGTTTGAGGTATATCTTCACCCAGAAGGAAATTAATATGAGACAAAGAAGATGGCTAGAACTCATCAAGGACTATGACTTAAGTTTGCAATACCATCCCGGTAAAGCAAATGTGGTAGCGGATGCTTTAAGCCGTCAGGTTTTTGTGAATGGCCTTACCAAGGGAGAATTGCCCGATGATTTGTGTGCCCAATTTAGAGATCTCAGATTGGAGATTGTTCCTGAAGGACATCTCATGTCTTTGGATGTTCAACCCACTTTGTTGGACAAGATCAAAGAAGCCCAGAAGACCGATAAGGAAATTGAAGAAATTAAGGAAAAGATTGGCAAAGGAAAAGCCAAAGGATTCCATGAAGACGAACAGGATACTTTATGGCATGGGAAACATATCTGTGTTCCACAAGATCCGGAGCTTCGGAAACTGATTTTGCAAGAAGCACACAACTCACCGTATTCCATTCATCCGGGTAACACCAAAATGTACATGGACATGAAGGAAAGGTTTTGGTGGAATAATCTCAAGAAGGACATCGCCGAGCATATTGCTTTATGTGATGTGTGTAGTAGAGTGAAAGTGGAACATCAGAAACCAGCAGGTTTGCTTCAACCACTACCTATTCCTGATTGGAAGTGGGACAAGATTGGTATGGATTTCATTACCGGATTACCAAGGACCCGGTCAGGATATGATTCTATTTGGGTAGTAGTGGATCGCCTAACTAAAGTGGCTCATTTCATGCCCGTGAAGACAACCTATACAAGTGCTAAGTTGGCCAAGATCTATATGAGTAGAATTGTGTGTCTACATGGAGTACCCAAAAGTATTGTGTCTGATAGGGGAACTCAATCCACTTCCCATTTTTGGAGACAACTACATGAGTCATTGGGAACGAGGTTGGAATTCAGCACTGCTTTTCACCCTCAAACTGATGGACAGACAGAAAGGACTAATCAGATTCTTGAAGATATGTTGAGGGCATGTGCCCTAGACTATGGAGCCAGTTGGGATGAAAGTCTACCTTACGCAGAATTTTGTTATAACAACAGCTATCAAGCCAGCATTGAGATGGCACCATTTGAGTTTCTCTACGGGAGAAAGTGTATCACCCCATTGTTATGGAATGGTGTGGGAGAAAGAAGTTTGTTCGGACCAGAACTTATCAAAGAAGCCGAAGAGAAGGTCAAGTTGGTTAAGGACAGATTGAAGATAGCACAGTCCCGACAGAAAAGCTACGCAGATCCTAAGCGTAGAGAAGTCACCTATGAAGTTGGTGATAGAGCTTATCTTAGAGTGTCACCACTTCGTGGAGTGAAGAGGTTTGGAGTCAAAGGGAAGTTGGCCCCAAGATATGTTGTACCATTCAAGATTCTGAGTCGTAAGGGAGAAGTTGCTTATGAAATTGAACTGCCGGAATCTCTGTCAGCTGTTCATAATGTGTTTCATGTGAGTCAACTTAAGAAATGTCATCCAGAAATGGAAGAAACTTCTTTAAAGGATACTATACCTTTAGAAGAGGTTCAGTTGGAAAGTGATCTCACCTATGAGGAGAAACCCATCAAGATTCTTGCGAATGCAGAAAGAGTCACACGGACTAAAACTATCAAGTTTTGCAAGGTGCAGTGGAACCATCACTCCGAAGAGGAAGCAACATGGGAAAGAGAAGATGATCTTCGGAAAGACCACCCTCACCTATTTGCTAGCCAATCTGAATCTCGAGGGCGAGATTCACCTTAAGGGGGTGAGATTTGTAACATCCCTAAAATCATGTTTTAAACTCATGCATATCATCCATGCATCCATGATCATATAAGTTTCATTTCAAACAAATCATTTCAAAACAGAAGCATATATGCTTATCATTTCATGTAAGTTGCTCTAGCCTTAGTGCTATCTTCCAATGAGAAGAGTACTTGTTTTGATTCAGTAAAGTTTGAAATTCAAACTTAGGCACCATCAAAAGTTTGAACAAAGTTTCAAAACAAAATAAGTAAATAAAACCAATATTATGCCTATTGTATATATCACATAAAGGCTTGGTTTTAATTTTATTTTCATTTGATCAAAGTGTTTTGAATAAACAGTAGTGTTTGACATACATTTGAGTGCAAGGTTTGCAGTATAAAAACCTAGAGAAGATTTGAATTCAAGCTCATTTGATTTGGATTTGAAAATCATTTCAGAAAATCAAAACAGAAAAAGAAAAGGAGAAAAGAAATAGAAAAAGGCCAGCGCCACCTATCTGGCCCAACTACGAATCCAGCCCAGTAAGCCCACCCGGGTTCCCCCTTTCTCTTTCTCACTCGCAGGCAAACCCACAGAGTGACTGACGCCAGGACCCCACCCCCTTTCTGTTTTATTCGCTGACAAGTGGACCCTGCGACCACGTCGTCGTCAATCACGCAGCGTCATCGCTCGCCGTTACTATCGCGATCACTGCGGGCTTAATTGCCCTTGATTCCGCGCTTAATAGCCGCCCTCCTTCTGCCTACATAAACCCTCTGCACTGCGGCCATTTCCCCTCACCGAGCGCCACCTCTACGCCCCTAGGCTGCCCGCAATTGCCCTTGCGCCGCCGCAGACAGAGCAACTCCGACGACGAATCTCGGTGAGTACAGACCGCCCCTCTGCCTCTAGTTCAAACCACTGTGACCAGCATGACCTTGCGCGTTCGATAATGCCCTCCGTTTGCTTTCTCATGACCCAAAGCGACGTCTTCGTTCTCAACCGCGAGCACCTGAGCCGCCGCTCGACTCCGACGTGCGATTCAGGTAAAATGAGATAGCCCCTTGCCTCCCCTTTGGTACTGTCTTGTTCGCCAGGACCTTGCGCATCTCCTAAACCATCTGTCTTGTGTTAGGTCGACGCAAAGCCTCGGCAACATCTTCGACAGCAAGCAACTGACGCGGCCCGCAACTTCGACGAGCTCCAGCGACCATCTCCGTGCGCCCCTTGTCAAACCACCGCCACCTTGAGCATCAGCAGCACACGGCGAGTCTGGTAAGCCCCTTCCCCCTCTCCCGCGTGACCCAGAACACCGGTAGCATCTCTGACAGAGGCGCCGCTGCCTGTCGCCGCCGCCAGCGCCGCCACTGGATGGTCAAAGTGCTGAGTGCCATTAGATCTAGATCTTGCGGATACGATAGAACGTGAGCGAAGCGGTAAGATTGGATCTGATCCGCGCGATTAAGTTAGATCCAGCGGCTCAGAAGCGTGATCCAACGCGAAACGGCACCGACCAATCAGAATAAGACGCGTGGCAGCAGTTTAGATTTAAAAACAGGATTTGAATCTATTAGATGTTTGATTTTGTTTTAGCTATAACTTTTGATTCCCACGTTAGAATTTCACAAATTTTATATCATTGGAATCAGGAGAACAAGACCTTTCTAAATATGCAATGTGTTTAATGTTTTGCTTCTGTTAAAATGGTTTTATATACAGAAACATGTGTAGGGCTAATTTGAGTATATGAATTGTTTGAAAAATGTTTTAAGGTTTAAATAAATGTTATTTGGTAAGTTTTTAACTTGTTTATGAACCAGTAATGTACACTTGCTTTTTTGAGTTTTAAAAATCATCACATATCATGTTGCTTGCATTCATATATTTTTGTTTGTATATGTTTTGTATGTGATTTGTGGCTATGATTCTTTGTGTAGATTTTGGTGCCAATAGTGATTGTGATTGTGAGGAGTGTAGCTACTCTCCAAACTACCAAGGCAAGTGGTGCTTCATGATATTTTATCCCTATGTTTTCTACTAAGCATTAGAAATATTTTGCTAGTCTTGCATGCTATATTTTGCTAATATGCCATGTTGGGAAATCCTAGTAGTTGTAGAATTGCTAGTGTCACATCCCAAATTTTAGATTTTGTCTTGCATATCATTCATATCATTGCATCATATCTTTCCATGCAAAACCGTCGAGTGGAAAGGTTCGGCTAAACGCCAATTGCAAAACCCTATTTTATTTTGCTACGAGGTTCCTGCGGGAAGCTTTAGTAGGACTTGTGACAACCACCCTTGTATAATAGTGGTTTCGCTCAAACCTTGATGCTAGACTGTTCCCCTCGACAATACAAACCCGTAGGCGCAAGAATCGCTCAAATCGGAGCTCGTACGGAAAAGCTTCGGTCGTTTTAGTAAACCGCCGTAAAACGGTCCGAAAATCTGGACCGATTTCCGAGTCCTAAACAAACTCCGGACCGAATCGGAGTAGGATTTCGCGAGAGGGCCCACTTAAAAGAGGCGGACCCCAGCCTCGGGATCCCAACCACCGCCGCCTCCCTGCCTCGTGCGCACGCCTCCCGAGAACCGCCGCCCTCCCTCGCGATCGCATCGCCGCCTCTGCCGCCTCGCCGCCGACGCCACCCCGCCGCCAGGTTCGCCGCTGCCGCCGCTTCTCTCTCTCTCCGTTCCCATCTCGCCGCTTGCTCGCTATCGCCGCTGCCACCGCCTCAGCGCCGCTTAGCCACCGGCGCGCCAAGCGCCGCCCATCCCACGGTGTCGCCTCCACCTCGCGCGGCCGCCGCCCCGCGAAAGCACGCCGCACCTCGCCATGAGCCGCCAACCGCCGCAGTCGCGCGCGCCACCAGCCTCGCCGCGCCGCTTCGCCCGCGACCCGCTGCTGCGCTGCGCCGCTTTTGCTGTTGCCGGCATGCTGCGCTATCTTGCAGCGTTATCGCATCTTGCTGCGCCGCCAGACACACGCGCACGCATGCATGCATACACGTACCGCGTCGCGCGCGCGCCGTTTTGCTCGCGCGTTGTTAACCTTGATGCGTTGCGCTAACCGTGTGCATCCGCGCAGGAAAGACCTCGACGCCGGAACCGATCGCCACCGCCGTCCGGAACTCGCCGCACCTTCCGGAGTCCGTTTCGTCGTTCGTTTCCGGTAAGACAGCAGCCACCGTCAGATCTCAGATCAGCGGCTCAGATCGTTAGTTGACCGGTCAGACTCAGGCGTTGACTAGTCAGACGCCCAGTCAGCGCCCAGTCAGCAGACGCTTTGACCAGTCAACAGACACAATTGACTGGTCAATTTCGTTAATCCTTCTAGTTGACAGATTTCGGTAGAAACTTGTAAATTGCGTAGTAATTAAACCGCTTGGCCAAAAATTGCAAATAAAATATGTGTAGATTCAGTGAGTCGTGTAGAATCTCGCTGTACCTTTGGTTCAGGCTTTTGCAGCAAGGTTTAGTACAGTTTAATCAAACTAGTTAGTGGCCTTTTTGGAGTAATAAATTCGTAGAAAAAGATCCGTAGCTCCAAAAACCGCGTATGATATGTCCCTGAATTCGTTGGAACGAGCGGAATATCATCGTGAATTAAAAAGGTAGGCTTACAGTAAAAACTTCTGCAGAAACTGTCTAATGGCTTTCTGCTGTGTTTTAATTACTCGGGAAGTTTTATAACTCCTTTTTGAGTAATTCCAGTTGGTTCTGTTTCTAATTAGAGATGCCTATGCGGTAGAATTTTTCCAAGATTTTACAAACAGTATACTACCGGTAGTGAATTATTTAAGTTCTAGCTCTAGTTTGAAGCATTACTTTTGTCTAGTAGTTTTTCTTGCGCTAAAACAATTTTCCATGCATGCAATCGGTAGTATTATGGTATAGGGTGTTGTGGTGCAGCTGTAGCACCAATTCACTTGTCGTTCTTGCATTTCATGCATCATATTTGTTGCATATGTTGTGGATTGTTTGTTTATGAATGCAATTGTATCGTGTAGATTGTGACGAGTGCAACGCTTGCTCGTGTGTGGATTATTCCTCCGACCGCTACAACCTAGGCAAGTAGATGCTACCTTGTTCATGATATCTACCTACTATTTTCAATGCATTGTCGTGTATTTTGTAGATGCATGTGTAGGATGATACTATCGCTATGCTATGTCCTATTATGTGGTAGGGCTTTCCTTGTAGATGAACCACCGTTGGTAGATGTGCTTAGCCATGCTATGTCGAACGAGGGCTGGGTTACACCATGAGACTTGTTTCTAAAAGTATTGGTTTGTGAAAACTAAAACAACCTAATCAATGAATCTCCTGGGTGTGATGGTATTGATAATTTTTGGTGGTTTCATTGCGGAAAGGCACCCAGGTATCAAGAGAGAATGATTGGCTTCTTTATTGTGTAGCTTACGTGTACAACCATGTGCCAATAATGAAATGAGCGGTTGGTTGGACTTAGTAGGTTGTGGTAACTCGAACCCGCGTATCCAGAGATGTAGAATTTTGGTAGGTTGGACCGGTGCGCGTCGGGATTGAGGAGATACTTCCCGAACAGTCTCTTCTTGGTCTTCTCCCTATCGCCACTCAAAATGAGAGTGATGGTACGAGCTGGGCTGGCCAAGTCACATGGGTAAAGTGTGCTAACCTCTGCAGAGTGTATAATCTAATCGATTAACCGTGTCCCCGGTTATGGACATCTGAGTTGCTAGATATTGATTCCATGACATGTTTCTCGCTCATTCTAATTTCATAATTGTTTTAATATTGTTGGGTTAACTTAATTTGGATCTTTTCAAAGAAAATAAAAAACTGTTTATGAAAGTAGGACAAATGTATTTGCAAATGCAAGCCAGACACAGCTCCACTTGCCAAATATGCATGTAGATGTTAGTGCTATTGTCTCCATTACTAGCTCTACTTGCCATACATTCCATGTATTGACCCTTCGGGGCTGCTACGTTTCATGTTGCAGGTTATTCCGATTCTGATTGATCGTTATAGGCCACGGTACTCCACTCGACACTTGTTCACTTGTGGGCAATTTGAAGAATGGAGGATTTACTTTATTTATGTTGCTACCTGAATAATTTAAGCTAGCTTTGTGCTAAGCTTTTATTGTAATAATGGTACTCTGGATCTTCGTTATTCATGATACACGGATATTTTGCTATGTTATCTATCTTACTCTATTGTGGGCCAATGAACCGATCCAGGGATTGGCATGTCACATAGAGGCCACGGTCTTTTCAGAACCGGGGTGTTACAGCTAGAAATTTCTAAGTTAAGATGCTTATCTATGCCATGCTTAGCCTAGCTAGTAGCAACCAAGGGTTGGTGAAATATACATGCTATGATGGAAATGTTTCTAAGTCTTTGGACTTGTGTTTTTCCTAATAAAACAACTAAGTAAATGAAACACCTGGGTGGAATGGAAGGAATGGTTTATGTTGAGTGGTTACACAAGGCCCATTTCTATGGTTTACCTTGTGTATCTCACTTGTGGAAAGCCACCCAGGAACAAAGAGATTTTAGAGGCCAAATGTTAAGAAGCTTCTAGTGCAGCCACTTGGCAATATGGGCTTTGCCTGGATCACATAGGTTGCTAGAACTTAGCCATTTGGACAGTTGGTGGTAGTGGGAATGATAGGTTGGAGCGCGTCCATTTGGTCTAAGGGAAGGCTTCTGAAAGGTCCTGTCTTGGTGAAAATCAAGTCTGGTGGGGAAAGTGCACAACCTCTGCAGATGGAAGAATCTAAGTACTTAGTCATGTCCCTGGAAAAGGACAACTTGAGCATCAAGACATGGAAGCTATCAAGAATCTCCTCATCCCAATTTCTAAGTAAAAACTTGTGGGTGAACAAGGGTGAAGGACCTCAATGTCTATTGGTGGTTCCTTGGGAAAAGTTTTGACAAAGAAAAACTTAGTGATTTCAACTAATAGGCAAAAACTATTTTGAGCAAAGCAAGCCAAGCTACACTTAGCCAAATTGCAGATAGTATCTAGTCCACCTAAATTATACTAAGGTATCACTTGCCAATACTATTCCAATGTATTGACCCACTGTGGCTGTAACTTGTGATGTTGCAGGTTACTCTGATGAGGATTAGGAGTCATGAGTCTACACTAACATGTTTGCCTGTGGCACATGAAGATGAAGACTTTTATTTATTTACTTATTCAAACTCTTGTACTAGGCCTGTGGCCTTGGAGTTGTAAAGACTATGTTTGTCTCTGGAATGACTGTAATAATGACCTTTGTTTCTGTGTACTTCATCTTAAACTGTGGATGCTAGCAATGATCCAGGGACTAACATTGCAATCACAGGGATCCTTTTTTCTTTATAAAGGAGGGATCTTACATGCGCGCGAGACCGGAGAAGGAGATGAGAGAGGGAGAGCTTCCTCTATTACTTATGTAACATCCAAGGCAAGTTCTACATGCTAAAAATGGTGAATGGGTGGAGAAATTGAGGTGGGAAGGAGAAGGATCCCGACTAGATCTAAGGAGGAAGAAGAAGGGGAAAGTGAAGTGTGGGGTGGTGGAGATGATCACATGACCACATATGTTTGTGCAGGTCGACACATCCGTGGCGCACATGGCCCCAGTGCGCCACAGGGAAAAGCACATCCGTGGCGCATATGCCAGAGTGCGCCACTGATGTTTATGCCCGTTTAAGGAGCAGAGGGGGCTGGGCATAGGCATAGCGCACTTGCCACAAGTGCGCTACGGCTATCCCCAACAACCGTAGCGCACCACCCCTATGTGCACTACGGGTATGCGGCATGCGGCCAACAGGGCCCTGGCCCACACATATCTGTGGCGCACTATGGTCATGTGCGCCACGGTTGTTCTAGTTACTAGTAGGGCACTGCCCATAGGTGTGCCACGCCTGTTTTAGCCGTGGGGCACTCCAGCCATGTGAGCCACGGATGTGCTGATTACCTATAGCTGTTTTCCTAGTAGTGTACTTGTGCACTTTAATTTGTGATAGCCATCGTGCTTGAAATATATATCTTGCTATCACATAGTTGTTTGTCTTGCTTAGCATAAGTTGTTGGTGAACATAGGTGAACCCTAGTTGTTCTAGGTTTTGTTCTTGACAAAGTAAACGCTAGTTTAATTCCGCATTTGTTTAGCAACTTGTGAAAAAGTTTTTAAACCGCCTATTCACCCCCCTCTAGGCGGCATCTGTATCCTTTCAATTGGTATCAGAGCCCGGTCTCTCATTTTAGGCTTCACCGCCTTGAGAGTAAAGATGTCGGCTAGGGGATTAGTGCACAATGACATGTTCACATTCGATGGCACAAATTATGACATATGGAAAACTCGTATGCTTATTCATTTTCGAGACATGGACCCTAATTTAGAGCGTATAGTAGATATAGGTTTTTCTCCTCCTATGGATTTCAAAAATATATCATGTGAGGATGAGAAAAACTTATATCTCGATGCTCAAGCCTCTAATATGCTTGTTAATGCTTTGAGCCATGTAGTTTCCTCTTCAATCATTCCTTTTTGGAGCGCTCATGAGTTATGGACAAAACTTCAAGATAAATATGTTGTGTCCAACATTATTGAGGATGATTGTATTGCTTCCACTTCCGGTCGAGATGAGTTCTCATCCTCTACCACTTCACTAACATGTGACTTTTCACAAGCTAATGATATGGTGAGTGGTGATAGAAATTGCAATTTGGATAGTGTGCTTACTATTTATAATCCTTCATCTCTATCTAGTTGCAATGATCTATCTTTGGACTTTAACACTTCTAGCACTACAAACTTCTTACATGCTTGTGTTAATAGTCCTTGCATATCATGTAGAAATGAATTGAATAAATCTTATGATGATATGCTTGTGTTGTCTTGTTTCCATGATAAAAATGCTTCCATTTCCTCTAGTGCTTATGTTGCTAACCATGTAGAGGAAACCAAAGATTCTATGGGCCAAGACATGGTTTTGAATGAATCCACAAATGCAATCTCATCTTCACCTTCTTCTGGTACCCACCTATGCCTTATGGCTAGGGATTCTAAGGTAACTCCTACTTTGGAACCCATTACCTCTTGTGATGAGGAGGATGTGAAAATGTGGAAGAAGAGCTTGATATTGATGATTTATATGAAAAGGGTGAGATTGTTTATCGTGACCTTGTTAAAAAGGATATTGCTTGCTCAAACTTTGTTGAAATCTTGGACTTTGTTACTAAGAGCAAAGAACATAATGATAAGTTAGAAACACATATTGAGGTGCATGATAACAACTTTGATAAAATGGGTAGTCTTGAGCGTGAGTATGCTAATATAATTGCAAACCTAAATAAAGCTCTTGAAGAGGAACAAACCACTAAGGAATCTCTTGAGGAGACCTTTGCTTTAGAGTTGTCTAGAGTAAAGGTATCTCATGATAGAGATATTGAGGTGGAAAGTGAACTCAAAAGTAAAAATGATGAGATTCAAGTTGCTTATGCTAAACTCCTTGAGGATTTTGAGCACCTAAAAAATGGCTCTAGGGTCATAAATGGTGAGCTCATCAAACTCACTGAGTCACATGAGCAACTTAAAGCTTCATATTCAAAAGAGCTTGCCAAGTTGCCCTCACCTCTTGCTAATAATGATGATGCTTGTGCTAGTAACTCTATTTCTTGCGAAGCATCTATTTTAAAGGAGAATGTTGAGCTAAAGGCTCAACTTGCTTTGCTAACTAGAAACTATGTGAAATTAGAAGAAAGTCATGTTAAGCTCTCAAGATCGCATGAGAATCTTCTAGTCTCCCATGGTAGGCTAAAGTTAGCTCATGAGGCCATTGTGTTAAAGGTAACGTCTAGTGGGCCTCATGTGGACATTAGCACTATATCTACTCCAAATGTTATATTTCCATGTGCTAGTCCTTGTAATTCATCCTCTCACAACCATGCTATATCTCGTGATGAATTACATTCCGTTCCTTGTTGCTCTAACAATATATCATCTACTTCCTCTAGTACTTTTGTTGAAACTAACCATGTATAGGAAATAAAAGAGCTCAAGGCTCAAGCCACTTCTTTGAAGAATGACTTGAAAAGGGGTCATCAAGGGAAAGCCGCACTCAACAAAATCTTGAGTGTGCAAAAATCCCCCAATGATAAGTGTGGGCTTGGATTCAACTCCAATGTCAAGAACAAGTCCACTATCAAGTTGAAGCAAAAGGACAACAAGAAGAATGCCCAAGATCAAGTCATGAATCCGGCCAACATTGTTTGCTTCAAGTTCAAGGAAGAAGGGCACCATGTTAGATCTTGCCCATTGAAGAAAAAGCCTCTTAGTGTGAAGCAACAAGGGAAGCGGCCTCAAGCTCCACCTCAAGTCATCGACGGGCCTCTTCCTAAGAGTACTACTCGAGCTCTTCCTCAAGTCGTGGATTCACCTAAGAAGAAATATGGCAAGAGAAGAACTTGCTACATATGTCGTGCAAAGGGGCATATTTCTTCCTCATGCACTATTGGTATCTCCTCATCCAACCCTATCATTATAGATGATGCTTATTCTCTTTGTAAGGATGAGTTTGGCAATGTGTTTGCCAAATTTGTTGGTGCTCAATGTGGGTTGAAGAAAAGAACCATTTGGGTTTCCAAGCCTATTGTGACTCCTCTTAGGACCCAACTTGGTTGAGGACCAACAAGCGAAAAGTTGATCAATAGGTATTGTTGGAGGGCATTGGAGACTTGGTTACATTATGAAGAATTGAGGGATCTTCATCAATTATTTGTGTCAAGCCAAGCCATTTGGATTATCATGATTATATTATATATCCAATGTTCCTCCTTGCGGCAACATATGCTAAACTCTTCACATTGAAAGTTACTCGCACCCTTGTGCATGTGTTGGTGTTGTATCTTCCATGCTTTTGTACATGTTGTGCTTTCCACTTAATTATCCTTAGGTATCAAGCATATTTGTGTATGATTAGGTGGCACACCATGTATGTGTGTTTCTTGTGTTTGAGCCTTACTTGGTTATATTTGGTATCTTATTTGTCTCTTGTTAGAGATTAATGTATTATCCCATTTTGGGGGAGTGTTATGCTTGGGCATTCCACAAACCTAAAATTGTGTGTACATGAGGAATACCACCTAGTATTTATATTGGATTATTGTCTAGTCTCTATGTGGTATAATTCTCATGAGAAACTTAAGTTCTATAATGTCCATTAATTATCTCTTTTTGTATCCTTTTGCCTCGTGTTATTTTTATGGTTGTATCACATTATGGGGGAGTCATATGCTTAGTGCATATTACAATCCTAGAAAATGTGAATATTCGAGGTTGTGTCACTTAGAATTGATATTGATAATTATCTAGCTCCTACGTGACACATTTGCTCATACAAGTTCCAATTTGCTTGAATGCCTTTATTGCTCATATTTTGGATCTTGTATGTGAGAGTGTTTCTTGGTATGTGTTTCCTCATATTTAGATATCTATATCCTCATGGAAACCATTTACTTCAAGTTACTCTAATCACTAGTGATTGTGTGACTATTGGAAGCTATCAAGAATCTCTTTCAAAGCATCAAGCTTAATTCTTATATTTTGTTAGATGCTTCTTGTTGTGACTATGATCTTGGATATCCATGCAAGCTACCTTGGGAAAATTATTCCCAATATTTCTTGTCCTTGGACAATGAGTACTCAATTTATGGTAGAATTTATTTATCATATTCACTTTGGCCTTTGTTTAATTTTATCCTATATTTGGCCAAGAAAATGTTGTGTGTTATCTCCTAAGCCTTCCTTGATTCTTGTGGATCTTCTTATTTTATTGATTTCCTCATGTGTTTTATTTAATGTAGGAAGTAGTGATGATCTCATTAGTGTGCATTTTGCATTGAAAAGAAAAATTCTATATAATGTACTACTTTATGGGTGAGCTCTCCTATATTATCTAGAACAAACCTTTTATGCTTCCTTGTTGGATCCATATCGGGTTTTATGTGCTTGGAAGTTTGATCTTTTTGTTTTGGTATTTTGTGCCATCACAAAAAGTTTGGAGAGTTTGGTTTACTTGTTGGAACCTTACTCTTTTTGGGAGTTGGTTTTGTCTCATTCCTTGTTTAACATTTTGACCATTTTAGAATGAGATAAATCCTCGAGCATTTGTATTTTTATCCATCTTTTGCTCTTTGGCTTTTGCCTAGTTCTTTTTTGAACTTATGATCTTTCGTGTGTTGAATTGGTTCTTTGATACAATTTGTACACTGCTTGTATTGTCACACTCTTGTGTGTGCCATCTCGGTTTACTTGGTGTTTTTGTTCAAATTGTATCTCATTTTTGGTTCTTGAAAGCCTTGTGTATGCATATTTACTACATATCAATATTATGGCATGCTTGGTTTCTTTGATCCAATATATAAAGGAAACTCCACCAATCCCCATTGGCTAAGTTGTGCATGAAATTCAATTTCATATCAATATGCACATAATTATATGGAGTCTCTCCTATGTATTGTAGTTGCACTAACTACTTTGGACCCAATATGTTTGGGACCATTTTGTACTTAATTATGTTTTAGGTACATTGGAGATATATTGTATGCTTGTCTCTCAATTTTGAAGAAGTGTTGCATAAATGAAAATTTGAGGCAAGCTATAGGATGATCAATGAATTCATATCCTCTACATCCTACCAATTATATCTCGGTAACAAGCATCTCTTTCTCATGCATATTTATCTTGCTTCCAACCTCTTGTAGGTTGCATCTTGGCATGAATTTTTGTTATTTGTACAAATTGTTGTATTTATAGCCATGGTATTAAGAGAAATCTTTATTGTAAATATGTATAAGTTGAGATGAGTGCATATAATTGGGATTATACAAAATCATGCATATGATCCACCAATCCCAAATATGTCAATCTAGCAATTTTATTGCCTCTCTTTCCCTCAACTTCTCACATGTGCAATAGTGAGATTATGCTAGTTGATTTTTCCTTGTTAGAGTTATACTTGTTGCCTTTCTTCATATATTCCAACTTTCTCCTTTTCCCTTGGTGATAGTTATAATGTATGGGGTGTGTTGGTTGTTGAAGCTCATCGATGTACAATAAGATATATTTGAGCCTTTGGCTATGCTTTCAAGAAAAATCTTATTGGTATTGTCATGACTTCATTTTGGATATCTTGCTCTATTTATTTTAGTACCTATTTTGTGTGTACATGTTTCTTTGTGGATAAATATCTTTGTGAGATTATCTACGTAGAAACTTATACACACGAGACATCATTCTCCTCTATTCTTTTTGATATCTTCCTTGTTTCGTGTTTGTTGTATGGTCATACTAAGCAATATCATTCATTGAAGACTATGTGGATACGTAATGATCATCCTTGTACTAGTCTTATAATATGCTTTGTCATGCATCTCACACATCCTTGTGGTTGAGCCTGCTAGTTGTTGGGGATATGCTATATGGGTGTCCTCATAGCATGTCTCCTATCCGGATAACCCGGGTGGCCCACAGTTGGTAGCATGTCCCATGGCCTGCTGGGTGGCCCAGTTAGATGGATCCATAAGGGAGGCCCATGCCGGATAAAGGAAGGCTACAGTTGGAGTCACCGACGTACCCGGAGCCTTGGAGTGCAAGATACACAAGACTAGTAATAGACGGTGTAGGACTCTGTAACCTGTCCGGCTAGGACTTTTCCCTGTAACCCTAGGACCTGGCGACTATATAAGTAGGGCCTATGGGAGCCTTTAGGGCACGATAACGTACAATCTTAGACAACCTCGCACAGCGAACCTATCTCTGTAACTCGGCGTATTGCCCTTATAGTGATTTATAGCAGGAGTAGGATTCCGCCACCGTCGTGGGATCTGAACCTGGGTAAGCTGTGTTACCTCGTACCCGTCAACCGTCCGCCTTCCCCCACATCTCTAAACACGCACTGTGAGGACCCCTCCATGGTGTACTCGTCGGCAATACCATGACAGTTGGCGCCCACCATGGGGAAAGAGGCGCTTCAGGCTCTTTAGAGGGCGAGGACCAAGATCTTCACGGGAATCGGTGAAACCGTAGCCATCAGCCGCGTTCTCTTCTCCGACAACGTTCCGATTGTCCCTCCCGACAAGTTCTGGATCCCGGCGAAGACGAACCCTACGCGGTGTTCGATCGTTCCTATCCGAGACATCCACCTCTTCATTGGCGAAACCGACTCGGGCACTAGTTCCATGGGAGTCGGAGGAGCATCAAGGCCTGCACGGACCGCCTACAGGCAGGATACGTTCGCGGAAGGATCGATGTCGGATCTCTCTTCGGAGTTTGCCGACAAAGATCGGAAAAATTCAAGGCCCACCCAAACCGCCCCTATGCAGGATATAAAGGTGGAAGATCGCTGCAAATCCGCCGGCTTCGCCCGTGCGTCTGGACAGCAGAGATCCAAGTTCGTCGGAGTGGTTACCATATTCGATCTGGCACGTTGCATTCAGAGAGAGGGCGAAAACGCCCGCGATTACCTTGCCAGGTGGCTCCGTATACGAGCCGATCTGGCCCACTACCCCGATGATAATGCTTTGTATCACTTTGTGGAAGGACTGGACCGTGGCACGCTTCTCCGACATTCTCTAAGACGACAGCAGGCGTCAGGATGCCTTACCCTTGAGGAGATGGTGAGCACCGTCAACAACTACGTGGAGACTGACGCAGCAGCCCAGAAAACGCTTGCGCTCATTGACGGAGATCCTGTGATTCAGCCACCACCACCACCCCCTCCGTCCGCCATCGTCGCAGCTGCGCCGCCACCTCCAGTCATCATCGCTGCTGCTGCACCTCCACCGCCCGTCATCGTGGAAGTCCTGGCACCCTCCAACTCTGTTATTGACGCGCTTTATGCTGACTTTAGTGCAGATTCAAAGGAGATAGATTTCAGTCCAGAAGAGCTAGACTCCGCTATGCAAGAGATGGAGGAGGAGTACACGCGCGACGAGTAATCCAACAATGCCGTCACGTCTCGAGGGGTGTTCGTCACCATTGGGACGGCGATGGATGAAGATCAACCCAGACGAGTCCCGCCTACAACGCTGGAGAAGGGGAAGGGGCCACTTATTGCTGCTGACGATGATCGCGCAAAGGTCATGCCTCCTCCGCCTAACCCAGTGCAGTACCCGCAGGAACTCGGCACCGGCCCGAGCAAAAACAACACTGCAAACTTGCCGCCCCCAGCATCTACGTCTGCAGCAGCCCAAGTTACTCCAGCTGATAGAGTGATGTACGACAATCTCCTCGTCGAGCCACTGAGCGTTGCTCATATCCGGAACATGACCCAGCTTGACGAGAAGCGCTAGCAGCTGCTTGACGAGAAGCGCTAACAGCTACTGGAGGAAGCGCGGGCCATCACGGAGCAAGGCGCTAAGCTAGATCGAGATCTGGTCAACGCGCAGAAGTCCATAGAGAAAGCTAGAGCAATGGAGGACGAGTACAAGACTTTGCTGCAGCAGCAGAAGGCCAAGAAAGCTCCAGCTCGCGTCATCAACGATCCTGGTGTACGGCGCAACCTAGGATGGGCTCCCTTGAAGCCGGCACAAGCCAAGCCATACATTGACCGTGAAGGCAAGCAGGTGATGCCCACCCCACTCCTTAACCTCGCCGTCGCCAAGACCCTTCTAGAGCAGGATAGATCACCCGAGGCAGTGGAACAAGTCTATGAACTAGTGGCCAAGGCGGTGAAGCAGCAGGAAAAGGCCACCTCTTGATGTCGGACCCAACGCTTTGCCAGTCTAGCCAGTATAAGCCGCCAAGGGAAAGATCTCCTCTTGATGTCGGGTCCCAGACGGGTTCATCAGAACGAAGACGGAGGGATGCGCGCAACAGGAAGGATGCCATCCCCATATCCTACAACCATGGAGAAAAGGCCCGACCTCGTCGCCCATCGCCACCACCCCGGTTCCCCCGACATCGCGAAGATTACAAGGCTCACCATCGTACGGATATGCCCCCACCAAAGCAGTGCGGCATCGTCATCCATGACAACACGGAGCAGACCCGTCATGACAGAGGGCGCAACCAAGGACACAGGAGCAGGTCACACCACGACCCTCCGTGTCCGACAAGCAACCGTGATAGGCGTGAGGCGTCATAGGAGGGTAACATCAAGAAGGCTAACCCACCGCCACCTCCGCCTCCGTCACCACCAAGCAGCCACCATGGCGGAGGAGGCCCGCATCGTTCACGCAGCCCATCCCCTGTTGACAAGAAGAAGAAGAACCCGGAGTCGTACGATGCACGTCCGCGAATCGATAAGATCCATGGGGCCCGGGAAGGACCATACCTGGGACCACGTTGCTTTGGACCTGCAATACGGTCCGCAACTTACCCCAAAGGTTTCTGGATTGATAAGACCATCAAGCCCTATGACGGCACCGCCAAACCAGCCACATGGTTGCAGGACTACGACAACATGGTGGAGATTGCCGGAGGCAACCCCAACATCGCCGTCAAGTACCTCCCATTGATGTTGGCGGGCACGGCCCGTCAATGGATCAACGACTTGCCGGATAAATCTATCTACAACTGGTTGGACATGCAAGAAGCGTTCACCAAGAACTTTGAGGGTACATACAAGCGTCCCTGCACTGTGGGCGATCTACATCGGTGCATCCAAGAGAAAGACGAGACATCTCGTGCCTACCTCTCCCGCTGGCTGGACATGAAGAATTCCTGCGCAGGAGTGCATGCTCAGACCGCCATGGCCGCCTTCATCGATGGGTTGGAAAGGGGCACATTGCTCCGACATAAGCTGAAGCGTTTGCAGGACAATCACCAGCTTGACTTGAACCAGATGATTCAGTTGGATAGTGAGTTCGCAGCTGCCGACGACGATGCTCGCGGCCCCTTGCCGGCAACGGCCGTTCCAACTCAAGCTCGGAGCAACAGCAGTACAAAGCGGAAAACCGCTCTAGAAGAAAAGCAATCTACCGACATGTTCGCTATGACTTTTGCAGGACGAGGTGATGGCGGACAACGTGGCCGAGGAAGGGGAGCTGGTCGTGGGCAGCAACGAGGAAGTGAAACTACCTCAGCGCCGCTTCGCGTTCCCCAAACCTACGAGGAGTACCACGATATGTCGTGCCTCCTACACCTCGACATCAACGGCAAGGCCACCCATACCAATCGACACTGCAAGTTCGTCAACGACCTCAAGGAAGACCCGGAGTCCGGCTACAAGCAAAGTCGGAAGAACAAACCGCGAGGCAAGGGCAAGGGGAATAAGAAGGAGGAGGAGTCCAAGGATTCAAGTGACATGGACGAGGACGTTGACCCCAAGCACGCCGCCAAGAGCGACGACAAGGGCAAGAACCCCTTCGCGAAGAAGGGTCCGGTCTACCACACTTTCCTTGGCACCCCCACTGTCCGACAACAGAAGACCTCTCTGAGGATCCTGATGGCTACTCTCCCCCAGTTCCCCAGTACGTGCGCTGGTCGGAGGTTCCAATTACTTGGGACAGGACGAACCACCCAGACCTTATACCTACGGAGAACCAGTACGCCATGGTCATCAACCCCTTGATTGATGGCATGGAGTTCACCAAGTGTATGGTGGACAGTGGAAGCAGCATCAACATCATGTACCCGGATACACTGCAGAAGATGAACTTGACGGAGGCAAACCTAAGCCGGACCAACACCATCTTCCACGGCGTAGTTCCTGGCCGGGAGGCTCGGTCCCTTGGGTGCATTACACTTCAGTTTTCCTTTGGCGATGTTAACAATTACCGCCAAGAGCGCATGACCTTTGAGGTGGTCCCCTTCAAGAGCGTGTACCACGTCATATTCGGCCGCGGCATATTCCACACGTTCATGGCCAAGCCATGATTCGTCTACAACAAACTCAAGATACCTGGACCAAACGGTGTCATCACCGTATCCGGAAGCTTTACCAAGGCAAGGGACTGCAAGATCAATGAAGCAGCCGTTGTAGAAGTTGTCCTCTACAGTGAAGAAGTCAAAGAGATCCAGAGCAAGGTCGATGACTCAGAGATACCCGCGTCGAAGAAGCAGATCTCCGATTCCGCTCCTGCGTTCAAGGCCGCCATCGAGACTAAGCCGGTGGAACTTGTGGTAGGCGATGCCTCCAAGGTCACCGCCATTGGGACGAACCTGGATCCCAAATAGGAAAGCGCACTCGTCAAGTTCCTCCGTGAGAATAGGGACATCTTTGCCTGGCAACCTGCCGACATGAAAGGTGTACCTAGGGAACTTGCCGAGCACAGCTTAAACATTGATCCAAAATCCAAACCAGTGAAACAACCTCTACGATGCTTTGGAGATGAGAAGACACGCGCCATTGACAAAGAGATAGCTAGGTTACTTAAGGCTAAATTTATCCGAGAAGTCATTCACACCCAATGGGTGGCCAATCCTGTAATTTTCCCCAAAAAGGGAACCAATGAATTAATAATGTGCTTTGATTACACCGGCTTGAACAAAGCATGTCCCAAAGATCCGTTTACTTTGCCTCGCATTGACCAAGTCATTGACTCGACGGCTGGCTCGAAACTTTTGTGTTTTCTCGATACATACTCATGATACCACCAGATCAAGATGAGGAAGTTGGACCAATTGGCCACTTCGTTCACTACTCCATACGACATGTTTTGCTATGTTACGATGCCCTTTGGGCTAAAAAACGCATGTGCTACGTACCAGCGGACAATGCAACGTTGCCTTCACGACCAAATTGGTCGGAACGTTCACGCCTATGTGGACGATATCGCAGTGATGTCTAAAAAGTCAAATGACTTAATCTCCAACTTAAAAGAAACCTTTGATAATCTCCGAAAATACAAAATGATGCTTAACCCTAAGAAGTGCGTCTTCGGGGTTCCAGCCGGAAAATTGTTGGGTTTCATAGTTTCCCAGTGCAGAATCGAGGTCAATCCGGAGAAAATCAAGGCCATCTTAAACATAAACTGTCTGAAATGCCTAAAGGACATTCAACTACTAACAGGGTTATGTTGCAGCAGTTAGTCGGTTCGTCAGCCGACTTGGAGAGAAGGCCCTGCCGCTGTACAAGTTGCTGAAAAAGACGGACAAATTCACATGGACGGACGAGGCAGATGCAACATTGAAGCAGCTCAAGGAGATTCTTTCCTTAGCGCCTATACTTGCAGCGCCCGAGCCTGGTGAGCCCCTATTAATCTACATGGCGGCAACCAACCGGGTAATCAGCATCGTCGTCGTGGTAGAGCGGAAGGAACCAGGATATGAGCACGGAGTTCAACGAACAGTTTACTATGTGAGCGAGGTCTTGACGGAGTCCAAGCAGCGTTACCCGCAGTACCAGAAGATAGCTTATGGAGTATTCCTTGCTTCTCGGAAGCTGAGGCATTACTTTCAGGAGCACCCAATCACAGTGGTGAGCAAGACTCCACTGTCCGACATAATCAACAACAACGATGCTACAGGAAGGGTCACGAAGTGGGGCATTGAACTTGCCGCCTTCGAGATCACTTACAAGAGACGCGACGCTATCAAGTACAAGCCTTAGCGGATTTTATTGCAGATTGGACGGAGATGCCAGACGCTACGCCGTTGCCGGAACCAGAGTACTGGGTAATGCACTTTGACAGATCAAAGCTGCTCAACGTCTCGGGGGCTGGTGTATTGCTACAGTCACCAACATGAGACAAGCTACACTACGTTCTGCAGATCCACTTCGAGGCTATGAACAACATGGCGGAGTATGAAGCACTCATTCACGGACTACGTGTAGCCATGGATATTGGCATCAAGCGCATAGTTTGCTGTGGAGATTCTGACTTGGTTGCCCAGTAGGTGGCTGGCACCTGGAATGCGTAGAACCCTATGATGGCGGCATGTCGAGACGAAGTGGACGAGATAGCCAAGAGCTTCTTGGGCTACGAAGTCAAGTATGTGCTTAAGGAGCAAAATGAGGCGGCTAATCTACTGTCTAAGCTTGGATCAGGGCGTAAGCAAATTCCGCCAGGAGTTTTCCTAGAGCACCTACGCACACCATCCGTGAAGGGAGCCTACATCGACAACCCGGATAGAGCTAACTCTTTCGTCAACATGGTGACCAAGGTCCCTCCGGCTTGGACAAAAACGTTCATGGAATATCCCGAACACGGAACTTTGCTCGACGACGAGGTCGAAAGACGGCAAATAGTACGATGAGCAAAGGGTTATACCATAATCAATGGGCAACTCTACAAAAGGAGCACTACTGGTGTATACCTAAAGTGTGTTTCCCAGCTAGAAGGTATGCAAATCCTACGCGAAATCCATCTCAGAGATTGCGGGCATCACGCCGCTCCTCGATCGTTGGTCGCGAAAGCCTTCCGGCAAGGATTCTACTAGTTGACCGCGAAGGCGGACGCCGACAAGCTGGTTGAGACATGCATGGAATGCCAGTATTATGCCCGACAACCACATGTTCCTACTGAAGAATTGCGAACAATACCAATAACTTGGCTGTTTGCAGTCTGGGGGATAGACATGGTGGGACCGTTACAGATGGCACCTTGTGGGATTACGCATCTGCTTGTAGCAGTTGATAAATTCACTAAATGGATAGAAGCTAAACCCATTAGAAAGCTTGATGGGGCAAATGCCCTCAGGTTTGTCTGGGATCTAGTGGTGAGATTTGGTCTCCCACATAGCATTATCACCGACAACGACAACAATTTTGTCACTCGGAGAAGTGGAGGCTTGTTGTTGGGAGAAAGGCATCCGACTTGACCTTGCATCTGTGGCACACCCACAATCCAATGGTCAGGTTGAGCGAGCCAATGGATTAATTCTACAGGGAATCAAGCCACGTCTTGAGGCATCGCTACATAGAGCAGCTGGAGCCCGACCGGAAGAATTGCCATCTGTGCTGTGGAGTTTACGAACTACACCAAACAGATCCGCCGGCTACACCCCTTACTTAATGGTATATGGACCAGAAGCCATCCTACCTTCTGACATCCTTCACGATGCACCAAGAGTTGCCGCCTACGACGAAGATGACGCTGAAGAATCCAGACGCCTAGATGATGCAGCTCGTCCTATGGATGCGTCTACATCCCCACCAACTAGTCCCCCAAGTGGACCGATGACCCGTGCTCGGGCCAAGCTCCTACAAGCTAAGGTTAACTCGCTCCTCTCCTCGTGTGATTTCAATACACCATTGGATCGTTTGCTACTTCATTCCCAAAACCTGTGCATTCTTAGCTATGAACCCACTGAAGCATCGCCAAAGGAGGGACCAAAGGCAGCCCGAGGAGATTCGCCAGAGCAAACCGCCGGGCCAGTTCGGACCGGTTCCTCATTGAAGTTCCATGACAGTCGACCGGCCTCCTCGCCGACAATCCCGGCGACGACCGAAATCTTCTGGCGACGACTGAAAACGTGTTCTATAAGCCCTTTCGGTTCGCGACCGGAAATATCGGCGACCGCCGGAATTTTCAGCGACCACCCCAGCGCTGCCGGACCCCTCGCTAGAAATCTCCTAAGACAAGTCAACTTTTGGGCTGGGCCCGTGTAATCCTTTATTTCGCCTAGACTTTACCCTTTCGTACCTAAACTAACCCTGTTTATGTGGCTGGCCTATATATAGCCCCCAGCTTCTATTGTAAACCCTAGACTTGGATAATTATAGTTGAAGACACCCCTTTGAGGATCTATCAACTATTTGTCTCATGCTCCTTGACAAGGAGCACCAAATTATCCACAAACCTCTTGGATTTTGCCTTGTGCGTTCAAGTTGTACAAGTCCTTGGGATCTCGGTGTCTCGTTCCCAAGTAGTCAAGATGTCATCAAGCCTCTCACCCCCATTGTTGGCCGTGGGAGAGTGTCTTGCCCAACGCCGATCCTAGGGATTGTGTTGGACCGGTTGCCACCGGCGTGAGCTATCGGCTTGTATCGTGTTTTCGTGTGTGTGTGTTCATCGAGTTATTCGCGTGTGTGTTCGTGGATTTCATACCCTCCCTCCTTCCACCGCTTTCCCCTCGATTCCCACGGAATTCGTGAAAGATCGGTCCACCCCAAGGGGTCACCCCTAACACTAGATGTGGGCCTTCTCGAGGAGGAGCGCGTTTTGGCATGCCAAAGATCTGCCATCTACCAGCAGAAGCTACGCAGCTACCATAGTCGCCGCATTCGGCATCGCTTGTTTAAAGAGGGGGATTTGTTGCTCCGACTTAAGCAGAAGAAGTCACACAAATTATCCCCGCCATGGGAAGGACCGTTCATCATAAGCAAGGCGCTACTCAATGGGTCTTACTACCTCGTTGACAATCGTGAACTAAAGGATAGACCCAACGAGGATCATAAGCGTAAGCAACGTGACCCGGATGATGACTACCCGGAGCTTGGTCGGCCATGGAACATAGCACAACTACATCCTTTTTATACTTAGAATTTTTTATCTAATTGTATACCTCTTATATGATCAATGAAATAAATCTCTCTGGTTCACTCATATTTCTGAGTCTTTTACCTCCTTTAGTGTTCATTTTTGGATCATGTAAAACCTTTTATGCACAAGATTTGCGATTGCACTTGTGAAAATTCCGCCTACGGGCGTTAGCTTAAGTTTTCTGGTCTACACGTTCTTTGTTGTTTTTATGTGGATTATGGAGTAGTGACTTTTGGCACTTATTGTCGGTGATTCTGTGCTTAGGTTATTGACGGTGCCATTGAGCATCATCGCCTAAGCGCATGGTTCCGACAACGAGTCTTTTG
Source organism: Avena longiglumis (assembly GCA_030063025.1). Lineage (NCBI taxonomy): Eukaryota > Viridiplantae > Streptophyta > Magnoliopsida > Poales > Poaceae > Avena > Avena longiglumis. The sequence continues at coordinate 485,067,610 of CP125974.1, forward strand.
ACTCACGAAAGGTCAAGTGTCACATCCCAAGATTTTCCAAATCTTGTAATGTGAAAAATAAATGAATAAAATAAAACTTTGTTGATTTTCAGGGTGAGAAGAAACTTTTTGAATCCATTTGGGAAACTTTCAAAACCTATTTTGAATAAGATAAATCCTAAAGGGATTTAAAAAGATAAACATTTAATAAAGGAAAATAAAAATATTTGAAATTACTATTTTGAATCTTTTAATAAAAAAAAGATTTGGTTTTCAAAAGAAAAGGATAGAAATAAAATAAGGATTATTTTATAAGCCAAATTAAAACTTGGCCAAGCCTTTGAAATAAAATATTTCCATTTGGTAAAAAAATAGTAAAGGTTTATTTAAATAAAATAAGGATTTAATATCCAAGTTTATTAAAAAATAAAGGTTTTATTATTTTAATTAAAACATCAAAACTTATTTATTGATTTAAACAAGTTTTCCAAGTATTCTTTATTTTCAAATAAAACCTACTGAATGGTTTTGGAACCATTTTAGATTTTCAAATGGAATTTTAAATAAATCAAATTCTATTTTGTTTTAATAAACAAGGTCTATTTATTTAATTAATAATGGACCCTAAAATAAAAATATTATTTTGATCTTTGGACTTTGGTTTATGTTGTTAAACAGAACCAGATTCAATTGCAATGTTTGGTGAAAGTTTGATGTGAATTGAATGTTTGATTTGTTGTTTGAATTTCAAAACAGAAAATAGAATTAGAAAAAAAAAGCATTTGGACAGAAAAAAATAGAGTCGGACTCAGCCCAACTAGCCAAGCCCAATAAGCCCAACAACCATCCCAATCCCTCTTCCCCGAAGAAATCGTTTCACACTCGATTGTGCACTGAGAACAATATGGTAGTGGACCTCTCTCTCTCTCTCTCGCTGACCAACCGACCCCACCCTTTCTGGTCATCGTCTTCTTCGCGCAGACCTCGCCCTGCCGTTGCATACTAGAAACGCCGGCGTTGATTGCGCGTTGATGAAGCTTTGATTCCTCGCAGTAACAGCTCCCATTTAACCGCCTGCGTTCCCTCTCTCATTTTCCCCAGACCGCTCCCTCTCTCTGCCCCTAGGCCGTCGTAATTTCAAGCCGCACCCCCTTCTCCGACGAGCTTCCTCCTCGATTCCAGACGAACCTCGCCGCCCCTTGCCTTCCTAAGCATACCGTCGTGATCCCCACTCCCAAGCGCACCTGTCTGTGCCCTCCGTTCACCCGCGGGCGCCCCAGAACGTCGTCTTCGACAAGCTCGAGCCACGTGTTGCCTACTTCTCCGGCGTCCCCGGTAAGCATGCACCCCGCGCCCTCTCCTTCACGCACACAGCTTTGCCTTGATCTTGCGCAACTAACCGCGTCCTCGTTTTCCCTCGAGGCGAACCGCAGCACCGCCTCGACAACGACTAGAGCCGCCCGACGCCGTTCCCCACTCCGGCGAGCAATCCCGCTGGAACCAGTGCGCCCCTCGCCAGACCAACACCGCCTCGAGCTTCACCGTGACCTCCTGAACCCGGTGAGCACCTCCGCCTCTCTCTTTGCTTCCTAGAACCGCCGCTAGCCCATCGTCTGAGCGTGCGCCGCCGTCTGCCGCCGCCACTAGTTGGCAAGCGTGCTGCGTGCCGTTGGATCTTAATCGTACGCACACGATAGATTGTTAGCCGAAGGGGTATCGATCCATCTGTGCCGTGCGTTGTTAGTTTAATCCTACGGCCAGCATCACTCGATCCACCTGAATCGGTATCGACCAGTAGCATCGCGACGCGTGGCCAATATTCGATTTAAAAACAGATTTGAAATCAGATTTAGATGCAGATTTGAAACCCTTGTAACTTTTGATCCACACGTCCAAAATTTACAAACTTTATATCAATGGAATCAGTGGAAAAAGCCCTAGCCAACCATGCAATGTGTTTAGTAAAAAGTTTCTGTTAGATTGATTGTTTTTGCAGAAACATTTGTATGCTTGTTTAGGTGATAAAAATTATTCCAAAATGTTTTTGAGGTTGAAATCTTTGCAAATTGGTTTGTTGTGAACTTACTGACCCTAGGAACCAACCCATGGATTTAAAAATGGATTTTGTGAAGTTTAAGAATAAAAACTTGAATTAGCCATTTCTAATCAAATAAAAATATTGTTTTTGTTATGGAAATGACTTTAGAGTAAAAACTTGGGAAAAATTATTTGGATCAAACCTACTGACCCTAAACACCAAGTTTTGGGAATTAACAACTTATTTGGTGAAGAACATGAAATTGTTGCTTTGATAAAAACATTTTCCACCACATAAAATAATGATTGGATTTAAAAATGGTTTATAGATAAAACACTTTTGCAAATGACTTTGCCACTTGGAAAATGACCACTTTGAGCCTTACAAAGTTAGAGCCTAGTAGAAACCACCTTGGCAAATAAAACTATCTTTTGCATGCTTGCATGCATGACTTAGTTCCTATGATTTTATGTGTGTTTGATTGTTGAATATTGGTTGGAATGCTAGTTGATTTTGTGTTTGCTTGATTGATTTGTAGAGAAGTTAGAGAAGTGTGAAACTAGCAAGATAAAGAAGTGAACCAACATTCCCTACCAAGAAGGCAAGTGACACTATCATCTAAAGTCCTACTATTTTCATTATACTTAGTGGATTTTGAAACATGCATGAAAATAATTTCTATACTTATGCTATGCTAAATCCTAATAGGATACCCTTATATATTCCTTAGTGAAAACAATGTAGTTGTAAAATGCTTAGCCATGCTAGATATTTTGAGAAGATATACATGTTCAGATTTTATGAAATTGAGAAAAGACTTATGTTTTATATAATAAAACAAGGACTCAATGAACCACCTGGGTGGACAAGGATACTTTGAGTTCTGGAGAAGGTGGCAACAAAAGGAACCATGTCTATGGCAATCTCTTTGTGTTGTGCTCCAAAGGAAAACCACCCAGGGACTTAGAGATTGAACATGTTTCTCCATGTGTGGCTTTCGTATACAACCACATGCTATTTATGGATCTGTCTTAGTCAACTACATTTGGAAGACCCATGCATTGTCTTCAGGTTACTGAAAATGGGGGAACTCAGAATCCTACATGGGTACTGAAGACAAGCTAGCAATGGTGTATGGGAGGACCCTTTGGAAAGACTTCGTCACATTCTCCATCTGCCAGTATTCCATCTTGGTGAGTACTTATCCAGCGGCCACTGGTGGAAACAAGATGAGAGTGTGACATGTGGGTAAAGTGTACAACTTCTGCAGAAGATAACAAAATCTAAGTACTTAGCCGTGTCCCCGGATATGGACAATACTGAGCAACTAAAGCTTGAAGATATGGGAAATCTCGACATTCCAATTTCTAAAAGAAAAACTTTTAAGTGACAACAAAATACTTGATGCACTTGGGGGTACCAAGGAGCTCAAGAGATTTTGATAAAACTTGATGCACTTGGGGATTTACCAAGGAGCTCAAGAGATTTTGACAAGGACTTGAACACTTGGGGATTTACCAAGGAGTTCAAGGGATTTTGATAAAGAGATTTGACAAAAGATCAAAACCATTTTGAAAAGATAGGATAAATTTTGCTTCTGCAAATGAGCCTTAAACCCTACTTAGCCAATATGCATGTAATGATAGGATCCACTTATATTCAACATAGTAGTGATACTTGCCAATACAATTCAAATGTATTGACCCTTGTGGCTGTAACTTGTAATGTTTCAGGTTTGATTGATTTTAGTGAAGATTAATTGATTAGGATTACAAAGTCTACAACCAACATGTTTGCCTGTGGCACTTTGAAGATGAAGGACCCCATGCTTATAAATATTCTGCTGCAATGTATTGTAATAGGCAAATGAGCTATGTAAGATGTAATAAAAATTATGTTATTCCTGGTTATAAAAGTTATATTATAACCTTTGTTTCTTGATATTACATCTTAACTGTGGATGCTAGATATTGATCCAGGGACTAGCATTGTAAACACAGGGGACTCTACCTTATAAAAGGTTGGGACCTCTTACAGATGGTATCAGAGCATTGTGTTGCCTGTAGGATTTGTAAACCTAGGATTGGACAAAAACCCTTAGCAAAATAGGAGTTGTATTTGTTCCAAAACTTATTTATCAACAATATTGTAAACTCTTTCCTCAACCACTTTGATTTTGATTCTACATCTCATCTATTTTCAACTTGATGGAAAAACCTACCCCATGGCCAAAGACTACACCATGTGCAAAGGACTTCTTCAACTCTAATGACTTCAACTTCTTCCACTCTAATGACTTCAACATCTTCAGCATATTCACCAAGGATTTCAATCTTGGATACCACTAAGGACAAGTGAGACAAGGAAATCTTGCTCAAGATTTGGAGACTAAGGAAACACAAGTTAGAAGGAGCCAACATCACCTTTGAAGTTTTGTGACCAGGAATTTTTCCTAAGGAAACCATGATCTCATGTTAGAAGAAATCAACCAAGGAGGATGGAAAGATCACAAGTGAACCATGTAGATGGACTACCATATTTTAGTTAAGTCAAACACACCAACTTATGTGGTGTAACAAAAATATTTTGTTGCCTAAAAATATGCTTGAACTTTGTTGTTTAAGTGAAAGTTGTTTGTGAACGCTTGCACATTGTTTGTGTGAATTGTGAAGTGTGTGATTAGAACTATTTCCTTAGAAATATCTTGCCTATTCTAATCTCCATTCAACCCAAACAGATGACTACTCCAAGAGACTCCAACATCAAGGTTGATGACACCAACACCAACCAAGAGGACAGCATGAAAGAGCTCATAGCAACCCAAAACCAGTTGAACCAAATGACAGCTCAATTCATAGCCAACACCAGTGGGGAAGATCCAACCCTGCAAGGATTTTTGGAAACTCAAGACCAATTGATGCTTAAGGTGACAGATCAAATGATCAACATGGAAGACAACTATTCCAAAAGAGTTTGTGACAACAAGGATGACAGGAATGTTATTCTAGATGGAGACCTAGCTTGAATTATTTGTGGAGACAAGAACCACACTTCCAAGGAACATGGAGATCAATGCCCTAACTGTGAAGAGAAACATCCAGTTGGCCAATGTCCCACCTCTCAAGCTACTTGTTACCTATGTGAAGGACATAATCATGTCCCTATCCAATGCCCCATCTACTCCATTGTTGAACAAAGGAAACAAGGTGGAGTGCAACAAATGATTGCAAACTAGCCAGAAGGATCCAAGTCTATCAAGAATATTGATGACAAAGGAAAAGGGCCACTTATACCTCCATGCAATACAACCCAATTCAAAGGACCAAAGAAGGGGCATATGAATTTTCCAAAGAGCAATAGAAGGTCCAAGAAACATGTAGACATTCCTACCTACCAGATAACATATGAACAACATGAACTAGATGCACTCCTAGCTTTGGAGAAGCCCAAAAAGAAAAAGAAGGACAAAAGCCATGTGCAATGTCATCATTGTAAAGAAATGGGACACTATTCCAGTGAATGCCCAGAGAACCAGAAGTATAAGGAAATTGGCCAAGTGTGGTGCAACAACTGCAAAGGGCTAGGCCATTATGCAGCAACTTGTCCACAAGAGACACGTAAAGAACTCAAAGATATCAACTGTTTCAATTGTAAAGAACCAGGACATTATGCAAGCAATTGTCCAGAAAAGATGAAGAACAAGTTAAACAAGCCTATGAAGGATCTCAGCCTTAGCCCATGAGTCAAGTGTGGAAACAAAGGACACTATGCAGAAGTTGCTCAGAGAAGTTTTCCCAAGATCCCAAGCAAGCCAACATGTAATTTAGTTTAAATTTTTTAAGGGTGGTAGTACCCTAGATGTTTTGAGCCTACTTGTAACCCTAGCCTTTCCAAATCTCGGGACGAGATTTATTTTAAGGGTGTTAGCCTGTCACATCCCAAGATTTTCCAAATCTTTTAATGTGAAAAATAAATGAATAAAATAAAACTTCGTTGATTTTCAGGGTGAGAAGAAACTTTTTGAATCCATTTGGGAAACTTTCAAAACCTATTTTGAATAAGATAAATCCTAAAGGGATTTAAAAAGATAATCATTTAATAAAGGAAAATAAAAATATTTGAAATTATTATTTTGAATCTTTTAATAAAAAAAAGATTTGGTTTTCAAAAGAAAAGGATAGAAATAAAATAAGGATGATTTTATAAGCCAAATTAAAACTTGGCCAAGACTTTGAAATAAAATATTTACATTTGGTAAAAAAAATAGTAAAGGTTTATTTAAATAAAATAAGGATTTAATATCCAAGTTTATTAAAAAATAAAGGTTTTATTATTTTAATTAAAACATCAAAACTTATTTATTGATTTAAACAAGTTTTCCAAGTATTCTTTATTTTCAAATAAAATCTACTGAATGGTTTTGGCACCATTTTAGATTTCAAATGGAATTTTAAATAAATCAAATTCTATTTTGTTTTAATAAACAAGGTCTATTTATTTAATTAATAATGGACCCTACAATAAAAATATTATTTTGATCTTTGGACTTTGGTTTATGTTGTTAAACAGAACCAGATTCAATTGCAATGTTTGGTGAAAGTTTGATGTGAATTGAATGTTTGATTTGTTGTTTGAATTTCAAAACAGAAAATAGAATTAGAAAAAGAAAAAGCATTTGGACAGAAAAAAATAGAGTCGGACTCAGCCCAACTAGCCAAGCCCAATAAGCCCAACAACCAGCCCACTCCCTCTTCCCCGAAGAAATCGTTTCACACTCAGTTGTGCACCCGCAGAACAACTGACTGGTGGACCCTCTCCCTGTCTCTCTCTCTCTCGCTGACCAACCGACCCCACCCTTTCTGGTCATCGTCTTCCTCACGCAGACCTCGCCCTGCCGTTGCAGACTAGAAACGCCGACGTTGATGAAGCTTTGATTCCTCGCAGTAACAGCGCCCATTTAACCGCCTACGTTCCCTCTCTTATTTTCCCCAGACCGCTCCCTCTCTCTGCCCCTAGGCCGTCGTAATTTCAAGCCGCACCCCCCACTGCTCCGACGAGCTTCCTCCTCGATTCCTGCCGAACCTCGCCGCCCCTTGCCTTCCTAAGCACACCGTCGTGATCCCCACTCCCAGGCGCACCTGTCTGTGCCCTCCGTTCATCCGCATGGCGCCCGTAACGCCGTTTCTCGACAAGCTCGAGGCCAGCTCGCCTATTCTCGGCGACATCCCCTGGTAAGAACAGACCACCCCGCGCCCTCTCCTTCACGCACACAGCTTCGCCTTGATCTTGCGCAACTAACCGCGTCCTCGTTTTCCCTCGGGGCGAACCGCAGCACCGCCTCGACAACGACCAGAGCCGCTCGAAACCGTTCCCCACTCCGGCGAGCAATCCCGCTGGAACTAGTGCACCCCTCGCCAGACCAACACCGCCTCGAGCTTCACCGTGACCTCCTGAACCCGGTGAGCACCTCCCCCTCTCTCTTTGATTCCTAGAACCGCCGCTAGCCCACCGTCTGAGCGTGCGCCGCCGTCTGCCGCCGCCAGCGCCGCCACTAGTTGGCAAGCGTGCTGCGCGCCGTTGGATCTTAATCGTACGCACGCGATAGATTGTTAGCCGAAGGGGTATCGATCCATCTGTGCCGTGCGTTGTTAGTTTAATCCTATGGCCAGCATCACTCGATCCACCCGAATCGGTATCGACCAGTAGCATCGCGACGCGTGGCCAATATTCGATTTAAAAATAGATTTGAAATCAGATTTAGATGCAGATTTGAAACCGTTGTAACTTTTGATCCAAATGTCCAAAATTTACAAACTTTATATCAATGGAATCAGTGGAATAAGCCCTAGACAACCATGCAATGTGTTTAGTAAAAAGTTTCTGTTAGATTGATTGTTTTTGCAGAAACATTTGTATGCTTGTTTAGGTGATAAAAATTATTCCAAAATGTTTTTGAGGTTGAAATCTTTGCAAATTGGTTTGTTGTGAACTTACTGACCCTAGGAACCAACCCATGGATTTAAAAATGGATTTTGTGAAGTTTAAGAATAAAAACTTGAATTAGCCATTTCTAATCAAATAAAAATATTGTTTTTGTTATGGAAATGACTTTAGAGTAAAAACTTGGGAAAAATGATTTGGATCAAACCTACTGACCCTAAACACCAAGTTTTGGGAATTAACAACTTATTTGGTGAAGAACATGAAATTGTTGCTTTGATAAAAACATTTTCCACCACATAAAATAATGATTGGATTTAAAAATGGTTTATAGATAAAACACTTTTGCAAATGACTTTTCCACTTGGAAAATGACCACTTTGAGCCTTACAAAGTTAGAGCCTAGTAGAAACCACCTTGGCAAATAAAACTATCTTTTGCATGCTTGCATGCATGACTTAGTTCCTATGATTTTATGTGTGTTTGATTGTTGAATATTGGTTGGAATGCTAGTTGATTTTGTGTTTGCTTGATTGATTTGTAGAGAAGTTAGAGAAGTGTGAAACTAGCAAGATAAAGAAGTGAACCAACATTCCCTACCAAGAAGGCAAGTGACACTATCATCTAAAGTCCTACTATTTTCATTATACTTAGTGGATTTTGAAACATGCATGAAAATAATTTCTATACTTATGCTATGCTAAAACCTAATAGGATACCCTTATATATTCCTTAGTGAAAACAATGTAGTTGTAAAATGCTTAGCCATGCTAGATATTTTGAGAAGAGTTACATGTTCAGATTTTATGAAATTGAGAAAAGACTTATGTTTTATATAATAAAACAAGGACTCAATGAACCACCTGGGTGGACAAGGATACTTTGAGTTTTGGAGAAGGTGGCAACAAAAGGAACCATGTCTATGGCAATCTCTTTGTGTTGTGCTCCAAAGGAAAACCACCCAGGGACTTAGAGATTGAACATGTTTCTCCATTTGTGGCTTTCGTGTACAACCACATGCTATTTATGGCTCTGGCTTAGTCAACTACATTGGGAAGACCCATGCATTGTCTTCAGGTTACTGAAAATGGGGGAACTCGGAATCCTACATGGGTACTGAAGACAAGCTAGCAATGGTGTATGGGAGGACCCTTTGGAAAGACTTCGTCACATTCTCCATCTGCCAGTATTCCATCTTGGTGAGTACTTATCCAGCGGCCACTGGTTGCAACAAGATGAGAGTGTGACATGTGGGTAAAGTGTACAACTTCTGCAGAAGATAACAAAATCTAAGTACTTAGCCGTGTCCCCGGTTATGGACAATACTGAGCAACTAAAGCTTGAAGCTATGGGAAATCTCGACATTCCAATTTCTAAAAGAAAAACTTTTAAGTGACAACAAAATACTTGATGCACTTGGGGGTACCAAGGAGCTCAAGAGATTTTGATAAAACTTGATGCACTTGGGGATTTACCAAGGAGCTCAAGAGATTTTGACAAGGACTTGAACACTTGGGGACTGACCAAGGAGTTCAAGGGATTTTGATGAAGAGATTTGACAAAAGATCAAAACCATTTTGAAAAGATAGGATAAATTTTGCTTCTGCAAATGAGCCTTAAACCATACTTAGCCAATATGCATGTAATGATAGGATCCACTTATATTCAACATAGTAGTGATACTTGCCAATACAATTCAAATGTATTGACCCTTGTTTCTGTAACTTGTAATGTTGCAGGTTTGATTGATTTTAGTGAAGATTGATTGATTAGGATTACAAAGTCTACAACCAACATGTTTACCTGTGGCACTTTGAAGATGAAGGACCCCATGCTTATAAATATTCTGCTGCAATGTATTGTAATAGCCAAATGAGCTATGTAAGATGTAATAAAAATTATGTTATTCCTGGTTATAAAAGTTATATTATAACCTTTGTTTCTTGATATTACATCTTAACCGTGGATGCTAGCTATTGATCCAGGGACTAGCATTGTAAACACATGGGACTCTACCTTATAAAAGGTTGGGACCTCTACATCAAGCATAAGAACCAAAGTAATGGATAAGCCAGCACTTGCTTAAAAAATATATACATGCTAGAAAATAGTTCTTGAGCAGCAGGAAATAACAACCATTGTTTTCCGCCTTAAGTTACATAAACAAGTTTTTTCCGCATATGCACCAAAGGTGAAACAAATATTACAAAGTTCTTCTTCATTCCTTTGGCGCAGGTGACTTGCAAGCAGCATCATCACCAGCTGGAGAACCACCCTCGAAGTCGGCGCTGTGGAGGGACTCAGAGGAACCTTGGTTGCCGCTGTCGATGGTGTTCATTGGCACAAAGATGTTGACGTCTACCAACTCGGCAACTCTGGTGTCATAGCCCATGAGCGATGACAAGATGGATTCATGGTTAATATCTTTGCCATTGTCGTCTATGTCGGGAATGCCAGAGGTCACTGTGTCGATGTCAGCATCTTCGTAGTGTGCCTTCACCATTGATAGCGCCATCCTTGCGCTAGCTCGTGCACAAGAAGCTTTCCAGCTTGTGATACGCTCGTGGGCTCGGCGCAGAATCTCCGAGTACTTCGCCACGGAGTCTGATGCCTTGATATTTATCTAGAGGGGCTTGGCGATCTCCTTGGCTTGCGTGATGGCGGTGTTGATGAAGTTGCAGGCAAGAACCATGCATTCCTTGGCTGGAGGAGGCGATCAGGTTAAACCCATAGGAGCTGCAAATTCCGACAAGGAGCACATGAGTTCAAAAATTCAGAGTACCCAGACTACAGAAATCCAAGACGGATAAAACTTACTAAAAATGCTGGCCTCAGCTTGCGAGAGGTTGTCCGCCAAGGATTCTTTCTCTTGTTGGAGGAGCTTATACTCCTCGCTATGGCGTTGATTCTGCTCATCGGCAGCTTGCTTCTGATCTTTTAAGATCGCAATCTCCTCCTTCAAGTGATTGATTTCCTCAGTGGCGGAGTCCTGCAGGGCCTTCATAGACTCCTCATGCATTTTTAGCATGTCCTTCCTCTCCTGCTTAAAAATTTTGTTCTCACTATCCAGCTCTTGAATGTGCTTGGATTGCTCGACAATATTCTTGGCCTTGGCGATGGTTTATGCAAGTCGGAGAAACCAAAGTACACAGTGAGTAATTCGGAGAATATGGGCACAAAACCAAGTCGAAATGCGAAAAAGAAAACAGATGCTTGCTCTTGGTGATCTGTTCCTTCAAGAAGGCAGTTTTACCCTTTTCAGCTTACAGGTCTGCACGCATATTCTAGTACTTGTCATTGGCCATGCCCCTCCGAGCACTCTCGTTCTGTGGAAAAAAGGTCAAAGTTAAAACGTTGTTTGGTCTGCTTGGAGCATCTAGCCGGAAATTTTCCACCTAGACGCTCGGGGGCTACAACGAGAGTTTTTGACTTAGCATTATGCTTAGCTTTTCTTTAAGCATCTAGTCGGAACTAATTCAGTTACAACTAGAGGCTTGGGGGGCTACAGTATGGAAATTTATAAACACTGCGTATGCTACTCTTAAAGCATCTAGTCGGAATATTTAATTCCACCTATATGCTTGGGGGCTACAGTGAGAGGTTTTCTGTCTAATTCCACTCTTAGAGCATATAGATGCAAAAACCTATGGTTTTTCTGTCTACATCCTCGGGGGCTACAGTGGGATACTCATATGAAATGCAAAAGGCAAATAAAACTTACAAGTGCAATGATCTTGAGGTTTGTAGCACTCTCGGCCAACAGCTTGCCAAAGGATTCGCTGTTTCCTTGCAAGATTACTGCTTGTCGGCGGAGCTCCTCTAGACCGCACGTCGGAGATGTCGGTGCCACACCAGGGACCAAAGCAGTGCTACCTGGTGTAAGTACCGGATAGACTATCTTTGGATAGGCTATGGTTTTCTTGGGTGCGGGGGCGCCGCCAACAACAGAGGTACCTGCTTCCACCACCGCCTTACCGCCACCGATGGCATCCTTAGCCAGAGCTTCAGCCATTTGATGGGCGGCACTTTCCTGCGTCGCCTGCTCGCTGACGATAGCAACCTCGGTAGAGGCACCTGAGTCCACTTCCATGGCGGAAGGGCCAGATGCGTCCTTAGCTTGTGAGCTTGTCGGGGTAGACGAAGGCTTGACGGAGGGAGTGGTAGGGGCAATGGCGGGAGATGCGTCACGATGCAGCATGTCCTTGATGGTTCTAGAAGCCCCCAATTTGGAGGTCTTCTTGAGGCTAGTCGTGGCTTTCTTCCTGAAACATGCAAAATGCATAAGTACAGGAGCAAGACAGATAAATAGACAATGTCGAAGGAAGAGAAGCTTACACAAGTGGGGGTGCTTTGGCAAAGGGGATCCCGGTAACTTTTCTCTTTTCCGCCTCCAGGGCGGCGGTAGTCTTCTTGGAAGCTCCACCCTCCATCTTCTTCTTCTTGCCTCCGTCGGCGGCGTCAGAGGTGGAGCTCTTCCACTTTCGCGCCAACAGAGCATCGTCGTCGGACACGACCGTGACTTCCTTCATATTTGGATCGTAGATTTGGGCAGCTAGGTTGTCCTCCTTTAGATCGCTAATCTGTTAAGTGAGAAGTCACCGTGTTAGATGAGATGACATTTGCAAGACGGAAGAACTGGAGTATATGTCATACACGGAAAATAAATACCTACCTTTGGGCACTTGCCGTCTACGAACATGTCACAGGTGATGGTGAAGCCACGCTTCTTGTCCTTCACCTTGACGATGTTCTTAAGGCAGAGCTTGATGGAGTCGCTCGAGAAGTTGTCCACGGAGATGCGGAGGATATCCCTTCTATCGCTGGTATACTCGTACATGAGCTTAACGCGGTCCTGATGAACCAGCACATGGCTAGGTCCAAGCCGGTCAAACCCGTCTCTACGAACCATTCTATCCGCCTTATGGCGCGGGAAGCATCGAGGTCGGAGGGAAGGGAGGTCTGGGATCTCCATGACGAGGCTTCAGCGGCGGCTCCGTCTACGAAGTCCGGGTATGTTACTTGTCGGCCAGCCAGAGGAATGTCTGGGCTGTATAAGTACGTTCGTTGCCAATTTTTGCAGGACTCGTGGCCGACGATGTCGGGGAACCGCCGGCCAGGTCGGATGTTGAAGCTTATGGTTCCGCAGTTCCTAAGTTCTTCCTTACTAGCTTCGGCTTCACGTTTGACGGTGAAGAAGTACACAAAGAGGTCTAGCCTAGGCTTTATCCCTAAGTAACCCTCGCAGAGCGCCGCGTAGTTGCTAAGCGCTAAGATACTATTGGGAGAAAGATTCTGGGGCTGTACTCTGTAGTGGTTCAAGACGGAGAGGAAGAAGTTGGAGATGGGCAAGGAGACGCCGCGTACCAGTTGGGATTTGAGGTACACCTTTTCTCCGGCTTGGGGAGAAGGTGTCACCTCGCCGGCCGGCGCCGCCTGCCAGGCGAGCCCCTCCGTCGCAGGGAGGTAGCCCTCGGCGATCAGCTCTTGGATGTCACGATCGGTGATATCTGAGCCGCGCCAGTCGCCCTTGTGCGAATATAGCTCCTCCTCCAACGGCTCCAGCGCCGCCAGATTATGGTCGCCGCCGGTGGACTCAATCACCGCCGAGGCGGGGATACCAAGCCCTCTAGGGGCACGATGATAGAGCTCGCCGGCTTTGCCGTGGCTTTGCTCGACGCTGCCATGGAAGGAGAGGTGCTGCTGCTGGCCATGGAGAGAGGTTAGATGTGACTGGTGTAGATTGAGGCTAGGGTTTTTCGCGAGTTCGGCGCAGAGAGCTCGAGGAGACACGCGCTGGAGGAAGAAGACGACGCGAGGAGAGAATGAGGTAAAAGGTAGAAATTCCACCACGGTTACTATTTATCATCTCCAGCGTTAAGATTCGTGTAGCTTGATCGGACGGTTGCCGCGTAGACGACGTGTTCGCGAACATGCGCAGAAATTTCGCCACGTCTCCAACCGTCGCTGCCAACGGTTCGTATCGCTCGCGCGGGAAAATCGGACATGATTGCGTTCTCTGCATGTGTGAGTTACGAGGCATCGCTGACCTAAGCCTACGTCATCCTAGCTAACATAGGCAGATGAGCCGTCACATCAGAAGATTCCGGCATGGATGGATCCAGTCCGGCTACGGAAGAGTACGATGGAAGATTCAACATTTCTCCGACTTACATATTGAAGACGGAGAAAACCTTGTAGGGTTCTTTGGGAGGACTTCAAGATATTGCCTGACGATTTGCCGACATCCATCTAGACGGAGCATTTCATTCGAAGAGGCAAGACGGTGCAATATCTCGGAGTTCTCCGAGGGCTACTATTGGGGATATGCTATATGGGTGTCCTCATAGCATGTCTCCTATCCGGATAACCCGGATGGCCCATAGTTGGTCGCATGGCCCATGGCCTGCTGGGTGGCCCAGTTAGATGGATCCAGAAGGGTGGCCCATGCCGGATAAAGGAAGGCTACGGTTGGAGTCACCGACGTACCCGGAGCCTTGGAGTGCAAGATACACAAGACTAGTAATAGACGGTGTAGGACTCTGTAACCTGTCCGGATAGGACTTTTCCCTGTAACCCTAGGACCTGGCAACTATATAAGTTGGGCCTATGGGATCCTTTAGGGAACGATAACTTACAATCTCAGACAACCTCGCACATCGAACCTATCTCTGTAACTCGGCGTATTGCCCTTATAGTGATTTATAGCAGGAGTAGGATTCTGCCACCGTCGTGGGATCTGAACCTGGGTAAGCTGTGTTACCTCGTACCTGTCAACCGTCTGCCTTCCCCCACGTCTCTAAACACGCACTGTGAGGACCCCTCCATGGCGTACTCGTCGGCAATACCACGCAACTAGTATGTTGTCTCTTACTTATTGCTCAACCATTTGTTTCTTGCAAATTTTATGCCTTGGTATATGCTCATTTGCACAAAGTTGTGTTATAAGTAAAATAGAGGAAGTGGGGATTCCATGTTGTGCACATTGTATTCACATGCAAAAACCTAATTTGTGCACGTACCTTGGGGAGCTTCCTAATTTTATTTATAGTACCACTGTGTGCTTATCATATTTGTTCTCTCATGCCTTGTATTGTTAAATGAATTTGGATGAGTGAGGATTCCACGACTATGCACTTTGTTCCCAAATGCAATTATCATAATTGGTGCATTATCTTTGGGGAGCTCATCTAATTCATTTAACAATGCTCATTTGTCTTCTTTCTCATTTATTGTGTCTTAAATGTTTATGGGGGAGCAAGGATTCCATATTTGTGCATTATGTATTCTAATGCATTTATTTTAAATTGTGCACAAACCTTGGGGAGCTTATCTAATTGTCTTTTAAAAGACTATTTTGCTCTCATCATAATATCTTGTTGTTTCCATTTGGACTCATTGGTTGTTTTCAATTGGTTTGTCGGATCTTGTGATTGCTTACAATATTTGTTGATGCTTCTTTTATTTTATTTCTTTTGGCAATCTTTGGGTCCTCGATATAGTTCTACTTCCTCCCAAGTATTCATAATTGGATATGTGTGAATGCACACCTTTGGGGGATTTATCACTATATTGGCCTTCTAGAACTTGTAACCCATTTCGGCAATCAATGCCAATGGGGGAGAAGTTTTAGAGGGTTTAAGGGAATGGTTTATGCCTTGAGTTTGTTTCTAAGCATTTGCCTTTCATGCTCTTGCATCTTTATTGTTGCTTAGCATGTGGTATATATATAGAGGAAACTCCACCAATGATAATGATTGACAATATATGCAATGAAATTCAAGTTCATCACACATGCATAGATTGTGGGGGAGTTTTATCTATATATGGTGATGGTACCAATATCACATACTTATGTAGTATATGATATTGGTGCTACTATTTTATTTGTTAAATTCCTTATATAAACCCTCTCAAATGGATTGTCGTCAATTACCAAAATGGGGGAGATTGAAAGAACATGTGGGCCCCAATGTGTGGTTTTGGTAATTAATGACAATCTCTATGGACTAATGCTTCTATCTGTAGGGGTTCGTAGCATGGAAAACAAAAATTTTCTATCGCATACAAACAAACAAGCCAAGATCTATCTACTAGATTGTAGCAACGAGTCGATGGAATAACTTACCCTCGAAGATTCCAAAGTGTTTAACGAGAGTGGATTCTCGTGGGTGATGTAGTCGTACTCTTCCCGATCTCAAGATCGTAGACGATCCTTCCCAAGGCTAAGGCTCCGGCAGCTTCCAATCGGTCACACGTCGGTACTCGACGAAGACCTTCCTCTCCTTGTTCCAAAGCGGCGGAGGTTGTAGCACTCTCCTCGCGATTCCGGCAAGACAAATCGTGGTACCGAAAGTAGAGGGAGATCCGCAGGCTTCGCCTTAAGCCGGAGCGGTATGGTGGAGTATGAGAGAGAGATATTAGTGGTCTAGGATTAGACACACCAATTAGAAGGCTCTAACCCAAGGCTAGGGCAATTAGATTCTCTAAACCAAAACGGCTCTAAACCGGAGATTAGAGGATAGAAACTTGTGTGTCTAGAGGAGGGGGCCCTGCCCCTCCTTTTATAGGTGGGAGGTGCGGCCAAGGGGAGGGGAGTCCCTCCCAAGTCGGCCTTGGTTAGGCGCGGCTTGGAGAGGAGGACTCTCCAAGTCGGTTTCAACCACCTCTTGATTGTTTCCACAGTTCTCGCTTCCCACAGTTTCTGTTTAGCTGCTTGACTTTCAAACTGGCAGTTTGACTTTTCAGTTTTGGAACAGCGAGAACACTTAGTACATGATGCAATCATTCCAATATGCAATGACACATTCATGTACCCTCCCCCCCGGAGTGCCGGACAATCCGGAACCTTCTAGAACATTCCCGATGAAAACACCGGAATCATTCCCGAACTTCGAAACGGGACTTTCCTTATATGAATCTTATTCTCCGGACCATTCGGATCTCCTCGTGATATCCGGATCCCATCCGAGACTCAAAACATTCGGTCTCTTTCTCATAATACCATAACTACTCAAAACAACGTCGAATCCTTAAGTGTGTCTCCCTACGGTTCGTGAATTATGCGGACATGATCGAGACACTTCTCCGAACAATAACCAATAGAGGAATCTGGAAATTCATATGGCTCCCACATATTTATATCGATAACTTTGTGATCGAATGAACCACTTACATACGATACCAATTTCCCTTTGTCTCACGATAGTTTACTTATCCGAGGTTATGATCGCTTGTATCTCGCATACCTAGTTCAACCTCGCACCGATAAGTACTCTTTTCTCGCTCCTGATATGTGATCCCTTGTGAGCCACCACATGCTTGCAAGCCAATTGGATGACATTCCACCGAGAGGGCCCAGAGTATATCTATCCGTCATATGGATGGACAAATCCCACTCTTGATCCATGTGTCTCAACCAATACTTTCCGAACACTCAATGCCACCTTTATAGCCACCCAGTTACGCTGTGGTGTTTGATGTCATCAAAGTATCCATCCTTTAAAGGTGATATGCATGATCTCATGGTCGAAGGAATTAGGTTACTATGTATCAGAAAGCATATAGCAATTGAACTATTGAAATGACTTGATCTTTATGCTACGCTTATCTATAGGAGTATGTCCACCATATCATTCTCCTAACGATATGATCTTGTTGTTGATAACATCTCAATGTTCATGATAGGGAAACCACAATCATTAATCAACCAACAAGCTAGTGAAGTATAGAGGCTATACTAGGGACTTCAAATTAAGTTTACAAATCACAAAAGTATCAATGTTTCCTTGTTAATACTATTATAGCATGAATGTAAACATTTATCATAAACACAAAGATATAATAATAACTATATTTATTATTGCCTCAAGGGCATATCTCCAACAGTCTCCCACTTGCACTAGAGTCATCTAATCTAGATTACATGGTAATATACCGAACACCCATGGCAGTTTGGTGTTGGTCATGTTTTGCCCTCGGGAGAGGTTTAGTCAACGGATCCGCCACATTCAGATCTGTGTGTACTTTGCAAATCTTTATATCCCCATCCTGGATATGTTCTCGAATAGCGTGAAAACGCAGCTTAATGTGCTTCAGCTTCTTGTGTGACCTTGGTTCTTGCGCATTGGCTATGGCCCATGTTATCACAAAGAGATAGACATTGGGTCCAATAGCACTAGGAACCACACCCAGCTCAGTAATGAACTCTTTCATCCATATCGCTTCTTGTGAAGCCTCAAAGCGACCATGTATTCCGATTCAGTTGAAGATCTCGCCACAACGCTTTGCTTTGCACTCCTCCAGCTAACTGCTGCACCATTCAAAATAAATACGTATCCAGATTGTGATTTAGAATCATCCGGATCGATGTTCCAACTAGCATCGGTGTAACCATTAACAACGAGCTGTTCATCACCTCCATAAGAAAGAACCATATCCTTAGTTTTTCTCAAGTACTTAAGGATGTTTTTGACCGCTGTCCAATGATCCACTCCTGGATCACTTTGATATCTGCTAGTTAAACTAACATCATATGTAATGTTGGGTCTAGTACATAGCATGGCATACATTAGAGATCCTATGGCTGAGGCATAGGGAGTCTTACTCATCCTTTCTCTATCTTTTGCCGATGTCGGACTTTGAGTTTTACTCAAGGTCGTATTGGGCAACATGGGCAAGAACCCTTTCTTGCTTTCTTCCATTCCAAACCTCTTTAGAACTTTGTCCAAATATGTACTCTGTGACAATGATATTTGGCGTTTCGATCTATCTCTATAAATCTTTATGCCTAATATGTAAGCTGCTTCGCTAAGATCCTTCATTTAAAAACTATTATTCAAATATTCCTTGACACTATTAAGAAGGTCTACATCATTCCCAATCAACAATATTTCATCCACATATAGTATTAAGAATGCTACAGAGCTCCCATTCACTTTCTTGTAAATACAAGCTTCTCCATAAGTTTGTATAAAACCAAAACTTTTGATCACCTTATCAAAACGTTGATTCCAACTTCGGGATGCTTGCTTCAATCCATAGATGGACCGTTGAAGTTTGCATACCTTGTTAGCATCTTTAGGATCGACAAAACCTTTGGGTTGCATCATATACAACTCTTCATCAATATCTCCATTGAGGAATGCTGTTTTGACATCCATCTGCCATATCTCATAATCATAATATGCAGCGATTGCTGTGAGAAAGTCTCATCGTAGTCAACTCCTTGAATTTGTCGAAACCCTTTTGCGACAAGTCGAGCTTTATAGACAGTAACATTACCATCAACATCTGTTTTCTTCTTGAAAATCCATTTGTTCTCGATACCTTTCTACCATCCGGTAAGTCCACCAAAGTCCATACTTGGTTTTCGTACATGGATCCAATCTCGAATTTCATGGATTCTTGCCATTTATTGGAATCTGGGCTCATCATCGCTTCCTCATATGTCGCAGGGTCATCGGTGTTGTCCACCAACATGACACTCATAACGGGATCATACCAATCTGGAGTGGTACGAGTTCGTTGACCTCCGAGGCTCAGAGCTACTTCAACCAAGTTTCATGATCACCATCATTAGCTTCCTCTCTTATTGGTGCAGCACCACAGAACTTCTTCCGTGCTGCGCTACTCGCAATTTCGAGAGAAGGTTCGATAACCTCGTCGAGTTCTACTTTCCTTCCATCACTTCTTCGAGAGAAATTCCTTCTCTAGAAAGGATCCATTCTGGCAACAAAGATTTTGCCTTCGGATCTATGATAGAAGGTATACCCAATAGTTTCCTTTGGGTATCCTATGAAGACGCATTTTTCCGCTTTGGGTTCAAGCTTGTCCGCATTGTAACTTCTTTACATAGGCTTGATCCCCAAACTTTAAGGAACGACAATTTAGGTTTCTTCCCAAACCATAATTCATACGGTGTCGTTTCAACGGATTTAGACGGTGCCCTACTTAAAGTGAATGCGGTGTTTCTAATGCATAACCCCAAAATGATAGCGGTAATCTGTAAGTGACATCATAGAACGAACCATATCTAAGAGAGTTCGACACGATGTTCGGACACACCATTACTGTGGTGTTCCCGGTGTCAATTGTGAAAGTATTCCGCATTTCTTTAAATGCTCGCCAAACTCGTAACTTAGATATTCACCTCCACGATCAGAACGTAGAAATTTAATATTCTTGTTACGTTGATTCTCTACCTCACTTTGAAACTCCTTAAACTTCTCGAAAGTTTCGGACTTATGTTTCATGAAATAGATATACCCATATCTACTCAAGTCATCCGTGAAGGTAAGAACATAACGATAACCATCACATGATGCTACACTCATTGGACCACACACATCGGTATGTATGATTTCCAATAAGTCCGTAGCTCGCTCCATCATACCGTAAAATGGAGTCTTAGTCATTTTTCCCATCGACATGCTTGGCATCTTTCAAGTGATTCAAAATCAAGTGATTCAAGAAGTCCATCGAATGGAGTTTCTTCATATGCTTCACTCCAATGTGACCAAGACAGCGATTGCCACATATAGGTCGAATTATCGCTGATTTCAAACGTTTAGCCTCAATGTTGTTGATATGTGTATTTCCACTATCGAGATTCAATAAGAATAGACCATCTATCAAAGGTGCATGTGCATAAAACATATTACTCATATAAATCGAACAACCATTATTCTCGACTTAAACAGTAACCGCCTCGCAATAAACAAGATCCCGATATAATGTTCATGCTCAACACAGCACTAAATAACAATTATTTAAGTATAAAACTAATCCCGATGGTAGATGAAGGGGTAGCGTCGACCATGATCACATCAACCTTTGATCCGCTTCCCACGCGCATCGTCACCTCGTTCTTCGCTAGCTTCCGCTTATTCTGAAGACCGTTTCGAGTTACATATATGAGCAACCGAACCAAGATCAAATACCTGCACTACTACGAGTACTAGTGAGATACACATCAATAACATGTATATCGGATATACCTTTCTTCTTGATGTTGCCGTTCTTCAGATCCGCCAAGTACTTTGGGCAATTCCGCTTCCAGTGACCTTCTCCCTTGCAGTAAAAGCACTCATTATCAGGCTTGGGTCCAGCCTTGGTCTTCTTCGCTGGCGTGGTAACTTTCTTACCACCCTTCTTGAAGTGTCCCTTTTGCTTAGACTTGCCTTTCTTGAATTTGCTGGTCTTATTGACCAACAACACTTGGTGCTCTTTCTTGATCTCCACTTCTGCAGATTTCAACATGGCAAAGAGTTCTGGCAACGTCTTGTTCATGTTCTGCATGTTGTAGTTCATCACAAATTTCTTGTAACTTGGTGGTAGTGATTGGAGGACACGGTAAATCCCCAAAGCATTAGGAATCACTATACCCAAGCTTTGAAGTTTGTTTGCGTGCCCAGACATCTTAAGCACATGCTCACTGACGGAGCTGCCTTCTTCCATCTTGCAGTTAAAGAACTTTTCAAGCCTCATAGCTTTCAATTGCCGCATGAGTCTCAAAAATCAATTTGAGATCCTCGACAATATCATATGGGTCGACTCTTCAAACCTTTTCCGAAGCTCCGATTCCAAACCATACAAGATAGCACATCGAACTATGGAGTCTGATCCTTCCGAGCGAGGTAAACATTCTTTACTTCATCGGAGCATCACCAGTGGGTCACCCAAATGTGCATCCAAAGACATAGGTCAAATTACCAGCTGTGAGGACAATCCTCAAATTGCGGAACCAATCCGCGAAGGTGCTTCCATTGTTTTTCAACTTTTCTTTCTCTAGGAACACATTAAAATTGATGGTAGGGGCTGCCATTGATCTACAACATATTTGCAATAGTTTAGACTAAGTTTATGACAAATTGAGTTCAAATTAATTAGTGAAATTAAACTAGGTGAACTCCCACTCAAAACAACATCCCTCATATTGTTTTAGTGATCACACGAACCAAATCCACTACATCAACACCGATCATCACGAGAGTTGATATAGTTTCAATGGCGAACAATCGTCATGTTCATCATGTCTACTACATGATTCATGCTTTACCTTTCGGTGATCCGTGTTCCGAGACCATGTCTGTACATGCTAGGCTCGTCAAGATCAAACCTTAGTTTCCGCATGAGCAAATCTGGCTTGCTCACGTTGTATACACTTGCATAATCTAACACACCCGATCATCACGTGGTGCTTCGAAACAACAAGCTTTAGCAACGGTGCTAACTAAGGGTGAACACTTTATGACTTGAAATTCATGTGCATGAGGTATCATCTTATAATGGTACCGTCGTCTACCAAGCAATACAAGATGCATAAAGGATTAACATCACATGCAATTCAATAATATGTGATATGATATGGCCTTTCTTCTTTGTGCTTCCGATCTCCATCTTCAAGCACGAACATGATCTCCATCATCACCGGCATTGCATCAAGGTAAATGACGCTTCTCCATGGTTGTCGTCCACCGGCTTCAACTATTACAACTACTTTGAATAGACACCCGGGTCTTAACATAAATTAAAGACAACCATATGGCTCCTGCCGATTGCCAACTTACAATAAGGAACATTGCATACATCAAATATAATCACAATCATGGCCATATCACATCATCAGACACCCTTGCAAAACAAAGTTAGACGCCTCTACTTTCTTTGCAAATTTTACGTGGTTTGGGGCTTTCAATAAGTGTCGTTCTAACTTACGAACAAGAACCACAACATTGATACTAGCATTGTTGATCACCCGTTGTAAATTGGATCTTAACTATGCTAGGAGAAACATGCACCCGCAAAGCCACTTATGCAATACAAGTTGCATGTCAAGCGTGGAGCAAGTCTCATGAACGATGTCATGTAAGGTTAGACCGGGCCGCTTCATCCCAACATACCGCAAGATGCAAAGTACACAAGAAGCAATCGACAATAAAAGCATCAACGCCCACAATGACCATTGTGTTCTACTCGTGCAACAGATCTACATATAGACACGGCTCTGATACCACTGTAGGGGTTCGTAGCATGGAAAACAAAAATTTTCTATCGCATACAAACAAACAAGCCAAGATCTATCTACTAGATTGTAGCAACGAGTCGATGGAATAACTTACCCTCGAAGATTCCAAAGTGTTTAACGAGAGCGGATTCTCGTGGGTGATGTAGTCGTACTCTTCCCGATCTCAAGATCGCATAGACGATCCTTCCGGCAAGGCTAAGTTCAGCGCTTCAGATCGGTCACACGTTCGGTACTCGACGAAGACCTTCCTCTCCTTGTTCCAAAGAGGCGGAGGTTGTAGCACTCTCTCGCGATTCCGCAAGACAACGGCGTGGTACCGGAAGTAGAGGGGAGATCCCGCAGGGCTTCGCCTTAAGCCGGAGCGAGTATGGTGGAGTATGAGAGAGAGATATTAGTGGTCTAGGGATTAGACACACCAATTAGAAGGCTCTAAACCGAAGGCTAGGGCAATTAGAAGCTCTAAACCAAAACGGCTCTAAACCGGAGATTAGAGGATAGAAACTTGTATGTCTAGAGGAGGGGGCCCTGCCCCTCCTTTTATAGGTGGGAGGTGCGGCCAAGGGGAGGGGAGTCCCTCCCCAAGTCGGCCTTGGTTGGCGCGCCGGCTTGGAGAGGAGGGACTCCTCTCCAAGTCGGTTTCAACCACCTCTTGATTGTTTCCCACAGTTTCCTGTTTTAGCCGTTTGACTTTCAAACTGGCAGTTTGACTTTTTCAGTTTTGGAACAGCGAGAACACTTAGTACATGATGCAATCATTCCAATATGCAATGACACATTCATGTACCCCTTCCCCTCCAGAGTGCCGGACATTCCGGAACCTTCTAGAACATTCCCGATGAAAACACCGGAATCATTCCCGAACTCCGAAACGGGACTTTCCTTATATGAATCTTATTCTCCGGACCATTCCGGATCTCCTCGTGATATCCCGAATCCCATCCGAGACTCCGAACAACATTCGGTCTCTTTCTCATAATACCATAACTACTCAAAACAACGTCGAATCCTTAAGTGTGTCTCCCTACGGTTCGTGAATTATGCGGACATGATCGAGACACTTCTCCGAACAATAACCAATAGAGGAATCTGGAAATTCATATGGATCCCACATATTTCTACGATTACTTTGCGATCGAATGAACCACTTACATACGATACCAATTTCCCTTTGTCTCACGATAGTTTACTTATCCGAGGTTTTGATCGCTTGTATCTCTACATACCTAGTTCAACCTCGCACCGATAAGTACTCTTTCGTTCCCGTGATATGTGATCCCTTGTGAGCCAGTCACATGCTTGCAAGCCAATTGGATGACATTCCACCGAGAGGGCCCAGAGTATATCTATCGGTCATATGGATGGACAAATCCCACTCTTGATCCATGTGTCTCAACCAATACTTTCCGAACACTCAATGCCACCTTTATAGCCACCCGATTCGGTGTGGTGTTTGATGTCATCAAAGTATCCATCCGGTAAAGGTGATATGCATGATCTCATGGTCGAAGGAATTAGGTTACTATGTATCAGAAAGCATATAGCAATTGAACTATTGAAATGACTTGATATTTATGCTACGCTTATCTATAGGAGTATGTCCACCATATCATTCTCCTAACGATATGATCTTGTTGTTGATAACATCTCAATGTTCATGATAGGGAAACCACAATCATTAATCAACCAACAAGCTAGTGAAGTATAGAGGCTATACTAGGGACTTCAAATTAAGTTTACAAATCACACAAGTATCAATGTTTCCTTGTTAATACTATTATAGCATGAATGTAAACATTTATCATAAACACAAAGATATAATAATAACTGTATTTATTATTGCCTCTAGGGCATATCTCCAACACTATCAAGTTGTACTTGTAGGAATTGTCCATAGGCAATGCTTGAACCATATGTTGGATTCAAGGTTTTGAGAAGAAGAAAGTGAGGAGGATCAAGTGTTGATCAAGGAATGATCCGAATATTGGTCATGGGAGAGTTGAGCCTATGGCAAGTGTGTCTTGAAGAATAAGATGGAGTGATATCTCTGGTGTACCTTCAAGGTACCAACATAATGAAGAAATGAAGTGCAAGTTCAAGATGAGCCATCTCGAAGATATCATACTCTTGGGGCTTGCCATTATTATGGTGATCATGTATATGTGAAGATATGCCTAAAATAGAGGCTCTCCCATAGTGAGTTTGAGGGAGCAAATTGGAAGACTTCACCAAGCTAGCGCAATCAAGAAAGATGTTCCATCTTGAGATGGACAAGATTGTTATCATCAAGCTCAAGTGGAATATTCTCAAGGCAAAGGTATGTTCTTGATAGGGTTTGTTTCTTACCGGTCTCATGATGTTAGTTAGAGAGACCGTTTTATAGGATAGGTAACCGTACTATCAAGAGGGACTCTCCAGTGAGTAACTTGATTGTATCCCTCGATGAGAGCTCAAACCTTTGTATATTTGGCATCATATTTCTTGGTTATTATTTGGTTATTATCCATGAGAGGATTTAGATCTTGTTTTAATCTCCATGACAAGCTCAAGTTCATCGAAAACGGATTTCATATGCATTCTTTATTGCGTTTGTCTTTTCTAGATAGGTTAAACCTTTCACCATTTGGTTCTATCCTACCTTGCTGTACTATGATGGTTCTCTTCATGATATTGTAGAGCTCGTTACTATCTTTAAAAATGAGCCCAAGATCATCAAAATCGAAGTTCGGATGCAAAAGTTATGGTCGTTTCAGTTTTGTTGTTTCTGTAAGTTTTGCCTAGGGCGGAATGTCCGGGATGAAATCTTCGGACACTCCGGTGTCGCGCAGAAATCTCAGATTTCAGTCGTGGGGTTGCCATACTGTGTCCCATATTGGATTCTACCCGGACACTGGCCGTAATGAGGGGAACATATTGGGATCTAGATCTTGGAGTCTTTTGTGGATTTTCTCCATTGTTCTTCCTTTCTTATTCCCCCACAAGATTTTGTAGCTTTGGTGGAATTTGGGAGAGAAGAACTTGAGCACTTCTTGTGTTCTTGCCATTGCATTTGGTGCATCGGTTTGAGTTCTCGGTGAGGATTCGATTGAGTGAAAGGTGAGAAGATTTTTACTCTTGGGTTCTTGTAACCCTAGACGGTTTGGTGGTTTTGCAGGTCTTTGGATTACTTGGGGCCTTCAATTAAGTTGTGGAGCTTTCCCCAAGCTTGTTTGTTGGGAGCCTCCAATTGAGTTGTGGAGAAGTGCCCCAACCTTGTGAGAGGTTCCGGATTGCCACCAACAAGTGCACCGATAGTGGAAGCGTGGATCGATCTCGTTGGGGTGGGATTCACAGGATAATAAGGGAGGCCTTTTGTGGCGTTGGTGGTTTGATAACACCCCCTCTCCAAACGAGATGTACTCCATATTGGGAGGAACTCGGTAAAATATCGTCGTCCCCGTGTGCCTCGGTTATCTCTATACCCGAGCTCTTACTTGTGCAGTTTAATGTTTGATAGCCTTCGTGCTTGAAGTATATATCTTGCTATCACATAGTTGTTTGTCTTTCTTAGCATAAGTTGTTGGTGGACATAGGTGAACCCTAGTTGTTCTAGGTTTTGTGCTTGACAAAGTAACCGCTAGTTTAATTCCGCATTTGTTGAGTAACTCGCGAAAAAAAAATTAAACCGCCTATTCACCCCCCCTCTAGGCGGCATCTGTATCCTTTCAACGGCCCTACCATATCAAGCCCCCAGACTGCGAACAGCCATGTAATAGGGATTGTTCGTAGTTGTTCAGCCGGAACATGTGCCTAATGAGCGTACTTTTGGCAGCCTTTGCGTGTTTTTTCCATTTTATCGGCATCCGCCTTAGCTGTAAGTCAAAAGAATCCGTGTCGAATTGCTTTTGCCACTAAGGATCTGGCTGCAGCGTGATGACCACACTCGCCTTTGTGGATTTCTCTTAAGATTTCCACTCCTTATTCCGAAGAAATACATCTTTGAAACACGCCAGAAACACTCTGTTTATAGAGCTCACCATTTATTATAGTGTAGGCAGTTGCTCGTCGGATAATCTGCCGGCTCAAGACTTCGTCTTTGGGTAGTTTTCCGTCCATCAGGAAATTCAGATAGGGTTTTGTCCAGCTAGGAATTACAGCCAGAACTTCTATTAAAGGTGATTCGGATTTCGTCGGATAGTCCTCATCAACTCCGACTATGGAGGGGACCCTTAAATGCTCTAGAAAAGCTCCATCCGGTACTTGTTTCCACGCAGAGCCTATTCTTGATAGTGCATCTGCTTCCTCATTTTCTGCTCGAGGGATGTGTTAAACCTCAAAACCCTTGAACGATTTGGATAGTTCTTCTACAGCAGCTTTGTATGCCGCCATGTGCTTGTTTGCGTTGCAGATATCAGATACTTGATGAGCAACTAATTCCGAGTCTCCGTAACACATGAGTCTTGATATGCCAATGTTTTTGGCCATGCGTATCCCATGTAGCAATGCTTCGTACTTGGCAATATTATTCGTTGCCATGAAGTGTATTTGCAACACATAGAACAGCTTATCTCCTTGGGGTGATTTGAGCACCACGCCAGCCCCAGAGCCTCCTCGTTCCTTTAATCCGTTGAAGTGAAGAGTCCAAAATTCCGAGTCTGGAGGGCCTGTGGTTTCTGCCGTTTTTGTCCAATCGACAACAAAGTCGGCGAGAATTTGGGACTTGATTGCTGTACGTGGTTTGTACTCAATGTCGAAAGCTGCAAGATCTATTCCCCGCTTTGCGACACGTCCTGTGGCGTCGCGGTTGTTGATTATATCTCGCAGGGGAGCGGTGCTCACCACTGTGATCTTGTGCTCTTGAAAGTACTGGTGTAGCTTTCTGGATGCAAAGAACACTCCATAGGCTAGCTTTTGATGATGTGGATACCGTTGCTTTGATTCTATCATGACCTCACTTAGATAATAAGTTGGACGCTGCACCTTATGCTCGTGGCCTTATTCGTCGCGCTCAACTACTGCTACCACACTTATAACTTTGTTGGTCGCTGCAATGTAGAGTAACATAAGTTCCTGAGGTTCTGGCGCTGTGAGAACTGGTGGGTTTGAAAGAAGATCTTTCAAACTTTGCAGGGCAGTGTCGGCTTCTGGGGTCCAGACAAATTTGTCGGTTTTCTTCAAGAGTTTATACAAAGGTGTGGCTCTTTCGCTGAGCTGTTTGACGAACCGACTCACCGCTGCAATGCAACCAGTGAGGCGATGTACACCCTTCAGGCGAGTCGGCCTGGTAATGTTTAAGATAGCCTTGATTTTGTCCCGGTTCACCTCTATGCCTCACTCAGAGACGATGAAACCTAACAATTTTCCGGCTGGAATTACAAAGAAACATTTCTTCGGATTTAGCATCATATTGAATTTTTGTAGACTAGCAAACGTTTCATCCAAGTCGGAAATTAAATTTTCCTTCTTTTTGGACATAACTGCTATGTCGTCTAAGTATACATGGACGTTGTGTCTGATTTGGTCGTTGAGATGATGTTGCATGGTATGTTGATATGTTGCTCCTGCGTTCTTTAAGCCAAAAGGCATAGTTTTATAGCAGAAGGTTCTGAAAGGGGTGACGAAAGACGTCTTAATTTGATCCGATTTTTTCATTGGTATTTGGTGATATCCGGAATATGCGTCGAGGAAACAGAGTAATTCCGACCATGTCGTTGAGTCGATAACTTGATCGATTCTTGGCAAAGGAAACAGATCTTTTGGGCATGCCTTGTTCAAAGCGGTATAATCAACACACATCCTTAAATTAATGGTGTCCTTTTTAGGGACGAGTATAGGATTTGCCACCCAATTTGTATGGATGACCTCTATTATGAAATCTGATAACTCTAGGCGGGCTAATTCCTTGGCTATTAATTTGCGCTTTTCATCACCAAACCGTCGTAAGGACTATTTGACGGGTTTAGCGTTTGGGTACACATTAAGAGAGTGCTCGGCAAGTTCCCTAGGTACTCCGGTCATGTCAGATGGCTGCCATGCGAATATATCACTATTAACTTTGAGGAACTCGACGAGCACGCTTTCCTATGCGTGGCCTAAGCCTACCCCTATGTTCGTCATCTTGGAGGGATCATCTTCCTTCTGCGACGTCTTCTTCGTCTCTTCCGACGCCTTAAACTGCAAACTTGGCTTCAGCACCTCGTTCTTCGTAGCGGGCATCTCAGACAGATTGATGGTCTTCTTGATTTCCTAGTACTCCTGGGCGTTCAGCACGGCTCCGGCGAAGGCAGTAGATCCTTCTTCGCACTCTCGCGCTTCCTCGGATTTCCTCGTACGGTGAATACGCCATTTGGACCTGGAAGTTTAATCATGTTGTAGATGTAACAGGGACGGGCCATGAACGCCTAGTAAGCTGGACGTCCGAAGATGGCGTGGTAAGCACTTTTGAACGGTACCACCTCAAAAGAGAGTGGCTCGGTCCGGTAATTGTCTCGGGTTCCGAATGTCACGTCCAGAGTAATCTCACCCAGAGAATCCGCCTGTCTCCCTGGTACAATGCAATGGAAAGTTACACTGTTGTAACTCATCTGGGTCTCGTGTAGCTTCATGCGGTGGAGCATCTCAATGTAGAGGATGTTGATGCTGCTCCCAGCATCCATGAGTGTCTTTGAGAACTCATAGCCATCAATAAGAGGATTGACAACTAGAGGGTACTTTCCTCGATGATTTGTTTTCCTCGGGTGATCTGAATGATCAAAGGTGATGGTCACCTCTGACCAGTCCAGGAATTGTGGAACAGCCATAACCATGGCATTAAGCTCACAAGTACCGGATGGAGCTCTTCTAGAGCATTTAAGGGTCCCCTCCATAGTCGCTAGTTGTCCTCAGCGGAGGATCATCGCCATCGTCATTACCAACGCCTCTCCATCAACCATCGATGTTTCCCTCATCCATGAGTAAGTAATCCCCCGCTGTAGGCTATGGGGATGGTAGGATTGGATGAGTTCTATCATGTAATAGAATAAGATTGTTAGGGCATAGTGCCTAGTATCTCTATTAGTGCTATTTGACTTTGTTGCAACTTGTTGTGCTTAATGCTTGTCACTAGGGCCCGAGTGCCATGATCTCAGATCTAAACTTATTATTGAATCATTATGATAGTATTGTTTGTGATCTTATTTGCAAGTTGTGCACACATATCATTGTCTGGATCCAAAGGCCCCGAAGTAACAATAATTAGGACAACCGGAGGGGATGGCTGTGGTGTGAGGATCATATGTGTTCATGGAGTGTTAATGCTTTGCTCCGTTGCTCTATTAAAAGGAGCACCTTAATTGCCAGTAGTTCCCTAGAGGCCCTGCTGCCACGGGCTGGCTGGACAGAAGATGTTGTGCAAGTTCTCATTGCAAGCACGTATGACTATATATGGAGCACATGCCTAGGATTGTTTAGTACTTGGATGCTTGTTATTATTTATCTGCAATTCCCTAGATCTTGAAATTACATGTTTAGACTCGTCCATGCAACGCCCGTCCATCCATCCCTATGCCTACCGCACTCGAATCCCACTGTTTACTGTTACTGTTACTATTGCTCATGTTTTACTGTTGTTGTTGCTTTGCTGTTGCTACTATAAACTGTTGCTACTGATAAACTTCTGTGAGCAAGAACTATTCCCAGGTGCAGCTGAATTGACAACTCAGTTGTTAAGGCTTGCAAGTATTCTTTGGCTCCCCTTGTGTCGAATCAATAAATTGCGTAATACTACCCGCGAATACTGTTGCGATCCCCTATACGTGTGGGTCATCAAGACTATTTTCTGGCGCTGTTGCCGGGGAGCATAGCTTTATTTGTAAGTTCACTTGGATCTATTATTGTTCACTGCTACTCGTTTCATCATGAGGAAGTCTCATGATGGAAAGTTTCCTATTTTACCATCCACTACAAGAAGAGGTACAGTCCTAAACACCTCTGCTACTCTTGATTCACCGTCTGTTATAAGTAAGCTTGCTACACCACCACGACATACTCATGCTACACACACTGCTACTATTGCTGAATCTGAAACTGCTTTTTATGCTCATGATGTTACTTCTACTGTGCTTGATGCGAGTGGTTCATTAGGTCCTTTTCTAGATGCTACTATGGGTAGTCTAGGAAATACCAGAACTCCTAGTGAAGACACTGTTACACCTGTTAGCTCACCTGAGTCTAGAGAGAGTGTCGAAACACACATGGTACTAGTGCTATTAAGAGTCTCCTTGCTAGACGTACTATTATGCCTAAACTGTCCTCTGATCCTAAGTTTGCCACCTCTCCCATAGATATTAAAGATAAATATTATGATTTCTCTCTTGATTTATCTTATTTAGACATTGTTGAGAAAGAACCTTTTTGTGGGACTGAAAATGAGAGTGGCGTGGCTCATATGAATGAGCTTTCTACTATGAGTGCTTTATTCTCTGATGCTTTTAAGATGCGCAAGTACTTTGTTACTAAGATCTTCCCTTTTTCACTAAAAGGAGAAGCTAGGGCTTGGTTTAATAGATTACCTCCTGGTTCCATTGATAGCCCTGATTGCTTGATTGCTTCTTTCTTCCAGAAATATTTTCCTCCCAGTGCTAGACATGCTGCTTTGCAGAGACTTTTTGAGTTTAAACAGGGAGAAGAAGAGAAATTGCATGAGTCATGGACAAGGTTCTGTGCCTTGATTCATGCACATCCTGGATGTCCATTGCCTAAGAATGAGCTTCTTGATATTTATTATAATGGACTAAATGATGATTCTAGGACCTACCTAGATATCTTTGTTGATTGTATTTTTAGGAAAAGAACACCTACAGATGCTGAAGAATTGATGGCTAAAATAAGCAAGAATTATGATGATTGGACTTCAATTGAGCTAAATACACCTGAGACTATTATTCCTGAACCAGATGTTCCTGAACCAGTTCCAACACCAACACCAAAGAAGCGGGGAGTTATTTCATTAAATGATGAAGTGATGAAAGAAACTAAGAAATGTCTAAAGGAGAAAGGTATTAGAGCTGAAGATGTGAATAATCTACCTCCTATAGAAGAATTATGTAAGCCAATTCCCCACTCATCTACTATTGAGGTACACTCTCTCCAACACTTTGATGAAGGTGATATTCCTTATGGTAAGCCTCCTGATCAATGTTTAGAGGAACTTGACATTTTTATGGTTAAACAAGGTAATTTTAATAAAGAAGTTTAGAATCATTTATTGGAAAACTCTAGAGCTATCAATGAGTTGAAATATATTGTGAAAAGAACTTCTACTGATATTAAAATGCTTTGTAAACACTTTAAAATGGTTCAAACCCAACTTGATCAACTTGCTAAGGTACAAAAGGATATGCTAGTTAATGCCTCAGGGATAAACATGCTTATGGAATTAGAACTAGGAGTAGTATATCTACTCAAGATCCTTTATATCCTGAAGTACACCCTAAAAGAATTGAGCAGGATTCTCAACAAGGTGAAAGTAGTGGTAGTCCTCGTAAGAGAAATAAAAAGAAAAATAGAATAGTTGAGGAACCACTTGAACCTGCTATAGATCCTAATAGTATATCTGTCTTTGATGCTGAAACTGAGAGTCGTAATGATAAAAATGATGTTCCTGATAAGGAGGAAGGTGAGGAAGAACCTAAGAAGCACACTAAGAACACTAGGTACACAAAGGAAGATTTGATTGCTAAGAAACATGGTAGTGAGAGAGAACCTTGGGTGCAGAAACCTATGCCTTTTCCAGGTAAGAAACACAAGTCAAAGGAGGAAGAACACTACAACAAGTTTTGTGAGTGGATGTATTTTTTGCAAATTTCTTTGACTGATGCTATTAAGTTGCCTCCTTATTCAAAGTATATGAAGGATATTGGCTCTAATAAAAGGAAGATTCCTAATGAGGAGATTTCTACTTTGCTTGCTAATTACTCCTTCAATGGTAAGGTTCCAAAGAAACTTGGTGATCCAGGTATACCAACTATTCCTTGCTCAATTAAGAATAATTATGTTAGAACTGCTTTATGTGATTTGGAAGCCGGTGTTAGAACTTGCTTTCTTTTACTTTTCTCCTTGCTAGTCTTTGTTCTTTCTCTTGTTAGCTTTAGTTTGGCTAGTTGTTTGCTTGTTAGAGTGTCTTAGAGCTTATGTAGTTTGGCTTTTGGTTTTCTTTTGCTTCTTCTGAAAAAACTGTTTCTGTGAGAAAATAAATTTTCATACCCTAAAAATTGGCCAAAAATAAAGTTTCCCGAAAAATCTCAAAAAATTCAAAATAATTTTTTCCTCAAAAAAAGGGACAGAGGGACACCTGGAGTGACCCAAGGGGCCACCCTAGGTGCCCACACGCCAGGTAGGCGCGGCCTACCCATGGGTGGCGCCTAGGGGGGGGGGGTCTAGCCCACCTGGGCCCCTTCAAGGTGCCCCTCACAGCCATCTTCTTTCTCCCTCCCGAAAAAACCCTGAAAACTTTCTCAAGCTCGAGTTCCTGCTATTCTTGCTCGCGATTTTCGATCTCCTTGCTCAGCTCATCTTTGCTGCTAATTTTTGGAGGGATTGCTCCTTGGTATGAGCCTCCTCCACTTGTCCAATTAGATCTGTGATTAGTAGATTGTATCTTGAGTATTTGGCTGCTATAGGTGACAGGTTGTGTGAGCTTGCATGCTTGTTCTATGCTTAGATATTTCATTTTGATGCATGTGTATCCCTCTAGCAAGTTCCTATAGTAGTTGCTCATCATTTATCAACTTGGAAATCACTTGGTTTGATGTTTGTCTGAAAATTTCAGAAAAGAGTGGTCATGGACAACCACACATTTGGAGAGATATTTGAGAGTGATGCACCTAGAAGGACAAGGCCTTCAATATCATCCTCCCATGCTAGGCCCTCATACAATGAGGATCTCATTACTCCGTGATTCGGTGACGAGGGAGATGAGGGGGATGCGCACCCCTCCGCCTTTCCTTGCCAAACCTTCTTACGGGCTGCTGGGATTCTTGATGATTTTATGACCTTGGTTCGTAGGGCTGGACTAACAAGCCTTTTGCAGGATGAGAGCGTGCAATATGCTACGCTCACTAAAACATTTGTGGAGAGCTTGTCCTTTACTAACAGCATGTTCAATCCAGATGTTTCTTTCAAAATTTATGGCAGGTCTTACAATATGACATTGAAGAAATTTTGTGAGGCTCTGGGACTTGGTACAGCTGGGTCAGCAAAGAAGATTCCAGCTCAACCCGCTAATTTGTTGGAGCTCTACCGCGGAATAACCAATGATGATAACCGTAGAGATCAACGCGGAAAGATAAGAAACATTCAGCTTCCAGCCATCAGAGGAGTCGTCGAGCTCGTACCAGGACGAGGGAGCCTCCTCGTCATACTACTGAGGTGCACCTACTTGGGCACCATGGGATTGAGCCCCACTTAGGACAAAATCCTAAGCTTGGGGGGAGGTATACCGACATCACACTCATATATATATATATATATCATGTCGGTCGGTTCTTTGTATATCCATTGTTTCGCTTTCTTTTTGGTTCTTGTTGCTTCTTTCTCAAAAAACAAAAATACCAAAAATATTTTTGTTGTTTGTCTTGGTTTATTTCTTTGCTTTGGTTTGTCTTAAAAGAAAAATCCAAAAAGATTCTGCTTGGCTTGGTTTGTTTTTGCTTTGCTTGTTTTTGCTTTGCTTGTTTTTGCTTTGTTGGCTTGTTTGAAAAATCGAAAACACCAAAAATATTTGTTGTTCTTCTTTGGTTTTGTGAGTTCTTTGCAGGGTTCAGCCATCCTCAGTGGAAACCATTGTTTCATGTTATTATTCAAGTCACACAAGTGAAGGGCAATAATGAAGATTAAGACAACTTGAGGAGTGGTAAGAGGCTGGTAACAAACTCTATTTGTTTTTCATTTTTGTACATATACTCATCACTGTGAGCATGCTTAGTCTGTTCATTTTATGTTACTGATGGATGCTTAGTAGTTCTTGCTTGTGTATGATTAGCTCCGGCTTGCTAATAGTTTGTAGCATGTCATATGAATGTTTGCTTGCATTGTTTTATTCATATTTTTGTATGATATTGTGGTACCCTCCTCTGGAAGTTTCATGTGAATCGACTTGGCACATGCTCACGCATGGATATGACTAAACAATAGTCAGTAAGCCTTGACGATTTATTTTGCCTTAGAGTTGTTTTATCACTTTCATGCCATCATTAGTCCTGTTTTATTGCAAGCATGATTATGACAATTATTGCTCTCTCATTTGTCGCTCCCTCTCTATTGTTAGCCTTCACTTGCATTGAGTATGAGCCCTACCTGTGCTTCCAACTCCCCAAAACGAATATTGCCAACTGTCTCCACCATACCTACCTATTAGCATCATTTTTTATTTCCGTGCATATTCTATATGCCTTGTTTTCTTCCAAATAAAATGTTTGTCTGTTTTGAGAAAGTTAGTTAGTAAATCTCTCACGAACTTGATGGCACACTTTATTACTTGCACTTAATAATCCTGAACCATTGTGACTTGTCCATGAAAGTTATATGCTTGCAAATTATATGTTGGGAGTTAGCAGAACCGTGTTGTCATGGGGAACGCTTTCAACACTTTTTGGATATCCTATCTAGTTGATACTTTGCTCTTTTGCTTGCGCTTGTCGATGGTGTGAAATAAAAGGGGAGCTTGTGAGTTCATGGAGTTTATACATTGTGTTAGAGAAACGCCTGGGCCGCTAGCCTAAGCCATGCCTAATCATGGTGGAAACTTGCAGCATCACCATAATGAGTGATACGCCCAATTTGCATCACCATTCTATATCATATTCTACCTCTATTCATTGATATTTGTCTTATTATGAGGTATTACTTATGGATTTTCATCTGTTTATGCATTTTGGACGATTCTTGGAGGATGGACTGCCGTAGTCTGGATTCTGATGGAAAATAAGGCGTTTTGATGCAATTTCGCGAAGATCAGAAAAATACCAGAAAAATATTATTTTCCAGAAGACAGAGGAAGCCAGAAGGAGGGACAAAGAAGGGCCGCAGGGGGCCCACACCCCCTAGGCACGGGCCCTCCCTGGGCCGCGCCTATGGCAGGTGTGGCCCACCTGCCCGGCTCCCGACTCCGCCTCTCCGCCTATATCTTCCCTACGGAACCATAAGGCTAGGGGAGAGACCACAGATAGATTTCCGCCGCCTCTACGGGGCAAAAAACACCAAGAGAGAAAGATCTCTCTGGCAGACAGATTTCTACCAGGGGAATTCCTTCCCGGAGAGGGGAGATCGTCGCCATCAACACCATCATCAAGCTAGGCTTCATCGGGATCATCACCATCATCATCCACACCATCATCTCCACCAGCACCATCATCACCACTCCGTCCCTCTGTAACAATTGTGTTGGATATTGCTTTAGTTCTTAGGGGAAACTTTCTCGGTGTTAATTACTATTGTAGTTGATGTTTGTGAGTAGAACCATTGGATTATTGTTAATGTTCAAATTGTTATCCATTATCATATCATCTTTGATCTTGATCCATATGATGTATTGTTAGTAGTTCGTTTAGTTCTTGAGGACATGGGAGAAGTCATGTTGTTATTAGTGGATTTGTGTTGAGTTATTATTCAATGGTTTAGTATTTAAGTTGTGGTGCTATTCTTCTAGTGGTGTCATGTGAACGTCGACTACATGATACTTCACCATTTATGGGCCTAGGGGAATGCATTGTGTATTTGGCTACTAATTGTGGGGTTTCCGGAGTGACAGAAACCTGAACCCCCGTTAGGACACCTTTGCACAAGGGAGGGTAGGATCTCAGAGTTTAAGGTTGTGGTTAGATTTGTATCTTAATTACTTTCATGTAGTTACGGATGTTTGTAGGGGTTTAGTCACAAGTATGTATTAGTCCAAGTAAGGTCGGTACATTAGCACAGGTTCACCCACACAACACTTACCACACCAAAGAAGAGTACTCAGCTTTATGAAGCGAAAGCACTTGACAGAATTCCCATGTGTCCTCGAAAACGTTTGATCTTTATAAGTATTTCCACCGGCTTGTCCTTTGTTTTGTTGCCTTATCAGAAAACCCCTAAAAATCCGTTTGCTAAGTCGTTGCAGAGAGTTCCTGCTCCATACCACTAGTCAAAACCTTCTGCTCCTCGTTGGGATCGACACTCCTAATTATCATAAGTACTACGATACACCCCCTATAATTGTGGTTCATCAATGAGCATTTATGAAGCATCATCAATATGCACATAGTAAATAAAAAGATCACTAAGATGCTTATTGTCTGCTTGCCTTATCCTTTTGATCACGGGATAGCTCTTGTATCACGTGCAAGGGGTACCCCGTTTACGGTTCTATATGATATGCATGTATTTAAAATGACAAGAACTTACAGGTAACCAAAGTTGAGTAGCATGCGGTGCGGCCCTCGCACTCAAGGGACTTGGGATTTCCAGTTTATGGTCTATCAAGCATATAACTCATACTGGACCTCACTTTCACCTTAACCATATGAAGATGCCTATGATAGGGGCAATGAGAGCTCAAAGCTAGTGAGTACCTTCCTTTCAGCATTTGGAAGCCTTTCAAACTTTTCAAAACCTTTTCACTTCCATGTTGAGACACCACTTATTCTATGAGCACCTTCTTGAGAGCATAGTTGTCATTCTTGTGTTTGTTCCAAAACTTGGTTAATTATGTCATGACTTTGATGCTTGTATCTCTGATATATTTACTTGTAGTCTTCACTTGAACTTCAGAGGTGCCTTGGCATTTATATTGTGCTCTACAAACAAAGGCAAGCGAGATACCACTCTATCATACCTTATTATGAGCATTGCAATGTTGCTTATGCTTATGTTATTTTCTACTTATTATTATTGAGTTAGTTTCTCTTCATATCTTGCAATGACTATTGAGTAGACTTGGTTGCATACTTCTTATTATGAATAGTTTAAGTATCTACTCCTGTGCTGAGAATATATACATCATATGAAGAAAATGTGTCCGTGAAAGTTCTTTTATCGCACTCAGTTTTCAACTGAATTGCTTGAGGACAAGCAATAAGCTAAGCTTGGGGGGAGTTGATACGTCCAAAACGTATCTACTTTCCCGAACACTTTTGTTATTGTTTCTCCTCTAAACTTGTGTGATGTGGATACAACTAACACGGACTAACGCTATTTTCAGCAGAATTACCTTGGTGTCTAGTTTTTGTGTATAAAATCAACTATGAGGAAAAATCCCGAAAAATATGCCAAAAATTATATTTCACCATAAGACGAAGCGGAGGCCTGGGGGGCCACACCCCTGCCAGGCAGGGGTGGGCCCTGCCCCGCGCCTAGGGGGTGCGGCCACCCCAGGCACCCCCTCGGACTCCCTCTACACCTATAAGTTGCCCCTTGACCTAAAAACCGAGGGGGTTCAACGTTTTTCCAGAAAGATTTCCGCTCCGCCGCCACCATCAGAAACCAAGATTCGGATCCAGAAACTCCGTTTTGGCACCCTGCCGGGATGGGGAATTTAGAGAGAATCATCGCCATCGTCGTCACCAATGCCTCTCCATCAACCATCGATGTTTCCCTCATCCATGAGTGAGTAATCCCCCGCTGTAGTCTATAGGGATGGTAGGGATTGTATGAGTTCTATCATGTAATCGAATAAGATTGTTAGGGCATAGTGCCTAGTATCTATATTAGTGCTATTTGGCTTTGTTGCAACTTGTTGTGCTTAATGCTTGTCACTAGGGCCCCAGTGCCATGATCTCAGACCTGAACTTATTATTGAATCATTATGATAGTATTTTTTGTGATCTTATCTGCAAGTTGTGTACACATATCATTGTCCAGATCCAAAGGCCCTGAAGTGACAATAATTGGGACAACCGTAGGGGATGGATGTGGTGTGAGGATCACATGTGTGTCACGGAGTGTTAATGATTTGCTCCGGTGCTCTATTAAAAGGAGCACCTTAATTTCTAGTAGTTCCCTAGAGGCACCGTTGCCACGGGCTGGCTGCACAAAAGATGTTGTGCAAGTTCTCATTGCGAGCACGTATGACTATATATGGAGCACATGCCTAGGATTGTTTAGTACTTGGATGCTTGTTATTATTTATCTGCAATGCCCTAGATCTTGAAGTTACATGTTTAGAATCGTCCATGCAACGCCCGTCCATCCATCCCTATGCTTCCCGCACTCGAATCCCACTGTTTACTATTACTATTACTATTGCTCCTGTTTTACTGTTGCTATTGCTACTACAAACTGTTGCTACTGATAAACTTCTGTGAGCAAGAACTATTCCCAGGTGCAGCTGTATTTGATAACTCAGTTGTTAAGGCTTGCAAGTATTCTTTGGCTCCCCTTGTGTCGAATCAATAAATTGGGTAATACTACCCGCGAAGACTGTTACGATCCCCTATACTTGTGGGTCATCAATCCTTCATTACTATCCAAGTGGTGGACACAGGGATTATTGGCAATGTCACCCTAGATATAGGTTCTTCCGGGTTGCTAGTCTCCTCTGCCCTAGATCCGGGAAGTTCCTTGGCCTCTACCATGGCCGCCTCCGCGCCCTCCTTGTCCTCCAGATCCGAACGTTGCATTGACAGCTGCGTTGTCCGGAGCCGGCTTTTCGTCTGAGGTGTTCTTGCGCTTCTGAGTTTGCTTTGGCTGTTTGGCCGCATTGGGATTGGCCAGAATATTTAGCAGCCCTTCTGAATCATCATCGGCGTCAACATATTTTTCTTGTCGTCTCTATCATTTTCCTAAATCTGTGACATGGTCACGCTTCAGCCTGTGACGTAAAAGTCTGACTGGAAGTCCTGCAATAAAAGCATCTATCACAATTTGCTCGTTTACTCCTTCGTAGGAGTTCTTCGTATCGATCCAGCGTCCGAGGTAATCCTGGCAGGTTTCTCCGGGTCTTTGGGTGCAACGCTGCAAGTCTTCATTGTGCAGGGCCTCTGTATGTTCCCTCGAAGTTTGAAAAGAACGCACTTTCCATATCATACCAGTTATAAATTGAATTCTTTGGCAGTTCATTGATCCATGATGGAGCCGTCTGTAGGGTTTCGTAGCATGGAAAACAAAAAATTTCTATCGCATACAAAAAAACAAGCCAAGATCTATCTACTAGATAGTAGCAACGAGTCGATGGAATAACTCACCCTCGAAGATTCCAAAGTGTTTAACGAGAGCGGATTCTCGTGGGTGATGTAGTCGTACTCTTCCCGATCTCAAGATCGCGTAGACGATCCTTCCGGCGCTAAGGCGCCCCCAGTCGGTCACACATTCGGTACTGACGAAGACCTTCCTCTCCTTGTTCCAAAGCATGGAGGTTGTAGCACTCTCCTCGCGATTCCGGCAGCACAACGGGGTGGTACCGGAACTAGAGGGGAGATCTCGCAGGGCTTCGCCTTAAGCCGGAGCGAGTATGGTGGACTATGAGAGAGCCCTCGACGATCTAGGGTTTAGACACACCGAGGAGGAGGCTTGGTCGGCGGCTAGGGTTGCTAGGCGGCGGCGGCGGCAGGTGGCGGCGCCGGCGGCTAGGGTTTAGAGGTGGAGGTCTTGGGTGTCTAGGAGGGGATCCCTGTCCCTCCTTTTATAGGTGGAGGGGGCCGGCCAAGGGGAGGGTAGTCCCTCCCCAACTCGGCTTCAAGGTGGGCCGGCGGTGGAGGGGAGGAACTCCTCCCCAACTCGGTTTCCACCTCCCTCTCCACTTCCCCAAAATAGCCGTTTGACTTTCAAATTGGCGTTTGACTTTTCAAACAAGGATTTGATTAAACCCTCTATTTTCTTCAGCGATGACACTTAGTACATGATGCAATCATACCAACTTGATATAACACATTCATGTACCCTTCCCCTCCGAAGTGTCGGACATTCCGGAACTTTCTAGAACATTCCCGATGAAAACACCGGAACCATTCCCCAACTCCGAAACATGACTTTCCTTATATGAATCTTATTCTCCGGACCATTCCGGATCTCCTCGTGATATCCCGAATCCCATCCGAGACTCCGAACAACATTCGGTCTCTTTCTCATCATTCCATAACTACTCAAACAACGTCGAATCCTTAAGTGTGTCTCCCTACGGTTTGTGAATTATACGGACATGATCGAGACACTTCTCCGAACAATAACCAATAGAGGAATCTGGAAATTCATATGGCTCCCACATATTTATACGATTACTTTGCGATCGAATGAACCACTTACATACGATACCAATTTCCCTTTGTCTCACGATAGTTTACTTATCCGAGGTTATGATCGTCGGTATCTCTGCATACCTAGTTCAACCTCATCGATAAGTACTATTTTCTCGCTCCCGTGATATGTGATCCCTTGTGAGCTACCACATGCTTGCAAGCTAATTGGATGACATTCCACCGAGAGCGCCCAGAGTATATCTATCCGTCATATGGATGGACAAATCCCACTCTTGATCCATGTGTCTCAACCAATACTTTCCGAACACTCAATGCCACATTTATAGCCACCCAGTTACGGTGTGGTGTTTGATTTCATCAAAGCATCCATCCGGTAAAGGTGATATGCATGATCTCATGGTCGAAGGAATTAGGTTACTATGTATCAGAAAGCATATAGCAATTGAACTATTAAAATGACTTGATCTTTACGCTACGCTTATCTATAGGAGTATGTCCACCATATCATTCTCCTAACGATATGATCTTGTTGTTAATAACATCTCAATGTTCATGATAGGGAAACCACAATCATTTATTAACCAACAAGCTAGTATTATAAAGAGGCTTTACTAGGGACTCTATTTTAGTTTACAAATCACACAAGTATTAATGTTTCCTTGTTAATACTATTATAGCATGAATGTAAACATTTATCATGAACACAAAGATATAATAATAACTACATTTATTATTGCCTCTAGGGCATATCTCCAACAGTCTCCCACTTGCACTAGAGTCATCTAATCTAGATTACATGGTAATATACCGAACACCCATGGCAGTTTGGTGCTGGTCATGTTTTGCCCTCGGGAGAGGTTTAGTCAACGGATCCGCCACATTCAGATCTGTGTGTACTTTGCAAATCTTTATGTCCCCATCTTGGACACGTTCTCGAATAGCGTGAAAACGTAGCTTGATGTGCTTCACCTTCTTGTGTGACCTTGATTCTTGCGCATTGGCTATGGCGCCCATGTTATCACAATAGATAGACATTGGGTCCAGCGCACTAGGAACCACACCTAGCTCTGTAATGAACTCTTTCATCCATATCGCTACTTGTGAAGCCTCCGAAGCAGCCATGTATTCCGATTCAGTTGAAGATATCGCCACAACGCTTTGCTTTGCACTCCTCCAGCTAACTGCTGCACCATTCAAAGTAAATACGTATCCAGATTGTGATTTAGAATCATCTGGATCGGTGTTCCAACTAGCATCGGTGTAACCATTAACAACGAGCTGTTCATCACCTCCATAAGAGAGAACCATATCCTTAGTTCTTCTCAAGTACTTAAGGATGTTTTTGACCGCTGTTCAATGATCCACTCCTGGATCACTTTGATATCTGCTACTTAAACTAACAGCATATGCAATGTCGGATCTAGTACATAGCATGGCATACATTAGAGATCCTATGGCTGAGGCATAGGGAGTCTTACTCATCCTTTATCTATCTTCTGCCGTTGTCAGACTTTGAGTTTTACTCAAGGTCGTATTGGGCAACATGGGCAAGAACCCTTTCTTGCTATCTTCCATTCCAAACCTCTTTAGAACTTTGTCCAAATATGTACTTTGTGACAATGATATTTGGCGTCTTGATCTATCTCTATAAATATTTATCCCTAATATGTAAGCTGCTTCGCCAAGATCCTTCATTGAAAAACTATTATTCAAATATTCCTTGACACTATTTAGAAGGTCTACATCATTCCCAATCAACAATATGTCATCTACATATAGTATTAAGAATTCTACAGAGCTCCCACTCACTTTCTTGTAAATACAAGCTTCTCCATAAGTTTGTATAAAACCAAAACTTTTGATCACCTTATCAAAACATTGATTCCAACTTCGGGATGCTTGCTTCAATCCATAGATGGACCGTTGAAGTTTACATACCTTGTTAGCATCTTTAGGATCGACAAAACCTTTGGGTTGCTTCATATACAACTCTTCATCAATGTCTCCATTGAGGAATGCTGTTTTGACATCCATCTGCCATATCTCATAATCATAATATGCAGCGATTGTTAACATAATCCTCACAGACTTTAGCTTCGCTACTGGTGAGAAAGTCTCATCATAGTCAACTCCTTGAGTTTGTCGAAACCCCTTTGCGACAAGTCGAGCTTTATAGACAGTAACATTACCATCAGCATCTGTTTTCTTCTTGAAAATCCATTTGTTCTCGACAGCCTTCCGGCCATCCGGTAAGTCCACCAAAGTCCATACTTGGTTTTCGTACATGGATCCAATCTCGGATTTCATGGCTTCTTGCCATTTATTGGAATATGGGCTCATCATCGCTTCCTCATATGTCGCAGGGTCATCGGTGTTGTCTACCAACATGACACTCATAACGGGATCATACCAATCTGGAATGGTACGAGTTCTCGTTGACCTGTGAGGTTCTATAGCAACTACAACCGAAGTTTCATGATCATCATCATTAGCTTCCTCTCTTATTGGTGCAGGCACCACAGGAACTTCTTCCGGTGCTGCACTACTCGCAATTTCGAGAGAAGGTTCGACAACCTCGTCGAGTTC
Source organism: Avena longiglumis (assembly GCA_030063025.1). Classification (NCBI taxonomy): domain Eukaryota; kingdom Viridiplantae; phylum Streptophyta; class Magnoliopsida; order Poales; family Poaceae; genus Avena; species Avena longiglumis. The sequence goes on from CP125974.1 coordinate 485,111,363, forward strand.
TACTTTCCTTCCAGTCACTTCTTTCGAGAGAAATTCCTTCTCTAGAAAGGACCCATTCTTGGAAATGAAGATTTTGCCTTCGGATCTATGATAGAAGGTATACCCAATAGTTTCCTTCGGGTATCCTATGAAGACGCATTTTTTCGCTTTGGGTTTAAGCTTGTCCGGCTGTAACTTCTTTACATAGGCTTCACATCCCCAAACTTTAAGGAACGACAATCTAGGTTTCTTCCCAAACCATAATTCATACGGTGTCGTTTCAACGGATTTAGATGGTGCCCTATTTAAAGTGAATGCGGCTGTTTCTAATGCATAACCCCAAAATGATAGCGGTAAATATGTAAGTGACATCATAGAACAAACCATATCTAAGAGAGTTCGATTAGGACGTTCGGACACACCATTATGCTGTGGTCTTCCCGGCGGTGTCAATTGTGAAAGTATTCCGCATTTCTTCAAATGCTCGCCGAACTCGTAACTTAGATATTCACCTCCATGATCAGAACGTAGAAATTTAATCTTCTTGTTACGTTGATTCTCTACCTCACTTTGAAATTCCTTAAACTTCTCGAAAGTTTCGGACTTATGTTTCATGAAATAGATATACCCATATCTACTCAGTTCATCCATGAAGGTAAGAACATAACGATAACCAACGCGCGATGCTACACTCATTGGACCACACACATCGGTATGTATGATTTCCAATAAGTCCGTAGCTCGCTCCATCATACCAGAAAATAGAGTCTTAGTCATTTTACCCATTAGACATGCTTCGCATCTATCAAGTGATTCGAAATCAAGTGATTCAAGAAGTCCATCGGAATGGAGTTTCTTCATACGCTTCACTCCAATGTGACCAAGACGACAGTGCCATATATAGGTCGAGTTATCGCTCGATTTCAAACGTTTAGCCTCAATGTTATTAATATGTGTATTTCCACTATCGAGATTCAATAAGAATAGACCATCTATCAAAGGTGCATGTGCATAAAACATATTACTCATATAAATCGAAAAACCATTATTCTCGGACTTAAACAAGTAACCGTCTCGCAATAAACAAGATCCCGATATAGTGTTCATGCTTAACGCAGGCACCAAATAACAATTATTTAAGTATAAAACTAATCCCGATGGTAGATCAAGGGGTAGCGTGCCGACCGCGATCACATCAACCTTTGATCCGTTTCCCACGCGCATCGTCACCTCGTTCTTCGCTAGCTTCCGTTTATTCTGCAGCACATGTTTCGAGTTACAAATATGAGCAACCGAACCAAGATTCAAATACCGTGCACTACTACGAGCATTAGTGAGATACACATCAATAACATCTATATCGGATATACCTTTCTTCTTGATGTTGACGTTCTTCAAATCCGCCAAGTTCTTTGAGCAATTCCGCTTCTGAGGACCTTCTCCTTGCAAGAAAACACTCAAGATCGTGCTTAGGTCCAGCCCTGGTCTTCGTCCGCTGGTAACTTTCTTACCACCCTTCTTGAAGTGTCCCTTTTGCTTAGACTTGCCTTTCTTGAATTTGGTGGTCTTATTGACCATCAACACTTGGTGCTCTTTCTTGATCTCCACTTCTGCAGATTTCAACATAGCAAACAGTTCTGGCAACTGCTTGTTCATGTTTTGCATATTGTAGTTCATCACAAAGTTCTTGTAACTTGGTGGTAGTGATTGGAAGACACGGTAAATCCCCAAAGCATTAGGAATCACTATACCCAAGCTTTGAAGTTTGTTTGCGTGCCCAGACATCTTAAGCACATGCTCACTAACGGAGTTGCCCTCTTCCATCTTGCAGTTAAAGAACTTTTCAGAAGCCTCATAGCTCTCAATTGCCGCATGAGTCTCAAAGATCAATTTGAGATCACGGACAATATCATGTGGGTATGAATTCTCAAACCTTTTCTGAAGCTCCGATTCTAAACCATACAAGATAGCACACTGAACTGTGGAGTACTGAGTCTTCCGAGCGAGGTAAACATTCTTTACTTCATCGGTAGCATCAGCTGCAGGTGGGTCACCCAGCAGTGCATCCAGCACATAGGTCAAATTACCAGCTGTGGGGACAATCCTCAAATTGCGGAACCAATCCGCGAAGTTGCTTCCATTGTTTTTCAACTTTTCTTTCTCTAGGAACGCATTAAAATTGATGGTAGGGGTCGCCATTGATCTACAACATATTTGCAATAGTTTAGACTAAGTTTATGACAAATTGAGTTCTAATTAATAGTTAAATTAATCTAGGTGAACTCCCACTCAAAACAATATCCCTCACATTGTTTAAGTGATCACACGAACCAAATCCACCACATCAACACCGATCATCACGAGAGTTGATATAGTTTCAATGGCGAACAATCGACATGTTCATCATATCTACTATATGATTCATGCTTTACCTTTCGGTGATCCGTGTTCCGAGACCATGTCTGTACATGCTAGGCTCTTCAAGATCAAACCTTAGTTTCCGCATGAGAAAATCTGGCTTGCTCACGTTGTATACACTTGCGGAATCTAACACACCCGATCATCACGTGGTGCTTCGAAACAACAAGCTTTAGCAACGGTGTTGTAAGGTTCCCAACCTTTAATAAGGTAGAGATCCCTGTGTTTACAATGCTAGTCCCTGGATCAATAGCTAGCATCCACAGTTAAGATGTAATATCAAGAAACAAAGGTCATAGTACAACTTTATAACCAGGAATAACATAATTTATTACATCTTACATAGCTCATTTGGCTATCTCATTACAATGCAGCAGAATATAACAATAGCATGGGGTCCTTCATCTTCAAAGTGCCACAGGCAGACATGTTGGTTGTAGACTTTGTAATCCTAATCATTTAACTTCACTAATATCAAACAAACCCGCAACATAACAAGTTACAGCCACAAGGGTCAATACATTTGAATTGTATTGGCAAGTGATACTATGGTAGTATAGTGGGGTCTATCATCTATATGCATTTGGCTAAGTGGAGCTTAGGCTTGCTTTACTCAAAATAGATTTTCCTTATCATTTGAAAACACTAACTTTTTGTTTGGCAAAAATCACCCAAGGCATCTACCAATCAAAGATTGAAGATCCTTTAACCCTTGTTCAACCACAAGTTTTTAACTTAGAAATTTGGATGATGAGATTCTTGATAGCTTCCATGTCTTGATGCTCAAATTGTCCTTTACCAGGGACATGTCTAAGTACTTAGATTTTACACTCTGCAGAGGTGGTGCACTTTCCCCACAAGACTTGGTTTCACCAAGACAAGATCTTTCAGAAGCCTTTCCTTAGACCAAATGGACGCGCTCCAAACTATCATCCCGCTACCACCAACTGTCCAAATGGCTAAGTTGTAGCAACCTATGTGATCCAGGCAGAGCCCATAATGCCAAGTGGTTGCACTTGAAGCTTCTCAACATTTGACATCTCAATTCTCTTTGTTCCTGGGTGGCAATCCACAAGTGTGATACACAAGGTAAACCATAGCCATGGGCCTTGTGTAACCACTCAACCAAAAACCACCAAGCAATTACCATTCCACCCAGGTGATTCATTAACTTAGTTATTTTATTAAACAAAAACACAAGTCCTCAGACTTAGAAATTTTTCCATAGTATGAATGTATATTCCACCGTTGTTTTCTATTAGCTAAGCTAAGCTTGATAGTAGTAGGAATCCTAACTTAGGAAATTTTCTACTAAGGTTTCATCTACTAGGATTTCCCAGAGCATGGTTTATACTTTAGCAAAAATTCCATGCAAGTTTTACTTAGAAAAATCACTAATGCATAGTGAAAATAATGGGACAAAAGTATGAAGCATCACTTGCCTTTTTGGTAGAGGGTATAAGTTCACTCCTTGTCCTTGCAACAATCACACTCTTCAAGTCACTACAATTCAATCAAGCAAGGCACAATCTCAATCTACCAATCAAGCAAAACTTCACATAAAATCATAAACAAAACAATACATGCAAGCATGCAAAAGGTTTGTTTTATTTGTAAAAGTGGTTTCTAATGGTTCATAAACATTTGAAAACACCTAATGGTCATTTTATAAAGTGGCAAAGTCATTTGCAAAAGATTTCACTTCATAAACCATTTTCAAAACAAGGTATCATTTTATGTGGTGTAGAAATGTTTTTACTGAGACATTAATCTATATGGTTCACAAAATATGTTTTCAAACCATAAAACTTTGTGTTTAGGGTCAGAGAGTTTAAAACAAAACATTTCCCAAAGGTTTTCTTCCAAAACCATTTTTAAATAAATAAACCATATTTTTATTTGACTAGAATTGGTTTTAAATACAAGATTCATTCTTTTGCATCACCAAATATATTTTTGAAACCACAAAGTGATTCCTATGGTCTGTAGGTTCAAATCAATCCAATTGGCAAAGATTTTATCCCCAAAATCATTTTAGAATAATTTTTATAACCTAAACAAGCATACACAAGTTTTCTGCAAAAACAAACATTTTAACAGAAGCATTTATTAAACAAATGGCATGGTTGGCTAGGTCTTGCTCCACTAAATCCATTGATATAAAGTTTGCAAAATTTGGACGTGTAGAACTAAAGTTATGGATTTTTCAAATTTGCAAACAAATCTGATTCTAATTGTGTTTTAAATCAAAAGCTGGCCACGTGGTGAGTTCTGATTCGTCCATACCGTTTCGCTCGGATCGGCTACGGGGTGTGTTGGATTTAAGTGGAACTGGACGGTGCAGATTAGCTCGTACCTCTTCGCTTAAGTGGTTCTGTCTACGCCACAGGATGAGGATCCAACGGCCCACGTGTGTTTGACCAAAGGTCAGGCAGCCGGATGGTGGCGATCGGTGAAACAGGAAGCGAGAGAGGATGGGAAGATGCTCACCGTGTTCGCAACGTCGTGGGGAAGCTCAAGGAGGTTGTCGTTGCTGAAGGGGCACACGGAGCTGCTGTCAATCGCTCACCGGAGTCTGCACAGCGTCGGGCACGCTCTGGTCGACGTTGGGGGCGGGGCTACAAGGCACATGAGAGCGAGATAAGGGGTCCGTTAGATGCGCGAGGAAGAGTAGAACCTGCGTGTGTCAATGAGAGGGGAAGGGGCGGACGGTAGCTACCTGGGGTACTCGCCGGAGTTGAAACAGACGGTGGCGACGCTTGGAGTCGTCGTTGTCGAGGCTCAGAGGCGCGCGCGAGCGAGCTGCGGATGCAGAAAGATGTGTCAGGGCCTGGGGAACTTGCCTGTGTGCTCAGGGAGGCAAGGGGTGGCAGGGTCCGGCCAGAATTTGGACGTGAGCTCGCCGGAGATAGTGGGGTTCGGGCTTGCGATTCGAGCAGCCTGGTGGCGATGAGGAGTTGGCGTTTGAGGGGAACGAGAGAGGAGATGTTGGCACTTATCACTGCGTGGTCACGGCGAGGGATTAACGCGACATTAAGGCGTAATCAAGCGAGCGTTTAACGGCAGGAACGGCAGCGGTGTCTGGGGGAAGAACAGGTCGCGGGTGGGAACGACGAACTGGTAGGTGGGGCCATCTGGCAGCGAGAGAGAGAAGGAGTGCGGGGTCCACCTGTCTGCGTCGTTGCGGGTTTAAAACTGGGTGCGAATTGTTTTTCTTCGGGAGAGAGAGGAGATGGGCTAACTGGGCCAGGTGGGCTTAGCTGGGTTGGGTCGTCTCTTTCATATTTTTTTTGTACAGTAAACTTTTCTTTTTCTATTTCTTATTTCTGTTTTGAAATTCAATCAAACCATTCAAATAACAAATCAATTCAAATCTCCTCCAAACTTTGCATAGAGTTTTGGTTCTGTTTAACAACACAATTCTAAGTCCCAAAATAAAATAATATTTTTATTCTTTTTAGGATCCATTAATAATTAAATAAAATGGACCTTAGTTATTAAATCAAATAGGATTTGATTTATTTTTAAATCTCCATTTGAAATCTAAAAACTCTCAAAATCATTTCAGTAAGTTTTATTTGAAAATATAAAACACTTGGAAAACTGTTTTAAAATAAAATAACAAGTTTTTGTGTTTAATTAAAAATGGAAAAGCCTTTACTTTAATAAAAATTGGTTTATTAATAAATTCCCATTATTTTATTTAGATAAACCTTTACTATTTTTGTCAAATAGAAATATTTTATTTCAAAGGCTTGGCCAAGTTTTAATTTGGCTCTATAAAAATAGTCCTTATTTATAATTCTACCTTTTCATTTCTAAACCAAAACTTTTTATTAAAAGATCCAAAATAGTAATTCCAAATATTTTTAACTTTATTGTTTATTTATCTTTTTAAATCCCATTAGGATTTTATTTGATCCAAATAGGTTCTGAAAGTTTCCAATTGGAATCAAAAAGTTTCTTCTCACCCTAAAAATCAACAAAGATTTATTTTATTCATTTATTTTTCACATAACAAGATTTGGAAAATCTTGGGATGTGACAGGCTACCACCCTTAAAATAAATATCGTCCCGAGATTTGGGAAGGCTAGGGTTACAAGTTGGCTCAAAACAACTAGGGTACTACCACCCTTAAAAATTTCCATCTAGATTACATCTTGTCTTACTTGGGATCTTGATGTAACTTTCCTGGACAGAAGTTTGCATAGTGGCCTAGCTCTTTGCATTTGAAACATGTGATAAGGTTGAGGTCTTGAGGTGGCTTCTCTGGACAATATGATGCATAATGTCCTAACTCTTTGCAGTGGTTGCACATCACTTGGCTAATATCCTTCCTCATCTTGGGTTTCACTAGCTTTTGTTTGTCTTCTTGGCTCTTCGTCTTTTCTGGGCATTCACTGGCATAGTGTCCCATCTCTTTGCAATTGTAACATTGCAACTGGCTTTTTTCCTTCTTCTTTTTGGGTCTCTCCAAAGCTAGGAGTTCTTCTAGTTCATGCTCTTCATATCTCACCTCAAAGATGGGAAATCTTTCTCTCTTCTTGGGGCATTAATCTTCATGCTCCTTGGATGTATGATCCTTGTCTCCACAAATATTGCAAGCTCTGGTTTCTTCTTAAATAATATCTTTGTCATCCTTGTTGTCATTAGCTCTTTGGAAAAAGTTTTCTCCCATGTTGATCATTTGAGTAACCAATCCTTGCAACAATTGGGATTGAAGTTTCAAAATCCTTTGTATGGCTGGATCTAGTCCATTGTTGTTGGTTAAAAGCTGAGTTGTCTCTTGGCTCAACTGGTTTTGGGTTTCTATAAGTTCTCTCATGTTGTCCTCTTGGTTGTTGTTGGTGTCACCATCCTTGATGTTGGAGTCTCTTGGATAAGTCATCTGTTTGGGTTGAATTGGGATTAGAATAGGCAAAATATTTCTAAGGAAATAATTCTAATCACACACATCACAATTCACACAAGCAATGTGCAAGCAATCACAAACAAACATTCCACTCAAACAACAAGTTTCAAGCATATTTTTAGGCAACCAAAAATATTTTTGTTACACCACATAAGTTGGTGGGTTTGACTTAAACTAAATATGGTGGTCCATCTATATGGTTCACTTGAAATCCTTCCATCCTTCTTGGTTGATTCTCCTTGAACAAAATCTTTGTATCCTTGGAGAAAATTTCTCATGTCTTGGTCACAAACCTTCAAAGGTGATGATGGCTCCTTCTAATTAGTGTTTCTTTAGTCTCCAATTCTTGAGCAAGATTCCTTATCTCACTTGTCCTTAGTGATATCCAAGGTTGAAGTCCTTGGTGAATATGCTGAAGATGTTGAAGTCATTAGAGTTGAAGATGTTGAAGTCATTAGAGTTGATGGAGTCCTTTGCACATGGTGAAGTCTTTGGTCATGGGGTAGGTTTTTCCATCAAGTTGAAATAGAAGAGATGTAGAGTCAAAACCAAAATGTTTGAGGAAAGAGTTTACAAGATTGTTTGTAAATAAGTTTTGGAACAAATATAACTCCTATTTTTCTAAGGGTTTTTGTCCAATCCTAGGTTTACAAATCCTACAGGCAACACAATGCTCTGATACCATCTGTAAGGTTCCCAACCTTTAATAAGGTAGAGATCCCTGTGTTTACAATGCTAGTCCCTGGATCAATAGCTAGCATCCACAGTTAAGATGTAATATCAAGAAACAAAGGTCATAGTACAACTTTATAACCAGGAATAACATAATTTATTACATCTTACATAGCTCATTTGGCTATCTCATTACAATGCAGCAGAATATAACAATAGCATGGGGTCCTTCATCTTCAAAGTGCCACAGGCAGACATGTTGGTTGTAGACTTTGTAATCCTAATCATTTAACTTCACTAATATCAAACAAACCTGCAACATAACAAGTTACAGCTACAAGGGTTAATACATTTGAATTGTATTGGCAAGTGATACTATGGTAGTATAGTGGGGTCTATCATCTATATGCATTTGGCTAAGTGGAGCTTAGGCTTGATTTGCTCAAAATAGATTTTCCTTATCATTTGAAAACACTAAGTTTTTGTTTGGCAAAAATCACCCAAGGCATCTACCAATCAAAGATTGAAGATCCTTTAACCCTTGTTCAACCACAAGTTTTTAACTTAGAAATTTGGATGATGAGATTCTTGATAGCTTCCATGTCTTGATGCTCAAATTGTCCTTTACCAGGGACATGTCTAAGTACTTAGATTTTACACTCTGCAGAGGTGGTGCACTTTCCCCACAAGACTTGGTTTCACTAAGACAAGATCTTTCATAAGCCTTTCCTTAGCCCAAATGGACGCGCTCCAACCTATCATACCACTACCACCAACTGTCCAAATGGCTAAGTTCTAACAACCTATGTGATCCAGGCAGAGCCCATAATGCCAAGTGGTTGCACTTGAAGCTTCTCAACATTTGACATATCAATTTTCTTTGTTCCTGGGTAGCAATCCACAAGTGTGATACACAAGGTAAACCATAGCCATGGGCCTTGTGTAACCACTCAACCAAAAACCACCAAGCAATTACCATTCCACCCAGGTGATTCATTAACTTAGTTGTTTTATTAAACAAAAACACAAGTCCTCAGACTTAGAAATTTTTCCATAGTATGAATGTATATTCCACCTTTGTTTTCTATTAGCTAAGCTAAGCTTGATAGTAGTAGGAATCCTAACTTAGGAAATTTTCTACTAAGGTTCTAGGATTTCCCAGAGCATGGTTTATACTTTAGCAAAAATTCCATGCAAGTTTTACTTAGAAAAATCACTAATGCATAGTGAAAATAATGGGACAAAAGTATGAAGCATCACTTGCCTTTTTGGTAGAGGGTATAAGTTCACTCCTTGTCCTTGCAACAATCACACTCTTCAAGTCACTACAATTCAATCAAGCAAGGCACAATCTCAATCTACCAATCAAGCAAAACTTCACATAAAATCATAAACAAAACAATACATGCAAGCATGCAAAAGGTTTGTTTTATTTGTAAAAGTGGTTTCTAATGGGTCATAAACATTTGAAAACACCTAATGGTCATTTTATAAAGTGGCAAAGTCATTTGCAAAACATTTCACTTCATAAACCATTTTCAAAACAAGGTATCATTTTATGTGGTGTAGAAATGTTTTTACTAAGACATTAATCTATAGGGTTCAAAAAATATGTTTTCAAACCATAAAACTTTGTGTTTAGGGTCAGAGAGTTTAAAACAAAACATTTCCCAAAGGTTTTCTTCCAAAACCATTTTTAATAAATAAACCATATTTTTATTTGACTAGAATTGGTTTTAAATACAAGATTCATTCTTTTGCATCACCAAATATATTTTTGAAATCACAAAGTGATTCCTATGTTCAGTAGGTTCAAATCAATCCAATTGCCAAAGATTTTATCCCCAAAATCATTTTAGAATAATTTTTATAACCTAAACAAGCATACACAAGTTTTCTGCAAAAAACAAACATTTTAACAGAAGCTTTTTACTAAACAAATGGCATGGTTGGCTAGGGCTTTCTCCACTGAATCCATTGATATAAAGTTTGCAAAATTTGGACGTGTAGAACTAAAGTTATGAATTTTTCAAATTTGCAAACAAGTCTGATTCTAATTCTGTTTTAAATCAAAAGCTGGCCACGTGGTGAGTTCTGATTCGTCCATACCGTTTCGCTCGGATCGGCTACGGGGTGCGTTGGATCTAAGTGGAACTGGACGGTACAGATTAGCTCGTACCTCTTTGCTTAAGTGATTCTGTCTACACCACAGGATGAGGATCCAACGGCCCACGTGTGTTTGACCAAAGGTTGGCGGCGGCGTGGTCAGATGGTGGCGGTACTGGTGAAACAGGAAGCGAGAGAGGATGGGAAGATGCTCACCGTGTTCGCAACGTCATGGGGAAGCTCAAGGAGGTTGTCGTTGCTGAAGGGGCGCACGGAGCTGCTGTCAATCGCTCATCGGAGTCTGCACAGCGTCGGGCACGCTCTGGTCGACGTTGGGGGCGGGGCTACAAGGCACAGGAGAGCGAGATAAGGGGTCCGTTAGACGCGCGAGGGAGAGTAGAACCTGCGTGTGTCAATGAGAGGGGAAGGGGCGGACGGTAGCTACATGGGGCACTCGCCGGAGTTGAAACAGACGGTGGCGACGCTTGGAGTCGTCGTTGTCGAGGCTCAGAGGCACGCGCGAGCGAGCTGCGGATGCAGAAAGATGCGCCAGGGCCTGAGGAACTTGGCGGTGTGCTCAGGCAAGGAACGGCAGCGGTGTCTGGGGGAAGAACAGGTCGCGGGTGGGAACGACGAACTGGTAGGTGGGGCCATCTGGCAGCGAGAGAGAGAAGGAGTGCGGGGTCCACCTGTCTGCGTCGTTGCGGGTTCAAAACTGGGTGTGAATTGTTTTTCTTCGGGAGAGAGAGGAGCTGGGTTAACTGGGCCAGGTGGGCTTAGCTGGGCTGGGTCGTCTCTTTCATATTTGTTTTGTACAGTAAACTTTTCTTTTTCTATTTCTTATTTCTATTTTGAAATTCAATCAAACCAGTCAAATAACAAATCAATTCAAAACTCCTCCAAACTTTGCATAGAGTTTTGGTTCTGTTTAACAACACAATTCTAAGTCCCAAAATAAAATAATATTTTTATTCTTTTTAGGATCCATTAATAATTAAATAAAATGGACCTTAGTTATTAAATCAAATAGGATTTGATTTATTTTAAAATCTCCATTTGAAATCTAAAAACTCTCAAAATCATTTCAGTAAGTTTTATTTGAAAATATAAAACACTTGGAAAAGTCTTTTAAAATAAAATAACAAGTTTTTGTGTTTAATAAAAATGGAAAAGCCTTTACTTTAATAAAAATTGGTTTATTAATAAATTCCCATTATTTTATTTAAATAAACCTTTACTATTTTTTTCAAATAGAAATATTTTATTTCAAAGGCTTGGCCAAGTTTTAATTTGGCTCTATAAAAATAGTCCTTATTTATAATTCTACCTTTTCATTTGTAAACCAAAACTTTTTATTAAAAGATCCAAAATAGTAATTCCAAATATTTTTAACTTTATTGTTTATTTATATTTTTAAATCCCTTTAGGATTTTATTTGATCCAAATAGGTTTTGAAAGTTTCCAATTTGAATCAAAAAGTTTCTTCTCACCCTAAAAATCCACAAAGTTTTATTTTATTCATTTATTTTTCACATAACAAGATTTGGAAAATCTTGGAATGTGACAGGTGCTAACTAAGGGTGAACACTTTATGATTTGAAATTCATGTGCATGAGGGATCATCTTATAATGCTACCGTCGTCTACTAAGCAATACAATATGCATAAAGTATTAACATCACATGCAATTCATAATATGTGATATGATATGGCCTTTCTTCTTTATGCTTCCGATCTCCATCTTCAAGCACGAACATGATCTCCATCATCACCGGCATTGCATCAAGGTCAATGATGCTTCTCCATGGTTGTCGTCCACCGGCTTCAACTATTACAACTACTTTGAATAGACACGCGGGTCTTAACATAAATTAAAGACAACCATATGGCTCCTGCCAGTTGCCAACTTACAATAAGGAACATTGCATACATCAAATATAATCACAATCATGGCCATATCACATAACTGCACACCCCTGCAAAACAAAGTTAGACGCCTCTACTTTCTTTGCATGTTTTACGTGGTTTGGGGCCTTCAATAAGTGTCGTTCTAACTTACGAACATGAACCACAACATTGATACTAGTATTGTTAATCACCCGTTGTAAATTGGATCTTAACTATGCTAGGAGAAACAGGCACCCGCAAAGCCACTTATGCAATACAAATTTCATGTCAACCGTGGAGCAAGTCTCATGAACGATGTCATGTAAGGTTAGCCCGGGCCGCTTCATCCCAACATCCCGCAAGATGCAAAGTACACAAGAAGCAATCGACAATAAAAGCATCAACGCCCACAATGACCATTGTGTTCTAGTCGTGCAACAGATCTACATATAGACACGGCTCTGATACCACTGTAGGGTTTCGTAGCATGGAAAACAAAAAATTTCTATCGCATACAAACAAACAAGCCAAGATCTATCTACTAGATAGTAGCAACGAGTCGATGGAATAACTCACCCTCGAAGATTCCAAAGTGTTTAACGAGAGCGGATTCTCGTGGGTGATGTAGTCGTACTCTTCCCGATCTCAAGATCGCGTAGAAGATCCTTCCGCCAAGGCTCCGCGTTAAACGCCACCGCAGCCGGTCACACGCTCGCACTCGACGAAGACCTTCCTCTCCCTTGTTCCAAAGAAATGGAGGTTGTAGCACTCTCGCGATTCCGAAGACAACGGCGTGGTACCGGAAGTAGAGGGGAGATCTCGCAGGGCTTCGCCTTAAGCCGGAGTGAGTATGGTGGAATATGAGAGAGCCCTCGATGATCTAGGGTTTAGACACACCGAGGAGGAGGCTTGGCCGGCGGCTAGGGTTGCTAGGCGGTGGCGGCGATTTGCCCTAGGGCGGCGGCGGCAGCAGGTGGCGGCGCCGGCGGCTAGGGTTTAGAGGTGGAGGTCTTGGGTGTCTAGGACGGGAGCCCTATCCCTCCTTTTATAGGTGGAGGGGGCCGGCCAAGGGGAGGGGAGTCCCTCCCCAACTCGGCTTCAAGGTGGGCCGGCGGTGGAGGGGAGGAACTCCTCCCCAACTCGGTTTCCACCTCCCTCTCCACTTCCCAAAAATAGCCGTTTGACTTTCAAATTGGCGTTTGACTTTTCAAACAAGGATTTGATTAAACCCTCTATTTTGTTTAGCGTTGACACTTAGTACATGATGCAATCATACCAACTTGATATAACACATTCATGTACCCTTCCCCTCCGGAGTGCCGGACATTCCGTAAATTTCTAGAACATTCCCGATGAAAACACCGGAACCATTCCCCAACTCCGAAACAAGACTTTCCTTATATGAATCTTATTCTCCGGACCATTCCGGATCTCCTCGTGATATCCCGAATCCCATCCGAGACTCCGAAAAACATTCAGTCTCTTTCTCATCATTCCATAACTACTCAAACAACGTCGAATCCTTAAGTGTGTCTCCCTACGGTTTATGAATTATGCGGACATGATCGAGACACTTCTCCGAACAATAACCAATAGAGGAATCTGGAAATTCATATGGCTCCCACATATTTCTACGATTACTTTGCGATCGAATGAACCACTTACATACGATACCAATTTCCCTTTGTCTCACGATAGTTTACTTATCCGAGGTTATGATCGTCGGTATCTCTGCATACCTAGTTCAACCTCGTTACCGTAAGTACTCTTTTCTCGTTCCTGATATGTGATCCCTTGTGAGCCAGTCACATGCTTGCAAGCTAATTGGATGACATTCCACCGAGGGCCCAGAGTATATCTATCACCATATGGATGGACAAATCCTACTCTTGATCCATGTGTCTCAACCAATACTTTTCGAACACTCAATGCCACCTTTATAGCCACCCGATTACGGTGTGGTGTTTGATGTCATCAAAGCATCCATCCCAGAAGGTGATATGCATGATCTCATGGTCAAAAGAATTAGGTTACTATGTATCGAAAGCATATAGCAATTGAACTATTAAAATGACTTGATCTTTATGCTACGCTTATCTATAGGAGTATGTCCACCATATCATTCTCCTAACGATATGATCTTGTTGTTAATAACATCTCAATGTTCATGATAGGGAAACCACAATCATTTATTAACCAACAAGCTAGTATTATAAAGAGGCTTTACTAGGGACTCTATTTTAGTTTACAAATCACACAAGTATTAATGTTTCCTTGTTAATACTATTATAGCATGAATGTAAACATTTATCATAAACACAAAGATATAATAATAAATACATTTATTATTGCCTCTAGGGCATATCTCCAACACCGTCTTCCTTAGCATGAGCGGGAGATATCGGACTGCAACCAGGCTGTTTCCTCCTTTGGCGATGCAGCAAGCCTGGAAAAAATCCTGGAGCCAAGTATCTGGCCGAGCTATACCGTCATAGGGCTGAATATGTTTGACAACGCCAAAGTCAACCAGAAATTTGGTCTGACGTATACGTGGACTGAAGCACTTGGGTCCCACGTACACATCTTCTTCCTCGTACCGCCGCGCTTCTATGTTTGATTCGATGTGATGGCGAGCTTTGTTTGGCGAGAGAGATTTGCGCCTTGGAGGCTCACGGCTTCTGCGTGATGGAGTCGGATTCCTGCTTCTCCTCTCACCATTGACGCCTCCGCCCCTGCGGCTCCCATGGCTACGACGTGATCCTTCATGGTCGCTGCTAGGAGGCGATGGTGGCCCTGGTGGATTATTTCCGGCTGGGTTTCTTGGTGGTGGCGATGGAGCCTCATTATGCTGACTCCGATGCCTGTTTCTTCGGGCATCGTCCCTACTTAATTCAGGACGATCCGGATCATCTCTTCATCCGGCGTTGCCAGCCGAACGGCTTGGTGGTGGCATCCTTAGCCGATCTTGTTCCTCTCGCTGGCGGCGTGTTTCCGGGTCTTATCTATAGCGGTTGTTTTGCTGACGATGGTCCTGATGAGGAACCATTGCCCTGATGGCATCTTCGGACGCAGCCGGAATAACTCTTGCCCAGTCACGTGCCGGCCTGCGAGAGTGGCCGTTTGAGCCAGTTCTTGAATTCTCTTCTTCTCCACGGGGACGATAACGCTGAGTCATATCCCTGCAAAGCCTTACGTCAGCGCTTTGGTCAACTCCAGTGTGTCAAAACTCGTACTTTGAGGCTAACTTGCCACTAAATGATGCCGCCGTCTTCTGCTGCTTCAATCCTTTGTCCAGTAACGTGACGCACTGCTGGACCTGCTGCGGAGAGAGATTGTTGGCGAGGATGGCTCGAGCTGCAGCAGCGTTTTCCACTGGCATGCTAGCAAGAATAGATATTTTCTGTCGAATAGATATTTGTGGATATCCGGATTCTTGCTAGCAAGAAACGAACCTCCCCTTGTTTTGTTTGGATGTTGCTTGAAATCTGACTGATATCTGGCAGGATCACTGTCTAACTGCTGCCTCATCTCGACGAGGCACGCGGCCTCTTCAAGTAGAAACAAGCGGTGCTTTTCCAGGTCCTCAGCCCTTTTCTCCAGCGCCTCCGGCGTAAGATCCGAAGCCGTTGGGATTGGAATTGTGAGAGCGTCTCCGTAAATTTCACATGCACCATTGGTGACAACGTGTACATCCTCTGGAGGATCGATCTGGGTGGTATTAATCGGATCTCCGTCCTGATTCTCCATCTCGATATCTTCATCAACTTTTTCTTCGTTGGTTTCCTCGACGTCCGGCTTTGTCAGTGTCGTATTCTTGTTTTTCTTCTTCTTCTTTGACCACCCAGTAGCCTTAATGTGCGTACCAGTGGCAAAGATGGCTTTTGGTCCGGTACCGGGGGATAAACTTCCGTCGGTACTTTCCGTCATGGTAGTATTGTAGACCTCGGAGGAATCTTCGGTGTCCATGTCATCCTGCGAGGTGTAGCTTTCATCCATGCTATCATATGGACTAGGAGGAGTTTCCGACTCACCTTGCATTTGCTTGGAGACGTGCTCTTGTTCAGACTCCTCCATCTCTTTGTCGAAGTCTCGAAGTTCCTGCGACGTGATTGACTCCGCTGGGGAGCCAGGTAAGTCGGTGTTTTCTTCGATTATGTCTAGGACCGAGTCGCTACCAGCCCTAGCATCGACAAAGTCGGATCCAGTGCTTATGTGGTACACGAAACAGTGCTTCTTCTTGTTCATGTTCTTGAGGTACTTGTATAACTTGGTTTCCGCTTCGACGTCAGCAAAGCTGGATCCGTAGCGGATGTATTCCTCGTCTGTGTATCCGATCTCGCTAGAGAGATCGGACATGGATTCTTCTTCCACCTCTTCTTCCACTACAGGAGCGGGCTGGGTGGGTTTGATTTTCTCCGGGATCCTGAACTCTTCCGCCTCTGCGGACAAAGTAGATCCGGATTTTTCTTCTGCCATGGTCATCACCTCAAGGGTGGGTTGGGCGGGTTTAGCGAAACCGAGATAGATATCGATATCTCCGATTGACACGATCGTGTAGGTCGTCACGGGTTTCGAAGCCGGAATCCAAGTCTCATCGAGAAGGATGAGAGGGACATCACTGGCATAGACCACGCGACCCATGGCGATTGTTTCGCCGATTCCTGCACGCGCAGATTCCTCCTGGAACGATGCTCCAAAGGTCACCAGCCCCACGGTGGGCGTCAACTATCGTCGGATTGTCGACAAGTACGCCATAGGGGGTCCTAGTGGCATTGGAAGGATGGGGTGTGAGACGTCAGATGTTTCAGGAGCGGTGTGCACAAGTTTACCCAGGTTCAGATCCGACTGCGGTGATCGGATCCTACTCCTTCTAGTAACCCAGTAATATATCAGCGTAAGCCGGATATTACAGCGGGTTACAAGAGAGGTTAGCCTGTGCGAGTTGATTGTGGTGTTACGATTGATTGGTTGCCCTATAAAGGCTCCCATAGGGACAGTTTATATAGTCACCGGGACCTAGGGTTACAGAGAGAGACCTATCCGGCTACGTTACAGAGTCGGTAACTATATACAGCTTGGACTACAAGTAATACTACATGCCTAAGTCGGTAAATCTTCTGGGCCTTGTCGTAGCCGAAACTGGCTCCTCCTCTTTCTCTGACTGAGCCGTCCGTGAAGCAAAAGTTATAACCCATTGGTGGGCCACCCTGGTCAGCGAGTCATGTGGGTATACCCGGAAAGTATATCCGCAACACATGGAGGAGGAGATATAACCGAACGTGGGTGGGCCTGACTTATCCTCTTGTTCGTTTGCCAAGGGAGAGCGATGCATCCACCCAGGAATAGGAATGCGCAGTCCCCTAGGGAGGTGTATCATTTTTCTTTTCTAGTTGGCTCGCCGGGTTGGACACACACGTCAGAACGTACGTGTCCGGTTGGCTTTGATGTAGGTGTGTGGCGATTTTCTATTTTACTTTCTCATTTTTTATGTTTTGGCAATATATTTTACGTTTATTGCATATGAGCACATTTCTTGCTAAACTAATTTAAAACTTATGTTTGCTCGATATGATAATTCTTATATGAATATAGACAAATTCACGACTTCTAATTTAAACAGAGGGAATATATATTTTACATCCTTTATGTAAAAGGATTTGTAAACTAATAATCATGCTACTAGCACTGCACTACAAACTAAGCCTTTCTTTAACATATCAGCATGGCTCTCCTTGACGTAGTCAAAACAATACTAGACACCAACGAAGGGAAAGCGTGAGGATTTGTCTCCAGCTAGCTCCGGAAGCGACACGACATGGCGACTGGTTCAAAGGACAAAGGGACTTTACCTAAGTCAAGGAGAGCTTGAGATTTTTTCCTAAGCGTCCGGCGCAAATGATGCCAAAAACACCGAACGGACGGTGCACAAACAAAAAAAAATCCTGTAAATCCGTAGCATGCGATTTTTTCCTAGCATCTAAGGGATTTCTATTTTTCTGTCAGTTATAGTAAGTTTTTCTCACGCTCTAAATTTTTTCTCACTTTGGCATTTATGTTTCTCTAAACTCTCATAAAAAGCTGGAATGATAACTACAGTCAGGTTGATCGTTATACTAAAATGTGGGTCACGCCGTGTGGGACCGCGTGAGGTCAATAGGTTTGGACCGTGTGAGATCGGAAACCATATTATGCTGACATGTGGCCGCACCATATAAAACCGTGTGGGGCCGATTGATCAGGACCGCGTTATGCTGATGTGTAAAGTCGTGTTTTGGTAGTTACATGCGCATATCTCGCATAAATTGATAGTTTTCTTTTTTTATCGTTAATTGGCAATTTTAAGAGTGTTTTTTCCTCTCTCGCTAACAGTTATTCTTTCTTTGCCCAAATTGATAGCAAATCTAAATAAGCTTCTCTCTTTATATTGTTTCTTTTGGCCTCGTTTATGTCTAATCTAGTAGAAAATCTAGAGTAGAAAATCACACCGACATCATAAATACATTTGGAAAACAAAACAAATATAGATAAGCTGCTTACAACATCTAATATAGGATACATCAGCGATAGATAGTATGATACTAAACTAGATTTAATATATTCGCTGCTGAGTAGCCAACACACAACATGTAAAAACAAAACTAGCTGCTTTACAACAACACACAAGTTCAGCATCTCATGACCTCCGCCTCATCCCTCTAGCGCTTTCTCCACTTCTTATTGTCTTGTCCTTTGATCTTGGAAACCTTAGGCTTAATCGGGTGCATGCGACCCTCTGCGATGGCCACCTACCGGAGGTTACAGAGGTGAATGTCGAGCGCCTTATGCCAAGTGAAAAAGGCGTGGACGTACACGGCCTCTTGGACATTAAGGTTGCAGGAACTCACGTCCTCGGCATGCGTCATGAGGTGTTTGAAGTCAGTGGCGATGAGTATTCTTTTGCAAAAGGGGCACATGTAGACGTTGTCAGTGAAGTAAGCGTCGTACTGGCCGGACTTTAACCTCCGCAGCACCTGACGAGCCTTGTTGTGTCTGGACTCGTCGTCACTGCAGGCGTCGTTGGTCTGCACCTGTTTGGTTTAACATAAACAATTTGGAGGCTCATATTCCGAGGACTCAGGTTTGCACCTTAATAATTTTACTGAAATTTGTGACATGATGCACACCAAAGATGTTGACGGGAAAGGATGCCTACCGCTCTGATCCAGAAAGCTGTGAAATAAATATGAGCCTCATGATGCGCATCAAAGATGCCTACCACACCCTACTCCTTCTTGTTTGTTCTTGATTGATGAAGGAACCGAAGGTTACAATGGCGCCGAGATGGCTAGGGTTGCAGAAATTGAATCTAGCGGTGTACGAGCGAGAGATTAGATGTCCTCCTCGCTGCTCCCTCCTAGCCTTTATATGGGGAGGCCTGGTCTCAGGATACATCCGAGTCGGTTACAAGTTCGAGGGATAACCCTTTAAGCTTCCTAACTAGTCTTTGTCATATCCGCCAAGGAGTCTAGTCCTTCATGGGCTTGAGATCACCTGAATCACCATGGGCTTCGTCTTCAGTAGCGGATCACCACATGGGCCTGATACGTCCAATTTGCATCACCATTCTATATCATAATTTGCCTCTATTCATTGATATATTTCATATTAAGAGGTGATACTTATGTATTTTCATTTGTTTTTGCATGTTGGATGATTCTTGGAGGATGAACTGCCTGAGTCAGGATTCTGATAGAAAAAGAGGTGTTTTGATGCAATTTCGCGAAGATTAGAAAAATACCAGAAAAACTATGGAAATCCATATTTTCCCAGAAGACGAAGAATGCCAGAAGGGGAGGCGGAGATGGCCCATAGGGGGCCCACACACCCCAGGCGCGGGCCACCCCTAGGCCGCGCCTACAGGGGGTGTGGCCCACCTGGTCCACCTCTGGCTCTGCCCTCTCGCCTATATCTTCTCCTAGAAACCCTAATACATGGGGAGCGACCACAAAAAGATTTCGCTGCCTCTGCAGGGCAGAAAACACCAAGAGAGAAAGAGCTCTCCGGCAGACAGATTTCTGCCGGGGAAATTCCTTCCCGGAGAGGGGAGATCATCACCATCAACACCATCATCAAGCTAGACTTCATCGGGATCATCATCATCATCCACACCATCATCACCACCAGCACCATCATCACCACTCCATCCTGCTGTAACAATTGTGTTGAATCTTGCATAGTTCTTAGGGGAAACTTTCCCGGTGTTGATTACTATTATAGTTGCTGCTTGTGAGTGGAACCATCGGATTACTGTTTATGTTCAGATTGTTAATCACCATATCATATTTGATCTTGATCCATATGATGTCTCATGATTAGTTAATTTAGTTCTTGAGGACATGGGAGAAGTCATCTTGTTAGTAGTGGATTTGTGTTGAGATATTATTCAATGGTTTAGTATTTAAGTTGTGGTGCTATTCTTCTAGTCATGTATTGTGAACATCGACTTCATGAAACTTCACCATTTATGGGCCTAGGGGAATGCATTATGTATTTGGCTACTAATTGTGGGGTTGCCGGAGTGACAAAAACCTGAATCCCCGTTAGGACACCATTGCACAAGGGAGTGTAGGATCTCAGAGTTTAAGGTTGTGGTTAGGTTTATATCTTAATTGCTTTTCTGTAGTTGCGGATGCTTGCAGGGGGTTTAATCACAAGTATGTATTAGTCCAAGTAAGGTAGGTACATTGGCATAGGTTCACCCACACAACACTTACAACACCAAAGAAGGGTACTCAGCTATTTGAAGCGAAAGCACTTGACAGAATTCCCATGTGTCCTCGAGAACATTTGGTCCTTATAAGTATTTCCACCAGCTTATCCTTTGCTAAGAAAGGATTAGGCCACTTGTTGCAATTGTGCGTTGTCTTTATTACTTGCACTTTGTTTCCTTGCTTAATCAGTAAACCCCTAAAAATCCGTTTGCTAAGTATTTACAGAGATTTCCTACTCCATACCACTAGTCAACAACTTCTGCTCCTCGTTGGGATCGACACTCCTATTTACCGAAAGTACTACGATACACCCCCTATACTTGTGGGTCATCAAGACTATTTTATGGCGCCATTGCTGGGGAGTGAAGCGCTATTGAAGAGTGG
This sequence comes from Avena longiglumis, assembly GCA_030063025.1. NCBI lineage: Eukaryota > Viridiplantae > Streptophyta > Magnoliopsida > Poales > Poaceae > Avena > Avena longiglumis. The sequence goes on from CP125974.1 coordinate 485,132,471, forward strand.
AACTGGTAAAGGAAACTTCTACTATGAGTATTGCTTTTTATTTCTGTTTGTTACTTTGTTTCCAATATAGATAACCCACTTGGTTTTCTGTTTGGGAAAACTACTACTCCCTCCAACCCAAATTACTTGACTCAAATTTGTCCAGATTCGGATGTATCTAGACTTATTTTAGTGCTAGATACATCCAAATTTAGACTAAATCAAGTCAACTAATTTGGGTCGGAGGGAGTACCACTGTTAGGGTAGTAGATGAACCACCACCTGTTGAGATATATCCTTTTAAGATACCTACAAGTGTTGTTGATCGTGTTATGGATAATTATTATTTAGGGGATGGAACTATCCATCCTGGTGATGATTTGCTTTTTATCCATGAATTATGCGGGTTGTTTAAGTGTGCAGGTATCACAACTAAACAGGTGAATAAGAAGTTACTCTCTATATCCTTGAAAGGGAGAGCTGTAGAATGGTATAAGTTGCTAAAGAATGGGCATTCCATGGAATGAGAGGAAATAGTGCCTCTCTTTTATTCTAAATTCTATCCTCCTAGTGAAATTCATAAGGATAGGAGTCTAATATATAACTTTTGGCCTCGTGATGGAGAGAGTACAACTCAAGCTTGGGGGAGATTGAAGTTACTAATTCTTAAATGTCCTATTCATGAACTCCCTAACAATATTATTATCAATAACTTTTGTGCTAGGCTTTCTCTTCATGATAAAGATTTACTAGATGCTTCTTGTGCTGGATCATTCATGTAGGGTTCACAGCATAGAAAACAAATATTTTCCTACGATGTGAACTATATACCAAGATCTATCTACTAGATACAAACAACGGGCGGATGCATATCCGTAGAGAACATACCCTTGAAGACCGACAAAGCTTAACGAGTTCAACTCGTGGTTGATGTAGACGATCTCTTGCCGATCTCAAGATCGAGAGAAAGTCCTAGCGCCGCAAATCAGCAGCGCATCCGTGCTCGCACACACGTTCGAGGCACTGAGCAACCTCCGCCTCCTCGCTCCAAATGATGCGGAAGCACAACTCTTTCTTGCCGAATAGCCACCGGGAACATGTATCTCGCTAGTCCGAGACCATGGGGGATAAATTCTAGAGGGGGAGAGAGATCCTTCACGAGGAGGTGTGAGAGACAAGTGAGGAGGGGGGCTCCTGTGATATAACATTCTAGTGATCAAATCACTTGCTTGCAAGCTAATCAATGTGATATCACCGAGAGGGCCCATAGTATATCTATCCGTCATCGGGATGAACAAATTCCACTCTCGATCCATGAGCCTCAACATAACACTTTATTAGTTCTGAATCCATCTTTATAATCACCCTGTTACGGTGTGACGTTTGATGTTATCAAGAAACTCTTCCGGTGTTAGTGATTGACATGATCTCATGGTCTAAGGATTAGGATCACTTCGTAAGTTGTTATAGCAATATAAACTCAATGACTTTGATCGTAATGCTATACTTCGGATGAATGTTCATCACACCATTACACTAATGTTGTGATCTCGTTATTAACAACATCCAATGTCCATGATCAGGAAACCTTGATCATCTTGTTAATCAACGAGCTAGTTTATGAGAGAGGCATAACTAGGAACTTTCTGTTTGTTTATTAAACACACATGTATTAACGTTTCTGTATTAATACAATTATATCATGCAAAATAAACATCTATCATATACTTGGAATACACATAATAAACACTTTATTATTGCCTCTCAGGGCATATTCCCTTCAGTCTCCCACTTGCACTAGAGACAATAATATAGTTACGTAGTGATAAATCTAACACCCATTGAGTTCTGGTGTTGATCATGTTTTGCTCTAGGGAGAGTTTTAGTCAACGGATCTGCTACATTGAGATCCGTATGTACTTCTAAATCTTTATATCTCCATCCTTGACATGCTCGCGGATGGAGTAAAACCGGCGCTTAATATGCTTGGAATGCTTGTGAGACCTTGGCTCTTTGGCATTGGCAATGGCACCATTGTTGTCACAATAGATCACCATTGGGTCCAACGCATTTGCCACCACTCCTAGTTCGGATATGAACTCCTTCATCCAAATCGCTTCGAGCCGCTCAAGCAACATATTCGGCCTCCGTTGTTGATCCCGCTACCACAGGTTGTTTGGAGCTCCTCCAACTAACCGCTCTGCCATTCATGAGAAATACGTATCCGGATTGAGACTTAGAGTCATCCGGATCGGTGTCAAAGCTAGCGTCGACATAACACTTAGCGAGCTCTTATTCACCTCCGTATACAAGAAACATATCCTTAGTTCTTCATAAGTACTTAAGGATATTGACCGCTATCCAGTGTTCAACCGGATCCGATTGGTACCTACTAGTCAAACTAATAGCATGTGCCACATCCGGTCTTGTACATAGCATGGCGTACATTATAGAGCCTATGGTGAAGCATAGGGACTTTGTCCATTATCTCTTTCTTCCTTCCGACGGACTTTGAGTCTTACTCAATGTCTTGCCTTGCAACATAGGTAAGAACCCTTCTTACTTCCGTCCATTTTAAACTTCTTTAAAATCTTATCAAGGTATGTACTTTGATAGACCTATTAGGCGCCTAGATCTATCTCTATAGATCTTTATGCCTAATATGTATGACGCTCACCTAGGTCCTTCATTGAAAATTTCTTCGTTTAGATAACTTTTAACACTGTTTAAAGATCTATATCATTTCGATCAATAATATGTCATCCACATATAATATCGAAATGCCACATTGCTCCACTCACTTTCTTGTAAATACAAGCTTCTCCATAAGTTTGGACAAATCCAAACTCTTTGATCACCTCATCAAAGCGGAGATTCCAACTTCGTGATGCTTGCTTCAATCCATAGATGGATCGTGAAGCTTGCACACCTTGTTAGCATCCTTAGGATCGACAAAACCCTTTGGTTGTATCATATACAACTCTTCTTCAATATTACCATTGAGAAACGCGGTTTTGACATCCATCCGCCATATCTCATAATCGAAATATGCAGCAATTGCTAACATAATCCTAATCGACTTTAGCATCGCTACGGGAGAAAGTCTCATCGTAGTCAACTCCTTGAATTTGTCGAAACCCTTTGCGACAAGTCGATCTTTATAGACGGTCACATTACCATCGATCGCTTTTCCTTTTGAAAATCCATTTGTTCTCCACAGCCTTTCCGTCGTGAGGTAATTCCACCAAGTTCCAAACTTGATTTTCATACATGGATTCCATCTCGGATTTCATGGCTTCTAACCATTTGTTGGAATCCGGGCTCATCATCGCTTCTTCATACGTCGCAGGGTCATCATTTTCATCAACCATGAAATTCATGACAGGATTTCCATACAGCTCGGGAGCTGCGTGTCTGCTTTGACCTGCGAGGTTGGTAGTACTCTCTTTCGGAGTTTCATGATCATTATCATTAGTTCCCTCTTCAATGTGGAGCCAACTCCGGAACAACTTCCCATACAGTGACTCGCCATACTTTGAATAGAAGGTTCCACAACCTCTTCGAGTTCTACCTTCCAACTACTCACACCTTTCATGAGAAACTCTTTCTCTAGAAAGGATCCATTCTTAAACAAAAACCTTGCCCTCGGATCGTGATAGAAGGAATACCCAATAGTTTTTAAGGTATCCTATGAAGACGCATTTTTACGCTTTGGGTTCGAGTTTATCCGGTTGAAGTTTCTTCACATAAACATCGCATCCCCAAACTTTAAGAAATGATGACTTAGGTTTGTTTCCAAACCACAATTCATACGGTGTCTTTTCAACGGATTTAGATGGTGCCCGATTTAAAGTGAATGCAGCAGTTTCTAGTGCATAACCCCAAAATGACAACGGCAAGTCCGTCAGAGACATCATAGATCGAACCATATCTAATAAAGTACGATTACGACATTCTGGCACACCATTTCACTGTGGTGTTCCGGCAGGTGTGAGTTGTGAAACAATTCCACACTCTTTCATGTGAGTGCTAAACTCGTAACTTAGATACTCACCTCCACGGTCGGACCGTAGAAATTTGATCTTTCTATTACGATGATTTTCCACTTCATTCTGAAATTCCTTGAACTTTTCAAAGGTTTCAGACTTGTGTTTCATCAAGTAGATATAACCGTATCTACTCAAATCATCCGTGAAAGTAACAAAATAACAATATCCACCTCGCGCCGACACACTCATTGGACCACATACATCAGAATGTATGATTTCCAATAAATCTGTCGCCCGTTCCATTGAACCGGAAAACGGCGTTCTAGTCATCTTGCCCATAAGGCATGGCTCACATGTATCAAATGATTCATAATCAAGTGATTCCAAAAGTCCATCCGAATGGAGCTTCTTCATGCGTTTAACGCCAATATGACCTAGATGGCAGTGCCACATATATGCGGATATATCATCATTAAGTTTAATCCTTTTAGCATCAACATTATGAATATGTGTAACATTATCATAGAGATCTAATAGAAATAAACCATTCATTATCGGTGCATGACCATAAAAGATTTCATTCATATAAATGGAACAACCATTGTTCTCGGATTTAAATGAATAACCACTTCGCATCAAACACGATCCAGATATAATGTTCATGCTCAAGGTGCACCAGATAACATTTATTCAAGTTTATAACTAATCCCGGCAAGTGGAGAGGCGGCGTTCGACGGCGATCACATCAACGCTTGATCCATTGCCGACACGCATCTTGACCTCACCCCTTGCTAGAGGTCGCTTGTTCCGACCCGATTCGAGTTACAAATATTAGCAACCGGTATCAAATACCTGGTGCTCTGCGAGCACTATTCAAGTACACATCAATAACATGTATATCATATATACCTTTGTTTGCCTTGTCGGCCTTCTTGTCGGCCGATACTTGGGGCATTGCGCTTCCGGGCGATCCCTTACAATAGTAGCACGGAATCGGACTTAGGTCCAAATCGGGTTTCTTTTCAGCGCAGTGCTTGCCATCCTTCCTTCCGCTTTCCCTTCTTGTCTTTCTTGAAACCAGTGTTCCTATTGATCATCAACACTTGATGTTCCTTTTGATCTCCACTTCAGCTTTTAAGCATTGTGAAGCTCGGGGAGAGACTTCTTCATGCCTTGCATATTATAGTTCATCATGAAGCTCTTATAGCTAGGTGGCAGAGACTGCAGAACACGATGGATGCCTAAGTCAATGGGAATCGATATTCCCAAGGACACAAGCTTATCGGCGTAACCCGACATCTTGAGTACATGCTCACTAACGGAGCTGTGCTCTTCCATCATGCAGCTAAAGAACTTTTCTGAAGCGTTGTAGCTCTCTACAGCAGCATGTGTGTCGAAAATCATTTTCAACTCACCCATTGTATCAAATGCATTGTCGTTTTCGAAATGCTTTCGAAGTTCCGGCTCAAGCCCATACAATATGCCGCAATGAACTAAGTTGTGGTCCTCCTGACGAGGCTGATAGACATTCTTCTCCTCGTCAGGGGCATCATCTAAAGGTGGGGGGCCTAACGGCGCTTCTAGCACATATTGCTTTTGTGCAGCAGAGAGGAGAATCCTCAAATTCATGGCCCATTCGGTAAAGTTGCTACCGTTCGTTGCTAGTTTCTCTTTCTCCATGAACACATTGAAATTAAAAGCAGGTGGTGCCATCTACAACATAATTTGTAAAGTTTAGACTAAGTGTATGAAAGATTGAGTTCAACTAAACTAGAATGAACTCCCACTCAAAAACGACATCCCTCGTGCCTTTTTGGTGATTACATGAACCAAATCCACTACACCAAGTCCGATCATCACGTGAGTCGATATAGCTTCAAAGGCGAGCATCAAATGGGCATCATATCAACTATATGACTCATGCTTAACCTTTCGGTCCGTGTTCCGAGGCCATGTCTGTACATGCTAGGCTCGCCAAGTTAGAACCTTAGTATTCGCGTGTAACTGCTTTTACACCGAAATATGGTCGTGGATCCAAGAACACCCGATCATCACGTGATGTCTTGGAGCGGCGAAAACATAATCGGTGCATACTAAAGGAAGAACACATTCTTATCTTGATATTTAAATGAGGATCATCTTATTATGCTAACAAAGCGCTAAACAAGCAATATAAGATGCTATCAAACATCATATGTTTATTAGTGAAATGATATGGTTCTCGCAGATGATCTCTATCATGTGCATCGTGGTATGATCACTATCATACCTATATGTGTAAATCCAAGGTCTATGGATTTTTACGCTATGTGTTGTAAGAGTATCATCTCATACTTCTACTTACAACACTACCATATCATAACACTAGCCCAGCAACAATCTAAACTAGACGCCTCTAATTTATCCATTGCAAGTTTTACGTGGCTTAGGGCTTTCGAGATAGAACCGTTCTTACCTACGATTATGAACCACAACGAGGATAATCAAATTGTTGACAACTCGCTTGGAAAATAGATATTTACTATAGTAGGAGAGACAGACACCCGCTAGCCACTTATGCAAACTAGTTGCATGTCAAGCGTGGAACAGGTCTCATGTGCGAGGACATGTAAAGTTTGTCCGGGCCCCTTCATCCCACTATGCCACCAATATCCAAAATTACAACAAAGGAGCAACAACATGATCATCATCGCCCACATACTCATATGTGTACTACCCGTGTAAAGTATCTACGCATAGATCCGGCTCTGATACCACTTTAGGGTTCGCAGCATAGATGTAGGGGTCCCAACCTAATAAGGTTGATCCCTCCTGTGTTTTACAATGCTAGTCCATGGATCAATAGCTAGCATCCACAGTTAAGATGTAATATCAAGAAACAAGGGTCATAATATAACTTTATAACCAGGAATAACATAATTTTATTACATCAAACATAGCTCATTAGGTTATTACATTACATTGCAGCGGAATAAATATAGTCATGGGTCCTTCATCTTCAAAGTGCCACAGGCAGATGTTGGTTGTAGACTTTGTAATCCTAATCAAACAATCTTCACTAAAACAATCAAACCTGCAACATACAAGTTACAGCCACAAAGGGTCAATACATTTGAATTGTATTGGCAAGTGATACTATGGTAGTATAGTGGAATCTATCATCTATATGCATTTGGCTAAGTGGAGTTGAGGCTTGCATTGCTCAAAATAGAATTTTCTTATCATTTTGCAAATACTAAGTTTTTGCTTGACAAAAATCATTTCCCTCAATCAAAGATTTCAAGATCCTTGTACCAAGCCATCTCTCCATCAATGATTGAAAAATTCAAACAACCCTTGTTCAAACCACAAGATTTTAATTTAGAAATTGGAATGATGAGATTCTTGATTGCTTCCATGTCTTGATGCTCAAATTGTCCTTTACCAGGGACATGGCTAAGTACTTAGATTCTACACTCTGCAGAGGTGGTGCACTTTACCCACAAGACTTGGTTTCCCAAGACAAAATCTTTCAGAAGCCTTCCCTTAGACCAAAATGGACGCGTTCCCACCTATCAAACACTACCACCCACTGTCCATTTGGCTAAGTTCTTGCAACCTATATGATCATGGCAGAGCCCATATTGCCAAGTGGTTGCACTTGAAGATTCTCAACATTTGACATCTCAAATCCCTTTGTTTCCTGGGTGGCATTCCACAAGTGAGATACACAACCCAAGTCCATGGCCTTGTGTAACCACTCAACATATCCCAATCCTTCCATTCCACCCAGGAGGTTCATTAACTTAGTTGTTTTATTAGACAAAATCACAAGTCCTTAGACTTAGAATATTTTCCATAGTGTGAATATATATTCCACCCATGTTTTCTATTAGGTAGGCTAAGCTTGGTAGTAGTAGGAATCTTAGCTTAGGAATATCCTACTAAGGATTCATCTATTAGGTTTTCCTATAGCAAGATCTATACTTAGCAAAATCCATGCAAGTTTACTTAGCAAAATCACTAATGCATAGTGAAAGTATTGGGATAGAAAGTATGAAGCATCACTTGCCTTTTTAGTAGAGTATAGGTTCACTTCTTGATCTTTGCAACAATCACACTCTTCAAGTCATTACAAATCAATCAAGCAAGGCACCAACTCAATCTTCCAATCAAGCAAAACAACACACATAAATAACAAAGTCAAAGAAATGCATGCAAGCATGTCAAGCTTTGTTTTGTTTGAAAAAGTGGTTCCTAGTGGGTCATAGTCATTTGGGTACATCTAATGGTCATTTCTTAAAGTGGCCAAGTCATTTGCAAAAGGTTTCACTTTAAAACCATTTTCAAAACAAAGTGTTATTTTATGTGGTGTAGAAATATTTTTACTAAGGCATTAGCCCATAGGGTTCACCAAATGAGTTGCTATTGCAAAACTTGGTGTTTTGGTCAGTAGGTTTGGTCCAAACCATCTACTCATAGTTTTCTTCCCATAAACATTTCCATAATAAAATCAATTCTTTTTATTTGGCTAGAAAATGACTAAGTCAAGTAATCCAACCTAAATCTTACAAAAATCATTTTTAATACCAAGGGTTGGTTCCTAGGGTCAGTGAGGTCACAACAAACCATTTTGCAAAGGTTTTAATCGAAAAATCATTTTTAAACAATTTTTCTAATCTAAACAAGTACACAAATGTTTCTGCAAATTCAAACAAGCTAACAGATACTATTTGTCAAACTAAGGCCATGGTTGGCTAGGGCTTGTTCTCCTGAATCCATTGATATAAAATTTGTCAAATTTGGACGTGTGGATCAAAAGTTACAGGGGTTTCAAATTGCAATTCAAATCTGGTTTTCAATATGTTTTTAAATCATCAGCTGGACACGCGGCGGCTTCCTATTCGTCGGTACCGTTTTGGTTGGATCACGCGATGACAGCCGTTGGATTAAGTTAAATCGTGCGGCGCGCAGAGGTTACTTACCGCTTCATTTAAATTCTATCGTGGCCTTACGATTACGATCTAACGGTGCTAGGCACACCAGCCACAGATGGGCAGCGATATGTTACCGGCGAGCGGCGGAGCGGCCAGTTGGCGGTGGCGCTGGCGATGCAGGAAGCGAGGGAGAGGCTGGCAAGGCTTACTAGGCTCGCAGAGACTTGCTGGTGCTCGAGGTGGGGTCGGCTACTCGAGGGCGCAAGGGGTTGCTGCTAATTGCTCGTCGGAGCAGCTGCGGCGACGGTGCTCTCAGGTTGTCGTCGTTGGCGATGTTTAGGACCGCGCTAAGGCAAAGGAGAGGTACGGTTAGGTGCGCGGGATCAAGGCAAATCTGTGTGCTTGAACGAGAGGTGAAGGGGTGGTCTGGTCTCACCGGTGGGACTCGTCGGAGCGGAGGCAGACGGCAGCGATGCTGGAGGTTGTCGTTATCGACACTCTGGAGCGCCCGCGGTCGAACCAGGAGTACTAGGAGATGCGTGAGGTCGAGAGGAGTCCACTCGCGTGAAGTAGAGGCAGAGGAGTGGTCGGAGTTGGCCGGAATTGCTGCGACAGCTCGTCGGAGCAGAGGACGTTCGTGGAGTAAATGGAGCGGCCTGGGGGCGAGCTTTGGGGAGGAGTCTGAGGGGAACGAGAGAGGAGAGGGTGACGATTTAACCTGCGTGGTCAGAGGGCTAATTCAATGCGTGTTTTAAGGAGAATTACGCTGGAGTTATTCTGTCTGCAACGGCCGGACGACGGGGTGGGTGTGGTCTGCGGGTGGGGAAGAAGAACAGGAGGTGTGGGGTCCAGCGTCAGTGAGAAAAGAAGAGGGAGGATGGGTCCACCGGTCATTGACTCTATGGGCTGTTTCGGCGGTGAGAAAAGTAACGCTTCGGGGAAGGGAGAGCTGGGCTAGGTGGGCTTCCTGGGCTTGATGGGCTGGCTTGTCTTTTCCTATTTTTTTCCTATCTCTGAATTCTTTTCTTTTTCTATTTTCCTGTTTTGAAAATCAAACAATTATTCACACATTCAAACAACACTAAACAAATTCAAACAATCAACAAACTTTTCATTTGAATCTGGTTCTGTTTGACATTATAATTCACATTCTAAAATATTATTTTAAATCTTTTTAGGTTCCATTTATTAATTAAATAAGTAGGCCATGGTTTATTAATTAAATAGAGTTTTTGTTGTTTATTAATAAAATCTTCATTTGAAATCCTAAGTATTTTCAAAATCAATTCAGTAGGTTTTATTTGTAAATAAAATTCATTTGTAAATCTTGTTCAAGACAAAATAATCTTTTATTTTAGGGTCCTTTAATAATTAAATAAAATAGACTTTCATTATTAAATCAACTAGGGTTTGTTTTATTGAGATATTTATTTTGAAAACTAAAATAAAGCCAAAACACTTTAGTAGGTTTTATTTGTGAATTATAAAATACTTGGAAAACCTATTTAAAACAATTTAATAAGTTTTAATGTTTTAATTAAAATGGTAAAACCTTTTATTTGAATAAAATTTGATATTAATTCCTTATTATTTTATTTTAAATAAACCTTTGTTATTTTTATTCAAAACTAAATGTTTTAATTCCCAATGTTTGGTCAAGGTTTAATTTGGCTTTATTAAATAATCTTTATTTATAAATCCATCTTTTCTTTTGAATACCAAATCTTTTATTAAGTGATCCAAAATAGTATTTTAAATATTTTTATTTTCCTTTAATAAATGTTTATCTTTATGAATCCTTTGAGGATTTTATTTAATTCAAATGAGTTTGAAGTTCCAATTGAATTCAAAAAGTTTCTTCTGGCCCTGAGAATCAAACAAAGTTTTATTTTATCCATTTATTTTCACATTACAAGATTTGGAAAATCTTGGGATGTGACAATAGAAAACAAAAATTTTCCTACGATGTGAACTATATACCAAGATCTATCTACTAGATACAAAAAACGGGCGGATGTATATCCGTAGAGAACATACCCTTGAAGACCGACAAAGCTTAACGAGTTCAACTCGTGGTTGATGTAGACGATCTCTTGCCGATCTCAAGATCGAGAGGAAGTCCTAGCGCCGCAAATCAGCAGCGCATCCGTGCTCGCACACACGTTCGAGGCACTGAGCAACCTCCGCCTCCTCGCTCTAGCGATGCAGCGGAAGCACAACTCTTTCTTGCCGAATAGCCACCGGGAACATGTATCTCGCTAGTCCGAGACCATGGGGGGTAAATTCTAGAGCGGGAGAGAGATCCTTCACGAGGAGGTGTGAGAGACAAGTGAGGAGGGGGGCTCCTTTTATAGGAGGAGGGGGTGCACCCAAGGGGGTGGCCGCCGGCCATGGGGGCTGCCCCTCCCCTCCTTCATGTAGGGTTTCGTAGCATGGAAAACAAAATTTTTCTATCGCATACAAACAAACAAGCCAAGATCTATCTACTAGATTGTAGCAACGAGTCGATGGAATAACTTACCCTCGAAGATTCCAAAGTGTTTAACGAGAGCGGATTCTCGTGGGTGATGTAGTCGTACTCCTCCTGATCTCAAGATCGCGTAGACGATCCTTCCGGTGCTGCGTTCAAGCGCTCCCTTGATCGGTCACATGCGTTCGGTGCGACGAAGACCTTCCTCTCCTTGTTCCAAGCAGGCGGAGGTTGTAGCACTCTCCTCGCGATTCCCGGCAACTGGCGTGTACCTAAGTAGAGGGGAAATCTCGCAGGGCTTCGCCTTAAGCCGGAGCGAGTATGGTGGAGTATGAGAGAGCTCCTCGGTGTTCTAGGGTTTAGACACACCAAGGAGGGGATGCTAGAGCCGGCGGCTAGGGTTCCGGGGACCCCAAGTCGGCGGCTAGGGCAAAACCCTAAGGGGCGGCGGCTATGGTGGGCTGCAGCTTCTAGGGTTTGAGGTGAGGAACTTGTGTGCTCTAGGAGGGAGCCCTGCCCCTCCTTATATAGGTGGAGGGGCCGGCGGCCAAGGGGAGGGAGGGGAGTCCCTACCCAACTCGGCTTGTAGGGTTGTTACGGTTGGAGGAGGAACTCCCCAACTCGGATTCCCCCCTCCTCCTCTTTTCCACTTTCCAATTTTAGCTATTTGACTTTTCAATTTAGCTATTTGACTTTTCAAACTAGGATTCAATTTAATCCTTTATTTGGAACAACGAGGACACTTAGTACATGATGCAATCATACCAACTTGATACAACACATTCATGTACCCTTCCCCTCCGGAGTGCCGGACATTCCGTAACATTCTAGAACATTCCCGATGAAAACACCGGAATCATTCCCCAACTCCGAAACGGGACTTTCCTTATATGAATCTTAATCTTCGGACCATTCCGGATCACCTCGTGATATCCTGGATCCCATCCGAGACTCCGAACAACATTTGGTCTCTTTCTCATCATACCATAAATACTCAAACAACGTCGAATCCTTAAGTGTGTCTCCCTACGGTTCGTGAATTATGCGGACATGATCGAGACACTTCTCCGAACAATAACCAATAGAGGAATCTAGAAATTCATATGGCTCCCACATATTTCTACGATTACTTTGCGATCGAATGAAACACTTACATACGATACCAATTTCCCTTTGTCTCACGATAGTTTACTTATCCGAGGTTATGATCGTCGGTATCTCTGCATACCTAGTTCAACCTCGTTACCGATAAGTACTCTTTTCTCGTTCCCGTGATATGTGATCCCTTGTGATCCAGTCACATGCTTGCAAGCTAATTGGATGACATTCCACCGAGAGGGCCCAGAGTATATCTATCCATCATATGGATGGACAAATCCCACTCTTGATCCATGTGTCTCAACCAATACTTTCCGAACACTTAATGCCACCTTTATAGCCACCCAGTTACGGTGTGGTGTTTGATGTCATCAAAGCATCCATCCGGTAAAGGTGATATGCATGATCTCATGGTCGAAGGAATTAGGTTACTATGTATCAGAAAGCATATAGAAATTGAACTATTGAAATGACTTGATCTTTATGCTACGCTTATCTATAGGAGTATGTCCATCATATCATTCTCCTAACGATATGATCTTGTTGTTGATAACATCTCAATGTTCATGATCGGGAAACCACAATCATTTATCAACCAACAAGCTAGTGATGTATAGAGGCTATACTAGGGACTTCAAATTAAGTTTACAAATCACACAAGTATCAATGTTTCCTTGTTAATACTATTATAGCATGAATGTAAACATTTATCATAAACACAAAGATATAATAATAACTACATTTATTATTGCCTCTAGGAATATCTCCAGTCTCCCACTTGCACTAGAGTCATCTAATCTAGATTACATGGTAATATACCGAACACCCATGGCAGTTTGGTGCTGGTCATGTTTTGCCCTCGGGAGAGGTTTAGTCAACGGATCCGCCACATTCAGATCTGTGTGTACTTTGCAAATCTTTATATCCCCATCCTGGATATGTTCTCGAATAGCGTGAAAACGTAGCTTGATGTGCTTCAGCTTCTTGTGTGACCTTGGTTCTTGCGCATTGGCTATGGCGCCCATGTTATCACAATAGATAGACATTGGTTCCAGCGCACTAGGAACCACACCCAGCTCTGTAATGAACTCTTTCATCCATATCGCTTCTTGTGAAGCCTCTGAAGCAGCCATGTATTCCGATTCAGTTGAAGATCTCGCCACAACGCTTTGCTTTGCACTCCTCCAGCTAACTGCTGCACCATTCTGTAGGGGTCCCAACCTGATAAGGTAGAGTCCTCCTGTGTTTTATAATGCTAGTCCCTGGATCAATAGCTAGCATCCACAGTTAAGATATAATATCAAGATACAAGGGTCATATTATAAAATTATAACCAGGAATAACATAATTTTATTACATCATACATAGCTCATTTGGCTATCACATTACATTGCAGCGGAAATAATTATAATCATGGGGTCCATCATCTTCAAAGTGCCACAGGCAGATGTTGGTTGTAGGCTTTGTAATCCTAGTTAATCAAACAATCTTCACTTAAAACAATCAACCTGCAACATTACAAGTTACAGCCACAAGGGTCAATACATTTGAATTGTATTGGCAAGTTTCACTTTTATATATATTAAGTGGATCCTATCAGTATATGCATATTTGGCTAAGCAGAGGTTAAGGTTTATTTGCATAAAGCAATATTTTATCCTATCTTTTCAAAAAGGGTTTTAAGTCCTTTGTTTAAATTCTTTTCCAAGTTCCTTGAACTCCTTGGTAGACACTCAAGTGTTCAAGTTCTTGTCAAAAATCCCTTGAGCTACTTGGTAACCCCAAGTGCAACAAGTTTTATCAAAACTTCATGAGTTCCTTGGTACCCCAAGTACATCATACTCTTGTGCACCTTGGTAACCCCAAGTGCAACAAGCTTTATCAAATATCTTTGAATTCCTTTGTACCCCAAGTGCATCAAGTTTTTATATTTGAAGTTGGAATGTCGAGATCTCCCATAGATTCAAACTTTAGTTGCTCAGTAATGTCTATAACCGGGGACACGGCTAAGTACTTAGATTTTATTAACTTCTGCAGAAGGAGTACACTTTACCCACATGACACAATCCCATCTTGTTGCCACCAGTGGCCTACTGGATTAGTGCTCACCAAGATGGAATCTTGCAGATCGAGAATGTGACGAAGTCTTTCAAGAGGTCCTTCCATACATCATTGCTAGCTTGTCTTCAGCCCCATGAAGCATTCCAGATCCCCATGTCCGTAACTAAAGACAATGTATGGATCTTCCTAATGTAGTTGACTAAGCCAGAGCCATAATAGCATGTGGTTGTACACGAAAGCCACAATTGGAGAAACATGTTCAATCTCTAAGTTTCCTAGGTGGTTTTCATTTGGAGCACAACACTAAGTGATTGCCATAGACATGGTTCCCTTTTGTTGCCACCTTCTCCAAAACATAAAGTGTCCACCACCTAGGTGGTTCATTGAGTCCTTGTTTTATTATGTAAAACACAAGTCCTTTTCTCATCCTTTGTAAAATCTCAACATGTATCTCTTTTCAAAACATAGCATGGCTAAGCATGTACAACTTCAATATTTTTACTAAGGAGTGTATAGGGAATCCTATTAGGATTTAGCATAGCATAAGTATAAAACATTTTCATGCATGTTTACAAAATCCACTAAGTGTAATGAAAATAGTAGGACTTTAGATGATAGTGTCACTTGCCTTTTTGTTAGGGAATGATAGTCACTCCTTGATCTTGCTAGTCTCACACTTTGCTAATTTCACTACAATCAAACAAGCATAGTATCAAGTAGTATTCCATCATTCAAACAATAATTCACATACACAAAGCAATGGTTCCTAAGTCTTATAGAAAGAGGGTTCTATTGCAAGGTTGGTCTCTACTAGGTTTATAAACTTTGTAAGGTCCACATTGGTCATTTACCAAAATGGCAAAGTTATTAGTTAGAGGTTTTGCCCAAAGTCTATTTAAAAATCCATTCAACATTTCATGTGGTGAAAATTATTCTTTTAAAGTAAGACTTTATGTTTTTCACCAAGTAGGTTGCTCTTGGCAAAGTTTGGTGTTTTGGGTCAGTAAGTTTGGTCCATAACATTTTCCCAAAGTTTTCCTTACACAAACTTTTCCATAATAAAATTTAATGAGTTTATTTGGCTAGAAAAATGACTAAGTTAACTAATTCAACTTAAATTTCACAAAAATCATTTTTAACACTATGGGTTGGTTCCTAGGGTCAGTAAGGTCACACAAATCCATTTTGCTAAAGATTTAATCCTAAAATCAGTTTTAAACAATTTTTATACTCTATACAAGTACACAAATGTTTCTGTAATTTCAAACAAGATAACAGATACTATTTTCAAAACTAAGGCCATGGTTGGCTAGGGTTTGTTCTCCTGATTTTATTGATATAAAATTTGTCAAATTTGGACGTGTGAATCAAAAGTTATAAGGATTTGAAAATCACAACTAAATCAGATTTCAAATCTGTTTTAAACAGAACAGGGGACACGCGGCGTGTTCTTACTGGTCGATACCGGTTCGGCCGGATCGGCTACTGAGGTGCGTTGGATTTAACTGAAGATGTGCGGCGCAGATCGACGCATACCCCTTTGGTAAGTGAATCTATCGTGACGCTGCGATCTAGATCGGACGGTGCTAGCGTGTTCGACCATAGTCGGCGGCGCGACGGCTGCCGGCGGCGACTACATTTCACGGCGGCGGCGATACAGAAGCGAAGCGAGGGGAGTGCTTACCGGTCGCAATGCAACGCGATGCTCAACTTGGGACTGGTCGTCGAGGGCGACGGTCGGGCGTAATTCCTCACCGGAGTTGGTTCGGCGGCGACGGCGCTCGAGGTCGAAGACGGCTCTGTGGTTCACGAGAAGACAAACGGACGGTTGGGTTAGCTGCGTAGGACCATGGCAAAGATGTGTGCGTGATCTAGAGGGTACGGGATGGTCGGAATTAACCTGGGGCGTCGTCGGAGTAGTTGCATACGCGGCGGCGTTGGTAATGGCCGACGTCTTGGGCGCTGCGGTCGGCGGAGGGCATGGACGCAACGCCAGAGGATGGGCGTGTGTGTGCTTGGTCGAGGAAGCAAGGGAAAGCGGTGTGGCGGAATTGAGGGCGGAGCTCGTCGGATCTGGCGGTGGTGCAGAGAATGGAGGCGGCCTAGGGCGGAATGGGCGGTGTCTGGGAAAATGACGGAGGAGAGGGAGGCGGTTAAATGGGCGTGGCCGCGGCAACATGAGGGGAAGAGGCGTGGTTCGGGTGGGGAAGGAGGCTGCGTGGGGTCTACCTGGCAAAGGAAGAAAAAAGAAGAAGAGGGTCCACGGTCGATTCTTTGGTGGGTGAGATTCTAAGTGGAAAAGAAAACGGTTCGAGCGTGGGAATGGTGGGCTAGTGATGGGCTTCGTGGGCTGCTGGGTTGGGTCGGTTTTCTTTTATTTATTTTTCGGTCAGCTTTGCTTTATTCTTTTCTATTTTATTTTCTGATTTTGATTATTCAAACACATGATTCAAACAACCAATTAAATTCAAACCAACATCACACTTCACAACTTTTGAACTTGATTCTGTTCAGTAACAAATACCAAAATTCTAAAATAAAGTAAAATAATATTTTAATTCATTTTAGGATCCATTCATTAATTAAATAAAATGTAAAAATAGGGTTTGATTTATTTGATAAAATCACCATTTTTAAATCCAAATATTTTCAGAACAAATCAGTAGGTTTTATTTGGAAATAAAGTATATTTGGGAAACTTGTTTAAAACAAAATATCCTTTTGTTTTAGGGTCCATTAATGATTTAAATAACATAGACTTTCTTTATTAATTCAAATAGGATTTAGTTTATTTGAGATATTTATTTTGAACCTAAATTAAAGTCAAAACACTTTAATAGGTTTTATTAGAGAATATAATATACTTGGAAACCTATTTTAAAACAATTTAATAAATTTTGATGTTTTTAATTAAACGGGTAAAACCTTTTATTTGAATAAATTTTTGATATTGATTCCTTATTATTTTATTTCAAATAAATCTTTGTTTATTTTTATTCAAAAACTAAATGTTTTAATTTCCAAGGCTTGGTCAAAGTTTAATTTTGCTTTATTAAATAATCTTTATTTGCAAAACTTCTATTTCTTTTGAAAACAAATCTTTTCATTTAAGAGTTTCAAATTAGTATTTTAATTCTTTTTATTTTCTTTTATTAAAAGTTTATCATCTTAAATCCCTTTTTGTTTTATTTAATTCAAATGGGTTTGAGGTTCCAATTGAATTCAAAAAGTTTCTTCTAGCTCTGAAATTTAAACAAAGTTTTATTTTATTCGTTTATTTTCACATTACAAGATTTGGAAAATCTTGGGATGTGACAGGCTACCACCCTTAAAATAAATCTCGTCCCGAGATTTGGGGAGGCTATGGTTACAAGCAAGTTCAAAACAACTAGGGTAATACTACCCTTAAAATTTTTCAAACAAAAATTACATATTGGCCTTCTTGGGTCCTGGAATTTCTCTATGTTAAACCTTTGCTTTATTCCTATGCTTGACTCATGGACCAAGATTGAGCTTCTCCATAGGCTTGTTCAACTTGTTCTTCATCCTTTCTGGACAGTTGCTTGCATAGTGTCCGGATTCTTCTTGATTGAAGCAATGAATGTCATTGAGTTCTTTACGTGGCTCTTGTGGGCAAGTTGCTACAAAGTGACCTGGTTCATTACAGTTGTTACACCACACTTGGTCAATTCCTTTATTCTTTATGTTCTCTGGGCATCCACTGGAGTAGTGTCCCATTTCCTTACATTTACGACATTGTACAAGGCTCATGTCTTGCTTGGGCTTCTTGATTTTCCTTGATCCTTTGAATTGGGTTGTCTTGCTTGGAGGTAGTAGTGGTCCTTTTCCTTTGGTAGACTTGGATCCTTCTTGTTTCCTTTGTTCTACCATGGCATAGATGGGACATAGGCCAGGAGTATGATCTCTTCCTTCACAAAGGTAGCAAGTAGCTTGGGAGGTAGGGCATTCTCCAACAGGATGGTCTTCATCACAATTAGGGCATTGTCCTTCATGCTCCTTGGAAGTATGATCCTTGTCTCCACAAATAATGCAAGCTGGGGCTCCATCTAGAACAACATTCTTGTCATCCTTGTTATCATACACACTTCCATGCTAATCATTTGATTAGTCACCTTAAGCATCAATTGGGATTGTTCCTCCAAAAACCTTTGCAGTGCTGGATCTTTATCACTATTGTTGGCTAGGAACTGGGCTGTCAGTTGGTTCAACTGATGTTGGGTTGCTATGAGCTCTCTCATGCTGTCAGCTTGGTTGGTATTGGTGTCATCAACCTTGATGTTGGAGTCCTTTGGAGTGGTCATCTGTTTGGGTTGAAGGAAGATTAGAATGGCAAGATATTTTTAAGGAAATATTTCTAATCACACACATCACAATTCACACAAGTAATGCGCATGCAATCACAAAACAAATTTTTCCACTCAAACAACAAAGTTCAAGCACTTTTTAGGCAACAAAATATTTTTGCTACACCACATAAGTTGGGGTGTTCTGACTTAGCTAAAATATGGTGGTCTATCTATATGGTTCACTTGTGATCTTTCCTTCCTTCATGACTCTTCTTACTTGAGATCATGGTTTCCTTGAGAAAACTCTTGGTCACAATACTTCAAAGTTTGTTGATGGTTCCTTCTTATTTTGTATTCCCTCAGTCTCTAAATCTTGAGTAAGATTTTCCTTGTTTCACTTGTTGTCCTTAGTGATCTCTAAGTTGGAAGTCCTTGGTGGAGAGGCTGAAGATGTTGAAGTCATTAGAGTTGAAGAAGTTGAAGTAGTCCTTTGCACATGGTGTAATCTTGGGCCATGGTGTAGGCTTTTCCATCAAGTTGAAGTAGAAGAGATGTAGAGTTGAAACCAAAATGGTTGAGAAAAGAGTTTACAAGTTTGCTTTGTAAATAAGTTTTGGATCAAAATATAATTCCTATTTTCTAAGGGTTTTGTCCAATCCTAGGTTTATGATTCCTACAGGCAACACAATGCTCTGATACCATCTGTAGGGGTCCCAACCTGATAAGGTAGAGTCCTCCTGTGTTTTATAATGCTAGTCCCTGGATCAATAGCTAGCATCCACAGTTAAGATATAATATCAAAATACAAGGGTCATATTATAACATTATAACCAGGAATAACATAATTTTATTACATCATACATAGCTCATTTGGCTATAACATTACATTGCAGCGGAAATAAATATAATCATGGGGTCCATCATCTTCAAAGTGCCACAGGCAGATGTTGGTTGTAGGCTTTGTAATCCTAGTTAATCAAACAATCTTCACTTAAAACAATCAACCTGCAACATTACAAGTTACAGCCACAAGGGTCAATACATTTGAATTGTATTAGCAAGTTTCACTTTTATATATATTAAGTGGATCCTATCAGTATATGCATATTTGGCTAAGCAGAGGTTAAGGTTTATTTGCATAAAACAATATTTTATCCTATCTTTTCAAAAAGGGTTTTAAGTCCTTTGTTTAAATTCTTTTCCAAGTTCCTTGAACTCCTTGGTAGACACTCAAGTGTTCAAGTTCTTGTCAAAAATCCCTTGAGCTACTTGGTAACCCCAAGTGCAACAAGTTTTATCAAAACTTCATGAGTTCCTTGGTACCCCAAGTACATCATACTCTTGTGCACCTTGGTAACCCCAAGTGCAACAAGCTTTATCAAATATCTTTGAATTCCTTGGTACCCCAAGTGCATCAAGTTTTTATATTAGAAGTTGGAATGTCGAGATCTCCCATAGATTCAAACTTTAGTTGCTCAGTAATGTCCATAACCGGGGATACGGCTAAGTACTTAGATTTTATTAACTTCTGCAGAAGGAGTACACTTTACCCACATGACACAATCCCATCTTGTTGCCACCAGTGGCCTACTGGATTAGTGCTCACCAAGATGGAGATCTTGGCAGACGAGAATGTGACGAAGTCTTTCCAAGAGGTCCTTCCATACATCATTGCTAGCTTGTCTTCAGCCCCATGAAGCATTCAGATCCCCATGTCCAGTAACTAAAGACAATGTATGGATCTTCCTAATGTAGTTGACTAAGCCAGAGCCATAATAGCATGTGGTTGTACACGAAAGCCACAATTGGAGAAACATGTTCAATCTCTAAGTTTCCTAGGTGGTTTTCATTTGGAGCACAACACTAAGTGATTGCCATAGACATGGTTCCCTTTTGTTGCCACCTTCTCCAAAACATAAAGTGTCCACCACCTAGGTGGTTCATTGAGTCCTTGTTTTATTATGTAAAACACAAGTCCTTTTCTCATCCTTTGTAAAATCTCAACATGTATCTCTTTTCAAAACATAGCATGGCTAAGCATGTACAACTTCAATATTTTTACTAAGGAGTGTATAGGGAATCCTATTAGGATTAGCATAGCATAAGTATAAAACATTTTCATGCATGTTTACAAAATCCACTAAGTGTAATGAAAATAGTAGGACTTTAGATGATAGTGTCACTTGCCTTTTTGTTAGGGAATGATAGTCACTCCTTGATCTTGCTAGTCTCACACTTTGCTAATTTCACTACAATCAAACAAGCATAGTATCAAGTAGTATTCCATCATTCAAACAATAATTCACATACACAAAGCAATGGTCCCTAAGTCTTGTAGAAAGAGGGTTCTATTGCAAGGTTGGTCTCTACTAGGTTTATAAACTTTGTAAGGTCCACATTGGTCATTTACCAAAATGGCAAAGTTATTAGTTAGAGGTTTTGCCCAAAGTCTATTTAAAAATCCATTCAACATTTTATGTGGTGAAAATTATTCTTTTAAAGTAAGACTTTATGTTTTTCACCAAGTAGGTTGCTCTTGGCAAAGTTTGGTGTTTTGGGTCAGTAAGTTTGGTCCATAACATTTTCCCAAAGTTTTCCTTACACAAACTTTTCCATAATAAAATTTAATGAGTTTATTTGGCTAGAAAAATGACTAAGTTAACTAATTCAACTTAAATTTCACAAAAATCATTTTTAACACTATGGGTTGGTTCCTAGGGTCATTAAGGTCACACAAATCCATTTTGCTAAAGATTTAATCCTAAAATCAGTTTTAAACAATTTTTATACTTTATACAAGTACACAAATGTTTCTGTAATTTCGAACAAGCTAACAGATACTATTTTCAAAACTAAGGCCATGGTTGGCTAGGGTTTGTTCTCCTGATTTTATTGATATAAAATTTGTCAAATTTGGACGTGTGAATCAAAAGTTATAAGGATTTGAAAATCACAACTAAATCAGATTTAAACAGAACAGGGGACACGCGGCGTGTTCTTACTGGTCGATACCGGTTCGGCCGGATCGGCTACTGAGGTGCGTTGGATTTAACTGAAGATGTGCGGCGCAGATCGACGCATACCCCTTTGGTAAGTGAATCTATCGTGACGCTGCGATCTAGATCGGACGGTGCTAGCGTGTTCGACCATAGTCGGGCGGCGCTGCGACGGCTGCTGGCGGCGGCGATTGCTACACTGGCGGCCGGCGATACAGAAGCGGCAGAGGGAGTGTGCTTACCAGGCTCGCAACGCTGATGCTCAACGTGGGACTGCCGAGGTCGGGGCGGTCGGCGTAATTCCTCACCGGAGTTGGTTCTGGCGACGGACGCGCTCAGTCGAGGTCGAAGACGGCTCTGTGGTTCACGAGAAGACAAACGGAGGGTTGGGTTAGCTGCGTAGGACCATGGCAAAGATGTGTGCGTGATCCAGAGGGTACGGGGTGGTCGGAATTAACCTGGGGCGTCGTCGGAGTAGTTGCATACGCGGCGGCGTTCAGGAGCTTGGTAACTGACGTGCTGGGGCGCCTGCGGTCGAGCGGAGGGCATGGACAGAAACGCCAGAGGATGGGGAGCGTGTGTGCTTGGTCGAGGAAGCAAGGGAAAGCAGTGTGTGGCCGGAATTGAGGGCGGAGCTCGTCGGATACGGCGGTGGTGCAGAGAGAATTGGAGGCAGCCTAGGGGCAGAATGGAGGCGGTGTCTGGGGAAAATGATGAGGAGAGAGGCGATTAAATGGGCGTGGCATGACGAGGAATTAACGCGTTAATTGATCGCGGAATCAAGGCCCGCAACGGCAGCGAGGGAAGAGGCGTGGTTGGGTGGGAAGAAGGAGCTGCGTGGGGTCTACTGGCGGTGGAAGAAAAGAAGAAGAGAGGGTCCACCGGTTCTTTGGGTGGGTGAGATTCTAAGTGGAAAAGAAAACGGTTCGAGCGTGGGAATGGTGGGCTAGTGATGGGCTTCGTGGGCTGCTGGGTTGGGTCGGTTTTCTTTTATTTTTTTTCTGTCAGCTTTGCTTTATTCTTTTCTATTTTATTTTCTGATTTTGATTATTCAAACACATGATTCAAACAACCAATTAAATTCAAACCAACATCACACTTCACAACTTTTGAACTTGATTACATTCGTAACAAATACCAAAATTCTAAAATAAAGTAAAATAATATTTTAATTCATTTTAGGATCCATTCATTAATTAAATAAAATGTAAAAATAGGGTTTGATTTATTTGATAAAATCACCATTTTTAAATCCAAATATTTTCAGAACAAATCAGTAGGTTTTATTTGGAAATAAAGTATATTTGGGAAACTTGTTTAAAACAAAATATCCTTTTGTTTTAGGGTCCATTAATGATTTAAATAACATAGACTTTCTTTATTAATTCAAATAGGATTTAGTTTATTTGAGATATTTAATTTGAACCTAAATTAAAGTCAAAACACTTTAATAGGTTTTATTAGAGAATATAATATACTTGGAAACCTATTTTAAAACAATTTAATAAATTTTGATGTTTTTAATTAAAGGGGTAAAACCTTTTATTTGAATAAATTTTTGATATTGATTCCTTATTATTTTATTTCAAATAAATCTTTGTTTATTTTTATTCAAAAACTAAATGTTTTAATTTCCAAGGCTTGGTCAAAGTTTAATTTGGCTTTATTAAATAATCTTTATTTGCAAAACTTCTATTTCTTTTGAAAACAAATCTTTTCATTTAAGAGTTTCAAATTAGTATTTTAATTCTTTTTATTTTCTTTTATTAAAAGTTTATCATCTTAAATCCCTTTTTGTTTTATTTAATTCAAATGGGTTTGAGGTTCCAATTGAATTCAAAAAGTTTCTTCTAGCTCTGAAATTTAAACAAAGTTTTATTTTATTCGTTTATTTTCACATTACAAGATTTGGAAAATCTTGGGATGTGACACATTCAAAATAAATACGTATCCAGATTGTGATTTAGAATCATCCGGATCGGTGTTCCAACTAGCATCGGTGTAACCATTAACAACGAGCTGTTCATCACCTCCATAAGAAAGAACCATATCCTTAGTTCTTCTCAAGTACTTAAGGATGTTTTTGACCACTGTCCAATGATCCACTCCTGGATCACTTTGATATCTGCTAGTTAAACTGACAGCATATGCAATATCGGGTCTAGTACATAGCATGGAATACATTAGAGATCCTATGGCTGAGGCATAGGGAGTATTACTCATCCTTTCTCTATCTTTTGCTGATGTCGGACTTTGAGTTTTACTCAAGGTCGTATTGGGCAACATGGGCAAGAACCCTTTCTTGCTATCTTCCATTCCAAACCTATTTAGAACTTTGTCCAAATATGTACTCTGTGACAATGATATTTGGCGTTTCGATCTATCTCTATAAATCTTTATGCCTAATATGTAAGCTGCTTCGCCAAGATCCTTCATTGAAAAACTATTATTCAAATATTCCTTGACACTATTAAGAAGGTCTACATCATTCCCAATCAACAATATGTCATCTACATATAGTATTAAGAATGCTACAGAGCTCCCACTCACTTTCTTGTAAATACAAGCTTCTCCATAAGTTTGTATAAAACCAAAACTTTTGATCACCTTATCAAAACGTTGATTCCAACTTCGGATGCTTGATCCATAGATGGACCGTTGAAGTTTGCATACCTTGTTAGCATCTTTAGGATCGACAAAACCTTTGGGTTGCATCATATACAACTCTTCATCAATGTCTCCATTGAGGAACGCCGCTTTGACATCCATCGCCATATCTCATAATCATAATATGCGCGATTGCTAACATAATCCTCACGGACTTTAAGCTTCTTGGTGAGAAAGTCTCATCGTATTCAACTCCTTGAATTTGTCGAACCCCTTTTGCGACAAGTCGAGCTTTATAGACAGTAACATTACCATCAGCATCTGTTTTCTTCTTGAAGATCCATTTGTTCTCGACAGCCTTCCGGCCATCTGGTAAGTCCACCAAGGTCCATACTTGGTTTTCGTACATGGATCCAATCTCGGATTTCATGGCTTCTTGCCATTTATTGGAATCTGGGCTCATCATCGCTTCCTCATATGTCTCAGGGTCATCGGTGTTGTCCACCAACATGACACTCATAATGGGATCATACCAATGGGTAGTGGAGTTCTCGTTGACCTCCGAGGCTCAGAGCAACTTCAACCAAGTTTCATGATCATCATCATTAGCTTCCTCTAATTGGTGCAGGCACCACAGAACTTCTTCCGGTGCTGCGCTACGCGCAATGTCGAGAGAAGGTTCCACAACCTCGTCGAGTTCTACTTTCCTTCCAGTCACTTCTTTCGAGAGAAATTCCTTCTCTAGAAAGGATCCATTCTTGGCAACGGAGATTTTGCCTTCGGATCTATGATAGAAGGTATACCCAATAGTTTCCTTCGGGTATCCTATGAAGACGCATTTTTCCGCTTTGGGTTCAAGCTTGTCCGGCTGTAACTTCTTTACATAGGCTTCACACCCCCAAACTTTAAGGAACGACAATCTGGGTTTCTTCCCAAACCATAATTCATACGGTGTCGTTTCAACGGATTTAGATGGTGCCCTATTTAAAGTGAATGCGGCTATTTCTAATGCATAACCCCAAAATGATAGCGGTAAATCTGTAAGTGACATCATAGAACGAACCATATCTAAGAGAGTTCGATTATGACGTTCGGACACACCATTACGCTGTGGTGTTCCCCGCGGTGTCAATTGTGAAAGTATTCCGCATTTCTTCAAATGCTCGCCAAACTCGTAACTTAGATATTCACCTCCACGATCAGAACGTAGAAATTTAATCTTCTTGTTATGTTGATTCTCTACCTCACTTTGAAACTCCTTAAACTTCTCGAAAGTCTCGGACTTATGTTTCATGAAATAGATATACCCATATCTACTCAAGTCATCCGTGAAGGTAAGAACATAACGATAACCACCGCGCGATGCTACACTCATTGGACCACATACATCGGTATGTATGATTTCCAATAAGTCTGTAGCTCGCTCCATCATACCAGAAAATGGAGTATTAGTCATTTTACCCATCAGACATGCTTCGCATCTTTCAAGTGATTCAAAATCAAGTGATTCGAGAAGTCCATTGGAATGGAGTTTCTTCATACGTTTCACTCCAATGTGACCAAGGACGATTGCCACATATAGGTCATTATCACTTGATTTCAAACGTTTAGCCTCAATGTTGTTGATATGTGTATTTCCACTATCGAGATTCAATAAGAATAGACCATCTATCAAAGGTGCATGTGCATAAAACATATTACTCATATAAATCGAACAACCATTATTCTCAGACTTAAACAAGTAACCGTCTCGCAATAAACAAGATCCCGATATAATGTTCATGCTCAAGGCAGGCACCAAATAACAATTATTTAAGTATAAAACTAATCCCGATGGTAGATGAAGGGGTAGCGTGCCGACCGCGATCACATCAACCTTTGATCCGTTTCCCACGTGCATCGTCACATGTCCGAGATTCGATCATCGGTATCTCCATACCTAGTTTGATCTCGTTACCGACATGCACTCTTTTCTCGTTCCTGTGATATAACATTCTAGTGATCAAATCACTTGCTTGCAAGCTAATCAATGTGATATCACCGAGAGGGCCCAGAGTATATCTATCCTTCATCGGGATGAACAAATTCCACTCTCGATCCATGATCCTCAACATACCACTTTATTAGTTATGAATCCATCTTTATAATCACCCTGTTACGGTGTGACGTTTGATGTTATCAAGAAACTCTTCCGGTGTTAGTGATTGACATGATCTCATGGTCTAAGGATTAGGATCACTTCGTAAGTTGTTATAGCAATATAAACTCAATGACTTTGATCGTAGTGCTATACTTTGGATGAATGTTCATCACACCATTACACTAATGTTGTGATCTCGTTATTAACAACATCCAATGTCCATGATTAGGAAACCTTGATCATCTTGTTAATCAACGAGCTAGTTTATGAGAGAGGCATAACTAGGAACTTTCTGTTTGTTTATTAAACACACATGTATTAACGTTTCCGTATTAATACAATTATAGCATGCAAAATAAACATCTATCATATACTTGCTATACACATAATAAACACTTTATTATTGCCTCTCAGGGCATATTCCCTTCAATTCACACATATGAAGGAGGAATCTAAATGGGATCTCCTAGACCGTATTCAAGAGAACACTGAAGCATGGGAGAATGACAAAGGAAGAAAGTCAGGTATAAACTATGATTATGAATGCATTAAATATTTTATGGGAACTGATGACTTACGTATATTAGTACTGAGTATGGTCTTGATTCTCAAATTATTGCCAACTGTTTTAAGGCATTTGCCTCTTATATTGAAATTCCCAAAAAGAAGTGGAATAAGTACCATGCACCTTATAAATATGTTGTTAATCGTGCTCCTTCTAGAAATACCTAAGTTTGTACTACTAATCACATTTTTCCTGAACCTTATGTTGAGAAAACACCTTTACCAGCTAAGGTAAAGGAGTATTATATGATAATTAGTGCGAATAACAAAGGTATAAAGAAAACTATGGAACCTGATGAGCAAATAGACAATGAACCAATGGTAGCTATTGTGAAAGACTCTGTCACTAGAAATATAGAGGATGAGCACTGTTAGACCCCTCCTTTGTAAAGGAAAGGATCCCTGTGATTGCAATGCTAGTCCCTGGATCAATGCTAGCATCCACAGTTTAAGATGAAGTACACAGATACAAAGGTCGTTTATTACATTCATTCCAGAGATAAAACATAGTCTTATACAACTCGGGGCCATAGGCCTAATACAAGAGTTTAAGGAATAAGTAAATAAACATAAGTCTTCATCTTCATGTGCCACAGGCAAGCATGTTGAGTGTAGACTCATGACTCCTACTCATCATCGGAGTAACCTGCAACATCACAAGTTACAGCCACAGAGGGTCAATACTTTGGAATAGTATTGGCAAGTGATACCTTAGTAAATTTTAAGTGGACTATATTACTATATGCATTTTGGCTAAGTGTAGCTTGGCTTGCTTTGCATGAAAATAGGTTTTTCCTATTAGTTGAAATCACTAAGTTTTTCTTTTATCAAAAACTTCCCAAGAAACCACCAATAGACATTGGGGTCCTTCAC
This sequence comes from Avena longiglumis, assembly GCA_030063025.1. Lineage (NCBI taxonomy): Eukaryota > Viridiplantae > Streptophyta > Magnoliopsida > Poales > Poaceae > Avena > Avena longiglumis. The sequence goes on from CP125974.1 coordinate 485,160,471, forward strand.
CCTTGTTCACCCACAAATTTTTACTTAGAAGTTGGAGTGATGAGATTCTTGTAGCTTCCATGTCTTGATGCTCAAGTTGTCCATTGCCTTGGACTAGGCTAAGTACTTAGGTTTTCCATCTGCAGAGGTTGTGCACTTTCCCCACCAGACTTGGTTTCCCAAGACAGGACCTTTCAGAAGCCTTTCCTTAGTCAAATGGGCGCGTTCCAACCTATCATCCCAACTACCACCAACTGTCCAAATGACTAAGTTCTAGCAACCTATATGATCAAGGCAGAGCCCATATTGCCAAGTGGTTGCACTGTAAGCTTTCTCAACACTTGGCCTCCAAATACCTTTGTGCCTGGGTGGCATACCACAAGTGAGATACACAACCCAAGTCCATGTCCTTGTGTAACCACTCAACATAACCCAATCCTTCCATTCCACCCAGGAGGTTCATTTGACTTAGTTGTTTTATTAGGAAAGCATAAGTCTCATGACTTAGAAATATTTTCATCATAGTAAGTATAGATTTTCACCAACCCTTGTTTGCTAAATAGCTAGGCTAAGCATGGTAGGATAACTTAACTTAGGAAAATTCCCTAGAAATTCTACAATTCTACACTACTTAGGATTTCCCAACTTAGCACTAGGCAAAAATAGCATGCAAGACTTAGCAAAATATCTAATGCTAGTACAAAGCATAGGATAGAAATATTCATGAAAATATCACTTGCCTTGGTAGTGGGGAGAGTAGCACTCTTCACAATCACAATCACTAGCAAAATCTACACAAAAATTATAGCATAGAATTACAAACAATTATATACAATCAAAAATAATATGAATGCATGCATGCAAGAACTTACTAAGTGGTGATTTTGAAAAATCTACCAAGCATGCACATGTTTACAGAAACTTAACAAGTCACAAGTTTGCCAACTACACTTATTTGGCACTAATACAATTTACCAAATCAAATCTATATTTAAAATAGCCTTAAATATGTTTCTGCAAATGAAGTCATTTTAACTATTACTATTTGTTAAACACATTGGATATTCAGAAAGGTCTTGTTTCACTGAATCCAACGGTATAAAGTTTGCAAAATTCCAACGTGGCAATCAAAAGTTACAAGCATTTGAAATTTGGATCAAAATCTGGTTTTAAAACTGTTTTTAGTTTTAACACTTGCCACGCGTCGTGTTGTGATTTGCGCGTACCGGTTCGCTCCGGATTGAGCTCTGTAGCCACAGGATCTAAATAGATCGTACGCTCCAGATCGCGTACCTCTTCGTCGTTTAATGAATCTATCCTAACGCTTGGATCAAGATCCAACGGTAGCGAAAGCGACCATGTCTGGCGGCGGCGTCAGCGGCGAGCGCTTCGGTCTGGCGGCGCTAGCGTTCCAGGTCGTCCGCGAGTGGGAGAAGGGCCATACCAGATTCGCAAGAGGATGCTGAAGCTCAAGGTAGCGTCGGTTTGCGAAGGGGCGTGCTGACACGGCGAGGATTGCTCGTCAGAGTTACGGGCGGCGTCGGGTGGTTGTTGTCGGAGTAGTTGCCGAGGTTCCACGTCGCCCTAACACAAGCCAAGGGATTTAGGAGATGCGCAAGAACGTGGCGAACAATCTTGTGTGCGTCAGAAGTGAAGGGGCGCACAGGACTTACAGATTTTGGTCGCCGGAGTCGAGGTGGTTGTCAGCTGCTTGCGGCGTCGAGCGGAAACGGCGACCTAAGGCAGTACAGGATGAACTGGTGGGGTCAGGAGGTGCGCAATGAGATTGCAAAGTGGATCGAACGAATCAGAGAGGAAGGGGCGCGCGGGTCTTACCGGAATCGTTCGCCGGAGCAAGCTCTGTCTGCGGCGGTGTTGTGTGAGTCGTGGGCAGCCTGGTGGCGTGAAGGCAGAATTGACAGGGGGAAAATGGTCGCTAGGAGGTGGGGATATTATAGTCGGAGCCTCGACAGGAAACGCTCGCGAATTAATGCCCAATTATTCCGCGGCATTACCGGCCATGACTGCCGCTGCGACGTGGTCGCAAGCGCGGTTTGGGGAAGACGATGACAGCGTGGGCAGGGCCCGCTCGTCAGCGATGTGCGCGAAGTGAGGGTGGGGTCTGTCTATCAGCGATAGGTTGCGTGCACTTGTGTGTGAGAAAATAAAAGGAAACTCCCGGGTGGGCTAGTTGGGCTCGATTCTCTGCTGGGCCAGATATCTGGCGCTCGGCCCTTTTCCTTTGTTTAATTCTTTTTCTTTTCTAATTCGATTTTCTGAATGGGTTTTTAAATGGTTTCAAAATCAATTTAAATTCAAATCCTCCTGAGGTTTTGTAGTGGTGACTTGGTCTCAGAAATGGGTCAAAACTCATGGCTACTTTGCAAGGGCTTGGTCATACTTGGATTTCAAACAAACAGAGACTTTTGCTTCTATTTTGCAAATGTTTTATTTCAAGTTGAAAAACTTTGGTCAAACTTTTATATTTAAACTTGACAACAATGGAGGCAAGCAAACAAGTTCATATCATTTGAAGTTTCAAAGGGTGATGGTTTTTTTTTTGAGTTAATTTGCTCACATGAAATCATAGCACAAGCTTCTGTTTCTGAAATGATTTTGAAAGAAACCCTAAATGATGATGGATGCAAGGATGATATGAATGAGCTATGAAACATGAATTTAGGGATGTTACAAGCACATTTTCTTCTCTGAAGACGCTTCTAACATTATCTCTCATCCTGGAAAAGCTAGAAAAGCTAGTGTCCCTGTGCTTTCTGTTAAAATTGGTGATCATTGCTACTATGGTTTATGTGATATTGGTGCTAGTTCTAGTGCTATTCCTTATGAGATTTACAGGGAAATTATGCATGAAATTGGTCCTTGTGAGCTTGAGGACATTGATGTGGTTATTCACCTTGCTAGTAAGGAAACCATTTTCCCTATTGGTATTGTAAGAGATGTGGAAGTTCTTTGCGGTAAGATTAAGTATCCTGCTGATTTTCTAGTTCTTAATTCAGCAACTAGTAAAACTTGTCCTATCGTTTTTGGTAGACCTTTCTTGAACACTTGTGGAGCTATTATGGATTGTAAAATGGAAAAAGTTTTAACTAAGTTTGATGGATATTCTTATGAGTTTAATTTCCAAATTTGCTAAAGCTCCTTGTGAAAATAGCTTTCCTAATGAAGATTTCAGGATGGAACAACTTGCTTCTATTGATCCAGTTTATGACCTTGGACCTCTTTTTGATGATCGTAAGTATGCTCATTTTGATGATAGAGTTGTTTCCTATGACAGTTATATTGTCAACTTTATTCAAAGTGCTACTGAAAGTTATTATGAGAGAGAGAAACATGGTTTTATGCATCTCAATAATGTTAAGTTTCCCTGTTTTATGTTGAAAGCTTTGAAGTTGCATTTGTTTTGTCTTCCTATGCTAGTGGATTTTTGTTTCAACAATTTGTTTTCTCATGATACTCCTTTGCATAGGAAGTGGGTTAGACTCAAATGTGTTGGATATTTGCTTCTTGATGCTCTCTTTCACTTCAAATATATATCTCCTATGTGAGCATCTTTGAAATTTTCATGCCTAACTTAAAGGAATTAAAGAAAAGTACTTCTTGGGAGATAACCCAATAGTTTTGTTGAGTCTTGGAAGTTATTACCTCAGTAAAAACTGCTCCTTATCCTTTTTGTTTCTGTTTTTGTGTCAAGATCAACTACTTTTGAGAAGTAGAGGAGTTGTGAAAAGTGGTTGTCCTGGGACAGATTTTTGTGCTACATTGAAAAAGTTCGTGAAGGCGCTCAGTACTTCGGATGGATATGTATTTTTCTAGGCTTGTTATCCAAGTTTTTATCCAACTTTCATTAGTTTTGCACTTTTTGATTTGAGAAACAGAAGGTTTTCGAAAAAAATCAATCTTTACCTGCTGGTCTGTTTTGACAGATTTCTGCCATCATTTGCATTTGCCTCTCATATTGATTCCCTTTCAGATTCTTTTGGGGTTTTGGAAAGGAGTTCCTATAGTAGCTTTTGTTTTGATGAATTTCTGTTGAAGTGTGTATCTAAAGGTTTATTGTTTTTGCATACACTAATGTTGCCATTGAGGTTTGTGTAATGCCTTGTGAGAAAAGGAATTTCCAGGAGAAGGAGAAAAGGAATCTCTAGAGTCCGTCTTTGAATAGGTAAAAGTGGTGAAAATTGAAGGTTCGTGAAAACCCTATATGTTTATATTTTTGATGTTTTTATTGCATACGGAAGGTTAAGAAACGAAATAGAGGAGGAAACGGAGGCCAGGGTGGCCACACCCACCCTAGGGACGGGCCCCCAGCTGGCCGCGCCTGGAGGGGGTGTGATCCCCCTGAGCTCCGTCTCCGCCTTGTTTTCGCACTAGTACCTTCCCTATGCATTGAAACTTAGTAATATATAACCCCCCCCAGATCCCCCGAGGTTCATATATCGTGTTCTCGTCGTGTTTTCGTTTCGATCTGTTTCTGTCAGGAAATCTTCTCAAGTTTAGAGCACCATGGTCTCCGCCAACGACAAAGGCAAGAATCCCGAGGAAGATGATCCTCAAAACCCCAAGGAGGAGGAGATCTTGGTTGGGGATGAAGAATACATGGAGGAGGACGAGCATCCGGACACCCGCGCTACCGTTCCAAGCATTGGAGTGGTGGCAAACCCTATCAAGCTTAGGAGGACAGCACGGATGTCTACGGGAGGGAAACCCCCGCGTCTTGTCTTTGCTCCAGGTCACCTCCTCCACGTACCAAGAACCCTTTCCATACTCTTATACATGAGCAACAATACCAACAGGTGCCGAAAGGGAACTTGCCCTTGGTTTGGGATCTGCCTCGCTCTAACCATGCAGGGAAGGAACACACTAAGAAGGAAGAGTGGGGAAAGAATAACAAGGACTGGGATTCTCGGCCCGATATGATCATGAACCGCATTTCGCAAAATTCGGAGTTGATTCGTACTCTGATCTTTGAGATTGAGGATTTGAGGAAACTGATTGAAGAGCTTATCAAGAGAACACCACCACAACCGAAGGAGTAATTCGTCAGCAGGTCTGGCATCCCTTTGGCTTGTTCCAAGCTTGGGGGAGTGCCGCGGTATCACATCATTATCTTTTATCTTTTACCTTTTTAGTAGATTCATATCTTTGGTAGAGAAGTTATCTTATAGGTTGGTTTGCATTGTGGAAGTATCTCTCCTTTAGTTGGTTATCTATGTATTCCTTGGTGTGAGTGCCTTTATGGAATATTAATGAGAAGTCTCATCTTTTACTTTTTGCACTTCTTATTTTAGTTTTCAATCTCTATTATATGATTGATCTTGTTGATCACTATTGGCATCACTTTGGGAGCATCAAGTAGATCTAAATTGGTTTTGGCAAACTGAGTTCTGGTCAGTAGCAACACTTTTTGAGGCTTGAAAGGAAAAGAGAAAAAAGCTTACAGGTATTTTGTATCATTTATTTTCTTTCTTGGTTGGCTCATAAGATTAGTATTCTTTATTTAAGATCTTTTATGTCTTCAAGGAAGATTGCATGTTATGCTTTATCACTTGTATGCTTGCTTGTTTCCTTCAACTCTTTTGCTTGCTACCCAGCTTTGCTAGCCAAAAACATGTTTTGAGAAGGCATACTTCTCATGCATCCAATACCTTTGAACCAAAACTTGTGCCATTTGTGTCCACCATATCTACCTATTAGCATTATTGCTATTGCAAGCAAATTCTCAAGCTTCATCTATCTTTCAAATTAAAAATTATTTTGTCATGTGAAAACTAGTTAGTAAAGCTCTCACGAACTTGATGGCACAACTTATTTTCTTTCCCCTAATAAACTTTAACTATTGTGTCATCAAAGTTGTATGTGCTTGCATCTATACGCTGGGATTAGCAGAACTGTGTTGTCATGGGGAACGCTTTCAACACCTGTAAATACATACCCAGTTGATATCATGCTCTTTTGTTTGCGGATGTCATTGGTGTGAAATAAAAGGGGAGCTTGTAAGTCCATGGAGTTATGTATGTGTGTTAGAGAAATGCCTGGGCCGCTAGCCTAAGCCATGCCTAATCATGGTGGAAACTTGAAGCATCACCATAGTGAGCAATATATGAAGCTTTCCTCTTATATAAAAAATAAGAGACATATGGAAAAGAGGAAAGAGAGAAAAAAGCGTCATTTTCCCATGGCAAATAAGAGATTGTTGAGATGCTCACTATCTGCTTGCCTTGTCATTTTGATTATGGGATAGCTCTTGTATCATGGGCAAGGGATACCCCGTTGGCGGTTCTTTGTGATACACATGTACTTACAATGACAAGAACTTACCGATAACTAAATTGGAGTAGCATGAGGATCGGCCCTCGTAATCAAGGGACATGAGATTTCCAACTTATATTTCGTCAAGCATATACTCCATCTTTGTTCACTTTAACCTTAATCACCTCAAGATGCTTATGATAGGGTTAATGAGAGCTCAAAGCTAGTAAGTACCATAATCTTTTGGAAGCTCTTTATGAACTTGAAATCCTTGCTTCCCTCTATGAAGGGCCTTTCTTCTACTTCTAAGTTGAGTCAGTAAACCTACTTCCTCTCTATCTCTGTTGCGTACACCCAATGTTGTCGTGGGACGCTTCGTTGGAAACCCCAAGAGCAAGGTGTGAAGAGCACAACAAAAAAAGTTCTCTTAGTAGAGACCGAGGTTATCGAACCAGAAGAAGGAAGGAAACGTCACAGAGGTGTTGCAAGAAACACGTAGACCTGCACAACACAAATCAAGCCTTTGCCCCAACGAATCAGTGAGGTTGTCAAGCTCACCGGTTTGCTGTAACAAAGGATTAAACGTATGGTGTGGAAGGTAATGGTGGTTTGCAGCAAGTAAACAGTAACAGTGGAAGATGTATCAATGGTAAAGATTGGACCAGGGTCCATAGTTCACTAGAGGTGCTCTCCTTAGATAAACAACATGGCATGAAGGGTAAACAAATTACAGCAGGGCAATTGACAGGAACTGAGCAAGGCATAACAATGCAATACTAGTCAAAAATATCCTATGAGATTCGATTGGGCAATTCAAAAATATACATTGACCGCCATCCAACTACATCTATGACTAGAAGTCCACCTTCAGGTTATCATCCGAACCCCCTCCAGTATTAAGTTGCAAGCAACAGACAACTGCTTTAAGCAAATTGTGTAAGGTAAACAATCCACTTGTTCCATGAACAACAGACCGTTGTTTTCTCCCTAGTGGCAACAACACATCTACAACCGAAGAGATTTCTGTCACTTCCCTTGGAAACTAGAGGCATGAAACCACTATCGAGCATAAATACCCCCTCTTGGAATCACTAGCAACTACTTGGCCAAGATAGCTACTAACAACGGATAGCATGGAAGATCACAAACAACACAGACATGATAGAATCATAAAGACAAAACCATTAACCAAACTGACATAATAATCTCAATATCCATCGGATCCCCGCAAACACAACATGCATGATTACAAATAGATTAGATCTTGATCATGAACGGAGCTCACAATATCTATACATGAAAGCACAAGGAGGAGATACAACCATCTAGCTACTACATGGACCCATAGTCCAAGGTGGAACTACTTACGCATCATACCGGAGAGAAGGCCTCCGGGATGATCTCCCCTCTGGCAGGGTGCCGGGAAGAACTTTAGATCCCCCCAATCTAGGGACGACGGTGGCGGCGGCTATAGACGGTTTCGTGGAGTTTTTATCGTGTGCTTAGTGTTTCTGCATCAGGGGCTTTTTATAGGCGAAGAGGCGAGGCCAGGAGGCGACCAGGGGGGCCACACCCTGCCCAGGAGGGGGCCCAGCCCTGGCCGCGCCTAGGGGGGTTTGGCCACCCTGGTTCACGTCTCCGTCTCATCTTATGTATTTGTGTCCCCCACGGTAAAATATTGACTTTGGCTTTTATCCCGTCCAATTTCGAGAATATTGATTTTCTGCCTTTCTGGAACCAAAAACAGAAGAAAACAGGCAACTGGCAATGTGGCAACTTGTTAATAGGTTAGTTCCAGAAAAGATATAAAAACACCTCATAGTGTGGCCAAAGCAAAGCAAAGTAGATACTAAACAAGCATGGAGCATCAAAAATTATAGATACGTTTCCGACGTATCAAGCATCCCCAAGCTTAACTCCTGCTCGTCCTCGAGTAGGTAAGTGATAAAAAGAATAATTTTTGAGGTGACATGCACCATCAAAACCAAGATCAATCCATTTGCAAGCATTGAAAGCTGGGATCAAAGAACTCTAAACATGTGCATGAAAGATGGAGTTCTAACAATAGGACATAGTAACTATGCATGCAACATGAAAGGCTACAAACAAAGATCATGAATAACATGCATTGAAAAACGTTTGTTTGTTTCACATACAGAAAACATGTCATAGTGGCAACCAGCTTGTCCCTCATAGAGTAGCAAATAGATGCATATGACACCTTAAAAGTTCACAAGGGTGACTAGAAACAAGTAGCACAAGAACAAGTAATATCACAATATGCATCAATCAGTAAGTTTTGGGACACTGCACAAAGAATGACAACTATGCTCTCTTAAAGGTGCCTAAAGGTAGAAGGTGGAGACTCAAATAATGGTGGAAGAAAGGCCCTTCATAAGGGAATCAAGGATTTCAAGTTTCAAAAAGCGCTTCCAAAACTTATGGTACTTGTTAGCTTTGAGCCCTCATTGCCCCTATCATAAGCATCTTGAAGTGATTAAGGTTAAATTGAACAAACTATGGAGTATATGATTGACGAAGTATAAGTTGGCAATCTCATGTCCCTTGAATACGAGGGTCACACCTCATGCTAACCAACTTTAGTCACCTGTAAGTTCTTGTCATTGTAGAATTTGCATATCATAGAGAACCGCCGACAGGGTACCCCTTTCACATGGTATAGGAGCTATCCCATAACCAAAATGACAAGGCAAGCAGACAATGAGCATCCCAGTGATCTTTTTATTTACTATGTGCATAGCTTTTTATTGAGGATTCTTCATAGATAGCATACTATGGTGATTCTACAAGTTTCCACCATGATTAGGCATGGCTTAGGCTAGAGGCCCAGGCGTTTCTCTAACACAAAATACAAACTCCATGGACTTACAAGTTCCCTCTTTATTTCACACCGGTGACATCCATAGACAAAAGAGCATGATATCAACTGAGTACAAAGTACAAGTGCAATGTTGAAAACGTTCCCCGTGACAGCACAGTTCTGCTAATTCCAATGTATAAGTGCAAGCATATACAACATAGATGATACAATGGTTCAAGTTTATTAGGGGCAAAGAAATATAAAGTTTGCCATCAAGTTTGTGAGGGCTTTAATCACTAAGTTTAAACATAACAAAGAGACTTTTTAACTGGAATATAGCTGAAAACAAGAATATACTTGGAATGGTGTAACTCACCATGCATAGGAATTTATAGTGGACACTTTGGAATAACTTGGTTTCTTGGGAGTTGGAAGCATGAGTAGAGCCTACTCATACAAGTGGAGGCTAGCAAAAGACTGGGAGCAACCAACTAAGAGGGCATAATGGTCATAATCATGCAGAGCAACAAAGCATTACTAATCAAAACATAGAGTGGTACTACAAGTCAAGTACTAAATGATCATAGAGGCTATGGTGACTTGTCATAGTCATAACATGGTGTGACCATGTGCCAAGTCAACCCAAACAAAGCATCAAAAGGGAATACCACAATACTATGCTTTTGCATGCTAAAACAACGCATAATTTCTTCAAGGCAGACTAAGCAATCCCAATTGTTTGGAACAATACACGCTACAACAATAATCACTAAGCATAAGGTTAAAACAACACCTAGAAGTTCATGTTGAAGTCTAAGTCACAGTCAATGCAAGCTCCTCTTGCACTTTCAAGCAAGAACTTACTACTCCTTTCCAACACCAAGCAATTTATTTGCAAAACAACACAGCGAGAACAGGGGTCCAAACTACTTTATTCAAGCAAACTAAACAACCTAAGAAAACCAAACGAAAACTAAGACGCTCCAAGAACAACACAACTGTGCATGCAATAATAAAAACGAAGAGTCTAGACAGACCTGAGCTTTTTATTGATGAAGAAGGGGATGCCTTGGGCATCCCCAAGCTTTGACGCTTGTACCTCTTGGATATTTCTTGGGGTGACACCGGGGTGGCATTCCCAAGCTTGAGCTTTTGTTCATTGTTAATCTCATTATATCTTTCTCTCTCTACACCTGAAATTTTTCCTTCATACAAAACTTCACACAATCTTCATTAGCAACATTAGTGTATTCAAAAGATATTAGACCTCTGGCAAAGCTTTGAACAGAAAAAAATTCACTAAAAACACAAGCTACTGTAGTAACTCCTTCAAAAAACTCAATTCCCTAAAACAGAACTCAAAAAGGAATCAATAAGAAGCAAATGCAAATAATGGCAGAAATCTGTCAAAACATACCAGCAGGTAGAAACCTATTTTTTTGAACATTTTATGTTGCTCAAATCAAAAAGTGTTTAACTAACGTAAGTTAGCTAACATACTAGGGGATTTATTCGTAAATTTTCAGTTCAATCCGAGTTACATATACTCCTCATGATTTTGTTTGGTGGAGGACAAAAATCTGTTTCTTGACAGCAACTCCCCAAATCTTACTTCCCTCTCATTAGAGGTCATTCTTGGCACAAAAAGCAAACAAAAAGGATAAGGAGATGTCATTACTGAAGTAATAAATTCCAAGACTCAAGGAAACTCTTGGGTTATCTCCCAACAAGTACTTTTCTTTAACGCATTTCAGTTAGGCACAAGAAGCAAGAAGAATCAAGTGTTTTCAAATGAAGAAGCAACCTTCTTGTTCTTTCCTTTCTTACCTTTCTTCTTCTCTTTAGGAAAAATATGGTTGCTCACTGGAGGAGAAAAATGCATAATGCCTTTTTCCACATCTATTACTGCTCCAAGGTGTTTCAGTAGGGATCTTTCAAGTGTAATCTGTCCTTTGCCTACACATTCAATAACAAGATAATCAGTAGACACCATTTTTCCTGATATTTTTGTAAACACACCTTTAGCTATTCCAATGGGTAATAAAGTGGCATTATTAGTAAGAGAGATTTCTTCTCCTCCTTCAGAAAGCCCCCAAAGACACAAAGAATCATAAATATATTTAGGCATGAGACAAAATTCAGACATGATATCACAACGAGCATCAAAAAGTGTAGTACTATTTATAGAGACTTTGATTGTGGGAAACCACTTTGAAGGCTCAGAGTTTATGGGAACATAATCATGGTAAGCCCTAAGCATGTGATAGAAACTATTCATAGCAGCAATACTAGTCTCAAGTGTGTTTAACCTAGCAAAAATATTTGTGAAAGAGGAATCAGACTTGCCAGGTGTATTATAAATTGTAACCAACTTCCTTATGGCATCAAAAGCTTCATCCTCAGTACATTGAAAAATATCTTTCTCAGCCACAACATCCAAATCATATCTATAACGAAGAGCAATACCGTGGTAGAAACTATTGATAACCATGCTAAGACTCATCTTAGGCTCATTTTCACTCTGTAAAGTAGTGATTCTAGACCAAGCTTCTTTAAAACTCTCTTCACTTTTTTGCTTAAAAGTAAATATCTCTTCCAAAGGTGTAATAGAGATTTGCCCCAAACCAGACATGGTAGCAACTAGGGTAGGAACTATTTTTTGTGTTTTTGAATAAAGCAAGCAAACCAAACTAGATTTTTTTTTTGGGTTTTTTGAAAAGAGGCAAACAAAACCAAGCAAAAGAATCTAAGCAAACTAAAAACAAAGTAAAGAGAAAGGTAGTGAAGGACTCCCCTTGTGAAGACATCCTTAGCCTCCCCGGCAATGGCGCCAGAAAATCCTTGTTGCGTGCACCCAATGTTGTCGTGGGACGCTTCGTTGGAAACCCCAAGAGCAAGGTGTGAAGAGCACAACAGCAAGTTTTCCCTCAGTATAGACCGAGGTTATCGAACAAGAAGGAGGAAGGAAATGTCACCCATGTGTTGCAAGCAACGCGGGGACCTGCACAACACAAACTCAAGACTTTGCCCCAACGAATCAGTGAGGTTGTCAAGCTCACTGGTTTGTTGTAACAAAGGATTAAACGTATTGTGTGGAAGGTAATGGTGGTTTGCAAGTAAACAAGATAAATGGAAGATGTATCAATGGTAAAGATTGGACCGGGGTCCATATTTCACTAGAGGTGCTCTCCTTAGATAAACAACATGGCATGAAGGGTAAACAAATTACAGCAGGGCAACTGACAGGAAGGGAGCAAGGCATAATAGTGCAAAACTAGTTAGAAAGATCCTATGAGATTCGATTGGGCAATACAACAATATACGTAGACCGCCATCCAACTACATCTATGACTAGAAGTCCACCTTCAGGTTATCATCCGAACCACCTCCATATTAAGTTGCAAGCAACAGACAACTGCTTTAAGCAAAGTGTGTAAGGTAAACAATCCACTTGTTCCATGAACAAGAGACTGTTTTTTTCTCCCTAGTGGCAACAACACATCCACAACCGAAGAGATTTCTGTCACTTCCCTTGGAAACTATAGGCATGAACCCACTATCGAGCATAAATACCCCCTCTTGGAGTCACTAGAAACTACTTGGACAAGATAGCTACTAACAAGGGAGAGCATGGAATATCACAAACAACACAGACATGATAGAATCATAAAGACAAAACCATTAACCAAACTGACATAATAATCTCAATATCCATCGTATCCCCGCAAACACAACATGCATGATTACAAATAGATTAGATCTTGATCATGAACGGAGCTCACAAGATCTATACATGAAAGCACAAGGAGGAGATACAACCATCTAGCTACTACATGGACCCATAGTCCAAGGTGGAACTACTCACGTATCATACCAAAGATAAGGCCTCCGGGATGATCTCCCCTCTGGCAGGGTGCTGGAAAGAACTTCAGATCCCCCTGATCTATGGACGATGGTGGCGGCGGCTACAGACGGTTTTGTGGAGTTTTTATCGGGTACTTAGGGTTTCTGCGTCGGGGGCTTCTTATAGGCGAAGAGGCGAGGCCGGGAGGCTACCAGGGGGGCCACACCCTGCCTAGGCATGGGCCCACCCCTGGCCGCGCCTAGGGGGGCAGGGGTTGGCCGCCCTGGTTCGCGTCTCCGTCTCGTCTTCTGGATTCGTGTGCCCCACGGTAAAATATTGAATTTGGCTTTTATCCCATACAATTCCGAGAATATTGATTTTCTTCCTTTCTGGAACCAAAAATAGAAGAAAAAAGGCAACTGGCATTGTGGCAACTTATTAATAGGTTAGTTCTAGAAAATATATAAAAACACCTCAAAGTGTTGACAAAGCAAAGAAAAGTAGATACTAAACAAGCATGGAGCATCAAAAATTATAGATACTTTTTCGACGAATCAATCTGCAACAAGCATTTGAGTTGTTGTGTTTCAAGCATTCATATGATGATTTATTCAATCATGTTCTTTATCTTACTTGTTTGCACAAGAATCTTATCTATTGAGTATTACTTTGAAAGCCATCATTGTGAAAAACCTTTTTGTTTAAGCAAAGAGTTCTCCTGTTGTAAAACTTCTACAAAAGCTTTATTTGTGAAACTGTTTGCCAGCTGTTCTCTGACCAAAAACAAAGATTGCCAATTCCAATTGTGATTTATCTTTATGCATCTCTATTGTGACTCTTGTACTTGTTGCAAGCTAAGTTATATAACGGTGAGTTGCATTCTTCTATGAGTTGTGTAATGGTAAGTGTGATGCTTCTTGTCTGTATTCTTTTATCAACACTTCACTCCATAAACCTGTGGACATGTTTACTGAACTCAGTTTTCGCTTGGGGCAAGTGAAGGTCTACGCTTGGGGGGATTTGATACGTCCAATTTGTATCACCATTCTATATCATAATTTGCCTCTATTCATTAATATATGTATATTAAGAGGTGATACTTATGTCTTGTCACATCCCAAGATTTTCCAAATCTTGTAATGTAAAAAAATAAATGAATAAAATAAAACTTTGTTTCAATTTCAGAGCCAGAAGAAACTTTTTGAATTCAATTGGAACTTCAGACCCATTTGAATTAAAATAAACCTAAAGGGATTTAAAAAGATAAGCATTTAATAAAAGGAAAAATAAAAACATTTAGAAATACTATTTTGAAACAATTAAATGAAAATATTTGTTTTCAAATGAAGTGGAAGTTTATAAATGAATAATGTTTTATAAAGCCAAATTAAACCTTGGCCAAGCTTTGGAATTAGCACATTTTGTTTTGAATAAAAATAAACAAAGGATTATTTGAATAAATTAATAAGGACCTAATAACCAAATTTTATACAAATAAAAGGTTTTACCAATTTAATTGAAACATCAAAACTTGTTAAATTATTTAAAATAAGTTTTCCAAATATTCTTTATTTCCAAATAAAACCACTGATTTGTTTTTGAAAATATTTGGATTTTAAATGGAGACTCTATTAATTAAATCAAACTCTATTTTGTTAAATACCTAAAGAACCACTTTTATTTAATTAATAAATGGTCTTAAAAAGAATAAAAATTATTTTATTTCTGGAATTTGGTTTCTATTGATAAACAGAACCAAATTCATATTTGAAAAGCTTGATGGTTGTTTGAATCATTTTGAATGAGTTTGGATGATTGAAATTCAAAACAGAAATTCAAAATAGAAAAAGAAAAGGCATTCAGTATATAAAAAAAAGATGAAACAAAGCAGCCCAGTCGACAGGCCCAGCTCCAGCCCATCTAGCCCACCTCCTCTCCGAACGTTTTACCGCAATAGAAACCACGAGGCCGATAGGTGGACCCTCTCCTCTTTTTCTTTCACCGCCAGTGTAGACCCACGCAGCCTCCTTCTTCTTCCCCACACCCCTTCTCCCTCACCTCGCTGCCGCTTTCTTCCGTTGATAGCTCAATCAATCTGCGTTAATCCGCATTAAACCTCGCGACCACGCCTTTTAATCGCCTCCCTCCTCTGTCATTTTCCCTGCACTCCTCCCTTTGCCTCAGTGCCAATTCTCTTCTCTCTGCATCGCTGCTACTCCGACGACGTTTCCCGACCGAATCCGGCGAGCTCGAATCACCCCACTGCCCCTCGACCACCCGAGCGAAATCCCCATCTCCCTACGCATCTTCCAGAACCATCCCCATATCCGCGCATGCTCTAGAACGCTGATAGCAAGCACGACTGAGCACCACCGACGGCGCGTCTACTCCGGCGAGCCCTCCAGGTAACATCTGACCGCCCCCTTCAGTCTCGTTGATGCACACACGATCACCGACCCCGTACGCATCTGACGCAACTTCTATCTTACATTTCCGTGGCTTGTGTCGTCGCCTCCAATGAACAACAGAGAAGCCCGACGCGGATACGAACTCCGGCGAGAGATTCAAGCCAGCATAGTGCGCCCCTTCATCAAACAGTGGTAGGTTGAGCATCCCCGTGCCTTGGCGAATTCAGTGAGCCCCCTCTCCTCCTTCCTCGCGTCCTATTTCGCCGCCCGACCTCGACCTGTCGGCGTCATTCGACTATGGTCGAACACGCTTAGTACCGCTCGATCCAGATGAAGGCCACGATTAGATCACTTATCATCGAAGGGGTATGACCTCTGAGCCACTCGATCTGACTAGATCCAACGCCCCACAATAGTGATCCAACCGAAACGGTATGGACCAATAGAAAAACGACGCGTGGCCAGGTTTTAAACTAAAAAAAACAGAATTGAATCTGATTTAAATTGCAAACTTCAAACCCTTGTAACTTTCAAACCACACGTCCAAATTTGACAAATTTTATATCAATGAAATCAGGAGAACAAGCCCTAGCCAACCATGGCCTTAGTTTTGAAAATAGTATCTGTTAGCTTGTTTGAAATTACAAAAACATTTGTGTACTTGTTTAGAGAATAAAAATTGTTTAAAATTGATTTTTGGATCAAATCTTTTTGCAAAATGGACTTGTGTGACCTTACTGACCCTAGGAACCAACCCATAGTGTTAAAAATGATTTTTGTGAAATTTATGTTGAATTATTTAACTTAGTCATTTTCTAGCCAAATAAACTCATTAATTTTTATTAATGGAAAAGTTTTTGCAAGGAAAACCTTGGGAAAATGTTATGGACCAAACTTACTGACCCAAAACACCAAGCCTTACCAAAAGTAACCTACTTGGTGAAAAACATAAAGTCTTACTTTAAAAAGAATAATTTTCACCACATAAAATGTTGAATGGATTTTAAAATAAACTTTGGGCAAAACCTCTAACTAATGACTTTGCCATTTTTGGTAAATGACCAATGTGGACCTTACAAAGTTTATAAACCTAGTAGAGACCAACCTTGCAATAGAACCCTTTTTCTACAAGACTTAGGAACCATTGCTTTGCGTATGTGAAATATCGTTTGAATGTGGAATGCTATTTGATACTATGCTTGTTTGATTGTAGTGAAATTAGCAAGTGTGAGACTAGCAAGATCAAGGAGTGAATATCATTCCCTAACAAAAAGGCAAGTGACACTATCATCTAAAGTCCTACTATTTTTCTTATACATAGTGGATTTTGAAAACATGCATGAAAACAATTTTATACTTATGTTATGCTAATCCTAATAGGATACCCTATACACTCCTTAGTAAAAATATTGAAGTTGTACATGCTTAGCCATGCTATGTTTTGAGAAGAGATACATGTTGAGATTTTACAAAGGTTGAGAAAAGACTTGTGTTTTTATATAATAAAACAAGGACTCAATGAACCACCTAGGTGGTGGTCACTTTATGTTTTGGAGAAGGTGGCAACAAAAGGGAACCATGTCTATGGCAATCTCTTTGTGTTGTGCTCCAAATGAAAACCACCTAGGAAACTTAGAGATTGAACATGTTTCTCCAATTGTGGCTTTCGTGTACAACCACATGCTATTATGGCTCTGGCTTAGTCAACTACATTAGGGAGATCCATACATTGTCTTTAGTTACCGGACATGGGGATCTGGAATGCTTCATGGGGGCTGAAGACAAGCTAGCAATGATGTATGGGAGGACCTCTTGGAAAGACTTCCACATTCTCGATGCAAGACTCCATCTTGGTGAGCACTAATCCAGAGGCCACTGGTGGCAACAAGATGGGATTGTGTCATGTGGGTAAAGTGTACCTTCTGCAGAGTTAATAAAAATCTAAGTACTTAGCCGTGTCCCGGTTAAGGACAATCTTGAGCAACTAAAGTTTGAACTATGGGAGATCTCGACATTCTAATTTCTAATATAAAAACTTGATGCACTTGGGGGTACCAAGGAATTCAAAGAGATTTTGTTAAGCTTGTTGCACTTGGGGTTACCAAGGTGCACAAGAGCATGATGTACTTGGGGTTACCAAGGAACTCATGAGTTTTGATAAAACTTGTAGCACTTGGGGTTACCAAGGTGCTCAAGGATTTTTGACAAGTACTTGAACACTTGAGTGTCTACCAAGGAGTTCAAGGATCTTGGAAATGAGATTTGACAAAAGACCAAAACCATTTTGAAAGATAGAATAAATATTGCCCAATGCAAATAAGCCTTAAACTCTACTTAGCCAAATATGCATATAATGAAAGGACCCATACTTATTATACATAAAAGTGAAACTTGCCAATACAATTCAAATGTATTGACCCTTGTGGCTGTAACTTGTAATGTTGCAGGTTTGATTGTTTTAAATGAAGATTGTTTGATTGACTAGGATTACAAAGTCTACAACCAACATCTGCCTGTGGCACTATGAAGATGAAGGACCCCATGATTATAATTATTCCGCTGCAATGTAACGTAATAGCCAATGAGCTATGTCTGATGTAATAGAATTATGTTATTCCTGGTTATAAAGTTATAATATGACCTTTGTATCTTGATATTACATCTTAACTGTGGATGCTAGCTATTGATCCAGGGACTAGCATTGTAAAACACAGGAGGACTCTACCTTATCAGGTTGGGACCTCTACATGTCTTTTCATCTGTTTTTGCATGTTGGATGATTCTTGGAGGATGAACTGCCGGAGTCAGGATTCTGATGGAAAAAGAGGTGTTTTGATGCAATATTGCGAAGATCAGAAAAATACCAAAAAACTATGGAAAATCATATTTTCCCAGAAGACGAAGAATGCCAGAAGGGGAGGCGGAGATGGGCCATAGGGGGCCCATACCCCCCTAGGCGCGGGTCCCCCTAGGCCGCGCCTACAGGGGGTGTGGCCCACCTCTAGCTCCGTCCTCTCGCATATATCTTCTCCTAGAAACCCTAATACACGGGAAGCGACCACAGAAAGATTCCGCCGCCTCTGCGGGGCGGAAAACATCGAGAGAGAAAGAGATCTCCGGTAGACAGATGTCTGCCGGGGAAATTCCTTCCCGGAGAGGGGAGCTCATCACCATCAACACCATCATCAAGATAGACTTCATCGGGATCATCATCATCATCATCCACACCATCATCTCCACCAGCACCATCATCACTACTCCATCCCGCTGTAACAATTGTGTTGAATCTTGCATAGTTCTTAGGGGAAACTTTCCTTGTGTTGATTACTATTGTAGTTGATGCTTGTGAGTGGAACCATCGGATTATTGTTTATGTCCGGATTGTTATTCATCACCATATCATCTTTGATCTTGATCCATGTGATGTCTTGTGAGTAGTTCGTTTAGTTCTTGAGGACATGGGAGAAGTCATGTTGCTAGTAGTGGATTTGTGTTGAGATATTATTCAATGGTTTAGGATTTAAGTTGTGGTGCTATTCTTCTAGTGGTGTCATGTGAACGTCGACTACATGACACTTCACCATTTATGGGCCTTGGGAATGCATTGTGTATTTGGATACTAATTGTGGGGTTGCCGGAGTGACAGAAACCTAAACCTCCGTTAGGACACCATTGCACAAGGGAGTGTAGGATCTCAGAGTTTAAGGCTATGGTTAGGTTTATATCTTAATTAATTTCCTGTAGTTGCGGATGCTTGCTGTCACATCCCAAGATTTTCCAAATCTTGTAATGTGAAAAATAAATGAATTAAATAAAACTTTGTTTAATTTTTAGAGTGAAAAGAAACTTTTTGAATCCAATTGGAATCTTTCAAACCAAATTGGATCAAATAAAATCCTAAAGGGATTTAAAAAGATAAACTTTTGAGAAAGGAAAATAAAATATTTTGGAATTATTTTTTTGGATCTTTTAATAAAAAGGATTTGGTTTTCAAAAGAAAAGGTAGATTTATAAATAAAGATTATTTTATAAGCCAAATTAAAACTTGGCCAAACCTTTGAAATAAGAAATTTTGTTTTGATAAAAATAGTAAAGGTTTATTTAAAATAATAAGGATTTAATATCCAAGTTTTTATTAATAAAGGTTTTACTATTTCCAAAACATCAAAACTTATTTATTTATTTAAAATAAGTTTTCCAAATATTTTATATTCCCAAATAAAACCTACTGATTTGGTTTTGAAAATATTTAGATTTCAAAAGGAGTATTTAAATAAAACAAATTCTATTTTGTTTTATTAAACAAGGTCTATTTATTTAATTAATAATGGACCCAAAAATAAAATTATTATTTTGGTTTGGAATTTTGGTTTATGTTACTGAACAGAACCAAATTCATTTGTAAAGTTTGGTGATTGTTTGAATTGAATGGAATGTTGTTTGTTTGTTTGAATTTCAAAACAGAAATTAAAAAATAGAAAAGAAAAAGGCTTAAGACAGAAAAAAATATAGGATCTGGTCGACCCAACCCAGCAGCCCAACAAGGCCCAGAACCAGCCCAGTTCCCCTCTCCCTCGGCGAAACGTTTTTCTACTCGGAACAGCACCAGCTGAGCCAATGACTGGTGGCCCTCTTCTCCCTCTCGTTCCGACAAATAGGACCCACGCACAAAGACATCTTCTTCCTCCTCGCGCTGACGACGCCCTGCCGTTGCTGCCAATTACGCCGGCGTTGAATACGCATTGATTCCGCGACCGTTACTCGCCGTGACTGCACACTATTAACCGCCCAGGCCCCCTCTCCATTTCCCCTCACACGCCCCTCTCTCTCTGCCCCGAGGCTGCCTCGATTTAAGCTCGCAACGCCACAGCTCCGACCACCATCTCCGATCGATTCCGGCCGAGCCTCGCCACCTCCTGCCTCCACAAGCACACGAGTACACTCACCACTCCCTGGCACATCGTCCTGTACCCGCCGTTCAACTGCGGGCGCCCCAGAGCGTCGACTACGACAAGCCTCCGAGTGTCGCCGTGTCAGCAACTTCTCCGGCGAGTTCCCCAGGTAGAATCCGACTGCCCCTCTACTTCTCGATCATGCGAACATCTTCGCCTTGGTCTTACGCACCTAACCATGTCCTCGGTTGGCCTTCTCGTGATATGTAGCGACGACTCCGACCAGGACCACCCGACGTTGTTCCCTACTCCGGCGAGAAATCGCTGCTTTTCTAGGACGCCCCTTGCCACGCCGACCACACATTGAGCTTCCCCAGGCCTCTGCGATCACTGTGAGCATACTCCCCTCCCTTCTAGCTCCTCAGACGCCATGCCACCATCGACCGTCGCCGCCAAGAACCATCGTCCGCCGCCAGCTTCTTGGCCGCATTAGCATTGCTCGATTTAGATCGAAGAGACGAGATTAGATCACTTAACTTCGAAAGGGTACGCAGCCAGTGCCGTGCGATTCAACTTGATCTAACGGCCTGCAGCACGCGATACACCCAAACCGGTACCAGCGAATAGCGTTGCACCGCGTGTCACCAGATGAATTAGAAATAGAATTTGAATCTGATTTAGATGCAGATTTGAAAACCCTATAACTTTTGATCCACACGTCCAAAAATTTCAAACTTTATATCGTTGGAATCAGTGGAACAAGACCTAGTCAACTGTGGTATTTGTTTAGCAAATAGTATCTGTTAGATGGTTTGTTTTTGCAGAAACTTGTGTATGCTTGTTTAGATTAGAAAAATAGTTCAAAAATGTTTTTAGGATTGAAATCTTTGCAAATTGTTTTGTGGTGAACTTAATGACCCTAGGAACCAACCCATGGTTTTGAAAATGGATTTGGTAAAGTTTAGGAATAAAAACTTGGTTTAGCCCATTTCTAGCCAAATAAAAATAAAGATTTTGGTTATGAAAATGTTTTTGTAAAGAAAACTTTGGGAAAATGTTTTGGATCAAACCTACTGACCCTAAACACCAAGTTTTGAGAAACAACAACTTATTTGGTGAACTACCTAAAGTTGTTACTTTGATAAAAATGTTTTCCACCACATAAAATAATGAAAGGATTTAAAATGGTTTTGACAAAATCCTTTTGCAAATGACTTTGCCACTTTGAAAAATGACTACCTTGAACCTTACCAAGTTTAGAAGCCTAGTGGAGACCATCTTTGCAAATATAACCACCTCTTGCATGCTTGCATGCATGACTTAGATCCCATTGTCTTATGTGTGTGAAATTGTTTGATTGAATTTTGGTTGGAATGCTAGTTGATATTGTGTTTGCTTGATTGATTGTAGTGAAGTTAGAAAAGTGTGAGACTAGCAAGATCAAGGAGTGAACCATCATTCCCTACCAAAAAGGCAAGTGAAACTATCATTCAAAGTCCTACTATTTTCATTATACTTAGTGGATTTTTGAAACATGCATGAAAAGAATTTCTATACTTATGCTATGCTAAATCCTAATAGGATTCCCTATACATTCCTTAGTGAAAACATTGTAGTTGTTTCATGCTTAGCCATGCTATATTTTGAAAAGAGATACATGTTGAGATTTTATGAAGTTGAGAAAAGGACTTGTGTTTTTATATAATAAAACAAGGAATCAATGAACCACCTGGATGGCCAAGGATACTTTGAGTTTTGGAGAAGGTGGCAACAAAAGGAACCATGTCTATGGGAATCCCTTTGTGTTGTGCTCCAAAGGAAACCACCCAGGAAACTTAGAGATTGAACATGTTTCTCCAATTGTGGATTTCGTGTGCAACCACATGCTATTATGGCTCTGGCTTAGTCAACTACATTGGGAAGACCCATACATTGTCTTTAGTTTACTGGACATGGGGACCTGGAATCCTACATGGGTGTTGAAGACAAGCTAGCAATGGTGTATGGGAGGAGCCTTTGGAAAGACTTCATCACATTCTCAATCTGCCGGTACTCCATCTTGGTGAGCACTAATCCAGTGGCCACTGGTGGCAAAAGGATGGGATTGTGACATGTGGGTAAAGTGTACTCCTTCTACAGAAGATAATAAAATCTAAGTACTTAGCCGTGTCCCCGGTTATGGACAATACTGAGCAACTAAAGTTTGAAGCTATGGGAGATCTCGACATTCTAATTTCTAAAATAAAACTTTGATAAACTTGATGCACTTGGGGTTACCAAGGAGCTCAAGAGATTTTGTTGAAAACTTGATGCACTTGGGGTTACCAAGGAGCTCAAGGGACTTTGATAAAACTTGATGTACTTGGGGTTACCAAGGGACTCAAGAGAATTTTATGAAAACATGAACACTTGGGGTTACCAAGGAACTCATGAGATTTTGATAAAACTTGATGCACTTGGGGTTACCAAGTAGCTCAAGGGATTTTGACAAAGACTTGAACACTTGAGTTTCTACCAAGGAGTTCAAGAAGTTTTGAAAAGGAGATTTGACAAAGGACCAAAACCATTTTGAAAATATAGGGTAAATTATTGCTTTATGCAAATGAGCCTAAAACTCTACTTAGTCAAATATGCATGTAATGATAGGATCCACTTATATTCCACATAGTAGTGAAACTTGCCAATACAATTCAAATGTATTGACCCTTGTGGCTGTAACTTGTAATGTTGCAGGTTTGATTGTTTTTAGTGAAGATTGATTTATTAGGATTACAAAGTCTACAACCAACATGTCTTCCTGTGGCACTTTGAAGATGAAGGACCCCATGCTTATAGTTATTCCGCTGCAATGTAATGTAATAGCCAAAGGAGCTATGTAAGATGTAATAAAATTATGTTATTCCTGGTTATAAAGTTATGTTATGACCTTTGTTTCTTGATATTACATCTTAACTGTGGATGCTAGCTATTGATCCAGGGACTAGCATTGTAAACACAGGGGACTCCACCTTATATATTGAATAAAGGTTGGGATACTCCCTCTACAGATGGTATTAGAGCATTGTGTTGCCTATAGGATTTGTAAACCTAGGATTGGACAAAAACCCCTTAGAAAAATAGGAGTTGTGTTTGTTCCAAAAACTTATTTACGAAAACACTTGTAAACTCTTTCCTCGACTATTTTGGTTTCAACTCTACTTCTCTTATATTTCAACTTGATGGAAAAACCAACCCCATGGCCAAGAACTACACCATGTGCAAAGGACTTCTTCAACATCTTCAACTCTAATGACTTCAACTTCTTCAACTCTAATGACTTCAACATCTTCAGTATATTCACCAAGGAACTTCAACCATGGATGTCACTAAGGACAAGTGAGACAAGGAAATCTTGCACAAGATTTAGAGACTGAGGTAATGCAAAAGTTAGAAAGAGCCTACATCATTTGAGGTTTTGTGACCAAGAGTTTTCTCAAGGAAACCATGATCTCATGCGAGAAGAACCAACCAAGAAGGATGGAAAGATCACAAGTGAACCATATAGATGGACCACCATATTTTAGTTAAGACAAACTCACCAACTTATGTGGTGTAACAAAAATATTTTGTTGCCTAAGTATGTGCTTGAACTTTGTTGTTTGAATGAAAAGTTGTTTGAGATTGATTACACATTGCTTGTGTGAATTGTGATGTGTGTGATTAGAAATATTTCCTTAGAAATATCTTGCCTTTTCTAATCTCCCTTCAACCCAAACAGATGACTACTCCAAGAGACTCCAACATCAAGGTTGATGACACCAACACCAACCAAGAGGACATCATGAAAGAGCTCATAGCAACCCAGAACCAGTTGAACCAAGTGACAGCACAATTCATATCCAACACTAGTGGAGAAGATCCAACACTACAAGGATTTTTGGAAACTCAATGCCAACTAATGCTTAAAGTGACTGATCAAATGATCAAAATGGAAGAAATCTATCCCAAAAGAGTCTTTGACAACAAGGATGACAAAAATATTATTCTAGATGGAGCCCCAGCTTGCATTATTTGTGGAGACAAGGATCATACTTCCAAGGAGCATGGATATCAATGCCCTAACTGTGAAGAGAAACATCCTGTTGGACAATGTCCCACTTCTCAAGCTACTTGCTATCTATGTGAAGGAAACAACCATGTCCCTATCCAATGCCCCATCTATTCCATTGTGGAACAAAGGAAACAAGAAGGATCCAAGTCTACCAAGAAGGTTGATGACAAAGGAAAAGGACCACTTATACCTCCAAACAAAACAACCCAATTCAAAGGACCAAAGAAACCCAAGAAACAAAAGATAGACAAAAGCCTTGTGCAATGTCATAAGTGTAAGAAAATGTAGAGGTCTCAACCTAATAAGGTAGATTCCTCCTGTGTTTTACAATGCTAGTCCCTGGATCAATAGCTAGCATCCACAGTTTAGATGTAATATCAAGAAACAAAGGTCATAATATAACTTTATAACCAGGAATAACATAATTTTATTACATCATTACATAGCTCATTTGGCTATTACATTACATTGCAGCGGAATAACTATAAACATGGGGTCATTCATCTTCAAAGTGCCACAGGCAGATGTTTGGTTGTAGACTTTGCAATCCTAATCAATCATTCTTCACTAAAAACAATCAAACCTGCAACATACAAGTTACAGCCACAAGGGGTCAATACATTTGAATTGTATTGGCAAGTGATACTATGGTAGTATAGTGGAGTCTATCATCTATATGCATTTGGCTAAGTGGAGCTTAGGCTTGCATTGCTCAAAATAGATTTTTCCTTAACATTTGAAAATACTAAGTTTTTG
Organism: Avena longiglumis; assembly: GCA_030063025.1. Taxonomy (NCBI): domain Eukaryota; kingdom Viridiplantae; phylum Streptophyta; class Magnoliopsida; order Poales; family Poaceae; genus Avena; species Avena longiglumis. Next base: position 485,185,531 of record CP125974.1, read on the forward strand.
CTTTGATAAAATCATTTTTCTCAATCAAAGATTGAGGATCCTTTTCAAGGCATCTCTCAATCAAAGATTGAAAATTTCAAACAACCCTTGTTCAATCCACAAGTTTTAACTTAGAAATTTGAATGATGAGATTCTTGATTGCTTCCATGTCTTGATGCTCAAATTGTCCTTTACCGGGGACATGGCTAAGTACTTAGGTTTTATACTATGCAGAGGTGGTGCACTTTCCCCACAAGACTTGGTTTCCCAAGACAAGATCTTTCAGAAGCTTTCCCTTAGACCAAAATGGACGCGCTCCATCCTACCAAACACTACCACCCACTGTCCATATGGCTAAGTTCTTGCAACCTATATGATCATAGCAGAGCCCATATTGCCAAGTGGTTGCACTTGAAGCTTCTCAACATTTGACATCTCAAATCTCTTTGTTCCTAGGTGGCCATCCACAAGTGAGATACACAAGGTCAACCATAAGCATGGGCCTTGTGAACCACTCAATCAAAACCCACCAAGCAAGCCCATTCCACCCAGGGAATTCATTAACTTAGTTGTTTTATGAAACAAAAACATAAGTCCTCAGACTTAGAGATTTTTCCATAGTGTGAATATATTTTCCACCCATGTTTTCTATTAGCTAGGTTAAGCTTGATAGTAATAGGTGTAGGGTTCGCAGCATAGAAAACAAAAAATTTCCTACGATGTGAACTATATACCAAGATCTATTTATACTAGATACAAACAACGGGCGGATGTATATCCGTAGAGAACATACCCTTGAAGACCGACAAAGTTTAACGAGTCCCACTCGTGGTTGATGTAGACGATCTCTTGCCGATCTCAAGATCGAGAGGAAGTCCTAGCGCAAAAAAACAAGCATCCATGCTCGCACACACGCTCGAGGCACCGAGCAACCTCCGCCTCGCCCAGCGATGCAGCGAAGCACAACTCTTTCTTGCCGAATAGCCACTGAACATGTATCTCGCTAGTCCGAGACCATGGGGGATAAATTCTAGAGGGGAGAGAGATCCTTCACGAGGAGGTGTGAGTGAGAAGTGAGAGGAGGGCTCCTTTTATAGGAGGAGGGGGAACCCCAAGGGGTGGCCATGCATGGGCTGCCCCCTTGCCCTCCCCTCTTCATGTGGGTGGACACTCCACTCACAAAACTCCTCCAAATTCCTCCACTCAAAATTCCACTCAAAGATCCCATTAAATTTCCACCAAATTTAATGCAAACTCTCATTAAATAAAACTCTTTTATTTTATTCAGAATTTTTTCAATTACTTTAATGACAAACATTCAAATAACCCCTTGCTAGAATTCTATTTCACATGCATAACCACTTTATGCAATTTCACCCGAAAACTGTTTGGTATCTAGTGAAATAAATTCCTCGCTTGTTTATTCTTTCGGCATGAAACATTTGCTCCAATTGGATGTCGGTTTCTCTTAAGTGTGTCACCCTACGGTTCGTGAATAATGCGGACATGATCGAGACCCCTCTCGATCAATAATCGAAGCGGATCCGAGACCCATACTGACTCCCACACATTCAACGATGACTTTCTTGTGATCGTCGGAACCTTTTACGCTAGTATCTTAATCCCTTTGTCTCGCGATATATTACATGTCCGAGATTCGATCATCGGTATCTCCATACCTAGTTTGATCTCGCATCGACATGCACTCTTTTCTCGTTCCGTGATATAACATTCTAGTGATCAAATCACTTGCTTGCAAGCTAATCAATGTGATATCACCGAGAGGGCCCAGAGTATATCTATCCGCCATCGGGCTGAACAAATTCCACTCTTGATCCATGAGCCTCAACATAACACTTTATTAGTTCTGAACCCATCTTTATAATCACCCCATTACGGTGTGACGCTTGATGTTATCAAGAAACTCTTCCGTGTTAGTGATTGACATGATCTCATGGTCTAAGGATTAGGATCACTTCGTAAGTTGTTATAGCAATATAAACTCAATGAATTTGATCGTAATGCTATACTGGATGAATGTTCATCACATCATTACACTAATGTTGTGATCCGTTATTAACAACATCCAATGTCCATGATCAGGAAACCTTGATCATCTTGTTAATCAACGAGCTAGTTTATGAGAGAGGCTTAACTAGGAACTTTCTGTTTGTTTATTAAACACACATGTATTAACGTTTCCGTATTAATACAATTATAGCATGCAAAATAAACATCTATCATATACTTGGAATACACATAATAAACAATTTATTATTGCCTCTCAGGGCATATTCCCTTCAGTCTCCCACTTGCACTAGAGACAATAATCTAGTTACATAGTGATATATCTAACACCCATTGAGTTCTAGTGTTGATCATGTTTTGCTCTAGGGAGAGTTTTAGTCAACGGATCTGCTACATTGAGATCCGTATGTACTTTACAAATCTTTATATCTCCATCCTTGACATGCTCGCGGATGCAGTGAAACCGGCGCTTAATATGCTTGGAATCCTTGTGAGACCTTGGCTCTTTGGCATTGGCAATGGCACCATTGTTGTCACAATAGATCACCATTGGGTCCAACGCGCTTGCCATAACTCCTAGTTCGGATATGAACTCCTTCATCCAAATCGCTTCGAGCCGCCCAGCAAAGCAACATATTCGGCCTCCGTTGTTGATCCCGCTACCACAGTTGTTTGGAGCTCCTCCAACTAACCGCCTCCGGCATTCATGAGAAATACGTATCCGGATTGAGACTTAGAGTCATCTGGATCGGTGTCAAAGCTAGCGTCGACATAACACTTAGCGACGAGCTCTTCTTCACCTCCAGATACACGAAACATATCCTTAGTTCTTCGTAAGTACTTAAGGATATTCTTGACCGCTATCCGGTTCGAACTCGGATCCGATTGGTACCTACTAGTCAAACTAATAGCGTGTGCCACATCCGGTCTTGTACATAGCATGGCGTACATTATAGAGCCTATGGTCAAGCATAGGGACTTTGTCCATTATCTCTCTTTCTTCCATGCCGGACTTTGAGTCTTACTCAATGTCTTGCCTTGCAACATAGGTAAGAACCCTTCTTACTTCCGTCCATTTTAAACTTCTTTAAAATCTTATCAAGGTATTTACTTTATGATAGCCCTATTAGGCGTCTAGATCTATCTCTATAGATCTTTATGCCTAATATGTATGACGCTCACCTAGGTCCTTCATTGAAAATTTGTCTTAGAAAACTTTTAACACTGTTTAAAGTTCTATATCATTTCCGATCAATAATATGTCATCCACATATAATATCGTAAATTCCACATTGCTCCCACTCACTTTCTTGTAAATACAAGATTCTCCATAAGTTTGGACAAATCCAAACTCTTTGATCACCTCATCAAAGCGGAGATTCCAACTGTGATGCTTGCTTCAATCCATAGATGGATCGCTGAAGCTTGCACACCTTGTTAGCATCCTTAGGATCGACAAAACCCTTTGGTTGTATCATATACAACTCTTCTTCAATATTACCATTGAGAAACGCGGTTTTGACATCCATCCGCCATATTTCATAATCGAAATATGCAGCAATTGCTAACATAATCCTAATCGACTTTAGCATCGCTACGGAGAGAAAGTCTCATCGTAGTCAACTCCTTGAATTTGTCGAAACCCCTTTGCGACAAGTCGAGCTTTATAGATGGTCACATTACCATCGATCTTTTCCTTTTGAAAATCCATTTGTTCTCCACGGCCTTTCGGTGTGAGGTAATTCCACCAAGTTCCAAACTTGATTTTCATACATGGATTCCATCTCGGATTTCATGGCTTATAACCATTTGTTGGAATCTGGCTCATCATCGCTTCTTCATACGTCGCAGGTCATTATTTTCATCAACCATGAAATTTATGACAGATTTCCGTCTGACTCGGGAGCTGCACGCGTCTGCTTGACTGCGAGGTTCGGTAGTACTCTCTTCGGAGTTTCATGATCATTATCATTAGTTCCCTCTTCAACAGTGGAGCCATCTCGAACGACTTCCTGCGCTACTCGCCATACTTTGAAGAGAAGGTTCCACAACCTCTTGAGTTCTACCTTCCGACTACTCACACCTTTCATGAGAAACTCTTTCTCTAGAAAGGATCCATTCTTGGCAACAAAAACCTTGCCCTCGGATCTGTGATAGAAGGAATACCCAATAGTTTCTTTAGGGTATCCTATGAAGACGCATTTTTCCGCTTTGGGTTCGAGTTTATCCGGTTGAAGTTTCTTCACATAAACATCGCAACCCCAAACTTTAAGAATGACAGCTTAGGTTTGTTCCCAAACCACAATTCATACTGTCTTTTCAATGGATTTAGATGGTGCCCGATTTAAAGTGAATGCAGCAGCTTTAGTGCATAACCCCAAAAGACAACGGCAAGTCCGTGAGACATCATAGATCGAACCATATCTAATAAAGTACGATTACGCTCGACACACCATTTCATTGTGGTGTTCCTAAGGTGTGAGTTGTGAAACAATTCCACACTCTTTCATGTGAGTGCTAAACTCGTAACTTAGATACTCACCTCCACGGTCGGGCCAAGAAATTTGATCTTTCTATTACGATGATTTTCCACTTCATTCGAAATTCCTTGAACTTTTCAAAGGTTTCAGACTTGTGTTTCATCAAGTAGATATAACCGTATCTACTCAAATCATCCGTGAAAGTAACAAAATAACGATATCCACCTCACAAACACACTCATTGGACCACATACATCGAATGTATGATTTCCAATAAATCCGCCTGCTCCATTGAACCGAAAACGGCGTTCTAGTCATCTTGCCCATAAGGCATGGCTCACATGTATCAAATGATTCATAATCAAGTGATTCCAAAAGTCCATCCGAATGGAGCTTCTTCATGCTTAATGCCAATATGACCTAGACGGCGATTACATATATGCGGATATATCATCATTAAGTTTAATCCTTTTAGCATCAACATTATGAATATGTGTAACATTATCATCAAGATCCAATGAAATAAACCATTCAACATTGGTGCATGACCATAAAAGATTTCATTCATATAAATGGAACAACCATTGTTCTCGATTTGAATGAATAACCACTTTGCATCAAACATGATCCAGATACAATGTTCATGCTCGAGGCACCAAATAACATTATTTAAGTTTATGACTAATCCCGACGGTAAGTGGAGAGGTAGCGTTCGACGGCGATCACATCAACGTTTGATCCATTGCCGACACGCATCTTGACCTCACCCTTGCTAGCGGTCGCTGTTCGCAGCCCCGATTCGAGTTACAAATATTAGCAACCGAACCGTATCAAATACCCGGTGCTCTGCGAGCACTAGTCAAGTACACATCAATAACATGTATATCATATATACCTTTGTTTGCCTTGCCGGCCTTCTTGTTCCGCCAGATACTTGGGGCGCTTGCGCCCATGGCGATCCCCTTACAATAGTAGCACTCGGTATCGGACTTAGGTCCAACTCGGGTTTCTTTTCAGCGCTGCAACAGCTTGCCGCCTTACTTCCTTCCGTTTTCCTTCTTGTCTTTCTTGAAACCGGTGTTCCTATTGATCATCAACACTTGATGTTCCTTTTGATTTCCACTTCGCAGCTTTTAAGCATTGATGTAAGCTCGGGAGAGACTTCTTCATGCCTTGCATATTATAGTTCATCACGAAGCTCTTATAGCTAGGTGGCGGTAGACCGAGAACGATGGATGCCTAAGTCGATGGGAATCGTTATTCCCAAGGACACAAGCTTATCGGCAGAATCCGACATCTTGAGTACATGCTCACTAACGGAGCTGTTCTCTTCCATCATGCGCCTAAAGAACTTTTCAAGCATTGTAGCTCTCTCACAAAGATGTGTGTCGAAAATCATTTTCAACTCACCCATTGTATCAAAAGCATTGCCGCTGAAACGCTTTCAAGTTCGGCTCTAGCCCATACAATATGCCGCAATGAACTAAGTTGTGGTCCTCCTGACGAGTCGATAGACATTCTTCTCCTCATCAGGCATCGTCAAAGGTGGGGCCTAACGCGCTTCTAGCACATATTGCTTTTGTGCGCAGAGAGGAGAATCCTCAAATTCATGGCCCATTCAAGAAAGTTGCTACCGTTCGTTGCTAGTTTCTCTTTCTCCATGAACGCATTGAAATTAAAAGGTGGTGCCATCTACAACAGAATTTGTAAAGTTTAGACTAAGTGTATGATAGATTGAGTTCAACTAATCTTTATTACGAATGAACTCCCACTCAAAAGCGACATCCCTCGTGTCCTTTTGGTGATTACATGAACCAAATCCACTACACCAAGTCCGATCATCACGTGAGTCGGTATAGCTTCAAAGGCGAGCATCAAATGGGCATCATATCAACTATATGACTCATGCTTAACCTTTCGGCCGTGTTCCGAGGCCATGTCTCAGACATGCTAGGCTCGCCAAGTTAGAACCTTAGTATTTGCGTGTAACTGCTTTTACACCAAGTATGGTCGAGGATCCAAGAACACCCGATCATCACGTGATGTCTTGGAGCGACGAAAACATAATCGGTGCATACTAAAGGAAGAACACATTCTTATCTTGATATTTAAATGAGGATCATCTTATTATGCTTAACAAAGCGCTAAACAAGCAATATAAGATGCAATCAAACATCATATGTTTATTAGTGAAATTATATGGTTCCCGCAGATGATCTCTATCATGTGCATCGTGGTATGATCACTATCATACCTATATGTGTAAATCCACGCCTATGGATTTTACGCTATGTGTGTAAGAGTATCATCTCATACTTCTACTTACAACACTACCATATCATAACACTAGCCTAGCAACAATCTAAACTAGACGCCTCTAATTTATCCATTGCAAGTTTTACGTGGCTTAGGGCTTTCGAGATAGAACCGTTTCTTACCTACGAACATGAACCACAACGAGGATAATCAAATTGTTGACAACTCGCTTGCAAAATAGATATTGACTATAGTAGGAGAGACACCGCTAGCCACTTATGCAAACTAGTTGCATGTCAAGCGTGGAACAGGTCTCATGTGCGAGGACATGTAAAGTTTGTCCGAGCCGCTTCATCCCACTATGCCACCAATATCCAAAATCACAAGAAAGGAGCAACAACATGATCATCATCGCCCACATACTCATATGTGTACTACCCGTGTAAAGTATCTACGCATAGATCCGGCTCTGATACCACTGTAGGGTTCGCAGCATAGAAAACAAAAATTTTCCTACGATGTGAACTATATACCAAGATCTATTTATACTAGATACAAACAACGGGCGGATGTATATCCGTAGAGAACATACCCTTGAAGACCGACAAAGTTTAACGAGTCCCACTCGTGGTTGATGTAGACGATCTCTTGCCGATCTCAAGATCGAGAGGAAGTCCTAGCGCCAAAAAACAGCGCATCCGTGCTCGCACACACGTTCGAGGCACCGAGCAACCTCCGCCTCCTCGCTCCAGCGATGCAGCGGAAGCACAACTCTTTCTTGCCGAATAGCCACCGGGAACATGTATCTCGCTAGTCCGAGACCATGGGGATAAATTCTAGAGGGGGAGAGAGATCCTTCACGAGGAGGTGTGAGTGAGAAGTGAGAGGAGGGGCTCTTTTATAGGAGGAGGGGAACCCCAAGGGGTGGCAGCGCATGGGGCTGCCCTCTCCCTCTCCATGTGGGTGGACACTCCACTCACAAAACTCCACCAAATTCCTCCACTCAAAATCCCACTCAAAGATCCCATTAAATTTCCACCAAATTTAATGCAAACTCTCATTAAATAAAACTCTTTTATTTTATTCAGAATTTTGTCAATTACTTTAATGACAAACATTCACAAATAACCCCTTGCTAGAATTCTATTTCACATGCATAACCACTTTATGCAATTTCACCAAAACCTGTTTCGTATCTAGTGAAATAAATTCGCGCTTGTTTATTCTTTCGGCATGAAACATTTGCTCCAATTGGATGTCGGTGTCTCTTAAGTGTGTCACCCTACGGTTCGTGAATAATGCGGACATGATCGAGACCCTCTCGATCAATAATCGAGCGGGATCCGGAGACCCATACGACTCCACACATTCAACGATGACTTTCTTGTGATCGCCGGAACCTTTTATGCTAGTATATTAATCCCTTTGTCTCACGATATATTACATGTCCGAGATTCGATCATCGGTATCTCCATACCTAGTTTGATCTCGCATCGACATGCACTCTTTTCGCTCCGTGATATAACATTCTAGTGATCAAATCACTTGCTTGCAAGCTAATCAATGTGATATCACCGAGAGGGCCCAGAGTATATCTATCCGTCATCGGGATGAACAAATTCCACTCTCGATCCATGAGCCTCAACATAACACTTTATTAGTTCTGAACCCATCTTTATAATCACCCCATTACGGTGTGACGTTTGATGTTATCAAGAAACTCTTCCTGTTAGTGATTGACATGATCTCATGGTCTAAGGATTAGGATCACTTCGTAAGTTGTTATAGCAATATAAACTCAATGACTTTGATCGTAATGATATACTTCGGATGAATGTTCATCACATCATTACACTAATGTTGTGATCCCGTTATTAACAACATCCAATGTCCATGATCAGGAAACCTTGATCATCTTGTTAATCAACGAGCTAGTTTATGAGAGAGGCTTAACTAGGAACTTTCTGTTTGTTTATTAAACACACATGTATTAACGTTTCCGTATTAATACAATTATAGCATGCAAAATAAACATCTATCATATACTTGGAATACACATAATAAACAATTTATTATTGCCTCTCAGGGCATATTCCCTTCAATAGGAATCTTAACTAAGTAAAATCCTACTAAGGATTCATCTACTAGGTTTTACTATAGCAAGGTCTATACTTAGCATAAATTCCATGCAAGTTTTACTTAGCAAAATCACTAATGCATAGTGAAAGTAATGGGACAAAAAGTATGAAGCATCACTTGACTTTTTGGTAGAGGTTATAGGTTCACTCCTTGTCCTTGCTACAGTCACACTCATCAAGTCACTACAAGTCAATCAAGCAAGGCACAAACTCAATCTACCAATCAAGCAAAACAACACACATAAAATGACAAAGTCAAAGTAATGCATGCAAGCATGCAAAAGATGGTTCTAATTGCAAAGGTGGTTTCCACTAGGCTTCTAAACTTTGTAGGTTCCAAATTGGTCATTCACCAAAATGGCAAAGTCAATTACAAAAGGGTTTTATCTCAAAACCATTTTTTTAAAATACATTCATCATTTTATGTAGTGAAAATGTTTTCATCAAAACAAAACTTTTAAGTTTTTCACCAAATGAGTTGCTATTGAAAAACTTGGTGTTTTTGGGTCATTAGGTTTGGTCCAAACTATTTTCTCCAAGGTTTTACTCAAAATCATTTTCATAAACAAATCAATAGTTTTATTTAGCTAGAAATGGACTAAACCAATAAATCCATTCTAAACTTTTCCAAATCCATTTTTCAAATCATGGGTTGGTTCCTAGGGTCAGTAAGGTCACAACAAACCATTTTCCAAAAGTTTTAACCCTAAATTCAATTTTAAACAATTTTTCTACTCTAAATAAGCATACAAATGAATCTGCAAAAATAAGCAAACAAACAGATACTATTTGCTAAACCAAGGGCAGGGTTGGCTAGGTCTTGTTCTCCTGAATCCAACGACATAAAATTTGCAATTTTTGGACGTGTGGTTTGAAAGTTACAAGTGTTTCAAGTTTGCAATTAAATCTGATTCAAAAATCTGTTTTAACTCAAACCAGTGACACGCGTCAGACTCCTATTCGTCAAAAACGTTTCGCGTGGATCGACTGCTCTGGCGCGTTGGATTAAGTCAGATCGTGCGGCACAGAGCGCATACCCCTTCGCTATTAAGTGATTCTATCACATCCACCCGATCGACATCGAGCGGTCATTGCCGCCGCCAAGGATCGGCGACGCCGACGGTGGTCAGCGGCGCGGATCTGCCGATGACACTGCCGGCGAACTAGGACGCGAGGGGAAGGGTAAAGATGCTTACCAGATTTGCCGTGGAGCACTGATTCTAGTTGATGCTTTGGTTGGCCAAGGGAAGCTCGGAGGCGTTGACGATTGCTCGCCGGAGATGAGCTGGGCTTCAGGAGGTCGTCGAGGGCGAGGATAGGGGGCGACCTAAGACCAGTAGATTGCACCGTTAGGTTCGCCAGAGGGAGGCGAGTATGTGTGCATCACAGGGAGGTGAAGAGGAAGTCTGGTCTCACCTGTAGATGCCGCCAGATTTGGAGAAGGTGGTGGTGGCGTGCTGGTGTCGTCGGGGGCGACGTCCTGGGGCGTGCGCTAGTGAGCTACCGCCACTGGGAGGTACGCCTGGTGCTGGCGAGCTTGCTCGTGTGCTCCCTGGGTAGTGAGGTTGTCGGGTTCACGAATTGAGCAGGACCTCGGAGACGGGCGGCAGAAAGATTGGCGCAACTGGTGGCTCTCGAGGCGTGGGGTTTGGGGGGAATGAAAGAGGAGGAAGAGGGGATTTATAATCGTGGCATTAAGTCGAATTGACGGCGCGAAATCATTGCCAGAAACGGGAAGGAACGGTCGATGCGGTGAGAACGATGAATAGGAGGGGTGGGTCCTGGCTGTCTGTGAGAGAGAGAGAGCGCGAGTGTGGGGTCCAGTTGTCACTCTCTGTGCGGGTAAGTTTTTGAGTGAGAAAAGAATGCTTCGGGGGGGAAGAGAGGTGGGCTGCTGGGTTGTTGGGCTGAGTTGGGCTGGTCCAATTACATTTTTTTCTGTCTATTTGTTTTATTCTTTTCTATTTCTATTTTCTGATTTGATTATTCAAACAAATGATTCAATCAACAATTCAAACTATTCAAACAAAACAAACTTGTAATGAGTTTTTGGTTCTGTTAATCAGCATAAACCAATTCTCAAAATAAAATAATATTTTCATTCTTTTTAGGATCTATTTAATAATTAAATAAAATAGACCATAGTTATTTAATCAAATAGAGTTTGATGTAATTACTAAAAACTTCTTTTGAAATCCAAATACTTTCAAAACCAAATCAGTAGTTTTATTTGAAAGTAAAGAATACTTGGAAACTTGTTTAAAACAAAATAACATTTTTGTTATAGGGTTCATTAATAATTAAATACAATGGACCTTAGTTAATAATCCATATAGAATTTGTTTTATTAATTAATTTATTTTGAAACCTAATATATAACCAAAACACTTCAGTAGGTTTTATTTGTGAATATAAAATATTGGTAAACTTATTTAAAATAAATAAATAGGTTTTAGTGTTTATTTAAAATGGGAAAAGCCTTTACTTTAATAAAATTTGGATATTAAATCCCTATTATTTCATTTAAATAAACCTTTACTATTTTTAATCAAAACAAAACATTTTATTTCAAAAGCTTGGCCAAGTTTTAGTTTGGCTCTATAAAGTAATCTTTATTTATAAATCTATTCTTTTTCATTTGAAAACCAAAACCTTTATTAAAAGATCCAAAATAGTAATTTTAAATATATTTTTTTTAAGTTTATTGTTTATTTAGCTTTTAAATCCCTTTAGGATTTTATTTAATTCCAAATAGGTTTTGAAAGTTTCCAAATGGATTCAAAAAGTTTCTTCTCACCCTGAAAATCAACAAAGTTTTATTTTATTCATTTATTTTTCACATTACAAGATTTGGAAAATCTTGGGATGTGATAGGCTACCACACTTAAAATAAATCTCGTCCCGAGATTTGGGGAGGCTAGGGTTACAAGCATGTTCAAAACAACTAGGGTACTACCACCCTTAAAAATTTTCAAACAAAAATTACACATCGTCCTTCTTGGGATCATGAGAAATACTTTCTCTAAGCAAACAGTTGCATTTATGTCCTTAATTTCCATGCTTGACTCATGGGCCAAGGTTGAGATCCCTCATAGACTTGTTTAACTTGTTCTCCATCCTTTCTGGACAATTGTTTGCATAGTGGCCTAGTTCCTTGCATTTGAAACATGTGACAAGGCTGAGATCCCTCATAGGTTGGTTTATCTTATGCTTCATCTTTTCTGGACAGTTGTTTGCATAATGTCCTAACTCTTTGCAGTGTTTGCACATCACTTGGCTAATATCCTTCCTCATCTTGAGTTTCACTAGCCTTTGTTTGTCTTCTTGGATCTTCTCCCTTTCTGGGCATTCATTGGCATAGTGTCCCATCTCTTTGCATTTAAAACATTGCACTTGTGTAATATCCTTCTTGCTAGTGTTGGGGCATTTCTCCTTCTTAATTTTGGGTCTCTCCAAAGCTAGGAGTTCCTCTAGTTCATGTTATTCATAGGTGGGAGATCTTTATCTCTTCTTGGGGCATTGATCTTCATGTTCCTTGGATGCATGATCCTTGTCTCCACAAATATTGCTAGCTTGGGTTCCTTCTAGATTAACATCTTTGTCACCCTTGTTGTCATTAGCTCTTTGGGAAAAGTTTTCTCCCATGTTGACCATTTGAGTAACCAATCCTTGCAACAATTGGGATTGAAGTTTCAAAATCCTTTGTATGGCTGGGTCTAGTCCATTGTTGTTGGCTAAAAGCTGAGTTGTCATTTGGCTCAACTGGTTTTGGGTTGCTATGAGTTCTCTCATGTTGTCCTCTTGGTTGTTGTTGTTGTCACCATCCTTGATGTTGGAGTTTCTTGAAGAAGTCATCTGTTTGGGTTGGGTAGGGATTAGAATAGGCAAGATATTTCTAAGGAAATATTTCTAATCACACACATCACATTTCACACAAACAATGTGCAAGCAATCACAAACAAACATTTCACTCAATCAACAAAGTTCAAGCACATTTTTAGGCAACAAAATATTTTTGTTACACCACATAAGTTGGTGTGTTTGACTTAACTAAATTATGGTGGTCCATCTATATGGTTCACTTGTGATCTTTCCATCTTTCTTGGTTGATCCTTCTTTCTACATGAGATCTTGGTTTCTTTTAGGAAAACTCTTGGTCACAAAACCCCAAATGATGTAAGCTCCTTCTAACTTTTGCATTCCCTCAGTCTCTAAATCTTGAGTAAGATTTCCTTGTCTCACTTGTAGTCCTTAGTGTCATCCAAGTTGGAGGTCCTTGGTGAATATGCTGAAGATGTTGAAGTCATTAGAGTTGAAGAAGTTGAAGTCATTAGAGTTGAAAGTGTTGAAGAAGTCCTTTGCACATGGTGTAGTCTTTGGCCATGGGTAGGTTTTTCCATCAAGTTTGAAATAGAAGAGATGTAGAGTTGAAATCAAAGTGGTTGAGGAAAGAGTTTACAAGTGTTTTTGTAAATAAGTTTTTGGAATAAGACAACTCCTATTTTCTAAGGGTTTTTGTCCAATCCTAGGGTTTACAAATCCTACAGGCAACACAATGCTCTGATACCATCTGTAGAGGTCTCAACCTAATAAGGTAGATTCCTCCTGTGTTTTACAATGCTAGTCCCTGGATCAATAGCTAGCATCCACAGTTTAGATGTAATATCAAGAAACAAAGGTCATAATATAACTTTATAACCAGGAATAACATAATTTTATTACATCATTACATAGCTCATTTGGCTATTACATTACATTGCAGCGGAATAACTATAAACATGGGGTCCTTCATCTTCAAAGTGCCACAGGCAGATGTTGGTTGTAGACTTTGCAATCCTAATCAATCATTCTTCACTAAAAACAATCAAACCTACAACATACAAGTTACAGCCACAAGGGGTCAATACATTTGAATTGTATTAGCAAGTGATACTATGGTAGTATAGTGGAGTCTATCATCTATATGCATTTGGCTAAGTGGAGATTAGGCTTGCATTGCTCAAAATAGATTTTTCCTTAACATTTGAAAATACTAAGTTTTTGCTTTGATAAAATCATTTTTCTCAATCAAAGATTGAGGATCCTTTTCAAGGCATCTCTCAATCAAAGATTGAAAATTTCAAACAACCCTTGTTCAATCCACAAGTTTTAACTTAGAAATTTGAATGATGAGATTCTTGATTGCTTCCATGTCTTGATGCTCAAATTGTCCTTTACTAGGGACATGGCTAAGTACTTAGGTTTTACACTCTGCAGAGGTGGTGCACTTTCCCCACAAGACTTGGTTTCCCAAGACAAGATCTTTCAGAAGCTTTCCCTTAGACCAAAATGGACGCGCTCCATCCTACCAAAAACTACCACCCACTGTCCATATGGCTAAGTTCTTGCAACCTATATGATCATGGCAGAGCCCATATTGCCAAGTGGTTGCACTTGAAGCTTCTCAACATTTGACATCTCAAATCTCTTTGTTCCTGGGTGGCCATACACAAGTGAGGTACACAAGGTCAACCATAAGCATGGGCCTTGTGAACCACTCAACCAAAACCCACCAAGCAAGCCCATTCCACCCAGGGAATTCATTAACTTAGTTGTTTTATTAAACAAAAACATAAGTCCTCAGACTTAGAGATTTTTCCATAGTGTGAATATATTTTGCACCCATGTTTTCTAGCTAGGTTAAGCTTGATAGTAATAGGAATCTTAACTTAGGAAAATCCTACTAAGGATTCATCTACTAGGTTTTACTATAGCAAGGTCTATACTTAGCATAAATTCCATGCAAGTTTTACTTAGCAAAATCACTAATGCATAGTGAAAGTAATGGGACAAAAAGTATGAAGCATCACTTGCCTTTTTGGTAGAGGGTATAGGTTCACTCCTTGTCCTTTCTACAATAACACTCATCAAGTCACTACAAGTCAATCAAGCAAGGCACAAACTCAATCTACCAATCAAGCAAAAAAACACACATAAAATGACAAAGTCAAAGTAATGCATGCAAGCATGCAAAAGATGGTTCTAATTGCAAAGGTGGTTTCCACTAGGCTTCTAAACTTTGTAGGTTCCAAATTGGTCATTCACCAAAATGTCAAAGTCAATTGCAAAAGGGTTTTATCTCAAAACCATTTTTTTAAAATCCATTCATCATTTTATGTGGTGAAAATGTTTTCATCAAAACAAAACTTTTAAGTTTTTCACCAAATGAGTTGCTATTGCAAAACTTGGTGTTTTTGGGTCAGTAGGTTTGGTCCAAACTATTTTCTCCAAGGTTTTACTCAAAATCATTTTCATAAACAAATCAATAGTTTTATTTAGCTAGAAATGGACTAAACCAATAAATCCATTCTAAACTTTTCCAAATCCATTTTTCAAATCATGGGTTGGTTCCTAGGGTCAGTAAGGTCACAAAAAACCATTTTGCAAAAGTTTTAACCCTAAATTAAATTTTAAACAATTTTTCTACTCTAAATAAGCATACAAATGAATCTGCAAAAATAAGCATACAAACAGATACTATTTGCTAAACCAAGGGCAGGGTTGGCTAGGTCTTGTTCTCCTGAATCCAACGACATAAAATTTGCAATTTTTGGACGTGTGGTTTGAAAGTTACAAGTGTTTCAAGTTTGCAATTAAATCTGATTCAAAAATCTGTTTTAACTCAAACCAGTGACACTCGTCGGACTCCTATTCGTCAAAAACGTTTCGCGTGGATCGACTGCTCTGGCGCGTTGGATCAAGTCAGATCGTGCGGCACAGAGCGCATACCCCTTCGCTATTAAGTGATTCTATCACATCCACCCGATCGACATCGAACGGCTGCTGTCGCCTGGCCAAGGACTGGCGACGCTGACGGTGGCTGCGCGGCGGCGCGGCTCTGCCGATGACGCTGCCGACGAACTAGGACGCGAGGGGAAGGGTAAATATGCTTACCAGATTCGCCGTGGAGCACTGATTCTAGTTGATGCTTTGGTTGGCCAAGGGAAGCTCGGAGGCGTTGACGATTGCTCGCCGGAGATGAGCTGGGCTTCGGGCGGTTCAGGAGGTCGTCGAGGGCGAGGATAGGGGGCGCCCTAAGACCAGTAGATTGCACCGTTAGGTTCGCCAGAGGGAGGCGAGTATGTGTGCATCACAGGGAGGTGAAGAGGAAGTCTGGTCTCACCTGTAGATGCCGCCGGAGTTGGAGAAGGAGGTGGTGGCGTGCTGGTGTCGTCGGGGGCGACGTCCTGGGGCGTGCGCTAGTGAGCTACCGCCACTGGGAGGTACGCCTGGTGCTGGCGAGCTTGCTCGTGTGCTCCCTGGGCAGTGAGGTTGTCGGGTTCCGCCGGAATTCGAGCAGGACCTCGTCGGAGACGGCGGCGGTGCAGAAAAGATTGGCGACAACCTGGTGGCTCTCGAGGCGTGGGGTTTGGGGGGAATGAAAGAGGAGGAAGAGGGGATTTATCACGCGTGATCACTGCGAGGTTTAATCAAGGCATTAAGTCGAATTGACGACGCGAAATCACTGCCAGAAACGGGGAGGAACGGTCGATGCGGTGAGAACGATGAACAGGAGGGGTGGGTCCTGGCTGTCTGTGAGAGAGAGAACGCGAGTGTGGGGTCCAGTTGTCACTCTCTGTGCGGGTAAGTTTTTGAGTGAGAAAATAATGCTTCGGGGGGGGAAAGAGAGGTGGGTTGCTGGGCTGTTGGGCTGGTCCAATTACATTTTTTTTCTGTCTATTTGTTTTATTCTTTTCTATTTCTATTTTCTGATTTGATTATTGAAACAAATGATTCAATCAACAATTCAAACAATTCAAACAAAACAAACTTGTAATGAGTTTTTGGTTCTGTTAATCAACATAAACCAATTCTCAAAATAAAATAATATTTTCATTCTTTTTAGGATCTATTTAATAATTAAATAAAATAGACCATAGTTATTTAATCAAATAGAGTTTGATGTAATTACTAAAAACTTATTTTGAAATCCAAATACTTTCAAAACCAAATCAGTAGTTTTATTTGAAAGTAAAGAATACTTGGAAACTTGTTTAAAACAAAATAACATTTTTGTTATAGGATTCATTAATAATTAAATACAATGGACCTTAGTTAATAATCCATATAGAATTTGTTTTATTAATTAATTTATTTTGAAACCTAATATATAACCAAAACACTTCAGTAGGTTTTATTTGTGAATATAAAATATTTTGTAAACTTATTTAAAATAAATAAATAGGTTTTAGTGTTTATTTAAAATGGGAAAAGCCTTTACTTTAATAAAATTTGGATATTAAATCCCTATTATTTTATTTAAATAAACCTTTACTATTTTTAATCAAAACAAAACATTTTATTTCAAAAGCTTGGCCAAGTTTTAGTTTGGCTCCATAAAGTAATCTTTATTTATAAATCTATTCTTTTTCATTTGAAAACCAAAACCTTTATTAAAAGATCCAAAATAGTAATTTTAAATATATATTTTTTAAGTTTATTGTTTATTTATCTTTTAAATCCCTTTAGGATTTTATTTGATTCCAAATAGGTTTTGAAAGTTTCCAAATGGATTAAAAAAGTTTCTTCTCACCCTGAAAATCAACAAAGTTTTATTTTATTCATTTATTTTTCACATTACAAGATTTGGAAAATCTTGGGATGTGACAGAAAATGGGACACTATTCCGGTGAATGCCCAGAGAACCCGAAGAATAAAGAGATTGGCCAAGTAGTGTGCAACAACTGCAAAGAGCTAGGCCACTATGTAGCAACTTGTCCACAAGAGCTACGTCAAGAACTCAAAGACATCCACTGTTTCAATTGCAAGAACCCAGGGCATTATGCAAGCAACTGTCCAGAAAAGATGAAGAACAAGTTGAACAAGCCTATGGAGAAACTCAACCTTGTCCCATGAGTCAAGTGTGGAAACAAAGGACCCAATGCAAATGTTTGCTTAGAGAAGTTTCCCCAGGATCCCAAGAAGGCCAATATGTAATTTTTGTTTGAAAATTCTTAAGGGTGGTAGTACCCTAGTTGTTTTGAGCCTACTTGTAACCCTAGCCTTCCCAAATCTCGGGACGAGATTTATTTTAAGGGTGGTAGCCTATCACATCCCAAGATTTTCCAAATCTTGTAATGTGAAAAATAAATGAATAAAATAAAACTTTGTTTGATTTTCAGAGTGAAAGAAACTTTTTGAATCCAATTGGAATCTTTCAAACCAAATTGGATCAAATAAAATCCTAAAGGGATTTAAAAAGATAAACTTTTGAGAAAGGAAAATAAAATATTTTGAAATTATTTTTTTGGATCTTTTAATAAAAAGGATTTGGTTTTCAAAAGAAAAGGTAGATTTATAAATAAAGATTATTTTATAAGCCAAATTAAAACTTGGCCAAACCTTTGAAATAAGACATTTTGTTTTTATAAAAATAGTAAAGGTTTATTTAAAATAATAAGGATTTAATATCCAAGTTTTTATTAATAAAGGTTTTACTATTTCCAAAACATCAAAACTTATTTATTTATTTAAAATAAGTTTTCCAAATATTTTATATTCCCAAATAAAACCTACTGATTTGGTTTTGAAAATATTTAGATTTCAAAAGGAGTATTTAAATAAAACAAATTCTATTTTATTTTATTAAACAAGGTCTATTTATTTAATTAATAATGGACCCAAAAATAAAATTATTATTTTGGTTTTGGAATTTTGGTTTATGTTACTGAACAGAACCAAATTCATTTGTAAAGTTTGGTGATTGTTTGAATTGAATGGAATGTTGTTTGTTTGTTTGAATTTCAAAACAGAAATTAAAAAATAGAAAAGAAAAAGGCTTAAGACAAAAAATATAGGATCTGGTCGACCAACCCAAAGAGCCCAACAAGGCCCAGAACCAGCCAGTTCCCTCTCCCTCGAAACGTTTTCTACTCGGACCACGAGCCAATGACTGTGGCCCTCTTCTCCTCTCGTTCCTTGGCGACAGGGACCCACGCAAAGACATCTTCTTCCTCCTCACGCCGACGACGCCGTTGTCGCCAATTACGGCGTTGAATACGCATTGATTACGCGACCGTTACTCGCCGTGACTGCACACTATTAACCGCCCAGGCCCCCTCTCCATTTCCCCTCACACGCCCCTCTCTCTCTTCCCCGAGGCTGCCTCAATTTAAGCTCGCAACGCCACAGCTCCGACCACCGTCTCCGATCGATTCCGGCCGAGCCTCGCCACCTCCTGCCTCCACAAGCACACGAGTACACTCACCACTCCCTGGCACATCGTCCTGTACCCGCCGTTCAACTGCGGGCGCCCCAGAGCGTCGACTACGACAAGCCTCCGAGTGTCGCCGCATCAGCAACTTCTCCGGCGAGTTCCCCAGGTAGAATCCGACTGCCCCTCTACTTCTCGATCATGCGAACATCTTCGCCTTGGTCTTACGCACCTAACCATGTCCTCGGTTGGCCTTCTCGTGATCTGTAGCGACGACTCCGACCAGGACCACCCGACGTTGTTCCCTACTCCGGCGAGCAATCGCTGCTGTTCCAGGACGCCCCTTGCCACGCCGACCACACGTTGAGCTTCCCCAGGCCTCTGCGATCACGGTGAGCATAGTCCCTCCCTTCTAGCTCCTCAGACGCTGCCGCCACCATCTCGATCATTGCCACAAGAACTGGCCGTCGTCGCATGAAGTTCTTGTCCAGGCATTAGCAGTCGTTTGATTTAGATCGAAGAGACGAGATTAGATCACTTAACTTCGAAAGGGTACGCAGCCAGTGCCGTGCGATTCAACTTGATCTAACGGCCTGCAGCACGCGATTCACCTGAACCGGTACCAGCGAATAGCGTTGCGCCGCGTGTCACCAGATGAATTAGAAATAGAATTTGAATCTGATTTAGATGCAGATTTGAAAACCCTATAACTTTTGATCCACACGTCCAAAAATTTCAAACTTTATATCGTTGGAATCAGTGGAACAAGCCCTAGTGAACTGTGGTATTTGTTTAGTATATAGTATCTGTTAGATGGTTTGTTTTTGCAGAAACTTTTGTATGCTTGTTTAGATTAGAAAAATAGTTCAAAAATGTTTTTAGGATTGAAATCTTTGCAAATTGTTTTGTGGTGAACTTAATGACCCTAGGAACCAACCCATGGTTTTGAAAATGGATTTGGTAAAGTTTAGGAATAAAAACTTGGTTTAGCCCATTTCTAGCCAAATAAAAATAAAGATTTTGGTTATGAAAATGTTTTTGTAAAGAAAACTTTGGGAAAATGTTTTGGATCAAACCTACTGACCCTAAACACCAAGTTTTGAGAAACAACAACTTATTTGGTGAACTACCTAAAGTTGTTACTTTGATAAAAATGTTTTCCACCACATAAAATAATGAAAGGATTTAAAAATGGTTTTTGACAAAATCCTTTTGCAAATGACTTTGCCACTTTGAAAAATGACTACCTTGAACCTTACCAAGTTTAGAAGCCTAGTGGAGACCATCTTTGCAAATATAACCACCTCTTGCATGCTTGCATGCATGACTTAGATCCCATTGTCTTATGTGTGTGAAATTGTTTGATTGAATTTTGGTTGGAATGCTAGTTGATATTGTGTTTGCTTGATTGATTGTAGTGAAGTTAGAAAAGTGTGAGACTAGCAAGATCAAGGAGTGAACCATCATTCCCTACCAAAAAGGCAAGTGACACTATCATTCAAAGTCCTACTATTTTCATTATACTTAGTGGATTTTTGAAACATGCATGAAAAGAATTTCTATACTTATGCTATGCTAAATCCTAATAGGATTCCCTATACATTACTTAGTGAAAACATTGTAGTTGTTACATGCTTAGCCATGCTATATTTTGAAAAGAGATACATGTTGAGATTTTATGAAGTTGAGAAAAGGACTTGTGTTTTTATATAATAAAACAAGGACTCAATGAACCACCTGGGTGGCCAAGGATACTTTGAGTTTTGGAGAAGGTGGCAACAAAAGGAACCATGTCTATGGGAATCCCTTTGTGTTGTGCTCCAAAGGAAACCACCCAGGAAACTTAGAGATTGAACATGTTTCTCCAATTGTGGCTTTCGTGTGCAACCACATGCTATTATGGCTCTGGCTTAGTCAACTACATTGTGGAGACCCATACATTGTCTTTAGTTTACTGGACATGGGGACCTGGAATCCTACATGGGTGCTGAAGACAAGCTAGCAATGGTGTATGGGAGGACCCTTTGGAAAGACTTCGTCACATTCTCAATCTGCCGGTACTCCATCTTGGTGAGCACTAATCCAGTGGCCACTGGTGGCAAAAGGATGGGATTGTGACATGTGGGTAAAGTGTACTCATTCTACAGAAGATAATAAAATCTAAGTACTTAGCCGTGTCCCCGGTTATGGACAATACTGAGCAACTAAAGTTTGAAGCTATGGGAGATCTCGACATTCTAATTTCTAAAAGAAAACTTTGATAAACTTCATGCACTTGGGGTTACCAAGGAGCTCAAGAGATTTTGATGAAAACTTGATGCACTTTGGGTTACCAAGGAGCTCAAGGGACTTTGATAAAACTTGATGTACTTGGGGTTACCAAGGAACTCAAGAGAATTTGATGAAAACATGAACACTTGGGGTTACCAAGGAACTCATGGGATTTTGATAAAACTTGATGCACTTGGGGTTACCAAGTAGCTCAAGGGATTTTGACAAATACTTGAACACTTGAGTTTCTACCAAGGAGTTCAAGAAGTTTTGAAAAGGAGATTTGACAAAGGACCAAAACCATTTTGAAAAGATAGGGTAAAGTATTGCTTTATGCAAATGAGCCTAAAACTCTACTTAGCCAAATATGCATGTAATGATAGGATCCACTTATATTCCACATAGTAGTGAAACTTGCCAATACAATTCAAATGTATTGACCCTTGTGGCTGTAACTTGTAATGTTGCAGGTTTGATTGTTTTTAGTGAAGATTGATTGATTAGGATTACAAAGTCTACAACCAACATGTCTTCTTGTGGCACTTTGAAGATGAAGGACCCCATGATTATAGTTATTCCGCTGCAATGTAATGTAATAGCCAAAGGAGCTATGTAAGATGTAATAAAATTATGTTATTCCTGGTTATAAAGTTATGTTATGACCTTTGTTTCTTGATATTACATCTTAACTGTGGATGCTAGCTATTGATCCAGGGACTCCACCTTATATATTGAATAAAGGTTGGGATACTCCCTCTACACTTGCAGGGGGTATAATCACAAGTATGTATTAGTCCAAGTAAGGTCGGTACATTAGTATAGGTTCACCCACACAACGCTTACAACACCAAAGAAGGGTACTCAACTATTTGAAGTGAAAGCACTTGACAGAATTCCCATGTGTCCTCGAGAACGTTTGGTCCTTATAAGTATTTCCACCAGCTTATCCTTTGCTAAGAAAGGATTGGGCCACTTGCTGCAATTGTGCGTTGTCTTTATTACTTACACTTTGTTTCCTTGATTAATCAGAAAACCCCTAAAAATCTGTTTGCTAAGTATTTATAGAGATTTCCTGCTCCATACCACTAGTCAACACCTTCTGCTCCTTGTTGGGATCGCCACTCATATTTATCATAAGTACTACGATACACCCCCTATACTTGTGGGTCATCAGGGCCTCCCATTGGGCCAAACTAGATAGGCCAATCATAGGTACCCGTATGGCATACCTATGTCATAGGTAGTTGGCGTAACCATAGCACCTTGGAGAGGCCCCCTTATGGAGGCAGGCAGGCGTCGTGAAGCAACCGAAGAACGCCCCTCGACAAGCAACACTTCTCGGTCACGGAAGGACAAGACCCTCGGAAAGGCATTCCCCGCCACGAAGTAATGATGACTCAAAGCACGACAACTATCCTATCTTGTGCTTGTTGCTCAAGGGAAGCATCTTCCACTTCTGCAAGCCAGGAGTGGCCGACAACTATTGCCACCTAGAGGGGACCACCCTCTCCCTATAAAGAGAGATAAGCGCAATCACCATGATCAATGCACCCTGATATGGATCATGCCCTCGGAGAAAGCACATTTAGCCTGCCTGCTCACTTCCTTGTAGCCATGTGGGAACCCTTCCTGCCAGAGGCACGGGAAGAGGACCTGGGAGACTATAAAACAAGGGGCACGGTACCATAGGAGGCACCTTCTTCCACCTCGAAAACCCTAGACTTCTCCTAAGTAGGAGCACCAGATCCGATCACCTGATCAACACCTTGTATTTGTCACCTCGCCAAGCAATTCAAGAAATACAACTAAGCAAAGTAGGGTTTTACACCACACGGTGGCCTGGACCTGGGTAAAATTGTTGTGTCTTCCTTGCCGTGATTCTTACTGTTCCTTGCCAAGGTCACTGAGAGGTCTTGGAGAGATCATGTTCACCCCCCTACGTTCGATTCTATCCTACTTCGTGAGATACTCTGCCAGGACAAATCTTCGACAATTGTGAGACAAAGGGACTTGGAAGAAATTCACATTAAGAAAGTTCATCTTATGACTTTACGACACTTGAGAGTCGACACCTTCTACTAGGAGACGCTACCGAATTATTTGTTAGAGTGAGACTCCAACTGAGTCTAAGTGGTAATGAACCTACCATGTAACACACCTAAGGGAAGTAGCCCAGGTGGATTGGATCCATATGGACATTGGGGTACGTCCTAGATGAACCTTAAGCATTGAGCCCATGTAGGAGTGTATATAAGTGGAATGGGAAAGAGTTATCTGACCAATCCGTCACTTTTTCAACTCCCAAGTAAGGTTGTACATGACCTATCAATCCACTGCACATCTAGGAGTGTATATAAGCGGAGGAACTAGAAGTATATCTCTTCAACAAGTTCATTAAAACCTGCATGACGACTCATACGACGATAGGAATGAGATATTGATCACAATTGTGCTTGGCCTATATGATAACATAATATGGGAAGTGATGGACGCATGCGTGATCATGCACAACATAATTATTGAGGATGAGCACGAGCATGCCAATCAACAAGGAGGGCGATACACCACAATACTTTGAAGCCTACATCGTGAGATTTGTTCATGAGCTACTCATGTTCAATTCCAAACTAATTTGGTTGAGCACATGTGGACCCCACAAAGGAAACGAACAATAGACATCATCATTTAATCCGAATTTGTAGTTTGAATTTTGTTCCGTGAACCCTACTAGAACTTTGTATCTTCCCATTTCACTGAAAACTTATGGTGAGAAATGGTGAATCTGGGCTAGGAAAATATCCGGGCTAGAACTTTGTATCTTCCCATTTCACTGAAACTAAGGAAGCGCTCAACTCAGTCTCGACCTTGCCTTGAGCGCACCGATTGTCCTGTCAACTCATAGGTACCATAGACCACATTTTGTCCACGCTCATTCTCGATGATCATGTTATGCATGATCACACATTCATTCATGATGTACCAAAGGAATCCTTAATCCTAAAACCTCGCCAATACTCCCACAGCTGCAAATTGGGCTTGTAAAATATCAAATGCTCTCTCCATATATTTCCTTGCAACCACTTGAGCATTGTGGAACTCAATTTCGTTCTTACCTTCGGGGGCAATGATTGACTTCACAAATGTAGCCCACTTCGGATAGTTGCCATCCGCAAGGTAGTAGTCCATCTTGTATGTACGGTTGTTGGCTTGGAACTCCACCGGTGGTGACTCACCATTGTCTAGCTTGGCAAAGAGAGGAGATCGTTGAAGAACATTGATGTCATTGTTGTTGGAATATTAGGCATAATTTCCATGATTAATTCCAGAATATTAAGCATGACAAAACCAGCTCCTAGCTCATGTAACTCGAACATACTAGATGTACTAAACAATAGGTGAACGGTTTCGCGGCATAGTAAATCAAAATTTTCTATGGATGCGAACAGAGGGAAGCCAAGATCTAATCTAGGAGATGCAAACAACGAGAGAGATTGGATTAGATCTTCACACCCTTGAAGATTCGCACAGCGGAACGTTCATCGGAACGTGGGTGATGTAGTCATACTCGCTTCTCCTCCTCGCGATCCGATCCGATCTAGCACCACAAGTGGCGGTGCCTCCGTGAGATGCACATGTGCAGCACCTCGACGTCTCCTCCTTACTCGGACCAGCAAGTATGGTGGAGAGACGGATTGGACCTACAACACGACGGCGTGGTGTATATGGTGGAGAATTTCTGCAGCAGGGCTTCGCCTACAAGCAGTCGGGAGGGAGAGAGGAGGGCAGCAGGGCGGATAGGGTTGGAGGGGAAGGTGTGGGGGGTTGGTGCGCCCCCACCCCTCTTTATATAGAGGGGGGTCACAGCCCTAGCCCCTCCCCCAAGCCCAAAACCGGCGGCCCCAAAGGATAAGGAGTGGGGGGCAAGGAAACCC
The DNA here is from genome assembly GCA_030063025.1 of Avena longiglumis. Lineage (NCBI taxonomy): Eukaryota > Viridiplantae > Streptophyta > Magnoliopsida > Poales > Poaceae > Avena > Avena longiglumis. The sequence goes on from CP125974.1 coordinate 485,210,807, forward strand.
CCCCTTCTAGAAGCTCTATCTAGAGTTTAAACCTCTCTTGGCCGGCTGGGCCCTATGGGGCCTTATGCCCTGGCCCAATCGGCCAGGCACTCCCTCATAGGCCCATTCCTCCCGGAAGGTGGGGCCACGTTGGTCCCCTTCCGGAAGGTTCTAGAAGCTTCGGTACAATCTGGATTAACCGGAACAATTCCGAACTCCAAAAACTGCACTGCCTTATATGAATCTTATTCTCCGGACCACTCCGGAACCTCTCGTGATGTCCCGGATCCCATCCGAGAATCCGAACAAAAACTCATAAACCAATTATCCAATATATCCTAGCGTCGAGACACGTTAAGTGTGTGACCCTGCGGGTTCGAGAATATGCAGACATGATCTTCTATCAATAATCAACAGCGGGGTCTGGGCACCCATATTGACTCCCACACATTCATCGATGATCATATCGGATGAACCACGATGCCAGGATTCAATCAATCCCATATATATATTCCCTTCATCTCGCGATATTTTACTTGCCCGAGATTTGATCGTCGGTACCGTCATACCCAGTTCAATCTCGTTCACAGCAAGTACTTTACTTGTTCCGTAATCCGATATCACTTTGTGATTAACTCCTTAACCACATGCTTGCAAGCTGTGTTGATATCGATTACCGAGTGGGACCGAAGTATATCTCTTCGACTTGGGAGGGAAAAATCCCATCTCGATACATACAACCCAACAGGTACTTTCCGATCACCTGAGAGACACCTTTATGATGACCCTCTCATAGGATGACGTTTGATGACCTCAAAGCTTTCTTCCGATACCAGGGAGTTGTATTATCTCATGGTCTAAGGAATACAATATTTGACATAAGAAAAGCTTCGCAAAGACGAACACGATGACACGATCTAATTGCTTCGCTTAGTTTGGGTATGTCCATCATATCATTCTCCCAATGACGTGATCTCATTATTAATTGACAACTCATGTCCATGGTTAGGAAACCTTAACCATCAATAATCAATGAGCTAGTCCATAGAGGCATACTAGGGACACGGTGTTGTTCACAAACCACACAAGTATTAAAGTTTCCGCATAATACAATTCTAGCATGGAATATAAACATTATCATGAACAAGAATTATAATAATAACATCTTTATTATTGCCTCTAGGGCATAATTCCAACAATAGGATGAACAGAAATAAACAACAGCTAAACATGTATTCGCAGAACATGATGAATGACCAAACATAAGCACATAGCATGTAACGTTCGGTTGTCGTAGCAGAAACTTTGGGGAAGACTGATCGAAGCAGACGGCAATGAAGACGGTGGTAGGCAGCACCTCCCAACTTGGATGGAAGACGACCCATGATGGATAACTTGAGCAATCGCGCGGGGCGCTTCCCAAAAACCTTATTCGCCCTCTCCCGTACAGGATCACAAGGGCGAGTGGTTCCGGAGACCTGCTCTCCCGTCCACCGTTGCACGCCGGCAAGCGGGATAGAGTAGACTACGGTGGCAACGCAAGTAGAGAGGAGGCAAAACCCTATATTGGTTTTCGGTGTGTTGTGGCGGTAGCCGCGCATGATTTATATAGAGCGGCTCAGGAAACCCTAATGGAGGCGAACATGGGCCGAGTCCATGTTGCGCACGTTCGGGTCGATTACGGTATCCGACGATTCGGGAGCGACCCAAATATGCTAACTGTTTGAAATGTCTGTCAAAACCTCATAATTTTCCTAAGCAACAAAATAAAGCTCGACTCGGCGAGATTCCCGCAACCCGTGGCGCGCACGCGTCGCGACGAGACGGACGGGGGGGGGGGGGAGCGTCGTCGGAGGAAGAGCGCGCGTGTATCTCTCTTATTGCCAATTACTTACAAAGTGGTGCAACACTCCACCTTATAAGGTGGTGCAACTCTCCTTCAACTTCCCATGTGGGACTAAACTTTAGCTCCCACTCCACTCCCATGTGAGCTTCCACAAACATGGACCCAAACACATATGGGCTGCCACAAACCTGGGCTTTAAGATTTAGGGAAAATCTGAAATAAACATGGGCATATTTGTTTTAGCCCATTATTTCTAACAATCGCCCACCAGATCTCAAATGCCCATTTGAAGATTTGCCAATCATAGATACTTGTTTATATACCAGTGTTTCAGCAGAGACTGTTAAGTTGAACTTCCACCTAGAATCTTGAACTACGTCTATCAATAACTTGAACAATGGACAAACCTTGAATTGCAAGTTTGGTACCAATAGAGTTCACTCAAAATCATAACTAGTACATGGCTGCCAGTAGCCTACCACGCGGGTTGGAGCATATGCGTCATACTCCCTGGTCTCTTCATGAGTCTACTAGAGATCACCCAAGTCTCATAGACCATGACATTTACAGTCGAGTTCAAATAGGGGTGTTCTTTCAAGAATGCCCTGTAGGACGACATCTTTGCTAATTAAAACCAATAGAAACACATTAAGGCATGTTGCCAACCTTCCTTACAAATTATGAGAGTTATGCATCTTCACATAGAGAGGGTTACAAAATACTCTCCTCCGTCAAACCACTAGCTTGTTGTTCCAAGGTCCTAATTCACGGGATCTTCGATCGCATAGGTTGGGTTACCACCAGGGTGTCACATCCATGGGTCTCAACCCCATCTCCCTTGATGCACTTTCTATCACATTTCGTGATAGTCCCTTTATAAAGGGATCTGCCAGGTTTTTGTCTGTTTGAATATACGTAACAGTTATTACTCCAAAGTTTCTCAATTTCCTGACAGATTTCAAACATCTCTTCACGTGTCTTAATGACTTCGCGTTATCCTTAGAATTTTTCACTTTGACAATCATAGTTTGGTTGTCACAATTCAAAAGGATTGCCGGCATATGTTTCTCAACCACATGCAAGTCCATCAAGAGCTCACACAGCCATTCCGATTCAACAGTGGTTGTGTCTAAAGCAGTAAATTTTGCTTCCATAGTTGACCTTGTCAATATGGTTTCTCTACGAGACCTCCATGACATTGAGCCACATCCAAGGGTAAACACATACCCGCTCGTGGCATAGAGTTCATCAACGTCAGAGATCCAATTCTAATCACTATATCCTTCAAGCACATCATGGTTCCCTGAATAGTGTATTCCATAGATCATTGTACCACATAGATAGCGCATGAGCCTTTCAAGTGCATGTCAATGATCAATACCCGCGTTAGACATGAACCTACTCAACTTGATCATAGCATAAGAGATATCAGGTCTTGTAGCGCTTGTTAAGTACATGAGAGAACCAACAACTTGTGAATATTTCAACTGATCTGTTGGTTCCTTCTTATTCTTTCATAATGTCAAACTAGGATCATAAGGTGTTGGAGAAGTCTTGCCATCAATAAAGCCAAATCGGCTCAAGACCTTCTCAACATAATGAGATTGCGTTAAAGTAATCGCAATCTCGTTCTTAATAACCTTGATGTTCATAATCACATCAGCCTCTCCCAGATCTTTCATATCAAAACTCTTTGACATGAAAGACTTGACTTCATTTATCACTTTCATGTTTGTACTAAAGATCAGAATTTCATCCACGTACAAACATAATATAACGCTATCGCCCCCACCATGGCGATAGTAAAACACCTATCAGCCTCATTAATGACAAAGCCGGCAGAAAATAGAGTTCTGTCAAACTTCTCATGCGATTGATTAGGTGCTTGTTTCAGTCCATATAAAGATTTTAATAACTTGCACACCTTTGTCTCTTCACCTTTTACCACAAACCCATCTGACTCATCCATATAGATCTCCTGTTCCAACTCTCCATTAAGGAAAGTTGTCTTCACGTCCATTTGATGAACGAGAAGACCATAAGAGGCAGCCAGGGATAGTAGTGCTCGAATGGTGGTCAGTCTAGCGACATGTGAATAGGTGTCAAAGTAATCTTCGCCTTCTTTCTATGTGTAGCCCTTAGGTAGAAGACGCACCTTGTACTTCTCAATAGTACCATCAAGCCTTAGCTTCTTCTTGAACACCCACTTACATCCCACAGGTTTACAACCATAGGGTTGTTCTGATAATTCCCAAGTTCCATTAGAAAGAATCGAGTCCATCTCATTTTGTACAACTTCTATCCAATCATCTTCATCAGGGGATGCATATGCCTCAGTAATGGATCTAGGAGTATCATCCACAAGGTACACAATGAAGTCATTACCAAAGGATTTTGCAATCCTCTATATCTTACTCCTCGTGAGAGGTTCATCGTCATCCTTCTCAAGGAATTACTCATGCCGTTGTTCAGAATTCTCAATAGATGCACTAGATTCAAGAGGTGTTTCAGAAGAAATCCCACCAATGTTATGCATATCTTTCATTGGAAACATATTCTCAAAGAATGTTGCATCACGAGATTCCATTATAGTATCAACATGCATATGAGGTACCTCAGATTTAACCACTAGAAATCTACACTGCATGGAGAATATCCTAGAAATATATAATCCACTGTCTTGGGTCCGAGCTTGCGTTTATTGGGGATCGGTATGTTGACCTTCGCCAAACACCCCCAAGTACGTAGATACGAAAGTGATGGTTTTATCCAAACCCACTCCTCATAAGGGGTATTTTCTTTATTATTTTTAGGAACTCTATTCAGGACATGACATGAACTCAACAAATCCTCCCCCACCATGCCTTTGATAAACCAGTAGTGGCTAAGATGGAATTCACCAAGTCAGTCAGCGTGCGGTTTTTCCTCTCGGCAACACCACTTGATTGGGGCGAGTAGGGAGGCGTCCTCTCATGAATAATTCCGTGTTCCTCACAGAATTCGTCAAATATTTTGGGAAAATACTCACCACCACGATCCGACCTAAGACACTTGATCTTTCTATCTAGTTGATTTTCAACTTTGGTCTTATCAATTTTAAAGTAGTCTAAAGCCTCATCTTTAGTTTGCAACAAGTAAACATAGCAGAATTTAGTAACATCATCTATCAATGTCATGAAATATCTCTTTTCACCCTTTGTCAACACACCATTCATCTCACATAGATCAAAATGTATGAGTTCTAGAGGTACCAAGTTTCTCTCCTCGGCAGCCTTGTGAGGCTTTCGAGGTTGCTTTGATTGCACAGAACTATGGCACTTAGAACATTTGGCAATAGTGAAATTTGAAATTAAACTCATACTGGACATCCGAGGCATCAAACCAAAATTAATGTGACATAAATGAGAATGCCAAACACTGGTATCATTATTAACACCACCACAAATATGATTCATGTATTTATTACAAAATTCTGAAAGTGAAAACCGGAACAAGCCTCAGAACTCATAAACTTTACCAATAAATTGTCCATATTTTGAAGCAACGACTTTATTAGACTCTAAAACAACCTTAAACCCATCTCTACATAGAACGGAGCCACTAACGAGATTCTTGTTCATAGTAGGGACATGTTGCACGTTCCTCAGCTGCACGTTCTTTCCAAAAGTAAACTTCAGATCCACCGTGCCAACACCACGAACAAAAGCATGTGAACCATTCCCCATTATGACAGATGAATCCTGAGTGACCTGATAAGAAGTGAACATAGAGATATCAGCACACACATGAACATTAGCACCCGTATCAAGCCACCAACATGGTGATTGAAATAGTGAAAAACAGTAAATAAATTACCATACCCATCAGTATTGCTAGCGGTCACGATGTTGACAGTCTTGGCCTTTTTCTCTCTGCGGTCTGCGCGATCTGGACAGTCCTTGGAAAAGAGGTCGGGTGCTCCACAAGTGAAACAAGATAGATCACTCTTGTCCATGTTCGTCTTCTTCTTCTTGAAGGTTGTAGTCTTTACAGGTTTGTTAATGGAGGACTTGAAGTTCCCTTTGTTCTTGCATACGTATTTGCCTTTCTGCACAAAGTTAATAGTAGCACGACCCTCTCCTTTCTCAGGAGTGTTTGATACATCCAATTTGCATCACCATTTTATATCATAATTTGCCTCTATGCATTGATATATGTATTATTATGAGGTATTACTTATGTATTTTACACTATTTTTGCATGTTGGATGATTCTTGGAGGATGGACTACTGGAGTCACGATTCTGATGGAAAAAAAGGTGTTTTGATGCAATTTCGCGAAGATCGGAAAAATATAAGAAAAATATGGGAAAATTATATTTTCCCAGAAGACGAAGGAAGCCAGAAGGGGAGGCGTAGAAGGGCTATAGGGGGCCCACACCCCCTAGGCGCGGGTACCCCCTTGGGTTGTGCCTAGGACAGGTTTGGCATACCTGCTCGGCCTCCGACTCCGCCCTCTCGCCTATATCTTCCTCACAGAACCCTAATACCAAAGGAGTGACCACAGATAGATTTCCGCTGCCTCTACGAGGCGGAAAACACCGAGAGAGAAAAATCTCTCCGGCAGATAGATTTCTGCCGGGGGAATTCCTTCCCGGAGAGGGGAGATCATTGCCGTCAACACCGTCATCAATCTAGGCTTCATCGGGATCATCATCATCATCCACACCATCATATCCACCATCACCATCATCACCACTCCATCCCGCTGTAAAAATTGTGTTGGATATTTCTTTAGTTCTTGGGGTAAACTTTCTCGGTGTTAATTACTATTGTAGTTGATGCTTGTGAGTGGAACCACTGGATTATTGTTTATGTTCAGATTGTTATCCATCACCATATCATCTTTGATCTTGATCCATATGATGTCTTGTGAGTAGTTCGTCTAGTTCTTGAGGACATGGGAGAAGTCTTGTTGTTAGTAGTTGATTTGTGTTGAGTTATTATTCAATGATTTAGTAATTAAGTTGTGGTGCTATTCTTCTAGTGGTGTCATGTGAACGTCGACTACATGATACTTCAATATTTATGGGCCTAGGGGAATGCATTGTGTATTTGGATACTAATTGTGGGGTTGCCGGAGTGACAGAAACCTGAACCCTTGTTAGGACACCTTTGCATAAGGGATCGTAGGATCTCAGAGTTTAAGGTTGTGGTTAGGTTTATATCTTAATTACTTTCCTGTAGTTGTGGATGCTTGCAGGGGGTTTAATCACAAGTATGTATTAGTCCAAGTAAGGTTGGTACATTAGCACAGGTTCACCCACACAACACTTACAACACCAAAGAAGAGTACTTAGCTATTTGAAGCGAGAGCACTAGACAGAATTCCCATGTGTCCTCGAGAACGTTTGGTCCTTATAAGTATTTCCACCGGCTTGTCCTTTGATAAGAAAGGATTGGGCCACTTGCTGCGTTTGTTCTTTGTCTTTATTACTTGCACTTTGTTTTGTTGCCTTATCAGAAAACCCCTAAAAATTTGTTTGCTAAGTATTTACAGAGATTTCCTGCTCCATACCACTAGTCAATACCTTCTGCTCCTCGTTGGGATCGACACTCCTATTTATCGAAAGTACTATGATACACCCCCTATACTTGTGGGTCATCAAGACTATTTTCTGGCGCCGTTGCCGGGGAGTGAAGAGCTATTGAAGAGTGGAACTGGTAAGGGAAACTTCTAGTGTGAGTATTTATTTTTGTTTCTGTTTGTTGCTTTGTTTCCAATATGGATAACCCAGTTGGTTTTCTATTTGGGAAAACTACTAGAACTGCTAGGGTAGTAGATGAACCACCACCTGTTGAGATAGATCCTTTAAATATACCTACAAGTATTGTTGATTGTGTTATAGATAATTATTATTTAGGGGATGGAACTGTCCATCCTGGTGATCATTTGCCTTTTATCCATGAATTATGCGGGTTGTTTAAGTGTGCAGGTATCACAACTGAACAGGTAAAGAAGAAGTTACTCTCTATATCCTTGAAAGGTAGAGCTGAAGAATGGTATAAGCTGCTGAAGAATGGACAATCCATGGAATGGGAGGAAATGGCATCTCTCTTTTATTCTAAATTCTATCCTCCCAGTGAGATCTATAAGGATAGAAATCTAATTTATAACTTTTGGCCTCGAGATGGAGAGAGTAAAGCCCAAGCTTGGGGGAGATTGAAGTTACTAATGCTTAAATGTCCTATTCATGAACTCCCTAACAATATTATTATCAATAACTTTTATGCTAGGATTTCTCTTCATGATAAAGATTTACTATATGCTTCTTGTGCTGGATCATTCACACGTATGAAGGAAGAAGCTAAATGGGATCTAATAGACCGTATTCAAGAGAACACTAAAGCTTGGTAGAATGACAAAGGAAGAAAGTCAGGTACAAACTATGATTATGAATGCATTAAATCTTTTATGGGAACTGATGACTTCCGTGATATTAGCAATGAGTTTGGTCTTGATTCCCAAAGTATTGCCAACTGTTTTAAGACCTTTGCCTCTTACATAGAAATTCCCCAAAAGAAGTGGAACAAGTACCATGCACCTTATAAAGATGTTGTTAATCATGTTCCTGTTAGAAGTGTTGAAGTTTGTACTACTAATCATATTGTGCCTGAACCTTATGTTGAGAAAATGCCTTTCCCAACTAAGGTAAAGGAGTATTCTATGATTATTAGTGCAAATAATAAAGGTACTAAGTGTCAACACCCGGATTTTTAATCCCAGATGCCTATTATGCCATACATCGTAATCCTAGGATTACCATTTTTGTGAGACATAACAGAATTGGATACCACGGTACATCATCCATTACAAACCATACATAAGGTCTTACACAAATAAGGATCTCGTGATCCAGTCTTAATACAACACAAGCAGCGGAATACGTAATGATAACGGTAGCGTAGGTGAAGCTCCATCTTCGGGGTCACAGGTAATGCTGACGATGGGATATGATCCTAGTTGTCATAACCTTCTTGGGGTCCATCTTCCAGGTACTCCTCTTCATAGTATGGCCATGGGAATAGCCAGGTACAAAGCCATGAGTACTCTTTAAGTACTCGCAAACTAATACTAACAAGTGAAGGGGTTTTTGTAATAGGACACTAAGCTCTAGGGTTGTTTTGCAAAAGCCAGATTTACCTCTACTAAGTTTGGAAACAACGAATGCTAGTTAAGGTTTTATCACACCTAAGTGGGAACTTGTATCTCATGCCACAACTCTGTTGTGGTCAAGTCAAAGTCTCAAGTCATTTCACAAGTCATTTTGAAAACATCTGACGGGGGAACAGTATGGCCACTAATCGTCCATAATCATGACGCCAGCTATTCGAATAGTTTGACACTCTGCAGAGATTGTACACTTTCACCACAACATTCGATACATCCGTCAGGAACAAATCCTGAATTCACCATACTCAGTATGCGGATAATCAATCCTAACCTTTCAATTACACGCCCTAGTATAAGCACCTCTCCTGTGAGTTTGGCCTCCCAACCATGACCAACTATCATCTTGGGTACTGCACAGGTGGACAATCTTCACAAGGTAGACTCAGCTCAGACCTTGGCCGTGAGGGAACTAATACTAAGGTATATAAGTTTCCAGTCAAGCCCTACCCAATTCTCAGGTATTGTGGTTGTACGGTAAAATTGGAATGGTATCGCATCCAGACAACCATCAGTTAATAAAGGGCTAAGGCTCATGCCTCAACTTTTTCATCACCATAAATCATCTGGTGTTCGGAAACACATGTTCAAAACATTTCAATAGAATGATCCATCATTCCAAGGTTTTCATAACCATTTTTCCACCAAGTATTCCCATCTAAATTTGATCAGGTTTTATGCTTAGCACTAGCATATACAAGTGGGGGTAAGTACTAATGTGGGGTGGTAAACAAGTGGAGTTTTAACTAAGTTCAATCTCAGGCCTTAAGATGACATCAAAATTATCTAGCTTAGGCCAAATTTTATGCTCTTTATGCAACCTTCAATTATCCTTCTAGTATCTACAATTCACTTAAGTAAACTCTAAGTAATAGTTTTGATAAAGAAATAAAGTATAAAGCTTGTGAGTAAAAACTAGGACTGGTTTATCAAGTGGGTAGGATCATCTATGCTTAAGGCATATAGTTGGCATGGTGACAAGCAAGTATTGGCTTGTATCAGTATCAGTATAAGCTTGCTAAATTGCAAGTGTTAGCTTGCCTTGTGCAGAGCAGTGGTTGAAGTTCTCCTCATCTTCTCCTTCGTAGTATCCTCGTTCCTCCTCGTATCCTTGGTCGGTACTAGCGTCTATGAATAAATACGAGGTACACAATCACCAAACAATACTTAACTACTTGCATTAATCACACACAAGGGTCCTATAGATGATCTAGCATCATCACTAACATTACAAGATTAAAGCTTGGTTTAATTCCTTTTATTTTTAGAAAAGTAATTTCTACTCGTTGAAAAACTACTTAAGATTTAATATTCTCCAAACCAAACATGGGATCATGTTGACACATGTCATCACCACATATTTTAGTCCATGGGAATATGATTTTAAGTGGTGTCACAATTTAATAAGGTTTAACCTTTTATTTTTAATTAAATAAAGTGACTAGAAATGCTTATGTGGCATTCTTTTATTAGTTGGTCATTATTTTTGTAAGTAAACCTATATATTTTTATATATTCTGAAAGGTATGATCAAATGTGATTTTTGAGAGTTGGAATCAACTCAAAAGCTATTATGTTTTAAATTTGAAAAATGTTTGAATGCAGAAAAGCTTCTGCCTTGTTATTTTTACCAAGGGTGATCTACAGATCCAAATGATTTAAATTCAACGGGCTTGGATTCAGCACTTCCAGACCTTTCTAACAAAATTGGTTTCATTCAATTTGGTTCACTGAATCGAGCTGGGTTGATTTTTGAAACTAAAATGGAAAAATCCAAATTCAAACAACTGGGTCGCTGGAAACGACATCTTGGGCTGCTAAGCCTGGCTTACGGGCTGGTTAAGTGGCTATCCCCACGTCGAGACGAGGGGTGCGACGGGAAATATGGTGTGTTCGATCTAGTTCTAATCCAACGGCTAAGGGTCGTCATCCACGTCGGGCAACGCCGGCGAGACTGAACCCTAACGTGGCAGGTGGGGGTCGTCGGGGGATCACCGGGGCTCAGGCGAGGGTCGGCGATGCGGGCGACGAAGTCGACAATGGCGAACCTCCTGGTACCGGCAGCTTCTCCTGGGGCGGCTCCAATCGCTGGTTCCCTTCTTCTCCAGCAGCGGCGGGCTCCAGTGAAATTCCAGCGAAGCGCTACTCGCCTTGTTTCGGGAACAGGGTGGAACGATCAATGAGGAGAGGGGAGTGAGATGGTGTGATCAATTCGGCTGGGGGTGGCCTCTATTTATAGTCGCGACGACAAGACCGAACAGCATGGGCAGGCGACGGTGGCGACATGGCTACGGGCTGCTAGAGGCATGGCCGGCGATGGCGATCGCTTGGTGGTCTCCTGGCAATGCTCTACGGCTTTAATGCGCATGTAGGGGCGGTGGCAAACGGTCTAGAACACGCGATGCTCTGCGCGGCCGAGGCGGCGTCTTCGACGGCGAGCGGTGGCTGTGAGGCATGGGGCGGCGAACGGGGATGTCTGGCGGTATCCTGGGACGGTGGTGATCGTGTATGCACGCGGCGCGCGGGCGTGTGTCGAGGGCGGCGCTGGCGCATGCTCGGCATGGTTGGCGGCTGGGAACGGTCTGTGGTACGAGGTTGGCAACGCCGAGCGACAGGAGGTGGCGGTGTTGGCTTGCTCCCAGACATGTTGGACAGGGAGTGGCTGATTTAGGTGGTCATCGGGGCGACTCTGACCTTCTTCTGCAATGGGACGGTTATGCGGTGGACGGAGGCGGGGACGGGGGCGGAGTCTCGCGCTGGTCGATTATGGTCGGTGGCGGACAACGGTGGAGGGAGCGGCAGGTGGCGTAGTAAGTGACGTGGTTGGAGAGAAAATGAACTTTCGCTAAGAGCATCTCCACTCGCCTACCCACTACGCTGATCCGGACGCCAAAAATCGGCCCAGTTGCATACCCAGGGACCTGTTTTTGTCCGGATTTGGGCATGTTTTGGTCCGGCCTACTCAGGCCGAACCTAGGTTCCCGGATACGCCCTGGGGACGCCGGACGCCGCAAAAAAAGGCGTGGGCCAGCTCTGTCGGCGAGACAGTCCCATTCCCACCCACTCCACTCGCCCAGACTGCCGCGAAGAGCTCTGTCGCCATGACTTCGCTGGCGGAGCTCCCCCGTGCCGAGACATGCCCACGCCTCTAGCTACACTCGCCGTTGTTGCCGCCTAGCTCCACGCCTTATCCGCCGCCGCTTTCGCCGACCTATCCTCGCCGTAGCTGTGCTTCGGCTCCATGCGCCCACCACCACGCCCGCCAGGTGTTCGACATTTGGACGGATTCGGCCATGGACTCGACGCGACGAGGTATCGCCCATCGACTACGAGGCGAGATACTCGCCATGGATTCCGACGACGAGGAGTTGCTCGACGTACTCCTGGAGGAGGAGAGCGCCGAGGTCGCCGAAAGTGAAGAGCACTTGCAGATCCTCGCATCGCTCGCCCAACTGTACATGCAGATGGCGGCCTTGATTCGGTGCCGTGTCGCATGAAGTGCAAGCGAGACAGAGGATAAAGGTCTATTGCATGTTGTACGCCGACTACTTACCGACCACTCCATGGTGAGGGCGTGTTTAAATCGCCGCCGAGTTGAGACGGAAGCTCTTCCTCAAGATCGTGCATGCCATCCGGGAGTTCGACCCATATTTCCTTTGCAAGAAGGACTGCACCGGATTGGTTGGGTTTTCGTCGCTTCAGAAGTGCACTGTGGCTATCTCCGCATCGCCGAGTCCATCGCCCTTGATTGCTTGTACAGGTTCTGCAGGCGTTGATTGCGATGTTCGGAAGCGATTTGAGATCACCCACTGTTGAAGACACTGCTCGGATCCTAGCAGTCAATGAAAGTAGGGATTTCCTGGTATGCTTGGAAGCATAGATTGCATTCATTGGGGAGTGGAAGAACTGTCCATTTGAATGGCAAGAAATGTATAAAGGCCACAAAGGAGGATGCACTGTGATACTTGAGGCAGTTGCTACACATGATCTTTGGATCTGGCACTCCTTCTTTGGCATGGCAGGATCGAACAACGACATCAACGTCCTCAACTCCTCAACTGTCTTTTCGAAGCTTGCTGAGGGTCATGCTCCCCCTGTGGAATTTGAGATCAACGGGCATCACTACAACAAGGGATACTATCTAGCAGATGGCATCTATCCAAGATGGCCAACATTTATGAAGACTATCTCAAGCCCAATGCTCCCCAAGCATTCTCACTTTGCCAAGGAATAGGAAGGACGTGGAGCGGGCATTTGGTGTGCTCCAGCAGAGGTTTGCAGTTGTCCGGTTCCCTGCTATGACCTGGTCAAAAGATCAGATGTGGGAAGTGATGAACTGTTGTGTGACCTTGCACAACATGATCATTGAGGATGAGAGGAAGGATCCAATGAGTTTGCTCGAGGAGGACGAGCCATACTATCTACAGGGTCCTCTTGCCGAGTCTGATCATCAGGTGCCTCCAACATGGGCTGCATTCATTGCAATGCGTCAGGAGATCCGAGATCCGGCGATGCATCAACAGCTGCAGGATGATCTTGTCGAGCACCTATGGATACGCAGGGGCAACACGACGTAGATGTTGAGCATGAACTGGCCGAACTTGGCCGAAATATGTTGTAATTTATTGCAGGCCGAACTATGTTTACATTACGCCGAACTCTGTTTAAAAATTTCGCCGAACTTTGGTCTTAAAGTGTTCAGTATTCATTGTATGACGAACTATGCCGAAATTTGGACGAACTTTAGCCGAATTTGAGCCAAATTCTAGCGGAAACAGACAAACCGGGAACTCGGTCTGGGTACGCGAATGGGAAACTGGACGTACCCAGGCCGAAAACTTGCGCCGTTTGGAGGCGCGTGGCGTGCGCATGGTTTTGCGGTAGTGGAGAGCTGCAAATATACATTTTGGGACAACATTAGGGGCGAAAATATAGAGCTGCTGTAAACATTTTGGGGGCAGTAAATAGCTATAGGACAGTCGTCGTTGGAGAGCGTGTTTTCCTAGCTGTCCTATAAATCAGTTTCTATGGTGCCTATCCTACTTAGAGATGCTCTTAAAGCAACATTTTTTTTGTAGATAGTCTCATGGCATGGACGTGTGCTTTGCAGTAGCCAGTAGGCAATAGCTGGGCGTGTCCGTGTTTGCGTGGAGAATCCACAGCTAGGCAAAGCATAAAGCAAGCTTCATTTTACATGAATACATTAATTAGCATTGTAGAGAATCCTTTGCAGGTCGGTCGCAGCTAGTAGTAGTAGCTAGGAGTAGGTGTGATGCAGCACGCGCATGATCCTTGTACACGGCGCTGGCTGCCACTGCTTTATGTATGGAGTAATTATACAAGTCACGAAAGAAGATTTTTGACCGGTGCCCGTGATGGAGGGATCTCGCAGCTCAGCTAGGGTAGCAGTATGCATGTGAGCGTGAAAAAGGAAGGAGCCCGAGCCATCACCCCAACTTGTGCCCTGCGATTCTGTGAAGGAAGGAATGGCCCCCTCCCCTCTCTCTCTCTCCCATCAAAGCGTAGTACGACTGGGGGTGTAAACAATATCCAGTAGGCGCCCGTCCGTATGCTCCGATTGGTGGACGGGAGAGTGCCAGGGCACCCGGTCGGGACAAGTCAAAGCAGGAGGGAGGGAGGGAGGGAGGAAGCGACGAGGTGGGTGGTGGCGCCCATTAATTTCCATGTAAAGGCAGTGCCGACTTTGTCCTGCACAGGATCCAGGAGTGATGAGAGAGAGAGAAAGCAAAGGAAAAAACGAGGGAAGCGAACACGTTAGCAGAGACCAGGCGCAAGGCGCCAAAAGGCGAGGAAGGTGGCTGGCTGGATTCTCCACCACCGCAAGCGAACAAACCCAAAAACAAAACAAGAGAGACGGCCAAATCCAAGCCTCCTCCTCCGCCACATGTGGCACGCACGTACCGTACGTACGTGTACGTGTGCGGCGCGGCGGGTTGCCAAGTAGCCAGCGCAATACCCAACCAGACCCCCCGTGCCGACTGCCGACGCCTTCCCCTCCTTTCATGCACCACCCACCACGACGCCGCTCTCCTCAAGCTCAGCCTGGTCCCTGGTGCGCGCTCGCCCGCTCGGGACAAAGACGTTCGCGTCCGCGGCGGCCGCGGAGGCCTTGGCTCGAACCGACGAGCGGCGCCGGTGACGGCCAAAACCATAGCGTCGGTCGAGAGTAGGAGACGTGCGGGGCGCTGGCCGCTGGACACGCGCACGCCACACTTGTCACGCGCGCGTACGCCCGTCCTTTTCGCGTCACGCGGTCGCTCGGATCATTGGACGCACTAGCGCTAGCGCTAGCGGCTCCGCAAATCATTTGGGCGACCAAACCAAACCAAACCCCCACACGGCGCCGTGATCACGACCCGGGGCGACGGGACGGGAGGGGTGGTGCCGTGGTGGGTGATGCGAGGATGAGACTGCGTGACGACGGCGCTGCTCTTTGGGCCGGTCGATCCATCGACAGGATCAGGGGTGATGAGATGGATCGAGCGAGCGGTGAACCCAACAACCCTCTCATAATACGTAGTATGTCCGTCCCGGTCAAGGCTCTACTTTTCTTGATTAGATTTGGAAACAACCGACGGTGTGCATCCATTCACGTGATCGGCCTCAACGAAACGTGTTTTTCGGATGAGACATTCCCCTCTCCCACCACGCCCATCCACCTCCCGCCTACCTGCCATGCATGCGCGCGTTAAGGTGGGTACCGCATCTACCATCGGATACACCTTGACTTCTCCTTTTTTTTTCATTGTATATACTCTCCATTCTGCTCATTGTCACAGTGAATATGGCGCTAGACGTTTAGCACGGAGATACCCCATTCTGCTCACTCTGGTGTAGTATTATACAATGATGAAGTGACTCTGAATTCATGAGACATTTTTTCGCATAAAAAAAAACGCGTCATGCATTCTGCAAATACTACCTCCGTTCATAAGTCATAACGTAGAACATCTTAGCAAAGTGAAACAGGTTTAGCACATCTCAGTTTACTGACCTGAGCTAGCTAGAGATCCAAAGTCCAACATTTGTAGTAAGAAGCGGAGGGTGCCATTACATTTACACACGTGATAATTATGAACGCGGCATTAGCTAGCAGAGCGCGGGAGGAGGAGGAGCCATGCGCCATGGTGACCAAATCAACGCAACCGCTCACATGTACATGAATAAGGATCATGCATGTACTTGCATTCAATTTCCCGCAACACTACCAGACAAATACAAGCTTTGAAGTCACCATGATGAATGACCATATATAGGACGTGAAAGCTTGCACTCTAAGATTTAAAATGCCGAATAGTTTCGTCAATTGCATTTTGCAAAGTTATCCTTGGTGGACGCATTTGTAGGGCCCTTTTTGTAATTTGGAAGGATGTTATATACAATTTCATATTTACATACCACTGAATTGATAAGAACTAAGTCTTCCACTAATGGATAAAAGTTTTCCTTTCTAATTGTTCAGACGCTTCTTACGCGGCTCCTCCACATTTTTCTAGTGGACATCTAAGAGTTCTCCCATGATGGATTCCGAATACCCAACTAACCAATTCTGGACCCTTTGAACGTGCGACATGCGAAGTTCCATGTCGTCCAAAGTGATTGTGATGAGCGAAACTATCTTGTCATTCCACTTCGCATACTAAGTAGTGTGCATATATAGTTTATAGTCTATATGATTCAAAGGATATTCACTTTTTTTTTGGAGAATTCGAATCCTTAGTCACAAGTTCCACAATGAGGGTTGTTTGATCTGTAGGGTTTTATCCCATATAACTTTTGAGTTATGATTTATTGCACTATATTTTATATAGATTTTTCCTGTGGACTCGAGCTTCTAAGTAGTAACTCTTTGTTTTTCTTGTATGTGGTGCAATCGACCAACATTAAATCTTAACTATTCTTTTAATTTTCAAATTAAAAGCTATTCATAGACGATAGTTTTTCTAGTGGAAATGACGTCGCAATCCTATATTATCCTCATTTACAAGTCTTCGGATTGCTTCGAAGCGGAGAGGCTTTGAGCATGGTTTTAAAATGTTTTACTCCATTAAGAATTTTTATAATAGCATATCATAGATAGTATCATGCATTCCATACATGCAAAAAGGCTGATATGTCACTACAAATAATGATGAGAAAGTTGATGGTAATATAATGGGACTATGATATCAATACATTGTGCAATCCATTATAAAGATTGTATCATAAACAGATATCATATATGATAATAGTTTATGATATCATCCTAAAAGTGTGAAGTTGTACTTTAACTCTTTTTTTTTAAGAATCATCAGTTCTACAGTACTGTTGACTGAATCTTACCGGAAGCTGAGTGGTAGATAGAGTGTCTACGGCTCACTATTCATAGGATTGTCGGTTTCGAAACAAGCGGAAAGAAATTTCTTGGTCGAGCCGCTTAATTAGTCTTGCCTGTTCAGCGCGTACAGACGCAAATAAATGAGGTCGATCGGTAGGTTTGCGAAGGCGCAATCGTTTTACACATGGAGGAAGCACGTACGACTGTACGAGTACACCGCCCTCCACCAGGCAGGCAGCTGTGAG
Source organism: Avena longiglumis (assembly GCA_030063025.1). NCBI lineage: Eukaryota > Viridiplantae > Streptophyta > Magnoliopsida > Poales > Poaceae > Avena > Avena longiglumis. The sequence goes on from CP125974.1 coordinate 485,228,424, forward strand.
GCAGCAGGAGGTACAACCAACCAAGCCAAAAAATAAACGGGGTTTGAGATTTTTTTCCTCGCAGAAAGATTTGGATTCGGTACGACCTTGGGGTGCATAATTGTACCGCGCGAGACGGGACACATGGCATCACTGTTTTAGCACTGTTCGTGTCTGGTGGTACGTACTACCAACCCTCCGGAAAATTAATTATCTGGTTTGTTATTATTTTGTGTCGATTAATTTTTTTTTTTTTGCGAAAGTGTCGATTAATTATCTGGCTTATACTACCAGAGAAAGATTAACCGGTTGGCGTCGATCTTTGGTCCAAGAGGGTAGCTAGTGACATGTGAGCTTAGCAGAAATCGGCTGGTGCATGGACAGGAGGAGGCATGCCGTCGCCTCAGCGGCAAAAAAGAATTGCTTTCACGACCGAAAAGACCACGAAAATTCGAGCACTCCCGTCCTTGTTTTCCCAATTCGATGTCTACAGAACCAACGAATCGGAAATATTTTTTACACGGCGCCGAGTGCGGAGTGACGCCGACCGGCGGGCTCTGAGGCAGAAGGAAAGGTGGTGGGTGGTGGCGTTGGATGGAAAAAAACTGCACACACAAAACAAAACAAAACAAAAACGCCGCGCTTTCTGTAGTAAATAATCTTGACTTGATCATCGGTGGAGTGGCATCCTGCACGACGGACGGACGCACTGGCAGAGGGCGCAGCTAGCTAGGCTAGCAGCAGCAGGGGAGGACCCGTTTGTCTTTTTTCGGGAGACCTGTGCCACCTTTCCGAGCGTCAATGTTTTCAGCTGCTGCTGCGCTCCGTGACTTTAAAGCCCACGAGAAAGCGTCGTCCTCCTGGCCTCGCGATCATACTACTACTAGCTAGCTGGTTGCTCTTCGTTTTTTATACTACTAGTAATTTATTATTATTTTTTACCATGATTAGGTGTCCGTGTATTCAACAGTCAGGGATGAATGGGTTTACTTTCGGCGCACAAGTGGTTTCGAGCTGGTTTACTTTCGGTGCACCATGCACGAGTGGTTTATTTTGAGCTGCTAGGGCTCGTTGTGCGATCCTCCTGCGGGATGGATGGATATGGATATGGTGTTGCTGTTTTGGACACTGGTACAGTCTCCGGCGCAGCGCAGCTAGCTGTGGATCTTAACGGGGGGCAGCAGCTCTTGCTCTTTGTCTGACTCTGGTTTCAGCTCATCCCGTACCAGTACATCTGTCGCTGGCGCCCAGAATAGATAGCCGCAGCACGCCCCATTAGCAAGCTATGACCCCCTGTGCAATGCACGGACAGCAGAATAATGTCACATTGATGCCAGCCTCAGCCTTGAGCCCTCAGCCACATCCAGCAGCAGCAGCAGCAGCGGCCTGTGATCAGGGGCCGGAGTGAAATCCACTCCACTCCCCACTTCGACAGGTCTACAAGCCCAGCATTTCCACTTGACTACCCACGACGCCGTTTGCAGCCTGGAAACGGTCAAGTCGTGTTTTCAAGAATTTTTTTTGTCCGGATTTAGACGAAGTTTGGTCCAGACTTTCCAGACTATGTCTAGGATCCCGAGAACGCCCTCGGATCGCCGGACGAAGCAAATTCGATGAAAAAAATAAAGCGGCGTGTGGACGCGCCAAGTCAGCGACGGAAGCCGAGTCATCGTCCTTCTCGAAACCACGCGGTGACCACTGGACAATGACTGCCCGTTGCGTCGACCACATCTTGCCGTAGTGTCGCGCCACCGCCGCCCCCTCGGCTCCCGTGACAGACCGACGGGCAATAACTTCTCGCCGTTTCCCCTTTTCCCGCCCTCGCCCCCCATCTCGGCCTATAAAAGTCGTACCCCTCGTCGGAGCTCCTCACACTCTCTCACGGCTCCCCAGCACCCAACTCCGGCAAACCACATACTCCGGCGAACCCACCGCTCTCCCTCCCACTTCGAGTGTTTTCCGTCGGCAGCCTGACGTCGGCAACCGGCCATCGCCGCTCCGGTAGTGGGCGTCAGGCTTCGCCGAAGCGCAACAACGCGACGGGTCATCGGCGTTGGTGGAGCGCGCTAGGTCGGATGTTCGCGGCGGTGCTACAGCACATCCACGTCGGGAACACTCTGCGTCTCGGCTCCCCGCGCACATCCACGCAGGCGTCCAGGTCGTGGCGGCGCCCTCCGGCCAACTGGCTGCCGAGGAGGATGGACAACCTGAGCTCCTCCTCCTCCGTCTCGGCCTCCCACTCGTCGGGCTCCACGTCGGTGCCTTCGTCGACGCTGCGCCCAGTCAAGCGTGAGGCGGTCTCGTCGATGCTGCCGCGGGCGAGCTTCGCGGGCATCATAATCAACGAGCGTCAGCGCCGCAACCGCCGCCGCTGCCGGCGAAGCCGGTGACTTCGGCGCCCGGCGAGATGCCTTCGCCATAAAGATGGCGATGGAGCAGTCAATGCGGGACTCGGCGTCACAGCAATTGATGGAGCCGTTGTCGCCGGACATCCTGGCTTTGGTCGAAGCGGTGAAGAAGCGAGGCGCTGCGAGAGGCGGCGGCGGCGTGGTCGGGCGCGCCTACCAAAGCGCCTGTTCTTCGTCCTCGACGGCGAGGCAGCCCTCCACCATCCTCGAGTGCGGCGGCCAGTGGAAGCTCCGCCCGCAACCCACGGCGGCGGCAATGACGGCGAATAAGACGACGGCAAGGCCGATGCCAGCTACACCTCCTTCTACGACAACCTCGGCATGTAGAAGCGGCGGTGTCTTCGGCGACGGCATCAGCGGCGTCTTTTTTATCTATGTTTTTTAGCTTATTATCTAGCCTAAATCCGGATGTTCACCGTAATCCGCTTAAATTCGCCCATAATCAATGAAATCCGCTTAAATTAAAAAAAACTCGGCGTTTTCAGACCGAAAACGAGTTTAGTCCGACCTAAAATTGATCCGAATTTTGGCTTGAATCGCAAGGAGTGGGTATGCTCTAAGCGGGAACGCGCCAAACCACTCTCTCATCAAATCGCCGACAAACAACTCTGCATAACTGGCACAAGTACGCCCGTCACAGAATTAGCTGTTACTACTCCTACCTAAATAAAATCTCGCGTGCAAGGAGGACAGGACGCCACGTGCCAACGACATCGACGAGGAAAAGGATAAAACAGTTATTATCATCACCTCAAAGCACTATACGAGAATAGTTGTAGTACTATACTAGTAAATGAGTAGGAGTACCACTAATCCAACTTTGCACGTCGTGCAACTTATTAGTACAAAGCAAGAGAAAAAACAAATCAACTTTCAAGCGAAGAAAAGGGAACCAGAAGGATTGATGAGAGTAGACGCGTTACAACATTAGCAGTAGTAGTTCAATCAAACATGTGTATACAGGAAGGAGGATCAGATTACATGGAATGAGAGACAAGAAAGTTAGAGGAAGAGATTTTGTACTGCTAGCCTAGCCTAGGCCGGAACGGAAGCCCCATCATGGTAGGATAGATATAGGCTTAGTCCGGAATATTTTTCACAGCCACGGATCCAATCCGTAGCTGAAAGAAGAAACTACCACATCAGCAGCAGGCAACAAACAGAAGACCATCTCCTCCACCCTCCTCGTCGATCCATAGATCGCTCGCTGTACACATGACAGTTTGTTTCTTCCCTGGAAGATCGATAAGCCTGTTGGCAGCAGCAGGCAGGCAGAGGATGAAGGCGAAATAATATGCTCCTCTCCATCAACCAATTTGTGGAATGCGGATACACTTTCGGAGGGAAGAAGGCACTCTCTCTTGTCTACTCAGATCACAGCCAAGCCAAAACATGGATGGATGATACACAGATCACGACCAACAGAATAATTAGTGGGGCGGCCATGACCATCCTCACCTCCGACGAGGATGGTTCATCACCAAACAGTTGTGGGGGGTTCACTCTGGAGTTCAGATATCACTTGCCACAAGACAGCAGTGCGTGCCATTGCCGGGCTCCAAGATGATCCCCGAGCAGTACTAGTAGTAGTAGTAGTAGTATAGAGAGATACTAGTATATGTGTCAAGCTTACCATATTCAGCTTCCTATAAGCAGCAGAAGTAGTAGTAGTATTTGATTGAGTGATTGCGTCGGGACGACGACGATCGAGCTTATCCACGACAGACAGACAGACAGTAGTGTATGTACTAGAGGAGGTTAGCTTGGAGGAAGTCGGAGATCTCCTCCATGACCTCGTGGTAGTGGTCCGTGTTGGGCAGCAGGTAGAACCCGATGGTGGCCTTCTCGCGGTGCACCAGCTTCACGTCGTGCCCGTCCTCCCGGAGGCCCTCCGCGTAGGCCAGCTGCCGGTCCACGGTCAGGTCCAGCCCGGACACGATGATGAGGCTCTTGGTGAAAGGGAGGCCCTTGAGCCGCCGCCCGTTCGGCCCGAACGGGTTGCACGCCGGGTGGTCGCGGTCCGCGTCCTCCGGCAGGTACGCCTTCCAGTACCAGTCCCTGTCCTGGATCGTCACGAAGTACTTGCCGTCCAGACGACGCTCCGACTCCGCCCGCTCGTTGCCGCCGAACATGGCGTTCAGCAGGATGTTGCCGTATATCTTGATCCCCTCGCCGGCGGCACGGGCGGCCACGTGGTGGGCGATGTTGCCCCCCGAGCTGTCGCCGGAGAGGAACACGCGTGTCTGCGCGTCCTCCCCGCTACGCAGGCACGGCTGCGCCAGGGCCCACTTGAGGGCGGTCCACCCGTCGTCGTAGGCGCACGGGTACCGGTGCTCCGGCGCGCGCCGGTAGTTGACCGAAATGACGACGCCCTTGCTGAGCTTCACCCACCGGCGGCACATGTAGTCGTAGATGGCCGTGCTGGACGACGAGTGCGCGAAGCTGCCGCCGTGGAAGAATATGATCACGGGGAGCGGGTCAGGGGACGGCGCGCCCGTGAGGAACTCCAGGATGGGCAGGGTGGCCGCGGCGGCGCCCTCGTTGGCGTTGCCGGCGACGGCGCGGTAGATGCGCACCTCGAGGCCGACGGACTGGTCGATGATGTGATCGAAGGAGGAGACGCCCTCGACGGGCCGCGCGTTGGACGGCGTCCGGCGGTCGAGGTACTCGGCGAGGTCGCGGTCGAAGGTGCCGTCGGGGCGGCGGAGCATGTTGTAGGCGACCTTGAAGTTGGAGATGAGCACCCATGTGTTGAGCGGCACCACCGTCTGCACAGCACGACAAAGCAGAACAGCGACAGTGAGAAGAGAGCGAGACCACCAGCACCAACAACAACAACAAGAAACACAATCGCTCACTCCTCCCCCGCCGCAATGACCTACTAGTATTTCTTTGCTGTTTGGCGCTCGGACAGGAGGGCAATGCGAGGCGCCATGTTTGGGTCGCGGCTTGCTAGAAAAGATGCAAGCTTTGCGCGCGAGCGCGCTCTGCAGCAGCAAAGCAAAGCAGAGCGAGGGCGCGCGCCGCGCCGCACACGAATGGGCGGATGGATGTGGATGAATGATTTCTTTCTTTCTCGCCATCCATCCCCAGCTTGTTTGGTAGCTGTATTAGTACTATCACCCATCCCTAAAACAACCGGGGCAAGCGGGAGGGGAATAAAATTGGGATTGAGCCCAAAGGGGAAACAAAGGCAGCGACGGACCGAGAAATCGCAGGCCAGGGGCGGCCCCAATCCCCCCAATCCCCTCCCCTCCCCTCCACCGAATCGTAAAGCGGCGGGCGGCACAAATCAAGAATCGCGCGGCGGTGCCCACACGGACGAACACCCAAAAACGAGAACCCAAACACAAAGGACGGAGACACATGCTGCGCTAGTACCCCCAAACCGGCACAGGAAGCGCCAAATAACAGAGGCCGGGGCGGGGCGACGGACCTTGCACTCGTTGCGGTTGACCTCGTCGCTGCCGGCCATGTCGGCGCTGGGGGGATTGGCTCTCCGCTGCTCCTCCTCAGCTGCCGCTGCTGCTGCTGCAAGATCTCCCCGGGGAACAGAGCCTGCCGCTTCGCTCAGGTCATGGGTCGCCTGCGGAGCCAAGAACCGCGACGCGGATCCCGGGTACAGAGTCCGGCAGGAGCCCAGCCGCCGCCGCCGATCTCCTCCGGGCTCCGAATCCCCCACCCGGCAACCAACCAGCGCTCAGGCCGCGAGAAGCCAAGCAAAGTAGTCAGCTGGTGAGAGCGAGAGTACGACGAGGAGGCGCAGGGGCTTAAGAGGAGGGCGCGGTGAGCTGTGGCGTGAAGCACAGGGAGAGACGAACTGGGGAATAGGACGAGACGAGGGCGCGAGGGGGGAGGTAATAGGGGAGGCCGGAAGGAGGAAGGGAGCGGACGGAGGAGACGACAAAACCGGGCGGCTCAAAAAGTAAAACTTGCTCGGGTGGGCCCCGCGCCCTCCCCAACCCCCACTTCCCTAGCTAAGCTGCCAATATTTTTTTATTTTTCTCTCTCTCCTGATTTTTTTTCCTCGTTAATTTAATTTTGGACGGTTTCGCGAGGTTTGGATGGATCTGCGAAGCCTAGCCTGCCGTGCGGTGCCTTTTGCTCAAGAATTCGGGGCTCTTTTTTCTTTGTTTTTGTTTTTATTACATATCGCCTTCTCTCTTTTGCATTTTTGGCAGTTTTCTTTTAGCCCGGAGGAGGAGCAGGAGGAGAACTGGACGAACTGTTAGGTGCACCAAATGATAGGATGTACGTGGATGGTGTGTTGTGCGGTGGAGGTATGCTGCTGCCGCTGTTTGCTACGGCGATGCTGTGCTGCAATCGTGCATCATATATGCGTGGGCTCCCTCTTCGCCAGTGTAGTGGATCGAGCCAAGATATTGCATGTTTGGCTTTGTTAAGCAACTTGCACAAGATGTTATGTTTTGTTTCAGGCACAGCATATACGACCGACCAGGTCTTGACCCATGGGGTGACGCAATTCGTCTCATTTTCATCTTGCTTTGTCCAACAATGTGATACTAGGATTATATTCCAAGAACATGGTTCTACCCCTTTTTTCCCTTGCAAGAAACCCCCTGCACATATTCAACAAATATTTTGTGATAACGGTTCCACCGATGATAACAACGCAATATGTAAGGTAAAGAGTAAGGAAAAAAAGATAATTACATCACAACCTATTTAGGACACTCGGTACACAACCTCGAAAATTAACTCTCAAAAACCCGGTCTAGTGTAGGGGTTCGTAGCATGGAAAACAAAAAAATTCTACCATATGCACACAAACAAGCCAAGATCTATCTACTAGATTGTAGCAACGAGTCGATAGAAGCACTCACCCTCGAAGATTCCAAACGGTTAACGAAAGCAGATTCTCGTGGGTGATGTAGTCGTACACTTGCCGATCTCAAGATCGCGTAGACGATCCTTCCGGAGTCAGAGTTTCATGATCGGTCACGTTCGTTTCGATGAATACCTTTCTCCCTTGTTCCAAAGAAATGGAGGTTGTAGTTCTCATGCGATTCCCTGACAATGGCGTGATGTCGAAAGTAGAGGGAAGATCCCGCAGGGCTTCGCCTAAGCCGGTGCGAGTTATGGTGGATGAGGGTTTCCCGGAGATCTAGGGTTTAGAAGACCGGGAGGAGGAGAAGATGTCGGCGACGGACCGTGGCATGGTGCGACGGGTCGGCATGGCTGTTTCGGGTGGAGAGGGGCTAGGGTTTGTGGTGTTTGGGCAGCCCTCCCCCTCTATTTATGAGAGAGGGGCAGCCTTGGGAGGGGTGGGTTTGAATCCAAACCCAAACCCAAGTTGGATTGAGAAAAGGACTTGTTCCTTCTTCCACTAGGAAACCATTATTCCAGTTTGACTTTTCAAACTCTCGTTTGACTTTTAATTTAGAGCTTTAATTATTTTTTGCAAATGCCCACACCAAGTGACCTAGGATATGATCCAATCATTCCACTTACCCATGACACATTCATGGACCATTCTCCTTCCAGATCGGTGAACCTTCTAGAACCTCTCCGATGAAAACATCAGAATCTTTCCCGAACTCCGAAATTGGACTTTCCTTATATGAATCTTATTCTCCGGACCATTCCGGATCTCCTCGTGATATCCCGGATCCCATCCGAGACTCTGAACAACATTCGGTATCCCTATTAACATTCCATATCTACTAAACAACATCGAATCCTTAAGTGTGTCTTCCTACGGTTCGTGAATTATGCAGACATGACCGAGACACTTCTCTGATCAATAACCAATAGAGGAATCTGGACATTCATATGGCTCCCACATATTTCTATGATTACTTTGCGATCGAATGAACCACTTACATACGATACCAATTTCCCTTTGTCTGGCGATAGTTTACTTATCTGAGGTTTTGATCGTCGGTATCTCTGCATACCTAGTTCAACCTTGTTACCGGTAAGTACTCTTTCTCGTTCCCGTGATATGTGATCCCTTGTGAGCCAGTCACATGCTTGCAAGCCAATTGGATGACATTCCATCGAGAGGGCCCAGAGTATATCTATCCGTCATATGGATGGACAAATCCCACTCTTGATCCATGTGCTTCAACACATACTTTCCGAACACTCAGTGTCACCTTTATAGCCACCCAGTTATGGTGTGGTGTTTGATATCATCAAAGCATCCTTCCAGCGATGGTGATTAGCATGATCTCATGGTCGAAGGAATTAGGTTACTATGTATCAGAAAGCTTATAACAAACGAACTATTGAAATGACTTGATCTTAATGCTACGCTTATCTATAGGAGTATGTCCATCATACCATTCTCCTAATGATATGATCTTGTTGTCAACAACATCTCAATGCTCATGATCGGGAAACCATGATCATCTATTAACCAACAAGCTAGTATTACATAGAGGCTTTACTAGGGACTCTAATTTAGTTTACAAATCACACAAGTATTAATGTTTCCGGTTAATACTGTTATAGCATGAATGTAAACATTTATCATAAACTCAAAGATATAATAATGACCACTTTTATTATTGCCTCTAGGGCATATATCCAACATCTAGATGTTCAAAATACCATTGTGCATACATGAGTGAAGCCATGATCGATGTCTCGCTAAGCACACTAAAAATGATATCACTAGAGCATCTAAATATCTAATACATACTGTTATAGTTGTGACCATCATGATCGAAGACATGATCTTCATGGAAACTTGCAGCGAAAACACTATGAACGACGTCGGGCCCAAGCCAACAAGCCTTAATCCTACACACGGATGACTAGGAAACATCCTAGTTCACCTAGACGTCGTGGTACCCTCTTCCATGTTACGACCTTTCGCATTTGACAAAGTTAATAGGAAAGTATCATTAACGTTTATTCTGTATGCGATGACTACTATTTGATTCGAAGAAAAACTCATTAGCATGTGTAAAGAACTAAACACCAAGATGTTCCTAGTCCCCCATCAGTCCTCTAGGACTAGCTCATGTGTTGTTTAATGATATCGTTTCTGGTCATGGTATTGTTAGTGTAATAGGGATGCTGACAACAATAGGAGTGTATTGTTAGAAGAACAATGGTGCTAACATGATCAATTTATATGATTAATCTAGAGACCATATCGTCATAAGTCATTTGGTTTGTCATAATACCTTATCTTTTGTTTTAGTCCTTAGACCATGAAAATATCAAATACCCACATACTAAAAGAAATGTTTTGATTATCTTCAAAATGTCACGTTGATGAGGATCCTCCGCCACGACATCAATCTCATTGTGTGTCCATCGTTGAGCCAAAGCCACATGTCGATCTTACTGAACTTTGGAGGAATCGAGTTCGTCAGCTTCTAGTTGGTACGTTGAATCGTAATGTTGTTGAGTATCAGCCTAGCCTCTTTGGGGTTGGTTTGATTGAACTAAATAGCCCTAATGCTTGCCATGCTCTAGCTCAACATGGACACTACCATCTTCACAATCGTTTTGTTAGATTTATTTTTGCTATTGGTGCTGAAAATCATAGAGCTACTCATGGATTTAGGAAAGGATGGTTAAAGTTTCTAGGGATTCCACCTGACTATAGTAATGATTTAGACATTGCCAATGTTGTTTCAACTTTTGGAAAGTATCTGTAACATCCCAGGATTAGCACCTTGATATAGTGAGGCCGATATAAATATGCCCTAGAGGGAATAATGAATTGTATTATTATATATTTCATATTCATGATTAAGTTTATTATTCCGTGCTATAATTGTATTAGTTCCGGATAATGAGTATTTGGAGAAAAACCCTAATACATGTGTGGAATTATAAATATCATTTAGATATCCCTAGTCTCGCCTCTAAGACTAGTTCATGTATCATTGATAGTCATGGTTTCCTGACTATGGGCAAAACGACAATGTGTTGTGGAGTTGTTGGGAGAACAACGACGATGGATAGACCCAACATTATATACCGTGAAAACACATCATAAATATTGTTATCGGTAGTTTCTCATAAACAATATATTGCATTTACTAAAGATCGTTTGACCATGAGAGACATGTGAACTTGGGTACAATCACTACAAGAAATGTTTCGTTCTGCAACGACTTGGCCCGTTGGTCATCGTAGAAGGCGCGTCTTCCGCGACGAAATTCTGGCTCGACCGTGGCCGATGGAATACATTTTTTCCGATTTCGTGCTCCTCTACTATGACAAAACCACTAAAAACATCGACAAAGCTCGACGGGCGCATGGCAGAAGTAAGATTTTCGGTTCCTCCCGTGACGTTGACTCGCCGAAGTATTTTTTTGCGTGTGGGTCCCGGATGTCAGTGACTCTAGCAGAACATACTCTTCGGTCGTGCCTCCCTGATTTGAACTTGATAACGTTGTTTGATGCCTCTTTCGTTTAATCAGGCTGCTGGGTCCCACATGTCTGCCTCTCATTAGAGGAATCCTGTGTATAATGGATTTTCCCTTCCCTGTTCCAAACTTGATAGCATTGCTCCATGCATCTACCGTTTAATTAGGTTGTTGGGTCCCACGTGTCATCCTCACACTAGAAGAAACGTGTGCATGGTGGATTTTTTCCTTGGCTCGTGCCTCCCTGATTTGAACTTGATAACGTTGCTTGATCTGTCTACCATTAATCAAGCTATTGGGTCCCACATGTCAGCCTCTCATTATAAGAATCGTGTGTATGATAGAATTTTTTCTTTCGCTCCCACTGCCCTGTTCCGAACTTGATAGCGCTGCCAGATGCACTGTTGGGGGGATGACCCCAGGTAGTGTCAATCTAAGGTAAAAGGGAAAATCCCACCGAGGTATTGACCGGGTCAAAGAATGACCCGACCGAGTTATATAAGGGTCGGCGGAATAAGGGCCGGGTTACCCCGAGCTAAATAGCTATGGCTTGACTCGGCTGACATATAAAGTATGTCAGCACGATGTCTAGCATATAATCTATTTGCAGGAACGACTTGGCCAATTCATATTGTATGAGTCCGAGTCAAGAGATGGCTTGATCAAGAAGGAGAGAGCGAGCTCCAAGGTCAAAACTATCCTCTGTCTCTCGCTCAGGAATCCGCACAGTGCCAAGCACTACAGACAAGGAGCAGAAGTGCAGAGGGACAGAGGAGATTTCACGGAGGTGACAGTCCTAGAGTCCAAGGATCACATGTCATGGGCTATGGTTTTTTGCCGTTGATAGAAGGGAGACAGGGAAACAAGGCACCGAATTACCTCTTTGGGAAGAGCATATTCCATGAATATGTTATCCACGTCAGCCCTGATGTAACCCGGCCACCCCTTTATAGGTCAGCCAGGGCCTCCTAGAGGGGGGATCAATTCATTCTACACTTAGAGAGTTCTATAGAGCTTCTTCCTCCTCACTCTAATATAGCTCAAGGAGAAAGTGTAGTCATTGTTGCTCAAAGTAAAGACCGTGAGAATATTCTTCGTGTGTAGAAACCACTACATCATCTCTTCCTGGATCCCACTAGTGCACATTGGACCCAACTTTAGCCTACCCATGGCATCTGTCGTGCCTCCACAACGACAGTTGGCGCCTATTGTGGGGCCTGCAACGGTGCTAGCCGGAGTTATGATCCGGACGGGAAATCCCATCGTCACCGGAGAGCGCATCGTCTCTGGGCTGATCCAGCGATTCGACTCGCGGGACTACGTCAGCGACAACGCGCGCAGCTTCGGCAAGTGTCCTCCTCCACGCAATGGTGTCTTCATCAACCTTGGCGCACACAAGATATACGCCAACATGGATGTCTCATGCGTGTATCCGTAGCGAGTCATTCTTGATGGAGAGCCTCCCCTCTGCGCTACTCGCGGTCCGCATATCACTCACCCCGCAGGCAGGGTCGAGGTGATGATGACCGTGCCCGCACCAGCCGAGCGAGTAAGCGACGGAAGCAAAGCAGATCCGCAGAACACACACACCCGACAAAGGTAATGTGACTCCTAGAGTACCTCGTACAAGTGGCCCTTCGTTACAAAGGCTAGAGAATATCTTGCAGGAAGTGATAGAAAGCTTAACTATTTCTGTATCTCCCATTATAGACCCGGCTGAGGCACAAGACGATCTGGAGGAGACTCGGTTGAAAGTGTTAGACGGAGCTAAGAGAGTAGCAAATACGCAACAGTCACTTAACATCACACTGCGTGAGTATGCTAGGTGACATGGATATGCCCTACGGGTACCTCACATTGGTATACCCCGTCCATCCCAGTGAAGGCCCACATAAAGACTTGCTGCCCAAGGAGACTTCATATAGCCCAAGCCCGGTAGAATTTTGACTCCTTGAAGAACACGGCTAAGCTATAGATAGAATATTCAAGGGTAAAATCCTAACTTGTAACCGACTCGACCTACCCCGAGACCTGGCCTCCGCATATAAAGGCCAGGAGGGCACGGCGAGGAGGATCTCTCCAACTCATACACACACCTCATGCCAGATTGTATCTGCGCACCCCTGTAACTTTCGGTTCTGCCGTCAATCAAAAACAGACAATCAGGAGTAGGGTTTTCCCTCCGGGGGGCTGAACCTAGGTAAATCTCGTGTCCCCTTGCTGCGTGTCTGTTAACCGTCTCGCGATCTCTAGCATCCCCATCTTCTCCATAACCCAAGTCCATAACAATGAGCATTGACGAGTCGAACCCTCATCAATTGGCGCAGTCTGTGGGAACTGGGGACGATGATCGTGCGGTCATGACGGTTCCATCCACTGTGATCTACGATTCCTCGGCAACGGAGAATCACCTCCTCTTCGGTGCCCTCGACTTCACCGCCCAATCCCCTGCCACTCGCAAGGATTTCAATTCCGTAGGAGACGGAGTCGAGATGCTGTTCGGGAGCGTTTGCTTCTAGGTGGGCAAGATCGACACCCTATGCCTCCCAGAGCGGGTGCCACCTCCATCGATCAGGACCACCTCATGGGTGCCACCAATCGGTGCCCTGCACACATCGTCACTAATGAGTGATTCGGGTGACAACGACAGCTGCAAATCTGACCTCTACGACCCTCCTACGGAGGAAGGAACTTACGGTTCTGGATCTGAAAGATGTGGGAGTAACGATCTCCTCCCGAGCTACATGTGCACGACCATCCACAATGGCAAAATTGATGACAAATCCGATCCACCGAATCCCCCTCCCAACCCGCAGGCTGAGAACGGAGGAAATAGGGCACCCCGCCCAATCCCTACAGGAACAGGGCAACCGAAGGCATTGAGGGTATAAACCGTGTTCGTAACGAGATCAACCTCACCAACGAGGAGTGGGAGAGGGTGTGTGACTTTGTGCGAGGCACTCACCCTCTGCCAATGGACGCACCCCGTGACATGCTGATGGGATACCACTGTCTCCTCATCGAGGAGCAAAATCGACAGATCAAATAGCAAAATGATCTCGATCAGCGCACGCGAGCGGCTGATGAGTCAAGCGTGTTGCGAGCTGCGCTCTCTGCTGGTGGCTCTACCTCGAAGGGCTATGACGGCCGCAAGTATCGTTCCCGCTTGGAGCGTATGGACCTCGCTGCACGGCGCGAGGCCACCAAGGCACTCAACATGTCCTTCATGATGATGGACTCGCAGGTCAATATCATTCCCAAAATGCCGCAGGCCGCGGTCATGGCGGCCACCACCTACCTGGAATCCAAATCGCCACCGGCGGGAGACCCAAGGAACACAATCCACAAATATACGCTTGTAGGTCTCGGACTTGTCGGAGCTGCACTCTAGGACGAGGCAGCTGCAGAGCCAAAGAAAAAGGTCGCGGTAAAATTCACTTGAAGCCGCACACCCTCATCCGAGGAGGAGGAACATGACCTGCCGCGGCGCCGCCGCAGCCCACGACGCAGAAGCAGCAACCACGACGCTCGTAGCAAGCTTGCGCAGCACAAGATTGACAAGTCACACGCAAAACGCGCGTGCTCCACGGAGTCCGAAGACGAGGACACAGAGTTGTGTGGTGCCAGGTGCTTTAGCAGGGCATTCCGACAATCACGGATGCCAAAGAACTTAAAACTCCCTTCGGACAACAAGAAATTCGAGGGCGCGCAGGAGCCGAAGATCTGGCTCGACGACCACCTATCGTCAGTTAAACTCCATGGCGGTAGAAAAAACATAGCCATGCAATGCCTTCAGCTGCAGCTGACAGGTGCAGCCAGATCCTGGCCCAACAACCTCCCTTCCGGATCCATCCGCAGTTGGGAAGATCTAGAATACTTCTTCATCTGCAACTTCAAAGGTACCAGCAAGAGACCGGCTTCAATCAAGGAGCTACGTGCCTACTGCCAGGGGTCCAACGAGTCTATTCACTTGTGCGTACTGCACTGGTCCATCATCGAAAACTCCACCACGAACAAATCGTAGGAAAGTGCAATCGACGCCTTCAATGGCGGTGTAAGGCGCTGTGAATTCATATAAGAACTTGGGCGCATCAAGCCCAAGACAATCAACCACCCGATGGACATCGCCAATCGCTGGGCCAATGGTGAAGATGTCGTCAACCGAACACGTTCGGATGACGAAGATGACTTCGGCCGCAGGCGCGATCGCCACGGAAAAAGAAGAATGCGTGTTTACGATGTTCGCGATGAGGTCGATATGGTTGTGGCTGGCTACACTGATCGCCGCGACGATGGCAACCGCAACAGCGGGTATAGCGGTGGAAACTATTGCGACGGCGGAAGACCCACACAAACATGGCAGCACCGCAATCGTGACGATGAGCCATTGAAATTCGAAAAGCTGTCGGGTCCTTGACAATCCAATTCTACATCGACAAGCAGGATGGTAAGAGGAAGGCCAGCCACATGCTCAAGGATTGCAGGGCGTTCCAGAAACTCCATGAGGGCATTTCCTAGATGCGTCGCCAAGTGGTGAATCCAGGACTCGGCCCCGCTCCAGGAGCTGTCACACATGGCGCTCCACCTCCGCCACCCGGAGCACCCGCGTAGCCTGCGGCTGCGCTGACCAAAAATAAAGGGGCAGATGCATACCCGCCACCGCTAGGATCCCTAATGATACAAAAGGGGCGCCCAACCAACAGGGTGCAGAAGAAGATCACCCGCCAGGTCAACTTGGCCGTCACCTCCGTGCCAGCCATACCTGAGTACCTTAGCGGCTAGAGTCGTGCATCACATTCTGTCATTCAGATCACCCGCGCTAGATACCTCTCCCAAGTCATTCTGCCCTGGTGCTCGAGGCCCATATTGGAGGATTCGAGATGAGTCGCGTCTTCATGGACAATGGTGACGGTATCAACCTGATGTTCACCAGAACACTCGCAGCTATGCGAATCCCGCTATGCATCCTGGAGGCGTCAGACACGACGTTCCACGACAGCATCCCAGGGAAGGGCATATACCCCCTGGGCAAAATATGGCTCGACGTCATCTTCGGAACCCCTGACAACTTCATGCACAAGTGGCTTGAGTTTGAGGTGGTTGACTGGCCCTCACAGTACCACGCCATCCTCAGGCGTGTAGCATTTGCAAGATTCCTGGAAGTACCACATTACGCATACCTTCTACTGAAGATGACAGGAACTAACAGTGTCATCATCGTCCCAGGAAGCTTCACCAGGTCGAACACTAGGACATGGACTTCAACAGAATCTCCCAGTCGATCGGCATGCAGGAGGATCTTGCAAGATGAAAGGAGGTCACAAACAACGGTTTGCCCCTAGTCACCAGGCAAAACGCACCTGATATGTCGTTCGACTCCAGAGTCAACACTAAAAAGGTGTAGGTGCATCCGGCGGACCCCTCCAAGACGGCGTTGATCGCCAACAACCCGAGTCCCGCATAGGAAAGCACGCTCATCAAATTCCTTTGTGAGCGCTAGGAAATCTTCGCCTGGTGTCCTATGGACATGCCAGGAGTTCCCATGGAATTTGCCGAGCACGCACTCAATGTGTTTCCGGATGCTAAACCGGTGAAGTAGTCGCTACGTCGACTGTCCGAGAAAAGGGCCAAAGCTATCGGCATCGAAGTCAACAGACTCCTCGATGCCAACTTCATCAGGTATATAAAGTAAAGCGTCTGGCTAGCCAACCCTGTGCTAGTCCCTAAGAAGGACACGGACATCCTACGGATGTGTGTGGACTTAACATCGCTTAACAAGCACTGTCCTAAGGACCACTTCCCTCTACCACGGATCAATCAAATCATCGACTCCACTGCAGTATGCGAGAGACTCTCCTTCCTTGACGCCTACTTAGGCTACAATGAAATTCGAATGAAGGTGGTAATCGTCGCGGCATTGATGCGGATTGAATCGAGTTTTAAACGGCAGAAACGGCCGGCGAGGTCAGCGGGAGGGGTGAAGACGATGACTGACGGGTGGGGCAACGGTGTCAGCATAAAAGAGAGAGAAGAGGTGGGGTCCAGCGGTCAGTGGCGTTGCGGGTTGTTTCACGTGTGAAAGAAAACGTTTTGGCAGAGGGGGGAAGATGGGCTTTTGCTGGGCCTGGTTTGCTAGGCTGGGTCTTTCCATTTTTTTTGTTCTGATTCACTTTTCTTTTTCTATTTTCATTTCTGTTTTGAATTTTGTTTAAACATTTCAAACAATCATTTGAATTCAAAACTTTCCCAAAAAAATTCAGTAAGTTTTTTAAATTTATTAGGGTGTTTAAATAATTCTTTTTAAATCATTTTAATATGTTTTATTAATCAGTTAAATTGGGTATTTCCCTTAATTCAAATACTACTCAATATGGTTTTAAATCCATATTGATTTTATTTAAATGATTCTTTTATTTCTTTAAAGTTAAAATAACTTTTATTCCACTAGGGAAAATTCCATTTATTATATTCCCATGATTTAATTAATCATTTCTATTAGGGATTTTGTCTTTATTCAAATGGAAAAGAATTTAGTTAATGCCATATTATTTTATTTGAAAATTCTTTATCCATCTATTTTATTTGGATTTATATTATATTCATTCCATTTGCTTATGGATTAGGCCAAGATTTAATTTGGCTTTTAAATACACCTTATTTATTATTTATTTCTTTTACTTATAAAATCCATATCTTTTTATTTAAAGTTCCAAACTTGGTGATTCCAATTTGTAAAATCTTATTTAATATTTGTTTATCCTTTTAAATATATTTTAGGATTAATTGCTCACAAATTGGTATGGATTTTAGATAGGTGCTTTATTAGCTTTGGGAATTCAATTTCCTTATCTTATTAAATTCATAAGATTTTATCTATGGCTCCAAATTAAGTGAAACCAATTTCTATGGTTTTATAATATTTTCATTTATCATTCTTGATAATTTTAAAATGTTTGTTTGACCAATTTTTATGTGGATCAAATCCATAGGCTTAGAGTAATCTTGGAAATGTTTTTCTTCCATTAGGGTCTTTGGGATTTGGTTTATTTTCCAAGTGTTTAAATTTCAAGATGAATTTATGAAGAATGCATTTCACTTGATTTGAATTTAGTTGGATTCAAACTTTAATCAAAGTTTGTTCAAGATGGGTTTTGATGTGTCCACTTTAAAACAAAAGTTTCTTTTCACCCTAAATTTCAACAATTATTTATTTTGTTTATTTATTTTCTCACATTTCAAAATTTGGAAAATTTTGGGATGTGACACCTAGGCAGCCGCATCCGGAGCCGCTTAGGACTCCGAGGCTCTAGCCTTGGCTGCCCGCTGCTGCTCCAGCGCATATGTGGCCAGAAGGTCAATAAGCTTCGGGAAAAATGCTTGCAGCGAGAGGTAAACGGAGCAAAAGCTACCCCGACGCCATCTGCTGATGTCGGCATCCTGGAGGTGATCTGCTAAAGATCCAGCTGCACGCCAGACGCCACTGCCATGGCTAGCCCCATGGTGGCACCCACCCCCTTTTGTGCTCTCTTGTAGCTCGCAGGGGCATCACCCGCCAAGGCTTTCGATAGGGAGTCGACGTATTCAAGGGTGATGCCCTTCGAGTTGATCTCCTTGTAGAAGCGGACGAGGACCTCCTTGGCCTTGCCTAGAGAATCCACAGTAGAGCTGCAGCGATCTTTGATCGCTGCAACGACATGCACGATGGGATCCCATGCTCCAGAATGTTGCGATAAAACGCAACGCCAGTAGCATCTTCAAGATGCGGCAAAATTCGAGTGAGACAAAAGAATAACACCCAAAGAAAAACAAGATCATGAAAAGGAACGTAGCGTGACTTAGGAGAAAATGCTTTGGCAGCAGCAATAAGCTTCTCCGCCATGGCCTTCTCCCGAGATGTCGTGGCAGCCGCAGGCTCGTGCTCACGATCTTGGGCCTCGTGCCGTTGGCGTTGAAGGGCCTTCACGGCATCCTTCGCTTTGGTCTCCGCCTAGCCAAGACTCTTCTACAGTGCATTCAGCTTGCGGAGGGCCTCATTGTTCTCATCTAAAATATTAACAAGGAAAAACATCATCTCAACCAGTACTTATTAGTACTCGCAATTGAACATAAGAAATATACACACCTTGGAGTTTCTTGAGGTCGCCCTCCAAGAAAAGGTATTGCTGGCCCAGGCGATTGACGTCGCGGATGAAGGGCTGAAGAAAAAGCAGCAAGCCAAATGAACAAAAGAGGCTTAGGGGCTTGCACATGAGAAAGGATAAGCTACTAACGTGGTCACCCGAAGACTCCGAGGGTCTAATTTGCGTCTTCCGAGCAACAACCGCATGAGTCCTTGGCCTCAAGGAGCTCGAAAGATCGTCATTAGAGTCGTCCACCATCTTCGGGGAAGGAGCAGCAACCTTCGAATCTGCATGCATCTCGTCAAGCTCCTACTAGGGGGATTCATCTGAGGAGTTCCTCCTAGAATCACATGAAATATGTTAGACTAACCAAAAATACAGTAAGCTAATACTTAGCAGACTGCAAAGGCAAAGGCAAACAGAAAACATACGATGGAATGTCGGAGAGGTTGAAAACTGGTGCCTCCTTCTCCTCCTCCTTCTTCTTCTTCTTCTTCTTCTTGGATGGCGACTAAGGAGCCATGGCCTGAACGGGCACAACATGAATAGGGGAGCCGCACCCTCATCCCTAGGATGACGCTCAAGGAAGGTACGCCCCCTTGGTATCGGCGGCATCGATCCATCTGAACTTTCACTCCGAGACCTCTCGTGAGAGATCTCTTTGCTATGCTCGGGGGCTTCCGCGGTAGGTGATCGCGCGGGGTGAAGCGTGGATTCAGAATCCATGTCCCCGCCATCGAACATAGTTGTAAACTTCTCAGGAGGAGGCGGAATCATGCTCGTCACCTTATAATCCCATGAATCAAGACAAACGCAAATATAAGTTGAAGAATATCAGATAAAGGCACCGAATTGCATCACATGCAATCACAAGATTCACCCGAGGGACTTCTTGCCATGGAAGGAGGAGTCAAAGATTTCCCCGGCAGCTCCTCGTCGGCCTTATGCTTTAGCAGAGGTCGAAGTGCCCGATCGAGGTCACCCGAAGACATCTCCTCCGCCAACACTCTCGTCTGTTCGCCGGCGCCGAAGTACAAGAACATCGGATGCGCTCTCGCTTGGAGAGGCTAGACCCGACACTTAAGGAAAGTGCAGATGATATCGATGCCTGCACCAGCTGGAGGTCCTCCAACCGCCGGTACATCTTCTCCATCTCCGCGCCCTCGCCCTCCATGATGTCATTTGACCATGAGCGCTTTCGGGGGATCACCTTGGTGGAGTTGAAAGGGGCCAACCCGTAGTGTTGGCCGTCGAGCTTAACGTCGCGGATATAAAACCATTTGTTCCACCATTGCTGGACGGACTCACAGAGATAGAAGGAGAAGAATTAGACAATGGGGCAGATAGAAATCCTGCACCCACCTAGTGGATAGAAGCCACCGGAACTAGATTGCCTCTTCATAGAATAGAGTTTTTTTTGAAGAGTCCTAAGTGTGGCTTGATGCCGAGCCAGCACTCGCAGAGCGTGATAAAACACGTGATGTTTAGAAGAGAATTGGGCGAAAACTGGTGGAGTTGTAGCCCATAAAGGAAAAGAAGCCCACGAAGAAATTCATGTGCAGACAAAGAAAGACCATGAACAACAAAGGCATAAAACATAACTCGAAACCCTTCGGGTGGGTCCGAAATTACCTCTTCCTTTGGAAGGAGGGCGCCATTCCTGTTCTTGGAGATGAGACCAGCCTCGCGCAGCATGCGTAGGTCCGCATCCCTCATTTGTGTGCGCCGCCACCCACCATCGGTGACACGACCAGCGGTGGAGGCCTTCTTGGTAGCGCTTGTCCCTGCAACAGCCGATGAGGAGGACTTCTTTGACTTGCCCATCTTGGCGGAATGACACGCAACACGATGAACACGAAGGAAAGAGGAAGGAAATACACGTAGGACGTCCAGTGCGCAATACGAGTGAGCTCTGGGAATGGTAGAAGCAGAGGAGATGAAAGCAAATGGGGAAGGGGATAATTCCTTTGGTCTCTGCCACGGTATAAAATGATGAATAATACGAAGAGGAGCCGTTGATTCACAAATCCCTAACGCGTTCCCTCCATCACACCGTACACATGTCAACATCCGCTCAAACAGTCGTGAGCACTCCGCCCGCTACGCACGGGAATCGAGGAGACGCCGTAATTATCGCAAAAGTTACATGTGAATATTCAAATCCAGGTCATAAAGTGGGACCCACGATCGTCCCGTCACGTCACTAGTGCTACCATAAACGTTTGAGCTCACCAAGCGTCAGCAATAACGTCATCAAAGCTAAAGCTAGCAACGACTAGAAAGTTTCAACTAAACAAAGTACTTAATCGAGTCTATGACTCAACCAACTACTCGAGGGATACTCCTATCAGGAGCCATGGCCGCGCACCTGAGATATCGACATGATGGAAATGCTTCTTCGAGGAAATCTTTGAGTCCTTTGTCGAGTCCACGACTCCACTACGGAAGTCAGGGGCTACTCCCATAGGGAGATGATCGCGCGTTCGACAAAGCACTGGCATTGATGACATCCGTAGAATTAAAGTCTCCGCTCGAGTCTACGACTCGAACAGACACCCGGGGGCTACTCCCATAGGGAGCGCTGGTCGCGCACCCTATGAATTATTCGGATGAGATCCTTCGGATCACATGTGACAAATTAACACATGACAAATCTATTTGGCAACTTTGTTCAAACTAATGTTAAGAGAGATATTGTCTCCTTGGTAACCCGAAACACCTCCGCATTGACAAATTTTCGGATGTTCTGCCCACGACACAAAGATAAGGCCAACAGATATCATCTGATGGCCTGGTATCGCACCTGACTGCGCTCTGCTAGTAACATACCGTGTCAGCAAGCACGACGAAAAATCCCGATGGACGCGTTGGGTACTTAACTTAAAACACTGGAATTCGACTCCTGTAAGACCTCAACGGCCTGAGTCGAATTACGCCAGCATTGTTCCAGATTCGAGTCCGGGGACTCGAGTCTGAAGTAGATCGTGTTATTTTTTCCAATGATAGTTAACTGAATCTGATCTGTCGGGCGAGTCAGGCACACATATCAACAATCCCTATGAACTAGCATATTCACCCGAAAACAGGTTCGGACGAGAAGCACCCGGAAGACTATAGAATCTCCAGTAGTATCCACGATTTGACTGAACACTCGGGGGCTACTGACATGGATATGCCCTACGGGTACCTCACATTGGTATACCCGGTCTAGCCTAGTGAAGGCCCACGTAAAGACTTGTTGCCCAAGGAGACTCTGGATAGCCCAAGCCCGGTATAAGTTCGACTCCTTGAAGGACACGACTAAGCTGTAGATAGAATATTCAAGGGTGAAATCCTAACTTATAACTGACTCGACCTACCCCGAGACCTGGCCTCCCCATATAAAGGCCAGGAGGGCACGACGAGGAGGATCTCTCCAACTCATACACACACCTCAGGCCAGATTGCATCTGCGCACCCCATGTAACTTCCGGTTCAACCGTCAATCAAAAATAGACAAGCAAGAGTAGGGTTTTCCTCCGGGGGCCCGAACCTGTGTAACGTCCTAGCATTAGAGCTTAGAAATAAGCTGAACACAGATGTGTGCATTGCATTCATGCATAGCAAATCTGAATAATTTTCGCGCTTCTAAATAAAAACTTGTCAAAGTGATTGAATCTTCTCTTAACTTGATGGCATTGAAGTAGATCATCAAGTTAACCGCGATAAGTTTCAATATGACCTTTGCTAAAACCTTATTTTGGGTAAACATGATTTGATCTAAGGGTAGATCAAATGTAATAAAAATTAAACCCTAATACATTATTTAATGGATTATATTTGATCCTTAAGTAATCATACCCTAGTATTCATTCCACAACTCATGAATACTAAGTTATAAACATAACTTAAGTAATAGGAATGTAACAACTAAATCTTGCTCTATCTTAATTTCATCTACTTATACCATGAGTATCATGTTAATACCTATCCTTAACCCTTTAGTGAGATTGAGTAGGAAACAAACCAAGTCAAGATCATTCACCATATATCTTTCTTTCCATACCAATCCTTATGGAATCCTATCTCAATATCTGTTGTTTATCAATGTTGAGTAATCAACTATTGATTCATAAATTCTTAAACCATCAATTCTTGATCTATCAACTCTTGACCATATCATAGCATTCACTTAAGGCCTATAAAGAAAGAAGTAAGAAGAGGTAATAGTAATGCTAGATTTGAATATCATTTATAGGATGGGAGTGCTGAAAGAGAATTAAATCAATAGGATTACTGATGGAGTTAACTCACTCCTGAATAGATAGAAGAGTTATGTAGAAGATATAATTATGTGGTAACAAAGAGGATTACAAGGATGAATCTTGAAGATAGATACCAAGGAGTAATCCTATTGGATTAAGTAAGCATAGTCCATGAATAACATTCCTTAATCCAATAGGGATACTAAGAAGATAATTTCAATACAACTATAATGTTGTATTGATGAAGCCTTGATTAGCCAACTAGAAACCTAAACCATAAGGATCAAAGGATTATAATGATCATGCCTTATTCACCAAGATTGAATGCTTATATCATGCATAAATGACATTGGTGGATAGAACATGATTAAACCCTAGTATAGATATATTATCCTAGATTAGTCATCACAAGTCACTGTAAGATCCCACCTTTATAAAGGTAAAGATCCCTATGATTGCAATGCTAGTCCCTGTATCAAATGCTAGCATCCAAAGGTTAAGATGAAGTACACAGAAACAAAGGTCATTATTACATTGTCATTCCAGAGATAACATAGTATTTTACAACTCCATAGCCATAGGCTAGTACAAGAGTTTAAACTTAACAATATGAAATAAAAGTCTTCATCTTCATGTGTCATAGGCAAGCATGTTGAGCGTATACTCATAACCCCTAATCATCATCAGAATAACCTGCAACATCACAAGCTACACCCACAGTGGTTCAATACATTGGAATAGTATTAGCAAGTGATACCTTAGTAGAATATTAGCATCTAGTTACTACATGAATTTGGCTAAGTGTAGCTTAGGCTTGCTTTGCTCAAAATAGGTTTTACCTATCAGTTGAAAACACTAAGTTTTTCTTTGACAAAAACCTTCCCAAGGAACCACCAATAGAAATTGGTGAACCTTCACCCTTCTTCAACCACAAGTTTTTACTTAGAAAATTGGGATGAGGAGATTCTTGATAGCTTCCATGTCTTGATGCTCAAATTGTCCAATACCAGGGACATGGCTAAGTACTTAGTTTCTTCCATCTGCAGAGGTTGTGCACTTTCCCCACAAGACTTGATTTTTCACCAAGACAGGACCTTTCAGAAGCCTTCCGTTAGATAAAAATGGACGCGCTCCAAACCTATCATTCCCCTACCACCAACTGTCCATTTGGCTAAGTTATTGCAACCTATATGATCCAGACAGAGCCCATAATGCCATGTGGCTGCACTAAAAGCTTCTTAACATTTGGCCTCTCAAAACCCTTTGTTCCTGGGTGGCAATCCACAAGTGAGATACACAAGGTTAACCATATAAATGGTCCTTGTGTAACCACTCAACACAAACCATTCTTTCCATTCCACCCAGGTGTTTTATTCAATTAGTTGTTTTATTAAGCAAAACACAAGTCAAAGACTTAGAACTATTTCTCATATCATGAATATATAATCCACCCTTGGTTGATACTAGCTGAGCATGGCAATAACAAGTATCTTAACTTAGAGGAAATTCTAATAATTCTACAACTACTAGGATTTCCCAAGCATAGCATATAGATACTTAGCAAAATATTCATGCAAGCCCTATACAAAATAATCTCTAATGCATAGGTAAAAATATTGGGACAAATATATATGAAGCACCACTTACCTTGGTAGTTGGGGGAGTATCAACAATCCTCGCAATCACAATCACCACTAGCACCAAAATCTACACATAAAATGATAGCACCAAATTCACATATCAAAATAGACAAACAAAAATATACGAATGCATGCAAATGCCATGTGATGATTTTTTCTAAGTCAAACAAGACAAGTATACAGTACTAAATCATAAACAAGACAAAAACATACTTAACAAACTTTATTTAGTCTTTAAATCATTTTTCAAATATTTTCTATACTAAAAATAAGCCTATAAATGTCTCTGCAAAAATAACCAATTTTACAGAAGCAAAACATTAAAAACATTGCATAAATTGATAGAATTATTTATCCTGATTCCAATGATATAAAATTTGCAAAATTTGAACGTGGGGATCAAAAGTTATGAATTTTACAAACTCAAACATCTAATATATCAAATTCTGTTTTTAAATCCAGAGTCTGGCCACGTGGCGCGATATTACTGGACGATACCGATTCATGTGGATTGTGCAACATGGGGCGTTGGATCTAATTATATCCATGCGGCCCAGATCAAAAGATAATGTTTCGACTAAGTGTTCTAACTCAACCACTGGATCTACATCCAACGGTTCACAACGCACTGACCAAGATCTGGCGGCGTTGGTGGCGAGCGCGGCGGCTGCCCGGTGGTGGTACGGCGAGTACAGGAAGCACGGAAGAGGGGGAAGAGGCTTACTGAGTTCGCCGTGACGTGCTAAAGCTCGAGGTGGTCGTCGCGGGGACAAGGGCGCACAGACGGGTCGACAATCTCTCGCCGGAGTGGTTGCTGACGACGGTTCGCACGGTAGTCGACGTTGACGAGTGCTACGGACCACGCCAAAGCAAGAAAATGGTGGCGTTAGATGCGCACGGGGATGGTGACTGCAGGAGTATCATTTAGAGAGGAGGGGGCGGTCGGGGCTTACGGGGAGAACTCGTCGGAGTGGATGCAGTCGTCGGTCGCGCTCTGGCGTTGACGTTGGCGAGGCTATAGATGGTCCTAGCAAGCACCAGTGGGGTTAGACGATGCGCAAGGTTGCAAAGATCATACTGGCAAGATCAATAGGGAAGGGGCAGAGTGTTCTCACCGGAATTCACCGCCGGAGTTCGTCTGTACAGCGGCGGAGTGAGCTCAAATACGAGCAACCTGGGGGCGACTGAGTGTGGGTGTTTGGGGGAAAGGACCACGGCGAGGTGGTGACTAAATATCCAGAGCAGGGGCAAAAATATCGCGGTGAATCAATGCAATTGATCACGGCAGTGAAGAGGAGGAAACGGCCGGCGACGACGTGTTAATCGCGTGGGATTTGGGGAAGACGACGACGTGGCGTTGGGGCCACTAGTCAGTGTCTGGGGGGTATGCTTTGCGTGGGTGAGAGAAAGAGCAGAGGGAGAATGGCCCGGGTGGGATTTTGGGCCGGTTCTGGTACTGGGATAGTTTAGCAGCGCTGGCCTTTTACCAATTCTTTTATCTTTTTCAATTTTTGTTTGATTTTGCAGGAATCAAATTCAAATGAGTTTCAAACCAAAATGAATTCAAATTTGTTCTGGGTTTTTGTAGGATGGATCCAACTCTCAATTGGGCAATTAGCACTGTTGTTCACTCAAACTTAGTTTGGTCCTTTGAAATTTTAAAAGAAAATAGTGCCTTTACCAATGTTTTAATAAAGGTATAAAAATGGTTTTAAACTCATTCTTTGTTTTGAAAATTTTGTACAAATCTTTAGAAAACAACAATCAACCATAGGGTCAATATCTTGGGTTTAAAACAAATAATCTCATACTAGAGAGTATCATTGGGCCAATGCTTTGCTTACATAAAATAATAGACATTCAAATGCTTCTGATTTGAAATGATATTGAAAATGATCCTAAAAATGATTATGAATGCATGGATGATATGCAAACTTTGAAATCATGATTTTTGGGATGTTACAAATCTAACCCCCTTAAGGTGAATCGCGCCCTCGAGATTCGGATTGGCTAGCAAATAGGTGAGGGTGGTCTTTCCGAAGGTCATCTTCTATTTCCCATGTTGCTTCTTCTTTGGTATGATGGTTCCATTGAACCTTGACGAATATTATAGTCTTAGTCCGAGTAACTCTTTCTGCAGTCTCAAGAATTTTGATAGGCTTCTCCTCATAGGTGAGATCACTTTCCAATTGGACCTCCTCCAAAGGTATGGTATCCTTCAAAGAAGTCTCTTCCATCTCTGGATGTCATTTCTTTAGCTAACTCACATGGAACACATTGTGAACGGCAGACAATGATTCCGGTAGTTCAATCTCATAAGCTACTTCTCCTTTACGACTTAGAATCTTGAATGGTCCAACATATCTTGGGGCCAATTTTCCTTTGACTCCAAATCTCTTTACTCCACGAAGTGGTGACACTCTGAGATAAGCTCTATCACCCACCTCATAGGTGACTTCTCTATGCTTAGGATCTGCGTAGCTCTTTTGTCGGGACTGTGCTATCTTGAATCTATCCTTTACTAGCTTGACTTTCTCTTCAGCCTCTTTGATTAGTTCTGGCCCGAACAAGTTTCTTTCTCCCACACCATTCCATAGAAATGGGGTAGTACACTTTCTCCCATAGAGAAACTCAATCGGTGCCATCTCAATACTAGCTTGATAGCTGTTATTGTAAGAGAATTCTGCGTAAGGAAGACTTTCATCCCAACTAGCTCCATAGTCTAAGGCACATGCCCTCAACATATCTTCTAGAATATGGTTGGTCCTTTCTGTCTGTCCATCAGTCTGAGGATGAAAAGCAGTGCTGAATCCTAATCTCGTTCCCAATGTGATCGATGAGTTGCCTCCAAAAATGAGAAGTGAATTGAGTTCCTCTATCAGACACGATACTCTTGGGTACTCCATGTAGACACACAATCCTATTCATATAGATTTTGGCCAACTTAGCACTTGTGTAGGTTGTCTTCACGGGTATGAAATGAGCCACTTTACTTAGGCGATCCACTACTACCCAAATAGAGTCATATCCTAACCTAGTCCTTGGCAATCCGGTGATGAAATCCATGCCAATCTTGTCCCACTTCCAATCTGGAATAGGTAGTGGTTATAGCAATCCTGCTGGTTTCTGATGTTCCGCTTTCACTCTACTACATACATCACACAAAGCAATATGTTCAGCGATGTCCTTCTTGAGATTATTCCACCAAAATCTTTCCTTCAGATCCATGTACATTTTGGTGTTACCCGGATGAATGGAATATGGTGAGTTGTGTGCTTCTTGTAAAATCAGTTTCCGAAGCTTCGGATCTTGCGGAACGCAGATACGTTTTCCATACCATAAAGTACCCTGTTCGTCTTCATGGAATCCTTTGGCTTTTCCCTTACCAATATTTTCCTTAATATCTTCAATTTGCTTGTCCGTCTTTTGGGCTTCATTGATTTTGTCCAACAAGGTGGGTTGAACATCCAATGACATGAGATGTCCTTCAGGTACAATCTCCAACCTGAGGTCTCTAAATTGGACACACAGATCATCTGGCAACTCTCCCTTAGAAAGGCCATTCACAAACACCTTACATCTTAGTGCATCTGCTACAACATTTGCTTTACCGGGGTGGTATTGCAAACTCAAGTCATAGTCCTTGATGAGTTATAGCCATCTTCTTTGTCTCATGTTGATTTCTTTCTGAGTGAAGATATACTTCAAACTTTTGTGATCTGTGAACACTTCACATTGCTTTCCCAAAAGATAATGTCTCCATGTTTTGAGTGCATGGACGACAGATGCTAACTCTAAATCATGAGTAGGGTAATTTACCTCATGAGTTTTGAGTTGTCTCGAGGAATAATCCACAACTTTCCCTTCTTGCATCAGAACTGCACCTAATCCATGATGAGATGCATCACAGTACACTTGGAAATCCTTCTCCAAATCTGGCAGACGTAGGACTGGTACTATCACTAGTCTCTTCTTCAATTCTTGGAAACTAAGTTCACATACTTCAGTCCAAGCAAATTTCTTGTCTTTCTTCGGTAACTCCATCATTGGCTTAGCTACCTCAGAGAAATTTTCAGTGAATCTTCTATAATATCCTGCCAAGCCAAGGAAACTACGAACTTCTTTCACTGACTTAGGTGATTCCCATTTAGTTACAGCTGACACTTTTGCGGGATCAACAGCTACACCATCTCCTGATACAATGTGTCCAAGAAATCCCACTTTGTTCAACTAGAATTCACACTTGTTGAACTTGGCATACAGCTTATGTTCTCTAAGCTTATCAAGTATCAAACGCAAATGTCCTTCATGCTCTTCTTTGCTCTTGGAGTAGATCAAAATGTGATCGATGAAAACGACCACAAACTTGTCAAGGAACTCCATGAACACCTTGTTCATGATATTCATGAAGTAAGCTGGTGCATTGGTTGAACCAAATGGCATCACGGTGTACTCATACAATCCATACCTAGTGGTGAATGTTGTCTTAGGGATGTCTTGTTCCCTTATCTTAAGCTGAAAATAGCCTGACCGGAGATCGATCTTTGAGAACACACAGGCTCCTTCTAACTGATCAAACAAGTCATTAATTCTAGGCAAAGGATATTTGTTCTTGATACTCACCTCATTGAGTGAACGATAATCGATGCATAATCTTTGACTTCTACCTTTATTTTTCCACAAACAAGACTGGTGCTCCCCAAGATGAAGAAATTGGTTGAATAAATCCTTTCTGCAACTGTTCTCCAAGTTTTTTCTTGAGTTCTTTCAACTCATCAACTAACATCTTGTAAGGTCTCTTTCCTATTGGTCCTGATCCTGGCAGCAAGTCAATCAAAAATTCCACATCTCTATCTGGTGGCATTCCTGGCAATTCTTTCGGAAACACATCCGGATATCCACTCACAATTGGCACACTATCTATGCTAACCCCCTTAAGAGAATTTAGCTTACTCCCTTTTGATTCAAAGTTAGACTTGAATCTTATCCTTTTCTTTTCCGGGGTTGTGAGTGCGACAGTATGATTGGCACAATCTAGTACTCCGTCATACTTCGTCATCCAGTTCATTCCCAAAATTACATCCAGTCCTTGGGAATCTAGGATTATCAGACTCACTGGAAACTTATGCTTTCCAAATTCTATCACTAGATCACGACATCCAAGACTTACTATCATATCTCTACCGGGAGAACTTACTTTTATTGGACACCAAATATTTTCAGTTGGGAACCCATTTCTATCAATAAATGCTTTTGATATGAATGAATGAGATGCACCAGTATAAAAAAGAACAAGTGCTGGAATAGAATTGAGTTTGAACTTATTAGCCACAGCATCAGATTCCTCATAAATCTCTTCCACATTGATGTGGTTCACTTGTCCCTTCTGGAAAGGGTTGGGCTTGCTGGCACCTTCAACTTTCTTCTCTGGGCACTCATTTGCATAATGCCCTAGCTTCTTACACTTGAAACATTCAACCTGACTGATATCTTTCTTTGCAGGCTGATTGCCACTTCCACTTCCACTGTGGTGACTCTTGTGTCCACTCTTGTGGTTCTTGTACTTATCATTATCATGACCACGGTGATGCTTGTTGTCATGATGGCGGTTGTGGTTGTGGTGGTTGTTGTACTTTCCATGTTTGTGGGATCCAGAACTCCCATTATCATCATGATGGGAACACTTGTGAGACGATCCCGAGTTGTGCTTGTCAGAGCTGTGCTTCCTCTTTCTGCTTTCAACCTATTTCATCTTGTTTTCCAAGATGGTAGCCTTGTCACAAAGTGATTGGTATGTTGGGACATAGGCAATAGATAGCTGCAAATTCAGTTCATCGTTCAGTCCTTCGAGGAATTTCTCCTTCCTCTTGGCATCGGTATCAACTTCATCCGGTGCATAACGCGCCAGATTGTTAAACTCCTCAATATATTCAGGCACGCCGCGGTGACGCTGCTTCAGATTATGGAACTCCTTCTTCTTCAAATTAATCACTTCGGATGAGATGTGAGCTGTACGGAATCCATCTTCATAGATAGCCCATGTCAAATCCTCAATGGGAGTGGTGATCTGGAAGTTATCCCACCAAGTGGCTGCTGGTCCTTCCAACAGATGTGCTGTAAACCTGACTTTCTCTTTGTCGGTGCAGCCAACGGTTACCAAATCCTTGTTCACCGAATGTAGCCAATCATTGGCCACCATGGGATCAGTGGTTTCTGAGAACTTTGGAGGCCTCAGTCTTAGGAATCTGGTGAGCATGTCAAATCCTGGTGGATTGTTCTGATTGTTGTTGTTGTTATTGTTGTTGTTGTTATTGTTCTGATTCTGCATAAAAGTGGTCATCATTTGCATCATTTGTACTGTCTTGTCATCATTCTTGCATCTCGGGGGTGACATTGTTGTTGTTTGGGTTGGGGTTGGCACGTCAAGGAGGCATCTGTGGTTTTCATAAGGATAAGAATGAGATACCCATAGATGCTTATTATGCACAAAACATCACATAGAAAAACACCAAATCAACATCAAAATAACATAAGGTTCAACAACATAAACAACAAGTTTGAAAAGGTAAACACACCATAGCAAGCCACCCACATGTTGGATGGTCATTGCGACTCAATCATCAAAAGTATGGTAAATGAAAGATAAATAAGTAGTCATCACTACTCCTCTGCATCAACCTCCTCATCAACAAGTGTAAGACCTGTATTCTCGATAGCGGTCTTGTATTCCTCGACATTGGTAGTCAAGGCCTCTATCTTAGCCCTAAGAGCCCTCTTCTGTGAGCGAAGTCTCTCAATCACACCCTGCTGGTGCTCGAGCTCGAAGTCCTTGGCCTCCAGTTCTGCATTCATCTCCCGAATCCTCTTGTTCCTGTCTTGGACTCTTTTCTCTTAGCTCTTGAACTTCCTGTCCTGGCTCTCAAACTTGGCCTCCATTTCCTTGACCAATTCGTCTTGCCCCGCGAAGAGCTTGTCCTTCTCACGAAGCTGAACCTGGAGCTCGTCATTGCTAAGCATGACGTTGGTCCTATCAGTATCTAGGTGCCTAATAAGAACCTATAGGTCCTGAAGGTACAGACGAACTGGCTCCACTGTCTCTCTAGCAGCATCCTCGAAGTCAATAGCCTCACCCTCCTCGTCGCGTCTACCAAAGGGGTGAAAGTAAAGACCTCTAAGCTCTCTAGAGTGTCTCCCTACCAAGCGCCCAAGTAACTCCTGCATGACTACATCTAGGCCTTTCTCATTGTCGTCATGCATCAACTTGAAGGTGATGGTCTCCGTGTTTGGCTCTGCCTGGCGTTCGGGCTGAGTGACTCTGAAGCCCCATAGGTCCTTCCTCTCAAACTTGGTGAGGGGAAGCGTCATGATGCTAGGAAGTGGAAGGTTGAGCACACTAGTGAGCTCAATGAGACGAGTTACAAAACGAGTTCCCTTGAACTCCTCGGCCGTGTTGATAATAACACTAGGCATCTATTTTATAAGATAGAGAAAAGATAGAATCAACATCAATAGAGAAAATCACAAGACAAAATAACACAAGCATATCTTTCATAGCAAACACAAATCATGGCATACACAAATCCATTACAAGCATCAAAGGTTCAACATAACTTAGACAAATTTTTGGAAATGAAAACTATAAGTGTGGTGGTCCAACTAACGAAGTACGATACAACTCTCACTCACTAGACAAAATAGCTATCAAAGCATCCTTAGTATCCATCTGTCTATCTTGTTCACAAGATTCCCAAATTAAGTCTATGATATCTCCCCTTAGTTGTTGGTTGGTAGTCTCTAACTCTTGGGTATGCTTCTTTTCTTCTCTAAGGTCATTTTGGGTGTTGAGCATTCTGCACTTGAGTCTATCACCAAGCTCCTTGATAGCATTCCAAGTTGCATTTCTTGCAGAGTCAAAGAATGTTGTGTGCATTTCTAAGTTGGTGACCATGCAGAATCCGGACTCCTTGTGGTTGTCTTCCTTGTTTTCGTACAAGTGAAGTCGCACCCACCAATACTCATCTCCTTCATCCATCACAGGGAAACCTTTGCACACAGCTGCACCATGTATCCCCATGGTATCCATAAGGTTCTTGAGGGCTTTGGAAAATTCAGTCTCACACTCCAAGGTCATGGTCATGAGTGGTCCCTTCCTTACGGCTTCGTTGATGGAGTTCATCTACAAATAGAGATGAGAAAGAAGATTAGAAAAGTTTACGAGAAGAAAAAGACAAGTGTGGAAATTGTTGAAATTTTTTCCTTAGTGCTTTCTAATCCAATCCTAGGGTCATAATCCTACAGGAAACACAGTGCTCTGATACCATCTGTAATATCCCACCTTTATAAAGGTAAAGATCCCTGTGATTGCAATTCTAGTCCCTGGATCAAATGCTAGCATCCACAATTTAAGATGAAGTACACAGAAACAAAGGTCATTATTACATTGCCATTCCAGAGATAACATAGTCTTTTACAACTCCATAGCCATAGGCTAGTAGAAGCATTTAAACTTAACAATATGAAATAAAAGTCTTCATCTTCATGTGCCACATGCAAGCATGTTGAGTGTAGACTCATAACCCCTAATCATCATCAGAATAACCTGCAACATCACAAGTTATAGCCACAGTGGGTCAATACATTGGAGTATTGGCAAGTGATACCTTAGTAGAATAGTAGCATCTAGTTACTACATGAATTTGGCTAAGTGTAGCTTAGGCTTGCTTTGCTCAAAATAGGTTTTACCTATCAGTTGAAAACACTAAGTTTTTTTTGACAAAAACCTTCCCAAGGAACCACCAATAGAAATTGGTGAACCTTCACCCTTGTTCAACCACAAGTTTTTACTTATAAAATTGGGATGAGGAGATTCTTGATAGCTTCCATGTCTTGATGCTCAAATTGTCCAATACTAGGGACATGGCTAAGTACTTAGTTTCTTCGATCTGCAGAGGTTGTGCACTTTCCCCACAAGACTTGATTTTTCACCAAGACAGGACCTTTCAGAAGCCTTCCCTTAGACCAAAATGGACGCGCTCCAAACCTATCATTCCCCTACCACCAACTATCCATTTGGATAAGTTATTGCAACCTATATGATCTAGGCAGAGCCCATAATGCCACGTGGCTGCACTAAAAGCTTCTTAACATTTGGCCTCTCAAAACCCTTTGTTCCTGGGTGGCAATCCACAAGTGAGATACACAAGGTAAACCATAGAAATGGGCCTTGTGTAACCACTCAACACAAACCATTCTTTCCATTCCACCCAGGTGTTTTATTCACTTAGTTGTTTTATTAAGCAAAACACAAGTCAAAGCCTTAGAAAAATTTCTCATAGCATGAATATATAATCCACCCTTGGTTGCTACTAGTTGAGTATGGCAATAACAAGTATCTTAACTTAGAGGAAATTCTAACAATTCTACAACTACTAGGATTTCCCAAGCATAGCATATAGATACTTAGCAAAATATTCATGCAAGCCCTATACAAAATAATCTCTAATGCATAGGTAAAAATATTGGGACAAATATATATGAAGCACCACTTGCCTTGGTAGTTGGGGGAGTAGCAACAATCCTCACAATCATAATCACCACTTGCACCAAAATCTACACATAAAATGATAGCACCAAATTCACATATCAAAATAGAAAAACAAAAATATACGAATGCATGCAAATGCCATGTGATGATTTTTTCTAAGTCAGACAAGACAAGTATACAATACTAAATCATAAACAAGACAAAAACATTCTAAATAAACTTTATTTAGTCTTTAAATCATTTTTGAAATATTTTCTATACTAAAAATAAGCCTAAATGTCTCTACAAAAATAACCAATTTTATAGAAGCAAAACATTAAACACATTGCATAAATTGATAGAATTATTTCTCCTGATTCTAATGATATAAAATTTGCAAAATTTGAACGTGGGGATCAAAAGTTATGAATTTTATAAACTCAAACATCTAATAGATCAAATTATGTTTTTAAATCCAGAGTCTGGCCACATGGCGCGATATTACTGGACAATACCGATTCGTGTGGATCGTGCAACATGGGGCGTTGGATCTAATTAGATCTGTGCGACCCAGATCAAAATATAACGATTCGACTAAGTGTTCTAACTCAACCACTAGATCTGCATCCAACGGTTCACAACGCACTGACCAAGATCTGGCGGCGCTGACTGGCGGGGAGCGGCGGCGCGGCTCTGCCAGTGCTGGTACGGCGAGTACAGGAAGCACAAGAGATGGGGAAGAGGCTTACTGAGTTCTCCGTGACGTTCTGAAGCTCGAGGTGGTCGTCATGGGGACAGGGGCACACAGACGGGTCAGTAATCTCTCGTCGGAGTGGTTGCTAACGATGGTTCGCACGGTAGTCGACGTTGACGAGTGCTACGGACCACGCCAAAGCAAGTAAATGGTGGCGTTAGATGCACACTGGGATGGTGACTGCAGGAGTATCATTTAGAGAGGAGGGGGCGGTCGGGGCTTATGGGGAGAACTCGCCGGAGTGGATGCGGTCGTTGGTGGCGCTCTGGCGTTGACGTTGGCGAGGCTATAGATGGTCCTAACAAGCACCAGTGGGGTTAGACGATGCGCAAGGTTGAAGATATCATACTGGCAAGATCAATAGGCAAGGGGCGGAGTGTGCTCACCGGAATTCACCGCCGGAGTTCGTCTGTACAGCGACGGAGTGAGCTCAAATACGAGCAGCCTGGGGGTGACTGGGTGTGGGTGTTTGGGGGGAAAGGACTGCGTCGAGGTGGTGACTAAATAGCCAGAGCAGGGGCGAAAATCTCGCGGTGAATCAATGCAATTGATCACGGTAGTGAAGAGGAGGAAACGGTCGGCGACGACATCGCGCGGGATTTGGGGAGGACGACAAAGACGTGGCGTTGGGGCCACTGGTCAGTGTCTGGGGGGGTATGCTTTGCGTGGGTGAGAGAAAGAGCAGAGGGGGAATGGCCCGAGTGGGATTTTGGGCCGGGGCTGGTACTGGGCTAGTTTAGCAGCGCTGGCCTTTTACCAATTCTTTTATCTTTTTCAATTTCTGTTTGATTTTCCAGGAATCAAATTCAAATGAGTTTCAAACCAAAATGAATTCAACTTTGTTCTGGGTTTTTGTAGGATGGATCCAACTCTCATTTGGGCAATTAGCACTGTTGTTCACTCAAACTTACTTTGGTCCTTTGAAATTTTAAAAGAAAACAGTGCCTTTACCAATGTTTTAATAAAGGTATAAAAATGGTTTTAAACTCATTCTTTGTTTTGAAAACTTTGTCCAAATCTTTGGAAAACAACAATCAACCACAGGGTCAATATCTTGGGTTTAAAACAAATAATCTCATACTAGAGAGTAGCATTGGGACAATGCTTTGCTTACATAAAATAATAGACATTCAAATGGTTCTAATTTGAAATGATATTGAAAATGATCCTAAAAATGATTATGAATGCATGGATGATATGCAAACTTTGAAATCATGATTTTTGGGATGTTACAGTCACATTAATATAATGTGAGGTTGGAATGTTAGATACTGGAGTTAAGTAGAGACAAGCTAGTATGATTAAGTTAAAGCTAGAGTAGCATAGAGTAATTGAAGTAGTGTTATTCCTCTTAAAGGATAGTAAGATTTTGAGAAGGGTAGTTGATATATATGTATATCTACTGGAGAAATATTAGTGATGGATGATTAAGGAAGAGTATGAGTGGAGTTAGAAATAACCACTTGTTGGATTGGAGATTATCAACAGTAGAATAGTTGATATACCCAAGTATAGATATGAAAATATTAGGAAATGCTTTAGTGTCAAGCTCATTGGATTTACAAGAGGATTTAGAAGAATAAAAAGTGGATAAAAATATTTTGTGAAGTTAAGCTCATCATGTTAGCACATGATGATGGTTATGAAAGAGTAGTATATCTAGGAAAGGAATTCTTTAATTAGAAGGAAGAGTTATGAATTATGGAGGATAGGAATTCTTGGTAAACACTAAACCCTAAATCCTTAACCAAATATAGTATCCATTTCACCTGATTGATCTGTCATCTTATTTACACAAAGCTTCATAGGAATATTTTCCTATAGCAAATCACTTAAGCACATCTTTCTCGTTTCCAACTATCATGATCACATGTGCTTAGGAACTATTTAATTAATTCTTCCTCATAAGTCATTCTAGAAAATAACCTTATTATTTAAAAAAAGGTGATATCCATAATGATCACAAACATAAAGACAATATGTTTAGCCATTCATCTTGATTCACATCAACAAAAGAATATAAGTAAATGAAGAGCCCTAAACCCTAGGGTAAGCATTTACAATTCAAACCCTAACTCTTTTGTTAGTTATAATAAAATATATATACCTTGTTATTCCCTAGATTCATGGGAGTAATATTAATCATGTTAAAACTTTAGGATATTATACCTCAAATAATAATAAAGGATCACCATATAAAAATTTCCTTAATATTATGAGTTAATGAGAATCAAATCTCATGAGTTAATAGTAATGCATTCTATAATAAGTTTATGGATATTAGCTCAATTTAATGCATATAAAAAAACCCTTACAAATAATAATAGGAAAAGTATATATAAAAAGAAAATTTAAATAATAAAAGCCCTGTTAAAACATTAATTAAAAAAATTGAGTTCCATGAATGGAATAAAGAAAACAAATTATAAAGGTTCACAAAATAAAGTTCAAAAAAATATTATTTGCTGCTGCAAGTATTTAGCAAATATACCCTATAAGGAAATATAAATCAAATGATCAAATTCAAAATCTGAAAATAGAAAATAGAAAACAGAAAAGTATAAAGGAAAAAAATATAGTCAGCAAACGCGGCCCACGGCCCATTTCCTCTTCGCCTTATTCATCGCTCACGAGCTGCAGCTAACCCTCTCCGCTCAGTTTGCATCGGCCCAGCTTTGGCCCATGCCCAGATACCGCTTCGTCGTCGTCTTCCTCGACATCACAAGCAGCTCTCTAGATGTTTCACCGTTGCCCGATGCCAATCAATCTCGTCATCAAAATTGGACCACCGTGATGCTCGCCGCCTTCCTGGACCTTGCTGATAAGATCGGCCACGTTCTCCTCTATCTATCCATAACACTCGCTCTCGTTTTCCCCATCTCTTTTCTGCATGAACACAGAAACCCTAGCTCGCTGGAGGTGCGTGTCATCACTGCTAGAGACCACCCCTCTGCCATCTGATCTCGCCTATGAGTTCGCCAGGTTCGACTCATTCATCTCCCCGAAGGAATTGAGCTATCTCGTCCGCAATCGAACCCGACGACTTCCATCTTCCGCCGGTCATCGTCGACCATGGCGACGCCGTTCGACCTCACCTCGCCTTACCACCACCCTCTTCGCGTTCCTGGTAAGTTTCAAGACCGAATGGCCCATTCTGATTTGTCCTTCGAACACCACAACGCCGTGATGACGCTCACCTCTATCCGCCGCCGCAGATGCTCATCGGAGCTAGTGATCCGGTGACCATTTCGAGGCGGCGCAGCCATAGTTCAACTCGCCATCGCATGATGATTCTAACACAACCCTGCACTGCCCCGCACGCGCACTAGATCACTGGATCGATTAGCAACCTGAGAGGATCAAACACGAGTGACGTCAGCGTGACAAACTGCTGATGACATAATCCTTTTATTCGATTTGTTTTATAATCTCTAGAAATGACGTGGCAGCGACCCCACCAGTTAGTGACTGGGGGATAGATTTGGGTGTGGTGTAAAAAGGTTAAGCTAAGTGATGATGCAGTAATTACTTTATTATTTTGCTTTAATAATTTAGGAAAAGAATAAACATTGTAAATTCAATAACTATTGTTTCGTAATTCAGAAAAATATGTTTTATATATGAAAATTTTCAGAAAAATAAAATCTATAACATGAAACCATTATAAAACATTATTATTCCAACAATTTAAATAAATATTATTTAATAAATATTTTATAAGTTTTAATACTTTGAAAATTCATATTTAATATTGGTAAATGTAAAAAAAAATACCAAAAATCTTAGAAAAATAAGAACTATAATTTAAAACTATAATCATTCATTATTATTTCACTTAATTTAATATTTATTATTTATTAAGTATTTATAAAGTAATAAATCTTATAAAAATCATATCTTATTATTTATAAGTCACAAAAATAAATGTAATATACCAAAATGATCATAAAAATAATACCTACATGTCAAAAATAGAATATTCCATTTTTTTAGTTAAATAAAAAAATTTAAATACTTTAATAACTTGAATTTAAAACCTAGTTCCTAATTTGTTAATTCATATAATGTTAAATAAAATTTGTTAATATTTCTAAAATTAACCAATTAAAGTCTAATAAACAGTATTAGTCTTAAATACTAATATTATGAAGTCAAAATGGTTCAACACATTTTAAATGCAATTTTATTGAATTATCATTCAACAATAAGTGTAGACTATTTTATAAAAGGATTCTTATTTAATAAAAATCTCCAAGAATAATTTGTAATGAGATAAAACATATTCCTTTACTTTAACCACAAGTTTATAAAAAAATCAAAACCCTATAGTAAGTCCATAATTAGTTAAGTAATATTATTTCCTTGATTATAAATCATAACCACACCTTTATAAAAAGATAAATGATTCTATTCCATTATACAATTAAGAAACCACTACTCCAATAGAAGTAATGCCATTATTAAGTAACTTTAAGGAAACAATATAAAGAGAACAAGATACAAGTATCATAAGTAATACACCATAAGTCTATCTATGTCTTTAAAGTTAACTTTAGTCCACAAGATTTTAAATATAATGCTAAAGACTTTATTATGTGTTTTATATTTAACTTTGATCTATTTTAACTAAGGCATAAAGCATCTCAATACCAAACTAGCTAAGTTAAAAACAAGATAGATAAGTCTCAAATACTACTAATATCATTATTCAAATGGAGTAATTCTTTCTTACTTAAGGACTATAACTAGAAAGAACACCTAATAAGGTTAACTTCAAGTTTAAATACTTCTGCTTAGTTAAGTAAGATTTTCTTCCAATGTTATTCTTTTTGTCACTTCAAACAACAAATTACAATTAATAATAATCACATTAAATTATGCTTTACTTGTATACTTAGGATTGATAACACTTAAATTCTTTATAAGTAACATTACTTGTAGAGTAAAATTTGAAGATAAACAATTATAGTGTAAACAATCTTGAGTAGCATTCCATAGGTGTATCTTATTGATGTATGATATTATAAATATGTGTTATTAACACACACTCACAAGACTTAATAAGAAGCACAAGTGTGAAGCTTATCTAAAATTGCAACACATTCTAACAGAAACCATTTCCAGTATCCAAACCCTAGATCAACGCTATCCCCGGGATTCGAGTTTACGAAAGTGCATTACATTATTTATGCATAATAGCATCTTGCTTCTTTAAACATTAGACCTTATCGGACCAATGATGCTGATTTCAGATATTGGATCTTTTATATTGTCCTGAAGACCGTGAGTGCATAATCTTACAATCACAAAAGGCAAGTTCACACTTGCTCATGTCCTTTGATTATTTTCTGTAAAGTATTTTGCAAACCCAGTGTTGTAATCACCTGCATTTGAAAAAGGTCAGAAAACACTATTTTCATAATAATATGATTATAGGTTATTTACAATGAGGTAATAACCTACTATAAGAGTTCCGGTGGTAAAGGAACATATTATCTAGGACTTAACAACCAATGTCGCCAGTGATTCTTGCGCCGTATATTACGCGTTGACCATGAGATTTGGAATGGGACGAAGAAGTCAACTTTATCTTTTCCCTCTCGCATGGAGCCGGATGTGCGGGTCATGGCTGTTATCACTAGTAGGGTGCATATTATATGGTAATTCGTAGAGGATATGCAGCATTTGGGTTGGAGCCCTCAACGTCCCACGATGTAGTGACCTCGGATCGGTAAGGATCCTAAGTCCCTGTGATTAACATGATAGTCCCTGGATCAATAGCTAGCACTCACAGTCGATGAAATATCATGTAAAACACAAAGTCTTTATTACACGGAGAATCCAGAGTACGAATTTATTACAAAAATTGCTTAGCATTAAGCTAGCTCAAATAACAGCGGAAACATAAAAGCAACATGAATCCATCAACGCCCCAGGCTTGTCGAGTGTAGACCCGCGATCCCTACGCACCTTTCAATCTTCGGATTCTGCACATAAGACGTGCAGCAACAAGTTGGGTCAATACTTTGAATGTATTGGCAAATTACACCAAGGAGAGAGAAGACTATCTCTACATGCAAGGCTGGTATAGGTTGTAGAGTTCATTTGCTCAAAGCTAGTTTTCTTAAGTAGAGAGAAGAATAGAAGATTGTCCTACTTTGTAAACATTTGCTTATATAAGATAAGGTCGAGTGGCACACGAGGATATTACGCACCAAGTGTCCAAACAACCAAACACTTGGATATTACGCACCAAGTGACACTTGGATATTACACACCAAGTCCCCCAAAATCCCACCCATTGGCGATATTACGAACGCCATGGGGTTTCAAAACTTTGTTTTAGAAAAGAGAGAGGAATATCCTTCAGAGGCTCCATCCTTCAGATGCTCAATGTTGTTCTGTTTCCGTGAACACGGCTGATCGATCAGATTGCAATACTCTTGAGAGTTTGTGCACTTTACCCACAATCCACGATCAAGTCCTTTAACAGACAAGACCATGGCGAGGCTTTCCCTTAGTAGCCCCTCTACCTTCCGGATCCAACCGTGCCAAGAACCTCCAAATGTTGGTACCCAGGTGAGGTTTCCCACTAAGTACTAGGCCAATACAGAGCCCATAATGTATTGTGGTTGCAATGGAAGCTTCTGAATTCTGAAACATGGCAGACTTCTTTGATTCCTGGGCGGCCGTCCTCCACCAAAATATCACTCGCTGACCCGACAACCATTCCGCCCAGAAGAAAACTTAGTTTTATTTTGAAGTGGATTTGAGAAGAAAAGTTTGCTCTAGAGAGCCTTTATACTTAGAAAAATTCTTTGTCTTTCGAACCCCCCAACGGTACTTTGTATATATAGCATAGCAAGCAATACTTAGCAAAAACAGGGGTAACCTATTAGGATGGGAAATCCTAAGTATAGAGCTACTCATGGCATACTACAAAATCATCGCACTTGTAAAATAATACTAAGGGGAAAATCTACTAGAACATCCTACACATGCATACTACAGAATTTTGAAGATCACATTCATAGAATCAAAACTAGGACAAAATTATAAACAAGTGGTGTAACTTGCCTTGATTCGAGCAGCACTCTACATAATAGCACTCCTTAGCGCACTCCGAACAATCTAACGAATCACAAACATAGATCTGATCACAACTTGCTCAAAACATAGCACAAAGGAAATCATGTATGCATGCAACATGGTATTTTATGCAAGTTTGGTTCTTCTAAATTGACCAAGGTATCAAGTTTGTGTTGTGATAGTGTAAGGGTGTCACTAGGATTGATTTCCCAAAGGTTTAGATCTAATTGAATCACTAAAACAATTCCTAGGATTAAAGGAGATCAAATCATCTAATTAGCCCCAAACTAGATCTAATGATCTTAAGCAAGGATTAATAATCTTGTTCATTAGGTATTGTGGAAACAAAGTTATTGCAACAACAAACAATTAAAATAGAATTTTAATAATTTTTTTATAGATTAAACACTCTAATCTAATGATTAAAATCTACACCTAAAACCTTACTGTAAACCTGGGATATTATAGCAGATCTGGATTCTAAATAAATTAGGAATCCAACGGTATATTATAAGATAAAATTGGCCTAGTAGTTATTTTTCTATGATTTTCGCAGTATTAAATTCAATCTGCAAAAATCAAACCAGACTGGCCTAACCCTAACTCAGAAGGCGCCAAGTGGCAGTTTCTGGTTGGGCCAGCTGGCCAGGCGGGTGACGCGGCGCGGTGACGACGCGCTTGCCACACAGAGCTGCGTGGTTGGCCGATACCCCTTCGTCCCCCCTCTAATCTAGCCCGCAGGATTTCAATCGGACGGTTGAGGCGGCTCCACTGACGTGTGGTGGTGGCGGCGATGGAGACGACGACGGCGGCGGCGGCGGAGTCGACGGTGGTCGAAGGTCCTGGCGAAGGCGGCGAAGATGGCCCCCGATGCGCACGTCGATGGCGAATCCCCTAGCGGTCTCAGCGCGGTCCCTCTCCTCCTCCTTCTCCCGGCGTCGGCCATTCCTCTCCTCGGGTCCGACGGCTCCGGTGAGCAATTGCCGGCGATCTCCTGCGTTTCGGAAGCAACGGATCAGATGGGCGGTTAGGGTAGGTCGGGGCGAGAAGGGTGGAAGGCGTAACAGGGCTCGAGGTGCCCTGGAGAGTCGCCAACCTCGGGCTCCGACGGCGGCTGCTCCGGCGAGTTCGAAATTGGGGCTAGGGTTTGAGAGAAACGAGGGCAGCGAGGGGAGCTGATGTAGCGGTATAAGAGGGGAGGATTTCGTGTCGTAGAGGGCACGGATTCGATCAAAGGACGGATTAATTGTGCGGATTTGAATCAAACCCGTGTTCTTCCGGGACTCTGGCTGGAGGTGGGGGATGACGGCATGGTCCCACCTGTCGGTGGCAGCAGCGGGATTGGCAGAGCGGGCTCTTGAGCTGCTGCAGGGCGTGTGGGCAGCTGGCATGCGTGGGTCAAGGCCATGCTCGCGATTAGGTAGGTTGCCCACTTTTTTTTCTCTTTTAACATTTTCCCTTTTATGTTTTAATAAAACCTAAATAACTTTTGCCTACCAAGCCCAAACTTGATGAAAATTGTTTCTAAATTTTTATAAAATTAAGGTGGTCAACATAGGGCCATAGTTTAATGTTTTACAAGGTTTTTAGAAGGGTCAAAACTTGGCCACTATAGTAATGCTTACACATGGCAAACACTATTAGGGATTTGCTAGGTTTAGGTGTTTAGGATTTGTTGTAAAAATTCATTTGTAGAATGCAATGATGCAAGGATGATGCATGGAACTAACAACATCCTAGTATAAAATCTGGGATGTTACAAACCTACCCCCCTTAAGAGGAATCTCGTCCCCGAGATTCGGGGTGGCTAGCAAATAGGTGTGGGTGCTCTGCCCTCATGTCTT
This sequence comes from Avena longiglumis, assembly GCA_030063025.1. NCBI lineage: Eukaryota > Viridiplantae > Streptophyta > Magnoliopsida > Poales > Poaceae > Avena > Avena longiglumis. Next base: position 485,272,379 of record CP125974.1, read on the forward strand.
CTTCACGCTCCCACGTAGCTTCTTCCTCGGAGTGGTTGTTCCATTATACCTTGCAGAATCTTATAGTCTTGGTGCGGGTAATCCTTTCAGCTGTTTCCAGTATTTTGATGGGTTTTTCCTCATAGGTAAGGTCATTATCCAATTGAACCTCATCTAGGGGAACGGTGTCTCTTAGCAGTGTTTCAGCCATCTCCGGATGACACTTCTTTAGTTGTGACACATGAAACACATCATGAACAGTCAGTCCTTCCGGTAACTCCAACTGATAGGCAACTTCTCCTCTACGGTCCAGAACCTTATATGGTCCTATGAATCGTGGGGCTAACTTGCCCTTGATTCCGAACCTCTTAACTCCTCGTAGGGGTGAAACTCGGAGATACGCACGATCCCCTATTCCATAAGCCACATCTCTGCGCTTGGAATCAGTGTAACTCTTCTGTCGGGATTGGGATACCTTTAGCCTATCCTGAATCTGTCGTACCTTTTCTTCGGCATCCTTTATCAAGTCAGGTCCAAAAAGACTGCGTTCACCAACTCCATTCCATAGCAGTGGAGTCCTACACTTCCTGCCATATAGAACTTCAAATGGAGCCATCTTGATACTCGTCTGATAGCTATTGTTGTATGAGAACTCAGCATACGGCAGGTTATCGTCCCAACTAGACCCATAGTCTAGTGCTCAATCCCTCAACATATCTTCCAAAATTTGATTCACCCTTTCTGTTTGGCCGTCTGTCTGAGGGTGGAAGGCAGTACTGAATTCTAGTCGGGTCCCAAGAGACTCATGTAGTTGTCGCCAAAACTTTGAAGTAAACTGGGTGCCTCTATCTGACACAATTCCCTTGATAACACCATGTAGGCTTACAATCCTTGACATGTATATCTTAGCAAGCTTAACACTTGTATATGTGGTCTTTACGGGGATGAAGTGAGCCACCTTGGTGAAGTGGTCCACCACTACCCAGATAGAATCAAATCCAGAACGAGTCCGGGGCAATCCCGTGATGAAATCCATGCCTACCTTGTCCCATTTCCATTCGGGTATAGGTAGTGGTTGGAGTAGTCCTGCCGGTTTCTGATGCTCGGCTTTAACCCTATTGCATACATCACACAGAGAAATATACTCTGCAATATCTCTCTTTAGGTTATTCCACCAGAATCTATCCTTCACATCCATGTTCATTTTCGTGTTACCTGGATGAATTGAGTATGGCGAATCATGAGCTTCTTGTTAAATCATCTTCTTGATTTCAGGGTCATTGGGAACGCACAAACGCTCCCCATACCAGAGGGTTCCTTGTTCATCCAGACGAAATTCTTTAGTCTTTTCTTCACTTATCCTGATTCTTATTTCTTCCAACTCTTTATCTCCCTTCTATGCTTCCTTGATTCTCTCCTGGAAGGTGGACACTATTTCCATAGTCGCTACGTGCCCTTTTGGAACTATCTCTAGCCTGAGATCCCTGAATTGTTTGCATAAATCCTCTAGAAGTTCCCCTGCGGTAAGTCCATTTACATACACCTTACGACTTAAGGCATCAGCCACCACGTTTGCCTTTCCAGGGTGGTACTGTAAATCCAAGTCATAATCCTTAATTAGCTCAAGCCATCTTTGTTGTCTCATATTCAACTCCTTTTGGGTGAAGATGTACTTTAAACTTTTATGATCTGTGAACACATCACAATGTTTGCCCATGAGGTAGTGTCTCCATACCTTGAGTGCATGAACCACAGATGCAAGTTCCAAATCATGTGTGGGATAATTGTGTTCGTGGTTCTTAAGTTGTCGGGAGGCATAGGATACCACTTTCCCATCCTGCATCAATACACTTCCAAGTCCTTGTCGAGAAGCGTCACAATAGACTTGAAAATCCTTCTGGATATCAGGCAGACACAGAACTGGTGCCGTTACAAGGTGTTTCTTCAACTCTTGAAAACTTGCTTCACATGCCTCGGTCCATAGGAATTTCTTTTCCTTCTTTAATAGTTCCGTCATGGGTTTTGCTATCTTGGAAAAGTTTTCGATGAACCTCCGGTAATATCCTGCAAGGCCCAAGAAACTTCTAATATCTCCCACATTCTTGGGTGACTCCCATTCCGTCACGGAAGCTACCTTACTAGGATCTACGGCAACTCCTTTAGCTGACACAACATGAACAAGGAATCCCACTTCCTTTAACCAGAACTCGCACTTGCTGAATTTGGCATACAACTTGTGTTCTCTTAGCTTCTCCATGATAAGGCGCAGATGTTTCTCATGTTCCCTCTCATCCTTAGAGTATATGAGTATATCATCTATGAATACCACGATAAACTTGTCCAAATATTCCATGAACACTTTGTTCATCATGGTCATGAATTATGCTGGGGCATTGGTCAGACCAAACGACATTACGGTGTACTCATACAATTCGTATCTTGTGGTGAATGCTGTTTTGGGCACATCCTATTCTTGAATCTTCAGATGAAAATAGCCTGATCGCAGATCGATCTTTGAGAACACACTGGCTCCTTTTAACTGGTCAAACAGGTCATTGATGTTGGGTAGAGGATACTTATTCTTGATCGTCACCTCGTTTAACGAGCGGTAATCCACAACCAGCCTCTTGGTTTTATCCTTCTTCTCCACAAATAGGACGGGTGCTCCCCAAGATGACGCGCTAGGTTGAATGAACCCCTTGTCCAATTGTTCCCTAAGCTGTTTCTTGAGTTCCTTTAATTCGTCCACATCCATCTTGTATGGTCTCTTAGCTATCGGCCCCGTGCCTGGCATTAAGTCAATGAGGAACTCGATATCACGGTCGGGGGGCATTCCTGGTAGTTCCTCCGGGAAGACATCCGGGTATTCCTTTACAATGGGTACCTCCTCCAAGCTAACCCCCAGAGAGTTCACCATGACTTCTTTAAGTGCGAAATTCGACTTGATACGAATCCTCTTCCCTTTCGGTGTTGTGAGCATGACGGTTCTCTTGGCACAATCTATGACTCCTTCATATTCGGTCATCCAATTCATGCCCAAGATTATGTCTAATCCTTGTGATTCTAGAACTACTAGACTGGTGGGAAAAATGTGTGTCCCAAACCTTAGTTCTAATTCCCGGCAACCGGAGTTTGCCACTATTTCTCCCCCAGGAGAACTTACCCTTAGAGGAAAGTTTATAGTCTCTGTTGGTATCTTGCCTCTATCCACAAATACCCTTGATATGAATGAATGCGATGCACCGATATAAAAAAGAACAACTACGGGAATAGAATTGAGTTTGAACTTACCAATCACAGAGTCTGGCGCATCACAATCATCCTCCATAGAAACATGATTCATCGTGGCTTTGACAAACGGATTTGGCTTCTTCCCGTTTCCATTGCCATGGTTGTGTCCATTTCCATTCCCATTGCCATTGCCATTCTTCCTCTCGGGGCAAGAGGTTGCATAGTGCCCTGTCTTGTTGCACTTAAAGCATGTCACCTCACTGAGATCCTTTCCATTGCTGCCATTGCCATTGCGATTTTTATGCCCATTGTGTTTGTGGCCACCATGGTTATGACCGTTATGGTTGTGGCCATTATTGTTATAAGGTGGAGGCGAAGAGTTACCGCTCGATACGAGAGTGCTTGTGAGGATTAGACTTCCTCTTGCGGTTTTCTATGCTCTTCCTCTTTGATTCAACCACAATGGCTCTGTCAAGGAGTTCCTGAAAGTTGTCAAATTTCTGAGCCACAAGTTGAATGGATATCTCATCATTGAGCCCTCTTAAGAACTCCTCCTGTCTCTTGGCATCAGTAGAAACATCATCGGGTGCATAACGGGCTAGCTTATTGAAAATCTCACCATACTCGGTGACAGAACGGTGCAGCTGGTGTAGGTCGCGAAACTCGCGCCTCTTCAGGGTCATAACACCAGCAGCCACGTGATGAGTGCGAAAAGCTAACTCAAACTGTTCCCAAGTGATAGCATCAATATCCGGGTGGGTGACTTGGTAGTTATCCCACCATTCTGCAACAGGCCCTTCAAGCTGGTGTGCGGCATAACGCACCCTGTCGGCTCCAACAGCTTGCACGGTGTCTAGCTTCTTATTGATCATACGCAGCCAGTCATCAGCGATGATTGGTTCAGTGCTGCTAGTGAAGGTAGGTGGGTTCAGCCTCAGAAACCGAGTCAAGCGATCCTATTGAGGAGGTGGCGGAGGTGGTGGTGGCGGCGGGTTGTTGTTGTTGTTGTTGTTGTTGTTGTTTTGCATGTTCTTAGTGAGCAGTTGGATCAGCTGGTTCTGAGTGGCCAAAAGTTGTGCTATTTCTGGTGGGATTTCGGAGTTCGCACGTCTTGGCGACATCTGTGGGGTTTAAGAGAATAGTTAAGAATAGACAGAAATACTAAGTAGTAAACTCCTACCCTTAGGAAAACACATCAAGAACACAAGGCACACAAGACATAACAACACAGCTTAACACAGAAACAACCAAGTTTAACTAAACCAAACTTGTCTTGGTATTTATTACAATCGCGAAACGTTCTAATATAGAATTAAAGGTGGTCCAACTATTACACATCTTCCACGCCTTCCTCTTCCTCGTCCTCGAACGAGTAGCCTTCCTGCTCTAGAGTTGTCTTGTACAACTCCATCTCCTTTGTGGTGGCTTCAAGCTTCTCTTGGAGGTTCTTTATCTCATCCTGTAGATTTTTGGTAGTGGCTTCTAGCTGCTCCTGAAGTCCCTCCTTCTCGCTTTGTAGCTCCTCCACTGAACTTGACTTCTTTGCGGCTTCAAGTTGCTTTGCCAAGTCCCTCTTGGAAGCACGCACATCATTGATTATCTTGCAAAGGCCTTCAGTTTGCACTTCATCTCCATCGATCTGCTGTTTGAGTTCCCTAATTCTCTTTTTTTTATTTATCACCCTCTTCTCTTGGTTAGCGAACTTCTTCTCTTGGTCCTGGAATTTTATCTCTTGGAACTTCATTGCCTCCTCCTGCTGCTTGATCATTTCTTCCTTCTCCTTGATGAGGGCGCATAGCTCGTCGTTCTTCAACATCTCGAGGAAGGTACCCTTTTCAAGGTCATGGATGTGGCACTCCAAGTCTTGATATTGTGTTCTTCGGCGCTTGGTTGAAGTTCTTTCCTCAAAGGTTAACTCCATGGGAATTCCTTCCTCATCTCTTATTCCAAAGAGGCCGCCGCAGTGTCCTTGGAGAGCTTCATGATGATGTCCACATAGGCGACCAATGAGTTGCTACAAGCTGATGCTAAGGGCCTTCTCCTTGGAATCGCTAACAATGTGGATTGCTATGTCTTCCTCCGGGTTCTTGCCTCGCTCTTTTCCTGGCTGGATGACCTTGACTCCCCAACAGCCGTCCTTGTGGAGTTTCTTCATTGTGCTCCCCTGGATTGTTGGGAGAGGAAGGTCCAAACGTGTGAGTAGATCCTTGAGGCATCCACCAAAGCGAAGGGGCTCGATGTCCGCGACGGTGTCGTAGAGGAAGCTTGTCATCTTTGAGTTAGTAGAATGAAGGTTAGATACTTAAACAAGTAGAGTAAGGCAGATACTAGAAGTGCGGGAAATAACTTAGTAGAAAAACAGGTAAGGCACAAAAGTTAGAGGTGGTTCCAATCCTAGGGTCACATCCTATAGGCAACGATGTGCTCTGATACCATCTGTAGTGACCTCGGATCGGTAAGGATCCTAAGTCCCTATGATTAACATGCTAGTCCCTGGATCAATAGCTAGCACTCACAGTCGATGAAATATCATGTAAAACACAAAGTCTTTATTACACGGAGAATCCAGAGTACGAATTTATTACAAAAAATGCTTAGCATTAAGCTAGCTCAAATAACAGCGGAAACATAAAAGCAGCATGAGTCCATCAACGCCCTAGGCTTGTCGAGTGTAGACCCGCGATCCCTACGCACCTTTCAATCTTCGGATTCTGGACATAAGACGTGCAGCCAACAAGTTGGGTCAATACTTTGAATGTATTGGCAAATTACACCAAGGAGAGAGAAGACTATCTCTACATGCAAGGCTGGTATAGGCTGTAGAGTTCATTTGCTCAAAGCTAGTTTTCTTAAGTAGAGAGAAGAATAGAAGATTGTCCTACTTTGTAAACATTTGCTTATATAAGATAAGGTCGAGTGGCACACGAGGATATTACGCACCAAGTGTCCAAACAACCAAACACTTGGATATTACGCACCAAGTGACACTTGGATATTACACACCAAGTCCCCCAAAATCCCACCCATTGGCGATATTACGCACGCCATGGGGTTTCAAAAATTTGTTTTAGAAAAGAGAGAGGAAGATCCTTCAGAGGCTCCATCCTTCAGATGCTCAATGTTGTTCTGTTTCCGTGAACACGGCTGATCGATCAGATTGCAATACTCTCGAGAGTTTGTGCACTTTACCCATAATCCACGATCAAGTCCTTTAACAGACAATACCATGGCGAGGCTTTACCTTAGTATCCCCTCTACCTTTCGGATCCAACCGTGCCAAGAACCTCCAAATGTTGGTACCCAGGTGAGGTTTCCCACTAAGTACTAGGCCAAGACAGGGCCCATAATGTATTGTGGTTGCAGACCGAAGCTTCAATTCAAACATGGCAGACTTCTTTGATTCTGGGTGGCCCTCCACCAAAATCTCACTCGACCGACAACCATTCCGCCCAGAAGAAAACTTAGTTTTATTTTGAAGTGGATTTGAGAAGAAAAGTTTGCTCTAGAGAGCCTTTATACTTAGAAAAATTCTTTGTCTTTCGAACCCCCCAACGGTACTTTGTATATATAGCATAGCAAGCAATACTTAGAAAAAACATGGGTAACCTATTAGGATGGGAAATCCTAAGTATAGAGCTACTCATGGCATACTACAAAATCATCGCACTTGCAAAATAATACTAAGGGGAAAATCTACTAGAACATCCTACACATGCATACTACAGAATTTTGAACATCACATGCATAGAATCAAAACTGGGACAAAATTATGAACAAGTGGTGTAACTTGCCTTGATCCGAGCAGCACTCTACACAATAGCACTCCTTAGCGCACTCCGAACAATTTAACGAATCACAAACATAGATCTGATCACAACTTGCTCAAAACATAGCACAAAGGAAATCATGTATGCATGCAACATGGTATTTTATGCAAGTTTGGTTCTTCTAAATTGACCAAGGTAGCAAGTTTGTGTTGTGATAGTGTAAGGGTGTCACTAGGATTGATTTCCCAAAGGTTTAGATCTAATTGAATCACTAAAACAATTCCTAGGATTAAAGGAGATCAAATCATCTAATTAGCCCCAAACTAGATCTAATGATCTTAAGCAAGGCTTAATAATCTTGTTCAGTAGGTATTGTGGACACAAAGTTATTGCAACAAGAAACAATTAAAACAGAATTTTAATTTTTTTTATAGATTAAACACTCTAATCTAATGATTAAAATCTACACCTAAAACGTTACTGTAAACCTGGGATATTATAGCAGATCTGGATTCTACATAAAATTAGGTCCAACGGTATATTATAAGCTAAAATTGGCCAAGTAGTTATTTTTCTATGATTTTCGCAATATTAAATTCAATCTACAAAAATCAAACCATACTAGCCGAGCCCTAACTCAGAACGCGCCAAGTGGCAGTTTCTGGTTGGGCCAGCTGGCCAGGCGGGTGACGCGGCGCGGTGACGACGCGCTTTCCACACGGCGCTGCGTGGTTGGCCGATACCCCTTCGTCCCCCCTCTAATCTAGCCCGCAGGATTTCAATCGGACGACCGAGGCGGCTCCACTGACCTGTGATGGTGGCGGCGATGGAGACGATGGCGGCGGGGCGGAGTAGGCGGTGGTCGGAGGTCCTGGCGAAGGCGGCGAAGATGGCCCCCGATGCGCACGTCGATGGCGAATCCCCTAGCGGTCTCAGCGCGGTCCCTCTCCTCCTCCTTCTCCCGGCGTCGGCCGTTCCTCTCCTCGGGTCCGACGGCTCCGGCGAGCAATTGCCGGCGATCTCCTGCGTTTCGGAAGCTAAGGATCAGACGGACGGTTAGGGTAGGTCGGGGCGAGAAGGGTGGAAGGCGTAACAGGGCTCGAGGTGCCCTGGAGAGTCGCCAACCTCGGGCTCCGACGACGGCTGCTCTGGCGAGTTCGGAATTGGGGCTATGGTTTGAGAGAAACGAGGGCAGCGAGGGGAGCCGATGTAGCGGTATAAGAGGGGAGGATTTCGTGTCGTAGAGGGCACGGATTCGATCAAAGGACGGATTAATCGCGCGGATTTGAATCAAACCCGTGTTCTTCAGGGACTCTGGCTGGAGGTGGGGGATGACGACATGGTCCCACCTATCGGTGGCAGCAGCGGGATTGGCAGAGCGGGCTGGTCATGCTGCAATTGCGGCAAGTATGGGCTGCCAGCGTGGGTCAAGGCCATGCCAGCTTAGGTAGGTTGCCCACTTTTTTCTCTTTTAACATTTTCCCTTTTCTGTTTTAATAAAGCCTAAATAAATTTTGCCTACCAAGCCCAAACTTGATGAAATTTTTTTCTAAATTTTTATAAAATTAAGGTGGTCAATATAGGGCCATAGTTTAATGTTTTACAAGGTTTTTAGAAGGGTCAAAACTTGGCCACTATAGTAATGCTTACACATGGAAAACACTATTAGGGTTTTGCTAGGTTTAGGTGTTTAGGATTTGTTGTAAAAAATCATTTGTAGAATGCAATGATGCAAGGATGATGCATGGAACTAACAACATCCTAGTATAAAATCTGGGATGTTACACACGATAGTTCCGGCATCCGAATGGTCTGTACTGCCAATTACCGTAATTCAATAGGTGGGCTGGCGTACACCAAGGAGACATGCGGGGTCGCGGAGAAGGCAGTGATTGGCTTGGGTTTTAGTTTGGGCCTCATACCAAGGAAGTATGAACGGGTTCGCGGCCCGGATGTGCAACAAAGCTAAGATCTCTCATGGGTAAAGTAACGCACCTCTGCAGAGTGTAAGAACTATAACTTGTTACTCCCTGTTCCGGGAAGGAGCTGCGAACGCGGCGGGAAAGGAACTGCATGAAAGTTCTGGTAAACCCGTGAAGGCTGACGAACATAGTTTTTAGAATAAAAGCAACCTTTGAAGAAATGTTAACGAAAACCTGCATTGCCTACGACCTATGGTCTGTGGCTGTAGATATAGTGCATCAAACACTACTTTTCTAGTGAACTTGCTGAGTACGCTCGTACTCAAAGTATCTTCTTAACCCTTGCTAGGTTTTAAAGCTAGTACATGCGACGTCTACATCAAGTTATGCTCCAGGAATCATCATCAAAAGCTTGAGCTCTTCAATGAAGTCAAGGAAGTCAACATATACATTAACTCAAGTGAAGACGAAGTTTCTGATTAGATAGGAATATAATCTCTAGTCGTAGAACCTATTTCTGTAGTGTATTGCAATAGTAGCAATGCTAGACCATTAGTTAAAATACTAGTCTTAATAGTATGATAGTTTTTGAGTTGTTTATTTCGGATTTTTCTTTATAAGAAGATTCTTTCTCTCTCTTTAACCTAGAGTTTTCTCTGGATCTTGTGTAAAGTGTTGAGTTGTAACCTATAGTCATGTCTTGGACCTGCTGTGTTTCTGTTGTACCACTCTGAGGGATGTAATACTAGTGAACGGCGTTTCATTAGTGTTATGTCAACGACTATAGTGTACCACATCATGCAGTGGTATGCTGGGTCACCGCAACCTGGGTAAACCTCGTGTCCCCTTGACGCGTGTCTGTTAACCTTCTCACGATCTCCAGCATCCCCATCTTCTCCATAACCCAAGTCCATAACAATGGGCATTGACGAGTCAAACCCTGCTCACTAGGGCAAACAAACTTAACACTAGCCCAGCTCGCTTAGATGGTGCAAGAATAAGGGGAAAGAATCTCCTCAGAGACATAAACAAGGAACATGTATCAAGGGCAGGTGACTCAGTAGACCCAGGTTTGCCTAGGTATAGCACACTGGTGAAAAACCTCAGGGCAACAGATGCAGCAGCTGCCGAGATAGATGGCCTGACCGGTGAAGCCCGATAGAGGCAGCAAGAAAGAGTCATTGAGCTGGTGCGTATAGAAAACCAGCAGAATGAGGAGTTGCTCAAGAATAACCCGACAATACCAGGAGGTTCTCGCGTTGTTCATTCGGCTGGAGGTGCTCCGACGAGATCGGTCACCGCAACATCTTCACCCGGCAATGGGGACCCGAGGAGAGAAGAGGTAGTGACCTCTAGAAGAATAAATAAATAGTTGGTGCCATATGATCTGGTAGTGGCTGGAAAAGGAAGCGCTGCACAACCCGACCAAGGCAGTGGCAATCGAGGTAACAGAAACCCCGGCCAAGGTCATGGTGGCCAGCGCAATTCGGCTGGCGGAGGACAGCACCCACCCCAATAGCATGAGCCGAGTTATATCCCTCGACAAGAGCGCAGTGTAGGGCCAACTCACTAGAACCCAAAGCATAATAGGTATAATGATGGTTACTTAGCAATGGAGAACACCGGATTCCGTAGTTCGGGTCATCAAATGCTGGAAACATGGCTAGGAAATAGGAACTTGCAGCTAGATGATGCAAGGTTGAAGTTAGACAGAATATACCGGTCTAAATTGTTGGAAGGACAAGGTCCGCCGGGTCCTGCGTGCTTTGGACGTCGGATCATGAGGGAAACACCTGTGCCACATTTCCAGTTGGACAGGGGGACCAAAACATACGATGGAAGTACAAAGCCATAGGATTGGCCGGTACATTATTCCACTGCCATCGCATGAGGTAACCTCAGACGGACAATGGGATATGTACCACATATGTTGGAAGGGCCAACAAGAGTCTGGTTGAATAATCTGCCGGCAGGAAGTATCAACTGCTGGTTAGATTTAGAGGAGATGTTTGTGATCAATTTCACGAGCACATAAAAGAGGCCGAATTGACCTCAGCAGCTCGCCATGTGCAAACAGAAGCCGGATGAGAACTGACGATAATTTCTGACTCGGTGGGGCAACCTAAGAAACTCCTGTGATGGAGTAATTGGGTCTCAAGCAATAGCATGGTTTGACCAGGGGTGCAGATATGCAACTGTCTTATGGCAGAGGCTACATAGAGATATGCCAACAACATTGGATGAAACTATTAAGATATCTGACTCATATGCCTTGGGCGACCCGACTCAGCCCGAATTTATGTCGGCAGAGCAACATGAGGAGCATTACGCTCGTGACGGTGCCAAGTCGTATCGTAGGAATGATTTAAGAAATAAGAGAAGAGAAGATAGGTCGGATTATCGATACAATTCGAGTCATGTTGCTGCTATATCCTAGGATCAGCCAGGTGCTAGGGGTAATCAGCGCCAGAAGAACAGTGCGCAACAATGGACTCCGAAAAATGACAGCAAAAAGTAGTGGACTCCTGAGCAAAAGAAGCAATGGCAAGAGAGGCCGAAGTACACATACGAGTCTATGTTGGATCAGCCTTGCAAGTTTCACACTCATAATCTGGATAAGCCAGCAAATCATACAACTCGGTAGTGTGCTTGGATGAAAATGGCAATGGGCAGAGTAGAACTGAACTAGTAGAATCACAGACCTTAGCTCATAGGAGGCAATGCTCAGCAGCAGATGGCTCCACCTCCACCACCGCCGAGGTATGAGAACCATGATAGAAGAGAAGCTGACGAGGGTTCGACTCATCAATGATGGACTTGGGTTTTGGAGAAGGAGGGGATGCTGGAGATCACGGGACGGCTAACAGATTCGCATCACATGGACATGAAGTTTACTCAGGTTCAGGCCCCCGGAGGGAAAACCCTACTCATGCTTGTCTATTCTAGATTGATGGCGATGCCAAAGGTTAGGGCGCGCAGATGAGATCTGGCGAGTTGTGTGCTAGGGTTATGTGTCTCCTTCTCGTCATGCCCTCCTGGCTTTTATATGGGGAGGCCAGGTCTTGGGGTTTAGGTCGCGTCGGTTACAAGTTAGTGTTTGACCCTTTGAATTTCTATCTAAAGTTGACCGTGCTCTCCAAGTAGTCGCATCCTTCATGGGCCTGGGTCACCAGAATCCTTCCTGGGCTTCGCCATCCGGAGCGGGTGATTGTATAGGCTTCTGCTAGGCTGGACCGGGTAGGCTAACATCAGGCACCCTTAGGGCATACCCATGTCATAAGCAGTGCACCAAGTGGCGAATCAGAATCAAGAGAACCGTGGAGACCCTGGCCAAGGAGGCAGAAGTGAGTACAGAGAGCATCACTGAAAGATCACAGATGCCGCCTAGAGGGGGTGAATAGGCAGTTTAAAACTTTTACGAGATGGGCTTAACAATGGTGGAATAAAACTAGCATGTTCTTTTGTTAAGCACAAAGCCTATATATACTAAGGTTCACCTATGTGCACCAACAACTTATGCTAAGCAAGACAAGAAACAATGTGATAGCAAGATAGATTACTTCTAGCACGAAGGCTATCACAATGTTAAGTGCACAAGTAAAGAGATTGGATATAGAGATAACTAAGGCACGTGGGGATGATGATATTTTACCGAGTTCCTTCCAACATGGAAGTACATCTTGTTGGAGGGGTGGGCGGTACTAAGACCACCAACGCCACAAGAGGCCTCACCCTATTCTCCCGAGCACCTGATGCACGCCAAGCACCCGTTCTACTATGGGGCACTTGAGGGCAGTCACCAAACCCGTACAAGATTGGGGCAATCTCCACAACTTAATTGGAGGCTCCCAATAAATGCCACTAAGGCCACAAACTTGAGGCAATCTCCACAACTTAGTTGGAGGCCCCAAGAACTCACCACAAAGGCCACACAGCCGTCTAGGGTTCCAAGAACCCAAGAGGGACAAGCTTAAATGAATTCACCAACCAAATCCTCCTAGGAGAACTCAAACCGATGCACCTAATGCAAAAGGCAAGAACACCACAAAGATTCTCCAATCCTTCAATCTCAAGTTCCAACAAAGCTATTAAAGCTATTGGGGGAACAAGAGAGGAAGAACACAAGGAGAACACAAAATCCTCCAAGATCTAGATCCCAAATATTCACTCAGAAAGAGATGAATTGGTTAGGTTAAGTTGTAGATCTAGATATCCTCTCTTTACCTCTCAAATATGAGCAAGAATCATTGGAGGGAGGGAGAGAAAATAAGCTCAAGAGGGATTGAAAACAATGGGGCAAAGCTTGAGCAAAAGGGGAAGAAGAAGTAACTAAAAAATACAAAGGAAAGAGGCTTAAATAGGGTCCAATGAAAATCTGCCCGTTGGGGCGATTTCAACCTGAGTCGGCCGGTAGTACTGGATTGGGCCGGTACTACCGTACTAGACCCAGCAGCAAAGCGAGCAAGAAAGCGCTAGCGGTAGGTCAACACGCGGGAGCGGTAGGGGATCATGGCATGCCAACGAGCGGGCAAGCAAGGCACACACGCGAGGGGATAGGGAGTAGGGCCAAGCGCGAGCATGCACGCGCGAGGAACTGGGCAGGCGAAGCGGGGCAGTAGGGAGCGAGGTTGGGCCGGCTCGGTAGTGCCGGCCGTCCAGCTGTACTACTATGGGCCGGTAGTGCCAGCCTGGACCAGCACCACTACCGGGCGACACAGTGGGATGGGCCGATGACAGGTGCGGTCGGTAATAGCTGCGGTAGTACCGCTTGGCCCACAAACTTAAAACCTTTTTATTTTTCCTTTTAAATCAAACAAAGAGGAAACTTTCCAAATGCACTAACTTGAGTTAGGAAGCTCTGATTGACCCAAAACCAATTTTGTTGGAAATATTGGCTACCACCAAGTGAGAATATTTCATGTATTATAAAGTGAGATACCTCCCCTAGTGAGAAATTGTCACATCCCAAAATTTTCCAAATTTTGAAATGTGAAAAAGAAATAAACAAAATAAATAATTGTTGAAATTTTGGGTGAAAAGAAACTTTTTGTTTAAACTTGGAAACATCAAAACCCTACTTGAACAAAATTTGAAGAAAATAGAATCCAACAAATTTCAATCAAGTGAAATGCATTCATCAATAAATGTAATCTTAAAATTTAAACACTTGGAAAATAAACCAAAACTCTAAAACCCTGATGGAAGAAAATCATTTCCAAGATCTCTATAATACTATGGATTTGATCCATATAAAAATTTAGCAACAAGCATTTATAAATGATCAACAAGGATAAATAAAAATATTATAAAACCATAGAAATTGGTTTCATTTAATTTGGAACGAGAGATAAAATCTTATGAATTTAATAAGATAAAGAATATATTACAAAGCTAATAAATCACCTATATAAAATCCATACCAAATTGTGAACAAATGAATCCTAAAGGTATTTAAAAAGATAAACAAATATTAAATAAAAATATACAAATTGGAATCACCAATTTTGGATCTATAAATAAAAAGATATGTATTCTATAAGATAAAAAAAGAAATAATAAATAGGGAATATTTAAAAGCCAAATTAAAACTTGGCCAAATCCATAAGCAAATGAAATAAAGATAATCCAAATAAAATAAAGGGATAAATATTATTCCAATAAAATTATATGGCATTAAACCATATTCTAATTATATTTGAATAAAGACAAAATCCCTAATGTAAATGATTAATTAAATCATGGGAAAATAAATTGGAATTTGCCCAAGTGTAATAAAATTTAATTAATTAACTTAAATGGAATCAAAGAATTATTTGAATAAAATCTAAATGGGATTAAAACCATATTTGATTTGAATAAAGACATTTGCCAAATCTAAAATATTAATAAATCATATTAAAAATATTTCAAATAATTCAAAGTGAGGTATTTAACATCTTATTGAATAAATAAAACCTACTGAAAAAGGTTTGGTGAAAATTAGAATTCAAATAAGAATTTGAAGATATAATTAAAATCTTATTGGAATAAAAACAAGTGCCTAATTTAAATAAAGAATAAACCATAATTGAATAAAGGAATTATTCCAAAATGGTCTTTAAAAACACATTTATAACAATACTAAAATATATTGAAAGTTTGGAAAAGTTTTGAATTTAAAAGAGGTTTGAAATCATTTGAACAAAATCAAAACAGAAAAAGAAAACAGAACAAGAAAAAGATACATAGAAGAAAAAAATAGGGAAGGAGCAGCCCAACCCACTGGCCCAACTAGCCCACTCCCTCTCTCTCAAACGCGAAGCGTTTTCTCATCGCAAACCGCACCCACACAGGAACTGACATAACGACCCCACCGCGTAACTCTTTCTCACGCTGACAATAATGCCCCACCTGTCAGTCGTCGTCCTAACCCACGCGACCCATTCTTTCCCCCTTGCTGCTGTTTGTACCGAATGAATGCGTGATTGAAATCAGCATCAATGCCGCGTTGATTCAGCACCCTGACCATGCACTCTAAATCGCCTGCTCCCCCTCTCCGGTTTCCCCCATTCGCCCGCACACAACCGCCACCAAGCTGCCTCAATTCCTCTCAGCAACGCCACTCCTCCGGCGAACCTATTCCTTCGATTCCGGCCAGACCCCGCCTCCCCTTGCTCCCTGGCCTCCACGATACTACTCCCCAGCCTCTTGCGCATCTACCAGTACCCCTGGCTCGCCCGCGCATGATCCAAAACGTCGGCAACGACTTTGACTAAACGCCGTCCGTCATTATTCGCCGAGCTTTCCAGAACCTCGACCGTTTCCCCTCTCGTTGACACTCGCACACTCGCCTCTTCTGTGCGCAACCAACGCACCCTTTTTTCATGCCTTAGCGTGACCCGTAACCTCGCCTCCGACGATGAACATACAAGCCTCACGCAGACGTTAACTCCGGCGGCAATATCCGTAGAATCCATGCGCCCCTTCGCCAACCAAGGGTACGTTGAGAATCAGCACATCACGGCGAACTCGGTGAGACCTTCCCCTCTCTCTCGCTTCCTGTATCACCGGCATTGTCCTCGTCTGAGCGCGCCACCGCCAGCCATCGTTGTAGCGCCGCCAGACTTTGGTCATTCGTTTGTGTGCCGTTAGATCTTTATCTTGCAGCGTAGATAGATTGACTAATCGAATGGGTATGCATAGATCAGGGCTGTGCGATTTCAGTTAGATCCAACACACCGTGCCACTCGATCCTGCCGAACCGGTACCGACATAGGAAACAGACGCGTGGCACGTGTTTGGATTTAAAAACAGAAACATATCTGTTAGATGTTTGAATTTGTAAATTCCATAACTTTAAATATACACGTCCAAATTTTGCAAACTTTATATCAATGAAATCAGAAAAAATAATTCTATCCAACCATTCCCTTTGTTTAGGGATTTGCTTCTGGAAAATTAGTTGTTTTTGCAGAAACATGTGTAGGCATATTTTGTGTATAAAATTCATTCTAAAAATGTTTTTAGGGTAAAATCTTTTGTAAATGGTTTGTTTTGAACCTACTGACCATATAAACCAACTTTTGGATTTAAAAATATATTTTGTGACACTTAGGAATTATTCCTTTGAATAAAAGCATTTCTAGTTAAATAAAAATATTGATTATGTTTTAAAAATGCTTTTTGAGTAAAACCTTTGGAAAATGATTTGATTTAAACTCTCTGACCCTAAACACGAAGTTTTAGGATTTAAAATATATGGTGAACCCTAGAAAATTATTACCGTGTTTAAAAGTATTTCCAACAAAATAAAATGTTGCTTTGATTTAAAAATTGATTTTGGATGAAACCCTTTGCAAATGGAATTATTTTAAAACATTATGACCATAAACATTAATATTGGTGTTTAAAAACATTTTGAATAACACTAGAAATTATTCTTTGAATAAAATCAATTCTAGAAAAACAAAAAGGATTTAAAGTGGCCATTTTCACTAACTTAATATCAAATGGTTTTGCCACTTTTATAAATGACCAATAGATGTTTTAAAATGTTTATAACCTATTAGAAACCACTTTTTAAAATAAAACAATCCTTGGCATGCTTGCATGCATTGCTTTGTTTTTATTGTTCTATGTGATGAATTGCTTGAATGGTAGATTGAATTTGTGTCTTGATTGAATTAGAGTGAAATTTGAAGAGTGTGACTATTGCAAGATCAAGGAGTGAAATTATATTATCTACCAAAAAGGAAAGTGGTGCTTCATACTTTTGTTCCATTTTTTCACTATGCATTAGTGATATTTTGAGTAGGACTTGCATGGAATTTTTACTAAGTATGCTATGCCATGGGAAATCCTAGTAGATGATGCCTTAGTAGAATTTTCCCAAGTTAAGATTCCTACTGATATCATGCTTAGCCTAGCTAGTAGAAAATAAGGGTGGATTATATTCATGCTATGGAATATTTCTAAGTCTATGACTTGTGTTTTGTTTAATAAAACAACTATGTGAATGAATCACCTGGGTGGAGTGGAAAGGATGGATTTATGTTGAGTGGTTACACAAGGCCAGGGGACTGGTGAACCTTGTGTATCACACTTGTGGAATGCCACCCAGGAACAAAGAGATTTGAGATGTCAAATGCTGAGAAGCTTCAAGTGCAGCCACTTGGCATTATGGGCTCTGCCTGGATCATATAGGTTGCAATAACTTAGCCAAATGGACAGTTGGTGGTAGAGGATGATAGGTTTGGAACGCGTCCATTTTGGTGTAAGGGAAGGCTTCTAAAAGATCTTGTCTCGATGCATGCCGAGTCTTGTGGGGAAAGTGCACCACCTCTCGAGAGAGTAAAATCTAAGTACTTAGACGTGTCCTCGGCAATGGACAATTTCAGCATCAAGACATGGAAGCTACCAAGAATCTCCTCATCCCAATTTCTAAGTTAAAAACTTGTGGTTGAACAAGGGTTAAAGGATCTTCAATCTTTGATTGGTAGATGCCTTGGGTGATTTTGACAAATAAAAACTTAGTATTTTCAAATGATAAGGAAAATCTATTTTGAGCAAAGCAAGCCTAAGCTCCACCTAGCCAAATGCATATGGATGATGGATACAACTATTCTACCATAGTATCACTTGCCAATACAATTCAAATGTATTGACCCTTGTGGCTGTAAATAATTATGTTGCAGGTTTGTTTGATGTTAGAGAAGTATATTGATTAGGATTACAAGTCTACAGCCAACATGATTGCCTGTGGCACTTTGAAGATGAAGGACTCTATGCTATAGTTATTTCTGCTGCATTGTAATGATATATCCAAATGAGCTATGTAAGATGTAATGAATTATTTTATTCCTGGTTATAAAGTTGTATTATGACCTTTGTTTCTTTATATTACATCTTAACTGTGGATGCTAGCTATTGATCCAGGGACTAGCATTGTAAACACAGGTATATCTACCTTATTAAAGGTTGGGACCTCTACAGATGGTATCAGAGCAGTGTGTTGCCTGTAGGATTGTAACCCTAGGATTGGACAAAACCCCTTAGAAAAATAGGAGTTGTATTTGTTCCAAAACTTATTTACAAACAATCTTGTAAACTCTTTCCTCAACCATTTTGGTTTTGATTCTACATCTCTTCTATTTAAACTTGATGGACAAGACTCCACCATGAGAAAAGACTTCAACATGAGCAAAGGACTTCACCAACTCAAATGACTTCAACTTCAACATCACCAATGACTTCAACCTTAGTTTCAGCAAGGACTTCAATTTGGACATCACTAAGGACTACAAGTGAGACAAGAAATATTACTCAAGACTTGAATACTAAGGAAACACAACTTAGAAGAAATCATTATCACCTTTGAAGCTTTGTGACCAAGATACAAGAATTTTTCCAAGGAAACCATGATCTCATTCATGAAGATTAACCAGGAAGAATGAAATGATCTCAAGAAAACCATATAGTTGGACCACCATACTAGTGATTAGTTTAAACCGACAAACTTATGTGGTGTAGGAAAAATATTTGTTACCTAAAAATGTGCTTGAACTTGTTGTTTGAGTGGAATGTTTGTTTGTGATTGCTTGCACATTGCTTGTGTGAATTGTGATGTGTATGATTAGATTTTTTTCTATAGAAATCTTTGCCTATTCTAATCCCAATCCAACCCAAACAGATGACTTCTCCAAGAGACTCCAACAACAAGAATGGTGACAACAACAACAACCAAGATATGCACATGAGATAACAACTACTAGCAAACCAAACCCAGTTGAATCAGATGACAACTTAGTTTTTAGCCAACAACAATGAGTTAGACCCAACTATGCAAAAGTTTTTGGAAATCCAATCCCAATTGTTGCAAGGGATGACCACTCAAATGATCAACATGAAAGACAACCTTTCCCAAGGAGTTTGTGACAAAAATGATGTCAAGGATGATATTATAGAAGGAACTCAAGCTTGCAATATTTGTGGAGACATGGATCACACTTCCAAAGAGCATGAAGATCAATGCCCTAATTGTGAAGAGAAACATCCAACTAAACAATGCCCCACATCTCAAGTGACTTGTTTCCTATGTGAAGGAAATAATCATGTGCCTATCCAATGCCCCATATATCCTATAGTTCAACAAATGAAACAAGGAGGAATGCATCAAAAGTATGGAAAACCCCATGAGGAAACAACTTCTATCAAGAAGGATGAAGACAAGGGCAAACCTCAGATTGCACCTCCATACATTAGGAATCACCTTGATGGACAAAAGAGGAAACATAGGTATTATCCAAGGAATCGTTCAAGGAACCGAGGAAGCTTTCCCACCTTTGAGGTGAGATATGAAGAACATGAACTAGAGGAACTCCTATCTTTGGAGAAACCCAAGAAGAAGAAGAATAAGGGAATTAGCCAAGTGTGGTGCAACAACTGCAAAGAGCTAGGACATTATGTATCAATTTGTCCAGAGAATATACGTGAAGAACTCAACCTTGTCACATGTTACAAGTGTGGTGACAAAGGACATTATGCAAGCAATTGTCTAGAAAAGTTTCATCAAGATCCCAAGTAAGCTAAGATGTAATCTAGTGGAAAACTTTTTAAGGGTGGTAGTACCCTAGTTGTTTTGAAGCCAACTTGTAACCTCTAGCCTCCCCAAATCTTGGGACGAGATTTATTTTAAGGGTGGTAGCCTTTCACATCCCAAAATTTTCTAAATTTTGAAATGTGAAAATAAATAAACAAAATAAATAATTGTTGAAATTTTGGGTGAAAAGAAACTTTTTGTTTAAACTTGGAAACATCAAAACCCTACTTGAACAAACTTTGAAGAAAATAGAATCCAACAAATTTCAATCAAGTGAAATGCATTCATCAATAAATGTAATCTTAAATTTAAGCACTTGGAAAATAAACCAAAACTCTAAAACCCTGATGGAAGAAAATCATTTCCAAGATCTCTCTAAGACTATGGATTTGATCCATATAAAAATTTAGCAACAAGCATTTATAAATGATCAAGAAGGATAAATAAAAATATTATAAAACCATAGAAATTGGTTTCATTTAATTTGGAACCAGGGATAAAATCTTATGAATTTAATAAGATAAAGAAATATATTACAAAGCTAATAAATCACCTATATAAAATCCATACCAAATTGTGAACAAATGAATCCTAAAGGGATTTAAAAAGATAAACAAATATTAAATAAAAATATACAAATTGGAATCACCAATTTTGGATCTATAAATAAAAAGATATGGATTCTATAAGATAAAGAAAGAAATAATAAATAAGGAATATTTAAAAGCCAAATTAAAACTTGGCCAAATCCATAAGCAAATGAAATAAAGATAATCCAAATAAAATAAAGGGATAAAGATTATTCCAATAAAATTATATGGCATTAAACCATATTCTAATTATATTTGAATAAAGACAAAATCCCTAATGGAAATGATTAATTAAATCATGGGAAAATAAATTGGAATTTGCCAAAGTGTAATAAAATTTAATTAATTAACTTAAATGGAATCAAAGAATTATTTGAATAAAATATAAATGGGATTAAAACCATATTTGATTTGAATAAAGACATTTGCCAAATTTAAAAGATTCATAAATCATATTAAAAATATTTCAAATAATTCAAAGTGAGGTATTTAACATCTTATTGAATAAATAAAACCTACTGAAAAAGGTTTGGTGAAAATTATAATTCAAATAAGGATTTGAAGATATAATTAAAATCTTATAGGAATAAAAACAAGTTCCTAATTTGAATAAAGAATAAACCATAATTGAATAAAGGAATTATTCCAAAATGGTCTTTAAAAACACATTTATAACAATACTAAAATATATTGAAAGTTTGGAAAAGTTTTGAATTAAAAAGAGGTTTGAAATCATTTAAACAAAATCAAAACAGAAAAAGAAAACAAAACAAGAAAAAGAAACAGAGAAGAAAAAAATAGAGAAGGACCAGCCTAACCCACTGGCCCAACTAGCCTACTCCCTCTCTCTCAAACGCGAAGTGTTTTCTCACCGCAAACCGCACCCACAGAGGCACTGACATAACGACCCCACCGTGTAACTCTTTCTCACGCTGACAACAAAGCCCCACCTGTCAGTCGTCGTCCTCACCCACGCGACCCATTCTCCCCCCCTCGATGTTGTTTCTACCAAATGAATGCGCGATTGAAATCAGCATCAATGCCGCGTTGATTCAGCCCCCTGACCACGCACTCTAAATCGCCTGCTCCCCCTCTCCGGTTTCCCCCATTTGCCCGCACACAACCGCCACCAGGCTGCCTCAATTCCTCTCAGCAAAGCCACTGCTCCGGCGAACCTTTTCCTCTGATTCCAGCCAGACCCCATCCCCCTTGCTCCCTGGCCTCCACGATACTACTCCCCAGCCTCTTGCGCATCTACCAAGACTCGGCTCACAAGATGATCCAGTGTTGGCAACGACTGATCAACGCCGCCGTCTGCCATTACTCCGTCGAGCTTTCCCGGTAACCTCTAACCGTGCCTCCCCCTCTCGTTGACACTCGCACACTCGCCTCTTCTGTGCGCAACTAACACACCCTTTTTCATACCTTAGAGTGACCCGTACCCTCGCCTCCGACGACGAATAGACAAGCCCGATTCAGACGTGAACTCCGGAGAGCAATACCCGTAGAACCCATGCGCCCCTTCGCCAACCAAGGTACGTTGAGAATCAGCACATCACGGCGAACTCGATGAGACCTTCCCCTCGCTCTCTCGCTTCCTGTATCGCCGGCACCGTCCTTGTCTGAGCGCGCCGCCGCCATCCATCGTCACCGCGCCGCCAGACTTTGGTCATTTGTTTGTGAGCAGTTAGTTCTTCATCTTGCAGCGTAGATAGATTGACTAATCGAACGGGTATGCATAGATCAGGGCCGTGCAATTTCAGTTAGATCCAACGCACCGTGTCACTCGATCCTGCCAAACCGGTACCGACGAATAGGAAATAGACGCGTGGCACGTGTTTGGATTTAAAAATACAAACATATCTATTAGATGTTTGAATTTGTAAATTCCATAACTTTAAATCTACATGTACAAATTTTGTAAACTTTATATCAATGGAATCAACAAAAAGAATTATATCCAACCATGCCCTTTGTTTGGGGATTTGCTTCTGGAAAATTAGTTGTTTTTGCAGAAACATGTGTAGGCATATTTTGTGTATAAAATTCATTCTAAAAATATTTTTAGGGTAAAATCTTTTGTAAATGGTTTGTTTTGAACGTACTGACCATATAAACCAACTTTTGGATTTAAAAATATATTTTGTGACACTTAGGAATTATTCCTTTGAATAAAAGCATTTCTAGTTAAATAAAAATATTGATTATGTTTTAAAAATGCTTTTTGAGTAAAACCTTTGGAAAATTATTTGATTTAAACTCTCTGACCCTAAACACCAAGTTTTAGGATTTAAAAATATATTTGGTGAACCCTAGAAAATTATTACCTTGTTTAAAGGCATTTCCAACAAAATAAAATGTTGCTTTGATTTAAAAATGGATTCTTGGATGAAACCCTTTGCAAATGGAATTGTTTTAAAAAATTATGACCATAAACATTAATATTGGTGTTTAAATTTTTTTGAATAACACTAGAAATTATTATTTGAATAAAATCAATTCTAGCAAAACAAAAAGGATTTAAAGTGGCCATTTTCACTAACTTAATATCAAATGGTTTTGCCACTTTTATAAATGACCAATAGGTGTTTTAAAATGTTTATAACCTATTAGAAATCACTTTTTCAAATAAAACAATCCTTGACATGCTTGCATGCATTGATTTGTTTTTATTATTCTATGTGATGAATTGCTTGAATGGTAGATTGAATTTGTGCCTTGATTGAATTGTAGTGAAATTTGAAGAGTGTGACTATTGCAAGATCAAGGAGTGAACTTATATTCTCTACCAAAAGGCAAGTGGTGCTTCATACTTTTGTCCCATTTTTTCAGTATGCATTAGTGATATTTTGAGTAGGACTTGCATGGAATTTTTACTAAGTATGCTATGCCATGGGAAATCCTAGTAGATGATGCCTTAGTAGAATTTTCCTAAGTTAAGATTCCTACTACTATCATGCTTAGCCTAGCTAGTAGAAAACAAGGGTGGATTATATTCATGCTATGGAATATTTCTAAGTCTATGAATTGTGTTTTGTTTAATAAAACAACTATGTGAATGAATCACCTGGGTGGAATGGAAAGGATGGATTTATGTTGAGTGGTTACACAAGGCCAGGGGACTGGTGAACCTTGTGTATCACACTTGTGGAATGCCACCCAGGAACAAAGAGACTTGAGATGTCAAATGTTGAGAAGCTTCAAGTGCAGCCACTTGGCATTATGGGCTCTGCCTAGATCATATAGGTTGCAATAACTTAGCCAAATGGACAATTGGTGGTAGGGGATGATAGGTTTGGAACGCGTCCATTTTGGTCGAAGGGAAGGCTTTTGAAAGATCTCGTCTCGATGCCTGTCGAGTCTTGTGGGGAAAGTGCACCACCTCTCGAGAGAGTAAAATCTAAGTACTTAGCCGTGTCCCCGGCAATGGACAATTTGAGCATCAAGACATGGAAGCTATCAAGAATCTCCTCATCCCAATTTCTAAGTTAAAAACTTGTGGTTGAACAAGGGTTAAAGGATCTTCAATCTTTGATTGGTAGATGCCTTAGGTGATTTTGACAAACAAAAACTTAGTATTTTCAAATGATAAGGAAAATCTATTTTGAGAAAAGCAAGCCTAAGCTCCACCTAGCCAAATGCATGTAGATGATATATACCACTATTCTACCATAGTATCACTTGCCCATACAATTCAAATGTATTGACCCTTGTGGCTGTAACTTATTATGTTGCAGGTTTGTTTGATGTTAGAGAAGTATATTGATTAGGATTACAAGTCTACAACCAACATGATTGCCTGTGGCATTTTGAATATGAAGGACTCCATGCTATAGTTATTTCTGCTGCATTGTAATGCTCCATGCGATCAGCAGCGGTCGTGGTCATGGCTGTGATGCTCCTCCGAGGTGGAGGTCTTGATGAAAACACTCGCCTCCTCCTCGTGGTCTCGATGGCAGTTTCGGCTTCGTTCCTCCTTTCCTCCTACCACGGAAATGCTCCGCCGACCTTCGCGAACTCCATCAAGACGTCGACGAGGAATTTCCGACGGTGTACTACACGAGGGGAAAAGGGAAGGGGAAGGGTGAGATAGTGTTTCAAGGGGAAGAGGTATGGAGGGAAAATGGGGCAAGGGGCGACGTAATTCGTGCCCAACCTCGAGCTCCCGAGCTTCGGCGCTGGCGACAATGGGGTCAAAAATCGGGCAGCGATTCGGTGTGGTTTGGCTAGGGGTTTTGAGGGGAAATGAGGTACGGGTCCGTGGATTTTATATGCCAGAGGCGTGGGGAAGGGGGCAGCCGACATCGGTTTGAAATTGGGAGCTATCCTCGCGTCGGTTCCAGTGGGGTGGTTCGTGCTCGTCGCGGACTCAACGGAGAAGACGAAGGGTGGGGCTGGGCGGTCAGTGGCTGCGGGTGCTGGCAGGCTAGGGAAAGGGGTGCGGCCCAGCTAGGCTAAGCGACACGCGCGCGGTAGATGGGTGGCCTGCGCGGGCCATCCCGAATAGGTTAGGTTAGTTAGTTTTTTTATACTTTTATTATTTTATGTTTTATCACAACTTTAATCACTTATGCATATTAGCTCCAAATTCAGTGAAACTAGTTTATAATTTTTTGTAAAAATGAGGTGGTCATCACAGGGTCATAATATAACCCTTTTGCATAGTTCTCATAAGGCTTGTTTTAGAAATCCCCCTACTGCCTTTATATGACCATGTGGGGAAAACAAAACTAGGGTTTTGGTGATAGGATTTTGATGCAATTTTGTTAGGTGATGCCATGATGCAAATGATATGATGCATGCTTCTAGTAACATCTTAATACAAAATTTGGGATGTTACAAACCTACCCCCCTTAAGAATAATCTCGTCCTCGAGATTCAGGTTGGCTAGCAAATAGGTGTGGGTGTTCCGTCTTCAAATCTTCTTCATGCTCCCACGTGGCTTCTTCCTCGGAATGGTGATTCCATTGAACTTTGCAAAATCTGATAGTCTTGGTACGGGTAATCCTCTCGGCTGTTTCCAAAATTTTGATTGGACTTTCCTCATATGTGAGATTGTTTTCCAACTAAAACTCATCTAGGGGAACTGTATCTCTCAGCGGAGTTTCGGCCATATCCGGGTGACACTTCTTTAGTTGTGACACATGAAACACATCATGAACTGTTAGTCCTTCCGGCAACTCCAACTGACAAGCAACTTCTCCTCTACGAGCCAGAACCTTATACGACCCTATGAATCGTGGAGCCAACTTACCCTTGAGGCCAAACCTCTTAACTCCTCGTAGTGGTGAAACTCAGAGGTATGCATGGTCCCCTATTTCATAAGTCACATATCCGCGCTTGGAATCAACATAGCTCTTTTGTCGGGATTGGGCTATTTTTAGCCTATCTCGAATTTGTCGTACCTTCTCCTTGGCATCCTTGATCAACTCAGGTACAAGCAGACTACGTTCTCCAACTCCATTCCATAACAACGGAGTCCTACATTTCCTCCCATTTATAACTTCAAACGTAGTCATCTTGATACTTGTTTGGTAACTATTGTTATACGAGAACTCTACATACGGCAAGTTGTCATCCCAACTAGACCCATAGTCTAGTGCACAAGCTCTCAACATATCCTCTAGAATCTGATTAACTCTTTTGGTTTGTCCATCCGTTTGCGGGTGGAAGGCCATGTTGAACTCTAGTCTGGTTCCAAGCGACTCATGTAGTTGTCACCAAAACTTCGAGGTGAACTGGGTACCTCTATCAGACACAATTCCCTTGGGAACACCAAGCAGACTTAAAATCCTTGACATATAGATCTTGGCGAGCTTAGCACTTGTATATGTGGTCTTTACGGGAATAAAGTGAGCCACTTTGGTAAAGTGGTCAACCACTACCCAGATAGAATCATATCCTGAACGAGTCCAGGGTAATCCCGTGATAAAGTTCATGCCTAACTTGTCCCACTTCTAGTCAGGTATAGGTAGCGGTTGCAACAATCCTACCGGTTTCTGATGCTCGGCCTTAACTCTATTGCACACGTCACATAGAGAAATATACTCGGCAATTTCCCTTTTCAGATTGTTCCACCAGAATCTATCCTTCACATCCATGTACATTTTTGTGTTACCCAGATGAATTGAGTATGGTGAGTCGTGAGCCTCTTGAAAAATTAACTTCCTGATATCGGGATCACTGGGAACCCACAAATGCTTCTCATACCTAAGGGTTCCTTGTTCATCTAGATGAAAACCTTTTGCTTTCCCTTCACTTATTTTTGCTCTTATTTTCTCCAACACTTTGTCTCCCTTTTGTGCTTCTTTGATTATGTCTTGAAGTGTAGGCACTATTTCCATAGACGCTAAATGCCCTTCCGGGACTACTTCCAACCTGAGATCCTTAAATTGCTTGCATAAATCCTTTGGAAGTTCCCCTGTGGTAAGTCCATTCACATAGAACTTATGACTTAAGGCATCAGCCACTACATTAGCCTTCCCGGGGTGGTACTACGGATCTAGTTCATAGTCCTTTATGAGTTATAGCCATCTCCTTTGCCTCATATTTAACTCCTTTTGGGTGAAGATGTATTTCAAGCTCTTATGATCCGTGAACACATCGCAATGTTTGCCCATGAGGTAGTGTCTCCATACCTTGAGTGCGTGCACCACGGATGCAAGTTCCAAATCATGTGTGGGGTAGTTGTGTTCATGGTTCTTAAGGTGGAGAGAGGCATAAGATACTACCCTCCCATCTTGCATCAGTACACTACCAAGTCCTTGCCGAGAAGCATCACAATAGATTTGGAAATCCTTTTGTATATCAGGCAGACACATGCCTCGGTCCATTGGAACTTCTTTTCCTTTTTCAACAATTCTGTCATAGGTTTTTCTATCTTGGAAAAGTTTTCAATGAACCTCCAGTAATATCCTGCGAGGCCCAAGAAACTCCTAATATCTCCCACATTCTTAGGCGACTCCCATTTATTCACGGAAGCTACCTTACTAGGGTCTACGGCAACTCCTTTTGTCGACACAACATGACCAATGAAACCCATTTCATTTAACCAGAACTCACATTTGCTGAACTTGGCATACAACTTGTGTTCCCTTAGCTTTTCCATAATTAGGCGCAGATGCCTCTCATGTTCCTTCTCATCCTTGGAGTATATAAGTATATCATCAATGAATACCACGATAAACGTATCCAAATACTGCATGAACACCTTGTTCATCATAGTCATGAAATACGTTGGGGCATTTGTTAGACCAAATGACATCACGGTGTACTCATACAACCCATATCTTGTGGTGAAAGCTGTTTTGGGCATATCCTGTTCTCGTATCTTCACCTGAAAGTAACCTGATCGCAGATCGATCTTAGAGAACACACTAGCTCCCTTTAACTGATCAAACAGATTGTTGATGTTAGGTAGAGGATACTTGTTCTTGATTGTCACTTCATTCAACGAGCAGTAATCCACAACTAGCCTCTTGGTTTTATCCTTCTTTTCCACGAATAATATGGGTGCACCCCAAGATGACGCACTTGGCTGAATGAATCCCTTGTATAGTTGCTCCCTAAGCTGTTTATTGAGTTCCTTCAACTCATCCACATCCATCTTGTATGGTCTCTTGGCTATCGGTCATGTGCCCGACATCAAGTCAATAAGAAAATCAATATCACGGTCGGGAGGCATCCCTGGTAACTCTTTCGGAAAAACATCCAGATACTCCTTCACAATGGGTACATCCTCCGAGCTAACTCCCTTTAGGGAATTCACCATGATTTCCTTAAGTGCAAACGTTGACTTGATGCAGACTCTTTTCCCTTCTGGCGTTGTGAGTGTGATAGTCCTTTTGGCACAATCTGTGACTCCCTCATATTCGGTCATCCAATTCATCCCCAAAATTAAGTCTAATCCTTATGACTCTAGAACTACTAGACTTGTGGTAAAGATGTGTGTCCCAATCCTTAGTTCTAACCCTTAGCAACCAGAGTTTGCCACTATTTCTCCTCCAGGAGAACTTAACCTTAGAGGAGAACTTATAGTCTCCGCAGGTATCTTGCCTCTATCCACAAATAACCTTGATATGAATGAATGAAATGCACCAGTGTTGAAAAGAACAACTGCGGTAATGGAATTGAGCTTGAACTTACCAATCACGGAGTCCGGTGCATCACAAGCCTCCTGCATGGAGACATGATTCACTGTGGCTTTGACAAACGGATTCAGCTTCTTCCCATTCCCATTACCATGGTTGTGTCCATTGCCATTTCCACCCTTCATCTTCTTGGGGCATGTAGTTGCATAGTGCCCTGACTTGTTGCACTTGAAGCATGTCACCTCACCGAGATCCTTTCTATTGCTGCCATTTCCATTGCGGTGCTTATGACCATTGTGTTTGCGACTTCCATTGTGATGACCGTTATGGTTATGGCCATTACTGTTATGAGGTGGTGGTGATGAAGTGTGTTGCTTATAGTACAGAATAGAGTGCTTGTGCGGATTAGACTTCCTCTTGCGGTTTTCTATGCTCTTCCGCTTGGATTCAACCACAATAGCCCTGTCTAGGAGTTCCTGAAAGTTGTCAAATTTCTGAGCCACAAGCTGAATAGATATCTCATCATTGAGTCCTCTTAAGAACTTCTCCTGCCTCTTGGCATCCGTGGAAACATCATCGGGTGCATAACGGGCCAGCTTGTTGAAAAGCTCCCCATACTCGATGACAGAACGGTGCAGCTGGTGTAACTCGCGAAACTCGTTCCTCTTCAGAGTGATGACACCAGCAGCCACATGATGAGTGCGGAAATTTATCTCGAACTGGTTCCAAGCAATAGCATCAATACCCGGGTGGGTGACTTGGTAGTTATCCCACCATTCAGCAGCAGGTCCTTCAAGTTAGTGCGCGACATAACGCACCCTGTCAGCTCCAGTAGCTTGGCGGTATCTATCTTCTTGTTGATTGTGCGAAGCCAGTCATCCACAACAATTGGTTCAGCATTGCTAGTGAAGGTAGGAGGGTTCAACCTCAAAACCGAGTCAAGCGATCCTGTTGAGGTGGTGGTGGTGGCGCATTGTTGTTGTTGTTGTTTTGCATATTCTGTGTGAGCAGTTGGATCAGCTAGTTCTGAGAGGTCAAAAGCTGTGCAATATCTGGAGGGAGATCGTTGTTCGCATGTCTTGGTGGCATCTGTGGGTTTGGGCAACAAGTTAAGAGATAGATAGAAAGACTAACCTTCAACTTATTTATTACAATTTGTGGGTTTGGGCAACATGTCTTGGTATTTATTACAATCACGAATAACCTTCAACTTATAAAAATTAAGGGTGGTCCAACTAACTACTCTACTCTTCCATGCATTCCACTTCCTCGTCCTCGAACGAGTAAACTTCCTTATCCAAAGTTGACTTGTACAACTCCATATCCTTTGTGGCGGCTTCAAGATTCTCTTGGAGGTCCTTTATCTCTCCTTGCAGTTTCTTGCTAGTGGCTTCTAGCTGCTCTTGAAGTCCCTCCTTCTCGCCCTATAGCTCCTCCACCAGGCTCGACTCCTTAGTGGCTTTAAGTTGCTTTTCCAAGCCCCTCTTGGAGGCACACACCCCTAGGTGAAAAATAGGAGGAGAGGTACCAGCTTTTTCCATTGGCTTGATTACACCGATTGGAAGGGCCCAATGGTGGAGGGGAGGAGGCTGGCCGGCGGCACGGCAGATCCCGGGGGGCTTCGTGACCTCCGGGGAGGTGATTTGGAAGGGGAGGCGACGGGGTTGAGAGGAGAGGTCGGGGGTGGAAGAATGAAACTGTGTTTCGGTTCACCCCGACCTCCCTTTAGTGGTGCCCGAAAGCCATCTAGACCGGAGACTCCGGTGTGAGCACATCGGAGACTCCGGTCCTCCTCGGCCAAATACACCAGGTTTTAGTGTTTGGGGACATATATGAGAGATGAAGTGTTTAAGATAAGGGATAGGCTTGGGTTAAGATATCACACTGTGAAGAATCAAGAAAAACCATAGAAATCCACTAAAATGTTCAATAAATCTCCAAATAGACACGAACCGATAACCAACTGTTCAATAAGAAGAGGGCGGTGGCCGAGGCCACCATGTAAGAGTTTGTGGCATGACCGCGAAGAATTATCCTTGGGTTGATAGCCACTACTCATTAATGAAGCTCACATATCACAAAACGATATTAATAGAACTGAATTTCTTAATGTTGGCATTATGGTGGGAGGGATAGCCCAATGTATTAGGACTGCACTCCCCCTATCTCCATGCCTGCACCTAAACCAAATAAGAGTCAAGACATAGGTGAGTATGCAAGGTGATTAAGTCAAGCTCCTTGAATATATGATATTTAGTTCATTCCTCAAATAACAAAACATTGCTTCATCAAGTGGCTTCGTGAAGATGTCAGCCAGTTGGTCTTTGGTTGACACATAAGATAGCTCAATATCACCTTGAGCAACATGATCTCTAATGAAGTGATGAAGAATCTCAATATGCTTGGTCCTTGTGTGATCCACCGAGTTGTAGGCAATCTTGATAGCACTTTCATTGTCACATAGAAGAGGCACTTTGTCACAATGGACACCGTATTCCTTTAAAGTTTTCCTCATCCATAGCAATTGAGTGCAAGCACTAGCAGCTGCCACATACTCGGCTTCGGCGGTGGAGAGAGATATACAATTTTGCTTCTTAGAAGACCAACACACCAAGGACCTACCAAGGAATTGGCAAGCCCCGGAGGTTAATTTTCTATCATCCTTATCACCAGCACAATCCGAGTCCGTGTATCGAGAAAGAGCAAATGTTGAGCCACGAGGATACCAAATACCATAGTGTGTGGTATGAACCAAATATCGAAAGATTATCTTGACCGCCATCAAATGGCTTTCTTTAGGAGCCCCTTGATATCTTGCACACACTCCTACACTCAACACAATATCGGGTCTAGATGCACAAAGGTAAAGCAAAGAACCAATCATAGACCAGTATACCTTTTGATCCACATCTTTACCATTTGGATTTAGTTCAAGATGAGTCTTTGTTTCCATGGGAGTAGGACCTCCATTTAAATATTTCATGTTGAATATTTTGAGCATATCTTGAGTATACTTGTCAAGGTTGAAGAATGTTCCTCCTCTTACTTGCTTGATCTCAAAACCAAGAAACACTCTTAACTCCCCCATCATAGACATCTGGAACCTATTAGTCATAAGCTTTGAGAATTCATCATTAAAAGCTTTGTTAGATGAGCCAAAGATAATATCATCAACATATATTTGGCATACAAAAAGCTCCCCATTGACCTTCTTAGTAAAAAGAGTGGGATCTATTTTCCCAACCTCAAACCCACGGTCTAACAACAACTCTCTAAGGTGCTCATACCACGTGCGTGGGGGCTTGTTTGAGCCCATGAGTGCTTCAAGTTTGTAGACATGGTTTGGGAAGTTAGGATGCTCGAACCTTGGGGGTTGCTTTATATATACCAATTCATTCAATGGACCATTAAGAAATGCACTTTCTACATCCATTTGTTGTAACTTAAAATTATGATGTGCCACATAAGCAAGAAGGATACAGATGGACTCAAGGCGAGCCACGGGTGCATACGTCTGTTCATAATCAATGCCTTCAATTTGAGAGAACCCTTGTGCAACCAATATAGCCTTGTTCCATACAACAATTCCATGCTCATCTTGCTTGTTATTGAATATCCACTTGGTGCCTATAACATTGCGGCAATCCTTTGGCTTTTCAACTAACTTCCATAATTTATTTCTATCAAAGTTGCTTAGCTCTTTGTGCATTGCTTCCAACCAATCCGAATCTTCAAGAGCTTCCCATACTTTCTTTGGTTCTATCATGGAGATGTATGCTTGGTGTTCAGTAAACCTTTTAAATTGTGCTCCTGTGGACATCCCTATTCTTAGATCCCCAACCACATTCTCTAGAGAGTGGTCTCTTAGTTCCAACATTCTATCCATTCAAGCTTTGTGACGAGTTTCGATCTCCTCGTTGTTTCTAGGGGGATCTCTTTATCATTTTGGTCCTCTTCTTGGCCATTAACTTGACCTTGATCATCATCGGAATCATTCTCTTCATTAAGAGGAAAAGATTGACCTTGTTCTTGCTCATACATACTTCTAGACTGGAGTTGAGCTGCTCTTACAATAGATTGTACATATCTTACTTGTGTAATAGACCGAGCAACACTGGACATTCTAGAAAATGGTGACTCAAGATCCTCCTAACTAGAGGTATCTTCCTGATCAACATGTTGAGGGTCCATGGCTTGTAGTTGGCTTGGGTCATCTTCCTCCTCGATAGATGGATCTTGTTGAAGTTGTGAAGATGAGGGCTCCACTTGAGTAGAGCATAGTTCTTCTCGATCCGCCATAAGGGGTTCCTCAATAGGGCAGATACCCATTCTTCCTATGGCATCCTGAGGCATTTCATCATCTGCATCACAAACATCAACACGCCCCCTTGGGGGCCATCATATTCTTCGAAAACCACACTACAAGATTCTATGGCAGCTCCTGAGAGCTTATCATAGACTCTATAAGTGTGAGATTCGAGACCATAGCCAACAAAAATACCCTCTAATTCTTTGGAATCAAATTTGTACAACCGAACACCCTTTTTGAGATAGAAACATTTACAACCGAACACCCGAGGGTAAGATACGTTGGGCTTGTTACCGGTAAGTATTTCATATGGAGTCTTGATCAATTTATTGTGGAGGTAGAGCCTGTTTGATGCATGGAATGCGGTGGAGATTGCTTCGGCCCAAAAATTATATGGAGAGTTAAATTCCGCCAACATGGTCCTTGCCATATCAATAAGAGTCCGGTTCTTCCTCTCGGCTACACCATTTTGTTGAGGGGTATATGCAGCGGAATATTAGTGTTTTATCCCCTCATCACTAAGAAATACATTCAAGGTGTAGTTCTTGAACTCGGTGCCGTTGTCACTTATTATTGTCAACACAGGGACATTGTATTAACATTGAACCATGTTGATGAATTCGATGAAGTTATCTTGGGTTTCACTTTTCAACTTGAAGAAATATACCCATGTGTATCTTGAATACTCATCAACAATCACCAAACAATATTTCTTCCCACCAAGACTTACATGAGATGGAGGTCCAAAGAGATCCACATGAAGGAGGTCCAAGATCCTCTTGGAGTTGATGTAGTTCTTCGACTTGTGGGGAGAATCATGCATCTTTCCTTCAACACAAGCCCTGCAAACACTATCTTTGGGAAAGCAAACATTTTCTTTTAGTCCAACAATGTGGCCATCCTTGTGGAGACTTTGCAAAGTTCTAATGTTGACATGGTCTAAACGGCGATGCCATAACCAACCCACATCGGCCTTTCCGAATAGGTACATCACACTTGCAGTGGTTTCCCCGAAAATTCCACCACATACAAGTCATTTTCAACGTGAAAGGATCGTATGGGCACCTAGAGGGGGAGGGAGTGAATAGGTGCTACTTCAAATTTTCTTCTTTTTCAAATTAGGTTTGACAATAAGGTAAATTCTCTATATAATGCAACTAAGGTGAATTTACCTATATGACAATTATGCAAGAGATACCACTACACAAAGTAGGAACAAGTAAGTAAAGTGCGGTAAAGGATAGAAGTAACCAAAGTGGTGGACACGGAGACACAAGGATTTGTTTCCCGTAGTTCCTTCCTTTTGAGGGGAAGTACGTCTACGTTTGGAGAGGGGGTGGTTTCAAACCACCAACGCCATGAAAGGCCTCCCTTGTTCTCCGATGAATCTCACCCCAACGATATCGATTCACCTTCCACTATATCGGCAACCTTCGAGGTGGAAGCCGGCACCTTTACAAGTTTGGGGCACACATCCACAACTTAATCGGAGGCTCCCAAATACAAGCAAGTTGTCAAAGCAATCAAAGACAAGCTTGTAAGATCCAAAACAAGAACTAGGGTTTCCAAGAAAACACTAGAAAAAAGGGGCCCTCAATTAAATGAGGGGTAAATGAAGATCTCTTTTGGTGAAGTAGTAGATCGGGGACTTCTCCTTCGATTCCCCAAAGATCAAGGACTTTGGGTGGTGGAATGAGGAGATCTTGAAGATTGGGTGGCTCCAATGGTGATCTTGACTTTTAATGTGGCTGAGCGATTTGTCCCAAGGTAGGTGGAGGGGTATTTATACCCCTCCAGGAAATATGGCCGTTGGAGCCATTAATGTACCGGTAGTACCGGTACTCAAGCGGTAGTACCGCTTACCGGTCAAGTACCGGATCAGGTACCGGAGATGCTTCGGTTTGTCTAGCCTTCTTCGGGTTTGGGCGGTATCGCCCTTGCGGTACTACCCCCTAGCGGTAGTACCGGTCGTCTGACGCGGTACTACCGGTCAGGGCGGTAGTACCGGTCCCAAGTACCGCTTGGTACTGACCAAAACAGAGAGGAGTGGATGTTCTTCAGGACGGCCTGGTACCACCGAGCGGTACGACTGTGTCAAGCAGTAGTACCGCTTGTCTCAAGCGGTACTACTGGTTGGACCGGTAGTGCCGCTCCGTGGTACCGGGTGGTACTGACTAGCACACACCCATATCAGTTTTGCACGGTACCAACCGGTACTGGAACCTGTAGTACCGGTCGTAGTTCCGGTACTACCGGTTGGCACAATGGTTTTTCGCAAAGGGAATTGATATGCCAATATTTGTGCCACACCCTTATCAAACCTGTGATATACTTAGCACACGATTAAACCGATAAGTGTGTTGTTATCAATCATCAAAATCAGAGGGATAGGAAAATGTTCTTTCAATCTCCCCCTTTTTGGTGTTTGATGACAATACACTTTTGCAAGATGATTTTAATAGGAAACATATGGAATTTATAAAATAGAGACGGGGCTCCCCCTAGATCTATTTTACAAACCGAACATGGGTGCACAAATATGGATACTAGTATTTGAAGTCATACCTTTGCACAAAAACATGTGATGAGGAATATATAGACAATAGATACCGCATAACATCACAAGATGGATCCAATGAAATAACCACATAGTCTCATAAGATGGATCCATGAAATAACCACATAGTCTCACACGACATAATCACATAGTCTCACACATAAATAGAGGGAAATCAAAGTTCACAAGCAATAAAAGGATCAAAATAAGAACGAGCTTGTGACTTCCCATGCAACACCCGTGCCTAAAGTGTAACTTCTCCCCCTTTGGCATCAAGACGCCAAAAAAGGGACAAGTGCAAGACTACCGTCCCGACAGTCAATCCTCCTCCTCCTCCTCCTCATCCTCAAGGTCCTCCTCGTAGGGGGGTGGTCCGCAGTGCGAGGAAGAGACATCATCGTCCCAACGACTGTGCTGAGAGATCCACTGATCTTCTGGAGTGATGTTGGTCTCAAACCCCTCGGAGACGGTCAAACCCTGACCAACCATCATGTCCTTCTGCCGAGCACTGGCCTTCTTGGCATCCACATGCGCCTCATACATGCGTTTCTGGTTGTCCATCTGAAAGCAGAAGATCTTCTTGAGCTTGGCCTCCATCCTTTTGGCCCAAGTGGGCTTAGCATTCTTGCGACGGGAGACAACATAGTCAGTGTCATGACCACTGTCCGCATCCTCAGAGTCATCCTCTTCCTCCCCACCCGCCACAACGCGGGGTTTAGCATGTGTCTTGATCTTGAGAGCCTTGGTCCTGTGCACAATGAGAGGGCGAGTGGAGAGAGTCCTCACAATGGGGGGGGGAACTTTGACACAATGAGGGCCATAATATACAGAGCAAATGGTGGAACCCTCCGAGTGTAGGCAGCAGCAACCATCTCATTCCATATATAGTCTGCCACATCAAGAGGAGTGTCAGAGTCACGGTTGAGGAAAGTGTTGAACATCAAGTCTACAGAGAATCCATGTATCTCATCCTTGTTGCCTGCACGAGGAGCAACAGTCTCACAGAAAATGCGATGGAGAATGTCA
Organism: Avena longiglumis; assembly: GCA_030063025.1. Classification (NCBI taxonomy): domain Eukaryota; kingdom Viridiplantae; phylum Streptophyta; class Magnoliopsida; order Poales; family Poaceae; genus Avena; species Avena longiglumis. The sequence continues at coordinate 485,308,927 of CP125974.1, forward strand.
TATGTGGGGAGAAGATCCTTGATCTTTCCAGCAATACCGCGGCCCTGGATATACAGAGGTGTAAGAACATCCTTCTTGGAGGGGTGCTCCCGAGTGTGACAGTGAAAACCACAAGGAGTGTCCCGGCCGCGATCTTCATACCCCAATATTGCAGCAAACTCCACAAGGGTGGCCTCCTTGATTGCACCTTGAGTCATCCAGGTAATCTTCCGAGTACGGCCAGCGGAGAAATGTGTTGTGGCATAAAACTGTGCAATAAGAAGTGGCTCATAGTCATGCTGGAACTCCATAATGGGGAACATGTCAAGGTGAGAGCAGTTTTCCTTAGCCTATGAAAAGTAGTCAAGATTCTTGTTCATGTGTTCCATGTCTATACACTGCTGGGGCACCACCATATGAATATTGGTCAAAAGATCCTCATGATAAACACGCTCTTGGAAATCATTGAAGAAAAGGCTGTCAGCTCTGTCCTCGTCCCTGTTGCGAGAGTATGCATTGTCAATCCTGAGAGCCCTAAACTCGGAATCTGAGATGTCAGACAATTTCTTTGGCCCTGTGGCCCTGAGCTGATACTCTTGGTACGCCCTGAGGAAGGGGGCGAGGGGGAGGAGCGCTGCCACGCCCAGCAGAACGCTTGGTAACCCCCTCACGACCCCCACGACCACCTCGAGTGGCAGGCAGCTTGGAACGGTGTCTTGGCTGTGGCATAACCTCTTCCTCAGACTCCGTCTCTTCCTCAAAAATCTCACGGCTCATCTTGGAACGCTTGCGCGCACCCCGAAAACCACCTGCATCTGTGAAATCATGAGGGAGGATATCAAGGGGGTAAGGGCACAAGAATCAAAAGGAGCAAACGAGAGAATCTAATATTTAAGCAGAAAAATGTGGTCAGTTTAGGCCGGTACTACCGGAGCTGACGAACGGTAGTACCGCTTGCAAGCGGTACTACTGGAAAAAGTTCCGATACTACCGGTTGAGCGACACAAGTTCATCAGGTCTGATGGAAACGGACCAAATTGACGGCATTAAACTGTAAATAGATGATTCTACTCGGTAACAAGGAAGCATATGGCAGTACAACCTTACAATATGTCAATTTCTCCACAAATCAAAGCCAAAACCTAGATCTAATGGGTAAATCAAACGGGGAGAGAAAGGGCGGTTGTACCGGGATCCATGGCGGTGGAAAGAAGTGGGAGCCCGCCAAGAGACCGAATCCAAGGGGAATCCGGGGAGAGGAGGGCGCGACAGGGCTCCGGCGGCTTCAAGATCTCCAGTGGCGACGTAGGTATGAGTGGGGGCGTGGGGGTGAATGAGGCACTGGGGGGTGCCTCCCCACACGCGTCCAATATATACCAGAAAAACATCGACCGGTAGTACCGATTGCTGAAGCGGTAGTACCGCTTGTAAGCGGTAGTACCGGTTCCCCAACCGGTAGTACCGGTGACCGGTAGTACCGGACATGTGGGCGGTAGTACCGTTCCTGGAGCAGTTCTTCCAGGAGACGACCTGGGAACTAGCCAGGTCCGGTAGTACCGCTCGCACATCCGGTAGTACCGGTCCCATCTGATTCCAAAGCCAGGAAACAACGATGATTCTTGTGCGGATAGAAAGAGAGTTCTTGAGAGGGAGTAAGGAGGCTTGGGTTGAGACCGGTGAGATGGGAAGAACATGCACTCTTACAATCAAAAAAAGTTAAACACCAAACTAGAGTGCATGAGACTAAGAACAGTGAAGACAATTCAAATAGATGACAACCATGAGTAAAAATCAGAAAAATGACAAACACGAGTACGCACATCAACCTCTCGATTGCGAGAGGGGCGGTGGCCTAGGCCACCATATTTGAGTATACTCGGCTTGGCACCACGAAGATATATCTTGGGTCCATTACCGAAACTCCTCATTAAGCTCACATATCACAAAATGATATTAAGAGGAATAATTTTGGTTTACTTTGCGCATAATGGGAGGAGGGATGGTCCAATCAATTAGGACCGCAGTCCCCCTATGTCCATGCCTACACCTAAACCAAACATGGGTCGAGTATTAGGTGAGAGTACAAGATAATCAAGTCAAGCTCCTTGAATCTATGATATGTAGTTCATTCCTCAAGTAGCAAAACCTTGCTTCATCAAGTGGCTTCGTGAAGATATCCGCAAGTTGGTCTTTGGTTGAAACATAGGATAGATCAATATCACCTCTAGCAACATGATCTCTAATGAAGTGATGACGAATCTCAATATGCTTTGTTCTAGTGTGATCCACTGGGTTGTATGCAATTTTGATGGCACTTTAATTGTCACATAGAAGATGCACTTTGTCACAATGGACACCGTATTCCTTTAAAGTTTGCCTCATCCATAGCAATTGAGTGCAAGCACTAGCGGCAGCAACATACTCGGCTTCGGTGGTGGAGAGAGATATACAATTTTGCTTCTTAGAAGACCAACATACCAAGGACCTACCAAGGAATTGGCAAGCACCAGATGTTGACTTTCTATCATCCTTGTCCCCCGCCCAATCCGAATCCGTGTATCCACAAAGAGCAAATGTTGAGCCTCGAGGATACCAAAGACCATAAAATGGGGTATGAACTAAATATCGAAAGATTCTCTTGACCGCCATTAAATGGCTTTCCTTAGGAGCCGCTTGATATCTTGCACACACACCTACACTCAACACAATATCGGGTCTAGATGCACAAAGGTAAAGCAAAGAACCAATCATAGACCAGTATACCTTTTTATCCACATCTTTACCATTTGGATTTTTTTAAGATGAGTCTTTGTAGCCATGGGAGTAGGAGCTCCATTTAAATCTTGCATATTGAATCTCTTGAGCATATCTTGAGTATACTTGGCTTGATTGAAAAATGTCCCTCCTCTAACTTGCTTGATCTCAAAGCCAAGAAATACTCTCAACTCTCCCATCAAAGACATCCGGAACCTACTAGTCATAAGCTTTGAGAATTCATCATTAAATGCTTTGTTATATGAGCCAAAGATAATATCATCAACATATATTTGGCATACAAAAATCTCCCCGTTGACCCTCTTAGTAAAAAGACTGGGATCGATTTTCCCAACCTCAAAGCCACAATCAAACAATAACTCTCTAAGGTGCTCATACCACGTGCGTGGGGCTTGTTTGAGCCCATAGAGCGCCTTATCAAGTTTGTAGACGTGGTTTGGAAAGTTGGGGTCCTCAAATCCTGGGGGTTGCTTAACATAGACCAATTCATTTAAGGGACCATAAATAAATGCACTTTCTACATCCATTTGTTGCAACTTAAAGTTATGATGTGCCGCATAAGCAAGAAGGATACGGATGGACTCAAGGCGAGCCACGGGTGCATAAGTCTCTCCATAATCAATGCCTTCAATTTGAGAATACCCTTGTGCAACCAATCTAGCCTTGTTCCTTACTATAATTCCATGCTCATCTTGCTTGTTCTTGAATATCCACTTTGTTCCAATAACATTGCGGCAATCCTTAGGCTTCTCAACTAACTTCCACAATTTGTTTCTCTCAAAGTTGTTGAGTTCTTTGTGCATAGCTTCTAACCAATCCGAATCTTCAAGAGCTTCCCACACTTTCTTTGGTTCAATAATGGAGATGTGTGCTTGGTGTTCACTGAACCTCTTCAATTGTGCTCTTGTGGAGATACCTTTCCTTAGGTCACCAACAACATTTTGGAGGGTTTGGTCTCTTATCTCCAACATTCTTTCCTTCCTAGCTTCGCGACGAGCGTGGATCTCCGTATTGTTTCTTGGAGGACCCTCTACATCATTTTGATCCTCGTCTTGACCATCATTTTTACCTTGATCATCATTGGAATCATCCTCGATAATTGGAGGCAAAGATTGACCTTGGTCTTGATCAAGTGCCCTTCTAGCATCAATTCGAGCTTGTCTCCAAACAGTTTGTATGGATCTTCCTTGACAAATTGACTTGGCACCACTTGACAACCCGTCGAATGGACCAAGCTCCCCTTGACTAGATTTGACACTTTGATCATCATGTTGAGGGTCCACATCTTGTCTTTGGCTTGGTTCAATGTCCTCTTCGGTGGATGGAGCATGTTGAGGTTGTGAAGATGAGGGCTCCACTTGAGTGGGGCATAGTTCTTCTCGATCCGCCATAAGGGGTTCCTCAACGGGGCGGATATATCCCACACCCATTCTTCCTATGGCATCCTGAGGCATTTCATCATCTGCATCACAAGCATCAACACGCCACCCTTGGGGACCATCATATTCTTCGAAATTCACACTACAAGATTCTATGACTGCTCCGGAGAGCTTATCATAGATTCTATAAGTGTGATATTCGAGACCATAGCCAACAAAAATACCCTCTAATGATTTAGACTCGAATTTAGACAAACGAACACCTTTGATGAGATAGAAACACTTACAACTGAACACCCGGAAATAAGATATGTTGGGCTTGTTACCGATAAATATCTCATATGGAGTCTTGTTGATTTTCTTGCGGAGGTAAAGTTGGTTTGAAGCATGGCAAGCGGTGGAGATGGCTTCAGCCCAAAAGTTGTATGGAGATTTAAACTCCGCCAACATGGTCCTAGCCATCTCAATAAGAGTCCGGTTCTTCCTTTCGGCCACACCATTTTGTTGAGGGGTGTATGCAATGGAGTATTGATGTTTAATCCCCTCATCACTAAGGAAATAATTCAAGGTGTAGTTCTTGAACTCGGTGTCGTTTTCACTTCTTATAATCAACACGAGAACATTGTATTGCCGTTGAACCAAGTTGATGAAGTCGATAAAAGTCTTTTGAGTCTCACTCTTCAACTTGAAGAAATAAACCCAAGAGTATCTTGAAAAATCGTCAACAATCACCAAACAATATTTCTTCCCACCGAGACTTGCATGAGATGGAGGACCAAATAGGTCCACATGGAGGAGTTCCAAGATCTTGTTAGACTTGTTTGGTTCGTGGGCTTGTGAGGAGCGTCATGCATCTTCCCTAGAACACATGCCCTTTAAACGCGATCTTTGGCAAAGGAAACATTTTCTTTTAGTCCAACTATATGGCCCTCTTTATGGAGACTTTGCAAAGTTCTCATATTGACATGGGCTAGTCGGCGATGCCATAGCCAACCCACATCGGCCTTTCCGAATAAGCACATCGGACCTGTAGTGGTTTGCTCCGAAAAATCCACTACATATAAGTCATGTTCGACGTACCCAACGAAAGCGACTTTGAGAGACTTGCTCCACAAGAGGACCACAATATCTACATCAATGAAGACGACAAAGCCCATCTTACCAAGAGCAAGGACATAAAGTAAATTGTATCCAAGGGTCTCAACAAGCATGACGTTGTGTAATGTCGTGAGCAACCACAACCTTTTCGAAACCCATTACCTTAGACTTTGATTTGTCGGCATATGTCACGGTAATTTGATCATCATTTGGCTTTAGCTCCTTGACAATAGACGAGATTCCGGTCATATGACTTGTGCAACCACTATCAAGCACCCATTTTGACCCTCCGGAAGCATAAGTCTACAAGAGATCAAGCTAATTTTTAGGTACCCATTTTTCAATGGGTCCTCTTTTGTTAGCAACAAGGGTATTGGGAACCCAAATAGACCAAGCAATATAACCATCATAAGGACCAACATATTGTGCATACACATCACCATAGTAATCACGCATTAGAACATAATGAGGGTTAGCACTTCCCGCGAAGTCATCATGAGACATAGTTTTACCACTTGTGGTCTTACTCTCCACAATGGTCTTGTTGGTCTGTTGTGCGGGCTTGGCCTTCTTATTCTTATTGTTCTTCTTCTTGGTTTTGGAAACAAAACCAATGCCCCCTTTGTCACCACTACGCCTTTGCTTTCTCAAAAGATCATCAATGGACTTGTTTCCTTGTGGAAATGTGGCCTTAGCAAGCTCCCCCTTCAACCTAGCATTCTCTTCAAGAATAGTTGTGCTACTAGATGGTATGAAGTTGCTAGGTGAAGGAATATTGGCCAATTGAGTTTGAAGCGTTTCATGGGACTTTGTGAGTGACAGGAGTTCACTCTTCATGGCCTTGTGAGCCTTGTTAAGCAAACTAAACTCCTCGGCAAGTTTTTCATGAACCACACCAAACTCAATCTTGTCCTTTTTAGCTCTTTTGTATTTAGCAATAGCATGATCACGCTCTTTGATGAGTTTGTTAACAATAGTGTCATTGGCCTCATCAAGCCCTTCAAGTTTTAGTTCAAGTGACAACCTAGTTTCGTGTTCTTCCTCTAGAGCATTGTTTAAAGCCTCTAGCTCAATCATATGTTCATGCCCAAGTTTACATCTTACATCTAGAAGCTCTTGAGTATGTGAGAGTTGATCTAAGATGTTCCCAAAATGTAACTTAGCATCTCCTTCTAGGTTAGTCATGAACTCATCAAAGGCAATTAATTCATTTTTAACATCAAGAGACATTTCATCATCAATTTCATCATTATCTAAGTGAGTAGAGCGGGACGATGAGGATACCTCCGTTCCTCTTGCCATAAGGCAAGTGAAATTCTTGGTGGAAGAGTTATCATTTGGAGAATCGAAGAGTGAGAATGTCGGAGTAGAGGTGGTGTCTAGAGCAGCCACACCATGATAAGTTTATTCTTCCTCATCTTCATCATCTTCATTGTCGGAGGAGTATTCTTCATGAGTGATCAAGACAATTTCTCCCGACTTCTTGTTGACAGTATTCTTTTTGATGAAAGGTTTCTTGTAAGGTGCCTTGAGAGTCTTCTTCAACACAAGCTTACCACCATGATATTCTCTCTTCTCATAGGGGCAGCTTGCCACAAAGTGATAGCGGTCACCACAATTGAAGAAAGTTCTCAACCTAGTGGTATTCTCTCTTTTCCCATTTGGATTGCTTCTTCGTTGCATTTCCATCTTGGCCTTGGTGGGGTTCTTCCAAAAGTTCTTTGCATAGAAAGCCATATATTGACCGTGAGCAATCTTGACTTCATCGGGATGGTCCATGGAGAGTCCTTCATCACTATCATCTTCATCCCCAAGGTCCACAACTTTGGCCTTCAAAGCAACATTGACCACATTGCTCATACCAAGGGCACGAGCACGGGCATCTTTCGCATTCTTGGCGGCAACCTTGAAGGCGACCATCTCTTGCATAACTTCATTTGAGGTCATGAGATGGTAGTTGTGTCTTCCTTGTAGGCTCTTCAAGTCGGTGGGCTCAAAAGGCATGAGTGCACTCACATATTTCCTTTTTATCCATGCATCATCCACATGTGAGGCACCCACATTTCTAAAAGCGGTGGCAGTGGTCTTGAGCCTTCGATACATGTCTTCGTGATCTTCACCTTCTTTCATGTAGAAGCCTTTGGCTTCATTGCTTATAGCATCATATCGGTTCCTCCTCATACTTTCATTTCCAACAAACAACACAGTGAGAGCATCCCAAGCTTCCTTGGCAATGCTAAAGTGCTCAATGTGTGGATAGTCCTTTGTCCCCAAACCTTGTTGAATCATATGCAAAGCAGTGGCATTGAGTTGACTATTGACAACCTCTCTTCTTGTCAAGTTGTTTGGATCCCCAATAAAGAGTCCATGCTCGATGATGTTCCATAGTTCAATGCAAGAGCTGCGCACATGAGTTCTCATTAGTGATTGCCATTGAGCAAAAGTAGCCGACTCTTGAAGATTAGGTGGGTCACCCCTATTGTACACATGAGGGTGTGGGATGGGAGGATCGGGAGAGTACCAAGAATCACGGTGCTCACCCTTACCCCCATCAAGTTGTGTGGAGGAATTAGCGTTGTCTGGTTTATCCCGTACTATCATACCCTCGGGGGATACTAACGTATTCCCCTTAGGTAAGATGGATGGTTGATCCTCTTGAGGAGATGGGGTGATGAGCCTTCTTTGTCTTTAAGAAGTTGCTCTAGCATCTTCTTGACTTCGTTGACCAAGGAAGAGCTCAATCTTGTTTCCAAGTTTTTGAGATCTTCCATGGTCACCGTGGTGGGCTCACCATCAACATGCCCTTTGCGGCTACCCATATTCTCTTAGGCGGTAAAGCCCAAATAAAGAGCCGAGGCTCTGATACCAATTGAAAGGATCGTATGGGCACCTAGAGGGGGGGGGGGGTGAATAGGTGCTACTTCAAATTTTCTTCTTTTTCAAATTAGGTTTGAAAATAAAGTAAATTCTCTAGATAATGCAACTAAGGTGAATTTACATATATGACAATTATGCAAGAGCTACCACTACACAAAGTAGGAACAAGTAAGTAAAGTGCGGTAAAGGATAGAAGTAACCAAAGTGGTGGACGCGGAGACATAAGGATTTGTTTCCCGTAGTTCCTTCCTTTTGAGGGGAAGTACGTCTACGTTTGGAGAGGGGTGGTTTCAAACCACCAACGCCACGAAAGGCCTCCCATGTTCTCCGATGAATCTCACCCCAACGGGATCGATTCACCTTCCACTATATCGGCAACCTTCGAGGTGGAAGCCAACACCTTTACTAGTTCGGGGCACACATCCACAACTTAATCGGAGGCTCCCAAATATAAGCAAGTTGTCAACGCAATCAAAGACAAGCTTGTAAGATCCAAAACAAGAACTAGGGTTTCCAAGAAAACATTAGAACAAAGGGGCCCTCAACGAAATGAGGGGGAAATGAAGATCTCTTTTGGTGAAGTAGTAGATCAGGGCCTCCTCCTTCGATTCCCCAAAGATCAAGGACTTTGGGTGGTGGAATGAGGAGATCTTGAAGATTGGGTGGCTCCAATGGTGGTCTTGACTTTTAATGTGGCTGAGCGATTTGTCCTAAGGTAGGTGGAGGGGTATTTATACCCCTCCACAAAATATGGCCGTTGGAGCCATTAATGTACCGGTAGTACCGGTAATCAAGCGGTAGTACCGCTTGCAATCGGTACTACCGGTCAAGTACCAGACCAGGTACCGGAGATGCTTCAGTTCGTCTAGCCTTTTTTAGGTTTGGGCGGTATTGCCCTTGCTGTACTACCCCCAAGTGGTAGTACCGGTCATATGACGCGGTACTACCGGTCAGGGCGGTAGTACCGGTCCCAAGTACCGCTTGGTACTGACCAAAACAGAGAGGAGTGGATGTTCTTCAGGACGGCCCGGTACCGCCGAGCGGTACGACCGTGTCAAGCGGTAGTACCGCTGGTCTCAAGCGATACTACCGGTTGGACCGGTAGTGCCGCTCCGTGGTACCGGGTGGTACTGACTAGCACACACCCATATCAGTTTTGCACGGTACCAACCGGTACTGGAACCGGTAGTATCGGTGTCAAGCGGTAGTACCGGTCGTAGTTCCGGTACTACCGGTTGGCACAATGATTTTTCGCAAAGGCAATTGATATGCCAATATTTGTGCCACACCCTTATCAAACCTGTGATATACTTAGCACACGATTAAACCGATAAGTGTGTTGTTATCAATCATCAAAATCAGAGGGATAGGAAAATGCTCTTTCACAACGTAACCGACAAAAGCGACCTTTAGAGACTTGCTCCACATGAGGAATACAATATCATTACCTATAAAGACGGGAAAGCCCATCTTTCCAAGAGCACGGACTGAAAGTAAATTATAGCCAAGGGTCTCAACAATCATGACGTCCGCGAGTGTAATGTCGTGGGCAACCACAACCTTGCCGAAACCCATTACCTTAGACTTAGATTTGTCGGCATATGTCATGGATATTTGATCATAATTTGGTCTCAACTCCTTGACAATAGATGTGCTTCCGGTCATATGAATTGGACATCCACTATCAAGCACCCACTTTGACACTCCGGAAGCATAGGTCTACAAAAGATCAAGCTAGTTTTTAGGTACCCATTTTTCAATGGGTCCGCTTTTGTTAGAAACAAGGGTCTTGGGGACCCAAATAGACCAAGCAATATAACCATCAAATGGGCCAACATATTGTGCATACACATCACCATAATAATCACACATTAAAACATAGTGAGGGTTAGCACTTCCCTCAAAATCATCATGAGACATAGTTTTGCCACTTGTGGTCTTACTCCCCATAATGGCCTTGTCTTTTTATTGTGCGGGATTGCCCTTCTTCTTATTGTTGCTCTTCATCTTGGCTTTGGAGACAAACCCAATGCCCTCTTTCTCACCATTTGGCCTTTGCTTACTCAAGAGGTCATCAATGGACTTGTTTCCTTTTGGAAAGGTGGCCTTAGCTAGCTCTCCCTTCAACCTAGAATTTTCTTTAAGAATGTTTGTACTACTTGAAGGAATGAAAGTACTAGGTGAAGGAATATTGGTCAATCGAGTTTGAATCTTTTCATGGGACTTTGTGAGTAACAAGAGTTCACTTTCCAAAGCCTTGTGAGCCTTATCAAGCATCCTAAAGTCCTCGGCAAGTTTTTCATAAACAACACCAAACTTAATCTTGTCCTTTTTAGCCTTAGCAATAGCATGGTATCGTTCCTTGACGAGTCTATTAAAAATTAAGTCATTTTCCCCATCAATCTCTTCAAGTTTTAGTTCAAGACATCCTAGTCTCTTATTCTTCTTCTAGAACATTATTTATAGCTTCTACCTAAATCATGTGTTCTCTACCTAGTTTGCATCTCTCATCAAGAAGCTCTTGTGTGTGAGAAAGTTGATCCAAGAGGTCCACAAAATGTCTCTTGTGTTCCCCTTGCAAGTTATTCATGAACTCATCAAAATAAATTATTTCCTTTTTGACCTCAAGAGATATCTCATCGTCAATTTCATCATTAATCAAGGAGGAGGGGTGTGATGATGATGATGATACCTTGGTTCCTCTTTCCATAAGGCAAGTGACATTATTGTTGGAGATATTCTCATTTGGAGAGTCTAAGAGGGAGAACATGGGTGTATAAGTAGTCACAAGAGCAGCCACACCACTTGATGTTTCCTCTTCATTATCTTCATCATCTTCATTGTCGGAGGATAATTCTCCATGGGTGATCAATACAAGTTCACCTGACTTCTTGGTGATGGGGTTCTTCTTGATGAAGGATTTCTTGAAAGGAGATTTGGAGGTTTTATTCAACACAAGTTTACCCCCATGATCTTCTCTTTTCTCATAGGGACAAAACACCAGAAAGTGATAGAGATCACCACAATTGAAGCAAGTTATCAATTTAGTGACATTGTCTCTTTGTCCATTTGGATTGCTTCTTCATTGCATTTCCATCTTGGCCTTGGCGGGATCTTTCCAAAATTTCTTTGCATAGAAGGCCATATATTCACCATGAGCAATCTTGACATCATCGAGACGGCTCATAGATAAGACTTCATCACTATCATCTTCATCCACATACTCCACAACTCTGGCCTTTAATGCAAGGTTGACACCATTGCTCATTCCAAGGGCTCGAGCATGGGAATCTTTGGCATTCTTGGCAGCAACCTTGAAAGAGGCCATCTCTTGCATAACTTCATTGGAGGTCATGAGGTGGTAGTTGTGTATTCCTTGTAGGCTCTTCAAGTCGATGGGCTCAAAGGGCATGAGTGCACTCACATATTTCCTTTTTATCCAAGCATCATCCACATGTGAGGCACCCACATTCCTAAAGGCGGTAGCAGTAGACTTGAGCCTTCGATACATGTCTTCATGATCTTCACCATCCTTCATATAGAATCCTTCGGCTTCATTGCTTAGTGCATCATACCGGTTCCTTCTCATGCTCTCATTTCCAACATACAACTCTATGAGAGCATCCCAAGCTTCCTTGGCGGTGTTGAGGTGTTCAATGTGCGGGTAATATTTTGTACCCAATCCTTGTTGAATCATGTGCAAAGTGGTGGCATTGAGTTGACTATTGACAACTGCTCTTCTTGTCAAGTTGATTTGATCCACAACATGGAGTCCTTCTTCAATGATATTCCATAACTCAATACAAGAGCTGCGCACATGAGATTTCATTAGTGATTGCCATATAGCAAAAGTAGATGCAGCAAGATTAGGTGGGTCTCCTTATTGTTAATATGAGGGTGAGGAATTGGAGGGTCAGGAGAGTACCATCCTTGAGTTTCATGGTGCTCCCCCTACCCATCATCCTTTTTGGTGGAGGTATTAGCGGTTTCATCTTCCCCCACCACCACACCCGCGGGGGTTGGTGGGATTTCCTTGCCCAAGGTGGCACTCAAGTTTGTTTCCAAATCCTTGAGGTCTGGAATGGACACGGTGTTACTAGCCTCACTCCCTCCTTATCCATCATGGATACCCATATACTCTTAGGCGGTAAAGCCCGAATAAAGATCCGAGGCTCTAATACCAATTGAAAGGATCGTATGGGCACCTAGAGGGGGTGAATAGGTGCTACTTCAAATTTTACTCTTTTTCAAATTAGAGTTTGACATGAAAGGTAAATTCTATAGATTATGCAACTAAGGTGAATTTACCTATATGTCAAACTAGAACATACACTAAGCAAGAACAAGTAAAGTAAAGTGTGATAAAGGATAGAAGTAAGCAAAGTGGAGCACGCGGAGACACAACGGTTTGTTTCCGTAGTTCCTTCCTTTGAGGGGAAGTATGTATATGTTTGGAGAGAGGGTGGGTTCAAACCACCAACGCCACGAGAGGCCTCCCTTGTTCTCCAATGAACCTCACCCCAAAGGGTTCGATTCACCTCTTCCACTATACCGGCAACCTTCGAGGTGGAAGCTGGCACCTTTACAACAAGTTCGAGGCACACATCCACAACTTAATTGGAGGCTCCCGAATACAAGCAAGCTATCAAACAATATAAGACAATCTTGTAAGAACCAAATAAAAAACTGGGTTTCCAAAGAAACACTAGAGCATGGGGGCCCTCAAGTGAATGAGGGGGAAATGAAGATCTCTCTTGGTGAAGCTATAGATCAAGGCCTCCTCCTTCGATTCTCCAAAGATCAATGACTTTGGATGGTTGGATGAAGAGATCTTGTTGATTTGGTGGCACAAATGGGGATGGTGTTCTTGAGTGGGTCGAGCAGCTGGAGGAAGGGGATAAGGTCCCCTATTTATAGGTCACCCCTTCACTGAAACGTTTTCTGACCGTTGGAGGATTTGCCAGATCGGAGACTCTGGTGTGCAGACCAGAGACTCCGACAAATCTCTGGACCAACCTTCGGACCACCCTTCTAACTGTCCCAGCGCCCCTGGGTAAAACTCCTCCGGAGATTCTTCAAAGTTTCCGGACCCTGTGCACCGGAGACTCTGGTCCAGCCACACCGGAGACTCCGGTCTGAGGCTTAGGCAGGAGACTCCGGTCAGTCTCTGGTCGATCTCCGGACCCCCATACAGAATGTCCCAAGCTGATTTCTGGGCCCCCTCCGGAAATTCCTGGGGAAACTCCGGTCCACACCGAAGACTCCGGTCTGGAGTTTCCAGAAACTTGCATATGTGGAAATAATAATTCCATAAGTCAACGGTCCTTTTCACTTTGCATTATATCAACCTGTAGACATTAGCATACTGTAAAATGATCTACTTGTTGTTAACGAACACCAAAAGTGATTAAGACAGTAAATGTCCTTTCACTTGGCTTGTGCAATAACAACCATTGTTGTCACAATACACGATTAACGGATTGGATGAGCCCTAAACCACACCAATATCCATGAGGAAATTCCTCATCCAAACAACTTCATTTTCTTTCTCTCAGGCGACAATATACTCAACCTTTGTTTTAGATGCAGACATAGTCTCTTGCTTGCAACTCTTCCAGCTCATAGCCCCTCGGTTTATCACAAACACATATTCGGATTGCGAATGAGAATCATCAGAATCGGTAAGATAACTCGCATTCGTTTAACCCTTTACACTGAGTTCATCTTCAACTCCATAAACCAAAAAGATATCCTTAGTCCTTCTCAAGTACTTTAGGATATTTTTAGACGCTGTCCAGTGGATTTCTCCAGGATCAGCCTGGTATTTGCTCACAACACTTAGAGCATGCAAAACATATGGCCTAGTACAAATCATGGCATACATGATGGATCCAACTACAGAAGAATACGAAATCGCACTCATCTGAATTCGCTCATCAGTTGTTGAAGGACACTGAGTCTTGCTAAGTTTTACACCATGGGACATCAGTAAGAACCCTTTCTTAGATGTTTCCATGTTGAACCTTTTCAACACTTTGTCCAAATATGTACTCTGACTCAATCCAATGAACCATCTTGATCTATCTCTATAGATCTGGATTCTGAGAATGTATGTTTCCTCACCCAAGTATTTCATTGAGAAACTCCTTTCCAATGATTCCTTGGTTTCTTGCAACATCTGGACATCATTTCCAATCATTAATATGTCATCCACATATAAGATTAGAAATTTTACTTTGCTCCCACTAAACTTCTTGTATAAACAAGAATCATGATCATTCTTGATGAAGCCAAATGATTTGACCACCTCATCAAAATGAATGTTCCAACTCTGAGATGCTTGATTCAACCCATAAATGGATTTCTGAAGTTTGCACACCTTGTCAGCATTAGTCGAATCGACAAAACCCTCGGGTTGTATCATATACACGTCCTCGGTTAAATTTCTATTAAGGAAAGTGATGACTGCAAGTGCACAGATCGTTTGTAGCTAGTTTCTAAGTAAAGATATCGATCCCACAGGGAGCAGGAGTTTGAAGTCTAATAACTCTTGAATTAAATATTAATATAGAAATGCTAAATAAATTTCTAAGTAACAATATAAAATACGAGTGTTGTTTAAAAAGGTGTTTTTGGGTTTTTGTATAAGAGAACAATAAATAAAGTAGAACAAACTGAATATAGAAAATAAGTATCGTGCACAACTAGGAAATAGGTCATTTGTGGCGCACCTGTAAACAACATCTGTGGCGCACTAGGAGTGCGCCACGGGCCTCGCGCTACGGCTATCTCCTAGTCGTGGCGCACTGCCTGGTGCGCCACGTTTGTGTCGAGATAGGTGTGGCGCACATGCCAATGCGCCATGAAAAGTAGTCCAGGTGCGCCACGCATATGAAACGATAACCGTGGCGCACTACGTGCTGTGCGCCATGGATACAATTTTCAAAATTCAAAAAAAAAGCGGCAGATCTGGATCTCGCTGTCAGTGCCGCCGGTCGTCGGTGCAGGTCGTCGTCGTCGCCTCGTTGTCGTTGCCTCGTCGTCGTAGTCGTCTCGTTGTCGTCGTCGCCTCATCATTGTCGCCTCGTCGTCGTCACCTCGTCGGAGAGGCCTCGTCGCCGTCGGAGCTGCAAGGAGGAGGAGGAGGAGAAGAAGAGGAGGGGGAGAAGAAGAAGGAGCCCGCCATCATCTTCATCACTGCAAGGAGGAGGCCGCCATCACCATATTCACTGCAAGGAGGAGGAAGAGGAGGAGAAGGAGAAGGAGAAAGAGAAGGAGGAGGAAAATGAGAAGGAGAAGGAGGAGAAGAAGAAGAAGAAGAAGAAGAAGAAGAAGAAGAAGAAGAAGAAGAAGAAGAAGAAGAAGAAGAAGAAGAAGGAAAGGAGAAGGGAGGAAAAGGAAAATGGAGGAAAAGGAAAAGGAGAGAAGGGGAAGGGAAAGAAAAGGGGTAGGTGGACGGGGTGGGGATTCAGATTTTGAATCCTGCCCAACTTACTCGTAGCGCACTAATGGTGGTGTGCTACGGGTAAGTTGCCCTTTATTTTTTTCTGCAGGAAAAAACGGTCTTTTGACCGTAACTTTTTACTCTTTTCGAATTTTGAAAATCTAAAAAATCTCTAAACGACCAAAGGTCCTTGCGAGCGGATGCAAAATCTCGTTCTCGTCATTTTGGTATATTATACGATTTTTTTCGACATCGTATGCAAAAGTTACGGCCATTTTATCGTGGCATGACTTTTTTTTTGAAGATAAAGTCGAAATTATTGTTTGTTAATTTCCCTACAAACTATACCATATTACCTACCTAAATATCAAAGGATTATATTTTTGGAAGTGTTTATCATTTTCTTTTATTTTTTGCAAAACCTAAAAAGGCGATCCACAGGGGGGGGGAGTTGGTGTAGGCCACTTAGCCGTAGGGCACTATGCCCGTAGCGCACTAGGTCAAGGTGCGCTACGGCTAAGTGACACATCCGTGGCGCACCTTGACCTAGTGCCCTACAGGTATGTGTGTTGCGGCCACCTGTGCCCTGGCCCACACATAGCCGTGGCGCACCACCCCCATGTGCGCCACGCTTATGGCAGTTAGCCGTAGAGCACCTGTGGGCAGTGCGCCATTCCTATTTTACTCGTGGGGCACCACTAGCAAGTGCGCCACAGAAGTGTGGATTACCTATAGCCATTTTTCTAGTAGTGGTGTATGTAAGAGGGATGTGAAACTGCAATGGGAAAAATCGTTCTCGGGGAGTAGCGGATACACCTCGAGCATTCATGAAGGATCTAAAGTAAAGATTATTATCATGAACATTCTCAACTATGTATGTGTGGGAGGAACTTTGTATTTGGACAAATAGGCAGCAACCACTGCTCACATCATCCTCATAACCACAACAGACAAGCAATCAACATCAATCGAATTACTACGCTATTAAGGGACTTTAACCTATAGGATGTATCCCATGGCATAAATAGTGTTCCGTGAGTTTCCTCTGTTACCAAGTTGATACATAAGGAGTGCCAACAACTTTATAGTCACTTTAAGTGCTAACACACCTCCGTCTACCAACAAGTAGTTCTCTCCATCAAGTCCCCACAAGAGGCAAATATTGAGAGGTTGACTTCTCCCAACATCACAATGAAGACAATCTAACACATGGTCACAGCGATGAATATCATAATAAACTTTATCTTATTTCAGTCTCATGCTAGGGTTTCTCCATCTCCCCAAGAACTAATGATCTACTCAGACATGGAGGCAATCAAACATGATGGAAAAAACAATGGAATCTATCATAGATGAATAGTACTTGTATAAATCCACAACGAGTATGAAAATTACGACAAGATCTAGACAAGATGTAGATGGGATGGATGGAGATGGTGGTGATGCAGAAATTGATGATGAAGATAGATGCCTTAGCCTCGTGGATCTGCGTAGGGTGAAGATGGATCCCCGGTGGATGAATTCCCCCTCCAGATCCCTTCCGAAGGTGAGGTTTTGGCGTTTTATGGTCATTTTGTATGTCGTCTCTATGATCCAGTTGCACGGGGTGAAATTATTTGAGGAGGTGGGGGCGGCGCCAACTATACGGTGGGAACTATACGACCGGAGAAAATATTTCTTGTTGGGCCACGCAGAGATAAAACAAAATTTTTTCCTCAAGCGTGGTGATCCCAAGATCTAGCCGAGGTAGAAGGCCACGAGGTTTACCACTAGACGCGTAGTTGCGGATTACTGATGAAGCGCGTCAGTTAATGCAGTGCAGTCCTTTGCGATCCGATCGTCCTGGTGCTGATCGTACAACACCTCTGCTGGTATCCACACGTACAAGGAGGAGCACCGACGGCGAACTGCTAGGTTCGTTACGACGGCAGGACTACTGTGGAGCTAGGGTTTCCAACACATGGAATGACCTAACCGAGCAACTATTAACCATTCTTGGTAACGGTGCTCCACTATATATAGGGAGTGAACGTGGGCTCTGCTCGCGCAGCCCATTCACTAAAGCCCATATAATATTAGTCCCTGTGAGTCCGACTCACTGACTCAGTCCAAATCAGGCTCGGGTCCAACCCAACCAGTTTTCCAGTTCAGATCCAAACCGAACTTGCTCCCGCTCTTAAGTGTGTGACCCCACAGGCTCATGGTTACTTGGACATGATTAGAGTCCGACTCTCAATCGATCAGTCGGTAGCGGCTCCTAGCAGAACATGCCGACTCCCAAGTACCAAAGAGTCATGATGACTTGCCTTTCCAATGTGACTTGCGTCACGATATACCATGTCAGACTATAGGCGAATAATTGTCATCCCTAAAATAGTCCGACTCTCTTCTCGATCCGAGACAAGTGATTCACCCAACTAACTCTTAGTCGATCGCCTCGGTTAACACTTAACCGAGTCGTGCATGGCCATGATTTCCGAATCATGTCATCCGAGAGGGCCCAGAGAATATCTCTCCGAGTGGAGGGGCAAAATCCCATCTTGGTTATTCACATCACGCAGCTTGATTCTCAGTCGACCCGAACCCTGCCTTTATAACTGCCCAGTTACGGATCAACGTTTAACAGAACCTAAGTCGGTGATCCTCAACTCGGACTATGCAACAACCTCAGGTCTAAGGATTACATTGATTGAGATATACAAATGACAGCTAGTTCGTTGTACCTCAATATGGGTCAATCCGACTCGCTAAACTCTTTAGCCGAATCTGTGTAAGTCGGAATAGCATCTCCATGCCCATGACAAGTGGAACCGAGTCATCAAGCCGACTTTCACATTGGTCTAAGTTGTGTGTCTAGCACAACCTCAGTGACCAAGGATATTTAGTACAAAAAACATGAATGTATAGTTCCACAACCGAATCACATATTCAATGATACACATCAGATGTTTATACAAGGACAACTTAATATCTTTATGAATACAATGGGAAATTTCATCATACATGATTGCCTCTAGGGCATATTCCCAACATTTCTGTCGTATAGTTGGTTGTTAAACATTCTGTATGCTTTGCTCGCTTCGGGTTTTCTTCTGGTATTATTGATATTTCCCAAATTAGCGATTTACGTTGTTTTTGACTCCTTTTCGCTCCAATACAACTGGTCCAAGAATTGTGTCCATCGTATCCATCATATGTCCTAATCCTGGTGAAAATAAACATAAAAGGTGCGCGCGAACACCGTAAAATACCAAGATCCTACCACTACAATGCAAAATAATAATATAAAACATGATGCAAAAATGCACTTATCAACTTCCCCAAGCTTAGACTCTTGGTCGTCCAGAGCAAGTTTAGCTTAACGGATGTGATCCTCATATTCATGAAGCTGAGTCTATAAAATAAACGAGACAGTTGCAACATGTGTTTATCATATATGATACATAGGAATAAGTTCATGAATAGTACCTTATTCAAACCATCCGAATAATAGTAGCAGGCTTTCACACCTTAGCATTTAATAGTTCACAAAAGATTACTCCCAATAGGATGTAAAAGTATTTAGGTTCGACCGAATGAGTTAGCGAGGTAGTCCCAAGTGTTTTAGGATTACCATATTCACTTGGGATTCAAATCTTAAATGTTTATTTGTCTTACTACAATATAGTGGTGTATGCCTATTTGATCTTTGCACATTTTCTTTTCTATTTTATTCTTCTTTTTATATATGCTCACACTTTTGTTTAAGTGCTGTGCAAAGGAGCTAGCCATACATTCCACTTCATGTAGGAATTCAAAGTTTGACGATCTAAATTACCAAATTCCAATTGTATATGAAGCATCTTTGTAGCTTGAATATTCTACCTCGACTTGCTCTCACTCTAATTTGATAACACTTTTAATTTTCCTTTGTACAAGGTTTTCTTTCTCAACTCAATTGATTACATAATTTTTATTTTGTAAATCAAACCATGAAGTTACAAAATATTGAACAAATTATATTTGTATGTTCCAGTAATACCAATGGTGTGGAAGACTCCTACTGCTATCATCAAGTGCAAGTAAAATTATACTCAAACCATTCATATATCTAATAAGACAAACACAAACTCAATAATGCTCCATATATGATAATAAACTAGGAATTTCATAAAAGGGATCGACTATTCCTGAAGGGAATTCTAATGATGCAAAATTTATTTCTAAGCTCAAACTAATGCAAAGCTAAAACAGTAATAAAAACTTATAAGATAGATTACAAGGTCTTAAAGATCTCCCCAAGATTGGAATCAAGCCAGGCGGGATCAAATAATCCCTCGCGATTATTTGATACCGTGGTTATTGTAGATCGCTATGGCACCATGGCATGTAACATTGCGGTGCGCAACTTCTTTTTGGTATCCTCCAGGGCAGTGATGTGGCTGTAGCACCTCCACAAATCAGATTGCAAAGTTTCCACCTTATCCGCGAGTTTAGTCACCAATGGGAGAATATCATCCTTCTTCTCTATCTCCCTGAGAAGGTGACGAACTTCAACATGATGGAGTAGATCATGCTTCTGATATATCATCAGTGCTCGCACGCGGTCCTTGGTCCTGGGGACAACTTCTTCCTCATCCACAATTGATGGATCGGGGAAGTAGAAACTGTTCCTCCACTCTTCTTGAGGCTTCACCCTCATACGAGCATCAATGGTAGGCTTCAAGTGTGGCACCGTTGCTTCCCTGCTAGCACCTACACCAATATTAGATAATTCCTTACGCTTGTGCGGCCTAGGGTCCGTGGTGATGAACTTGACCGTCTCCACACGCCATTTTCCATGTGTCTTGTGACCTTCTCTCTCTTGTTGAGCTCTCTTCATCATCGTTTAGTTGATCTCCGGGGGATCATAGACATCACCGCTGATGTAGATGTCACTCCAATCTTCATCGGGATCGCTGTTGTAGAAGCTTGGCTCGACGTACTCCTTGTACCCCGGGCTAAACCTTTCCACCTCCTTGTTGCCTTCCTCCATGGACGGGTTGCGAGAGCAGTCCTTGGGAGGAGCAATGAGCCCCAGGGGTTTTCCACGACCTGGGAAGGGATATAGCATGGCTATATTGGTTCCTGGTGATTATGATTAGAGAGATACACAATGGTAGTATATAAGAGGGGTCAGGGGTCAGTAAAGCTCGCGAGCAATACCAAATTCACGCCTAATAAAAGAATCTTAATGGAACAGTGAAATAAATCGCGATTTTGGAGAAGTCCTGCCGCGTAACGACCAACTATACGGACGCGGCTCGTATAGCTCCAGCCATATAGTTGGTTCGGGGCAGATATTTCCAAATATCTCGAGTCTGGGTTGGTTAGGTTACTGACTTGGAACCGACAATTTTTTTTTGAATAAATAAAACATAAAAGGATCGAAGATACCGGAAGGTTTAACGACCAACTATACTACGAGAATAAATTTTCCCGGCCGTATAGTTTCTGGACACCGAAAAATATTTCGTGAAGGGAATATAGTACATTTAACGACCAACTATACGACGGGAGATTTTTCTCCGGCCGTATAGTTACGCCCGTATAGTTAGTAAAACCCCTCAGAAACTTCAGAAAACAAGAGGAATTCAAAGGTGAAAATTTTAGGAGTATATATTGTGAATACAAATCACTTATTAGAGAAATAAAACTAACCTTGCACTTACCTTTTATTTAGTCGGGGGTGACAAGCTCCTCTAGCAACAAGGACATCTTCTCTTTTGGAGGAATTGACCTTAGTTCTTCTAATAATTCTTGTAAACGAAAATCACTAGGACTAAAGTTACTCTCAATAAGATTGGTTCCTTGCTAGGCAAGTATAGATGCTGCATCCATTATCTTTATTTCTTGCCTCTACATAATCTGCAACTCAAATTCTTGAAAAGTAAAAGGATCCAACGGATCAGTATTGGCTTATGATTTTTCCTCTCAAGGAGTTATTTTAAACCATCACGATACGTATGAACTCTTAATTTTGCATGAAGTATATAAGAAAAAAATTTATCACAAGAGAAAAATACAGCAAAAAGTTCCCTTTCTTCCTTGGGATAATTCTTGTGAGCACTATTGAGAGTTATACTAGCATGATGTATAATATTAAATCTGCGACCTATATGTTGTCCCAGAGTTACTCCTACAAGATCATCACTAGCTTCACATATTAAATCAAAAGTCATATCCCATATAGGTGGTTTAATGATGGGAGCATGGGATAAAGCATATTTACGTTTATCAAAGGCAATAAGGCATTTATCATCAAAATTAAATCGTACTCCCTTTTGCAACATATTAGTTAAAGGTTTAGAAATTCTAGATAAATTCCTAATGAACCTTCTATAAAAACCCACATGGCCAAGAAAACTTCTTATACCTTTTATGTCCCTTGGTTGTGGCATTATCTCTATTGCTTCAACCTTAGCTCTGTCTACTTCAATACCCTTACCTGATATCTTATGTCCAAGGACTATACCTTCTTTGACCATGAAATGGCACTTCTCCCAGTTTAGAACAAGATTAGTTTCTTTGCAACGCTGCAAAACCCTTTTTATATTATCCAAGCAACTAGTAAACAAAGTTCCATAGACAGAAAAGTCATCCATAAATACTTCCATTATTAATTCTATAAAATTTGCAAAAATAGCAGTCGCGCATCTTTGAAAAGTAGCTGGAGCATTACATAAACCAAAAGGCATGCGTCGGTAAGCGTGTAAACCATAAGGACTAATGAAAGTTGTTTTAAGTTGGTCATCAGGATGAACAACTATTTAGGAAAAACCAGATTATTCGTCCAAGTAGCAAAAATGAGTGTGGTTTGCTGACCTCTCTAAAGTTTGATCTATGAACGGTAAAGGATAGTGATCTTTCCTAATTTATTTATTCAATTTCTTGAAATCTATACACATCTTATGTCCAACAATAGTTCTAGTAGGTATCAATTCATTGTTTTCATTAGGAACAATAGTAAAACCGCCCTTCTTCGGAACACAATGAACATGACTTACCCATACACTTTCTTTTACATGATAGATTATACCTGCATCTAGTAGGAGTACTATTTCTTTTCTTACCACTTCCTTCATTTCGGGCTTCAGCCGTCTATTAAATTCTGCAACTGGTTTAGCACCTTCCTCCATGAATATTTGATGGAAAGTTATCATGGGACTAATACCCTTCAAACCATCCATCAAGTAACCAAAGGCCTTGCGATGCTCCTTAAGTACTTTCATGAGTTCTTCTTCTTTATCCCCTGAAAGTTTAGCACTAATAATAACAGGGAATTTATTTGTATTGTCCAAAAATCTATTGTAAGACCCCACCTTTATAAAGGTAAAGGTCCCTGTGATTGCAATGCTAGTCCCTGGATCAATTGCTAGCATCCACAGTTTAAGATGAAGTACACAGAAATAAAGGTCATTATTACATCATCATTCCAGAGATAACATATTCTTTTACAACTCCATAGTCATAGGCTAGTACAAGAGTTTATCTTAACATTATAAATAAAAGTCTTCATCTTCATATGCCACAGGCAAGCATGTTGAGTGTAGACTCATAACCCTAATCCTCATCAGAGTAACCTGCAACATCACAAGTTACAACCATAGTGGGTCAATACATTGGAATAGTATTGGCAAGTGATACCTTAGTAGAATAATAGTATCTAACTTCTACATGAATTTGGCTATGTGTAGCTTAGGCTTGCTTTGCTCAAAATAGGTTGTACCTATCAGTTGAAAATACTAAGTTTTTGTTTGGCAAAAACTCCCAAGGAACCACCAATAGACATTGGTGAACCTTTACCCTTGTTCAACCACAAGTGTTAACTTAGAAATTGGGATGAGGAGATTCTTGATAGCTTCCATGTCTTGATGCTCAAATTGTCCATTGCCGGGGACACGACTAAGTACTTAGATTCTTCCTTCTGCAGAGGTGGTGCACTTTCCCCACAAGACTTGACTTTCATCAAGACAGGACCTTTCAGAAGCCTTCCCTTCGACCAAAATGGACGCGTTCCAAACCTATCACCCCTACCACCAACTGTCTATTTGGCTAAGTTATTGCAACCTATATGATCCAGGCAGAGCCCATAATACCATGTGGCTGCACTAGAAGCTTCTTAACATATGGCATCTCAAATCCCTTTGTTCCTAGGTGACAGTGCACAAGTGAGATACACAGGGTAAACCATTGAAAAATGGCCCCCGGTAACCACTCAACAAAAATCCAACCAAGCAATTACCATTCCACCTAGGTATTTCATTCACTTAATTATTTTATTAAGCAAAAACATAAGTCAAATACTTAGAAATATTTTTCCATAGCATGGATATAATCCACCCTTGGTTGCTACTAGATAGGCTAAGCATGGCAATAACAAGTATCTTAACTTAGAGAAAAATCTAACAATTCTACAACTAGTAGGATTTCCCAAGCATAGCATATAGATACTTAGCAAAACTTATCATGCAAGCCCTATACAAAATATCTCTAATGCATAGTCAAATATTGGGATAAAAATATGAAGCACCACTTTCCTTGGTAGTTGGGGGAGTAACAACAATCCTCACAGTCACAATCACCACTAGCACCAAAATTTACACATAAAATGATAGCACCAAATTCATATTTCAAATAATCAAACAAAAATATATGAATGCATGCAATATGCCATGTGATGATTTTTCTAAACCAACCAAGACAAGTAAAACAATACAGATCAATAAACTAAACATTTATACATCAAATAAACTTTATTTGGCCTTTAAAACATTTTCCAATTAATTTTTAGAGACAAAATAGGCCTACAAATGTCTCTACATAAAATTCTGTTTTAACAGAAACAAAATACAAAATTAACCCCATATATGTGTAGGATTTATTTTTGTGATTCCAATGGTATATTATTTGTATTTTTTGGTTAAACAGAACAAAAGTTATTGAATTTACAAGTTTGAATATCTAATATATTCAAAAACAGATTTAAATCAAAATCACAGACACGTGGGCGTGTCTGATTGGCCTGTACCGGTTCGGCCGGATCGATCAACGAGATCCGCACGATGTAAATGAAGTCACACGGGCCAGATATACTCGTATCCCTTCGATAAGTGAAGTAATCCTACGCGCTAGATCTATATCCAACGGCTGCTGAGCACGCGACCATGGATGGGTGGCGCAAATGGGCACTGGCAGCAGCGGTGCTACTGGCGGCGATGGTCCGGCGATTCTTGCGAGGTCTGGGGGTGGTGATGTTGCTTACCAGACTCGCACGTGCACGAGGAAACTCAACGTGGTCGCGGTTGGGACGGGGGCGTGCTGTAGCGGTGGCTAGGGGTCGTCGGAGTTGCGGGCGGCGTCGGGTTCATGTGGACGGAGATGTTGCCGACGTTCTAGATCACCCTAGCACAAACCAGGAGCATCAATAGCTGCACAAGTACATGGCAAACCTAGTCGTATGCAAGAGAGGTCAAGGGGCGCTCGATAATTACCGTGATTGCTCGATGGAGTTGAGCGGTGGTTATGTCGCTTGCAGAGGTTGACGGGGACGGCTACCTGGGTCATATTAAGGCAAACCAAAGGCGTCAGAGGATGCATAGGGACACGAGGAACACGCTCGTTTGAAGAAGAAGGAAAGGGGCGGTCGGAGCTCACCGTAATCGCTTGCCGGAATTTGTTGGGCGGCGGCGGTGCGGTGCGAAATACTGGCAGCCTAGTGGCGGAGCGAGTGAGCTGAGTGAGGGGAAATGACTATGGGGTGCAGGGGTTTAAGTAGGCGGTAGCGTGACAGGAAACGCCTGCGGATTCAAGGCCAATTACACCGCTCCATTATCGGCAGCAACGGCAGCGGCGACGCGGTGTGCGGGCGAGATTTGGGGAAGAAGGCTGAGGTGGCTGTGGGGTCGTGCTATCAGCGAGTGTGGGTAGAGATGGGTAGAGCTGCGCGCGCGTGAGAGAGAGAGAGAGCAGAGTATAAATGCCCCGGGTGGGCTTAGTGGGCTGGATCTAGTGCTGGGCCAGATTGGCAACGCTGGCCTTTTCTGTTTTCTTTTCTCCTTTTCTATTTCTATTTTGATTTTCAGAAATCATTTTCAAATGTTATTCAAATTTTCTCTGGATTTTTGTAAAGTGAACCATGCACATATTTGAGTATAAAACATTGTTGTTCACTAAAAAATACATTGTCCCATTGAAATTAAAATAAAACCATGCCTTAATTATTTATTTATATTAGGCATTGTAATTGGTTTTAATTTAGAATATTGTCTTGAAAATTGAGCAAGCTTTGAAATCAACATTCAAACCTACATTCAAACCTTTCTGGTTGAAACAAAGTATTCTCATAATTTGAGAGTGAAAAATAAAGCCATTGCCTTTCCTACATAAAATAATAGGCAACAAATTGCTTCTGTTTTGAAATCTTATTTGAAAATGATCCAAATTCTTATGAATGCATGAATGATATGCAAACTTTTATAAATCATGATTTTTGGGATGTTACAAATCTAACCCCCTTAAGGTGAATCTCTCCCTCGAGATTCGGATTGGCTAGAAAATAGGTGAGGGTGGTTGTCGTGGTATTGCCGACGAGTACGCCATGGAGGGGTCCTCACAGTGCGTGTTTAGAGACGTGGGGTAAGTCGGACGGTTGATGGGTACGAGGTAACACAGCTTACCCACGTTCAGATCCCACAACGGTGGCGGAATCCTACTCCTGCTATAAATCACTATAAGGGCAATACGCCGAGTTATAGAGATAGGTTCGCTGTGCGAGGTGTGTGTAAAACGATGCCCTAAAGGCTCCCATAGGCACGACTTATATAGTCTCCAGGTCCTAGGGTTACAGGGAAAAGTCCTAGCCAGACAGGTTACAGAGTCCTACACCTTCTATCACTAGTTTGTGTATCTTGTACTCCAAGGCTCCGGGTACGCTGGTGACTCCACCGTAGCCTTCCTTTATCCGGCATGGGCCTCCCTTCTGGATCCACCCAACTGGGCCGCCTAGCTGGCCACAGGCCATCCTACCGACTATGGGCCACCCGGGTTAGTAGGATAAGAGACATGCTATAAGGATACCCATATAGCATATCCCCAACAGTAGCCCCCGGAGAACTCCGAGATCTTGCGCCATCTTACCTCTTCCCGTGGAATGCTCCGTCTAGGTGGATGTCGGCAAATCGTCAAGCAATATCTTGTAGTCCTCCCAAAGAACCCCGCAAAGGTTTCTCCGTCTTCTATGAGTAAGTCAGAGAAATGCTGAATCTTCCATCGTACGCTTCCGTTGTCAGATTAAATCCGTCCATGCCGGAATCTTCGATGGGACGGCTCATCTACCATGTCAGTTATGACAACATAGGCTGTAGGTCAGCGAAGCCTCGTAACTCACACATGCAGAGAACGCAATCATATCCGATTTTCCCGCGCGAGCGATGCGAACCGTTGGCGGCGGCGGTTGGAGACGTGGCGAAATTACCGCGCATGTTCACGAACACGTCGTCTACGCGGCAACCGTCTGATTAGCTGCACGAATCTTGACGCAGAGTAAGATAAATAGTAACCGTGGGACACTTTCCACTTTTTCACCCCATTCTCTCGCGTCATCGTCTTTTTCCTCCAGCCACACGCCTCCTCGAGCTCTCCGCGGAAAACCTCGAAGAAAACCCTAGCTTCTCTCTCTGCACCAGTCGCGTCCTCCCAATCCTCCATGGCCAGCAGCAGCTCCTACCCTTCGATGGCGGCATGGTGCGAAGCCACGGCGAAGCCGGAGAGCTCCGTCAGCATGCCCCCTGAGGGCCTGGTCATCCCTGCGTCGGCGGTGATTGAATCCATCGGCGATGACCACAATCTGGCGGCGCTGGAGCCTCTGGAAGAGGAGCCAGACTCGCACAAAGGCGACTGTCGCGGCTCGGACATCACCGGCCGCGACATCCAAGAGATGGTTGCCGAGGGCTACCTCCCCGCGACGGAGGGGCTCGCCTGGCGGGCGGCGCCGGCCGGCGAGGTGACACCTTCTCCCAAAGTCGGAGGAAATGTGTACCTCAAGGCCCAGCTGGTACGCGGTGTTTCTCTGCCCGTCTCCCACTTCTTTCTGTCCGTCTTGAACCACTTCAAAGTCCAACCCCACAACCTCTCCCCCAATAGCATCTTAGTTCTTAGCAACTTCGCGGCACTTTGTGAGGGTTACCTAGGGATTAAGCCTAGGTTAGACTTGTTCGTGTACTTCTTCACCGTCAAACGTGAAGCCGGACATAGTAGGGAGGAGCTTAGGAACTACGGCTCCATAAGCTTCAAGATCTGACCTGGCCGGCGGTTCCCCGACATCGTCGTCCACGAGTCGTGCAAAAACTGGCAGCGGACGTACTTCTACGGCCCTGACATTCCTTCGGGCTGGGAAGTGACGTACCCGGACTTCGTGGATGGATCCGCCGCCGAAGTTTCTACATGGATATCCCATGCCTCCCTTCCCTCCGACCTCAATGCTTCTCGCGCAATAAGGCGGATCGAGTGGTTCGTAGAGGCGGGTTTGACCGGCTTGGACCTAGCCATGTGCTGGTTCATCAGGCGAATCCAACCCCTGCAGCACCGCACGAAGTTCATGCATGAGTACACGGGTGATTGAAAGGATTCCCTTCGGATCTCCGTGGATAACTTCTCGAGCGACTCCGTCAAGCTCCGTCTGAAGGACATCGTCAAGGTGAAGGATAAGAAGCATGGCTTCACCATCACCTGTGACATGTACGTAGACGGCAAGTGCCCAAAGGTAGATATTTATTTTCCGTGTATGACATTGCTCCAGTTTCTCCATCTTATCATAGCCATCTTATCTAACACGGTGATTTCTTACTTAACAGCTTAGCGATCTAGATGAGGACAACCTGGCTGCCCAAATCTATGATCCAAAGATGAAGGAAGTCACGGTCGTGTCCGACGACGATGCCCCGTTGGCGCGAAAGCGGAAGAGCTCCACCTCTGACGCTGCCGACGGAGGTAAGAAGAAGAAGACGGAGGGTGGAGCCTCAAAAAAGAGTACTGCCGCCCTGGAGGCGGAAAAGAAGAAAGCCACTTGGATGTTTGCCAAAGAGCCCCGTAGTGTAAGCCTCTCATTCTCCGACATCGTCTCATTTATCTATCTTATTCCTGTACTTATGCATTTTGCACGTTTCAGGAAGAAAGCCACAACCAGCCTCAAGAAGTCCTCCAAGACTCTTGGGGATTCTAGAAATATCAAAGATATGCTGCATCGCGACTCCTCCCCCGCCATCGCCCCTGCTACTCCTGCCGTCAAGCCCTCCTCTGCTCCGACAAGATCCCAAGTCTAGGAGGCACCAGGTCCTTCCGCCACGGAAGTGGACTCTGGCACCTCTACCGAACTAGCTGTCGTCGGCGAGCAGGCGACGCAGGAGAGTGCTCCTCTTCAAATGGCTGAAGCTCCAGCTAAGGATGCCATCGGTAGCGGCAAGGCGGGGTGAGCTGTACTGCCAAAGGCGCCTCCCCGAACCCCTTCGAGTTTCCGAAGATTGTTTACCCGGCGCTCATGCCGAGTAACAAAACTATGGTTCCTGGAGGAGTGCCGTCATCTCCGACGTGCGGTCTTGAGGAGCTACTCCAACAAGCAGACATATTGCAAGGAAACAGCATTGCCTTTGGCAAGCTGCTGTCCGAGAGCGCTACAAGCCTCAAGATCATCGCACTTGTAAGTTTTACTTTACCTTTTGCATTTCGTATGAGTATCCCACTGTATCCCCTGAGGATGTAGATGGAAAACCATAGGTTTTGCATCTATATGCTCTAAGAGTGACTAAGTTACAAAAAACTCTCACTGTAGCCCCCAAGCATTTAGATGGAATGAATTATTCCGACTAGATGCTTTAAGAGTAGCACAAGCAGTGTTCATGATTTTCAATGCTATAGCCCCCCAAGCCTCTAGTTGTAACTGAATTAGTTCCGACTAGATGTTAAAAGAAAAGCTAAGCATTTTCCGAGCTAAAAACTTTATACTGTAGCCCCCAAGCTTCTAATCGAGAACTGAATTAGCTCCGACTAGATGCTTTAAAGAAAAGCTAAGCATATTGATAAGTTTAAAAACTCTCGCTGTAGCCCCCGAGCACCTTGATGGAGAATCTCCGACTAGGGGCTCCAAGAAGACCCAACAGCGATTTAACTTTGTATTTGTTTCCACAGAACGAGAATGCTCGGAGGGGCATGGACAACTACAAGTACCAGAATATGCGCGCAGATCTTGAAGCCGAAAAGGGTAAAACTGCCATCTTGAAGGAACAGATCATCAAAAACAAGAGTCTGTTTTCTTATTACGCATTTCCGTCATATTTTTGTGCCCACAATCTCCGAGTAATCACTGTGCACTTTGTTTTCTCTGACTTGCAGTAAATTTCGCCATGGCCAAGGACATTGTTGAGCAGTCCAAGCATATCCAACAGCTGGACAGCGAGAACAAGATCCTGAAGGAGGAGAGGAAGGAGATGCTGAAGATGCACGAGGATTCTATGAAAGCCTTGCAGGATTCCGCCTCTGCAGAGATCAACCGCTTAAAGGAGAAGCTTGCGATCCTAAAGGATCAGAAGCAAGCTTCCGATGAGCAAAACCTTCGCCATAGCGAGGCGTTTAAGATCCTCCAACAAGAGAAAGAATCCTTGGCGGACATCGTCTGGCAGGCCAAGGCCAGCATCTTCAGTAAGTTTCCTCCGCCTTGTATTTCTGTAGTCTGGATACTTAGATTTTTTTTGAACTCATACGTTCCTTGTCGGAATTTGCAGCTCCTATGGGATTAACCCGCTCGCCTCCTTCGGACAAGGAGTGTATGATTCTGGCCGGCAACTTCATCAACACCTCCATCGCCCAAGCCAAGGAGATTTCCAAGCCCCTTCAGATTTATATCAAGGCCTCGGACTCCGTGGAGAAGTATTCGGAGATTCTGCGCCGAGCTCCCGAGCATGTCGCAAGCTGGAAAGCTTCATGCGCACGGGCTGGCGCAAGGATGGCGCTGTCTATGGTGAAGGCACACTATGAAGATGTCGACATCGACACGGTGACATCTGGTATCCCCGACATGGATGATGACAGAAAGGAGATCGATCACGAAGCCATCCTGTCATCACTCGGGGGTATGATACCAGGGTTGCCGAGTTGGTAGATGTTGACGTCTTCGTGCCCAGGAACTTTCTCGACAACACCAACCCGGATTCCTCCGAGAGTCACCACAGTGCCGACGCTGAGGGTGATTCTCCGGCTGGTGATGATGCGGCCTCCAAGTCCCCTGCACCCAAAGAATGAAAAACACTTTGTAATTCTTGTTTCACCCTTGACGTGTGCATTGAAAAAACTTGGTGATGTAATCTTAAGGCGGAAAACAGTGGTTGTCGTATCCTGCTACTTAAGAATTAATTCCCAGTATGTACATATTTTTTTAAGCAAGTGCTGGCTTATCCATTACTTTGGTTTTTATGCTTGACTTTTCGTGAGTCGGAAGACTCATTGTCGGAACCATGCGCTTAGGTGATGATGCCCAATGGCACCGTCAATAACCTAAGAACAAAATCGCCGACAATAAGTGCCGAAAGTCACTAGTCCAGAATCCACATAAAAAGAACAAAGAACGTGTAGACCAGAAAACTTAAGCTAACGCCCGTAGGCGGAATTTTCACAAGTGCAATCGCAAGACTTGTGCATAAAAGTTTTATATGATCCAAAAATGAACACTAAAGGAGGTAAAAGACTCAGCAAAATGAGTGAACCAAAGAGCTTTATTTCACTGATCATATAAGAGGTACACAATTAGATAAAAAATGCTAAGTGTAAAAAGGACGTAGCTGTGCTATGTTCCATGGCCGATCAAGCTCCAGGTAGTCATCATCCGGGTCACGTCGCTTAAGCTTATGATCCTCGTTGGGTCTATCCTTGAGTTTACGATTGTCGACAAGGTAGTAAGACCCATTGAGCAGTGCCTTGCTTATGATGAACGGTCCTTCCCATGGCGGGGATAATTTGTGTGACTTCTTCTGCTTAAGTCGGAGCACCAAATCCCCCTCTTTAAACGAGCGATGCCAAACGAGGCAACTATGGTAGCTGCGTAGCTTCTGCTGGTAGATGGCGGATCTTTGGCATGCTAAAACGTGCTCCTCCTCGAGAAGGTCCACATCTAGGCGTCTGGATTCTTTAGCGTCATCTTCGTCGTAGGCGGCAACTCTTGGTGCATCGTGGAGGATGTCAGAAGGTAGGATGGCTTCTGCTACATATACCATGAAGTAAGGGGTGTAGCCGGTGGATCTGTTGGGTGTCGTTCGTAGACTCCACAGTACAGATGGAAATTCTTCCGCCCAGGATCCAGCTGATCTATGTAGCGGTGCCTCAAGACGTGGCTTGATTCCCTGCAGAATTAATCCATTGGCTCGCTCAACCTGGCCATTGGACTGTGGGTGTGCCACAAATGCAAGGTCAAGTCGGATGCCCTTGTCCCAGCAATAGGCCTCCACTTCTCCGAGTGATAAATGTCAACACCCGGATTTTTAATACCAGATTCCTGTTATGCCATACATCGCAATCCCAGGATTACCATTTTTGCGAGACATAACAGAATTGGATACCATAGTACATCATCCATTACAAACTATACATAAGTTCTTACACAAATAGGGATCTCATGATCCAGTTCTTAATACAACATCAAGCAGCGGAATACGTAATAATAACGGTAGCATAGGCGAAGCTCCATCTTTTGGGGTCACAGGCAATGCTGACGATGGGAGATGATCCTAGTTGTCGTAACCTTCCTGGGGTCCATCCTCCAGGTACTCCTCTTCATAGTCTGGCCACATGAATATCCAGGGACAAAGCCATGAGTACTCTTGAAGTACTCGCAAACTAATACTAACAAGTGAGAGGGGTTTTTGATAATAGGACACTAGGCTCTAGGGTTGTTTTGCAAAAGCCAGATTTATCTCTACTAAGTTCAGAAGCAACAAATGCTAGTTGAAGTTTTATAACACCTAAATGGGAACTTGTATTTCATATCACAACCCTATTGTGGTCAAGTCAAAGTCTTAATTCATTTCACAAGTCATTTTGAAAAGTCTGACGGGGGAACAATATGTCCACTCCAACTGTCCATAACCGCGGACATGGCTATTCGAATAGTTTGACACTCTGCAGAGATTGTACACTTTCACCACAACATTCGATACATCCGTCAGGAACAAATCCTGAATTCACCATACTCAGTATGCGGATAATCAATCCTAACCTTTCGATTACACGCCCTAGTATAAGCACCTCTCCTGTGAGTTTGGCCTCCCAACCATGACCAACTGTCATCTTGGGTACTGCACAGGTGGAAAATCTTCACAAGGTAGCCTCAGCTCAGACCTTGGCGGTGAGGGAACTAATACTAAGGTATATAAGTTTCCAGTCAAGCCCTACCCAATATTCGGGGTATTGTGGTTGTACGATAAAATTGGAATGGTATCTCATCCAGACAACCATCAGTTTTATAAAGGGATAAGGCTCATGCCTCAAAATTTTCATCACTAAAATCATCAGGTGTTCAGAAACACATGTCCAAAACATTTCAATAGAATGATCCATCATTCCAAGGTTTTCATAACCATTTTTCCACCAAGTATTCCCATCTAAAGTTGATCAAGTTTTATGCTTAGCACTAGCATCTACAGGTGGGGGTAAGCAATAATGAGGGGTGGTAAACTAGTGGAGTTCTAACTAAGTTCAATCTCATGCCTTAAGATGACATCAAGATTATCTAGCTTAGGCCACATTTTATGCTCTTTATGCAACCTTCAAATATCTTTCTAGTATCTATAATTCACTTAAGTAAACTCTAAGTAATAGCTTTGATAAAGAAATAAAGTATAAAGCTTGTAAGTAAAAACTAGGATTGGTTTATCAAGTGGATATGATCACATATGCTTAAGGCATATAGTGGGCAGAGTAACAAGTAGTGGTTTGTGGCATCAATAGGGTATCTTGCAAGGGTTAGCTTGCATTGGTCCAATTAGTTAATAAAGCTTGCTAAAGTAGAGTGTCTTGCAAGTTTTATCTTTCCTTGTGCAGAGTAGTGGTTGAAGTTCTCCTCGGCTTCTTCTTCGTAGAATCCTCCTTCCTCCTCGTATCCTTGGTCGGTACCAGCGTCTATGAATAAATACGAGGTACACAGTCACCAAACAATACTTAACTACTTGCAATCATCACACACAAGTGTCATATAGATGATCTAACATCATCACTAACATTACAAGATTTAGGCTTGGTTTAATTCCTTTTATTTTTAGAAACGTAATTTCTACTCATTGAAAAACTACTTAAGATTTAATATTCTCCAAACCAAACATGGGATCATGTTGACACATGTCATCACCACATATTTTAGTCCATGGGAACATGATTTAAAGTGGTGTCACAATTTAATAAGGTTTTATCCTTTTATTTTAATTAAATAAAGTGACTAGAAATGCCTATGTAGCATTCTTTTATTACTTGAACAATATTTATGCAAGTAAACCTATATATTTTTATATATTCTGAAAGGTATGGTTAAATGTGATTTTTGAGAGTTGGAACCAACTCAAAAGCTATTATGGTTTAAATTTGCAAAATGTTTGAATGCAGAAAAGCTTCT
Source organism: Avena longiglumis (assembly GCA_030063025.1). Taxonomy (NCBI): domain Eukaryota; kingdom Viridiplantae; phylum Streptophyta; class Magnoliopsida; order Poales; family Poaceae; genus Avena; species Avena longiglumis. The sequence goes on from CP125974.1 coordinate 485,343,146, forward strand.
GCCTTGTTATTTTTACCATGGGTGATCTATTGATCCAAATGACTTGAATCCAACGGGCTTGTATTCAGCATTTCAAGACCTTTCTAACAAAATTAGTTTCATTCAATTTGGTGCACTGAATTGACCTGGGTTGATTTTTGAAACTAGGTATATAAGTGTGTTTGAAATAAAATGGAAAAGGTTTAATTCAAATAACTGGGCTGCGCGGGAAAAGTTAACGGGCCGGCCTGCTAAGCGTAGCGCTTCCGCAGGCTGCTTAAGTGTGTGTCCCCACTCGTCAGTGAGACACGGGTGTGAAGCGGTACGGGGCAACATGGTGCGTTCGATCTGATTCTAATCCAACGGCTTAAAGTCATTGTCGACGTTGAGCAATACCGGCGAGAAAGAAACCTAGCGCGGCCAGTGGGGTTGTTGGGGGCTCACCGGGGTGCAGGCGAGGGTCGGCGAGGTGGGCGAACGACGAATTCGACAACGGCAAACTCAGGGGTGGTCGCGGCAGCTCCTGGGTGGACGAAATCGACGGCGCCCTTCTTCTCCAGAGGCGGCGGGCTCCGGTGAAATTCTGGCGATGCGCTGCTCGCCTTGCTCCGGGACTGAGGTGGGATGGTTCTGGGTTAGAGAGGAGTGGAATGGTGTGAAGAATTCGAGCGGGGAAGGCCTCTATTTATAGTCGCGACGGTGATACCGAACGGCATGGGCAGGCGACGGTGGCGACACGGCTACGGGCGGCTAGAGGCATGGCCGGTGGTGGCGATCGCTTGGTGGTCTCCTGGCGATGCTGTACGGCTTTAATGCGCTCGTAGGAGGGTGCGGTTTGGTCTGGAACACGCGACGCTCTGCGCGGCAGAGGCGGCGTCTTCGACAGCGAGCGGTGGCTGTGCATCACGGGACGGCTAACGGGGATGTCTGGCGGTCTCCTGGGTCGGTGGCGATCGTGTGTGCACGTGGCGAGGGCGGCGCGCGGTCTGTGGGCTTCGGCCGAGGGTGGCGCTCTGGCGCATGCTCGGCATGGTCGCTGGCGGTCTGGGCGTGGTCCGTGCGTGTGGTCCAGTGGCTGGCAGGGTTCGAAAGCTGGGATGTAGTGGTCACGGTGGGCTGCCTCCTGCAAGGTTGGCACGGCTTAATCTTCTCCTAGCTTGCCGTCTCCATCGGGGTGGGGTGTGCTCATTGTTCACCATTGATGGCAATGCCAAGCTTACAGTGGGGCTAGTGCTTGGTTTAACTTGCTAGATGATCTACTGAGATGGTTGTGAGCTAGAGAGGGAACAAGTTAGGCTTCAATCACTGCTCACTATAGTGTTTAGATTTTGTATGATTTGTGTCTGCAACCTGTTTGATGAAATGGCCGCATGAATTCAATTTTTGAATTTTGAAAAGATTTTTGGTGGGTGTGCTAGGTTGGTGCTGGTGAGTCTGCAGATGCTTGGGTTTTGAAAGTTGAGCTTGTTTGAGTGGTTTTTGAAAAAGTGGGATCTTCTCATATGATAAAGATTCAATTTTGAATTGTCATTTAAACTATGCATTTGAAAGTTTCTGGATGATCACAAAGTGGGCCTTGATACTTTGTTATGAGTACATTCAAGGGGTGCAAAGATCCAGAAAAGTTTCTGTTAGGTTCTGAAAGTTTGAGAAGCCAAAGTAGGCATGGGCGTTAAATTGGTCAAAGTGACCATTTCTTTATTTTATTTGTTTTGATTTATTTGTCTTTGAGAAAAGTGTGGGAAATGTTTAGATGATGTTTATTTCACCTAAGAATACATTTACAAGAAATGGAACACATAAACAAGGTGGTTCAAAAGAATTTCAAATTCAATGCATACTCATATGCATGCTTCCATAATTTTATTTAGAAAAGTTTTTGTTAACCCTAATTTTGATGATTAGAGTTTGATGATCCAAGTTTAGTATTTTTGGGATGTTACAATAAATTGCTTCCGTTGTCGGTGATGATGATATGTGGGAGACCAAATCTCACCACTAGATCCCGGAAAAACCTGAGGGCAGTTTCCCCATTAAGCTTTCTAATGGGTTTAGCTTCTATCCATTTGGTGAATTTGTCAACTGCTACAAGCAGATGCGTAAATACACACGGTGCCGTCTGTAACGGCCCCACCATGTCTAGCCCCCAGACTGCAAATGGCCAAGTTATTGGTATTGTTCGCAATTCTTCAGCGGGAACATGTGATTGTCGGGCATAATACTGGCATCCTGTGCATGTCTCAACCAGCTTGTCGGCGTCCGCCTTCGCGGTCAGCCAGTAGAATCCTTGCCGGAAGGCTTTCGCGACCAACGATCGAGGAGCGGCTTGATGCCCGCAATCTCCGAGATGGATTTCGCGTAGGATTTCCTTACCTTCTAGCTGGGAAACACACTTTAGGTATACACCAGTAGTGCTCCTCTTGTAGAGTTTCCCATTGATTATGGTATAACCCTTTGCTCGTCGTACTATTTGCCTTCTTTTGACTTCGTCGTCGGGCAAAGTTCCGTGTTCGAGATACTCCATGAACGGTTTTGTCCACGTCGGAGGGATCTTTGTCACCATGTTGACGAGAGAGTCAGCTCTATCCGGGTTGTCGATGTCGGTGCCCTTCACAAATGGTGTGCGTAGATGCTCTAGGAAAACTCCTGGCGGAATTTGCTTGCGCCCTGATCCAAGTTTAGATAGTAGATCAGCCGCCTCATTTTGCTCCCTAGGCACATACTTGACTTCGTAGCCCAAGAAGCTCTTGGCTATCTCGTCCACTTCGTCGCGATATGCCGCCATCATAGGGTTCCACAGATTCCGGTGCCACCACTGGGCAACCAAGTCGGAATCTCCACAGCAAACTATGCGCTCGATGCCAATATCTTTGGCTACTCGTAGTCCGTGAATGAGTGCTTCATACTCCGCCATGTTGTTTGTAGCCTCGAAGTGGATCTGCAGAACAAAGTGTAGCTTGTCTCCTTTTGGTGACTGTAGCAATACACCAGCCCCCAAGCCGTTGTGCAGCTTTGATTCGTCAAAGTGCATCACCCAGTACTCTGGTTCTGGCAACGGAGTGGCATCTGGCATCTCCGTCCAATCTGCAATAAAATCCTCCAAGGCTTGTGACTTGATAGCGTCGCGTCTCTTATAGGTGATCTCGAAGGCGGCAAGTTCAATGCCCCACTTCGCGACCCTTCCTGTAGCGTCGTTGTTATTGATAATGTCGGACAGTGGAGTCTTGCTCACTACTGTGATTGGGTGCTCCTGAAAATAATGCCTCAGCTTCCGAGAAGCAAGGAATACTCCATAAGCTATCTTTTGGTAGTGCGGGTAACGCTGCTTGGACTCCGTCAAGACCTCGCTCACATAGTAAACTGGTCTTTGAACTCCGTGCTCGTAGCCTGGTTCCTTCCGCTCTACCACGACGACGATGCTAATAACCCGGTTGGTTGCCGCCATGTAAATTAGCAGGGGCTCCCCAGGCTCGGGTGCTGCAAGGATGGGCGCTGAGGAAAGAATCTCCTTGAGCTGCTTCAATGCTGCGTCTGCTTCGTCTGTCCATGTGAATTTGTCCGCCTTCTTCAGGAACTTGTACAGCAGCAGAGCCTTCTCTCCAAGTCGGCTGACGAACCGACTAACTTCTGCAACACAACCTGTTAGTCGTTGGATGTCCTTTAGGCATGTCGGACGGTTTATGTTTAAGATGGCCTTGATTTTCTCCGGGTTGACCTTGATTCCGCGCCGATGAAGCCCAACAGTTTGCCGGCTGGAACCCCGAGGACGCACTTCTTAGGGTTGAGCATCATGTTGTATTTCCGGAGATTATCAAAGGTTTCTTTTAAGTCGGAGATTAAGTCGTTTTACTTTTTAGACATCACCGCGATATCGTCCACATAGGCGTGAACGTTCTGACCAATTTGGTCGTGAAGGCAATGTTGCATTGTCCGCTGGTAGGTAGCACCTGCATTTTTCAGCCCAAAGGGCATTGTGACATAGCAAAAGTGCCGTAAGGGGTAGTGAACAAAGTGGCCAATTGGTCCGACTTCCTCATCTTGATCTGGTGGTATCCTGAGTATGCATCGAGAAAAAACAAAATTTCCGAGCCAGCCGTCGAGTCAATGACTTGGTCAATGCGAGGAAAAGCAAACGGATCTTTGGGACATGCTTTGTTCAAGCCGGTGTAATCAACGCACATTCTTAATTCATTGGTTCCCTTTTTGGGGACAAGTACACGATTGGCCACCCATCGGGTGTGAAGGACTTCTCGGATAAACCCAGCCTTAAGTAACCTAGCTATCTCTTTGTCAATGGCGCGTCTCTTCTCATCTCCGAAGCGTCGTAGAGGTTGTTTCACTGGTTTACATTTTGGATCTATGTTTAAGCTGTGCTCGGCAAGTTCCCTAGGTACACCTTTCATGTCGGCAGGTTGCCAGGAAAAGATGTCCCTATTCTCACGGAGGAACTCGACGAGCGCGCTTTCCTATTTGGAATCTATGTTCGTCCCAATAGCGACGGTCTTGGAGGCATCGCCTACCACAAGTTCCACCGGCTTGGTCTCGATGGCGGCCTTGAACGCAAGAGCGGAGTCGGAGATCTGCTTCTTCGACGCGGGCATCTCTGAGTCATTGACCATGCTCTAGATCTCTTTGAATTCTTCGCTGTAGAGGACAGCTTCTGCAACGGCTACTTCATTGATCTCGCAGCCCTTGCCTTGGTAAAGCTTCCGGATACGGTGATGACACCGTTTGGTCCGGGTATCGTGAGCTTGTTGTAGACGAAGCATGGCTTAGCCATGAACGTGTGGAATATGTCGCGGCCGAATATGACGTGGTACACTCTCTTGAAGGGGACCACCTCAAAGCTCATGCGCTCTTGGCGGTAATTATTAACGTCACCAAAGGCTACCTGAAGTGTGATGCACCCAAGGGACCGAGCATCCCGACCAGGAACTACGCCATGGAAAACGGTGTTGGTCCGCCTTAGGTTTGCCTCCGTCAAGTTCATCTTCTGCAGTGTATCCAGGTACATGATGTTAATGTTTCTTCCACTATCCACCATGCATTTGGTGAACTCCGTGCCGTCAATCAATGGGTTGATGACCATGGCGTACTGGTTCTCCGTGGGCACAAGTTCTTGGTGGTCCGTCCTGTCCCAAGTTATTAGAACCTCCGACCAGCGAAGGTATTGGGGGACTGGGGGTAGAGTTGCCATCAGGATCCTTAGAGAGGTCTTCTGTTGTCGGACGGTGGGGGTGCCAAGGAAAGTGTGGTAGACTGGGGCCTTCTTTGCGAAGGGGTTCTTGCCCTTGTTTTCGCTCTTGGTGGCGTGCTTGGGGTCAACGTCCTCGTCCATGTCACTTGAATCCTTGGACTCCTCCTCCTTCTTCTTCCCCTTGCCCTTGCCTCGCGGTCTGTTCTTCCGACTTTGCTTATAGCCAGACTCCGGGTCTTCCTTGAGGTCGTTGACGAACTTGCAGTGACGATTGGTATGGGTGGCCTTGCCGCTGGCATTGAGGTGTACGAGGCACGGCATATCGCGGTACTCTTCGTAGGTTTGTGGAACGCGCGCGGAGCGGCGCCGAGTTGGATTCACTTCCTCATTGCTTCCCGCGGCCTGCTCCCCTTCCTCGGCCACGTTGTCCGCCTTCTCCTTGTCCTGCAAAAGTCATAGCGACAATGTCGGTAGATTGCTTTTCTTCTGGAGCGGTTTTCCGCTTTGTACTGCTGTTCCTCCGAGCTTGAGTTGGAACGGCCGTTGCCGACAAAGAGCCATGAGCATCATCGTCGGCAGTTGCGAACTCACTAGCTAACTGAATCATATGATTCAAGTCAAGATGATGATTGTCCTGCAAGCGCTTCAGCTTATGTCGGAGCAACGTGCCCCTTTCCAACCCATCGATGAAGGCGGCCATGGCGATCTAGGCGTGCACTCCTGCGCAGGAATTCTTCATATCCAGCTAGCGAGAGAGGTAGGCGCGAGATGTCTCGTCTTTCTCCTGCACGCACCGCTGTAGATCGCCCACAGTGTAGGGACGCTTGTATGTACCCTCAAAGTTCTTGGTGAATGCTTCTTGCATGTCCAGCCAGTTGTAGATAGACTTATCCGGCAAGTCGTCGATCCATTGATGGGCCATTCCTGCCAACATTAATGGGAGGTACTTGACGGCGATGTTGGGGTTGCCTCCGGCAATCTCCACCGCGTTGTCGTTGTCCTGCAACCATGTGGTGGGCTTGGCGGTGCCGTCATAGGGCTTGATGGTCTTGTGAATCCAGAAACCTTTGGGGTAAGTTGCAGACCGTATTGCAGGTCCAAAGCAACGTGGTCCCAGGTATGGTCCTTCTCGGGCCTCGTGGATCTTATCGATCCGTGAACGTGCATTGTACGGCTCCGGGTTCTTCTTCTTGTTGTCAACAGGGGACGCGCTGCGTGAAAGACGCGGGCCTCTTCCGCCATGGTGACTCCTTGGCGGCGACGGAGGCGGATGTGGCGGTGGGTTAGCCTTCTTGCTGTTACCCTCCTGCGACGCCCCACGCCTGTCACGGTTGCTTGTCGGACGCGGAGGATCGTAGTGTGACCTGCTCTTGTTTCCTTGGTGGCGCTCTTCATCATGACGGGTCTGTGTCGCGTTGTCGAGGATGACGATGCCACACTGCTTTGGTGGGGGAATATCCGTACGATGGTGAGCCTTGTAATCTTCGTGACGTCGGGGGGATCGGGGCGGTGGCGATGGGCGACGAGGTCGGGCTTTTTCTCCGTGGTCGGAGGATATGGGGATATCATCCTTCCTATTGCCTGCATCCCTCCGTCTTTGTTCTGATGAACCCATCTGTGATCTGACATCTTGAGGAGATCTATCCCTTGTCGGTTTGTACTGGCTAGATCGGCAGAGCGCTGGGTCAGACTCAAGCCTCTGAGAGGTGGCCTTTTCCTGCTGCTTTACCGCCTTGGCCACTAGGTCATAGACCTGATCTACTACCTTAGGCGATCTATCCTGTTCCAGAAGGTTCTTGGCGACGGCGAGGTTAAGGAGTGGGGTGGGCATCACCTGCTTGCCTTCACTGTCAATATATGGCTTGGCCTGTGCCGGCTTCGAGGGAGCCCATCCTAGGTTGCACCGTACACCAGGATCGTTGATGACGCGAGTCAGAGCTTTGTTAGCCTTCTGCTGTTGTAGCAGAGTCTTGTACTCGGCCTCCATTGCTCTAGCTTTCTCTATGGAATTCTGCGCGTTGACCAGATCTCGATCTAGTTTTGCGCCTTGCTCCGCGATGGCTTGCGCCTCCTCCAGCAGTTGCTGGCGTTTCTCGTCAAGCTGAGTCACGTTCCGGATATGAGCAACGGTTAGTGGCTCGACGAGGAGATTGTCGTACATCACTCTATTAGCTGGAGTAACATGGGCTGCCGCCGACGTAGATGCTGGAGGCGGCAAGTTTGCGGTGTTGTTGTTACTTGGGCCGGTGCCGAGTTCCTGCGGCTGCTGCACTGGGTTAGGCGGAGGAGGCATGACCTTTGCGCGATCATCGTCGGCAACAATAAGTGGCCCCTTCCCCTTTTCCAGTGCGGTAGGCGGAGCTTGCCCGGGTTGGTCTTCATCCATCGCCGTCCCAATGGTGACGAACACCCCTCGGGACATGACGGTATTATTAGCTTGCTCGTCGCGCGAGTACTCCTCCTCCATCTCCTGCATAGCGGAGTCTAGCTCTTCTGGACTGAAGTCTATCTCCTCTGAATCTGCACTAAAATCAGCATAAAGTGCGTCAATGACAGAGTCGGAGGGTGCCAGGACTTCCTCGATGACAGGCGGTGGAGGTGCAACAGCCTCGACGATGACTGGAGGTGGTGTTGCTGCGACGATGGCGGCCGGAGGCGGTGGTGATGGCTAAATCGGAGGGGCTCCGTCAATGAGCGTAAGCGCTGTCTGAGCTGCTGCTTCGGCCTCCGCGTAGTTGTTGACGGTGTTCACCATGCCTTCGACGGTAAGTCGGCCTGACGCCTGTTGCCGCCTTAGAGAATGTCGGAGAAGCCTGCCATGGTCCAGTCCTTCCACAAAGTGATAGATGGCATCATCATTAGGGTAATTAGCCAGGTCGGCCCGTATACGGAGCCATCTGGCGAGGTAGTCATGGGGGTTTTCGCCCTCTCTCTGAATGCAGCGCGCCAGATCGAAGATGGTAACCACGCCGACGAACTTGGATCTCTGCTGTCCAGACGCGCGAACAAAGTCGGCGGATTTGCAGTGATCTTCCACCTTTATATCCTGCACAAGGGCGGTTTGGGTGGGCCTTGAAATTTTCTGATCTTTGTCGGCAAAATCCGAAGAGAGATCCGACATCAACCCTTCCGCGAACGTATCCTACCCGTAGGAGGTCCGTGCAGGCCTTGATGCTTTCTGATCTTTGCCGGCAAACTCCGAAGAGAGATCCGACCCTTCCACGAATGTGTCCTGCCCGTAGGCGGTCCGTGCGGGTCTTGATGCTTTCCGATCTTTGTCGGAAAACTCCGAAGAGAGAACCGACATCGACCCTTCCGCGAACGTGTCCTGCCCGTAGGCGGTCCGTGCGGGTCTTGATGCTCCTCCGACTCCCAGGGAACTAGTGCCCGAGTTGGTTTCGCCGAGGAAGAGGTGGATGTCTCCGATAGGAACGATCGAACACCGTGTAGGGTTCGTCTTCGCCGGGATCTAGAACTTGTCGGGAGGGACGATTGGAACGTTGCCGGAGAAGAGAACGCGACAGATGGATACGGTTTCGCCGATTCCCACGAATATCTTGGTCCTCGCCCGCTGAAGAGCCTGAAGCGCCTCTTGCCCCACGGTTGGCGCCAACTGTCGTGGTATTGCCGACGAGTACGCCATGGAGGGGTCCTCACAGTGCGTGTTTAGAGACGTGGGGTGAGGTGGACGGTTGACGGGTACGAGGTAACACAGCTTACCCAGGTTTAGATCCCACAAGAGTGGCGGAATCCTACTCCTGCTACAAATCACTATAAGGGCAATACGCCGAGTTACAAAGATAGGTTCGTTGTGCGAGGTGTGTGTAAAACAATGCCCTAAAGGCTCCCATAGGCCCGACTTATATAGTCACCAGGTCCTAGGGTTACAGGGAAAAGTCCTAGCCAGACAGGTTACAGAGTCCTACACCGTCTATCACTAGTCTTGTGTATCTTGTACTCCAAGGCTCCGGGTACGCTGGTGACTCCACCGTAGCCTTCCTTTATCCGGCATGGGCCTCCCTTCTGGATCCACCCAACTGGGCCGCCCAGCTGGCCACAGGCCATGCTACCGACTATGGGTCACCCGGGTTAGTAGGATAAGAGACATGCTATAAGGATACCCATATAGCATATCCCCAACAGTGGTCTTTCCGAAGATCATCTTCTCTTTCCCATGTTGCTTCTTCCTTGGAATGATGGTTCCATTGAACTTTGCAGAATTTGATAGTCTTTGTCTGAGTAACTCTTTCCACAGTCTCAAGAATCTTGATGGGTTTCTCCTCATAAGTGAGATCACTTTCCAAGTGGACCTCTTCCAAAGGTATAGTATCCTTCAAAGAAGTCTCTTCCATCTCCGGATGACATTTCTTTAGCTGGCTTACGTGATATACATTGTGAACGGCAGACAATGATTCAGGCAATTCAATCTCATATGCTACTTCTCCTTTACGTCTCAGAATCTTGAATGGTCAAACATATCTTGGTGCCAATTTTCCTTTGACTCCAAACCTCTTCACTCCAAGAAGTGGTGATACTCTAAGATAAGCTCTATCACCCACCTCATAGGTGACTTCTCTACACTTTGGATCTGCGTAGCTCTTTTGTCGGGATTGTGCTATCTTCAATCTGTCCTTTACCAACTTGACTTTCTCTTCAGCTTCCTTGATTAGTTCTGGCCCGAACAAGTTTCTTTCTCCAACACCATTCCATAGTAATGGTGTAGTACACTTTCTTCCATAGAGAAATTCAAACGGTGCCATCTCAATACTGGCTTGATAGCTGTTGTTGTAAGAGAACTCTGTGTAAGGCATACTTACATCCGAACTAGCACCATAATCTAGGGCACATGCCCTCAACATATCTTCTAGAATCTGGTTGGTCCTTTCTGTCTGTCCATCAGTCTGGGGATGAAAAGCAGTGCTGAATTCCAATCTCGTTCCCAATGACTCATGCAGTTGCCTCCAAAATGGGAAGTGAATTGAGTTCTCCTATCAGACACAATACTCTTGGGTACTCCATGCAGACACACAATCCTATTCATATAGATCTTGGCTAACTTAGCACTTGTATAGGTTGTCTTCACGGGTATGAAATGAGCCACTTTAGTCAAGCGATCTACCACAACCCAAATGGAATCATATCCCGATCTAGTCCTTGGAAATCCAGTGATGAAGTCCATGCCAATCTTTTCTCACTTCCTATCAGGAATAGGTAGTGGTTGTAACAATCCTGCTGGTTTCTGATGTTCCGCTTTCACTCTACTACATACATCACATAAAGCAATATGTTCGGCGATGTCCTTGAGATTATTCCACCAAAATCTTTCCTTCACATCCATGTACATTTTGGTGTTACCCGGATGAATGGAATATGGTGAGTTGTGTGCTTCCTGTAAAATCAGTTTCCGAAGCTCCGGATCTTGCGGAATGCAGATATGTTTTCCATACCATAAAGTACCATGTCCGTCTTCATGGAATCCTTTGGATTTTCCCTTGCCAATCTTTTCCTTAATATCTTCAATTTCCGTGTCCATCTATTGGGCTTCCTTGATTTTGTCCACCAAGGTGGGTTGAACATCCAATGACATGAGATGTCCTTCAGGCACTATCTCCAATCTGAGATATTTGAATTGGGCACACAGATCATCTGGCAACTCTCCTTTAGTAAGGCCATTCACATAAACCTTATAGCTTAATGCATCCGCTACAACATTTGCTTTACCGGGGAGGTATTGCAAACTCAAGTCATAGTCCTTGATGAGTTCTAGCCATCTTATTTGTCTCATGTTGATTTCTTTCTGAGTGAAGATATACTTCAAACTTTTGTGATCTGTGAACACTTCACATCACTTTCCTAAAAGATAATATCTCCATGTTTTGAGTGCATGGACAACAGAGGCTAACTCCAAATAATGAGTAGGATAATTCACTTCATGAGTTTTGAGTTGTCTCGAGGCATAAGCCACAACTTTCCCTTCTTGCATCAGAACTGCACCTAATCCTTGGTGAGATGCATCACAATACACTTGAAAATCTTTCTCCAAGTCTGGCAGACATAAGACTGGTGCTGACACTAGTCTCTTTTTCAACTCTTGGAAACTGAGTTCACATCCTTCAGTCCAATCAAATTTCTTGTATTTCTTAAGTAACTCCGTCATTGGCTTAGCTACCTTTGAAAAATTCTCAATGAATCTTCTATAGTATCCTGCCAAGCCAAGGAAACTACGAACTTCTTTCACTGACTTAGGAGATTCCCACTCAGTTACAGCTGACACTTTTATGGATCAATCTACACCATCTCCTGACACAATGTGTCCAAGAAATCTGACTTCATTCAACCAGAATTCACACTTGCTAAATTTGGCATACAACTTATGCTCTCTAAGCTTCTCAAGTATCAATCGCAAATGTTCTTCATGCTCTTCATTGCTCTTGGAATAGATCAAAATGTCATCTATGAAAACGACAATGAACTTTTTCAAGAAATTCCATGAACACCTTGTTCATCATATTCATGAAGTAGGCTGGTGCATTTGTCAAACCAAATGGCATCACGATGTACTCATATAATCCATACCTAGTGGTGAAATTAGTCCTAGGTATGTCTTGTTCCCTTATCTTTAGATGAAAGTATCCTGATCGAAGATCAATCTTTGAGAACACACGGGCTCCTTCTAACTGATCAAACAAGTCATTGATTCTGGGTAAAGGATACTTGTTCTTGATAGTCACCTCATTGAGTGAACGGTAATCTATGCATAACCTTTGACTTCTATCTTTCTTTTCAACAAACAAAACTGGTGCTCCCCAAGATGAAAAACTTGGTTGAATAAATCCTTTCTGCAACTGTTCTCCAAGTTGTTTCTTGAGTTCTTTCAACTCATCAACTGATATCTTGTAAGGTCTCTTTGCTATAGGTCCAGATCCTGGCAGCAAGTCAATCAGAAATTCCACATCTCTATCTGGTGGCATTCCCGTCAATTCCTCCAGAAACACATCCGGATATTCTCTCACAATTAGCACACTGTCTATGCTAACCCCCTTAATAGAATTTATATTACTCCCTTTTGATTCAAAGTTAGACTTGAATCTAATCCTTTTATTATCCGGGGTTGTGAGTGTACCGGTATGATTGGCACAATCTAGTACTCCCTTGTACTTAGTCATCCAATCCATTCCCAAAATGACATCTAATCCTTGGGAATCTAGGATTATTAAATTGACGGGAAACTTATACCTCCCAAATTCTATCACTAGATCGTGACATCCCGAGTTCACAATCATTTCTCCACCAGGAGAACTTACTTTTATAGGACACCCAATAGTTTCAACTGGAAGTCCATTTCTATCAACAAATGCTCTTGATATGAATGAATGCGATGCGCCAGTATAAAAAAGAACAAGTGCTGGAACAGAATTGAGTTTGAACTTACCAGCCACCTTCAACTTTCTTTTCGGGGCACTCATTAGCATAGTGTCCCATCTTGTTACACTTGAAACACTCAACCTGACTGATATCTCTCTTTGTAGGCTGACTTCCACTTCCACTTCCACCTCCACTGTGGTGGATCTTGTGTCCACTCTTGTGGTTCTTATATTTGTCATTATCATGGCTGCGGTGATGCTTGTTGTCATGATAGCGGTTGTGGTTGTGGTGGTTGTTGTACTTTCCATGTTTGTGGGATCCTGAACTCCCACTATCATCATGATGGGAACGCCTGTGAGACGATCCCAAGCTGTGCTTATCAAAGCTATGCTTTCTCTTCCTGCTCTCAACCTGTTTCATCTTGTTCTCCAAGATGGTAGCCTTGTCACAAAGTGATTGGTAGGTTGGGACATAGGCGACAGACAGTTGCAGGTTCAACTCATCATTCAGTCCTTCGAGGAATTTCTCCTTCCTCTTGGCATCTGTATCAACTTCATCCGATGCATAACGCGCCAGATTGTTGAATTCCTCAATGTATTTGGCCACACTGCGGTGACGCTGATTCAGATTGTGAAACTCTTTTTCTTCAAATTCATCACTCCGGATGAGATGTGAGTTGTACGGAATCCATCTTCAAAGATACCCAAAGTCACATCCTTAATGGGAGTGGTGATCTGGAAGTTGTCCCACCAAGTGGCTGCTAGCCCTTCAAGCAGATGTGTTGCGAACCTGACTTTTTCTTCATCAGTGCAGCCAACAATCACTAAGTATTTGTTCACTGAACGTAACCAGTCGTTGGCTACCATTGGATCAGTGGTTCCCGAGAACTTTGTAGGCCTCAGTCTTAGAAATCTGGTGAGCATGTCAAATCCTGGAGGATTATTCTGGTTGTTGTTGTTATTTTTGTTGTTGTTATTCTGGTTCTGCATGAACGTTGTCATCATCTGCATGAGTTGAGCTTGTGCTGTCATCAACAGCTGCATATCGGGAGTGACATTGTTATTGTTGTTTTGGTTGGGGTTGGCACGTCGAGGAGGCATCTGTGGTTTTAATAAGGATACAAATGAGATACCCATAGATGCTTAACATGCACAATACATCACATAGATCAATCACAATAACCAAGCATCAAAATAACATAAAGTTTGAACATCATAAACAACAAGTTTTGGAAAAAGCAAACACACCATATCAAGCCACCCACATGTTGGATGGTCATTGCGACTCAATAATCAAAGTACGATAGATGAAAGATAATTGAGTAGTCTACACTACTCCTCCACATCAATCTCCACATCAACGAGGGTAAGACCTGCATTCTCCATGGCGGTCTTGTACTCATCAACGCTAGTAGTCAAGGCCTCAATCTTGGCCCTAAGAGACCTCTTCTGTGAGCGAAGCCTCTCGATCACTCCCTGCTGGTGATCAAGCTCGAAGTCCTTGGCCTCTAACTCTTCCTTCATCTCCCGGATCTTCTTGTTCCTGTCTTGGACCCTTTTCTCCTATCTCTTGAACTTCTTGTCCTGGCTTTCAAACTTGGCCTCCATTTCCTTTACAATCTCGTCTTGCTCCGCGAAGAGCTTGTCCTTCTCTCAAAGATGAACCGGAGCTCGTCATTGCTAAGCATGACGTTGGTCCTATCAGTATCAAGGTGTCTAATATGACCCTCTAGGTCCTGAAGGTACAGACGAATCGGCTCAATCGTATCTCTAGCAGCATCCTCGTACTCTATAGCCTCACCCTCCTTGTTGCGTCTCCCGAAGGGGTGAAAGTAAATACCTCTGAGCTCGGTGGAGTTCCTCCCTACCAGGCACCCAAGTAACTTCTGCATGACTACATCTAAGCCCTTCTCCTTGTCCTCATGCATCATCTTGAAAGTGATGGCCTCTGTGGGTGGCTCTGTCTGGCGTCCCGGCTGCGTGACTCTAAAGCCCCATAGGTCCTTCGTCTCAAACTTGGTGAGCTGAAGTGTCATGATGCTAGGAAGTGGAAGGTTGAGCACACTAGTGAGCTCAACGAGATGAGTACCAAAATGAGTTCCCTTGAACTCCTCAGCCATGTTGATAACAACATTAGGCATCTATTTTTATAAGATAGAGAAAAGTTAGAATCAACATAAGTAGAGAAAAATCACAAGACAAAATATCACAACCACATATTTTTTCAAGAAACACACAAGTCATGGCATACACAAATCCATTACAAACAACAAAGATTCAACATAACTTAGACAAATTTTTGGAAGTAAAAAACGATAAGTGTGGTGGTGAAGTACGTTACAAATCTCACTCACTAGACAAAATAGCTACCAGGGCATCCTTAGTGGCCATCTGTCTATCTTGTTCACAAGACTCCCATATTAGTTCTATGATGTCTCCCCTTAGTTGTTGGTTGGTAGTCTCTAAATCTTGGGTATGCTTCTTTTCTTCTCTAAGGTCATTTTGGGTGTTGAGCATTTTGCACTTGAGTCTATCACCAAGCTCTTTGATGGCATTCCAAGCTGCATTTCTTGCAGAGTCAAAGAATGTTGTGTCCATTTCAGAGTTGGTGACCATGCAGAATCCCGACTCCTTGTGGTTGTCTTCCTTGTTTTTGTACAAGTGAACTTGCACCCACCAATACTCTTCTCCTTCATCCATCACAGGGAATCCCGTGTACACAGCTGCACCATGTATCCCCATGGTAACCATAAGGTTCTTGAGTGCCTTGGGAAATCCAGTCTCACATTCCAAAGTCATGGTCATGAGTGGTCCCTTCCTCACGGCTTCGTTGATGGAGTTCATCTACAAATAGAGATGAGAAAGAAGATTAGAAAAGTTTACGAGAAGAAAAGGACAAGTGTGGAATTTTTTCAAAGTGTTGAATTTTTCCCTAGTGGTTTCTTAGTCTAATCCAATCCTAGGGTCATAATCCTACAGACAACACAGTGCTCTGATACCATCTGTAAGACCCCACCTTTATAAAGGTAAAGGTCCCTGTGATTGCAATGCTAGTCCCTGGATCAATTACTAGCATCCACAGTTTAAGATGAAGTACACAGAAACAAAGGTCATTATTACATCGTAATTCCAGAGATAACATATTCTTTTACAACTCCATAGCCATAGGCTAGTACAAGAGTTTAACTTAACATTATAAATAAAAGTCTTCATCTTCATGTGCCAAAGGCAAGCATGTTGAGTGTAGACTCATAACCCTAATCCTCATCAGAGTAACCTACAACATCACAAGTTACATCCATAGTGGGTCAATACATTGGAATAGTATTGGCAAGTGATACCTTAGTAGAATAATAGTATCTAACTTATACACGAATTTGGCTATGTGTAACTTAGGCTTGCTTTGCTCAAAATAGGTTGTACCTATCAGTTGAAAATACTAAGTTTTTTTTTGGCAAAAACTCCCAAGGAACCACCAATAGACATTTGTGAACCTTTACCCTTGTTCAGCCACAAGTTTTAACTTAGAAATTGGGATGAGGAGATTCTTGATAGATTCCATGTCTTGATGCTCAAATTTTCCATTGCCGGGGACACGGCTAAGTACTTAGATTCTTCCTTCTGCAGAGGTGGTGCACTTTCCCCATAATACTTGAATTTCATCAAGACAGGACCTTTCAGAAGCCTTCCCTTCGACCAAAATGGCGAACCTAGTTGTATGCAAGAGAGGTCAAGGGGCGCTCGATAATTACCGTGATTGCTTGACGGAGTTGACCGGCGGTTCTTTCGCTTGCAGAGGTAGACGGGGACGGCGACCTGGGTCATGTTAAGGCAAACCAAAGGCGTCAAAGGATGCACAGGGACACGAGGGACATGCTCGTTTGAAGCAGAAGGAAAGGGGCGGTCGGAGGTCACCGTAATCGCTTGCCGGAGTTCGTCGGGCAGCAATGGTGCGGTGCGAAATACTGGCAGCCTGGTGGCGGAGAGAGTGAGCTGAGTGAGGGGAAATGACCATGGGTTCCAGGGGTTTTGAGTAGGCGGCAACGTGGCAGGAAACGCATGCGGATTCAAGGCCAATTACACCGCGCCATTATCGGCAGCAACGGCAGCGGCGACGCTGTCTGTGGGCGAGATTTGGGGAAGAAGGCTGAGGTGGCAGTGGGGTCGCGCTGTCAGTGAGTGTGGGTACAACTGGGTAGAGCTGCGCGCGTGAGAGAGAGAGCAGAGGAAAAATGGCTCGGGTGGGCTTAGTGGGCTGGATCCAGTGCTGGGCCAGATTGGCAACGCTGGCCTTTTCTGTTTTCCTTTCTCCTTTTCTATTTCTATTTTGATTTTCAGAAATCATTTTCAAATGTTATTAAAATGAGTTTGAATTCAAATTTTCTCTGGATTTTTCTAAAGTGAACCATGCACATATTTGAGTATAAAACATTGCTGTTCACTCAAAAATACATTGGCCCATTGAAATTAAAATAAAACCATGCCTTAATTATTTATTTATATTAGGCATTGAAATTGGTTTTAATTTAGAATCTTGTCTTGAAAATTGAGCAAGCTTTGAAATCAACATTCAAACCTTTCTGGTTGAAACAAAGTATTCTCATAAGTTGAGAGTGAAAAATAAAGCCATTGCCTTTCCTACATAAAATAATAGGCAACAAATTGCTTCTGTTTTGAAATCTTATTTGAAAATGATCCAAATGCTTATGAATGCATGAATGATATCCAAAATTTTATAAATCATGATTTTTGGGATGTTACATCTATATTTAATATTATCTGGCAAAGTACTTAATTCTGGGGGTGGTAATTCCTCATACCCTCTCTTTTTTGGATCTTCAAAAGCCTCATCAATTGGAGGCCCTAAAATGGGAAGCAGATCAAATTCACTTTCTAATTATTCTAGGGACCTGTCCTCCATAATTATTTCTTCATAATTTGAGTCTTCATTTGCTTCTTCTTGATTACTAAAGAAATGATATGCCATCTCCTCAATAGTCTTTCCTTTCTCTTCTTCTTGTATTTGTGGAGGTATGTCTTTAAATTTGGAAAAGTGGAATTATTTTTCCGCTTCCCCAAGCTTAAGAGACACAATATCCTTTTTGAAGTCAACTTTGCCACCTACATCGCTCAAAAATTTTCTTCCAAATATAATTGGGCAAAGAGTGTCATCTGGCATATCAACAACTACAAAATCGATATGGAAATTTTCATTGCCAATTGTAAAAGCTGCATCTTCAACTACTCCCATTGGAATTCTAAGAGTTTTATTGGCTAACATGATTGTCATATCAATATTCTATATTATATCTAGTTCTATCTCTTCTTTTATTTCTAAGTAAAAATCATAAAATATAACATTAACTTTGGTGCCAAGATCCCATAAACCATAATGTGAGGTTTCTTTAAATATACAGGGAAGAATAGTCTTTCCCACATATTTTATCTTAGTTTTACCTTCAACCAATACAGAAGTCTCTTTATCAAGCTCAACTATGTTGTAATGTGCATACATAGCCATAATCGCTTCCTTGGTTACCTCTTAATATTTAGTTTCATCCAAATGTTCTTCAACTTTTGGCACACTTCCCTCTTCTTTATTTTGCTGCACCACTTTAACATGTTCATATTCCAAAGTATGTTTCTGCACAGTATTAGGGAATGGTATGTCATACATTGGTTCTACGGAGGCCAGTGTTGCTTTGACTTCTATTTTCTTCTCAGGTTTGGGTGGTAGATCATACTTGACTGATGTCCACGCACTTCTATTGTTGTAGACAGTTGTTGGGCCTCCAAGTGCAGAGGTTTGTAGAACAGCAACAAGTTTACCTTACGTTGATTACCCAAGGTTTATCGAACTCAGGTAGGAAGTGTTCAAAGGTATTCCCTCTCAAGCAATCCTGTAATCAAGCTACAAGAAGTCTCTTGTGTCTCCAACACACCCAATACACTTGTCAGGTATATAGGTGCACTAGTTCGGCGAAGAGATAGTGAAATACAACTGGTAACGGTGCCAGAAAATAGCTTCTGACTTTTTGTTGACGTGGGGTAACGTGTCTGAGTGAGGTAAAGACTAAAGCAAGCAAACATGCAACAGATCTAGAAGTGAACAGTGTTTCAATGTTTAGAAACAAGGCCTAGGGATCATACTTTCACTAGTGAACACTCTCTCATATAAATATATTCTCTTCATGATACTACTCTTAACTACTCTCCGGTTGGACACTCTAATCCACGGTAGGGCCTTCCCCAATCTAGATAACCCCACACTGTCACCTTGAGCGCTAGATGGTTCCAACAAACACCACAATTTCATAAATACATCCAACTCCAAATATAAATCATAACAAATATTCAATCTAGACAAAGTACCACACACGGTATGCACGCTGTCACTTTCACACACGTGGGAAAAAACATAGATCTATTAAAGCACAAAGAGTATTTATGTAGACTCAAACCTAAGTATCACCATGGCATGCACGCTGTCACTTTCACACACATGGGGAGAGCAGAGATCTATTGAAGCACTTGAGTAGAAAGGTAGATCTACTTGATTACAAAGCTCATGACCACAACAAGATCATGCATAGAGAGAGAGATGAACACATAGCTACCGGTAGAGCCCTTAGCCTCTAGGAACCACTACTCCCTCCTCATCATGGCAATCAGCAACGGTGATGAAGATAGCGATGGAGATCGATGGAGATGGCTCCGGGGGCACTTCCTCGTCCCGGCAGGGTGCCGGAACAGACACTTTCTGTCCCCGAATCTCCCCTTTGGTGGCGGCGGTGCAACAGAACTTTTTCTGGAAGTATGATGGATTATCTAGGGTTTTCTCCCTGGGGGCTTCTTATAAGCGAAGAGGGAGGCCGAGGCGGTGGCCAGGGGCCCTAAACCCCTCCCAGGCACGGGGTAGGGCCCACCCGTGCCTAGGATGGGTCTGCCCCCCTGGCCGGCCTCTCCGGCTCCCCTCTGGACTTCTTGTTCCCCACGGGAAGTAATTGAGTTTGACGTTTGTCCCGTCCAATTCTGATAATATTTCTTTACTAACTTTTCTGAAACCAATAACGGCAGAAAACAGGCATCTGGCACTATTGCAACTTGTTAGTAGGTTAGTACCAGAAAACATGTAAAAAGCACCTCAAAGTGTGGACAAGTAAAGCAAAGAAGATACTAAACAAGCATGGAGCATCAAAAATTATAGATATGTTTCCGACGTATCAACATCCCCAAGCTTAACTCCTGCTCGTCCTCGAGTAGGTAAGTGATAAAAGAATAATTTTTGAGGTGACATGCACCCTCACAATAAAGATCCAACCATTTGCAAGCATTAAAAGCTGGGATCAAAGAACTCTAAACATGTGCATGAAAGATGGAGTTCTAACAATAGGACATAGTAACTATGCATGTAACATGACATGCTACAAACAAAGATCATGAATAACATGCATTGAAAAACGTTTGTTTGTTTCACATACAGAAAACATGGCATAGTGGCAATCAGCTTGTCCCTCATGGAGTAGCAATATAGATGCATAGGACACCTTCAAAGTTCACAAGGGTGAATAGAAACAAGTAGCACAAGAACAAGTAATATCACAATATGCATCAATTAATAAGCTTTGGAACACTGCACACAGAATGACAACTATGCTCTCTTAATGGTGCCAAAAGGTAGAAGGTGGAGACTCGATAATGGTGGAAGAAAGACCTTTTATTTTTAAAGGAAGCAGTGATTACAAGTTTCAAAAAGAGCTTCCAAAAATTATGGTACTTATTAGCTTTCAGCCCTCATTGCCCCTATCATAAGCATCTTGAAGTGATTAAGGTTAAAGTGGTAAACATGGAGTATATACTTGACGAAGTATAAGTTGGCAATCTCAAGTCCCTTGAATACGAGGGCCACACCTCATTCTACTCAACTTTAGTCACCTGTAAGTTCTTGTCATTGTAAGTATTTGCATATCATTGAGAACCGCCAACGGGATACCCCTTGCACATGGTACAGGAGCTTTCCCATAACCAAAATGACAAGGCAAGCAGACAATGAGCATCTCAACAATTTTCTTATTTACCATGGGAATATGGTGCTTTTTTCTCTCTTTACTCTTTTCTCAATGTGTCTCTTTTTTATAAGAAGAATGCTTCATAGATGTCACTATGGTGATGTTGCAAGTTTCCACCATGATTAGGCATGGCGTTTAGAAACAAGGCTTAGAGATCATACTTTCACTAGTGAACACTCACTCATATAAATATATTCTCTTCATGATACTACTCTTAACTACTCTCCGGTTGGACACTCTAATCCATGGTAGGGCCTTTCCCAATCTAGATAACCCCACACTGTCACCTTGAGCGCTAGATGGTTCCAACAAACAGCACAATTTCATAAAGACATCCAACTCCAAATATAACTCATAACAAATATTCAATCTAGCAAATTAAAAGTGCCACACACGATATGCACGCTATCACTTTCACACACGTGGGGAAAAGCATAGATCTATTAAAGCACAAAGAGTATTTATTGTTGGAATTATGCCCTAGAGGCAATAATAAAGATGTTATTATTGTAATTCTTGTTCATGATAAAGTTTATATTCCATGCTAGAATTGTATTAAGCGGAAACTTTAATACTTGTGTGGTTTGTGAACAACACCGTGTCCCTAGTACGCCTCTATGGACTAGCTCATTGATCAATGATGGTTAAGGTTTCCTAACCATAGACATGATTTGTCAATTGATAATGAGATCATATCATTGGGAGAATGATATGGTGGACAGACCCAAACTAAGCGAAGCAATTAGATCGTTTCATCGTGTTCATCTTTGCGAAGCTTTTCCTATGTCAAATATTGTATTCCTTAGGCCATGAGATAATGCAACTCCCTGGTACCGGAAGAAAGCTTTGAGGTCATCAAACGTCATCCTATGAGAGGGTGATCATAAAGGTGTCTCTCAGGTGATCGGAAAGTATCTGTTGGGTTGTATGTATCGAGATGGAATTTGTCCCTCCCAAGTCGGAGAGATATACTTCGGCCCACTCGGTAATCAATATCAACACCGCTTGCAAGCATGTGGTTAAGGAGTTAATCACAAAGTGATATCGGATTACGGAACGAGTAAAGTACTTGCTGTGAACGAGATTGAACTAGGTATGACGGTACCGACGATCGAATCTCGGGCAAGTAAAATATCGCGAGACGAAGGGAATATATATATGGGATTGATTGAATCCTGGCATCGTGGTTCATCCGATATGATCATCGATGAATGTGTGGGAGTCAATATGGGTGCCTGCACTCCTGTTGATTATTGATAGAAGATCATGTCTGCATATTCTCGAACCCGCAGGGTCACACACTTAACGTATCTCGACGCTAGGATAGATTGGATAATTGGTTTATGAATTTTTGTTCGGAGTCTCGGATGGGATCCGGGATATCACAAGAGGTTCCGGAATGGTCCGGAGAATAAGATTCATATAAGGCAGTGCAGTTTTTGGAGTTCGGAATTGTTCCGGGTTAATCGGTATTGTACCGGAAGCTTCTAGAACCTTCCGGAAGGGGACCAACGTGGCCCCACCTTCCGGGAGGGGGCATGGGCCTATGAGGGAGTGTCCTGGCCGCATTGGGCCAGGGGCACAAGGCCCCATAGGGCCCAGCCGATTCTAGAGAGATTTGACTCGTTTAAATCTCGGGATAGAATTTCTAGATAAGGGAGAGTTTAAATCGTTTAAACTAGAGATAGGATTTCTAGATAAGGGAGAGTTTAAATTGTTTAAACTAGAGATAGGCTTGGAGGAGGGCAGGGCTTGCCGCCTCTATATATAGAGGGTGGTGCGCCCTCCCCACACACCTTCCTCCAAGCCCTAGCAGCCTTGCTACCTTCCTCTCTCCTCCCGACTGTTTGTAGGCGAAGCCTGCAGAAATTCTCCACCATATACACCACGCCGTGTTGTAGATCCAATCTATCTCTCCACCATACTTGCTGGTCCGAGGAAGGAGGAGACGCCGAGGTGCTGCACGCGGTGCATCTCACGGAGGCACCGCCACTTGTGGTGCTAGATCGGATCGGATCGCGAGGAGGAGAAGCGAGCACGACTACATCACCCACGTTCCAAATGACGTTTGCTGTCTTGAATCTTCAAGGGTATGAAGATCTAATCCAATCTCTCGTTGATTGCATCTCCTGGATTAGATCTTGGCTTCCCTCTATTCGCATCCGTAGAAAATTTTGATTTACTATGCCGCGAAACCCTTCAGTGGTATCAGAGCTAGATCTATGCGTAGATGTGTTTCACGAGTAGAACGCAACATGGTTGTTGCGGGCGTTGATGTTTTCTGTTGCAAGCCTCTTGTTTGTGTTCTTCTTATGACGCGGATAGTGAGATTGAAGCGGTCCAGGCCAACCTTACGCGACGTCGTTTCATGAGACCGGCTCGCACTTGACGTGTGGCTTGTACCACACATGCGGCTGGTGGATGTCGTTCTCTCACTATAGTTGTCATGGGATTAACACCGGAGTTTGGCAACCATAATATCACCGTTGTGGCTTTCCGTAGGTAAGAATCGTTCTTATAATCTACTCCCATAAGCCACGTAAAACATGCAACAACAAAGTAGAGGCGTCTAACTTGTTCTTGCAGGGAGTGTTTTCTGTGATATGGTATGGCCCAAGATGTGATGTGTATATTGTATGCGATGATCATGTTTTGTAATGTTTCACGACTTGCATGTCGATGAGTACACAACCGGCAGGAGCCATATGGTTGTCTTTATAATTGTGTATGACCTACGAGTCAACTTCTTATACGCCATGTAATAGCTTTACTTTATCGCTAAGTAGTTAGCAATAGTTGTAGTTGCTATTCGTGGTGGAGGCAATCATGGTGGAGTGATGGAGATCATGCCGGAACGCACAAGATGGAGATCATTGCGCGAGGATTGGCTATACCATGTCACATAAAGTTATATGCATGTGATGTTTATCCCTTTATGTATCTTATTATGCTTAGATCGCGACGGTAGCATTATAAGATGATTCCTCACTTAAAGATTAAGATAAAAATTGTGTTCTCCCCAAGTATGCACCGTTGCGAAAGTTCGTCGTGTCCAAGAATCACGTGATGATCGGGTGCTATAGACTCTACGCTCACATACAACGGGTGCAAGCCGGTTTTGCACACGCAGAAATAATTGGGTCTAGCTTGATGAGCCTAGCATGTACAGACATGGCCTCGGAACACAAGAACCGAAAGGTTAAGCATGAGTCATATGAATGATATGATCGACACTTTGTTGTCCACCATTGAAACCACATCTCTTCTCGTGATGATCGGATTAGGTGTGGTGAATTTGGATCGTGTTCACTAAACAACTTGAGGGATGTTGAATTTAGTGGGAGTTCATCTAGTAATTTGATTAAGTTGAACTATTTATCATGAACATAGTCTAAATTGTACTTGCAAATACTGTAGATCACATGGCCAAGTCCAACTTCAACTTCAACGTTTTTTGCTGAGAAAGAAAAGCTTAGAAACAATGGGTCTAACTTCACCAATTGGTTCCGCAATCTAATAATCATTCCGTCTGGCGGACAAAAGGACTATGTCCTTGGGAAAGAGTTAGGTGACCCTCACTGAATCAAGCTGCTACCGATGAGAAAGTTGTCTATCGCAAGAAAGATGATCATGGTGTGATTAAGAGCACCATGTTGTTTGCTATGGAACCGGAGCTTCAAAATCGTTTTGAAGAGTATCCCGGGCCCTTCGAGATTCTCGAGGAGCCGAAACCATGTTTCAGACTCAGGCCCGTTCTGAGAGATATGAGATCTCTGAGAAGTTCTTTAACTGCAAGATGGAGGAAGGGAGTTCCGTTAGTGAGCACGCCATAAAGATGTCGGGCTACACTCAACGCCTTGAGCAAATGGAATGCACGATTCCAGAGGAGCTCAAGATTGACAGGGTTCTGCAATCACTCCCTCCCAGCTACAAAAGTTTTGTAGTGACTCATAATCAGATTGGTTCCACTGATACGATCACCGAGCTCTTCGCAGTCAAGGCTGCGAAGTGGACATCAAGAAGGATAATCATGTGTTGATGGTCAACAAGCCCTCCTTTAAGAAAGGTAAGGAGCAAAGAAGCCCTTCAAGAAGGCGGCGGCAAGCAATGCCCTCGCTGAGAAGAAGCTCAGTCTGGTCCTAAGCCTTAATCGAGTGCTTGCAAGGACAGGGTCATGGAAGCGAATCGTCAAGTACTTAGCGGACAAGAAGGCTGGCACCATCAAAGGTATATTTGATATACATGTTATTGATGTTTTCCTTACTAGCCCTCGTTGTAGTGCACGGGTATTTGATACCGTTCAATTGCTAATATTTGTAACTCGAAACAGAGCTACGGAATAGAGCGGCGCTTGCGAGGGATGAGGTGACGGCGCGCTGCTGGCAACGGATCAAGAGTTGATGTGATGGCGTCGGCACGCTCTCCTTAGTTTTACCTTCGGATTAGTTTTAAACCTTAATAAATGTTATTATGTGCTGCGTTGAGCATGAACATTATTTCTGGATCTTGTTTATTGCAAGACGGTTATTCATTTAAATCGGAGAATAATGGTTGTTCTATTTATATGAGTAACATCTTTTATGGTCATGCACCTGTTGTGAATGGTTTATTTCTTCTAAATTTCGAAAGGGATGAAACACACATCCATAACATTGAGGCTAAGAGATGCAAAGTAGATAGTGATAATACTACTTATTTGTGGCACTGTCGTCTAGGTCATATTGGTGTAAAGCGCATGAAGAAACTCCATTCTGATGGACTTTTGGAGTCCCTTGATTTTGAATCATTTGACACATGCGAACCATGCCTCATGGGCAAGATGATCAAAACCCCGTTCTCCGGTATGATGGAGCGAGCAACGGACTTGTTGGAAATCATACATACCGATGTATGCGGACCGATGAGTGTTTCGACGCGCGGTGGATATCGCTATTTTCTCACTTTTACCGATGACTTAAGTAGATATGGGTATATCTATTTAATGAAACATAAATCTAAAATGTTTGAAAAGTTCAAAGAATTTCAGAATGAAGTGGAGAACCATCGTAACAGAAAGATTAAGTTTCTACGATCCGATCGTGGAGGTGAATATTTGAGTTATGATTTTCTCACGCATCTTAAAACAAGTGGAATCGTTTCACAACTCACGCCACCCGGAACACCACAAGCAATGGTGTGTCTGAGCAGGAATCGAACCCTATTAGATATGGTCCGATCAATGATGTCTCTTACTGATTTGCCGTTATCATTTTGGGGTTATGCATTAGAAACCGCTGCATTCACTTTAAATAGGGCTCCATCTAAATCCGTTGAGACGACACCGTATGAACTGTGGTTTGGTGCTAAACCTAAGTTGTCGTTTCTTAAAGTTTGGGGATGCGGAGCTTACGTCAAGAAGTTGATGCCGGACAAGCTCGAACCCAAAGCAGAGAAATGCATCTTCATAGGATACCCTAAGGAAACCATTGGCTATACCTTCTATCACGTAACCAAGGCAAAGTGTTTGTCAGAAGAACGGTTCCTTTCTTGAGAAGGAGTTTCTCTCGAAAGAAGTGAGTGGGAGGAAAGTAGAGCTTGACGAGGTTATTGAACCTTCTCTTGAATTGGAGAGTAGCGCACCTGAAATTGTTCCAAAGGTCATGCACCAACAATAGAGGAAGCTAATGACAAGGATCATGAAGCTTCGGACGATGCTGCTACTGAACGTCGCAGGTCGACAAGGTCGCGTGCCCCTCCTGAGTGGTACAGCAACCCTGTCTTGACTGTCTTGTTGGTAGAAGACAGTGAACCTACGAACTATGAGGAAGCGATGATGAGCCCAGACTCTGAGAAATGGCTGGAAGCCATGAAATCCGAATTGGGATCCATGAGCGAAAACCAAGTATGGACTTTGGTGGATCCTCCTAGCGACCGAAAGGCCGTTGAGTGAAAATGGATATTCAAGAAGAAAACGGACGCGGATGGTAATGTTACCGTCTATAAAGCACGGCTTGTCGCAAAAGGTTTTCGACAAGTTCAAGGTGTTGACTACGATGAGACTTTCTCTCCCGTAGCGATGTTTAAGTCCATTCGGATTTTATTAGCAATTGCTGCGTTTCATGATTATGAAATATGGCAGATGGATGTCAAGACTGCTTTCCTCAATGGGAACATTGATGAAGAGTTGTATATGATGCAATCCGAAGGTTTTGTCGATCCTAAGGATGCTGATAAAGTATGCAAACTTCAGCGTTCCATTTATGGACTGAAGCAAGCATCTTGGAGTTGGAACCTTCGTTTTGATCAAGTGATCAAGAGCTTTGGATTTGTTCCAAATTGCTACGAAGCTTGTATCTACAAGAAAGTGAGTGGGAGCTCGGTGACGTTTCTGGTACTATATGTGGATGACATATTGATTATCGGAAATGACATCAACATGCTTAACGATGTGAAGAGTTATTTGAACAAGTGTTTTTCAATGAAAGACCTAGGTGAAGCTGCTTATATATTGGGCATCAAAATCTATAGAGATAGACAAAGACGCCTGATAGCTTTAAGCCATAGTACATACCTAGACAAAGTTCAAAAGGTTCGTAATGGATAAGGCAAAGAAAGGTTCAGGCCTATGTTGTCGTGTAAGATATTGAGCAAGGCTCAGTGTCCAGCTACGGTAAATGATAGGGAAGCTATGAGCAAAGTGCCTTATGCCTTGGCCATAGGTTCCATCATGTATGCCATGCTGTGTACTAGACCGGATGTGTCCAATGCTCTTAGTTTGACGAGCAGATATCAAAGTGATCCAGGAGTGGAACACTGGACAGCCGTGAAGAACATCCTAAAGTACCTAAATAGGACTAAAGAAATGTTCTTAGTCTATGGGGGTGATGAACAGCTTGTCGTAAAAGGTTACGTCGACGCTAGTTTCGACACCGACAAGGATGATTCGAAATCTCAGACAGGATACGTGTATATTTTGAATGGAGGAGCTGTGAGCTGGAGAAGCTGCAAGCAAAGAGTGATCGCGGGATCTATAGTAGAAGCGGAATACATGGCTGCTGCCGAAGCGTCAAGTGAAGGAGTTTGGATCAGAAACTTCATCACTGAGCTTGGCGTGGTTCCAAGTGCATTGGACCCACTAGAGATATTGTGTGACAACACTGGCGCCATAGCACTCGCTAAGGAACCAAGATATCATCCAAAGACCAAGCATATCAACCGCAAGTTTCATATAATCCGAGATTATATAGCAGATGGAGATCTGAAGATTAGCAAAGTACATACGGATCTGAATGTCGCAGATCCATTGACTAAACCTCTTCCACGTGTAAAACATGATCAACACCTCAGTGCCATGGGTGTGAGATTGTTGCCAAATGTAAACTAGATTATTGACTCTAGTGCAAGTGGGAGACTGTTGGAATTATGCCCTAGAGGCAATAATAAAGATGTTATTATTATAATTCTTGTTCATGATAAAGTTTATATTTCATGCTAGAATTGTATTAAGCGGAAACTTTAATACTTGTGTGGTTTGTGAACAACACCGTGTCCCTAGTACGCCTCTATGGACTAGCTCATTGATCAATGATGGTTAAGGTTTCCTAACCATAGACATGAGTTGTCAATTGATAATGAGATCATATCATTGGGAGAATGATATGGTGGACAGACCCAAACTAAGCGAAGCAATTAGATCGTTTCATCGTGTTCATCTTTGCGAAGCTTTTCCTATGTCAAATATTGTATTCCTTAGACCATGACATAATTCAACTCCCTGGTACCGGAAGAAAGCTTTGAGGTCATCAAACGTCATCCTATGAGAGGGTGATCATAAAGGTGTCTCTCAGGTGATCGGAAAGTATCTGTTGGGTTGTATGTATCGAGATGGAATTTGTCCCTCCCAAGTCGGAGAGATATACTTCGGGCCCACTCGGTAATCTATATCAACACCGCTTGCAAGCATGTGGTTAAGGAGTTAATCACAAAGTGATATCGGATTACAGAACGAGTAAAGTACTTGCTGTGAACGAGATTGAACTAGGTATGACGGTACCGACGATCGAATCTCGGGCAAGTAAAATATCGCGAGACGAAGGGAATATATATATGGGATTGATTGAATCTTGGCATCGTGGTTCATCCGATATGATCATCGATGAATGTGTGGGAGTCAATATGGGTGCCTGCACCCGCTGTTGATTATTGATAGAAGATCATGTCGCATATTCTCGAACCCGCAGGTCACACACTTAACGTATCTCGACGCTAGGATAGATTGGATAATTGGTTTATGAATTTTTGTTCGGAGTCTCGGATGGGATCCGGGATATCACAAGAGGTTCCGGAATGGTCCGGAGAATAAGATTCATATAAGGCAGTGTAGTTTTTGGAGTTCGGAATTGTTCCGGGTTAATCGGTATTGTACCGGAAGCTTCTAGAACCTTCCGGAAGGGGACCAACGTTGCCCCACCTTCCGGGAGGGGGCATGGGCCTATGAGGGAGTGTCCTGGACGCATTGGGCCATGGGCACAAGGCCCCATATGGCCCAGCCGATTCTAGAGAGATTTGACTCGTTTAAATCTCGGGATAGAATTTCTAGATAAGGGAGAGTTTAAATCGTTTAAACTAGAGATAGGATTTCTAGATAAGGGAGAGTTTAAATCGTTTAAACTAGAGATAGGATTTCTAGATAAGGGAGAGTTTAAATTGTTTAAACTAGAGATAGGCTTGGAGGAGGGCAGGGCTGGCCGCCCTCTATATAGAGGGTGGTGCGCCCCCTCCACACACCTTCCTCCAAGCCCTAGCAGCCTTGCTACCTTCCTCTCTCCCTCCCGACTGTTTGTAGGCGAAGCCCTGCAGCAGAAATTCTCCACCATATACACCACGCCGTCGTGTTGTAGATCCAATCTATCTCTCCACCATACTTGCTGGTCCGAGGAAGGAGGAGACGTCGAGGTGCTGCACGTGTGCATCTCACGGAGGCACCGCCACTTGTGGTGCTAGATCGGATCGGATCGCGAGGAGGAGAAGCGAGTACGACTACATCACCCACGTTCCGACGAACGTTCCGCTGTGCGAATCTTCAAGGATATGAAGATCTAATCCAATCTCTCTCGTTGATTGCATCTCCTAGATTAGATCTTGGCTTTCCCTCTGTTCGCATCCGTAGAAAATTTTGATTTACTATGCCGCGAAACCCTTCATTTATCTAGACTCAAACCTAAGTGCCACCATGGCGTGCACGCTGTCACTTTCACACACATTGGGAGAGCAGAGATCTATTGAAGCACTTGAGTAGCAAGGTAGATCTACTTGATTACAAAGCCCATGACCACAACAAGATCATGCATAAAGAGAGAGAGATGAACACATAGCTACCGGTAGAGCCCTTAGCCTCGAGGAAGAACTACTCCCTCCTCGTCATGAGAATCAGCAATGGTGATGAAGATGGCGATGGAGATCGATGGAGATGGCTCCGGGGGCACTTCCCCATCCCGGCAGGGTGCCGGAACAGAGACTTTCTGTCACCCGAATCTCCCCTTTGGTGGCGGCGGCGCAGCGGAACCTTTGCTGGAAGTATGATGGATTATCTAGGGTTTTCTCCTCGGGGGCTTCTTATAGGTGAAGGGGGAGGCCGAGGCAGTGGACAGGGTCCCCACGCCCCTCCCAGGCACGGGGTAGGTCCCACCCATGCCTAGGGTGGGTCTGGGCCCCTTGGCCAGCCTCTCCGACTCCCCTCTAGACTTCTTGTTCCCCACGGAAAGTAATTGACTTTGACGTTTGTCCCGTCTAATTCAGAGAATATTTATTTCCTAACTTTTCTGAAACCAAAAAGGCAGAAAACAGGCATCTGGCTCTATTGCAACTTGTTAGTAGGTTAGTACCATAAAACATGTAAAAGGCACCTCAAAGTGTGGACAAGTAAATCAAATTAGATACTAAACAAGCATGGAGCATCAAAAATTATAGATACGTTTCTGACGTATCATTGACCGAACCCTCTTTTGGAGCTTTGATGTGTTCTATAAAAGCTTTAACAACATGCAACAAAAGATCTGAATCCAAGTAAAGTTCTTTAGATAATTCATTAACATGGCCCTTTTTATTGTAGTCATGAATACAATCATAATCTATTTCTATACCTCCTTCGCTTCCTAGACCAAAATTTCATGAAACTCTATGATCTCGAATTCTATTAAGTAAAGCCCAAGCTTTAGTTATGGGAAGATTCATAAAAGCTCCTCCTGCGCAAGAGTCTAGTTCAATTTTATTAGGTTCAGTTAAACCGCTATAAAAGATATGCAATAAATACCATTCAGGAAAATCATGATGAGGACATTGCTTAAGTAAATCTTTAAATCTTATATAAGATCTTACTAGTCCTTCATTAGGACGGTTCCTCCAAGTCATTATAAGTCGCCTGACTCCAAAAGATTTAGATAAAGGATAATACTTAGATAGAAACTCACAAGCTAAATTATCCCATGTAGTAATGTCTTCTGGGGGTAAAATCTATATCACGAGAGAGCTGTGCTAGTCAAAGTCTGAATAAAGAGTTTCAGCCTTACCTCATTGATGATGAAGATCGTTGCCTTAGCCTCCTGGATCTATACAAGATGTAGATGGGATGGATGGAGATGGTGGTGATGCAGCGATTGATGATGAAGATCGATGCCTTAGCCTCATGGATCCGTGTAGGGTGAAGATCGAGGCAATCTCCATCGCTTCCGAATAATTTTTCGGCTCATCACTGTCTAACAGTAATACATCACGAACACTTCGTAATATTTCCGATATCCAAAGTACAGGTGCTGTTGCCGGCTTAGATACCATGACCGGCTCAACCTACAAGGTTTTTTTCGGCTTGCTACTAGCCGGTTCCTCTTGAATTTCTTCGAGCTGCACCGTGCTCCCACTGACTCCCCGACTGAGAAACTCTTTCTCAATGAAGACAACATTCTGAGTGATAAACATTTTTCCCTCTTCTCGGTTGTAGAAGTAGTAACCCAAGGTTTCCCCTTTAGATACCCCACGAAAATACACTTATCCGACTTGGCTGTAAGTTTGTCCGACTGAAGTCGCTTGAAAAATGCTTCACAACCCCAAATCTTAAGAAAATACAAGCTTATCCACATATCATGCGGTGTATTCTCTACCGACTTTGATGGTACTCTGTTTAGTATAAACGCTGCAGTTTCTAGACAATAACCCCAAAATGATAAAAGGCGGATCTGTCCGACTAATCATTGATCGTACCATGTCCAACAAGGTCCGATTCCGCCGTTCCGAGACACCGTTCCTCTATGGCGTTCCTGGCGGAGTGAGTTGGGCAACTAATCCACAAATCTTTAGATGTTCATCAAACTCGTGGCTCATGTACTCGCCTCCTCGGTCCGACTGAAGAAACTTTATTTTCTTGCCAAGTCGATTCTGTACTTCATTCTGGAATTCTTTGAACTTTTCAAAGGATTTTGACTTATGTTTCACCAAGTAGATATATCCATACCGACTCAAATCATCAGTGAAGGTAATGAAGTACTCATAACCACCACTGGATATCGTCCTCATTGGTTCACATACATCACTATGTACTAGTCCCAATAAGTCGGACGCCCTTTCAAAACTCTTTGCAAAAGGTGTATTTGTCATTTTGCCGAGTAGGCAAGATTCACATGTCTCGAACGACTCCAAGTAGAACGAAGTTAGGAGTCCATTATCATGGAGATTCTTCATGCTTTTCCAACTTATATAACCAAGTCAACAGTGCTAAAACTTAGTAATATTGATATGTTGCAAACGCATCTATAATTTTTGATGCTCCATGCTTGTTTTACACCAATTGCTTTATGTTTTGCGTAAAATTTTAGGCATTTTTATGCATTTTATAGAACTAACCTATTAACAAGAGCCACAATGTTAGTTGCCTGCTTTCTGCTGTTTTTGGTTTCAGGAAAACTAGTAAAGAAGTATTCTCGGAATTGTCCGAAACAAAAGCCAAAGTTCCTATTTTTTCCGACACGACACGAAGTTCGAAGGAGAGACGAAGAGGTTCCACGAGGTAGCCACACCTGGTAGCCGTGCGGGCCCCTTGGAAGCGCCGCCATATGGTGTGGGCCCCTCGGGAGTCCACCGTCCTTGCCCCTTCGCCTATATATTCCCCCCGAGGCAAAAACCCTAAATACCAGATCATAAATCCATGAAAAGTTCCGCAGCGCCGCCGCCATCGAAGACGATATTCAGGGGACAGAAGTCTCTATTCCGTCAGCCTGCCGGGACAGGGAATTGCCCCCGGAGTCATCTCCATCAACTCCACCGCCATCTCCATCGCCGTTGCTGACTCCCATGATGAGGAGGGAGTAGTTCTCCCCCGAGGCTAAGGGATCTACCGATAGCTATGTATGAGTTCCAACAAGTCTATCGCTCTTTCGGGTAAACCCAAAAAAGGAGACTTGGTCATCTTTCCAAGTAAACAAGGTTGACATGTCTCGTATGATTCAAAATCAAACGAAGTTAGAAGACCATCACCATGGAGCTTATTCATGCGCTTTTCACTTATATGCCCCAAACGACAATGCCATAAATAGGTAGGACTCAAATCATTAGGCCTAAGCCTTTTAGCACTAACATTGTAAACAGATGCATCATCAAGATTTAAAATAAATAAACCATTCACAATGGGAGCATCGGCCATAAACATAGCATTCTTAGAGATTACACAACCATTGTTTGCACTCGCCAATGAATAACCATCCCTCATCAAACATGAAGGTGATAAAATGTTTCGACCCATACTAGGAATGTAATAACAATTATTCAACTCCATAATAAATCATGACGGAAGGTGAAGTTGCATGACACCGACGAACAATGCAGCAACCCTTGCTTTATTTCTGACGCAAAAATCCACTTCGCCTTTCTGCACTTCTTTAGTCCTTATTAGCCCCTGCATCGAATTGCAAATATGAGCAACCGATCCGGTATCAAATACCCAAGAGTTAACATAAGAATCAGCGAGAAGAATGTCCACAACATTTACAACAAGCGTACCTGAGTGGGAAGTACTCTTACTTCCACTCTTCTTCAAAGAAGCCTGGTACTTGCTATAGTTTCTCTTCCAGTAGCCATGTTCATGAAAAAAGAAGCACTTAGTGTCATCTGCAGGTCCAGCATTTTTCTTGGGTGCATGCTTAGGGATTGTATCCTTAGCCTTGCCCATCTTCTTTAGCCAAGAAGTACCCTTTTTTTCTTAATGCTAGGCTTGTTCTGCATAGCCATCACATGGCTATGCCTTGCACACTTCTTCATGTCACTTTCTGCTGTTTTTAGCATCCCACATAACTCATTAAGGCCCTTCTCCACCCCATGCATATGGTAGTTCGAAATGAACTTCCCCTAGCTAGATGGAAGAGACGCCAAAATGAAATCAGTAGACAACTCTTGGCCTAGTGGAAAACCAAGATTTCCAAAGTCTAACTATAACCAACCATTTTGATCACATGGGGGCCTACACCTGCTCCCTCTGCCAGCTTGCATTCCACAAAGGACTTGGCGACATTGCACCTCTCAGTCCTTGCCTGAGTATGGAACATGTCCCTAAGCGCGACGATCATATTGTATGCTTCCTGATCCTCAAACTTCTTTTGGAGTTCAGGTTCCATGCATGTAAGCATAAGACATCTAACCTCAAGAGAATCATCACATGCTCTCTTGTAGGCATTCTTAAGGGCAGCACTTGCATTATCAGCAGGTTCATCGGGGATTAGGGTATCCAGAACAATTTCCTTTTTATCAGACCTGAGAACAATTCTCAGGTTACAGATCCAGTCCGAATAGTTTGTTCCATTTAGTTTATCTTTGTCAAGAATCGAACGCAAAGAAAAAGGTGATGCAGTGTTCGGTTCCATTGATCTACAACAGAAAACATGCAAAATACTAAGCCATGTAACCATGAAAGAGTAAAACATATTAAACAATTTAATATCATATAATGTAACACCCTCAGAATCGGACCTATGCAAGTTTGAGCAAAATTCGCCAAACCCGCATAGAAACGATTCAAAGGTGCCCACCAGGCACTTTCGTGCGGGTGGAAAACGAAGTAATAACATTACACAACAGTCCTCGATGGGACCCACGTAATGAGATATATATATGACTCAATGAGTCAAGAATACGTATATACAAACAAAGATCCAAATCACCTTGTAATGATAGAGCGTCCGACTACGGACAAGATGCAAATGGGGCTAAGAGCCACGAAGAATAACCAATGGCGTCCATAACCCCGGGCCAAAGCCGGAAGGGTAACCCCGCTAACGACGCCGATCTCAAACCTGCTTAAACAAAAGGTGCCGACAAAGGGCAAAGGAAAAAGAAGGAGCGTCGATCGAGGCCAAGACAGCGAGGCTAAAATTCGCGGTCCTCGCCACATAGGTATGGTGGATCGAGCGGCAGCGGCAAAGATGCACTAAACAACCTATAGAGACTTGATACAATGGCGGTTATCGAGGGGGGTAAGAATGACCTAACGGATCCAACTCAAGCTAACACCAAACAAACCCATCCTGGTGTTTCCCCCTCGGGACCAAACGAGGAAGTCAATCGAGGAACTCACACAGTTGGCAGTTTTACTTATTCAGTTATCGTTGCAGCAATTACTAGTCAGGTTTAGATAATTATCCCGATAAAATAAGCAGTGGGCCCTTTTAATTAACCATTCCGTGATAGTTGTAACACTTACTAATCAGATATGAATAGCGTGAGATATCCCTTAAACCCAGCAGTTGTTGGTACTTTTATTCAGCCATTCCGTTGTAGTTGCAGTACTCACTAGTCAGGTACAATGGTCGCAGTTTACACTCCAAACAAGCCAGTTGGGCGTATTAATTAGCCATTCCGTTATAGTGAAGCTGATTACTAGTCATTATAAGTCAAATTTATAACAGAAACTTTAGTTATGCTTGTCTATGATCGAGATACTATGCTCCAAGTCGTCCATATCCGCGACACGGCTTTGAGAAAGTTTTACCCGCCGGGTGCACCAATAGCAACACACGCCGATCAACCTCGAAAACCAAATCAAAACCCAACGAGGCTTTCACGATGAACAATCACAGATTCAGAAATATTCCGTGGGGCCACCCCATTGAGTAGATCCCATAACGGAGTAAGCAAGCTCCGAGACGGACTCAAGGTTTGCGACAATGGTCAGAAGCGGGAACCCGAAAGTGTGGCTGGGCTTGTCGATACCGTAATCACTCCGCATACCTAACAAAGACAAAGCTCCTCGCACAATTTAAATACGTAAAGTAGCATGGCATAAGTACAGATCGTAAATAAAACCTCAAACTAGTTTGTGGCCCCAAGAAATAAGATGAATCAAGCTCGCCTGGGGGTCCCATATACCTCCCGGATGTGGATAGCGCGATAAATCAAGGAACAGGTATCAAGTACTCGGGGTCTTACGGGACACAAGTGGGCGTTCGGAAACCAAATATTATATATCACCCACCGATGCCTCTGCTTATTTCAATTTTAGTTGTTAAACAGAAATTAAAGTGACGATAAGTAAAACTAGAATCATCTCCAACATCAACATGCGGCAATACATCAGCAACTGTGGCATATGACGACACACATCAGCACTTGAGCAAGCAACTACGACGCGCAAGTCCCACTATCTACCAAACAACAGGTAATAGGGTGTGTCCATGGCAATATAAGGCTGCAAGGGATATCACGGGTACGAAAACTAGAGCATCGCAACTCAGATAGCAATAGGTCAACAGGAGGGAAGTAAATACTATAAAAGTAAGATAGGTAGAAAGGGGGAGATGCTCGCCTGAAAACATTGCCGAAGGTTCATCCGAAGATCGGGGCGAAGCTCACATCAACTCAACGGCCTTATCCGCGAAGAACCAAAACACTAGAAGAAACACCGGATGCAATATTTAATACAACGGCAGAAGATCGGCATGATGCATGTATGATGCATGGCATGGCAAGGGTGCAATGCAATTAGGTCGATTAAGCGAACCGGGTCCCGACAATTAATTAAATGGTTCATGTTATTTAGAAACCCCGCATTTTAAATGTTGTTTAACATGTCAAAAGATAATACGGTTTCGCTACTCAAGTTTAAATGAGGCCAATATAAGGCTAGATTTGCCCGCATATGGGCCCCATATTTAATTATTAGGTGAATCGGCATAAGGCCCCCAACCCATATGACATGCATGCGGAAAAGACAATTTATATGCAACAGTTATATAGGTGACATTATAAATTAGGGTTCTCGGGTAAGGGTTCACACATTTAGGGTCTCTCGACAAACTTGGGGTTCCGGGGTCCGGGGTCGGTCTCAGGGTCCAGGGTTCGACGGTTCGGTCTCAGCGGGAGCATTCTCGGGTTACTGGGGTAGATCTTGTCGAGTTCACTGCAACGGCCTTGTGGTTCCGATGACGACCTTGGCGGTTATCTAGGAGAAGCTCTTGTGGTTCCGCGAGGAAGTACTTGGTCTGGCGTCGGGCTTCGGACTCGCCCTGGTTGCTGTCGTTCTTGTTGTGGCGAAGCTCTTGTCGGGGTAAAGCACTTGTTGTACCGGGGCGTTCTTGGCGATCTCCGGGTTCGGGGTTTCGGCACCCGGGTGAAGGACTTACGTGCGACGTCGTCGGCATCGGTACGGAAAGGGGCCTTGTCGTCCCGTAGCGCAGATCTTGGGAAGTTCGGGGTTCCACGGGTTCGGCTCGACAACCGGACTCCGGAACGGTTCTTGGCGTCCGAGGTAGTTCATGTCGTGTCCGTGTAGGCGACCTTGGCGTGTGGTTTCCGTGTAGGAGAACTAGAGGTCGTTGGCGAACTTGTTCGGTACCGGGGTTTCGGTTGTCGGTGTCGGACCCGGGTCGGCCTTGGCGTTCGGGTCGAGGATCTTGACGGTGACACGATGTCCCTGCGGGGTTGCGGATCGTCTAGTTGTTTAGCCAACGGATCGGTCTCGTGTTGTTCTTGCACCCTCCTCACAGGGTCTTCACACGCATGCCCAAAGTCTGACGAGGCACACCTCGACATGGCAGGGAGACGGGCTTGCGAGGGTGGCGAGCTGGCGGAGCCATGCGGCCGATGAGGGGGCGCAAGGCCGAGCGCAGAGAGGAACAACCGCCGGCGACGGCCGGAGATGGACCCGCGGGGCGCGCGGAGGAGCAGGTTCGGGCGGAGGAGAAGGCCACGCGCGGGAGGAGGCTCTTGGCGCCGAGCTGGCTGGCGGCGGGCTCGGGGCAGGGCGTCGCGGCGGCGGGGAAGGGGCCTGGTGCGCGTGCTCGCTGGCGAGGGAGGCGGTGGAGGCCGGCCGAATCGGAGGCGGCGAGGAAACGGCGGAGAGAGCCAAGGAGAGAGGCGGGCGCCGAGGCGGAGAGGCGGCAGCGCGGGCGAGGCGGGTGACGGCGGCGGCGGAAGCGCTGGCCAGGCGAGCCGACGCGAGGCGGGCGGAGGAGGTGGCCAGGGAGAGGCGCCGGGTGGAGGGGAAGCCGAGGACGGGGCGTGAGCGGGGCGACGGGAGCGACAGGAGGCCGAGCGGGCGGAGACTACAAGCGTAGGGTTTCGGGCGAGGCAGAGAGGGGCGAGGGGCCGGGCGGGAGAGGGTGAGGGCGCGCAGGGGCGAGAGGAGGCGGCCGGTGAGGCGGGGAGGGAGCGACGGGGAGGGAGCGACGGGGAGGGAGCCCTGCGCGGGCGCGGTGCATGCGGCGTGTGTGGGGTGGGTGAGGAGAGAAGGAGGGTGAGGTGGCTGTGTAGGATAGGGTGAGGGAGAGGGGAAAAGTGAGGTGGCAGCAGCCTATAGGTTGGGGTGAGGTGGAGGGAGGGTGTGGGTAGGATAGTGGGTAGCTTTAGGAATTTAGGAGGTGGACCGTTTGTAAAACCTGGGGGTGGTCGTTTGGGTCGATTTGGCCCGTTCGGCTGCCCCCACTAAAATAATATAATTCTTTTATTTAATTTAAATGCAACTTTTGCAGACCGATAGCAACAAACAAAATATTCCGGAGACCCGGTGTTTGGCGTTTGAATAAAAGGCGGGGCGTTTTAGAAAACAAAACGGGCTTTGCGAAAATAGTTTTGGCAAACAATGCATGATGATGACGATGCAATGCACAAATTCAACGCGATTTTCTAGTAGTGGTTTTGCGGGATGCCACAATTCGACACCACTAACAAAGGATCTCGCCCTCGAGATCCGCCTCATGGTACCGGAAGGAAGGTCGGCGGTCTGATACTTCGCGCTTCGTGCAGATCCTCGCGACACCACTAACAAGAGGTCGTTGTCCGGTATCGTCGAGGAACACTCCGGGGACAAAAGGTCGAAGGTAGAGGCATCCACAAATAAAGCCACCTCTAACTTCGGTGGGGAGAGGAATCGATGCATTCTCGTCCACTTCAATGTACAAAAGCGAATAGAAGGGGTAGTCGGCATGGGGGCCAATCCATCACGCACCCAAACTATTA
Source organism: Avena longiglumis (assembly GCA_030063025.1). NCBI lineage: Eukaryota > Viridiplantae > Streptophyta > Magnoliopsida > Poales > Poaceae > Avena > Avena longiglumis. The sequence continues at coordinate 485,382,226 of CP125974.1, forward strand.
CTTCGCACAATCAGTGGAAAAGAGTGCAACCATTCTCGGAAACAGACTGTAGATCTCGACAAGCGAGGTTCGGAAACAAAGGAGTGATGCAGACTCTGCATCAGATCTGGCGTAGATGATGTCGTCGCGTCGGAAAACACCGGAAAGCACAAACAAGGAACAAAGAATGATACCACAGCAAACGGATCCATCAGACAGCTTGAACACCGGATGGTAGAACACCGTTCCCAAAGGAGGAAGCGAAACCCTGAAGGTGCGACGGAAAACCAACCACGAGAATTCCTGGACTCGAAGAAAGAGAAGAGGGCGGATTCAAAACGCGTAGAGGTAAGAGGAGAATAGCAGAGGGGTAAGGAGTAAAATCAGACCTAATCAGAACTATCCAACCGATTTTGCAAAATAAGTTTTGACACTCTACTACGGCCGTTAGCTAGGTTATCCTACAGGCTGGACTTGTGGGGTATCGCAACTGCTGAGCTCTGATACCACTCAGAACACCTCGAGATCGGACCTATGCAAGTTTGAGCAAAATTCGCCAAACCCGCATAGAAACGATTCAAAGGTGCCACCAGCACTTTCGCGGGTGGAAAACGGTAATAACATTACACAACAGTCCTCGATGGGACCCATGAGCAGATATATATACAGCGACTCAATGAGTCAAGAATACGAATATCTGAGACAAAGATCCAAATCACCTTGTAAATGATAGAGCGTCCGATCACGGACAAGATGCAAATGGGGCTAAGAGCCTCAAGAATAACCAATGGCGCCCATAACCCTGCCAGGCCAAGCCGGAAGGGTAACCGCTAACGACGCCGATCTCAAACCTGCTTAAACAAAAGGGGTGCCGACAAAGGGCAAAGGAAAAAGGAGCGTCGATCGAGGCCAAGACAGCGAGGCTAGAATTCGGCCCTCGCCTACATAGGTATGGTGGATCGAGCGGCAAAGATGCACTAAACAACCTATAGAGACTTGATACAACGGCGGTTACGAGGGGTAAGAATGACCTAACCGGATCCAACCCAAGCTAACACCAAACAAACCCATCCTGGTGTTTCCCCTCGAGACCAAACGAGGAAGTCAACCGAGGAACTCACATCGCTGGCTTTTACTTATTCGCTATCGCAGCAATTACTAGTCGGTTTAGATAATTATCCCGATAAAATAAGCAAGGCCTTTTAATTAACCATTCCGTGATAGTTGTAACACTTACTAATCGATATGAATAGCATGAGATATCCCTTAAACCCAGCAGTTGTTGGTACTTTTATTCAGCCATTCCGCTTGTAGTTGCAGACTTACTAGTCAGTACAATGGTCGCAAGACACTCCAAACAAGCCAGGGCAGTATTAATTAGCCATTCCGTTATAGTGAAGCTGATTACTAGTCATTATAAGTCAAATTTATAACAAGAACTTTAGTTATGCTTGTCTATGATCGAGATATCGTGCTCCAAGTCGTCCATATCCGCGGACACGGCTTTCGTAAAGTTTTACCCGCCGGGTGCACCAATAGCAACACACGCCGATCAACCTCGAAAAACCAAATCAAAACCCAACGAGGCTTTCACGATTGAACAATCACAGATTCAGAAATATTTGGGGCCACCCCATTGAGTAGATCCCGAACGAGTAAGCAAGCTCGAGACGGACTCAAGGTTTGCGACAATGGTCAGAAGCGATCGGGAACCCGAAAGTGTGGCTGGGCTTGTCGATACCGCGTAATCACTCGCATACCTAAAGACAAAGGTGCTCCTCGCACAATTTAAATACTGTAGTAGCATGGCATAAGTACAGGATCGTAAATAAAACCTCAAACTAGTTTGTGGCCCCAAGAAATAAGATGAATCAAGCTCGGCTCGGGGGTCCCATATACCTCCGGATGTGGATAGCGCGATAAATCAAGGAATGTATCAAGTACTCGGGTCTTACGGGACACAAGTGGGTTCGAAACCAAATATTATCTATCACCCACCGATGCCTCTCGCTTATTTCAATTTTAGTTGTTAAACAGAAATTAAAGTGACGATAAGTAAAACTAGAATCATCTCCAACATCAACATGCGGCAATACATCAGAACTCCGCATATGACGACACACATCAAGACTTGAGCAAGCAACTACGACGCGCAAGTCCCACTATCTACCAAACAACAGGTAATAGGGTGTGTCCATGGCAATATAAGGCTGCAAGGGATATCACGGGTACGAAAACTAGAGCATCGCAACTCAGATAGCAATAGGTCAACATGAGGGAAGTAAATACTATAAAAGTAAGATAGGTAGAAAGGGGGAGATGCTCGCCTGAAAACATTGCCGAAGGTTCATCCGAAGATCGGGGCGAAGCTCACATCAACTCAACGGCCTTATCCGCGAAGAACCAAAACACTAGAAGAAACACCGGATGCAATATTTAATACAACGGCAGAAGATCGGCATGATGCATGTATGATGCATGGCATGGCAAGGGTGCAATGCAATTAGGTCAGATTAGGCGGAACCGGGGTCCCGACAATTAATTAAATGGTTCATGTTATTTAGAAACCCCGCATTTTAAATGTTGTTTAACATGTCAAAAGATAATACGGTTTCGCTACTCAAGTTTAAATGAGGCCAATATAAGGCTAGATTTGCCCACATATGGGCCCCATATTTAATTATTAGGTGAATCGGCATAAGGCCCCCAACCCATATGACATGCATGCGGAAAAGACAATTTATATGCAACAGTTATATAGGTGACATTATAAATTAGGGTTCTCGGATAAGGGTTCACACATTTAGGGTCTCTCGACGAACTTGGGGTTCCGGGGTCCGGGGTCGGTCTCAGGGTCCAGGGTTCGACGGTTCGGTCTCAGCGGGAGCGTTCTCGGGTTACTGGGGTAGATCTTGTCGAGTTCACTGCAACGGCCTTGTGGTTCCGATGACGACCTTGGCGGTTATCTAGGAGAAGCTCTTGTGGTTCCGCGAGGAAGTACTTGGTCCGGGCCGGACTCGCCCGGTTCTTTGCCGTTCTTGTTGTGGCGAAGCTCTTGTCGGGTAAAGCACTTGTTGTACCGGGCGTTCTTGGCGATCTCCGGGTTCGGGTTTCGCACCGGGTGAAGGACTTACGTGCGACGTCGTCGGCATCGGTACGGAAAGGGGCCTTGTCGTCCCGTAGCGCAGATCTTGGGAAGTTCGGGGTTCCACGGGTTCGGCTCGACAACCGGACTCCGGAACGGTTCTTGGCGTCCGAGGTAGTTCATGTCGTGTCCGTGTAGGCGACCTTGGCGTGTGGTTTCCGTGTAGGAGAACTAGAGGTCGTTGGCGAACTTGTTCGGTACCGGGGTTTCGGTTGTCGGTGTTGGACCCGGGTCGGCCTTGGTGTTCGGGCCGAGGATCTTGACGGTGACACGATGTCCCTGCGGGGTTGCGGATCGTCTAGTTGTTTAGCCAACGGATCGGTCTCGTGTTGTTCTTGCACCCTCCTCACAGGGTCTTCACACGCATGCCCAAAGTCTGACGAGGCACACCTCGACATGGCAGGGAGACGGGCTTGCGAGGGTGGCGAGCTGGCGGAGCCATGCGGCCGATGAGGGGGCGCAAGGCCGAGCGCAGAGAGGAACAACCGCCAGCGACGGCCGGGGATGGACCCGCGGGGCGCGCGGAGGAGCAGGTTCGGGCGGAGGAGAAGGCCACGCGCGGGAGGAGGCTCTTGGCGCCGAGCTGGCCGGGCGGCGGCTGGGCAAGGAAGGGGCCTAGCGCGGGCTGGGAGGCGGGAGGCGCGCTGGCCGAATCGCGCGGGCGAGGAAACGGGCGGAGAGGGAGCCAAGGAGCGGCGGCGCGGCCGAGGCGAGAGGCGGGCGAGGAAGGCGAGGCGCGAGCGAGGCGGGCGGCGCGGGGCGCTGGCCGGGCGAAGCCAGGAGGCGGGCGGCGGGAAGTGAGGAGGTGGCGGGCGGGAGAGAGGGAGGCGCTGGAGGACGGGTGGTGAGGAAGCGCCGAGGACGCGTGAGCGGGCGGACGGGCGAGCGAAGCGCCGGAGCGGCGGAGACGGCCAAGAGGGTTTCAGGCGCCAGCGAGGTTGCAGAGAGGGGCGAGGGGGCCGGCGGCCAGGGGCGGAGGCGGTACGGGGCGCGCAGGGGGCGAGAGAGGGAGGGCGCGTCGGCCGGTGAGGCGGGGAGGGAGCGACGGGGAGGGAGCGACGGGGAGGGAGCCCTCTGCGGGCGCGGTGCATGCGGCGTGTGTGGGGTGGGTGAGGAGAGAAGGAGGGTGAGGTGGCTGTGTAGGATAGGGTGAGGGAGAGGGGAAAAGTGAGGTGGCAGCAGCCTATAGGTTGGGGTGAGGTGGAGGGAGGGTGTGGGTAGGATAGTGGGTAGCTTTAGGAATTTAGGAGGTGGACCGTTTGTAAAACCTGGGGTGGTCGTTCGGGTCGATTTGGCCCGTTCGGCTGCCCCCACAAAAATAATATAATTCTTTTATTTAATTTAAATGCAACTTTTGCAGACCGATAGCAACAAACAAAATATTCCGGAGACCCGGTGTTTGGCGTTTGAATAAAAGGCGGGGCGTTTTAGAAAACAAAACGGGCTTTGCGAAAATAGTTTTGGCAAACAATGCATGATGATGACGATGCAATGCACAAATTCAACGCGATTTTCTAGTAGTGGTTTTGCGGGATGCCACATATACTCCCACTTAAATCAACATCCCTCTATTGATACTAAGTGATTCAAGATCCACAATTAACAAGTCTACTAGTGAGCTTTAGCATCATTGCTAGAAGACATGGTAAATCGGTAAGAAACTCTTGCTAATCATATAATATATGACTCTTGTTGTTGGGTGACATCTCTATGTATAAACTAGGTGCCCAACCTTTATGCCCTAAGTTCCTTAACTGTTAAGATGACCTTGTCAAGCTCACAAACCATTATGCGTGTAGGTATCCAATACAAACCCATACCGCCAAGGAAAACTGTGGCATCCTAATTTCATAGGACCACCAACGATTGTACAGGGCATAGGATGGTGCAAGGTTTTGTTGGGAGGGAATGGTGATGATCACGGTACAACGATTTGATCGGCAATGATAAAATATAGTCGGTTTATGGTAAATTTACGATCAAATACAAATTTGATCGTACTCACCAACCCGTATTTTGATCAGCAAATCAAATTTACCATAAACCGACTATTGTTCTGATTCGATCAAACTCCTTTGATCACGGTACAACGATTTTAGATCTAGGTTCCTATTCTATTAATCATATTGATCTTCGCGTGATTCAACAGGATTTATGTGTCAATGTCTACCCCGATAGCGAAAACCGACCAGTAGGGGTAAGTCGTTCGACGACCTCAGAATCACGATCACGGAAAGAAATATCATAGATCAATCCTGAACCACCGCAATACAAATGATTACATCATTCATATCAATCTTTATATCACCATATGCAAACATCCCGAACCTATAACTGAACATCATCGGCTCTGATACCACTGAAGGGATACGGGTAGGCTACACTAGCGCAAATTAAAAAAATCTACCACGTAAACCAGGATTACTTTTGTCATAGATCTCGATATTACCACTAGAAGCACAATTGCGAAACTTGATGAAGCATGTCGAGGCAGTGTAGACGTCCTACGTATCCTCCTTGTCCTCGTCCCACGAGCAGCTCCCCTTTGTGTGGCTCGTCTAAGTGCTACAGTTGTAGAACCTCCGAGGTATCCACACGTACATGGTGCAAACGTTAGACGCCGGACTGCTAGGTCCGCGCGTGCAACACAAGAGTGAGAGGAGTGGCGGCTGGGTGGAATGATCAACCCTATTCAGCTCGCCCCACCCTCTCTTATATAGGCGTCCCTAGTGGGCTTCTACATTAGCAGTCCATTAGTATCCTAAGCCTGTTCTAATTCGGATCCAATCCTCATTAGGATTCGAGCCCCTTAAGTGTGTGACCCTATAGGTTCATACACGTGTAGACATGACACGAGTACACTTACTCTGTCAACAGTTGGTAGCGGCCCCTAGAAAGACGTGTCAACTCCTAAACGCATACAAAGATCATTCGGATGAACCATCACAAGGTTAAGTACATGTCTTTCCCTTTGCCTCATGATATTTGGTCTAGCTCCAAGCCGACCTCTCTTTATCGATATTGTGATTAGGAATCCCTTTACTAGGTTAAATCTTAACCTTATGTAGCACGACCATGCATTTCTGGATACGATCACTCGAGGGGCCCAGAGATATCTCTCTCATGTAGAGAGGGGCAAATACCATCTTGATTGACCAATGCCTTGCAGCATGCTTCAGGACAAACTCAGAAGCTACCTTTATAACTACCCAGTTACAGAGCAGCGTCTGCTAGCCCCAAAGTAGGTGGATCCACATCTCAAGTACATGCGACAATATCAGGTCTAAGGACAAAACATACACGATGTGTAGAGAGAGCTGCAAGTATAATTGCCAGTCTCAAGTTGGGTCAGTCCAACCCCATGTTCATAACATGTGTCCACATCATTGGTTTGACATCTCCATGTCTATGAATTGCGAAACATAGTCATCAACCAATCGATGTGCTAGTTTAATATTCATGTGTGTCCTCACATGAAATCCGACTAGGGATAACTATTTGATAACCATACAAGTAAAGAGTTTCACAAACAATTCACATGATTGCCAATCAATACAAGTTGCCTGATATGGATATACAAGGAACATTACAATAACTCATGGATACATATGAAATATAATCATCTCTATGATTGCCTCTAGGGCATATTTCCTTCATGATCTTATTGTGATCATGAGCTTTGTAATCTAGTTGAATAAGTAGATCTACTATGCTACTCAAGTGCTTTTATTAATGTAATCTACGGAGACACCTTGTCCCACGTGTGTGAAGGATGACAGTGTGCACACCGTGTGTGGCACTTAGGCTAAAGGTTACAAAAATACTTATCATGAGTTATAATTTGATTTGGATGTCCCTATAAAATTGTGGTGTTTGCTGGAACCATCTAGCGCTCAAGGTGACAGTGAGGGGTTACCTATATGGGGAATGTGGACTTTAAGGAGCACTATTATAGTTCAGGGTAGCATAGTGAAGAGAAGATATTGTATGTTTATTGAGAGTGTCAACTAGTGAAAGTATGATCCCTAGGACTTGTTTCTAAGCATTGAAACACCATTTACAATCAGTCCTACTACATGTTTGCTTGCTTCCATTTTTATTTCAGATTGCAATTAATACTTATAATCATCCATATTACTTGTATTTCACTATCTCTTCATCGAACTAGTGCACCTATACACCTGACAAGTGTATTGGGTGTGTTGGGGACACAAGAGACTTCTTGTATCTTGATTGCAGGGTTGCTTGCAATTTCGGACGTTCTGGCGGCCATATAAGCCTGGGAACGCCCTCTATTTTTGGTTATACCACGTTAAAACTATTTTGGAATTGTTTCTTATTAGAACCTCTAAAATTACCCTGTAATCGAATTATCTACTACAATTTAGTGTAATCTGTTGTCCCATTGGGAATTATTATATTGCAAACTACCGTTCGTGGTCGACGGCTACGTGCGCAAGAGCGTTGTGTTGTGAATATCTCAAAGGGTTCGAGAGCTATTGCATCGGCATCAGGGTTCGAGCGGGAGATTTCATAGCTATGGGCTAGTTATCTATCATCCACCATCATCATCGACAAGTGATTCCTGAGAAGATCGGGCCACCCCATATCATCGCCCTTGGACAAAGGATTGCTGTTTTATCCCTAGTAGCAACAACACATCTACAACCTTATAGGTTTCTCTCACTCCCTCAGATTACTAGAGGCATGAACCTACTATCGAGCATAAATACTCCCTCTTGGAGTCACAAGCAAATACTTGGCCAGAGTAGCTACTAGCAACGAAGAGCATGCAAGATCACAGATAACATAGACATGATAGAATCAATAATCAATCTTGACATAGTACTCAATATCCATCAGATCCCAACAAACACAACATATATGATTACAAATAGATGATCTTGATCATGATAGGCATCTCACAAGATCTAAACATGAAAGCACAAAGGGGAGAAACAACCATCTAGCTACTGCTATGGACCCATATTCCAAGGATGAACTACTCACGCATCACTCCGGAGGCTGGCATGGTGATGAAGAAGGCCTCCGAGATGATATCCCCTCTTCAGCAGGGTGCCGGGAAGAGCTTTAGATCCCTCCCGATCTAGGGAAGATGGTGGCGGCGGTATGGACTTTTTCATGGATTTCTGATCGGGTGCTTATGGTTTTCTCCTAGGGGGTTTATATAGGCGAAGGGCAAGGTAGGTGGATGCCCGAGGGGCCCACACCATATCCAGGTGCGGCCAGGGGTGGATCCGTGTCTAGAGGTGATGTGGCCACCTCGGTGCCGTCCTCCGTCTCTGCTTTGGACTCCATCTTGTGTCGGAAAAAATAGGAACTTCGGCTTTTGTTTCGTCCAATTCCGAGAATATTTTTTTACTAGCTTTTCTGAAACCCAAAACAACAGAAAACAGGAACTGGCACTGTGGCATCTTGTTAATAGGTTAGTTCCATAAAATGTATAAAAATGTCTCAAAGTGTAAACAAAACATAAGATAGTTGGTACAAAACAAGCATGGAGCATCAAAAATTATAGATACGTTTACTCCGTATCAATGACATTCCACCGAGAGGGCCCAGGGTATATCTATCCGTCATATGGATGGATAAATCCCACTCTTGATCCATGTGCCTCAACACATACTTTCAGAATACCTAATTCCACATTTATAACCACCCAGTTATGGAAGTGGTGTTTGATGTCATCAAAGCATTCATTTGGTGATGGTGCTTAACATGATCTCATGGTCGAAGGATTAGGTTACTATGTACTTGAAAGCTTGTAGCAACCGAACTTCTAAATGACTTGATCTTACGCTACACTTAATATAGGAGTGTGTCCGTCATATCATTATCCAAATGTCATGATCTTGTTATTAATAACATCTAATGTCCATGATCAGGAAACCATGCTCATCTATTAATCAACAAGCTATTTTAACAAGAGGCTTTACTAGGGACTTCTTTTATGTTTACAAAGCATACAAGTATTATTGTTTCCGGTTAATACAATTATAGCATGGGATGTAAACATTTATCATAAACACAAAGATATAATAATAACTATTTTATTATTGCCTCTTGGGCATATCTCCAACATTTATGTGTTCATGCGTTAGAATTTTTTTATTTTTCATGCTACGAACCCCTACAACTTACCCCTTTTACTTTAGATAATGATGTGGTTCTTAAGCTTTTTAATGTGAAAGAACAAATGCTACACATTGGTGAAACTTGCGCCTCTATTTACTCGATGAGGTAAAAGTGAACAATGCACTTCATTGTTCCCAACTGAGAGTAAAACTAACAAAATAATATCTTTGTTTCTCCTTTTTCCTTTTTGTTTTGCAGGTACATAAACTTTGAAGATCAAGATGTAGTTTAGGAATAGATAGATAGTTTAGGTTTTATTTATTTAATTTCTTTGTAATCTTTCCCATTTATTCAATTTGTAAAGATCTTTGTAATATCATTCTTTCATTCAATAAAATTTCCTAATCATTGTGACTTGTTTTACGTAATATACTTGTTTAATATATACATTTATATTTGTATTGTTGTAATGGAATAAAGAAAAGAAATAAGAGATACTTTCTTATTTAAATTTTTCTGTTTGTATTCTTTCCAATTCTCGTTATTATTTAATAAATATTATTTAGTCAAACAATATTACTAAATCATTTTGGAAAACAATTAAATACTAATTACTTCTAATTTTTAAATATTTTTCAAATAATTCAAATATAAACTTGAATTCAAATTGTTTACCCAAAATCCTTTGAGTTCCTAAAGATCATGTCAAAATTTATAGCATCCATTATAAAGAGCTAAACCTATCTCAAACATAGTGAAAGAAACTCTAATCTCTTTACGGTTTTTGTTTGGCGGAAAATTTACCCTAATTTTTACAGATGAATGCATGCAAATGCAAAAATTTCTAATTCTACCCTTCGTTGGTTCCTAAATGCTGGGATGTTACACCAACTCATCTCTTAACCTGATCAATATAGGGTTAATCCCTTATGATTGTTTCCAACTCAATGAAGACCAAATCTAAGTAGGGATCCTTTCTACTCAATTAACACCTCAACAACATCCCCTTGATGATGAGTTTGGAACCTTGCATACTCTCAAACTCATCCCATCTTGTAATCTAGTTGAAAACCCTAAAGTTGCCAAAATGGCTAAGTGTGAAAACTGTTATCATCATCACATCTTTGAGTCCTTGCATTTCTCAACCCTTGTACCTTTTTGGAAATGCACTTGAGCTATCTTGTAGAACATCTCAAGGAATATTAAATACCACTCTTTTACTTGATCAAATCACCCCTTGACCCACTTGTTCTTGATGGTTTTCTAGGCAGGAAAATAACCTTTTCTGCAAATATAGTCAACATGCCTACTTTGGCAGAAGCTCACTTTTCTAGGTTATCTTCTTTTTACCAACTCTTTGCATGGTTATATATGATTTACTAACCATGGTCTATCAACCGGCACTTTCTTTGTTTCCTTTGGAGATTTGTGTTTCTTAAACCCACATGGTTTTTGAGGCTAAATGATAATCTTTTATGGCACCCTTATTTTGAACAAAGTTTGGCATCAATCCTAGAAGCCCTCAAACATGATAAAGATCAATTCTTTGGACTATGATCATCTACCTAAATTTTCTATCTATCCCTTGACCCAAGGTGGGTACTGAGCTCCTTAATCCCACCAGGTTTAGGTGGCATAAAAATATTTCAGCCATAGATCCTCCACCTCTTGTTCTCTTCCAAATCATGAAAAAACCAAGGTTGCAAAGGATGGATATACAAAGTTGACAGCATCCACCTTGGATATAAAGATTTATTAAATATTTCCCATAAATAGTTTGGTACCAAAAGAGAAAAGTCTAAAACAAACCTTGAATTTGTAGGGGCTAGCTAAATCAAACCCTGAACTTTGAATCCCGGAAATTGGCACTCTAAATTATCGAATTCCGGTCTATTTTAAACCTTGAGCTGTTTGGCATACTGGGAAAGCAACAAAATCAACTGGGATAATATGCTATCAGCATTGACAATATGGGTCCGCCTGTCATATCCATCCACCGTGCAACACTCGTTCTCCTATTCCTCATCCATGCAGCACCCCCTCTCCAACGTCGTCTGTGCCATGCATCCCACTACAGGCACCCTCGCGGAGGTGGCGAGGTGCACATGCGTGAGTCCTGTGGGCGTTTGTTCTATCATGTCCTAGACATCGGTACATCGCACGGACAAACGTCTCATGCATCGTCCTCGTCGTCGTGCTGCCGGCAACCTCGCCAAGGCGCACACGTCTTCGCCCTTCGTTCCTCACCGGCGGCGTATAGAGGCAACTCGCACTACTAGAGAAAAGACTATAGGAGACATGTTTATAGGAGGCACATTTAGACCATATGTGCCTCCTATAAAATAGGCGAGGCATGCTCCTTCTCCATGTGCCTCTAGTATAAAAGTAGGCGAGGCGCATATGATAAAAATGCGCCTCCTATAATTCCTGTACGGGCGAAATCAAGCAGCCCCAGATTATGCGAGGCACATTCTAGCATATGCGCCTCCTATATATCGGATAGGTGAGGCGCATATGGGCAGAATGCGCCTCGCATAATCTGTGTGGGCCCGTGTGTTGGTAGGTGCTCGAATATGCGAGGCACATATGGTCATATGCGCCTCCTATATTTGATAATATGTGTGGCGCATATGGTCATATGTGCCTCAAGTAACTCATGCGGGCCCAGGTGAAGGTAGGTGGCCACATAGGCGAGACGCATATTGCTATATGCGTCTCCTATAGTTTGAATTATAGGAGGCACATATTGTGCAATATACGCCTCCTATAACCTGACACCACTTTTTCCAGATTTTTGCACATGGAGCCAACTACCACCCCACTCACTTTTCTCACTTCTTCCTCCTCCACCAAGACAAATCTGGTCGCCCCCCTCCTCCTCCCCACCTCATTTCACCCATTGATTCACCATAGAAGCTCGCTCAACCTCCATTGGTTGACACTCATATGTAAGTGAAGTCTCTTGCTCCTCTAGAGTGCGCCTCAAGTAACTCATGCAAGCTCGGGTGGAGGTAGGTGGCCGCATAGGCGAGGCTCATATGGTCATATGTGCCTCTTATAGTTCGAAGTATAGGAGGCACATATGGAGCAATATGTGCCTCCTATAGTTTGAAGTATAGGAGGCACATATGGAGCAATATGCGCCTTTTATAACCTGGCCAGATTCAAATTCAAAACAGCCACTACCACACCTATATAACACCTACCACCTCTCCCTCTTCTACTTGTCCTTCTCCTCCATCTCTCCTTCTTCTCCCCTTTTCCTCCTCCTTCTCCACTCTCCTCCTCCTCCTCTTCCTCCGGCGACCTTCTCCTCCTTCGGCCATGGCCTCCACAACCACACCCACCATCTCCTCCTCCACCTCCGGTCGCCTCATCCTCCTCCACTACATCCGGTGATCCCCATGGACATGCCCTCCCGCACATGCTTGCGGTGGTAGGTTGTGGCCACGAGCATGGTCTCCCACGAGCTCCGACGAAATTCTAGCCAGATCTAGATCTAGATCTGGCCGCCTTTTTTTTGAAATTCAAAAAAAATATATGAGGTGCATTTAAATCAATATGTGCCTCGCATATGCACAATATAGGAGGCGCATATGCAAAGTAGAGGAGGCGCATATCAATATACGCCTCGCATATGCAGAATATAGGAGGCGCATATCGCTATGCGCCTCGCATATGTGAAGTATAGGAGACGCATATCATATGCGCCTCGCATAAAAAATAGGCGAGGCTCAAAGTTAGAGGCGCATACGATATGCGCCTCGCATATGCTTTTAGGTGCGTCTCGTATAAGGTTTTCTGTAGTAGTGTCGAGGTTGGGCTCAACGGGCAGACACAGTTTGGCGAATCGGCGTTCAGTCTCCGGCATACAAACTATATAAGCAGCCAATACGGAGAGACACAGGTTAGCGTTGGCATTGAACTTCCATAACGTAGAGACACTGTCTCAAGGAAATACCGTAGCTATACGATCAGCTCAAAGTACTTTCCCTATTTGGCTCCGTCGCCGGCATAAAACTTCCGTAACCTCGCCCTTCCGTCCAGAATTAAACACGCAAGCTTGGTTCACCTCGCCGGCGCCATGTCCGTGCTTGGCCACGCCGGAGTGACATCCTTGACAACGACAAGCTAGCACTCAACAAGGAAGTCGACGACGGTACTGGCCAGCAGCACCGCAAGGCGCAAGCGTAGGAGGCGATCTGATCGTAGTCCATGGTGGCTTGGCTTCCTTGTCCCTGCTAAAGGTGGCCACCCACACACAGGAGCCCTAGCTGGAGGTGTCCAGTTTTACATCGCTTCCTCACGGTCTGCCGGTCTGGCGAGCTCTTGCTGTGTTGAAATCTAAATTAATGGAGAGGCGCACACCCGAGCGGGAGGAGGGCGCGTCCTGAGTGCTCTGCAGTTTGTGGAGAGAAAATCGCTGCCATAGTCGACTTTCCCGTCGAGCGCTAGCTTGCCGCCATGGGGGTGCAGGTAAAAGAGGAGACGTTGGGCTGCTGGACGCTCCATCGTTGAGTGCTAGCTTCCGGCCGTCAAGAGGCCGCGCAGGTGCAGGATATGTTGGGCATGCAAATACGGAGGATTCAACTATATATGGCAGTCGTATTTCACGTAGAGTAATATTTTGCAAAATTTAAGGAGCATAGCTGGAGGAAAACGGGGAGCCAGTAGATGGCTGACACGCACCCGCGGCGCACGGATGGGCGCATGAGCGGGGCGCAGGCAAGCCTCGTCCCATAGTCTCGTCCCATAGAGGCACCGGTCATGCATGAGAAGCGCACGCTACATGTGCTGGGTCAAGCTAACCAGTCAACCGTCCCAGTTTTTGACTTACCACGTAAACAAATCCTAGCTCTGAGAGCCGAAGGTTTAAAATAGACCGGGATTCGATAATTCAGAGGGCCAATTTCCGGGATTCAAAAGTTCAGGGTTTGACTTAGTTAGCCTCTACAAATTCAAGGTTTGTTTTGCACTTTTCTCATACCAAAACTATGTTATTCCCTTCTTTTGCCAAATATTCAGAAGTCCCTATTTTGAAGAAACTTTGTTTTTCTCCAAAACACTTCTTCAAATAAAGGCACCATTGAGTCCTCTATATTGAAACCTATTTTCCCACTTCAAAAATAAATATTTTTGAAGAGTTTTAATAATCTTTTATGCCCATTTTCCTAAATGGCAGAAATGGAAAAATATTGGTTTTAAATATTTTCCCTTCTCAATAAATCTTAGGAAAATTCTCCAAAGTGTGAATTCATATTTGGGAACCTTAAATACCAAAAACCACCCTTGTCAAATTCAAAAATTTCAAACAAAAACCTAGAAACCGCTTTAGCACTTTTTGAATAAATGATATTAAGGGGACCAAAACTCCTTTGGAAACCTTCAAATGATTATAGGAGGTATATCTTAAAAATACCCTTCTACAAGAACCATTTCCCCATCTTGGTAAGATCGAATATTACAACCTTTCTTCATGATCAACTATTTGCATAATCTTGGAAAGAAATCAAATTCATACCTAAAACCCCACAAACCCTCCATCCAACCTTGTCAAGCAAGCTTGCACAGCATCCACCCCACTCTGTGGTCAAGCTACACTGTAGCAACCACTGTAGCATCCCTCTCTCTTGTCATCTTATGCTTGTATGGAAGGGAGACATGGACATTACCCCTCTTGGCTATTTACTTCACTCACCATATGGAAGGGAGAATTTCTATTGATTTATTCTCTAGAACTAGAATTTATTCTACTAGAAAATCTATAACTAATTAAAGAAAAGTGCTAAAATAGTGAACCCAATTGTGGTGGCTTTGTTAAATCAATACCTATCTGGTGATATCCTTTTGTACATTGGTATCATACAGACCCAAGCCTTAGTTCAAAACCCCTTCATTAAGTGGTATATGCCACTCAAAACATAAAGGACGCTTCACCAATACAAATAAGTATTTCCAAATGCTATAAACTCAAGTTATCAAAACCTATAGAAATATGTTAGTGCCTTGCCCTTTTGTTTGTTGTATTGTTTTGATGCTTGTCTGCCTTGTGATGATTGTGGTACTTTGTTTGTTTGCATATGTGATCCTCGACGATGCTAGTTGTGATTGTATTGACGACGAGAAGAAGTGATCATTTATTATTATGGTTTTCTAAGAATAACTCTAGGCACATATTTCCATACTACTAATCACAGGCAATCCACCTTCTTGCTCATAAGCCCTTGTCCTACTATTTTACTTATGCATGTGTTATATACTTATTTATACAAATTGCATTGTTTTATTATATTATGATTTACATGTGGGAAGGTTTGACTCCACCAAACCATTGCCACTTTAGTACCACTAGGTACAATCGTTTTATGTCACCTACTTTCCCCTAGTATAGTAAGTAGTAAATAACACCACCCTCCCTTAGAAACCCCGCTTTAGGCAAAGTAAAAATATAGGATGGGAAGACACCAGAAAAGTCTTACAAATGTTTTAAGATAAAACTTGGTTAGGTTTGACCTACCAAGTGAAGTTTGAGAAAGAAAAATGTTTTTTTACAAAGGATACTAAGAAGGAGAAAAATGTTTATGAAAACGCGCCCGTTTTTTACGGTTTTGCTAGAACAATTAACACATGCAACCACATTACCCTGGAATGGGACGGGGCTTGAATTGACGTTTCTCTACTCTGGTATGGTTTTCCTCGCAACTACTTATAAGGGATCGCATCTCTCAAATGTTGGGCTTCCTTATAAAAAGGGACATCTGTGGCAACAATGTCTTAGGGGAAGTAGATCCTCCCATGCGAGCGGTCGGGCGATACTATGAGCATCTCATTGAAAGTGCACCTCTCCTGAAGTAGTTGGTGGTGCTCCGGTTGGCCGCGTTGTACCCGACGTCCCGGTGTTGAGAGGAACAACTGATAGGGTAGGGTATATGCCAGAGTGGGCATCCTGACAGTTTCGACCGGGTATTCGACACACGATTGGTGTGGATCAGGGTAGGGTATCTGGATGATCTGGGTAAAGTGTACAACCACTTCAGAGTATAAATCTATTTGAAACAGTTGTGTCCATAGTCATATATGGTTGGGAAGGTTGTTGTAGAGCAGTGTTGGATTTGTTTTCATAAAGGACTTCAAAAAAGAAAGTGTTTTCAAAAACCTGTTAGTCTAGAGGACACCAGCGAAGGGAGGTAATATTGGAGGATCACAGGAGATGAAGAACACGGTCAGTTGAGTACCGAGGTTATGAAATAGGGTGACCCAATCCTAGTGTTTTCCAAAAAATTCAAAAAGACTTTCCAATTTTTTTGCAACAAAACCTTGTAGATGCTATTGTTGGAATTATTCCCTAGAGGCAATAATAAAGATGTTATTATTATAATTCTTGTTCATGATAATGTTTATATTCCATGCTAGAATTGTATTAAGCGGAAACTTTAATACTTGTGTGGTTTGTGAACAACACCGTGTCCCTAGTACGCGTCTATGGACTAGCTCATTGATTAATGATGGTTAAGGTTTCCTAACCATGGACATGAGTTGTCGATTAATAATGAGATCATATCATTGGGAGAATGATATGGTGAACAGACCCAAACTAAGCGAAGCAATTAGATCGTGTCATCGTGTTCGTCTTTGCGAAGATTTTCTTATGTCAAAATTGTATTCCTTAGACCATGAGATAATACAACTCCCTGGTATCGGAAGAAATCTTTGAGGTCATCAAACGTCATCCTATGAGAGGGTGATCATAAAGGTGTCTCTCAGGTGATCGGAAAGTATCGGTTGGGTTGTATGTATCGAGATGGGATTTGTCCCTCCCAAGTCGGAGAGATATACTTCAGGCCCACTCGGTAATCGATATCAACACCGCTTGCAAGCATGTGGTTAAGGAGTTAATCACAAAGTGATATCGGATTAAGGAACGAGTAAAGTACTTGCTGTGAACGAGATTGAACTAGGTATGACGGTACCGACGATCGAATCTCGGGCAAGTAAAATATCGCGAGACGAAGGGAATATGTATATGGGATTGATTGAATCCTGGCATCGTGGTTCATCCGATATGATCATCGATGAATGTGTGGGAGTCAATATGGGTTTCCAGACCCTGCTGTTGATTATTGATAGAAGATCATGTCTGCATATTCTCGAACCCGCAGAGTCACACACTTAACGTGTCTCGACGCTAGGATAGATTGGATAATTGGTTTATGAGTTTTTGTTCGGAGTCTCGGATGGGATCCGGGACATCACGAGAGGTTCCGGAGTGGTCCAGAGAATAAGATTCATATAAGGCAGTGCAGTTTTTGGAGTTCGGAATTGTTTCGGGTTAATCGGTATTGTACCGGAAGCTTCTAGAACCTTCCAGAAGGGGACCAACGTGGCCACACCTTCCGGGAGGGGGCATGGGCCTATGAGGGAGTGCCCTGGCCGCATTGGGCCAGGGGCACAAGGCCCCATAGGGCCCAACCGGCCAGCTAGGGTAAAACCCTAACTAGACCTTCTAGAAGGGGGGGTTTCCTTGCCCCCCACTCCTCCTCCTTGTGGCCGCCGGCCTTGGCTTGGGGGAGGGGCTAGGGATGCCGCCCACCCCTCTATATAAAGAGGGCTGGGGGCGCATCAGCCCCCACACCTTCCCCTCCAAAGCTAGCCGCCCTGCTGCCCTCCTCTCTCTCCCTCCCGACTGCGTGTAGGCGAAGCCCTGCTGCAGAAACTCTCCACCATATACACCACTCCGTCGTGTTGTAGATCCAATCCGTCTCTCCACCATACTTGCTGGTCCGAGGAAGGAGGAGACGTCGAGGTGCTGCACGTGTGCATCTCACGGAGTCACCGCCACTTGTGGTGCTAGATCGGATCGGATCGCGAGTACGACTACATCACCCACGTTCCGACGAACGTTCCGCTGTGCGAATATTCAAGGGTATGAAGATCTAATCCAATCTCTCTTGTTGTTTGCATCTCCTAGATTAGATCTTGGCTTTCCCTCTGTTCGCATCCGTAGAAAATTTTGATTTACTATGCCGCGAAACCCTCCAGTGGTATCAGAGCTAGATCTATGCGTAGATGTGTTTCACGAGTAGAACACAACATGGTTGTTGCGGGCGTTGATGTTTTCTGTTGCAAGCCTCTTGTTTGTGTTCTTCTTATGACACGGGATAGTGAGATTGAAGCGGTCCAGGCCAACCTTACGCGACGTCGTTCGTGAGACCGGCTCCGCACTTGACGTGTGGCTTGTTCCACACATGCGACTGGTGGATGCCAGTTTCTCTCACTATAGTTGTCATGGGATTAACACCGGAGTTTGGCAACCATAATATCACCGTTGTGGCTTTCCGTAGGTAAGAATCGTTCTTAGCATCTACTCCCATAAGCCACGTAAAACATGCAACAACAAAGTAGAGGCGTCTAACTTGTTTTTGTAAGGAGTGTTTTCTGTGATATGGTATGGCCCAAGATGTGATGTGTATAATGTATGCGATGATCATGTTTTGTAATGTTTCACGGCTTGCATGTCGATGAGTACACAACCGGCAGGAGCCATATGGTTGTCTTTATAATTGTGTATGACCTGTGTGTCAACTTCTTATACGCCATGTAATAGTTTCACTTTATCGCTAAGTAGTTAGCAATAGTTGTAGTTGCTATTCATGGTGGAGGCAATCATGGTGGAGTGATGGAGATCATGCCGGCACGCACAAGATGGAGATCATTGCGCGAAGATTGGCTATACCATGTCACATTAAAGTTATATGCATGTTGTCGTGGGAATGGTCACGCAGACTGTCAGCGGCATAGTAGTAGAACGAGGGGCAGGGCGGCCAGCCATGCGGTGCGAGATGAGGGCAAATACGGGGTTTACCAGTTCGGCCCGGAGGTAAAGACCTACTCTGCTAGATTGTATAAGGAGGTGTTACAATGGGCGAGCTCGGCGGCTAGACGGCGAGTCGCTTAGGTGTCTGAGGGAATGTCTCTACTCCCCATAGGGAGGTTTATATAGGTTCTCCTCCCTAGGGTTTACATATCTCAACCGATTCGATTCTGACTTGATAATCATTTAATCTAGTCGATGGGCCTATCTACTACTGGGCCTTGACTTCGATCGCTCGATACCTTCTGGGCTTCAATCCACTCGCTCTGCAGCCCACTCGCCAGCCACAGGGCCGGATCGGACGTCTGAGTATACCCCAAGGTGGTGTATCCCCATCGAGTCCCCGAGGCCGTCGTCGATTGGCGCAAGTGGCCGGCGCGTCGAGTATCTGACTTGAGTAGGCATCCAGTCGAATCGTCGGCGGGCTCCTGTATGAATAAGGAAATCCGGTGAAGCAAGTCGCGTTTTAGGCGAGTCGAGTCGGTGGAACGCGGTCGTGGTGATTGACCTAGCGAGCCGAATGGCTGGAGTTGGACCGTCAGGTGTGGTCAAACTAGCCGTTGGGGTAATCCAACGGTAACTTTCGGCGTAATCATCGCGCGGTAACGGCCCCCTGATTTGGCGGGTAAGTCCCGCTATATAAGAGGAATGGTAGGCAATCGCAGAGCCAACTGCCCACCACTTCTTCCGAGTGCGCGCATTTTCCTTCCTTTGATCCGCGATCCAATCGACCCGAAATCCTCCGATCTCCAACCAACCTCTCGGCTATGGCCCTTCCCACCGAACCATGGGGCAGGTCCAAGTGCACAAGGGCGCAGCTGGCCTCTTTCGAGGAGGCTGGAATCCTGCGAGCCGGCTGTTGGCGTATTCCCGCAGCCGGAGAAACGACCCCAAACCCGCGAGAGAGGGAATTCGTCTGTTTCACCAGTCATCTCGGCGGGGCTAGGGTTTCCCACGTCTTTGTTCTTCCGTTTACTGCGCCTACTACGGGATCAGCCTTGGATCTGGGTCCCCACAAGATTGGCAGCTCGCCATCTTTGTGGCGTTGCGAGTGCTACTTGGGCTGCCGCCCTACTTTCCCTTGTGGCGTGATCTGCTCCATGGACGGATCACCAGCGAGGAAGCGGCTGACCCAATGCTAGCCACGGGCAGCGTTCGGCTCAAGTCCAAAGCTTCTTTCTTCGATCGATGCTACCCGCCAAGGCAGCGGCGGCGGAAGAAGTCATGGTTCTACGTGGCGAGGCGACCCAGAGGGCGAGGTGGCGATCCGGTACTCGGCCAATCGTTCGAGCCACGCCATCTCCAAGTCGGCAAGCTCCCCGACGACCAGCGGATGGTGACGAGATGCTCCAGCCATCCGTGGTGCGAAAAGAAGGGCCTTCGACGATAAACTTGTACAATTGCTGGCTTGGGCGGCTCGTTCCACTCGCCCAACGCGACCACTACATGTATCGATTACGGGCGGGAGACTCGGCGAAGGCTGCCTCGACGAGTGGAAGCGGAGGATTATCTCCCAGCGTTGAAGAAGATCACCAGGCGGTGTACTTGGATGCAGCGGGTCACCCCCACCTGGCGTCCGGCTCAACGGTAATTTCTTTACCTTGTTCGCGATCGCGCATGCATGCATGCGGTAATTCTGATTCTTTCGTATTCATAGCTATTCCAAGTGGTGGAAGGTGGCTCCCACCTTCGATGATGAGAGCCGGCCATCCGCCCAGGACATAGGCGAATCGCCACCCGCGAGGGGCAACGAGGACGACGAGGACGAGTCCGAAGAGGAAACCGCCCCGCTGGTCCGAAAAACCCGCGGGCAACGTCAGCGCGAAATCGAAGCGAGCAAAAGCCTCGAACGTCACGATGACGACGACGAGCTCCCAGAAACCACCTCGCGCCGCCAGGCCACTCCTTCGAAGAAGAAGAAGAAGAAGGAAAGGCGAGGCCCCTCAAGGAAATCGAAGCCGTCGAGGATGGCCTCGCCGCCGCACTCGACGAGCAGCTCCGATGCTCCTAGCTCGGCCGGTGGCGGCGCGCCCCCAGCGACAACCGCGTTAGACACGCTGACCGTGGAGGTGCCGCTGGCCTCGATGCCTCCGCCATTCGCGCCGGTCTCTGGGCTAGGGAAGGCTCCGGCTGCGGCGACTTCGCCGCAGGAGGTTCGAATGTGGCGGCTTCGCCGCAAGGAGCTCCGACCGCAGAGGCTCCACCGCGATTGGAAGCCCGCCGAGGTTGTCCCAGGCGCCAGCGGCCTCAACGACGAAGAAGCCGTCCGTGTCTTGGGCACGCGACGTCGAACTGGGCCGCTCGATCGGGCCCGGAAAAACGGCCGGCCTTCGTGCAGGCTACGTTTCATCGATCGCCAAGTGAGTGCGTTCACCCTTCCCTATTTTTCATAACTATTTCGATTGTCTTTATTGATTCGATTGATGTGCAGGACCGGAGTGAAAAAGATGGGCCACCCGATCGTGGCCCAGGTACCCTCCGCCACTAGCGAGGAGGATCCTTCCCGTAAGAGGAAAGCGGACGAGGTCGTCGCCTCAGCGGATGGCAGCAAGAAGGCCAAGGGCGACGACATCGTCACTGTCTCTGACGACATGGCGGTCGCGCCGGCCGGACCCGCGGTGGAGGCAACCGCATCTACGAAGGAGGGCGTTTCCTTGCCTAGACCGGAGGAGGCGACTTCCTTTGGAGCGGGTGCCTCGATCGCTACCTTCCCCCGCTTCGTGACCAAGGCGGCCACGGCGAGCGGGGCTGCGCCCCCGAGCCTCGCTCCAGGGACCGCCAATGCTGAAGTCGACCAGCGTCGCGGGCACACGCCAGCGTTGCTTACGTCCGTGGACGCGATACAACTCCATGGCATGCTTGGTGCAGCCATCCAGGTACCTCCAGTCCCCGAGGATCAGGTCGGTGCTTTGCAGCGGCTTGATTCTTATAATTTCTCGTCTTTACTTTCGCATCCAGTCCCCGAGTGCTCACGCGCTAAATTTTAGCGGGTGGGCACTTAGGAATTTTCTTGATCGCCAGTCCCCGAGTGCGCACGCGCTAAGTTTAGCGGGTGGGCACTTAGGATTTTCGTGATCGCCAGTCCCCGAGTGCGCACGCGCTGAGTTTAGCGGGTGGGGACTTAGGAATTTCGTTTTTACTGACTTTTTTGATGATATGCAGGGTCTGCAGCTTGAGTCGGCGGACCGTTTAGCCGCGAAACAGCGTGCTGAGAAGGAGCTGGCCACCATCCAGGAGGCGAACAAAGAGCTTCAGGTTGTTGCTGCGAAGGCAGAGGAAGCTCGCCAGGAGCTTGTCCCTGCTGGTGAGTTGGTGGCGGCGCGATCTGCTCTGGGTGCTGCTGAACAGCGGGTCGCCGACCTCGAGCGCAAACTGCGGGAAGCGAGAGAAGAAGCGAGCTCGGCGGACGGGCGAGCTAAGGCCGCCATTGCGGCCGCGGAGGAGGATCGCAAGGTGTCGGAAGTCCTTATTGCTGGGCTTCAGGACGACCACACGTCGCTTCAGTGCTTCATCACGGGACTCGCCCGCCCGTTGCTTGGTGAGTGCATCTTCCCTTTCTGTTAGTTGTAGTTTTTGTGGTGTCCGTCGTACTTATCATTGTCTCCTTCTCGCAGGTCGCGTTATTGGTAGCCAAGAAGAAGCGAGCTCGCTCGACGCGAGGCAGTGCGTAAGCATGCTCGTCGACTTCGGCGTATTGCCGGCGATGCATCGCGCCTACCTTCAAGAAATATAAGCGCTACGTAGGTTATTCAGCGACCTTGTTGAGGTGTGGGAATATTTGGAGAAGGCGCCCGCGGTCGTCGAGTTCATGACGCGGTCGGCGTTTCGGCGTGGAGCGTCGACAACACTGAGTCTCGGACTCGCCCACTTCCCCGAAGATTTCGACGTTGACGATGTGACGAGTGGGTATCCGTGCCGATCGGGCGCGTGGATGTCCGAGGTTCTCAAGTTGCGAGGCGTGCTGCCATGTACTCGGGCGTGTTGGGCGATGGGCGATCTCCTTCCCTATCAAGAGACGATGTCGCGCGAACGACCCGAGCCGCATCGTGACTTCAAGGTCGAGCAGCCTTTTCGGCGATGGCTGGTGAAGCGACGTATCCATCAAACTCGTACACCGCGTTCATCCGTGTCGCCGGGATCTTTGGCGAGTCATCCAAGCTTGCCATGAGGGTGGTTTTCCTTTGAAGTGTTAGCAGCAGTTCTGCCATGCGGCATATTTTGTAGCATAAGACAATGCAGTATGCGATTGAATGGGACGTCGTATCCATTTTGCTATTCGTTTGTGTGCTTTGGATTGATTTTGGACGAGTCCCCGAGCGCGTCCTCCCTTTTGTGGGGTTTACCTCGTATATGGTGTGTGTTGTTATCATGTGTTCTGTTGATTTGGTCGACTCGCCCGAGCTCGGAGAGCCAGTCGCAAGGCGACTCCCTTGAGTGCTTTGTACTTTACCGTTTTCCCGTCTGTGCAGACGGGGTTGTCTTGGCGCTTGTCGTAAAGCCGGTCGAGCTAGCGACTCAATGGGGCTCCGGGTTGGCGTTTTTGTGGACGATGCAAGACTGAAGTGATTCGGTGCTCTTACACCGCACTACTTAGCCGTGCCGATCGCTGTACCAAAGGTTGACTTGCATTTTAGCGTATCGCTGTTATTACGAAAAGTAGTGGCACAAGTCATGGAGAGTAGGCGCAATTTGCGTAATAGCTTTCTTTTATTTCATAGCGATTTGAGTACATGTGTGGGGTTCTAGGGTAGAACTTCCGGAGGAGGTTTACATTCCATGGTCGCTGATCGTCGAGCTCGCCGTCCCCGCTGACGTCGATGAGGTAGTAGGCGTCGTTGCACGCTGGCGATAGCGAACGGGCCCTCCCACGGAGGGGAGAGCTTGTGCATGCCCTTCTTGTCCTGGATGAGGCGTAACACCAGGTCGCCTTCCTGGAAGGTGCGGGTTTTCGCGGCGGAGTCCTTGTTGGTAGATGGCGGTGCGTGACCGAGCGAGTTCGCGTGCTTCGTCGAGCTGGTCGAGCCCATCTTGGCGGGCCAGCTCGTTTGCGGCCTCCGTATAATGGACGACCCGCGGCGAGTCGTGTTCGAGGTCGGTGGGCATGACTGCCGCAAGTAGACCATGAAGAAGGTGAATCCCGTCGATATGTTAATCGAGGTGCGGATTCCCCAGATGACGGAGGGCAACTCTTCGACCCAGCACCCAGCGGTGCGCTCGAGTGGTACTTGGAGTCGCGGCTTCAGGCCGTGGAGGATGCTTTGGTTGGCTCGTTCCGCCTGGCCGTTGGATTCGGGTGGCGGCGGCGAGATCGAGCGGATGTGGTGCTCTTCGCAGTCGGCCATTCCTCCTTGGCGAAGTTTGTGCCGTTGTCCGTGATGATACTATTTGGGAACCCGTGGCGATATATGAGATCGCGTAGGAATTTAGTGGCGGTCTTCCGTCGCATTTCGGACTGGCTTGGCCTCCACCCACTTGGTGAATTTGTCGGCGACTAGCAAGTGGGTGTAGCCGAGGGGCTTTCTTGAAGGGCCCACCATGTCCATGCCCCATCGGCGAATGGCCAAGTGATGGGGATCGTTTTGGCGCCGAGCTCGATGCGCTGCGTTTGATTGGCGTTGGCACCCGGCGCATCGCTGGACGATGTCGGCGTCGGCGTGTGCGGTGGGCGATAAAGCCGTGTCGCATAGCCTTGGAGACCGAGGAAGCGGCGGCGGCGTGGTGGCGATCACCGAGTGAATGTCGTGGAGGATTTTCGTCCTTCACGGTTGGGCAACGTTGGACACGCCGGTGACGCTGCGCTTGTGTAGCTCGCCGTCGATGATGGTGTAAGACTTGCATCGGCGAGCGATCATTCGAGCGTCTGTCTCGTCTGCTGGCAGGGTGCCGGCTTCCAGATAGGCGATGTAGGGCTTGGTCCAGTCGTCTGGCTCGGTGATGAGTGCGACCAAGGCTGCCTCTAGTTGGAGTGGTACTCCGATGTCGATCTCCCTCGGGGGAGAGACTGATGGTTTGGAGATTGTGTCGAGGAACACACCGGCGGGTGGTGCGAGTCGAGCCGACCCGAAGCGGGAGAGGGCGTCGGCCTCCTCGTTTTTTCGCCTGTCGATCCACTCGACAGAGTAGCCGGTGAAGTGGCCGCCCAACTTGTCCACCTCTTGGCGGTACGCCGCCATGGTAGGGGAGATGGCGTCGCAGGTGCCGGCGACTTGCCCCGCGACGAGGTCGGAATCGCCGTAGCATCGAAGGCGATTGACGTTCATCTCCTTGGCGGCTCGCATTCCGTGGAGTAGGGCCTCGTATTTAGCCATGTTGTTGGTGCAGGGCGTGAATTCGAGGCGGAGGATGTAGCGGAGCTTGTCGCCTTTTGGTGAAGTCAACACTATCCCCGCTCCTGCACCGTCCGCGTTCTTGGAGCCGTCGAAGTGCAGGCTCCAGTAATGGAGGTACGGCAGCTTCTCGCTGCTGGGCCTCCTCGATCAGCGATGAAGTCGCGGTGCTGTGACTTAATCGCCCTTCGTGGCTCGTATTTAATGTTGTGGACGCCGATCTCGGCGGCCCACTTGGCGATCCGTCCGGCCTCGGTTCGGATGATGTCTTGCGATGGCGAGAGACGGACGTGACCGGGTGCTCTGGAAGTAGTGCGGCGCCACGAGCCCTGAAGACCGCGTATACTAGCTTTTGGTACTGTGGGTACCGCTGGCGCGACTCGGTGAGGACCTCGCTGATGTAGTACACCGGACGCTGAACCGGGCGCTCCTTTCCTTCCTCTGGTCGTTCGACGACCATCACAGCACTGACGACGCGCTCGGACGCCGCGACGTAAACCAGCATAGGTTCTTTGTCGGCGGGGGCGGCAAGTAGTGGTGCGGCGAGTAGCACTTTTTTGAGGTCGCAGAGCGCGTTGTCCGCCTCCTTGTCCCACTGGAAGGTGGGGTTCTTGCGCATCAAGCAGTATAGGGGCATCGCCTTTTCTCCCAGGCGGGGGATGAAGCGACTGAGAGCCGCTACTCGCCCGGCCAGCTTCGGCGCCACGCGAGCACTCGGGTTTGCGAGCCGGCGCGTGTCGATCTTTGTTGGGTTCCTCGATCCCTCATTTTGAGACGACGTACCCGATGGTTGTCCGGGTACACGAAGGTGCACTTGCCTGGGTTGAGCTTTATCTTGTACCTTCAGATTGGCGAAGGTTTCCATGGTCGGCGGTAGGTCGCCTTGGCGGCGGATTTCCACGACCACGTCATCGATGTAGACGTGGATGTTGCGGCCGATTTGGCTCGCGAGGCATTCTTGCATGCACCGCTGGTAGGTTGCCCCGGCGTTCTTGAGGCCGAAGGTCATGGCGGTGTAGCAGAAGGCTCCGAATGGCGTGATGAACGCCGTTTTCTCCTCGTCTTCGACAGCCATTTTGATCTGGTTGTACCCGGAGTAGGCGTCGAGGAAACATAGCGACTCCGAACCCGCGGTTGAATCGATTATCTGATCGATCCGCGGGAGGACGAACTGCTCCTTTGGGCAGGCGCTGTTCAGGTTTGTGTCGATACACATTCTCCGGTCCCGTTTTCTTCTCGACCGGACTGGGTTTGCCAGCCACTTGGAGTATTTGATTGGCGGATGAAGCCGGCGAGTAAACGCTGCACTTCTCGGCGATTGCTCGGCGTTCTTCATTGAAGGGCGTGGCTTTTGACAGTCGCACTTTGGTCGTGTTTAATTTGTGCTCGTGAGCTCCCTAGGGACACCGGGCATGTCGGAGGGTTTCCATGCGAAGATGTCCCTGTTCTCACGGAGGAACTCGATGGAGCGCCTTCCTATCTGGGCTCATGCATCCCGATCGTCACCGTCTGGCTGAGTCGCTGGGACCAGCTCGGCGGTCGGTGTCGTCGTGGCCTCAAAGGTTGAGGTGTTTGCGCCCTCGAGTTGGGCTTCTTGAGTATTGTGGGGTCGTCATTGTTGACCCGCCGCGTATTTGGCGAGCTCGTCGGCGTGATTAGTCTCTGCCGCGATGACGGCGTCGGCGAGTTCGGCTCCTTTGGCCTCGCATTCGGCGGCCATGTCGGGGTCGCCGTTGATGGTGATGACGCCGCACGGCCCGGGGACCTTCATCGCCTTGTACGCGTAGTGGGGCGCTGCCATGAATTTAGCGAACGCCTGGCGCCCCAGGACGCAGTGGTAAGGGTTGTCGAAGGGCACCAGCTCGAAGACGATCCGCTCGGTGCGGAAGTTTGTCGGAGTACCGAAAGTGACGGGCAGCGTGACTTTGCCGATCGGATATGCCTTCCGACCGGGGACGATGCCGTGGAACGTGGTGTGGGTTGTCTCGATCATCGACTGCGGGAGCCGCAACCGCCTGAAGGTGTCGAGGTAGAGGATGTTGATGGAGCTGCCGCCGTCCATCAGTGTCTTGGGGAGCCATGATCGCCAACCTTGGGCTTGACCACCAAGGCGACTCGCCCCGGTACTCGATGCGTGGAGAGTGGTCTTGCCGGCTCCGGTGATGGCTGTTCCGACCAGTTCGAGGCGGGGGCGTCTGTTTGGGCCACCGTATGGACGGCGCGGGCGATGACCTTCTTCTCGCGCTTCGTGTTGAAGCCTGTGAAGGTGTGGAGCGAGCCGGCGACTTTGCCGAATTTTCCGCCAGTGGGCGGGTCGTTGTCGGTGTCCTCCCGCGCTTGCCGTGCCTTCTAGATTTCCACGAGGGTGTGGCGGTCGGCGGTGGTGTGTGCGGGCTTCCTTCCTGCTATGGAGCACATGGTTGGTTAAGGAGGGCGGGATCGAACCTTGGCTTGTTCTTGTAATTGCTGCCATCGCGTTGCCCTCCGTCGCGGCGGTAGCTCTTGCTCGCGCTGTGCGTGCCAGCGTTGGCGATAAGTCGACTACGTCGCTGGCGCTTGCCGATGAGGTGGGTGCCGCTGTAGCGTAGGGTCGGTTCGGCGTCGTTGCCGCCGTCTTGGCGTTGCCCTCTGACTCGTCGTCGGTTTCCTGGTTTGGATCTTCCTCGGCGTGCGTTTGGCGATCTCGAGGAGGTCGGGGATGTTGTCGAGTGCGGGTGTCGCTTGAGCTTGGAGACTAGAGGCTCGTGGCGACGGTCTTGAAGCAATGGATCGCGGTGTCCGGGTGGATGCCGACCGCGTTGTACCAAAGCTCTTGCCACCGTTGGACCCAGTTGCGGGTCGACTCACGGGGTCCCTGGACGCATCGTTCCAGGTCTTCAATGGTGGTGGCGCGGGTGTAGGAGCACTCGAAGTGCCTGACGAAGGCGTCGCGCATTTCCTCCCAGGAGTCGATACTCTCCTGGGGGAGAGTGTTGATCCACTGCCTGCACGTCCCCTCCATCATCAGTGGGAGGTAACGGGCGGCTAGTAGGTCAGTGTGACCCGCGATCCCCATTGCCATGAGGTATGTGTCGAGCCAGACTGCGGGGTCGTACGAGGAGTCGTATTTTTCTATCTCCTTTGGCGCCTTGAAGTTTGGCGGGTACTTCTCGCCTCGGATCATTGGTCCGAAGCACTTAGGCCCAAGTCGACTGAGCGACCCCATAGGTTCGCCATCGCGGCGATTAGTTAGGGTGTGCCGCAAGTCGTCGGGCTGGCGTGCGCGCCAACTTTGGTTGTTGATGATGTGGGTGCGGGCGTCGATGGGTTGTCCGTTAGCGGCGACGAAGTTGGTCGCCGGCCTGGGATCGTTGGTGGAGAGTGCCGCGTTCGCGGGTCGGTGTTGGAGCTGCAGTGGCTCTGGTGGCGGGCAATTGAGGGTGTTTGCCGCCGCTGGGCGGCCGCTGGAG
Source organism: Avena longiglumis (assembly GCA_030063025.1). Lineage (NCBI taxonomy): Eukaryota > Viridiplantae > Streptophyta > Magnoliopsida > Poales > Poaceae > Avena > Avena longiglumis. The sequence goes on from CP125974.1 coordinate 485,411,092, forward strand.
GCCGCTCTGCTTCCCGAGGAACGCGAGTATACTCGACCTTGCGAGTCGGCGCCCGCTTTTTGCTGCTCCACGGCCTTCGCAAGCAGGGCCTTGACGTACTGGATCTGTAAGGCGCCGTCGCCGGTGGCCGTGATGCTATCGGCTGCTGCTCGGCCTGCCACGAGGTTGTCCATCGGGGTGGAGAACAGTGGGAGGCCGTTTGCGTCTCGCTCCCGTGAGGAGACGACTATCCGTGGCTGGTCCCTGGGAGGGGTGCGGTTGGGTGGTGGTGGGGCACCCATCGCCGTCGATCCTGGCGGGGGCCGGGCGCTTCCTCCTGGTGGCGCGTTTTTCTCGCAGATCGCGCGCTCGGCTATGCGGGCCGGGTCGTTTTCGTCGTCAAAGTTCAGGGCACGCCCTTGAACGGTGGGGTTCAAACGTAACCTGATCCGCTGCTGGTGGTAGCGTGACAGCTCCTGCGCCGTCACCTGCTCGAGGCGAAATTTTTCGCGCTCGGCCTGCTCATACCTTGCCTCGCGCCGATTTCAGCGGAGTTCCTCGACCTCCGTTGCCGTGGCGTTAGGAGGATTGGGGTGGAGAAAGGATCCTCCGGCGGATCGGTGCGGTGGCCATGTATGCGCGGCGTGGCGGCGCTCGCCATGAGGTCGGCGGAGTTCTCCGACCGGAGTCGGTCGAAGATCCGAGGATGGAGGGTCCTCAAGTCTCCAGCGTTGGAGACCTGGCGATGGAGTCCGGATGAGGCAGCGGTGATGGATCCGGCAGTGGCCGGGTCGCCGGTCGGCGTCGTCGGTGAGGGCCGCATCTTCTGGCCGTTGAATTCCGGCCACGTTCTGTGGGCGAGTTGTACTCGGAGGCAAGGCGGTGGATCGTGCGAACTGGCTCTCGGAGAGCCGATCCGTGGCGGCGGCGACTTCGCGGATGCGAGCCGAGTCCTCCGAGATGATGACGTCGGTGAGGCCGGCGAAGGCTGATCGTGCGATTGGCGGGATCATCTGTCGTGACGGGTCGCGCTTGGGGCGTAGCGGCTCGGCAAGATCTGGAGCATCTCGCCGATCGCTATCATGCGGCGGTGGCGACCGTCTCGTTGATGGGCAGATTGGATCTCGCCCGCGGAACACCGGCCAGACCGGCCCCACGGTGGGCGCCAGCCGTGGGAATGGTCACGGCAGACGCTGCAATCGGCAGCGAGTAGTAGAACGAGGGGCAAGGACGGCCAGCCATCTGCGGTGCGAGATGAGGGCAAATACACAGGGTTTACCCAGGTTCGGCCCCCGGGAGGGTAAAGACCTACTCCTGCTAGATTGTATAAGGGAGGTGTTACAATGGGCGAGCTCGGCGGCTAGACGGCGAGTCGCTTAGGTGTACGAGGGAATGTGTCTCTACTCCCCCCATAGGGAGGTTTATATAGGTTCTCCTCCCCTAGGGTTTACATATCTCAACCGATTCGGTTACAGCTTCAGTAATCATTTAATCTCGTCGACTGGGCCTATCTACTCGCCTGGGCCTTCAGCTTCCAGTCGCTCGATACCTTGCTGGGCTTCAATCCACTCGCCGTTCTGCAGGCCCACTCGCCAGCCCTGGGGCCAGTCGGAAACGTCCTGCTAAGTATACCCCAGTAGGCGTATCCCCATCACATGTGATGTTTATCCTTTTATGTATCTTATCATGCTTAGATCGCGACGGTAGCATTATAAGATGATTCCTCACTTAAAGAACAAGATAAAAACTGTGTTCTCCCCAAGTATGCACCTTTGCGAAAGTTCGTCGTGTCCAAGCATCACGTGATGATCGGGTGCTATAGACTCTACGCTCACATACAACGGGTGCAAGCCAGTTTTGCACTTGAAATACTTGGGTCTAACTTGTGAGCCTAGCATGTACAGACATGGCCTCGGAACACATGAACCGAAAGGTTAAGCATGAGTCATATGAATGATATGATCGACACTTCGTTGTCCACCATTGAAACCACATCTCTTCTCGTGAAGATCGGATTAGGTGTGGTGAATTTGGATCGTGTTCACTAAACAACTTGAGGGATGTTGTATTTAGTGGGAGTTCATCTAGTAATTTGATTAAAAGTTGAAATAGTTATCATGAACATAGTCTAATTTGTACTTGCAAATATTGTAGATCAAATGGCTAAGTCCAACTTCAACTTCAACGTTTTTGCTGAGAAGGAAAAGCTTAGAACCAATGGGTCTAACTTCACCAATTGGTTCCGCAATCTGAGAATCATTCTCTCTGGCGGTCAAAAGGACTATGTCCTTGAGAGTGCGCTAGGTGACGCCCTAACACTCTGCGGTGATGAGAAAGCTGTCTATCAGTCGCGCAGAGATGATTATGGTGTGATTAAGAGCACCATGTTGTTTGCTATGGAATCGGACCTTCAAAATCGTTTTGAAGACTATCCCGGGCCCTTTGAGATTATCGAGGAGCTGAAAACCATGTTTCAGACTCAAGCCCGTTCTGAGAGATATGAGATCTCTAAGAAGTTCTTTAACTGCAAGATGGAGGAAGGGAGTTCCGTTAGTGAGCACGCCATTAAGATGTCGGGCTACACTCAACGCCTTGAGCAACTGGATCAAGATTCAGAGGAGCTCAAGATTGGCAGGTTCGCAATCACTCCCTCCCAGCTACAAAAGTTTTGTAGTGACTCACAATCAGATTGGTTCCACTGATACGATCACCGAGCTCTTCGCAAAGCTGAAGGCTGCGGAGGTGGACATCAAAAAGGATAATCATGTGTTGATGGTCAACAAGCCCCCCACCTTCAAGAAAGGTAAGGGAGCAAAGAAGCCCTTCAAGAAGGGCGTCGGCAAGAGCAATGCCCCTGCTGAGAAGAAGCTCAAGTCTAGTCCTAAGCCGGACACTGAGTGCTTCTATTGCAAGGACAAGGGTCACTGGAAGCGCAACTGTCCGAAGTACTTAGCGGACAAGAAGGCTGGCACCATCAAAGGTGTATTTGATATACAAGTTATTGATGTTTTCCTTACTAGCCCTCGTTGTAGTGCCTGGGTATTTGATACTGTTTCAGTTGCTAATATTTGTAACTCGAAACAGGAGCTACGGAATAGAAGGCGGCTTGCGAGGGATGAGGTGACGATGCGCGTTGGAAACGGATCAAGAGTTGATGTGATGGCCGTCGGCACACTCTCCTTAGTTTTACCTTCGGGATTAGTTTTAAACCTTAATAATTGTTATTATGTGCCTGCGTTGAGCATGAACATTATTTCTGGATCTTGTTTATTGCAAGACGGTTATTCATTTAAATCGGAGAATAATGGTTGTTCTATTTATATGAGTAACATCTTTTATGGTCATGCACCTGTTGTGAATGGTTTATTTCTTCTAAATTTCGAAAGGGATGAAACACACATCCATAACATTGAGGCTAAGAGATGCAAAGTAGATAGTGATAATACTACTTATTTGTGGCACTGTCGTCTAGGTCATATTGGTGTAAAGAGCATGAAGAAACTCCATTCTGATGGAATTTTGGAGTCTCTTGATTTTGAATCATTTGACACATGCGAACCATGCCTCATGGGCAAGATGATCAAAACCCCGTTCTCCGGTATGATGGAGCGAGCAACGGACTTGTTGGAAATCATACATGCGATGTATGCGGACCGATGAGTGTTTCGACGCGCGGTGGATATCGCTATTTTCTCACTTTTACCGATGACTTAAGTAGATATGGGTATATCTATTTAATGAAACATAAATCTGAAACATTTGAAAAGTTCAAAGAATTTCAGAAAGAAGTGGAGAAGCATCGGAACAGAAAGATTAAGTTTCTACGATCCGATCGTGGTGGTGAATATTTGAGTTATGATTTTCTCACGCATCTTAAAGCAAGTGGAATCGTTTCACAACTCACGCCACCCGGAACACCACAACAAGAATGGTGTGTGAGCACGTCAAACCAAACCCTATTAGATATGGTCTGATCGATGATGTCTCTTACTGATTTTCTGTTATCATTTTGGGGTTATGCATTAGAAACCGCTGCATTCACTTTAAATAGGGCTCCATCTAAATCCATTGAGATGACACCGTATGAACTGTGGTTTGGTGCTAAACCTAAGTTGTCGTTTCTTAAAGTTTGGGGATGCGAAGCTTACGTCAAAAAGTTGATTGCGGACAAGCTCGAACCCAAAGCGGAGAAATGCGTCTTCATAGGATACCCTAAGGAAACTATTGGGTATACCTTCTATCACAGAACCGAAGGCAAAGTGTTTGTCGCAAAGAACGGTTCCTTTCTTGAGAAGGAGTTTCTCTCGAAAGAAGTGAGTGGGAGGAAAGTAGAGCTAGACGAGGTTATTGAACCTTCTCTTGAATTGGAGAGTAGCACAACACCTGAAATTGTTCGATCACGCTTTGCAACAATAGAGGAAGCTAATGACAAGGATCATGAAGCTTGGACGATCTTGCTCTTGAACGTCGCGGTCGACAAGGTTGCGTGCCCCTCCCAGTGGTACGGCAACCCTATCTTGACCTCTTGTTAGTAGAAGACGGTGAACCTACGAACTATGAGGCGATGATGAGCCTAGACTCTGAGAAATGGCTGGAAGCCATGAAATCCGAATTGGGATCCATGAGCGAAAACCAAGTATGGACTTTGGTGGACCCTCCTAGCGACCGAAAGGCCGTTGAGTGCAAATGGATTTTCAAGAAGAAAACGGACGCAGATGGTAATGTTACCGTCTATAAAGCACGGCTTGTCGCGAAAGGTTTTCGACAAGTTCAAGGTGTTGACTACGATGAGACTTTCTCTCCTGTAGCGATGTTTAAGTCCATTCGGATTTTATTAGCAATTGCTGCGTTTCATGATTATGAAATATGGCAGATGGATGTCAAGACTGCGTTCCTCAATGGCAACATTGATGAAGAGTTGTATATGATGAAACCCGAAGGTTTTGTCGATCCTAAGGATGTTGATAAAGTATGCAAACTTCAGCGTTCCATTTATGGGCTGAAGCAAGCATCTCGGAGTTGGAACCTTCATTTTGATCAAGTGATCAAGAGCTTTGGATTTGTTCCAAATTGCTACGAAGCTTGTATCTACAAGAAAGTGAGTGGGAGCTCGGTGACGTTTCTTGTACTATATGTGGATGACATATTGATTATCGGAAATGACATCAACATGCTTAACGATGTGAAGAGTTATTTGAACAAGTGTTTTTCAATGAAAGACCTAGGTGAAGCTGCTTATATATTGGGCATCAAAATCTATAGAGATAGACAAAGACGCCTGATAGATTTAAGCCAGAGTACATACCTAGACAAAGTTCTGAAAAGGTTCAGAATGGATAAGGCAAAGAAAGGTTTAGTGCCTATGTTGTCAGGTAAGATATTGAGCAAGGCTCAGTGTCCAGCTACGGTAAATGATAGGGAAGCTATGAGCAAAGTGCCTTATGCCTCGGCCATAGGTTCCATCATGTATGCCATGCTGTGTACTAGACCGGATGTGTCCAATGCTCTTAGTTTGACGAAAGCGATATCAAAGTGATCCGAGTGGAACCTTTGGACAGCCGTAAAGAACATCCTAAAGTACCTAAATAGGACTAAAGAAATGTTCTTAGTCTATGGGGTGATGAACAACTTGTCGTAAAGGTTACGTCGGCTAGTTTCGACACCGACAAGGATGATTCTAAATCTCGACGTGATACGTGTATATTTTGAATGGAGGAGTGAGCTGGAGAAGCTGCAAGCAAAGCGTGATCGCGGGATCTACAGTAGAAGCGGAATACATGGCTGCTGCAGAAGCGTCAAGTGAAGGAGTTTGGATCAGGAACTTCATCACTGAGCTTGGCGTGGTTCCAAGTGCATTGGACCCACTGGAGATATTGTGTGACAACACTGGCGCCATAGCACTCGCTAAGGAACCAAGATATCATCCAAAGACCAAGCATATCAACCGCAAGTTTCATATAATCCGAGATTATATAGCAGATGGAGATCTGAAGATTAGCAAAGTACATACAGATCTGAATGTCGCAGATCCATTGACTAAACCTCTTCCACGTGTAAAACATGATCAGCACCTCAGTTCCATGGGTGTGAGATTGTTGCCAGATGTAAACTAGATTATTGACTCTAGTGCAAGTGGGAGACTGTTGGAATTATGCCCTAGAGGCAATAATAAAGATGTTATTATTATAATTCTTGTTCATGATAATGTTTATATTCCATGCTAGAATTGTATTAAGCGGAAACTTTAATACTTGTGTGGTTTGTGAACAACATCGTGTCCCTAGTACGCCTCTATGTACTAGCTCATTGATTAATGATGGTTAAGGTTTCCTAACCATGGACATGAGTTGTCGATTAATAATGAGATCATATCATTGGGAGAATGATATGGTGGACATACCCAAACTAAGCGAAGCAATTAGATCGTGTCATCGTGTTCGTCTTTGCGAAGCTTTTCTTATGTCAAATATTGTATTCCTTAGACCATGAGATAATACAACTCCCTGGTATCGGAAGAAAGCTTTGAGGTCATCAAACGTCATCCTATGAGAGGATGATCATAAAGGTGTCTCTCAGGTGATCGGAAAGTATCTGTTGGGTTGTATGTATCGAGATGGGATTTGTCCCTCCCAAGTCGGAGAGATATACTTCGGGCCCACTCGGTAATCGATATCAACACCGCTTGCAAGCATGTGGTTAAGAAGTTAATCACAAAGTGATATCGGATTACGAGCAGTAAAGTACTAACTGAACTAGATTGAACTAGGTATGACGGTACCGACGATCGAATCTCGGGCCAGTAAAATATCGCGAGACGAAGGGAATATATATATGTGATTGATTGAATCCTGGCATCGTGGTTCATCCGATATGATCATCGATGAATGTGTGGGAGTTAATGGGTTTCAGACCCGCTGTTGATTATTGATAGAAGATCATGTCCGCATATTCTCGAACCCGCAGGTCACACACTTAACGTGTCTCGGCTAGGATAGATTGGATAATTGGTTTATGAGTTTTTGTTCGGAGTCTCGGATGGGATCCGGGACATCACGAGAGGTTCCGGAGTGGTCCGGAGAATAAGATTCATATAAGGCAGTGCAGTTTTTGGAGTTCGGAATTGTTCCGGGTTAATCGGTATTATACCGGAAGCTTCTAGAACCTTCCGGAAGGGGACCAACGTGGCCACACCTTCCGAGAGGGGGCATGGGCCTATGAGGGAGTGACCTGTCCGCATTGGGCCAGGGGCACAAGGCCCCATAGGGCCCAACCAGCCAGCTAGGGTAAAACCCTAACTAGACCTTCTAGAAGGGGGGGGGTTCCTTGCCCCCCACTCCTCCTCCTTGTGGCCGCCGGCCTTGGCTTGGGGGAGGGGCTAGGGCTGCCGCCCACCCCTCTATATAAAGAGGGCTGGGGGCGCACCAGCCCCCCACACCTTCCCCTCCAAAGCTAGCCGCCCTCCTCTCTCTCCCTCCCGATTGCGTGTAGGCGAAGCCCTGCTGCAGAAACTCTCCACCATATACACCACGCCGTCGTGTTGTAGATCCAATCCGTCTCTCCACCATACTTGCTGGTCCGAGGAAGGAGGAGACGTCGAGGTGCTGCATGTGTGCATCTCACGGAGGCACCGCCACTTGTGGTGCTAGATCGGATCGGATCGCGAGGAGGAGAAGCGAGTACGACTACATCACCCACGTTCCGACGAACGTTCCGCTGTGCGAATATTCAAGGATATGAAGTTCTAATCCAATCTCTCTCGTTGTTTGCATCTCCTAGATTAGATCTTGGCTTTCCCTCTGTTCGCATCCGTAGAAAATTTTGATTTACTATGCCGCGAAACCCTCCAGCTATATCTACAAGAGAAACTATCTTAGAAAAGAACCTCTCCTGGAGCCCTCCTAATACCACATACATATTGCATATCCTTTCTATTATTGTTATCTTGCTAAGATGGTTTGCGAGTACATTCAAAGTACTCACCTACATTGTCCCTGGCTATTAACTTGATCAGATGCGAGAGGAACATAAGAAGAAGGTGACATTGACGACTATGCGAGCTAGGATGTTCTCCCAGTCAGCTGCTTGTAGGTTAAGGCATGGCTCGTCCTCTGCGTTGTACTAAAGTTCCACTGATGATGATCGGTGTAGCCATAAAGGTACTAAGGTATGAATCGTATTCGTTTAAGTATTGGATGCTTACTTTGATACTTGTCGGTTATACGCCATGATAGACAGATCATGGGATCGTGGTGATTTGCATAACAGGGACTCTCGGATGATAAATCCGGGGTCCCACAGAAACAGTGCCTCAGTTCCGCGTGGAGCGGACCCACAAATGGTCAGGCTTCTAGGATGTCTGTCGCTGACGTGAGGAGACCTAAAAAGCTATCACATGCGTCACTTACTCATTTTAGGATCATCTTTGAAATGAGCATGGAGATATCACTTACAAATCATCACATACAACTCACGCATGACTCAGAATCCTACAGTTTGTTTTTAAGTTTCGAGAAACCTTCATGATTATGCAAGCCGAAGAATCATCAAGATAGACAATAAATCTGAGTTTGGATCTTGGAGACTTCCGACGCTACTGCTAGTGATATACTTTCCGGGTATACCCACAGGTACTCACTGACCAGGGTGGCCCACATATGGGTTAGATATTTGCTCCATGGGTGGCCCAAAATAAGACGGAGTCCCTTTCGGCTACACAAAGGCCTAGAAGACTTACCGAATTCGAACTGTTGTATTACTTGTTGTCCAAGTTGTATTTGTACCGACTCTGTATCATAGCCGGATAGGTCTCTCCTGTAAACCCTAGGCCGGACGACTATATAGGCCATCCTAGGGGTAACCCTTAGGGGCACAATCACAACCTACTCGCACATGTGAAACCTCTCTTGTAATCCTTTCTAGCGTCCGGCTCTACCGATATATTACTAGCATAAGTAGGATCCGATCATCGCAGTCGGATCTGAACCTGGGTAATCTGTGTGCTCACCATCCCGTACCACCGTATGTCTCACACCCCACCTTTCCTCACGCCAATAGGACCCCCTTTGTTCTCAATCCGGTGAGAATGTTGATTATGTTATGCATCTTATTATGCTAGTATTATACTACAACAGTAGCATTATAAGATGATCCCTTACCATAATTCTAATATACGTGTTCCTCCTGATGTGTGCACCACCAAGAAAGTCGATCGTTATGGAGCAGACTGTAATGATTGGGTGCAAACATATCAATGTTTGCATATGGTGGGTGTAAGCCATGTATGCACTACAATACACTAAGTTCAATGTTAGCGACCTAGCATGTACAGACGTGGCCTCAGAACATAACTGACCAAAAGGTTAAGCATTAGTCACAAGGTTAATGCGATTGACATGTCAACGCCAGTACTATAGGCCATGATGAATGGGGGTGTTATAGTGGATTGGGATCGTATAATCACTAAAACAACGATGAGGGATATTCTTTTAAATGGGAGTTCTTGTAATGAACTCGTATTATGAACTAAACAATCTTATATTTACAAATTGGAATCGTCGTACGAGCTGCAATGTTAATCCTAGAGATTAGTACACCTGCTCGAAATAGGCTTGCACCCAGCTTTATAAATAAAGCACACAGGTGAGACCACTGCTGGGCCACACAACACAATGCCCAAGGAACAAACCGGTACAACCACAAGACCACTGCTGGGGCAGACAACACAGCACAAACATGCCCAAAGATGAAAGAATGAAGACAAAGGTGAATCGACTAGGCTATGATCATCTGCAATCGCTGCACCCTCCGACTTTGTCCTACCATGCTCCAAGCGCTCCGAAGCGCTGAGTACCAAGAAGCCCCTTCCCACGAGAAGCACCTTCAGCACGGTATTGCTACCCGGACCATGGTCCTAGGGTTTCCGTCGGCACTACGAGTAAAGTGGAGGCAGAGGAATCCCTCGACGCACTTCAGGAAGGTGTGGCGCGACCTGTAGCTAGCACCGCGTCGGGGTCGGACAAGCCGACAGGGATTTCTCCCGACCTCTGCCCACACAAGACCCAACACCTTGGAACACCACCATACTGCTATGCCACCAACTAGCATGCGCCACCACGATCTTGCAATCATCTTCACCCGCCTCTTCATGGACACTAACACATGGACCGATCAGCGAGGGCACACGACAACGCCGGAGTGAGGGACAGCAGCCCCGCTGAAAGTATCATATGGGCACCTAGAGGGGGTGAATAGGTGCTACTTAAAATTTTCTTCTTTTTCAAATTAGGGTTTGACAAGAAAGGTAAATTCTCTAGATTATGCAACTAAGGTGAATTTACCTATATGTCAAACAAGCACTAACTAGCACAACACTGAGCAAGAACAGGTAAGTAAAGGATAGAAGTAACAAAAGTGATGGACGCGGAGACACAAAGATTTGTTTCCTGTAGTTCCTTACTTTTGAGGGGAAGTACGTCTATGTTTGGAGAGGGGGTGGTTTCAAACCACCAACGCCACGAGAGGCCTTCCTTGTTCTCCGATGAACCTCACCCCAACGGAATCGATTCACCTTCCACTATATTGGCAACCTTCAAGGTGGAAGCCGACACCTTTACAACAAGTTCGGGTCACACATCCACAACTTAATTGGAGGCTCCCAAATACAAGGAAGCTGTCAAAACAATTAAAGACAAGCTTGTAAGAACCAAAACTAGAACTAGGGTTTCTAAAGAAAACAGAAGAGCAAGGGGCCCTCAAGTGAATGAGGGGGACTTGGATATCTCTCTTGGTGAATTAGTAGATCAAGAGCTCCTCCTTCGATCCTCCAAAGATCAATGAATTTGGATGGTTGAGTGAAGAGATCTTGGCGATTTGGTGGCTCAAATGGAGGTGGTGTTCTTGAGGGAGACGAGAAACTTTTCCAAGGTAGGTGGAGGGTGCATTAATAGTCCTCTGAGCAGATCTGACCGTTGAGCATTTATTGCAGCGGTAGTACCGGAAAACCCCGGTACTACCGGCCAGGTACCGGAGATGCGCCATTAAGGAAAAACAGCCCCAGACTCCAATTGTACCAGAATGGGGTGCTGTCACAAAGCGGTAGTACCAGCCCTAGGGCACGGTACTACCGGACACATGCGGTAGTGCCGCATCTTGGTACCGGGGAGGGCAGTGGCATTTGGCAACTTGCAAAAACCTTCTTTCGTGTTAGGTACTAAAATGCGGTGTCAAAAGTTTAAGCGGATAAGCGGGTTATGGGTGGGTACCGGGTGAGGTTTAGACATATAAGTTTAAGCGGATAAGCTAGGCGTTTTTAGGCCACAAACTATGTCCGTCTACGCTAAATAGTGCCTGATAAACCAAACGAGTGAAGGTGCTATTAAGTAGTTGGATGCCATGAGACAGTTTCATTCTAGGCTAAGCAAAAAAAAAACGATTTATTTTTCAACTTTCTAACTTTTAACATCTAATTCTCCTCTTATCCATATTAGTTGACTCAAATTTGTTTAGACTAGCACCAACTTAACTAGATACATTCGTATTTAGATAAATCTAATATGTGTCAGAGGAAATACCTAGTTTTACAAATTTTCCCCTAATTTTTACCAAGATATTTATCTATAGTCTATTTTCAACCCAAAATCTAATAACAGCCTGGACACTAACCAGTCGTAAACAGTGCTCCATCGTGGCGTCCTTTCGATCGGCATTCCAAGCGGTATCGGAAGGAAATAAACCGTCCATCTACGTCATCCACGTACAATTAGTATGCCGAACAACTGTACATATAACGTTACTTAGGCGCTCATACAGATCAACCTCTCATCCCGTAACCCACCCAAAACAAACCCGGCATCCGGTTTCGCAGTTAAAATTTGCTCTAGGAGGGGCATACCGAAGCAAGAGGTTTGGGCAAGTTTGCCAAAACCTTCTGTCTTGACAGGTATCAAAATGCGGTACTACCACTTTTTGGTACCTAACGCGGCAGAAGGTTTTGGGCAGTTCGCCCAAACCCTCTGCCTGGCCCAGTAGCAAATTCCGGTACTGCCGGTCCTGTGCGGTAGTATCAGATGGTTTTTTCGGTACTACCGGACAACACAGAGGAAAAATGCAGATTGGCTAGGGACCCCTTTTTGGGAGGAATACGCCAAGGATTTCTTGATAAAACCTATGGTACACTTGGCAAATGATTAGTCCGATATATGTATTGTTATAAACACCAAAATCACTTAGGATAGGAAATGCTCTTTCACTCGCAGCGAGCGGGAGGAACTCACCTCCACTGCCGAGAGGCGGCCATCGACCGACAGGGTAGGGCCTAGACAGGCCCATAAAGCCCTAGCCGCCGTTGCAATGGGAGGCTATAGCGCCGCATCCTCCACTCTAGCTTGCCGCCGCCGTCACCTACAGAAAATGCCATAGAGGCAGCACTCCGTCCTGTCCAAGCCCATCTGGGCCCGCTCGAGCCCATCTAGGCCCGAGGTGCCCAGATCTGAGCCGGGGGCGGAGTCCAGTGGAGCTCCACTCCATGGCGCCTGCCGCCCGAGGTTGGCGCCACTGCCTGATCCACCCGGCAGCGCCGGGACCAGGGCCTCCCGAAGAGCACCGCCACCTGGGAGTAGAGGGGCCCCAACCCTATCTCCAAGACGCGGGGGATGGCAGTGTGCTGCCGCCGGCGCCGGCAGGGCTTTGCCCTGCGACCCAAGCCGGCGGCAGCGAAGGATGGAGGAAGGTGGAGTGGGCGGGGGAGGCCGGAGGGAGAGCCGGTGTCTCGTCGCCCTCGGGGGAGCGAGAGACGCGAGAGCGGTTCCAACTCTCTTGTTCTTCTACCTCAGAGATTAGTACTCCCTCGGTCTCAAAATAGATGTTGGATTGTTTGTTTAAAATTTAGATATATCTATTCTATATATTAAATTATGTCTAGATTTAACTAAATTTTAAGACAGAGAGTAGATTTTATCCATCCGATTAACCGGTTATCAATGTGGAACCGCTGGATGAATGCTCCTTGTTTCCTTTCGTGTGGCGGATGGAACCGTCGGGCATGTGTCCTCTCTTGCCGTGTCCTTCCCGATCTCTCTTGGCAAGAAATTCGGCAGCCTTACGTTTTGTCCATCCTAATCTAAACTCTAAAGAGGCTAATAATCTAGCGCAACATGCATGGAGAGAAGGCCCCTGCGTCATTCGTCGGCCACATGCCTGCTCACACGGCAGTAGCGAATAAACTTGTCGTTATCTTCAATATCAGCTAGAAATCGATCTAGCAGTAGTCCATCTAATTATCAGGTACGCAACATGCTTCTTTTTCTAAGCAGATTCGTGAGCTGCTGAACATGTGGTGTGTCTCGTGTCACCAGCTGCATCCATCTTGATATAATAACCATAGACGATTCGATTGCATGCATGGCAGGAGCTATGGTATTCCTCTACATTTTTGGCAATTCTTTGTCACACTTCAGATTGATCAAACGGATATGTCAAATCGCTAGATTACCTTACGCCAGTTAGTATATTCTGCTAATCTCGCTTTATGGTAACGACACGTAAGAATAGGACAGTAGCCTAGCGGTTATCCCAGTGATCGGAGTTTGATCCTTGTTAGAAATGAATATTCAGAATTCTCATACCGACTCATTTTTTTAAAGTGTCTAGTTTCTTCTACTCCCTCCGATCCATATTAGTTGATTCAACTTTGTCTAAATACGGATGAATCTAGACTATATACTTAACTAGATAAATACAAATTAAAAAATATTGAGTCAAAATATGGGTCGAAGGGAGTATCATTGTTTATTTATGGTTTTTTTTGGAACAAGGGGTAGGGGTCTAGAAAGACCCGGTGCTGCCATTATATTCCAGACGGTGGGTACAAATTACAAGCAGGTCCATTACATCCAAGAAAAATAAAACAAGGACCTGCGAATAAGCAAGGAAGACCCTAAAATTTCCAGGAAAAGCGCAATCGGGGTCCTTATCCCTCTCCACCGCAACAGAGCCGCAGTCGCCGGCCACCTCCAGCCCGTCGGGGACGAACCACTTGAAAGGAAGAAGATGTTGAACGCCGGCGCCACGCTCGACAAAGGCCTCCATCTTGGAGGTTGAAGAAAACATGCCCTCCTGGCGTGAAACAGGCCCTTCATGGCCAAGATTGCCGGCGGCAGACGAGGCCACCGAGCAAGGATCTCCGAGGTGCGGCAGCAGATGGGATGCCGAGTGCACCAATCTCGCGCATCCCAAGCGCCTCCGGTCGACAGCGACCGCCACGCCCTTGCCTTCTTCTCCCTCGCCACCGAGGTCGGCCAAGAAGGAAGGCAGGGGAACAGCAGAGCCGTGACGAGGGCGCGGATAAGACACCCTGGAAGCAGTCGAGCTTGCTTTGAAGAAGCGGCACTCTCCCTCGCCTCCACGGCCGGTCGAGAGAGCCGCCACGACGCCACTGGCCCGCAAACCTAGATCTTCCCCCTCGCCTCCATGGCCGGCCGGGAAGAACCTAAGCTTGCGACCCTCAATCAACCTCAGGGGGTACACCGCCATACTTTTATTGCTAGGAGTGTCGACCCTCCCCACCATATTCCCCTCCGGCCATCGGAGAAGAAACATCGAGAGGAAAAGCCCTACAAGGACCAAGATCCAGGCGGATGGATCCGTCCCTCCACTCCAACTACTGGGCATAAAGCCCACAACCGGCCTAGCGCCGAGACAACCTACTAACCTATCTACTCCTACGCCTCCCCTCCGCCCCTCCCGCCGTCGGCGCCGGCGGGAGGGGCTTCGGTTTAGCCAGACTCGCACGTGAGTGCACTCAGTTACTGTAGAGGGAGGGGAGGAGGGAGGAGAGGGGACTCATCTTTTGACAAGTTATTTGTCGTTAGTTATCCCTGCGAATAGGTATACATGCACTGCGAAGAGTGAACCACAACTTTGCTGCAATAAAAATTAAGAAACTTGATTTTAAGTGTGGTCTATTATCAGGTATGTACTACTACACTGAAGCCACAAATATGTTAACTGGAGCTACTCTACTGCTCTTATTAGAACTTGCTAGTTAACACAATAATAATATCAGTTAATTGGGCAGGATTTGACATCTAGTCTAAGTGAATTTGCATAGTTTATTGTAGTTGGCATTCGTTAGACTTGCACTTAGTTATAATTGAGACAATAGAACTATGATATTCTATATACTTAAGTGTGATCTATTCACTAGTGGAGAATGGGGTTGTAGTCTCGGTTCTAGACAGCCTCTAGTCTCGGTTTTGCAACTGAGACTACGGAATTGGGACTAGAGGTCACATTCTCTAGTCCCGGGTCAGTTACGAAACGGGACTAGAGGCTCTGCACGTGGCCGCGCAGAAGGGCGCGGGGTGAAGGATCTTTAGTCCCGGTTCATAACTAGACATTCTCTGCCACGATAGCATATTACACATTCGGCTGCCGCGACAACCGATGGGGTTTCTGCCGCGACAAAATTTTGGGGCCCTTTTATGCCGCGACAGTCGATGGGAGGCTTTTGCCGTGGCAGAATTTTGGGGCCGATTTCTGCCGCGACAGCCGAATGGGGGGGTTCTGCCGCGGCAGGAGGATCGGTAGAGGAGGGGTGCGTTTGGCGTAAGTGATATGCAATGAAGGAACCCATTACACACAACATCGTCATGATTATATAGATACAATTCTATTACATATATATACAACTTGATTACATGGATATGACAACCCATCTATTCGACTACATGCGGAGATCATTAAATCACTAGTATCCCTTGGTATGGAATTTTCCATTTGGGTCTATGGCATGTTCAACCAAAAATCCCGCCAATTCCTCTTGAATTTGTACCAAGCGCTCCTTTGGTTGGAGATTCTCCCGCAATCTTTCCAACTATAATACATAAAAGAAGGATATCAATATGAATATCAATCGTTATAACAAATATTATGAATGACACTCAACACAACTGATGGTAATAAATTCAAATTGTGAATATATTATTCACGTACATCTAGAAATGTCGCTCCATACCGCTCACTGACCTCAGAGCGAATGAACTCGCACATGAAGTACCCACACAAATTACTCCCTGCTGGCTGCCTCTCGCACTTTACGAGAATAGAATTCAATCAAATAATAACGAAGCATGATATAATGGTATTGAAAGTAGAATTGAAGATATGCGCGGACCTAGCTCGTATTGCTTACCTCGACCTGATGAAACAAAGCTTATTGGAAAATTCACCAACCGTACTCTTGGTGAAATCTTGCCAAACCCTGCCCGGCAAAAAATAAAGAATAAATGAGTTATTAATTACTTGATATCTCCAGATATATATGAACGAAATAGACCGATATAGTGCGATAATGGATGAAATTACCTCTAGAGCACATCATTAACGATTGTGTACTCTGATTCGTCTTTGATTTCAACTCTTAGAACGTCAACTTCAATGGTTAGCAGAATCCAGTGGAAGCTGCACACGTCGGTAACTCATCAATTACAAAATTAAATGTGTAAGTATAATACTCTCACCCGTAGTTGTAGGAAACCAATATTATCTGTTTGTAATGTTGCCTCTTTATGAACCTTAGCAAGTTATGCTCCGTCTCCTTGGAGTATTCCTTTAGCAATCGTTTATTAACTCGACGTGGGTCAATGAACCCAGTGTTAAAGATTTGCTTTCGGTCACATTCCTCGCTCTTTGTTCTGCATAATAGCATAGTGAAGATAACTACATGCAATGAACAAGCTGAGTTAGATACTTTATCATAGAAATAAATGAACCACTTACAGAAAATAGGAACTAATGAGACTCAAGTTGAGGGCTTCTTGTTTGAATAACATATAGAATTCCTTGAAATAAATTTTAATCTGGTCTTCACCAATGAAATGCTCATTCGTAGCTCTCACAAGCAGCGCTAATAATCAATCTTCTTCCTTGCATGTAGAGACTTTCTTGTACCACTCATGCAGTCTTTGCATTTTTGTTGGTAGAAGCTCAACCTCATTATGTCTGACCAGAGACTTCCCGTATTCATATTTCCATGCTATTTCGGTCTGGATGGGGACATGTCCGCCTAGTGCTTGATCAACATTAATTCCAGCACCTTTAGCAAACTCCGCCACTTGATCGATGAGGAAATCCTGATTAAAATTGGGTAACACCTTGAGCGGGGAGATCGATTGTTTTTCCTGCTCTCCGAGTTAGGAAACCTCTCTTTTCCCTCTCCTTCTTGTCTTATTACTACCAATTTTCACCAGACAATGCTTGTAGTCATCAGCCTTATTTATCTCATATTGTGATGGTTGCTCAATAAAACTCTTAGCCCACTGTTTAGCTTTCGGCTCAAAAATTTGCTTTGGCTCGGGCTCTTTGGGTGCAAAAAATGCTTTGACTTGGGCATCACTGATAGCGTTGGTTTCCTTATCAGTCATCTCATAAGGTAACTTGGGAGGAGGCACCGGAGTTTTCTTCACCCTACTACGCTTCCTCTGAGTAGTAGTACTGCTAGTCGACCAAGCGGCCACCTTCGGCTGACGCGGCAGTGGAATTGC
This sequence comes from Avena longiglumis, assembly GCA_030063025.1. Classification (NCBI taxonomy): domain Eukaryota; kingdom Viridiplantae; phylum Streptophyta; class Magnoliopsida; order Poales; family Poaceae; genus Avena; species Avena longiglumis. The sequence continues at coordinate 485,428,611 of CP125974.1, forward strand.
GCTATGGTGGTCGTCCCACTCCTCATCATGTGGAATTGCTAGAGATGGCAAACTCGGTAGACTCGGAGGAGACGGTGGTGGCCTGGGTGCCGAGCCTAGAAACACGATGTATTTCTTGCGCCATAGAATGATAGCAACCCTGACTTTTCCTAGTGTCTTCTCACCTTCAGGTCCAGGTATGTCAAGTTCCAGTGATTCATATTGTTGTATAACTTCATCCACCCCGACACGAGCATACCCATCTGGAATCTCATTGCAATGCCAGCGTGCCCCAGGTTCACAGGAGAAAGCATAGTCGAGAGACGCCTTGAAGGATAAGTTCGTCACTCCCACATGTAGCTCACAACTTGTCTTCTTAGTGATATTATCCACGGGGTAGCGATCTATCAGATCGGCCGCTGTGGAAGCCACGCTGCTTTTTTGCTGAGATGGGATGCCGACTCTTTCTTGCAGCGGCTAGTGAGTTGGCCCTTGCTGGCGCATTTCATCCAGTTGCTTCTGTTGCTCCTTTAGCATGGCATATATTTCCTCGTTCTTTATGTCTACGCTCGGCTTCTATAAGATTCATTGTCCTCGGGAAACCCAGTTTTCCACGGCACAGAAGGTCCAAAGCCTCGTGTTCGTCCTGGTTTTTCAGGATTCCTGAGGGCCTTTGTCAGCTCGTCATTCTCTCTGTTGGGTTTGAATTTACCCTTTTTAACCTCCTCAATTGTTTTAATAATTTCTTCATGGGGTGTAGCAACATTGGACTTTTCATCAAATATTAACTCCCCTGTTTCCATGCCATACTTCTCCCCATGCGTAAGTAACCAATTCCTTACCTTGATGGGCCAATCCTCTGTAGCTGGAGTGAGCCCTTGGGCACGCAAGGCTTTTTCGAATTCCTCCCACTTAGGCACGGAAGCCCTGTAGCCACCTATCCCTATCTTATGGTGATATTTCTTTTTTGCAGCATTTTCTTTATTCTATTCAGACTTTTTTTGCTACTTCTAATTTCTTGTAGTCCAGAAATATTTCCGTGTGAGCCCGCTGCTTCTCTAGGGTGCGAGTGAATTCTAGAACTTTTTTCCTTGAGATATTCATTGTACAATATTTTCTTATAGTTATTGAACTGTTCGTCCATCTTCTGAAGAGCGAAATGCTTGACTTTGGACCTCATAACATATGTGGCCTTCTCAGACTCCAAGACCGTGTAACACCCTCAGAGTCGGACCTATGCAAGTTTGAGCAAAATTCGCCAAACCCGCATAGAAACGATTCAAAGGTGCCCACCAGGCACTTTCGTGCGGGTGGAAAACGAAGTAATAACATTACACAACAGTCCTCGATGGGACCCACAGAACAGATAGATATAACAGCGACTCAAAGAGTCAAGAATACAAATATAATATACAAAGATCCAAATCACCTTGAGAATGATAGAGCGTCCGACTACGGACAAGATGCAAATGGGGCTAAGAGCCCTGAAGAATAACCAATGGCGTCCATAACCCTGCCCAGGCCAAGACGGAAGGGTAACCCTGCTAACGGCGTCGATCTCAAAACCTGCTTAACAAAAGGGGTGCCGACAAAGGGCAAAACAGAACACAAAGAAGGAGCGTCGATCGAGGCCAAGACACGGCGAGGCTAGAATTCGCGTCCTCGCCTACATAGGTATGGTGGACTGAGCGGCAGCGGCAGCATGCACTAAACAACCTACAGAGACTCGATACAACTGGCGGATATCAGAGAGGGGTAAGAATGACCTAACCGGATCCAACCTGAAGCTATCACCAAACAAACCCATCCTGGTGTTTCCCCCTCGAGACCAAACGAGGAAGTCAACCGAGGAACTCACACAGTTGGCAGTTTTATTTATTCAGTTATAGTTATGCACCTTACTAGTCGTGTTCGTAATTGTTCGATAAAGTAAACAGTGGGCACTTTTAGTTGACCATTCCGTGATAGTTGCAACACTTACTAGTCAGATACAATTAGCATGAGACAAACCCATAACCCAGCAGTTGTTGGTACTTTTATTCAGCCATCCCGTTGTAGTTGCAAGATTTACTAGTCAGGTACAATTGTCGCAAGCGACAACCAACAAGCAATTGTGGGCAGTATTAATTAGCCATTACATTATAGTGAAGCTGATTACTAGTCATTATAAGTCAAATTTATAACAATAAACTTTAGTTATGCTTGTCTATGATCGAGATATCATGCTCCAAGTCGTCCATATCCGCGACACGGCTTTGAAAAGTTTTACCCGGCCGGTGCACCAATAGCAACACACGCCGATCAACCTCGAAAACCAAACAAAACCCAACGAGGCTTTCACGATTGAACAATCACAGATTCAGAAATATTTCAGGGCCACCTTAAGTAGATCCCGAACGGCCACCGACCAGACGGGCTCAAGGTTTGGGTAATACGCAGAACGGGAACCCGAAAGTGTGGCTGGGCTTGTCGACACCGGAATCGTGTCCCGATCCTAAATAAAGACAGGTGCTCCTCACACAATTTAAATACGAAAGTAGCATGGCATAAGTACGGATCGTAAATAAAACCTCAAACTAGTTTGTGGCCCCAAGAAATAAGATGAATCAAGCTCGCTCGGGGTCCCATATACCTCCGGATGTGGATAGCGATAAATCAAGGAACAGTATCAAGTACTCGGGGTCTTACGGACACAAGTGGGCGTTCGAAACCAAATATTTTCTATCACCCACCGATGCCTCGCTTATTCAATTTTAGTTGTTAAACAGAAATTAAAGTGACGATAAGTAAAACTAGAATCATCTCCAACATCAACATGCGGCAATACATCGAATCGTGGCATATGACGACACACATCAGCACTTGAGCAAGCAACTACGACGCGCAGGTCCAACTATCTACCAAACAACAGGTAATAGGATGTGTCCAAGGCAATATAGGGCTGCAAAGGATTTCATGGGTACGATAACTAAAGCATCGCAACACAGATAGCAATAGATCAACAGGAGGGAAGTAAATACTATAAAAGTAAGATAGGTAGAAAGGGGGAGATGCTCTTTGAAAACATTGTCGAAGGTTTTCCCGAAGATCGAGAAGCTCACATCAACTCAACGGCCTTATCCATGAAGAAGCAAAACACTAGAATAAACACGGATGCAATATTTAATACAACGGCGTAAGATCGGGCATGATGCATGTATGATGTATGGCATGGCGAAGGTGCAATGCAATTAGGTCATGTTAAGCGGAACCGGGGTCCGACAATTATTTAAGTGGTTCAAGTTATTTAGAACCCCATAATTTAAATGTTGTTTAACATGGTAGAAGATATCATCGGGTTCGCTACACAAATTTAAATGAGGCCAATATAAGGCTAGATTTGCCCGCATATGGGCCCCATATTTAATTATTAGGTGAATCGGCATAAGGCCCCCAAACCAATGAGATGCATGCGAGACGACAATTCAATATGCAACAAGTTATATTATGTTATAAAATAGGGGTCGAGGAAAAGGGTTCACACATTAGGGTCTCGTCGATCTTGGTTCCGGGGTTCGGGGTTGGTCTCGGGGTCCAGGGTTCGACGGGATCGGTCTCGACGGAAATCGTTCTCGGGTAACGGGGTAGGTCTTGGCGCATTCGGGGTCTTTGGGTCATGGCGACGGTCCTGGCGTCCTTGATGGCGAACTCAGGGTTCCGGGGTTCGCGATTTCTTGTCGACGGTCTCGTGGGGCCATCTTAGTTGCCGGTGTCGAGCTCGGGTGCCGTTGATGGTCTTGGGGTTTCAGCGGAACGGTCTTCGGGGTACTTGGCGTTCTATGAAGCAGAGCTCCGGACCTTCTGCTCCGGGGAAGTTCTCGGCGTTCTCGATGAAGACCTTGGCGAGGTGATCTTGGGGGTGGTTCTTGGCGTGTCGAGGGTTCGGTCCTCGATTCGGTCGTCGGTTCCTCTCGATGATCTTGAGGTTAGTGGCGGAGATCTTGGAGTTCCGGCTTGAGTCCGTGACGGCGAACTTGGCGTCCTAGCGAAGGTCTCGGTGTCCATGTCAAGTGCTCGTAACCCGTGGCGGAGGTCTTGGCGTGTCGAGAGGAAGATCTTGGGCTCCGCCATACATCTGTTCCATGTCGGAGTTCTTGTGCGGGTTTCGGATCTGGCTCGGTCACCTCCTCTTGTCGCATCTGGGGCGTCAGAGCATGACGTCGGTCTGGGTGGCACGGGCGGCTGAGGTCGCCAGCGGCGACGGCGAGAAACTACGTGAGGAGCGACGGCGCTGGCGGAGGTGTGTCGGCGGCAGACGGCGGCTCCGCGGCGCGGGGCCAGGCGCGGGGCTCGTTGGCTTGGCAGGAGCGGCGGGCTCGGCGGCTCGCGAGACGGGGTCTGGCGGGTCCAGGCTGCAGATGGGAGGCGGCGACGGGAGGGCACCGCGGCGGGCGGCCGCCTTGAGGCGGTGAAGGCGGCTGCCGAGGCGTGCCGCTGGGCGTGGGGAAAACACGGCGGGCGGTGGTTGCGGCCAGCGGCGAAGGAGAGGTGGCGGCGGGAGGCGGCAGCGGCGGCCTGGCTGGGGCGGCAGCGGGGGCAGTGGAGGCGGGAGGCGGCGGCCGGCTGCGCGTCCGCGGCGGTAGGCGGCGAGGAGGCGGGCAGCGAGTGAGAGGCGGAGGCGGTGAGCTCATGAAGAGGAGGGAGGAGGGCGGCGCTGGGAGGTTGAGCGGCCAGGGAGGAGAGAGCGAGGCGCGAGGTGGGGAGAGAGGCTCAGGGGGCAGTGCGGTCTGGTGCAAGTGAGGTCGCCGGGCGAGGACGCCGGAGGGAGGGAGGGAGCGGTGAGGCGGTGGGGGTGTGGCCGCATGAGGTTGAGCGAGGAGGGAGGGGAAGAGGAAGGGGACAGCGCGTGCAGGTGGGGCCCAGTGGGACCGCGGGCCAGGGCGGGGTCGGCCAGGCGTGTAGGGTACGGCGGGTGGGGGTTGTGGTGTGAGTGTGGCTTAGTGGGGAGAGGGGGCTGGCCACGTGGCGGCCTGGGATTGGTAGAGGGGAGGGGAGAGGTGATGTGGCGGGCTCTGAATGGTGGGAGTGAGGTGGAGGGTTGGTTTGGGTAGGATGTTGGGTAGACATAGGATTTAGATGGGGCGGCAGGTTTGGACCGATTATTATTCCTGGGGTGGTCGATCGGGTCAATCGGCCCGTTCGACTGCCCCGCTAAAAATAATTATAATTTTTATTTATTGCAAACAAGGTTTTTTGCAAACCGATTTCGGCAAAACAAAATATCCGGAGGCCGGCTTTGATATTTGAATAGAGGTGGGGCGTTTTAGAAAACAACACGGGCTTTGCAAACATAGTTTTGGCAAACAATGCATGACGACGATGCAATGCACAAATTCAACGAGATTTTCTAGTAGTGGTTTTGCGGGATGCCACAATTCGACACCACTAACAAGGGATCTCGCCCTCGAGATCCGCCTTATGGTACCGGAAGGAAGGTCGGCGTTCTCCGTCTTCTCGCTTTGTGTAGGTCCTCGCAACACCACTAACGAGGGTCCCTTCTTCATCTGGAAATCGGCGACACCACCAACAAAAGGGTCGTTGCTCCTGATCGTCGAGAGAACACTCCGGGAACAAAAGGTCGAAGGTAGAGGTATCGCAGATAAAGCCACCCCTAACTTCCGTGGACGGAGTAAAATTACTGGATCCACTGATTCAACGTACAAGAGCGAATGATAAGAGCAGTGGTAGGGTAGCTACTCCATCCCACACTCATAACATTACTCTGCACACGAATAAGCGGATTAAGCATCCAACTCTCGGAACTAGACTGAAGATCTCGACAAGCGAGGTTCGGAAACAAGGGAGTATTGCCAGCAGAAATCGTATGAAAGACACACTGATTAGGTTTCGCGGTGGTTCCATTGGCATGAACAACACGTGCTCAAGGTCGACTCCAACTTCACCAAAGCTCGTCCTTCTCATATGTTTCTCAACGACACTGATATCCAGCAAGGAACACACATGGATAAGGAGCTCAAGAACAAAAGATCGGATGAAGGGTACAACAGACAAGTTGCAGATTGATGATCGTAGCACCTCCGTTACCAAAAGGGAGAAGAGAAACCCTAAAGGTACGACGGATACCCAACCACGAGAGATCCTGGACTCGAAGAGAGAGAAGAGAGCGGATTCAAAACACGTAGAGGTAAGAGAGGAATAGCAAAGGGGTAAGGAGTAAAATCAGACCTAACAGATCTATCCAACCGTTTTGAAAATAGTTTTGACACTCTACTTGCCGTTAGCTAGGTTATCCTACAGTGGACTTGTGGGTATCGCAATCACTGAGCTCGATACCACTCTGTAACACCCTCAGAATCGGACCTATGCAAGTTTGAGCAAAATTCGCCAAACCCGCATAGAAAGCGATTCAAAGGTGACCAGCACTTCGTGCGGGTGGAAAACGAAGTAATAACATTACACAACAGTCCTCGATGGGACCCACAGAACAGATAGATATAACAACGATTCAAAGAGTCAAGAATACAAATATAATATACAAAGATCCAAATCACCTTGAGAATGATAGGCGTCCGACTACGGACAAGATGCAAATGGGGCTAAGATCACGAAGAATAACCAATGGCGTCCATAACCACCGTGCCAAGCGGAAGGGTAACCGCTAACATCGATCTCAAAACCTGCTTAACAAAGGGGTGCCGACAAAGGGCAAAAGAACACAAAGAAGGAGCGTCGATCGAGGCGATTGCAGCGAGGCTAGAATTCGCGGTCCTCGCCTACATAGGTATGGTGGATCGAGCGGCAAAGATGCACTAAACAACCTACAGAGACTCGATACAACTGGCGGATATCAGAGAGGGGTAAGAATGACCTAACCGGATCCAACCTGTAGCTATCACCAAACAAACCCATCCCGGTGTTTCCCCCTCGAGACCAAACGAGGAAGACAACCGAGGAACTCACGCAGTTGGCAGTTTTATTTATTCAGTTATAGTTGCGGCACCTTACTAGTCAGGTTCAGATAATTGTTCTGATAAAGTAAACAGTGGGCACTTTTAGTTGACCATTCCGTGATAGTTGCAACACTTACTAGTCAGATACAATTAGCATGAGACAAACCCATAACCCAAAGCTTGTTGGTACTTTTATTCAGCCATTCTTGTAGTTGCAAGATTTACTAGTCAAGTACAATTGTCGCAAGCGACAACCAACAAGCAATTGTGGGCAGTATTAATTAGCCATTCCATTATAGTGAAGCTGATTACTAGTCATTATAAGTCAAATTTATAGCAGTAAACTTTAGTTATGCTTGTCTATGATCGAGATCTTGTGCTCCAAGTCGTCCATATCCATGGACACGGCTTTCGAAAGTTTTACCGGCCGGGTGCACCAATAGCAACACACGCCGATCAACCTCGGAAAAACCAAACAAAACCCAACGAGGCTTTCACGATGAACAATCACAGATTCAGAAATATTTCGGGGCCACCTTAAGTAGATCCCAATAACGAAGCCACCGACTCGAGACGGGCTCAAGGTTTGGGTAATACGGTGTGAACGACCGGGAACCCGAAAGTGTGGCTGGGCTTGTCGACACCGGAATCGTGTCCCGATCCTAACAATGCAGTGTGCTCCTCGCACAATTTAAATACGAAAGTAGCATGGCATAAGTACGGATCGTAAATAAAACCTCAAACTAGTTTGTGGCCCCAAGAAATAAGATGAATCAAGCTCGCTCGGGGTCCCATATACCTCCGGATGTGGATAGCGCGATAAATCAAGGAACAGGTATCAAGTACTCGGGGTCTTACGGGACACAAGTGGGCGTTCGGAAACCAAATATTTTCTATCACCCACCGATGCCTCTGCTTATTCAATTTTAGTTGTTAAACAGAAATTAAAGTGACGATAAGTAAAACTAGAATCATCTCCAACATCAACATGCGGCAATACATCAGCAACTGTGGCATATGACGACACACATCAGCACTTGAGCAAGCAACTACGACGCGCAGGTCCAACTATCTACCAAACAACAGGTAATAGGATGTGTCCAAGGCAATATAGGGCTGCAAAGGATTTCATGGGTACGATAACTAAAGCATCGCAACACAGATAGCAATAGATCAACAGGAGGGAAGTAAATACTATAAAAGTAAGATAGGTAGAAAGGGGGAGATGCTCGCCTGAAAACATTGTCGAAGGTTTTCCCCGAAGATCGGGGCGAAGCTCACATCAACTCAACGGCCTTATCCGCGAAGAAGCAAAACACTAGAATAAACACCGGATGCAATATTTAATACAACGGCAGAAGATCGGGCATGATGCATGTATGATGTATGGCATGGCGAAGGTGCAATGCAATTAGGTCATGTTAAGCGGAACCGGGGTCCCGACAATTATTTAAGTGGTTCAAGTTATTTAGAACCCCCGCAATTTAAATGTTGTTTAACATGGTAGAAGATATCATCGGGTTCGCTACACAAATTTAAATGAGGCCAATATAAGGCTAGATTTGCCCGCATATGGGCCCCATATTTAATTATTAGGTGAATCGGCATAAGGCCCCCAAACCAATGAGATGCATGCGAGACGACAATTCAATATGCAACAAGTTATATTATGTTATAAAATAGGGGTCGAGGAAAAGGGTTCACACATTAGGGTCTCGTCGATCTTGGTTCCGGGGTTCGGGGTTGGTCTCGGGGTCCAGGGTTCGACGGGATCGGTCTCGACGGAAATCGTTCTCGGGTAACGGGGTAGGTCTTGGCGCATTCGGGGTCTTTGGGTCATGGCGACGGTCCTGGCGTCCTTGATGGCGAACTCAGGGTTCCGGGGTTCGCGATTTCTTGTCGACGGTCTCGTGGGGCCATCTTAGTTGCCGGTGTCGAGCTCGGGTGCCGTTGATGGTCTTGGGGTTTCAGCGGAACGGTCTTCGGGGTACTTGGCGTTCTATGAAGCAGAGCTCCGGACCTTCTGCTCCGGGGAAGTTCTCGGCGTTCTCGATGAAGACCTTGGCGAGGTGATCTTGGGGGTGGTTCTTGGCGTGTCGAGGGTTCGGTCCTCGATTCCGGGGTCGTCGGTTCCCTCTCGATGATCTTGAGGTTAGTGGCGGAGATCTTGGAGTTCCGGCTTCAGTAGTCCGTGACGGCGAACTTGGCGTCCTAGCCGAAGGTCTCCGGTGTCCATGTCCAAGTGCTCGTAACCCGTGGCGGAGGTCTTGGCGTGTCGAGAGGAAGATCTTGGGCTCCGCCATACATCTGTTCCATGTCGGAGTTCTTGTGCGGGTTTCGGATCTGGCTCGGTCACCTCCTCTTGTCGCATCCGGGGCGTCAGAGCATGACGCCGATGCAGGGTGGCGAGGCGCAGAAAGGTTCTGAGGTCGCTGACGGGCGAAAGCGAAACTACGGAGGGCGACAGCGCTGGCCGGAGGTGTGTCGGCGGCGACGGGCGGCGGCTCGGCCCAGCGCGGGCAGGCGCGGGCTCGTTGGCGACGGGAGCGGGCAGGCTCGGCGGCGGCTCGCGGAGACGGGGTCTGGCGGGTCCGGCGGCTGCAGATGGGAGGCGGCGACGGGAGGGCACCGGCGGCGCGGGCGCGAGCGCGGTGAAGAAGCGGCCTGCGGGCGTGCAGCTGGGCGTGGGAAGGCACGGCGGGCGGTGGTTGCGGCGGCGAAGGAGAGGTGGCGGCGCGGAGGCGGCGTGGCAGCGGCGGGGGCGGCGCGCGGGGGCGCAGTGGAGGCGGGGAGGCAGCGGCTGCGCGTGATGGCGGCGGGGTCGCGCGGAGGCGGGCAGCGAGGTGGGGAGGCGGAGGCGGTGAGCTCGCAGAGAGGAGGGAGGAGGGAGCGCGCTGGAGGCCGAGGGTTGGCCAGTGAGGGAGAGCGGAGGCGCGAGGTGGGGAGAGAGAGGCTGCGGGGCAGCAGTGCGGTGCAGTGAGGGTCGCCGGCGAGGGAACCGGAGGAGGAGGAGGGAGGCAGTGAGGCGGTGGGGTGCGGCGCTGAGGCGGGCGAGGAGGGAGGGGAAGAGGAAGGGGACAGCGCGTGCAGGTGGGGCCCAGTGGGACCGCGGGCCAGGGCGGGGTCGGCCAGGCGTGTAGGGTACGGCGGGTGGGGGTTGTGGTGTGAGTGTGGCTTAGTGGGGAGAGGGGGCTGGCCACGTGGCGGCCTGGGATTGGTAGAGGGGAGGGGAGAGGTGATGTGGCGGGCTCTGAATGGTGGGAGTGAGGTGGAGGGTTGGTTTGGGTAGGATGTTGGGTAGACATAGGATTTAGATGGGGCGGCAGGTTTGGACCGATTATTATTCCTGGGGTGGTCGATCGGGTCAATCGGCCCGTTCGACTGCCCGCTAAAAATAATTATAATTTTTATTTATTGCAAACAAGGTTTTTTGCAAACCGATTTCGGCAAAACAAAATATCCGGAGGCCGGCTTTGATATTTGAATAGAGGTGGGGCGTTTTAGAAAACAACACGGGCTTTGCAAACATAGTTTTGGCAAACAATGCATGACGACGACGATGCAATGCACAAATTCAACGAGATTTTCTAGTAGTGGTTTTGCGGGATGCCACAATTCGACACCACTAACAAGGGATCTCGCCCTCGAGATCCGCCTTATGGTACCGGAAGGAAGGTCGGCGTTCTCCGTCTTCTCGCTTTGTGTAGGTCCTCGCAACACCACTAACGAGGGTCCCTTCTTCATCTGGAAATCGGCGACACCACCAACAAAAGGGTCGTTGCTCCTGATCGTCGAGAGAACACTCCGGGAACAAAAGGTCGAAGGTAGAGGTATCGCAGATAAAGCCACCCCTAACTTCCGTGGACGGAGTAAAATTACTGGATCCACTGATTCAACGTACAAGAGCGAATGATAAGAGCAGTGGTAGGGTAGCTACTCCATCCCACACTCATAACATTACTCTGCACACGAATAAGCGGATTAAGCATCCAACTCTCGGAATTAGACTGAAGATCTCGACAAGCGAGGTTCGGAACAAGGGAGTATTGCCAGCAGAAATCGTATGAAAGACACACTGATTAGGTTTCGCGGTGGTTCCATTGGCATGAACAACACGTGCTCAAGGTCGACTCCAACTTCACCAAAGCTCGTCCTTCTCATATGTTTCTCAACGACACTGATATCCAGCAAGGAACACACATGGATAAGGAGCTCAAGAACAAAAGATCGGATGAAGGGTACAACAGACAAGTTGCAGATTGATGATCGTAGCACCTCCGTTACCAAAAGGGAGAAGAGAAACCCTAAAGGTACGACGGATACCCAACCACGAGAGATCCTGGACTCGAAGAGAGAGAAGAGAGCGGATTCAAAACACGTAGAGGTAAGAGAGGAATAGCAAAGGGGTAAGGAGTAAAATCAGACCTAACCAGATCTATCCAACCAGTTTTCGAAAATAGTTTTGACACTCTACTTCGGCCGTTAGCTAGGTTATCCTCTGATTTGGACTCGTGGGTATCGAACCGCGAGCTCGATACCACTCTGTAACACCCTCAGAATCGGACCTATGCAAGTTTGAGCAAAATTCGCCAAACCCGCATAGAAACGATTCAAAGGTGCCCACCAGGCACTTTCGTGCGGGTGGAAAACGAAGTAATAACATTACACAACAGTCCTCGATGGGACCCACAGAACAGATAGATATAACAACGATTCAAAGAGTCAAGAATACAAATATAATATACAAAGATCCAAATCACCTTGAGAATGATAGAGCGTCCGACTACAGACAAGATGCAAATGGGGCTAAGATCCCTGAAGAATAACCAATGGCGTCCATAACCCTGCCCAGGCCAAGCCGGAAGGGTAACCCTGCTAACGGCATCGATCTCAAAACCTGCTTAACAAAAGGGGTGCCGACAAAGGGCAAAACAGAACACAAAGAAGGAGCGTCAGTACTGAGGCCAGTACACGGCGAGGCTAGAATTCGGCGGTCCTCGCCTACATAGGTATGGTGGACTGAGCGGCAGCGGCAGCATGCACTAAACAACCTACAGAGACTCGATACAACTGGCGGATATCAGAGAGGGGTAAGAATGACCTAACCGGATCCAACCTGTAGCTATCACCAAACAAACCCATCCCGGTGTTTCCCCCTCGAGACCAAACGAGGAAGACAACCGAGGAACTCACGCAGTTGGCAGTTTTATTTATTCAGTTATAGTTGCGGCACCTTACTAGTCAGGTTCAGATAATTGTTCTGATAAAGTAAACAGTGGGCACTTTTAGTTGACCATTCCGTGATAGTTGCAACACTTACTAGTCAGATACAATTAGCATGAGACAAACCCATAACCCAGCAGTTGTTGGTACTTTTATTCAGCCATTCCGTTGTAGTTGCAAGATTTACTAGTCAAGTACAATTGTCGCAAGCGACAACCAACAAGCAATTGTGGGCAGTATTAATTAGCCATTCCATTATAGTGAAGCTGATTACTAGTCATTATAAGTCAAATTTATAGCAGTAAACTTTAGTTATGCTTGTCTATGATCGAGATCATCGTGCTCCAAGTCGTCCATATCCATGGACACGGCTTTCGAAAGTTTTACCCGGCGGTGCACCAATAGCAACACACGCTCGATCAACCTCGGAAAAACCAAACAAAACCCAACGAGGCTTTCACGATGAACAATCACAGATTCAGAAATATTTGGGGCCACCTTAAGTAGATCCCGAACGGCCACCGACTCGAGACGGGCTCAAGGTTTGGGTATCTACGTGAACGAGGAACCCGAAAGAGTGGCTGGGCTTGTCGACACCGCGGAATCGTGTCCCGATCCTAACAGATGCAGGTGCTCCTCGCACAATTTAAATACAGAAAGTAGCATGGCATAAGTACGGATCGTAAATAAAACCTCAAACTAGTTTGTGGCCCCAAGAAATAAGACGAATCAAGCTCCGCTCGGGGGTCCCATATACCTCCCGGATGTGGATAGCGCGATAAATCAAGGAACAGTATCAAGTACTCGGGGTCTTACGGGACACAAGTGGGCGTCGAAACCAAATATTTTCTATCACCCACCGATGCCTCGCTTATTCAATTTTAGTTGTTAAACAGAAATTAAAGTGACGATAAGTAAAACTAGAATCATCTCCAACATCAACATGCGGCAATACATCAAGCGTGGCATATGACGACACACACATCACTTGAGCAAGCAACTACGACGCAGTCCAACTATCTACCAAACAACGGTAATAGGATGTGTCCAAGGCAATATAGGGCTGCAAAGGATTTCACGGTGCGATAACTAAAGCATCGCAACACGTATAGCAATAGATCAACAGAGGGAAGTAAATACTATAAAAGTAAGATAGGTAGAAAGGGAGATGCTCTTCCGAAAACATTGTCGAAGGTTTTCCCGAAGATCGGCGACTCACATCAACTCAACGGCCTTATCCATGAAGAAGCAAAACACTAGAATAAACACGGATGCAATATTTAATACAGCGTAAGATCGGGCATGATGCATGTATGATGTATGGCATGGCGAAGGTGCAATGCAATTAGGTCATGTTAAGCGGAACCGGGGTCCCGACAATTATTTAAGTGGTTCAAGTTATTTAGAACCCCCGCAATTTAAATGTTGTTTAACATGGTAGAAGATATCATCGGGTTCACTACACAAATTTAAATGAGGCCAATATAAGGCTAGATTTGCCCGCATATGGGCCCCTTATTTAATTATTAGGTGAATCGGCATAAGGCCCCCAAACCAATGAGATGCATGCGAGACGACAATTCAATATGCAACAAGTTATATTATGTTATAAAATAGGGGTCGAGGAAAAGGGTTCACACATTAGGGTCTCGTCGATCTTGGTTCCGGGGTTCGGGGTTGGTCTCGGGGTCTAGGGTTCGACGGGATCGGTCTCGACGGAAATCGTTCTCGGATAACGGGGTAGGTCTTGGCGCATTCGGGGTCTTTGGGTCATGGCGACGGTCCTGGCGTCCTTGATGGCGAACTCAGGGTTCCGGGGTTCGCGATTTCTTGTCGACGGTCTCGTGGGGCCATCTTAGTTGCCGGTGTCGAGCTCGGGTGCCGTTGATGGTCTTGGGGTTTCAGCGGAACGGTCTTGAGGTACTTGGCGTTCTATGAGCGAGCTCCGGACCTTCGCTCGGGAAGTTCTCGGCGTTCTCGATGAAGACCTTGGCGAGGTGATCTTGGGGGTGGTTCTTGGCGTGTCGAGGATTCGGTCCTCGATTCCGGGGTCGTCGGTTCCCTCTCGATGATCTTGAGGTTAGTGGCGGAGATCTTGGAGTTCGGCCAGTAGTCCGTGTGGCGAACTTGGCGTCCTAGCCGAAGGTCTCCGTGTCCATGTCCAAGTGCTCGTAACCGTGGCGGAGGTCTTGGCGTGTCGAGAGGAAGATCTTGGGCTCCGCCATACATCATTCCATGTCGGAGTTCTTGTGCGGGTTTTCGGATCTGGCTCGGTCACCTCCTCTTGTCGCATCCGGGCGCCGAGCATGACGCCGGTCTGGTGGCGAGGCGCGCGGGCGGCTCGAGGTCGCCAGCGGACGGGCAGCGTAAACTACGCGGGAGCGACAGCTGGCGGAGGTGTGTCGGCGGCGGCGACGGACGGCGGCTCGGCGGCAGACGCGGGCGCGTTGGCTTGGCGACGGAGCGGACGGCGGGCGGCTCGCCGGAGACAGGGTCTGGCGGGTCTGCGGCTGCAGATGGGAGGCGGCGACGTGGGCACCGGGCGGGCGGCATGCGGCGCGCAGTGAAGGCGGCTGCGGAGGCGTGCCGCTGGGCGTGGGGGAAGGCACGGCGGAGGCGGTGGTTGCGCGGCGAAGGAGAGGTGGCGGCGGCGCGGAGGCGGCTGGGGCGCGGCGCGCGACGCGTGGAGGCCGGAGGCGAGGCGGCGCCGGCTCTGCGTCAGTAGGCGGCGGGTCGCGTGAGGCGGGCGGCGAGGTGAGAGGCGGCGGGCGTGAGCTCGCAGAGAGGAGGAGGAGGAGGCTGGGAGGCGAGGTTGGCCAGGAGGGAGAGCGGGCGGGCGAGGTGGGGAGAGAGGCTGCGGGGGCAGCAGTGCGGGTGCAAGTGAGGGTCGCCGTGGCGAGAACCACCGGAGGAGGAGGAGGCGAGGTGAGGCGGTGGGGGTCGCGACGTCTTGGGCGGGGTTGAGCGAGGAGGAGGAAGAGGAAGGGACAAGCGTGCAGGTGGGGCCCAGTGGGACCATGAGGCAGGCAGTCGGCCAGGCGTGTAGGGTACGGCGGGTGGGGGTTGTGGTGTGAGTGTGGCTTAGTGGGGAGAGGGGGCTGGCCACGTGGCGGCCTGGGATTGGTAGAGGGGAGGGGAGAGGTGATGTGGCGGGCTCTGAATGGTGGGAGTGAGGTGGAGGGTTGGTTTGGGTAGGATGTTGGGTAGACATAGGATTTAGATGGGGCGGCAGGTTTGGACCGATTATTATTCCTGGGGTGGTCGATCGGGTCAATCGGCCCGTTCGACTGCCCCGCTAAAAATAATTATAATTTTTATTTATTGCAAACAAGGTTTTTTGCAAACCGATTTCGGCAAAACAAAATATCCGGAGGCCGGCTTTGATATTTGAATAGAGGTGGGGCGTTTTAGAAAACAACACGGGCTTTGCAAACATAGTTTTGGCAAACAATGCATGACGACGACGATGCAATGCACAAATTCAACGCGATTTTCTAGTAGTGGTTTTGCGGGATGCCACAGACCGTTAGGGTGAAATGTGAAATGAGCTTCTCCCATAATATGTCTTTCTATCTATCCTAGACAAAACTGTTAGGATTTCCATCTCCCTTTGATGGCTTATTCCAGTTGATAATGTTGATCGGGACGTTGTCTCTAACAATAAATCCATATTGATGAATAAATGTGATTGCGTTACTTATGGGAAGCAACGGTTTGCCCTCTGGAGAGACCTCATCAATTGTGATATGCGCATCGGTGGCCATCCCTTTGGCCGGTCCTCGTTTACTACTTTTACCAGACTGGTCGATGTGGAGGTATAAAATAAGAACATTCGTTAATATATATATATATATATACACAACTCAATTAATGAATCTATCTAGTGATCAAGAGGCTTATTAATATACCTCGCCAGACTTTGTTAAGGTTGGTCCATCATTTTCCAAGCCATCATCGCAATTAAAACTAGTATGCATTTCGACTAGAGGTTCTATCTCCATTCCATCACCGGACTCATTCAGAAACTGTGAGCCATCTTCTGCTCCACGGTCTTCTGCTCCACCTGATTGACGAGCGCTCCACCATGATCGGGGAGCGCTTCACCCTGATAGGGGAGCTCTTCATCACCTCGTATCATGTCGAATAGAGGCTCTTCACCTTCTCTACCGCTGAAGTCCATAGAATAACTGCTATGACATAATGTGCATATGGGTAATAAAATTAATAATGTATCATATATCACAACAACAAAGTACTAATACATCTCGAATCACAATAAAGTACTAATATCATATAACATCTCGATTAACATATCAAAAAACGATAAAGTACTAGTACATCTCGAATACATCTTGAATAACAACAAATTTTTAATATCATATAAATAACAACATCTCGACGAATAACATCGCTCAAACTCAACATCGACTCCCGGTTCCTAAGCCGCGGAATGTGAACACCCAAATAGTCGGAACCATCACACAGGAGTATAGCTAGGGAGAGATCCCTAAAGAACCTGCCAGGTATGGGATACCACCCTGGCTCCAACATCACCATATAGCGACAGACGTGCTCCTCCTCGTCCTTGACACGACGCCGTACCACCTCCTCGGTAGCCGACTTCCTCTGCACACTTCCTGGACCACGTGACCTCCACCAAAGAAGATCTGGGTCGACATCGACACCCGGATTCCTCACCAAGTTATGCGTCCATGAAGGTAGCACCTCGCGGTGCTAGCCCGGTGGAGCCTAGGATCGGACATGTCCGGCATAGCGCAGTACTCCATCATTGTCACCGAGTCGACTACGAGGATGCGGTATAGGCATATCCTAAAGTAGCAAGTAATGCTAAGCAAATAATTCTATTTAATACTAGTAATAATTCCCTAAATACTAGCAATAATATACTAATAATAATTCCTAAATCCCTAAATACTACCAAAATATACTAATAGTAGCAAATCCCTAAATAATATACTAACAAATTATATATAAATCCCTAAATATTATACTAACAAAATTAATACAAATCCCTAAATTAAACAATATCGCTAAATTAAACAATAATATATTAAAATGTGTAACAATATATATCTAATTAAAATAAAAACTAAACAATATATCTAACTAAAATAAAAACTAAACAATAATATATCTAACTAAAATAAAAACTAACAATATATATCTAACTAAAACAATAATATATCTCACTAAAATAAAAACTAAACAATATATATCTAACTAAACCAATAATTAATATATCCAACTAAAATATATATCTAACTAAAATATATATCTACCTAAAACAACAATATATCTAACTAAAATAAGAACTAAAAAATAATATATCTAACTAAAAACTAAACAATAATATATCTAACTAATACATTATATTAAACTAAACTAAAAAACAGGAAAAAGAGAAAAAAAAAACAGAGGGGCTGCACGCGGACACTTACGGTGTGGGGGCGGTGAGGGGCGACGCGCGGGGACGATGTAGGCACGGCGGCGCGGGGACAGCGTGGGGCGGCATGGGCGCGCTAACGGGGCCGCGAATGGCTCAGACATGGTGGTGCGGGAACGGCGTGGGATGATACGGTGCGGGGACGGCTCGGCGACGGGGCGCAGGCGACGGGGCAGGGACGACTCGACAACGGGGCGCAGGCAGCGGCGAGAACTCTGACGGGCGCGGCCCGGTGGCCTGGCGGCATTGATCTGTGGTGTGAGGGCGTCCTAGTTCGTGGTTCGAGCAGGGAGACAGAGGGGTGGGTATTTATACCCACACCCTCTAGTCTCGGTTCCAGCCACCAACCGGGACGACAGGTCTTTTCCGCCACGCCGTTTCGCTCGCGCGCTAAAACCTTTAGTCCCGGTTGGAGGCTTGAGCCGGGACTAGAGGTGTATTTTGGTTAATATTATAAAATCAATATCTATTATTCTATAATTATGAAAAATATATATTATATATCAAAATTTGCAGAAAAAATATCTATAATATCAATCTATTAGCATACTCTGTTATACAACTAATATTTTGTTGAATTAAATTATATATTTTGCATACTTTCAAATTTGATGAACTTTCAAAATAACAAGTGTTTAAATTTGATTGACTAATCTAAAACCATTTTATGTTTCCTAAAATAGTTAGTCTAAGTAACAAAACTAGTAATTGGCACTATAGATATTTTGGGGGCCTTTAGTCCTGGTTCGAGCCACTAACCGGGACTAAAGCTATCTTTCCCGCCATTTCCCTTCACTTCCCACCATTTTTCCCGCCCTTTCCCTCAATATATAGGCCGATCGTCATGGTCATCCACACATTCCCCTCTCACAATAATGGACACCGCATACTGGACAATCCTGACTCTCGAGGAGACTGAGGCGTTGCGTGCCTCCAGCTACCCATGCCCGCCGGTCTATCGCATGCCTGCCAAATAGATGTTGAGTGCTAGAGGGGTTCCTATCCCTCACGTGCCTCAAGGTTCCGCATGCTAGGCGGCTATTATGAACCACTTCTACCTCGATCTCATGACGGAGCAGCGGATGGATCCCCATTGGGATTCCGACAACTATGACACCTGAAATGCCTTCTTCGCTAACCGGAGGGAAAGGGAGATCGCCAGGTACGAGGGTGATGGCCCTCCCCGGTGAACCACAACGAAGCCGACCGCCGCCTATGGTGGGAGAACCGGACTATCATTGATGTGATGTGCTACATCGCATAGGGAGATCATCCTCGCCTACGATGCCCATAGGCGCCGTAGAGCCATACGAAGGGTGACGGTGGTGAAGGCCGCAGGCGTAGCGACATCGTCATGCGGGAGACCCCCCTCCCCCGTGCGTCATGAATCCGAGGCCGGAGTGGCAGGTTCCCCCTAAATATGCTATGGCTAGGCTAAGGATTCAGCCGCATGCGCCTAGGAACAACGACGATGAAAAAGATGAAGATGACCCTGAAGATGTGTACTATAGGGATAGATATGAGGATGACTAAAGGGAGGACTTTAGTCCCGGTTCCGTAGTCCTGGTTTTTTAATATTAATAAATGTCTTGAGTGTTATAGTCCCGGTTGTGGCTGGGCCGGGACTAAAGGAGGGCCATTAGTCCCGATTCCGTAGTCCCAGTTAGGAAATCGGGACTAATGGTCCATTTCCTACTACAACCTTCCCGAACTATGAATATGTTGTTCTATTCTTGTGCCGGGGAGCTAACTAATTTCACATATTAGGGAGTGTCTCTATGTCCAGCTTAAGGGAGATACCGGAGGACTAAGCTCCGCCGGCATCTCACTCAAGGTGGCCGTAGTGTTGTCCCTGCTCTCGCACACCATCTTGTAGTTTATAACTTCTCTAACTAGATCAATACGCCTTGGAGCTAACTAATTTCACATATTAGGGAGTTCCTCTATGTCCAGCTTAAGGGAGATGCCGGAGGACTAGGCTCCCCCGGCATCTCACTCAAGTTGGCCGTAGTGTTATCCCTTCTCTTGCATCTTGTTTGAAGTTAATAACTTCACAAGGATGCATATTTATAGATTAAGCAGCACGACATAGTGTCGATACTCACGAAATAAGGTCGACACTCACCCCTGTCATAGTGCCGCCACCCACCAAAATAGTGTCGCCACTCACTGGCATAGTGTCACCACTCACTGGCATAGTGTCGCCACTCATGTTTAGTCCCAGTTGTTGTCTCCAATCGAGACTAAAGATTCATATTTAGTTCCGGTTGGAGACCTCAACAGTGCGCCCATATTGTGCATGCAAGTTCATAACGGTATGCCAAACAATGTTGCAAGAGGAAGTTTTCCTTTTCGTCACACGAAAAACCCATTTTCCCAAAACGGGGTTTTTTGTGAAGCAACCACCAAAATGCTCATTCAATATGTTGCCACCAGATTTTTCAAAAAATACTAGACCACCTTGTATGGACAATGTCCCAACCAGGAGATCTCAAACATTTCCGTCCACCCTGGTCAAAAAGACAAATATATGTCGAACCGGTAGGAAGTGGGACCGGTTTGAACTATAGGTACATGATCTAATGCTCATGATTTTCTGAAAAAATCATATTTAGACTCACAATATGATGTTTCTTCATAGATATACAATGCAAGTTCTAGCGATGCTCATCACCTATGTCCATGCCCGCCGTTTTGACTATAGTTTGAAACAGGAAGATTTTAAAACGGGCATAAGAAATTTAGAAAAGGCCCGAACATTGTAAATCCTTCGCGTGGTGTCATATTATGTGACATGGTTGCAAGGATAAATACCAAACTTGGTAAAATAATTATGTCTCAAAAAAGCCTTCACAAAATGACTTATCATGTTCGAGGTTTCCTGGATTTCAGGTCAAATGACCAATGTTATGGATAGAATCAGGGCATAATTTTTGATAGTGTGCTTATATTGTACATGCATGTGCATAATGGTATGGCAAACACTGTTACAGGAGGAAGTTTTCCATTTTGTCGCACGAAAAACCCATTTTCTATTTTTTGAGCGCCCAAAACGGGGTTTTTTGTGAAGCAACCACAAAAATGCTCATTCAAAATGCTGCCACCAGATTTTCCAAAAATAATAGACCACCTTTCATGGAAAATGTACCAACCAGGATATCTCAAACCTTTCCATCCACCCTTGGTCAAAAAGACAAATATCTTCCAAACTGGTAGGAAGTGGGACCGGTTTGAACTATAGGTACATGATCTAATGCTCATGATTTTTTGAAAAAAAATCATATTTAGACTTACAATATGATGTTTCTTCATAGTTCCAATGCAAGTTCTAGCGATGCTCATTACCTACCTCCATGCCCGCCATTTTGACTATAGTTTGAAATAGTAAAATTTTAAAACGGGCATAAGAAATTCAAAAAAGGCCCGAATAATGTAAATCCTTTGCGTGGTGTCATATTATGTGACATAGTTGCAAGGAAAAATACCAAACTTGGTAAATTAATTATGTCTCAAAAAAACCTTCACAAAATGACCTATTATGTTCAAGGTTTCCTGGCTTTCGGGTCAAATTACCAATGTTATGGATAAAATCAGGGCATAGTTTTTGATAGTGTGCCCATATTGTGCATGCATGTGCATCATGGTATGGAAAACAATGTTGCGGGAGGAAGTTTTCCTTTTTGTCGCGCAAAAAACCCCCATTTTCCATTTTTCGAGCACCCAAAACGGGGGTTTTTGTGAAGCAACCACCAAAATACTCATTCAAAATGCTGCCACCAGATTTTCTAAAAATACTAGACCACCTTACATGGATAATGTCCCAACCCGGAGATCTCAACCGGAAGTGGGACCGGCTTGAACTACAGGTCATAATACATGATCTATAGGTACATATTTATTGCATCTCAAAAAACACCAAAGGGAAAATTCAGAATACATCATATGGCTTGCTTATGACCGTGTGGCCTTAACCATCGAGCATCTTCATTAATTAACATGATGCTTGGGTCATCCTTTACTACGAATGGTGGAATTTGATAAAACTTATCATAATCTTCTGACATGTTTGTCTTGTCCTCCACTCCCACGATGTTTCTTTTCCCTGAAATAACTATGTGGCACTTTGGATCATTGTTTGATGATGTATTCGTTTGCTTATATTTTCTTTTTCTCGCTTTGGTAGACATGTCCTTCACATAGAAAACCTGAGCTACATCATTGGCTAGGACGAATGGTTCGTCTATATACGCATGATTGTTGAGATCCACTGTTGTCATTCCATATTTTTTGTCTACCTCAACCCCGCCTCCTGTTAGCTTGACCCATTTGCACCGAAACAAAGGACCTTAAAATCTAGTCCATAGTCAAGTTCCCATATCTCCTCTATGTAACCATAATATGTGGCGTTTGACCCATTGTCGTTTGTTGCATCAAAGCGGACACTGTTGTTTTGGTTGGTGCTCTTTTTATCTTGGGCGATCGTGTAAAATGTATTCCCATTTATCTCGTACCCTTGGAAAGTCCATATAGTCGAAGATGGTGAGATGGCCAATAAGTACAGCTGATCACAAACAGTGTTTTTATTCACGAGATGTGTTTGCAACCAACCGCTGAAAGTCTTCATGTGTTCATCTCAAGTCAAGGAGTCAGGCTTTCCCGGGTTGTTGGAGCATACAATATTCTTGTGTTCCTTGATATACGGAGTTGCCAAGGTGGGATTTTGTAGAACTGTGTAGTGTACTTGAGTGAAAGAATGCTCGTCCCTACATATTATTGATTTCCTTCCTAGCGTGCCTTTTCCACTCAGTCTCCCCTCATGCCGCAATTCAGGAACATCAATCGACTTAATGTCAGGAATAAAGTCAAAACAAAACTCAGTGACCTCCTCTATTCCATAGCCTTTCGAGATGCTTCCTTCTAGCCTAGCACGGTAATGAACATATTTCTTGAAGACTCCCATGAACCTCTCAAAGGGGAACATATTGTGTAGAAATACAGGACCTATAATGGTAATCTCGTCGATTAGGTGTACCAGGAGATGCGTCATAATATTAAAGAAGGATGGTGGGAACACCAGCTCAAAACTAACGAGACACTAGACGACATCATTCTGTAACCTTGGTAGAATTTCTGGATCGATTACCTTCTAAGAAATAACATTGAGGAATGCACATAGCTTCACAATGGGTAGTCAAACATTTTCCAGTAGGATCCCCCTCAATGCAACCGGAAGAAATTGCGTCATAAGCATGTGGCAGTCATGGGACTTTAGGTTCTGAAATTTTTTCTCCGCCATATTTATTATTCCCTTTATATTCGACAAGAAGCCAGAAGAGACCTTCATACTACTCAGGACTTCAAAAAATATTTCCTTCTCCTCTTTCGTAAAAGCATAGCTGGTAGGACTTAGACGTCCTCTATCTGTCTTCATTGGATGAAGGCCTTCTTGGTCTTTCGTACCTTGATGGTCCTGACGTGCTTCTGGCGTATCTTTGGTCTTTCCATACACGCCCATAAATCCTAGCAGGTTCATGCAAAGATTCTTCATCACGTGCATCACGTCGATTGCAGAGCGGACCTCTATAACTTTACAATAGGGTAGCTCCCAAAATATAGATTTTTTCTTCCACATGGGCGTATGTCCGTTAGCGTCATCCAGAACAGATTGACCGCCAGGGCCCTTTCCAAAGATTACTTCTAGATCCTAGACCATATCGAATATATCATCACTAGTATGGTGGATAGGCTTCTTCCGGTGATCTGCCTCACCATTGAAATGCTTGATTTATTTCTTGCGGGATGACTGGCCAAAAGAAATCGACGATGCCCCTGCTACACATTCTTCCTACCTTTATCCAAATATATACTTTCAGTATCATCTAAACAATATGTGCATTCATTATATCCCTTGTTTGACTGTCCTGAAAGGTTACTAAGAGCAGAACAATCATTGATGGTTACGAATAACAATGCTCGTAGGTCAAATGGCTCCTATTTATGCTCATCCCACATACGTACACCTTCATCGCGCCACAACTGTAGTAGTTCTTAAACTAATGGCCTTAGGTACACATTAATATCGTTGTCGGGTTGCTTCGGGCCTGGGATGAGCACTGGCATCATAATGAACTGCCGCTTCATGCACAACCAAGGAGGCATGTTATATATACATAGAGTTACAGGACAGGTGCTATGACTGCAGCTCTGCTCTCCAAAAGGATTCAAGCCATCTGTACTTAGACCAAACCTTAAGTTTCCTGCGTCATCTACAAAGCTTGGGTACTCTCTATCAATTTTTCTCCACTATGACCCATCAGTGGGGTGTCCCAACATCGAGTCTTTCATGCGTTCTTCTTTGTACCATCACAACAACTTGGCATGCTCTTTGTTTCTAAACAAATGTTTCAACTGTGGTATTATAGGAGCATACCACATCACCTTTGCAAGAACCCTCTTCTTGCAGCGCTGCTCGCCCTCAACATCACCAGGGTCATCTCTTCTAATCTTATACCGCAATGCACCGCATACCGGACATGCATCCAAATTCTCGCACTCCTCACCGCGATAGAGGATGCAGTCATTAATGCATGCATGTATCTTCTGCACCTCTAGTCCTAGAGGGCAGACAACCTTCTTTGCCTCGTATTTACTGACATGCAATTTGTTATCCTTTGGAAGCTTCTTCTTCCAAATTTTCAGTAGCTTCTCAAATCCCTTGTCAGATAAACCATTCTCTGCCTTCCATTGCAGTAATTCCAGTGTGGTACCGAGCTTTGTGTTGCCATCTTCGCAATTTGGGTATAAATTTTTTTTGTGATCCTCTAACATGCGCTCCAACTTCTTCTTTTGGTTTTCAATTTCGTATTCGCTCCGTGCATCAAGAATGGCCCAACGAAGATCATTAGAAGTCTCATCTAATGCTCGTTCTTCACCTTCTTCTTGTTCATTGTCTTCTATTGTAGTACCACCGTATTCAGGGAACATTGGATAGTTTTCATCGTTCTCTTCTTCTTCATTGTCTTCCATCATAACCCCTCTTTCTCCATGCTTTGTCCAAGAATTATAGTAGGACATGAAACCTGACTGAATCAGGTGGATGTGAATGGTTTTTGAGGAAGAGTAATCCTTCTCATTCTGATAGACACGGCACGAACAACACATAAAACCATTCCTCTTGTTTTCCTCACCCAAATTGAGAAAATAATGCACACCTTTAATGAACGCGTCAAACATTCGGGGAGCATCGTACATCCATTCCCGGCTCATCTGCATTATAATTAAAATTTTGTATCATATAAAAAGTTTGGATCATTTTTACTACATTTACCTTTTCAACTCTAAAAAATTATTGTGTACGACATATATATAATTTTGAATTAGACAAAACTGTTAACATAAAATGTTGTCTTTTTAATTATTGATATAGAAGTGAAAACCTTATTCAATTCTGAGCTCCAAAACTCTAAAAATACACATCTCAACTTCTAGTAACTTTTTGCATAATCAAAATTTTCTTAAAATTACACATCTAAAATTCCCTCTACTTCTAAGCATGAAATCCCTCTCTACTTCTAGAGAATTGAGCTAAATTAACAATGAGAGATGAAAGATGTAAGTTGTTAACCTTTTAGAAGCTTGGATTGATGGCCACCAAATCTTGACAAACTTTGGACAAAAAATGGGGATGAACTTGAGGTAGCTTGGAGAAAATGGCCATGGGTTTGGGTAGGGTCGAAGCAGGGAATATATAGGGGAAACATTAGTCCCGGGTTATTCTAAAAACTGGGACTAGATCATGAGCACTAGTCCCGGCCTGTAACACCACCCGGGACTAGATGTTCTCCTGGGTCCCAGTCGTTGGCGCCAGACCTGTAGTCCCGGCTGGTATTACCAACCAGGACTAGAGTTCCCCAATGAACCGGGACTAGGCAATTGCTTCCTCCTAGAAGTTGCAAAGGGGACGAACCGGGACTAGTGCTCACACTAGTCCCGGTTCTGGACCCGTCCGGAACTAGAGCCCTGGGCAGCTCCAAACAAAAGGCTTGTTTTCCACTAGTGATTATCAGGTATGTACTACTACACTGAAGCCAAAAATCTGTTAACTGGAGCTACTCTACTGCTCTTATTAGAACTTTATACTTAACACACAAATAATATCAGTTAATTGGGCAGGATTTGACATCTAGTCTAAATGAATTTGCATAGATTATTATAGTTGGCATTCGTTATACTATCTTGCGCTTAGCTATAATTGTGATAATATAACTATAATATTCTAGATACTTACTTTACTGACCGGTACGTATTGTTTGAGTGTTGACTTGAAAGAAAACTATCAAGTAAACCTCACTTACTCCATAACTTTTAATAAGTGTATTAATCCTAAAATAATTGATTCCAAATCTAGTGTCTAAAAGTATCATGTTTGCCTCCATAATACTTGATATTAGAAAAAAGTTTTGACTATCAAGATTATCAGGGAGGTGAAATATTCATTTCAAAAATCATCTTGTGTAAAAGATATTTTGATATCTGGAACATTGTTTGGTTGTAACATGATAAAGTATAATTTAGTCAGAAACATATACTCATAGAACATTTGCAAATGAGGACGGTAGGCGTACCTATCACCCAATAAGCTTGGGAACAAAATTTATACAAATATTCATCCTTATAAACTATAGTAGTTCATCATTAAAGTTGTCATGATAGGATGAACAAGAGGTATAGGTAAAAAGTTTTCTAGACTAAAAGTAGAATATGGAAGAACATGAATCATGTGATGATTGTGATACATTTCAAGTGTAAGTTTAAGGGTATTAGTGTTTGACTAACACACTTGAACCAAGTACCATATGATTAGTGCCACTATTGATGTTGATTGATTCTTCTGAAATAGAGGAAAAGTTGAAAGAGAATCCATAAACGTTATTGGCAGAAATTAATGGACTGGAATTGTCCAACTCAAGTATATGCAAGATATACATGTTATGAGTGTATTCTTTTCTCGTTAAAACAATGTAATTCTTCAGTATTAGACTGGATTGGTTTGTATGAAGTGTCATACAAAACAACTCAATATAAGAAATACAATGACACAAGTAACTAGCAATAGAATATGGTGATGATGTTCATCAATAAACAAATAAGATGTTATTATGTTTGTCATCTACATCAAAGACCAAGCTTGTTATCTGGTTCAGTATTGTGAGAACAAGTTGTTGTTCAAATAATTAATCTAGTCCATAGACGATGGATTAATCATTATACCTTGTTGGTGAAATACCATTCATAAGACTAAATGCTAAAAATGTTGCAAGACAAAATGATTGGAATTTCACTTAAGTGTGACACCACCGTTTAAGTCATATTTAACAGAAATATATGAAGAAACTCCATGTTGATGGAACTTTGGAGTCAAGTTGTTTTCAAACGAATTGACGCTTGTAAGACTTTCCTATAAATAACTAAAACTCTATTCACAAGAAAAAATTTAACGGACGACTAACTTAGTGAAAGTTATCTAAAAGTGTAATTGATGCCCCCATGGGCTTCTCATAGTGCTCTACGATGCTGGTCGTCGGATGGTGGTGCTGGGGTGAATCCAACCCGTTCGTTTTATTTCACCATGTCCATATAAAAGGGCCTCCCAAAACCTTATCCCAATCCCCGTGCTCGTCCCCCAGCCGCCTCGCCCAATCCCCTCTTGTGTCTCTCTCCCTAATCCCCTCCCTTTCTCTCGTTCCTAATCATCTCCTCCCAAAGCCTAGCCTCCATCATCCCAACACCTGCTTGCCCAGGGTGAACTCCATGGTGGGGAACTACGGCTATGAGAAGGCAGCAATGTGAGGCCGTGGCCATCCACTTCTGCGATGAGCGGGCGTCCACGACGACCATGGAAGCAACGGGAGGGCCACCACCGCAGCGGCAACAAGGTCAGTCCCTAGGTGGCCTCGCTCCCCACCAACAGGAAACCCTTGTGTAAGGCCAACCCTAGGCATGTTCTTGAGGTATAAGAAGAGGGAACAAGAAGGTGTGGAAAAGGAAGAGAAGGAAGAATAAGAAGTGAAGATCCTTCTGTCCCCTGCTGATTTCCCTTGCTCCAGCTTAAAGGGTGAGTTCCCCCACCCTATATGATTCTCTCATGTGATGTACATGGTGGTTCTCATGTACTTAGGGCAGGGGATTGTCAAGATCAAGTGAAAATTAGAAGGAACTTGTTTCAATATTCCCGTTTCAGTACAAAAAGTGACAAAAATCTTCATTTTCGAGTATCCAGATGGCTGAATCAGAGGAGGTTTATTTAGAGTATTTTATAGGTCTATTTCCTATGGTAATTTTGAGTGGTCATTCACTCAATTTGGTTTAGCCATTTATTCGCACCGGTGAAAACAAGTTTCTTGTCTTTTTTGTAGTGGTCATTTAGCAACATCTTCTACCTGCAGTTTCTCACATGTAAGAGGTCAGAGCTAAAGTGCTAGAACAACTGCTCTCCATGGTGGCGGCAGGGGTCGGCCGGTGGGATGTTGCTAAATGGGGCTGCTGACTCGTGGGTCTCTCTCTAAATCTGTAGTTTACCTTGAAATATAAATATTTTGTATTAATCTAAGTCACAATGTGTTGGAGATGCTTTGTGAACCAATGAAAAAGTACTAACCTTTTTGGCAGGAGAGGAGAAGGAGATGAAGAGAGGAGAAGGATGAGGAGGATAAAGAGAGGAGGAGGACGAGGAGGAGATGGAGAAGAAGAAAGAGAGGAGGAGGAGGTAGAAGAGGAGGAAGAGAGGAGGAGGTGGAGAATGGGAGGACAAGAGTTGGAGAAGGGGGTAGGTGGCCGGGTGGCACACCACTATGGGACGCACTACGGGGCTCCAAAAAAGTCAAGTTTGTGTGTCCATTGTGGAAGGGACCCTTGAGTCATATGCTAGATAGTTGCAGTTTTGGTTCACTATAAGAAAAATGTCCTTTTACAACGGATGATTTTAGTGGTTGAAGGTCTGTTTTTCGTGGTTAAAAAGCCTTCTAGGACGGATGACCATCATGGTAGAAGCCTCGTCACAAATGATTCTACCACGGTTTTTTTACCGTGGCAGATCACACCCTTCGGCCACAAAAATTCATTCCGTCGTAGATCTGTTCGCCAGTCGCGTTGACTGCTGACGTCATGCAAACTGCCACGTGGTGAGTGCCGTTAACGGCCACTTAACATCGTTAACTGCCAATAAAACCGTGGTAGAAAACAAGCCCAGCGAAGGCCTGGTAATCATTAAGTGGGCCGAACCATTAAGAAAGCCCAAAAGGATTGTGGCCCATTACTATTTCGTCATGCACTGTTACAAATGGGCCCACTGGTGCAGCCATAGGCGGCCCGAAACTTTCTGGCCCGTTAATGTTTCCACATACACTGTTTCAAATTGTCCCATTTGCACGCCCCATAAATATCCGAGCCCGTTAGTGTTATGCCCTGCACTGTTCGAAATGGGCCCGTTTGGCCAACCCGCTTTGGGCCGTGAACTTTTCTGGCCCATTACTGTATATCTATGCACTGTTTGAACTGGGGACATATACTTTGGGCCCATTACTATTCAGGCCCGTAAATGTATGACCCATGTTCTGGCCCGCTGGCCATTTAAGGTTCTAGCCCTTTACTTTCTGGTCCCTTACTGTTTGAAGAGTTACTGTTATTACCTCTGACTGTTTCGCCCTATTACTGTTTCGGTCTGTCGTTGTTCTGGCCTGTTACTGTTACGTACCATTACTGTTACTAATCTCGCCTATGGATCGGCCCCGTTACTTTTAAGATCTTTTACATTTTCTGCATTTTTTTAGCCCATTTCGATATATCTAAACGGTGCACAACTTGTGAGCATTTTTACTATTCATTGCCGGCTTAATACAAGACATGAAAATACAAAGCACGATACCATACCCTAATCGACCTAGCTAGCGCAGGTATGGTACCGCCTACCACTATGTGTGGACGACATCAACTAAATGCCTACACGGCCTATGCTAATTATCTAGATGCTACATCAAATGCAAACTACTTAAAATTATTACATATTATCAACTCAAGGGAAAAAATCGGCATTTCAGTTGACAATCGAGTTGATAGCAGTCCTCAATTTACTTTCTGCATCTATCACCTGCATCTCCCTTTTGAGAGTGACATCTACATTGGAAAACATCCCTGATACATGATATTGTAGCATCCTCTTTGCTGGCGATAGCAATAATTGCAGTCTGAAACTAAGTAATAACAAGTTAAGACGTCAAACAAGGCAAACTAGTCATTTAACTGATATGAAAGGAGCTATGGACTGGAGTTTACTATTGTTAAATAGTTCAAATATATTGACCATCACGTCAAAAAAACATGGAAAGCAAGCATTAAACAAGTGTGCCTACCGTGAAACAAGAAATATAACAATGTATGTGGCTTAGAATTTCAGTAAATATAAACTAGCCAGGTCATATCAACAAATATATATAGAAGAATAAACCAGAAGAATAAACCAGACAATGGCATGTATTTACTGTCATAGCTAAGAATTAATAAGACAAAAATTATAACAGCATCACACGAGGACTTGTAGAACACGAATGCAAACCACAAATGAACTATATAGTAGATGATAGTTATGTCGTTGCTTAGCATGAACCAGAACCAGATATGAAATATAAAGGCGTTTCTTGTGAACCTGTAGAACAGGACATGCAAGCATTACACAAGTGTGTCTACAATAAAATGAGCAATCAAAAAAAGTTTTTCTTAGAATTTTAGCAAATATAAACTAGCCAGGTCATTTCAACAAATATATATGGCAGCATTTGTATATCCTAGAAAGCAAGAGACGTTGGTTGACTCAGAATTTGTGGTGAGCTACAAAATGACATGCAGTTACTGTCGTGCCTAAGAATGAATCAGATAGAAATTATAATGGTATCATACCAGATCTTCTAGAGCAGGAACGCAAACCACAAATGAACTTCATAGTAGAGGATAGTTATGTCGTTGATTAGGATGAACCAACACCAGATTAGAAATATAATTGCTTCTCTAGCGAATCTATAGAAGAGGACAAGCAAGAATTAGACAAGCGTGCCTACAATGAAATAAGCAATCAATCAAAGTGTTTCTTAGAATTTTTGCAAATATAAACTAGACAGGTCATTTCAACAAATATATATATGGAAACAGTCATTTATCCTATAATGGAAGAGACGTTGGGTGACCAATAATTTGCGTTGAGCTACACAATGAGCATGCAGTTACTTTCGTAGCTATGAGCCGAGTATAAATTATAATGGCATCATAGGAGAACTTGTAGAACAAGAATGCAAACCACGAATAAACTATATATAGAGGATAGCTATGTCACTACTTAGGACGAACCATTAGATATGAAATATAATGGCATTGCTTGTGAACCTGTAGAACAGGACAAGCAAGAATTAAACAAGTGTTCCTACAAATGAATTGATCAATCGAACAGAGTGTTTCCTAGAATTTCAGCAAATATAAACTAGACAGGTCATTTCAACAAATATATATGGAAGCAATAGAGACGTTGGTTGACTCAGAATTTGCAGAGAGCTACACAATGGGCATGCGGTTACTTTTGTAACTAAGAATGAACAAGACAGAAATTATAACGGGATCATGCAAGAACTTGCAGAGCAGGAACGCAAACCACGAATGAACTACAAAGTAGTGGATAGTTATGTCATTTCTTAGGATGAACCAACACCAGATTAGAAATATAATATCGTCTCTTGTGAAAATGTAGAAGAGGACATGAAAGCATTAGACAAGTGTGCATACAATGAAATGAGCAATCAATCAAAAAAAAATTAGAATTTCAGCAAATGTAAACTGGCCAGGTCATTTAAAAAAATATATATGGAAGAAGTCGTTTATCCTGGAATGCAAGAAACTTTGGGTGATCCAGAATTTTCGGTGAGCTACACAATGGGCATGTAGTTACTGTCATATCTAGGAACCGCATAGAAATTATAAAGGCATCATAAGAGAACTTGTACAACAAGAATGCAAACTACAAATGAACTTTATATAGTAGAGGATGGCTATGTCGCTTCTTAGGAGGAACCATTAGATATGAAATATAATGGCATTGCTTGTGAACCTGTAGAACAGGAAAACCAAGCATTACACAAGTGTTCCTACAAATGAATTGAGCAATCGAACAGAGTGTTACCTAGAATTTCAGCAAATATAAACTAGCCAGGTTATTTAAAAAAATATGGAAGCAGTAGTATAGCCTAGAATGCAAGAGACGTTGGGTGACACAGAATTTGCAGTGAGCTACACAATGGGCATGCAGTTACTTTCGTAGCTAAGAATGAACGAGACAGAAAATTATAATGGCATCATGTAAGAACTTGCAGAACAGGAACACAAACCACGAATGAACTACACATTAGAGGATAGTTATGTCATTGCTTAGGATGAACCAGCACCAGATTAGAAATATAATGGTGTCCCTTGCGAACCTGTAGAAGAGGACAAGCAAGCATTATAAAAGTGTGCCTACAATGAAATGAGCAATCAATCAATGTGTTTCTTAGAATTTTAGCAAATATAAACTGGCCAGGTCATTTTAACAAATATATATGGAACGGGTCGTTTATCCTGGAATGCAAGAGACGTTGGGTGACCCAGAATTTGTGGTGAGCTACACAATAGGCATGCAGTTACTGTCGTATCTAGGAACCGCATAGAAATTATAAAGGCATCATAAGATAACTTGTAGAGCAAGAATGCAAACTACGAATGAACTATATATATAGTACATGATAGCTATGTCGCTGCTTAGGATGAACCATTAGATATTAAATATAATGCCATTTCTTGTGGACCTAAGGAAGAGGACAAGCAAGCATTACACAAGTGTGCCTACAAATGAATTGAGCAATCAAACAGAGTGTTTCCTAGAATTTCATCTAATATAAACTAGCCAGGTCATTTTAATAAATATATATGGAAGCAGTAGTATAACCTGGAATGCAAGAGATGTTGGGTGACGCAGAATTTGCGGTGAGCTACACAATGGGCATGCGGTTACTATAACTTCATAGAAATTATAAAGGCATCATAAGTAGAGCAAGAATACAAACTACAAATGAACTATATATCCAGTAGAGGATAGCTATGTTGCTTCTTAGGACGAACCATAAGATATTAAATATAATGGCATTAATTGTGGACCTATAGAACAGGACAACCAAGCATTACACAAGTGTGCCTACAAATGAATTGAGAAATCAAACATAGTGTTTCCTAGAATTTTATCTAATATACACTAGCCAGGTCATTTCAACAAATATATATGAAAGCAGTAGTATATCCTGGAAAGCAAGAGCCATTGGGTGACTCAGAATTTGCGATGATCTACACAATGGGCATGCAGTTACTTTTGTAGCTAATAATGAACGAGACAAAAATTATATGGCATCATGCAAGAAATTGCAGAGTAGGAATGCAAACCACGAATGAACTACACAGTAGAGGATAGTTATGTCGTTGCTTAGTGATACATTGAGAACGTATCTATAAGTTTTGATGTTCCATGCTTGTTTAGTATCTACTTTGCTTTGCTTTGTATACACTTTGAGGTTGTTTATATGTTTTCTGGTACTAACCTATTAAAAAAATGCCACAGTGCCAGTTGTAGGGTTTCGTAGCATGGAAAACAAAAAATTTCTACCGCATGCACACAAACAAGCCAAGATCTATCTACTAGATTGTAGCAACGAGTCGATAGAAGCACTCACCCTCAAAGATTCTAAAGCGGTTAACGAGAGCAGATTCTCGTGGGTGATGTAGTCGTACACTTGCAGATCTCAAGATCGCGTAGACGATCCTTCCGGCGCTGCGTTACGGCAGCGCTTCCGCAATCGGTCACATGTTCGGTACTCGATAAATACCTTCCTCTCCCTTGTTCTAGCAGGCAGCGGATGTTGTAGTTCCCTCTCGCGATTCCGGCAGCACGATGGTGTGGTGTCAGAAGTAGAGGGAAGATCCCGCAGGGCTTTGCCTAAGCCGGTGCGAGTTATGGTGGATTAGGGTTTCCCGGAGATCTAGGGTTTAGAAGTCCGGGAGGAGGAGGAGGTGTCGGCGGCGGCGGCGCAGCGGCGCGGGGAGGCAGCGACGAGCGGCGGCAGCGGCGCGGGTGTGCGTGGAGGGCTTGGCTCTTGTGGTGTTGGGGAATCCCTCCCCCTATATTTATGAGAGGGAGGGGAAGCCTTGGGAGGGGTGGGTTTGAATCCAAACCCAAACCCAACTTGTATTGAGAGGACTTGTTTCTTCTCCCACTAGGAAACCATTGTTCCAGTTTGACTTTTCAAACTTCCCGTTTGACTTTCAATTTAGAGCTTTATTTCTCTCTTGCAAATGTCAACACCAAGTGACCTAGGATATGATCCAATCATTCCACATATCCATGACACATTCATGGACCATTCCCCTTCCGGTCCTGTGAACCTTCTAGACCCTTCTAGAACCTCTCCGATGAAAACATAGGAAACTTTCCCGAACTCAGGAATCAGACTTTCCTTATATGAATCTTATTCTCCGGACCATTCCGGATATCCTCGTGATATCCCGGATCCCATACGAGACTCCGAACAACATTCCGTATCCCTATTAACATTCCATATCTACTAAACAACATCGAATCCTTAAGTGTGTCTCCCTATGGTTCATGAATTATGCGGACATGATCGAGACACTTCTGTAGGGATTCGTAGCATGGAAAACAAAAAATTTCTATCGCATACAAAAAAACAAGCCAAGATCTATCTACTAGATTGTAGCAACCAGTCGATGGAATAACTTACCCTCGAAGATTCCAAAGTGTTTAACGAGAGCGGATTCTCGTGGGTGATGTAGTCGTACTCTTTCCGATCTCAAGACCGTGTAGACGATCCTTCCGGCGCTGCGTTCCGGCAGCGCTTCCGCAGTCGGTCACACGTTCGGTACTCGACGAAGACCTTCCTCTCCCTTGTTCCAGCAGGCAGCGGAGGTTGTAGCACTCTCCTCGCGATTCCGGCTGGCGTGGTACAGGAAGTAGAGGAAATCCTTGAGGCTTCGCCTTAAGCCGGAGCGAGTATGGTGGAGTATGAGAGAGGGCTATTAGTGGTCTAGAGATTAGACACACCAATTAGAAGGCTCTAAACCGCAGGCTAAAGCAATTAGAAGCTCTAAACCAAACGACTCTAAACCGGAGATTAGAGGTAGGAACTTGTGTGTCTCAAGGAGGAGGCCCTGCCCCTCCTTTTATAGGTGGAGGGGCTTGGCGCGCCAGGGAGGGAGGGGAGTCCCTCCCCAACTCGGCCTAGGTCTGGCCGTCGGCTTGGAGGAGAGGGACTCCTCCTCCAAGTTGGTTCCAACACCTCTTGCTTGTTTCCCACAGTTTCCTGTTTCCCACAATTTCCTGTTTCCCATAGTTTCCTGTTTTCCACAGTTTCCTGTTTTAGCCGTTTGACTTTCAAACTGGCAATTTGACTTTTCAGTTTTGGAACAGCAAGAACACTTAGTACATGATGCAATCATTCAATGACACATTCATGTACCCTCCTGTTGGAGATATGCCCTAGAGGCAATAATAAATATAGTTATTATTATATCTTTGTGTTTATGATAAATGTTTACATTCATGCTATAATAGTATTAACAAGGAAACATTAATACTTGTGTGATTTGTAAACTTAATTTGAAGTCCCTAGTATAGCCTCTATACTTCACTAGCTTGTTGGTTGATTGATGATTGTGGTTTCCCTATCATGAACATTGAGATGTTATCAACAACAAGATCATATCGTTAGGAGAATGATATGGTGGACATACTCCTATAGATAAGCATAGCATAAAGATCAAGTCATTTCAATAGTTCAATTGCTATATGCTTTCTGATACATAGTAACCTAATTCCTTCGACCATGAGATCATGCATATCACCTTTACCGGATGGATGCTTTGATGACATCAAACACCACACCGTAACTGGGTGGTGTGGCATCCCGCAAAAACCACTACTAGAAAATCGCGTTGAATTTGTGCATTGCATCGTCATCATCATATGTTGTTTGTCTAAAACTATTTTCGCAAAGCCCGTTTTGTTTTCTAAAACGCCCCCTCTTTATTCAAACATCAAAACCGGGTCCCCGGAGTATTTTGTTTTGTCCGCTGTCGGATTGCCAAAACGCTGGTTGAAATAAATAATTTAATTAATTGTTTTAGTGGGGGCAGTCGAACGGGCCGGCTCGACCCGAACGACCACCCCCATTTTTAAATCGGTCCACCAGACAAATCCTAAGGCTACCAACTAACGTACCCACACCCCTTTGGCCACATCACCCCACCCAATGGCTAGTCGCCACCTCACCCTCTCCTCTCTCCCTCACCCAATCCCCACCTGCCACCTAGACCCACCCTCTCTCAACCTGCCACACAGCCCCACCCCTGGCCACACAACACACACCACACAACTCCCACCAGACCCACCCCAGGCACACACGCACTCCCACGCACGCCAACGCGCCCCACACCATGCCCCCGCACCTGCCTGGACACCATGGGACCCGCCTCCCCACCGACCCCATCTTCTCCTCCTCAGACGCTGCAGCCCCCACCTCCCAGCGTCGCCCATCCTCACTCTCTGCTGGCCGCCCACGGCCTCACGCTGCCCCTCGCCTCCCGAGCTCAGCAGCCTCGCGCCCGGCCCGTCAGACGGCACCGCCATGCTGCGCCCTCGTCGCCCCGCCTCGTCCCGCGACTCCTCCCTCGCTGGCGAGCGCCGTCCCGCCGCCTCGAGCCCAACCCGCCGCTTCGCTGCCTCGCCCCTCGCGCCGCCGCCTCACCACTGCCGCCTGATAACCGCCATGGCCGCTCCTCCCGCCTCGCGAAGCGCAGCCTCCTCGCCAGCTTCGCTGAAGCCGCCAAGACCGCCTCCATCCGCCCAGCCCCCACCTCGAGCTCGTCGAGCCCCTTCTCCGCGGCCTCCACCGCCTCGCTCGTCTCATGGCCAGCGTCGACGCCGCTCCGACCGCCAACCGTCCGCCCGCACGCCGCCACGCTCTTCCGACGCCACGCTTCAACGCCTTCGCCGCCCGTCGCCTCTTGCCGTGGTAGCCTGCAAGCCGCTGAGCACCCTCGAAACCCCTCGCTGGACAGGCCTCCGCCGGCCTTCCTCGGCCAGCTTCAGAGCAACGTGAGGTGTGTATGTTGCGTGGCCATGGTACAAACAAGTGCACAACTCGAGCCGTACAAGTTCGCCACTCGATCACTCGTTAAGCCCAAACGAGAACCAAGTCCGTAACGCCAAGATCTCCCGAGAAGCCAGGTGCCATGTGCCGACGGCTAACCAAGCTCGTCATGAGATCGATGTCGCAAGGACTCGCAATCCTCGGTACATCAAGGTTCGCCGCGATCCGAACCCGATGCACGACAAGTTCTTCACCCAAGGGCGACAAGGACTTCTTCACGGATTTCAAGACCCCGACATCGAAGCGACAAGATCATCGTCATGGAGCTCGAAGACCACATGTGCGACAAGTACTCCCTCGAGGACGCCGAATACTTCACCCCGAACATCGAGACCTGGACGACAAGTACTCCTTCTCGGAGGCGATGCTCGAGAACCCGGACGGAAAGGACACCAACGCAGAACGCCAAGCACTTCTTCCCGGAACGCAAGAACTACCCCGATATCTGAGAACGGTCCCAGAACCCCGAGACCGGACCCCGGACCCTGTCGAACCCCGAACCCCGGAACCAAGATCTGCCGAACCCTATGTGTGAACCCCCTTCCCGCAAACCCTATTTTTATAAATGAAATACAACCTTGTCGCATACTAATTTGTCATTCATCTTGCATGCATATCATTGGTTTGGGGGCCTTATGCCGATTCACCTAATAGTTAAATATGGGGCCCATATGCGGGCAAATCTAGTCTTATATTGGCCTCATTTAATTTCGTGTAGCGAACCGGTGATATAATTTTGTCTTGTTCAGACAACATTTAAATTGCGGGGTAGCTAAACAACATGAACCACCTAATTAATTGTCGGGACCCCGGTTCCACTTAATATTGACCTAATTGCATCGCACCTTTGCCATGTCATCCATCATACATGCATCATGCCAATCTTCTGCCGTTGTATTAAATATTGCATCCGGTGCTTCTTCTAGTGTTTTGCTTCTTCGTGGATAAGGCCGTTGAGTTGATGTGAGCTTCGCCCCGATCTTCGGTTGAACCTTCGACAATGTTTTTCAGGCGAGCATCTCCCTCTTTCTACCTATCTTACTTTTATAGTGTTTTACTCCTTCCTGTTGATCTACTGCTATCTGTGTTGCGATGCTTTAGTTTCCGTACCTGTGATATACCGTGCAGCCCTATATTGCCTTGGACACAACCTATTACCTATTGTTTGGTAGATAGTTGGACCTGCGCGTCGTAGTCGCTTGCTCAAGTGCTGTTGTGTGTCACCCAGTGCCATAGTTGTTGATGAATTGCCGCATGTTGATGTTGGAGATGATCCTAGTTTTACTTATCGTTCACTTTAATTCCTGTTTAACAACTAAAATTGAAGTAAGCAGAGGCATCGGTGGGTGATAGAAAATATTTGGTTTCCGAACGCCCGCTTGTGTCCCGTAGGACCCCGAGTACTTGATACCTGTTCCTTGATTTATCGCGCTATCCACATCCGGGAGGTATATGGGACCCCCCTGAGCCAGAGCTTGATTCAGTCTTATTTCTTGGGGCCACAAACTAGTTTGAGGTTTTATTTACGATCATGTACTTATGCCATGCTACTTATGTATTTAAATTGTGCGAGAGCACACTGTCTTGTTAGGAATTGTGACCCGTTTTCGCGGTATCGACAAGCCTAGCCACACTTTGGGTTCCCATCGTTCTGACCCGGCCCACAAACCTTAAGTCCGTCTCGAAGTCACTAACCGTTCGGGTTCTACTTTAAGGGTGGCCCCTGAAATATTTCTGAATCCTGTGATTTTCAGTCGTGAAAGCCTCGTTGGGTTTTGATTTGGTTTTCGAGGTTGATCGGCGTGTGTTGCTATTGGTGCACCCCGGGTAAAACTTTCTGAAAGCCGTGTCCGCGGATATGGACGACTTGGAGCACAGTATATCGATCATAGACAAGCATAACTAAAGTTTATTGCTATAAACTTGACTTTCTAATGACTAGTAATCAGCTTCACTATAATGGAATGGCTAAATAATACTGCCCACCATTGCTTGTTTGTGTAAACACGACCATTGTACCTGACTAGTAAGTATTGCAACTACAACGGAATGGCTGAATAAAAGTACCAACAACTGCTGGGTTTAAGGGATATCTCATGCTATTCATATCTGATTAGTAAGTGCTGTAACTATAACGGAATGGATAACTAAAAGTGCCCACTGCTTATTTCATCAGGACGATAATCTATACCTGACTAGTAAAGTGCCGCAACTATAACTGAATAAGTAAAACTGCCAACGGTGTGAGTTCCTCGGTTGACTTCCTCGTTTGGTATCGAGGGGGAAACACCAGGATGGGTTGGTTGATGTTAGTATCAGGTTGGTTCCGAATAGGTATTTCTTACCCCTCTCTGATAGCCGCCAGTTGTATCGAGTCTCTATAGGTTGTTTAGTGCATGCTGCCGCTGCCGCTTCAGTCCACCATACCTATGTAGGCGAGGACCGCTGAATTCTAGCCTCGCCGTGTACTGGCCTCAGTACTGACGCTCCTCTTTTTCCTTTGCCCTTTGTTGGCACCCCTTTTGTTTAAGCAGGTTTGAGATCGACGTCGTTAGCAGGGTTACCCTTCCGGCTTGGCTCAGGCGGGGTTATGGGCATTGGTTATTCTTCGTGGCTCTTAGCCCCATTTGCATCTTGTCCGTAGTCGGACGCTCTATCATTTTCAAGGTGATTTGGATCTTTGTACCTTATATATGTATTCTTGACTCATGGAGTCGTGTTGTATATATATCTGTTCTGTGGGTCCCATCGAGGACTGTTGTGTAATGTTATTACTTCGTTTTCCACCCTTGCGAAAGTGCTGGTGAGCACCTTTGAATCGTTTCTATGCGGGTTTGGCGGGGTTCGCTAAAACTTGCATAGGTCCGATCTGAGGGTGTTCTGAGTGGTATCGAGCTCGGGTTGCAATACCCCACAAGTCCAGCCTGTAGGATAACCTAGCTAACGGCCGAAGTAGAGTGTCAAAACTATTTTGAAAATCGGTTGGATAGTTCTGATTAGGTCTGATTTTACTCCTTACCCCTCTGCTATTCTCCTCTTATCTCTACGCGTTTTGAATCCGCTCTCTTCTCTTTCTTCGAGTCCAGGAATTCTAGTGGTTGGGTTTTCCGTCGTACCTTCAGGGTTTCGCTTCCTCCTTTGGTAACGGTGTTGCTACATCTGGTCTTCATGCTATCCTCGTCTGGTGGACTTCTCTTTGTTCCTTCTCGTGCCTTCCGGTGTTTCCGACGCGACGACATCATCTACGCCAGATCCGATGCAGAGTCCGCGTCACTCCTTTGTTTCCGAACCTCGCTTGTCGAGATCTTCAGTCTGATTCCGAGAGTTGGTTGCATAATCCGCCTATTCGTGTGCAGAGTAATGGTTTGAGTGCGGGATGGAGTAGCTACCATACCACTACTCTTATCATTCGCTCTTGTACATCGAATCAGTGGATCCAGCGATTTTACTCCGTCCACGGAAGTTAGGGGTGGCTTTATTTGTTGATACCTCTACCTTCGACCTTTTGTTCCCGGAGTGTTCTCTCGACGATCACGGACAACGACCTCTTGTTAGTGGTGTCGCGAGGATCTACCCGAAGCGAGAAGACGCAGATCGCCGACCTTCCCTCCGGTACCATGAGGCGGATCTCGAGGGCGAGATCCATCGTTAGTGGTGTCGAATTGTGGCATCCCGCAAAAACCACTACTAGAAAATCGCGTTGAATTTGTGCATTGCATCGTCATCATCATATGTTGTTTGTCTAAAACTATTTTCGCAAAGCCCGTTTTGTTTTCTAAAACGCCCCCTCTTTATTCAAACATCAAAACCGGGTCCCCGGAGTATTTTGTTTTGTCCGCTGTCGGATTGCCAAAACGCTGGTTGAAATAAATAATTTAATTAATTGTTTTAGTGGGGCGAGCAGGCGGCTCGATTCAACGACCACCCCCATTTTTAAATCGGTCCACCAGACAAATCCTAAGGCTACCAACTAACCTACCCACACCCCTTTGGCCACATCACCCCACCCAATGGCTAGTCGCCACCTCACCCTCTCCTCTCTCCCTCACCCAATCCCCACCTGCCACCTAGACCCACCCTCTCTCAACCTGCCACACAGCCCTACCCCTGGCCACACAACACACACCACACAACTCCCACCAGACCCACCCCAGGCACACACGCACTCCCACGCACGCCAACGCGCCCCACACCATGCCCCCGCACCTGCCTGGCCACCGTGGGACCCGCCTCCCCACCGACCCCATCTTCTCCCTCCCTGCACGCGCGCCTGCAGCCCCCACCTCCCCCGCGTCGCTCGCCCATCCTCCCTCTCTCTGCCGCTCGCCCACGGGCCGACCCCGCGCGCCGCTCGTCCCCTCGCCTCCCGAGCTCAGGCAGCCTCGCGCCGGCCCGTTGCAGCACCGCGTCCCTGCCCGCCTCCCCTCGTCGCCCTGCAGCCCGCCTTGTCCTGCGACTCCCTCCCTCGCTCCCGGCCGCGCGCCGTCCGCCGCCTCCTCGAGCCCAACTTCGCCCGCCTGCCTCGCTTCCCCTCGCGCCTCGGCCCCGTCTCCCCAGCGCCGCCAGCCACCGCCGCCCGCTCGACCCGCCGACAACCGCCAGCTGCTCCCTCCCGCCTCGCCGGACGCGGCCGCCTCCCTCCTCGCCCGGCTCGCTCGCCGCCCAAGACCGCCTCCATCCGCCCAGCGTCGCCCCTCACTCGAGCTCGCTGAGCCCATTCTCCGCGGCCTCCACCGCCTCCGCTCGTATACATCGCTGGCCCGCGTTCCGGCGCCGCTCCGACCACCACCCGTCCGGCCCCGCACGCCCCCGGCCACGCTCTTCCCGACGCGCTGCTTCCAACGCCCCCGAGCCGCCGGCCCCCGTCGCCTACTGCCGTGGCCCTGCAAGCCGCTGCAGGCACCCCCTCGAAACCCCTGGCGCGCTGGACAGGCCTCCGTCGGCCTTCCTCGGCCCTGCAGCGCTTCTGTAGCAACGTGAGGTGTGTATGTTGCGTGGCCATGGTACAAACAAGTGCACAACTCCGAGCCGTACAAGTTCGCCACTCGATCACTCGTTGAAGCGTCCAAACGAGAACCAAGTCCGTAACGCCAAGATCTCCCGAGAAGCCAGGTGCCATGTGCCGACGGCTAACCAAGCTCGTCCGCGAGACTGATGTCGTCAAGGACTCGCAATCCTCGGTACATCAAGGTCTGCTTCGCGGATCCGAACCCCGGTACCGGACAAGTTCTTCACCCAAGGGCGACAAGGACTTCTTCACGGATTTCAAGACCCCGACATCGAAGCGACAAGATCATCGTCATGGAGCTCGAAGACCACATGTGCGACAAGTACTCCCTCGAGGACGCCGAGTACTTCACCCCGAACATCGAGACCTGGACGACAAGTACTCCTTCTCGGAGGCGATGCTCGAGAACCCGGACGGAAAGGACACCAACGCAGAACGCCAAGTACTTCTTCCCGGAACGCAAGAACTACCCCGATATCTGAGAACGGTCCCAGAACCCCGAGACCGGACCCCGGACCCTGTCGAACCCCGAACCCCGGAACCAAGATCTGACGAACCCTATGTGTGAACCCCCTTCCCGCAAACCCTATTTTTATAAATGAAATACAACCTTGTCGCATACTAATTTGTCATTCATCTTGCATG
Source organism: Avena longiglumis (assembly GCA_030063025.1). Classification (NCBI taxonomy): domain Eukaryota; kingdom Viridiplantae; phylum Streptophyta; class Magnoliopsida; order Poales; family Poaceae; genus Avena; species Avena longiglumis. The sequence goes on from CP125974.1 coordinate 485,471,166, forward strand.
CATATCATTGGTTTGGGGGCCTTATGCCGATTCACCTAATAATTAAATATGGGGCCCATATGCGGGCAAATCTAGTCTTATATTGGCCTCATTTAATTTCGTGTAGCGAACCGGTGATATAATTTTGTCTTGTTAAGACAACATTTAAATTGCGGGGTAGCTAAACAACATGAACCACCTAATTAATTGTCGGGACCCCGGTTCCACTTAATATTGACCTAATTGCATCGCACCTTTGCCATGTCATCCATCATACATGCATCATGCCGATCTTCTGCCGTTGTATTAAATATTGCATCCGGTGCTTCTTCTAGTGTTTTGCTTCTTCGCGCATAAGGCCGTTGAGTTGATGTGAGCTTCGCCCCGATCTTCGGTTGAACCTTCGACAATGTTTTTCAGGCGAGCATCTCCCTCTTTCTACCTATCTTACTTTTATAGTGTTTTACTCCTTCCTGTTGATCTACTGCTATCTGTGTTGCGATGCTTTAGTTTCCGTACCTGTGATATACCGTGCAGCCCTATATTGCCTTGGACACAACCTATTACCTGTTGTTTGGTAGATAGTTGGAGCTGCGCGTCGTAGTCGCTTGCTCAAGTGCTGTTGCATGTCACCCAGTGCCACAGTTGTTGATGAATTGCCGCATGTTGATGTTGGAGATGATCCTAGTTTTACTTATCGTTCACTTTAATTCCTGTTTAACAACTAAAATTGAAGTAAGCAGAGGCATCGGTGGGTGATAGAAAATATTTGGTTTCCGAACACCCACTTGTGTCCCGTAGGACCCCGAGTACTTGATACCTGTTCCTTGATTTATCGCGCTATCCACATCCGGGAGGTATATGGGACCCCCCAGCGAGCTTGATTCATCTTATTTCTTGGGGCCACAAACTAGTTTGAGGTTTTATTTACGATCCTGCATTTATGCCATGCTACTTATGTATTTAAATTGTGCGAGGCACCTTTGTCTTGTTAGGAATTGTGATCCGTTTGCGGTATCGACAAGCCCAGCCACACTTTCGGGTTCCCATCGTTTCTGATACCCCACAAACCTTAAGTCCGTCTCAAGTCACTAACTTCCGTTGCGGGTTCTACTTTAAGGGTGGCCCCTGAAATATTTCTGAATCCTGTGATTGTTCGATCGTGAAAGCCTCGTTGGGTTTTGATTTGGTTTTCCGAGGTTGATCGAGCGTGTGTTGCTATTGGTGCACCCGGCGGGTAAAACTTTACGAAAGCCGTGTCGCGGATATGGACGACTTAGAGCACGATATCTCGATCATAGACAAGCATAACTAAAGTTTATTGCTATAAATTTGACTTTCTAATGACTAGTAATCAGCTTCACTATAATGGAATGGCTAAATAATACGCCCACCATTGCTTGTTTGAGTGTCGCTTGCGACCATTGTACTGACTAGTAAGTATTGCAACTTCAACGGAATGGCTGAATAAAAGTACCAACAACTCTTTGGGTTTTAGGGATATCTCATGCTATTCATATCGATTAGTAAGTCTTTGTAACTATAACGGAATGGATAACTAAAAGTACCCACTGCTTATTTCATGAGGACGATAATCTATACCTGACTAGTAAAGTGCCGCAACTATAACTGAATAAGTAAAACTGCCAACGGTGTGAGTTCCTCGGTTGACTTCCTCGTTTGGTATCGAGGGGGAAACACCAGGATGGGTTGGTTGATGTTAGTATCGGTTGGTTCGAATAGGTCTTTCTTACCCTCTCGATAGCCGCCATTGTATCGAGTCTCTATAGGTTGTTTAGTGCATCTTGCGCTGCCGCTTTAGTCCACCATACCTATATGGCGAGGACCGCCGTCTAGCCTCGCTGTGTCGCCTCGATCTTGGCTCCTCTTTTTCCTTTGCCCTTTGTCGGCACCTTTTGTTTAAGCAGGTTTGAGATCGACGTCGTTAGCGGGTTACCCTTCCTTGGCACAGGCAGGGTTATGGACGCCATTGGTTATTCTTCAGGGCTCTTAGCCCCATTTGCATCTTGTCCGTAGTCGGACGCTCTATCATTTTCAAGGTGATTTGGATCTTTGTACCTTATATCTGTATTCTTGACTCATGGAGTCGTTGTATATATATCTGTTCTGTGGGTCCCATCGAGGACTGTTGTGTAATGTTATTACTTCGTTTTCCACCCGCACGAAAGTGCCTGGTGGGCACCTTTGAATCGTTTCTATGCGGGTTTGGCGAGGTTCGCTAAAACTTGCATAGGTCCGATTCTGAGGGTGTTACAGGTGGCTATAAAGGTGGCATTGAGTGTTCGGAAAGTATTGGTTGAAACACATGGATCAAGAGTGGGATTTGTCCATCCATATGTCGGATAGATATACTCTGGGCCCTCTCGGTGGAATGTCATCCAATTAGCTTGCAAGCATGTGACTAGGTCACAAGGGATCACATATCACGGGAACGAGAAAAGAGTACTTATCGGTAACGAGGTTGAACTAGGTATGCAGAGATACCGACGATCATAACCTTGGATAAGTAAACTATCATGAGACAAAGGGAAATTGGTATCGTATGTAAGTGGTTCATTCGATCGCAAAGTAATCATAGAAATATGTGGGAGCCATATGAATTTCCAGATTCCTCTATTGGTTATTTTTCGGAGAAGTGTCTCGATCATGTCCGCATAATTCACGAACCGTAGGGAGACACACTTAAGGATTCGACGTTGTTTGAGTAGTTATGGTATTATGAGAAAGAGACCGAATGTTGTTAGGAGTCTCGTATGGGATCCGGGATATCACGAGGTGATCCGGAATGGTCCGGAGAATAAGATTCATATAAGGAAAGTCCCGTTTCGGAGTTCGGGAATGATTCCGGTGTTTTCATCGGGAATGTTCTAGAAGGTTCCGGATTGTCCGGCACTCCGGGGGGGGGGGGAGGGTACATGAATGTGTCATTGAATGATTGCATCATGTACTAAGTGTTCTTGCTGTTTCAAAAAATGAAAAGTCAAATTGCCATGTTGAAAGTCAAACGGCTAAACAGAAGCGGAAAAGCAGGCTGTGGGAACAGAAGCTGTGGGAAACAAGCAAGAGGTGTTGGAACCAACTTGGAGGAGGAGTCCCTCTCCTCCAAGCGGACCAGCCCTAGGCGAGTTGGGAGGGACTCCTCCCTCCCTGGCGCGCCAAGCCCTCCACCTATAAAAGGAGGCGGGGCCTCCTCCTTGAGACACACAAGTTCCTACCTCTAATCGCCGGTTTAGAGCCATTTGGTTTAGAGCTTCTAATTGCTTTAGCCTGCGGTTTAGAGCCTTCTAATTGGTGTGTCTAATCTCTAGACCACTAATAGCCCTCTCTCATACTCCACCATACTCGCTCGGCTTAGGAAGCCTGCGGGATTTCCCTCTACTTCCGGTACCACACCATTGTCTTTGCCCGAATCGCGAGGAGAGTGCTACAACCTCCATTTTCTGGAACAAGGGAGAGGAAGGTCTTCGTCAGTACGAGCGATGTGACCGATCATGAGCGCTGCCGAACACAATACGGAAGGATCGTCTACACGATCTTGAGATTGGAAAGAGTACGACTACATCACCCACGAGAATCCGCTCTCGTTAAACACTTTGGAATCTTCGAGGGTAAGTTATTCCATCGACTCGATGCTACAATATAGTAGATAGATCTTGGCTTGTTTGTTTGTATGCGATAGAAAATTTTTGTTTTCCATGCTACGAACCCCTACACCTCCCCCCCGGAGTGCCGGACAATCCGGAACCTTCTAGAACATTCCCGATGAAAACACCAGAATCATTCCCGAACTCCGAAACGGGACTTTCCTTATATCAATCTTATTCTCCGGACCATTCCAAAGATCACCTTGTGATATCCCGGATCCCATCCGAGGCTCCGAACAACATTCGGTCTCTTTCTCATAATACCATAACTACTCAAACAACGTCGAATCCTTAAGTGTGTCTCCCTACGGTTCGTGAATTATGCGGACATGATCGAGACACTTCTCCGAACAATAACCAATAGAGGAATCTGGAAATTCATATGGCTCCACATATTTCTCGATTACTGCGATCGAATGAACCACTTACATACGATACCAATTTCCCTTTGTCTCACGATAGTTTACTTATCCGAGGTTATGATCGTCGGTATCTCTGCATACCTAGTTCAACCTCGTTACCGATAAGTACTCTTTTCTCGTTCCCGTGATATGTGATCCCTTGTGACCTAGTCACATGCTTGCAAGCTAATTGGATGACATTCCACCGAGAGGGTTGTGGCATCCTGCAAAACCACTACTAGAAAATCGCGTTGTTTTGTGCATTGCATCATCATGACCGCACGCTCATGTCATCATGCCACATTGCATTTGAGCATCGTCATCATCTTGCATCTGTTCGCATAAAAACTATTTTCGGGAAAACCCAAATTGTTTTCTAAAACGCCCCGTCTTTAATTCAAAACCAAAACCGGGCCTCCGGATTATTTTGTTTGTCTGCTATCGGTTTGCAAACGGTGCATTTAAAATAAATAAAATGTTAAATTATTTTTAGTGGGGCAGTCGAACGGGCCGAATCGACCCGAACGACCACCCCCAGGAATTAAATCGGTCCGCCTAAATCCTAAAACTACCCAACCTAATCTACCCACACCCCCTCCACCTCACCCCAGCCAATCCCTGGCTGCCACCTCACCCTCTCCCCTCCCCCTAGCCTATCAGACCATGCCACCTCACCTGGCCTAGCCTCACTCCCCCTGGCGCCTGGCCCACCTGCCCTCTCTCTCTCTCCCCACCCCAACCCCACACTCACCACCACACACACGCAGCCAACCAACCCGGCCCACCACAGCGTCCCTCGCTTCCCCGGCCCGACCTGGCCCACTACCAGCCCCCCCTGCACCACCACCCGCTCACCCTCCCTCCCCTCTCTGCGCCCGGCGAGCATCTCCCCCCTGCCCCTGCCCGCGCCCGGCGCCCGCCTGCTCCTCTGCCGCCCCCCGCCGCGCCCGGCAGCGCCCGCATCTCCTCCGCCGCTCCCCGCTGCCTCGCTCCCTCTCGCCCGCTCCGCTCGTCGCCGCTCCGGCCGTCCTCCTCCTGACGCGTCCCTGCCCGGCGCGATCCCGACTGCGTCGGCCCGTCCCTCCTCCGCGCCCTTCCTCGCTCCCGCCACCGGACCATCCTGTCGCCTCCTCCGCGCCTCCACTTGGCCTTCGCCTCCGCCCACCTCGTCGCTCTGCCTCGCCCAGCCGACCCTCCCGGCCGCCTTCTCTCTCCCTCGGTGCCGTCCTCGAGCCAGCGGGCGTCGGCCCTGCCTCCCTTGTCGTGGGGCCCTCCTGTTGACCGCGCCCTACACCGTCGATCGCCCGGCCCGCGTCTCCTCGGCCAGACCACCTGCGCCTCTGCGAGCCGAACCAGCAGTGCACTGGCGGCCTTCCCTACCGTCTACTCCGCTACCAAGTACCAAGATGCCACCATCGAGGCAACCTCACTGCGTCTTCACCATGCGTGCGATGGCGATGAAGAATCGACAAGGTTACCGACAGAACCGAAGACCCGAATCGAAGGTCATCTACAAGGAACGCCAGGTCTCCTCCACAAACCGCCATGACCGTCTACATGGAATCCGAAGGCCGCTGCCCTGAAGACCGATCTAGAGCGCCGAGGCCTTCGCATGGAATCGCCAAGATCCACCGGCGCCAAACCCAAGACCGACATCATCACCCGAGAACTCTGACAAGGACGCCACGCTCGTCGAGATCCCGGACGCCAAGTACTTCACCTCGGACACCGAGACCCTGTACGACAAGTTCTCCTTCCCGGATGCGAGCCCCGGATCCGAAGACCGCCAAGTCCTTCTTCCCGGATGCGAGATCGAACCCCGTCGAACCCTGAGACCGAACCCCGGACCCCGGAACCTCAAGTTCGTCGAGACCCTCTAATGTGTGAACCTTATCCGAACCCCTATTTTCATAAATGCTGAACATAAAACCTGTTGCATATTAATCATTCATCTTGCATACATATTTGTGTGGTTTGGGGGCCTTATGCCGATTCACCTCATAACTGAATATGGGTCCCATATGCGGGCAAATCTAGTCTCATATTGGCCTCATTTAAACTTGTGTAGCGAACCAGTGCCCTCTTTTGTCTTGCTAATGCAACATTTAAATTGCGGGGGTTCTAAATAACTTGAACCTTTTAATTAATTGTCGGGACCCCGGTTCCGCTTAATATTGACCTAATTGCATTACACCTTGCCATGCCATGCATCCTACATGCATCATGCCCGATCTTTTGCCGTAGTATTAAATATTGCATCCGGTGTTTATCCTAGTGTTTTGCTTCTTCGCGGATAAGGCCGTTGAGTTGATGCGAGTGTCGACCCGATCTTCGGTTGAACCTTCGGAAATGTTTTCAGGCGAGCATCTCCCCCTTTCTACCTATCTTACTTTATAGTATTTATTCCCTCCTGTTGATCTATTGCTATCGGTGTTGCGATGCCCTAGTTTCCGTACACGTGATATCCCTTGCAGCCCTATATTGCCTTGGACACATCCTATTACCTGATGTTTGGTAGATAGTTGGACTTGCGCGTCGTAGTCGCTTGCTCAAGTGCTGTTGCGGGACGTCAAGTACCTCAATTGTCGGAAGACTGCCATATGTTTATGTTGGAGATGATCATGGTTTTACTTATCGTTCACTTTAATTCCTGTTTAACAACTAAAATCGAAGTAAGCAGAGGCATCGGTGGGTGATAGATAATGTTGGTTTCCGACCGCCCACTTGTGTCCCGTAGGACCCCGAGTTCTTGACACCTGTTCCGAGATCGAGCGCGCTAACCACGGGTGGGGAGATATGGGCCCCCCATTGATTATTACCTGATTTCAAAGTATTGTACTGGGGGCCACAAACTAGTTTGAGGTTTTATTTACGATCCTGTACTTATGCCATGCTTTACTGCTTTATTTACGATTGTGTGAGGAGCACGCTGTACTGTTTAGGAAGCGGAGTGTTTTCGCGGTATCGACAGTCCAGCTTTGGGATTTGTCCTTCTGACCATCGTCATAAACCCTAAGTCCGTCTCGGAGACCGGCCGACTTCGTTGCGGGTGTACTTAGTGGGTGGCCCCGTGCTTGCTTTAGTGCAGGAACGTCATGACTTAGGCCCGACATCTGGATGGGTGTATGTTAACCGATCGGCAAAAGGGTCAAGTGCTTGTGGATACTTTGGTGCACCCTGCAGGTTAAATCTTTTGAAGCCGTGTCATGTTATGGACGACTTGGAGCACAGTGCTTGATCATAGACAACTATAACTAAAGTTTATTGTTATGAATTGACATGTATCCGATATGACTAGTAATCAGCTTCACTACAATGGAATGGCTAAGTAAAAGTACCAACGACTGCTGGGTTTTGGGTTATCTCATGCTAAATGTATATGACTAGTAAGTGTTGCCACTATAACGGAATGGTTAACTAAAAGTGCCCACTGCTTACTTTATTAGGATGATTATCTAAACCTGAATAGTAAAGTGTCGCAACTATAACTAAATAAGTAAAACTGCCAACTGTGTGAGTTCCTCGGTTGACTTCCTCGTTTGGTCTCGAGGGGGAATACCAGGATGGGATTGTTTGGTGTTAGTATCAGTCTGGTTCCAGATAGGTCTTTTCTTACCCCTCTCTGATAGCCGCCAGTTATATCGAGTCTCTATAGGTTGTTTAGTGCATCTTTGCTGCGCTCGATCCATACCTATGTAGGCGAGGACCGAATTCTAGTCTCGCCGTGTCTTGGCCTCGATCTTGACGCTCCTCTTTTTCCTTTGCCCTTTGTCGGCACCCTTTTGTTTAAGCAGGTTTTAGATCGACGTCGTTAGCAGGGTTACCCTTCCGGCTTGGCCTGGGCAGGGTTATGGACGCCATTGGTTATTCTTCAGGGCTCTTAGCCCCATTTGCTTCTTGTCCGTAGCTGGACGCTCTATCATTATCAAGGTGATTTGGATCTTTGTATATTATATCTGTATTCTTGACTCATGGAGTCGTGTTGTATATATATCTGTTTTGTGGGTCCCATCGAGGACTGTTGTGTAATGTTATTACTTTGTTTTCCACCCGCATGAAAGTGCCTGGTGGGAACCTTTGAATCGTTTCTATGCGGGTTTGGCGGGAATCGCTGAAACTTGCATAGGGTCGATTCTGAGGGTGTTACAAGGGCCCAGAGTATATCTATCCGTCATATGGATGGACAAATCCCACTCTTGATCCATGTGTTTCAACCAATACTTTCCGAACACTCAATGCCACCTTTATAGCCACCCAGTTACGGTGTGGTGTTTGATGTCATCAAAGCATCCATCCGGTAAAGGTGATATGCATGATCTCATGGTCGAAGGAATTAGGTTACTATGTATCAGAAAGCATATAGCAATTGAACTATTGAAATGACTTGATCTTTATGCTATGCTTATCTATAGGAGTATGTCCACCATATCATTCTCCTAACGATATGATCTTGTTGTTGATAACATCTCAATGTTCATGATAGCGAAACCACAATCATTAATCAACCAACAAGCTAGTGAAGTATAGAGGCTATACTAGGGACTTCAAATGAAGTTTACAAATCACACAAGTATTAATGTTTCCTTGTTAATACTATTATAGCATGAATGTAAACATTTATCATAAACACAAAGATATAATAATAACTATATTTATTATTGCCTCTAGGGCATATCTCCAACAGTCTCCCACTTGCACTAGAGTCATCTAATCTAGATTACAGGGTAATATACCGAACACCCATGGCAGTTTGGTGTTGGTCATGTTTTGCCCTCGGGAGAGGTTTAGTCAACGGATCCGCCACATTCAGATCTGTGTGTACTTTGCAAATCTTTATATCCCCATCCTGGATATGTTCTCGAATAGCGTGAAAACGCTTGATATGCTTCACTTCTTGTGTGACCTTGGTTCTTGCGCATTGGCTATGGCGCCCATGTTATCACAAGAGATAGACATTGGGTCCAGCACTAGGAACCACACCCAGCTCATAATGAACTCTTTCATCCATATCGCTTCTTGTGAAGCCTCCGGCGACCATGTATTCCGATTCAGTTGAAGATCTCGCCACAACGCTTTGCTTTGCACTCCTCCAGCTAGCTGCACCATTCAAAATAAATACGTATCCAGTTGTGATTTAGAATCATCCGGATCGGTGTTCCAACTAGCATCGGTGTAACCATTAACAACGAAATGTTCATCACCTCCATAAGAAAGAACCATATCCTTAGTTCTTCTCAAGTACTTAAGGATGTTTTTGACCGTCCAATGATCCACTCCTGGATCACTTTGATATCTGCTAGTTAAACTAACAGCATATGCAATGTCGGGTCTAGTACATAGCATGGCATACATTAGAGATCCTATGGCTGAGGCATAGGGAGTCTTACTCATCCTTTCTCTATCTTCTGCCGATGTCGGACTTTGAGTTTTACTCAAGGTCGATGAGCAACATGGGCAAGAACCCTTTCTTGCTTTCTTCCATTCCAAACCTCTTTAGAACTTTGTCCAAATATGTACTCTGTGACAATGATATTTGGCGTTTCGATCTATCTCTATAAATCTTTATGCCTAATATGTAAGCTGCTTTGCCAAGATCCTTCATTGAAAAACTATTATTCAAATATTCCTTGACACTATTAAGAAGGTCTACATCATTCCCAATCAACAATATGTCATCCACATATAGTATTAAGAATGCTACAGAGCTCCCACTCACTTTCTTGTAAATACAAGCTTCTCCATAAGTTTGTATAAAACCAAAACTTTTGATCACCTTATCAAAACGTTGATTCCAACTTCGGGATGCTTGCTTCAATCCATAGATGGACCTTTGAAGTTTGCATACCTTGTTAGCATCTTTAGGATCGACAAAACCTTTGGGTTGCATCATATACAACTCTTCATCAATATCTCCATTGAGGAATGCTGTTTTGACATCCATTTGCCATATCTCATAATCATAATATGCAGCGATTGCTAACATAATCCTCACAGACTTTAGCTTCGCTACGGTGAAAGTCTCATCGTAGTCAACTCCTTGAATTTGTCGAAACCCTTTTGCGACAAGTCGAGCTTTATAAAGATAACATTACCATCGAGATCTGCTTTCTTCTTGAAAATCCATTTGTTCTCGATGACCTTCCAGCCATCCGGTAAGTCCACCAAAGTCCATACTTGGTTTTCGTACATGGATCCAATCTCGGATTTCATGGCTTCTTGCCATTTATTGGAATCTGGGCTCATCATCGCTTCCTCATATGTCTCGGGGTCATCGGTGTTATCCACCAACATGACACTCATAACGGGATCATACCAATCTGGAGTGGTACGAGTTCTCGTTGACCTCCGAGGTTCTGTAGCAACTTCAACCGAAGTTTCATGATCATCATCATTAGCTTCCTCTCTAATTGGTGCAGGCACCACAGGAACTTCTTCCAGTGCTGCGCTACTCGCAATTTCGAGAGAAGGTTCGACAACCTCGTCGAGTTCTACTTTCCTTCCAGTCACTTCTTTCGAGAGAAATTCCTTCTCTAGAAAGGATCCATTCTTAACGAAGATTTTGCCTTGGATCTATGATAGAAGGTATACCCAATAGTTTGCTTGGTATCCTATGAAGACGCATTTTTCCGCTTTGGGTTCAAGCTTGTCCCAGTAACCTTTTTACATAGGGCTTCAGATCCCCAAACTTTAAGGAGACAATTTAGGTTTCTTCCCAAACCATAATTCATACGGTGTCGTTTCAACGGATTTAGACGTGCCCTATTTAAAGTGAATGCGGCTGTTTCTAATGCATAACCCCAAAATGATAGCGGTAAATCGTAAGTGACATCATAGAACGAACCATATCTAAAAGAGTTCGATTCTGACGTTTGGACACACCATTACGCTGTTGTCTTGTTCCCAGGTGTCAATCAGTGAAAGTATTCGCATTTCTTCAAATGCTCGCCAAACTCGTAACTTAGATATTCACCTCCACGATCGACGCAGAAATTTAATCTTCTTGTTACGTTGATTCTCTACCTCACTTTGAAATTCCTTAAACTTCTCGAAAGTTTCGGACTTATGTTTCATGAAATAGATATACCCATATCTACTCAAGTCATCCGTGAAGGTAAGAACATAACGATAACCACCGCGCGATGCTACACTCATTGGACCACACACATCGGTATGTATGATTTCCAATAAGTCCGTAGCTCGCTCCATCATACCAGAAAATGGAGTCTTAGTCATTTTTCCCATCAGACATGCTTCGCATCTTTCAAGTGATTCAAGAAGTCCATCGGAATGGAGTTTCTTCATACGCTTCACTCCAATGTGACCAAGACAACAGTGCCACATATAGGTCGAATTATCGCTTGATTTCAAACGTTTAGCCTCAATGTTGTTAATATGTGTATTTCCACTATCGAGATTCAATAAGAATAGACCATCTATCAAAGGTGCATGTGCATAAAACATATTACTCATATAAATCGAACAACCATTATTCTCTGATTTAAACAAGTAACCGTCTCGCAATAAACAAGATCCTGATATAATGTTCATGCTCAACACAGGCACTAAATAACAATTATTTAAGTATAAAACTAATCCCGATGGTAGATGAAGGGATAGCGTGCCGACCGCGATCACATCAACCTTTGATCCGTTTCCCACGCGCATCGTCACCTCGTTCTTCGCTAGCTTCCGTTTATTCTGCAAGACTGTTTGAGTTACAAATATGAGCAACCGAAAGATTCAAATACCGAGCACTACTACGGTACTAGTGAGATACACATCAATAACATGTATATCAGATATACCTTTCTTCTTGATGTTGCCGTTCTTCAGATCCGCCAAGTACTTTGGGCAATTCCGCTTCCAGTGACCTTCTCCCTTGCAGTAAAAGCACTCAGTTTCAGGCTTGGGTCCAGCCTTGGTCTTCTTCGACGGCGTGGTAACTTTCTTACCACCCTTCTTGAAGTGTCCCTTATGCTTAGACTTGCCTTTCTTGAGTTTGATGGTCTTATTGACCATCAACACTTGGTGCTCTTTCTTGATCTCCACTTCTACAGACTTTAACATAACAAACAGTTCTGGCAACTCTTTGTTCATGTTCTGCATGTTGTAGTTCATCACAAAGTTCCTGTAACTTGGTGGTAGTGACTGGAGGACACGGTAAATCCCCAAAGCATTAGGAATCACTATACCCAAGCTTTGAAGTCTGTTTGCGTGCCCAGACATCTTAAGCACATGCTCACTGACGGAGCTGCCCTCTTCCATCTTGCAGTTAAAGAACTTTTCAGAAGCCTCATAGCTTTCAATTGCCGCATGAGTCTCAAAAATCAATTTGAGATCCTCGACAATATCATATGGGTCTGACTCTTCAAACCTTTTCAAGCTCGATTCTAAACCATACAAGATAGCACCTTGAACTATGGAGTCTTGATTCTTCGGCGAGGTAAACATTCTTTACTTCATCGGAAGCATCAGTTCCGGTGGGTCACCAGGTGCATCCAGATTACAAAGGTCAAATTACCATTGTGAGGACAATCCTCAAATCGCGGAACCAATCCATGAAGTTGCTTCCATTGTTTTTCAACTTTTCTTTCTCTAGGAACGCATTAAAATTGATGGTAGGGCTGCCATTTATCTACAACATATTTGCAATAGTTTAGACTAAGTTTATGACAAATTGAGTTCAAATTAATTAATGAAATTAAACTAGGTGAACTCCCACTCAAAACAACATCCCTCACATTGTTTTAGTGATCACGAACCAAATCCACTACATCAACACCGATCATCACGAGTTGATATAGTTTCAATGGCAAACAATCGTCATGTTCATCATATCTACTATACGATTCATGCTTTACCTTTCGGTGATCCGTGTTCGAGACCATGTCCGTACATGCTAGGCTCGTCAAGATCAAACCTTAGTTTCGCATGAGCAAATCTGGCTTGCTCACGTTGTATACACTTGCGTAATCTAACACACCGATCATCACGTGGTGCTTCGAAACAACAAGCTTTAGCAACGGTGCTAACTAAGGGTGAACACTTTATGATTTGAAATTCATGTGCATGAGGGATCATCTTATAATGCTACCGTCGTCTACTAAGCAATACAAGATGCATAAAGGATTAACATCACATGCAATTCATAATATGTGATATGATATGGCCTTTCTTCTTTGTGCTTCCGATCTCCATCTTCAAGCACGAACATGATCTCCATCATAACCGGCATTGCATCAAGGTCAATGACGCTTCACCATGGTTGTCGCCCACCGGCTTCAACTATTACAACTACTTTGAATAGACACGCGGGTCTTAACATAAATTAAAGACAACCATATGGCTCCTGCCGGTTGCCAACTTACAATAAGGAACATTGCATACATCAAATATAATCACAATCTTGGCCATATCACATCACAAGCACCCACCGCAAAACAAAGTTAGACGCCTCTACTTTCTTTGCATATTTTACGTGGTTTGGGGCTTTCAATAAGTGTCGTTCTAACTTACGAACAAGAACCACAACATTGATACTAGCATTGTTGATCACCCATTGTAAATTGGATCTTAACTATTGTAGGGGTCCCAACCTGATAAGGTAGAGTCCTCCTGTGTTTTACAATGCTAGTCCCTGGATCAATAGCTAGCATCCACAGTTAAGATGTAATATCAAGAAATAAAGGTCATAATATAACTTTATAACCAGGAATAACATAATTTTATTACATCAAACATAGCTCATATGGCTATTACATTACATTGCAGCGGAATAAATATAGTCATGGGTCCTTCATCTTCAAAGTGCCACAGGCAGATGTTGGTTGTAGACTTTGTAATCCTATTCAAACAATCTTCACTAAAATCAATCAAACCTGCAACATACAAGTTACAGCCACAAAGGGTCAATACATTTGAATTGTATTGGCAAGTGATACTATGGTAGTATAGTGGAGTCTATCATCTAAATGCATTTGTCTAAGTGGAGTTGAGGCTTGCATTGCTCAAAATAGATTTTTCTTATTATTTTGAAAATACTAATTTTTTTGCTTGACAAAATCATTTCCCTCAATCAAAGATTTCAAGATCCTTGTACCAAGCCATCTCTCCATCAATGATTGAAGAATTCAAACAACCCTTGTTCAAACCACAAGATTTTTAATTTAGAAATTGGAATGATGAGATTCTTGATTGCTTCCATGTCTTGATGCTCAAATTGTCCTTTACCAGGGACATGGCTAAGTACTTAGATTTTACACTCTGCAGAGGTGGTGCACTTTACCCACAAGACTTGGTTTCCCAAGACAAGATCTTTCAGAAGCCTTCCCTTAGACCAAAATGGACGCGCTCCAACCTATCAAACACTACCACCCATTGTCCATATGGCTAAGTTCTTGCAACCTATATGATCATGGCAGAGCCCATATTTCCAAGTGGTTGCACTTGAAGCTTCTCAACATTTGACATCTCAAATCCCTTTGTTTCCTGGGTGGCCATCCACAAGTGAGATACACAATCCAAGTCCATGGCCTTGTGAACCACTCAACATATCCCAATCCTTCCATTCCACCCAGGAGGTTCATTGACTTAGTTGTTTTATTAAACAAAACCTAAGTCCTCAGACTTAGAATATTTTTCCATAGTGTGAATATATATTCCACCCATGTTTTCTATTAGCTAGGCTAAGATTGGTAGTAGTAGGAATCATAGCTTAGGAAAATCCTACTAAGGATTCATCTGTTAGGTTTTCCTATAGTAAGATCTATACTTAGCAAAATCCATGCAAGTTTACTTAGCAAAATCACTAATGCATAGTGAAAGTATTGGTATAGAAAGTATGAAGCATCACTTGCCTTTTTGGTAGGGAATGGTGGTTCAATCCTTGATCTTGCTAGTCTCACACTTCACTACAAGTAAATCAAGCAAACACCAATTCAATTTACATTCCAACCAATAATCACTCAAAACAAATTCACACACACAAAACAATGGAAACTAATTCATGCATGGGAGCATGCACAAGATAGTTTTATTTTGCAAAGGGGGTCTATATGGGTTTCTAAACTTTGTAAGATCCAATTTGGTCATTTACCAAAGTGGAAAAGTCATTAGCAAGAGGGTTTTGTCCAAAAACTATTTTTAAACCCATTCATCATTTCATGTGGTGAAAAATGTTTTTATTAAGGCAAAAACTCTTAAGTTGTTCACCAATGAGTTGCTATTGCAAAGCTTGGTGTTTTTGGGTCAGTAGGTTTGGTCCAAACTATTTCCTTAAAGTTTTCTTTTCATAAACATTTTTATAACAAAAATTATTCTTTTTATTTGGCTAGAAAATGACTAAATCAAGTAATCCAATATAAATCTTACAAAAATCATTTTTAATACCAAGGGTTGATTCTTAGGGTCAGTAAGGTCACAACAATCCATTTTGCAAAAGTTTTAATCCAAAAATCATTTTTAAACAATTTTTATACTCTATACAAGCACACATAAGTTTCTGCAAATTCAAACAAGCTAACAGATACTATTTGCTAAACTAAGGCCATGGTTGGCTAGGGCTTGTTCTCCTGATTTCATTGATATAAAATTTGCAAAATTTGGACGTGTGGTTTGAAAATTGCATATAAATCTGATTTCAAATTCTAATTTCAATCTATCTGGTGACACGCGGCGTTATCTGACTGGTTGGTACCGGTTCGGTCGGATTGACCTCTCTGGATCGTTAGATCTAAGTGGGATCGCACGGCACTGGTTGCTCGATACCCCTTCGATAAGTCATTCAATCGTGTGCCTCGGATCCAGATCGGACGGTACTCTTGCCTGGCCAGAAACGGGCGGAATATTACCGCGAATGACGAGCGGTCGATTAGCGGCTGGCGAAACGAAGCAAGCGAGGGAGCAAGCTCACCGTCGCGAGGATGAGGTGATGCTGTTCAGGTGGTCGTCGTGGCAAGGGCGCAGGTAGGCAGGATTTCTCGCCGGAGTTGGTTCTGGCGACGGTCGCGTGCGGTCGAGGTCGAGGACGATGCTGTGGTCCACGGGAAGACAACCGGAGGATGGGGTTAGCTGCGCAAGACCATGGCAAAGATGTGTGCGTGAACGGAAGGGGTCGGGGTGGTCTGGAATTACCGGAGGAGCTCGTCGGAGGCGAGACAGACGGCGGCGTGGTCAGATGTTGTCGAAGCCGATGCTCTGGGCGCCCGCGGTCAAATGGGTGGTACAGGGAGGAAGGTCTGGGAGTGGGGAAGCTGCCAGGGTGCTCGGGGAGGCTCGGGGTGGTGTGTGCTGGTCAAATTTTGGCAAGGAAGGTCGTCGGAGACAGGGAAGTGTCTGGCAAAATTCTTCGGCCTGGAGGCGTGTCGAGGAGGGGCATCTGGGGGAAACGGAAGAGGCGAGGCTGGCGCTTAAGTGTGCTTGATCATGGCGAGTTATGGTGGTCGTGTTTAAGCGTATTGATGTCTCGATTCAATGCTGGCAACGGCGACGAGAGGAGGAAGAAGTAGTCGCGGGGTGGAGAAGGAGAACAGTGGAAAGGGGTCCACTGGTCAGTGGGGAAAAGAATCGAGGGAAGGTCCACCAGTCAGTTGCTTTGTGGGTTTAAAAAGTAGTGTGAATCGTTTTATTTCGGGGGGAAAGGGGAGTTGGGCTGGTTACTGGGCCTGTTGGGCCAGATTTGTTGGGCTGTTCTATTTTTTTTTCTGTCTAATTCTTTTTCTTTTTCTATTTATATTTCCTGATTTGATTTTCAATCAACATTTCAAACATTCAAACCAATCAAACAATTCAAACTATTGTAATGAGTTTTTGGTTCTGTTTATCATCATAATTCACATTCTAAAATAAAATATTATTTTAAATCTTTTTAGGTTCCATTTATTAATTAAATAAATGGATCATTAGTTATTTAATAAAATAGGGTTTGTTTTAATTAATAAAATCTTCATTTAAAATCCAAATATTTTCAAAACCCAATCAGTAGGTTTTATTTGGAAATAAAGAATATTTGGAAAACTTGTTTAAAATAAAATAATCCTTTTACTTTAGGGTCCATTAATAATTAAATAAAATGGGCCTTAGTTATTAAATCAAATAGAGTTTGATTTTATTAATAAAATCTTTATTTGAAACCTAAATATTTTCAAAACCTAAATATTAAATACTTGGAAACTTGTTTTAAAACAAAATAACATTTTATTTTAGAGTCCATTATTAATTAAATATAATAGACTTTCATTATTAAATCCAATAGGATTTGTTTTATTGAGACATTTATTTTGAAACCTAAAATAAAGCCAAAAAATTTTAGTAGATTTTATTTGTGAATTTCAAATAATTGGGAAAACCTATTTTAAATAATTTAATAAGTTTTGATGTTTCAATTTAAATTGGTAAAATCTTTTATCTTCAAATAAGGTTGGATGTTAAATCCTTATTACTTTATTTAAAATAAACTTTTATTATTTTAATCAAAGAAAACTCTTTGGTTTCAAAATCTTGGCCAAGTTTAATTTGGCTTTATAAAATAATCCTTATTTATAAATCCATCTTTTCTTTTGAATACCAAATCCTTTTATTTAAAAGATCTAAAATAGTATTTCCAAAATATTTTATTTTCCTTTGTTAATTGTTTTATGTTTTTAAATCCTTTTGGGATTTAATTGTTCCAAATAGGTTTGAAGATTCCTATTGAAATTCAAAAGTTTCTTTTGGCCCTGAAAATCAAACAAAATTTTATTTTATTAATTTATTTTCACATTACAAGATTTAGAAAATCTTGGGATGTGACAACTATGCTAGGAGAAACAAGCACCCGCAAAGCCACTTATGCAATACAAGTTGCATGTTAAGCGTGGAGCAAGTCTCATGAACGATGTCATGTAAGGTTAGCCCGGGCCGCTTCATCCCAACATACCGCAAGATGCAAAGTACACAAAAAGCAATCGACAATAAAAGCATCAACGCCCACAATGACCATTGTGTTCTACTCGTGCAACAGATCTACATATAAACCTGGCTCTGATACCACTGTAGGGATTCGTAGCATGGAAAACAAAAATTTTCTATCGCATACAAACAAACAAGCCAAGATCTATCTACTAGATTGTAGCAACGAGTCGATGGAATAAATTACCCTCGAAGATTCCAAAGTGTTTAACGAGAGCGGATTCTCGTGGGTGATGTAGTCGTACTCTTTCCGATCTCAAGATCGTGTAGACGATCCTTCCGGAGCTGCGTTCCGGCAGCGCTTCCGCAGTCGGTCACACGTTCGGTACTCGACGAAGACCTTCCTCTCCCTTGTTCCAGCAGGCAGCGGAGGTTGTAGCACTCTCGCGATTCCGGCAGACAACGGCGTGGTACCTAAGTAGAGGGAAATCCCAGGCTTCGCCTTAAGCGGAGCAGTATGGTGGAGTATGAGAGGGCTATTAGTGGTCTAGAGATTAGACACACCAATTAGAAGGCTCTAAACCGCAGGCTAAAGCAATTAGAAGCTCTAAACCAAACGGCTCTAAACCGAGATTAGAGGTAGGAACTTGTGTGTCTCAAGGAGGCCCCGCCTCCTTTTATAGGTGGAGGGGCTTGGCGCGCCCGAGGAGGAGTCCCTCCCCAACTCGGCCTAGGGCTGGCCACCGGCTTGGAGGAGAGGGACTCCTCCTCCAAGTTGGTTCCAACACCTCTTGCTTGTTTCCCACAGTTTCCTGTTTCCCACAGTTTCCTGTTTTGCACAGTTTCCTGTTTTAGCCGTTTGACTTTCAAACTGGAAATTTGACTTTTCAGTTTTGGAACAGCAAGAACACTTAGTACATGATGCAATCATTCAATGACACATTCATGTACCCTCCCCGGAGTCTGGACAATCCGAACCTTCTAGAACATTCCCGATGAAAACACGGAATCATTCCCGAACTCAAAGCGGGACTTTCCTTATATGAATCTTATTCTCCGGACCATTCCGGATCACCTCGTGATATCCGGATCCCATCCGAGACTCGAACAACATTCGGTCTCTTTCTCATAATACCATAACTACTCAAACAACGTCAATCCTTAAGTGTGTCTCCCTACGGTTCGTGAATTATGCGGACATGATCGAGACACTTCTCGAACAATAACCAATAGAGGAATCTGGAAATTCATATGGCTCCCACATATTTCTCGATTACTTTGCGATCGAATGAACCACTTACATACGATACCAATTTCCCTTTGTCTCACGATAGTTTACTTATCCGAGGTTATGATCGTCGGTATCTCAGCATACCTAGTTCAACCTCGTTCTGCGATAAGTACTCTTTTCTCGTTCCGTGATATGTGATCCCTTGTGACCTAGTCACATGCTTGCAAGCTAATTGGATGACATTCCACCGAGAGGGCCCAGTATATCTATCCGTCATATGGATGGACAAATCCACTCTTGATCCATGTGTTTCAACCAATACTTTCCGAACACTCAATGCCACCTTTATAGCCACCCGATTCGGTGTGGTGTTTGATGTCATCAAAGCATCCATCCGGTAAAGGTGATATGCATGATCTCATGGTCGAAGGAATTAGGTTACTATGTATCGAAAGCATATAGCAATTGAACTATTGAAATGACTTGATCTTTATGCTATGCTTATCTATAGGAGTATGTCCACCATATCATTCTCCTAACGATATGATCTTGTTGTTGATAACATCTCAATGTTCATGATAGGGAAACCACAATCATTAATCAACCAACAAGCTAGTGAAGTATAGAGGCTATACTAGGGACTTCAAATTAAGTTTACAAATCACACAAGTATTAATGTTTCCTTGTTAATACTATTATAGCATGAATGTAAACATTTATCATAAACACAAAGATATAATAATAACTATATTTATTATTGCCTCTAGGGCATATCTCCAACAACTTCTTCGATCAATAACCAATAGAGGAATGTGGAAATTCATATGGCTCCCACATATTTCTACGATTACTTTGCGATCGAATGAACCACTTACATACGATACCAATTTCCCTTTGTCTCACGATAGTTTACTTATACGAGGTTTTGATCGTCGGTATCTCTGCATACTTAGTTCATCCTCGTTACCGATATTCTCGTTCCCGTGATATGTGATCCCTTGTGGGCCAGTCACATGCTTGCAAGCCAATTGGATGACATTCCACCGAGAGGGCCCAGAGTATATCTATCCGTCATATGGATGGACAAATCCCACTCTTGATCCATGTGCCTCAACCCATACTTTCCGAACACTCAATGCCACCTTTATATCCACCCAGTTACGATGTGGTGTTTGATGTCATCAAAGCATCCTTCCGGGGATGGTGATTAGCATGATCTCATGGTCGAAGGAATTAGGTTACTATGTATCAGAAAGCTTATAGCAAACGAACTATTCAAATGACTTGATCTTTATGCTACGCTTTTCTATAGGAGTATGTGCATCATACCATTCTCCTAATGATATGATCTTGTTATTAATAACATGTCAATGTTCGTGATCGAGAAACCATGATCATCTTTTAATCAACAAGCTAGTATTATAAAGAGGCTTTACCATGGACTCTAATTTAGTTTACAAATCACACAAGTATTAATGTTTCCGGTTAATACTATTATAGCATGAATGTAAACATTTATCATAAACACAAAGATATAATAATAACCACTTTTATTGTTGCCTCTAGGGCATATCTCCAACAGTCTCCCACTTGCATTAGAGTCAACTAATCTAGATTACATGGTAATGTACCTAACACCCATGGCGGTTTGGTGCTGGTCATGTTTTGCCTTCGGGAGAGGTTTAGTCAACGGATCCGCCACATTTAGATCTGTGTGTACTTTGCAAATCTTTATGTCACCATCTTGGACATGCTCTCGAATAGCGTGAAAATGTAGCTTGATGTGCTTCAACTTCTTGTGTGACCTTGGTTCTTGCGCATTGGCTATGGCGCCCATGTTATCACAGTAGATAGACATTGGGTCCAGCGCACTTGGAACCACACCGAGCTCTGTAATGAACTACTTCATCCATATCGCCTCTTGTGAAGCCTCCGAAGCAGCTATGTATTCCTATTCAGTTGAAGATCTCGCCACAACGCTTTGCTTTGCACTCCTCCAGCTAACTGCTTTCAAAGTAAATACGTATCCAGATTGAGATTTAGAATCATCCGGATTGGTGTTCCAACTAGCATCGATGTAACCATTAACAATGATCTGTTCATCACCTTCATAAGAAAGAACCATATCCTTAGTTCTTCTCAAGTACTTAAGGATGTTTTTGACCGCTGTCCAATGATCCACTCCTGGATCACTTTGATATCTGCTAGTCAAACTAACAACATATGCAATGTCGGGTCTAGTACATAGCATGGCATACATTAGAGATCCTATGGCTGAGGCATAGGGAGTCTTACTCATCCTTTCTCTATCTTCCGTTCTTTGGACTTTGAGTTTTACTCAAGGTCGATTGACAACATGGGCAAGAACCCTTTCTTGCTATCTTCCATTCCAAACCTCTTTAGAACTTTGTCCAAATATGTACTCTGTGACAATGATATTAGGCGTCTCGATCTATCTCTATAAATCTTTATGCCTAATATGTAAGCTGCTTCGCCAAGGTCTTTCATTGAAAAACTATTATTCAAATAATCCTTGACACTATTAAGAAGGTCTACATCATTACCAATCAACAATATGTCATCTACATATAGTATTAAGAATGCTACAGAGCTCTCACTCACTTTCTTGTAAATACAAGCTTCTCCATAAGTTTGTATAAAACCAAAACTTTTGATTACCTTATCAAAACGTTGATTCCAACTTCGGGATGCTTGCTTCAATCCATATATGGACCGTTGAAGTTTGCATACCTTGTTAGCATCTTTAGGAACGCCGTTTTGACATCCATCTGCCATATCTCATAATCATAATATGCAGCGATTGCTAACATAATCCTCACAGACTTTAGCTTCGCTACTGGTGAGAAAGTCTCATCGTAGTCAACTCCTTGAATTTGTCGAAACCCTTTTGCGACAACTCGAGCTTTATAGACAGTAACATTACCATCAGCATCTGTTTTCTTCTTGAAAATCCATTTGTTCTCGACAGCCTTCCGGCCATCCGGTAAGTCCACCAAAGTCCATACTTGGTTTTTGTACATGGATCCAATCTCGGATTTCATGGCTTCTTGCCATTTATTGGAATCTGGGCTCATCGCTTCCTCATATGTCCCAGGGTCATCAGTGTTATCCACCAACATGACACTCATAACGGGATCATACCAATCAGGAGTGGTACGAGTTCTCGTTGACCTGCGAGGTTCCGTAGTAACTTCAACCGAAGTTTCATGATCAACATCATTAGCTTCCTCTCTTATTGGTTCAGGCGCCACAGAAACTACTTCCGGTGTTGCGCTACTCGCAAGTTCGAGAGAAGGTTCAACAACCTTGTTGAGTTCTACTTTCCTTCCAGTCACTTCTTTCGAGAGAAACTCCTTCTCTAGAAAGGATCCATTCTTGGCAATGAAGATTTTGCCCTTGGATCTATGATAGAAGGTATACCCAATAGTTTCCTTCGGTTATCCTATGAAGACGCATTTTTCCTCTTTGGGTTCAAGCTTGTCTGGCTGTAACTTCTTTACATAAGCTTCGCAAACCCAAACTTTAAGGAACGACAATTTAGGTTTCTTTCCAAACCACAATTCATACGGTGTTGTTTCAACGGATTTAGATGGTGCCCTATTTAAAGTGAATGCGTCTGTTTCTAATGCATAACCCCAAAAAGATAGCGGTAAATCTGTAAGTGACATCATAGAACGAACCATATCTAAGAGAGTTCGATTACGATGTTCGGACACACCATTATGCTGTGGTGTTCCCGGCGGTGTCAATTGTGAAAGTATTCCACATTTCTTCAAATGCTTGCCAAACTCGTAACTTAGATATTCACCTCCACGATCAGATCGTAGAAATTTAATCTTCTTGTTATGTTGATTCTCTACCTCACTTTGAAATTCCTTAAACTTCTCGAAAGTTTCGGACTTATGTTTCATGAAATAGATATACCCATATCTACTCAAGTCATCCGTGAAGGTAAGAACATAACGATAACCACCGCGCGATGCTACACTCATTGGGCCACACACATCGGTATGTATGATTTCCAATAAGTCCGTAGCTCGCTCCATCATACCAGACAATGGAGTCTTAGTCATTTTACCCATCAGACATGCTTCGCATCTTTCAAGTGATTCGAAATCAAGTGATTCAGGAAGTCCATCAGAATGGAGTTTCTTCATACGATTCACTCCAATATGACCAAGACGACAGTGCCACATATAGGTCGAGTTTTTGCTCAATTTCAAACGTTTAGCTTCAATGTTATTAATGTGTGTATTTCTACAATCGAGATTCAATAAAAATAGACCATCTATCAAAGGTGCATGTGCATAAAACATATTACTCATATAAATCGAACAACCATTATTCTCGGACTTAAACAAGTAACCGTCTCGCAATAAACATGATCTGGATATAATGTTCATGCTCAACGCAGGCACCAAATAACAATTATTTAAGTATAAAACTAATCCCGATGGTAGATGAAGAAGTAGCGTGCCGACCGCGATCACATCAACCTTTGATCCATTTCCAACGCGCATCATCACCTCGTTCTTCGCTAGCTTCCGTTTATTCTGCAGTACCTGTTTCGAGTTACAAGTATAAGCAACTGAACCAGTATCAAATACCCAGGCACTACTACGAGTACTAGTGAGATACACATCAATAACATGTATATCGGATATACCTTTCTTCTTGATGTTGCTGTTCTTCAAATCCACCAAGTACTTTGGGCAATTCTGCTTCCAGTGACCTTCTCCCTTGCAGTAAAAGCACTCAGTATCAAGCTTAGGCCCAGCCTTGGTCTTCTTCGTCGGCGTGGTAACTTTCTTACCGCCCTTCTTGAAGTTTCCCTTTTTCTTAGACTTGCCTTGCTTCTTGAATTTGGTGGTCTTATTGACCAACAACACTTGGTGCTCTTTCTTGATCTCCACTTCTGAATACTTTAACATGGGGAAGAGTTCTGGCAACGACTTGTCCATGTTTTGCATATTGTAGTTCATCACAAAGTTCTTGTAACTTGGTGGTAGTGATTGGAGGACACGGTGAACCCCCAAAGCATTAGGAATCACTATACCCAAGCTTTGGAGTTTACTTGCGTGCCCAGACATCTTAAGCACATGCTCACTGACGGAGCTGCCCTCTTCCATCTTGCAGTTAAAGAACTTTTTAGAACATAACTCTCAACTGTCGCGTGAGCCTCAAAAATCATTTTGAGTTCACGGACAATATCATGTGGGTCATGGTTCTCAAACCTTTTCTGAAGCTCCGATTCCAAACCATACAAGATAGCACACTGAACTGTGGAGTACTGATTCTTTCGAGTGAGGAAAACATTTTTTACCTCATCGGTAGCATTAGCTGCAGGCGGGTCACCCAGCGGTGCATCCAGCACATAGTTACCAGCATTGAGGACAATCCTCAAATTGCGGAACCAATCCTTGAAGTTGCTTCCATTGTTTTTAAACTTTTCTTTCTCTAGGAACGCATTAAAATTGATGGTAGGGCGGCCATTGATCTAAAACATATTTGCAATAGTTTAGACTAAGTTTATGACAAATTGAGTTCTAATTAATAGTTTAATTAATCTAGGTAAACTCCCACTCAAAACAATATCCCTCAAATTGTTTTAGTGATCACACAAACCAAATCCACCACATCAAAACCGATCATCACGAGAGTTGATTTAGCTTCAATGGAGAACAATCAACAAGTTCATCATATCTACTATATGACTCATGCTTTACCTTTCGGTGATCCGTGTTCCGAGACCATGTCTGTACTACCTCCGTTTCAGGGCTTAAGGCGCACACGTTTTCCAAAGCAAAGTTTGACCGAAAGAATTGAGCAACAAAATCTTGATTATATTGTACATAATTAGTACCATTGGATTCGTATTGAAAAATACTTTCCAGTGATACTAGTTTTATACCAAAACTCTTTACGTATTTAGAATAATTCTTTGTCAAAGAAAAAACACGCAAAACAAGGACGCCTTAAGCCCTGAAACGGAGGGAGTACATGCTAGGCTCGTCAAGATCAAACCTTAGCTTCCGCATGAGCAAATCTGGCTTGCTCACGTTGTATACACTCGCAGAATCTAACACACCCGATCATCACGTGGTGCTTCGAAACAACGAGCTTTAGCAATGGTGCTTACTAAGGATGAACACTTTAAAACTTGAAATTTTGTGCTTGAGGGATCATCTTATAATGCTACCGTCGTTAACTAAGCAATACAAGATGCATAAAAGGATTAACATCACATGCAATTCATAATATGTGATATGATATGGCCTTTCTTCTTGTGCTTCTGATCTCCATCTTCAAGCACGAACATGATCTCCCTCATCACCGGTATGGCATCAAGTTCAATGGCGCCGCTTCATGGTTGTCGTCCACCAGCATCAACTATTACAACTACTTTGAATAGACATGCAGGTCTTAACGGAATTTAAAAGACAACCATATGGCTCCTGCCGGTTGCCAACTTACAATAAGGAACATTGCATACATCATATATAATCACAATCATGGCCATACCACATCACAGCACACCCCTACAAAACAAAGTTAGACTCCTCTAATTTTCTTTGCATATTTTACGTGGTTTGGGGCTTTCAATAAGTGTCGTTCTAACTTACGAACAAGAACTACAACGTTGATGCTTGAACTATCAAGTGCCCATTGTAAATTGAATATATACTATGATGGGAGAGACAGACACCCGCAAAGCCACTTATGCAATACAAGTTGCATGTTAAGCATGGAGCAAGTCTCATGAACGATGTAATGTAAGGTTAGCCCAGGCCGCTTCATCCAATCATACCGCAAGATGCAAAGTACACAAAAAGCAATTGATAATAAAAGAACAACCGCCCACAATGACAATTGTGTTCTACTCGTGCAACAGATCTATATATAGACACGGCTCTGATACCACTGTAGGGTTTCGTAGCATGGAAAACAAAAAATTTCTACCGCATGCACACAAACAAGCCAAGATCTATCTACTAGATTGTAGCAACGAGTCGATAGAAGCACTCACCCTCAAAGATTCCAAAGCGGTTAATGAGAGCAGATTCTCGTGGGTGATGTAGTCGTACACTTGCCGATCTCAAGATCTCGTAGACGATCCTTCCGGCGCTGCGTTCCGACAGCGCTTCCGTAGTCGGTCACACGTTCGGTACTCGATGAAGACCTTCCTCTCCCTTGTTCCAGCACGCAGTGGAGGTTGTAGTTCTCCGCTCGCGATTCCGGCAGCACGACGACGTGGTGTCAGAAATAGAGGGAAGATCCCGCAGGGCTTTGCCTAAGCCGGTGCGAGTTATGGTGGATTAGGGTTTGACGGAGATCTAGGGTTTAGAAGTTCGGGAGGAGGAGGAGGTGTCGTCGGCGGCTAGGGCGGCGGAGACGAACCGGTGGTGGTGCGAGGAGGCGGCGGCGGATTGGGCGCGGCGGCGGCGGCGCGGGTGTGTGTGGAGGGCTTGGCTCTTGTGGTGTTGGGGCAGCCCTCCCCCTCTATTTATGAGAGGGAGGGGCATCCTTGGGAGTGGTGGGTTTGAATCCAAACCCAAACCCAAGTTGGATTGAGAGAAGGACTTGTTTCTTCTCCCACTAGGAAACCATTGTTCCAGTTTGACTTTTCAAACTTCCCGTTTGACTTTCAATTTAGAGCTTTATTTCTCTCTTGTAAATGTCAACACCAAGTGATCTAGGATATGATCCAATCATTCCACATATCCATGACACATTCATGGACCATTCCCCTTCCGGTCCGGTGAACCTTCTAGACCCTTCTAGAACCTCTCCGATGGAAACATCGAAACCTTTCCCGAACTCCGGAATCGGACTTTCCTTATATGAATATTATTCTCCGGACCATTCCGGATCTCCTCGTGATATCCCGGATCCCATCCGAGACTCCAAACAACATTCAGTATCCCTATTAACATTCCATATCTACTAAACAACATCAAATCCTTAAGTGTGTCTCCCTACGGTTCGTGAATTATGCGAACATGAACGAGACACTTCTCCGATCAATAACCAATAGAGGAATCTGGAAGTTCATATGGCTCCCACATATTTATACGGTTATTTTGCGATCGAATGAACCACTTACATACTATACCAATTTCCCTTTGTCTCATGATAGTTTACTTATCCGAGGGTTTGATCGTCGGTATCTCTGCATACCTAGTTCAACCTCGTTAACGATAAGTACTCTTTTCTCGTTCCCGTGATATGTGATCCCTTGTGATCTAGTCACATGCTTGCAAGCCAATTGGATGACATTCCACCGAGAGGGCCCAGAGTATATCTATCCATCATATGGATGGACAAATCCCACTCTTGATCCATGTGCCTCAACCCATACTTTCCGAACACTCAATGCCACCTTTATAGCCACCCAGTTACTGTGTGGTGTTTGATGTCATCAAAGCATCCTTCCGGCGATGGTGATTAGCATGATCTCATGGTCGAAGGAATTAGGTTACTATGTATCAGAAAGCTTATAGCAAACGAACTATTCAAATGACTTGATCTTTATGCTACGCTTTTCTCTAGGAGTATGTCCATCATACCATTCTCTTAATGATATGATCTTGTTATTAATAACATGTCAATGTTCATGATCGAGAAACCATGATCATCTATTAATCAACAAACTAGTATTATAAAGAGGCTTTACCAGGGACTCTAATTTAGTTTACAAATCACACAAGTATTAATGTTTCCGGTTAATACTATTATAGCATGAATGTAAACATTTATCATAAACACAAAGATATAATAATAACCACTTCTATTATTGCCTCTAGGGCATATCTCCAACACCAGTTGCCTGTTTTCTTGTGTTTTTGGTTCTAGAAAAGGTAGAAAATCAATATTCTAAGAATTCGACGGGACAAAAGCCAAAGTCATTATTTTACCCGGCACGATATGGAACCACGAAGTAGAGATGGAGGAGGACACCAGGGTGGATACACCCTAGGTGGGCGCGGGCCATCCCTGGTGGCACCCACAGGGGGGGTGGGCCCCTGGCCCTCCAGAGACCTTGCCTCCTTCACCTATAAGAAGCCTCCGACCCAAAAACCCTAAATCATCTGGCGGAAATCCACGAAAACCTCCACTGCGCCGCCGCCACCGAAGGGGAGATTTGGGGGACAGAAAGTCTCAGTTCCGGCACCCTGCCGGGATGGGGAATTGCCCCCGAAGCCATATCCATCGATCTCCACCACCATCTTCATCACCGTTGCTAATTCCCATGATGAGGAGGGAGTAGTTCTTCCTCGAGTCTAAGGGCTCTACCGGTAGCTATGTGTTCATCTCTCTCCCTATGCATGATCATGTTGTGATCATGAGCTTTGTAATCAAGTAGATTTGCTCTGCTACTCAAATGCTTTAATAGATCTCTGCTCTCCCCATGTGTGTGAAAGTGACAGCGTGCATGCCATGGTGGCACTTAGGCTAGAGTCTACATAAATACTCAATTGCTTTAATAGATCTATGCTTTTCCCCATGTGTGTGAAAGTGACAGCGTGAGCGCCATGTGTGGCACTTAAGCTAGATCATATATATATATTTGTTATGAGTTATATTTGGAGTTGGATGTCTCTATGAAATTGTGGTGTTTGTTGGAACCATCTAGCGCTCAAGGTGACAGTGTGGGGTTATCTAGATTGGGGAAGGAGGACTTTGAGGTGTGCTGTTATAGCCCTACCATGGATTAGAGTTCACCTACTCGAGAGTAGTCAGGGTAGTAACATTAAGAAAATATATTTATATTAGAGAGTGTTCACTAGTGAAAGTATGATCCATAGGCCTTGTTTCTAAGCATTGAAACACCGTTTGCATCTAGATATGTTGCATGTTTGCTTGCTTCCATCTTTATTTCAGTTTTCTTTTAGTCTCTCCCACGTCAACAAGTCAGAAGCACATTTATGGCACCGTTACCACTTGTATTTCACTATATCTCCTCCGAACTAGTGCACCTATACACCTGACAAGTGTATTAGGAGTGTTGGGGACACAAGAGACTTCTTGTATCTTGATTGCAGGGTTGCTTGAGACGGATACCTTTTACCACTTATTCCCCGAGTTCGATAAACCTTGGGTAATCCACTTAAGGAAAACTTGCTGCTGTTCTACAAACCTCTGCACTTGGAGGCCCAACAATTGTCTACAAGAATAGAAGTGCGTAGACATCAAGCTCTTTTCTGGCGCCGTTGCCGGTGAGGTGAGGTAAAAGGTACTCGCATCCTCTTGGTGTGTGAGTGCTCGAAGTTATTTCCTTTAGATTCTGCATTTTTTTCTTTTTGTTTCTTGTTTTCACTAGTTAGGCTTAATGGAAAACAATAACAAAATTAGAGAGCTTTATAGTGTCTATCTTGAGTTAGGAAATGAAGTGTTTGAAGATAAAATTAAAAAACCTATAGAACTTCATTTGCATGCTAATAGCTAAGTTATTAGTATGAATTCTTTGGACACCATTATTGCTAATGATATGGAAACATCTAAGCTTGGGGAAGCTAGTTTTTATGAAAATGATCTTTTTAGTTCCCTAGCTTTGGAAGATAGCTATTCTATTGCTTATGATTATACCAAACCTCCAATATATGATGATTACAATGATGAATATGATATTTTCAGTCCATCTACTATTGAGGAGAAAATTAATTGTGATTACAATATGCCTCCTATATTTGATGATTAGGGCGATGAGAATAATAATGATAGCTATTTTGTTGAATTTGCTACCACTACAATTAATAAGAATGACTATGCTTATGTGGAGAGTAATAATTATTCTATGCATGTGGCTCATGATAAGAATGTTTTATGTGATAGTTATATTGTTAAACCTTATGCATGATGCTACTGAAAGTTATTATGAGAGAGGGAAACATGGTCTTATGTATCTTAAGAATATTAAGTTTCCCCTCTATATTTTGAAAATCTTGAAGTTGCACTTGTTTTGCTTTCCTATACTTGTTGCTTTGTTCTTTTATGACTTGTTTCTTTACAAGATTCCTATGCATAGGAAGTGGGTTATACTTAAATGTGTTTAGAATTAGCTTCTTGATGCTCTCTTTTACTTCAATTCATATTTCTTATGTGAGCATCTTCTCAAACTATCAAGCCTAACTTAAAGGCGTTAAAGAAAAGTACTTCTTGGGAGATAACCCAATATTTTTCTTGAGTCTTGGAAGTTATTACTTCTGTAATAACCTCTCCTTATTGTAGAGGTCCCAACCTTTAATAAGGTAGAGATCCCTATGTTTACAATGCTAGTCCCTGGATCAATAGCTAGCATCCACAGTTTAATATGTAATATCAAGAAACAAAGGTCATAATACAACTTTATAACCAGGAATAAAATAATACATTACATCTTACATAGCTCATTTGGCTATCTCATTACAATGCAACAGAAATAACTATATATCATGGAGTCCTTCATCTTCAAAGTGCCATAGGCAATCATGTTGGTTGTAGACTTGTAATCCTAATCAACACACTTCACTAACATCAAACAAACCTGCAACATAATAAGTTACAGCCACAAGGGTCAATACATTTGAATTGTATTGGCAAGTGATAGTATGGTAGAATAGTGGTATCTATCATCTATATGCATTTGGATAAGTGGATCTTAGGCTTGCTATGCTCAAAATAGATTTTCCTTATCATTTGAAAACACTAAGTTTTTGTTTGTCAAAATCACCCAAGGCATCTACCAATAGAAATTGGTGATCCTTTAACCCTTGTTCAACCACAAGTTTTTAACTTAGAAATTGGGATGAGGAGATCTTGATAGCTTCCATGTCTTGATGTTCAAATTGTCCATTGCCGGGGACACGACTAAGTACTTAGATTTTACTCTCTCGAGAGGTGGTGCACTTTCCCCACAAGACTCGACATGCATCGAGACAAGATCTTTCAGAAGCCTTCCCTTAGACCAAAATGGGCGCGTTCCCAAACCTATCACCCCCTACCACCAACTATCCATCTGGCTAAGTTATTGCAACCTATATGATCCAGTCAGATCCCATAATGCCATGTGGCTGCACTTGAAGCTTCTCAAAATTGACATCTCAAATCTCTTTATTCCTGGGTGGCTTTCCACAAGTGAGATACACTAGGGTAGGACATAAATATGGGCCCTGTATAACCACTCAACATAACCCATTCACAACCATTCCACCCAGGTGAATCATTCACATAGTTGTTTTATTAAAAAAACACAAGTCATGGACTTAGAAATATTTCATAGCATGAATATAATCCACCCTTGTTTTCTACTAGCTAAGCTAAGCATGAGAGTAGTAGGGATCTAAACTTAGTGAAAATTCTACTAAGGCATCATCTACTAGGATTTCCCATGGCATAGCATACTTAGTAAAATTCCATGCAAGTCCTACTCAAAATATCACTAATGCATAGTGAAAATAAATGGGACAAAAGTATGAAGCACCACTTTCCATTTTGGTAGATAATATAATTTCACTCCTTGATCTTGAAATGATCACACTCTTCAAATTTCACTACAATTCAATCAAGGCACAAATTCAATCTAGCATTAAAACAATTCATCACATAAAATAAAGAAAGAAAAACAATGCATGCAAGCATGCAAAATATTTTTATATTTGGAAAGGTGGTTTCTAATAGGTTATAATAATTTTAAAACACCTATTGGTCATTTGTAAAAGTGGCAAGGTCATTTGAAAACAAGTTAGTGAAAATGGCCATTTAAATCATTTTTATTTTGTTAGAGATGATTTAAATCAAAGTAATAATTTCTAGTGTTTGCCAAATATATTTTTAAACACAAATGTTAGTGTTTATGGTCAAATTGTTTAATATTAAATAATTTGCTAAAGGTTTCACCAAAAAACCATTTTTAAATCAAAGCAACATATTACTTTTCTAGAAATGCCTTTAAACAAAGTAATAATTTGACTAGGGTTAATAAAATAAATTTTTTTAAATCCAAAACTTATTGTTTAGTGTCAGAGAGTTTAATTCAAATCATTTTCCAAAGGTTTTACTCAAAAATCATTTTTAAACCATAATCAACATTTTTATTTAACTAGAAATGCTTTTATTCAAATATTTATTCCTTAGCATCACACAATATACTTTTAAATCTACAAGTTGGTTTCTATGGTCATTAGGTTCAAAACAAACCATTTACAAAAGATTTTACCCTAAAATCATTTCTTGAAATTTTTTTATATTCAAAATATGCCTAAACAAGTTTCTGCAAAACAACTAATTTTACAGAAGTAAAACACTAAACAAAGGGCATGGTTGGAAAGTATTCTTTTTTCTGATTCCATTGATATAAAGTTTGCAAAATTTGGACGTGTATATTAAAAGTTATGAATTTTGCAAGTTTAAACATCTAAGAGAAATGTTTCTGTCTATATAAAACAAAAGTTGGCCACGTGGTGCGCTCCTATTGGACAATAATGGTTCGTGCGGATCGCGTGTCGTGGATCGTTAGATTTTAAGTGATCTATGTGGCTCATATTGGTCATACCGATTCGCTTAAGTGATATGTTCCTAGCCAATAGATCAAGATCCTACGGTCCAGAATGTATCGACCATAGATGGGCGGCGCAGCGACGGTGGACAATTGTGGCGCGCTCGGGTGGTGAGGTTGCCGGTGATACAGGAAGCGAGAGAGAGAGAGGGAGATGGCTCACCATATTTGAAGTGACGATAGGATGCTCAACGTTGTTGTTGTTGTCGAAGGGGCGCACGAGGATGATAGGGATTTGTCGCCGGAGTTGTTCACTGGCTCGGGCACAGTCAGTCATTGTCGGCGGCGGGTGTCTGGGACGCAAGCGAGCAAGGAAACGTGTCAGGAGGGTGTGCAAGTTTGTAGAGGTTGAGAAGGAACTCACCATAGGGCAAGGGGCACACGGAGTCGATGATAGTAGCTCGCCGAAGCTGATGCAGACGGCGGTGGTACTCAGACGAAGACGAAGGCGAGGCTGTGGGTCATATGCAGGCAAGTGGGACGTACTGGAAGAAGCGCACGGTGATGGTGAACAAGCTCGTAGCATCCAGGGGGCAAGGGAAGGTAAGGGCTGGCCGGAATTGCCACGGTGGCTCGTTAGAGCAGAGGGGGTTGAGAACAGCAATTGGAGCAGCCTGGTAGAGTTCGTGTGCGGGAAAGTGGGGGAAAGGGGGGAGGGGATGTAACACCGCGGTTCTGAAAAGACCGTGGCTTCTATGTGACATGACAATCCCTGGATCGGTTCATTGGCCCACAATAGAATAAGATGAATAACATAGAAAAATATCCGTGCATCATGAATAACGAAGATCCAGAGTACCATTATTACAATAAAAGCTTAGCCCAAAGCTAGCTCAAATTATTCAGGTAGCAACATAAATAAAGTAAATCCTCCATTCTTCAAATTGCCCACAAGTGAACAAGTGCCGAGTGGAGTACCGTGGCCTAAATCGATTACTCATAATCGGAATAACCTGCAACATGAAACGTAGCAGCCCCGAAGGGTCAATACATGGAATGTATGGCAAGTAGAGCTAGTAATGGAAACAATAGTACTAACATCTACATGCATATTTGGCAATTGGAGCTGTGTCTGGCTTGCATTTGCAAATACCTTTGTCCTACTTTCATAAACAATTTTTGATTTTCTTTGAAAAGATCCCAATTAAGTTAACCCAACAATATTAAAACAATTATGAAATTAGAATGAGCGAGAAACGTGTCATGGAATTAATATCAAGCAACTCAGTTGTCCATAACTGGGGACACGGCTAATCGATTAGATTATACACCCTGCAGGTTAGTACACTTTACCCATGTGACTTGGCCAGCCCAGCTCGTACCATCACTCTCATTTTGGGTAATGATAGGGAGAAGTCCAGGAAGAGACTGTTCGGGAAGTAGCACCCCAATCCCGACGCGCACCGGTCCAACCTACCAAAATTCTACATCTCTGGATACGCGGGTTCGGGTTACCACAACCTACTAAGTCCAACCAACCGCCTATTTCATTATTGGCACATGGTTGTACACGTAAGCTACCAAATAAAGAAGCCAATCAATTTCTCTCGATACATGGGTGCCTTTCCGCAATGAAACCACCAAAAATTATCAATACCATCACACCCAGGAGATTCATTGATTAAGTTGTTTTAGTTTTTACAAACCAATACTTTTAGAACAAGTCTCAATGATGTAACCCAGCCCTCGTTCAACATAGCATGGCTAAGCACATCTACCAGCGGTGGTTCATCTACAAGGAAGGTCCTATCACATAATAGGACATAGCGTAGCGATAGTATCATCCTACACATGCATCTACAAAATACAAGACAATGCATTGAAAATAGTAGGACGATATCATGAACAAAGTAGCATCTACTTGCCTTGGTTGTAGCGGTCGGAAGAACAATCCACACACGAGCAAGTGTTGCACTCGTCACAATCTACACGATACAATTGCAATCATAAACAAACAATTCACAAGCATATGCAACAAATATGATGCATGAAGGTATGCAAGGCAAGTGAATTGGTGCTACAGCTGCACCACATAATCCTATTCAATAATACTACTGATTGCATGCATGGAAAATAGTTTTAGCGCAAGGAAAACTATTATGCAAAAAGTAATGCTCAAAACTAGAGCTAGAACTCAAATAATTCACTACCGGTAGTATACTGTTTGTAAAATCTTGGGAAAATTCTACCGCATAGGCATCGCTGATTAGAAACAGTACCAATTGGAATTACTCAAAAAGGAATTATAAAACTCCCCGAGTAATTAAAACACTGCAGAAAGCCACTAGGCAGTTTCTGCAGAAGTTTTTACTGTAAGCCTATCTTTTTATTTCATGATGATATTCCCCTTGTTCCACTGAATCCAGGGACATATCATACACAATTTTTGGAGTTACAGATCTTTTTCTACGAATTAATTACTCCAAAAAGGCTATTAACCTATTTGATTAAACTGTACTAAATCTTGCTGCAAAAGTCTGAACCAAAGGTACAGCAAGATTCTACACGACTCACTGAATCTACACATATTTTATTTGTAATTTTTGGCCCAGCGGTTTAATTTCTACGCAATTTGCAAGTTTCTACCGAAATCTGTCAACTAAAACGATTAAAGTAATTACCGATCAATCGCGTGTTCATTGGATGGTCAACGACTTCTTGATCGGGCGTCTGAATAGTCAACGCCTGGATACTGACCGGTCAACGTGTTATCTGGACCGTTGATCTGAGATCTAATGGCGGTTGCGGACTCACCGGAAACGAACGGCGAAACGAACGGCGGCGAAACGAACGGCGGCGAGTTCCGGACGGTGGCGGCGATCGGTTCCGGCGACGGCTTTCTCTGCGCTGAAAGAGATGGCAGCGCGGATCACGACGGTCACGCATAGGTGGCGGGGCGGTAACGCGCGCCTTGGCGTGCGTGCATGCGAAGCGCGCGGCTTCTGCGCGGCGAAGTTCGCAGCCTTGATAGCAAAGTGGCGGGCACGCGGCGTAGCGCGGCGGCAGCAGCAAGCGCGGCGGCGGCAACAGCGCGGGCGTGGCAACAGCAGCGCGCAGGGCGGGCGTGGCGCGCAGGAGGCGAAGCGAGGTGGCGGTAATGCACACAGGCGGCGATCCCGAAGATCGAGGCGGCGGCGCGGTCTTCGAGGTGGCGGTGGGGCACGGGACCCGAGGCGGGGTGGGGCGATCGAGGCGGGCAGGGAGCGGCGGCTCGGCTGGGTGGGGTCCGCCCTTTTGTGGGCCCCACGTGGGGTCCTAGTTGGATACGGCGTGCGGTTGGAAACGGACACGGAAATCGGCCCGTTTTTCTATCTTTTAATAAAACGACCGTAACTTTTCCATACGAGCTCCGAATCGGGCGATTCTTGCTCCTACGGTTTTGTTGAATCGGGGGGACAACCTAGGTTCAAGGGTTGGGTGAAACCACTAGGCTACAGGGGCGGACTACACTATTCCTACTCATGCCTCCCGCAGGAGCCTCATAGCAAAATAGAATAGGGTTTTGAAAATAGCGTTTCGCCGATTCTTTTGAATCGATGGTTTTGCGTGGAAAAGCATAATGCGATGATATGAATGATATGCAGAACCAAATCTAAAATTTGGGATGTGACAAGACTAACCCCCTTAAGATGAATCTCGTCCTCGAGATTCGGCGCGGCTAGCAAATAGGTGTGGGTAGTCCTCTCGGAGGTCATCCTCACGCTCCCAAGTGGCTTCCTCTTCACTGTGATGGCTCCACTGCACCTTGCAAAACCTGATCGTCTTGGTACGGGTAGTCCTCTCTGCTGTTTCCAGAATCTTGACCGGTTTCTCCTCATAGGTCAAGTCGTTCTCTAGCTGAACCTCTTCTAGTGGCACAGTGTCTCTTAATGGTGTATTCACCATCTCCGGATGGCACTTCTTCAGCTGGGATACGTGGAACACATTGTGAACAGCGGATAGAGCCTCTGGCAACTCCAACTGATAAGCAACTTCTCCTTTGCGTGCTAAGACCCGATACGGTCCAATAAATCGAGGTGCCAGCTTACCCTTAATTCCAAATCTCTTGATTCCTCGAAGTGGCGACACTCTGAGGTATGCTCTATCACCTATCTCATACACCACTTCCTTGCGCTTGGCCGCTCTCTTACGCTTTGATCGCTACCTTCAGCCTGTCCCTAATCAAGGCAACCTTCTCCTCAGCGTCCTTGATCAAATCAGGTCCAAACAACTGACGTTCTCCTACTCCATCCCATAGCAATGGTGTTCGGCACCGTTTCCCATATAGCACATCGAATGGTGACGTCTTGATGCTGGTTTGATAGCTGTTGTTGTAGGAAAACTCCGCATACGGCAAATTCTCATCCCAACTAGAACCATGAGCCAAAGCGCAAGCTCTCAGCATCTCCTCCAAAATCTGATTCACCCTCTCGGTCTGTCCATCGGTCTGTGGGTGAAACGCTGTGCTAAACTCCAATCTAGTGCCAAGTGACTCGTGCAGCTGGCGCCAGAAGTGCGAGGTAAATTGGGTGCCTCTATCAGATACAATACTCTTGGGAACTCCATGTAGGCACACAATCCTGTCCATGTAAACCTTGGCCAACTTTGCACTCGTATAGGTCGTCTTTACCGGTATAAAGTGGGCTACCTTGGTCAAATGGTCGACCACTACCCAAATAGAGTCATATCCTGACCTGGTCCTGGGCAATCCTGTGATAAAATCCATTCCCACTCTATCCCACTTCCAATCCGTCACGGGCAATGGTTGTAGCAATCCTGCTGGCTTCTGGTGTTCCGCCTTTACTCGGCTACATACATCACATAGGGCAATATGCTCTGCGATGTCTCCTTTCATGTTGTTCCACCAGAATCTGTCCTTTAGGTCCATATACATCTTCGTATTGCCCGGATGTATGGAATACGGCGAGTCATGAGCTTCCTGCAGAATCAACTTCCTCAACTCCGGATCGTTGGGGACGCACAAACGATCTCCATACCACAAGGTACCTTGCTCATCCTCGCGGAATTCCTTTGCTCAATCCTCCTTCATCTTTTCCCTTATTTCATCCATCTCTTTGTCTCCCACTTGAGCCTTCCTAATTATGTCCTGTAGCGTTGGTTGGACTTCCATTGTTGCCAAGTATCCTTCAGATACTACCTCCAGTCTAAGGTCCTTGAATTGCTTGCACAAATCCTCAGGCAATTCACCAATTGTCAATCCATTGGCATACACCTTCCGGCTCAGAGCATCTGCTACTACATTGGCCTTTCCTGGGTGGTATTGCAGATTCATATCATAGTCCTTGATAAGCTCCAACCATCTCCTTTTCCTCATGTTCAGTTCATACGTGAATATGTACTTGAGCTCTTGTGGTCGATGTACACATCACGGTGTTTTCCCATTAAGTAATGCCTCCATACCTTGAGCGCATGAACCATCGACACTAACTCCAAGTCGTGTGTGGGTAATTCCGCTCATGGTGCTTGAGTTGTCGCGAGGCATATGACACTACTCTCCCATCTTGCATCAAGACACTCCCAAGCCCCGCCGAGAAGCATCACAAGACACTTGGAAATCCTTCAAGATCCGTAAACACGTAAGCGTGGTCACTAGTCGACGCTTCAGTTCCTGAAAGCTGGCTTGACATACGTCTGACCATTCAAACTTCCTCTCCTTCTTCAGAAGTTCAGTCATCGGCTTAGCAATTTGGAGAAGTTTTCAATGAACCTCCTGTAATATCCAGCAAGTCCCAGAAAGCTGTGAATCTCTCCCGCATTCTTGGGTGCTTCCCACTCAGTTACTGCAGTCACCTTGCTTGGATCAACAGTGACTCCTTCTCCTGATACTACGTGTCCAAGAAATCCAACAGTGTTAAGCCAGAATTCACACTTGCTGAATTTGGCATACATCTGGTGTTCCCTCAGTTTCTCCATAATCAGTCGCAAATGTTTCTCATGCTCGGCATCATCCTTGGAATATATCAGTATGTCGTCAATAAACACCACCACGAACTTGTCCAAGTACTCCATAAATACCTTGTTCATCATGGTAATGAAGTATGTCGGGACATTCGTTAGTCCAAAAGACATAACAGTATACTCATATAAACCATACCTAGTGGTGAAGGCGGTTTTTGGTACGTCCTCCTCCCGGATCTTCAATTGAAAGTAGCCTGATCGCAGATCAATCTTGCTGAACACCTTCGCTCCTTCCAGTTGATCAAACAAATCATTTATGTTCGGCAGGGGATACTTGTTCTTGATGGTTACTTCATTCAGCGAGCGATAGTCCACCACTAATCTCTTGCTGTTGTCTTTCTTCTCCACAAACAGAACAGGTGCACCCCATGACGACGAGCTAGGCTGAATGAATCCCTTTTCCAGCTGTTCTTTCAACTGCTTCTTCAATTCCTTCAGCTCATCCACATCCATCTTATATGGTTTCTTTGCTATTGGTCCTGTTCCCGGCATCAGGTCGATAAGAAACTCTACTTCCCTGTCAGGTGGCATCCCTGGCAGCTCTTCCGGAAACATGTCGGGGTAATCCCTAATCACTGGCACAGTATCCATGCTAACCCCCTTAAGATGATTCAGCTTACAACTTCGCGGTCGCACAACCGACTTGAATCTAATCCTCTTACCATCCTGGGTTCTGAGTGGAACAGCTCGCTGTGCACAATCTATGTGTCCCCCATGCATGGACATCCAATCCATACCCAGAATGACGTCTAACCCCTGTGATTCCAACACTACCAAATGTGCACTGAAGTTGTGTGTTCCAATCCTCACAGTTAAATCGCGGCATCCCGCGCTAGCTATCATATCTCCTCCAGGTGAACTCACTCTAATTGACCTTTTCATAGACTCAGTGGGTAACTTATACTTATCCACAAATGCCCTTGATATGAATGAATGCGATGCACCAGTATCGAAAAGTATAAGTGCAGGGTAAGTGTTGATTGGAAACTTACCAATCACAAGGTCAGGCTCATCTAGAATCTCCTCCACATTCATGTGGTTCACTGTGGCCTTCTCGTTGTTGGTCGGCTTCAGTCCTTTCCTCTCCGGACAGTTGTCAGCATAGTGTCCCTTCTGCTTACACTTGAAGCATGTCACCTCACTCAGATCCTTCTTCACAAAGTTGCGATCACGGTTGCGGTCATGTCCACCATGTCCTCCAGAGTGGTGAGAGTGTCCTCCCTTGTGGCTGTGGTGGTTGCTCCTATGGTTGTCATGACGATGCCCATCGCCTCCATGGTGGTGGCGGTCATGGCTCCCATGGTCACTCCCTCCATGCTTGGAGTATCCATCATATGAAGTGCGAGACTTGTGATGTGAACCAGAGTGGTGATTGTTGCTCTTTCTCTTGCGGTTTTCCACCTGCTTGTGCTTCCCTTCCAAGATCCTGGCCTTGTCCATAAGCTCCTGGAAAGTGGGGCAGTAAACCACCAGTAGCTGCACTGAAAGATCATCACTGAGGCCATCCAGGAATCTCTCCCTCCTTTTTGCATCAGTGTCAACATCCTCAGGTGCATAACGGGACAAGTTGTTGAACTCCTCAATGTACTCGGCCACGGTGCGATTGGTTTGGCGCAAGTTGTGGAACTCCTTCCTCTTCAGGCTCAGAACTCCTGAAGACACGTGGTTGGTCCTGAAACCTTCCTCAAACATTGCCCAAGTCACGGTATCCAGTGGGTGGGTGATCTGAAATGTGTCCTACCAAGAAGCGGCTGGTCCCTCCAGTAGGTGAGCGGCAAATCTCACCTTCTCAGCATCAGTGCATCCGACAGTTACTAGATCCTTGTTGACTAAACACAACCAGTTGAGAGCAACCATTGGTTCCGTTGTAGTAGAGAACTTAGCTGGCCTTAGCCTCAGAAATCTGGTGAGAGCATCTCCCTGAGGCTGATTGTTTCCATTGTTGTTGTTGTTGTTGTTGTTGTTGTTGTTGTTGTTGTTGTTGTTGTTGTTGTTGTTGTTGTTGTTGTTGTTGTTGTTGTTGTTGTTGTTGTTGTTGTTGTTGTTGTTGTTGTTCTGAGTTGCCATGAACTGAGTCATCACTTGGGTCAGCTGTGCCTGAGCTTCCATGAGCTGCTCCAACTCAGTGGGTTGACGGCGGGGAGGCATCTACGGTTCAGCACAGGTAAGTTTAGAAAGAATCAACTACGACAATAGGATTCTACCCATGCATATGATCAAACATCAACAAACAATAGCAGACAATCTCAAGCAAGCAACACATCAACAAACAAGTGATCCAGCAACATCCCAGGGGTTATCCTAGCAGTATATACCTACTGAAATAGTTTTACAAGAGTTGGCAATGGTTAACCAAACAGTTGATCAACTACACAACAAAAACAGCAATCTGCCAGAACAGTCCAGCAGCGTTTGCGAATTTTTCCGCCTAACTTAAGCTCGTCAGAAAATTTAGGTGATTTTTGAACATATATTACAGAGAGTTTCGCATAAGCCCAAATTTTTTCAGATTTTTCCCAGATACCAGAAAAATATGAAAAATCGCGCAGTACTGCTGTATCAGCAGAAAACTGCAGCGAAAATAACACAGATGTTAACCAAACTTGCCATAACTCTTTCATAAAATTCGCACAAATAATTCCTGGGATATTGGAGTACACAAATAAGCAACTAATAACTCTTAAACTAACACGAACTAAGCTTCACATCGATCGAGACTAATCCTAACGAATTTGCCTAACGTGGACTAAGTGGTGGACTTCTATCTACTTCTTGAAGAGGTTGCGGTAGGTCCTTGCTGTCATGCGTTGGCGCTTCGGTTCGCGGTACAACCATGGTGGCGGAGTGTACACCTCTCCTGAATCATCACTTGAGATTTCAAACTCCACCTCTTCTGGATCCTCCTCTTCTTCTTCACTCTCAGCTGCAACTGCAACAACTTCATCTCCTCCACCATCATCGTCTCCATCATCATCATCCTCGTCCTCATCATCATCATCGTCCCCACTGTCATCATCATCCCCATTGTTGCCATCATA
The DNA here is from genome assembly GCA_030063025.1 of Avena longiglumis. Lineage (NCBI taxonomy): Eukaryota > Viridiplantae > Streptophyta > Magnoliopsida > Poales > Poaceae > Avena > Avena longiglumis. The sequence continues at coordinate 485,512,880 of CP125974.1, forward strand.
TCCATTGTCATCATCAGAGGGTGGATTCATCTGTGCTTGGAGGGCGGCAATCTGGGCTGTCATAGGTTCAATAGTTTGATCCCTTTCCTGGACGGTCCCTTGAAACTGTTGTATGTTCTGGGTGTTCTCCTGCACAATACCATGAATATGAGCTATGGTTGCATCTCTGGCAATCAGGGCATTCTCCAGAACTCCCACAGCTTCATGCAAGGTGTCAATCTCCTGTCCTTGGACCACCATACCATTGCTAGAAAAATCTGCAATCTCCTTTATCATCATCACTTTCTCAGCTAGAGCTCCATTCTCCCTTTCCATGTCCTCTATGTGTCTCCGATGGGGCGGCATGTTGTTCCTGTCGCCCGGGGTAACCACAATGTGCCCATCCCCATCACGCCTTCCATAGTCACGGTAGGGTGAATCTGCTGGCAGTAGGTGTCGGACATTATGGCACTGGCGAGACAGGGCTTCATGTATGGCCAAGTTGATTCCAAGTCCCTAGTTGCAGTATGTCTTGGTGTAGATCAAGTGCACGGGGTTTGGCAAGGCGGCATCTCTGAATATGAAGGTAGTGATCTCCCATGCATCCTCTCCATATCCATAGGTGTACAACCTTCTTCCCTTGAACATGGGCAGTGGCAATCCCAATGACTGGGAGAGCTGTGCTAACTGCCTTGCAAAGGGCCTTGGTGACTCCATGGTTGCATACTCAGTCCTGACTTCTCCCATCTATCAAGTAAAAGAGGGAAGTGTGAGAATAGCATATGGTAAGAATTTACGAGGGTGAAAGGCATAAGATGAAAGACAGAGTTAACATAGGCTTTAATAATTCTATGGCTTCCTAATCCAATCCTAGGTCACGATCCTACAGTCGACACACGGGCTCTAATACCATCATGTAACACCGCGGTTCTGAAAAGACCGTGGCTTCTATGTGACATGCCAATCCCTGGATCGGTTCATTGGCCCACAATAGAATAAGATGAATAACATAGCAAAATATCCGTGTATCATGAATAACGAAGATCCAGAGTACCATTATTACAGTAAAATCTTAGCCCAAAGCTAGCTCAAATTATTCAGGTAGCAACATAAATAAAGTAAATCCTCCATTCTTCAAATTGCCCACAAGTGAACAAGTGTCGAGTGGAGTACCGTGGCCTAAATCGATTACTCAGAATCGGAATAACCTGCAACATGAAACGTAGCAGCCTCGAAGGGTCAATACATGGAATGTATGGCAAGTAGAGCTAGTAATGGAAACAATAGTACTAACATCTACATGCATATTTGGCAATTGGAGCTGTGTCTGGCTTGCATTTGTAAATACCTTTGTCCTACTTTCATAAACAATTTTTGATTTTCTTTGAAAAGATCCCAATTAAGTTAACCCAACAATATTAAAACAATTATGAAATTAGAATGAGCGAGAAACGTGTCATGGAATCAATATCAAGCAACTCAGTTGTCCATAACCGGGGACACGGCTAATCGATTAGATTATACACCCTGTAGAGGTTAGTACACTTTACCCATGTGAGTTGGCCAGCCCAGCTCGTACCATCACTCTCATTTTGGGTGATAATAGGGAGAAGTCCAAGAAGAGACTGTTCGGGAAGTAGCACCCCAATCCCGACGCGCACCGGTCCAACCTACCAAAATTCTACATCTCTGGATACGCGGGTTCGGGTTACCACAACCTACTAAGTCCAACCAACCGCCCATTTCATTATTGGCACATGGTTGTACACGTAAGCTACCAAATAAAGAAGCCAATCAATTTCTCTCGATACCTGGGTGCCTTTCCGCAATGAAACCACCAAAAATTATCAATACCATCACACCCAGGAGATTCATTGATTAAGTTGTTTTAGTTTTCACAAACCAATACTTTTAGAACAAGTCTCAATGATGTAACCCAACCCTCGTTCAATATAGCATGGCGAAGCACATCTACCAACGGTGGTTCATCTACAAGGAAGGTCCCACCACATAATAGGACATAGCGTAGCGATAGTATCATCCTACACATGCATCTACAAAATACACGACAATGCATTGAAAATAGTAGGACGATATCATGAACAAAGTAGCATCTACTTGCCTTGGTTGTAGCGGTCGGAAGAACAATCCACACACGAGCAAGCGTTGCACTCGTCACAATCTACACGATACAATTGCAATCATAAACAAACAATTCACAAGCATATACAACAAATATGATGCATGAAGGTATGCAAGGCAAGTGAATTGGTGCTACAGCTGCACCACATAATCCTATTCAATAATACTACTGATTGCATGCATGGAAAATAGTTTTAGCGCAAGAAAAACTATTATGCAAAAAGTAATGCTCAAAACTAGAGCTAGAACTCAAATAATTCACTACCGGTAGTATACTATTTGTAAAATCTTGGGAAAATTCTACCGCATAGGCATCGCTGATTAGAAACAGTACCAATTGGAATTACTCAAAAAGGAATTATAAAACTCCCCGAGTAATTAAAACACTGCAGAAAGCCACTAGGCAGTTTCTGCAGAAGTTTTTACTATAATCCTATCTTTTTATTTCACGGTCAGATTCCCCTCGTTCCACTGAATCCAGGGACATATCATACGCAATTTTTGGAGTTACAGATCTTTTTCTACGAATTAATTACTCCAAAAAGGCCATTAACCTATTTGTTTAAACTGTACTAAATCTTGCTGCAAAAGCCTGAACCAAAGGTACAGAAAGATTCTACACGACTCACTGAATCTACACATATTTTATTTGCAATTTTTGTCCCAGCGGTTTAATTTCTACGCAATTTGCAAGTTTCTACCGAAATCTGTCAACTAAAACGATTAAAGTAATTACCCAGTCAACTGTGTCTGTTGACTGGTCAACGCGGCTGCTGACTGGGCTCTGACTAGTCAACGCCTGGATACTGACCGATCAACGTTCGATCTGGACAGTTGATCTGAGATCTAATGGCGGCTGCGGACTCACCGGAAACGAACGGCGAAACGAACGGCGGCGAGTTCCGGACGGTGACGGCGATCGGTTCCGGCGACGGTGTTTCTCCTGCGCGGGAAAGAGACAGTCAGCGTGCGGATCACGACGGTCACGCAACGGCGGGGCGGTGGCCTGGCAGCGTGCATGCGGCGCGAAGCGGCACATGCGAGCGGCGTGCAGCGCGGCACGCGAACGAGGCGGCGGCTCGGCGCGCGGCAAAGAAGCAGCGGCGGCGGCAGCGCGTAGGAGGGCGCAGTGCGGAGCAGCGGCGGCGTGGCGGCGGCGGGCGGCAGCGCGGCGCTGCGGCTGTGGCGGTGCGGGCGCGCGCGGCTGCGGAGGCGGCTCGGCGGGCGAGGTATCGAGGCGAGGCGGGGAGTAGGCGGCGATGTACCTGGGCGGCGGCGGCGATCCCGAAGATCGAGGCGGCGGCGCGACCTTCGAGGTGGCGGCAGGGCACGGGACCCGAGGCGGGGTGGGGCGATCGAGGCGGGCAGGGAGCGGCGGCTCGACTGGGTGGGGTCCGCCCTTTTGTGGGCCCCACGCGGGGTCCTAGTTGGATACGGCGCGCGGTTGGAAACGGACACAGAAATCGGCCCGAGAATCGGCCCGTTTTTCTATCTTTTAATAAAACGACCGTAACTTTTCCATACGAGCTCCGAATCGGGCGATCCTTACTCCTACGGTTTTGTAGAATCGGGGGGGACGACCTAGGGTCAAGGGTTGGGTGAAACCACTAGGCTACAGGGACGGACTACACTAGTCCTACTCATGCCTCCCGCAGGAGCCTCGTAGCAAAATAGAATAGGGTTTTGAAAATAGCGTTTCGCCGATTCTTTTCAATCGATGGTTTTGCGTGGAAAAGCATGATGCGATGATATGAATGATATGCAGAACCAAATCTAAAATTTGGGATGTGACAGGGGAGCGAGGTGATTAAGAGGGAAAGGTCACGGGGATGATTGATGGTGGCAGTAACGCGAATTGAAGCATCCTTCAACGGCCAGTAACGACGAGGAGAGATTTGGGGGCGGGTTCAGCGGGTTGAAGACGACGATGCGCTGGTGTGTGGGTCCGTTTCGTCAGTGAGGTGAGGGGTACAGGCGCGGGTGAGTAATGTTTCTGCGGGGAGAGAGCTGGGTTTCCCGGGTGGGCTGTACTGGGCCAGATTGGGCCAAGTTCTGGGCTAGGGTTTCTGGCCTGTTCATTTCCCCTTTTTTATTTATTTTTCTTTTTCCATTTTGATTTTCTCTTTTGAATTCAAACTATCATTTGAAATCAGATTTCCTTTTCAAATCTTTTCCAAATATTCAGTATGTTTCTATACTGTTTTAAATATGTATTTACAGTCCATTTTAGAATAATTAATTTATTTACATATGGTTTGTTATTTATTTTAAATAGACATTTTGTCTTTATTAAATAGGATTTTAAATACGGTTCTAATCCATATTATTTATTCAAATGATTTAACCTTCTATTTTAAATTCAAATGTTTATCAAACCCTTTTCAGTAGGTTTTATTTATTCCATAGTATGTTAAATGATTCATTTTGAATTATTTAAAATATGATTTATTAATCATTTAAATTGGGCAAATTGTCTTCATTCAAATAAAATCAAATATGGTCTTAATCCCATATAAATTTTATTCAAATAATTATTTTATTCCATTTAAGTTAATTAATTAACTTTTATTCCACTTTGGCAAGTTCCAATTTATTTTCTCATGATTTAATTATTCATTTATCTTAGGAATTTTGTCCCCACTTATATATAATTTTAGAATATGGTTTAATGCCATATAATTTTATTTGAATATTCTTTATCCTTTTATTTTATTTGGATTATCTTTATTCCATTTGCTTATGGATTTAATTCAAGATTTAAATTGTCTTCTAAATATTTTTCTTATTATTTAGTTTAGGAAATTTGTCTTTATTTAAAATAAACTTGGATATTGTTTAATCCTTATGATTTTAATTATATAATCTTTTATTTTTATTATTCAATAATATTTCATTTATTCATGAATTTGTCCAAGATTTAATTTGGCTTTTAAATATTCCCTATTTATTTTCTTTCTTTATCTTATAAAATCCATATCTTTTTATTTATAGATCCAAAATTGGTGATTCCAATTTGTATATTTTTATTTAATTTTTTTTATCCTTTTAAATCTCATTAGGATTATTTTGCTCATAATTTGGTTTTGGATTTTTAGATAGGAGCCTTATTAGACTTGGAAATTATTTCCTTTTATCTTAATAAATTCATAAGTTTTTATCCATTGTTCCAAATTTAATGAAAACAATTTCTATGGTTTTATAATATTTTTATTTATCATTTTGATCATTTATAAATGTTTGTTGACAAATTTTTATATGGAACAAATCCAGTCTTAGAGAGATCTTGGAAATGATTTCTTCCATTAGTGTTTTAGGGTTTTGGTTTAACTTCTCCAAGTGTTAAATTTCAAGATACATTCATTGATGAATGCATTTCACTCGATTGAAATTTGTTGGATTCCTTTTTATCAAAGTTTGTTCAAGATGGGTTTTGATGTTTCCATTTGGAATCAAAAAGTTTCTTTTCACCCTAAATTTTATCAATTATTTATTTTGTTTATTTATTTTTCACATTTCAAAATTTGGAAAATTTTGGGATGTGACAGGCTACCACCCTTAAAAGAAATCTCGTCCCAAGATTTGGGAAGGCTAGATGTTACAAGTTGGCTTCATGACAACTAGGGTACTGCCACCCTTAAAAGGTTTTCAACTAGATTACATCTTGGCTTACTTAGGGTCTTGATGTAGCTTCTATGGGCACTTGTTGGCATAGTGTCCTTTGTTTCCACACTTGAGACATGTGACAAGGTTGATGTCTTGAGGTATCTTCTTCTTTTTTTCTGGAAATTCATTGGCATAGTGTCCCATCTCTTTGCAATTGTAACATTGCTCTTGGGTAATGTCCTTCTTGCTAGCGTTGGGGCATTTCTTCTTCTTATTATTATTCTTCTTCTTTGGTCTCTCCAAATCTAGGAGTTCTTCTAGTTCATGCTCTTCATATCTCACCACAAAGGTGGGAAATCTTTCTCTCTTCTTGGGGCAGTTACTAGAGATATGACCTTCTTCTCCACAAGAGTAGCAAGACTTTGTGGTCACTTTTGGTGTGGGCTTATGAGACATGGTTCTGACTTTGCCTTCATCCTTCTTGGTAGAAGTTGTTCCCTTATGGAGGTTTCCAAACATTTGATGCATTCCATCTTGTTTCATTTGTTGAACTATAGGATATATGGGGCATTGGATAGGGACATGATCATTTCCTTCACATAGGAAACAAGTCACTTGAGATGTGGGGCATTGTTTAGTTGGATGTTTCTCTTCACAATTAGGGCATTGATCCACATGCTCTTTGGAAGTGTGTTTTTATGTCTCCACAACTATTGCAAGCTTGAGTTCCTTCTATAATATCATTCTTGATATCCTTGTTGCCACAATCAATTTGGGAATGGGTGTCTCTCATGTTGATCATTTGATTAGTCATCCTTTGCAACAATTGGGATTGGATTTCCAAAAACTTTTGCAAGTTTGGGTATAACTTATTATTGTTGGCTAAAAACTGAGTTGTCACTTGACTCAACTGGGTTTGGTTTGCTAGTAGTTATTCTCTCATGTGCATCTCTTGGTGGTTGTTGTCACCATCCTTGATGTTGGAGTCTCTTGGAGAAGTCATCTGTTTGGGTTGGATTGGGATTAGAATAGGCAAAACATTCCTAGAGGAAGAATTCTAATCACACACAACAATTCACACAAGCAATGTGCAAGCAATCACAAACAAACATTCCACTCAAACAACAAGGTTCAAGCACATTTTTAGGTAACAAAATATTTTTGCTACACCACATAAGTTGGTGTGTTTGATCTAAATTAAACACTAGTATGGTGGTCCAACTATAGGATTCACTTGAGATTAATCCATTTCTTCTTAGTTGTTTTCTTCATGGAAAAGGTCATTGTATCCTTGGAAAAATTCTTGTATATTGGTCACAAAGCTTCAAAGGTGATGATGGTTCCTTCTAAGTTGTGTTTCTTTAGTTTTCAAGTCTTGAGTATTATTTTTGTCTCACTTGTAGTCCTTAGTGATGTCTAGGTTGAAATCCTTTGCTCAAGTTGAAGTCTTTGCTCATGTTGAAGTCTTTGTCCATCAAGTTTGAAAAGGAAGGGATGTAGAATTTAAAACCAAAAGGTTGAGGAAAGAGTTTACAAGATTGTTTGTAAATATGTTTGAATAAATACAACTCCTATTTTTCTAAGGGGTTTTGTCCAATCCTAGGGTTACAATCCTACAGGCAACACAGTGATCTGATACCATCTGTAGAGGTCCCAACCTTTAATAAGGTAGATATCCCTATGTTTACAATGCTAGTCCCTGGATCAATAGCTAGCATCCACAATTTAAGATGTAATATCAAGAAACAAAGGTCATAATACAACTTTATAACCAAGAATAAAATAATACATTACATCTTATATAGCTCATTTGGCTATCTCATTACAAAGCAGCAAAAATAACTATATAGCATGGAGTCCTTCATCTTCAAAGTGCCATAGGCAATCATGTTGGTTGTATACTTGTAATCCTAATCAACACACTTCACTAACATCAAACAAACCTGCAACATAATAAGTTACAGCCACAAGGGTCAATACATTTGAATTGTATTGGCAAGTGATACTATGGTAGAATAGTGGTATCTATCATCTATATGCATTTGGCTAAGTGGATCTTAGGCTTGCTTTGCTCAAAATAGATTTTCCTTATCATTTGAAAACACTAAGTTTTTGTTTGTCAAAATCACCCAAGGCATCTACCAATAGAAATTGGTGATCCTTTAACCCTTGTTCAACCACAAGTTTTTAACTTAGAAATTGGGATGAGGAGATCTTGATAGCTTCCATGTCTTGATGCTCAAATTGTCCATTGTCGGGACTCGGCTAAGTACTTAGATTTTACTCTCTCGAGAGGTGGTGCACTTTCCCCACAAGACTCGACATGCATCGAGACAAAATCTTTCAGAAGCCTTCCCTTAGACCAAAATGGACGCATTCCCAAACCTATGACCCCCTACCATCAACTGTCCATCTGGCTAAGTTATTGTGACCTATATGATCCAGGAAGAGCCCATAATGCCATGTGGCTGCACTTGAAGCTTCTCAACATTTGACATCTCAAATATCTTTGTTCCTGGGTGGCTTTCCACAAGTGAGATACACTAGGGTAGGCCATAAATATGGGCCCTGTGTAACCACTCAACATAACCCATTCACAACCATTCTACCCAGGTGATTCATTCACATAGTTGTTTTATTAAACAAAACACAAGTCATGGACTTAGAAATATTTCATAGCATGAATATAATCCACCCTTGTTTTCTACTAGCTAAGCTAAGAATGATAGTAGTAGGGATCTTAAATTAGTGAAAATTCTACTAAGGCATCATCTACTAGGATTTCCCATGGCATAGCATACATAGTAAAATTCCAGGCAAGTCCTACTCAAACTATCACTAATGCATAGTGAAAATAATGGGACAAAAGTATGAAGCACCACTTGACATTTTGGTAGATAATATAAGTTCACTCCTTGATCTTGAAATGATCACACTCTTCCAATTTCACTACAATTCAATCAAGGCACAAATTCAATCTAGCATTCAAACAATTCATCACATAAAATAAAGAAAGCAAAACAATGCATGCAAGAATGCAAAAGATTGTTTTATTTGGAAAGGTGGTTTCTAATAGGTTATAAACATTTTAAAACACCTATTGGTCATTTTTAAAAGTGGCAAGGTCATTTGAAAACAAGTTAGTGAAAATGGCCAATTAAATCATTTTTATTTTGTTAGAGATGATTTAAATCAAAGTAATAATTTCTAGTGTTTGCCAAATATATTTTTAAACACGAATGTTAGTGTTTATGGTCAAAGTTTTTAATATTAAATCATTTGCCAAAGGTTTCACCTAAAAACCATTTTTAAATCAAAGCAACATTTTACTTTTCTAGAAATGCCTTTAAACAAAGTAATAATTTTACTAGGGTTAATCAAATACATTTTTTAATTCCAAAACTTATTGTTTAGAGTCAGAGAGTTTAATTCAAATCATTTTCCAACGGTTTTACTCAAAAATCATTTTTAAACCATAATCAACATTTTTATTTAACTAGAAATGATTTTATTCAAAGATTTATTCCTTAGCATCACAAAATATACTTTTAAATATACAAGTTGGTTTTTATGGTCAGTAGGTTCAAAATAAACCATTTACAAAAGATTTTACCCTAAAATAATTTCTTGAATAATTTTTATATTCAAAATATGCCTAAACAAGTTTCTGCAAAAACAACTAATTTTACAGAAGAAAAACAGTAAACAAAGCATGTGGTTGGAAAGTATTCTTTTTGGTGATTCCATTGATATAAAGTTTGCAAAATTTGGACGTGTAGATTAAAAGTTATGAATTTTGCAAGTTTAAACATCTAATAGAAATGTTGTTGTCTATTTAAAACAAAAGTTGGCCACGTAGTGCGCTTTCGTGGTATTGTCGATGAGTACGCCATGGAGGGGTCCTCACAGTGCGTGTTTAGAGACGTGGGGTAAGGCGGACGGTTGACGGGTACGATGTAACTACCTCGGTGAATTACGCTCCTAGTTACAAGCCTGGATGAGCGGAAATGGTTAAAATAGTACGGTGGGGCCCAAATGCCACTCCCAGGTAGACCTTTCGGCCGTCCTAACCATTTCCAAACATCGGGACAAGAACGGGCGGCGTAATCGGCAGGCGAAGGGATCAACTACATACACAAATGAGTATGTATGCAAGCCACCATACAACAGTCCTTAGAGCCATTCCATCTAAAAGAAATAGAAATATTGCAACGCCATACGGCAAGATCCAAATATCCTAGATAGATATAATAGTTTAGGATATCTCCTCATACATCAAACATTAGAGTATCAGGCGGAAGCGGAAAACAAGATCCGAGTACGGATAAGAAGCAAATCGGCATAAGATGCCCCATAAATAAACACATCCCGCCCACAGATCTCACAGATCCCCGTTCCCGGAATCTCTACACCGAATGATCGTTGCCCACATCGTCCGTCTCCTCCACCCAGTATCCATCTCGTGAGTGTACCTGTTCATCTGAATCAAATAATTTATCGTGTGAGACCCAAGGGGTACTCAGTAAGTCTTTATGCCTCTAAAGGGGACACAACCTGGGTGACGCAATTGCAGCAAAAGATAATACCTAACAATTCTATGGATACTCGCTAACCATGCGCCTAACCAAAGATAGACGGATGTCCGTGAATTAATAACAACAGTTATAACAAAATATTAACAGATCCATCCTCCTCCTCGCTACCAACGAGGAAGCGGAACAACCCCCATCCGTTGGCAGTTTTATTATCCATTCCATGTGGGTTGCACTATTTACTAGTCCATTTAGTCAAATTAAAAGCGGTACTTTAGTTATACTTGTCTATGATCGAAACTGTGCTCCAAGTCGTCCATAACGCGGACACGGCTTTCAGAAGTTTTACCTGAGGGTGCACAAATAGCAACACACACTCAATCAACCTCGGAAAAACCAAATCAAAACCCAACGAGGCTTTCACGACAAAGCAATCACAAGATTCAGAAATATTTCAGGGGGCCACCTGTGGCATCCCGCAAAACCATTACTAGAAAATCGCGTTGAATTTGTGCATTGCATCGTCATCATCATGCATCGTTTGCATAAAACTATTTTCGCAAGCATGTTTTGTTTTCTAAAAACGCCCCGACTTTTATTCAAACGCCAAACCCCCGGATGTTCCGGATATTTTGTTTGTCTAAAACTAGTTATAAAAGCTATTTAAAAATAAATAAAATATTAACTTAATTTTAATAGGGGCAGTCGAACGGGCCGATTGACCCGATCGACCACCCCAGAAAAATATAAACGGTCCGCCCTTTTCTAAACCTACCAACTATCCTACCCAACCCATCCCTCCACCTCACTCCCCCCAATCAGATCTCTCCACCTCACCTCTCCTCTCTCCCTTACCCACTCCCTGCCTGACACATCACCAACCCCCCTCCCTTCACTAAACCCACTCCCCACCTGCCCTCTCCCCACAACCGCCGACACACCCAGGCCACACAGCACACACACGCGCGCGCACACACTTCCGCCTGCGCCTGGGCCCCGCCCCTGTCCCCTGGACCAACCTACCGCGACCCCACGCCCCACCCGCTGCGGTCCGGGCCCCACCGCAGTGGCCCCACGCGGCAGACGCACACAGCACACCACACACGCGACGCCAACCCACACCGGATCCCACGCGCCGATCCCACCCCCCCCGACGCACACGCCTCTCGCCCAAGGCCATCTCGCGCAGCCCTCGCCATGGCCGCTTCTCCACAGCCGCCTGGCCCAGTCCTCCCGCCTCGCCACCAACTCCAAGTCCCCGCCCGGCCTCCACCACCGCCTCCTTCGCCACCTGCGTCGAGCCTGCCCGCCCGCATCTCCCGCCTCCGCCTCCCACGCTCCCTCCGCGCCTCGTCTCCCCAGGCCTCCAGGCGCCAGCTGCCGAGCCGCTGGCCTCGAGCTGCGTCAACCGCCGCCCATGAAGCTCCCCTCGACGACGTCCGGCGAGCTGCGGCCGCCAGACTGCTCCCAAGATCGCTGCCGCACCGACCCCCGCGTGCTCCTCCTTCCCGCGCCCGCCCTCCCGCTGCCGGAGCCGCCATGCGCGCACTCGCCGGGCCCCCAGCAGCGCCGCCGCTGCCGCAGCCGCTGCGTGCCGCCCTCACAGACAGCCCCGCCGGCCTCGCTTCCACATCGCCGTCGCTCAGACCTCACCGTCGTGCGCCGCGAGCCGCTGTGCGGAGAACCCCCGCGTACAAGCACACCGCAGCTAGTTCCTCTGTCTCCGTGCAAGTAACGGGCCGCATCAGCGAGAAGACATGGCGACGTGGCGGAAACGCTTGTTGACCAAGGCCGGAGCAAGGACCATATCCCGCACGAGATTAAGATGCCAAGGCCCTCCCTTCGACAAGACCTCCTTCGCGGACAATCGTAACAAGATCGGCCACACGGTACCCTGCCAAGATCGACATCGGCCGAGCAGATTCGATGAACCCCGGGTGACCATCCGAGTTCGCCAACGAACACAAAGTCGCAGTCCGAAGCTAACCTTCGCGGAACACCAAGGCTTCCTCCCTGGAACCACCATGACCTTCTTCAAGGATCGGAAGAACAAACCCTGAAGTCGATCCCGGTGCGCACGAATCCGTCGAACAACAAGACCCTCGGGACCGCCAAGTTCTCCTTCCGGAAGCATCGACGCCCTGACAACAAAATCTACTTCACGGATTCGAAGACCCCGGAACCCAACCCACTCTAGTTCGCCATCGACCTCGAGGACGCCTACACGAGACGACAAGACCGCCACACGGACGCCGAGACCCCTGAACCCCGAGTCCCCGAACCGAAGGTCGATCTGAAGCGCCAGGACCTAAACCTGCATAATGCCAAGATCGCCGAGAACGCCAAGATCTTCACCCGACACCGAGACCCCGACGCGACAAGTGCTTCGTCCCGAACGCCATGACCGACAACGTGCCCCGAGAACCCGGATGCGACAAGATCTACCCCAGTAATCCGAGAACATTCCCGTCGAGACCAATCCGTCGAACCCTGGACCCCGACCCCGAACCCCCGGACCAAGATCGTCGAACCCTAATGTGTGAATCCCTTCCCGAAATCCTATTTTATAATATAATCACAATTGATGCATATTTATTTGTCATCTCGCATGCAATCATGTGGTTTGGGGGCCTTATGCCGATTCACCTAATAACTAAATATGGGGCCCATATGCGGGCAAATCTAGCCTTATATTGGCCTCATATAAATTTGTGTAGCGAACCCGGTGCTATCTTCTACCATGTAAAACAACATTTAAATTGCGGGGTATCTAAATAACTTGAACAATATAATCAATTGTCGGGACCCTGGTTCCACTTAATATGACTTAATTGCACCGCACCTTGCCATGCCATGCATCATACATGCATCATGCCGATCTGCTGTCGTGGTATTAAATACTGCATCCGGTGTTTCTTCTAGTGTTTTGGTTCTTCGCGGATAAGGCCGTTGAGTTGATGTGAGCTTCGCCCCGATCTTCGGTTAACCCTTCGGCAATGTTTTCAGGCGAGCATCTCCCTCTTTCTACCTATCTTACATTTATAGTCTTTATTCCCTCCTGTTGATCTATTGCTATCTGTGTTGCGTTGCTCTAGTTTTCGTACCCGTGATATCCCTTGCAGCCTTATATTGCCTTGGACACATCCTATTGCCTGTTGTTTGGTAGATAGTTGGTCTTGCGCGTCGTAGTCGCTTGCTCAAGTGCTGTTGCGTGTCGTCATATGCCACAGTTGCTGATGTATTGCCGCAAGTGGATGTTGGAGATGATTTTAGTTTTACTTATCGTCACTTTAATTTCTGTTTAACAACTAAAATTGAATAAGCAGAGGCATCGGTGGGTGATAGATAATATTTGGTTTCCGAATGCCCACTTGTGTCCCGTAAGACCCCGAGTACTTGATGCCTGTTCCTTGATTTATCGCGCTATCCACATCCGGGAGGTATATGGGACCCCCCTGAGCCAGAGCTTGATTCAGTCTTATTTCTTGGGGCCACAAACTAGTTTGAGGTTTTATTTACGATCCTGTACTTATGCCATGCTACTTTAGATTTAAATTGTGCGAGGAGCACACTGCATCGCTTAGGTAAGCGGAATGTTTTCGCGGTATCGACAAGCCCAGCCACACTTTCGGGTTCCCAGTCGTACAGACCATTGTCGCAAACCTTGAGTCCGTCTCGAGCTTGCTTACTCCGCGGGATCTACTCAATGGGTGGCCTCAAATATTTCTGAATCTCGTGATTGTTCACCGTGAAAGCCTCGGTTTTTATTTGGTTTTTCCGAGGTTGATCGAGCGTGTGTTGCTATTGGTGCACCCCGCCGGTAAAACTTTCTCAAAGCCGTGTCCATGGATATGGACGACTTGGAGCACGAGATCTCGATCATAGACAAGCATAACTAAAGTTTACTGCTATAAATTTGACTTATAATGACTAGTAATCAGCTTCACTATAATGGAATGGCTAATTAATACTGCCCACAATTGCTTGTTTGAGTTGTCGCTTGCGACCATTGTACCTGACTAGTAAGTATTGCAACTACAACGGAATGGCTGAATAAAAGTACCAACAACTGCTGGGTTTTGGGTTTATCTCATGCTATCTGCATTTGATTAGTAATTGCTGCAACTATAACGGAATGGTTAACTAAAATGACCCACTGCTTACCTTATCAGGACGATGATCTAAACCTGACTAGTAATTGTCGCCACTATAACTGAATAGATAAAACTGCCAACAGTGTGAGTTCCTCGGTTGACTTCCTCGTTTGGTCTCGAGGGGGAAACGCCAGGATGGGTTTGTTTGGTGATAGCTTCAGGTTGGATCCGGAAAGGTCCTTCTCACCCCTCTCTGATAACCGCCAGTTGATTCGAGTCTCTATAGGTTGTTTAGTGCATGCTGCCGCTGCCGCTCAGTCCACCATACCTATATAGGCAAGGACCGCCGAATTCTAGCCTCGCTGTGTACTGGCCTCAGTACTGACGCTCCTCTCTTTTTCCTTTGCCCTCTGTCGGCACCCCTTTTTGTTTAAGCAGGTTTTGAGATCGACGTCGTTAGCAGGGTTACCCTTCCGGCTTGGCCTGGGCAGGGTTATGGACGCCATTGGTTATTCTTCAGGGCTCTTAGCCCCATTTGCATCTTGTCCGTAGCCGGACGCTCTATCGTTTTCAAGGTGATTTGGAACTTTGTACCTTATATCTGTATTCTTGACTCTTTGAGTCGCTGCTATACATATATCTGTTCTGTGGGTCCCATCGAGGACTGTTGTGTAATGTTATTACTTCGTTTTCCACCCGCACGAAAGTGCCTGGTGGGCACCTTTGAATCGTTTCTATGCGGGTTTGGCGAATTTTTCTCAAACTTGCATAGGCCCGATTCTGAGGGTGTTACACCACCCCATTAAGTATACCCGCAAGGAAGCTGGCCGGCTCCGATACGGACTCAAGGTTTGGGTGGACGGCTGTAAACGACTGGGAACCCGAAAGTGTGACTGGGCTTGTCGATACCGCGAAATCGTGTCCCGATCCTAAACAGTACAGGTGCAATACCTCGCACAATCGTAAATAAAGCAGTAAAGCATGGCATAAGTACAGGATAGTAGTAAAGCCCCAAACTAATTGTGGCCCCAAGAAATAAGAATGAATCAAGCTCTGGCTCAGGGGGGGTCCCATAAGCCTCCCGGATGTGGATAGCGCGAATATTCAAGGAACAGGAATCAAGTACTCGGGGTCCTACGGGACACAAGTGAGCATGAAAAACCAAATAGCAGATATTGCTCACCGGTGCCACTTTCATTAGTTATCCCATTACTACTCAGGTTAAGTTGTTTAGGTACCTCGTTATCCATCAGACACTCACATACCCTACACATGCTGTTCTACGACTCGCATGGCTCAAACAACTCCTGTAGTAATGGCTCATGGGATGGAGGAACAAGCTTCGGTGGGGTTTAAAAATAAAGGCTATGCAGTACTTGGGATTCAGTTTAATGCAATCGCAACTCAGTGATGCAAGAATAAGATAGCGGCAATAGGTACTATATGTATGCAAGCATGTGGTAGTGCTTGCCTGGCAGCTCAGTTGAAGCGAGAGAAGGATCTGGGTAGTGCTCCTGTGTTTCTTGATATATCCCCTGCTCAGCATCTATTCGAAGAAGAACCAAACAAACAAGGGCCAACATAAATAAGTGCACAAGCATATGAATAAAATGCGACAAGCAAACAATCATGCCATGATGAATGATGCACAATTTGCATGGCAATAAAGTAGCATGGCATGGGTATGGTGTGGAATACAAGAAATAAGCATTTTATTGAGTTTGGGTCACATTTTATACTCAAACAAGTTGCTGTATACTTTATATTTATATGATGCATGCTGCAATTCAGAACATGGAATGCATAAACAGAAAGGTCTCGTCGTGTTGATCGATTTAGACATATTATTTGTCAAATTTGGAGTTGTAAAACAAAAGTTATTAATTAATTAAGGCCAAGGGCATTTTATTGTAATTTTTAATCAACTTGAAAAATTAAAGTGTTCAAATTATATTTTGAAGGGCATATTTGAAATCCTCACATTTTTCTGATTTCAAAACATATATTACATGTTTAATTTGAATTATATCTTAAGAGATATTTGAAAACAGATTTGAATTTGAATTTAAAACAAATTTGAAAAGTTTAAATTAAAACAGAAAAACAGAAATTCTTTTCTTAATCAACCCAGACCTAGCCACAGCCACAGACAAGTGGGGCCAGTCGATCAAGGCACAGAGCGATGGAAAACGTTTCACCGCTGGCTTAACCAGCCCCACCACGGCGGGTCCGTCACGGATGGGCCCACGCGCCAGTGGACGAGAGAGCGGGGGACACATGGCGCGGACGGGGACGGCGGGTTGAGGCTCGGAATTTGCGGGTGCTTCCTTGCAAAACAACCACAGAGGCTGACAGGTGGGTCGGCAGGAGCGCGGGTTGAGGCGAGAAAAAAAGACGCAGGGGGTTAAGTGCAAAAGGGTTCGCGGCCACTGTTTCTCTTCTTGTTCTCTGACGGACTGACGGCACGACGCACGACGGCGCAATGATTTCGATCGCGAACTTCACAAGGCTGAATGGCGGCGGCTACCGCTGGGGTGGCTAGGGGGTTGTGCTGGCTTGCGCTCGCGCGGCTAGGTAGAGTGTGAGGCGACGCAGGGACGTGCAGAGGCTCGCGGCCACGGCGCACAGAGGTTGCTCGGCGAAACGTCTGGCGCAGCTAGGGCTACCCGGTGAGGCGGAGTATGTCCAGGAGGTAGAGGAGCTCACCGCGGGTTGGTTGGTGTGGTCAGATCGGGGAGAGGCGCAGAGGATCGACGGCGATGCAGACGCTCCCGCGGCTAGGGTTTCGGCGCGGCTGTGTAGCTCGGCTGGGGCTCCTCCTCCACGCCCAAGCGGCACAGGCGGCGCAGAGGGACGACTCGTTCTTCCTCGACGCCCAACACCACACCCTCCGTCATGTAACATAGAGGAGATGGAGGAGGCCGACGGCGGACGGCAACAGAGGAGAGAGGGGCAGCAGCAAGGGTGGAGAGAAGAAGGGTGAGGCCCTGGGGATCTAGGGATGCAGAGGAGTCATGGGGAAGGAGATAACGCAGAGAGGTCGAGGAGAGGTGCCGTGGGGAGGCTCGGGGGGAAAGTAGCCCACGCGCTTCTCCTCTCCTCCCTCCTCTCGGCCGGGGCCTCGGGGCGGGGCGTGGTGGAGACTAGCCTCCGGTGGGGTCGGGCGAGGCCAAGGTGGTGGCCCGCAGAGAGAGAGAGAGAGAGAGAGAGAGAGAGAGAGAGAGAGAGAGAGAGAGAGAGAGAGAGAGAGGGAGAGGTGGCATGGAGCTAGGTTTGGAGTAGATTCGGGTTAGGGTTTGGTTAGGGATAGGGCTTCGGCCTGGGGTGGTTAGGTATCTAGGGTTAGCTAGAGAGGGAGGCTCGGGTTAGAGAGGGTTAGAGCTAGGATGGTTAGGGTTTAAAGAGAGAGGAAAAGAGAAAGAGCTAGGGAGAGAGGGTTTTGGGCATGAACAAAAATAAAGGCAAGCAACAAGGGGTTTGGGTGATGGAAAGAGGGTGAGGTTGCGAGGTCAAAACAAAAGAATAGGGCCAAAATGAGTAGACTCTCAAAGATCCATGCTTCACTTGCAAAAACACATGAAAAAGCCAAAGGAGGGAAAGATGGTGAGATTTGCATGGCCCATGCATGGGTATTGAATGCCATGTCTTAATCTTGTACAACAAAATAATTAACAAGGCATGATTCCCATGCATTACAAAAATATGGAATAAAGGCCAAGCAAAAGATAAAAGAATTGGATCCAACCCAACTCACATGAGCTAGATTAAAAATCAAAAGAAAGGAGTTACAAGCTCATGGGTATGGGATGGTGGAATTATAAGGTGGTGAAAAGAAAGGGTGGTGGAGTAGAATAAAAGATATGCCCCCAAATCAACTTGGGCATTTAACAATATATCAAGAACCAAATATAATATCAAGAGGCAAATACAATTTACAATGCAAATGAGAGAAGAACCAAAGAAAGAGAGTTTTATATGATGCTCAAATGCAAGGTGACATGATGACATGAGCATGATATAATTATGATGCAACAATTATATATAGGAAGTAGCCATTATATTACTAGACCAAGTAGCATTACAATAGTTAGACAATTGGGATGCTACATACGAGGTAACACAGCTTACCCAGGTTCAGATCCCACAACGGTGGCGGAATCCTGCTCCTGCTATAAATCACTATAAGGGCAATACGCCGAGTTACAGAGATAGGTTCGCTCTGCGAGGTTGTATGAATCGATACTAGGTTGTTTGAGATTGTGCCCTAAAGGCTCCCATAGGCCCGACTTATATAGTCGTCAGGTCCTAGGGTTACAGGTAAAATTCCTAGCCGGACAGGTTACAGAGTCCTACACCGCCTATCACTAGTCTTGTGTATCTTGCACTCCAAGGCTCCGGGTACGTTGGTGACTCCACCGTAGCCTTCCTTTATTCGGCATGGGTCTCCCTTATGGATCCACCTAACTAGGCCACCCAGCAGGCCATAGGCCATGCTACCGACTATGGCCCACCCGGTTTAGTCGGATAAGAGACATGCTATAAGGATACCCATATAGCATATCCCCAATAGTAGCCCCCGGAGAACTCTGAGATCTTGCGCCGTCTTGCCTCTTCACGTGGAATGCTCCGTCTAGATGGATGTCGGCAAATCGTCAAGCAACATCTTGTAGTCCTCCCAAAGAACCCTGCAAGGTTTTCTCCGTCTTCAATATGTAAGTCAGAGAAATGCTGAATCTTCCATCGTACTCTTCCGTAGTCGGATTAAATCCGTCCATGCGGAATCTTCGATGCGACGGCTCATCTACCCATGTCAGCTATGACGACGTAGGCTTAGGTCAGCGACGCCTCGTAACTCACACATGCAGAGAACGCAATCATATCTGATTTTCCCGCGCGAGCGATACGAACCGTTGGCGGCAGCGGTTGGAGACATGGCGAAATTACTACGCACGTTCGCGAACACGTCGTCTACGCGGCAGCCATCCGATTAGCTGCACGAATCTTGACGCAGAGGATGATAAATAGTAACCGTGGGGAATTTTCCACTTTTCACCTCATTCCTCTCGCGTCATCGTCTTCTTCCTCCAGTCGCACGTCTCCTCGAGCTCTCCGCGAGAAACCTCGAAAACCCTAGCCCCCATCTGCGTCAGTCGCATCCTTCCATCACTCCATGGCCAGCAGCAGCTCCTCCCCATCGATGGCGGCGTCGAGCAAAGCCGCGGCGAAGCCGGCGAGCTCCATCGTCATGCCCCTAGAGGTCCTGGTCCTCCATGCATCGGTGGTGATTGAGTCTACCGGCGGCGACCACAATCTGGCGGCGCTAGAACCACTAGAAGAAGAGCCAGACTCGCATAAGGGTGACTGGCACGGCTCAGACATCACCGCCCGCGACATCCAAGAGATGGTCGCCGAAGGCTACCTCCCCGCGATGGAGGGGCTCGCCTGGCGGGCGGCGCCGGCCGGCGAGGTGACACCTGCTCCCCAAGTGAGAGAAAAGGTGTACCTCAAGGCTCAGCTGGTACGCGGTGTTTCCTTGCCAATCTCCCACTTCTTTCTCTCTGCCTTAAACAACTACAAGGTCCAGCCCCACAACCTCTCCCCCAACAGCATCTTAGTGCTTAGGAACTTCGCGGCACTTTGTGAGGGTTACCTAGGGATAAGGCCTTGGTTAGACTTGTTCGTGTACTTCTTCACCGTCAAATGTGAAGCCGGACATAGTAAGGAGGAGCTTAGGAACTGCGGCATCATAAGCTTCAAGATTTGACCTGGCCGGCGGTTCCCCGACATCGTCGGCAACGAGTCCTGCAAGAACTGGCAGCGGGCGTACTTCTATGGCCCCGACATTCCTTTGGCGGGCCGAGAAGTGACGTACCCGGACTTCATGGATGGATCCGCCGTTGAAGTTTCTACATGGAGATCCCATGCCTCCCTTCCCTCCGACCTCGACGCTTCGCGCGCAATAAGGCGGATCGAATGGTTCGTAGAGACGGCACTACAAGAAATCTGGCAATATATGACCCTCTATTTTCATCACAAAATCGTCGTAGTAGTCCATTTATGACGATTCTATGACGATTTTGAGATCGTCGAAAGCTGAGCGTCGCAAATAAACTATAACGACGATTTTGGTAAAATTGTCATAACTGTCTATGACGATATTGGATCGTCATGACCTCTATGACGATCCAATATCATCATAGGCCATCTAGCCACGCCAAGTCAGATCCTACGTGGCCGATCCTACGTGGCAAAATTGTGACGAAATGATATCGTTATATTGCAAATTCAGCCCGGTCCAATATGGTTGCTTATATGGTCAAGCCCATTAATTCGGCCTTTTTATTTTGTGCACCGTAGCCTTTTAGGTTCCAGTTTTTTTGGGCTATAGCCTTTTTAGATCCATTCATTTTCAATATTCAGCCTTTTCTGATATGTCAGATTCAGCCCATTTATTATTTTTAGATCAGTTCTTTCATCTAAAAGGACAAAGCCCATTACCAGTTCATCTCCTTTTTTCCTATGCTCCTCATTCTTTGGGCTTATGGCCTTTCTTTGGCTTGGCCACTAAATTTCGATCCAACAATTCCAGAAACAAAATAGACAAACAACCAATTGTATAAAAAGTCACATTCAAGACGATAGTAAATATGAGATCAAATATTTCATATCCATATATACATCACACCCATATACATGTCACAGCAATATACAACTCACAACCATATGTAGTTCACACACACGACAGTAAATATGAACTAGCCTAATAACAGATTTAAGTAACGTGTAATATGCTTAACCAAAATTTGTTCCTCCAAAGGTGGTCTTCTTCCTTGGCAATGGAGGTCGATAAAAACATCTGCACATTCAAAGAAAACAAATAATTTGATTAACAGGAAAATAATAATGTCAACTATTTTTAGATGAAAACATTGTGAAATCCCACTTGTTCGTAACTACTTTTTTACCAAGGAAAAACAAGGACACGGGAAGACAGTTTCTAGGCCTCTCTTCATTTGACAACACTATAAAGAAGAAAACCAAAAGGACAAGATTTTTGTGGAAGAATTTGAAAGTGAGTATTTACGTCTTACTAGCAAAGAAGGAGACAACCTTATAAACCTGATGGAATAATTTGTAACAAACCGACAATACATTTAACTACTCTAACTAACTAGAAATATAGTCGATGAGACTTGAAAGGGACAAATCTGAGGAGAGGGAGATGGGTCATATAAGCTTTTCTCACTCTAGATTTTTTGCTTCCTAGCATTGCTTCAGTTTCTCTAGCTATCAACATACAAATTAAGGAGTACGAGAAAAAAATAGAGCAGTGACATTGCAATCCTATTACCTTGAGAACCACTGGCGCATGCATCTTACTACATGTACTTGTCGAGGAAGATCTAGCCGAAGAGGATCAGGTGAAGGAGGCCCCTGAGACGCATGGTGATACATTAACATGACGATTCTAGTAAAGCAAAAAATAAAGGTTATAAGTTAAGACTTTATTAAACAAATAGCACGCCTGAAACAACTTCTTGCAGATGAAACTATACTAGGACAAACAAACTATATCTAAAACTGATTAGACTTTCAAGCTTGTATCAGGCATACAAGCAAGAGCTAATGTCCAGATGAATTAACAACCCAGTGAGAATGGATGTAAGGGAATGAAAGTGTTCTATATATAATGAAAGTAAGGGAAATCACAAGTTATTGTAAGATATTGCCTTCATGAAAATATTCTACATAGAATGCAAAAAAATGATGGCAGAAAATATAACACGAAGGGAGATCGCAGTGTACTTCTAGCAAACAAGTAAATGTAACATAGTACATCTATGGTCTCGCAAAATACTAGAATTAGCTTTAATTCGGGAAGGTTTATGGTGTAAGTGATAAGGATCTCAGATTTAAATACAAATCACGAGAAAACTCACAGATTTAGTTAACTGTACTAAAATACAAATCACAGTCAATTCAACTACTACAGCAGTTCAACTACAACTTATTCATAGTCAGTTTTCAGCAACCTCACATATTCAGTTAACTGCACTCAAATACAAATCACAGAGCAAACAAGCAAGATTATTGGAGTTAGCAGAATAAGTTTATCTTCTGCAGCGTCATGATTCATCTCACTGTTCATCTGACATGGCCTTGGTGACACCTCTATCGCTTCCCCATTGCTTGTGTTGATTTGTGGTCTATAAATTTTACAAGGCAACCATTGTCATACAGGGTTCGTGGCCTTCAGCTATAATTAAAAATAAAGCTCCTAGGATATAAACAAAGCCCATTCTGTGTCCCACCCATCAGAATGAGCATATACAAGTATCTATCTAAATGTTTGAAATAAACAAAACAACTGCTCAGAAAAACTACGGAGGAGTAGTGGTAGTACCTGATTCGGACAGAGTAGAGGAGGATGGTGGTGATGGAGCGCATCCTGAGGGCGTCGAGGGACACAGTGGCATCATGCCTGGGGTATTGCTTGTAGGTTTGGAAGAGGCGCTTGACGTCCTGGCCGTGCTCGCCGGTGACCATGTCGTGGAAGGCCTTATAGTGCCCAAGTAGTGGAGGACCTTCAACTCGTCGCTCTGCATGTCGACAGGCGGCCCCAGGAACCGGAAGAGGTAGGACCCCTAGTCTGGACGGCGAGCTCCCGAGAAGATGGATCCGACCGACGCAAGGCAGTGGGGCGGCCGGACTAGCCTTGGGAAGCGCAGGCGGGTAGTTTCACTGGGTAGATCGAAGGGCGAGGTGGGGCGACCTGGCGACGGAAGGAGATCTGGTATTGGGGGAGGAGAGGCTAGGGTTCGTATCTGTTACTAGGGAGGGGAGCAGTTTGGTTTGGGGCGGAGGTGGTACCGAGGGGAGGAGGGATGCTGGTGGCTAGCCGACGGTGTGATCAGTAGAAGCCGGGGAAGGAGGAGATGGGGAGGGGATCGTATCAAGGTGGAGTGGAGGCGGGGCTCATTGGTGGGTGGGTGGGAGAGGAGAGGAGGGAGGAGGCGGCGCTCGTGGGTGGGTCTGGCTGTGCGAGGGAGTGGGGATCTGCTGCGAGATGGGCATCGGAGCAGAAGAAGGTGGGCATCAGGGGCGGCGCGAGGGATCTGCTACGAGGTGGTGCCGGCGGTGGAGGGGAGGATAGGCCTAGGATTTCGCGGATGTGGAGTGAGGTAGGTGGTTGCGCGGGTCTGGGTAGTGGGGACTTGGTGATGCAATGGCGGGTGGGATGTGTGTTTTATTGAGAGACTAAGCCGTTGGATGGGCGTGAACGGTTCAGATCAAACAAGAATGGACGATCTATGGGAGGTGATTTCGTGATTTGATTGGTTGTGGTCCGGTGGTCCATTTTTACGGGTTATGACGATTTGAGCTAATAAAACCATGACGATTTTAAGCAAGATCGTCGTAATTTTCTAAGGTTTTGAACCTCCTAAATAGCTTACGACCATTTAGTGCAAAATCGTCATAATTCTATGACGATTTTGTCCACAGTCACTATTAGAAGGTCATAGAATAACACATTCCTTGTAGTGCGGGTTTGACCGGCTTGGACCTAGCCATGTGCTGGTTCATCAGGCGAATCCAACCTCTGCAGCACCGCGCGAAGTTCATGCACGAGTATACCAGTGATCGAAGGGATAGCCTCCGGATCTCCGTGGATAACTTCTCGAGCGACTCCGTCAAGCTCCGCCTGAAGGACATCATCAAGGTGAAGGATAAGAAGCGTGGCTTCACCATCACCAACGACGTGGTCGTAGAAGGAAGTGCCCAAAGGTAGGTATTTATTTTCCGTGTACGACACATGCTCCAGTTTTTCCGTCTTGCCAATACCATCTTATCTAACATGGTGATTTCTCACTTAACAGCTTAGCAATCTAGATGAGGGCAACATGGCTGCCCAAATCTACGATCCAAAGATGAAGGAATTCACGGTCGTGTCCGACGACGATGTCCCGTTGGCGCGAAAGTGGAAGAGCTCCACCTCTGACGCTGCCGACGGGCTCAAGAAGAAGAAGGCGAAGGGTGGAGCCTCCAAGAAGACTACCGCCGCCTTGGAGGCAGAAAAGAGAAAAGCCACGGGGATTTTTGCCAAACAGCCCCCCCCCTAGTGTAAGCCTCTCATTCTCCGACATTGTCTATTTATCTTTCTTGTTCCTGTACTTATGCACTTTGCACGTTTCAGGAAGAAAGCCATGACCAGCCTCAAGAAGACCTCCAAAACTTTGGGGGCTTCTAGAAATATAAAAGACATGCTGCATCGCGACTCCTCCCCCGCCATCGCTCCTACTACCCCTGCCGTCAAGCCCTCCTCTGCCCCGACAAGCTCTCAAGCTAAGGAGGCACCATGCCCTTCCGCCATTGAAGTGGATTCTGGCGCCTCTACCGAACTCGCTGTTGTCGGCGAGCAGGCGACGCAGGAGAGCACTGCTCTACAAATGGCTGAAGCTCCGGCTAAGGATGCCATCGGTAGCGGCAAAGGCGATGGTACTGCTCAAGGCGGTGCCTCGCCCCAGAAACCCTTTGAGTTTCCGAAGATAGTTTACCCGGCGCTCACGCCGTGTAACACAACTCTGGTTCCTGAAGGAGTACCGTCATCTCCAACGTGCGATCTTGAGGAGCTACTCCGACAAGCGGATATCTTGCAAGGAAATAGCATCTCTTTTGGCAAGCTGCTAGCCGAGAGCGCTACGAACCTCAAGATCATTGCACTAGTAAGTTTTACTTTGCCTTTTGCATTTCATATGAGTATCCCACTGTAGCCGCCGAGGATGTAGACGAAAAACCATAGGTTTTGCATCTATATGCTCTAAGAGTGACTAAGTTAGAAAAAACTCTCACTCTAGCCCCCAAGCATTTAGATGGAATGAATTCCTCTGACTAGATGCTTTAAGAGTAGCATAAGCAGTGTTTATAAATTTCGATACTATAGCCCCCAAGCCTCTAGTTGTGACTGAATCAGTTCCGACTAGATGCTTAAAACAAAAGCTAAGCAGATTCCTAAGTTAAAAACTCTCGCTGTAGCCCCCGAGCGTCTAGGTGGAAAATCTCCGACTAGATGCTCCAAGCAGACCAAACAATGGTTTAACTTTGTACTTCTTTCCACAGAATGAGAATGCTCGAAGGGTCATGGCCAATGACAAGTACTAGAAGATGCGCGCAGATCTTGAAGTCGAAAAGGGTAAAACTGCCATCTTGAAGGAACAGATCATCAAAAACAAGAGTTTGTTTTCTTTTTGCGCATTTCCGTCTTGTTTTTGTGCCCACAATCTCCGAGTACTCATTGTGTACTTTGTTTTCTACGACTTGCAGAACATGTCGCCAAGGCCAAGGACATTGTCGAGCAGTCCAAGCACATCCAGCAGCTGGACAGCGAGAACAAGATCCTTAAAGAGGAGAGGAAGGAGATGCTGAAAATGCACGAGGATTCCATGAAGGCCCTGCAGGATTCCGCCTCCGCGGAAATAAATCTCTTGAAGGAGGAGCTTGCGATCTTAAAAGATCAAAAGCAAGCTGCTGATGAGCAAAACCAAAGCCACAGCGAGGCGTTTAAGCTCCTCCAACAAGAGAAAGAATCCCTAGCGGACGTCCTCTGGCAGGCTAAGGCCAGCATCTTCAGTAAGTTTCCTCCGCCTTGTATTTCTGTAGTCTGGATACTTAGAGTGTATTGAACTCATGCGCTTCTTGTCGGAATTTGCTGCTCCTATGGGTTTAACCCACTCGCCTCCTTCGGACAAGGAATGCATGGTTCTTGCCGGCAACTTCATCAACACCGCCATCACCCAGGACAAAGATCTTGCTAAGCCCCTCCAGATATACATCAAGGCCTCGGACTCCGTGACGAAGTACTCGGAGATTCTGTGCCGAGCCCCCGAGCGTGTCACAAGCTGGAAAGCTTCATGTGCACGGGCTGGCGCAAGGATGGCGCTGTCAATGGTGAAGGCATGCTACGAAGATGCCGACATCGAGACGGTGACCTCTGGCATCCTCGACGTTGACGATGACGGCAAGGAGATTGATCATGAAGCCATCTTGTCATCACTCGCGGGCTATGAAACCAGAGTTGCCGATTTGGTGGACGTTGACGTCTTCCTGCCCAGCAACACCATCGACAGCGTCAACCAAGATTCCTCTGAGTCTCATCACAGCGCCGACGTTGAGGGTGATTCTCCGGCTAGTGACGATGCTTCCTCCAAGTCTCCTGCGCCCAAAGAATGAAAAACACTTTGTAATTTCTGTTTCACCTTTGGTGTGTGCACGGGAAAAACTTGGCGATGTAAATTAAGGCGGAAAACAATGGTTGTTATGTCCTGCTACTTAAGAACTAATTTCCAGCATGTATATATTTTTAGCAAGTGCTGGCTTATCCATTACTTTGGTTCTTATGCTTGACTTTTCGTGAGTCGGAAGACTCGTTGTCGGAACCATGCGCTTAGGCGATGATGCCCAATGGCACTGTCTATAACCTGAGCACAAAATCGCCGACAATAAGTGTCAAAAGTCACTACTCTAGAATCCACATAAAAAACGACAAAGAACGTGTAGACTAGAAAACTTAAGCTAACGCCCGTAGGCGGAATTTTCACAAGTGCAAACGCAAGACTTGTGCATAAAGGTTTTATATGATCCAAAAATGAACACTAAAGGAGGTAAAATACTCAGAAATATGAGTGAACCAAAGAGCTTTATTTCATTGATCATATATAAGAGGTACACAATTAGGTAAAAAATGCTAAGTGTAAAAAGGACGTAGATGTGCTATGTTCCATGACCGATCAAGCTCCGGGTAGTCATCATCTGGGTCACGTCGTTTACGCTTATGATCCTCGTTGGGTCTATCCTTTAGTTCACGGTTGTCAACAAGGTAGTAAGACACATTAAGCAGTGTCTTGCTTATGATGAACGGTCCTTCCCATGGCGGGGATAATTTGTGTGACTTCTTCTGCTTAAGTCGGAGCACCAAATCCCCCTCTTTAAACGAGTGATGCCAAACGCGGCGACTATGGTAGCTGCGTAGCTTCTGCTGGTAGATGGCGGATCTTTGGCATGCCAAAACGCGCTCCTCCTCGAGAAGGTCCACATCTAGGCATCGGGATTCTTCAGCATCATCCTCGTCGTAGGCGGCAACTCTTGGTGCATCGTGGAGGATGTCTAAAGGCAAGATGGCTTCTGCTCCATATACCATGAAGTAAGGGGTGTAGCCGATGGATCTGTTGGGTGTAGTTCGCAAACTCCACAACTCAGATGGAAATTCTTCCGCCTAAGCTCCAGCTTCTCTATGTAGCGGTGCCTCAAGACGTGGCTTGGTTACCTGCAGAATTAATCCATTGGCTCGCTCAACCTGACCATTGGATTGTGGGTGTGCCACAGATGCAAGGTCAAGTCGGATGACTTTGTCCCAGCAATAAGTCTCCACCTCTCCGAGTGACAAGTTGCTTCCGTTGTTAGTGATGATGCTATGTGGGAGACCAAACCTCACCACTAGATCCCGGACAAACCTGAAGGCAGTTGCCCCATCAAGCTTTCTAATGGGTTTAGCTTCTATCCATTTGGTGAATTTGTCAATTGCTACAAGCAGATACGTAAACCCACATGGTGCCGTCAGTAACGGTCCCACCATGTCTAGCCCCCAGACTGCAAACAGCCAAGTTATTGGTATTGTTCGCAATTCTTCAGCGGGAACATGTGGTTGTCGGGCATAATACTAGCATCCCGTGCATGTCTCAACCAGCTTGTCGGTGTCCGCCTTCGCGGTCAGCCAGTAGAATCCTTGCGGGAAGACTTTCGCGACCAACGATCGGGAAGCAGCGTGATGCCCGCAATCTCCAAGATGGATTTCGCGCAGTATTTCCATACCTTCTAGCTGGGAAACACACTTTAGGTATACACCAGTAGTTCTCCTTTTATAGAGTTGCCAATTGATTATGGTGTAACCCTTTTCTCATCATACTGTTTGCCGTCTTTCGATTTCGTCGTCGGGCAAAGTTTCGTGTTCAAGATATTCCATGAACGGTTTTGTCCAAGCCGGAGGGACCTTAGTCACCATGCTGACGAAAGAGTCAGCTCTATCCGGGTTGTCGATGTCGGCTCCCTTCATGGATGGTGTGCGTAGATGCTCTAGGAAAACTCCCGGCGGAATTCGCTTGCGCCCTGATCCAAGCTTAGACAACAGATTAGCACCTCGTTTTGCTCCCTAGGCACATACTTGACTTCGTAGCCCAAGAAACTCTTGGCTATCTCGTCCACTTCGTCTCGATATGCCGCCATCATAGGGTTCCGCGCATTCCAGGTGCCAGCCACCTGCTGGGCAACCAAGTCGGAATCTTCACAGCAAACTATGCGCTTGATGCCAATATCTTTGGCTACACGTAGTCCGTGAATGAGTGCCTTGTACTCCTCCATGTTGTTTGTAGCCTCGAAGTGGATCGGCACAACGTAGTATAGCTTGTCTCCTGTTAGTGACTATAGCAATACACCAGCCCCCGAGCCGTTGAGCAACTTTGATCCGTCAAAGTGCATCACCCAGTACTCTGGTTCTGGCAACGGAGTAGCATCTGGCATCTCCGTCCAATCTGCAACAAAATCCGCCAAAGCTTGTGACTTGATAGCGTCGCGTCTCTTGTAGGTGATCTCGAAGGCGGCAAGTTCAATGCCCCACTTCGCGACCCTTCCTGTAGCGTCATTGATTGATAATGTCGGACAGTGGAGTCTTGCTCACCACTGTGATTGGGTGCTCCTGAATGTAATGCCTCAGCTTCCGAGAAGCAAGGAATACTCCATAAGCTATCTTTTGGTAGTGCGGGTAACGCTGCTTGGACTCCGTCAAGACCTCGCTTACATAGTAAACTGGTCGTTGAACTCCGTGCTCATAGCCTGGTTCCTTCCGCTCTACCACGACGACGATGCTGATAACCCGGTTAGTTGCCGCCATGTAAATTAACAGGGGCTCTCCAGGCTCGGGTGCTGCAAGGATGGGCGTTGAGGAAAGAATCTCCTTGAGCTGCTTCAATGCTGCATCTTCTTTGTCCGTCCATGTGAATTTGTTCGCCTTCTTTAGCAACTTGTACAGCAGCAGAGCCTTCTCTCCAAGTCGGCTGACGAACCGACTAACTGCTGCAACACAACCTGTTAGTAGTTGAATGTCCTTTAGACATGTCGAATGGTTTATGTTTAAGAGGGCCTTGATTTTCTCCGGGTTGACCTCGATTCCACGTTGGGAAACAATGAAGCCCAACGATTTGCCGACTGGAACCCCGAAGACGCACTTCTTAGGGTTGAGCGTCATGTTGTATTTCCAGAGATTATCAAAGGTTTCTTTTAAGTCGGAGATTAAGTCGTTTGATTTTTTAGACATCACCGCGATATCATCCACATAGGCGTGAACGTTCCGACCGATTTGGTCATGAAGGCAATGTTGCATTGTCCGCTGGTAGGTAGCACCTGCGTTTTTCAGCCCAAAGGGCATCGTGACATAGCAAAACGTGCCGTGTGGGGTAGTGAACGAAGTGGCCAATTGGTCCGACTTCCTCATATTGATCTGGTGGTATCCTGAGTATGCATCGAGAAAACACAAAAGTTCCGAGCCAGCCGTCGAGTCAATGACTTGGTCAATGCGAGGAAGAGCAAACGGATCTTTGGGACATGCTTTGTTCAAGCCGGTGTAATCAACGCACATTCTTAATTCATTGGTTCCCTTTTTGGGGACAAGTACAGGATTGGCCACCCATCGGGTGTGAAGGACTTCTCGGATAAACCCAGCTTTAAGTAACCTAGCTATCTCTTTGCCAATGGCGCGTCTCTTCTCATCTCCGAAGCATCGTAGAGGTTGTTTCACTGGTTTGCATTTTGGATCGATGTTTAAGCTGTGCTCGGCAAGTTCCCTAGGTACACCTTTCATGTCGGCAGGTTACCAGGCAAAGATGTCCCTATTCTCACGGAGGAACTCGACGAGCGCGCTTTCCTATTTGGGATCCAGGTTCGTCCCAATGGCGACGGTCTTGGAGGCATCGCCTACCACAAGTTCCACCGGCTTGGTTTCGATGGCGGCCTTGAACGCAGGAGCGGAGTCGGAGATCTGTTTCTTCGACGCGGGCATCTCTGAGTCATTGACCTTGCTCTGGATCTCCTTGAATTCTTCGCTGTAGAGGACAACTTCTGCAACAGCTTCTTCATTGATCTCGCAGTCCCTTGCCTTGGTAAATCTTCCGGATACGGTGATGACACCGTTTGGTCTGGGTATCTTGAGTTTGTTGTAGATGAAGCATGTCTTGGCCATGAACGTGTGGAATATGTCGCGGACGAATATGACGTGGTACACGCTCTTGAAGGGGACTACCTCGAAGGTCATGCGCTCTTGGCGGTAATTATTAACATCGTCGAAGGCGACCTGAAGTGTAATGCACCCAAGGGACCTAGCCTCCCGACCAGGGACTACGCCGTGGAAGATGGTGTTGGTCCCCCTTAGGTTTTCCTCCATCAAGTTCATCTTATGCAGTGTATCCAGGTACATGATGTTGATGCTGCTTCCACTATCCACCATGCACTTGATGAACTCCACGCCGTCAATCAAGGGGTTGATGACCATGGCGTATTGGTTCTCCGTGGGCACAAGGTCTGGGTGGTCCTACCTATCCCAAGTTATTGGAACTTCCAACCAGCGCAGGTACTGGGGGATTGGAGGGAGAGTGGCCATTAGGATCCTCAGAGAGGTCTTCTGTTGTCGGACAGTGGGGGTGCCAAGGAAAGTGTGGTAGACTGGAGCCTTCTTTGCGAAGGGGTTCTTGCCCTTGTCGTCGCCCTTGTCGGTGTGCTTGGGGTCAACGTCTTCGTCCATGTCACTTGAATCCATGGACTCCTCCTCCTTCTTCTTCCCTTTGCCCTTGCCTCGCGGTCTGTTCTTCCGACTTCGTTTGTAGCCGAACTCCGAGTTTTCTTTGAGGTCGTTGACGAACTTGCAGTGTCGATTGGTATGGGTGGCCTTTCCATTGGCGTTGAGGTGTACGAGGCACAGCATATCGCGGTACTCCTTGTAGGTTTGGGGAACGCGGAGCGGCGCCGATGTGGTTTCATTTCCTCGTTGTTGCCCGCGGCCAGCTCCCCTTCCTCGGCCACGTTGTCCGCCTTCTCCTCGTCCTGCAAAAAGTCATAGCGACCATGTCGGTAGATTGCTTTTCTTCGGGAGCGGTTTTCCTCTTTGTACTGCTGTTCCTCCGAGCTTGGGTTGGAACGGACGTTGCCGACAAAGAGCCACGAGCATCGTCGTCGGCAGCTGCGAACTCACTAGCTAACAAAATCATCTGATTCAAGTCAAGATGGTGATTATGCTGCAAGCGCTTTAGCTTATGTCGGAGCAACGTGCCCCTTTCCAATCCGTCGATGAAGCCAGCCATGGCGGTCTGAGCGTGCACTCCTGCGCAGGAATTCTTCATAGCCAGCCAGCGGGAGAGGCAGGCGCGAGATGACTCGTCTTTTTCTTGCACGCACCGCTGTAGATCGCCCATAGTGCAGGGACGCTTGTATGTACCCTCAAAGTTCTTGGTGAAAGCTTCTTGCATGTCCAACCAGTTGTAGATAGATTTCTCCGGCAAGTCATCGATCCATTGATGGGCCGTGCCCGCCAACATTAACGGGAGGTACTTGACGGCTACATTGGGGTTGCCTCCGGCAATCTCCACCGCGTTGCCGTAGTCCTGCAACCTTGTGGCTCGCTTGGCGGTGCCGTCATAGGGCTTGATGGTCTTGTCAATCCGGAAACCTTTGGGGTAAGTTGCAGACCGTATTGCAGGTCCAAAGCAACGTGGTCCCAAGTATGGTCCTTCCCGGGCCTCGTGGATCTTATCGATCCGCGAACGTGCATCGTATGGCTCCGAGTTCTTCTTCTTTTTGTCAATAGGGGATGGGCTGCGTGAACGACGCGGGCCTCTTCCGCCATGGTGACTGCTTGGCGGAGACGGAGGTGGAGGTGGCGGTGGGTTGGCCTTCTTGCTGTTACCCTCCTACGACGCCTCACGCCTGTCACGATTGCTTGTCGAACGTGGAGGGTCATGGTGTGACCTGCTCTTATGTCCTTGGTGGCGCTCTTCATCATGACGGGTATGTGCCGCATTGTCGCGGATGACGATGCCGCACTACTTTGGTGGGGGCATATCCATACGATGGTGAGCCTTGTAGTCTTCCTGACGTCGGGGGGATCGGGGCGGTGGCGATGGGCGGCGAGGTCGGGCTTTTTCTCCATGGTCGGAGGATATGGGGATAGCATCCTTCCTGTTGCGCGCATCCCTCCGTCTTCGTTCTGATGAACCCGTCTGGGATCCAACATCTTGAGGAGATTTGTCCCTTGGCAGTTTGTACTGGCTAGATCTGCAGAGCGCTGGGTCAGACTCAAGCCTCTAGGAGGTGGCCTTTTCCTGCTGCTTCACTGCCTTGGCCACTAGGTCATAGACCTGTTCCACTGCCTCAGGCGATCTATCCTTCTCCAGAAGCGTCTTGGCGACGGCGAGGTTAAGGAGTGGGGTGGGCATCACCTGCTTGCCTTCACTGTCAATGTATGCTTGGCTTGTGCCGACTTCGAGGGAGCCCATCCTAGGTTGCGCCGTACACCAGGATCGTTGATGACGCGAGCCAGAGCTTTCTTTGCCTTCTGCTGCTATAGCAAAGTCTTGTACTCGGCCTCTATTGCTCTAGCTTCCTCTATGGACTTCTGCGTGTTGACTAGATTTTGATCTAGTTTAGCGCCTTGCTGCGCGATGGCTTGCGCCTCCTCCAGCAGCTGCTGGAGCTTCTCGTCAAGCTGAGTCACGTTCCGGATATGAGCAACGACTAGTGGCTCGACGAGGGGGTTGCCGTACATCACTCTATCAGCTGGAGTAACATGGGCTGCTGCCGACGTGGATGCTGGAGGCAGCAATTTTGCGGTGTTATTGTTGCTCGGGCCGGTGCCGAGTTCCCGCGGCTGCTGCGCTGGGTTAGGCGGGGGAGGCATAACCTTTGCGCGATCATTGTCAGCAGCAATAATTGACCCCTTCCCCTTGTCCAGCGTCGTAGGCGGAACTTGTCTGGGCTGATATTCATCCATCGCCGTCCCAATGGTGACGAACACCCCTCGAGACATGATGGTGTTATTGGCTTGCTCGTCGTGCGAGTACTCCTCCTCCATCTCCTGCATAGCAGAGTCTAGATCTTTTGGACTGAAGTCTATCTCCTCTGAATCTGCAATGAAATCAGCACACAGCGCGTCAATGACAAAGTTGGAGGGTGCCGGGACTTCCTCGATGACGGGCGGTGGAGGTGCAACGGCCTCGATGATGACTGGAGGTGGTGGCGCTTGAAAGGATACGGATGTCGCCTAGAGGGGGGTGAATAGGCGATTAAAACTTTTCCTAGAGTGGCTCAACTAAGGCGGAATAAAACTAGTGTTTACTTTGCAAAGCACAACCTAGACACAACTAAGGTTTACCTATGTGCACCAACAACTTATGCTAAGCAATACAAGCAACAAAGTGATAGCAAGATATATATTACTTCAAGCACGAAGGCTATCACAATGTAAAGTGCATAAGTAAAGAGCTCGGGTATAGAGATAACCGAGGCACGCGGGGACACCGATATTTTACCGAGTTCCTCCCAACATGGAGGACGTCTCGTTTGGAGAGGGGGTGGTATCAAACCACCAACACCACAAAAGGCCTCCCTTATTCTCCGGTGAATCTCACCCCAACGGGATCGATCTACGCATCCACTATCGGTGCACTTGTCCGTGGAAACCGGAACCTCTCACAAGGTTGGTGCACTTCTCCACAACTTAATTGGAGGCTCCCAACAAATGCCACAAAAGGCCACAATGCTACCAAGGCCATAAACCGTCTAGGGTTCCAAGAACCCAAGAGGGACAAGCTCCAATGAGCAACTCAAACCAAATCCTCCGAGGAGAACTCAAACCGATGCAACAAATGCAAATGGCAAGAACACCACAAAGATGCTCAAATCCCTCACTCCCAAGTTCCAACAAAGCTACTAAAGCTATTGGGGGGACAAGAGAGGAGGAATCAAAGAGAGACACAAAATCCCCCAAAATCAAGATCCCCAAAGATACACTCACAAAGAGATGTTTTGGTTTGGTCAAAATGTAGATCTAGATCTCATCTATATTTCTCTCAAATATTGGCATGAATCATTAGAGAGAAATCATAGAATCAAGATCAAGAGGGAATAATAATATGGGGCAAAGCTTGAGCAAGAAAAGAGATAAGAAGCAACTCTAAAGGCCAAAGGGGCAAAGCTATTTAAAGAAATGGGAAGAATCTGCCCGTTGGGGCATTTTCCCTGGACTGACCGGTAGTACCAGATCGGACCGGTACTACCGGTCCCTAACCAGGAAACCCAAAAAAAAGTCAAAGCAGTAGCACCGAGTGCAGCGAGGCAAATCGAGGCGCGCGACGCGCGCATGCGGCA
Organism: Avena longiglumis; assembly: GCA_030063025.1. Classification (NCBI taxonomy): domain Eukaryota; kingdom Viridiplantae; phylum Streptophyta; class Magnoliopsida; order Poales; family Poaceae; genus Avena; species Avena longiglumis. The sequence continues at coordinate 485,547,690 of CP125974.1, forward strand.
TCAAGCGCGGGGCGGGCGGCCAAGAAGATAAGCCAAGAATGGCAGCAAGCAATTATCACAGCGTGGACTGCATGCAAAGAGCGCAAAGAATAGCATCGCAATGTGGCAAAGATATGGGCAGATGGCCGGGCCCAGAGCAAGCAGCAGCAGTAGAGGGGCAAGCGCACATGCGGGCGTGCGAGCGCGCGGGTCGCGTGAGCGGGGCCAGTCGGGCGCGAGTGGGGATGCTGGTCAACACGCAAGGCCAGCAAATCAGATCTGGATCTGGGAAATTCTGAGAAAAATAACTGGGCCGGCCGGTAGTACCGGCCCACCCGGGCGGTACTACCGGGCCGGTCCGGTAGGACCGGAAATTGGTACCGGGCCAGACCGAAGTGGGCTGCGCACAAGGCATTACTTGGGCTGCGTAGTACCGCCGCCCGCTTTTTTTTTCTTTTCAATTAAAACGACAAATATTCAAATGGTCATAACTTTTAAACGGTAGCTCCGATTGACCCGATTCAAATTGCGTTAGATAGAGGATGACAAGGGATTCCCAATAAAAAGTGGAAATACTGATTATCACCAAGTGAGAAAGTATCAAGTAGAATAATGTGATATACCTCACTTGGTGAGAAACCGAAAAGCCGCATAAATCAAAATCGCAACAAGATATATATGGGAGATCCGATTTTGATGAACAAGAGCTTGTTATGGAGATTACCACAAGCTCTATATCCTCACATGGATAAACCAAATAAAAACCAAATACAATGATGCAAGTATGCAAAGGTTTAAGCTCTCTCCGAACGATGTGACCGAATTACTCATACGAGAGCCCCTCTTGATAGTACGGTTATCTATCCTAAAACCGGTATCACACACACAACGTGAGACCGGCAAAAGGGAAAACCTATCAAGATTATACCTTTGACTTGAGCATTCCACTTGAGCTCAATGTAGACGATCTTGCCCTTCTCAAGACGGAACGCCTTTCTTAATTCCTCATCATCGACCTTGCATATTGAGCTTGCACAACATATCTTCTTTGCATTTCGTCGACCTTGAAGCCAACACATGCTCCAAGCAATGCCAATGGACAAATCCTACAAGTATAACTTAATACACACATTAGTCCATAAAGATTGTCATTAATTACCAAAACCACACATGGGGGCCCAACATGTTCTTTCAATCTCCCCCATTTTGGTAATTGATGACAATCCCTTTAAGAGGGTTTATATAAGGAATATTAATGAATAAAATTATAATACCAATATCAAACACTACAAAATTATGTGATATTGGTACCACCACCACATATAGAGCAAACTCCCCCACAATCTATGCATGTGTGATGAACTTGAATTTCATTGAATATATTGCCAATCATTATCATTGGTGGAGTTTCCTCTATATATACCACATACTAAGCAACAACAAGGATGCAAGAGCATGAGAGGCAAATGCTTAAGAACAAACTCAAAGCATCAACCAACTTCCCTTAAACCCTCTAAAACTTCTCCCCCATTGGCATCGATTGCCGAAATGGGTGACAAGTTCTAGAAGGCAAATATAGTAATAATTCCTCCAAAGGTGCACATATACAATGATGAATGCTTAGGAGGGAGTAGAACTATATCGAGGATCCGAAAATTGCCAAAATAAAGTCAAATGATGCAAGCAATTTACAAGGTCCGACAAACCAATTGGAAAACAACAAATGAGTCTAAATGGAGACTACGAGATATTATGATATGAGCAAAAGAGTTCTTTAAATAATAAATAGAGAAGCTCCCCAAGATTTGTGCATAATTCAAAATAAATGCATTAGAATACATATTGCACAAATATGGAATCCTCGCTCCCCCATAAGCATTTAAAACACAACAAATGAGAAAGAAGACAAATGAGCATTATTAAATGAATTAGAGGAGCTCCCCAAAAATAATGCACCAATTATGATAATTAAATTGGGAACAAGGTGCGTAATCATGTAATCCTCACTCATCCGAATTAATTTAACAATACAAGGCATGAGAGAACAAATATGAGTGCCCAAAGATGCAAACAAGAGGAACAAGCACTCATAGGCAATTAAATTTGGAAGCCACCAAAGAATCAAAAGAAATAGAAAGGTGGTCTCCAAGGATTAAAAATCAACTAAAATTATCTCCTCATATGTGCATATGTCTCTAATTGGAAAACATCACAACGACATATGCCCAAGAAGAAATATGCACACATAAAGAAGATTATACAAGAAAGCACATGAAAGGCAAAAATGAAGTCATAACATATATCAATAAGATTTTAGCTACAAAGCATGGCCAAAGGCTCACATATATCTTATTGTACATTAATGAGCTTCAAACACCAACACACTACATATATTACAACTATCCCCAAGGGAAAAGGAGAAAGTTGGAATATATGGAGAAAGGCAACAAGTATCATAAGATAGAATAGACTAGCAAAAATCTCACTATTGCATATGAGAGAAGTTGATGAAATGATAGGCAATAAAATTGAGAGATTGACATATTTGGTATTGGAGGATCATATGCATGATTTTGTATAGTCCCAATTATATGCACTCATCTCAACTTATATACATATACAATAGAGAGTCCTCTTAAAACCATGGCTAGAACTACAGCAATTACAAATACATTAATTCATGTTAGAAGGCAACCGACAAACGGTTGGAATTAAGATATGTGAGCATGAGAAAGAGATACTTGTTACCGAGATATATATGGGAGATCCGATTTTGATGAACAAGAGCTTGTTATGGAGATTACCACAAGCTCTATATCCTCACATGGATAAGACCAAATAACAACCAAATACAATGATGAAAGTATGCAAAGGTTTGAGCTCTCTCCGAACGATGTGACCAAATTACTCATACGAGAGCCCCTCTTGATAGTACGGTTATCTATCCTAAACCCGGTCTCACACACACAACGTGAGACCGGCAAAAGGGAAAACCTATCAAGATTATACCTTTGCCTTGAGCATTCCACTTGAGCTCAATGTAGACGATCTTGCCCTTCTCAAGACGGAATGCCTTTCTTAATTCCTCATCATCGACCTCGCATATTGAGCTTGCACAACATATCATCTTTGCATTTCGTAGACCTTGAAGCCAACACATGCTCCAAGAAATTCCAATGGACAAATCCTACAAGTATAACTTAATACACACATTAGTCCATAAAGATTGTCATTAATTACCAAAACCACACATGGGGGCCCAACATGTTCTTTCAGCGCTGCTATGATGATGGCGGCCGGAGGCGGTGGTGGCGGTGGCTGAATCGGAGGGGCTCCGTCAATGAGCGCAAGCGCCGAGCCGCCGCCGCCTCACAGTAGTTGTTGGCGGTGTTCACCATGCCTTCGAAAGTAAGGCGTCCTGATGCCTGCTGCCGTCTTAGAGAATGTCGGAGAAGCGTGCCATTGTCCAGTCCTTCCACAAAGTGATAAATAGCATCATCATTTGGGTAGTGGTCCAGATCGGCTCGTATACAGAGCCACCTGGCCAGGTAGTCGCGGGGGTCTTCGCCCTCTCTCTGAATGCAGCGCACCAGATCGAAGATGGTAACCACGCCGACGAACTTGGATCTCTGCTGTCCAGACGCGCGGACGAAGCCGGCAGACCTGCAGTGATCTTCCACCTTTATATCCTGCACAAGGGCGGTTTGGGTGGGCCTTGGATTTTTCCGATCTTTGCCGGCAAGCTCCGAAGAGAGATCCGACATCAATCCTTCTGCGAACGTGTCCAGCCCGTAGGCGGTCCGTGCGGGTCTTGATGCTTTCTGATCTTTGTCGGCAAACTCCGAAGAGAGATCCAACATCGATCCTTCCACGAACGTATCCTGCCGTAGGCGGTCCGTGCGGGTATTGATGCTCCTCCGACTCCCAGGGAACTAGTGCTCGAGTCGGTTTCGCCGATGAAGAGGTGGATGTCTCCGATAGGAAAGATTGAACACCGCGTAGGGTTCGTCTTAGCCGGGATCCAGAACTCGTCAGGAGGGACGATCTGAACGTTGCCGGAGAAGAGAATGCGCCCAATGGCCACGGTTTCGCCGATTCCCGTGAAGATCTTGGTCCTCGCCCGCTGAAGAGCCTGAAGCGCCTCTTGCCCCACGGTGGGCGCCAACTATCGTGGTATTGCCGACGAGTACACCATGGAGGGGTCGTCACAGTGCGTGTTTAGAGACGTGGGGTAAGGCGGACGGTTGAAGGATACGAGGTAACAAAGCTTACCCAGGTTCAGATCCCACAACAGTGGCGGAATCCTACTCCTGCTATAAATCACTATAAGGGCAATACACCGAGTTACAGAGATAGGTTCGCTGTGAGAGGTTGTATGAATCGATACTAGGTTATATGAGATTGTGCCCTAAAGGCTCCCATAGGCCCGACTTATATAGTCGTTAGGTCCAAGGGTTACAGGGAAAGTCCTAGACGGACAGGTTACAGAGTCCTACACCGCCTATCACTAGTCTTATGTATCTTGCACTCCAAGGCTCCGGGTACGCTGGTGACTCCACCGTAGCCTTCCTTTATCCGGCATGGGCCTCCCTTCTGGATCCACCTAACTGGGCCACCCAACAGGCCATAGGCCGTGCTACTAACTATGGGCCACCCGGGTTAGTCGGATAAGAGACATGCTATAAGACTAACTATGGATCCAATTGGACAATAACGGTTTGTGCGGATCGCGTGCTCTGGATCGTTAGATTTTAAGTGATCTGTGTGGCTCAGATTGGTCGTGCCGATTCTCTTAAGTGATATGTTCCTAGCCAACAGATCAACATCCTAGGGTCCAGAACGTATCGACCATAGATGGGCGGCGTAGCGACGATGGACAGCGGCGGTGCGCTCGAGCGGTGAGGTTGCCGGTGATACAGGAAGAGAGAGAGAGAGGGAGAGGGCTCACCAGATTCTTAGTGACGAGAGGATGCTGAATGTTGCTGTTGTTGTCGAAGGGGCGCACGAGGATGACAGGGATTTCTCGCCGGAGTTGTTCACTGGATCGGGCACGGTCAGTCGTTGTCGACGGCGGGTGTCTGGGATGCAAGCGAGCAAGGAAACGTGTCAGGAGGATGTGAAAGTTTGCAGAGGTTGATAAGGAACTCACCATAGGGAAAGGGGCACACGGAGTCGACGACAGTAGCTCGCCAGAGCTGATGCAGACGGCGGTGGTACTCAGACGAAGACGAAGGCGAGGCTGTGGGGCACGTGTAGGAAACTGGTTGGTACTGGAAGAAGCGCACGGTGATGGTGAATAATCTCGTAGCATCCAGGGGGCAAGGGAAGGTAAGGGCTGGCCGGAATTCCCACGATGGCTCGTCGGAGCAGAGGGGGTTGAGAGCAGCAATTGGAGCAGCCTGGTGGCGTTCATGCACGGGCAAGTGGGGGAAAAAGGGGAGGGGAGCGAGGCGATTAAGAGGGCATGGTCACGGGGAGGATTGATGGCGGCAGTAACGCGAATTGAAGCTGCCTTCAATGGCCAGTAACAGCGAGGAGAGATATATGGGCGGGTTCAGCGGGTTGAAGACGACGATGCGTTGGTGTGTGGGTCCGCTTCGTCAGTGAGGTGAGGGGTACAGGCGCGAGTGAGAAATGTTTCTACGGGGAGAGAGCTGGGTTTCCCGGGTGGGCTGTACTGGGCCAGATTGGGCTAGGTTCTGGGCTAGGGTTTCTGGGATGTTCCTTTCCCCTTTTTTATTTATATTTATTTTTCTTTTTCCATTTTGATTTTCTGTTTTGAATTCAAAATATCATTTGAATTCAGATTTCTTTTTCAAATCTTTTCCAAATATTCAGTATGTTTCTATACTGTTTCAAATATGTATTTAAAGTCCATTTTCGAATAATTATTTTATTCACATTTGGTTTGTTATTTATTTTAAATAGACATTTTGTCTTTATTAAATAGGATTTTAAATACGGTTCTAATCCATATTATTTATTCAAATGATTTAACCTTCTATTTTAAATTCAAATGTTTATCAAAACCTTTTCAGTAGGTTTTATTTATTCCATAGTGTGTTAAATGATTCATTTTGAATTATTTAAAATATGATTTATTAATCATTTAAATTGGGCAAATTGTCTTCATTCAAATAAAATAAAATATGGTCTTAATCCCATATAAATTTTATTAAAATAATTATTTTATTCCATTTAAGTTAATTAATTAACTTTTATTCCACTTTGGCAAGTTCCAATTTATTTTCTCATGATTTAATTATTCATTTATCTTAGGAATTTTGTCCCCACTTATATATAATTTTAGAATATGGTTTAATACCATATAATTTTATTTGAATATTATTTATCCTTTTATTTTATTTGGATTATCTTTATTCCATTTGCTTGTGGATTTGATTCAAGATTTAAATTGTCTTCTAGATAATTTTCTTATTATTTAGTTTAGGAAATTTATCTTTATTTAAAATAAAGTTGGATATTGTTTAATCCTTATGATTTTATATAAATAATCTTTTCTTTTTATTATGCAATAATATTTCATTTATTCATGAATTTGTCCAAGATTTAATATGGCTTTTAAATATTCCCTATTTATTTTCTTTCTTTATCTTATAAAATCCATATCTTTTTATTTATAGATCCAAAATTGGTGATTCCAATTTGTATATTTTTATTTAATATTTGTTTATCCTTTTAAATCTCCTTAGGATTATTTTTCTCACAATTTGGTTTTGGATTTTTAGATAGGAGCTTTATTATCCTTGGAAATTATTTCCTTTTATCTTAATAAATTCATTATTTTTTATCCATGGTTCCAAATTGAATGAAATCAATTTCTATGGTTTTATAATATTTTTATTTATAATTTTTGATCATTTATAAATTTTTGTTGACAAATTTTTATATGGAACAAATCCATAGTCTTCTTGGAAATGATTTCTTCCATTAGGGTTTTAGGGTTTTGGTTTAAATTTTCCAAGTGTTAAATTTTAAGATATATTCATTGATGAATGCATTTCACTTGATTGAAATTTGTTGGATTACTTTTTATTCATAGTTTGTTCAAGATGGGTTTTGATGTTTCCATTTGGAATCAAAAAGTTTATTTTCACCCTAAATTTCATCAATTATTTATTTTGTTTATTTATTTTTCACATTTAAAAATTTGGAAAATTTTGGGATATGACACTTATCCTTTGTGTTTGATTTTGTGCCAAGAATAACCTCTAATGAGAGAGAAGTAAGATTTGGGGAGTTGCTGTCCCGATACATATTTTTGTGCTATACTGTAAACATTCATGAACAATCTTTGTATGTCGGATTGAGCTGTAATTTTCTGATTAAATCCCCCAGGTTGTTAGCTAATTTTCGTTAGTTCAACACTTTTTAATTTGAGCAACAGAAGGTATTCTAAAAAATCGGTTTCTACCTGCTGCTCTATTTTTGACAGATTTCTGCCATTATTTGCATTTGCCTCTTTATCGATTTATTTTTGGTTTGTCTTTGGTAAATTGAGATTTTTGAAGGAATTTCTACAGTAGCTTGTGTTTTTAATGAAAGCTTTGCTGTTTTAAAACTAAACCCAAAGGTTTATTACTTTTGAATGCACTAATGTTGCTAATGAAGAATTGTATGAAGTTTTGTATGAAGAAAAATTTTCAGGTGTAGGGGAAGAATGAGGTGATGTGATGAAGAATGGACAAAAGCTCAAGCCTGGGGATGCCATCTCGTGTCACCCCAAGAAATATTCAAGAGGTATAAGCGTCAAAGCTTGGGGATGCCCAAGGCATCCCCTTCTTCATCAATAAAAATCTTAGGTCTTTCTAGACACTTTGTTTTTATTGTTTCATGCACTATTGTGTTTTTCTTGGAGCATCTTTTTTTAAGTTTTAGTTTGCTTAGTTTACTTGAATAAGTTGGTTGTATCCCAACACACTTATTTTGGAGAGAGACACACTCTATTTTCATTGCCTAGAACACTAGTTTTCATTCTTATTGTTTTGTGAGTGTTCTCTTTTTCTAGCACTGTGTTTAGCCTTAGTTTGCTTGTGCTTTTAGCTTTGAACTTTTTAGTTCTTCTTTGTGGATTTTTTAGACAATATCACTGATATTTATTGATATTATCTTTGTGAGTTGTTTCAAATAAGTTGATTGGTGTTGGAGAGGAGTAGAAAGTTCTTGCTTGAGTAGTACAAGAGGAGCTTGCTTTGACTGTGACTTAGACTTTAGCATGTCATGCTAGATGTTGTTTTGACCATATGCTTAGTGATTATTGCTGTAGAATGACTTGTTCCAAACAATTAGGATGTCATAATGTTCCTTGAAAGAATCATGCATTGTTTTAGCATACAAAATCATAGTATTATGGTATTCTCCTTTGATGCTTTCTTTGGGTTGACTTGGCACATGCTCACACCATGTTATGACTATGAAAAATTCACCTTAGCCTCTATGATAATTTAGTCCTTGACTTGTAGTGCCACTTTATGCTTTGATTAGTAATGTTTTGTCGCTCTGCATGATTATGGCCATTATTGCTCTCTTAGTTGGTCGCTCCCAGTCTTTTGTTGGCCTCCACTTGTATGAGTAAGCTCTACTCATGCATCCAACTCCCAAGAAACCAAGTTATTCCAAAGTGTCCACTATGAATTCCTATGCATGGTGTGTTACACCATTCCAAGTATATTATTGTTTTCATCTATCTTCCAATTAAAAAGTATTTTGTTAGGTGAAAACTTAGTGATTAAACCTCTCACAAACTTGATGGCACACTTTATTTTTCTTGACCCTAATAAACTTGAACCATTGTGTCATCTATGTTGTATATGCTTGCACTTATAGGTTTGAATTAGCAGAACCGTGCTATCACGGGGAATGCTTTCAACATTGCACTTGTACTTTGTACACATTTGATATCATGCTCTTTTGTCTATGGATGTCGCTGGTGTGAAATAAAAAGGGAGCTTGTAAGTCCATGCAGTTATGTATGTGTGTTAGAGAAACGCCTAGGCCGCTAGCCTAAGCCATGCCTAATCATGGTGGAAACTTGCAGCATCACCATAATGACATGTATGAAGCTTTCTTCTTATAAAAAAGAGACACACTGAAAAGAGGAAAGCGAGAAAAAAACACCATATTCTCATGGTAAATAAGAAGATTACTGAGATGCTCATTGTCTGCTTGCCTTGTCATTTTGATTATGGGATAGCTCCTGTATCATGTGTAATAGGTACCCCATTGGCGGTTCTCTATAATATACATGTACTTACTATGACAAGAACTTATAGGTGACCAAAGTTGAGTAGCATGAGGTGTGGCCCTCGTATTAAAGGGACATAAGATTGCCAACTTATACTTTGTCAAGCATATACTCCATTTTTGTTCACTTTAACCTTAATCACTTCAAGATGCTTATGATAGGGGCAATGAGAGTTGAAAGCTAACAAGTACCATAATTTTTGGAAGCTCTTTTTGAAACTTGAAATCCCTAATTCCCTTTATGAAGGGACTTTATTCCACTGTTATATTGAGTCTTCACACTCTATCCTTAAGCACCAGTTAAGAGAGCATAGTTGTCATTCTTAGTTCTATGTGCCTTGTCCCAAAACTTATTGATTGATGCATATTGTTGATATTACTTGTTGTTGTGCTATTTCTATCTAGTCACTCTTATGAACTTTGAAGGTGTCCTATGCATCTATTTGTTACTCCATGAGGGACAAGCTGAATGCCACTATGCTATGTTTTCTGTATGTGAAACAAACAAACGTTCTTCAATGCATGTTATTCATGATCTTTGTTTGTAGACTTTCATGTTGCATGCATAGTTACTTTGTCTTACTGTTAGAACTCCATCTTTCATGCTCATGTTTAGAGTTCTTTGATCCTAGCTTTCAATGCTTGCAAGTGGTTTGATCTTGATGGTGCATGCCACCTCAAAAATTATTCTTTTTATCACTTATCTACTCGAGGAACAGCAGGAGTTAAGCTTGGGGATGCTTGATACGTTGAAAACATATCTATAAATTTTTATGTTCCATGCTTGTTTAGTATCTACTTTGCTTTGCTTTGTCTACACTTTGAGGTGTTTTATATGTTTTCTAGTACTAACCTATTAAAAAGATACCACAGTGCTAGTTGCCTATTTTCTTCTATTTTTTGTTCTAGAAAAGGTAGAAAATCAATATTCTTGGAATTGGACAGGACAAAAGCCAAAGTCAGGCACGACACAGAACCACGAATAAGGGATGGAGGAGGACACCAGGGTGGCCACGCCCTAGGTGGGCGCGGGCCAACCCTGGTGGCGCACACAGGAGGTGTGGGCCCCTGGCCCTCCACCGACCTTGCCTCCTTAGCCTATAAGAAGCCTTCGACCCAAAAACCCTAAATCATCTGGCAAAAATCCATGAAAACCTCCACAATGCCACCGCCACCTAAGGGGAGATTCGGGGGACAGAAAGTCTCTGTTTCGGCACCCTGCCGAGATAGGGAATTTCCCCCGAAGCCATCTCCATCGATCTCCACCACCATCTTCATCACCGTTGTTGATTCCCATGATGAGGAGGGAGTACTTCTTCCTCGAGGCTAAGGGCTCTACCGGTAGCTATGTGTTCATCTCTCTCCCTATGCATGATCATGTTGTGATCATGAGCTTTGTAATCAAGTAGATCTGCTCTGCTACTCAAGTGCCTTAATAGATCTTTGCTCTCCCCATGTGTGTGAAAGTAACAACATGCACGCCATGGTGGCACTTAGGCTAGAGTCTACATAAATACTCCATTGGTTTAATAGATCTATGCTTTTCCCCATGTGTGTGAAAGTGAATGTGTGCATGCCATGTGTGGCACTTAAGCTAGATTATATATATATTTGTTATGAGTTATATTTGGAGTTGGATGTCTCTATGAAATTGTGGTGTTTGTTGGAACCATCTAGCGCTCAAGGTGACAGTGTGGGGTTATCTATATTACGGAAGGAGGACTTTGAGGTCTGCCGTTGTAGCCCTACCATGGATTAGAGTTCACCAATCGGAGAGTAGTCAGGGTAGTATCATTAAGAAAAGATATTTATATGAGAGAGTGTTCACTAGTGAAAGTATGATCCCTAGGCCTTGTTTTTAAGCATTGAAACACCGTTTGCATCTAGATCTGTTGCATGTTTGCTTGCTTCCGTATTTATTAGTTTGCTTTTAGTCTCTCCCATGTCAACAACAAGTCAGAAGTTCATTTCTGGCACCATTACCACTTGTATTTCACTATCTCTTCGCCGAACTAGTGCACCTATACACCCGACAAGTGTATTAGGTGTGTTGGGGACACAAGAGACTTATTGTATCTTAATTGCAGGGTTGCTTGAGAGGGAGACCTTTGACCACTTCCTCCCTGAGTTCGATAAACCTTGGGTAATCCACTTAAGGGAAACTTGCTGCTATTCTACAAACCTCTGCACTTGGAGGGCCAAGAACTGTCTACAAGAATAGAAGTGCGTAGACATCACTTAGGATGAACCATCACCAGATAAGAAAACAATGACATCGCGTTTGTGAACTTGTAGAAGAGGCTGTGCAACCCAACCTGTTCAGCATTCCCTTTTGAGCTATATGCAAAGAAAAAACAAATAATCAGCGTTGCATCTTTTTAAAGATCCAGATAGCAACAACAAAATTATAATCGAACTAGTACAATGAGTTTAAACGGGTACTGCAGGATAGCAGAACCATGCTTGTTTACTATCTACTTTGCTTTGCTTTGTCTACACTTTGAGGTGTTTTATATGTTTTCTAGTACTAACCTATTAACAATATACCACAGTGCCAGTTGCCTATTTTCTTCTATTTTTGGTTACAGAAAAGGTAGAAAATCAATATTCTCGGAATTGGACAGGACAAAAGCCAAAGTCATTGTTTTACCCGGCACGACACAGAACCACGAAGAAGAGATGGAGGAGGACACCATGGTGGCCACGCCCTAGGTGGGCGCGAGCCAACCCTGGTGGCGCCCACAGGGGGTGTGGGCCCCTGGCCCTCCACCGACCTTGCCTCCTTAGCCTATAAGAAGCCTTCGATCCAAAAACCCTAAATCATCTGGCGAAAATCCACGAAAACCTCCACAACGCCACCGCCACCTAAGGGGAGATTCGGGAGACAGAAAGTCTCTGTTCCGGCACCCTGCCGAGACAGGGAATTGCCCCCGGAGCCATCTCCATCGATATCCACCACCATATTCATCACCGTTGTTGATTCCCATGATGAGGAGGGAGTACTTCTTCCTCGAGGCTAAGGGCTCTACCGGTATCTATGTGTTCATCTCTGTCCCTATGCATGATCATGTTGTGATCATGAGCTTTGTAATCAAGTAGATCTGCTCTGCTACTTAAGTGCTTTAATAGATCTCTGCTCTCCCCATGTGTGTGAAAGTGACAGCATGCACACCATGGTGGCACTTAGGCTAGAGTCTACATAAATACTCCATTGCTTTAATAGGTCTATGCTTTTCCCCATGTGTGTGAAAGTGAATGTGTGCATGCCATGTGTGGCACTTAAGCTAGATTATATATAATTGTTATGAGTTATATTTGGTGTTGGATGTCTCTATGAAATTGTGGTGTTTATTGGAACCACCTAGCGCTCAAGGTGACAGTGTGGGGTTATCTATATTGCGGAAGGAGGACTTTGAGGTCTGTCGTTATAGCCCTACCATGGATTAGAGTTCACCAACCGGAGCATAGTCAGGGTAGTATCATTAAGAAAATATATTTATATGAGAGAGTGTTCACTAGTGAAAGTATGATCATTAGGCCTTTTTTTAAGCATTGAAACACCGTTTGCATCTAGATATGTTGCATGTTTGCTTGCTTCCATATTTATTTTAGTTTGATTTTAGTCTCTCCCACGTCAACAACAAGTCAGAAGTTCATTTCTGGCACCATTAACACTTGTATTTCACTATCTCTTCGCCGAACTAGTGCACCTATACACCCGACAAGTGTATTAGGTGTGTTGGGGACACAAGAGACTTCTTGTATCTTAATTGTAGGGTTGCTTGAGAGGGAGACCTTTGACCACTTCCTCCCTGAGTTCGATAAACCTTGGGTAATCCACTTAAGGGAAACTTGCTGCTATTCTACAAACCTCTGCACTTGGAGGGCCAAGAACTGTCTACAAGAATAGAAGTGCGTAGACATCACTTAGGATGAACCATCACCAGATAAGAAAACAATGACATCGCGTTTGTGACCTTGTAGAAGAGGCTGTGCAACCCAACCTGTTCAGCATTCCCTTTTGAGCTATATGCAAAGAAAAAACAAATAATCAGCGTTGCATCTTTTTAAAGATCCAGATAGCAACAACAAAATTATAATCTAACTAGTACAATGAGTTTAAACGGGTACTGCAGGATAGCAGAACCATGATTGTTTTCTAGTACTAACCAGGATAGCAGAACCATGCTTGTTTACTATCTACTGTAGGATAGCAGAACGATGCTAGGGAGGAAATAATAGAAGGAACTTAGCTCGTGACGAACCAGATAGATTCAATAACTGGGGAGTAGGGCATCCACACTAATATTTTCCACTGACTTTATATTTTGCAAGAACTACACAATAGCAGGCAATTACTATTGTAGGGAGTAGCTAAGAACATGTGCATGACAAAATAACAAACATGTGCATGACTTGAAATTTCTAGAGCAGCGAATGCAAACCAACTTGACATGTGACCTTGTATGTAGACAAAGAACATGCGTTCCCAGTGACTTGTGTGTACTAGCACAATTATAAAAATGCAGTTCACTTCAACAGGCTTTAACCTGCTATACTGCTGAGAAAATAAAAAGGGGTTGGAGATTTGGCTACCATGGTCGGAGAGGCGTGTAAGCATTATCGGTAAAATGCGGGTGACATCCAGGTAACCGAGGCTGTTGCGGTTGCAGGGAAGCATATCTTGGGCGGTCTCGGAAGATGATCTTGGGCGGTCGCGGAATCATATCTTGTGTGGTCAATGCCGGCTTGAGCGCGGTGGACGAGAGTGTCGCTGAGGCAGATGCGGTGCAGCAAACAACAACGCCCGTGCAGCTGGTCTGGAGCGATGGAAAGAGAACTCGTTGAACTAGAACCAGTCCGGTGGACACCGGTGAAGTGGCTCCGGTACGGTTGGGTAGCTTTCGGCGGCAGGAAAGCAGATCTTGAGTGGTCGACGACACCATTGGCAGAGTCAGCGAGACCGCAGTTTTGGTGCAGTGGCAGAGAGACCCGATGAACTAGATCCAGTGGGGTAGACGTCGATGAAGAGGCTCCACGGCGATGCACGAGACCACAGCTGAAGTGGCTCAGGCCACAGTGGAATTGTCATCGGCCCATGCGCGCGGTGGTCGTGGAGCTGAGGGCGTGGAGGAGGAGCCTGGGATTTTTGGGAGGGGCCTGCGCGAATTATTGACAATGGAGGTGCAAAAAAAATTATGATCGTGCCCCCAAGGTACCTAATGTATCTTGACCATAGGGCGTCTGAACAATGGCTAAAATGGTAATTTTAAAGTCAAAAGTTTTTTGAAATGGAGGGGCGCGAAATGCTACAAGGTCGGTGTGTGATTTTGCCGCTCGACTGAGATTTTGAATTTGGCTTGCGTCCATATAATAATAATAGAAAAATGGTACTCCCCGGGTGGGAGATTTGGCCTCAAAGATTTTGAAACGGTGGGGCGGGAAATGATGCAAGGTGGGTGGGTGATTTTTCCGCTTGATTAAGATTTTGAATTTGGCTAGCGTCCATGTACTAGTAGAGTATAGTAGTACTACTAGTAGTAAAAAATTAAGGTGATAGACCATACGGCTATCTGGTCAGGAATTCATGGCCGAGAGTCACATCAACTGATCATCCATGACCACACTTGAGTATAGTACTAGTCACTCCCTCCTGCCCATTTTGTTAGGTTCATCCAAATTTTGATAAATCCAAATCAACTAATATGGGTCGGAGGGAATAGTTTTTCTAGGAATTCCCATATTGTGTTGTGTATCACGCATATAATCGTTAGTTAGACCCTTTTTTGCCCGTGTATCAACCCCCGCATTAACTTGCCAGGAACTGAACCGAAGAGAGAGATTTCATGCGGGTTGGGTGAGAGACCGTGCACTGTGCATGCGGTCGTCTCGTTTCCACACGCTTCCCTTGGCATTCTCAAGCCTTCTTTAATAAATGTCTGTCTTTGGAACTATTTCCTCTGCCATTTGACAGGACCGGGACCACACAAACACCATCATCCATGGCCGGAAAAAACCAGCAGGATTCGCCATGGGCTGATGTCCCTGAGAGAGTCGTGCAGAAGATAGGTGACATCTTCCTGTTGACGGACGACTTCGACTAATATGCCGCCTTCTAGGAAGTCTGGAGCGCCTGGCACGTCTTCACGGAGGAGCACTTTATACCGGCCAACTGGATTTTTCTAGACCACCAGTTGTCAGAGGAGTATCAGCAGGTAGACGACGCCTCCATCACGTTGTTGAACGTGAGAATCGGCCGTCACCTTGAGAAGAAGATTAATCGGGTTATTCGCAGGTGCTTTCTTGATATTCATTTGTATATGTGCGATCCTTTTTTTGCATTCACCTCCTATATGATATGTTTTTCAAGTTTTGTTTCTCCATCTACTTGTTTACCTTGATTGAATCTTTGTATGTTTATCTTGACTGAATCTCTGCTTCTCCTCTCTCTCTCCCTCTCTCTCTCTAGAAGGTACTTTTACATCGGTAGCATAACCGGCGGACTCCTTGTGCTTGGACAGAGGGTGCATCCATATAATACACGGTTGTATAACCCCTTCTCGGGCTCTATCAAGCGCCTGAGGTTGGACATACTGACTGAGCAGGTGGCTTCTGCCACTATGATGATATTTCCTTCATTGATGGTGTTTACATCAAACCTTTAGAACACCATCATTCGGTGGGCGGATGAGGGCACGGAGTAAGGCAGTCACCCGGTCTTTGGTGAAGGGTGGTACACGCCGAATGACTTCAAGGAACTCCAGAGCATGACTTCTTATGTTGGTGATGTTTTCATCGCAGACAGATACGGGTTTATCCTCTCGACTAAGCCTGGTGCTGCTCATGGAGAAGTCCAGATGCAGCGCTCCGCACAGACCCAAAAGATCCATGCCACCGTCGCAGGACCTGTTCCGGGCTGCCGGTACCCAGAGAATCATTTTTACCTCGTCGAGTTTGACGGGGAGTTGTTGTTTGTTGTGAGTGGACCGGTCTACGGTGGTAGGCCCATTGTTTACCAGATTGATACACATAACCATGTCCTTTATCCGGTCAGAGGCATCGGCATACGTGCTCTCTTCTTGCTGACAATCGGTGCATTTGCGTCGATAGCGCCAGGGTACCCATGGTGCAGGCATGCATCATCTACTATCCGGACCTATCCCAGATTAGATCTTACAAATTTGTGGCTCTTGTGTGGTAAGAGGAACAAAGGGTTGTCCATGGGTAGGAGTAGGAGGATTATGGAACAATGACCGTCCTTTCGAACTCGATCGATTGCTGGCGGTGTATTGCAGTACTGTTGAGCATTATGAGCTGCAGATGGTGCCGCCTTATGGAGAATATGGTATCACCCACTATGATTACTACGACGGCTACCGTCAGATTAGATTGATGGATCATGTGGGTCTGGTCATGTGCTATTCTCTGTCTATGAATTATATGCAAGTGCAAGTTGCATGGTGTGCCTGTAATACAATGGATGCTCTATGTTTCAAAACGATCATGTGTTGTACCTCTTTCAATTTCACTGTTTTTCTATGTACGTGTAGTAATTCTGATACATGCTCGCTTTGTAACAATCCTCAAATAACTTACAAGTGCGAATTACAATCCTCAAATAACTTAAAACTATAAATTACAGTAGATTATTACAATCCTCAAACAACTTACAACAACGAATTATAGTAGATTATTACATTCCTCACTAAACTTACAACAACTTACAATAGCGAATTAATGTTGCATCAAATTCCAGCACAACTAAAAAAACACAATAACTCTTGTTACAGAAAAGGTCTCTATGGAGCTTGCATCGCGAGACATGTAACAACTGGCTTCCCATGAGAGATGCGGATGAGATTATTAAGTATTTTCTGTGTCAAAGTTTGCATGCTTTTCAATTCATTCAAGTCTTTGCATGATAGGGTGATTACTGAATATGTTTTGTTGGCTTCTTGCTCAAAAATATCAAGAGCATCTTGGATGGAATCCCCAAATAATATTTCGGCTAGAATAAGAGGGTCAGTCAAAGGAGTGTGCCATGAGCAATAGGTATTGTCACTGCTGCTGTCTAAAACAAACTCTAAACTTGGAGAACACTACTAGGAAAAAAGGCCATTCGTGGCGCACCTGAAAAGGCCATCTGTGGCGCACTGGCAGTGCGCCACTAGCCTCGCGCTGTGGCTATCTCCTAGCCGTGGTGCATTGCTTGGTGCGCTACAGTTGTGTCGAGATAGGCGTGGCGCACATGCCAGTGCGCCACGGAAAGTAGTCCAGGTGCGCTACAGGAATGATCTTCTGTGGAGCACGTTGCAGTGCGCCACTAAGCTGCGCAGGTGCACTTTAGATACTGTGCGCCACAGAAGATGTGCCATGTGCGCCATGGGTGTTTTTTATTTTATTTCAGATCCAGATGATATACAATACATATTATATACAATATTACAGGCAGATATACACACACATATATAAGATATACAATTATATATAAATACAAAATTTGCAAAACAAGATTGAAACAAATACATATATATATATATAAGTCCCATACATGAATACATAAGTTATACATTGTTTCGATCAAGTTACAAAGTAGTTGGTGACATGCGAATACATGTGTCTCGAACAATTTAGAGCTCGGAAGCTCGCCTAGACATCTAAACTAGCTAGAAACAAGCGCGAGATAGACAACCAAAGACGATAAGCGTCACCGCGACGAAGGTGTAGGTCTTCATCCGGTTCCTCGTCCCAACTCCCGCTAGATAGCGCGTGTATCTAGCTTCCGCTTCCGCCATAGTGGTGTACCCTTTGTAGTTGTTGCCGCTAAAACGGTGCACCTGTCTCCGGCAGTCTTGCCAATCATCATAGACTCCGGGAACTCGTCCCTTGTACACGACGTACCACGTCATCTACAAGTTGACAATAATAATTAACTGGTGATTGAAAAAAACATGTATAATTAAAGTCGCATATGAAGATACACTTATAGAAAGTACTCCTAAATCAAAATGACCAAACTCAAAAAGCATGCCTCATATATAACTAGGTTGTTCGACACAGGAATATGCTATGATGGAACTGTCCGCCAAGTAGGATGCACAACACCTGGACCTGTGCATAGCACAAGGCGGACAATCCCATCGCAACACATTCACATATATAGTGTGCCACGACATTTCAATCATCGGCATTCTCGAAAAAGACCAAAGTAACTCAAAACTCATGCCTCATATATAACTAGGTCGTTGAACACAGGAATATGCTACAACGGAAACGTAAGCCAAGTAGGATGCACAACACCTGGACTTGTGCATAGCACAAGGCTTACAATCCCGTCGCAGCACATTCACATATATAGTGTGCCACGACATTTCAATCATTGGCATTATTCTCGAAAAAGACCAAAGTAACTCAAAAAGAATGCCTCATATATAACTAGCTAGGTCGTTGGACACAGGAATATGCTATGATGGAACTGTAAGCCAAGTAGGATGCACAACATCTGGACTTGTGCATAACACAAGGCTTACAATCCCATCACAGCACATTCACATATATAGTGTACCACGGCATTTCAATCATCGGCATTATTCTCGAAAAAGACCAAAGTAACTTGAAAAGAATGCCTCATATATACATAGGTCGTTGGACACAGGAATATGCTACGACGGAACAATTAGCCAAGTAGGATGCACAACACCTGGACTTGTGCATATCACAAGGCTAACTATCCCGTCGTAGCACATTCACATATATAGTGTGCCACGATATTTCAATCATCGGCATTACTCTCGAAAAATACCAAAGTAACTTAAAAAGAATGCCTCATATATATATATATATATATATATATATATACATAGGTCGTTGGACACAGGGATATGATACGACGGAATTGTAAGCCAAGTAGGATGCACAAGACCTGGACTTGTGCATATCACAAGGCTCACAATCCCGTCGTAGCACATTCACATATATAGTGTGCCACGACATTTCAATCATCAGCATTCTCGAAAAAAGACTAATATAGTAAGGAAAAAAGAAGGACCAAAGTGAGCAAAGGACCAAAGAGTAAGCAAACAAACCAAGCATTGATTGATATATAATAATAATAAGCAAAAGAAGTAAGCGATGATTCATAAACCTAATAAGCTAAGTAGTAGCATGTACATTTGTCCACACACACACAAAGGTCATCTATAGTTTGGAAGTACAACTAGGCTAACATCAAGCCTTCTGGCTCGTCTTAGGGAACGGGAGGACGCCTTGTCTCGTCATGAACTTCCTATAGCCACCATATATCTCTAGGCGATCTTCTATGTCACGATTATTCAGGATATTTCCTCCATAGAAGATCCCCCCAAAGTCATGACATCACGAAAGATGATTGCCCCAAACTACTGCTGGATGAGATACATATCTTGTATAATATCTGAATCAGTGATCTTGGACTTGGCTTCAGCCCACTGTTTGAGATGATCTGGCAGCGTAGAATTCTGCTGGTCTAGTAGGAACGCCCTCATGTGATGGAGTGCGTAGTAGGCTTCCTTCTTAATGCTTTCCGGCTGCTTCACGCAGGGGAACTCCGTTACGTGGTTGAAGACGTGCCTGCCGAACTTGACCTTCGTACGCACGAAGGTGGTGCCTTCCGTCGAGGCATAGCCAGTGAGAGCATCATCCAGAACTTCCTTGATCTTGTCGTAGTTTTTCTTCTTTTCTAGACTCCCCAAGTCGAAATACGTGGCGTGCGAATGCTTCGGCGATAAGGATATGAGCATGCAGTGTTCATCTCTGCGTAAAAAATTCAAATGGAATGTGTTGGAAAAAGAATGATGATAATCTAATAAAGCCAATCGATGGTGGCGAGTGAAACGACTTACTCAGGAAATTAAGGCACGAGAATGTATTCCTTTGTCTTGTTTGCCACGAAGATTCTTTTTAGGTACGAGGCCACGATACATCGTTCAACGACGCTTCCCAAGCAGCCGTCACGCATGTAGTAGGGGTCCACTATAGCAATGCTCGGTGTGTTCTCTCTAATGATCTGCATGGCCAGGCTGTGAGAAAACAGGCGAACCATGGTATAGTGCAGCGGGTATAGGTGGAACATATTGAAGATGTCATCAAACCGCAGGAAGAACAGATCAGCAGGGGCATACTCGACGAAGCCCAAGCCTGGTGGCACCTTAACCACGAATATCGGGTGCGAGGGATCTTTCTCCGCCAGAAGGCGTCTCTCTATCGTCAACACACCGTCATGCACACTCTACAGTTTCGAACTAGCGAGCCTCCGCAAATTCTTAGGTAGCATGGGCTCACCCGCCACATGAATCCTCCACATAATACCCTCGAGTCTTGGTGGCCCGTCCCGAAACCTGATCGGATTCGCAGTTGACGCCACCGGCTGGCTAGATTTTCTTTTCCTGCCCTTTTTCCTTTTGGAGAGTGGGTAGGCACCACAATCTGAGCACCGGCCGCCCTATGTAGTGTGTCAGGGCTTAGAATAAAGGGCCGGTTGGTTATATCATCTGGTTCTATAAAGGTGCAAGCTGGAGGCGGCTCCTGAGAACCAAATAGACGCTTGGTGATAGTGGGTTTCTTTGTGGGGCCACCAGCTAGGTCTTCGTTGCTAAACTGAGTGTTGAAGAAGTGATCATTCCAGTCTTTGTCTTCCTCGGCTGGATCTTGCCCCATGTGCATATCATCAACATGATCATCCGACCCACCGCGTGGAGGTGATGGCGATGGCGGTAAGGGGGCCTTGCCACCGCTTGTCGCTGGCATGACAGGCGGTGCTGTCATCTGTGGCGTGATGGCCCCGCCGTCCCCAAACGGATCATGCTCTTTGGCCATTGCAAGAATAAGCCTAAGCAACTTCTAAGGACAACCGGATCTTCTTCATATGCTCCTGGGGGTTGAATGGGAGGTTCTAGGTCGTCGTATCCCCTTAGCACCCGACTAATTTTAACCATGTGCACGCTATCTGGCATCGGCCTTGAGTGGATCGTGCGCTGCAAGTGTTGAACGATGGTACCCTTGGCAACATCCCTCATCTTGTTGTTCACGTATCATAAGAGTCCAAGGAACATCCGTCTGCGGAAAACATGTACGGCGTCGTCAGAGAGATGACATAAGAGTAATAGATGGCGTGAAAGGCGGTAAAGCAATTTGTTTACCGTGATGGCGTCGAGATCGGCTAATGTCGAGGCATCGCATACGATGACGGGCGTGCAAGAGACAAAGAGGCTACTTGATGGCGCGGTGTTGGGCGTCAGTGTATTCTCCCTACCGGGTGCTTGGAGCTCCGGTGTCGCCGCGATGATGGCAGGGGGTCACGAACATGTCCGGCGCCGCGGTTATGGCAGGGGGAGTCACCAACACTTCTGGCGCCGCGGTGCTAGCGGGCAGAGTCACGAACACATAGTTTGCCTGATTCGTCCACGCCGTGTTGTTCGAGTGGCTGCTGACCATGCTTGGAATCGGGCATGACCCTTGTCGACCACCCGCACTCCAGTTCACTATTGGCTCCACCAAGGTAGGAAGGAAGGACGTGAGGGTGATTGCCAGGTTGTATTGGACGATTTGCAGGATCCATGCCACTTGTTCCTTAAGTTCTTGAACCTCGCGGTTTTCCTCCTCGCTCCTTCCCGACGACGCCACACGCGTCCTCGGCTGCGGTGACCCAGCATACCACTGCATGTGTAGTAGACTATATTCGTTGACATGACATCCACAGAACACCGTTCTATAAATATCACATCCCTCAGAATGGTACAACAGAAACATTGTGGGTCCATATTACAAACATTCACACATTATTATTATTACAATACCAGAAGTTCAAGACTTCAAAAGGTTTCAACTTACAAACCAAAATATAAAGTGTTTCAGCGGAATTTAAAAGTAGCAACTCCAACTAGGAGTTGAGCTCAGCAGCTTATTCTATAGAGTTCATGCTGCTCGGCTCCGTTGGTTACTACTAACTAGGATACTTAGTTGGACTCGTTATAATAAACACCATAGCGGATTTCCTAATCCACTCCTTCAACACCTCCTGACAGATCAGGCTCCTCGTAGAACACATCTTCTAGAAATTCAGCTGCATACATTGGCATGTCTTCGGGATCCTCAGAGTCTAAGCAAGGTATCAAAGGGAAGGATGAGTAACAACGTTACCCAAAATGTTCATTATATGCAAGGTGGGAAGTTTGATGCTCTAAATACCACCTCGGATTATAAATCCTTGGCACTATGCAGTTTTTGTAAATCTTTCTTCAAAGATTGATTTTATTATGAAAATATATGACCATTAGCCTTCACAGGTTGACCAGAACTTTCATGGAGTTCCTTTCCTGCCGCGTTCGTAGCTCCTTCCCTGAACAGGGAGTAACAAGTTACAATTCTTACACTCTGCAGAGGTGCGTTACTTTACCCATGAGAGATCAACTCCTTGTTGCACAACCGGGCGTACTTTCCCGTCCACAATTCCATGATGTGGGGCCCAGTAGTTAGTCCAAGCCAATCACTGCCCCCTTCACGACCTCGCATGCCTCCTTGGTGTACACCATGCCCACATATTGAATTACGGCAATGGTTTGTACAAACAGTTAGATGCCAGAACTATCATGGGACGATGAGGCTTCCCAGCCATATGCTTCATATCCTCTACGAATTACCAATTAATATGCACACTACGAGGATAACAGCCACGACCTGCACATCCGGCTTCATGCGAGAGGAAGAAGATACAGCTGACTTCTCTGTCCCATTCCAAATCTCATGGCTAACGCGTAATATACGGCGCTAGAATCACTGATGTCAGGGGTTATTAAGTCCCTAATTGATCATTATTGTTGCAAATAGAACCCTAAGTTCTATTGCTCCATTATATCATCACTTAGGATGATATCTATGATTTGTTTATTTGTAAAAATAATATTTTCTTTCTTTGGAATATATATGATCATACACAATTTGCAAATACTTTGGTAAAGACTCTTCAAAGGATATAAGAAAGTGATGAACTTGCCTTGTGATGGCAAGGTAGTGAAGTCTGATGCTTTCACTGGACCTTGAGCTTCTATGCCTACAAAAACATCATTATTGCCCGGTAAAGACAATATTTAAAGAAGCAAAATGATTATGCAAAGTAATGTAATGCATCATTTAGCTTTATATGTATTCTTCCCCATTTATTTAAATTATTAAATTCTTTTAATGAGAAATAATTTATAAATATTAATTTTTAATATTTATTGAATATTGTATTCTTTTATTTTATTTTATTTGCTATTTATTTAATTAATAATTCCTTTAAGAATTATCATTAAATACCAAAAATTGACATTAAATATTTGTTTAGTATTTTTCTAAAATACTACAATATTAATATATAATGAAAGTGATTTTTATTTATTTTTATCATCTTTCAATAATTTTGTAAGATTCCATAAGGAATATACAAATTACAAAATTCTTAATAATCTTTATATGTCTAAAATATTATCTCTTAATTTATTTGGATAGTTTGGATTATTGTGAATCCATAAATATTTTATTTATAATTTTTGGACTTTTATTTTATTTTCTAGAATTTATTTAATTTTAGGGGCATTTTGGTCTTTTTCCAATTATTAAAACAGGCTCTAAAGAATTTGGGTTGATTGTTTGCGTTTATTGGGCCCTTGTGGCCCATTAGGGCAAAGTCAAAACAACACCCCAAAGGGGTATTGGCCCAACCCAGCCCAACACTCTATGTCTCTCTCTCGGGCTCACCTCTCTCCTTCTTCTCCCCCGACCCCATGGTTAGTGATGCTGTCGCCGGCGATTCGTGCCGCCATGGACCTTCCTGGTCGCCGGTGTGGTGTAGGATGAGGTCGTAGGCCCCGCTCTACCCTCCTGTCCAATTGGATTTGGACCTGGATCCCTCATGTGGTCAGATCGATGTCGTTCCGAACCCTAGGATTTGGGGTTGGCGTTGGTGCTGACGCCGCCACTGCTGTCGTGCGCCGTGGTGATGCTCCTCGCCCCCAGGCATGGCTATGGTCGCCGTCGTGGAGTTGTGTAGCGCCCCCTTGGGGGTGCTCCCTGTGCCGCCGTGGTCGTCGGCCTCCTCTGCTTCCTCTTCTAATCTACAGCGAGGACCTTCGGTAAGTTATTCCACTCCCTTAGTGCTCTTTGTGTTATGCCATCTTATGCTAGATGTTGGTAGTGACCTTCCTGGTTATTGTCCTGTCCTGATTAAGATGGTTTGTTCTTCTTAGGGTTCAAATCCCTTTGTGGATTAGATATTTGATGAATTGGATCATGTATTGATGATCCTTGAATCTGTTGAGTGTGACTTGATGTGGATTATTGCTGATGGTTAGCTATGGTGATGCCAGTGGTTTGTCAGATGATTCTATGGATTAAATTTTAGATGATTCAGAGGGTAAGGTTGCTCTAGAAGCAATACTAGGAAAATCTAGTGATTTAATAACTCACCATTGTCATTACTTGGTTGATGACAGTGAGTGTTGTGTGATGAAGTCACTGTATTAGTACTGTTGGCTAAAGAATTCATATGTAACTTGAGATCAAATGGTTTCAAAGAGTGAAGATATACATATGGATTTTCCTGATTATGATTCCCGTGATGTCAGGAAAATGATTTATAGTTGGTTGATTATATCTGTGAAGATTGAATGCTTAACCTGCTTAGTTTAGAACTGTTCTTGTGACACCATCCTTGTATGGCGCACAAGATTAGATTATGTTACTTGGTTTGGTCTTGTTCAAGCTTAAAATAAGTTTGGCATTAAAGATAAGTACAAACTTCTTTTCTTAAATCCCTAAGACCCATGATGTTGGTCTGAGGTTTAGGGATTAAGCCTTTATCTTGTTGATTCATATGGATGGGTTCTGGTAGTGATACCAGCTACTGTTTCTTGAATCAAAGTTTGGGAAAAATGATGGTAGGCTTGATCACTTATATATATCCATAAGATTAAATTCTAAGGTGCTACTCTAGTTGAAGAGATGTGCCTAGAAGTTTAAATCTTGGCTATATTTATTCTTGAATTGAAATATAGCTTGATAGCCAGGTCAATGATGTTGTTCTGAGATCTAGTTGGATCCTTATACTTTGTTGATTGCTTTTAGTGTTTAAAAACTTCAGTGATGGATTCACCCCACTTGGGTGCTTTCTGAGAATTTGAGTAATAGACAAATCATGAATGCTTGTCTAATCTTAGACAGATAGATCATGTGATGGTCTATTTTACTCACCACACTTATTCGATGTTGGAGTTGCTAGTGGTTGATCTTGTGGTAGCTTGATCTGGTGATCTACTGGTATTTCCAGCTCCTGGCTTGTCCTTGATCTAGCCCTTCACCTCTTGGTCCTGGTGGCTTGATCTTGTCCTTGCTATCCACCTGGTCTACCCCCTCCTTATGTCACCATTTTGGTGATGTGATTCAGGGTTTTGGTTGGTGTAATCTTGCTTGGCTTTGGCTTGGTTTAGCTGGTGGCTCATGTGCTTGGTGTGTAAGAACAAGAAAGTGATGTGGGGTTGTATTCCCACGGCTGTGCTAATGGTTTTGTTTGATTGTGCTATTGTTAGAATGACAGACACACCATGCGTTTGGTGTGTCTATGTGCCTCTTGCCGCATATTGTGGATATGTTCTGAATTTGAGAGTTACTATTATCAGGTTACATTTTACCTGGCTGGTGAAACTTGCCCCTCCTTGCTGTTTATTTGACTTATGGCTTAAAATTATAAAATATATATTCTTTCATATTGGTGAAACTTGCCCCTTAAATTACTCAATTATGAAAAAGTGAACAGTGCACTTCACTGTCAAATCTGAGAGTAAAACAATTCTAATCCTAACTTTCTTTATTTTTTAAGTTTCTGTTTATTTTGCAGGTACCAGATTTGAAGATCAAGACTTTAGTTTAGGTTTTTATTTTTCTTTATAGAATAGTCACTTGTAATAACTCTCATATTCAATTTTAATCTTTAATTTATTCTTTTGTACTCTTTATTTTTATTCTTTTGTAATAAAGATTGTACTACTATTCAACAAAGAAATATTATTCTTATATTTAATTATTATTGTAAAGATTGTTGCTCATTTCCATAAGTTACATTTTGTAACTCATTATTGAATGAAGTTTTGGAATATTCATTTTATTAATTGTCTTCTTTCATTTAAAGTTTGAGTTATTATTGGTTAACTCTTAAATTAAATCAAATACTCAAACATCGTTCAAAATCCTTTTGAACTATAATTCAAAAACTCAAGTTTTAAATTCAAATTTCATTTCCCAAAACACATAAGTCCACAAAGATCATATCAAAGTCTATAACAATCATCCTTTAAGACTATACCTAATCTCAAAGTATGAAAGAAACTTTGATCACTTTAGGTTTTTATTTGGCAAAATATTTACCCACATTTTCACAGATGAATGCATGAAATATCTTAAATTCCTAAATGTACCCTTCATTGGTTCCTAAATGCTGGGATGTTACATCGGCGGTGGACCAAAATGATCCACCCAATTCTTACCCCAGACGCCGGCCAAACGGCCAGCCGACGACAGCTTCTTCATAACCGGCTCTATTTTCTTGGCCCGGTTCATCGCCCTGTTAAGAGGGTTATCCCACCGGGTAGCCGTCGTCGACCCCTGGGATGAGGAACCCTGGGATCCATGACTAGCAAAAATTTCCTCCTCCTGCAGAAGAAGTAAAAGTGAACCGTTTAGAAACCAGACTTTATCGATTAGAATGCAATCGAGTTGATCCGCGGTAATTAAATTACTTACCGCAATTTCCTCGAGTTCCTTCACCGCAGGATCCGTGGTGAGTTGTTTGGTTTTTGGGTCCACATGGTAACGGGCCCTGATGAAGTTTCGAACCTGCCCGGGTTCGAATTTCGCAAAGGGGTTATCTATCCCCTTAGATCTATAGTCTTCGTCCTCCTTATTCCATTTGGCCTTTGCGGTTCTGTATCCACCATATCCGAGATGGTGATGACCTATATTCATCGCCTATAGCACCTTTCCCCGATTACTATTGGCCAGGGCTCTTTCAGATTCAAACCTCTCCTTGAACTCCCGAAACTGATCTTCGGTGATTTGCGGGTCAATCTTCTGGATCTCCTCGAGACTTTTTCCTTCTCTATAGATCTTCTTCTTTATCCGGGTTCTCCAGCTGGCCAGGGCGGTGCTCATCTTTGTGAGGTCGGATTTGTTTACTTCATTCCCATGATAATTTATGTTTCGATACTCAGCGGAGAACTTGTATCTTGCGTGCAGCTTCTCAAAGAGGAGTGTGCGCAAGTGGCCATTATCATTATGCCGGAGATTCTCGGTGTTGATCGAGATGATTGTCCGGGTGATCGCCGCCACTTGCCCACCGTACCCTCTGACGACAAGGTCAGGCTCCAAAGGAACCCCTATTGGGCTCACTTCGGTAATTTCCTCCCTGACGGTGCCGACCGTGTTCGGGCGATGTCCCTTTTGCTTCTTCTTCTTTGTAGGAGGATTGCTACCACTCCCTATGCCCTCGCCGCCATCAATGGTTTCATCATCCCCCGTTCCTTCGGCTTCTTCCTCCGCGTCTTCTATCTCATCATCCTCGCTCTCCGAATGATGGGATTCTTCATAGTCTTCTATCCGCTGGGCCGCCTCCCAGAATGAAATTGTTTATTCGGAGGTCTGAGTTCTCCTTCAGCGCTGATGCGCTTAGAACATCCAGCCTCGTCGTTGTCACACATCTTTGCACTAATAAAAAATAAATAATTGGTTAGTAATAAAGTGCACGGAAAAAACTAGCATGACCTTTGCTAATTTTCTTAAACTAGGAGTGCCCGATTTCTGCCGAAACGGAAGTTAATCAACATTCTAGCAAAATTGGGACTCATTTCACACATGAACCTGCATACACGACATAATAAAGTGCTTCATACAAGCACAAGCACAACCAGCACAGCTAGTACATTACCAGCACATTACCAGCACAACAAGCACAAGATCATTACTAGGTATATAAAAATAAATGTCCAGAGCCAGCAACACATATAGTAGCAGCAGCACAGTAGTTTTTTGCAGCCAGCAGCACATATAGTAGTAGCAACCAGCCAGCAGCACATATAGTAGTAGCAGCCAGCAGCACATATAGTAGTAGCAACACATACTGCTAGAAAAATATATAATGTGTTGTACATTTTGTTCCTGTTTCAGTCATAAAAAAAATGAAATCTATAGTGCACTAAACCAGTACTGTTTATTAAAGTAAACTTCACTTTAACTTACAAAAATAGAGGTAACAGGAGGCAATTTTCTGTGAAAACTATCCTCGGAACAAGTCTGAACTTAGTTCTGGTCTCCAAGAAATTCCGGCCTATACAAGAGGGAGGATTGGTCTCCACCCACGTAGTGGAAAAGTTATCATCTGGTAGATGATGGTAGGGTTATGTCTGGTCTGATCTCAAATATCAAGAAAATGTTTACAATAGAACATAACAGAAAATGTATCATATCATGCTCTGTTTCAAGTACTCATATCATGATCATATTTTATCAAATAAAAAAATATGACAGAGCAAGATAGATTTGATCAAATAAAACAATATGAAACAGCAAGATATATTTTCACAGTATTGTTTCAAGTACTCATATCATGCTATGTTTCATAGTATTGTTTCAAGTACTCATATCATGCTCTGTTTCACAGTATTGTTTCAAGTACTCATATCATGCTCTATTTCAATATGAGAAAGAAAAGTACACAGTGAGTACTTGGAGAATACACAAGACCAAGTCAGAATACGAAAAAGAAAGGAAAAACAGACGCTTTCTCATGATGATATGTTCCTTCAAGAAGGCAGTTTTACCCTTTTCAGCTTCCAAGTCCGCGCGCATCTTCTGGTACTTGTTGTTGGCGACACCCCTTCGAGCATTCTCATTCTATGGAAAGAATAAAGTTAAACATTGTTTGGTCTACTTGGAGCATCTAGCTGTAGAATTTCCACCTAGAATCTCGGGGGCTACAGAGAGAGTTTTTAACTTAACAATATGCTTGGTCTTTATTTAAGCATCTAGTCGGAACTAATTCAGTTTTCAACTAGAAGCTTGGAGGCTACAGTATAAAGTTTTTAACTCAGTCATATGCTTAGCTTCTCTTTAAGCATCTAGTCGGAAGTAATTCAGTTACAACTAGAGGCTTGGGGGCTACAGTATTG
The DNA here is from genome assembly GCA_030063025.1 of Avena longiglumis. Lineage (NCBI taxonomy): Eukaryota > Viridiplantae > Streptophyta > Magnoliopsida > Poales > Poaceae > Avena > Avena longiglumis. Next base: position 485,577,164 of record CP125974.1, read on the forward strand.
AAATTTATAAACATCACAGATGTTACTCGAAAGCATCTAGTCAGAATAATTCATTCAAACTATATGATTGGGGGCTACAGTGAGAAGTTTTCTAGCTTAGTCACTCTTAGAGCATTTAGACGCAAAGACCTATGGTTTTCCGTCTAAATTATCGGGGGCTATAGTGGGATACTCATATGAAAAGCAAAAGGCAAATAAAACTTACAAGCGCAATGATCTTGAAGTTTGTAGCACTCTCATCAAGCAACTTGCCAAAGGACAAACTGTTTCCTTACAAGATTTCTTCTTGCCGGAGAAGCTCCTCAAGGACGCACGTTGGAGATGTCGACGCTGCACCAGGAACCAGAGCGTTAGTACCGGATAGACTATCTTCGGGAACTCTATGGTCTTCTTGGGTGCGGAGGTTCCGCCTTCGGCAGATGTACCACGTTCCACCACCGCCTTACCGCTACCAATGGCATCCTTAGCCGGAGCTTCAGCCATTTGGTGTGCGGCACTTTCCTGTGTCGCCTGTTCGCCGACAACAGCGACCTCGGTGGAGGCACCTGAGTCCACTTCCATGGCGGATGCTTCTTTAGCTTGAGAGCTTAACTGATCGGATGCAAGTTTGACGATGGGAGTGACAGGGGCGATGGCGGGAGATGCATGGGGAGAAACTTCATGATGCAACATGTCCTTGATGGTTCTATAAGCCCCCAAAGTTTTGGAGGTCTTCTTCAAACTGGTTGTGGCTTTCTTCCTGAAACGCACAAAGAGTATAAGTACAGAAATAAGACAAGCAATGGACAATGTCGGAGGGAAAGAAGCTTACACAAGAGGGGGTGCTTTGGCAAAGGGGATCCATGTAATCTTTCTTTACTCTGCCTCCAGGGCGGCAGTAGTCTTCTTGGAGGCTCCACCCTTCGTCTTCTTCTTCTTGCCTCCGTCGGCAGCGTCAGAGGTGGAGCTCTTCCACTTTCGCGCCAACGGAGTATCATCGTCGGACACGACGGTGACTTCCTTCATCTTTGGATCATAGATTTGAGGAGTCATGCTATCCTCATCTATGTCGCTGAGCTGTTAAGTGAAGAACCACCATGTTAGATGAGATAGTAATGGCTAGACGGAAGAACTGGAGTATATGTCGTACACGGAAAATAAACAGTTACCTTTGGGCACTTGCTCTCTACGAACATGTCGTAGGTGATGGTGAAGCCACACTTCTTATCCTTCACCTTGACGATGTCCTTGAGGCGGAGCTTGACGGAGTCGCTCAAGAAGTTGTCCTCGGAGATGCGGAGGCTATCCCTTCTATTATTGGAATACTAGTGCATTAGCTTCAAGCGGTGTTGCAGAGGCTGGATCCGCCTGATGAACCAGCACATGGCCAGGTCCAATCCGGTTAGACCCGTCTCTACGAACCACTCTATCCGCCTTATAGCGCGGGAAGCGTCGATGTCGGGGGGAGGGAGGCCTAGGATGTCCATGTCGAGGCCTCGGCGGCGGCTCCATCGACGAAGTCCTGGTACATGACTTCTCGGCCAGCCAGAGGGATATCTAGGTCGTAGAAGTACATAAGCTACCAGTTCTTGCAGGACTCGTGGCCGACTATGTCGGGGAAGCGTCGGCCAGGCCGAATCTTAAAACTAATGGTACCACAATTTCTGAGCTCGTCCTTGCCGGCTCCGGCTTCGCTCTTGATGGTGAAGAAATAAATGAAGAGGTCTAGCATAGGCCTAATCCCTAGATAACCCTCATAAAGAGCCGCATAATTGCTAAGCGCTAAGATTCTATTGGGGGGAAGGTTATGAGGCTATACTCGGTAATGATTCGGGATAGCAAGGAAAAAGTTGGACATGGGCAGGGAGACGCCGCGTACCAGTTGCGCTTTGAAGTACACTTTTTATCTGGCTTGGGGAGAAGGTGTGACCTCGCCGGACGGCAGCCGCCCTCCAGGAGAGCCCCTCCGTCGCAGGAAGGTATCCCTTGATGATCATTTCTTTGATATCACGGTCCGTGATATCTAAACCGCTCCAATCTCCCTTGTGGGATTCATACTCCTCCTCCACCAGCTCCAACGCCGCTAGATTATGGTCGCTGCCGGTGGCTTCGACCACTGTGGACTTGGGGATAACCAGACCCTCTAGAGGCACGACGACGGAGCTCGCTGGCTTCGCCGCGGCTTCACCTAACGCCGCCATGGAGGGAGAGGAGATGCATCTGGCCATTGGGTGTGTTCGGTGGTGACTGGGAGAGATTGGGGAGCTAGGGTTTTTTGCACGTTGCGCGGAGAGCTCGAGGAGTCGCTTGCTGGAAGAAGAAGACGATGCAGAGGAGAATGAGGTGAAAAGTAAAATTTCCACTGCAGTTACTATTTATAACCTCTAGCATCAAGATTCGTGCAGCATGATCGAACGGTTGCCGCGTAGGCGACGTGTGCGGGGACGTGCGTGGAAATTTCGCCACGTTACCAACCGTCGCTGCCAACGGTTTGTACCTCTCGCGTGGGAAAAACGGACATGATTGCGTTCTCTGCATGTGTAAGTTACGAGGCGTTGCTGACCTATGTCTACGTCGCCCTAGCTGTCATAGGCAGATGAGCCGTCACATCGGAAGATTCCGGCATGGACGGATCCAATCCGGCTACGGAAGATTATGATAGAAGATTCAGCAATTCTCCGGCTTATAAGTTGAAGATGGAGAAAACCTTGCAGGGTTCTTTGGGAGGACTACAAGATGTTGTTTGACGATTTGCCGACATCCATCTAGACGGATCATTCAACCTGAAGAGGCAAGACGGCGCAAGATCTCGGATTCTCCGGGGGCTACTGTTGGGGATATGCTATATGGGTATCCTCATAGCATGTCTCTTATCCGAATAACCCGGGTGACCCACAGTTGGTAGCATGACCCATGGCCTGCTGGGTGGCCCAGTTATATGGATCCATAAGGGAGGCCCATGCCGGATAAAGGAAGGCTACGAAGGAGTCACCGACGTACCCGGAGCCTTGGAGTGCAAGACACGCTAGACTAGTAATAGACCGTGTAGGACTCTGTAATCTGTCTGTCTAGGAATTTTCCCTGTAACCCTAGGACCTGGCGACTATATAAGTTGGGCCTATGGGCGCCTGTAGGGCAAAACCTCAAACAATCGTAGACGATCTAGTGTCGACTACGACGCACCTCGTAGAGCGAACCAATCCCTGTAACTCGACGTATTGCCATTATAGTGATTTATAGCAGGAGTAGGATTCTGCCACTGTCGTGGGATCTGAACCTGGGTAAGCTGTGTTACCTCATACCCGTCAACCGTCCGCCTTCCCCCATGTCTCTAAACACGCACTGTGGGAACTCTCCATGGTGTACTCGTCGGCAATACCACGACACAGACCACGCGCTCGTCCACACGAGCGGGATCATTGTCTTCGTCGAAGTTCAGGGCACGACCCTAAATGGTGGGGTTCAGGCGTGTCCTGATGCGGCATTGGTGATAGAGCGATAGCTCCTGCGCCGTTGCCTGCTCGAGGCGAAATTTTTCATGCTCGGCTTGCTCCTTGCGCACCGCCTCCTCCAGGCGCAGGTGGGCTTCCTCGACTTCCCTCGCCGTCGTGGTCGGTGGGATCGGTGTGGAGAAGCGGTCTAGCGGGGCGCTCATGCCGCTCGCCATATAGGTTGTGATGAAGCGACCGGATCCGGCATGGAGGTTGCCAGAATTCTCCGACCCGGAGTCAGAGTCGAAGATCCTGAGGATGGATGGATCCTCAAAATCTCCAACATTGGAGACTCGCATGGTGGAGCCTTCTAACGACACGGCGATGATGGATCCGGCGATCGAAGCTAGGGTCGCCGAGTCGGTATCGTCGTGGAGGGACGCATCGTCCACAGCTGCGTCGGTCTCGGCCACACCATTGTTGGTCGATTTGTACTCGAAGGCAAGGTGGTGGATGGTGCGTACCTGACTCTCAGAAAGCCGATCACGCGGCGGTGACTTGCCAATGAGCGCCGAGTCCTCCTGTAACATCCCAAAAATATAAAACTTGGATCATCAAACTCTAATCATCAAAATTAGGGTTAACAAAAACTTTCCCAACTAAAAACATGAAAGCATTCATATGTGTGTGTATTCAAAATTTGGATTCTTTTGAATTTCCATGATTCTGTGTTTATTTGCTTGTAAAATGATTCTTAGGTGAAATAAACATCATCTAAACAATACCCAAACTTTTCCCAAAGACAAACAACTCAAAATGAATAAATTAAGTGAATGGTCACTTTGGCCAAATTAACTCCCATGCCTACTTTGGCTATCTTTAATTTTCAAAACTCAACAGAAACATGTATGGATCTTTACACCCCTTGATAGTACTCATAATAAGGTACCAAGGCCCACTTTGTGATCATCCAAAAACATTCAAATGCTAAGTTTAAATGATAGTTTAAAATTGAATCTATATCATATGGGAAGATCCCACTATTTCAAAATCCACTCAAACAAGCTCAATTTTCCAAACCCAAGCACCCACAGAATCCTAAACATATGCCTAGCACACCCACCAAAAATCTTTTCAAAATTCAAAAATAAATTTCTTGCGGCCATTTCATCGAACACTTGGAGACAGAAAATCAAATTGGCCAAGTTCACTGTTTTGAGCAGTAATTTGGCTAAGCATTGTTCACCATTGATCACACTTGTCTCCCCCAGTGCCAACCAGTGCCTTGACCACCCCTAGCCCCTACCCATTGCACCATGCCATGCCAACCCGAAGGAACCCTTGCCAGCCGACCATGGCTAGCTAGCCAGAGCAAGTACCAAGCCTAAACACCATGTCTAAGACGCACGCCACTGTCCACCGCCACCCCCTGTCCAGCGCTTGAGCCCTGCCAGCCACTGGACCACACGCCCAAGCCATGCCAAGCTTCTCAGAGAGAATGCCGAGAGCGCGCTAGAGCGCCACCGACACGCCACGCATCACACGCCCTCGCGTGCACGCGTGATCACCACCACCCCAGCAACCCCGCAGACACGCCTGTTCTCCGCCGCGCGGACCACGCGCGCTATGCGCCATCAAAACCTCCGTCGGACCCGCTTAGAGCGTCGAAGCATTCCGCCCGATCAGCACCGCCCCACGCCTCGCCACCACGCCGTTGAGCTTCGCCAGGTACCATAGCACCGCCCCCTACCGTCGCCCATGCCAGTAGCCCTATGTGCCGTCGACCACGACGAGCTCAACCCGCGCCCGTCGGTTCCCTCTCGCCACTATAAATAGAGGCCTCCCCCGCTCTATTTCTTCACACCAGTTCGTTCCCCTCTCTCTCAGAAACATCCACACACTTCCCCGGAGCAAGGCGAGCACCAGGTGGCCGGAATTTCATCGGAGTTCGCAGCTGTAGAGGAAGAGAGGTGTCGTCGATTGGAGCCGCCCTAGGAGGAGCTGCCGGTGCCAAGAGAATCGCCGTTGTCGACTTCGTCGTTCGCCCCCATCGCCGACCCTCGCCTGAGCCCCGGTGAGCCTCTCACGACCCCCACTGAGCCGCTAGGGTTCGAGCTTGCCGGTGACATTTTCATCGTCGACGACGACCCTCAGCCGTCGATCACCCTTCTAATCCAACGACCCACACAACCCCGTACCGCTTCGCGTGTTATGAGCCACTGACTGGTGGAACCCCCTATCAGCTGAGCCCCGCGCTGAGGAGTGACACTGGGTCGGCCCATTAGCATATCTCGCGCAGCCCAACCGTTTGAATTTAGATTTTTCTATTTTCATTCAAACTCAGTTTTGTACCTAGTTTCAAAAATCAACCCAGCTCGATTCAGTGAACCAAATTGCATGAAAGCAATTTTGTTAGAAAGGTACTGAAATGCTTAATCCAATCCCGTTGGATTCAAACCATTTGGATCTGTAGATCAACCTTGGTAAAAATATCAAGTCAGAAGCTTTTCTGCATTCAAACATTTTTCAAATTTCAACCATAATAGATTTTGAGTTGATTCCAACTCTCACAAATCACATTTGATCATACCATTCAGAATATATAAAAACATTTGGGTTTACTTACAGAAATAATGTTCAAGTAATAAAAGAATGCCACATAGGCATTTCTAGTCACTTTATTTGTTTAAAATAAAAGGTTAAACCTTATTAAATTGTGACACCACTTTAAATCACATTCCCATATACTGAAATATGTGGTGATGACATGTGTCAACATGATCCCATGTTTGGTTTGGAGAATATTAAATACTAATTAGTTTTTCAATGAGTAGAAATTACTTTTCTAAAAATAAAATAAATAATACAAAGACTTTAATCTTGTAATGTTAGTGATGATGCTAGATCATCTATAGTACCCTTTTGTGTGATGATTGAAAATAGTTAAGTATTGTTTGCTGATTGTGTACCTCGTATTTATTTATAGACGCTAGTTCGACCAAGGATACGAGGAGGAAGGAGGATACTACGAGGAAGAAGCCGAGGAGAACTTCCACCACTGCTCTGCTCAAGGCAAGCTTATACTGATACTTGTGCAAGCCTTACTAACCAAGTTGACCTATGCAAGCTAACACTTGCAACTTAACAAGCTTACTCCACTTGATAACCAAATCCTAGTTTTACTTGCAAGCTTCATACTTTATTTCTTTATCAAAGCTTTCTCTTAGAGTTTACTTAAGTAACTTGTAGATTCTAGGAAGATAATTGAAGGTTGCATAAATAGCATTAAATTTGGCCTAAGCTAGATAATCTTGATGTCATCCTAAGGCATGAGATTGAACTTAGTTAAACCCCACTTGTTTACCACCCCTCATTAGTACTTATCACCACATGTAGATGCTAGTGCTAAGCATAAAACTTGATCAACTTTAGATGGGAACACTTGGTGAAAATGGTTATGAAAACCTTGGAATGATGAGTCATTCTACTGAAATGTTTTGACATGTGTTTCGGAACACCAAATGATTTTGATGATGAAAATGTTGAGGCATGGGCCTTAGCCCTTTATAAAACTGATGGTTGTGTGGATGCGATACCATTCCAATTTTACCATACAACCACAATACCTGAAAATTGGGTTGGGCTTGACTGGAAACTTATATACCGTAGTATGGGTTCCCTCGCAGCCAAGGTCTGAGCTGAGGCTACCTTGTGAAGATTGTCCACCTGTGAAGTACCCAAGATGATAGATGGTCATGGTTGGGAGGCCAAACTCATAGGAGAGGTGCCTAGGGCATGTAATTGAAAGGTTAGGATTGATTATCCGCATACTGAGTATGGTGAATTCAGGATTTGTTCTTGACGGATGTATCGAATGTTGTGGTGAAAGTGTACAATCTCTGCAGAGTGTCAAACTATTCGAATAGCCGCGTCCACGGTTATGGACAGTTGGAGTGGCCATACTGTTCCCACGTCAAATGTTTTCAAAATGACTTGTGAAATGAATTGAGACTTTGACTTGACCACAACAGAGTTGTGATATGAAATTCAAGTTCCCACTTAGGTATTATAAAACTTCAACTAGCTTTCTTTGCTTCTGAACTTAGTAGAGGTAAATCTGGCTTTTTGCAAAACAACCCTAGAGCTTAGTGTCCTGCTACAAAACCCCCTTAACTGTTAGTATTAGCTTGCGAGTACTTAAAGAGTACTCATGGCTTTGTCCCTGGCTATTCCCGTGGCCAGACTATGAAGAGGAGTACCAGGATGATGGACCGCAGGAAGGTTACGACAACTAGGATCATCTCCCATCATCAGCATTGCCTGTGACCCCGAAGATGGAGCTTCGCCTACGCTACATCTATTATTACGTATTTCCGTTGCTTGAGTTGTATTAAGAACTGGATCATGAGATCCTTATTTTTGTAAGACCTTATGTATGGTTTGTAATGGATGATGTACTGTGGTATCCAAATCTGATATGTCTCGCAAAAATGGTAATCCTGGGATTGCGATGTATGGCATAACAGGCATCTGGGATAAAAAAACCCGGGTGTTGACAAGTTGGTATCAGAGCCATCCTGACCATAGGATACCCTAGTTAGACTGGACGTTTGAATCAAAAACTTAGTTTCAAAACCAAAGGAAGCAAATATTTAAAAAAACTTATTCCCATTCTTATCACTTAGTTTCTTTCATAAAACTTCATGTTTCTCAAAGACTCTTGCAAAATACATAAAATTTGACACAGTTGATCACTCTACTAACTTACTCATCCTATATTCTTATAGATGGACGTGAAGTACAGCAAGTTTTATCAATTGGGGAATGGAGGAGACCTCATCTTTGAGCGGGATTTGGACCAGCTTTCGGAACTTCTAGAGCGTCCACACCCCGAGTTCTTCGGAGCTCAGCTCAATGATCAAGGAGGAGAAGATCTGCAGTGGCTAATTGTTGCAAGTATCCGAGGAAATATTTAAGCTCCCACTTCAGAGGGAATTCAGTTCACCTTAAGAGAAAACAACTGGCTAGATGGACTTGCCAGGGCCATGCAGGAAGCTCTTGCCCGTCTGTGTGGGCAGAGTATCAACCAGATCAAGGGTACCCACTTTGAGTTCTTTCCAAGGCGTGATGCTATGGGACAGCCACTGGAAGCCCCATACCACCACGAGTTGAAGACTCAGTTGGACCACCTTAGCTTCATGACGTATGATTGTTAGCAGGAGTTGGACAATGCCCGTGATTACTCTAACCACAAGTCCGCCATCATCAAGACGAAGGATCAGACCATCGCCATGCTAGTGAAGGATCGCAAGTCTCGTCGCCGCCAGCTCGACAAGAAGGAGCGCATCATTTCTCGTCTTCGCCATCGTATCTCCGATTTGGAGGAGACCATCCACGAGAGAGACATGCAGTTGGAGGAAAGGGATAATGCCGGAGAAGATCTTCGTGGAGACCCCTACTCCTATCTCAGCGATGATGATGATTTTCTGGAGGATCAGGCCATGGACTTCTTCATCGATGAGGATGATTTTGCCTTCATCGATGACGATGAGGATGACGACTACACTGAATCTAAGGAGTAGTAGCACTTGATCACTAGCGTAGTGAGTTGTATTCGGTCCCAATGTATCGTAGTTTCCAGAATGGTTCTTAAAACCATATGTTTTCCTTTGTTGTGGTGTGTGTTGTATCGTTTGCTAATAATGAATGAAAAGCAAGTTGCTAGAAAATCTGAGTCAAACTTTAAAAACTTTTCAAAATCTCGGAACCTTAGAAATTTCCCTCTTTTCTCATTATCTATCTCAATCTTCAGATGCCTCGCGGAGGAAGTGGTTCATCCCCAGACCCGATGTTGCAGATTCTGCAAATGTTGGTTTCTGGCCGCGAAGCTGAAAGAGCGGAACGTCAAGCCAACTTAGCCACCCTTCAACAGATAGCTCAGCTGGCCCACAACAATCAAGGCCAAGGAAATCAGGACAACCATGGATCTAAGCTCAAGAATTTCCAGAACACCAACCCACCTGTTTTCACTAAGTCGGAAGAGCCCCTGGATGCAGATGATTGGCTGCAGACCATGGAAAACAATCTGGAAGTCGCAGGAGTGGAAGCCAACGGGAAAGTTCTGTTTGCCACCCACTATGTAGCCGGAGATGCAAGAGCATGGTGGAACAGCGTTCGTGCAATGACCGGAGGACAAATGATGACCTGGGAGTAATTCAAGGTCAAGTTCAGTAGAACCCATGTGCCAGCAGGTTTGATCAAGAGGATGATAGATGAGTTCAGAGAACTGAAGCAAGGAAGGATGACCGTAGTGGAATACCGTGACAAATTCTTGTCATTAGCTATATATGCCCCGGATGAGATCGACATTGAAGCCAATAAGAAAGAGAGATTCTTGAATGGTCTGCGCGATGAGATGCAGACGGTGTTGGTCAATATCCCCTTTGCTGATATTGAATCCCTCGTCGACTCTGCCATTCAGATGGAAGGAAAGATCAACCAAGCCAATGAGAACCGCAAGTGTCGCATGATGCATCATCCAGGAACCCATCATACCCCAAAGTATCGCCCTAACCCATCTCCAGGATTTGCTCCGAGAACCAACAGACCCCCGATGAACCGTCAGACCTATCCCAACCGTGGAAACCCGAGGCCCGGAGGAAATCACAACAACCCCGGCCACTCTGGCAATTTCAACCGTGCACCACCCAAGTTCAACAACAACAATGCTGCCGCCAACACCAACACTGCCCCGAGGACTGGAAGCAATGTTGTGCCTATTGCAGCAAAGGACAAGTCGCAAGTGACTTGTTATGACTGTGGAAATAAGGGTCACTACTCCAATAAGTGCCCCAAGAAGAATGCCGCAGCCCCCAATGCAAATGCCATAGCTCAGCAGCAGCGTCGTGTTCAGCCTGGAAGAAGTTTTGCCCCAGGGAACTCTCTCAACCGCAACGGCCGTCTTTTTCTCATGCATGCTGAAGAAGCCCAGGAAGCGTCAGACGTCGTGCTGGGTATGTTTTCTGTTAATTCAGTACTTGCTAGAGTGTTATTTGATTCTGGTGCATCGCACTCATTTGTCACCGAAGAATTTGCATGCACTAGTAAGATTCAACCAACCAAACTGAAGCATGTTATGATTGTTCAAATCCCCCGTTCAACCACCAAAGCTAGGAAAATTTGCAAAGCCGTCCCTATCCGAATCCATGGTATAGATTTTTATGCTAATCTGATAATACTCGGAACTAAAGGTTTGGAAGTAGTACTAGGAATGGATTGGATGTCCAAACATAAAGGATTGATTGACTATGCCAAGAAAGCCATAACCATGACCAGTACAGTCGGAATATCAGTCGAGCATATATCTGAAACCTTACCTCGTCAATTCAAGTGCAACAAGAGTATACCCCAACCTACCATTGACCAAGTCCGGATAGTTTGTGAATACCCCGATGTATTTCCAGATGTTTTGCCCGGTATGCCCCCAGATTGAGATATCGAGATTATCATCGAACTAATCCCTGGAACAGGACCCATAGCCCAGAGACCATATAGTATGAACCCGTCTGAACTAACCGAACTGAAGAAGCAACTAGATGCCATGCTGGAAATTGCACTGATTCAACCAAGTGCGTCACCATGGAGATCACCTGTTTTGTTCGTGGACAAGAAAGATGGAGGTAACCATTTGTGTACGGATTATCGGAAGTTGAATGATGTTACTATCAAGAACAAGTACCCATTGCCCAAGATAGAAGATTTGTCTGATCAGTTGACCGGTGCCAAAGTGTTTTCTAAGATTGATCTTAGAACAGTCTATCATCAACTCAAGATTCGCGCAGAGGATATCCCCAAGACTGCCTTTACCACCATATATGGATTATACGAGTATACTGTCATGTCTTTTGGATTAACCAATGCCCCCGCTTATTTCATGAATCTCATGAATAAGATTTTTATGGACTTCCTCGATAAGTTTGTCATTGTTTTCATCGATGACATCCTGATTTATTCCAAATCAGAAGAAGAACATGAGCTACACCTAAGGACCATTCTTGGAACCCTTAGACAGCATCAGTTGTATGCCAAGTTTAGCAAATGTGAATTCTGGTTACAGGATCTAGTATTCCTTGGCCACATTGTATCAGTCGGAGGAATTGCCGTTGACCCTACAAAGGTGAAAGATGTCGAAGATTGGCAAGCCCCAACCACTCAAACCCAAGTTCGTGCATTTCTCGGATTGGCGGGATACTACCGCAAGTTCGTAGAAGGATTCTCGAGTATCGCCAGACCCATGACTCAATTGCTGAAGAAGGACAAGAATTTTGAATGGACAGACAAATGTGAAGCGAGTTTTCAAGAACTCAAGAGAAGATTGATTTCAGACCCAATCTTAATCATGCCGGATATCACAAAGCCCTTTGACGTGTATTGTGATGCATCCAAGATCGGTCTCAGATGTGTGCTAATGCAAGAAGGCAAAGTTATATCTTACATATCTCGACAACTGAAACAACATGAGCAGAACTACCCAACCCATGACCTCGAACTCGTAGTCGTAGTTCTAGCCCTGAAGACATGGAGGCATTACCTGCTGGGAAACCGTTGTGAGATTTATTCGGATCACAAGAGCCTGAAGTATATATTCACTCCCCCTTTCTACCTATCTTACTTTTATAGTCTTTATTCCCTCCTGTTGATCTATTGCTATCTGTGTTGCGATGCTCTAGTTTCCGTACCCGATATATCCCCTGCAGCCTTATATTGCCTTGGACACACCCTATTACCTGTTGTTTGGTAGATAGTTGGACTTGCGCGTCGTAGTTGCTTGCTCAAGTGCTGATGTGTGTCGTCATATGCCACAGTTGCTGATGTAATTGCCGCATGTTGATGTTGGATATGATTCTAGTTTTACTTATCGTCACTTTAATTTCTGTTTAACAACTAAAATTGAAATAAGCAGAGGCATCGGTGGGTGATAGAAAATATTTGGTTTCCGAACGCCCACTTGTGTCCCGTAAGACCCCGAGTACTTGATACCTGTTCCTTGATTTATCGCGCTATCCACATCCGGAGGTATATGGGACCCCCAGCCGAGCTTGATTCATTCTTATTTCTTGGGGCCACAAACTAGTTTGAGGTTTTATTTACGATCTGTACTTATGCCATGCTACTTTACGTATTTAAATTGTGCGAGGAGCACTGTATCTGTTAGGTAAGCGGATTGATTACGGTATCGACAAGCCCAGCCACACTTTTGGGTTCCCAAATGTACCATTGTCGCAAACCTTGAGTCCGTCTCGAGCTTGCTTACTCGTTGCGGGATCTACTCCATGGGGTGGCCCCCTGAAATATTTCTGAATCCTGTGATTGTTCAGTCGTGAAAGCCTCGTTGGGTTTTGATTTGGTTTTTCCGAGGTTGATCGAGTGTGTGTTGCTATTGGTGCACCCCGGCCGGGTAAAACTTTCTGAAAGCCGTGTCCGCGGATATGGACGACTTGGAGCACAGTATCTCGATCATAGACAAGCATAACTAAAGTTTACTGCTATCAATTTGACTTATAATGACTAGTAATCAGCTTCACTATAATGGAATGGCTAATTAATACTGCCCACAATTGCTTGTTTGGTTGTCGCTTGCGACAATTGTATCTGACTAGTAAGTATTGCAACTACAACTGAATGGCTAAGTAAAAGTACCAACAACTGCCGGGTTTGTGGGTTATCTCATGCTAATTGTATCTGACTAGTAAGTGTTGCCACTATAACGGAATGGTTAATTAAAAGTGCCCACTGCTTACTTTATCAGGACGATTATCTAAACCTGACTAGTAAAGTGCCGCAACTATAACCGAATAAATAAACCTGCCAACTGTGTGAGTTCCTCGGTTGACTTCCTCGTTTGGTCTCGAGGGGGAAACGCCAGGATGGGTTTGTTTGATGATAGAATCAGGTTGGTTCCGAATAGGTCCTTCTTACCCCTCTCTGTTTGACGCCAGAGGATCGAGTCTCTATAGGTTGTTTAGTGCATGCTGCCGCTGCCGCTCAGTCCACCATACCTATGTAGGCGAGGACCGCCGAATTCTAGCCTCGCTGCATGGCCTCGATCTTGGCCTCCTTCTTTTTCCTTTGCCCTTTGTCGGCACCCCTTTTGTTTAAGCAGGTTTGAGGTCGACGCCGTTAGCAGGGTTACCCTTCCGGCTTGGCCTGGGCAGGGTTATGGACGCCATTGGTTATTCTTCAGGGCTCTTAGCCCCATTTGCTTCTTGTCCGTAGTCGGACGCTCTACCGTTTTCAAGGTGATTTGGATCTTGTATATTATATCGTATTCTTGACTCTTGGAGTCGTTGTTATATATATATACGTTACGTGGGTCCCATCAAGGACTGTTGTAATGTTATTACTTCGTTTTCCACCCGCACGAAAGTGCCTGGTGGGCACCTTTGAATCGTTTCTATGCAGGTTTGGCGAGTTTTGCTAAAACTTGCATAGGTCCGATTCTGAGGGTGTTACAGAGTGGTATCGAGCCAGTTGCGATACCCCACAAGTCCAGCCTGTAGGATAACCTAGCTAACGGCCGAAGTAGAGTGTCAAAACTATTTTTGCAAAACCGGTTGGATAGTTCTGATTAGGTCTGATTTTACTCCTTACCCCTCTGATGTTCTCCTCTTACCCCTACGTGTTTTGACTCCGCTCTCGTCTCTTTCTTCGAGTCCAAGAATTCTCGTGGTTGGGTTTCCGTCGTACCTTTAGGGTTTCGCTTCCTTCTTCGATAACGGTGTTGCTACATCTGGTCTTCATGCTATCCGAGGAATCCTTCGTCTGTGGTGCCGTCCTTTGCTCTTTGTTTGTGCCTTCCGGTGTTTTCCGACGCGACGACATCATCTACGCCAGCTCCGATGCAGAGTCTGCATCACTCCTTTGTTCCGAACCTCGTTTGTCGAGATCTTCAGTCTGATTCCGAGAGTCGGTTGCATAATCCGCCTATTCGTGTGCAGAGTAATGGTTTGAGTGCGGGATGGAGTAGCTACCATACCACTACCCTTATCATTCGCTTTTGTACATCGAATCAGTGGATCCAGCAACTTTATTCCGCCCACGGAAGTTAGAGGTGGCTTTATTTGTTGATACCTCTACCTTCGACCTTTTGTTCCGGAGTGTTCCCTCGACGATCACGGACAACGACCTCGTTAGTGGTGTCGCGAGGATCTACACGAAGCGAGAAGACGCAGTCGCCGACCTTCCTTCCGGTACCATGAGGCGGATCTCGAGGGCGAGATCCCTTGTTAGTGGTGTCGAATTGTGGCATCCCGCAAAACCACTACTAGAAAATCGCGTTGAATTTGTGCATTGCATCGTCATCATCATGCATTGTTTGCCAAAACTATTTTCGCAAAGCCCGTTTTGTTTTCTAAAACGCCCCATCTTTATTCAAACGCCAAACCCCGGGGCTCCGGAGTATTTTGTTTTGTCGCTATCGGTTTGCAAATGGTCCAATTAACACAAATAAAATTTATAATTATTTTTAGTAGGGGCAGTCGAACGGGCCAACCCGACCCGAACGACCGCCCCAGATTTTTAAAACGGTCCACCCCAAACCAGCCCTGTAAAAATCCTAGAGCTACCCACTAATCTACCCCCACACCTCCTCCACATCACCCCAGCCAATGGGCTCTCGCCACCTCATCTTTCCTTAACTCCCACCCAACCAGATCGCTCCACCTCAGCAGCCCCTCTCTCTCTCTCTTCCCACCCCACCAAACGCACCCAGCACACACGTCCCCGGCCCTTCCCCCACTCTCACTGCCCCTGGGCCCCTCCACGCGCCTACACGCGCCGCCACACGCCCCCACGCGCTCTCCACACTCCCTCCACGCGCCAGCACGCGGTCCCGCCGCGGGACCCACGCGTGGGCCACCCAGCCGCACCCCCCCACGCGCGACCCCCTCTCCCTGTCGGCACCTCCACCCACGCCTCTCCCCGCCCCCATCTTCTTCCTCGCGAGCGCGCGCCTGCAGCCTAGCCCACCGCCTGCTCCTCTCCGCCGCCCTGCGTCCCCCAAGCCCCGCCCGCTGCCCGCGTCGCGGCTCGCTCTGCGCCTCCTCCTCGGGCCACGGCCACGCGCCGCCGCTCACGCCCGTCAAAGCATCCCGACCTCCGCTCCCCGCCAAGACCGCGCCGCCGGCCTCCCTCTCGCCGTCGCGCCTCCTTGGCCTCCTCCGCCCGCCTCGCGAGCAGCTCGCCCAGACGCCGCCTCCGCCCAGGCGTCCGTCTGCCGCCAGGCTGCCGCCCCTGCTCCCCGCCGCCAGCGGCGCGCCGCCGCTGCTGAGCCCGCTCTCGCCGCCGCCAGACCTCACTGCGCTCCGCCCAGCCCGCAAGCTCCCTGCCGTCCCGCGCCTCGCCAGAACCTCCCGCAGCCCGCTGGGCCGTCGACCCGCGCCTCGTCGCCGCTTCGAAGCTGCGCCTCGCTGAAGTCCGCCTCCACCGCTGCTCGCCGACGGCGTGCGAGCCCGCCAGCGACGCCGGGCCGTCGCCTCCCGGCGGCGCCCTGCGCTCCTTGCCGGGCGTCCTCCTCCCGTCCGCGCAGCCCTCCAGCGCCGCCGTTCGATCCGTCGCCCCAAGTCTAAGTCTCGCTCCGGTTGTCCCTGTTCGAGCCTGCGAGGGGTGGAGAAGATGGTGCGTGTGGTCTTTGAGGCATAGCTGATCGTCCGAAGACCCCCGCATGCCGTGTACACCTCGACAAGATCTGCGGCCCTGTTGGAGATCGAAGGCCGATCCGGAGTCCCAATCCATGCGGTGGCCGAGACCCCAAGCCCGACCGTAGCAAGATCCTCGATCCCGTCGCCAAGTTCTTCCCTCGGACAAGACCAACCGATGCCGGCCTCAGGTGAACAAGGTGGGCACCCCAAGGTCTTCTCGGGACACCGAGTCCCCGGTGCGACAAGTACCTCTGCCCGGACGCAACAGGGTCTACCTCACGGAACACCGAGCACTTCGCCGCCGAAACGCCGAGTACTTCTCTCAGAACGCCAGGATCGTCAACGTGACCCGAAGATCGCGAATGCTACAACGGTATGCAGGCGGACCCGATGCGCCCCCGACGCCAACCAAGCCCTGCTTCCCGGTTGCGACAAGACCTACCCCGACGTCCGAGAACGATCCCGTCAAGTTCGTCGAACCCTGAACCCCGAGATCTGGTCCCCGTCGAACCCCGAACCCCGGAACCCCAAGATCGTCGAAAACCTAAAGTGTGACCCTTATCCGAGAACCCTATTTTAAAACATAATAACAACTTGTTGCATATTGAATTGCCATCCTTGCATGCATATCTGTGGTTTGGGGGCCTTATGCTGATTCACCTAATGATTAAATATGGGGCCCATATGCGGGCAAATCTAGCCTTATATTGGCCTCATTTAAACTTGTGTAGCGAACCGGCTCCATCTGTTACATTGCTAAACAACATTTAATTTGCGGGGGTTTCTAAATAACATGAACCACCTAATGAATTGTCGGGACCCGGTTAAATAATATGACCTAATTGCATCGCTTTCTTTGCCATGACATTCATCATGCATGCATCATGCCGATCTTTTGCCTTAGTATTAAATATTGCATCCGTGTTTATTCTAGTGTTTTGCTTCTTCGGATAAGGCCGTTGAGTTGATGTGAGCTTAGCGATCTTGGTTAAACCATCGACAATGTTTTCAAAGCAGCATCTCCCTTTCTACCTATCTTACTTTTATAGTCTTTATTCCTCTTGTTGATCTATTGCTATCGTGTTGCGATGCTCTAGTTTCGTGCGATATATCCCCCGAGCCTTATATTGCCTTGGACACACCCTATTACCTGTTGTTTGGTAGATAGTTGGACTTGCGTCGTAGTTGCTTGCTCAAGTCTGATGTGTGTCGTCATATGCCACAGATTCTTGATGTAATTGCATGTTGATGTTGGATATGATTCTAGTTTTACTTATCGTCACTTTAATTTCTGTTTAACAACTAAAATTGAAATAAGCGAGAGGCATCGGTGGGTGATAGAAAATATTTGGTTTCGAGCCCACTTGTGTCCGTAAGACCCCGAGTACTTGATACATGTTCCTTGATTTATCGCTATCCACATCCGGGAGGTATATGGGACCCCCACAGCGAGCTTGATTCATTCTTATTTCTTGGGGCCACAAACTAGTTTGAGGTTTTATTTACGATCCTGTACTTATGCCATGCTACTTTCAGATTTAAATTGTGCGAGGAGCACACTGCATCGCTTAGGTAAGCGGATTGATTACGCGGTATCGACAAGCCCAGCCACACTTTGGGTTCCCGATCGCTTCTGACCATTGTCGCAAACCTTGAGTCCGTCTGAGCTTGCTTACTCCGTTGGGATCTACTCAATGGGTGGCCCTGAAATATTTCTGAATCCTGTGATTGTTCAATGTGAAAGCCTCGTTGGGTTTTGATTTGGTTTTCCGAGGTTGATCGTGTGTGTGTTGCTATTGGTGCACCCGGCGGGTAAAACTTTCAAAGCCGTGTCGCGGATATGGACGACTTGGAGCACGATATCTCGATCATAGACAAGCATAACTAAAGTTACGCTATAAATTTGACTTATAATGACTAGTAATCAGCTTCACTATAATGGAATGGCTAATTAATACTGCCCACAATTGCTTGTTTGGTTGTCGCTTGCGACAATTGTATCTGACTAGTAAGTATTGCAACTACAACTGAATGGCTAAGTAAAAGTACCAACAACTGCCGGGTTTGTGGGTTATCTCATGCTAATTGTATCTGACTAGTAAGTGTTGCCACTATAACGGAATGGTTAATTAAAAGTGCCCACTGCTTACTTTATCAGGACGATTATCTAAACCTGACTAGTAAAGTGCCGCAACTATAACCGAATAAATAAACCTGCCAACTGTGTGAGTTCCTCGGTTGACTTCCTCGTTTGGTCTCGAGGGAAAGCGCCAGATGGGTTTGTTTGATGATAGAATCAGGTTGGTTCGAATAGGTCCTTCTTACCCTCTGTTTGGCCTTGAGGATCGAGTCTCTATAGGTTGTTTAGTGCATCTTTGTCACTTTCGCCATCCACCATACCTATGTAGGCGAGGACCGCCGATTCTAGCCTCGCCGTGTCTTGGCCTCAAGATCTTGGCTCCTTCTTTTTCCTTTGCCCTTTGTCGGCACCCCTTTTGTTTAAGCAGGTTTGAGGTCGACGCCGTTAGCAGGGTTACCCTTCCGGCTTGGCCTGGGCAGGGTTATGGACGCCATTGGTTATTCTTCAGGGCTCTTAGCCCCATTTGCTTCTTGTCCGTAGTCGGGCGCTCTACCGTTTTCAAGGTGATTTGGATCTTGTATATTATATCTGTATTCTTGACTCTTGGAGTCGTTGTTATATATATATATATCTGTTCTGTGGGTCCCATCGAGGACTATTGTGTAATGTTATTACTTCGTTTTCCACCCGCACGAAAGTGCCTGGTGGGCACCTTTGAATCGTTTCTATGCGGGTTTGGCGAATTTTGCTAAAACTTGCATAGGTCCGATTCTGAGGGTGTTACAGAAGATGGGTTGAGTTAATCAAGGATTACGATCTGGACATTCAATATCACCCCGGTAAAGCCAATGTGGTAGCAGATGCCCTTAGCAGATTGCCATGCCGCTTGAATTCCATGATTCTGAAGGAGCAACCAAGTCTGCACAAAGAGATGGAAGATTTCCGCATAGAATTAGTGAGTGAAGGATTTTTGGCTAGCATAGAACTTCAACCCACTTTGATCAGCCAGATCAAAGAGGCGCATAAAGGAAATGCTAGTATCGACGGAATCAAGCGTCGTGTCGATGCGAGCAAAAATGCCGGATTCACGGAAGACGAAGAAGGAGTTATGTGGTACAAAGGATGCCTTTGTGTACCAGCAGATTCTGAGTTGAAAGAAGTTATTCTGAAGGAAGCCCATGATACTCTTTATTCTATCCACCCCGGAGGAATGAAGATGTATCATGATTTGACAGAGCAATTTTGGTGGCATAAGATGAAGAGAGAAATCGGAAGCTATATCACCAAGTGTGATATATGTCAGCGAGTCAAGGCGGGACATCAAAGATCCGCTGGATTGTTGCAACCATTGCAGATTCCGGAATGGAAATGGGATTCCGTTGGAACGGACTTTATCACCGGATTGCCTACTTCTAGTAGGGGAAATGACTCTATCTGGGTCATAGTGGACAGATTGTCCAAAGTCGCCCAATTCTTACCAGTCAAGACCACATATCGGAGATCGAAGCTAGCAGAGTTATACATCGCTAGAATCGTCAATTTGCACGGAGTACCCAAGAACATCGTATTGGATCGAGGAACACAGTTTACCTCGAGATTCTGGAAGAAAGTCCAAGAAGTTTTAGGAACCCGACTAGATTTCAGCACAGCTTATCACCCTCAGACCGACGGACAAACGGAGCGAGTAAATTAGATACTCGAAGACATGTTGAGAGCATGTGTGTTAGAGTATGGATCTAAATGGGAAGACTGTCTGCCGTTTGCAGAATTTTCATACAACAAAAGTTATCAAGCTAGTTTGCAAATGGCCCCATTTGAATTCATGTATGGAAGGAAGTGTCGCACCCCTTTGAACTGGTCGGAAGTAGGAGAGAGTCAGATTTTCGGACCCGACATCCTACGAGAAGCAGAAGAGAAGGTTCACAAGATTCGTGAGCACCTCAAGACAGCCCAGTGAAGGCGGAAGAGTTACACCGACAAGAGACGTCGAGACCTCGCCTTCAACACCGGAGATTTTGTGTACCTAAAAGTGTCATCATTGAAAGGAATGCAGCGTTTCCAACTAAAAGGAAAGTTAGCCCCCAGATATATTGGCCCCTTCAAGATTCTGAACTATCGAGGAGAAGTGTCGTATCAATTGGAACTACCCGAAGAGATGTCAGCCGTGCACAATGTGTTCCATATCTCATTACTTCGCAAGTTCCTCGAAGTTCCGGAGAATACTGAAGTGTTCAAGAACATTGATCACCGGACCATAGAGATCAACGATGACCTGACCTATCCCGAAGTACCCATCCGTATTTTGGAAGAAGCTTTCCAAACTACCAGAACCCGAAGCATCAAGTTTCTCAAGATTCAGTGGAGCAACCACACAGAAGAGGAAGCTACCTGGGAGCGCGAAGATCACATCAGGACGGAGTTTCCGATCTCTTCAAATCCTAGGTAATCTTTTTCGTCCTTTTTCAAATCTCGGGACGAGATTTTGTTTAAGGGGGAAGGTTTGTAACATCCCAAAAATATAAAACTTGGATCATCAAACTCTAATCATCAAAATTAGGGTTCACAAAAACTTTCGCACTAAAAACATGAAAGCATTCATATGTGTGTATTCAAAATTTGGATTCTTTTGAATTGCCATGATTCTGTGTTTCTTTGCTTGTAAAATGATTCTTAGGTGAAATCAACATCATCTAAACAATCCCCAAACTTTTCCTAAAGACAAACAACACAAAATGAATAAATTAAGTGAATGGTCACTTTGGCCAAATTAACTCCCATGCCTACTTTGGCTATCTCTAATTTTCAAAACTCAACAGAAACATGTATGGATCTTTGCACCCCTTGATAGTACTCATAATAAGGTACCAAGGGCCACTTTGTGATCATCCAAAAACATTTAAATGCTAAGTTTAAATGACAGTTTAAAATTGAATCTATATCATATGGGAAGATCCCACTATTTCAAAAACCACTCAAACAAGCTCAATTTTCAAAACCCAAGCACCCGCAGAATCCTCAACACATGTCTATCACACCCACCAAAAATCTTTTCAAAATTCAAAAATAAATCACCACCACCACAGCAACCCCGCAGACACGCCCGTTCGCCGCCACGCGGACCACGCGCGTTGTGCGCCATCAAAACCTCCGTCGGACCCGCTCAGAACGTTGAAGCGTTCCGACCGATCAGCACCACCCCACGCCTCGCCACCACGTCGTTGAGCTTCGCCAGGGAGCACAGCACCGCCCCCTACCGTCGCCCATGTCAGTAGCCCTCTATGCCGTCAACCACGACGAGCTTAGCCCGCGCCCGTCGGTTCACTCTCGCCACTATAAACAGAGGCCTCCCCCGCTCGATTTATTCACACCAGTCCTTTCCCCTCTCTCTCAGAAACATCCCACACCCTTCCCCGGAGCAAGGCGAGCACCAAGTGGCCGGAATTTCATCGGAGTTTGCCGCTGCAGAGGAGGAGAGGCGCCGTCGATTGGAGCCGCCCCAGGAGGAGCTGCCGGTGCCAGGAGAATCGCCGTCATCGACTTAGTCGTTCGCCCCCATCGCCGACCCTCGCCTGAGCCCCGGTGAGCCTCCCACGACCCCCACTGAGCCGCTAGGGTTCGAGCTCGCCGGTGACATGTTCATCGTCGATGACAACCCTCAGCCGTCGATCACCCTTCTAATCCAACGACCCACACAGCCTCGTACCGCTTCGCGTGTTATGAGCCACTGACTGGTGGAACCCCCTGTCAGCTGAGCCCCGCGCTGCGGAGTGACACTGGGCCGGTCCATTAGCATCTCTTGCGCAGCCCAACCGTTTGAATTTAGATTTTTCTATTTTCTTTCAAACTTAGTTTTGTACCTAGTTTCAAAAATCAACCCAGCTCGATTCAGTGAACCAAATTGCATGAAAGCAATTTTGTTAGAAAGGTACTGAAATGCTTAATCCAAGCCCGTTGGATTCAAACCATTTGGATCTGTAGATAAACCATGGTAAAAATATCAAGTCGGAAGTTTTTCTGCATTCAAACATTTTTCAAATTTCAACCATAATAGCTTTTGAGTTGATTCCAACTCTCAAAAATCACATTTGATCATACCTTTCAGAATATATAAAAACATTTGGGTTTACTTACATAAATAATGTTCAAGTAATAAAAGAAGGCCACATAGGCATTTCTAGTCACTTTATTTATTTAAAATAAAAGGTTAAACCTTATTAAATTGTGGCACCACTTTAAATCACATTCCCATATACTGAAATATGTGGTGATGACATGTGTCAACATGATCCCATGTTTGTTTTGGAGAATATTAAATATTAAATAGTTTTTCATTGAGTAGAAATTACTTTTCTAAAAATAAAATAAATAAGACAAAGGCTTTAATCTTGTAATGTTAGTGATGATGCTAGATCATCTATAGTACCCTTTGGTGTGATGATTGAAAATATTTAAGTATTGTTTGGTGATTGTGTACCTCGTATTTATTTATAGATGCTAGTACCGACCAAGGATACGAGGAGGAAGGAGGATACTACAAGGAAGAAGCCGAGGAGAACTTCAACCACTGCTCTGCTCAAGGCAAGCTTATACTGATACTTGTGCAAGCCTTACTAACCAAGTTGACCTATGCAAGCTAACACTTGCAACTTAACAAGATTATTCCACTTGATAACCAAATCCTAGTTTTACTTGCAAGCTTCATACTTTATTTCTTTATCAAAGCTTTCTCTTAGAGTTTACTTAAGTAACTTGTAGATTCTAGGAAGATAATTGAAGGTTGCATAAATAGCATTAAATTTGGCCTAAGCTAGATAATCTTGATGTCATCCTAAGGCATGAGATTGAACTTAGTTAAACCCCAATTGTTTACCACCCCTCATTAGTACTTATCACCACATGTAGATGCTAGTGCTAAGCATAAAACTTGATCAACTTTAGATGGTAACACTTGGTGAAAATGGTAAAGAAAACCTTGGAATGATGAGTCATTCTACTGAAATGTTTTGACATGTGTTTCCGAACACCAAATGATTTTGATGATGAAAATGTTGAGGCATGAGCCTTAGCCCTTTATAAAACTGATGGCTGTCTGGATGCGATACCATTCCGGTTTTACCGTACAACCACAATACCCGAAAATTGGGTAGGGCTTGACTGGAAAATTATATACCTTAGTATGGGTTCCCTCGCGGCCAAGGTCTGAGCTGAGGCTACCTTGTGAAGATTGTCCACCTGTGAAGTACCCAAGATGACAGATGGTCATGGTTGGGAGGCCAAACTCACAAGAGAGGTTCCTATACGAGGGCGTGTAATTGAAAGGTTAGGATTGATTATCTGCATACTGAGTATGGTGAATTTAGGATTTGTTCCTGACGGATGTATCGAATGTTGTGGTGAAAGTGTACAATATCTGCAGAGTGTCAAACTATTCGAATAGCCGCGTCCGCGGTTATGGACAGTTGGAGTGGCCATATTGTTCCCCCGTCAAATGTTTTCAAAATGACGTGAAATAAATTGAGACTTTGAATTTACCACAACAGAGTTGTGATATGAAATTCAAGTTCCCACTTAGGTATTATAAAACTTCAACTAGCTTTGTTTGCTTCTGACCTTAGTAGAGGTAAATATGGATTTTTGCAAAACAACCCTAGAGCTTAGTGTCCTACTACAAAACACCCTTAACTGTTAGTATTAGCTTGCGAGTACTTAAAGAGTACTCATGGCTTTGTCCCTGGCTATTCCCGTGGCCACACTATGAAGAGGAGTACCAGGATGATGGACCCATAGGAAGGTTACGACAACTAGGATCATCTCCCATCGTCAGCATTGCCTGTGACCCCGAAGATGGAGCTTCGCCTACGCTACATCTATTATTACGTATTTCCGTTGCTTGAGTTGTATTAAGAACTAGATCATGAGATCATTATTTGTGTAAGACCTTATGTATGGTTTGTAATGGATGATGTACTGTGGTATCCAAATTTGTTATGTCTCGCAAAAATGGTAATCCTAGGATTTCTATGTATGGCATAACAGGCATCTGGGATTAAAAACCTGGGTGTTGACACCTCCGAGACGATGACGTCCGTGAAGCCGACGAAGAGGTTGATGGTGCCGACTGGCATGATGACGCTATGCATGATCGGGCGCGACACCGGGACGTAGCTATTGGGCAAGATCTGGAGGATCTCGCCGCAAGCGATCATGTGGCCGGTGGCGATCGACCGGTTGATTGGAAAGTAGGGTATCGCCGCAGAACTCAGTCCTGACCGGCCAGGCCCCATGATGGGTGCCACTATCGTGGGAATGGCCACGACAGATGCTGCGATTGGCAGCGAGTAGTAGAACGAGGGTCAAGGGCGGTCAGCCATCTGCGGTGCGAGATGAGGGCAGAGACACAAGGTTTTACCCAGTTCGCCCCCCGAAGGGTAAAGACCTACTCCTGCTAGATTGTATTATCAAGAGATTACAGGTGGCGAGCTCGGCGACTAGGCGGCGAGCCGATGGGGTATCTGATGGAACGTAAGTGTTATGCGTACCCTAGGGAGGTTTATATAGGGGTACCTCTCTAGGGTTTACAGATCTACAACCGAGTTGGATAAGGACTCGGAGGGTTTTGACCTAATCCGACTAGGCCTAGCTACGCTTCTAGGCCTTCATCTTCCAGTCGGCTGGCTCCTTCTTGGGTCGTGATCCAGTCGTCCTGCAGGCCCACTCACTAGGAGTATGATCTAGTAGGTAACGTCCTGCTGGGTATACCCCACTCGGCATATCCCCATCATGCAGGACTAGTACTCCACACCATCAGGATTGTCTTCTCCATCTCACCCGGCCTCCAGCTCCCACCAACGATATTTTCTCTCCTCCCCTCCCAACCACCCACCGAATATGAAAATACAAACCTAAAAATAAAACAGTTCGACCCTAGTTCGTCGGTGTTAGTTTCTTCGGCCAAGTTCGACCACCCTGTGCCTCGCCAAATCCACCATTAGGAGCTCCATCGTGGACTCGTTTGATTAGGACCAAGAACGGGAGCCGGCGCGCCAAGAATCAAGCAGAATTGAAGGTTCCCTTCTGACGGCCACCATGGCCATCATCGTCGATTCATGGTCTACACGCCTCCTCTCGCTTCCCCAAGCACTCCATCACAATTAGGGTGAGCTCCTCTATCTTCCAGTAGTCGCCGTTGGTTCAATTGCATCCTGTATCACGGTCTCGTCGTGCGCCGACGTGTACCGCCGCTAGTCGCTGTCGTGCCCTGCCTTCGATGACCATTTTTTAGCGGCGCCACCATAGCTAGTATCCTCGCATCATCCTCTTTCCGATACACACAACCGCAGCCGCGCGCGCGAACGGAATCCATCGATCGACAATCGATATGGAAGGATCATCCATGGATGAGGTCACCATCACAGCATGCTAATGTCACCCCCCAGTCAACAAATTTGACTTGGTATGTGCCTATGTGGCAGATGAGGTGTACTCGACCCCACTAGTTAGTGACCGTGGGTAGGTTTAGCTTAGGTACAAAATGTCTTTTCTGTTTAGGAATTAGATAAAACAATATTAATTCCAATATAAATAAATGATTAAATCTTCTTTAGTTAATAACTTTTTGATTTATAATTCAGGAAAATGTGTATAATATATGAAAATTTGAAGAAAAATAAAATCTACAACTTAAAATTATTATCAAATATTACTATAATGGTTATTTAAATAATTATTATTTAATAAAGGTTTTCTAAGTAATAAAACTTTGATATTCATATTTTAATAATGGTAAATGTTAAAAATATAAATAAAATACCAAAAATATTAGAAAAATAAGAATTATAATTTAAAACTATAATCATGCATTATTATTTCACTTAATTAAATATTTGTTATTTATTAAGTATTTATAAAGTAATAAACCTTATAAAAATCATAACTTATTATTCATAAATCACAAAAATAAATGTAATATATCAAAATGATCGCAAAAATAATACCAACATGTTAAAAATATAATATTCCATTTTTTAGATAAGTAAAAAGTTAAACACTTTAATAACTTGAATTTAAACCTATTCCCTTAATTAATAATTCATATAAAGGTAAATAAAAATTGCTAATAATTCTAAAAATTAGTCAATTGAGTCTAATAAATATTATTAGTCTTAAATATTGGTAGTGTCAAGTCAAAATGATTTAACACATTTTAAATACAATTTTATTGAATTATTCTTCTACCATAAATGCAGATTATTTTATAAAAGGATTCTTATTTAATATAAAATCTCAAAGAAAAATTTGTAGTGAAATAAAAACCTATTCCTTTACTTTAACCACAAGTTTACAAACAAATCAAAACACTATAGTGAGTTCATCAGTAGTAAATAATATTGTCTACTTATTCACAAACCTTAAACCACACCTCTATAGGGAGATAAATCCCTTTATATATTTATAATGTAAAGAAACTATTACCAACTAAAAATAATACCATTCTTAAGTAACTTTAAAAAAAATTATAAAGTGAACAGGGTATAAGTATAACAAGCATTTAACCTAAAGTCAATCTATGTCTTTAAAGTTAACTTTAGTCTATAATACTTTAAATAATGCTAAAGACTCTATTATATGCTTTATAGTTAACTTTGGTCTGTTATAATTAAGTTATAAAGTATCTTAATACCAAACCAACCAAGTTAAAAACCAAGATAGATAAGTCTCAAATACTAATGATGTCATTATTCAAATGGAGTAATTCTTTCTTACTTAAAGACTATAACTAGAAAGAACACCTCCTAAGGTTAACTTAAAAGCTTAAATGCTTTTGCTTAGTTGAGTAAGATTTTCTTCAAATGTTATTCTTTTTGCCACTTCAAACATCAAATTACAATTAATAATAATCACATTACATTAAGCTTTACTTATATACCTAGGATTGTTAACACTTCAGTTCCTTATAAATGTCATCACTTGCAAGGTAAAACTTGAAGATAAGATAATTCATATATAAGCAGTCCTTGGGTAGCACATCTCATTAGTATATCTTATTGTTGTATGCAATTATGTTTACATGTTGTTTCACACACATTCACAAGCCTTAATAAGAAGCACATGTGTGAAACTTAATCTAAAAGGGCAACACATTCCAAGGAAAACCTTTCCAGTATCCAAACCCTAGAACAACATTACCTCGGGATTCGAGTTTACGAAATTGCATTACATTACTTATGCATAATAGCATCTTGCTTCTTTAAACATTAGTCCTTAGTGGACCAATGATGTTGATTTCAGATATTGGTATTTTATATTGTCTTGAAGACCGTGAGTGCATAATCTTGCAATCACAAAAGGCAAGTTCACACTTGCTCATGTCCTTTGATTATTTTCTGTAAAGTATTTCGTAAATCCAGTGTTGACATCACCTGCATTTGAAAAAGGACAAAAAACACTATTTTCATAATAATGTGATTATAGGTTATTTACCATGAGGTAATAACCTACTATAAGAGTTCTGGTGGTAAAGGAACATATTATCTAGGACTTAACAACCAATGTCGTCAGTGATTCTTGCGCCGTATATCACGCGTTCACCATGAGATTTGGAATGGGACGGAGAAGTCAGTTGTATCTTTTCCCTCTCGCATGGAGCCGGATGTGCGGGTCGTGGCTGTTATCACTCGTAGAATGCATATTAATTGGTAATTCGTATAGGATATGCAGCATATGGGTGGGAGCCCTCAACGTCCCATGATAGTTCCGGCATATGAACGGTCTGTACAAACCATTTTCGTAATTCAAAAGGTGAGCATGGTGTACACCAAGGAGACATGCGGGGTCACGGAGAAGGCAGTAGTTGGCTTGGATCTTAGGTTGGGACTCAAACCAAGGAAGTTTGAAAGGGGACATACTCCCGGCCGTGCAACAAAACCTAAGGTCTCTCATGGGTAAAGTGACGCACCTCTGCAGAGTGTAAGAACTATAACTTGTTACTCCATGTTCCGAGAAGGAGCTGCGAACGCATCGGGAAAGGAACTCCATGAAAGTTCTAGTAAACCCGTGAAGGCTGACGGATATAGCTTTTCAAAATAAAAGCAACCTTTGAAGAAATGTTTACAAAAACTTGCATTACCTACGACCTATGGTCTGTGGCTGTACATATTGTGCATCAAACAATCCTTTTCTAGTGAACTTGCTGAGTACGCTCGTAGTCAACGTATCTTCTTAACCCTTGCTATATTCTGAAGCCATTAAGACGACGTCTACATCAAGTATGCTCCAGAAATCATCATCAAAATCTCAAGCTCTTCAATGAAGTAAAGGAAGTCAACATATACATCAACTCAAGTGAAGACGAAGTTGCTGATTAGATAAGAATAGAATTTCTAACCATAGAACCTACTTCTGTAGAGTATTGCAATAGCAGCAATGCAAGCCCAGTAGTTCAGTTACTAGTTTTATAAGTATGGTAGCTATGAGTTATTTATTCCTGATTCTTCTTTGTAAGAAGTTTCTTTCTCTCTCTTTAACCTAGAGTGTTCTCTGGATCTTATGTAAAGATTTGAGTTGTAACCTATAGTCATGTCTTGGACCTGCTGTGTTTCTATTGTACCACTCTGAGGGATATAATACTAGTGAACGGTGTTTCATTGGTATTATGTCAACGAATATAGTGTACTACATCATGCAGTGGTATGCTGGGTCACCGCAAACATCAACGCCCACAACACCATTATGTTCTACTCGTGCAACAGATCTACGCATAGAGTCGGCTCTGATACCACTGTAGGGTTTGTTGCATGGAAAACAAAAAAACTCTATCGTAAGAACACACAAAACCAAGATCTAATCTACGATATCTGTGCAAAGAGATTGTAGAGAACTAACCCTCGTAGATCCAAAGCGTTAACGAGATTAGATCTCGTGGTTGATGTAGTCGATCACTTGCCGATCTCAAGATCGCGTAGACGATCCTTTCGGCGCCGCGTTCCGGCAGCACTTCCGCACTCGGTCACACATATAGATTTGATGAAGACCTTCCTCTCCCGGTTCCAGCAGGGCAGCGGAGGTAGTATATCTCCTTGGAATCCCAACAACATAACAGTGTGGTGGTGGTGGTGGAGGATGAGAGATTTCTGCAGGGCTTGGCCTAAGTCGGAGCAGGGCGGTAGACGAGAGAGAAGAGAGGCAGTGGCTAGGGTTAGGCGCCAAGGACTAGGGGTGTGGGGGGTGCACCCCCACCCCTCCTTATATAGGTGGGGGCGGACGGCCAAGGGTTCCCAGCCCTAGCCATGTCCCTCCCAACTCGGCTATCAAGAGGAAGAGTTGGAAACTTTCCCTCCAAGTCTTCCCTCTTACCAAAACTAGAGTTTGACTTTTAAAACTAGGATTTGACTATTCAAACTAGGGTTTGACCCTTTTAGTAGTGTTGGCCGACTGACCCTTTAGGGCTTGGTGTGGCTTCCCCCTAGGGCATGCCATAGCCCAAGTGACCCCCTCCCGGGGTGGTGGAACCACTGATTGTTCCTCTAGAACATTATAGAAGTATTCGGTCAAAACACCGAAACTTTTCCAAACCCCAGAAAACCACTTTCCTTATATGAATCTTATTCTTCGGACCATTCCGGATCTCCTTGTGATGTCCTGGATCCAATCCAAGAGTCTGAACAACATCCGGTCTCCAACTCATATTCCATATCTACTTGAACAACATTGAACCTTAAGTGTGTCACCCTATGGTCCGCGAACTGTGCAGACATGATCGAGACACCTCTCCGATCAATAACCATAGCGGGATCTGGAGATCCATAATGGATCCTACATATTCAATGATGACTTCATGATCGAATGAACCATTCACATATGATACTGATTCCCTTTGTCGCGCGATACTTTACTTATCTGAGGTTTGATCGTTGGTATCTCTATACCTAGTTCAACCTCGTTACCGATAAGTACTCTTTAATCATACTGTGATATGACATCCCTTGTGACCTAGTCACATGCTTGCAAGCCAATTTGATGACATTCCACCGAGAGGGCCTAGAGTATATCTATTCATCATATGGATGGACAAATCCCACTCTTGATCCATGCGCTTCAACACATACTTTCAGAATACACAATGCCACCTTTATAACCACTCAATTATGAAAGTAGCGTTTGATGTCAGCAAAGTACTCATCCGGTGATGGTGATTAACATCATCTCATGGTCGAAGGATTAGGTTACTATGTATCTGAAAGCTTGTAGCAAAACGAACTTAATGATTTGATCTAATGCTATGCTTACTACGGGTGTGTGTCCATCACATCTGACCTTGTTATTAATAACATCCAATGTCCATGATCAGGAAACCATGATCATCTAATAATCAACAAGCTAGCTCAACAAGAGGCTTACTAGGGACTCTTTTATGTTTACAGAATACACAAGTATTAATGTTTCCTATTAATACAATTATAGCATGGGATGTAAACATTTCTCATAAACACAAAGATATAATAATAACCACTTTATTATTGCCTCTTGGGCATATCTCCAACAGTCTCCCACTTGCACTAGAATCAATAATCTAGTTTGAAAAACTTTGTGCATTCAACACCTATGGCTTTCTGGTGTTGTATATACACGATTTCTAGTGGTAAACATAATCTTCGGATCTGACACTTCCGGGTCCGTGTGTATTTGCATGTCTTTGCGTCTCTATGCATCACTTATTCTTCAATGAGATGGCATTGTATTACTTTGGTCCTTTGGTGAGACCATTAGTTCCTAAACACGAAGATATATTAATAACCACTTTATTATTGCTTCTTGGGCATATATCCAACACCTCCTTCGGTCCTCGGCTGCGAACGCCGGAGTTGAAGGCGTCAATTTCCCTCTCATCAGAGATGTTTTCCCCAACGTTCTTTAGGGTGGTCCACCGTTGGATGTATGAGCGTAGGGGTACTCCCGATTTTTGCATGCATGCCTGGAGTTCTTCGAAGAATGTTGGTCGCTTGTTTGTGGCCTGGAAATTCTGGACGAATTTGTGGATTAGGTCATCTTACTCGCTAATCGACTCTACGAGCGAGCTTTTCAGCTAGGCGCGTGCGGGTCCTTTTAGTTGTAGCTGTAGGAACTTCATGCTGGTGGTTTTGGAACCACCTTGGCATCATAATGTTGTCAGGTAGTCCTCCAGCCAGATTTTTGGCTCCTGGAGCCCGTCATATTTCGGCTGATCAGATGGTAGCTTGAAGCCTTTCGACATCTTGTTCCGACGGACATGGTAGCTAAAGAAGCTTGCACCGCACGGCTCATCATCATAATAGAAGTCAAAGGAGTCAGGGATAGCATGCTCCGTGCGGGACCGGTCGACCTTGCGTTGTGTGATGTTGGTGCGGGTGTCGTAGTTGTGTGATCCTTGCACTGGCGGCTCATGTCGTGGACTATTGCGGCGTCACGGCAATTTGCTTCCTCGTGGAGGCGAGCGGTCGGATCATCACGGCATAGGATCTCTTTCAACGCTTTTACTCTCATCCGGTGTGAACACGGCTCCTATCAGTCCTAGGCCAGCGATGGTTGACCTGTGGAGTGCTGCTCGTGTATCGTTTGCCGGAGGTTGATTAGAGAACAGGTATGTCGTGGTCGCGATTAGGGCGCCTTGCACTTTTTTGGCCACTAGATGTGTCCACCGTCATGAAGGATGTCTCGAGGTTCTTTGATTTCCCTCGCCTGTCATCCTCAGGTACGTGTTGCAGTCGAGAGCGTCGCTTGTGCACCTCGCCCGTAGTATTTTGCCTTAACGATGAAGAGCAGAGGGAGGAGAGATGTCGCCGCACACTCGACACGTCAATGAGTCGCTTGCATTCTTCGAGCTCTCCTTGCGTCGTAGCTAGGAGCATATGTTGTTAGTGGAGGATGCTATGATAGGCCATTAGCTCCTCGCATATCGCGTCCAGCCCCATGGGAGACAAACCTTTCAGGGCCTCCTTCGCCCTATTCTAGGCGGCTATAGAAATGTTGATGGAGGTTTGGGTGGTCGTTTCTCTGTCGGTGGGGTTCCCGCGGCCGACTCCATTAGCGGGGTTTCCTCCATCAGCTCTGTTGGTTCTACCAGCTCTATCTGCTCTGTTGTTGGGGTCGATGATGACCGCATACTGGAATCGTGCCAGATCCGCATCACTGTTGCAACTCTTGTTACTGATGGAGTTGACATCAGGATGGCCGACGAGATCGGTCGTACCCATGAGATGGTAGGTGTCCCAGTAAATGCATAAAATTGATGTCGGTGTCGATTCCAACTCATGGATAGAGTCGGTGGAGACATCGGGGTAGTCAATGGAGAGGTCGACCTTACCAGAGCCGAGCAGATAGGATCCGGGAGGCGAATGGTGTCCACTGTTGAAGTGGAACTGCATTCCCCCAAGCGCCAGATCCATCCCCCTAATACATCGAAAACGCATCTATAATTTTTGATGCTCCATGCTTGTTTAATATCTACTTTGCTTTTCTTTGTCTACACATTGAGGTATTTTATATCTTTTCTGGAACTAACCTATTAACAATTTGTCACAGTGCCAGTTGCCTGTTTTCTTCTATTTTTGGTTCTAGAAAGCCAAAAAATCAATATTCTCGGAATTGGACGGGACAAAAGCCAAAGTCAATATTTTACCGTGCGGGACACGAATCCATAAGACAAGACGGAGAGGCGCTAGAGGGCCACCACACCCCCTCCCTAGGCGCAGGCTAGGGTGGCCCCGTGCCTAGGCAGGGTGTGGCCCCTCTGGTCGCCTCCCGGCCTCGCCTCTTCGCCTATAAGAAGCCCCCTATGCAGAAACCCTAAGTACCCGATCAAAACTCCACGAAACCTTCTATAGCCACCGCTGTCATCGTCCCTAGATCGGGGGATCTGAAGTTCTTCCCGGCACCCTGCCGGAGGGGAAATCATCCCAGAGGCCTTCTCTCCGGTATGAAGCGTGAGTAGTTCCACCTTGGACTATGGGTCCATGTAGTAGCTAGATGGTTGTATCTCCTCCTTGTGCTTTCATGTATAGATCTTGTGAGCTCCGTTCATGATCAAGACCTAATCTATTTGTAATCATGCATGTTGTGTTTGCGGGGATCCGATGGATATTGAGATTACTATGTCAGATTGACTAACGGTTTTGTCTATTTGATACTATCATGTCTATGTTGTTTGTGATCTTGCATGCTCTTCGTTGTTAGTAGCTATCTTGGCCGAGTAGTTGCTAGTGACTCCAAGAGGGGGTATTTATGCTCGATAGTGGGTTCATGCCTCTAGATTCCAAGGGAAGTGACAGAAATATCTTCGGTTGAAGATGTGATGTTGCTACTAGGGAGAAAACAATGGTCTCTTGTTCATGGAACAAGTGGATTGTTTGCCTTACACACTTTGCTTAAAGCAGTTATTTGTTGCTTACAACTTAATACTGGAGGGGGTTCAGATGATAACCTGAAGGTGGACTTCTAGTCATAGATGCAGTTGGATGGCGGTCTATGTATATTTTTGTATTGCCCAATCGAATCTCATAGGATCTTTTTATCTGGTATTGCATTGTTATGCCTGCTCGGTTCCTGTCAATTGCCCCACTGTAATTTTTTTACCCTTCATGCCATGTTGTTTATCTAAGGAGAGCACCTCTAGTGAACTATGGACCCCGGTCCAATCTTTACCATTGATACATCTTCCACATTTACCTGTTTACTTCTTGCAAACCATTACCTTCCACACCATACATTTAATCCTTTGTTACAGCAACGGGTGAGATTGACAACCTCACTGTTAGTTGGGGCAAAGTCTTGAGTATGTGTTGTGCAGGTTTCCACGTTGCTTGCAACACCTGTGTGACGTTTCCTTCCTCCTACTGGTTCGATAACCTCGGTTTCTTACTGATGGAAGACTTGCTGCTGTGCTGCTTCATACCTTGCTCTTGGGGTTCCCAACAGGACGTCAACTTAGCCATCAACAAGTTTTCTGGCGCCGTTGCCGGGGAATAAAGGGACATCAAACTTCTTCCTCCCCGTCAAGCACCAAGTTTTCTGGCGCCGTTGTCAGGGAGGCTAAGGACGTCTTCACAACGGGAGTCCTCCACTTCCTTTCTCTTTACTTTGTTTTTAGTTTGCTTAGTTTATATTGCTTGGTTTTGTTTGCCTTTTTTCAAAAACTCCAAAAAAATAGTCTAGTTTGGTTTGCTTTCTCTTATCAAAAACACAAAAAAAAAATTAGTTCCTACTCTAGTTGATGGTCTGTCTTTGCCTTGCTTTGCCATGCTTTCTATCAATGGATGGTTTCTTTGAAACTAGTTCTTATTGTCAAGGTGGGTTCACAGAAGAACAAAAGTATTATTATAAGGAACACCGTTTGTCAGAAAAAGGGAAACACTTATGGGAACAAATTGATAAGTTGAATACTATTGCTAGAGACGTGTGCTCTACTTATAATGTTACTTATTGCTTTGATAAAGCTAGCTGCTGCAGGAGGTATAAACACCTACCCTTTCAATGTGAGTATAATGATAATGTTACCATATCTTCTTATGTTAAAGGAAATTATGATTTTGATGATGTGGAACAAATTCAAGAATTTATTGCCTTCAAGGGTGCATTTGAACTTGCTAGTTTGCTTGAAAATACTGATGATGCACCTTATGAAGATGAGGTTTTTGAGATACTTAAGTTTTTCTTTGATAATTATAAGGAAGAAAATAGCTATACTCTTGAATATTTTAATAGGCGTTTTCCACAAATGGAAGAGACTAATGCCTTGCAGGAGCCTACGGAAGAAGAAATTGTTGAAACTGGAAGCTCATTAGATGAAAAAGAGGGAGAGAGAGATTGTAACACCCTCAGAATCGGCCCTATGCAAGTTTTAGCGAAACCCGCCAAACCCGCATAGAAACGATTCAAAGGTGCCCACCAGGCACTTGCGTGCGGGTGGAAAACGAAGTAATATCATTACACAATAGTCCTTGATGGAACCCACAAAAACATATATATACAACATCGACTCAACGAGTCAAGAATACAGATATACAATACAAAGATCCAAATCACCTAGAAAACGATACAGCGTCCGAGTACGGACAAGATGGAAATTGAGCTAAGAGCCCTGAAGAATAACCAATGGCGTCCATAACCCTGCCCAGGCCAAGCCGGAAGGGTAACCCTGCTAACGACGTCGAAACCTGCTAAAACAAAAGGGGTGCCGACAAAGGGCAAAGGAAAAAGAGGAGCGTCAGTACTGAGGCCAGTACACGGCGAGGCTAGAATTCGGCGGTCCTCGCCTACATAGGTATGGTGGACTGAAGCAGCAGCGCAGCATACACTAAACAACCTATAGAGACTCAATGTAACTGTCGGCTATCAGAGAGGGATAAGAAAGACCTATTCGAAACCATCCTGATACTACCACCAAACATGCCCATCCTGGTGTTTCCCCCTCGAGACCAAACGAGGAAGTCAACCGAGGAACTCACATCGTTGGCAGTTTTATTTATTCAGTTATCATTGCAGCAATTACTAGTCAGGTATAGATAGTTATCCTGATAGAATAAGCAGTGGGCACTTTTAGTTAACCATTCCGTTGTAGTTGCAACACTTACTAGTCAGATACAATTAGCATGAGATACCCCAAACCCAGAAGTTGTTGGTACTTTTATTTAGCCATTCCGTTGCAGTGAAGCTGATTACTAGTCATATCGGATACAAAGCAAATTATAACAATAAACTTTAGTTATAGTTGTCTATGATCGAGACCTGTGCTCCAAGTCGTCCATAACCGCGGACACGGCTTCTCGAAAATATTTAACCCTGCAGGGGTGCACCAAAGTTTCCACACGCACCTACACCCTTGTTGTCGGATCAGGTAGGTACAAGATCACAAAACATACACCCAACGGTATGTAGACGGGGTTTCGGACACGACGTTTCCCAGACCCAAAGCAAGCATGGGGGGACACCCCACTAAGCTACCCGCAATGAAGTCGGCCGGTCTCCGAGACGGACTCAGGGTTTGGGTGGACGGCTGTAAACGACTGGGAACCCGAAAGTGTGACTGGGCTTGTCGATACCGCGAAATCGTGTCCCGATCCTAAACAGATGTGCAAGACTACCTAATTTAAATTAAAGAAAGCATGGCATAAGTACAGATAGTAATAAAGCCCCAAACTACTTTGTGGCCCCAAAGATGATTTGGAATCAGTACTAAATCGATGGGGTGCCCATACACCCACTGTGGTTAGCGCTCGATCTCTAACAAAAGTCAAGAACTCGGGGTCCTACGGGACACAAGTGGACGGTTAACAACCAAATAACATCTATTGCCCACCTGTGCCTCTGCATTTACCTACTTCAATTTTAGTTATTAAACGGTAATTAAAGCCATGATCATCTCCAACATTAAACATGCGGCAATACTCCAACAACTGTGGTACTTGGCGACACGCAACAGCACTTGAGCAAGCGACTACGACGCGCAAGTCCAACTATCTACCAAACAACAGGTAATAGGATGTGTCCAAGGCAATATAAGGCTGCAAGGGATATCACGGGTACGAAAACTAGAGCATCGCAACATAGATAGCAATAGATCAATAGGAGGGAATAAATACTATAAAAGTAAGATAGGTAGAAAGGGGGAGATGCTCGCCTGAAAACATTGCCGAAGGTTCATCCGAAGATCGGGGCGAAGCTCACATCAACTCAACGGCCTTATCCGCGAAGAAGCAGAACACTAGAATAAACACCGGATGCACTATTTAATACTACGGTAGAAGATCGGGCATGATGCATGTATGATGTATGACATGGCAAGATGCGATGCAATTAGGCAATATTAAGTGGAATCGGGGTCCCGACAACTAATTAATAGGTTCATGTTATTTAGATACCCTGCAATTTTAAATGTGGTATTAACATGGCAAAACATAGCATCGGTTCGCTACACAGATTTAAATGATGACAAACTAAGACTAGAATATCCCGCATATGGTCTCCATATTTAATTATGAGGTGAATCGGCCTAAGGCCCCCAAACCCACAAATATGTATGCAAACATGAACAAGTTGATATGCAACAATTCATATAGGTATCAATTTATAAAATAGGGCTCGAGAGAAAGGGTCACACATCGGGGTTCGGAAGATCTTGGGGGTTCCGGAGGGTTCGGGTTCGGCGAGATCGGCCTTCGGGGTCTCGGACGCCGGGATCGGTCTTCGAGGGTCTCGTGGAAGAACTTGGGTCGGTGTCAGGGTAGATCTTGTTGGATTCATGTTTTGATGGCGAGCTTGTACAACATCGGGGTCTTTAGAAGATCTTGATAGAGGGTTGGTAAATGGATCCTCGGATGTGGACAGCGAGGCTTTTGTGGTTGCTGGAATAGGTGCATCAACACCATCTTCGAATCCACAGCAGCAGCTCCATGTAGCGAGCAGGACAAAAAAGTAGAAACAGATGCGAGATTTGGTCACGTCTGGCGAGCTGCAGGCATCAAGCAGTGGCTGCCGTCATGCCGGGGTGGCGAGGTGGAGGCGGCCGGATCTATGACTGATGGCAGGGCGGCGGCGCTGCGAGGCCTGGCGGGCGAGGGTGGCAAGTCTGCTGGCCAAGTGAGGCCAGGAGGCGGCAGGAGACGAGGGAGCGCTGGAAGAGGTCGTGCTTGGGCGACAGCGCCATACCGGGGAAGGGAGAGGGATCCCTGGCGGCGGGGAGGACCCGGAGAAGAGGATGCGGCAGCAGTGTGCATAGCAGCGGGCGACGAGCTCAGGGGGAGGGTCGTGGCGGCTCGGTCGAGGACGGGCGGGGCCATGGCGAGGTCTAAAGGAGAGATGAGGGAGCGATGACACAGTCTGGCAAAGTAGAGGCAGAGAGAAGAAGGCGGCGGCTACCTGCTGGGGAGGAAGAGAGAGCGAGATGGGGAGGTTCGTGGGGAAGCCGACGGGGAGAGGGGTCTCGTAGGCGTCGGGCTCGCGAGAGAGGCGGCGGAAAATGCGGGGAGAGAGATGGGTAGGGTTAGGTGGGATCTAGGGATTGGGGTGGTTAGATTAGGGTTTAGGTCTAGATATTTATTTGCTGGGTTGTAGGTGGACTCCGGTCGGTCCATTGGGACTGGCTGGTTGTCTGCCTCCCCAGTTTTTAAAACAATATATTTTATTTATTTAGTTTGTTTTAAATAGCATTTGATAAATAGTCTAGATAAAATAAAAGATCCAGGCGGACCGATGGTTTCGGTTTGAACAAAGGGAGAATATCTAGAAGACAACATACACTTTTAGCAAGATAGTTTTTAAACAAATAATATGCATGCAGATGTCATGATGATGCACAAAACAAAATACCAAGCGATTTTCTAGTAGTGGTTTTTGCGGGATGCCACAATTCGACACTACTAACAATGGATCTCGCCCTCGAGATCCGCCTCATGGTACCGGGAAGAAGGGCGGCGATCTGAATCTTCTCGCATCGTGTAGATCCTCGCGACACCACTAACAAGAGGTCGTTGTCCGTGATCGTCGAGAGAACACTCCGGGAACAAAAGGTCGAAGGTAGAGGTATCAACAAATAAAGCCACCTCTAGCTTCGATGGAAAGAGGGAACCGATGCATTCTCATCCACTTCAATATACACAAGCGAATAGAGTGAGTAGTCGGCATGAGGGCCAATCCATCACGCACCCAAACTATTACTCCACACAATCAGTGGAAAAGCGTGCAACCATTCTCGGAATCAGACTGAAGATCTCGACAATCGAGGTTCAGAAACAAAGGAGTGATGCAGACTCTGCATCGGATCTGGCGTAGATGATGTCGTCGCATTGGAAAACACCGGAAGGCACAAACAAGGGACAAAGAATGGTACCACAGTAGACGGATTCCTCAGACAGCATGAACACCGGATGGTAGAACACCGTTATCAAAGGAGGAAGCGAAACCCTGAAGGTACGACGGAACCCCACCACGAGAAATCCTGGACTTGAAGAAAGGTAAGAGAGCAGATTCAAAACACGCAGAGGTAAGGGGAGAACAGCAGAGGGGTAAGGAGTAAAATCAGAACTAATCAGAACTATCCAACCGATTTTTCAAAAATAGTTTTTGACACTCTACTTCGGCCGTTAGCTAGGTTATCCTACAGGCTGGACTTGTGGGGTATCGCAACTGCTGAGCTCTGATACCACTCTGTAACACCCTCAGAATCGGCCCTATGCAAGTTTTAGCGAAACCCGCCAAACCCGCATAGAAACGATTCAAAGGTGCCCACCAGGCACTTGCGTGCAGGTGGAAAACAAAGTAATATCATTACACAATAGTCCTCGATGGAACCCACAAAAACATATATATACAACAGCGACTCAACGAGTCAAGAATACATATATACAATACAAAGATCCAAATCACCTGGAAAACGATACAGCGTCCGAGTACAGACAAGATGCAAATTGAGCTCAAAGCCCTGAAGAATAACCAAGGGCGTCCATAACCCTGCCCAGGCCAAGCCGGAAGGGTAACCCTGCTAACGACGTCGAAACCTGCTAAAACAAAAGGGGTGCCGACAAAGGGCAAAGGAAAAAGAGGAGCGTCGATCGAGGCCAAGACACAGCGAGGCTAGAATTCGGTCCTCGCCACATAGGTATGGTGGATCAAGCGGCAGCAAAGATACACTAAACAACCTATAGAGACTCAATGTAACCGCTGGCTATCGAGAGGGATAAGAAAGACCTATTCGAAACCATCACGATACTACCACCAAACATGCCCATCTGGTGTTTCCCCTCGAGACCAAACGAGGAAGTCAACCGAGGAACTCACCGCTGGCTTTATTTATTCGATTATCGTTGCAGCAATTACTAGTCGTATAG
Source organism: Avena longiglumis (assembly GCA_030063025.1). Taxonomy (NCBI): domain Eukaryota; kingdom Viridiplantae; phylum Streptophyta; class Magnoliopsida; order Poales; family Poaceae; genus Avena; species Avena longiglumis. The sequence continues at coordinate 485,617,206 of CP125974.1, forward strand.
ATAGTTATCCCGATAGAATAAGCAAGGCACTTTTAGTTAACCATTCCGTTGTAGTCGCAACACTTACTATTCGATACAATTAGCATGAGATACCCCAAACCCGAAGTTGTTGGTACTTTTATTTAGCCATTCCGCGGTGAAGAAGCTGATTACTAGTCATATCGGATACAAAGCAAATTATAACAATAAACTTTAGTTATAGTTGTCTATGATCGAGACCTGCTCCAAGTCGTCCATAACCGCGACACGGCTTCGAAAAGATTTAACCTGGGGTGCACCAAAGTTTCCACACGCACCTACACCCTTGTTGTCGGATCAGGTAGGTACAAGATCACAAAACATACACCCAACGGTATGTTGACGGGGTTTCGGACACGACGTTTCCCAGACCCAAAGCAAGCACGGGGGGGCCACCCCACTAAGCTACCCGCAACGAAGTCGGCCGGTCTCCGAGATGGACTCAGGGTTTGGGTGGACGGTTGTAAACGACTGGGAACCCGAAAGTGTGACTGGGCTTGTCGATACCGCGAAATCGTGTCCCGATCCTAAGCATGACAGTGCGACTCGCACAATTTAAATTAAGCGAAAGCATGGCATAAGTACAGGATAGTAATAAAGCCCCAAACTACTTTGTGGCCCCAAGATGGATTTGGAATCGGTACTAAATCGATGGGGTGCCCATACACCCCAATGTGGTTAGCGCTCGATCTCGGAACAGGTGTCAAGAACTCGGGGTCCTACGGGACACAAGTGGATGGTTAACAACCAAATAACATCTATTGCCCACCTGTGCCTCTGCATTTACCTACTTCAATTTTAGTTATTAAACGGTAATTAAAGACATGATCATCTCCAACATTAAACATGCGGCAATACTCCAACAACTGTGGTACTTGGCGACACGCAACAGCACTTGAGCAAGCGACTACGACGCGCAAGTCCAACTATCTACCAAACAACATGTAATAGGATGTGTCCAAGGCAATATAAGGCTGCAAGGGATATCACGAATGAAAACTAGAGCATCGCAACACGTATAGCAATAGATCAACAGGGGAATAAATACTATAAAAAGTAAGATAGGTAGAAAGGGGAGATGCTGCTTTGAAAACATTGCCGAAGGTTCATCCGAAGATCGGGGCGAAGCTCACATCAACTCAACGGCCTTATCCGCGAAGAAGCAGAACACTAGAATAAACACCGGATGCACTATTTAATACTACGGTAGAAGATCGGGCATGATGCATGTATGATGTATGACATGGCAAGATGCGATGCAATTAGGCAATATTAAGTGGAACCGGGGTCCCGACAACTAATTAATAGGTTCATGTTATTTAGATACCCTGCAATTTTAAATGTGGTATTAACATGGCAAAACATAGCGTCGGTTCGCTACACAGATTTAAATGGAGACAAACTAAGACTAGAATAGCCCGCATATGGTCTCCATATTTAATTATGAGGTGAATCGGCATAAGGCCCCCAAACCCACAAATATGTATGCAAACATGAACAATTTGATATGCAACAATTCATATAGGTATCAATTTATAAAATAGGGCTCGAGAGAAAGGGTCACACATCGGGGTTCGGAAGATCTTGGGGGTTCCGGAGGGTTCGGGTTCGGCGAGATCGGCCTTCGGGGTCTCGGACGCCGAGATCGGTCTTTGAGGGTCTCGTGGAAGAACTTGGGTCGGTGTCAGGGTAGATCTTGTTGGATTCATGTTTTGATGGCGAGCTTGTACAACATCGGGGTCTTCAGAAGATCTTGATAGAGGGTCGGTAAATGGATCCTCGGATGTGGACAGCGAGGCTTTTGTGGTTGCTGGAATAGGTGCATCAACACCATCTTTGAATCCACAACAGCAGCTCCATGTAGCGAGCAGGACAAAAAAAGTAGAAACAGATGCGAGATTTGGTCACGTCTGGCGAGCTGCAGGCATCAAACAGTGGCTGCACCGTGCCGGGTGGCGAGGGAGGCCGGAGCTATGACTGATGGCGTGGCGGCGGGCCGCGAGGCTGGCGGCGAGGGTGGCAGCGTGCTGCCAGGAGGCCGAGGCGGCGGAGACGAGGAGGCTGGAAGAGGTCGTGCTCGGCGACAGCGCCATACCGGGAAGGAGAGGATCCTGGCGGGGAGGACCCGGAGAAGAGGATGCGGCAGCAGTGTGCAGAGCAGCGGGCGACGAGCTCAGGGGGAGGGTCGTGGCGGCTCGGTCGAGGACGGGCGGGGCCATGGCGAGGTCCAAAGGAGAGATGAGGGAGCGATGATACAGTCTGGCAAAGTAGAGGCAGAGAGAAGAAGGCGGCGGCTACCTGCTGGGGAGGAAGAGAGAGCGAGATGGGGAGGTTCGCGGGGAAGGCGACGGGGAGAGGGGTCTCGTAGGCGTCGGGCTCGCGAGAGAGGCGGCGGAAAATGCGGGGAGAGAGATGGGTAGGGTTAGGTGGGATCTAGGGATTGGGGTGGTTAGATTAGGGTTTAGGTCTAGATATTTATTTGCTGGGTTGTAGGTGGACTCCGGTCGGTCCATTGGGCCTGGCTGGTTGTCTGCCTCCCCAGTTTTTAAAACAATATATTTTATTTATTTAGTTTGTTTTAAATAGCATTTGATAAATAGTCTAGATAAAATAAAAGATCCAGGCGGACCGATGGTTTCGGTTTGAACAAAGGGAGAATATCTAGAAGACAACATACACTTTTAGCAAGATAGTTTTTAAACAAATAATATGCATGCAGATGTCATGATGATGCACAAAACAAAATACCAAGCGATTTTCTAGTAGTGGTTTTTGCGGGATGCCACAGAGATGAACAAAAGGAGGAAGAATGGATCTACCCATGCCTACCTTCTAATGAGAGTAACTCTTTATCTCTTACATTATTTGATTGTCCCCCACGCTTACAAAGGAGCATGAATGTTATGTTCCTATGGATCCTTTTAAAATATCTACTTTGGATAAAACCTATGGAGGTTTTAATCCCACTGTTTTTGAGCTTGATAGAAATTATGTGTTTGTAGATCATGAAAAGCATGCTTTATGTGATAGCTATATTGTTGAGTTTATTTATGATGCAACTGAAAATTATTATGAGAGAGGAAAGTATGGTTGTAGAAGTTTTCATGGTACTGAAACACCTCTCTATGTGCTGAAAGTTTTCAAGTTGCTCTTGTTTCATCTTCCTATGCCTGTCATTTTGTTCTTTGTCAATTTATTTGCATACAAGATTCCTATGCATAGGAAGTGGGTTAGACTTAAATGTGTTTTGAATTTTCTTCTTGATGCTCTCTTTGACTTCAATTCATAATTCTTATGTGAGCATCTTCTCAAACTTTCCAGAGTCTTGGAAGTTATTACTTCTGTAATGACCTCTCCTTATCCTTTTTGTTTTCTTTTTGTGCCAAGAATGACCTCTAATGAGAGGGAAGTAAGATTTAGGGAGTTCCTGTCCCAAACAGATTTTTTTCCTCCACCAAAAAAAATCGTGAGGAGTCTCTGTAACTAGGATTGATCTGAAAATTTACGAATAAATCCCACAGTATGTTATCTAACTTTCGTTAGTTCAACACTTTTTGATTTGATAAATATAAGATGTTCTAAAAAATCGGTTTCTACCTGCTGCTCTGTTTTGACAGATTTTTGCCATTATTTGCATTTGCTTCTTATTGAATCCTTTTTGAGTTCTCTTTAGGTGAATTGAGATTTTTAAAGGAGTTGCTACAGTAGCCTGTGTTTTTAGTGAAAAGTATTGCTATTCCAAAGCTTTGCCTAAGGTCTAATATCTTTTGAATACACTAATGTTGCTAATGAAGATTGTGTGAAGTTTTGTATGAAGGAAAAATTTCAGGTGTAGAGAGAGAATGATGTAATGAGATGAAGAGTGGACAAAAGCTCAAGATTGGGGATTCCATCCCGGTGTAACCCCAAGAAATATCCAAGAGGTACAAGCGTCAAATCTTGGGGATGCCCAAGGCATCCCCTTCTTCATCAATAAAAAGCTCAGGTCTGTCTAGACACTTCGTTTTTTATTGCTTCATGCACTGTTGTGTTGTTCTTGGAGCGTCTTAGTTTTCATTTGGTTTGCTTAGTTTTTTTATTTTGCTTGAATAAAGTAGTTTGGACCCCCATTCTCGATGTGTTGTTTGCAAATAAGTTGCTTGGTGTTGGAAAGGAGTAGGAAGTTCTTGCTTGATAAGTGCAAGAGGAGCTTGCATTGACTATGATTTAGACTTTAGCATGACATGCTAGGTGTTGTTTTTACCTTATGCTTAGTGATTATTGTTGTAGCATGTCTTGTTCCAATGGGATTTGTTAGTGTTCCTTGAAGAAATTATGCGTTGTTTTAGCATGCAAAAGCATAGTATTGTTGTATTCCCCTTTGATGCTTTGCTTGGGTTGACTTGGCACATGCTCACACCATGTTATGACTATTAAAAAGTCACCATAGCCTCTATGATCATTTAGTCCTTGACTTGTAGTAACACTCTATGCTTTGATTAGTAATGCTTTGTTGCTTTGCATGATTATGGCCATTATTGCTCTCTTAGTTGGTTGCTCCCAGTCTTTTGCTAGCCTCCACTTGTATGAGTAATCTCTACTCATGATTCCAACTCCCAAGAAACCAAGTTATTCCAAAGTGTCCACTATAAATTCCTATGCATGGTGTGTTACACCATTCCAAGTATATTCTTGTTTTCAGCTATCTTCCAATTAAAAAGTCTCTTTGTTGTGTGAAAACTTAGTGATTAAACCCCTCATGAACTTGATGGCACACTTTATATTCTTTGCCCCTAGTAAACTTGAACCATTGTGTCTTCTATGTTGTATATGCTTGCACTTATACATTGGAATTAGCAGAACCGTGCTGTCACGAGGAACGTTTTCAACATTACAATTGTACTTTGTACTCAGTTGATATCATTCTCTTTTGTCTATGGATGTCACCGGTGTGAAATAAAGAGGGAACTTGTAAGTCCATGGAGTATGTATTTTGTGTTACAGAAATGTCTAGGCCGCTAGCCTAAGCCATGCCTAATCATGGTGGAAACTTGAAGCATCACCATAGTGAGCTATCTATGAAGCATCCTTGATAAAAAGCTATGCATATAGTAAATAAAAAGATCGCTGAGATGCGCATTGTCTGCTTGCCTTGTCATTTTGGTTATGGGATAGCTCATGTACCATGTGCAAGGGGTACCCCGTTGGCGGTTCTCTATGATACGCATGTACTTACAATGATAAGAACGTGCAAGTGACTGAAGTTGAGTAGCATGAGGTGTGGCCCTCGTATTCAAGGGACTTGAGATTGCAAACTTATACTTTGTCAAGCATATACTCCATCTTTGTTTACTTTAACCTTAATCACTTCAAGATGCTTATGATAGGGGCAATGAGGGCTGAAAGCTAACAAGTACCATAATTTTTGGAAGCTCTTTTTGAAACTTGAAATCCCTGCTTCCTTTATGAAAGGCTTTTCTTCCACCATTATTTGAGTCTCCACCTTCTACTTTTAGGCACCATTAAGAGAGCATAGTTGTTATTATGTGTGTAGTGTTCCAAAACTTATTGATTTATGCATATTGTGATATTACTTTCTCTTGTGCTACTTGTTTCTAGTCACCCTTGTGAACTTTGAAGGTTTCCTATGCAACTATTTGCTACTCTATGAGGGACAAGCTGAATGCCACTATGCCATGTTTTCTGTATGTGAAACAAACGAACGTTTTTCAATGCATGTTATTCATGGTCTTTGTTTGTAGCCTTTCATGTTGCATGCATAGTTACTATGTCTTATTGTTAGAACTCCATCTTTCATGCACATGTTTAGAGTTCTTTGTTCCCAGCATTCAATGCTTGCAAATGGTTTCATCTTGGTTTTGACGATGCATGTCACCTCAAAAATTATTATTTTTATCACTTACCTACTCAAGGACGAGCAGGAGTTAAGCTTGGGTATGCTTGATACGTCGGAAACGTATCTATAATTTTTTATGCTCCATGCTTGTTTAGTTCGGGGGGGATCTAAAGTTCTTCCCGACACCCTGTCGGAGGGGAAATCATCTCGGAGGCCTTCTCTCTGGTATGAAGCGTGAGTAGTTCCACCTTGGACTATGGGTCCATGTAGTAGCTAGATGGTTGTATCTCCTTGTGCTTTCATGTATAGATCTTGTGAGCTCCGTTCATGATCAAGATCTAATCTATTTGTAATCATGCATGTTGTGTTTGCGGGGATCCGATGGATATTGAGATTACTATGTCAAATTGATTAATGGTTTTGTCTATTTGATACTATCATGTCTGTGTTGTTTGTGATCTTGCATGCTCTCCGTTGTTAGTAGCTATCTTGGCCGAGTAGTTGCTAGTGACTCCAAGAGGAGGTATTTATGCTCGATAGTGGGTTCATGCCTCTAGTTTCCAAGGGAAGTGACAAAAATCTCTTCGGTTGTAGATGTGTTGTTTCTACTAGGGAGAAAACAACGGTCTCTTGTTCATGGAACAAGTGGATTGTTTACCTTACACACTTTGCTTAAAGCAGTTGTCTGTTGCTTGCAACTTAATACTAGAGGGGGTTCGGATGATAACCTGAAGGTGGACTTCTAGTCATAGATGCAGTTGGATGGAGGTCTATGTATATTGTTGTATTGCCCAATCGAATCTCATATGATATTTTTGTTTCGTATTGCATTGTTATGCCTTGCTCTATTACTGTCAATTTCCCCGCTGTAATTTGTTTACCCTTCATGCCATGTTGTTTATCTAAGGAGAGCACCTCTAGTGAACTATGGACCCCGGTCCATTTTTTACCATTGATACATCTTCACTGTTACATGTTTACTTCCTGCAAACCATTACCTTCCACACCATACGTTTAATTCTTTGTTACAGCAACCGGTGAGATTGACAACCTCACTGTTAGTTGGGGCAAAGTCTCGAGTTTGTGTTGTGTGGGTTTCCATGTTGATTGCAACACACGTGTGACGTTTCCTTCCTCCTATTGGTTCGATAACCTCGGTTTCTTACTGAGGGAAGACTTGCTGATGTGCTGCTTCACACCTTGCTCTTGGGGTTCCCAACAGGCTCCACGTTAACTGAGCCATCCCCCCTCCCCCGTGGAAGAAGCTGAAGGTGGGACGCGAGGCCTACGAGCATAGGGTGAACTCGAGGGAGCTGAGGAAGATCTGCTCCCCGAAGACCGCGAGTTGCAGATCGCCGAAGATCGAGCCGCCAAAACCGTGACTCCAGCGCGTGGGTTTCCCACAGATGGCACCAATTGACGTGAGATCTCCATGGAAATGCCCATGATTGTTGGACTTGGGTTTAAGGGAAGAGAAACGCGCTGGTCGATTCGTCGGCTAATAAACAAGAAGGGGGCATGACTCACCCAGGTTTAGGTCCCTCGATGGAAAACCCTACTCCTGCTTGTGTGTTCTTGGTTGATGAAGAAGATTCATGTTGGGCCTCCAGTAGGGCCAGTCCTGACATACCAACAGTGGATATCTGAAGGGTTATACCCACGTTAGGGTGCCCGAAAATATCCTGGAGACTCCAGACTTGTCCGAGCATGCATCCTCTCTTACCAATTCCTCCTCCGAAAGGAATTCTCCCATGATATCCATCATGGACTTGTGCACTTACATATGATACTTATTTATATCCTTGTTTTACATAATAGAGAGTGTTCTTCCTCCTGCTGTAGGGAGGGTTACAAAAGGTACCATCGAGACCGATCAACCGTCAATGAGTCAGTTGGCAAGAAAAAATAAAGTGGATAAGTTTGGAAGCATGAAATGGAAGACAAGAGGCAAATGACCAAACCACCGTCTCCATTGTTCTTCATTTCCAATGTATGCTATTTGGGAAAAGTTCCCGAGGATGAGTAGAAATATGTAGCGAAAATTCCCCTATAGGGAGACACAACAATACATTGAGGATGTGAGGTACTATTGTGAGATGCGCAAGAGTGCCTGAGACCAAATACACTATAGTATTCCATCAATAGACTATTGACTTTGAGTACGTCCAAGAGAACTACAAAAAATCTCTCCAAACATACATTAGAGTCATGCTAACATCTTGAACTTCGAGATACATCATTGTATTCTTGTGTTCATCCACTCATGCTTCCTCTTTGGTTACTTGTGCTTAGTTTACTTGTAGCTTTCTTATCTTGTATATGTTGCTCTCTAGTATAACTTTGACATATTAGACACATTGTAGCATTTCTAGAGAATCTTAGTTGTCCACAATTACCTTCGAAATCAACTATTTTATTAAAACTCGTAGCCACCTATTTGTCTCCACCTCGAGTTATCATCTTTGATCCTTCACAAGGTTACCACTTTCTATTTTCTCTCAACCTCGATTCGGGTTAATCCTTTTCATCCATATGCACGGGCATGTGGTTGACCTCCTCCCTTTGTTAGGGAGTTCTAGATAACCTGGACATGTCAAACTCACATGAAAATAAATAAACAGATGACAATTTATTTCATGATAAATCTATTGATAAAAAGTTACTTTTGGGTGCTACTATATTTTGCAAATGGAGAAATTCAGAAATATTTGTGAAGTAAAAATGACAAAAAAAATACCATGTTAAATCACAGGAATTTAGCATTCGCAAAAAAAATCACAGGAATTTAGATTTGGATCATCATAAAATAAAGTGACAAGGCAATTTATTTTCTTCGTTTGGCCAGTAAGCCATTTAGTATGATTTATCATTTCGGAGGGATCAGGAGTCCTTCGCAGTGGCGTCCAAGGAATTCCCTCGCGAAACCTAGTCAACCAAGCTTAGACTCTGCTTTGTCACATGCTCACAATACACATCAACGTGCATCTATTTTTCGTTAATAACTCCATACAAGTCGAATCAACCCAAGCTTCCAGCATGTAAGTACAAGGTATAGGTTGTGGGACTTGTTAGCTAGTCATACGTTGTTATGCTAAGTATGCTTAGCTAAGCAAACTCTTCCAAGGACTCAACTCCAACCTTGTCCTTAGGCTTACAGCTATTGCTACGATGAAACTGAGATTTAAAAGTCCCAACTGCAGTATCTTGACCTTAATCCGCCGGCCTTGATGTAGCTACTTGCTTAGACTTCTCAACGATTTCTAGCTCTGTCACATACAAACGCGCGGTATATACGGTCAAAGCGTGGCATGGACGCTGTAGTGGCGCTAGCGCTACGTTACCTCAACCGAGGGGGAAAGTATCATCTTGACATTTTCCCAAAGTACTGTACAAAGGATCTAATCACCGGGATTCCTGCTGAGAGAGGCTTTATACAATAATGGCGAGACAGCCACAAGCTGCGGGCCGGCTGGCTGTGTGATTTTTTCGTCTAAGCATCTCCGCACTAGTACTTATTAAACCGAACCATCAGAGTATAGAATTGTACGTACTACCCCCTGTAGTAGACTGGCAGTATTCAGTTCACATGGCCGCGGGCCGCCACGTCCAATATTCTAGTAGTAGTCCCTGCCGGCCGGGCAGGCCGGCAGCGGCGCCGGCGCACCTCGTCCACCGTCACCACCCGTACGTGGCAGCCTCTTCTCCGGCCTCGGTCGTCCAATGAGCATGCCTACGGCTCTACCCGCTGCGTAGACTACATAGCATAGCATGGACGGACTTAACAGCCGGTGCTAATGTAGGTCGTCCCCCGTCAATGCATTAATCGTCGGTGGAAACAAAGTTAGTTAGTTAAGCAGCCAATGGCTGCAAGTTGCCGTTGTTTGTGGCGGTGGTGGTGGTACTGTAGGGTTCGCTTTGGATAGAAGAACTCCTGGAAGAGGTTGTTCGCGAGTGTGTACAAAACTATTTTCCTATTGGAGCCACTTGGACGCGAGCATAAACTGTGGCAATTATTGCGGTACATGCACATGCCCGGATTACACTCGCCAGTCAGTCGCCCATATGGCTATTTTCAAATCAAAGACTGGCCCTGGCATCTGAACAAATACGTACTACTCCTACTACTAATCTTTCTTTGGATGAGTAGTAGCTGGAGCTTGGATCGGAAACGGTTGTCCGGATTATCTAGTGCCAGGTGGTGGTTATTATTCTGAACCTGGATTATCGAGTACGAGTACACTTATCTTTTTTTTTTTTTTGAGGTTCGAGTGTACTTATCTGTGTGGCATGCAATGACTCTGTTTAGAAGATGTAATTACTTGTTGAGAGCGCCATCTAGAAGGCCACTAATTAAGTTGGGCCGGGCGGACTCGGTCAATCCCAGCCCATGGTATTAACTGCTCTAGAGTTGGAGGCCCAGCGTGGCCATAACCCGGAAGGCCCTACCCTGGCCCTACGACATAACTCCTCAGGGGAGCCATCATCGAACGAGCGGGCAGCATTTTTTCTTGGAAGTAAAAGAAAACTCATAAGGCAAGAAATTTGTGAACCACATACTCCTACGAGTATCGGGGTCACCTATAATTAATGGACCTGAAGGAGGACGTGGTAGCATGACCAAGCACGATCACTTTCTTCCCTACCTACGAAGACGAGCAAGTACCTGCTCTACTCTACGGAGTGCCAATCACCATGCATTCACATTGCAGGCATGCCATGTTCAGTATAACACGCATTTTACCTGGCCAGGGAGATCTTCAGGCTGATAACGCAGATCCGGTCCTAAACGTATGATACACAAGGAAGTGTTTTATACTAGTACGTGTTAGCATGCATGCACCTGTCATATACATATACATGACCTTTAAAGGATAGAGACGGAAGTGACTAGAGCGTGTGTATGTGGTTACGTGTTTTTATACCTCTCGCACTGCCCACCGACAGGAGCCCAACAAAACAAAGGGAGCAAAGATCGCCGCGTTACCCTTTATTCTTGGCATGACTGATGGTGCCATTACCGGGCGGCTTTGTGCATGATAAGCTCTTCACTGGTCATCTCACAGACCAGTTACTACCGAGCGGTCGCGAGCGATGGCCTAAACGGGAACCGCCACATGTTTCCGAAACGGAAAAGGCCACCAGGTTATTCTTCCCACCACTCGGTGGCCGCAAATTGATAATGCGGTTCGTGGTTCACGAGCGTCCGAAAATGGGGGTCGATTCGTGGTCAACCGGCATCGCGCAAGTCGCGCGCTCCAGATCGATCATGCATGCGGAACCATGTTTATCTGCGGGGATGTGTCAGCGCCTGTCTATCGATCAGGTGCGCAAAGAAGACTTGTCTGTCTGACTGACTACGTGCTAGCTGCGTGTTTAGGCTTTTATGGAGCCGCAGACTCCGCTGTCAGTAGTCCATAACCAGCAGCTAGATAGACTGTTAGTGCGAGTGAGCTTCACTCGCACGCACGGAAGGCTTAACTTGGCACGACGAGTTGATGCTGATCTGGAGAGGGAGAGGGAGAGGAGGAGACCGGAGAGATCGGGATCACGGGACAGGGAGGCAGCTAGGGGACGAGACGGGAATGGGGCAGGACGATGGCGCTTTGCGGTGAGAGGGACGCGCGCGCCACAGGGAGTCCGAAACGTGTCCACTTCTCCCCCCGCACAGACGCCTACGCCTGCACGCAGCCTTTTTACTAGTAGGTCGGTCATCAGTGGAGGGAGGAGTACGTACTCCGACGTGGGTACTGGACTGGATGGAGTACTACTACTACGTGCTCTCCTCTATTATTTCGCTCTGCTGGCTGCTGCTCCTCTCCTTTCGTATCGCCTATCGGGCCGCCAGTCACCGCCGGGAAAAGTCAAATCTCGCCTCCGTGCCGCTTATCTATTCGCGCACCCGTCGCTGGCTTCTGCTGCCTCTCGCCACAGTCCCCTCCTCTGTTGCTCTGCTCTGCTCCGGGCGAGAGATGAGAGAGAAGAACCAGACCAAAACCAAAAGCCGAACCAAGCGATGGTCCAGCCAGAACCTGTTCTGTGCCGGCGTGGCGTGCAGCGAGCCAGCCAACTGTGCTCACAAGCGTCACGCCCTACGAGCGGGCACCGTTGTTTTCTACTACTACTACCCCGCGGGCACGTACTACACTGTTTCTGCATGCTGGGCCGAGAGGACGCGTGCGCTGTAGCGTCTGCGTCGCACGCGACGCATGGGCCATGGATGGGGCACTCCTACTCCTACTCTGCTCGAGCTGCTCAGCGTGGAACGGGATGGCGTCGCCGCTGAGGTGATCGGGTGATGGCGGGCGAGGTCACGTCACCCAGCCCCACGTACGATACGACGGCCGGATGTTCCCGTCGTCGACCGGTGTAAAGCGCCCCCCTCCCCCGGTGCGCTGCATTTGACCGGTGCCGCCTCTGCTCTGCTGGCGCCGGTCCATGTGGGTGACTTGACGGCTGATGATGTGCTGCTAGCTCCGCGAGTGATGATGTACAGTATAATACGCTGCTAAAAGACGGGAAGCTATGCACAATCATGCGCGCACTGATTACATGATCAGAAACACATTATTTGGGCTAGCTAGCTAGCGCCGTGGATTTTTTTGAACCAAGACAAAAGGCCTTTAATTAACATGAAGGTGTCAAGTTCTTCATTAAGAAAAGCAGGCGGATCCCCGCAAAAAAAAAGAAAAAGCAGGCGGAAACAACACTAGCACACAAGACCACGTCCACTAGACCCATACACGGGAGGAAACGACGTGATTACTATGGAAGGAGTAGACACGAGATGCTCAAACATAGCTGAAGAAGATGAACTTGCATGAGAAATGCGCGTCGACCTTGTCGCCCATACGACACAATATCAATCTCCTCAACATTGTCAAAGCTTCGAGGCCATCGCCCCGACATCTAGCTGCTTTGCTACGCCTAGAGGACCACCAACACCACAACACCACACGACTTAGTCATCGTGGCCCAAGCTGCACGGAGTAATGTGTACAAAGAACCTAACTTAGATTTCATTTCCTTCGTATCTACTAGGGTGGCTGGTGGAGGTGTTTGTACCTCCGCCGGAGAGCAAGTTATAGGAGCACCCTACTTCACGATTAAGGCGAGTTATTCATCGCATGGATATATATAAACATATACTTCCTCTGTCTGGAAAATAAGTGATTGAGATTTTTGTAGATTCACACGTATCTATATGCACTACCCGAGTCACTTATTTCCGGACGAAGCAAGTATTGATGAACTCGGCAACAGTAAGCTCTCACAACTCTAGTACTAAGACTTCAAATATTGAAATTCCAAGGCCTTTTTTAAACAAGGAAGAAGATTTAGCATTTCTATATTAATTATAAGAAGAGATTTTAGAAACGACATATGCCTAGGACACTTATTATGACTTTATACATGGGCCACTCCTCCAAAATTACACTTAGCACCGACCAACCACCACGCTCTCGCTTCATCCTTAATTTTGGCAATAACAACCTTCGTTGGAGAAGCATGGTGTTGGAACACCCCTAGCATTGTTCTCCTTCCAAATCTCCCATGAAATAAGCATGATTATGGAAGCTATGGCTTTCCTCATCTTCCCATGATCAAGCGCAAGCTTTGTCCACCAATCCTTGACGGATGCCTCGGTAGCCCAAAGAGTCAAAAGGATGTTGTGGAAACCACACCAAGCTAACCCTTGTTGTGAAGCGACACTTGTATAGAATGAGTCATTGGACTTCATTGCATAGAGGCAATTTTCACCATTTGCCAACCCCTATTTTGAATCAATCCCACGGTTCCAAGGCTCTAGGATTCAATTACTACGTGTTTTCTTGTAGAGAACTTGGTATTCGGTCTTTGGAAGGATAATATTCCTTTTTTAAGAACGGCTAGTATTCACCTACTCTCGAAAAGAAGGCATGTAACGTCGTTATGAGTGTCAAACAGTATAAAGTTTAACCAAATTTATGTAAGAATATCAATGGTTATAATATTGTATAGATATCAGATGAAGATATATTCCTTCATGTGTCTAGATTTGGTACTGCACATTTTAATTTTTTTCTACAAACTAGATCAAACTTTAAATGGTGTTTGACTTTAGCTTATGGACTTTTTTCCCCAACAATTGATATTTCTAAAAGACCTGGGAATTGAGCAAGTAAATGGGCCGCGCACACCCAATGAGACCCACGGGCCAATACGAAGACTTACTCGGCCCACCTCATCGTGCGGTCTCCGGCCTGTTCGTGAAAGCTGGAACTTGTTAGCGGTTGGCAGGCGGTGATTGTCAGCGAGCGGGACCCACTCGAGGAAACGGTGCCAAAAATCTGCTTGCTCCTCCCGGGGGCGAGGAGGAAGAGCAGCAACCCCCACCTCCCGAGCGTCCAGTGAGCAACGGCGGCAGAGTCGCCGCGACCGAGAGGTTGGCTCGACCCCGATTCAGCTCCGGTTCCATTCGATTCAGTTCGATCCTGCAGCCTCCTCCTCCTCCGGTTCCCGATCAAATCAATCCCTCTCGCTGCTTGGTTAGTCCCGTCCGCCTCGAATTGCTCGTTGTTTTTTGTCCGGGGGATTTGCGTCGGCGTGGAGGAAACGGTTAGCACGTACGAGGACCGGTGGTAGGTAGCACTCGCGGCTAGTGCTAAGTCGGCAGTGTTTGCGCCGCGCCGCTTGCCGTTCGTCGCTGCTGGCTTGGTCGCTGCCTGCAGCATGTTGCAGCTGTGTTAATCTGTTCTGCGCTTAACTGAAGAAACGTGCAGGCTTGAACGCCTTTTTTTTGTGTGACCATAATGAACTGCTTCGTAGAAGAATCTGTGTTGAAACTGACAGTAGTAGGTCAGAGCTGCCTGAGACAAGGGAAGCAAATATGCAGCAATCCAGATTGAGATTGTTTGTTGTTGCTCACTATGGGATCTTAACTTCCTACCGCAAAGAGAACATACACTTGCAGAATACATTTTTGAGAAGACTCATAGTCACAGGACAATAGCTAATTACTTTGACCACACCTTTTAGCTCTGAATATTTCTACCATAGGACACTGCTAAACTGAGCCTTCTAAGTTGTGTACTCCCTCCGATCCATAATAAGTGTCGCTCATTTTGTACTAAGCTAGTATAAACTTTATACTAGATGAACGACACTTATTATGGATCGGAGGGAGTACTTGTTTGGTGCTTATCGCTTGTAGTCCACTGCTTTGATATACTGTTTGACAATTAAATAGCGAAGGAGCACATGATCTTTGGTTGGGTTTTTATTTCAGTTACTCATAGCACGTTTCATAATCATGGGCGTACATATCTTGCTCTTGTCAAGCATATACAACTCTTTCTTATCCAATGTTGTGCTTGTACCTATTCCCACACTCACAATATGCTTGTTTGTCTATTAGAACTTCTTCAATCTCTGGAAGCAAGCTTTGGAGTCTGCGTATCATGAGCATTTGGAAGGAGAATTGATACATATAACAGTCGAAGAGGATGGGTTACGGGATGAGTAGGCTAGAGGAGGCATACAATGAACATGAAGGGCAGAATACTGATGGATCTAGTTCAGTCGAAGTGAAAAATGAATTCTCAAAATTACATAATGATATTTTCCATATGACTCGGCTAAGATCAGGACCCAGTGAAAGCATCCGCAGGTCCATGGATGCAGTGTCGATAACTAGGTTATTACGTGGAAGGGAAGTTAATTCTTCAGGAAATGGGAAGTTCTCTTCAGTCGACCAGGCATTTGCTCTTGGTCATTATCTTCCAGTGGATGGTCCTGAAATAGTGGACAGAATGGATTCACGAGCTTATGTTTCACAGTTTTCTGCCGATGGTTCTCTTTTTGTTGCTGGTTTTCAGGTACGCTAAGCTGCAACCAATTGTAAAAGTTTTACTAGGCTCTAGTAACCGCAGGTAAAATTTCCTTAAATTTTATTTGGTTTCCCTAATTGTTATTTGGCTTTTATCAACAGGGAAGCCACATAAGAATATATGATGTCGATAAAGATTGGAAAGTACACAGAGACATTCATGCTAGAAATTTGAGATGGACAATTAGTGATGCATCATTATCACCTGATCAACGGTTTCTTGTAAGTTTCACTAACTTAACTAGTAAGCTCTTTGTTTTCTCTTTAGGCTCTGGTCATCTGATGTATAGCTTAGATTCCCCTTAACTCCGTATGCATTAGCTCAGTTTTGGAATTTCTGTGTCTCTGTGCATATCTGTTATCAATTCATGCAGTCAGTCTTTTTTATTCTTCTTCTTGAGAAGGAATATCTGACATGCAATTGCCTTGATCTGACAAGGATAAACTAAAGTATATCAAGTATCAGATTTGTTGAATAGGACTAGTTGGGTTTAGTGTGTGCTTCCATGTACCATTAGTGGAAATATGTTGTGGGTTGGAAAGTGGTACTGGATGTTTCGTTTGCGCTATTATCAAAAGTTTGGCATTATATTTGTAGTTCATAGTCTTCCTGATTCATTTGTTTCGTCGGAGACAGTCGATCACATAATTTCATGTGCTGGTAGGATCTTCTCACAGATGTAAAAGCCTACACACTAGTGTTAGCTCTTTCTGAGGACCAAGTGCTAGCTTGGTGGCTTGTGCTCTGGTGTGGAGTGGAGCCCACTCGGGTTCGAGTCTCATCGTAGCGGTAATTTTCTG
This sequence comes from Avena longiglumis, assembly GCA_030063025.1. Taxonomy (NCBI): domain Eukaryota; kingdom Viridiplantae; phylum Streptophyta; class Magnoliopsida; order Poales; family Poaceae; genus Avena; species Avena longiglumis. Next base: position 485,633,726 of record CP125974.1, read on the forward strand.
GAGAGTCTCGGACTAAACAGGTCATTATCCATAGCGGTAATTCGCTGGAAGTCTCACCTACCTAACAGCGTATAGCCAAGAGAGGGATCCTTTCCCCATTGGTCAACGTTTTTGGTGTTAGCTCTTTCTATCTGCATTTTATCTAGGCCTTGCTTCACTTTTTTCGATAATGAGGCCTTGCTTCACTGGTCTCTGTTAACGTGGATGTGTGATACAGCATACCTGTTCTCTCACTCTTCCCTTTCTGCATGCATAGTTGTATTTGTGATCTTCCTTATGACGAATCAATCTGCAGGTCTACTCTAGCCTGGCACCTATTATCCATATTGTCAATATTGGGACTGCTTCAAGAGAATCATATGCTAATATCACTGTGAGTTCTCATCAAGATCTGCACTCTGCAAGCAAAATGACTGTTTCTCCCCATTGAGATAATACACCCTTGTTTAATTTTATGATTATAATCTGTTGATATCTCTACTCTAGAAATATACCATGTTACAATGTCAGCCATATCTATTTATTTTTTATTTTAGAGGCCCACAGCCATTTTAATATTTGCTTGATCTTCTTCTAGCACATCCACATGCATTAGTTTTTTTGCTGCACAAAGTTGTTTGGTATGCATATTGGAATACTTTTATGTTCAACTATTAATGCTTCTTAAGTATTTCTGCAGGACATCCATGATGGATTAGATTTTTCGCAGCATGAAGATGTTAGATATTCGTTTGGAATGTTCTCTGTTAAGTTCTCCACTGATGGTCGAGAGCTTGTCGCTGGCAGTAATGATGATTCAATATATGTCTACGACCTTCAGGCGGACAGACTGACATTACGTTTGCCCGCTCATACAGTATGATAGTTTGTACTTTCTAAGATTGTTGTCATTTTCATCTTTGTCTGATCATTTTGTTTTTCACGTATCTCTTTATTTTTCGGGTTCATATCTCACTGGAAGTGATAGCCCAATGTCCTGAAGTTGGTTATTCTCTCTAATCAGCCAAGTGCCTTCATTCATGCTTATCCAGTCATGATCTACCTTCCTGTTTTTTTAATTCGAGGTGTGAGTGGATTAAAAATTCCAGTGTATTTATACCCTAATAATGATCTATCTAGACCCAAAATAATAAGAATGATATTGCTGAATTGGAAGACGAATAATGGAATTTGGTGAATGATATTCGGTGCACGTAGGATATGGAAGCCTCTCATTTGGTCGATTTTCTAGGTGAATGTGGATGGTAGGCCTGTCTGGATTTCAAAGTGTGGCCGTGTGGGAGCAGTTGGGATTGACATCAATTAAATCTCTGACCTTTTTTATTCCTCCGCCATGTGTTAGCCAGTTTCTCTGCAAGACATGTTGATGCACCCAGTCGGACACACGATATAGCACTAACATCTCCCTGTTGATAGTTTTTACCAATTAATTTTGATTAGTAAGGTTTTTCCTGCGAACTTTAAAAGAACATACACCTTTTTTTGGAAATGGAAAAAGAACATACACCTAAACTTCTCTTTTAAGTAAGATACTCATGTACTCACATATTGTGCTTCTAGAAAGTATGCTGTGATGCCAATTTCGTATGCTAAGTTACTGGTTGATTGATTGCTTTTCTGCTATGACTCATGAACAAAAGCTAGGAAATTGCACCAATCAGGGATTTATCCTTGGATTACTGACTTGATAAATCTTCTTTTTATTTTGTAATCCAGTGGCATCAGTATATATCTTGAAGTGTCAGGTTGGCTTTCACTAGCAAATGAAAACATGCAGTCTTGGCATCTTGCTCTGCTGGTTTGTTGGGCATAGTCAAACTGGGTTTGCTCTTTGTTCTGAAGAATGAACTGACCGAATACTTGTTAGTCTCCCCGAATAAACTTGGCCATGTGTAGAACATCTTAGCTAGCCTGGAAGCATAATACAAGATATGTACATTGAGGTGGTTGCATGCAGCTTCCTTCTCATTGTAGCAGTGTAATAAAATACTTGCTTGCTTCCTTTGTGGATTGTGAGCATCTTAGTTATCTTTGTGCACTAATATTTTGTATGTTAATTATTAATTGAATTATTTTTCTTTTGATATTTCAGTCTGATGTCAACACGGTAGCATTCGCTGATGAAAGTGGTAATCTCATTTATTCTGGAAGCGATGATAATCTATGCAAGGTAGTTGGCTGTTAGAAATTATTATTATATCAGACCATATATGATTGAACTGCTTTTCTTGGAATTATTCACCATATTGGAACATATGAAATGTGAATTTTTTGTATGTTGCAACCTTCAATTAATGAAAGACCGAACACACTTATTCTGGATGTTGTTGTGTCCAGTAGAGTTGCAGCTTACATGTTATGATTCCTGATAAAAAAGAAAGAAAGTATTACATGGCACAAATTTTGTTTTTGGAGCAACCAGTGAGCTCTGCCTTTTCATAAATAAGAAGAGAATTGACCAGTTTGAAGTGAAACTGGCCGAAAACCGATACAAACGATATACACATGAAATAGATGACACACTGCTAATTTCTGTAGCATTTATATGCCTTTTTTGGTACTTGAAAGATATGCATTGTGCAGGTGCATAAATAAAATGAGATGGTTCAGTAGCTAAGTCAATATGCTAACTTATCCAGTTTGTTCCTTTAGTCCATTATTAGTACCTATATATGGACCTGAATTCTCAATAAGCATCAAACTGAATTCAAGTTTACTCATTGTGATGTTGCAATATTAACATCAAATTGAACTTTCAATTTCTGTTATCTTGCTGGAAATTTTGGTTGCATTTTTTCAGGGATTACTGGTATTGCACTGGTGCAGTCCTGTTAGTAAACTACCAAAAGTGTACAGTTTATAAGGCAGTTGCATTGCCCTTACCCTAGGCCTCACAGTTACTGTACAAAAGTATATATTTTTAACTTCTCTGGTACTGGGGAAGTTATTACATAGTAAATTTTCAATTAAAGAATATCACATGCCTTTTACCCTGGGTAAACTTTATATGTTAAATATTTTAGTGGACAAGCACCTAAAATGCATCTGTCAGTAATTCCTATGTAGTTTTGTGTTACATGGAAACTTTTGTATTGACTGAGAGAATTTTGAGGTTTCCTCTCGATCAAAACATGATGTTTTTTTTTATTTCATTCATTTTAGAAAAGTTGTGGTATTTGATCTTGTTATCATTCAGGTCTGGGACAGACGTTGTTTGTCCACAGGGGAAGCTGCTGGAGTTTTGACTGGACATTTGCACGGCATTACTCACATTGACAGTCGTGGAGATGGTCGATGTTTCATATCAAATGGGAAAGATCAAGCTATTAAGATGTGGGACATTAGGAAAATGACATCCAATGCTGATGGGTATGTCTTAAGGAATATATAGTTTGCTTAATAATTTGGTTGCTCAGATTTGAAATACTGATCTTATATCTGATGCAGTTCTGAAAATAGAGTCCCTGCCTGGGACTACAGATATTCAAGATATCCACAACAGCAGAAGCAACAAAAGCATCCACATGATCAGTCACTAGCTACATACCGGGGCCATTCAGTTCTCCGCACATTAATCCGTTGCTACTTTTCTCCCACGTATAGGTAATTTCACTATGCCATGTCAAGTGTGCGACTGACGGCAACACTACATCATTGTTATTTGCTAATTATTTAATACATATATGTGCTAATATCCACTTCTTCCTACAGCACGGGACAGAAGTACATATATACAGGATCTTATGATGCTAGTGTCTGCATCTACGACGTGGTACTTTTACTTGCTGTATTGAACATCAGTGTGATCTCCTGTATACCTCTCCAATCACTACTTTTTTCTCCAAGTACTACATGTTAGGATAATTTTGGATTTTTGGTAATAATATCGTCAAAATACTTCAAATGGCAGATATGGTATAATTTCATGTGACAAATCTGTACAAATTTCTGCATATTTTTAAACGAATTTTAGAAGGTTGATTGCACGAATTCAACTGCATTACAAATTGATGGGAATGGATACTAGAAGTAACATTTATTGGTTGCATTTCTTATTAACTTGTTTTCTCCTATTCTAAGAGAGTTCCATTTTTTCTCTGTTAATGCAGTGGCAATATTTAACTGTTCTATAGCCACATATCCCATTATGATAAGTTGTGTGAAATCTGAAAAGCCATTTTTCAAAATTAGACATGGTATCACATGCCGCCTCTGAATGTGAAACATGATACTTTGATGAATTGGGATCACTGATGAAGTGCCTTGGTCGTGTGTCATTACACGAGTTGTCAAGATTGAACGCAAACTGAACACTCCCTTCCCCTTTCACCTTATTTCGTGGAATTGAACTAGTTACGTTTTTTATTTTCATTATTTCCAAAAGCTGTTCCAGCATATTGAATAGTCTTGAGTGCTCAGATATTTCGGCCTTGTCCTAGGCTTGTAATTATTTGTTTTCTCTCAGTGCATCAAGACGTAAGCTTTGAATTATCTAGATTTTTTATATTGAAGTCATCTTGTTTCATGTTCAGGTAAGTGGATCACAAGTCGCCAAACTGCACGGATATCATCACCTGGCAGTTCGAGACTGCAGCTGGCATCCTTTTGATCCAATGCTTGTCAGTTCATCCTGGGATGGGCGGATTGCCAAATGGTCTAAAGGTTGTTCTCAGCAAGATACTTCTGAACTCGATTGAGTCGAGAACTCGAGTGTGCAGATATATCTCATCCTGTAATGTATAGAAAGCATGCACGGTCTTCGGTTGAAGGAATAGTTTAAGCAAACCAAACACGGTTCAACAAAACAAGAAGAAAAGAAAGAGAACCCTACATCATGCATACAAAATAGAGGCCTAGCCAAGCGAGTGTGTGGTGTTTCGTCGCATCTTTGGTGAAGGTAAAACATTTTATCCCTTGGTCAGAAATATTCCCTCTATCCCAAATTAATTGACTCGGCTTTATCTAGATACTATGTTTTAGTTTGCAGATACATGCATATCTCGACACAGCTGAGTCAGTTAATTTGGGGATGGGAGGAGTAGCATATGTGTATATTTTCTCTATGCACATGAGTCATGTGTTGTTTCTGTATTTTGCATGTGCATTTATATTTTGTAATTTATATCCTTTTTTAGAAACTTTCAAAGGCAGAACTGTGTACTCGGCGCATAATTTTGTTGCAGAAAAAAATAGGTCAAATTCTTTAAAATATTTTTTTTGAATGCTCCTTTATTATATTTTGTTTTCGAAAGTTTAAATCCAGTGAAACAAGGAACAATTAAAGGCGGAGTATATTCTTGTTCCAAATTTGAAGCGAGTCGAACTGAAGAAACTACCGACTTGATGTGGTTGTAATGCCAGGCCATTTGTGTTGGGCTTCCTTCTGATATACAGCCCAGCCCAGCGAGGAAATCCTCTCAAATAAACCGACTGGGAGCAGTGTGCAGCTGCTCGTTCGTTTAGTCCCACATCGCTCAGGTAGAGAGCGCTGGAGGTGACGATTCGCTATATAAGGAGACCCTGGACGCCGATGCAAATCATACCTTTCTCGGCCTTTTGGCTAAGATCAAGTGTAGTATCTGTTCTTATCAGTTTAATATCTGATATGTGGGCCATGTGCTCACAACGATATTAAATTTATTTTTTTGTGGGGAGGGTACGTTCTAATAGCTTGCTATTGGGGCCCTCAAGTGTCGCCCAGGCGTTGCACTATAGCCTGGGCCTGGTGCACCCCAACCAAATCAAATCCAAAATATGTTGAAATATGAGGTTTCAAATCCAAAGTTTGTTGAAATATGGGAATCTTTGTCCTTTGTCAGGTTCCTTCATACTGAACTGAATTCTTGTTTGTAACAACCCAAATTCTTGCTACAATGAAACAAATTTGAAAACGAAATTAAAAGTGCAAATTTAATCAAACCAGAATCAAACAAAACAAACAGAAAAAAGAACATGACGAACAGGGGCAAACCCTAGCCCTGCCGTAGATCTCACTTCATCGCCATTGCCGTACAGCTTCGCCCACCACCGTGGTTGGCAGCGCCACGTGTCGCTCCGTCTACGGCCGCGCTCGCCATCGCCATGCCTCACTGCCGCCGTCGTACACAGAGGACCAGTGACACCGCCGTCGTCCAAATCGCCAGGGCCAGCCAGCTCGCCTCGCCTCAGGGCCTCATCGACACCTCGACCACCTCGGGAAGGAACGGGAGGACGCCAGAGACACCGAGAACGCGTGTAGACGTCGCCAATTTCACCACCGCCACCACGCGTCACCATGTCGAGCGCTGCCATCGTCTATAAGAGCTACACCCTGCGTCATTCTCCAAATTTCTACAAGGGATCGAACCCACTCTTGCTCGCGAACGTTTCTGTGCAATCAATTTAGTCCACCGCTTTGCCTCGATGCTTGCCGCTTGTAGGTGAGCCCTCCTCTTCTCCCCTTCCTCTGTTCTTCTTTTTCCCTTCTTCTTCTCCCTTGCATGTCGGAGTGGTACTGGGCCCTGGCCAAGCCCAGAGATGGGACATCCATCTCCCTCCGCATCCCAAGGAAAAAAAATGTATGCTAAGCCTTTTATTTTTCTGTTTTCAATTTGAAATTGATTTAAAACAAATTCTTTTGCAAAACTTCTTTGGCTAGAAGTTTTAAAATAAATAGGGCTATATTAGTCCTCATAAACCTCTGTATGCAAACAACTTTTTCAATGTTTTCAAAAATCATTTTGTTGGGCATTTAAAATTCAAACCATTATGTACATATAGCAAAACAAAGGCCACTTTTATTTATATTTCAACCCTAGTTCAAAAATATAAGTAATGACCTTGGGCAAATATTTTTGAATACGTTAGGACCCATTGGTGAATCCTCGAAGGATTTTGGCATAGGAGTGCACCATCTCAAAGTCGAGGATTTCCTGGAAGACCCTTCTTTAGGCAAGTCACTTTCTTCACCGACAAAGTTTTGGTGATAAACAATTTTATGTCCGTGAAACCATGTGCAATAGTAGAACCTCTGAACCATTATTTGATGATGCTATGGCTCGAGACCAACCCTAGTGAAAAACCTTGGACTTGTTTGGTGGATAATACTTGATTGTTTGGAGGTCATTTTCACCTTCAAATAAATTTGGTATGAAAATGATCCATAACTTTGGTATGGAATATATGCCCTAGCATGTGGGTGGAGTTGATGGAATCTCGAGGTTTAGTCCTGACACAAAGCAATAAAATATACAACATAAATAGTAAGAACCCCCTATGCTATTCCGATGAATTTTCTACAAGGTAGATGGACCCTGGTATGGTTGATCAACGGGAAGACACTTAGAGTCGGGATGCTATAGTATATTATCGATTTCTGTAGCCCTGATATACTTCTGGTGGGATTCGAGTGATGAGACCTTCCCGGGTAGAATTTTCAAAAGATGGAGTAGATAAAAACTTAGCCATCGATTAAAGGTTCTGATGCTAATGATATCAATATGGCAAATCCTAGTGGTTTGGGCCACTATGGCTTAGCACGGAACCATCGGAGGCACACACTTACATATCTAAAATCCATGGTAAACAATGAAAGAAAAATAAATATATATACTGAAGAAAATAAATGATACCAAGTGTGATCACTATAGGTGGACGATGTTTTCCCCTCCGTTTGTCAAAGTGGTGAAAATGATACCACTATGGGTTTGACCACAAGGAAACCTTATGGGATTTTCCTAGTTAATTAATATTGAATAAAACTTTAAATTGAAAACCCTCATGTGACTTGTTGAGTACTTTAGTACTCACTATATAAACATTTTTCAGAAACATCTGAAGATGTCGCGGAGGTTGATCCTGATGTATTCCTTCGCGGAGAAGATTTCGAGTTCTAGGTCATTCCTACCCTCAAGGGTTGATCCTAGAAATGTAGCCATGTGTGTAAAATCAATAAAGTTTGTATGCTTTAGTCATGGTTTAATGATTTTAAGACAAAGAGAACCTCGTTTAATGTTGGATTGTAAGAAAATCATTTATGTGATATTATCTACCCATGTAATATTATTCCTATGAGTTTGTATGCGATGGTTGTGTTTTGTAATCACTCGGAATTTCGCAAAATTTTGCCTTCGGCGAATTCGTGGAATTTCTAGTCACGGTCTTGAATTTTTGGGGCATGACAGAGTGGTATCAGAGCCAGCCTGACCCCTGGTTTTTATAAAATGGTACATACTTATAAAATAAAAATTGATTGAGAAACTTTTTTTAAGTCTTTATCTAGCTCTTAAGATCTTTGTTTTTGGATATAAAATTTATAAGAGAAAATTTTATATGTGAAAAGAAAAAAAATTCTTTGCTCTATAAATAAAATAAAAAATATATATTTATATATGTTAGACCCTCTTCTTTGTCTTTTTCATTTTCTGTTTTTCATTTTAGGGTTTGTTTTAAGCAAGCTCTTTTGCAAAACTGCTTTGACAAAAAAATTAGAGGGGTTCATTTTAATCCTCATAAACCCCTGAATATCAACATCCTTTCCAATATTCTCAAAAAAACTATTTTTTGAGTTTTTTTAAAAGCCCTTATGTATATATGGTAGAATAAAGGTTCCTTTCCTTCATATTTCAACTATAGTTTGCAAATACAGGATATGGCCCTTGGGTAATTATTTTTATACCTCTCCCGAGACGCTCGGGGGATGGGCCCAACTTTTATGGAGGATGTTGGGGTACCTTTTTGTGCCAAGACGGAACCTCCCATATTTTCATACGAAAGCTATTTTTGTGCATGGTATGCTTCAGTATTGGACCAGATGGGTTAACGTAAAAGTTGATGGTGTCGAGACCACCTATGCTGGACAAAGGGGTAGAGAGGAGGATGCGATTCAGGACATATCCAGAAGGTCTATATTAAATATGCGTTATAAGTACGACGACATATTTGATGAGTCCATTTATCGACTCATACCCAGGAGCTAAACGATGGGAATAGTGTGGGAATACCATTTCCTCCATTCGTGAGCAACGGATCGAAAATAAAAGTAGTAAGAGACATCGCCTTCGCGGAAGGGAAATATAGGAAAATTAGGATGGAATATCAAGAAGGCCAAGATAAGATAGTCTAGTTGCGAGGCAAAAATATAGAGCTCCGCCAGAACATAGTTAACCTGAAGGCAAGGCTTAAGAAAGCTTTAAGTGTCCAACAGAAGATGGCGTCCAAGTACGAAACGATTAAAGGCATGTCAAGGGGACCAATCCCAAGGACCATGAGCAAAGAAGATCAAGACTATATGGACCAAGAAATATATTAAACGCTTCAAGAATGCTCCACAAGCGAGTTCGGAAGAAGCAGAAGTACCACCTACTCAGGAAGATGAAGAGGAAGAGGAACCAATGGAACGTGAGTTCTATACCAGCAGCAACCCTTCATCACACGACGAATAGATGTTCCAAGAGAGGCGCTAGTATAATCTAGGTTTATGTTTTAAAATAAAGTATGCTATGTTGGATGGTGTATGTGATGTATGCATGTTTGTGTGTTTAAGTATGAGGATGATAGAAACACAGGCCCAGATGTTAGAGAGAATAGCAAAAAAATAGTAGAACAAAAGGGAAGTCCAGAAGAAAAAAAGGAATCAAGAAAACAAAGGTGGGGAGATTTTCAGAAGATGAATCCGCCAGTATTCTTCGGTTTAGATGAGCCATTAGACGCCAATGACCGAATTAGAGATGTTGAACGACAACTGCAAACCATAGGATGTGAGGACCGGGAAAAAGGTGCTTTTTGCATCACCAACTGCTAGGGATCTGCCGCAGCTTGTTGGATAAATTTCCAGGAAGCCACTCAGAACCCGGAGCAAAGATGAAATCTCAATCAAAAACCAATGAAGTAGAAATAGACATCCATGGAGAAAAATTTAAAGCTAATTTGATACACTTGCAGCTTAGAGATCTGAATGTCATGGTTATATAAATATAAGGCAAAGGTTAATTGTGAGGAGAAACTGGTTTATGCCACCAGTCCAAATAATCTGATCCTGAGAATAAGATCAAAAAAATCCTTTATGTGGAAACGGAAGAAAAGGGTATATAGTATGGTAGTCGAAGGAGTAATGCAGATTCTGGTGGTTAAAGAATTTGTAGATGTGTTCCCAGAGGAATTAACTAGGGAGCCACTAGATAGAGAGGTGGAATTTAAAATAGAACTTAAACCTGGAATATAACCAATTACAAAGCAACCATACCACATGTCAATAAAGGAGCTAGTAGAGTTGAAGAAGCAAATTGATGAGTTAGTAGAGAAGAACTTTATACAACCAAGCATCTTGTCATGGGCAGCACCAATAATATTTGCAGAAAACAAGGATGGTAGCTCGAGACTATGTGTAGACTATCGGGGACTGAACGCATTCACCATTAAAAATAAATACCCTATGCCCAGGATTGATGGTCTTTTTGATCAATTAAGAAATGCTAAAATCTTCTCAAAGATAAACCTAAGATCTGGATATCATCAACTGAAAATTCGTCCAGAGGACAAACCAAAAACCGCATTCACTACCTGATATGGATTATATGAATTCACGGCAGTGCCTTTTGGATTAACCAATTTTACCAGCCTTTTTCATGAATCTCATGAATAAGGTGATGATGGACTTTTGGGACAAATTTGTAGTGGTCTTTGTCGATGATGTCCTAGTATACTCAAGTAGTCCCGAGGAGCACGAGCAACACTTGAGGCAAGATCTAACAAGGCTAAGAGAGCATAAGTTATTCGCAAAGTTTTCTAAATGCGAATTCTAGATGAAGGAAATTGCTTTTATGGGTCACATTATATCAGAGGAAGGAGTTAAGATGGATCTAGAAAAAGTGAAAGAAATATTGGAATGGAGGGCCCCAGTGAACGTGAAAGAGGTTCGAAGTTTCTTATGGTTGGCAGGATACTATAGGAGGTTTATTGAAGGATTTTCGAGAATCTGCCGACCACTAACTCAATTGATGAAAAAGGATAAGGAATTTGAATGGAAAAATAAATGTGAAGGTGCATTTCAGGAGTTGAAGAATAGATTAACCACCGCACTAGTTCTGGTTTTACCAGACTCAGATAAAGAATTTCAGATATATTGTGACGCATCAAGGCAAGGATTAGGATGTGTACTGATGCAAGATGGAAAGGTCATATCCTATGCGTCAAGACAACTCCGAACACATGAAGAGAATTATCCAACACATGATTTGGAATTAGAAGCACTGGTTCATGCATTGAAAATATGAAGACACTACTTGCTAGGGAATAGGTGTGAAGTGTTTTCGGATCATAAAAGTCTAAAATATATCTTCACGCAACCCGACTTAAATCTTCGATAACAAAGATGGTTAGAGCTGATAAAGGACTATGAATTAGAATTCCAATACAAACCTGGTAAGGACAATGTGGTGGCAGATGCATTGAGCTGAAAAGTATATCATAGCACATGAATTATGCGTCAGGATCAGCGAGAGTTATGGAAGGAGTATCAGAAATTGAACTTAGAATTAGTTGGTGAAGGAGAAGTAATGACCCTACAAGTTCAAACCACATTGGATAAACAAATTAAACAAGCCCAAGATAAAGATAAAGATAGACAAGGGCTTAAGGAAAAAGTGCGGAAAAATGAGGCACCAGACTTTTCGCTAGATGAACAAGGGGTACTATACTTTCGAAACCGTCTATGTGTACCAAACAAAGAGGAGTTAAGGGACTTAATCCTGCAGGAAGCACATGCTTCACAATTCTCCATACACCCAAGAAGTACGAAGATGTACCAAAAATTGAAAGAGAGGTATTTGTGGATAAATATGAAACGAGAGATTGGTGAATATGTTACACTCTGTGACATATGTCAACGGGTGAAAGCACGCCACCAAAAACCGGTTGGATTACTACAACCTCTATCCATTCCAGATTGGAAGTGGGAGGAGATCGTATGGATTTTATTACAGGTTTACCCAAAACCAGAAATGGATATGATGATATATGGGTCATCGTTGATAGGTTGACCAAAGTAGCCCACTTTATACCCATAAAGCAAACATATAGAAAGAATAAGCTTGTAGAATTATATTTAACCAAGATTGTAGTGTTGCATGGAGTACCTAAAAAGATTTGCTCCGATAGAGGGCCACAATTCAGTTCTCACTTTTGGAAAAAGTTACATGAAGCCATGGGGACAGATTTGGATTTCAGTACAACATACCACCCACAGACCAACCGACAAACTGAAAGGGTGAACCAAATCCTGGAAGACATGTTCCGATCATGCGCGCTAGTTTATGGAGCAGCATGGGACACATGTTTACCATTTGCAAAATTCTCATACAATAACATCTATCAAGCTAGTATTGGGAGATCATCATTTGAAGCCTTGTATGGAAGAAGTTATAGAACACCATTAAATTGGACAGAGGTAGGAGAAAAGCAATTTCTTGGACTACAAATAGTTCAAGATGCAGAGGCTCAAGTGAGTATTATTAGAGAAAAGGTGCAAGCAGCTCAAACCAGATACAAGCAATATGCCGACAAACACTAACTTGATCTTAGCTTCCAGGAAGGGGATTATGTATATTTAAGGGTCACTCATTTTAATTCAATCCAGCGGTTCCACACAAAAGGTAAATTGGCACCTGTCAACACCCGGATTTTTCAATCCTAGATGCATGTTATGCCATACTTCGCAATCCTAGGATTAGCATTTTTGTGAGACATAACAGAATTGGATACCATAGTACATCATCCATTACAACCGTACATAAGTTCTTACACAAATAGGGATCTCATGATCCAGTTCTTAATACAACATCAAGCAGCGGAATACGTAATAATAACGGTAGCGTAGGCGAAGCTCCATCTTGAGGTCACAGCAATCTTCGACGATGGGAGATGATCCTAGTTGTCGTAACCTTCCTGGGGTCCATCTTCCAGGTACTCCTCTTCATAGTCTGGCCATGGGAATAGCTAGGGACAAAGCCATGAGTACTCTTTAAGTACTCGCAAACTAATACTAACAGGTAAAGGGGTTTTTGGATAATAGGACACTAGGCTCTAGGGTTGTTTTGCAAAAGCCAGATTTATCTCTACTAAGTTCCAAAGCTAGTCACAATTTTATAACTCCTAACTGGGATCTTGTAACTCATGTCACAACTCTGTTGTGGTCAAGTCAAAGTATCAATTCATTTCACAAGTCTTTTTGAAAAGTCTGACGGGGGAACAGTATGGCCACTCCAACTGTCCATAACCACGAACACGTCTATTCGAATAGTTTGACACTCTGCAGAGATTGTACACTTTCACCACAACATTCGATACATCCATCAGGAACAAATCCTGAATTCACCATACTCAGTATGCGGATAATCAATCCTAACCTTTCAATTACACGCCCTAGTATAAGCACCTCTCCTGTGAGTTTGGCCTCCCAACCATGACCAACTATCATCTTGGGTATTGCACAGGTGGACAATCTTCACAAGGTAGCCTCAGCTCAGACCTTGGCCGTGAGGGAGCTAATACTAAGGTACATAAGTTTCCAATCAAGCCCTACCCAATCTTCGGGTATTGTGGTTGTACGATAAAATTGGGATGGTATCGCATCCAGACAACCATCAGTTTTATAAAGGGATAAGGCTCATGCCTCAACATTTTCATCACCAAAATCATCAGGTGTTCGGAAACACATGTCCAAAATATTTCAATAGAATGATCCATCATTCCAAGGTTTTCATAACCATTTTTCCACCAAGTATTCCCATCTAAAGTTGATCAAGTTTTATGCTTAGCACTAGCATCTACAAGTGGGGGTGAGTACTAATGAGGGGGGGGGGGGGTAAACTAGTGGAGTTCTAACTAACTTCAATCTCATTCATGCCTTAAGATGACATCAAGATTATCAAGCTTAGGCCAAATTTTATGCTCTTTATGCAACCTTCAAATATATTTCTAGTATCTATAATTCACTTAATTAACTCTAAGTAATAGCTTTGATAAAGAAATAAAGTAAGAAGCTTGCAAATAAAACTAGGATTGGTTTATCAAGTGGGTATGATCATGTATGCTTAAAGCATATAGTAGGCATGGTAACAAGCAAGTATTGTCTTGCATGGGTAAAGTATCTTGCAAGTGTTAGCTTGCATCAATGTCAATATAAGCTTGCATAGGTATAGCATTAGCTTGCAAGGTTAATAGCTTGCCTTGAGCAGAGCAGTGGTTGAAGTTCTCCCGGGCTTCTTCTTCATAGTATCCTCCTTCCTCCTCGTATCCTTGATCGGTACTAGCGTCTATGAATAAATACGAGGTACACAGTCACCAAACAATACTTAACTACTTGCAATCATCACACACAAGGGTCCTATAGATTTTATAGCATCATCTCTAACATTACAAGTTTAAGGCTTGGTTTAATTCCTTTTATTTTTAGAAAAGTAATTTCTACTCATTGAAAAACTACTTAAGATTTAATATTCTCCAAACCAAACATGGGATCATGTTGACACATGTCATCACCACATATTGTAGTCCAAGGGAATTTGATTTAAAGTGGTGTCACAATTTAATAAGGTTTTACCCTTTTATTTTATTTAAATATAATGACTAGAAATGCCTATGTAGCATTCTTTTATTACTTGAACATTATTTCTGTAAGTAGACCTATATATTTTTATATATTCTGAAAGGTATGGTTAAATGTGATTTTTGAGAGTTGGAATCAACTCAAAAGCTATTATGGTTTAAATTTGAAAAAAAATTGAATGCAGAAAAGCTTCTGCCTTGTTATTTTTACTAAAGATGATCTATAGATCCAAATGACTTGAATCCAACGGGCTTGGATTCAGCATTCACAGGCCTTTTCAACAAAATTGGTTTTATTCAATTTGGTGCACTGAATCGATCTGGGTTGATTTTTGAAGTTGGGTACAGAAGTGTGTTTGAATTAAAAAGAAAAGGATTTAATTCAAATCACCGGCTCTTGTGAAAAGTTATCGGGCGGCCTGCTAAGCAGTGCTCCAGCTGGCTGCTTAAGTGGGTGTCCCCACTTGCCGTGAGATAAGGAGGCGGCGATGCAGCAACGTGGGTCGCTCGATCGATTATAATCCAACTACGAGTCATCATCGGCGAGACAATGCCGGCGAGAAAGAAACCTAGCGCGGCGGTGAGGGTTCTGAGGGCTCACCGGGGTCTTTGGCGAGGCGAGGCGAGCAGCAAGTCGACGACGGCGAACTTAGGGGTGGTCGCGGCAGCTCCTGGGGTGGACGAAATCGATGGCTCCCTTCTTCTCGAGAGGCGGCGAGCTCCGGTGAAATTCCGGCGAGGTGGTGCTCGCCTTGCTCTGGGAACGGTGTGGCACGATCAGTGACGAGAGGGGAGTGAGATGGTGTGAAGAAATCAAGCCGGGGTGGCCTCTATTTATAGTCGAGCGATTGGACCGACGGGGCGCAAGGTGAGCTCGTCGGGGGCCGATGTTACAGGCGGCTATTGGCATGGGCGATGGTAGGGGACTGTGCGGTGTTCCCTGGCGATGCTCAACGACATGGTTTAGAGGCGTGGGGCAGTGCGGTTTGGTCTGGAACATGCGACGCTCTGCGTGGCGGCGCGTCTTCGGCGAGGCTGTGGCGCCACGTCACGGCGAACGGGATGTCTGGCGGTCTCTGGGTCGGTGGGATTGTGTATGCACTGCAGCGGCGCGATGCAGGCTTCGGTCGAGGGTGGTGCTCTGGCGCACGCTCGGCATGGTCGCTGGCAGTCTGGGCGCGGTTCGTGCGTGTGGTCCAGTGGTTGGCAAGGTTCGAGCGGTGGACAGGGAGTGGCGGTGGACGGTGGGCTGCCTCCCAGACATGCTGGCTAGGTTTGTGTCTCCTCCTAGCTTGCTGTCGACATGGGGGTGACATGGGTATGCTCGGCTGTTCACCATTGATGGCAATGGCAAGCTCACAGTGGTGCTAGTGCTTGGTTAATCTTCCTAGATGATCTACTGAGCTGGTTGTGAGCTAAATAGGGAACAAGTTAGGCCAATTTTACTGCACACTATAGTGTTTGATGTTCGTTTGATTTGTATCTGCAACCTGTTTGATGAAATGACCGCATGAATTCAAGTTTTGAATTTTGAAAAGATTTTTGGTGGGTTTGCTAGGTTGGTGCTGGTGAGTCTGCAGATGCTTGGGTTTTGAAAGTTGAGCTTGTTTGAGTGGTTTTTGAAAAAGTGGAATCTTCACTTATGATGAAGATTCAATTTTGAATTGTCATTTAAACTATGCATTTGAAAGTTTCTGGATGATCACAAGGTGGGCCTTGATACTTTGTTAGGGGTACATTCAAGGGGTGCAAAGATCCAGAAAAGTTTCTGTTAGGTTCTGAAAGTTTGAGACAGCCAAAGTAGGCATGGGAGTTAAATTGGTCAAAGTGACCATTCCTTTAATATATGTGTTTTGATTTACTTGTCTTTAGGAAAAGTGTGGGAAATGTTTTAGATGATGTTTATTTCACCTAAGAAACATTTTACAAGCAATGAAACAATCAAACAAGGTGGTTCCAAAGAATTTCAAAATCCATGCATACTCATATGCATGCATTCATAATTTTATTTATAAAAGTTTTTGTTAACCCTAAATGTTGGTGACTAATGCTTGATGATCCAAGCTTAGTATTTTTGGGATGTTACAAACCTTCCCCTCTTAAACAAAATCTCATCCCGAGATTTGAAAAAGGACGAAAAGATTACCTAGGATTTGAAGAGATCGGGAAACTCCGTCCTGATGTGATCTTCGCGCTCCCTGGTAGCTTCCTCTTCTGTGTGGTTGCTCCACTGAATCTTGAGAAACTTGATGCTTGGGGTTCGGGTAGTTCGAAAGGCTTCTTCCAAAATACGGATGGGTACTTCGGGATAGGTTAGGTCATCGTTTATCTCTATGGTCCGATGGTCGATATTCTTGAACACTTCGGTCTTCTCGGGGACTTCGAGACACTTGCGAAGTAACGAGATATGGAACACATTGTGCATGGCTGACATCTCTTCGGGTATCTCCAATTGATACGATACTTCTCCTCGACGGTTCAGAATTTTGAAAGTTCCGATATATCTGGGGGCTAACTTTCCTTTGAGTTGGAAACGCTGCATTCCCTTCAATGGCGACACTTTCAGATAAACAAAATCTCCTATGTTGAAGGCGAGGTCTCTACGTCTCTTGTCGGCATAACTCTTTGTGGCATCCCGTAAAACCACTACTAGAAAATCGCGTTGTTTTTGTGCATTGCATCGTCATCATCATGCATTGTTTGTCTGAAACTATTTCGAAAAGCCTAGTTTTGCTTTGTACAAATACCCCCCTTTATTTCAAATGCAAAACCCCGATCGTACCGGATAATTTATTTCCCTAAAAACTAATTGCAAAGTGGCCTTGTTTTAAAATAAACAAAACCAAACAAACACATATCTACAAAACTAATAAAACCTAGACTCTAAATCCTATCCCCACCCAAATCTATCCTACCCACCTCTCACAGCTCGCCACCTCACCCTCTCCCCCATTTCCTACCCACCTTGCCACCTCACCAATCCACCCCTTTTTCCCTCCTCTCTTTTTCTCACCCAGCCATCCACACACCCCTCTCTCTCACTCTCTCTTACAACCTGGACCCACCCCCTGGTCAACCCACCCCCCCTCTCTCTCTCTCCCCACCCCACTCAACCCCCTGCCTGGTCCCACGCCCCTGGGCCCCACTCCCACTCACCCGCCGCGGGTCCCACCTGGTCCCACCCCGACCCGCCTGTCTCTCCCTCTCTCCCTCCCCACCTTCTTCCTCCTCTAGCCACCCCGACGCGCGCGCCCGCCTCCTCCCTCCTTTTCCCCTTCCGCCGGACCCGCTCACCACCGGCCACCATGACCCTCCAGCCCTCCCACACCCTCCGGAAACCTCTCTCCTCTCCGCCAAGTGCCCCTCTTCCTCCAGGCGCCCACCTCCCTCCTCCGTCGGCCTCCGCCATCAGAGCCTCCTCAAGGCCCACCTCCCACCTCATGGCGCCTCCTCCGCCTCGCTGCCTCGGTCCGCCGCGCCTCCTACAAGGGGCCCCTCCCCATCTCCTCTCCACAGCGGCCCGCTCGCCTGCTCCGGCCAATGCCGCCGCCTCGCCTCCTCCTCCGTCCATGAGGCGACCACCTCATCCCCGCTCTCGCTTCCCCTCCGCTGCCTCTCCTCGTCCGGCCACTCGCTTGCGGCCCGTTCTGCCCGCCCGCGCCGCTCGACGGCCCGTCCGGCGCCTCGATCTCCGTCGCCTCACATTGCCGGACGCCGCCGCCGCCAGGGATCCCGTCCTCTCGGCCTGAAGGCGCCACGCTGCCGAGCCCGCCCGAGCCCGAAGCTCGCCCTCGCCCGGCCCCGCAACAACCGCAGAACCGCCGCTGGCCACGTCCCCTTCCCTCCCGTCGCCAAGCCCGGCCTCGGTATCCTCCGTCGAGTTCCTCCCGGCGCGCCCCGCCGTCACCGCGTCCCCTCGTCGGTGGCCCCCTCTGCACCGTCCTCCCAAGCCCGCCACCGACAAGAGATGAACCTTAAGGACTTCGACATGGAATCCGACGGCGATGGCGTTAAGATACAAGGGGTCCTTCGAGGGACCCGAAGGCCGAACCCGCAGGGACTTCATCATAGAAGGTGAAGACCGTACCGAACAGGTGACACCCGACGAATCCCCGGCAAGATATTCGACACGGAACCTAATACCGCCGAACCCCAAGGTCGTCGATATGGAACTGACAAGGTCTACTACATGGATGCAAAGACCGAACCCGATCCGCCAAGTTCTTCCTCCCGGACCCGATGACCGTCAAGATCGCCTCCCGGAATCCGAAGCGCGGACCCAACAAGGTCGTCGCAACGACAAGAGCGACACCGACCAGGGCAAGTCCGATGCGCCCCCGACGCCAGACCAAGTACTTCCTCCCGGAACGCCAAGATCTCCGCGTGAGACGACAAGACCGACAACATGGCCCGACCACCGCGGATGCGGCAAGACCTACCTCCGTTATCCGTGACCGAGCCCGTCGAACCCTGAACCCTGAGACCGGACCCCGAACCCCCGGAACCCCAAGATCGTCGAACCCTAATGTGTGAACCCCTTCCCGAAACCCTATTTTATAATATAATCCAACTTGTTGCATATTAAATTGTCATACTCGCATGCATATTTGTGTGGTTTGGGGGCCTTATGCCGATTCACCTCATAATTAAATATGGGGCCCATATGCGGGCAAATCTAGTCGTATATTGGCCTCATTTAAATTTGTGTAGCGAACCGGTAACTTATCTTGCCCTGTTATTACAACATTTAATTGCGGGGTAGCTAAATAACTTGAACCATATAATTAATTGTCGGGACCCCCGGTTCCGCTTAATATGACCTAATTGCATCGCACCTTTGCCATGTCATACATCATACATGCATCATGCCCGATCTTTTGCTATAGTATTAAATATTGCATCCGGTGTTTATTCTAGTGTTTTGCTTCTTCGCGGATAAGGCCGTTGAGTTGATGTGAGCCTCGCCCCGATCTTTGGTTGAACCTTCGGCAATGTTTTCAGGCGAGCACCTCCCCCTTTCTACCTATCTTACTTTATAGTATTTATTTCCTCCTGTTGATCTATTGCTATCTGTGTTGCGATGCTCTAGTTTTCGTACCCGTGATATCCCTTGCAGCCTTATATTGCCTTGGACACATCCTATTACCTGTTGATTGGTAGATAGTTGGACTTGCGCGTCGTAGTCGCTTGCTCAAGTGCTGTTGCTTGTCGTCAAGTACCACAGTTGTTGGTGTATTGCCGCATGGTGATGTTGGAGATGATCATGGCTTTACTTATCATTCACTTTAATTCCTGTTTAACAACTAAAATTGAAGAAAGTAAGCAGAGGCATCGGTGGGTGATAGATAATATTTGGTTTCCGACCGCCCACTTGTGTCCCGTAGGACCCCGAGTACTTGATACCCGTTCCTTGATTTATCGCTCTATCCACATCCGGGAGGATTATGGGACCCCCCTGAGCCAGAGCTTGATTCATTCTTATTTCTTGGGGCCACAAACTAGTTTGAGGTTTTATTTACGATCCTGTACTTATGCCATGCTACTGCTTTATTTAAATTGTGCGATGGATAGCACACTGTACTGTTTAGGTAAGCGGAGTGTTTTCGCGGTATCGACAAGCCCAGTTTTGGGTTCCCAAATCTGACCATTGACGCAAACCTTGAGTCCGTCTCGAGTCACCTAACTTCGCTATGGTCTCCTCAATGGGGTGGCCCCCTGAAATATTTCTGAATCCTGTGATTGCTTTATCGTGAAAGCCTCGTTGGGTTTTGATTTGGTTTTTCCGAGGTTGATCGAGTGTGTGTTGCTATTTGTGCACCCCGGCCGGGTAAAACTTTCTGAAAGCCGTGTCCGCGGTTATGGACGACTTGGAGCACAGTATCTCGATCATAGACAAGCATAACTAAAGTAGTGCTATAAATTTGACTTTATAATGACTAGTAATCAGCTTCACTATAATGGAATGGCTAAAATAAACTGCCCACAATTGCTTGTTTGGTTTGTCGCTTGCGACAATTGTATTTGACTAGTAAGTATTGCAACTACAACGGAATGGCTAAATAAAAGTACCAACAACTGCTGGGTTTTGGGTTATCTCATGCTATCTGTATCTGATTAGTAAGTGTTGCAACTATAACGGAATGGATAACTAAAAGTGCCCACTGCTTACTTTATCAGGATGACTATCTATACCTGACTAGTAATTGCTGCAACGATAACGGAATAAATAAAACTGCCAACTGTGTGAGTTCCTCGGTGGACTTCCTCGTTTGGTCTCGAGGGGGAAATACCAGGATGGGATTGTTTGGTGTAAGATTCAGGTTGGATCCAAATAGCTCTTTCTTATCCCTCTCTGATAGCCGACAGTTGTATCGAGTCTCTATAGGTTGTTTAGTGCATGCTGCGCTGCCGCTTCAGTCCACCATACCTATGTAGGCGAGGACCGCCGAATTCTAGCCTCGCTGCATCGGCCTCGATCGACGCTCCTCTTTTTCCTTTGCCCTTTGTCGGCACCCTTTTGTTTAAGCAGGTTTTGGGATCGACGTTAGGTGGTTACCCTTCCGCTTGGCCTGGGCAGGGTTATGGATGCCATTGGTTATTCTTTAGGGCTCTTAGCCCCATTTGCATCTTGTCCGCATCGACTGTATCGTTTTCAAGGTGATTTGGATCTTTGTCTTTGATATCTCATATTCTTGACTCTTTGAGTCATTGTTATATATATATATTACGTGGGTCCCATCGAGGACTGTTGTGTAATGTTATTACTTCGTTTTCCACCCGCACGAAAGTGCCTGGTGGGAACCTTTGAATCGTTTCTATGCGGGTTTGGCGGTTTTCGCTAAAACTTGCATAGGGCCGATTCTGAGGGTGTTACACTCTTCTATCGGGATTGGGCGGTCTTGAGGTGCTCACGAATCTTGTGAACCTTCTCTTTTGCTTCTCGTAGGATGTCGGGTCCGAAAATCTGACTCTCTCCTACTTCCGACCAGTTCAAAGGGGTACGACACTTCCTTCCGTACATGAACTCAAATGGGGCCATTTGCAGACTGGCTTGGTAACTATTGTTGTAGGAAAATTCTGCAAACGGCAGACAGTCTTCCCACTTGGATCCATATTCTAACACACATGCTCTCAGCATATCTTCGAGTATTTGATTTACTGGCTCTGTTTGTCCATCGGTCTGAGGGTGATACACGGTACTGAAATCTAAGCGGGTTCCTAAACCTTCTTGGACTTTCTTCCAAAATCTCGAGGTAAACTGCGTTCCTCGATCTGATACAATGTTCTTAGGGACTCTGCAAGCGACGATTCTAGCGATGTATAACTCCGCTAGTTTCAACTCGATATGTAGTTTTGACGGGCAAGAAAGGCGACTTTGGACAATCTGTCCACTATGACCCGATAGAGTCATTTCCCTACTAGAAGTAGGTAGTCCGATGATAAAGTCCATTCTCTGTAATCCCATTTCCATTCCGGAATCTGCAAAGGTTGCAACAATCCAGCGGGTCTTTGATGTCCTGCCTTGACTCGCTGACATATATCACACTTGGCGATATAGCTTCCTATTTCTCTCTTCATCTTATGCCACCAAAATTGATCTTTCAAATCTTGATACATCTTAGTTCCTCCGGGATGGATAGAATAAAGAGTATCATGAGCCTCCTTCAAAATAACTTCTTTGAACTCAGAATCTGATGGTACACAAAGGCGTCCTTTGTACCACAAAACTCCTTCTTCGTCTTCGATGAATCTGGGTACTTTGCTTGTACCGATACGACACTTGATTCCGTCGATACTGGCATTTCCCTTCAGCGCCTCTTTAATCTGACTGATCAAAGTGGGCTGAAGTTCTATGCTAGCCAAAAATCCTTCACTTACTAATTCCATTCAAAAATCTTCCATCTCTTTGTGCAAACTTGGTTGCTCCTTCAAAATCATGGAGTTCAAGCGGCACGGCAATCTGCTAAGGGCATCGGCTACTACGTTGGCTTTACCAGGGTGATAGTGAATGTCCAGATCGTAATCCTTGATTAGCTCAATCCATCTTCTCTGCCTCATATTCAGATCCTTCTGAGTGAGTATATACTTCAGGCTCTTGTGATCCAAATAAATCTCACAACGGTTTCCCATCAGGTAGTGTCTCCATGTCTTCAGGGCTAGAACTACGACTGCGAGTTCGAGGTCATGGGTTGGGTAATTTTGCTCATGTTGCTTCAATTGTCGGGATAGATAAGATATAACTTTGTCTTGTTGCATTAGCACACATTCGAGACAATCTTGGATGCGTCACAATACACATCGAAGGGCTTCGTGATATCCGGCATGATCAAGATTGGGGCTGAAATCAATCTCCTCTTGAGTTCTTGAAAACTCGCTTCACATTTGTCGGTCCATTCAAACTTCTTGTCCTTCTTCAGCAATTGGGTCATGGGTCGGGCGATACTCGAGAATCCTTCTACGAATTTGCGGTAATATCCCGCTACTCCGAGAAATGCACGAACTTGGGTTTGAGTGGTTGGGGCTTGCCAATCTTCTACATCTTTCACTTTGGCAGGGTCAACGGCAATTCCTCCGGCTGATACAATGTGACCGAGGAATCCTACCTCCTGTAACCAGAATTCACATTTGCTAAACTTGGCATACAACTGATGCTCTCTAAGGGTTCCAAGAATGGTCCTTAGGTGTAGCTCATGTTCTTCTTCTGATTTGGAATAAATCAGAATGTCATCGATGAAAACAACGACAAACTTATCCAGGAAGTCCATAAAAATCTTATTCATGAGGTTCATGAAATAAGCGGGGGCGTTGGTTAATCCAAAAGACATGACTGTATACTCGTACAATCCATATCTGGTGGTAAAGGCAGTCTTTGGAATATCCTCCGCACGAATTTTGAGTTGGTGATAGCCAGTTCTAAGATCAATCTTAGAAAATACTTTGGCACCGGTCAACTGATCAAACAAATCTTCGATATTGGTCAAGGGGTACTTGTTCTTGATGGTGACATCATTCAACTTCCGATAATCCGTACACAAACGGTTACCTCCATCCTTCTTGTCCACAAACAAGACAGGTGATCTCCATGGTGACGCACTTGGTTGAATCAATCCTATTTCTAGCATGGAATCCAGTTGCTTCTTCAATTCTTCTAGTTCCGACGGGTTCATACTATAGGGTCTCTGGGCTATGGGTCCTGTTCCGGGAATTAGTTCAATGATGAACTCGATATCCCGATCTGGGGGCATACCAGGCAAAACATCTAGAAATACATCGGGGTATTCACAGACTATCCGGACTTGGTCAAGGGTAGGTTGGGCTATACTCTTGTTGCATTTGAATTGACGAGGTAAGGTTTCAGATATATGCTCGACTAATATTCCAGCGGTACTGGTCATAGTGATGGCTTTCTTGACACAGTCAATCAATCCTTTATGTTTGGACATCCAATCCATTCCTAGTACTACTTCCAAACCTTTAGTTTCGAGTACTATCAGATTTGCATAAAAATCTATGCCATGGATTCGAATAGGGACGGCTTTGCAAATTTGCCTAGCCTTGTGGTTGATCCGGGAATTTGCACAATCATCACATGCTTCAATTTGGTTGGTTGAATTTTACTAGTGCATGCAAATTCTTCGGTGACAAATGAATGCGATGCACCAGAGTCAAACAACACTCGTGCAAGTACTGAATTAACAGAAAACATACCCGGCCACGGCGTGGCGCTTCCTGAGCTTCTTCAGCATGCATGAGAAAAAGATGGCCATTGCGGTTGAGTGAATTCCCTGGGGCAAACCTTCTTCCTGGCTGAACACGACGCTGCTGCTGAGCTAGGACATTGGCATTGGGGCTGTAGCATTCTTCTTGTTGGGGCACTCGTTGGAATAGTGGCCTTTATTTCCACAGTCATAACAAGTCACTTGCGACTTGTCCTTGGCTGCGATAGGCACAGCATTACTTCCAGTCCTACGGGCAGGGTTGGTGTTAGCGGTAGCATTGTTGTTGTTGAACTTGGGTGGGGCACGGTTGAAATTGCTAGAGTTGCCGGGGTTGTTGTGATTTCCTCCGGGTCTAGGGTTTCCATGGTTGGGATAGGTTGGACGGTTCATCGGGGGTCTGTTGGTTCTTGGGGCAAATCCTGGAGATGGGTTGGGGCGATACTTTGGGCTCTGATGGGTTCCTGGCTGATGCATCATGCGACGCTTGCGGTTCTCATTGGCTTGGTTGATCTTTCCTTCCATCTGGATAGCAGAGTCTACAAGGGCTTCAATATCCGCAAAGGGGATATTGACTAACACTGTCTGCATCTCGTCATGCAGACCATTCAGGAATCTTTCTTTCTTCTTGGCTTCCGTGTCTATCTCGTCCGGGGCATACCTAGATAATGACAAAATTTGTCACGGTATTCCACTACATACATCCTTCCTTGCTTCAGCTCTCTGAACTCGTCTCTCATTCTCTTGATCAAACTTGGTGGCACATGGGTTCTGCTAAACTTGACCTTGAATTCCTCCCAGGTCATCATATGGCCTCCGGTCATTGCACGAACACTGTTCCACCATGCCCTGGCATCTCCGGCTAGATAATGGGTGGCAAACAGAACTTTCTCGTTAGCTTCCACTCCAGCGACTTCTAGGTTATTTTCCATGGTTTGCAGCCAATCATCGACGTCTAGGGGCTCTTCCGACTTAGTGAAAACAGGTGGGTTGGTGTTCTGGAAATTCTTGAGCTTAGATCCATGGTTGTCCTAATTTCCGTGGCCTTGGTTGTTGTGGGCAAGTTGGGCTATTTGCTGTAGGGTGGCTAGGTTGGCTTGACGTTCCGCTCTTTCAGCTTCGCGGTCAGAAGTCAACATTTGCAGAATCTGCAACATCGGGTCCGGGGCTGAACCACTTCCTCCACGTGGCATCTGAAGATTGAGATAGATCATGAGAAAAGAGGGAAATTTCTAAGGTTTCGGGTCTTTTAAAGATTTTTCTAGCAACTTGCTTTTTCATTCATTCATTCATTCATAGCACCCAATACAACACACACCACAACAAAGAAAAACAGATGGTTTTAAGAACCATTCTGAGAACTATGATACAGTGGGACCGAATACTACTCACTACGCTAGTGCTCAAGTGCTACTACTCCTTGGAATCTGTGGCTTCATCATCCTCATCATCATCGATGAAGGCGAAATCGTCCTCATCGGTGAAGAAATCCATAGCCTGATCCTCCAGAAATTCATCGTCATCGCTGAGATAGGAGTAAGGGTCTCCACGAAGATCCTCTCCGACATTCTCCCTTTCCTCCAACTGCATGTCTCTCTCGTGGATGGTCTCCTCCAAAGATGAGATGCGGTGGCGAAGACGGGCAATGATGCGCTCCTTATTGTCGAGCTGACGGCGGCGAGACTTGTGATCCTTTGCTAGCATGGCGATGGTCTGATCATTCGTCTTGATGATGGCAGACTTGTGGTTGCAGTAGTCACGGCAGTTGTCCAATTCCTGCTGACGATCGTACATCATGAAGCTAAGGTGGTCCAATTGAGTCTTCAGCTCGGGGTGGTATGGGGCTTCCAGTGGTTGTCCATTTGCATCACGCCTTGGGCAAAACTCAAAGAGAGTACCCTTGATCTGATTGATGCTCTGCCCACACAGACGGGAAAGAGCTTCCTGCATGGCCCTGGCAAGTCCATCGAGCTAGTTGTTTTCCCTCAAGGTAAACTGAATTCCCTACACAGTGGGAGGTTCAATCTTTCCTCGGAGACTTGCAACAATTAGCCACTGCAGATCTTCTCCTCCTTGATCATTGAGCTGAGCTCCGAAGAACTCGGGGTGCGGACACTCCAGAAGTTCCGAAAGCTGGTCCAAATCCCTCTCAAAGATAAGGTCTCCTCCATTCCCCAGTTGGTAAAACTTGCTGTACTTCACGTCCATCTATAAAAATAGAGGATGAGTAGGTTAGCAGAGTGATCCAGTGTGTCAAAATTTTATGTATTTTGCAAGAGTTTTTGAGGAACATGAATTTTTATGAAAGAATCAAAGAGATAAGAATGAGAATAAGTTTTTGTAAATATTTGTTTTCTTTGGTTTTGAAACTAAGTTTTTGGTTCAAACGTCCAGTCAAACTAGGGTCTCCTATGGTCGGGATGGCTCGATACCAACTTGTCAACACCGGATTTTTCAATCCTAGATGCCTGTTATGCCATACATCGCAATCCAGTGATTACCATTTTTGCGAGACATAAGAATTGGATACCATAGTACATCATCCATTACAACCGTACATAAGTTCTTACACAAATAGGGATCTCATGATCCAGTTCTTAATACAACTTCAGGCGCGGAAAACGTAATAATAACTTGATGGCGTGGCGGCTCCATCTCCGGGGTCACAGGCAATGCTGATGATGGGAGATGATCCTAGTTGTCGTAACCTTTCTGGGGTCCATCTTCCAGGTACTCCTCTTCATAGTCTGGCCATGGGAATAGCCAGGGACAAAGCCATGAGTACTCTTTAAGTACTCGCAAACTAATACTAACAGGTAAAGGGGTTTTTGGATAATAGGACACTAGGCTCTAGGGTTGTTTTGCAAAAGCCAAATTTATCTCTACTAAGTTCCAAAGCTAGTCACAATTTTATAACTCCTAACTGGGATCTTGTAACTCATGTCACAACTCTGTTGTGGTCAAGTCAAAGTCTCAATTCATTTCACAAGTCTTTTTGAAAAGTCTGACGGGGGAACAGTATGGCCACTCCAACTGTCCATAATCATGACGCTATTCAAATAGTTTGACACTCTGCAGATATTGTACACTTTCACCACAACATTCGATACATCATGTGGGAACAAATCCTGAATTCACCATACTCGATGCGGATAATCAATCCTAACCTTTCAATTACACGCCCTAGTATAAGCACCTCTCCTGTGAGTTTGGCCTCCCAACCATGACCAACTGTCATCTTGGGTACTGCACAGGTGGACAATCTTCACAAGGTAGCCTCAGCTCAGACCTTGGCCGTGAGGGAGCTAATACTAAGGTACATAAGTTTCCAATCAAGCCCTACCCAATCTTCGGGTATTGTGGTCGTACGATAAAATTGGAATGGTATCGCATCCAGACAACCATCAGTTTTATAAAGGGCTAAGGCTCATGCGTCAACATTTTCATCACCAAAATCATCAGGTGTTCGGAAACACATGTCCAAAATATTTCAATAGAATGATCCATCATTCCAAGGTTTTCATAACCATTTTTCCACCAAGTATTCCCATCTATAGTTTATCAAGTTTTATGCTTAGCACTAGCATCTACAAGTGGGGGTGAGTACTAATGAGGGGGGGTAAACTAGTGGAGTTCTAACTAAGTTCAATCTCATGCCTTAAGATGACATCAAGATTATCTAGCTAAGGCCAAATTTTATGCTCTTTATGCAACCTTCATATATCTTTCTAGTATCTATAATTCACTTAATTAACTCTAAGTAATAGCTTTGATAAAGAAATAAAGTAAGAAGCTTGCAAATAAAACTAGGATTGGTTTATCAAGTGGGTATGATCATATATGCTTAAAGCATATAGTAGGCATGGTAACAAGCAAGTATTGGCTTGCATGGGTAAAGTATCTTGCAAGTGTTAGCTTGCATCAATGTCAATATAAGCTTGCATAGGTATAGCATCAGCTTGCAAGGTTAATAGCTTGCCTTGAGCAGAGCAGTGGTTGAAGTTCTCCTCGGCTTCTTCTTCGTAGTATCCTCCTTCCTCCTCGTATCCTTGGTCGGTAATAGCATCTATGAATAAATACGAGGTACACAATCACCAAAAAATACTTAACTACTTGAAATCATCACACACAAGGGTCCTATAGATGATCTAGCATCATCTCTAACATTACAAGTTTAAGGCTTGGTTTAATTCCTTTTATTTTTAGAAAAGTAATTTCTACTCATTGAAAAACTGCTTAAGATTTAATATTCTCCAAACCAAACATGGGATCATGTTGACACATGTCATCACCACATATTGTAGTCCAAGGGAATGTGATTTAAAGTGGTGTCACAATTTAATAAGGTTTTACCCTTTTATTTTATTTAAATATAATGACTAGAAATGCCTATGTAGCATTCTTTTATTACTTGAATATTATTTATGTAAGTAGACCTATATATTTTTATATATTCTGAAAGGTATGGTTAAATGTGATTTTTGAGAGTTGGAATCAACTCAAAAGCTATTATGGTTTAAATTTGAAAAAAAAAATGAATGCAGAAAAGCTTCTGCCTTGTTATTTTTACTAAAGATGATCTATAGATCCAAATGACTTTAATCCAACGGGCTTGGATTCAGCATTCACAGGCCTTTTCAACAAAATTGGTTTCATTCAATTTGGTGCACTGAATCAATCTGGGTTGATTTTTGAAGTTGGGTACAGAAGTGTGTTTGAATTAAAAAGAAAAAGATTTAATTCAAATCACTTTGGGCTCTTGAGGAAAAGTTACTGGGCCGGCCTGCTAAGCGCAGTGCTCCCGCGGGCTGCTTAAGTGGGTGTCCCCACTTGCCAGTGAGACAGGGAGGGGCGAAGCGATACGGGGCAACGTGGGTCGTTCGATCTGATTCTAATCCAACTGCTGGGAGTCATCATCGACGCGAGACAACGCCGGCGAGAAAGAAACCTAGCGCGGCCAGTGAGAGTTGCTGGGGGCTCACCGGGGTGCTGGCGAGGGTCGGCGAGGCGGGCGAACAACGAAGTCGACAACGGCGAACTCAGGGGTGGTCGCGTCAGCTCCTGGGGTGGACGAAATCGATGGCTCCCTTCTTCTCGAGAGGCGGCGGGCTCCGGTGAAATTCCGGCGAGGTGGTGCTCGCCTTGATCTGGGAACGGTGTGGCACGATCAGTGATGAGAGGGGAGTGAGATGGTGTGAAGAAATCAAGCCGGGGTGGCCTCTATTTATAGTCGAGCGAGGGGACCGACGGGGCGCAAGGTGAGCTCGTCGGGCGATGTTCTGATGACTATTGGCATGGGCGATGGTAGGGGACTGTGCGGTGTTCCCTGGCGATGCTCAACGACATGGTTTCGAGGCATGGGGCGGTGCGGTTTGGTCTGGAACATGCGACACTCTGCGCGGCAGAGGCGGCGTCTTCGACGGCGAGGCGGTGGCTGTACGTCACGGGGTGGCGAACGGGGATGTCTGGCGGTCTCCTAGGTCGGTGGGGATTATGTATGCACGCGGCGAGGGCGGCGCGCGGTCTGTGGGCTTCGGTCGAGGGTGGTGCTCTGGCGCACGCTCGGCATGGTCGCTGGCAGTCTGGGCGCGGTCCATGCGTGTGGTCCAGTGGTTGGCAAGGTAGGCCAATTTTACTGCACACTATAGTGTTTGATGTTCGTTTGATTTGTATCTGCAACCTGTTTGATAAAATGGCCGCATGAATTCAAGTTTTGAATTTTGAAAAGATTTTTGGTGGGTTTGCTAGGTTGGTGCTGGTGAGTCTGCAGATGCTTGGGTTTTGAAAGTTGAGCTTGTTTGAGTGGTTTTTGAAAAAGTGGGATCTTCCCTTATGATGAAGATTCAATTTTGAATTGTTATTTAAACTATGCATTTGAAAGTTTCTGGATGATCACAAGATGGGCCTTGATACTTTGTTAGGGGTACATTCAAGGGGTGCAAAGATCCAGAAAAGTTTCTGTTAGGTTCTGAAAGTTTGAGACAACCAAAGTAGGCATGTGAGTTAAATTGGTCAAAGTGACCATTCCTTTAATATATGTGTTTTGATTTACTTGTCTTTAGGAAAAGTGTGGGAAATGTTTTAGACGATGTTTATTTCACCTAAGAAACATTTTACAAGCAATGAAACAATCAAACAAGTTGGTTCCAAAGAATTTCAAAATCCATGCATACTCATATGCATGCATTTATAATTTTATTTATAAAATTTTTTGTTAACCCTAAATGTTGGTGACTAATGCTTGATGATCCAAGCTTAGTATTTTTGGGATGTTACGGCACCCAGATTTGTCGGACCGTTCAAAATTACAAAACGAGTAGGGGAAGTTGCCTACCAATTGGAGTTAAGTACAAAGTTGAAAAGAGTATATAATACGTTTCAGGTATCACAACTCAGGAAATGCATAGAACCACACGAGAAGAAGGTGTCCCTGGATGAGATCGAACCCAATTAGGATCTAACCTACACAGGAGAACTAGTTAAAATCCTCGAAACCAAGGAGCGACAATTAAGGTCAATAAACATCAAGTTATGTAAGGTACAATGGAGTAATCACATAGAGGCAGAAGCTACATGGGAAAAAGAATCACAGATCCGACGAAGATATCCGCATTTGTTTTTCGAGGAGGACTGAATCTCGAGGACGAGATTATTTTTAAGGGGGGTAGGTTGTAACAACCCAAATTCTTGCTACAATGAAACAAATTTGAAAACGAAATTAAAAGTGCAAATTTAATCAAACCAGAATCAAACAAAACAAACAGAAAAAAGAACATGACGAACAGGGGCAAACCCTAGCCCTGCCGTAGATCTCCCCTTCATCGGCCAGCGTCGTGCCACTGCCCCTGGCCCACCGCCGCTATGGCTGACGCCCGCCGCGTGCCACGCGTCGCTCCGTCTACGGCCGCGCTCGCCATCGCCATGCCTCACTGCCGCCGTACACAGAGAACCAGTGACGCCGCCGTCGTCCAAATCGCCAGGGCCAGCCAGCTCGCCTCGCCTCAGGGCCTCATCGACACCTCGAACACCTCGAGAAGGAACGGGAGGACGCCAGAGACACCAAGAACGCGTGTAGACGTCGCCAATTTCACCACCGCCACCACGCGTCGCCATGTCGAGCGCTGCCACCATCTATAAGAGCTACACCCTGCGTCATTCTCCAAATTTCTACAAGGGATCGAACCCACTCTTGCTCGCAAACGTTTCTGTGCAATCAATTTAGTCCACCGCCGCCTGCAAGCCCGCCTCCAGTGCCGCCGACCGCCGCCGGTGAGCCCTCCTCTTCTCCCTTCCTCTGTTCTTCTTTTTTTCCTTCTTCTTCTTCTCCCTCGCATGTCAGAGTGGTACGACCACTTCCTGGGCCATGGCCAAGCCCAGAGATGGGACATCCATCTCCCTTCGCATCCCAAGGAAAAAAAATGTATGCTAAGCCTTTTATTTTTCTGTTTTCAATTTGAAATTGATTTAAAACAAATTATTTTGCAAAACTTCTTTGGCTATAAGTTTTAAAATAAATAGGGCTATATTAGTCCTCATAAACCTCTGTATGCAAACAACTTTTTCAATGTTTTCAAAAATCATTTTGTTGGACATTTAAAATTCAAACCATTATGTACATATAGCAAAACAAAGGCCACTTTTATTTATATTTCAACCCTAGTTCAAAAATATAAGTAATGACCTTGGGAAAATATTTTTGAATATGTTAGGACCCATTGGTGAAGCCTCAGAGGATTTTGGCATAGGAGTGCACCATCTCAAAGTCGAGGATTTCCTGGAAGACCCTTCTTTAGGCAAGTCACTTTCTTCACCGACAAAGTTTTGGTGATAAACAATTTTATGTCCTTGAGACCATGTGCAATAGTAGAACCTCTGAACCATTATTTGATGATGCTATGGCTCGATACCAACCCTAGTGAAAAACCCTGGACTTGTTTGGTGGATAATACTTGATTGTTTATTTGGTTGTTTGGAGGTCATTTTCACCTTCAAATAAATTTGGTATGAAAATGATCCATCACTTTGGTATGGAATATATGCCCTAGCATGTGGGTGGAGTTGATGGAAACTCGAGATTTAGTCCTGACACAAAGCAATAAAATATACCACATAAATAGTAAGAACCCCTTATGCTATTCCGATGAATTTTCTACAAGGTAGATGGACCCTGGTATGGTTGATCAATGGGAAGACACTCGGAGTCGGGATGCTATAGTATATTATAGATTTTTGTGGCCCTGATATACTCCCGGTGGGATTCGAGTGATGAGACCTTTCCGGGTAGAATTTTCAAAAGATAGAGTAGATAAAAACTTAGCCATCGATTAAAGGTTCCGATGCTAATGATATCAATATCGCAAACCCTAGTGGTTTGGGCCACTATGGCTTAGCACGGAACCATCGGAGGCACACACTTACATATCTAAAATCCATGGTAAACAATGAAAGAAAAATAAATATATATATATTGAAGAAAATAAATGATACCAAGTGTGATCACTTGGTGGAATTAAGTATGCCACGAGTGGACGATGTTTTCCCCTCCGTTTGGCAAAATGGTGAAAATTATACCACTATGGGTTTCACCACAAGGAAACCTTATGGGATTTTCCTAGTTAATTAATATTGAATAAAACTTTAAATTGAAAACCCTCTTGTGACTTGTTGAGTACTTTAGTACTCACCCTTGCTATATAAATTTTTTTCAGAAACATCTGAAGATGTCGCGGAGGTTGATCCTGATGTCTTCCTTCGCGGAGAAGATTTCGAGTTTTAGGTCATTCCTACGCTCAAGGGCTGATCCTAGAAATATAGCCATGTGTGTAAAATCAATAAAGTTTGTATGCTTTAGTCATGGTTTAATGATTTTAAGACAAAGAGAACCTCGTTTAATGTTGGATTGTAAGAAAACCATTTATGTGATATTATCTACCCATGTAATATTATTCCTATGAGTTTGTATGCGATGGTTGTGTTTTGTAATCACTTGGAATTTCGTGAAATTTTGCCTTCGACGAATTCGTGGAATTTCTAGTCACGGTCCTGAATTTTTGGGACGTGACATTCTTGCCATTACTTCATCCCGCTCCATTGTTTGAGTCGTTGGCCCTCTTTGGTTGATTTATGATAGAAAAAACGACACACATAGGAGTATAGACTATGCACATCATTCAACAGCCACTAGTTGGCGTACGATGAAGGTGACAACTTAGGAATTTAGGGCAACTCCAAGGTGCCCCGGCAAACGGATCAAGCCCTCTGTTTTTGCCGGAGTTCAAAGCCCAATGAACACTGCAGACAGATGGAGGAGACCTCAGACTCCATTTTCAGTCTAAATTTGGGTTGGCTTTACGGTGGACCACCGACAATGCCCACGTCGGCATGTGTCCCCCTGGTCCTCATGGGGCCCACGCGTCAGCTATAGGGAGAGGAGCCGAAGTGGTCCACCTACCTCCCATGGTTCTTAATGGGAACATGTCATCCCCATCCTAGCCATTCCTAGTCCCCGTAGAAACCCTACCTAAACCCTAGATTCGACCTACCACAATGGCGAAGGGCAAGGGTTGGTTGAGGCCTACCACAATGACCATGGGGTGGGGTTCTCCGGTAGCGGTGGCCCCCGTTTCTTCCGTGCGCCTCCCAGTGCGGCACCAAGGCCACCACGCTCTTCCAGCTGCCGCGAGATCCTTCGGCAGCGGGCCTTCCTCCTGTCGGAACTACAACGGAACCCCGCGTACGCCATTGACTCGCCACTATGGAAATGGTGGTTCGTGGCCAAGCATGAGCTCGACGGCAGTCCATTAAGGCCCACGTGGAGGACTACGATGAGCTAGAGAAGGAGTGGGTGGGGGTACACATTCCCTACCCTAGAGTGCGGACGACCAGATTGGTCACATCATCGCGGCATGGATATACATTACATGGATCCGCTGCCGCAGCTGCCGTCCTAGCCATGAGGCATCGTCAAGGTCGAGCCAATGGAGGATCCGTCGGAGGATTCTAAGACGATGGGGGAGCCTTTGATAACTGGAGGAGCTCTAGGCCGCCATCGAGCTCTCCGGGCAGGATGAGCTCCCCAAGTGGGATGGCCTAGACGAGGCTATCCACGAGTCGACGATGCTGGCGGCGACACCACTAAACGCTTCTGCAGCGCCACTTCTGCCTCCAGGGTTGGACCCCTGGTGCGCTCCACCATCGCCGCCGACCATCAAGATTGTTGTTCTCCGATGGGTAGGTCGGCGCTGTCATAGGCGATGATGCGGCCTGCAAGCTGTTGTTCGAAGAAGATCGTCCAACCGTGGTGGTTGTTGGGATGCCTTTGGGGGTCTTCCCTCTCCTCCGGCGTGAGGCCAGACCAGAAGTGGATGACGATGGCCACGGATAGGGCCACACCAACCGGCACTAGAGGTACTGGCAGAACCAGTGCTGAGCACCCATCCCCTTAGCAACCGAAAGTCCGGAGGGAGTGGGTACTGGGCATCCCAGAGCACATGCGCCTCCTGAACACGTAGGCACCACCGCGCAAAGCCATTGACGAAGGACCCATCTTCTATAAAATGCTCCATCAGCGGCGTGGATTCGGCTATGATTTTGATGGTAAAGATTACAGACTGGTTGTGTGAAGAACGGCGCTGATGAGGCCGTTTTAATAGCACCTCCGGTCGTCGTTCTAGACATAGTGGGAGAGAGAGGTGTGGGCATGGTGTAGATCTACAATGGTGATGGTCGTCACACGTACATATAGCAAGAAAAAGAAAAAAATCACATGCGGAAAGCGATGGAAGAGACGAGATGGGCATGGCGGGAAAACGTCGAGCGAGCAATTTCACTGTTGCGTGGCAGTCAACAGGACGATGCTCGAAGACGAGTCATTTATCTCACTGTCAGAGCTGATCCGTGTCGTTTTTATTTTCATCTGGCGCCTCGGCTAGCCTCTGGATTGGTTTTAGCCTAGGAGCCGAATAACAAAATGGGTTACGTTAAAAATTATTGAGATAATAAAACAGGCCCTGCAAGCGTGAAAAAAAGGATTGAGAGAGCCGACTGAAAGTGATTTTTAGCGCCCACATCCCCACGGTCCTTTAGGGTATTTAGGCCTCGAGTGCAGATGCTCTTGGTTCGCAAACCTAGAAGAGAGAAAATACTCCCTTGGTCTAGAAATAATAATTGACTTAGGTTTAAATATATTTTTAAGAATAACCATAAAAAGTGTATCAATTTTTTATAAAAAGGATGCTAAGCGGCAGGTTTACAAACGCCATCCGAACGGCAAAGTGCTACCAATAGGGGTGGCAGCTTCCCTTAGGGTCTAATATCCACCCTGCAGCTAAACCTATTTGAGCCCAGTAGCTTTTTAAACTTGGGCTTCTATCTCGATAGACCGTGACCTGAACCGGTCTTATCTTTAAAAACTATGTCAAACTATGACGCTCTTGTGGAGTCAAATGCACCAGAAGACCAAAATGTTAGAAATAACGGGGCTAATCTATTTAGGCCTATGTGTATTTCAGATTTTTTCTAAATTTAAAGTTCAAATTTGTGGTAGCCATATGTGTTTGGCCCATGTTTGTGGCAGCTCACATGGGAATAGAGTGGGAGCTAAAGTTTAGTCCCACATGGGAAGTTGGAGGGGAGTTGCACCACCTTATAAGGTGGAGTGTTGCACCACTTTATAAGTGAGTGACAATAGGAGAGATACACGCGCGCGCTCATCCGACAACGACGCCGCCCGCCCGTCACGACGCGCGCGCCGCGGGTTGCAGGAATCTCGCCGAGCCGAGCTTTATTTATATAACCGACCCGAACATGCGCAATGTGGACTCGGCCCACGTTTGCCTCCGTTAGGGTTTCCTGAGCCGCTCTATATAAAGTCCTGCGCGGCTACCGCCACAAAACCACTGAAAACCAATATAGGGTTTTGCCATCCTCTCTACTTGCGCCGTTACCGTAGTCTACTCTATCCCGCTTGCCGGCGTGCACCAGCGGACGGGAGAGAAGGTCTCCGGAACCATTCGCCCCTGTGATCCTGTACGGGAGAGGGCGAATAAGGTTTTTGGGAAGCGCTCCGCGCGACTGCTCGAGTTCTCCATCACGGGTCGTCTTCCATCCAAGTCAGGCGGTGCTGCGTACCGCCGTCTTCGTCACCGTCTGCTTCGATCAGTCTTCCCTAAAATTTCTACTACGACAACCGAACGGTACGTGCTACGTGAATCTGTTCGATTATTCATCATGTTCTGCGAGTACATGTTTAGTTGTTGTTTGTTTCCGTTCATCCTGTTGTTTAGTACATCTAGTATATTCGGGTTACATGACCTAGTAGCTGGTTTGGTCGTGCTTAATATTCTGAAATTAATTATGGAAATTATGTCTAATATTCCAACAATCCAAAAACCTTATTGTAGACAATTTCCTGAATTAACAATGTTCGGGTTACATGACCTGGATGTACTGAGGCCGGATAAGTTTACCGGTGTGCACTTTAAGAGGTGGCAGTACAAGGCTGAGCTTTGGCTGACCACGATGAAAGTGTTCCATATTAGTAAAGGCAAACCTGAAGGAACTATGTCTGACGAGGATCAGAGGAAGTTCGAGGAAGCCAATACTATCTTTGTGGGATGCATTCTGAGCATTCTTGCCGACCGTCTGCGTGATGTGTTTATGCACATAAAAGACAGGAAGGAGCTCTGGGATGCACTGGACGCAAAGTTTGGTGCTGCAGATTCTGGCAGTGAACTATACATCATGAAGAGCTTTCATGATTTTAAGATGACAAAGGACCTTCCTGTGGTTCAACAAGCTCATGAGATACAGTGCATTGCCAAAGAGCTCGAACTCCTTAAGTGTACCTTACCCGAAAAGTTTGTGGCGGGTTGCATTATTGCTAAGTTGCCCCCTTCATGGAGGAACTTTGCCACAACTCTCAAACACAAGAGACAGGAGATATCAGTTGAAAATCTGATAGCGTCCTTTGATGTTGAGGAGAAGGCTCAGGCTAAGGACACTACTGAGAAAGGAGGGGGTCATGCTACTGCTAACTTTGTGCAGAAAGGAAAATCCATAGGAAAGAACAAAGGGAACTTCAAACCCTCCTTTAACAAGCCTGTAAAGACTACAACCTTCAAGAAGAAGAAGATGAACAGGGACAAGAGTGAACTGTCTTGTTACACTTGTGGAGAGCTCGGCCACTTTTCCAAGGACTGTTCAGAACACGCAGATCGCAGAGGGAAAAATGCCAAGACTGTCAACGCCGTGACCGCTAGCAATACGGATGGGTATGGTAATCAATTTACTGTTCTTTCAGTATTTCAATCACCATGTTGGTGGCTTGATACGGGTGTTAATGTTCATGTGTGTGCTGACATCTCTATGTTCACTTCTTATCAGGTCGCTCGGGATTCATCCGTCCTAATGGGGAATGGATCACATGCTTCTGTTCGTGGTGTTGGCACGGTGGATCTGAAGTTTACTTCCGGAAAGATCGTGCAGCTGAGGAACGTGTAGCATGTCCCTACTATGAACAAGAATCTCGTTAGTGGCTCCCTTCTATGTAGAGATGGGTTTAAGGTTGTCTTAGAGTCTAATAAAGTTGTTGTTTCGAAACATGGAAAATTTATTGGTAAAGGTTGTGAGTTTGGAGGATTGTTCCGGTTTTCACTTTCAGAGTTTTGTAATAAATCCGTGAATCATATTTGTGGTGGTGTTAATGATGATACCAGTGTTTGGCATTCTCGTTTATGTCACATTAATTTTGGTTTGATGTCTCGGATGTCCAATATGAGTTTAATTCCAAATTTCACTATTCCCAAAGGTTCTAAGTGCCATAGTTGTGTGCAATCAAAGCAACCTCGAAAGCCTCACAAGGCTGTCGAGGAGAGAAACTTGGCACCTCTAGAACTCATACATTATGATCTATGCGAGATGAATGGTGTGTTGACAAAAGGTGAAAAGAGATATTTCATGACATTCATAGATGATACTACTAAATTCTGCTATGTTTACTTGTTGCAAACTAAAGATGAGGCTTTAGACTACTTTAAAATCTATAAGGCCAAAGTTGAAAATCAACTAGAGAGAAAGATCAAGCGTCTTAGGTCGGATCATGGTGGTGAGTATTTTCCCAAAATATTTGACGAATTCTGTCAGGAACACGGAATTATTCATGAGAGGACGCCTCCCTACTCACCCCAATAAAACGGGGTTGCCGAGAGGAAAAACCGCACGCATACTGACTTGGTGAATTCCATGTTAGCCACTGCTGGTTTATCAAAGGCATGGTGGGGGAGGCTTTGTTGACTTCATGTCATGTCCTGAATAAAGTTCCTAACAAGAATAAAGAAAAGACCCCTTATGAGGAGTGGATTGGGAGAAAACCATCACTTTCGTATCTGCGCACTTGGGGGTGTTTGGCGAAGGTCAACATACTGATTCCCAAGAAACGCAAGCTCAGACCCAAGACAGTGGATTGTATCTTTCTAGGATATGCTCCACGGAGTGTAGGCTATAGATTTATAGTGGTTAAATCTGAGGTACCTGATATTCATGTTGATACTGTAATGGAATCTCGTAATGCAACATTCTTTGAGAATATCTTTCCTATGAAAGATATGCATAGTATTGGTAGGATTTCTTCTGAAATACTTCCTGAACCTAGTGCATCTATTGAGAATTCTGAACAACCACATGAGGAATTCCTTGAGAAGGATGACGATGAACCTATCACGAGGAGTAAGAGACAGAGGGTTGCAAAATCCTTTGGTAATGATTTCATCGTGTTCCTTGTGGATGATACTCCTAGATCCATTACTGAGGCATATGCATCCCCTGATGCAGATGATTGGAAAGAAGCTGGCCAAAATGAGATGGACTCGATTCTTTCTAATGGAACTTGGTAATTATCAGAATGACCCTATGGTTGTAAACCTGTGGGATGTAAGTGGGTGTTCAAGAAGAAGCTAAGGCCCGATGGTACTATTGAGAAGTACAAGGCGCGTCTTGTAGCTAAGGGCTACACACAGAAAGAAGGCGAAGATTACTTTGACACCTATTCACCTGTCGCTAGACTGACCACCATTCGAGTACTATTATCCCTGGCTGCCTTTATGGTCTTCTCGTTTATCAAATGGACGTGAAGACAACTTTCCTTAATGGAGAGTTGGAAGAGGAGATCTATATGGATAAGCCGGATGGGTTTGTGGTAAAAGGTGAAGAGACAAAGGTGTGTAAGTTATTAAAATCTTTATATGGCCTAAAACAAGCACCTAAGCAATGGCATGAGAAGTTTGACATAACTCTACTTTCTGATGGCTTTGTCATTAATGAGGCTGATAGGTGTGTTTACTATCGCCATGGTGGGGGCGATAGCGTTATATTATGTTTGTACGTGGATGACATTCTAATCTTTGGTACAAACATGAAAGTGATAAATGAAGTCAAGTCTTTCCTGTTAAAGAGTTTTGATATGAAAGATCTGGGAGAGGCTGATGTGATTCTGAACATCAAGCTTATTAAGAACTAGAATGAGATTACTTTAACGCAATATCATTATGTTGAGAAGGTCTTGAGCCGATTTGGCTTTAATGATGGCAAGACTTCTCCAACACCTTATGATACCAGTTTGACATTACGAAAGAATAAGAAGGAACCAACAGATCAGCTGAAATATTCACAAGTTGTTGGTTCTCTCATGTACTTAGCAAGCGCTACAAGACCCGATATCTCTTTTGCTGTGAGCAAGTTGAGTAGGTTCATGTCTAACCCGGGTATTGATCATTGGCATGCACTTGAAAGGGTCATGCGCTATGTATGTGGTACAATGAGCTATGGGATTCACTATTCAGGGAACCCTGCTGTGCTTGAAGGATATAGTGATTCGAATTGGATCTCTGACGTTGATGAACTCTATGCCACGAGCGGATATGTGTTTACCCTTGGAGGTGGTGCAGTGTCATGGAGGTCTCGTAGAAAAACCATATTGACAAGGTCAACTATGGAAGCAGAACTTACTGCTTTAGACACAGCCACTGTTGAGTCAGAATGGCTGCGTGAGTTCTTGATGGACTTGCATGTGGTTGAGAAACATATGCCGGTAATCCTTTTGAATTGTGACAACCAAACTATTATTGTCAAAGTGAACAATTCAAAGGATAACACTAAGTCATCAAGACACGTGAAGAGACGTTTGAAATCTGTCAGGAAATTGAGAAACTCCAGAGTAATAACTGTTACGTATATTCAAACAGACAAAAAACTGGCAGATCCCTTTACAAAGGGACTATCACGAAATGTGATAGAAAATGCATTGAGGGAGATGGGGTTGAGACCCATGGATATCACACCTAGTGGTAACCCAACCTATGTGATCGGAGATCCCGTGAATTAGGACCTGGAAAGAACAAGCTAGTGGTTTGACTGAGAAGAGTATTTTGTAACCCTCTCTATGTGAAGATGCATAACTATCATAATCTGTAAGGTAGGTTGGCAACATGCCTTAAAGTGTTTCTGTTGGCTTTAATTAGCAAAGATGCCATCCTACAAGGCATTCTTGAAAGAACACACCTATATGAGCTCGACTGTAAACGTCGTGGTCTATGAGACTTGGGTGGTCTCTAGTAAACTCATGAAGAGACCAGGGAGTATGAAGCATATGCTACAACCCGCGGGGTAGGCTACTGGCAGTCAGGTACTAGTTATGATTTTGAGTGAAATCTATTGGCACCAAACTTGTAATTCAAGGTCTGTCCATTGTTCAAGTTGTTGATATACTGAAAGGATCGTATGGGCACCTAGAGGGGGGGTGAATAGGTGCTACTTCAAATTTTCTTCTTTTTCAAATTAAGGTTTGACAATAAGGTAAATTCTCTAGATAATGCAACTAAGATGAATTTACCTATATGAAAATTATGCAAGAGCTAACACAACACAAAGTAGGAACAAGTAAGTAAAGTGCGGTAAAGGATAGAAGTAACGAAAGTGGTGGACGCGGAGACACAAGGATTTGTTTCCCGTAGTTCCTTCCTTTTGAGGGGAAGTACGTCTACGTTTGGAGAGGGGGTGATTTCAAACCACCAACGCCATGAGAGGCCTCCCTTGTTCTCTGATGAGTCTCACCCCAACGAGATCGATTCACCTTCCACTATATCGGCAACCTTCAAGGTGGAAGCCGGCACCTTTACAAGTTTGGGGCACACATCCACAACTTAATCGGAGGCTCCCAAATACAAGCAAGCTGTCAAAGCAATCAAAGACAAGCTTGTAAGAACCAAAACAAGAACTAGGGTTTCCAAGAAAACACTAGAGAAAAGGGGCCCTCAATTGAATGAGGGGGAAATGAAGATCTCTTTTGGTGAAGTATTAGATCGGGGCCTCCTCCTTCGATTCCCCAAAGATCAAAGACTTTGGGTGGTGGATTGAGGAGATATTGAAGATTTGGTGGCTCCAATGATGGTCTTGACTTTAATGTGGATGGGCACTTTGTACCAAGGTAGGTGGAGGGGTATTTATACCCCTCCAAGGGATCTAGCCGTTGGAGCCATTAATGCAGCGGTAGTACCGGAAGTTCAAGCGGTACTACCGGAAAACTCCGGTACTGACGGATCTGGTACCGGAAGAGCAACCTGTAAAGTTCATAACCCCTGGCCACAGCGGTACCACAGTGTGATGCTACCGTAAAGTGGTAGTACCGCTTACGGGAACCGGTACTACCGGACAGGAAATGGAGTCTGCAACTTGCTCGAAAAACTTACTGTCACGCAAGGTAGTAAAATGCGGTACTACCGCATTTTGCTACCTAGGCAGCCATTGACTTTTGCCAACATACAAAAGGCTACTGCCACGCTAGGTACTAAAATGCGTTACTACCGCATTTTAGTACCGAAGCAACGATGGCCTTTATAGATTGGAAAAAGCCTGCACTGTGATAGTAAAATCTTGATACTACCGCATTTTAGTGCCGGAGAGGGCAGTAGCTTTTGACAAGTGGTCAAAAAGCTACTGTCGCGCTAGGTACTAAAATGCGGTACTACCGCTTTTTAGTACCTAGCCCGGCAGTGGCTTTTTGACAACTGATCACAACCTACTGCCGCGTCCGGTAACAAAAAGCGGTACTGGTACCTCGCCAGGCAGAAAGTTCTAGACGGTTGTTTAACCATTGCAAAACCTTTTTCAATGCACCTGCGATACACTTGGCAAATAATTAGTCTGATATGTGTGTTTTTATAAAACACCAAAATCACTAGGGATAGGAAATGCTCTTTTAATCTCCCCCTTTTTGGTGTTTGATGACAACACACATTTTGCAGGGTAAACCAATGATGAAAATATAGAGATGGGGCTCCCCCTGGATATGTAGAATCAATCCCCATTCTATCTAATAAGTTACCTGGGAGTAGAAGTCGCACTTAGAGCACATACCTTTGCTAAATAACAAGTGATGACCAATATTGATTAGGAATTGGGAAGGTCGTCACATGCACCACATATGATGTATCCAAAAGAGAATAGCCATATTACACACAAGATGGATCCATACGATAACCACATAGTCTCACCATACATAGCACAAATAGTTAGTTCACACATAATAAGAGGCAAGTAAATAAAGTTCGCAAGCGAATAAGAATCAATGGCAAGAACGAGCTTGCGACTTTTTCCTCGCAAATCCCGCATACCTAATGTGCAACTTCTCCCCCTTTGGCATCAAGTCACCAAAAAGGGGACAAGAGCAACACTAACGTCCCGGAGATCACTCGTCATCATAATCATCCCATGCATCATCATGAGTTGGCGGGGCATGGAAGGAGGAGGTGGCATCATCATCCCAGTGGCTGTGCTTGGAGATCCATTGGTCTTCTGGGGGTAATGTTGTTCTCGGAGCCCTTGGAGACGGTCAAACCTTGAGCTTCCATCATTTCCTTCTGACGAGCACATGACTTCTTGGCATAGACATGGGCCTCGTACATGCGTTTCTGATTGTCCACTTGGAAGCAGAAAACCTTCTTGAGTTTGGCCTCAATCCTCTTGGCCCAAGATGGCTAAGCAGGCTTGCAACGTGAGACTACAAAGTCAGCATCCTTCTGGGCATCATCAGCATCACCGGATCCCTCCTCAATAGAGTTCCCATCCTCATCAACAAGCTGACCATCGACATTGCGTGGTTGGAGATGGGTCTTGATCAACAGATTCTTGTGGCGGTGAGTGACAAGGCGAAGAGAAGGCATGTCACGGGGCACTTGCTAATAATGAGAGCCATGATATATGGAGCAAAAGGAGGCACCCTCCTTTGAAAAGTGGCACAGACCATCTCATTCCAAATAACATCCATCACATCCATAGGTTGGCCGGAGTCACGGTGGTGAAAGGTGGCGAGCATGATATCCACCATGAAGGCATGTATCTCATCAACATTCCCAGCTCGAGGGGCGATAGTCTCACAGAAAATGCGATGCAAGATGTCATATGTAGGTAGAAGCCCTTTGATCTTTCCAGGGATACCGCGCCCCCGGATGTACAGTGGTGCAAGAGCATCCTTCTTCATGGGGCGATCATTGTTGTGGCACCGAAAGCCAACGGGAGTGTCCTTGCCATGGTCTTCGTACCCGAGAATAGCCGCAAACTCAGCCAACGTTGCTTGCTTGATAACACCCCCGGTCATCCATGTGAGTGTCCGAGTCTGATTCTTGGCAAAGTGAACGGTAGCATAGAACTGAGTAATGAGCATTGGGTCATAGTTGCACCGGAACTCCATAATGGGAAGCAAGCCAATATTGGTTCAAATCTCAAGAGCTTTACCAAAGTATTGCAGGTTCTTCCTCACATGATTCATCTCGATCCACTTTTGAGGGACCACAAGTTTGTCATCTTTCATGAGTATCTCATGGAACACCCGCTCCTGGAAATCCGTATAGAAAAGGCTACCTTGCTGAGCTTGAGATTGAGCAGCCACATATGGATTGACAGTCCACAGTTCATGAAAATCTGTCTCAGACAAATCAGATAGCAGCTTTGGCCCAGATGGCCCTGAACTATGGCTCTTGCGAGGACCG
This sequence comes from Avena longiglumis, assembly GCA_030063025.1. NCBI lineage: Eukaryota > Viridiplantae > Streptophyta > Magnoliopsida > Poales > Poaceae > Avena > Avena longiglumis. Next base: position 485,678,064 of record CP125974.1, read on the forward strand.
GAAGGAGGAGGAGGTGGAGGAGCTTTACCACGACCAACACTTTGCTTGACCCTCCCACCCCGACGACCACGAGTTGTTTGCAGTTTCAGACAGGCGCTAGGTTGAGGCATGATCTCCTCTTCTGACTCAGTCTCTGACTCTGACTCATAGTCCTCAATCTCATATAGGGGTGGAATCGAGCCGAGCCGAGTCGGCTCTTGGCTCGGCTCGTTCAGGCTCGGCAAAACTCGAGGCAAGCCAGGCTCGGCTCGGTGCTAGAAAAAAACTGAAAAGACGGCTCGTGGCTCGGCTTGGTGGGCTCGTGGCTCGGCTCGAAGGGCTCGTCGAGACGGACGACGTGATGGCGGGAATTGACTATCCCCTGCTTCGTGAAGAATCCCCAATGGTGATTCCTTGCCCGTTGCTCTCCTTATCTCCATTTGTCCCTTCCTCATCTCGCTAGGGCCGGCGCTGGCCGCAACCGACCGGACCTCATCTCCTCCTCCTGCCATGGCTCCCCTTCCCTATCAACTGCCTCCTCTCAGAATAAATCCCCTCCCATCGCTCGTCTAAAGTTAGCGGAGACCGCCCCTTCCAGCCCTCCGCCTGCCGGCACTCCGCCGCCCGCCACCGAAGGCTGGTCCTCACCTCCACCTCTCACCACCGATGGCTGCAGATGCAGCGAACTCTCAAGTCTCAACAGGGCAAGGGCAGTACCTATTTTCTTCCATTTTATTTCTTTGCTAGTAGTCGATAGGAGATTAGGAGTTTATACATCGAGCTAGTGGAGCTGTATGGCTGAGAAAAAGATCCGGCCTGGCCTGAGCTACATATTCTGATTACCATGTATAATTTGGTTGCCATCTAGAGTGTGTCACCCGACAGTTATGAGAACACAAGGTTTGATCATGTAATTAACATACTGTAGCATAAGCTCTGGTCGCATGTGAACTTGAGCTTCTTTGTTGCTACTTGCTACTACTAATATGTTTAGACGAGAAGATTTAGCACATGGCCGGTATGATCAGGAGGAATCGTTCAAGATATTACTAATATAATATGTAAGAATTAGAAGATCAAATTCAGGAGATGAAGAGATGATAATGCTCCGCTGGACGGGGAAGAATAATAGTACTTCTCTTTTGCTCTTGTTATTTTTCCTATTGTGCAGAAAATACTCAGAAAATACATCGCATGTACTGGACTACTTGTATGCAAAGTTGCAAATCGCCATCAACATGGATGGTGTATACTAATGGATATGGCCTGCAAGCTTTTACGAGTTTGCACTATGATTTGGCATGTGTTTAACCTGATACTGTGGTCACTAGCTCTTATGGAATTCTTGCATGGCTGCTAACTTGTCTTCTCTTGTTCATGTTGCAAAGTACTTTCTAAACTTGTTTGTACTCTCTAATATTTTTCTATTACAGAATGAGTGCAACATTGGATTACCTGAATTTGGAAGAACTAAGTGCATGTATTTGCGATGTACGATGCTCTTTGTTGGACTAATTAAGTCCATGGATTTGTGTTGTTAACTTGTGATGTATACCACTGTTATGATTATTGATACTTTGTGAGATTTGTTAGACTATGTTATGGATCTATTCATGATCAATTGTTGATTATAACTGCGGATTGTTACATGTTTAGAAAAGATTATGTCATTGTTATATTTTATACCGAGCCTTCGAGCCGGCTTGCGAGCTTCACCGAGCTGGCTTGTCGAGCCTCGAGCCTAAGTAACAAGGTTTAGGCTTGGCTTGTCCGTCCTTCGAGCTGAGCCGAGCCCAAGCCAAGCCTTGTTGAGCTCGATCCGAACCTCGAGCCTTGAGTTTTGTGTCCACCCCTAATCTCATAGTGAGCTTTGGAGCGTTTGCGAGATCCTCGAGAACCCCCTGCACCTGTGAAAGAATGAGGGAGATAGCATATGGGGTAAGGGCACAAGAACCCGAGACAAACAGATGATGGAACTCTTGTTTTTTTAAATAAAAAAAATTGTTGTCCGTACAGGGCGGTAGTACCGGATCTGCACAGGCGGTAGTACCGGAAAAAGATTCCCGGTACTACCGGCCAGCGACCACAGTGCAGATCTGAGACATAAATCCATGTACGGGCAGTAAATTTGATGTAAAACAGGAATTCCATCGGTCTAAGTGGTAGATCTGGTAGATAGCACACGGTACAACCTCAAGAATACATGTTTTAGCCAAGAATCAAAGTCACCCTAGATTCAATGGAGAAAATAAGTGAGAAGAAGAGGAGGGCGGTAGTACCGGTGTCCATGGCGGTGGAGAATGAGGAGGAGCCCGCAAGGAGGCCGGATCCGGTGTGGATCCGGGATAAGGAGAAGGGGGGAGGGGCTCCGGCAGTGTTCTCCTGCTCCGGTGGCGGCGGTGGTGAGGAGTGGAGACGGGGGACTAATGAGGCACTGCGAGGTGCCTCTCCCACGTCTCCAATCTTAACCGAAATGCACGAGCGGTAGTACCGGAGCCACGAGCCGTAGTACCGTAGACAACTACCGGTAGTACCGCACCTGTGAAGTTTCCAGACAGGACCCTGGAAACTGATTCAGGAGCGGTAGTACCGCTAGCCTTTTACGGTAGTACCATTTGGCGGTAGTACCGCTAGTGAGAACCGGTAGTACCATAACCACCAGGACAGAGAGCCAAGAACCGGTAGTACCGTAACCACCATTTGGCGGTAGTACCGCTAGATGAGTTTTGTCGAGGGATAAGAATGGCGTGGGTTTAGAGAGTCACACTGTTGTGGGCCAATGCACTCAAAAATTACTAAAAACATATGAAGAGCCAAATGTGAGTGCACGACCAAAAGAACAAAACCAACTAGAGGATGACAAACACGAGTAAGAACCAATTCAAAAGTGACAAACATGAGTAAGCACATCAACCTCTCGATTGAGAGGGGGCGGTGGCCTAGGCCACCATGTTTGAGTATACTCGGCTTGGCACCACGAAGATATATCTTGGGTCCATTACCGAAACTCATCATTAAGCTCACATATCACAAAATGATATTAAGAGGAATGATTTTGTTTATTTTGCGCATAATGGGGGAGGGATGGTCCAATCAATTAGAATCGCACTCCCCCTATGTCCATGCCTACACCTAAACCAAATATGGGTCGAATATTAGGTGAGAGTGTAATATAATCAAGTCAAGCTCCTTGAATCTATGATATTTAGTTCATTCCTCAAGTAGCAAAACCTTGCTTCATCAAGTGGCTTCGTGAAGATATCGGCAAGTTGATTTTTGGTTGACACATAGGATAGATCAATATCACCTCGAGCAACATGATCTCTAATGAAGTGATGACGAATCTCAATATGCTTTGTCCTTGTGTGATCCACCGGGTTGTATGCAATCTTGATGGCACTTTCATTGTCACATATAAGAGGCGCTTTGTCACAATGGACACCGTATTCCTTTAAAGTTTGCCTCATCCATAGCAATTGAGTGCAAGCACTAGCGGCAGCGACATACTCGGATTCGGCGATAGAGAGAGATATACAATTTTCCTTCTTAGAAGACCAACATACCAAGGACCTACCAAGAAATTGGCAAGCCCCGGATGTTGATTTTCTATCATCCTTATCACCCGCCCAATCCAAATCCGTGTATCCACAAAGGGAAAGTGTTGAGCCTCGAGGATACCAAAGACCATAAAATGGGGTATGAACTAAATATCGAAAGATTCTGTTGACTGCCATCAAATGGCTTTCCTTAGGAGCCGCTTGATATCTTGCACACACACCTACAATCAACACAATATCGGGTCTAGATGCACAAAGGTAAAGCAAAGAACTAATCATGGACCGGTATACCTTTTGATCCACATCTTTACCATTTGGATTATGTTCTAGATGAGTCTTTATAGCCATGGGAGTAGGAGCTTCATTTATATCTTGCATTTTGAATCTCTTGAGCATACTTGGCTTGATTGAAGAATGGCCCTCCTCTAACTTGCTTGATCTCAAAGCCAAGAAATACTCTCAACTCTCCCATCAAAGACATCCGGAACCTACTAGTCATAAGCTTGGAGAATTCATCATTAAAAGCTTTGTTAGATGAGCCAAAAATAATATCATCAACATATATTTGGCATACAAAAAGCTCCCCATTGACCCTCTTAGTAAAAAGAGTGGGATTGATTTTCCCAACCTCAAATCCATGGTCAAACAATAATTCTCTAAGGTGCTCATACCACGTGCGTGGGGCTTGCTTGATCCCATAGAGCGCCTTATCAAGTTTGTAGACATGGTTTGGGAAGTTGGGGTCCTCAAATCCCGGGGGTTGCTTAACATATACTAATTCATTTAATGGGCCATAAAGAAATGCACTTTATACATCCATTTGTTGCAACTTGAAGTTATGATGTGCCGCATAAGCAAGAAGGATACAGATGGACTCAAGACGAGCCACGAGTGCATAAGTCTCTCCATAGTCAATGCCTTCAATTTGAGAATACCCTTGTGCAACCAATCTAGCCTTGTTCCTTACTATAATTCCATGCTCATCTTGCTTGTTCTTGAATATCCACTTTGTTCCAATAACATTGTGGCAATCCTTTGGCTTCTCAACTAACTTCCATACTTTGTTTCTCTCAAAGTTGTTGAGCTCTTTGTGCATAGCTTCCAACCAATCTGAATCTTCAAGAGCCTCCCACACTTTCTTGGGTTCAATCATGGAGATGTGAGCTTGATGTTCACTGAACCTCTTCAATTGTGCTCTTATGGAAATGCCTTTCCTTAGGTCACCAACAACATTTTGTAGAGTGTGGTCTCTTAATTCCAACATTCTTTCCTTTCTAGCTTCGTGACGAGCGTGGATCTCCGTGTTGTTTCTTGGGGGACCCTCTTCATCATTTTGATCCTCGTATTGACCATCATATTGACCTTGATCATTATTGGAATCATCCTCTACATTGGGAGGAAAATATTGACCTTGGTATTGATCAAGTGCTCTTCTAGCATCAATTTGAGCTTGTCTCAAAGCAGTTTGTACGGATCTTCCTTGAGTAATTTCCTTGGCACCACTTGACATCCTGGCGAATGAATCAAGCTCCCGTTGACTAGAATTTTCACTATGATCACCATGTTGAGGGTCCACATATTGTCTTTGGCTTGAGTCAATGTCCTCTTCGGTGGATGGAGCATGTTGAGGTTGTGAAGATGAGGGCTCCACTTGAGTGGAGCATAGTTCTCCTCGATCCGCCATAAGGGGTTCCTCAACGGGGCAGATATATCCCACACCCATTCTTCCTATGGCATCCTGAGGCATTTCATCATCTGCATCACAAGCATCAACACGCCCCCCTTGGGGACCATCATGTTCTTCGAAGGTCACACTACAAGATTCTATGACGGCTCTAAAGAGCTTATCATAGATTCTATAAGTGTGATATTCGAGACCATAGCCAACAAAAATACCCTCTAATGCTTTAGACTCGAATTTAGACAAACGAACACCTTTTATGAGATAGAAACACTTACAACCGAACACCCGGAAGTAGGATATGTTGGGCTTGTTACCGGTAAGTATTTCATATGGAGTCTTGTTGATTTCTTTGCAGAGGTAGAGCCGGTTTGAAGCATGGCAAGCGGTGGAGATGGCTTCGGCCCAAAAGTTGCATGGAGATTTAAACTCCGCCAACATGGTCCTAGCCATCTCAATAAGAGTCCGGTTCTTCCTTTCGGCCACACCATTTTGTTGAGGGGTGTATGCAGCGGAATATTGATGTTTTATCCCCTCATCACTAAGAAAATCATTCAAGGTGTAGTTCTTGAACTCGGTGCCGTTGTCACTCCTTATGATCAATACGGGAAGGTTGTATTGACGTTGGACCATGTTGATGAAGTCAATGAAGGTCTTTTGGGTCTCACTCTTCAACTTGAAGAAATACACCCACGAATATCTTGAATAGTCATCAACGATCACCAAGCAATATTTGTTCCCACCAAGGCTTGCATGAGACGGTGGACCGAAAAGGTCCACATGGAGGAGCTCCAATATCTTGGTAGACTTGATGCGGTTCTTAGGCTTGTGAGGTGCGTCATGCATCTTCCCTAGAACACATGCCCTGCAAACACGATCTTTGTCAAAGGAAACATTTTCTTTTAGTCCAACAATATGGCCCTCCTTATGGAGAATTTGCAAAGTTCTCATATTGACATGGGCTAGTCGGCGATGCCATAGCCAACCCACATCGGCCTTTTCGAATAAGCACATCGGACCTGTAGTGGCTTGCTCCGAAAAGTCCACCACATGCAAGTCATGTTCGACGTACCCAACGAAAGCGACCTTGGGAGACTTGCTCCATAAGAGGACCACAATATCAACATCAATAAAGACGGAAAATCCCATCTTTCCAAGAGCAAGGACTGAAAGTAAATTGTATCCAAGGGTATCAACAAGCATGATGTTCACGAGTGTAATTTAGTGAGCAACCACTACCTTGCCGAAACCCATTACCTTAGACTTTGATTTGTCGGCATATATCACGGAGATTTGATCATCATTTGGCTTTAAATCCTTGACAATAGATGAGCTTCCGGTCATATGACTTGTGCAACCACTATCAAGCACCCACTTTGACCCTCCGGAAGCATAAGTCTACAAAAGATCAAGCTAATTTTTAGGTACCCATTTTTCAATGGGTCCTCTCTTATTAGCAACAAGGGTCTTGGGAACCCAAATATACCAAGCAATATAACCATCATAAGGGCCAACATATTGTGCATACACATCACCATAATAATCACGCATTAGAACATAGTGAGGGTTAGCACTTCCCGCAAAGTCATCATGAGACATAGTTTTACCACTTGTGGTCTTACTATCCACAATGGTCTTGTTGGTCTCTTGTGCGCGCTTGGCCTTCTTGTTCTTATTGTTCTTCTTCTTGGTTTTGGAAACAAAACCAATGCCCCCTTTATCACCACTAGGCCTTTGCTTGCTCAAAAGATCATCAATGGACTTGTTTCCTTGTGGAAATGTGGCCTTAGCAAGCTCCCCCTTCAACCTAGCATTCTCTTCAATAATAGTTGTACTACTAGATGGAATGAAGTTACTAGGTGAAGGAATATTGGCCAATTGAGTTTGAAGCGTTTCATGGGACTTTGTGAGTGACAAGAGTTCACTCTCCAAAGCCTTTTGGGCCTTGTTAAGCAACCTAAAGTCCCCGACAAGTTTTTCATGAACCACACCAAACTCAATCTTGTCCTTTTTAGCCCTTTTGTATTTATCAATAGCATGATCACGCTCTTTGATGAGTTTGTTAACAATAGTGTCATTGGCCTCATCAAGCCCTTGAAGTTTTAATTCAAGTGACAACCTAGTTTCTTGTTCTTCTTCTAGAGCAATGTTTAAATCCTCTAGCTCAATCATGTGTTCATGCCCAAGTTTACATCTTACATCTAGAAGCTCTTGTGTATGAGAAAGTTGATCTAAGATGTTTCCAAAATTTATCTTAACATCTCCTTGTAGGTTAGTCATAAACTCATCAAAGGCAATTAATTACTTTTTAACATCAAGAGATATCTCATCATCAATTTCATCATTGTCTAAGAGAGTAGAGTGAGAAGATGAGGATACCTCCGTTCCTCTTGCCATAAGGGAAGTGATGTTCTTGATGGGGGAATTCTCATTCGGAGAATCGAAGAGTGAGAAAGTCGGAGTAGAAGTAGTGGCTAGGGCCGCCATATTATTAGATGTTTCTTCTTCCTCATCATCTTCATCGTCGGAGGAGTATTCTTCATGAGTGATCAAGACAATTTCTCCCGGCTTCTTGTTGACGGGATTCTTCTTGATGAAGGGTTTCTTGTGAGATCCTTTGAGAGTCTTCTTCAACACAAGATTACCACCATGATCTTCTCTCTTCTCATAGGGTCAACTTGCCACAAAGTGATAGCGGTCACCACAATTGAAGCAAGTTCTCAACCTAGTGGTATTCTCTCTTTTCCCATTTGGGTTGCTTCTCCGTTGCATTTCCATCTTGGCCTTGGCGGGGTTTTTCCAAAAGTTCTTTGCATAGAAGGCCATATATTGACCATGAGAAATCTTGAATTCATCGGGATGGTCCATGGAGGGTCCTTCATCACTATCATCTTCATCCCCATGGTCCACAACTTTGGCTTTCAACGCAACATTGACAACATTGCTCATACCAAGTGCACGAGCACGAGCATCTTTGGCATTCTTAGCGGCTACTTTGAAGGCGGCCATCTCTTGCATAACTTCATTTGAGGTCATGAGATGGTAGTTGTGTCTTCCTTGTAGGCTCTTCAAGTCGGTGGGCTCAAAAGGAATGAGTGCACTCACATATTTCCTTTTTATACATGCATCATCCACATGTGAGGCACCCACATTTCTAAAAGCGGTGGCGGTGGTCTTGAGCCTTCGGTACATGTCTTCGTGATCTTCAACTTCTTTCATGTAGAAGCCTTCTAAAAGGGCATTTATTGTCATAATCACTTTTGGTGTTCGGTAACAACAAGTTGATCATTTTACAGTTTGTTATTATCCACAGGTTGGTATGACCACAGATAAACATCACACACTCTCTTGGGAAAAGACCACACACTTTTGCCACTGTTCTGGAAACTCCAGACCGGAATCTCCGGTCTTCCAAGACCGGAGTCTCCGGTGTGGTCCGGAGTTTCCGGTGCTGGCTCCGGTTGTGCCTTCCAGGACTTGGCTGGGTCAGTCAGATGACCTCTCCGGAGACTGGTCCGGAGATTGGCTGGAGTCTCCGGACTTTGGTCAGACCGGAGTCTCCGGTGCTGGAAGTCCGGAGTCTCCGGTGTTGCTGGTGAAGAAATGGGCTGGGTCAGTCAGATGGTCAGTCTGGAGACTGGTCCGGAGATTGTCCGGAGACTTTGGTCGGACCGGAGTCTCCGGTGTTGCTGGTGAAGAAATGGGCTGGGTCAGTCAGATGGCCAGTCCGGAGACTGGTCCGGAGATTGGCCGGAGTCTCCGGTGTAGACCGGAGTCTCCGGTCTGCAGACCGTAGTCTCCGGTCTGACTTTTCTACAACGGTCAGAAAACGGTTCGTGGAGGCGGCTGTCTATAAATAGGGACCCTTATCTTCTTCCTCCAGTTGCTCGAGCTGCTCAAGAACATCAACACCATTAGAGCCACCAAATCCACAAGATCTCTTCATCCAACCATCCAAAGTCATTGATCTTTGTAGAATCGAAGGAGGAGGCCTTGATTCACATCTTCACCAAGAGAGATCTTCATTTCCCCCTCATTCACTTGAGGGCCCCCTAGCTCTAGTGTTTCTTTGGAAACCCTAACTTTGATTTGGTTCTTACAAGCTTGTCTTTGATTTGTCTTGACAGCTTGCTTGTATTTGGGAGCCTCCAATTCAGTTGTGGATGTGTGCCCCGAACTTGTTGTAAAGGTGCCGGCTTCCACCTCGAAGGTTGCCGATATAGTGGAAGGTGAATCGAGCCCTTTGGGGTGAGGTTCATCGGAGAACAAGGGAGGCCTCTCGTGGCGATGGTGGTTTGAAACCACCCCCTCTCCAAACGTAGACGTACTTTCCCTCAAAAGGAAGGAACTACGGGAAACAAATCTTTGTGTCTCCACGTCCACTCCCTTGGTTACTTCTATCCTTTACCGCACTTTACTTACTTGTTCTTGCTTAGTGTTGTGTTAGTTTGTGCTTGTTTGACATATAGGTAAATTCACTATAGTTGCATATTCTAGAGAATTTACCTTTCTTGTCAAACCCTAATTTGAAAAAGAGTAAAATTTGAAGTAGCACCTATTCACCCCCCCCCCTCTAGGTGCCCATACGATCCTTTCAATTGGTATCAGAGCTTTGGCTCTTTATTCGGGCTTTACCGCCTAAGAGAATATGGGTAGCCAAGAAGGGGATGGTGGTAGTGAGTCGACTCCGGTGACCATGGAAGATCTCAGAAACTTGGAAACCAGATTGAGCTCTTCCTTGGTCAACGAAGTCAAGAAGATGCTTGAGAAACTTCTTAAAGACAAAGATGGCTCATCACACCCCATCTCCTCAAGAGGAACTACCATCCGTTGTACCTAAAGGGAATACTCCGGTATCCCCCGAGGGTATGGTGGTAGGGGACAAACTAGACAATGCTAACTCCTCCACACGACTTGATGGGGGGAAGGGTGAGCACCGTGATTCTTGGTACTCCCCTGATCCTCCCATCCCTCACCCTCATGTGTACAATAGAGGTGACCCACCTAAGCTAGAAGAGTCTGCTACTTTTGCTCAATGCCAATCACTAATGAGGACTCATATGCGCAGCTCTTGCATTGAACTATGGAACATCATCGAGCATGGACTCTTTATTGGGGATCCAAACAACTTGACAAGAAGAGAGGTTGTCAATAGTCAACTCAATGCCACTACTTTGCATATGATTCAACAACGATTGGGAACAAAGGATTACCCACACATTGAGCACTTTAGCATTGCCAAGGAAGCTTGGATGCTCTCACTGTGTTGTTTGTTGGAAATGAGAGTATGAGGAGGAACAGATATGATGCTCTAAGCAATGAAGCCGAAGGTTTCTACATGAAATAAGGTGAAGACCACGAAGACATGTATCGAAGGCTCAAGACCACCGCCACCGCTTTTAGAAATGTGGGTGCCTCACATGTGGATGATGCATGGATAAAAAGGAAATATTTTAGTGCACTCATGCCTTTTGATCCCACCGACTTGAAGAGCTTACAGGGAAGACACAACTATCATCTCATGACCTCAAATGAAGTTATGCAAGAGATGGCCGCTTTCAAGGTCGTCGCCAAGAATGCCAAAGATGTCCGTGCTCGTGCTCTCGGTATGAGCAATGTGGTCAATGTTGCTTTGAAGGCCAAAGCTGTGGACCTTGAAGTGAAGATGATAGTGATGAAGGCCTCTCCTTGGACCATACCGATGACGTCAATATTGCTCATAGTCAATATATGGCTTTCTATGCAAAGAACTTTTGGAAAAACCCCGCCAAGGCCAAGATGGAAATGCAACGAAGAAGCAATCCAAATGGAAAAAGAGAAAACACCACTAGGTTGAGAACTTGCTTCAATTGTGGTGACCGCTATCACTTTGTGGCAAGCTTCCCCTATGAGAAGAGAGAAGATAATGGTGGTAAGCTTGTGTTGAAGAAGACTCTCAAGGCACCTTACAAGAAACCCTTCATCAAAAGGAATCCCATCAACAAGAAGCCGGGAGAAATTGTCTTGATCACTCATGAAGAGTACTCCTCCGACAATGAAGATGATGAAGATGCCGAAGAGGAAACTTCTCATGGTGTGGCTGCTCTTGCCACCACATATACTCCGACATTCTCACTCTTCGATTCTCCAAATGAGAACTCCTCCACCAAGAACGCCACTTGCCTTATGGCAACAGGAACGGAGGTATCTTCATCATCCCGCTCTACTCACTTAGATAATGATGAAATTGATGATGAGATGTCACTTGATGTTAAAAAGGAATTAATTGCCTTTGATTAGTTTATGACTAACCTAGAAGGTGATGCTAAGCTACATTTTGGAAACATCTTAGATCAACTATCACATACTCAAGAGCTTCTAGATGTAAGATGTAAACTTGGGCATGAACATATGATTGAGCTAGAGGCCCTAAACAATGCTCTAGAAGAATAACAAGAAACTAGGTTGTCACTTGAATTAAAACTTGAAGGGCTTGATGAGTCCAATGACAATATTTTTAACAAACTCATCAAAGAGCGTGATCATGCTATTGCTAAATACAAAAGATCTAAAAAGGACAAGGTTGAGTTTGGTGTGGTTCATGAAAAACTTGCCGAGGACTTTAGCTTGCTTAACAAGGCCCACAAAGCCTTGGAGAGTGAACTCTTGTCTCTCACAAAGTCCCATGAAACGCTTCAAACTCAATTGGCCAATATTCCTTCACCTAGTAACTTCATTCCATCTAGTAGCACAACTATTCTTGAGGAGAATGCTAGGTTGAAGGGAGAGCTTGCTAAGGCCACATTTCCACAAGGCAACAAGTCTATTGATGATCTTTTGAGCAAGCAAAGGCGTAGTGGTGATAAAGGGGGCATTGGTTTTGTTTCCAAAACAAAGAAGAATAACAATAAGAAGAAGAAGGACAAGCCCGCACAAGAGACCAACAAGACCATTGTGGAAAGTAAGACCACAAGTGGTAAAACTATGTCTCATGATGATTTTGCGGGAAGTGCTAACCCTCACTATGTTCTAATGCGAGATTATTATGGTGATGTGTATGCACAATATGTTGGCCCTTATGATGGTTATATTGCTTGGTCTATTTGGGTTCCCAAGACCCTTGTTGCTAACAAAAGAGGACCCATTGAGAAATGGGTACCTAAAAACTAGCTTGATCTTTTGTAGACTTATGCTTCCGGAGGGTCAAAATGGGTGATCGATAGTGGTTGCACAAGTCATATGACCGAAGCTCGCTCATTGTCAAGGACTTGGTGTCAAATGAAGATCAAATCACCGTCACATATGCCGACAAGTCAAAATCTACGGTAATGGGTTTCGGCAAGGTAGTGGTGGCTCACGACATTACCCTCGTGAACGTCATGCTTGTTGAAACCCTTGGATACAATTTACTTTCTGTCTGTGCTCTTGGAAAGATGGGCTTTGCTGTCTTTATTGATAATGATATTGTGGTCCTCATGTGGAGCAAGTCTCTCAAGGTAGCTTTCGTTGGGTACGTCGAAAATGACTTGTATGTGGTGGACTTTTCGGGGCAAGCCACTACAGGTCCGATGTGCTTATACGGGAAGGCCGATGTGGGTTGGCTATGGCACCGCCGACTAGCCCATGTCAATGTGAGAACTTTGCAAAGTCTCCATAAAGAGGGTCATATTGTTGGACTAAAAGAAAATGTTTCCTTTGCCAAAGATTGTGTTTGCAGGGCATGTGTTCTAGGGAAGATGCATGACACTCCACACAAGCCCACGAACCAAATCAAGTCTAACAAGATCTTGGAACTCCTTCATGTGGACCTATTTGGTCCTCCATCTCATGCAAGTCTTGGAGGGAAGAAATATTGTTTGGTGATTGTTGATGACTTTTCAAGATACTCTTGGGTTTATTTCTTCAAGTTGAAGAGTGAAACTCAAAAGACTTTTATTGACTTCATCAACTTGGTTCAACGGCAACACAATGTTCCCGTATTGGTTATAAGAAGTGACAACGGCACCGAGTTCAAGAACTACACCTTGAATGATTTCCTTAGTTATGAGGGGATTAAACATCAATATTCCGCTGCATACACCCCTCAACAAAATGGTGTGGCCGAAAGGAAGAACCGGACTCTTATTGAGATGGCTAGGACCATGTTGGCGGAGTTTAAATCTCCATGCAACTTCTAGGATGAAGCCATCTCCACCGCTTGCCATGCTTCAAACCGGCTCTACCTCCGCAAAGAAATCAACAAGACTCCATATGAGATACTTACCGGTAACAAGCCCAACATATCTTATTTCCGGGTGTTCGGTTGTAAGTGTTTCTATCTCATCAAAGGTGTTCGTTTGTCTAAATTCGAGTCTAAATCATTAGAGGGTATTTTTGTTGGCTATGGTCTCGAATCTCACACTTATAGAATCTATGACAAGCTCTCCGGAGCCGTCATAGAATCTTGTAGTGTGACCTTCGAATAATATGATGGTCCCCAAGGGCGGCGTGTTGATGCTTGTGATGAAGATGATGAAATGCCTCAGGATGCCATAGGAAGAATGGGTGTGGATTATATCCGCCCCGTTGAGGAACCCCTTATGGAGGATCGAGAAGAACTATGCTCCACTCTTGTGGAGCCCTCATCTTCACAACCTCGACATGCTCCATCTATCGAAGAGGACATTGACTCAAGCCAGACAAGATGTGGACCCTCAACATAGTGATCAATGTGTGGACTCTAGTCAAAGGGAGCTTGGTCCATTCGATGGGGTGTCAAGTGGTGCCAAGTCAATTTGCCAAGGAAGATCCATCCAAGCTGTTTTGAGATGTGCTCAAATTGAGGCTAGAAGAGCACTTGATCAAGTCCAAGGTTAATCCTTGCCTCCCAGTGTAGAGGATGAATCCAATGATGATCAAGGTCAAGTTGATGGTCAAGAAGAGGATCAAAATGATGAAGAGGGTCCTCCAAGAAATAATGAGGAGATCCACGCTCGTCGCGAAGCTAGAAAAGAAAGAATGTTGGAAATAAGAGACCACTCTCTCCAAAATGTTGTTGGAGACCTAAGGAAAGGAATTTCCACAAGAGCACAATTGAAGAGGTTCAGTGAACACCAAGCACACATCTCCATGATTGAACCAAAGAAAGTTTAGGAAGCTCTTGAAGATTCGGATTGGGTAGAAGCTATGCACAAAGAGCTCAACAATTTTGAGAGAAACAAAGTTTGGAAGTTAGTTGAGAAGCCAAAGGATTGCCGCAATGTTATTGGAACAAAGTGGATATTCCAGAACAAGCAATATGATCATGGAATTATAGTAAGGAACAAGGCAAGATTGGTTGCACAAGGGTATTCTCAAATTGAAGGAATTGATTATGGAGAGACTTATGCACCCGTGGCTCGCCTTGATTCCATCCGTATCCTTCTTGCTTATGCGGCACATCATAACTTAAAGTTGCAACAAATGGATGTAGAAAGTGCATTCCTTTATGGTCCTTTAAATGAATTGGTATATGTTAAGCAACCCCCGGGATTTGAGGACCCCAACTTCCCAAACCATGTCTACAAACTTGATAAGGCGCTCTATGGGCTCAAGCAAGCCCCACGCACGTGGTATGAGCACCTTAGAGAGTTATTGTTTGACCGTGGTTTTGATGTTGGGAAAATCGATCCCACTCTTTTTACTAACAGGGTCAATGGGGAGCTTTTTGTATGCCAAATATATATTGATGATATTATCTTTGGCTCATATAACAAAGCTTTTAATGATGAATTCTCAAAGCTTATGACTAGTAGGTTCTAGATGTCATTGATGGGAGAGTTGAAGGTATTTCTTGGCTTTGAGATCAAGCAAGTTAGAGGAGGAACATTCTTCAACCAAGCCAAGTATACTCAAGATATGCTCAAGATATTCAAAATGAAAGATTTGAATGGAGCTCCTACTCCCATGGCTACAAAGACTCATCTAGAACAAAATCCTAATGGTAAAGATGTGGATCAAAAGGTATACCGGTCTATGATTGGTTCTTTGCTTTACCTTTGTGCATCTAGACCCGATATTGTGTTGAGTGTAGGTGTGTGTGCAAGATATCAAGCTGCTCCTAAGGAAAGCCATTTAATGGCGGTCAAGAGAATCTTTCGTTATTTAGTTCATACCCCATTTTATGGTCTTTGATACCCTCAAGTCTCAACATTCGCTCTTTGTGGATACACGGATTCGGATTGGGCGGGAGACAAGGATGATAGAAAATCAACATCCGGGGCTTGTCAATTCCTTGGTAGGTCCTTGGTATGTTGGTCTTCTAAGAAGCAAAACTGTATATCTCTCTCCACCGCCGAAGCCGAGTATGTTGCTGCTGCTAGTGCTTGCACCCAATTGCTACGGATGAGGCAATCTTTAAAGGAATACGGTGTCCTTTGTGACAAAGTGCCTCTTCTATGTGACAATGAAAGTGCCATCAAGATTGCATACAACCCGGTGGATCACACAAGGACAAAGCATATTGAGATTCGACATCACTTCATTAGAGATCATGTTGCTAGAGGTGATATTGATCTATCCTATGTATCAACAAAAGATCAACTTGCCGATATCTTCACGAAGCCACTTGATGAAGCAAGATTTTGCTACTTGAGGAATTAACTAAATATCGTGGATTCAAGGAGCTTGACTTGATGTTATTGCACTCTCACCTATGTTTCATCTCATATTTGGTCTAGGTGTAGGCATGGATATGGGGGGAGTGCGGTCCTAATTGATTGGACCATCCCTCCCCCCATTATGCCCAAAGCAATCAAAATCATTCCTCTTAATATCATTTAGTGATATGTGAGCTTAATGATGAGTGTTGGTAATGGACCCAAGATATATCTTCGTGGTGCCAAGCCAAGTATACTCAAATATGGTGGCCAAGGCCACCGCCCTCTTTCATTTGAGAGGTTGGCACTTACTCATGTTTGTCATTTGATTGTTTTTCGTCTCTTGGAGTTTTTCTGATTGTTTTCGAACTTCCATGGCTCTTATTGGTTCTTCACAGTTTGATGTCTCAACCCAAACCCTTTTTCCTATCTTAAAAACCATTTATCTCCCATATATGTCCCCAAACACCTTTCCTGGATTTTTTGGTCGAGGAGGGCCGGAGTCTCCGCTGTACAAACACCGGAGTCTCCGGTGTAGACCGGAGTCTCTGGTCTGGACGGTTTTTGTCACTTAAAGAAGGGGCACGGGGTGAACTGGAACAGCAGTTCCTCTTTCTTCACCCCGTCCCCTACCTCCAAACCCGTCGCCTCCTCCTCCAAAAATCCTCCCCGGAGGTCAAGAAGCCCCCGGGATCCGCCGTGCAGCCGGCCAACCTCCTCCTCTCCTCCATTGGGTCATTCCCACCGAAGGAATCGATCCCATGGACAGATCTGGTACCTCTCCTCTCCTTTTTTCCTCCTAGGGTTCTTACCTAGATGTGTTTTTGAGGATTGTTGCTGATTTGTCCATTGGAATCACTTGTTTGCTTGCACTCTAGTACTTTAGCCTTGTTGCATTGCCCGATCTACTAGATTTACCCTCACCAGCATCTCCCCATCGCATACCCGAGCCTCGACCGAGACTCGGACTTAGGTCCGAGACTCGTCGTGCCGAGACTCGGTCCCTAGGACCGAGACTCCGATCAAACGGAGACTCCGTGCAGTGCGAGACTCGGTCGGGTGAATCTAAGTAGTCCAGAAATGCATCAAAGCTCCTGTGCTGCATCTTTGGGACATATATACTCATCTCCATGCTATCTCCCTCACTGTTGTTCACAAGTGATGGTTCTAGTCGCCCTCGTCGTACCAAGGCCAAGTCCCAAAGGGGCAATCCTCGCTATGATGAAGCTCAGGGTCAGTTTATCTTGCCTCCATCCAACCGGAAACATCGGGTACGTGATGCAGCTTACATGAAGAGGGATCAAGAAAGGGCTGAACGGGAGGAACGTGCAAAGACAGCCAAGTATGACAACCTCCAGTCCCTAGCCAAGATGTCTAAATAGGAGTTCCATGAGCTGAGGAAGACAGATTTCTAAGCACTACCTCATACCAGTGATGACCCTCGTTTCTGGAGGAAAGAGCATAGTGTGTTCATGAAGGATGTGTATGGTGTACTCACCAAATCACCTGTTTGCCCTCAGAAGTTCATGAACATTGAGCAAATGTTCCAGAGCCCGTATTTCAGTGATGCCCTGTGGATCTGTGAGAAGCTGGGTCTCTACAACTTGATGAAGTTGCATGAAGACTATAGTGTGCCCCTCGTTCAGCAGTTTTATGCCACTGTGGTGTTTGGGACTGATCTTGATAGGACTATGGTGTGGATGACTGGCTCTACTCGCTGCACAGCTACTTTCCATGACTTTTCCAATGTCATCTTTGAGACTTTCCACGGTGTATCTACTCCTGTGGGGCAGCGCATGCACTCAGCAGCCTTGGGTGAGAACAAGCGAAAACTGGCACCTCTGTATGATGATGGTGTTGTGGGGGCCTCCAAGGGACTCAAGCCCCTCTACAACCTTATGCTGAGGATTTTCCTTCACACTATTGCTCCAAGTGCCGGAAATGATGATGCTCTCAGGGGAGGACTTGTCAACCTCCTATACCATACTCACCGGACCTTCAATGTTGGACCAGAGGCTGAGGCTGCACCCATTGATGTGATGGACTTCATTTTCGAGGAGATGTTCCATGCAATTCTATTCAAGAAATCTCCTCCATATGCACCCTTGAAAGAACATGTTGGGCCCCCATGTGTGGTTTTGGTAATTAATGACAATCTTTATGGACTAATGTGTGTATTAAGTTATACTTGTAGGATTTGTCCATTGGCATCGCTTGGAGCATGTGTTGGCTTCAAGGTCAATGAAATGCAAAGAAGATTTGTTGGGCAAGCTCAATATGCGAGGTCGATGATGAGGAATTAAGGAAGGCGTTCCATCTTGAGAAGGGCAAGATCGTCTATGTCGAGCTCAAGTGGAATGCTCAAGGCAAAGGTATAATATTGATAGGTTTTCCCTTTTCCCGGTCTCACGTTGTGTGTGTGAGACCGGGTTTAGGATAGATAACCGTACTTTCAAGAGGGGCTCTCGTATGAGTAATTTGGTCACATCGTTCAGAGAGAGCTCAAACCTTTGCATACTTGCATCATCGTATTTGATTGTTATTTGGTCT
This sequence comes from Avena longiglumis, assembly GCA_030063025.1. Classification (NCBI taxonomy): domain Eukaryota; kingdom Viridiplantae; phylum Streptophyta; class Magnoliopsida; order Poales; family Poaceae; genus Avena; species Avena longiglumis. The sequence continues at coordinate 485,696,426 of CP125974.1, forward strand.
TACCCATGTGAGGATATAGAGCTTGTGTTAATCTCCATAACAAGCTCTTAATCATCAAAATCGGATCTCCCATATATATCTTGTTGCGATTTTGATTTATGCGGCTTTTCGGTTTCTCACCAAGTGGGGTATATCACATTATTCTACTTGATACTTTCTCACTTGGTGATAATCAAATATTTCCACTTTTTTTGAAAGCCCTTGTCGTCCTCTATCCAACGCAATTTGAATCGGGTCAATCAGAGCTACCATTTAAAAGTTATAACTGTTTGAATATTTACCGTTTTAAATGAAAAAGAAAAAGAAAAACTGAGCCGAGCGGTACTACCGCAGCCCAGTACCGCTCGGGCCTGGCACGCACAGCCTTTTTTCTGTCTGGCCCGGTACACGCACCGGCCGTACCGGTCTGGCCCGGTAGTACCGCCCGGGTGGGCCGGTACTACCGGTCGGCCCGTTTATTTGTCCAGATTTTTTTAGTTAATCTTTCTAGATCCAGATCCAGTCCCAGCCTCGCGTACGCGCGTCACTCACCCGCGGTGGCCCCGCGTTGACCGCCTGCCCCGCTCACTCCCGCCCGCAACGCGCGCCAGCCCGCCTCGATCCCGTCGCCGCCGCGCTGTTCCGCGCCTCACAAGATGCGCCGCCGCGCCGCTCGCGTGGTGAGCCGCTGCCAGCCAGCTGGCCGCTGGTCGCCGCATGCACGCTGCTGCGTTCGCCTTGCTGGCTTGCGCTGCCGCACGCTGCTCGCGAGCAGCTACAGCTGCGCCTTTGCCGCCTGTTGCTTTCCTGGTTGCTGACGATTGCTGCCGCCTTGTTTGCACTGCTGCCGATTGCCGCCTTGGTTTGCTCTGCCTTTTTTCCTCTTCTTGGCTCGTTTGTTTCTGGCTCGGCCCGATTTGATTTGTTCGGTCCGGTAGTACCGGTCGCATCCGGTACTACCGGTCCGTCTAGAAAAATAGCCCCAACGGCCATATTTTCTGAGCCCTCTATTTATACCCGTTGTCTATTTTTAGTTTAGTTAGCTCCTCTATCATCTATTAGGCTAAACTTTGTCCACACTTGCTCTAGATCTTGAAGCTTGCCTAATATTTTCCCTCCGATGATTCTTGCCCATATTTGAGTGGAAAAGACAGGAGATCTAGCCCCACATTTTGACCTAACCGATTCATCTCTTTGTGAGTGCATCTTTGGGGATCTAGATTTTGGGGGATTTTGTGTCTCTCTTTGATTCCTCCTCTCTTGTTCCCCCAATAGCTTTAGTAGCTTTGTTGGAACTTGAGAGTGAGGGATTTGGGCATCTTTGTGGTGTTCTTGCCATTTGCATTTGGTGCATCGATTAGAGTTCTCCTCGGAGAATTTGGTTTGATTTACTCATTGGAGCTTGTCCCTCTTGGGTTCTTGGAACCCTAGATGGTTTGTGGCCTTGGTGGCATTGTGTCCTTTTGTGGCGTTTGTTGGGAGCCTCCAATTAAGTTGTGGAGTTGTGCCCCAACCTTGTGAGAGGTTCCGGTTGCCACCGACAAGTGCACCGATAGTGGAAGCGTGGATCGATCCCGTTGGGGTGAGATTCACCGGAGAATAAGGGAGGCCTTTTGTGGCGTTGGTGGTTTGATACCACCCCCTCTCCAAACGAGACGTACTCCATGTTGGGAGGAACTCGGTAAAATATCAGTGTCCCCGTGTGCCTCGGTTATCTCTATACCCGAGCTCTTTACTTATGCACTTTACATTGTGACAGCCTTCGTTCTTGAAGTAATATATATCTTGCTATCACTTTGTTGCTTCTATTGCTTAGCATAAGTTGTTGATGCACATAGGTGAACCTTAGTTGTTTCTAGGTTGTGCTTAACAAAGTAAACACTAGTTTTATTCTGCCTTTGTTGAGCCACTCTAGGAAAAGTTTTAATCGCCTATTCACCCCCCCCCTCTAGGCGACATCTGTATCCTTTCAATTGGTATCAGAGCCCGGTCTCTCATTTTAGACTTCACCGCCTTGAGAGTAAAGATGTCGGCTAGAGGATTAGTGCACAATGACATATTCACATTCGATGGCACAAATTTTGATGTTTGGAAAATTCGCATGCTCATTCATTTTCGGGACATGGACCCAAATTTGGAGCGTATTGTAGATATAGGTTTTTCTCCTCCAATGGATTTCAATAATCTATCTAGTGAGGATGAGAAAAACTTATATCTCGATGCTCAAGCTTTTAATATTCTTGTTAATGCTTTGAGCTATGTAGTTACATCTTAAATCATTCCTTTTTGGAGCACTCATGAGTTATGGACAAAACTTCAAGATAAATATGTTGTGTCCAACATTATTGAGGATGATTGTGTTGCTTCCACTTCCGGTCGAGATGAGTTATCATCCTCTACCACTTCACCAACATGTGACTTTTCACAAGGTAATGATATGGTGAGTGGTGATAGAAATTGCAATATGGATAGTGTGTTCACTATTTGTAATCCCTCATATCTATCTAGTTGCAATGATCTATCTTTGGACCTTAACACTTCTAGCACTCAAAATTCCTCACATGCTTGTGTTAATAGTCCTTGCATATCATGTAGAAATGACTTGAACAAATATCATGATGATATGCTCATGTTGTCTTGTTGCCATGATAAAAATGCTTCTATTTACTCTAGTGCTTGTGTTGCTAACCATGTAGAGGAAAATGAAGATTCTATGGGCCAAGACAAGGTCTTGAAGAGAGCTACAAGTGCAATCTCATCATCACCTTCCTCCGGTTCTCACATGTGCCTTATGGCTAAGGGAACAAAGGTAACCTCTTTGAGTCCCATTGTATCTCATGATGATGATGATGATGATGATGAGGTTGAGAATGATAATGATGATTATAGAGAAAATGGGAGAGGTTGTCTATCAAGAAAATGGGAGAGGTAGTCTATAGTGCTCTTCAAGGTAAGTATGATATTACCTCTGTCAAGAAAATGGGAGAGGTTGTCTATAGTGCTCTCTACAAAAATAAAATTGCTTCCTCCAACCTTCTTGAAATCTTGAATTATGCTATAGAAGGCAATGATCTTATTGAGGAGCAAGAAAACATAATTGATGAAAAGTTTGCACTTGAGCGTGAATATGCTAATGAACTTGCTCAATTAAAGGACTCCCTTGAGGAAGAACAAACCACCAAAGAATCTCTTGAGGAGACTTTTACTCTAGAATTATCTAGAGTAAAGGAATTCCATGATAGAGAACTTGCGGTGGCTAACTCCTTCAAGATTAAAAATGATGAACTTGAAGTTGCTTATGCTAAACTTGTTGAGGATTTTAAGCACCTCGAAAATGGCTCTCGGATCGTTAAGAGGGATCTCATCAAACTCACCGAGTCACATGATCAACTTAAAGCTTCATATTCAAAAGAGCTTGCCAAGTTGCCCTCACCTCTCACTAATAATGATGATGCTTGTGCTACTAACTCTATTTCTTGTGAAGCATCTATTTTGGAGGAGAATGTTGAGCTAAAGGCTCAACTTGTGTTGCTAACTAGCAACTATGGGAAATTAGAAGAAAGTCATGTTAAGCTCTCAAGCTCGCATGAGGATCTTGTAGTCTCCCATGGTAGGCTAAATTTAGCTCATGAGGCCATCGTGTCAAAGGTAACATCTAGTGGGCCTCATGTGTACATTAGCACTACATCTACTCCAAATGTTATATTGTCATGTGCTAGTCCTTGTAAATCATCCTCTCACAACCATGCTATATATCATGATGAATTACACTCCATGCCGTGTTGCTCTAACAATGTAGCATCTACTTCCTCTAGTACTTGTGTTGAAACTAACCATGTAGAGGAAATCAAAGATCTCAAGGCTCAAGTCACTTCTTTGAGAAATGACTTGAAAAAGGGTCATCAAGGGAAGGCCGCACTCAACAAAATCTTGAGTGTGCAAAAATCCCCCAATGACAAGAGTGGGCTTGGATTCAACTCAAATGTCAATAACAAGTCCACTATCAAGTTGAAGCACAAGGATAACAAGAAGAATGGCCTAGATCAAGTCAAGAATCCGGCCAACATTGTTTGCTTCAAGTGCAAGGAAGAAGGGCATCATGTCAAACATTGCCCATTAAAGAAGAAGTCCCTTGGCAAGAAGCAACAAGGGAAGCGGCCTCAAGCTCTACATATTGTTAGAGATGGGCCTCCTCCCAATAAGACTCAAGCTCTTCCTCAAGTTGTTTCTTCATCCAAAAAGAAAGATGGCAAGAGTAGAACTTGCTACATATGCCGCGAAAAGGGGCACATTTCTTCCTCATGCACTATCGGTATCTCCTCATCCAACCCTATCATTATTGATGATGCTTATTCTCTTTGTAAGGATGAGGTTGGCAATGTGTTTGCCAAATTTGTTGGTGCCCAATGTGGTGTCAAGAAAAGAACCATTTGGGTTGCCAAGCCTATTGTGACTAACTTCTTAGGACCCAACTTGGTTGGGGACCAACAAGTCAAAACTTTATCAATAAGTGTGTTTTGGAGGGCATTGGAGACTTGGCTACATCATGAAGAATTAAGGGATCTTCATTATTATTTTTTTCAAAGCCAAGTCATGTGGATTATATTGCTCCTATTATTTTTCCAATGTTCCTCCTTGCGGTAACATATGCTTAACTCATTTCATTGAAAGTTACTCGCCCCCTTGTGCATGTGTTGGTTTTTTTATCTTCCATGCTTTTGTACATGTTGTGTTTTCCACTTAATTGTCTTGAGGTATCAAGCATATTTGTGTATGATTAGGTGGTGCACCATGTATGTGTGTTTCTTGTATTGGATCCTTACTTGGTTATTTTTGGTATCTTATTTGGCTCTTGTGAGAGATTAATGGGTTATCACATTATGGGGGAGTCATACACTTAGTGCATATCACAATCCTAGAAAATGTGAATATTTGAGGTTGTGTCACTTAGAATTGATATTGATTATTATCTAGCTCCTATGTGACACATTTTCTCATACAAGTTCCAATTTTCTTGAATGCCTTTATTGATCTTATTTTGGATCTTGTATATGAGAGTGATTCTTGGTATGTGTTTCCTCATATTTAGATATATATTCTCATGGAAACCATTTTCTTCAAGTTACTCTAATCACTAGTGATTGTGTGACTATTGAAAGCTACCAAGAATCGTGTTTGAAGTATCATGCTCAATTCTTATATTTAGTTATATGCTTCTTGTTGTGTGAATATGATCTTGGATATCCGTATGAACTACCTAGGGAATATTATTCTCAATTCTTCTTGTCCTTGGACAATTAGTACCAAATTTATGGTAGACTTTATTGATCATATTCACTTTGGCCTTTGCTTAATGTCGTCCTATCTTTGGCCAAAAAATGTTTTGTGTTGTCTCCCAAGCCTTCCTTGCTTCTTGTGGATCTTCTTATTTTATTGATATCCTCTTGTGTTTTACTTAATGTAGGTAGTAGTGATGATCTCATTTGTGTGCATTTTACATTCAAAAGGAAAATCCTACATAATGCACTATCCATGGGGGAGCTTTCCTATATTATTTAAAACACTCATATTTACACTTCTTTGTTTGATCCATATCGGGTCTTATGTGCTTGGAACCTCAATCTTTTCGTTTTGGTATTTTGTGCCATCATGTTAAGTTTGGGGAGTTTGGTTTCTTGTTGGAACCTTGCTCTTTTTGGGAGTTGGTTTTGTCTCATTCCTTGTTTCTTGATTTAACCATTTTAGAATGAGATAAATCCTTGAGCATTTTTATTTCTATCTATTTTTTCTCTTTTGGCCTTAGCCTAGTTCATTTGTTGAACTTGTGATCTTTCATGTGTTGAATTGGTTCTTTGATACAATTTGGACACCGCTTGTCTTGTCACACTCTTGTGTGTGCCATCTCGGTTTACTTGGTGTTTTGTTCAAATTGTATCTCCTTTTTGGTTCTTAAAAGCTTTATGCATGCATATTTACTATATGATTATATTATGGCATGATTGCTTTCTTTGATCCAATATATAAGGGAAACTCCACCAATTCCCATCGGCTAAGTTGTGCATGAAATTCAATTTCATATCAATGTGCACATAATTATGTGGAGTCTCTCCTATGTATTGTAGTTTCTCTAACTACTTTGGACCCAATAAGTTTGGGGACCATTTTGTACTTAATTGTGTTTTAGGTACATTAGAGATATATTGGATGCTTGTCTTTCATTTTTGAAGAAATGATACTTGAAGAAAATTTGAGGCAAGCTATAGGATGATCACCGAATTCATATCCTATACATCCTACCAATCATATCTCGGTAACAAGTATCTCGTTCTCATGCTCACATATCTTGATTCCAACCGTCTGTCGGTTGCCTTCTAGCATGAATTAATGTATTTGAAATTGTTGTAGTTCTAGCCATGGCTTTAAGAGGACTCTCTAGTGTATATGTGTTTAAGTTGAGATGAGTACATGTAGTTGGGACTATACAAAATCATGCACATGATCCTCCAATCCCAAATATGTCAATTTAGCAATTTTATTGCCTATCATTTCCTCAACTTCTCTCATATGCAATAGTGAGATTTTGCTAGTCTATTTTCTATTATGATACTTGTTGCCTTTCTTCATATATTTTAACTTTCTCCTTTTCCCTTGGAGATAGTTGTAATATATGTAGTGTGTTTGTGTTTGAAGTCCATTATGTACTATAAGATCTATGTGAGCCTTTGGCCATGCTTTGAAGCAAAAATATTATTGGTATATGTTGTGACTTCATTTTTGCTTCCATGTGCTTTATTGTATATCTTCCTTGTATGTGCTTGTTTCTTTATGGGCATATGTATTTGTGAAGTCATCCACTTAGATACATATACACATATGAGAAGATAATTTTAGTTGATTTTTAAAATCCTTGGAGACCACCTTTCTATTCCTTTTGATTCTTTGGTGGCTTCCAAATTTAATTGCCTATGAGTGCTTGTTCCTCTTGTTTACATCTTTTGGCACTCATATTTATTCTCTCATGCCTTGTATTGTTAAATGAACTTGGATGAGTGAGGATTCCATGATTATGCACCTTGATTCCAAATACAATTATCATAATTGGTGCATTATCTTTGGGGAGCTCATCTAATTCATCTAATAATGCACATTTGTCTTCTTTCTCATTTGTTGTCTTTTAAATACTTATGGGGGAGCGAGGATTCCATATTTGTGCAATATGTATTCTAATGCATTTATGTTGAATAGTGCACAAATCTTGGGGAGCTTCTCCATTTGTTATTTAAAGCACTCTCTTGCTCATATCATAATATCTTGTAGGTTCCATTTGGACTCATTTGTTGTTTTCAAATTGGTTAGTCGGACCTGCTATTTGCTTGCATCATTTGACTTTATTTTTGCAATCTTCGGGTCCTCGATATAGTTCTACTCCCTCCCAAGTATTCATCATTGGATATGTGCGAAGGCACACCTTTGGAGGAATTATTACTATATTTGCCTTCTAGAACTTGTCACCCATTTCGGCAATCGATGCCAATGGGGGAGAAGTTTTAGAGGGTTTAAGGGAAGTTGGTTTATGCATTGAGTTTGTTCTTGTGCATTTATTGCTCATGCTCATGCTCTTGCATCTTTGTTGTTGCTTAGCATGTGGTATATATAGAGAAAACTCCACCAATGATAATGATTGGCAATATATGCAATGAAATTCAAGTTCATCACACATGCATAGATTGTGGGGGAGTTTGCTATCACATACTTTTGTAGTATTTGATATTGGTATTACCATTTTATTCATTAAAATTCCTTATATAAACCCTCTTAAAGGGATTGTCATCAATTACCAAAATGGGGGAGATTGAAAGAACATGTTGGGCCCCCATGTGTGGTTTTGGTAATTAATAACAATCTTTATGGACTAATGTGTGTATTAAGTTATACTTGTAGGATTTGTCCATTGGCATCGCTTGGAGCATGTGTTGGCTTCAAGGTCAATGAAATGCAAAGAAGATTTGTTGGGCAAGCTCAATATGTGAGGTCGATGATGAGGAATTAAGGAAGGCGTTCCATATTGAGAAGGGCAAGATCGTCTACATCGAGCTCAAGTGGAATGCTCAAGGGAAAGGTATAATATTGATAGGTTTTCCCTTTTGCCGGTCTCACGTTGTGTGTGTGAGACCGGGTTTAGAATAGATAACCGTACTATTAAGAGGGGCTCTCGTATGAGTAATTTGGTCACATCGTTCGGAGAGAGCTCAAACCTTTGCATACTTGCATCATCGTATTTGATTGTTATTTGGTCTTACCCATGTGAGGATATAGAGCTTGTGGTAATCTCCATAAGAAGCTCTTGATCATCAAAATCGGATCTCCCATATATATCTTGTTGCGATTTTGATTTATGCGGCTTTTCGGTTTCTCACCAAGTGGGGTATATCACATTATTCTACTTGATACTTTCTCACTTGGTGATAATCAAATATTTCCACTTTTTATTAGGAAGCCCTTGTCGTCCTCTATCCAACGCAATTTGAATCGGGTCAATCGGATCTACCGTTTAAAAGTTATAATTGTTTGAATATTTACTGTTTTAAATGAAAAAGAAAAAGAAAAACTGGGCCAAGCGGTACTACCGCAGCCCAGTACCGCTCGGTCCTGGCGCGCACGGCCTTTTTTCTGTCTGGCCCGGTACACGCATCGGTCTGGCCCGTAGTAATCTGCCGGGTGGGCAGTACTACCGGTCGGCCGTTATTTGTCCAGATTGTTTTTAGTTAATCTTTCCAGATCGATCCGGCCCCAGCGTCTGCAGACACACTCACCCGCGGTGGCCCCGCGTTGACCGCCTGCCCCGCTCACTCCCGCCCGCAATGCGCGCCAGCCCGCCTCGATCCCGTCGTTACCGCGTTGTTCAGCGCATGCTGCCAAGATCGCCTTCGCTCGCATGGTGAGCCGCCGCCAGCCATTGCCGCCGGTCGCTTATGCGCTGCCGCCTCGCTGTTTCTTTGCTGCCAAGACGCTGCTCGCGCAGTGCTGTACCGCCGCCATGCTGCTGCCGCTGCGCTTCTGCTGCCGATTGTCATTGTTAGCCACGCAGCATTGCTGCGCTTGATTGGTTTGCTCTGCCTTTTTTCCTCTTCTTGGCTCGTTCGTTTTTGGCTCGACCCGATTTGATTTGTTCGGTCCGGTAGTACCGGTCGCATCCGGTACTACCGGTCCGTCCAGAAAAATAGACCCAACGGCCATATTTTCCGAGCCCTCTATTTATACCCGTTGTCTATTTTCAGTTTAGATAGCTCCTCTATCATCTATTAGGCTAAACTTTGTCCACACTTGCTCTAGATCTTGAAGCTTGCCTAATATTTTTCCTTCGATGATTCTTGCTCATATTTGAGTGGAAAAGACAGGAGATCTAGCCCCACAATTTGACCTAACCGATTCATCTCTTTGTGAGTGCATCTTTGGGGATCTAGATTTTGGGGGATTTTGTGTCTCTCTTTGATTCCTCCTCTCTTGTTCCCCCAATAGCTTTAGTAGCTTTGTTGGAACTTGAGAGTGAGGGATTTGGGCATCTTTGTGGTGTTCTTGCCATTTGCATTTGGTGCATCGGTTTGAGTTCTCCTCGGAGAATTTGGTTTGATTTACTCATTGGAGCTTGTCCCTCTTGGGTTCTTGGAACCCTAGACGGTTTATGGCCTTAGTGGCATTGTGGCCTTTTGTGGTGTTTGTTGGGAGCCTCCAATTAAGTTGTGGAGTTGTGCCCCAACCTTGTGAGAGGTTCCGGTTGCCACCGACAAGTGCACCAATAGTGGAAGCGTGGATCGATCCCGTTGGGGTGAGATTCACCGGAGAATAAGGGAGGCCTTTTGTGGCGTTGGTGGTTTGATACCACCCCCTCTCCAAACGAGACGTACTCCATGTTGGGAGGAACTCGGTAAAATATCGGTGTCCCCGCGTGCCTCGGTTATCTCTATACTCGAGCTCTTTACTTATGCACTTTACATTGTGATAGCCTTCGTGCTTGAAGTAATATATATCTTGCTATCACTTTGTTGCTTGTATTGCTTAGCATAAGTTGTTGATGCACATAGCTGAACCTTAGTTGTTTCTAGGTTGTGCTTAACAAAGTAAACACTAGTTTTATTCCGCCTTTGTTGAGCCACTCTAGGAAAAGTTTTAATCGCCTATTCACCCCCCCCTCTAGGCGACATCCGTATCCTTTCAACCCTTGATTATGAGACTCATCAACTCGCAGCCGCATGATTCTCCACATGCCATTCCACCACACCTCACGATGCACACTCTGGTCTCTCTGCAGCAGAAGGGGCACATGGGGCCAGCTCCAAGGCGCCGATATGGAAATGATGATGAGGAGACTGAGTCGGAGAGGGCTCCCTCTCCACCCAGAGTTTGGAGGAAGAATGCCTCAAATGTCCTTATGCCTACCATGAATAGAGACTATGTGCATGAGAAGGTCAAGAAGGCCAGTTTCTGGGAGAGGACTCTTTGCTGCATGAACATTGACATTCGCAAGCAGCAGCATGCATCTTACCAAAGCAACCGCCGCATGGAGAAGCTCCTCAAAGAGATCAAGGACCAGGGTGCTGCTGATACTGAGGAAGGTGAATATTAATACAATGATGAGCATGGGGCCCAGCAGTCCACATAGTCTGATCACACTCTCTCATTTGGGGCATGGAATGCCCAACAGGAGAGTCTGGTGGACTGGAAGACCTATGCTGATGTCACCTCTGGGTTTGGATACCAGGGTACTTCCTCTTCTCGCCCTCACGGCAAAGGGCCTGCTATCCCGGATGATGATGATGATGATGACTATGACCAGGATGAGGGCGACCAGGACGAGGATGACCAGGATGAGGATGAGTATGCCGAGGACGACGAGGATGACGATGACTACTGAGTCATTGGGGCGCTAGTATAGGTCTTTTCCCTATTCGGCGTTTCGATGCCAAAGGGGGAGAAGACATTCTCATCGCTTTGCATGGGACTCGGGATTTGCGACTATCTGCCGTTATTTGCCTTTCTATTTGTTATTTGGATATTCGAACTTGAACTTTATGTGTTATCTGCTGTTCTTATGAGTGTCTTTGACTATGTGCTTGTGTGCAACACCTATTGTAACTCATGTGAGATTTATGTGTGCTATCAGTGATATTATCTTCCTTACATGGTTTACTTCATTATCTTGCTGCACATAGTCAGGGGGAGCCACATTTATATGTTATTCCATGCAAATCACTTGTTGTCATCGAACACCAAAAAGGGGGAGATTGAAAGGGCATTTATTGTCATAATCACTTTTGGTGTTCGGTAACAACAAGTTGATCATTTTACAGTTTGTTATTATCCACAGGTTGGTATGACCACAGATAAACATCACACACTCTCTTGGGAAAAGAACACACACTTTTGCCACTTTTCTGGAAACTCCAGACCGGAATCTCCGTTCTTCCAAGACCAGAGTCTCCGGTGTGGTCCGGAGTTTCCGGTGCTGGCTCCGGTGGTGCCTTCCAGGACTTGGCTGGGTCAGTCAGGTGACCTGTCTGGAGACTGGTCCGGAGATTGGCCGGAGTCTCCAGACTTTGGTCAGACCGGAGTCTCCGGTGCTGAAAGTCCAGAGTCTCCGGTGTTGCTGGTGAAGAAATGGGCTAGGTCAGTCAGATGGTCAGTCCGGAGACTGGTCCGGAGATTGTCCGAAGACATTGGTCGGACCGGAGTCTCCGGTGTTGGAAGTCCGGAGTCTCCGGTGTTGCTGGTGAAGAAATGGGAGTCGGTCGGATGGCGGTCAGGAGGCTGTCGGAGATTGGCGGAGTCTCGGTGTAGACGGAGTCTCGGTCTGTGACCGAGTCTCGGTCGACTTTTCTACAACGGTCAGAAAACGGTTCGTGGAGGGGGCTGTCTATAAATAGGGACCCTTATCTTCTTCCTCCAGTTGCTCGAGCTGCTCAAGAACACCAACACCATTAGAGCCACCAAATCCACAAGATCTCTTCATCCATTGATCTTTGGAGAATCGAAGGAGGAGGCCTTGATTCACATCTTCACCAAGAGAGATATTCATTTCCCCCTCATTCACTTGAGGGCCCTCTAGCTCTAGTGTTTCTTTGGAAACCCTAACTTTGATTTGGTTCTTACAAGCTTGTCTTTGATTTGTCTTGACAGCTTGCTTGTATTTGGGAGCCTCCAATTCAGTTGTGGATGTGTGCCCCGAACTTGTTTGTAACACCCTCAGAATCGGCCCTATGCAAGTTTCAGCGCTTCCCGCCAAAACCCACATAGAAACGATTCAAAGGTGCCCACCAGGCACTTTCGTGCGTGTGGAAAACGAAGTAATAACATTACACAACAGTCCTCGATGGAACCCACAAAACATATATATACAACAGCGACTCAAAGAGTCAAGAATACAGATATACAATACAAAGATCCAAATCACACGGAAAGCGTCATACGTCGAGAAATGCGGACAAGATGCAAATTGAGCTAAGAGCCCGAAGAATAACCAATGGCGTCCATAACCACCTGCCAAGCCGGAAGGGTAACCACTAACGACGTCGATCTCGTAACCTGCTTAAACAAAGGGGTGCGACAAAGGGCAAAGGAAAAAGAAGGCGGTCGATCGAGGCGATTGCAGCGAGGCTAGAATTCGGCGGTCCTCGCCTACATAGGTATGGTGGACTGAAGCGGCAGCGCGGCATGCACTAAACAACCTATAGAGACTCGATACAACTAGCGGCTATTAGAGACGGGTAAGAAAGACCTATTCGGAACCAACCTGATACTACCACCAAACATACCCATCCTGGTATTTCCCCCTCGAGACCAAACGAGGAAGTCAACCGAGGAACTCACACCGTTGGCAGTTTTATTTACTCAGTTATCATTGCAGCAATTACTAGTCAGGTATAGATAGTCATCCTGATATAATAAGCAGTAGGCACTTTTAGTTAACCATTCCGTTGTAGTTGCGACACTTACTAGTCAGATACAATTAGCATGAGAGATCCCCAAACCCAGCAGTTGTTGGTACTTTTATTTAGCCATTCCGTTGCAGTGAAGCTGATTACTAGTCATATCGGATACAAGTCAAATTATAACAGTAAACTTTAGTTATAGTTGTCTATGATCGAGACCTGTGCTCCAAGTCGTCCATAACCGCGGACACGGCTTCTCGAAAAGATTTAACCTGAGGGTGCACCAAAGTTTCCACGCACCTACACCCTTGTTGTCGGATCAGGTAGGTACAAGATCACAAAACATACACCCAACGGTATGTCGACGGGGTTTTGGACACGACGTTTCCCAGACCCAAGCAAGCACGGGGGGCCACCCCACTAAGCTACCCGCAACGAAGTCGGCCGGTCTCGAGCGGACTCGGGGTTTGTGACGGTCAGAACGACGGGAACCCGAAAATGAGACTGGGCTTGTCGATACAGCAAAAACGTGTCACGGACCTAAATAGTACAAGTGCGAGACCTGACAATTTAAATTAAGCGATAAAGCATGGCATAAGTACAGGATAGTAATAAAGCCCCAAACTAATTGTGGCCCCAAAGATGCAGATTGGAATCAGTACTAAATCGATGGGGTGCCCATACACCCACAGTGGTTAGCGCTCGATCTCGGAACAGGTGTCAAGAACTCGGGGTCCTACGGGACACAAGTGGACGGTTAACAACCAAATAACATCTATTGCCCACCTGTGCCTCTGCATTTACCTACTTTCAATTTTAGTTATTAAACAATAATTAAAGCCTTGATCATCTCCAACATAAAGCATATGGCAGCCTCCCAACAGCTGTGGTACTTGACGACACGCAACAGCACTTGAGCAAGCGACTACGACGCGCAAGTCCAGCTATCTACCAAACAACAGGTAATAGGATGTGTCCAAGGCAATATAAGGCTGCAAGGGATATCACGAAAACTAGAGCAACGCAACACGTATAGCAATAGAACAACAGGAGGAATAAATACTATAAAAGTAAGATAGGTAGAAAGGGAGGTGCTGCTTTGAAAACATTGCGAAGGTTCATCCAAGGTCGGTCGACTCGCATCAACTCATCAGCCTAATCCGTGAAGAAGCAAAGCACTAGAAGAAACACCGGATGGACTATTTAATACTACGGTAGAAAATCGGGCATGATGCATGTATGATGTATGACATGGCAGGCATGCGATGCAATTAGGCCATATTAAGCGGAACCGGGGTCCCGACATTTAATTAGACGGTTCAAGTTATTTATCTACCCCGCAAATTAAATGTTGGATTAGCAAGACTAGATTTGCCCGCATATGGGTCCCATATTTAATTATGAGGTGAATCGGCATATTGCCCCCAACCCACACAAATATGCATGCGAGTATGACAATTTTATATGCAACAAGTAATATATCATTTAATAAAATAAGGGCTCGGGTTTGGGTTCACACATCTCGGACCGAAGATCTTGGGGGTTCGGGGTTCGGTCTTGGCGTCCGGCGGTAGATCTTGTCGACCATGAAGAAGTGCTCGGTGATCCATGAGGAAGACCTTGGTGGCAGTTATTCTTGGTGATCCTAGTCCAGTTTGTCAATGCCACCGAGGAAGATCATGCTGGCCTTGCCGCTCGGAAGGTTTCAGACTCGTTTGGTACTGGTAGGGTTGGACACATGGCCCCGCACTTGGTATGTGCCATGAGGCATGTCCAGGTGGTTATTTGGTCGAACACCCTGCAGGCTCGGCAACGGGGATGCAGGGCACTATGGCCTGGAGCACAGGGAGACTAGAGGCGGACCGACGCCAGCGCTGCTCGCTGGAGGACGGCGCGCAGAGAAGACGAGCGAGGCGTTGGTCGCATGGGAGGGCACCCGGGCCTCGAGATGCGGGCCACGCGGAGCAGAGGCCGGGAAGCAGCGGCCGGCAACGCCAACGGCTGGCTCAGGAGGAGGCACCACTCAGGAGGAAAGGGACGAGCGCCGGCGGGTTGAAGGCGACACAGACGATGAAGTAGGCGGGGTCCACGTGCTGATCGAGGGGGGGCGAGCTCGGCGGCAGCGAAGAGCCAGCGGCGAAGAGGCGAATCGGCGGGAGGCGAGCGGGAGGAGGAGGCAGCGCCGGCAGGCGGCGGCGGAGACGCAGGTCTTGGGGACGAGGCCCAGGAGGACGCCTGGGTCGGGAGAGCGGTCGTGGCGGCGGCTGCAGACCAGGCGGGGACGACCAGCTGGCGAGCCTAGGTGGCGGCGAGGGAGGCAAGGCGGAGCTCGCTCTGGCGCGAGCGAGGAGAGGCGCCCTTGGCGAGGGAGGCGGCGGGGTGAGGCTAGCGGGCGAGGTGGTCGTGCGGGACAGGGGGAGAGGGGCGAGTGGGGCAGGGAGGTGGGCCAGGTTCAGGCGGGGTGGGTGGTTGACCAGGCGGGCCGGGGTGGGGTCGGTGGGACCGGGGTGGAAGGGAGAGGAGGTGGGGAGTGGGGCAGGCGTGTGGGTGTGGTGTTGGGCAGGTGTGGGGACGTGGCGGTAGTGTGTGTGGTGTGTAGGGTGAGGTGGAGGGGAAAAAGGTGGGGGTGGTGAGGTGGCGGCATGGGATTGGAGGGAGTGAGGTGGCTGAGGGGTGGGTAGATAGGCTGGGTAGGTTATTTGGTAGCTTAGGTTTTGGGTGTTCTAGGGTAGGTAGGGTTTTTGTCTGGAGGTGGCCGGCTAGGCTTTCGGGCCTGGCTGGCTGCCTCCCAAAATAATTAAACATTTTATTTATTTAAAACGGGGCTTTTGCAAACCGTGGTTAGTCAAAACAAAATATTCCGGAGACCCGGGTTTTAATTTGAAATCAAGACGGGGCGTTTAGAAAACAAAAATCAGGCTTTTCGAAAATAGTTTCAGACAAACAAATGCATGATGATGACGATGCTCAAATGCAATGTGGCATGATGACATGAGCATGCGGTCATGCTGATGCAATGCACAAAAACAACGTGATTTTCTAGTAGTGGTTTTTGCGGGGCGCCACATTGTTGTAAAGGTGCCGGCTTCCACCTCAAAGGTTGCCGATATAGTGGAAGGTGAATCGAGCCCTTTGGGGTGAGGTTCATCGGAGAACAAGGGAGGCCTCTCGTGGCGTTAGTGGTTTGAAACCACCCCCTCTCCAAACGTAGACGTACTTCCCCTCAAAAGGAAGGAACTACGGGAAACAAATCCTTGTGTCTCCACGTCCACTCCCTTGGTTACTTCTATCCTTTACCGTACTTTACTTACTTGTTCTTGCTTAGTGTTGTGTTAGTTTGTGCTTGTTTGACATATAGGTAAATTCACTATAGTTGCATATTCTAGAGAATTTACCTTTCTTGTAAAACCCTAATTTGAAAAAGAGTAAAATTTGAAGTAGCACCTATTCACCCCCCTCTAGGTGCCCATACGATCCTTTCACCTTCGGCTTCATTGCTTAGAGCATCATATCGGTTCCGCCTCATACTCTCATTTCCAACAAACAATATAGTGAGGGCATCCCAAGCTTCCTTGGCAATGCTAAAGTGCTCAATTTGTGGATAATCCTTTGTCCCCAAACCTTGTTGAATCATATGCAAAGCAGTGGCATTGAGTTGACTATTGACAACCTCTCTTCTTGTCAAGTTGTTTGGATCCCCAATAAAGAGTCCATGCTCGATGATGTTCCATAGTTCAATGCAAGAGCTGCGCACATGAGTTCTCATTAGTGATTGCCATTGAGCAAAAGTAGCAGATTCTTCAAGCTTAGGTGGGTCACCTCTATTGTACACATGAGGGTGAGGGATTGGAGGGTCAGGAGAGTACCATGAATCACGGTGCTCACCCTTCCCACCATCATTGTGTGTGGAGGAATTACCGTTGTCTTGTTTACCCCCCACCATCATACCCTCGGGGGATACCGAAGTATTCCCTTTAGGTACAACGGATGGTAGATCCTCTTGAGGAGATGGGGGTGATGAGCCATATTTGTCTTTAAGAAGTTTCTCTAGCATCTTGTTGACTTCATTGACCAAGGAAGAGCTCAATCTTGTTTCCAAGTTTCTGAGATCTTCCATGGTCACCGTGGTCTGCTCACCACCACCATCCCCTTCGTGGCTACCCATATTCTCTTAGGCGGTAAAGCCCAAATAAAGAGTCGAGGCTCTGATACCAATTGAAAGGATCGTATGGGCACCTAGAGGGGGGGTTGAATAGGTGCTACTTCAAATGTTCTTCTTTTTCAAATTAAGGTTTGACAATAAGGTAAATTCTCTAGATAATGCAACTAAGGTGAATTTACCTATATGACAATTATACAAGAGCTAACACAACACAAAGTAGGAACAAGTAAGTAAAGTGTGGTAAAGGATAGAAGTAACCAAAGTGGTGGACGCGGAGACACAAGGATTTGTTTCCCGTAGTTCCTTCCTTTTGAGGGGAAGTACGTCTACGTTTGGAGAGGGGGTGGTTTCAAACCACCAACTCCACGAGAAGCCCCCCTTGTTCTCCGATGAATCTCACCCCAACATGATCGATTCACCTTCCACTATATCGGCAACCTTCAAGGTGGAAGCCGACACCTTTACAAGTTTGGGGCACACATCCACAACTTAATCGTAGGCTCCCAAATACAAGCAAGCTGTCAAAGAAATCAAAGACAAGCTTGTAAGAACCAAAACAAGAACTAGGGTTTCCAAGAAAACACTAGAGCAAAGGGTCCCTCAATTGAATGAGGGGGAAGTGAAGATCTCTTTTGGTGAAGTAGTAGATCGGGGCCCCCTCCTTCGATTCCCCAAAGTTCAAAGACTTTGGGTGGTGGATTGAGGAGATCTTGAAGATTTGTTGGATCCAATGGTGGTCTTGACTTTAATGTAGATGAGCACTTTGTCCCAAGGTAGGTGGAGGGGTATTTATACCCCTTCAAGAGATCTAGTCGTTGGAGCCATTAATGGAGCGGTGGTACCGGAAGTTCAAGCTGTACTACCGAAAAACTCCGGTACTACCAGATCTGGTACCGGAAGAGCAACCTGCAAAGTTCATAACCCCTGGCCACAGCGGTACCACAGTGTGATGCTACCGTAAAACAGTAGTACCGCTTACGGGAACTGGTACTGCCGGACAGGCAATGGAGTCTGCAACTTGGTCGAAAAACTTATTGTCACGCAAGGTAGTAAAATGCGGTACTACCGCATTTTGCTACCTAGGCAGCCAGTGACTTTTGCCAACATACGAAAGGCTACTGCCACGCTAGGTACTAAAATGCGGTACTACCGCATTTTAGTACCGGGGCGAGCAGTGGCCTTTTATAGATTGGAAAAAGCCTCTGCCGCGCACGGCATTTTAGTACCGGAGCGGGCAGTAGCTTTTGACAAGTGGTCAAAAAGCTACTGTCGCACTAGGTACTAAAATGTGGTACTACCTGAAGGGTTTCGCGGCATAGTAAATCAAAATTTTCTACGGAGCGAACAGAGGGAAAGCCAAGATCTAATCTAGGAGATGCAAACAACAAGAGAGATTGGATTAGATCTTCATACCCTTGAAGATTCGCACAGCGGAACGTTCGTCGGAACGTGGGTGATGTAGTCGTACTCGCTTCTCCTCCTCGCGATCCGATCCGATCTAGCACCACAAGTGGCGGTGCCTCCGTGAGATGCACACGTGCAGCACCTCGACGTCTCCTCCTTCCTCGGACCAGCGAGTATGGTGGAGAGATAGATTGGATCTACAACACGACGGCGTGGTGTATATGGTGGAGAATTTCTGCTGCAGGGCTTCGCCTACAAACAGTCGGGAGGGAGAGAGGAAGGTAGCAAGGTAGCTAGGGCTTGGAGGAAGGTGTGGAGTAGTAGGGGCGCGCACCCTCTATATATAGAGGGGCCAGCTCTTGCCCCTCCTCCAAGCCTATCTCTAGTTTAAACAATTTAAACTCTCCTTATCTAGAAATCCTATCTCTAGTTTAAACGATTTAAACTCTCCCTTATCTAGAAATCCTATCTCTAGTTTAAACGAGTTTAAACTTATCTAGGATCTGGGCCCTATGGGGCCTTGTGACCCTGCCCAATGCGTCCGGACACTCCCTCATAGGCCCATTCCCCTCCCGGAAGGTGGGGCCACGTTGGTCCCTTCCGGAAGGTTCTAGAAGCTTCGGTACAATACCGATTAACCTTGAACAATTCGAACTCCAAAAACTGCCTTATATGAATATTATTCTCCGGACCATTCCGAACCTCTCGTGATATCCGGATCCCATCCGAGACTCGAACAAAAATTCATAAACCAATTATCCAATCTATCCTAGCGTCGAGATACGTTAAGTGTGACCCTACGGGTTCGAGAATATGCGCACATGATCTTCTATCAATAATCAACAGCGGGTCTGGGCACCCAAATTGACTCCACACATTCATCGATGATCATATCGGATGAACCACGATGCCGTGATTCAATCAATCCCATATATATATTCCCTTCGTCTCGCGATATTTTACTTGCCCGAGATTCGATCGTCGGTGCACGTCATACCTAGTTCAATCTCGTTCACGGCAAGTACTTTACTCATTCCGTAATCCGATATAACTTTGTGATTAACTCCTTAACCACATGCTTGCAAGCGGTGTTGATATCGATTACGAGTGGGCCAGTATATCTCCGACTTGGGAGGGACAAATTCCATCTCGATACATACAACCCAATGATACTTTCCGATCACCTGAGAGACACCTTTATGATCACCCTCTCATAGGATGACGTTTGATGACCTCAAAGCTTTCTTCCGATACCAGGGAGTTGCATTATCTCATGGTCTAAGGAATACAATATTTGACATAGGAAAAGCTTCGCAAAGACGAACACGATGACACGATCTAATTGCTCTGCTTTGTTTGGGTCTATCCACCATATCATTCTCCCAATGATATGATCTCATTATCAATTGACAACTCATGTCTATGGTTAGGAAACCTTAACCATCATTGATCAATGAGCTAGTCCATAGAGGCGTACTAGGGACACGGCGTTGTTCACAAACCACACAAGTATTAAAGTTTCCGCTGAATACAATTCTAGCATGGAATATAAACTTTATCATGAACAAGAATTATAATAATAACATCTTTATTATTGCCTCTAGGGCATAATTCCAACAGTCTCCCACTTGCACTAGAGTCAATAATCTAGTTTACATCGGCAACAATCTCACATCCATGGCAATCGAGGTGTTGATCATGTTTTACACGTGGAAGAGGTTTAGTCAATGGATCTGCGACATTCAGATCCGTATGTACTTGCTAATCTTCAGATCTCCATCGCTATATAATCTCGGATTATATGAAACTTGCATGTTGATATGCTTGGTCTTTGGATGATATCTTGGTTCCTTAGCGAGTGCTATGGCGCCGATGTTGTCACACAATATCTCCAATGGGTCCAATGCACTTGGAACCACGCCAAGCTCGATGATGAAGTTTCGATCCAAACTCCTTCACTTGACGCTGCGGCAGACCATGTATTCGCTTCTCTGTAGATCGCGATCACGCTTTGCTTGCAGCTTCTCCGACTCATAGCTCCTCCATTCAAAATATAAACGATCCCGTATCGAGATTTAGAATCATCCTTGTCGGTGTCGAAACTAGCATCGACGTAACCTTTACGACAAAGTCGTTCATCACCCCATAGACTAAGAACATTTCTTTAGTTCTATTTAGGTACTTTAGGATGTTCTTCACGGCTGTCCAAATGTTCCACTCTGGATCACTTTGATATCTGCTGTCAAACTAAGAGCATTGGACACATCCGGTCTAGTACACAAGATGGCATACATGATGGAACCTATGGCCGAGGCATAAGGCACTTTGCTCATAGCTTCCCTATCATTTACCATAGCTGGAAACTGAGCCTTGCTCAATATCTTACCTGACAACATAGGCATTGAACCTTTCTTTGCCTTATCCATTCTGAACCTTTTCGTAACTTTGTCTAGGTATGTACTGTCTTAAAGCTATCGAGCGTCTTTGTCTATCTCTATAGATCTTGATGCCCAATATATAAGCAGCTTCACCTAGGTCTTTCATTAGAAAACACTTGTTCAAATAACTCTTCACATCGTTAAGCATGTTGATGTCATTTCCAATAATCAATATGTTATCCACAAATAGTACCAGAAACGTCACCGAGCTCCCACTCACTTTCTTGTAGATACAAGCTTCAGAGCAATTTGGAACAAATCCAAAGCTCTTGATCACTTGATCAAAGCGAAGGTTCCAACTCGAGATGCTTGCTTCACCATAAATGGAACGCGAAGTTTGCATACTTTACTAGCATCCTTAGGATCGACAAAACCTTCGGTTGCATCATATACAACTCTTCATCAATGTTGCCATTGAGGAAAGCAGTCTTGACATCCATCTACCATATTTCATAATCATGAAACGCAGCAATTGCTAATAAAATCCGAATGGACTTAAACATCGCTACGGGAGAGAAAGTCTCATCGTAGTCAACACCTTGAACTTGTCAAAAACCTTTGCGACAAGCCGTGCTTTATAGACGGTAACATTACCATCCGTCCGTTTTCTTCTTGAATATCCATTTGCACTCAACGGCCTTTTCGGTCGCTAGGAGGATCCACCAAAGTCCATACTTGGTTTTCGCTCATGGATCCCAATTGGATTTCATGGCTTCCACCATTTCTCAGTCTGGGCTCATCATCGCTTCCTCATAGTTCGTAGGTTCACCGCCTTCTACCAACAAGACAGTCAAGACAGGTTGCCATACCACTCGGGAGGCACGCGACCTTGTCGACTGCGACGCTCAAGATGTGATCGTCCAAGCTTCATGATCCTTGTCATTAGCTTCCTCTATTGTTGGTGCAAAGGCATCGAACAATTTCAGTCTTGCGCTACTCTCCAATTCAAGAGAAGGTTCAATAACCTCGTCTAGCTCTACTTTCCTCCCACTCACTTCTTTCGAGAGAAACTCCTTCTCAAGAAAGGAACCGTTCTTTCGACAAACACTTTTCCTTGGTTACGTGATAGAAGGTATACCCAATAGTTTCCTTAGGGTATCCTATGAAGACGCATTTCTCCGCTTTGGGTTCGAGCTTGTCCGGCATCAACTTCTTGACGTAAGCTTCGCATCCCCAAACTTTAAGAAACGATAACTTAGGTTTAGCACCAAACCACAGTTCATACGGTGTCGTCTCAACGGATTTAGATGGAGCCCTATTTAAAGTGAATGCAGCGGTTTCTAATGCATAACCCCAAAATGATAACGGCAAATCAGTAAGAGACATCATCGATCGGACCATATCTAATAGGGTTCGATTCCGGCTCGACACACCATTGCGCTATGGTGTTAGGGTGGCGTGAGTTGCGAAACGATTCCGCTTGCTTTAAGATGCGTGAGAAAATCATAACTCAAATATTCACCTCCACGATCGGATCGTAGAAACTTAATCTTTCTGTTACGATGGTTCTCCACTTCATTCCGAAATTCTTTGAACTTTTCAAACGTTTCAGATTTATGTTTCATTAAATAGATATACCCATATCTACTCAAGTCATCGGTAAAAGTGAGAAAATAGCGATATCCACCGCGTGTCGAAACACTCATCGGTCCGCATACATCGGTATGTATGATTTCCAACAATTCCGTTGCTCGCTCCATCATACCGGAGAACGGGGTTTTGATCATCTTGCCCATGAGGCATGGTTTGCATGTGTCAAATGATTCAAAATCAAGAGACTCCAAAAGTCCATCAGAATGGAGTTTCTTCATGCGCTTTACACCAATATGACCTGAGACGATTGCCACAAATAAGTAGTATTATCACTATCTACTTTGCATCTCTTAGCCTCAATGTTATGGATGTGTGTTTCATCCCTTTCGAGATTTAGAAGAAATAAACCATTCACAAGAGGTGCATGACCATAAAAGATGTTACTCATATAAATAGAACAACCATTATTCTACGATTTAAATGAATAACCGTCTTGCAATAAACACGATCCGTAAATAATGTTCATGCTCAACAGCACATAATAACACTTATTAAGGTTTAAAACTAATCCGAAGATAAAACTAAGGAGAGCGTGCCGACGCCATCACATCAACTCTTGATCCGTTGCCAACGCATCGTCACCTCATCCTCGCAGTCAGCCGTCTATTCCGTAGCTCTGTTTGAGTTACAAATATTAGCAACGAACGGTATCAAATACCTGTGCACTACAACGAGGGCTAGTAAGGAAAACATCAATAACATGTATATCAAATATACCTTTGATGGTGCCACCTTCTTGTCCGCTAAGTACTTGGACGATTATGCTTCCAAAGGACCCTTGTCCTTGCAATAGAAGCATTCAGTGTCTGGCTTAGGACCATACCTGAGCTTCTTCTCAGCAGGGGTAGTACGCTTGCCGCCGCCCTTCTTGAAGGGTTTCTTTGATCCCTTACCTTTCTTAAAGGAGGGCTTGTTGACCATCAACACATGATTATTCCTTTTGATGTTCACCTCCGCTACTTTCATCTTAGTGAAGAGCTCAGTGATCATATCAGTGGAACCAATCTGATTGTGATCTACTACAAAACTTTTGTAGCTATGAGTGTCTATCTTGAGCTCCTCTGGAATCCTGCAGTCCAGTTGCTCAAGGCGTTGAGTGTAGCCCGACATCTTAATGGCGTGCTCACTAACGGAACTCCCTTCCTCCATCTTGTAGTTAAGGAATTTCTTAGAGATCTCATATCTCTCAGAACGGGCTTGAGTCTGAAACATGTTTTTCAGCTCTTCAAGAATCTCAAAGGGCCCGGCGAACTCCTCAAAACGATTTTGAAGATCCGATTCCATAGCATACAACATGGTGATCTTAATCAAATCATAATCATCCTTGCGTGACTGATAAACAGCTTTTTCATCAGCCGGCGCATCTACAGCAGGGGCGTCACCTAGCGCTTTCTCAAGGACATAGTCCTTTTGTCCGCCAGCGAGAATGATTCTCAGAATGCGAAACCATTTGGTGAAGTTAGACCCATTGTTTCTAAGCTTTTCTATCTCAGCAAAAACGTTGAAGTTGAAGTTGGACTTGGCCATGTGATCTACAGTATTTGCAAGTACAATTTAGACTATGTTCATGATAAATAGTTCAACTTAATCAAATTACTAGATGAACTCCCACTAAATTCAACATCCCTCAAGTTGTTTAGTGAACACGATCCAAATTCACCACACCTAATCCGATCATCACGAGAAAAGATGTGGTTTCAATGGTGGACAACAAAGTGTCGATCATATCATTCATATGACTCATGCTTAACCTTTGGTTCTTGTGTTCGAGGCCATGTCTGACATGCTAGGCTCGTCAAGCTAGACCCAAGTATTTCCGCGTGTGCAAAACTGGCTTGCACCGTTGTATGTGGCGTAGAGTCTATAGCACCCGATCATCACGTGATGCTTGGACACCGAACTTTCGCAACGGTTCATACTTGGGGAGAACACAGTTTTATCTTGATCTTTAAGTGAGGAATCATCTTATAATGCTACCGCGATCTAAGCATAATAAGATACATAAAAGGATAAACATCACATGCATATAACTTTATGTGACATGGTATAGCCAATCTTCGCAAGAATGATCTCCATCTTGTGCGTTCGGCATGATCTCCATCACTCCACCATGATTGCCTCCACCACGAATAGCAACTACAACTATTGCTAACTACTTAGCGATAAAGTAAAGCTATTACATGGCGTATAAGAAGTTGACTCAGGTCATACACAATTATAAAGACAACCATATGGCTCCGGGTTGTGTACTCATCGACATGCAAGTCGTGAAACATTACAAAACATGATCGCATACAATACACACATCACATCTTGGGCCATACCATATCACGAAAACACTCCTGCAAAAACAAGTTAGACGCCTCTACTTTGTTGTTGCATGTTTTACGTGGCTTATGGGAGTAGATGCTAAGAACGATTCTTACTACGGAAAGCCACAACGGTGATATTATGGTTGCCAAACTCGGTGTTAATCCCATGACAACTATAGTGAGAGAAACGACATCCACCGCATGTGTGGAACAAGCCACACGTCAAGTGCGGAGCGGTCTCATGACGACGTCGGCGTAAGGTTGGCACGGACGCTTCAATCTCACTATCCGTCATAAGAAGAACACAAACAAGAGGCTTGCAATGAAAACATCAACGCAACAACCATGTGGCGTTCTACTCGTGAAACACATCTACGCATAGATCTAGCTCGATACCCTCAAGGGTTTTCGGCATAGTAAATCAAAATTTTCTACGGAGCTAATGAGGGAAAGCCAAGATCTAATCTAGGAGATGCAAACAACGAGAGAGATTGGATTAGATCTTCATACCCTTGAAGATTCGCACAAGGGAACATTCGTCGGAACGTGGGTGATGTCGTCGTACTCGCTTCTCCTCCTCGCGATCCGATCCGATCTAGCACCACAAGTGGAGGTGCCTCCGTGAGATGCACGTCAGCACCTCGGCGTCTCCTCCTTCCTCGGACCAGCGAGTATGGTGGAGAGATAGATTGGATCTACAACACGACGGCGTGGTGTATATGGTGGAGAATTTCTGCTGCAGGCCGCTACAAACAATCGGGAGGGAGAGGAAGGTAGCAAGGTCGCTGGGGCTTGGAGGAAGGTGTGGAGTAGTAGGGGCGCACCACCCTCTATATATAGAGGCGCCAGCTCTTTCCCTCCTCCAAGCCTATCTCTAGTTTAAACAATTTAAACTCTCCTTATCTAGAAATCCTATCTCTAGTTTAAACGATTTAAACTCTCCCTTATCTAGAAATCCTATCTCTAGTTTAAAGCAGTTTAAACTTATCTAGGATCTGGGCCCTATGGGGCCTTGTGACCTGGCCCAATGCGGCCGACACTCCCTCATAGGCCCATTCCTCCCGGAAGGTGGGGCCACGTTGGTCCCCTTCCGAAGGTTCTAGAAGCTTCCGTACAATACCGATTAACCCGAACAATTCAACTCCAAAAACTGCCTTATATGAATATTATTCTCCGGACCATTCTGGAACCTCTCGTGATATCCCGGATCCCATCCGAGACTCCGAACAAAAATTCATAAACCAATTATCCAATCTATCCTAGCGTCGAGATACGTTAAGTGTGTGACCCTACGGGTTCGAGAATATGCGTACATGATCTTCTATCAATAATCAACAGCTGTCAGGCACCCATATTGACTCCCACACATTCATCGATGATCATATCGGATGAACCACGATGCCGAGATTCAATCAATCCCATATATATATTCCCTTCGTCTCGCGATATTTTACTTGCCCGAGATTCGATCGTCGATGCACTCATACCTAGTTCAATCTCGTTCACGGCAAGTACTTTACTCGTCTAATCCGATATAACTTTGTGATTAACTCCTTAACCACATGCTTGCAAGCGGTGTTGATATCGATTACCGAGTGGGCCCAAGTATATCTCTCCGACTTGGGAGGACAAATTCCATCTCGATACATACAACCCAACAGATACTTTCCGATCACACGAGACACCTTTATGATCACCCTCTCATAGGATGACGTTTGATGACCTCAAAGCTTTCTTCCGGTACCAGGGAGTTGCATTATCTCATGGTCTAAGGAATACAATATTTGACATAGGAAAAGCTTCGCAAAGACGAACATGATGACACGATCTAATTGCTTCGCTTAGTTTGGGTCTGTCCACCATATCATTCTCCCAATGATATGATCTCATTATCAATTGACAACTCATGTCTATGGTTAGGAAACCTTAACCATCATTGATCAATGAGCTAGTCCATAGAGGCGTACTAGGGACACGGTGTTGTTCACAAACCACACAAGTATTAAAGTTTCCGCTTAATACAATTTTAGCATGGAATATAAACTTTATCATGAACAAGAATTATAATAATAACATCTTTATTATTGCCTCTAGGGCATAATTCCAACACTACCGCTTTTTACTACCTAGCCCGGCAGTGGCTTTTTGACAACTGATCACAACCTACTGCCGCGTCCGGTAGCAAAAAGCGGTACTACCGCTTTTTGGTACCGCGCCAGGAAGAAAGTTCTGGACGGTTGTTTAACCATTGCAAAACCTTTTTCAATGCACCTGCGATACACTTGGGAAATAATTAGTCCGATATGTGTGTTGTTATAAAACACCAAAATCACTAGGGATAGAAAATGCTCTTTCATAGACGTAGTTCAAGATTCTAGGCGGAAGTTCAACTTAACAGTCTCTGCTGAAACACTGGTATATAAACAAGTAGCAAGGATTGGCAAATCTTCAAATGAACATTTGAGATCTGGTGGGGGATTGTTAAAAATAATGGGGCTAATCCATTTAGGCCCATGTGTATTTCAGTTTTTTTCTAAATCTTAAAGCCCAAATTTGTGGAAACCCATATGTGTTTGGGCCCATGTTTGTGGCAGCTTGCATGGGAGTGGAGTGGGAGCTAAAGTTTAGTCCCACATGGGAAGTTGGAGGAGAGTTGCACCACCTTATAAGGTGGAGTGTTGCACCACTTTGTAAGTGAGTGGCAATAGGAGAGATACGCGCGCCCTCCTCCTTCGACGCCGCTCGCACGCCCACCCGCCCGTCTCGTCACGACGCGCGCGCCGCGGGAATCTCGTCGAGCCGAGCTTTATTTTGCTGCTCAGAAAAATTGACAGACGTGTCAAACGGTTAGCTTATTCGGATTGCTCCCGGATCGTGGGCTACTGTAACCGATCTGAACGTGTGCAACATGGACTCGGCCCATGTTCGCCTCCGTTAGGGTTTCCTGAGCCGCTCTATATAAAGTCCTACGTGGCTACCGCCACAAAACCATCGAAAACCAATTTAGGGTTTTGTCATCCTCTCTACTTGCGCCGTCATCATTGTCTACTACATTCCGCTTGCCGGCGTGCACCGGCGGACGGAAGAGCAGGTCTCCGGATCCACTCGCCCTTGTGATCCTATACGGGAGAGGGCGAATAAGGTTTTTGGGAAGCGCTTCGCGCGACTGCTCGAGTTCTCTATCACGGGTCGTCTTTCATTCAAGTCAAGCGGTGCTGCCTATCACCGTCTTCGTCGTCGTCTGGAGTACGTGCTACGTGATCATGTTTGATCATCATGTTCCTACGAGTACATGTTTAGCTACTGTTGTTTTTGTTCATCCTATTGTTTAGTACATTTAATATGTTCGAATTAGATGAGCTAGTACATTTAATATGTTCGAATTAG
Source organism: Avena longiglumis (assembly GCA_030063025.1). Lineage (NCBI taxonomy): Eukaryota > Viridiplantae > Streptophyta > Magnoliopsida > Poales > Poaceae > Avena > Avena longiglumis. The sequence continues at coordinate 485,724,627 of CP125974.1, forward strand.
ATGAGCTAGTAGCTGGTTTGGTTATGCTTAATATTCTAAAATTAATCATAAAAATTATGCCTAACATTCCAACACAAAATCCCACCAGTCTGTTCTCTGCCAAAACTCTCTAAATAGATTCAAATATATCTAAATGTATTTTAGTGTATAAATATATTTTAATGTAGACAAATCGAAGTCAGTTATAACAATAGGCCATTAAGATTCCAGACGGTACATGTCACAAAAACCGTAGAATCAAAGGTAGAAAAATTATTTACGTTCTCTTCTTGAGGAAGAGGGCAGCTTTGCTGGTTGAAATTCGGGCACAAATTCCACTGAAGATAAGAATCGACAAATCGACCGGGCCGGACGCGTTCATAGAATTGCCTTGCAAGAACATCAGAACATCCAATTCAGACCACACCGATCTTACATCAGAACATCCAGGCGTCCTAGACCCATGAGACAAAGAGTACAGATCCAACGCCCCTGCGTGCGTTAGGAATCAGATCCGAACACTATTTCTTGCCGGCGTCCTTCTTCTTGGCGTCAGCGGCGGCGCCTGCCTGTGCCGCCTTCTTGGCGGTCTTCTCCTGCAGCGCCTTGGCGTCCCTCTCTCGTCGCTGCTCCGGCGTGAGCCCGTCGTCGCGGCCCTTGCTCCCCGGCTTCCGCGCCTGCGCCCTCTGCCTGTCCCGCTCCCTCTGGTCGCCGCGTGCAATCGCCAGGTCAAGGACAACACAAATCCAAATCCAAATCCCAAACGCAGACAGTAATAACAGAGAAAAGAATTCACGAGATTCGTCGCAAGAATCAATAGTAACAGAACATAAATATAGATCTTGATTTATTCGTGGTGAAGGATATGAGTCATGGCCGCACCGAGATCAAGAAATTTGCGAGAAGGGAACAAGAGAGGGGCAGGGCGAGGTGGATGGATCGGAAGGAGATTGATTGGTGGTTTGGATCGTGAGGTCGAAACAGCGGTAGAGGCGTGCGGCGGGGTATATGTAGGGCCGTGGGGGGCGAGCTTCCGGAAGGGTCTCTCCGTTCTGGAACGTTCGGCGCCGTATTTAATAAATATAAAATAAAAAGAAGAGATAAAAGCAGAGCCGTCCAGTCTTTCCACGCTGTGCGTGCAGGCGACGCGAGCTCGGCGCGTCTCACGTGGGAGTTCCGTGTCCGGATCCGACGCGGCCCGTTGAAATTGCGTGGCTGGAACGTACAGTTATGGCCTGTTTCTGTCCTGCTTCTGGTATCCGACCACTGCTGGTACAAGGGCTGGGCTTGATGGGAAGGGCACATAGTGTGTGTGGCAATACCGACCACAACGAGAGTAAATAGGCCAGCCCATTAACACACATAAGTGGTTTTTTAATAAATTTTATTTTAAATTCTACTTTATGGAGTATTTATTGATTTAGAAATTGTGAGTTAGAAAATTTATAAAATTCATTTTAAGAAATTCATGCAACCTTTTCATTATAGGATCTAAGAAAAATAGCTTATCTTTTTTCATGTGTGCCCAATATAATATTAATCGATGGAAAACAATATATTTATGGAAATCATACAAAAAATATTTTATTCCATGAATAGAGATGAAAAATTATATTCTTAAAGGTTATACCCTTTCATCCATAGCATGAAAATTGATATCACGTGATTAAAAATTAACACACTTCTAAAAACATTTACCTATGCACACAAAGAAAATGAACCAAAAGTAAATCCAAACAAATAAAAACAAAAATCGCAAAGGACATGTTGAAATTTATTTTTAGAAACATCAAGTACGATATGCGTGCTAGAACATCATCACATGCATGCACTCACAAAACACCTACTGAAGACCTGATAGTGGAGCATCGGTAGTATGAACAAAGCAACAACGGATGGCTCAATATATGTTCTCCTACCAAATGTAACCTCTAATTTGGTAAGAAACACATGACATTGAACCTAAAATAAGACCACCAATAGGCCGAGAGTACTATACAACCACACGAGCCACCAACAAATGTTGATCTTTTGTTATATTAAACGATGTGATCTTGCGACTCTACGCAATCATATACTTTTTGTCGTGTTGTGCACTATTTTCTTAGTCCTACTTTGTTTTCTAAAGAAGTTTTCAATGGTATAATATTTATGTCAATTAACACATAATTTTTTTGCTGGAACTCATGATCAAAATTTGCCTCATAATTTGAGGACTTATAAACCCAAACAAGGAGTACCTAGAACTGGTTCTGATAATCATGATTATTTCAACCTAACCTAACATTGGTAAGTGATTCTTCATATTTTGTGCGGGAATCTAGTTTGGCTCATGAGACTAGATATGCCCATTATGGAAAAACACATTTTAGAGTCAACTGTTTTGAAAGAATCTCAGGTGTACATCTACATAGTCTACACGCACGTATAAAGTTTAATTGAAAAACAAGACATTCTAAAGATATTTTTTGGTGCCACGATAAGATGTTTGAGGAGACATTGTAAAGACCACTGCGACGTGGACTCAAACCACCTTTTGCCCATTTTGCCTACAACACTATATAGTTTTTCTTCAGAAAATATTTTAGGAAAATCACATACATTCTGAAAAACAAAGACACGGTATTATTTTTGAACATGTTAAAGCCATTTAAATGTGTTTTCATTTGGGAGCCTCTGCTCCCATGAGCCAAAACGGCGCTTAGAAAGAATTTTGTTGCTCTTCCGGCCATGCCCCTTTTTTTTAACAGATCATGCCCATTGTTTTTGTCGATTTGAACCACCTCCGTCGATTGCTTTCCGTGGCAACACAGACACACAAAACGGGATTGAGAACGAGAGTTCATACCCAAAGCAGAGCAGGAAAGCGACCTCGTCATCTTCTCCCGCGACAAGCCTTTGCTTTTCCCGCTCTCGCGTCAGCAGCGAGTACACCACGCTGAAATTCCCTCGATCGCGATGAGGAATGCGTTCCATTCCCGAAAGGGGCAGTCAAGATCGATCCGGGAACGGAAAGAGACCCACCAGTCGGCGTCACGCTTCCCGAGCGACCCCAGCACGTGACACGACGAAGGAGAAAAAAAAAGCTCTCAGGCAAAGGTCACCAATGGAGCATGCAGTGATCGCGAACCCTCTCTGCTTTGTTCAGCTTCTGTTTCGGCCTTCGGGCTGCAGCAGGGTGTCCTACGGAAGCAGAAGCTATCGGTGCCTCGTTTCGCTGTCACGTGGGGACGTGCGCCGGCCAGACGACGGCCGTCCCTGTCCGCTTTTATGCTCGTCGGCGGTGGTCCACCCGGTGTGTTCCTCTCCGATGAGCGAGGACCCCGACGCCGGTTCGCTTTGTGTTACGGTCACGCCTTCACAGTTTACCAGGCGGTGGATCGATCGAGGACTCGAGAGCGACAGTACACGCCGCCGTAGCAGAAAAACATGTACAGTACGGAAAGGAGACACTGAACGCGGTGGCGTTCGTGTAAATGCTCGTCACGCCCGCCGCACCGGAGGCCGGTAATGGCTCGTCTCGCTCGCATCTTCGCTCGATCGGTGCCAACCTATATCGTACACGGTTTTTCTACTAGGTTACGACGCGTACGGGCGCCGGAGCATAGCACGGCGCGGCGCCGTGCCGCCTTCAATGCCGATCGCGTACGGACGGCGAGAAGACACGGCCCGTCCGGCCTTTAACGCGTACGTGCCGATCCTGCCATGTCTTTTCACTTGCGTGCAGTGCGGACGTACGTACTACAGCTCAAGAGCACCGGCTTACATTTACGCGACACGAGGAGCAGGCAGTATCGTAGGAAATCTTCGGATGGAACGATTACCCGTACGTAGCAGTGTACGCGCTAAGGGTTTAAAGCATGCACGGGGTGGTACTGAGCTGTTTGGTTCAGAGGAAGGTTTTACTTCAACGGAGGCGTGGAGACGAAGGTGTCAGCGAGAGAGCGGCACGCCCTCCTCCGTTCAAGTGTTCTTGTGCTTTCTCGCGGCCGTCTGCTCAGAGCATTCGGTATGATCAGCTGAGCCATCCTACCGCGGAAGGACAGGCTTATCTTAAGTTCTGAACCGATTCGGGGTAACTCTCAGCAAAATCTGGCGAAACATATGAGTTCTCGATTAAATTTCAGTGTCGCCAAGAAAGGCACTTCCTTTTTTTTTCCCACAAAAGCTCTGACATAAGTTGATCATAAGTTCACCCCGGCGCCAAGTTTCTGATGATAGGAAAACAACCTGCGAAGCCAAGCAATCACAATTGGTAATAAGTAACCACAGATCAGGTTTCCCTAGTCAGGATTGAGATCTGCAGATTCATGTATGACCATGATTACCCAGAGGGAGGGCTATCGCGTAGGAGCCAAGTACCACAATAATAAGAACTCTCCACAGCAAAGGTCTATCTATTCAATGATAGATCTCACATGCAAGACCACCAAATGCAATCAACAGAACATTACAGTTACAGACAGCACCTAACCAGAATAACTGTGTCAACAGTTCATCATTTTAATTCACATCGTACTACATCGCTTGCCATATTGCCCAATTTTGATAACAATAAATACAACCGCTGGTTCCCTCAAAAAAAAAAAATACAACCGCTGGTTCTAACGCCATCATCATGATTTACTTCTCAGGACATGACCATCTCACACATTGACAACATCAAGAGCCAATGTTCACTACTCACACTCACTGTCTATACATACAGCAGAGGCACAAACATACAACACTTACACAGCTATTACACCTAGTATCATTCACGATTATTAAAGAAATTATGTCTGTCCGTGTGACTAACCCCTCCCCCAACCAAAAAGAATCCATCGTAGGACGCTAGTAAGCTGAACAAATTTAATCAAAGAATCAGAGACCACCCTTTGCAATCTCCTCCAACCTTTTCCAGTTTTCCACTTCACCGATCAGAGGCGATCGATCCGGCGGTGGTCGTCCGTGACTTGATGCTGTCCTGGGGCTGCCACGTTACCCCCTCCATTCGGGGCACTGGTCGGCCGGCCGGGTGTTCTGCGTGCCGGCCTTGATCGGGCACGGCGCGTACACTGGCGGCACCATGCAGTTGTACATGAGGCAGAGGGAGACGCCCGAGGGGAGCGACGACGACGGCGATATCTCGATGCCGGTCAGGAAGTTGTGCTGCAGGTACAGCAGTTGCAGCCCGCCGTTACCCACCAGCTCCTGCACCAGCCGCGAGGGCACGTCCCCGGTGAACCGGTTGTTGTTCAGGTACAGCTGCCCGATGCCCGCCAGCAGCGGCGAGAGGGGCCCCCAGAAACGGTTGTAGCTCAGGTCCACCACCGGGATCGTCACGTCGCTCGCCGGCTGGACGAGGCTGGAGAAGAAGTTGCGCTGCAGCTGGAGCACGGAGAGCGGCAATGCGAAGACGGACGGCGGGATTGGCCCGTCGAGCTGGTTCATGCTGAGGTCGAGGAAGTTGAGCCGTGTCAGCCGTGGCAGCACGGAGTCGACCTGGCCCGTGAGACGGTTCCCGGCGAGCGAGAGGTACTGCAGGGACCCCGGCAGGCTGGGCACGCCGCCCGAGAGCGCATTGTGCTTGAGGTCCATCCGGAGGAGCGGGGAGGAGTCCGGGAACGAGGGGATGCCGCCGGTGAGCTGGTTGTGGCAGAGGATGAGGTTGGTGATCGCCGGCAGCGACGCAATGGAGGGCGGGATGGAGCCGGAGATCTGGTTGAAGCTGACGTCGAGCGTCCGGAGGTTGGAGAGCGCGGCAATGCCGTCCGGTATTGTGCCGGAGATGAGGTTCTTGCTGACGGCGAGGAAGCGGAGGTTGGAGCAGGAGGCGAGGGAGCCCGGGAGCTCGCCCTCGACGCGGCCGGGCACGAGCGAGAGCTCGGTGAGCGCGGTCATCCGGCCGAGCGCCGGGTCGAGCCTTCCCGTAAGCCCCGGCGACCCCGCTCTCGGGTCGCCGAGCGCGAGCGCCGACACCCTGTTGCCGTCGCAGTACACCCCGGGGAAGCTGCAGGGGTCCGCCGTGAAGTCCCAGCCGTCGAAGAACGCCGAGCCGGGCATGTCGTACAGCGACCTCCGCACCGCCTGCAGCGCGAGGAAGTCCGTCGGGTCGAGAATCCCCTCCGCCGCCACGACGGCCGCCGCCAAGAAGAGCACCGCCACAGCGCCGAGCCGCGCCATTATTCCCACCAAAAGCAAGCAGCCTGCTCGGTCGGTTCGCGCGCGCTTCTGCAAGAAGGAAGAATTAAAAGCAGGCGATCAAGCTCGTGGTGGCGGGAGAGGAAGCGAAGCGAGCTGGGTGTGGGGAATCTTTAAGGTGGCGCGCGGCGCCGTCCTCCCTCCCCTGGTGCTTTAAAGGCGGGCGGCGTATGGGCGTTGGCGGCCTTTGTGGCTGCTCCCGTGAGGGGGAGGAGGAAGGAAGTGAATGGATGGATGGAACACTCCTCACTCTGAGCTCCCTTTCTCGTGGAGATGGCGGTGCCGCTGCGTGAGCGCCTTTAATGGGGGGCGTGGTGGTGGGTGGCTAGCTGCTCGCTCACACTCTTGTACCGTACCGCCACTCCACAGCAGTGGTACCGCAGCCGCACGAGGGAGGCTTCGCCGCGAAGCCAGCCACGACGGCAGCAGCAGTAGTAGCTCGCAAGGAAAGCGGCAGTAAGAAAATGGATAATCCCCCCCGCGGCGGTGGCGCAATGATGGTGGCTTGGCGAGGACGGGTTGCGTCGGAGGTGGAGACGAAGTGGCGTGGTTCGTGGGAGTAATCAACTCACTCTGCTCTCCTCTGCTTCTCGCGAGCACTAGCCCACGACTACTACTCCCTCGGGTCGTACCTCTCCTTCCTTTTTCTATTGGGTGTCGCGATTTTCAGTGGCTTCTGGGTGTGCGGCGCGAGGCTCGGTGGCGCAAACGGCTGTCCGAGCCTGAGGCTCGGGTGGGTCCGTGAGCACGTTCCGAGGGGATGACGTGTGGGTCCCGGGCTTGTCCATGTGGCTGTTGGGCGCCATCAATGCCTCCGGGCTGGGGAACCGAGCCGGTTCTGCGGCGGTGAAAAAACTAGCTGTTGGGGATTTCTGATAATTAGATCCATCTGCGAGTGGGCCCCTGGATTTGTTGGGCCCGCGTGGCATTGGCTGTGTTCGAGAGGTTCATGGATCTTCCGCACGGGGTCTGGGGTTTAAGGGGAGGACGCCAAAGTAACGGGCTAGCGGTGACCTGTGTGCGTGTACTGTAGCTCGTCTCCAGCACCGGTGTGGCCGTGTGGGGGTGGCTTGGTGCGGTGGTCGTGCCTTTGTTTTGTTTCCTTCGTGTCGCTGGGCTGCAAGAACTTGGGTAGGCAATGGAAATTAGTCGTATCATGTGTAGGGCTGGACAAAAAAATCGAAACTCAATGAGTTTAATGAGCACTCGTTTGCTCGGCTAGTTCGAAATCGACTCGTTTCCTTAACGATCCGAGTTGAGCTATAGTTTTTGCTCGATATCCTTAACGAGCTAAACGACCGAGTTAATGATGTTCATGAGCTACTCGTTAAGCTTGGTAACAATCAACGTATGGCCCAATTATGTTGCTACATGTCTTCTAATCTGACAGCCCATCTAAGGCAAACAGCTGGTCCATTGAGGAAGACCGATCGATCCAGGAGCAACAGCGATCGACCAAAGGCCTTATTTCTCTTGATCGATCCCGAATATTTTTCGTCTGTCTCGTCGTCTCCCCACCACATACCCCATCTCCATCTTCTCTATCTCCACATGCTGCTCAGGAGGCGCCAAGCACTGCTACTGATGGAGGATCGGTGAGTAGTGCCCTAACATATCAGCAAGGACATGGAACGGATCCTGCATATCATGCCGAGGAGGCGTCAAGAACTACTGTTGATGGTGGATCGATGAGTAGTGCCCTAACTATGTACTCTGTCTCATGAGCGCCTGTGAATAACTATCATTTTAATTATCAGTATGACACTGATGCATTTTCTTAACGAGCAGCTCGTGAGCGCTCGTTAACATCTATCGAACTGAGTTGAGCTTTACTTTTTGCTCGTTATCCTTAACGAGTTTAATGATCCGAGACTTAACGAGCATGAGCCTTAACGAGCCGAGCCTTAACGAATCAAGCTACTCGATAGTCCAGACCTAATCATGTGGCCATGGAAGCGATGATGCGTCGGAATGGAACATGTAATGTTGGACTGCATGTCGTTGGATTGCCCTTACTCATGTAACGGCAAAAACAGACGGCTCCGATGAGGTACGGCTTGTTAAGGCAACATAGGAGTACTTGAGTTTGGTCTTTTGGTGTCTCAATTTTAAGATGATTATAAATCGTTGCTTATTTTCTTACACAAGCTAATTTAAGCCGTGAGTGCATTTTTCACCATGTACTGATATGAATGACAAGTGCGGATGAAAATTGGCCAGTCGATCTACGGTGCTGCCGGGTAGATGCAGGACACGGCGCATCCGACACGAGAGAGCTGCTATCTAGCGTTCGACAAGATCCCAAACGATTCGTTCCCCAAATATGCATATCCACCACAAAGTTTCTATCCACGTCACTGACCCCGTCCAGTGTCCACCGGGGTTCCTTCGGTCTCACTCTTTACCCAAAGTGCGAGTACGTGCGAGAACGTGGTTACCCCTACGGGACCAACACGACCCCACCACGTCAGGGCGGTAACAACATCGGAACAGCGCAATTAACCAGAGGAAAGGAGGCTCGGTGGAAGCTAGCCCGAAGCTCACCTGGGTTCCTTCAGTCTCACACTTACCCAAAGAAGGTAACAACATCGGAACAGTCAGAGATCTCGAGCGGTGGTCGCGTCCTTGGACTTTTGTGGTCACGCTTCTTCTTCCATTACTGATGCGAAGCTTAGCCCGTCATGGGCATGGGAAGCATGACCAGACGGGGTGATTAGCCTGACGCCCAGGGACAGACGGACCAGAGAGATGACCCGTCAGGGAGCGGGGCCCAGGTAACCCAACGGTAAAAAAGCAAGTGGGAGTGGGGTACGGCGAGATGCGGTGCGGTGCCGCGTGGCGACGTGATGAACACGTGCGGGCATGGTGACGCTGGGAAGAAGACAGCGATTCGCTAAACAAGCAGAGTAAGTAGTATGGCGCAGTTGATGAACTGAACGCTGTTGTTAATTTCGTGCGTGCAACGAGCTGGGCTCTCTCTTTTTTATCCCCACGACGGGACCTCTCTTCATAGGCGCGGCAGCAGCACGAACTCTCCAACACGGATGCACGATGCAAAGAAAAACTCCACTTTAACAACTGATCTCCGGTTGATTTTTTTTTTACTTGTCAGTTTAGATGGGCTGGGGGTGTACCGTATGTGAGGACAATGCAGCTTGCACCGTAGCAAATCTGCTATGGGTTGATCGCATCCGGTCCAGCAGTTGAGAATGGAGGGTTCGATATCGGGCTTACTTTAGTGGATGATACAATCTCCTGGATTTGAGACAGCTCTGCCAAGTACTACGAAGCTGCATACGCACCCTGTGGAACCACCCACCCCCAGCTCCCGGTCCTTCTTTTAGGGAGAAACTACGACCTTAACCTTTTCCCCAAAACATAATCATGCCACCCAAATCTTCCAAGCCAAGAGTACGCTCATCTGGATTAGGTAGTCTAACCGAAAACAAAGGTGGTCTAAGCAGCTAGGCTGGCGACTGGCCAACACGGCCACGCACGCATCATGGCCGCTTAGCTCGCACAGTACTTTGCACGTTAGAAGTAGTAGAAGCTACCTCTCCCTCGGAAAGTTCGAGCTCGCAGCCGCCCGCGTACGCACCACGATGGATGATTAAGGCACCGGCGAGTACTCTCTGTGCAACTTTAATCCGTGAGAAGCTAGGATGATTCATGCTACGTACCCAAATAATCTTCAAGAACAGTTACGCGGTTACATCCACTGTTTGGGCGACACGTACGTAGTACTGAGTACACCGACACATTATTTCCGGGTGCTACGTTCCGAGTAAATTCGTATTCGTTTTGCACCCACACCGCACGCGTATGTACGTGGCCGTACGCTGGCCATTATCACCCATCTAATTTTTGCCGTATTTTGGATTGTTCGATGATTCGTGTATGTCCAGGCGTGCTCCTGGCTCAGTGATGGTCCTCAGCCATGATGCACGGTACGCGCGGCCGCAGGCGCCCCGTGGCCAACTCGACTCGACGTATACCGCTGCAACACAATTATTCGATTTCGTATTCTTCTTCAACAATAGATGCGCCTACGTACATACTGTAGTGTAATTACAGTGAGTACTCCCTTCGTTTCAAAATATAAGACGTTTTAGGTTTGTGAAGAAAATGAATTTAGACTTATTTTAGTATATAGTTCATTCAACTTTAGGATAAATCTACACACTAAAAAAGTCTAGATTCATTTTTTTTACAAATCTAAAATATCTTATATTTTGAAACGGAGGGAGTAGATGCTTAAGTCGCTATTTTGCAGTGTACTCCATCATCGTCGCGATTATGCGATGTCTCCAAGAGCAAAAGGATATTACGTACAACATCGGCAACGACGAAGCATCGACGGGTATAAATCCTGAAGAGCACCGTGTAAAACGATGGAGAGTTGGCGGAATATGATAGATGTATTTGTTAGATGTATATATTTGTATTATTGTTTCCCAATATGTCAGGGGGCTTCCTGTATATTCACACCTGTACCTGTATTATATATTGTGGCATTGGCCCGCACCAGGAATACAAGTTGCATATTCCTGACATGGTATCAAAGCTAGGTTAGCCTTCTCCTACTTGCAACTTCATCGCTGCAGCCGTCACCATCCCTGTTGCCGACGGCCTTGCCGTCGTCGCCGCCGTCGGTTGCCGCTCGTTCTGTCTGCGTGCTCCGTCTGTCCCAATCCGATCCAGATCGGTCTTCAGATCCATACCTTCCGCCCGTTACGCTCGAGCGATGCGCATCTCTTGAGATCGTTACGTGTTCAACGTTCGCCCGTTGATTGGCCACCTCGTGGATCCCCAGATCCACCTCACCTCGTCGTTGGGCCACCTCACGCGCGCACGCGGGATCGCGCCGCCAACTTCCACGCGAGGCCACGCGAACGCCGCGCGCGTCAGATCTCCTCTCCTCCACGTGCCACGCTCAAGGACGCGCGCGTCAAATCCCCGCCTGCGCCAGCGGCTCGACGGGACGCGGGCTCCACGCAAGATCGACGCGTCTCCTCACTGTCGACGCCAGGCGCGCGGGCTCCACCTGCGGTCGACGCGTCTCCTCACCGGCGTCGGTACTGGCTCCACCTCCACGCGTCGCTTCCTCGATCGCAGGACTGCTGCTTCCGCCACCCGACGACCGCTCACGCGGGAATCGCTCATGGCGGCCCAAATTGACTCCCGTGTTCTTAGGCGCCTCTCGCTCGACTCATGGGAATTTGACCGGTCTGCTGCTCGGATTGACCAGATCCAAAAAAAAGTCTTCTGCATCAGGCTATGTTGCGATTCCTCATGCCGGTGATCTTCGATGGCGCAAATTATCCGATTTCGTTGCCTTTATGCGGCGTTCACATGCGGTCTCCGTCTTTGGGTGTGCTCTCCGTGAGGTCTCCTGCCGTGCCCCCTCTCTGTGGCTCCTCTTCCGCCGACGATTGTTCTCGGTGTTGATGCTTCTCAGAGGCCAAGGATGCTTTCGCCGAGTGTCGATGATAGTGCCATTGCTTATGACCAAGTTTAAGCGATTTTCTGGATCTCGACACCTATCGCCACGCCCGACCGCCTATACTCAGGGTCGATGAGGATGCTCATGCTTCATTGTTCTCACCTCTAGTGTTACGCCCAAGATGTCTTTGAAGTTTATGAGTCTCCCTCATCTGCTTTCGGTGGGCACATCTTTTTCAGCGCTATCAGCCATCTGGGGATGCTCTTTACTTGTCTGTGGTTCGCCAGGAGCATGCTCTTCAGCAGGGTGATTCCACTATTGATGAGTTCTATACTCAGACTGCTGCTATCTGGCGTCAGCTTGATTCTCTCCGTACTGCTGTTTATGGCACATGCTCGTGCTGCCAGATTGTGCGCTCGGATTTGGAGTTTCACCGCATCTATGAGTTTCTGTCTCGGCTCTGCCAGGAGTTTGATCCCCGGCGTGCTCAGCTGAATGCTCGTGGTCATGTTCCGCTCTCTGAGGTGTTGTCTGAGATTCGGGCTGAGGAGGCCCGTCTCCGTGGTGCTGGTCTTCTTGCGGTTCCATATGTGCTTGCTACTCGTGGTCCTTCTATGCCGCCTGCTCCCTCGACTCAGCCGTGGTCCTCTGTGCCGCCGCCGATACTACCCACTCCTCCAGTCGGGTCGGCTTCAAGACCAGCCTCGGGGTCGAGTCGGCCAGCAGCCTCGTGGTCGAGTCGGCCCAGCAGGCTCGTGGTCAGGGTCACCGTGGTTCTCTTCGTCACTGCTCTTACTAGAACAGGGATGGCCACACTTGGGCCACCTGTTATACACGGGATCCCAGTTTACGTCAGCAGCACCAGGCTCGTGGGCAGTCGGCTCCTTCCGGGTCTTCAGCAGTTGCTCTCTCTAATCATGACATTATCAGGAGTCTTCGCGGTCTGCTTGCTGCTACAGGCTCTTCTTCGACGGGCACTACTGGTTCTGTGACTGATTCTTCTGGCACTACGCGACCACCATCTTCTACACAATCAGGTACATCCCCGTGGTATCTGGATTCTGGAGCTTCCTTTCATATGACCTCTGAGTCTTCTTTTCTGTCCGCTCTTCGTTCTCTTTCTTCTCCTGTCCGTGTTTTCACGGCTGATGGTACCTCTCTTCCTGTTTCTAGTCGGGGCACCCTTTCTACTTCTTCATTTTTTGTTCCTGATATTTCTCATGTCCCTCTTCTTAAGATGAATCTCTTCTCTGCTAGCCATCTTACTGACTCTGGTTGTCGCGTCATTCTTGATGCTGATTCTTGTGTTGTCCAGGACCGTCGCACACAGGCCCTGGTTGGAGCTGGCCCTCGCAGCCGTGACTCTTCAGGACTTTGGGAGTTAGACTGGCTACGTGTTCCTTCCGCTGCCACTTCATCTGCTAGTTCTTCTCCGGTCGTCGCCTCTGCTACCAGCTCCCTTCAGTAGTGGCATCATTGTCTTGGTCACCTTTGTGACTCTCGCCTGTCGTCATTAGTTCATCGTGGTCTTCTGGGGTCTGTCTCAGGAGATGGGTCTTTACATTGTCAGGGCTATAGGTTGGGTAAACAGATTCAGCTTCCCTATCCTACTAGCGCGTCTGTATCTCAGCGACCTTTTGATTTAGTTCATTCCTATGTGTGGGGTCCGGCTCCTTTCGCTTCGAAAGGGGTCCATCGCTACTATATTTTATTCATCGATGATTTTTCTCGATACACTTGGTTGTATTTTATGCGCTCTCGTAGTGAAGTGCTCTCCATATATCAGCGTTTTGCGGCCATGGTCCGTACTCAATATTCTATCCCCATTCGTGTGTTTCGTGCTGATTCTGCTGGTGAGTATATCTCCCAGCTGTTGCGAGGTGTTCTTGCTGAGCAGGGCACCCTTGCTCAGTTCTCATGTCCTGGCACACATGCCCAGAATGGCGTTGCTGAGCGTAAGCATCGCCATCTTCTTGAGAACACTCATTCCATGATGATTGCTTCTTCTCTTCCGCCGCATTTCTGGGTTGAGGCTGCCGCTACGTTGGCTTACCTCATCAATATTCGGCCTTCTGCCGCTCTGCAGGGTGGCATCCCTCTTGAGCGCCTATCTGGACAGTCTCCAGATTACTCCATGCTTCGCTTGTTTGGTTGTGTTTGCTATGTTCTCCTTGCTCCTCGTGAACGCACCAAACTGTCCGCTCAGTCTGTTGAGTGTGTCTTCCTTAGATACAGTGATGAGCATAAGGGCTATCGCTGTTGGGACCCCGTTGGTCGTCGGATGTGTATCTCTCGTGATGTTACTTTTGATGAGACGCGTCCTTTCTATCCTCGTCCCACTGCTGGTACCTACCCGGTGGAAGATATCTCTTTTCTTCTATTTCCTGACACACCTCCTTCTACTCCTATTGTGTCTTCTTCAGGATCTCCTCCCCCTGATGTCTCTTCTTCTACACCGTCGTCCTCTGCTCCGTCTAGTTCTCCTAGTTCTCCTCGTTCTCCGGAGTCTTCCTCTGCTATTCCTTCTTCTTCATCGTCGTCTCCTGAGTCGTCTTCCTCTGACGACCTTCCCTCTACTCGTCCTATTCGTCAGCGTCATGCCCCCAACCGTTAATTTCCTAGTCAGTATGGTCTTTCTGTTGCCTCCAAGCCGACTTCTTATCGGGATGCTGAGCATCATCCTGAATGGCAGCTGGCCATGGCTGAGGAGATTGCTGCGCTTGAGTGCACTGGCACCTAGGATCTTGTTTCTCCCCCTCCCGGTGTTCGTCCTATCACGTGTAAGTGGGTATATAAGATTAAGACCCGCTCTGATGGATCTCTTGAGCGCTATAAAGAGCGTCTTGTGGCTCGTGGTTTTCAGCAGGAGCATGGTCGTGACTATGATGAGACCTTTGCTCCTGTGGCTCATATGACCACTATGCGTACTCTTCTTGCTGTTGCTTCTGTTCGTCACTGGTCTGTGTCCTAGCTTGATGTTCAGAACGCCTTTCTCAATGGTGAGTTGAGTGAGGAGGTTTATATGCAGCCTCCTCCTGAGTATTCTGTTCCCGAGGGGATGGTTTGTCGTCTTTGTCGTTCTCTTTATGGCCTCAAACAGGCTCCTCGTGCCTGGTTTGAGCACTTTCCTTCTGTAGTGACTGCTGCTGGTTTCTCCCCTAGTGCTCATGATCCAGCGCTGTTTTTTCACACTTCTCCTCGTGGACGCACTCTTCTTCTTCTCTATGTTGATGATATGATCATTACTGGTGATGATTCTGAGTATATCACCTTTGTTAAGGCTCGTCTTCATGATCAGTTTCTTATGACTGATCTTGGTCCTCTTCGATACTTTCTTGGGATTGAGGTTTCCTACACTTCTGATGGCTTTAACATCTCTCAGGAAAAGTATATTCAGGATCTTCTTGCTCGTGCTGCTCTTGGGGATGAGCGCACTGTTGACACCCCTATGGAGCTTAATGTTACGCTTCAACCTACTGATGGTGATCCTCTTTCTGATCCGACGCGTTATCGTCATCTTGTTGGGAGTCTTGTTTATCTTGCTGTCACTCGTCCTGACATCTCTTATCCTATTCATATTCTGAGTCAGTTTGTTTCTACTCCTACCACTGTTCACTATAGTCATCTTCTCCGTGTTCTTCGTTATCTTCGTGGTACGATCACTCGTCGCCTTTTCTTTCCTCGTTCCAGCTCCCTCCAGCTCGATTATTCGACGCTTTCGTGGGCGGTGATCCTTCGGATCGTCGTTCCTTTCGCTTCATGTGTTTCTTGGTGGTTCGCTTATTGCTTGGAAGACGAGAAAGCAGACGGGCTTCCCGTTCGAGTGTTGAGGCTGAGTTGCGTGCTATGGCCTTGTTGACTGCTGAGGTGACCTGGTTACGGTGGTTACTTGCGGATTTTGGGGTCTCTATTACCACACCCACTCTGGTTTTGTCTGACAATACAGGTGTTATTAGTGTTGCACGTGATCCGGTCAAGCATGAGCTTACCAAGCATATTGGTGTTGATGCTTTCTATACACGTGCTCAGGTGCAGGCTCAGGTTATTGCGCTTCAGTATGTGCCTTCAGATTTACAGTTGGCGGATTTCTTCACGAAGGCACAGACCAGAGCGCAGCATGATTTCTTACTCTCCAAACTCAGTGTTGTGGATCCACCATGAGTTTGAGGGGGGGTGTTAGATGTATATATTTGTATTGTAGTTTCCCCATATGTTAGGGGGCTTCCTGTATATTCACTCCTGTACCTGTATTATATATTGTGGCCTTTGTCCCCCAGAGGAATACAAGTTGCATATTCCTGACAGTATTATTAAGCCTTATAGTTGACTATATATAGACATATAGGAGATCATTTGGAGTACACGTTAAGTTAGGCTAGAGTCCTAACTATTCTAAACTATCATAACAAACGTGTCAGTATAATACTCTAACATTCCCTGCAGCCGTAGCAGTATCGTCGTGAATAACTGGAACATCGTGGATGGTCAGATCGAAGATAAACCGAAGTAGAATCTAGTAGGATGACCCCCTCCCTCCTGCAGTCCGAGCGAAAACGTCATGGACGGTGTCACGTCGTGGTAGCTTGGACTGTAGAGGAAGCTGGCGAGATGCTCAAGCGAGGTAATAGCCCTTGTGCCGATATCGAGGGACCCGAGACGTGAGGCGGTGCCGAGGTTGAGGTAGCCATTGCCAGGGGTCGCTGTGGTCGATGTCGTGGTCGGGGATGCCGGTGTCGAAGTAGCCACACGTGAAGCCATGTGTGCATAGTGTGCGAGGAGGATGACAGAGACATGTCGAGGCAGTCGTTGAGGATGTCGATGTCGAAGCCAATGCAGTTAGAGCCATCGATGACGAGGTGTGGCCATAATTTTGACAAAACTAGGCGCACGTCGGGGACGAATGCACACTCCGGTTTTGCCAAAACCGAGTATGCAAAGAAGAACTCGTCGATGACACGGTCGAGGCAGTCGTAGATGAGGGGACGATGCCGAAGAAGACCATGTCGAAGCCGATGAAGATAAGGCGCCGATCTGAGCTTGCTAGACTCGGGAACGCGTTGGGGATGAAGGCACTCCCGGTGTTGCCAGTACCAGGCGTACGAGGGGCAGGGACCATCATGAACTTGTCGCCATATTAGAGATACTAACAGAGGAGGCCTCCAGAGTGGTTGCGAGGCGCAGAGCGGCGAAGCGAGAGATGTCGATGTTGTCCGTGGTTATCGGAGTAGAGGAGCAGGTGGTGTAGTCAGGGACGAGGCGATGACGTTGGCGGCAAAGTTGTAGTGGACGAAGATGTAGAGGGCGGCGACCTAGTATGGTCGTGCTGGATGCCTAGAGTGGCGAAGTGCGGCGGCGGTGCTCGAAGTAGGCGAGGAATAACCCGGCAGCGTGACGAAGACCATGCGCAGACGGCGGTGATCCGCGCCGTAGGAGATGGCATGGTAGAAACCGAGGACGTCGGTGCGCAGGGACGACGAAGTAGAGTGTGTGCAGCGACGCTATGATCCGAGGGGGCGGCGGAGCTGCAGACGCAAGTCGGTGCAGCGTATGAGAGACCACGAGCGACGTACACGCCAAATAAGGCGCATTGGAAGCCGGTAGCATGGACCAAAGGCTGTGGCATTGTGGCTCGAAGGGGTGACAATGTGGCAGCCCGTAGCTCGATCGATGGTAGATGCGTGCTCGGGACGTGCTTGGCATATACGAGCGCGAGATCGATTGATCAGACCGACGGTGCGCGGTATGCGCCATGACATGAACGATGCGTAGATCGAAGTTGATGGCGGCATTGTTGGTGAAGTCTCGGACGATGATGACGACGACGATCTGGGGACGGGAGGCCGCGACAGCCTTCCAAGGAAGGCATAGCAGCCGTCCGCGGTGTGCGGCAGCTTGCCATGAGGCCACGACAGCCTACCGAGGCAGGCATGGCAACACAGAGGGCAAGCATATAGACACAGTGTAGATCGTCGATGTCGATGGTCAGAATAAAGGCATGAGTGGACGACGGAAGTGGACGACTTAATCCGATCTAATATTGGTAAACCAAAAAAGAAACCGATCAAGAAATAAAAAAAGACTTACATGGCAGCCGATCACGGATCAGCGGACGAACCCTGCGTACAAGTTGCGCAACTCCGATAGAGATCATGAAGATCGATTTCTCTAGAGGCAGCATGACGAAAGTCGTGCCATCGATGGTTAGGGTTTTGGATCGATTTAGGTTGGCTAGAGAAGTAAAACAGCTCACACTGTACACGTATGTGGCCGTACGCTGGCCATTATCACCTATCCAATTTTGCCGTATTTTAGATTGTTCGGTGATTCGTAGTACTTGTAAATTTGATTGACTTGCATAATAATATTGCTTGAGGGATACAGAGTATATATGAGGTTACAAAACTTTTCGGCCAAGATTACTTAAACCGACTCTAAAACAAACTCTTAACAAATCAAAACTGACTCAACATTGTCTAGTATAACATCCCCCGCAGTCTCATCGGTGAGCGCAACAACGTTGAGACTGGATCGTATGTAATGAGTGGTGCAGTAGCAAGCCCCTTGGTGAAGATGTCAGCAAATTGCGCTGTGGTTGGAACATGAAGAACACAAACTTGTCCAAGAGCAACCTTCTCGCGAACAAAATGCATGTCAATTTCAATATGTTTTGTCCTCCGATGCTGAACTGGGTTGCCCGCCATATAAACTGCAGATATATTATCACAATACACAATGGTAGGCTGCTAAATTGGGCGATGAAGCTCGGCTAGAAGTTGACGCAACCATACCGTTTCTGCAACCGCATGGGCAACCGCGCGGTACTCAGCCTCAGCAAACGAACGAGAAACCGTTAGCTGACGCTTAGAAGACCAAGAAATCAAATTATTGCCAAGAAAAACACAGTAACCAGATGTGGACTGACGAGTTTCAGGACATCCAGCCCAATCTGCATCGGAATATGTTGTCAAAATTGTAGGGGAAGAAGAATTTATATGAAGGCAATGATCAAGAGTTTCTTTGAGATATCGAAGAATTCTTTTGACTAGATTATAATGAGGAAGGCGTGGATCATGCATGGAAAGGCATGCTTGTTGAACAACATAGGAGATTTTGGAAATTTTGGAAATTCCTGCGAGACTTCGATATAGAGTGGGATCGGATAATGATTCGCCGGTAGAAGAAAATTTAGAAGTGGTGTCGATGGGGGTGCGGGATGGTTGGCAGTCCGACATGCCAGCACGAGAGAGAAGATCGAGAGTGTATTGCCGTTGAGAAAGAAAAATGCCAGAAGAATCACGAGTTACAGCAATGCCCAAAAAATGATGAAGCATACCTATATCAGTCATAGAGAATTCGTGTTGAAGACTAGAGATGATATAGTTGAGAAAAGTTTGGATGGAGGCTGTGAGAATAATGTCATCAACGTAAAGGAGGAGATAGGCAATGTTATTATTTGATTGATAGACAAAGAGAGATGTGTCGGAGAGAGAGGGAATAAACCCTATAGATTGGATGAATGTAGAAAAACACTGAAACCACGCACGAGGTGCTTGCTTCAGGCCATAGAGAGACTTTTTGAGAAGACAGACATGATTGGGTGAACTAGGATCTTCGAAACCTAAAGGCTGTTGATAGTAGACAGTTCCTTGAAGAGAACCATGAAGAAAGGCGTTTTTGACATCGAGTTGATGAATATGCCAAGAAGAGGAAACGACAATGCTAAGGACGGTCCAAATTGTGCTTGGTTTGACAACAGGAGAAAAGGTTCCATCATAGTCAATTCCTTGTTGTTGAGAATAGCCACGACATACCCAGCGGGCTTTGTAGCAAGAGAGAGTACCATCGGAGTGAAAATTTTGACGAAAGACCCATTTACCAGAAACAATATTTGAATTAGAAGGACGAGGAACTATCTGCCAAGTAGCATTGGTAACCAAAGCATTGTATTCTTCTTTCATAGCAGCGGACCAGTTGGGATCGAGAAGAGCGGATTTGTAGGATTTTGGGATCGGAGAAAGTTTGGGTTGAGCTAAGAAATTACGACGTTTGGAGGGTAGACGAAAACCAGATTTACCGCGGGTACGCATAGTATGATCATTGGTGGGTGCTGGAATAGGAATAGCATAGGAGGGTAATTGTGGGGAAGTAGACGGATCATGCTCAGAAGTGGGTGCCGAAGAGGGAGGCATGACAGTGGAGTTGGGTGATGCATCAGATGAGGTTTGCGACACGGCAGGAGAATGTGCCGTGGGTGGAGAGGGTGGTGCGATGGCAGGCTGCACGGCTGGCTGCCGTGAGGGCTCGGCAGAGCGCGCGGTAGGAGAAGTGAGCGAAACGCCCGACGCAACGGATGTAGGTTCAGGCGTAGGGGGTTCTGTATGGAATATTGGGATGTGTAGGGGTTTAGGTGGTGTAGCTAAACGAGTCGAGGGAGAGGGATCGGTGGAGGCGGAATCATGGGGAGATGTATGTGTGGCAAAAGGAAAAGAGTGTTCAATGAAAGTAACGTGACGAGAGATATGAATACGACCAGAAACTGGGTCAAAATATCTATAACCTTTGTGCTCATCGGAATAACCTAGAAAAACGCAGGGTAGAGATCTAGGAGCTAGTTTATGAGGTAAAGTGACATAGGTATTTGGAAAACAGAGACAACCAAATACTCGAAGTTCAGGATAATTGGGATGACATAGAAAGAGAGAGTAATATGGTGTGGTTTGTGGGTTACGTTGGGAGGGACGAATGTTGAGGAGATATGTGGCTGTGCGGAGAGCTTCGGCCCAAAAACGTGGGGGCATAGAAGTTTGGATAAGAAGGGTTCTAATTATGTCGTTGATAGTGCGAAGAGATCTCTCAGCTTTGCTGTTTTGAGGGGAAGTGTAGGGGCAGGAAAAACGGAGGAGAATGCCATGGTGGAGAAAGAAATTACGATTTTGATTGTTGTCAAATTATTTTCTGTTATCACATTGGATGAACCGAATGGGGAGAAAGAAGTGAGTTGCAACATAGCGTTGAAAATTGAGAAAGATTGTGTGCACATCAGATTTTTTGCGTAAAGGAAAATTCCATGCATAATGAGTGAAATCATCGAAGATCACAAGATAGTACTTAAAACCAGAAATACTCTCAATAGGTGACGTCCATAAATCACAATGTAATAATTCGAAGGGAAAAGTACTAGAAGAAGTAGAAGAATTGAACGAAAGACGCACATGTTTTCCTTGTTGACAAGATTCACAAACCAGAGGATTATGAGTATCACGATTACAAGGAATAGAGAAATCACTAAGGAGAGAATCTAAGACGATTTTATTGGGGTGGCCTAGACGTGATGCCAAAGCTCGACCGAAGCAACCATAGATGAGGGTCGAGTGGCCGTGGGAACACCATGGAGGGAGTAGAGATATCCATCACTATTGAAGCGAGCGATCTCCGCCTTGGTTAGAAGATCCTTCACAGAAACACCAAAGGAGTCAAATTCGATAGAAACAGGATTGTCACGAGTGAATTGTCGAACGGAGATTAAAATTTTGATGAGATCGGGTGCAACAAGAACATTTCGAAGGAGGAGAGGTTTTGTGGGTGAGAGAAGTTGTGCATTACCAACACCAGAGATAGGGATAGTAGAACCGTTGCCAAGAGTTATAGAGGAAAAAGGTGATGAGGAAAAATTTGACAACATATTATTCGAAGAAGACATGTGACTAGAAGCACCAGAATCGAAAATCCAATCGGTACCTGAGTTTCCTTGAGCAGAAAAGTGGTTCATGGCCTGGGTAAACGCTGCTTGGTCCCAGCTCGGTGACGAGGAAGAGGACGGCGATGGTGCAGGCAACGGAGCAGGTGGTGATGGCGCGTAGAACGACATGTAGGCACCAGCAGACGTCGAAGGAGGGGCTGGAGCGTTGTACTGCTGGTAAGTCAGACCAGACACGTAGGTCGGTGTAGTCATGTAGGCTTGGTGCGGAGGGCGAGTGTCGAGGAGGCCCGGAGAGCCGGCGTGGGGGCGCATGCCCGGCGTCCAGGCGCCGGAGTACGCCGGGGGAGCACCAATCGGAGAGGGCGCGATCCAAGGCATGGGCCAGGCCTGGATAAGCCCTGTCCATCGGTCGTGCATCGGGCGCCAGCTAGGAGACGCAGGAGGTGCTGGGGCTGGAGGCGTCGGGCCGCTGGGAGGAGCCATGGGTGGTCGAGGCGGCCGGAAGGTAGGGTTTTTGCCCCTATAGTTCGGACTAGGGCGCCACCCCGGAGGTGGTTGCACCGGTGATGGAGGAGGCGGCGCAGGAGCAACAGGAGGTCGCTGGATCGCGGCGAAAACGTGATGGCGCGCCTCTTTATTTGTGAGGGTACGGTCGGCCCACTGCAGCATAGATCGGACCTCGGCGAAGGTAGGACGGGGGCGCATCATGGGAATAAAGAAGACATGCTTTTCGATGCTGTCACCGAGCCCGACGAGGAGGATGTTGATCAGTTGACGGTCGTCGACGGGGTCGCCGAGCTCTTGGAGTTCATCGGCAATCGTCTTGAGCTTTTGACAATAGACACCGACGGGAGAGTCACCTTGGACGGTGTTGCGGAGCTCAGTGTGGACGGTGTTGACGCGGGCGTCGACGTTGTCTTGGAAGAGCTGTCGGAGGGCCACCCAGAGGGCGGCTGCGCTGGTGGCGTCGCGAAACACGAGATTGAAGATCTCGATGGACACCCACTGGTAGATCCATTGGATGATGGCAAGGTCATCCTCGGCCTAGCGAGGATTAGTAGGCCGGGGAACGACGTGGTCGGCGACGTGGTCGAGAAGAGTGCACCGACCGAGATGAACCTCGAAGAGATGACGCCAATGGTAGTAGTTATGCTTTGGTAGATCTAAAGTGATTGGAATAAAGGGGCTAATATCTGAGATTGTATCGGTATAGTAGATAGTTGGGAGGGTAGGAGAGGGTAGAGCAAGGGAGGTGTTGGAGATTTGGCCGGCGTCACCCAGGGAAGCAGCGGCGGCCTTTTTGGTGAAGTAATCGGGAGGGGGAGGAGGGGGCGGCGTCGGTGGCGACGCCATGCCCTAGGATCTAATTGTCTGATACCATGTAAATTTGATTGACTTGCATAATAATATTACTTAGGGGTACAGAGTATATATGGGGTTACAAAACTTGTCGGCCAAGATTACTTAAACCAACTCTAAAACGAACTCTTAACAAATCAAAACCGACTCACATTGTCTAGTCTAACAGTACTCCCTTCGTCCCAAAATAGATGTCTCAGATTTATCAAAAATTAAATAAATCTAAGTACTATTTAATTTATAGATTTATTTAAATTTTAATAAATCTAAGACATTTGAGACGGAGGGAGTAGTATATGCCCAGGCGTGCTCGTGGGCTCAGTGATGGTCCTCGGCCATGCATGATGCATGGTTACGGGGGTACATACAAAGTAATTGCAGTGAGTAGATGCGTACGTCGCCATTTTGCGGCGTACTCCATCGTCGCAATTATGCGATGTCTCCAAGAGAAAAGGATTTTACAACATCGGCAACGACGAGGCATTGACGCTTATAAATCCTGAAGAGCACCGGACAATATTTTGGCTACGTCGATCCAATAGTTAGAGATGGCTTCCTAAAATTTAGGGGAGTAAAAGTACTTTCCTAACAAAAGCGGTCGACAGATCTCCAAAAGGGCTTGTTCGATTTAAAAGGATTTTGTAAGACATAGAAATAAAAAAATATAGAAATAGAATGATACGACACTTAGAATTTTATAGGAATAAAAAATGCAGGAATCGATAAGATAAGCTCTTTGATTGTATCACATGAAAAACGCAGAAAATTTTGTAAAGTTTAGATACATGTCATAGTTATCATAAACACCAAGGAATTGTCCCAATAGGTCCCACCTCTTGTTAGAAATTCTATAGGATTGTAGTGTAGCAATGCCATGCATAGGAATTTTGAAGGATTTATACCTTTGAAACAAACACACCCTATTGAAAAAATTCCTATGGACAGAAATTGTCAACACCCGGATTTTTAATCCCAGATGCCTGTTATGCCATACATCGCAATCTTAGGATTATCATTTTTACGAAACATAATAAATTGGATATCACAGTACATCATCCATTACAAACCATATATAAGGTCTTACACAAATAAGGATCTCATGATCCAGTCTTAATACAATTCAAGCAGCGGAAATAACGTAATGATAACGATAGCGTGGGAGAGGCTCCATCTTCATGGACACAAGCAATGCTAATGATGGGAGATGATCCTAGTTGTCGTAACCTTCCTGTTGTCTGTCTTTCTGATACTCCTCTTCATAGTCTAGCCACGGGAATAGCCAGGGACAAAGCCATGAGTACTCTTTAAGTACTCGCAAACTAGTACTAACAAATGAAGTGGTTTTAGAATAGGAAGTACTAAGCTCTAGGGTTATTTTGCAAAAAGCTAGGTTTACCTTAACTAAGTTCAGAAGCAAAGAAAGCTAATTGAAATTTTTATAACACCTAAGTGGAAACTTGAATTTCATGTCACAACTCTGTTGTGGTCAAGTCAAAATCATAAATTATTTTATAAGTCATTTTGAAAACATGTGACGACGAACAGTATGGCCACTCCAACTGTCCATAACCGCGGAAGCGGCTATTCGAATAGTTTAACACTCTACAGATGTGGTACACTTTCACCATAACATTCGATACATCCGTCAGGAACAATCCTGAATTCACCATACTCAGTATGCGGATAATCAATCATAACATTTCAATTACACGCCCTAGTATAGGCACCTCTCCTATGAGTTTGGCCTCCCAACCATAACCAACTGTCATCTTGGGAACTGCACAGGTGGACAATCTTCACAAGGTAGCCTCAGCTCAAACCTTGGCCACAAGGAAACCCATATTAAGGTATATAAATTTCTAGTCAAGCCCTACCCAAATTTCGGGTATTGTGGTTGTACGGTAAAATTGGAATGGTATTGCATCCAGACAACCATCAGTTTTATAAAGGGCTAAAGCTCATGCCTTAACATTTTCATCATCAAAATCATCTGATGTTCAATAACACATGGCAAAACATTTCAATAGAATGACTCATCATTCTAAGGTTTTCATAACCATTTTCACCAAGTATTCTCATCTAAAGTGATCAAGTTTTATGCTTAGCACTAGCATCTATAAGTGGGGATAAGTACTAATAAGGGGTGGTAAACAAGTGTATCTTATCTAAGTTCAGTCTCATGCCTCAGGATGACATCAAGATTTATCTAACTTAGGCCAACTTTTATGCTCTTTATGCTACCTTTAAATATCTTTTTGAAATCTACAAGTCACTAAATAAACTCTAATAGGAAGCTTTAATAAAGAAATAAAGTACTAAGCTTGTAAGTAAAACTAGGATGAGGTATCATCAAATGTATATAACCAAGCATGCTCAATGCATGGCATAGATTATCTAACTTTCATAGTTGCAAGGGTTAGCTTGCAAAGTCAATAGCTTGCCTTGTGCAGAGCAGTTGTTGAAGTTCTTCTCGGCTTCTTCCTCGTAGTATCCTCCTTCCTCTTCGTATCCTTGGTCGGTACTAGCGTTTATAAATAAATACGAGGTACACAATCACCACACAATTCTTAACTACTCTAATTAGCACACAAAGGTTCACACTAGATGATCTAGCATCATTACTATTATCACAAAGATTAAAGCACTTGTCTTATTTATTTTATTTTAGAGAAGTAATTTCTACTCATTGAAAAACTACTTAAGATTTAATATTCTCCAACTAAAACATGGGATCATGTTGACACATGTCATCACCACATATTTCAGTACATGGGAATGTGATTTAAAGTGATGTCAGAATTTAATAAAGTTTAACCTTTTTATTTTAATTCAATAAAGTGACTAGAATGGCCTATGAGGCATCCTTTTATTACTTGATCATTATTTCTGCAAATAAACCTCTATATTTTTATATATTATGAAAGGTATGGTTAAATGTGATTTTTGAGAGTTGGAATCAACTCAAAAGCTTTTATGGTTGAATTTTGAAAAAAATTTAAATGCAGAAAAGCTTCCGCCTTGTTATTTTTACTATAGAAGATCTACAAACCCAATTGGTTTGATTCCAATGGGCTTGGATTAAGCATTCCAGTACCTTTCTGACAAATTTGGTTTCATGCATTTTGGTTCAGTGAATCGAGCTGGGTTGATTTTTGAATCTGGGTACAGAGCTAAGTTTGAAACTAAAAGAATAAACCTAAATTTGAATTACTGTGTCACGCGGGAGGTTTAACTGGGCCGGCCCACTACGCACATCACGCGCAGGCTGATTTAGTGGCCGTCCCCACTCGTCAGTGAGACAGAGAGTGGCGAAGCGATACAAAGTGATCTAGGCCGTGCGATCTAGCTCTAATCCTACGACTGTGGTTCATCGTCGACGCCTGAACATGATGCAGCAAGGTTGAACCCTAGCATGGCCAGTGGGGGTCGACGGGGGCTCATCGGGGCTCCGATGATGGTCGGCGATGGGGGCGAAGGACGAAGTCGATGACGGCGATCCTCCTGGTATCGACAACTCATCCTGGGGCGGCTCCAATCGACGACGCCTCTCCTCCTCTGCAGCGGCGGACTCCGGTAAAATTCCTGTAGGGTTCGCAGCATAGAAAACAAAAAATTTCCTACGATGTGAACTATATACCAAGATCTATCTACTAGATACAAACAACGGGCGGATGTATATATCCGTAGAGAACATACCCTTGAAGACCGACAAAGCTTAATGAGTTCAACTCGTGGTTGATGTAGACGATCTCTTGCTGATCTCAAGATCAAGAGGAAGTCCTAGCGCCGCAAATCAGCAGCGCATCCGTGCTCGCACACACGTTCGAAGCACCGAGCAACCTCCGCCTCCTCACTCCAGCGATGCAGCGGAAGCACAACTCTTTCTTGCCGAATAGCCACCGGGAACATGTATCTCGCTAGTCCGAGACCATGGGGGATAAATTCTAGAGGGGGAGAGAGATCCTTCATGAGGAGGTGTGAGAGACAAGTGAGGAGGGGGGCTCCTTTTATAGGAGGAGGGGGGCACCCAAGGGGGTGGCCGCCGGCCATGGGGCTGCCCCCTCCCCTCCTTCATTCATGTGGGTGGACACTCCACTCACAAAATGCCCTTTAAATTTCCTCCACTCAAATTCCCATTAAATTTCCACCAAATTTAATGCAAACTCTCATTAAATAAAACTCTTTTATTTTATTCAGAATTTTGTCAATTACTTTAATGACAAACATTCACAAATAACCCCTTGCTAGAATTCTATTTCACATGCATAACCACTTTATGCAATTTCACCCGAAAACCTGTTTCGGTATCTAGTGAAATAAATTCCTGCGCTTGTTCATTCTTTCGGCATGAAACATTTGCTCCAATTGGATGTAGGTGTCTCTTAAGTGTGTCACCCTACGGTTCGTGAATAATGCGGACATGATCGAGACCCCTCTCGGATCAATAATCAGAAGCGGGATCTGGAGACCCATACTGACTCCCACACATTCAACGATGACTTTCTTGTGATCGTCGGAACCTTTTACGCTAGTATCTTAATCCATTCACGATATATTACATGTCCGAGATTTGATCATCGGTATCTCCATACCTAGTTTGATCTCGTTACCGACATGCACTCTTTTCTCGTTCCTGTGATATAACATTCTAGTGATCAAATCACTTGCTTGCAAGCTAATCAATGTGATATCACCGAGAGGGCCCAGAGTATATCTATCTGTCATCGGGATGAACAAATTCCACTCTCGATCCATGAGCCTCAACATAACACTTTATTAGTTCTGAATCCATCTTTATAATCACCCTGTTACGGTGTGACGTTTGATGTTATCAAGAAACTCTTCCGGTGTTAGTGATTGACATGATCTCATGGTCTAAGGATTAGGATCACTTCGTAAGTTGTTATAGCAATATAAACTCAATGACTTTGATCGTAATGCTATACTTCGGATGAATGTTCATCACACCATTACACTAATGTTGTGATCCCGTTATTAACAACATCCAATGTCCATGATCGAAACCTTGATCATCTTGTTAATCAACGAGCTAGTTTATGAGAGAGGCATAACTAGGAACTTTCTCTTGTTTATTAAACACACATGTATTAACGTTTCGTATTAATACAATTATAGCATGCAAAATAAACATCTATCATATACTTGGAATACACATAATAAACACTTTATTATTGCCTCTCGGGCATATTCCTTCAAGATCCCACTTGCACTAGAGACAATATTCTAGTTACATAGTGATAAATCTAACACCCATTGAGTTCGTGTTGATCATGTTTTGCTCTAGGGAGAGTTTTAGTCAACGGATCTGCTACATTGAGATCCGTATGTACTTCTACAAATCTTTATATCTCCATCTTTGACATGCTCATGACGGAGTGAAACCGGCGCTTAATATGCTTGGAATGCTTGTGAGACCTTGGCTCTTTGGCATTGGCAATGGCACCATTGTTGTCACAATAGATCACCATTGGGTCCAACGTTTGCCACAACTCCTAGTTCAGATATGAACTCCTTCATCCAAATCGCTTCTGAGCCGCTCAAGCAACATATTCGCCTCCGTTGTTGATCCCGCTACCACAGGTTGTTTGGAGCTCCTCCAACTAACTGCTCCGCCATTCATGAGAAATACGTGTCCGGATTGAGACTTAGAGTCATCCGGATCGGTGTCAAAGCTAGCGTCGACATAACACTTAGCGACGAGCTCTTCTTCACCTCCGTATACAAGAAACATATCCTTAGTTCTTCGTAAGTACTTAAGGATATTCTTGACCGCTATCCAGTGTTCTGAACCTGGATCCGATTGGTACCTACTAGTCAAACTAATAGCATGTGCCACATACGATCTTGTCCCTCGCATGGCGTAAATTGTAGAGCCTATGGTCAAGCATAGGGACTTGGTCCATTATCTCTCTTTCTTCCGGCCGGACTTTGAGTCTTACTCAATGTCTTGCCTTGCAACATAGGTAAGAACCCTTCTTACTTCCGTCCATTTTAAACTTCTTTAAAATCTTATCAAGGTATGTACTTATGCGATAGCCCTATTAGGCGCCTAGATCTATCTCTATAGATCTTTATGCCTAATATGTATGACGCTCACCTAGGTCCTTCATTGAAAATTTCTTTGTTTAGATAACTTTTAACACTGTTTAAAGATCTATATCATTTCCGATCAATAATATGTCATCCACATATAATATCGAAATGCCACATTGCTCCCACTCACTTTCTTGTAAATACAAGCTTCTCCATAAGTTTGGACAAATCCAAACTCTTTGATCACCTCATCAAAGCGGAGATTCCAACTTCGTGATGCTTGCTTCAATCCATAGATGGATCGTGAAGCTTGCACACCTTGTTAGCATCCTTAGGATCGACAAAACCCTTTGGTTGTATCATATACAACTCTTCTTCAATATTACCATTGAGAAAAGCGGTTTTGACATCCATCCGCCATATCTCATAATCGAAATATGCAGCAATTGCTAACATAATCCTAACGACTTTAGCATCGCTACGGAGAGAAAGTCTCATCGTAGTCAACTCCTTGAATTTGTCGAAACCCTTTGCGACAAGTCGAGCTTTATAGACGGTCACATTACCATCAACATCGCTTTTCCTTTTGAAAATCCATTTGTTCTCCACGGCCTTTCGGTGTGAGGTAATTCCACCAAGTTCCAAACTTGATTTTCATACATGGATTCCATCTCGGATTTCATGGCTTCTAACCATTTGTTGGAATCCGGGCTCATCATCGCTTCTTCATACGTCGCAGGTCATCATTTTCATCAACCATGAAATTCATGACAGATTTCCGTCTGAGTCGGGGCTGCCGCGTCTGTTTGACTGCGAGGTTTGGTAGTACTCTCTTTCGGAGTTTCATGATCATTATCATTAGTTCCCTCTTCAATAGGTGGAGCCAACTCCGGAACAACTTCCGGCGCTGCGCTACTCGCCATACTTTGAAGAGAAGGTTCCACAACCTCTTCGAGTTCTACCTTCCGACTACTCACACCTTTCGCGAGAAACTCTTTCTCTAGAAAGAATCCATTCTTCAACAAAAACCTTGCCCTCGGATCTGTGATAGAAGGAATACCCAATAGTTTCTTTAGGGTATCCTATGAAGACGCATTTTTCCGCTTTGGGTTCGAGTTTATCCGGTTGAAGTTTCTTCACATAAACATCGCATCCCCAAACTTTAAGAAATGACAGCTTAGGTTTGTTTCCAAACCACAATTCGTATGGTGTCTTTTCAACGGATTTAGATGGTGCCCGATTTAAAGTGAATGCAGTTTCTAGTGCATAACCCCAAAATGACAACGGCAAGTCCGTCAGAGACATCATAGATCGAACCATATCTAATAAAATGCGATTCTGACGTTCGACACACCATTTCATTGTGGTGTTCCGGCAGGTGTGAGTTGTGAAACAATTCCACACTCTTTCATGTGAGTGCTAAACTCGTAACTTAGATACTCACCTCCACGGTCGGACCGTAGAAATTTGATCTTTCTATTACGATGATTTTCCACTTCATTCTGAAATTCCTTGAACTTTTCAAAGGTTTCAGACTTGTGTTTCATCAAGTAGATATAACCGTATCTACTCAAATAATCCGTGAAAGTAACAAAATAACGATATCCACCTCGCGTCGACACATTCATTGGACCACATACATCAGAATGTATGATTTCCAATAAATCATGCCTGTTCCATTGAACCGGAAAACGACGTTCTAGTCATCTTGCCCATAAGGCATGGCTCACATGTATCAAATGATTCATAATCAAGTGATTCCAAAAGTCCATCCGAATGGAGCTTCTTCATGCGTTTAACGCCAATATGACCTAGACGGCAGTGCCACATATATGCGGATATATCATCATTAAGTTTAATCCTTTTAGCATCAACATTATGAATATGTGTAACATTATCATCGAGATCTAATAGAAATAAACCATTCATCATCGGTGCATGACCATAAAAGATTTCATTCATATAAATGGAACAACCATTGTTCTCGGATTTAAATGAATAACCACTTCGCATCAAACACGATCCAGATACAATGTTCATGCTCAGGCACCAGATAACATTTATTCAAGTTTATAACTAATCCCGATGGTAAGTGGAGAGGCAGCGTTCCGACGGCGATCACATCAACGCTTGATCCATTGCCGACACGCATCTTGACCTCACCCCTTGCTAGCGGTCGCTTGTTCCACAGCCCCTGATTCGAGTTACAAATATTAGCAACTGAACCGGTATCAAATACCCAGGTGCTACTGCGAGCACTAGTCAAGTACACATCAATAACATGTATATCATATATACCTTTGTTTGCCTTGTCGGCCTTCTTGTCTGCCAGATACTTGGGGCAGTTGCGCTTCCAGTGGCCAGTCCCCTTACAATAGTAGCACTCGGAATCAGACTTAGGTCCAACTCGGGGTTTCTTTTCAGGCGTGGCAACAGGCTTGCCGCCCTTACTTCCCTTCCGTTTTCCCTTCTTGTCTTTCTTGAAACCAGTGTTCCTATTGATCATCAACACTTGATGTTCCTTTTTGATCTCCACTTCTGCAGTTTTAAGCATTGTGTAAGCTCGGGAGAGACTTCTTCATGCCTTGCATATTATAGTTCATCACGAAGCTCTTATAGCTAGGTGGCGTAGACAGAACACGATGGATGCCTAAGTCAATGGGAATCGATATTCCCAAGGACACAAGCTTATCGGCGTAACGACATCTTGAGTACATGCTCACTAACGAGTTGTACTCTTCCATCATGCAGCTAAAGAACTTTTCGAGCGTTGTAGCTCTCTCTGACATGTGTGTCGAAAATCATTTTCAACTCACCCATTGTATCAAATGCATTGCCGTTTTCGAAACGCTTTCGAAGTTCCGGATCTAGCCCATACAATATGCCGCAATGAACTAAGTTGTGGTCCTCCTGACGAGTCTGATAGACATTCTTCTCCTCGTCAGGGGCATCATCAAAAGGTGGGGGGCCTAACAGCGCTTCTAGCACATATTGCTTTTGTGCAGCAGAGAGGAGAATCCTCAAATTCATGGCCCATTCGGTAAAGTTGCTACCGTTCGTTGCTAGTTTCTATTTCTCCATGAACACATTGAAATTAAAAGCAGGTGGTGCCATCTACAACAGAATTTGTAAAGTTTAGACTAAGTGTATGATAGATTGAGTTCAACTAATCTATATTACGAATGAACTCCCACTCAAAAACGACATCCCTCGTGCCCTTTTGGTGATTACATGAACCAAATCCACTACACCAAGTCCGATCATCACGTGAGTCGGTATAGCTTCAAAGGCGAGCATCAAATGGGCATCATATCAACTATATGACTCATGCTTAAACTTTCGGTCCGTGTTCCGAGGCCATGTCTGTACATGCTAGGCTCGCCAAGTTAGAACCTTAGTATTCGCGTGTAATGTTTTACACCAAATATGGTCGTGGATCCAAGAACATCCGATCATCACGTGATGTCTTGGAGCGACGAAAACATAATCGGTGCATACTAAAGGAAGAACACATTCTTATCTTGATATTTAAATGAGGGATCATCTTATTATGCTAACAAAGCGCTAAACAAGCAATATAAGATGCAATCAAAACATCATATGTTTATTAGTGAAATGATATGGTTCCCAGATGATCTCTATCATGTGCATCGTGGTATGATCACTACCATACCTATATGTGTAAATCCAAGGTCTATGGATTTTACGCTATGTGTGTTGTAAGAGTATCATCTCATACTTCTACTTACAACACTACCATATCATAACACTAGCCCGACAAAAATCTAAACTAGACGCCTCTAATTTATCCATTGCAAGTTTTACGTGGCTTAGGGCTTTCGAGATAGAACCGTTCTTACCTACGAACATGAACCTAACGAGGATAATCAAATTGTTGACAACTCGCTTGCAAAATAGATATTGACTATAGTAGGAGAGACACCCGCTAGCCACTTATGCAAACTAGTTGCATGTCAAGTGTGGAACAGGTCTCATGTGCGAGGACATGTAAAGTTTGTCCGGCCGCTTTATCCCACTATGCCACCAATATCCAAAATTACAACAAAGGAGCAACAACATGATCATCGCCCACATACTCATATGTGTACTACCGTGTAAAGTATCTACGCAGATCGGCTCGATACCCGTAGGGTTCGCAGATAGAAAACAAAATTTTTCCTACGATGTGAACTATATACCAAGATCTATCTACTAGATACAAACAACGGGCGGATGTATATCCGTATAGAACATACCCTTGAAGACCGAAAGCTTAACGAGTTCAACTCGTGGTTGATGTAGACGATCTCTTGCCGATCTCAAGATCGAGAGGAAGTCCTAGCGCCGCAAATCAGCAAGCATCCGCACACACGTTCGAGGCACCGAGCAACCTCCGCCTCCTCGCTCCAGCGATGCAGCGGAAGCACAACTCTTTCTTGCCAAATAGCCACGGAACATGTATCTCGCTAGTCCGAGACCATGGGGATAAATTCTAGAGGGGAGAGAGATCCTTCACGAGGAGGTGTGAGAGACAAGTGAGGAGGGGCTCCTTTTATAGGAGGAGGGGGCACCCAAGGGGTGGCCGCCATGGGCTGCCCTCCTCCTTCATTCATGTGGGTGGACACTGCACTCGCAAAATGCCCTTTAAATTTCCTCCACTCAAAAGTCCACTCAAATTCCCATTAAATTTCCACCAAATTTAATGCAAACTCTCATTAAATAAAACTCTTTTATTTTATTCAGAATTTTGTCAATTACTTTAATGACAAACATTCACAATAACCCTTGCTAGAATTCTATTTCACATGCATAACCACTTTATGCAATTTCACCCGAAACTGTTTGGTATCTAGTGAAATAAATTCTTGCGCTTGTTCATTCTTTCGGCATGAAACATTTGCTCCAATTGGATGTCGGTGTCTCTTAAGTGTGTCACCCTACGGTTCGTGAATAATGCGGACATGATCGAGACCCTCTCGGATCAATAATCAGAAGCGGGATCTGGAGACCCATCGACTCCCACACATTCAACGATGACTTTCTTGTGATCGTCTAACCTTTTACGCTAGTATCTTAATCCCTTTGTTTCACGATATATTACATGTCCGAGATTCGATCATCGGTATCTCCATACCTAGTTTGATCTCGTTCGACATGCACTCTTTCTCGTTCTGTGATATAACATTCTAGTGATCAAATCACTTGCTTGCAAGCTAATCAATGTGATATCACCGAGAGCCCAGAGTATATCTATCCGTCATCGAGATGAACAAATTCCACTCTCGATCCATGAGCCTCAACATAACACTTTATTAGTTATGAATCCATCTTTATAACCACCACATTACGGTGTGACGCGTTTGATGTTATCAAGAAACTCTTAGGTGTTAGTGATTGACATGATCTCATGGTCTAAGGATTAGGATCACTTGTAAGTTGTTATAGCAATATAAACTCAATGACTTTGATCGTAATGCTATACTTGGATGAATGTTCATCACACCATTACACTAATGTTGTGATCCCGTTATTAACAACATCCAATGTCCATGATCGTGAAACCTTGATCATCTTGTTAATCAACGAGCTAGTTTATGAGAGAGGCATAACTAGGAACTTTACTTTGTTTATTAAACACACATGTATTAACGTTTCCGTATTAATACAATTATAGCATGCAAAATAAACATCTATCATATACTTGGAATACACATAATAAACACTTTATTATTGCCTCTCAGGGCATATTCCCTTCAATTTCGGCCACCTGGTGCTCACCTTGCTCCGGGAGTGAGTGAGTATGATCAGTGAGAGGTGGGAAGTGAGATGGTGTGCTCAAATCGAATGGGGGTGGCCTCCTTTTATTGTGCCTGAAGGGGACCGACGCAGGCGAGCTTCGCCGTGGTCGTCGCTGCAATGGGATAATGTCATGGGCGGCATGAGGCGTCGTTGCCTCCTGGCGAATCTCAACAGCTTGATGGCGAGGCGTGAGGCGGTGCGGAACGGTCGGAACGTCACGGTGCTCTAGGCGGGTCTGACGGTGATTTTAATGGTGCACAGCGTCCATGGTCCACGCGGCGGCGAATGGGGTTGTCTGGTGGGTTGCTGGGGTGATGGCGATCACGCACGCAAGCGGCGAGGGCGGCGCGCGGTCTGTGGGCTGGTGTCGCGTGCGGCGCTCTGGCGCGCTCTCGGCTTGCTCGCATAAAAACTAGGCGCGAGCTTGTCGTGTGGTCTAGTGGCTGGCAAGGCTCGAGGCTTGGCCAGGGGGTGGCGGTGGACGGTGTTGCGTGTCCTAGACAAGGTTGGCGAGGCTAGAGCTTCTCCTAGCTCGTTGGCGACATGGGGGTGACAAGGGTGCTCTTGGCATGGTCACCATTGATGGCTATGCATGCTCACAGTAGTGCTAAGGCTAGTTAAATTAGTTTGATCATCTATTGAGAGTGTATAGTGACCTATAGAGGGAACAAGGTTGGCCAAAATTACTGCTTCTAATAGTGTTTTGTGTTTGTTTGTTTGCTGCTTACAAGGTGTTTGATAATAGGCCGCAAGAGATTCAAATTTGAATTTTAAATTCAAACTTGGTGGGTTTGCTAGTTACATAGGGAATCTCTGGTTAGCTGGATTGGTCAAGGGCACTGGTTTGGTTGGGCTTTGAAAATGTGGGATCTTCGCATATGTTATAGATTCAATTTTAAATTGTTATTTAAATGGGGTTGCCAAATATTTCTGCAAGTTTGAAAGGTAGGCTTTGATTCACTTTTACTTGGTCTAGCAAAGGGTGAAAAGAATTGGACAAGTTTCTATTTGAAATCTTGGACTATAAACACTCGAAGTGGCCTAGTGAGCAAGATAGGCAAAAATGACCATTTGCCTTATTTGATTTATTTTTTATTTTCTCTTGATTTGTTTCTGCTTGGAAATGTTTTAGATGATGTTGTATTCATCTTTAAACCATTCCTTGCTATTTAGATCAATCACACAAGTCCATTCATGCATTCACATAATCATCACATACACACATGCATTCATAATGATTTGAATTAACAAGAGTTTTTGTTAACCCTAATTTTGGTGATTGAAATTTGATAATCATTGTTCAACATTTTTTGGGATGTTACAGAAATCCTATAGAATTCCATTGAAAATCCTTTGAATCAAACAGACCCTAGAGGAGTAAAAACAAATTTGTCTACAAATCAAACTATTGAAAAACAAGCACTTGACATAATTCAAATACAATGAAATAACATGTTTATGAATGAATAAAAATTATGTTTACAAACCAAATAATTCAAAACCAAACATATGGCAGGGTTTAGATGCAATGAATGACGAGAATAGTTCAAACACAACTAGGTAGCACTATGAAGACACCATTGATGCTCAACAAGACCATGTTGTTGCGGGTAGTGCACCTCCTTGTTTTCAATGCACTGATGGGTTCTGAGGAATTATTAGATCATGTTGCCATCATGGGCTGGTTCTACAAGATCATCGTTTGAGATGTACCTGAAGTTCTCTGGCATGCAACACTCATCTTCAATGATCATGTTATCAAGGCCGGTCCTCAGATTTCAGGGCCCGGGGCGAACCTAAAATTCCGGGTCGCTAGTATTAGTAAAATACTCTCTTTGTTTCATAATATAAGATCTGTTGCCTGTTGTCAAACAAGTGTATCTAATCGCCTTTAGAACGGAGGGAGTACTACATATTTAAAGTGTGTATACATTCATTTCATAAAAGTTAAAACATCATATATTTTAGAATGGAGGGAGTACTACATATTTAAAGTATTCCAAAACGCATTATTTATATCTCATAATTGACAGACATTAGCTTAAATTGTTAATAAAATAATATGTAACTCATATGCTTATTTACTAATGCATAAATTTTAAATGGCATGACCGTTTGATGCCACCACGAGAGAAGCGACACGAATCATCGATAAGGGCATAGCAATGAGAGGGCCAGCAATCGGTCATCCGCATTGAGAGAATAGCCGAAAAATACCACCCACGGTTTTCAATTAATGAAGAATTAAATATGTACCGACAGGGACGGAGCCAGAAACTGAGCTCAAGGGGGGCAAGACATGTGTGTGATCTCAACGAGGGGGGCTAAGCTAGCTAAATTAGCTTAAACAAGGAGCTTTCATGGCTAAATTTCCAATGAAAATCACAAGCATAGGGGGGCGTAGCCCCTGCTCGTCCCCCCTTGTCTCCGTCCCTGTGTACCGAGTCATAATCTTGCAATTACACCATTGTCAACTATTAGAGAAATGAACTATCCATATAAAACTATGTCGACATTTTGTTTTGATCAGGAAATTGCATTGACTAATGTTTCTCGAATCCTTTTTCTTGATCTCCTATTGGTCTCACCCCACTTAACCTCTTTTTGTAGGTAAAGGGAAAAGGAGCCCATTCTAATACAAGGAAGAAGGCCCCGCTAATGAAAGGAAAAAGGGCCCAACATCCAAGCCAGGTACAACCATTTGTTGATTCTTCCACAACGGTTTGTTCTGGTCTTCCTAGAAAACGAGAGGAATCCTCTTCTTACTCTAATGGCGTCACCACAAGATTTCATCTACCGCTCATGCATAACTACATGGGATTTGGGCCCCCCTTGGTTCTGGGGCCCGGGGCGGCCGCCCCGCCAGACCCTCCTCAGGGCCGCCAAACATGTTATGCAAGATAATACAACATGTCATTATTTGCCAAAGCACCTTGGACTTCCAATACTAAGAAGGACCTTTAATTATGCCAAAGTGCTTCTGAAGCACACGGAAAATACAGTCAACATCCTTGCGGACTCTTGAACCTTGGAAAAGTGAGGTTTCTTATGGCTGTTGATTAGAGTCTCCGGGATTGTCTTCACAAAGATGGCCAAACTGTGATCTTAGCCTTGGCCACCGAACTTTATCGTTCAAAATGATGGCCATGGCCATGTCGACGTCGTCGTCGTCCTCCTCCTCTGACGACAATGAGTCGTCCATGATGTAATCCCTCAACCTCTTCATCTACACAATGACTCCAATCAAAATTATCGAGAAAACCTCACCTGGCGATTCGGTCAAACAACTGCTGGGCAGAGGAGGTGAGGAGGGTGGCAGTACGTCGTTTGCTTTCTCCGAGGCAACTTCATGGGCGGCGGGTCGACGAAGAGGTGTGGCCAACGAAGAATCGCCGGGGTTCGCCGACACCAATATCACCCAGGCTACAGACCGTCTCTATCGTGAGGGGCCGCCTTGTGGCATCCCGCAAAACCACTACTAGAAAATCGCGTTGTTTTTGTGCATTGCATCGTCATCATCATGCATTGTTTATCTGCATTATTTTGAAAAGCCTAGTTTTGATTTATACAAATACCCCTCTTATTTTCAAACACAAAACCCCGATCGCATCGGAGATTTTATTTGTCTAAAAACTATTTGCAAAGTGGCCCTGCTTTAAAATAAACAACACCAAACAAACACACCTTCTAATCAGCATAAATCTAAATCCTATTTACACCCGGATCTATCCTACCCACCTCTCACAGCCCGCCACCTCACCCTCTCACCCAATTCCCACCCACCTGCCACCTCATCAATCCGCATCCCCTCTCTCTCTCTCTCTTTTCTCACCCCAGTCTCACCTAACCCTCTTTCTTACCCTCCCACCGACACCCTGGCCCCACCCCTCTCTCACCACACCGACCCACCCAGACCCCACTCCCACTCACCTGGGGCCCCACGCGTCCCACAGGACCCACCAGCGTCCCACGCAGCGTCCCTCCTCCTCCGCAGCCCCGTCTTCCTCCTCCTCTCTCCCTCTCTCCCACCGCGCCTCCTCGGCCTCCACCCACCTTGGCCCCTTCCTGCCTCCTCCACTGGCCTTGGCCCTCCTACCCTCCCTCGCCCCTGCACCGCCTCCCTCTCCTCCTCTTCCCCCGCCTCCCTCTCCTCCTCTTCCCCCCGCCTCCCCGTGCCCTCCGGCGAGCCACCCCGCGGCCGTGTCCTCCTCGCTGGCTCCTCCCGTCGCCCCCACCTCCAACCGCGCAGCCCTCGCTCCTCCCTCTTCTCCCTGACCCCGTCGCCGCCTTATTCGCTTCGCCATGACCCGCGGCCGCCTCGCCCCTCCTGCTGCGCCTCACACTCCGCGCGCCCCTGGCCCTGCCAATCCGCGCTCGCCCAACCCGCCACCGAGCACGCTGAGCCGCGACCATCCCCGCCCGTCCGCGGCCCGCCTCCGTCCCAGGCGTAGCCGCGCCGCCTCCTCCAGCTTGGTCGCGCCGCGCCCGGCGCGTCCGCTCGGCCAGCTCCGCGCCAAGGATGTCCAGCGCCGCCCCCTCCAGCCACCGCCGCCCAGCGCCCTCCCGACCTCCTTTGAGCCTTCGGCGCCGCCGCCTCTCTGCTCGCGTCGCCCGAGCGGCGTCGACCATGAACCTCCGTCCTCGCCGGCCCGCCTCCTCCTCGCCGCCGTCCGCCACGCCTCTCTCGCCGGCCCGCTCGGTTTGTGTATGTGTGTGTATGTTGTGGCACTCGCGGGCACCAAGTTCTCCTCTCGGGCCTTCAAGATCTCCGTCACCGAACCCTCGAAACCTCCGACACGGAGCGGGCGCATGACCTTGAGAAGGCCGACACGGTCCAAGATCCCCGGAACGCCAAGACCATCTACACGGGTCCGAAGACCGATCACGGCGCGCCCGAACCCCGTCAGAACACGCAAGACCCCTGGCGCTTGAACCGAGGGAACCTCGTCGAGAAACCCCGGTACCAGAGGTCGACATCAGACCGAAGCATCAAGGCTCCTTCACGGATCTCAAGTTCTCCGTCTCGGACGCCAAGATTGCCACGAGAACGCTCCCGAACGCTAACACCGACTCGATGGCGCGGGCCCGACAAGACCCTCGCAACGGCAAGACCGACCCCGTGGGACCCGACAAGACCTTCGCGACGACAAGAACGACATCGACCCGGAAGAATCCGACGCGCCCCGACACCGACCCAAGTCCTGCTTCCCGGACGCGACAAGAACTACCCCCGATATCCGAGAACGATCCCGGAGTCCGAGAACGTTTCCGTCGAACCCTGGACCCTGAGACCGACCCCGAACCCCGGAACCTCAAGTTCATCGTGAC
Source organism: Avena longiglumis (assembly GCA_030063025.1). Lineage (NCBI taxonomy): Eukaryota > Viridiplantae > Streptophyta > Magnoliopsida > Poales > Poaceae > Avena > Avena longiglumis. The sequence continues at coordinate 485,764,472 of CP125974.1, forward strand.
CCCCTAATGTGTGAACCCCTTCCCGAAACCCTATTTTATAATATAATACAACTTGTCGCATATTAATTGTTCATGCATGCATATTGTCATGTGGTTTGGGGGCCTTACGCCGATTCACCTTATAATTAAATATGGGGCCCATATACGGGCAAATCTAGCCTTATATTAGCCTCATTTAAATTGGTGTAGCGAACCGGTACCATCTTTTGCCAGGTCCAAACAACATTTAAAATTGCGGGGTTCTAAATAACTTGAACCATCTAATTAATTGTCGGGACCCCGGTTCCGCTTATTATGACCTAATTGCATCGCACCTTTGCCATGCCATACATCATACACGCATCATGCCGATCTTTTGCCGTAGTATTAAATAGTGCATCCGGTGTTTCTTCTAGTGTTTTGCTTCTTCGCGGATAAGGCCGTTGAGTTGATGTGAGCTTCGCCCCGATCTTCGGTTGAACCTTCGACAATGTTTTCAGGCGAGCATCTCCCCCTTTCTACCTATCTTACTTTTATAGTATTTATTCCCTCCTGTTGATCTATTGCTATCTGTGTTGCGATGCTTTAGTTTCTGTACCTGTGATATACCGTGCAGCCCTATATTGCCTTGGACACATCCTATTACCTGTTGTTTGGTAGATAGTTGGCCCTGCGCGTCGTAGTTGCTTGCTCAAGTGTTGTTGCGTGTTGTCAAGTGCCACAGTTGTTGGAGAATTGCCGCCTGTTTGATGTTCGAGATTATCATGACTTTACTTATCGTTCACTTTAATTCCTGTTTAACAACTAAACTTGAAGTAAGTAGAGGCATCGGTGGGTGATAGATAATATTTGGTTTCCGAACGCCCACTTGTGTCCCGTAGGACCCCGAGTACTTGATACCTGTTCCTTGATTTATCGCGCTATCCACATCCGGGAGGATTATGGGACCCCCTTGAGCCAGAGCTTGATTCAGTCTTATTTCTTGGGGCCACAAACTAGTTTGAGGTTTTATTTACTATCCTGTACTTATGCCATGCTACTGCTTTATTTACGATTGTGCGAGGAGCACACTTGTCATCGCTTAGGTAAGCCCAGTGTTTTGGGTTCCCAAATACATGACCATTGTCGCAAACCTTGAGTCCGTCTCGAGTCAGCTAACTTCATTATGGGTCTACTCAATGGGGTGGCCCCTGAAATATTTCTCAATCGTGATTGCTTTGTCGTGAAGGCCTCGTTGGGTTTTGATTTGGTTTTTCCGAGGTTGATCGAGTGTGTTGCTATTTGTGCACCCCGCCGGGTAAAACTTTCGAAAGCCGTGTCCGCGTTATGGACGACTTGGAGCAAAGATCTCGATCATAGACAACTATAACTAAAGTAGTGCTATAAATTTGACTTTATAATGACTAGTAATCAGCTTCACTATAATGGAATGGCTAAATAATCGCCCACAATTGCTTGTTTTGGTTGTCGCTTGCGACCATTGTACCTGACTAGTAAGTATTGCAACTATAACGGAATGGCTAAATAAAAGTACCAACAACTGTTGGGTTTTTGGGTTATCTCATGCTAATTGTATTTGACTAGTAAGCGTCGCAACTACAACGGAATGGTTAACTAAAAGTGCCCACTGCTTATTTTATCAGGATGATTATCTATACTTGACTAGTAATTGCTGCAACGATAACTGAATAAATAAAAATGCCAACGGTGTGAGTTCCTCGGTTGACTTCCTCGATTGGTCTCGAGGGGGAAATACCAGGATGGGTTTGTTTGGTGGTAGAATCAGGTTGGTTCCGAATAGGTCTTTCTTATCCCCCTCTGATAGCCGCCAGTGTACCGAGTCTCTATAGGTTGTTTAGTGCATCTTTGCCGCCTTGATCCACCATACCATTGTGGCGAGGACCGCCGAATTCTAGCCTCGCTGCATCGCCTCGATCTTGACGCCTCTTTTTCCTTTGCCCTTTCGGCACCCCTTTGTTTAAGGTGTTACGAGATCGACGTCGTTATAGTGGTTACCCTTCCGCTTGGCCTCGGTGGTTATGGACGCCATTGGTTATTCTTCAGGGCTCTTAGCCCCATTTGCATCTTGTCCGTAGTCGGACGCTCTATCATTTTCAAGGTGATTTGGATCTTTGTATATTATATCTGTATTCTTGACTCATTGAGTCGCTGTTGTATATATCTGTTCTGTGGGTCCCATCGAGGACTGTTGTGTAATGTTATTACTTCGTTTTCCACCCGCACGAAAGTGCCTGGTGGGCACCTTTGAATCGTTTCTATGCGGGTTTGGCGGGTTTCGCTAAAACTTGCATAGGTCCGATTCTGAGGGTGTTACACGCCTCCCTCGACTCCGACCGCAACCTAGCTCCAGTTTTGGCCTTCTACCACCTTCCCATCCTCTGGAGGCTCCATTTTGCAAAGAGTCTAGCCTGACGATGGCCGTTTCGCAACAAAATCGGGGTGGTGGCCATGAAATCTCGATCTCCCTGTCGATTCTGGCAACAACGAGAAGCAGCGAGCGACGGAGAGATGGGCTCAAGGGCGGCACATGGTCCAGGGCTATGGCGGCTGGTTATGGTGGTCACCGGCGGCGACGCCGGCGTGAATGGGGGCAGGAGGAAGGAGAGGGAGGGAAAGGTCAGATTTTTTCTCTAGAGTGGTCGAGGACTTAATTTTATGAGTCGGAGGAGACGACTCCTTACATTTTTACTCCTCTAAAGTTGATAGGATTTCGGTTAGATTTAGAAGGAATTTTTTACTCCTCTAACCGGCTTTTGGGATCGGTTAGGGATGCCTAACATGCTGTTGCTTATCGGCTCCTAACCGTGCCGGAGAAGAAAGCTTTCGTGCATGCGAAAGTTCTGCGGTGATGTTTTGCCAAAATGACAGTGCTAGCAGAGTGAGGATAACTCTGCTGAAGGGAAGTCTGAACAGAAAGAACATGATGCGTTGTTCACCTCTATTTATAACATCAAGTACAATCAGGCGTGGTGTTCTTCATTAATTAATTTGACCCTAAGAATGATATGTAAAACATGGTAATTGAAATTTTGCTGATTCAAGTAGTTATGAGAAATATTGTGTACCGCAGCTTCTGTTAAGTAGATTGTTAGTCATAGATCTGGGTTTTTCAGACAAAGTGGTTTGACTAAATAGAAAAATTAATTTCATTAATGTCTTGCATTTCGGCAAATAAAAGAAATAGAAGTAGAATTGCCAAGTTAGTGTTTACCTACATGACTTTTTTACTATCGGTTCTAGCATTGTCCATGTATCATATTCGAATCGAACTGACACATGGTTTAGAATTGCTCCAAGTAATACAATCACGACTGTTTATTGCACAATGTTAACATTTAACTATGTCTCCTACTGGATTAATTCCTCCAAGTAATACAATGACGGAGATAATTACATTACTGCTTGCTGCACAATAATAACATTTAACTATGTCTCCTGATGGATTAAATTGTTCACTCATCATTGTGACATGATATGCTATCTGAACTTGTAGTGTGCTAACTCGTTACCTAAATTATTTGGGGTATGTTATTTGTTTAGTTTCGTCAGCTTTTGCTAAAGCATCGCACTGACCATTTCCGATCCTTTTTGAGGAGCTTTGATACTATTACCCGTTTTATTTCAAGGGTATATTTGTATGGCTCTATGATTCTCAGTTGTTTTCTTTTGCATAATAAAATACAAACTCTGCTTTCTACATCATTTTTTAAGCAAAGGTAGGATGAGTTAGAAGATGACGAAGACACAATCTTACCTGGTGCGGCCGGCAATTGAGTAGGTCCTGGTCTTCCAGAAGTTAATCTTGGGGATTGATTGTAATTGTGTCGTCAGTCGGACAAAAATCAACTCTTTGGTCACTAGAGAACTGAAGGAGCATAGTAGGTGGCAATTGAGTAGGACCTCCATAAGTTAACCTTGGATATTGATTATAATTTTGTCCTCGGTCGATTGTTGGACAAAAATCGACTCACTGATGACTAAAGAACTAAATGAGTATAGCAAGGCACTTTATCTTGATCTTTGCTATGTTAGACAAGCAACTTTTGATGCACGTGTATGTGTGTAAGAAATTTTGCTACGAACCAGGTCTAAGTAAAACAAGTATCATGCATATTGGTATGATATGCCCATTTTCTTTCAGTTTCATGTTTGATAAATGCTTGTTGAAGACAGTTACATGATTCTTTTTTTTGGCAGTGGTCTGTTCAAGTTATTTTTCCATGCTTTCTGCATCTGACGATGGGTTGAATGATAATATTAGATAAGTAGATGGCGTGCGTTGCACGTGCAATTTTACTAGTATTGAAAAAGCCTCATTTCTGGCCGTTCACTTTCAGCCGTCACTTGATTTTACTAGCATTTAAATGCGCCAAATTAGATTTTTCTTTTTAGGAAAATTCCTAAAATTTGATGAGCAATGATAAAAACCCTTTTAAAACTTGACATTTAAAGGCCCATCACGAGGAATGCCATTATTGCTATATTAATGGGCCACCTATCGGCGCCGATACACACATGACAATGGATGTTGTGTAGTAGTACTGTAGGCCCAGAAGATGTCAAACTTTATAGTGTCACTTTACAGTTTTTCGTTTTAAAAGATTTTTTTTTGAGTTTATCACTACTTTTCATCGTTTTATCTTATAGTAATTGGTAAAGTTAGATATTCATTATTACTCCCTCCGTCTTAAAACAATTTCTTATGTTTTTAAAAATTTAAATAAATTTATATACTAAATAATATTTAGATTCATTCAAATTTTGATAATTTTAAGACATCTATTTTGAGACAGAAGTAGAAAAAATGGAGCATATGACCGTGCAATGTTAGTAAACGATTGTGCAATGTTCACCCCCTTCTCAACAAATTCATACACCTCGGGACTAATCAAGTACTCACTCTTGTATAGATATACTACCTTTGTTTCAGGCCGTAAGGCGTACATGCTTTTCAAAGCAAAGTTTGACCGAAAGAATTGAGCAATAAAATCTTGATTATATTGTACATAATTAGTACCGTTAGATTCGTATTAAAAAAATACTTTTCAGTGATACTAGTTTTATACCAAAACTTTTTACGTATTTAGAGTAATTCTTGGTCAAAGAAAAACACGCAAAACGAAGACGCCTTAAGCCCTGAAACGGAGGTAGTATTTGAATCTAGACAAATCTAAATAAAATATATCTATATATTAAATACGTATAAATATATTCAAATATAGACAAATCTAAGTCAGTTGTTTTTGGAGAGAGGGATTAGTATTGTCTTATCTTAGTGCACTCACCTCGGATGATGCTTGTTTTGAAGTGAAGAAAAATCTCCACTCTTAACAAAGAATGATCTGTTTACATGAAAGATACACCGGCCCAGTCTCTCAATTGTACTATCTGTTATATTTGACGCAAATCATCTTATTTTAATCATTACATGCGTTTCAAGAGATGTCACCAAGAGACATTGATAATTTAATATGATCCTTTTCTTCTCTACATAAGGTGGAGAGCATAAGCGAGAATTGCCTTATCTATTGTTGTTACGAAGGTAGTACTCTCTATTTTTGCGTACATATATCTATGCTATGATAACGAGATACACATTGTGTGTATGATTGTTGTTGGTAGCACCATTCTAATTGAAAGAATCTTCAATACAAACACCATCATGTCCAAAATGTTTGAGTTCCTCGCAAGTGCTTACTCATTTAATTGACAATAATTGTCTTGTCAACTCTCAGTTTGTTTCCTTATGGGATAACCATTGCTCATCAAAATTTAAAAGGGTTTTTTATCATTTTTGCCACTATGACCAACCTAAAACTCAGTTTTGCCATTTGACCGATCGAAATTCTAGCATTGCCACTGCTCCATTACAACACTACTCAGTTTTGCCATTCTGTCATCTTTTCACCATTAGGCGATAATCAGTTTTGCCATTTTGTCATATCTCTACCGTTAGATCTGTTATTTATTAGTCTGTAGCTTGCAAGAGTAGTAACAGTAACTAACCGTCGCCACATATGTTGCATTCGTACCAAATCTGCAGGGTTTTGCGGCCAGTTACTCTTGCAAGCTACTACCAATGATATTTGACACAAATCTGCGTATTATGTATCTATTACATACTTAAAGCAATACACGAGATATAAAATATAGGCATCACGTTAATCCAATTTATTAAAATAATTTTAATATTCCAATCTAAAATTTGCAGCTAGATCTAACAAAAATTCATTAATCACAAAACTCTTTGACACGATTTAAGTTTGACATACCCTCTTTGACATGATTATGTGTCGAGAACTTCTTGGACCTAGACTTCTGTAATTAAGCAATAAGCACGCAATAGCTACCTCCGTAATATGCGTATAATTACTTAATCCCGGTTTACATCGAGATCTTTCGGATCTAGACTTACCTCGTTCCACATTCACCTAAAAAATATTGATATAATCATGTAACTCATTTGACACGTACAGTTTCAGACCAGGACCTTCATTCGGCATTTACGTTCTTAATAATAGTTGTGTCTGTATTGTGAAAAGATGGCGGAATGGCAAAAATGATTATAGGCTAACGGTAGAAAATGATGAAATGGCAAAACTGAGTAGTGTTGTAACGGAACAGTGGCAAAATAAGAGTTTCCATCAGTCAAATGGCAAAACTGAGTTTTGGGTTGGTCATAGTGGCGGAAATGATAAAAACCCATTTTAAAAATGGCCAAGCGGAGAAATATATCAAATATAACTAGTGGGTCATCATAGAAATATTTGACTCTCTCTCTCTCTGTGTGTGGGTGTGTGTGTGTGTGTGGGGTGTGTGTGTGTTAAAAAATTATTATGATAGTTTGATAAAATATTCTACTAGCATGAAATGTTTGTCTTGTGTTCACCAAAAATATGAATCTTTTGTTCGCCTTATTAGAATAATATTATGGATTAGAGAAAGTCTAAAATACGAGAAAGTGAAATAAAAATATGTTCCACTCAGAAAGAAAGATGTGAGAAGCATGGAACCATAATTTTGCCAAATGATCCTCTTCGAGATTCATATACTTAAAAACCTACTTCTTCAAGAATATATATTAGCAATACAACACGGACCTCATGCCCTGGCTCTTATAGACACCGAGGCATATGCCTAATCGTCACGCTCGCGCTAACACAAGAAACAAAGCCGTCAGGGATAACCGCGTTGGGGAAAATGGATAGACGATGCTTTTTTCGCTCGACACATTGTTACCCACTGAGCTAGCGCTTCTGCAACACCATAGAGGATGTTGCTCGGTACATTAAAGCAGACATCGGAATATTAGTGTCGTTACATATTATATGTGATGTAATATAATATATGCTAAACACTATTTTACCCAATGTTAAAACCATTAATCACAATCAAGGCGTTAAAAACGTTAATCATAATCAATGATAAACAAATTAGTCCATTCATGTCAATCAGGTAGAAATTCCATTGATATACAATTTTTTCCATTATATTACTTGAGCTCCTCTCTGTCAGTTTCTCTAAAAGAAATAAAAAAACAAAAATAATACTAATTTGCAACGAAGTGGAAAAACAAACTGCAAATCCCTAAAATTGAGCCCCTTCCTATTCTTCATGAGATTCTCCACAACCACAACATAGCGAGGTGGAAGATCTGCATCGTCCGTTGATACGTTGCAAACGTATCTATAATTTTTTATGCTCCATATTTGTTTTGCACCGATTATCTTATGTTTTAGACTACACTTTGTGGCATTTTTTATGCATTTTCTGGAACTAACCTATTAACAAGATGCCACATTGTCAGTTCCTGTTTTCTGCTGTTTTTCTATCCTGTTATCTTATGTTTTAGACTACACTTTGTGGCATTTTTTATGCATTTTCTGGAACTAACCTATTAACAAGATGCCACAGTGTCAGTTCCTGTTTTCTGCTGTTTTTCTATTCCAGGTTTTTACCAAAAGAAATATTCTCGGAATTGGACAAAACAAAAGTCAAACCTACAATTTTTCCCAACACGAAGACGGAGTCCAAAGCAGAGACGGAGGACGGCACCGAGGCGGCCACACCATAGGGTGGCACATGTCCCCCTTGCCGCGCATGGCTATGGTGTGGGCCCCTCGAGTCTCCACCGACCTTGCCCCTTCGCCTATTGATGACCCACAAGTGTAGGGGATCGCAACAGTCTTCGCGGGTAGTATTACCCAATTTATTGAATCGACACAAGGGGAGACAAAGAATACTTGCAAACATTAACAACTGAGTTGTCAGTTCAGATGTACCTGGAAATAGTTCTTGCTCATAGAAGTTTATCTGTAGCAACAGTCTATAGTAGCAACAGCAAAGCAACAACAGCAGTAACAACAACAGTAAAACATGAGCAATAGTAATAGTAACGGTAACAGTAGGATTCAAAAACGGTAGGCATAGGGATGGATGGACGGGCGTTGCATGGACGAGTCTAAACATGTAACTTCAAAGAACTAGGGCATTGCAGATAAATAATAACAAGCATCCAAGTACTAAACAATCATAGGCATGTGCTCCAAATATAGTCATACGTGCTCGCAATGAGAACTTGCACAACATCTTCTGTCCAGCCAGCCCGTGGTAGCGGGGCTTCTAGGGAACTACTGGCAATTAAGGTGCTCCTTTTAATAGAGCTCCGGAGCAAAGCATTAACACTACATGAACACATGTGATCCTCACACCACATCCATCCCCTCCGGTTGTCCCAATTATTGTCACTTTGGGGCCTTTGGATCTGGACAATGATATATATACACAACTTGCAGATAAGACCATAAACAATACTATCATAATGATTCAATAAAAAGTTCAGATCTGAGATCATGGCACTCGGGCCCTAGTGACAAGCATTAAGCACAACAAGTTGCAACAAAGTCAAATAGCACTAATAGAGATACTAGGCATTATGACCTAACAGATCTTATTCGATTACATGATAGAACTCATCCAATCCCTACCATCCCCAAGCCTACAAAGGGGGATTACTCACTCATGGATGAGGGAAACATCGGTGGTTGATGGAGATGTGTTGGTGATGACGATGGCGATGATCCTCTCCAAATTCCCCGTCCCGGCAGGGTGCCAGAATGGAGTTTCTGGATCCGAATCTTGGTTTCTGGTGGCGGCGGCGGAGCGGAACTCTTTCTGGAAAACTATCAAACCCCCCCTCTGTTTTTAGGTCAGAAGGCAACTTATAGACGCGGAGGGAGGCCGAGAAGCTGAACGGGGTGGCCAAACCTCCCCCAGGCGCATGGTCAGTGGGCCCGCACCTAGGGTGGGTATGGGCCCCCCAGGCCTCCCCTCTGTCTCCCCTTCTGGCTCCGTGGATCTTACGGTGAAATATAATTTTTGGCATATTTTCCAGGATTTTTCCTGATAGTTCATTTTCTGCACAAAAAAAAAGACACCAAGGTAATTCTGCTGAAAACAGCGTCAATCCGTGTTAGTTGTATCCAAATCACACAAGTCTAGAGAAGAAACAATAGCAAAGTGTTCGAGAAAGTAGATACGTTTTGGACGTATCAGCTCTCCCCAAGCTTAGCTTATTGCTTGTCCTCAAGCAATTTAGTTGAAAACTGAGTGCGATAAAAGAACTTTCACGAACACTTTGCTTCATATGATGTATATATTCTCAGCACAATAGTAGATGCTTAGACAATTCATAATAAAGAGTATGCAACTAAGTCTACTCAATAGTTATTGCAAGCTATGAAGAGAAACCAACTCAATAATAATAAGTAGCATGAAACATAAATATAAGCAACATTGCAATGCTCATAATAACGTATGATAGAATGGTATCTCGCTTGCCTTTGTTTGAAGAGCAAAACATAAATGCTGAGGCACCTCTGAAGTTCACATGAAGACTAGAGATAGAGATATCAGCGATACAAGCATCAAAGTCATGACATAATTAACCAAGTTTTGGAACAAGCACAAGAATGACAACTATGCTCTCAAGAAGGTGCTCATAGAATAAGTGGTGACTCAACAAAATTGTGAAAACGGTTTTGTGAAGGTTTGAAAGGCTTCCTAATGCTAAAAGGAAGGTACTCATTAGCTTTGAGCTCTCATTGCCCCTATCGTAGGCATCTTCATGTGGTTAAGGTGAAAGTGAGGTCCACTCTGAATCATATGCTTGACAGACCATAGACTGGAAATACCAAGTCCCTTGAGTACAAGGGTCGCTCCGCATGCTACTCAACTTTGGTCACTTGAAAGTTCTTGTCATTGTAAATACATGCATATCATCGAGAACCGCCAACGGGGTACCCCTTGCACATGGTACATGAGCTTTCCCATAACCAAAATGACAAGGCAAGCATAATGAGCATCTCAAAGAATCTTTTTATTTACCATATGCATAGCTTTTTATTGAGGAAGCTTCATAGATGCTCATTATAGTGATGCTGCAAGTTTCCACCATGATTAGGCATGGCTTAGGCTAGCGGCCCAGGCGTTTCTCTAACACAATGTATAAACTCCATGAACTAACAACTTCCCCTTTTATTTCACATCGTCAACATCCATAAACAAAAGAGCAAGGAATCAACTAGATGAAATATCCAAAAAGTGTTGAAAGTGTTTCCCGTGACAACACGGTTCTGCTGACTCCTAGTACATAATAAGCAAGCATATAACTTTCATGGGCTAGTCACAATGGTTCAGAATTATTAAGCGCAAAGAATAAAGTGTGCCATCAACTTCATGAGAGCTTTACTAACTAACTTTCTCAAAACAGACAAACATTTTATTTTGGAAGAAAACACGGCATATGGACTATGCACTGAAATAGGAAATGATGCTAATAGGTAGGTATGATGGACACAGCTGGCAATATTGGTTTTTGGGAGTTGGAAGCACAGGTAGAGCACATACTCAGTGCAAGTGAAGGCTAGCAATAGAGAGGGAGCAACAAACGAGAGAGCAATAACTATCATAATCACGCTTGCAACAAAACATGACTAATTATGGCATGAAGTGATACCAGAACTCTGAGGCAAAATAAATCATCGAGGCTTACTGACTATTGATTAGTCATATGCATGCGTGAGCATGTGCCAAGTCGATTCACATGAACAGTCAGAGGAGGATACCACAATTTCATACCAAAATATGAATAAAACAATGCAAGCAAACATTCATATGACATGCTAGAAACTATTAGCAAGCTGGAGCTAATCATAGACAAGCAAGAACTACTAAGAATTCATAATGACATACACCTTACACAAACAGGATAATCATGCTCACAATGATGAGTATATGTACAACAATGAAACAAATAGAGTTCATTACCAGCCTCTTACCACACCTCGAGTTGTCTTAATCTTCATTATTTCCCTTCACTTGTGTGACTTGAATAATTAACATGAAAACCAATATCCACTAAGGACGGCTGAACCCTGCGAAGAACTCACAAAACCAAAGAAGAACAACAAATATTTTTGGTGTTTTCGATTTTTTTAGAAACAAGCAAACAAAGAAAAACCAAACAAAAACAAAGCAAATTCTTTTTTGGATTTTTCTTTTAAGGCAAACCAAAGCAAAGGAACAAAGAAATAAACCAAGAGAAACAACGAAAATATTTTTGGTATTTTTGGGTTTTTAGAAAGAGGCAAAAAAAAAAAAGCAAAAACAAATGGATATGTAAAGAACCGAGCGAACATGATATATATATGAGTGTGATGTCGGTGTACCTCCCCCCAAGCTTAGGCTTTTGGCCTAAGTGGGGCTCAATCCCATGGTGCCCAAGTAGATGCACCTCCGCAGTATGTCGAGGAAACTCCCTCTTCCTGGTACGAGCTCGAGGCCTCCCCTGTGTAGTGTACAACAGGGTCGTATGCGGGCGCTCCCCCTGATAGTGCCTGTGGAAGTTGAGAAAACACATCTTGTCATCCATCTCCGCCTTCGTGTGTGACCAAGGTCCCTGAGAAATACTGAACAAAGCGGTTTGGGGTAGAGGGATCTCTCTCTCTTCCCCGTCAATAAACATCATTCTATAAACCAAGTTCTCAAGAGTAGAGCTAGACGTGACAAAGTGGTGCGCCTTCATGGCAGCAAGATCAAGTCTCTGAGGAGCTAACACTGTATCATGGGGATCAACAACAATGTCCAAGGCAGCAACAATACGAGTAGCAATAATTCCCCCATAAATGGGTCCCCTAGAAGCTAAACGACGAGCAATGAGGGAGCCAAGATTATACTTATCCTCACTGTAGAGTGCAGCAGCTAAGAAGGCCAATTGATAGTTGGATATATTACTAGTGTTCTCCCTACCAAGAACACTGGTGGTAAGATAGTAGGTGAAGTACCTGATGGCTGGAAGTTGAATGTTCTTTATCTTCCCTCGTTGAGCTCTGCGGTCATCATCATTGGTTATTCCTCGGTATAGTTGCAACAAATCAGCGGGAAGATCTGTAATCTTCTTCGATGACCCCTTTGTGCCAAGTCCCAGGGCCTTGCAAAATTTCTTCAAAGGCATAGAATGCAACCTGTCATCAAGTCTGAAAGACACAAAAGGATTAAACAAAGTATTGGTGAAGGAGAAACTCTCCACAAATGTTTTAGTAAGTGAAGCATATTGTGCACTCTCATCCTGCATGAAACTTGTTAGACCAGCCCTCTCAATCAAAGCCATGAAATCATTAAGAATCCCAGCAGCTCGCAAGAAAGTTTGGCAAGGAAAGGTGGAGGGGTGCGCATCCCCTTCACCCCCCTCGTCACCAAACCGCGGAGTGATGAGATCCTCATTGTATGAGGGTCTGGAGCTTGAGCAAGTTTTTCGGTGTTTTTCGGGAGAGAGAAAGAAGGTGGCTTTGAGGAGGCAGCCTGGAGGGCCCCAGGTGGGCCAGACCCCTCCTAGGCGCCACCAGTGGTGGGCCCGAACCTACCATAGGTGTGGGGCCTAGGGGTGGCCCCCTAGGTCACCTCTGGTACCTCTCTGCCCCTTTTTTCGAGGAAATATTTATTTGAATTTTCTGAGATTTTTCGAGAAACTTTATTTTTGGCCAATTTTCAGGGTATGAAAATTGATTTTCTCGCAGAAATAGTTTTTCAGAAGAAGCAAAAGCAAACAAAAAGCCAAACTACAGGAGATCTAATAAACTCAAACAAGCAAACAACTAGCAAAACTAAAGCTAAAGCAAAGACTAGGAAGGAGAGAGGAAAAAAGAAAGCAAGTATAACCACAGTGAAAGCATTATTTTGTTCATTAAAATCCTTTTGTTAACAAGGTTGATCAAGTCTTGTTACCAAAACAATCTTATATGAAACAAAACTTTGCATTCCACAAGGTGATTATGTTACCTCATACTTGATAGCAATGGTCCCAATCATAACAGTTTCAATATTTTCTTGTGGAATGGGACAATATATTTCTCCAACCTTCATGTCCTCAATATTTTAAATAGAATTCAGGCAATAGCTCTTAACAACCTTCTTGGGGAAATAGACAGTGTGCTCTTTGTCATTAATATTGAATGTTACTTTTCCTTGATTGCAATTGATGACAGACCTGTAGTATTAAGAAAAGGTCTCCCAATAATAATAGACATATTATCATCTTCAGGCATTTCAAGCACAACAAAATCAGTTAAGACCATGCAATTATGAGCAACTTGAACATGAACATCCTCACATATACCAACAGGAATAGTAGTTGAATTATCAGCCATTTGCAAAGAAATATCAGTTGGTATCAACTTTTCTAGTTGGAGTCTCTTATAGAGAGAAAAAGGCATAACACTAACTCGAGCTCCCAAATCACATAAATCAGTTCTAACATAATTATTCTTAATAGAGCAGGGAATAGTTGGTATACCTGGATCACCAAGTTTCTTTGGAACCTTACCATTGAAGGAGTAATTAGCAAGCAAAGTAGAAATCTCCTCATTAGGAATCTTCCTTTTATTAGAGACAATATCCTTCATATACTTTGAATAAGGAGGCAATTTAATAGCATCAGTCAAAGGAATTTGCAGAAATAAAGGCTTCATCCACTCACAAAACTCTTTGTAGTGTTCTTCCTCCTTTGACTTGTGTTTCTTACCTGGAAAAGGCATAGGTTTCTGCATCCAAGGTTCTCTCTCTTTACCATGTTTATTATCAATAAAATCTTCCTTTGTGTACCTAGTGTTCTTAGTGTGTTTTTCAGGTTTTTCCTCAACTTCCTCCTTATCAGGAGACTCATTATTATTACCACTCTCAGTTTCAGCATTAGAGACAGATATACTATTAGGATCTACAACAAGTTCAAGTGGTTCCTCAACTTTTTTATGTTTCTTTTTCTTCATCTTACGAGGACTACCACTATATTCTACTTGTTGGGAATCCCGTTCTATTCTTTTAGGGTGTCCTTCAGGATATAAAGGATCTTGAGTAGCTGCACCACTCCTAGTTCTAATTCCATAAGCATGTTTATTTCCTGAAGCATTAACTAGCATATCATTTTGCACCTTATCAAGTTGATCAAGTTGGGTTTGAACCATTTGAAAGTGTTTACAAAGCATTTTAATATCATTAGAAGTTCTTTCCACTTTATCTTTCAACTCATGGATAGCTCTAGAGTTTTCCAATAAATGATTCTGAACTTGTTTATTAAAGTGACCTTGTTTAACGATAAAAATGTCAAGTTCCTCTAAGCATTGATCAAGAGGCTTACCATAAGGAATATCACCTTCATCAAAGTGTTGGAGAGAGTGTACATCAATAGTAGATGAGTGGGGAATTGGGTTACATAATTCTTCTAATAGGAGGTAGATTCTTCACATCTTCAGCTCTAATACCTTTATCCTTTAGACACTTCTTAGCTTTCTTCATCACTTCATCGTTTAATGCAATAACTCCCCTCTTCTTTGTTGTTGGTGTTGGAACTGGTTCAGGAACAATTGGTTTGGGAGTAATGTCGTGGTATTGCCAACGAATACGCCATGGAGGGGTCCTCACAGTGCGTGTTTAGAGACGTGGGGGAAGGCGGACGGTTGACGAGTACAAGGTAACACAGCTTACCCAGGTTCAGATCCCACAATAGTGTCGGAATCCTACTCCTGCTATAAATCACTATAAGGGCAATACGCCGAGTTACAAGGATTGGTTCGCTGTGCGAGGTGACTAGAAAGTCTAAGTTATAGTGCCCTAAAGGCTCCCATAGGACCGACTTATATAGTCGCCAGGTCCTAGGGTTACAGGGAAAAGTCCTAGCCGGACAGGTTATAGAGTCCTACACTGCTTACAAATAGTCTAGCGTGTCTTGCACTCCAACGCTCCGGGTACGTCGGTGACTCCTCCGTAACCTTCCTTTATCCGGCATGGGCCTCCCTTCTGGATCCATCTAACTGGGCCACCCAGCAGGCCATAGGCCATGCTAGCAACTGTGGGCCACCCGGGTTATCCGTATAGAGGACATGCTATGAGGATACCCATATAGCATATCCCCAACAGTAGCCCCCGGAGAACTCCGAGATCTTGCGCCGCCTTGCCTCTTCACGTTGAATGCTCCGTCTTGATGGATGTCAGCAAATCGTCAAGCAATATCTTGCAGTCCTCCCAAAGAACCCTGCAAGGTTTTCTTCGTCTTCAACTTGTAAGTCGGAGAATTGATGAATCTTCCATCGTACTCTTCCGTAGCCGGACTGAATCCGTCCATGCCGGAATCTTCCGATGTGATGGTTCATCTGCCAGTGATAGCTAGGACGACATAGACATAGGTCATCAACGCCTCGTAACTCACACATGTAGATAACACAATCATGTCCGCTTTTCCTGCGCGAGCGATACGAACCGTTGGCAGCGACGGCTGGCAACGTGGCGAAATTTCAACGCACGCGCCTGCACACGTCATCCACGTGTCAACCGTTCGATCATTCCGCACGAATCTTGATGCCAGAGGTTATAAATTGTAACAACGGTGAATTTTTTTTGTTTTCACCTCATTCTCCTCCGCATCGTCTTCTTCCTCTAGCGAGCGCCTCCTCGAGCTCTCCGCGCATCATGCGAAAAACCCTAACTCCTTGACCTTCCCAGTCACCACCGTAACCCCTCCAATGGCCAGCAGTAGTTCCGCCCCCTCCATGACGGTGTCAGGCGATGTCGCGGCGAAGCCGGCAAGCTCCGTCATCGTGCCCCCTAGAGGGCATGGTGATCCCTAAATCCACGGTAGTCCAAGCCACCGGCGGCCACCATAACCCAGCGGCGCTGGAGCTGCTAGAGGAGTAGTACGACTCCCACTAGGGCGAATGGCGCGGTTCGGATATTACAGACCGTGACATTAAGGAGCTAATCATCGAGGGCTACCTCCCTACGACGGAGGGTCTCGCCTGGCGGGCGGCGCCGTCCGGCGAGGTCACTCCTCCCCAAGCCGGAGAAAAGGTGTACCTCAAAGCCCAACTGGTACGCGGCGTCTCCCTGCCCATATATACTTTTTCACCGTCAAGCGCGAAGCTAGAGCCGGCAAGGACGAGCTCAGGAACTGTGGCACCATTACTTTGAAGATCCGGCCTGGCCGGCGGTTCCCCGACATTGTCGGCCATGAGTCCTGCAAGAACTGGCAACATACGTACTTCTACGGCCCAAATATCCCTCTGGTTGGCCGAGAAGTGACGTACCCGGACTTCGTCGATGGAGCTGCCGCTGAAGCCCCGACATGGAGATCCCAGGCCTCCCTTACCTCCGACATTGCCGCTTGCCGCGCTATAAGGCGGATAGAGTGGTTCATAGATATGGGTCTGACCGGATTGGACCTGGCCATGTGATGGTTCGTCAGGCGGATCCAACCTCTGCAGCACCACTTGAAGTTGATGCACGAGTATACCAACGAGAGGAAGGATAGCCTCCGCATCTTCAAGGACAATTTATCGAGCGACTCCGTCAAGCTCCGCCTCAAGGACATCATCAAGGTGAAGGATAGTAAGTGTGGATTCACCATCACCTATGACATGTTTATAGAGAGAAAGTGCCCAAAGGTATCTGTTTATTTTCCGTGTATGACATATACTCCAGTTCTTCCGTCTAGCCATTACCATCTCATATAACACGGTGGATTTTCACTTAACAACTCAGCGATATAGATGAGGATAGCATGTCTGTCCAAATCTATGATCCAAAGATGAAGGAAGTCACCGTCGTGTCCGACGACGAGGTCCCATTGGTGCGAAAGCGGAAGAGCTACACCTCTGGCGCTGCCGACGGAGGCAAGAAGAAGAAGACGTAGGGTGGAGCCTCCAAGAAGACTACCGCCGTGCTGGAGGCGGAGAAAAGAAAGGTTACTGGGATCCCCTTTGCCAAAGCACCCCCTCTTGTGTAAGCTTCTTTCTCTCCGACATTGTCCATTGTTTGTCTTACTCCTGTACTTATACTTTTTGTACATTTCAGGAAGAAAGCCACTACTAGTTTGAAGAAGACCTCCAAAACTTTGGGGGCTTCTAGAAATATTAAGGATATGTTGCATCGTGATGTTTCTCCCCACGCATCTCCCGCCATCGCCCCTGTCACTCCTAGGGTCCAGCCTTCGCCCGCTCCGACAAGCTCACAAGCCAAAGTAGCATCTAGCCCTTCCGCCATGGAAGTGGACTCATGTACCTCTATGGAGCTTGCCGTTATCGGTGAACAGGTGACACAGGAAAGTGCCAGAAACCAAATGGCTAAAGATCCAGCTAAGGATGCCATCGGTAGCGGTAAGGCGGTGGTGGAAGGTGGTACGTCTGTCGAAGGCGGCGCCTCCGCACCCAAGAAGACCATAGAGTTCCCGAAGATTGTCTATCTGGTACTTATGCTGGGTAGCACCGCTCTGGTTCCTGGTGCGGCGCCGACATCTCCAACATGCGGTCTTGAGGAGCTTCTCCAACAAGCAGAAATCTTGCAAGGAAATAGTTTGTCCTTTGGCAAGTTGCTTGCTGAGAGTGCTACAAACCTCAAGATCATCGCGCTTGTAAGTTTTATTTGTCTTTTACATTTCATATGAGTATCCCATTGTAGCCCCCGAGGATTTAGACGGAAAACCATAGGTCTTTGTATCTAAATGCTCTAAGAGTGACTAAGCTAGAAAACTTCTCACTGTAGCCCCCAAGCATATAGTTTGAATGAATTATTTCGACTAGATGCTTTTAGAGTAGCATACGCAGTGTTTATAAATTTCAATACTGTAGCCCCCAAGCTTCTAGTTATAACTGATTTAGTTCCGACTAGATGCTTAAAGATAAGCTAAGCATATGAATGAGTTTAAAACTTTATACTGTAGCCCCCAATCTTCTAATCGAAAACTGAATTAGTTCTGACTAGATGCTTAAAGAAAGACTAAGCATAGTGCTAAGTTAAAAAAACTCTCGCTGTAGCCCCCGAGCTTCTAGGTGGAAGTTTTTTGGCTAGATGCTCCAAGTAGACAGAACAACGTTTAACTTTCTTCTTCCATAGAATGAGAATGCTCAGAGGGGTGTGGCCAACGACAAGTACCAGAAGATGCGCGCGGACTTGGAAGCCGAAAAGGGTAAAACTGCCTTCTTGAAGGAACAAATCACTAAGAGCAAGCGTCTATTTTTCCTTTCTTTTTCGTATTCCGACTTGGTCTTGTGCCAACATTCTCCGAGTACTCACTGTGTACTTTTATTTCTCCAACTTGCAGAAGCCATTTCCAAGGCTAAGGATATCGTTGAGCAATCCAAGCATATTCAGCAGCTGGATAGCGAAAACTAGATCCTTAAGCAGGAGAGAAAGGACACGTTGAAGATGCATGAAGACTCAATGAAAGTCCTGCAAGACTCCACCAACGAGGAGATGAACCGCTTGAAGGAGGAAATCTTGATCCTGAAAGATCAGAAGAAAGCCGCCGATGAGCAAAATCAGCGCCATCTGGACGCGTATAGGATCCTCCGACAAGAACGGGACTCCATGGCGGAAACTCTCCAACATGATGAGATTAGCATCTTCAGTAAGTGATTCTCCGCCTTGTACTTCTATAAGCTAGATACTCTGAACTTTTTGTGTTATTGAACCCATGTGCTCCTTTGTTAGAAATTTGCAGATCCTATGGGGTTAACCCGGTCGCCTCCTCCGCTGAAGGAATGCATGGTCCTTGCCGGCAACTTTATCAACACCGCCATCAAGGAGACCAAGGATATAGCCAAGCCCCTCCAAATTAATATCAAGGCAGTGGACTCTGTGGCAAAGTTCTCGGAGATCCTGCGCCGAGCCCTCGAGTGTATCTCAAGCTGGAAAGCTTCGTGTACACGGGCCGGCGCAAGGATGACACTGTCAATGGTCAAGGCACACTACAAAAGTGCCGACATCGACACGGTGACCTCCGGTATCCCCGACGTCGATAACGAAGGCCAAAAGATAGATCATGAGGCTATATTGGTGTCGCTCGCGGGTTTTGACACCAGAGTCGCCGAGTTGGTCGACCCTAATGTCTTTGTGCCCATGAAAACCATTGATGGCGGTAGCCAAAGCTCCTCTGAGTCCCTCAACACTGCTGACTTCGAGGAAGGTGACTCTCCTGCTGCTGACGATGTTGCGTCCAAGTCTCCTGCGCCAGAGGAATAAAAAACAATTATGTAATATTTGTTTCCTCTATAATGTGTATGCGGAAAAAATATGTGTTAACTTAAGGCGGAATACAATGGTTGTTATTTCCTGCTACTCAAGAACTGGTTCCAGTATGTATATAATTTTTAAGCAAGTGCTGGCTTATCCATTACTTTGGTTTTTATGCTTGACTTTTCGTGAGCCGGAAGACTCGTTGTCGGAACTATGCGCTCAGGCAATGATGACCAATGGAACCGTCAAGAACCTAAGCACAAAATCGCCGACAATAAGTGCCAAAAGTCACTACTCCAGAATCCACATAAAACAACAAAGAACGTGTAGACCGGAAAACTTAAGCTAACGCCCGTAGGAGGAATTTTCACAAGTTCGCAAAGCTTGTGCATAAAGGTTTTATACGATCCAAAAATGAACACTAAAGGAGGTAAAGACTCAGAAATATGAGTGAACCAGAGAGATTTATTTCATTGATCGTATAAGAGGTACACAATAGATTAAAAAATGCTAAGTGCAGAAAGGACGTAGCTGTGCTATGTTCCATGGACGATCAAGCTCCGGGTAGTCATCGTCCGGGTCACGTCGCTTACGCTTATGATCCTTGTTGGGTCTATCCTTTAGTTCACAATTGTCAACGAGGTAGTAAGACCCATTGAGTAGCGCCTTGCTTATGATGAAAGGTCCTTCCCATGGCGGGGATAATTTGTGTGACTTCTTCTGCTTAAGTCAGAGCACCAAATCCCCCTCTTTAAATGAGCGATGCCAGACACGAAGACTATGGTAGCTGCATAGCTTCTGCTAGTAGATGGCGGATCTTTGGCATGCCAGAACACGCTCCTCCTCGAGAAGGTCCACATCTAGGCGTATGTATTCTTCAGCGTCATCTTCGTCGTAGGCGGCAACTCTTGGTGAATCGTGAAGGATGTCGGAAGGCAGGATGGCTTCTGCTCCATATACCATGAAGTAAGGGGTGTAGCGGGTGGGTCTGTTGGGTGTAGTTCGTAAACTCCACAACACAGATGGCAATTCTTACACCCAGGCTCCAGCTGCTCTATGTAGCGGTGCCTCAAGGCGTGGCTTGATTCCCTGCAGAATTAATCCATTGGCGCCCTCAACCTGAACATTGGACTGTCGATGTGCCACAGATGCAAGGTCAAGTTGGATGCCCTTCTCCCAGTAGTAAGCTTCCACTTCTCTGAGTGACATGTTGCTGCCATTGTCGGTGATAATGCTATGTGGGAGACCAAATCTCACCACTAGATCCCGGACAAACCTAAGGGCAGTTGCCCCATCGAGCTTTCTAATAGTCGGCGTCCGCCTTCGCGGTCAGCAAGTAGAATCCTTGCCGGAAGGCTTTAGCGACCAACGATCGAGGATCGACGTGATGCCCGCAATCTCCGAGATGGATTTCGCGTAGGATTTCAATACCTTCTTGCTGGGAATGACACTTAAGGTATACACCAGTAGTGCTTCTTTTGTAGAGCTGCCATTGATTATGGTATAGCCCTTTCTCGATGTACTATTTGCTGTCTTTCGACTTTGTCGTCGGGCAAAGTTCCGTGTTCCAGATACTCCATGAACGGTTTTGTCCAAGCCGGAGGGATCTTTGTCGCCATGTGAATGAAAGAGTCAACTCTCTCCGGGTTGTTGATGTCTGCTCCCTTCACGGATGGTGTCCGTAGATGCTCCAGGAAAACTCCAGGCGGAATTCGTTTGCGCCCTGATCCAAGCTTAGACAGCAGATCAGCTGCCTTGTTTTGCTCCCTAGGTACATACTTGATCTTGTAGCCCAAGAATCTCTTGGCTATCTCGTCCACTTCGTCTCGATATGCCGCCATCATAGGGTTCCGCGCGTTCCAGGTGCAAGCCACCTGCTGGGCAACCAAGTCGGAATCTCCACAACAAACTATGCGCTTGATGCCAATATCCTTGGCTACGCGTAATCCGTGAATGAGTGCTTCATACTCCGCCATGTTGTTTGTAGCCTCAAAGTGGATCTGCAGAACATAGTGTAGCTTGTCCCCAGTTGGTGACTGTAGCAGTACACCAGCCCCGAGCCGTTGAGCAGTTTTGATCCGTCAAAGTGCATCACCCAGTATTCTGGCTCCGACAATGGGTTAGCATCTGGAATCTCCGTCCAATCTGCGATAAAATCCACCAAGGCTTGTGACTTGATAGTGTCGCATCTCTTGTAGGTGATCTCAAAGGCGGAAAGTTCAATGCCCCACTTTGTGACCCTTCCTGTAGCGTCGATGTTGTTGATAATGTCGGACAGTGGAGTCTTGCTCACTACTGTGATGGGGTGCTCCTGAAAATAGTGCCTCAGCTTCCGAGAAGCAAGGAATACTCCATAAGCTATCTTTTGGTAGTGCGGGTAACACTGCTTGGACTCCGTCAAGACCTTGCTTACATAGTAAACTGGTCGTTGAACTCCGTGCTCATAGCCTGGTTCCTTCCGCTCTACCACGACGACGATGCTGATTAGCCGGTTGGTGGCCGCCATGTAAATTAACATGGGCTCTCCAGGCTCGGGCGCTACAAGGATAGGCGCTGAGGAAATAATCTCCTTGAGCTGCTTCAATGCTGCATCTGCTTCGTCCGTCCATGTGAATTTGTCCGCCTTCTTCAGCAACTTGTATAGCGGCAGAGCCATCTCTCCAAGTCGGCTGACGAACCGACTTACTGCTGCAACACAACCTGTTAGTCATTGTATGTCCTTTAGGCATGTCAGACGGTTTATGTTGAGGATGGCCTTGATTTTATCCGGGTTGACCTCGATTCCGCGCTGGGAAACGATGAAGCCCAACAATTTGCCGGCTGGAACCCTGAAGACGCACTTCTTAGGGTTAAGCATCATGTTGTATTTCCGGAGATTATCAAAGGTTTCTTTTAAGTCGGAGATTAATTCATTTGACTTTTTAGACATCACCGCTATATCGTCCACATAGGCGTGAACGTTCCGACCAATTTGATCATGCATGTAACATTGCATTGTCCGCTGGTACGTAGCACCTGCGATTTTCAGCCCAAAGGGCATTGTGACATAGCAAAATGTGCCGTAGGGTGTAGTGAACGAAGTGGCCAATTGGTCCGACTTCCTCATCTTGATCTGGTGGTATCCTGAGTATGCATCAAGAAAACATAAAAGCTCCGAGCCAGCCGTCAAGTCAATGACTTGGTCAATGCGAGGAAAAGCAAACGAATCTTTGGGACATGCTTTGTTCAAGACGGTGTAATCAACGCACATTATTAATTCTTTGGTTCCCTTTTTGGGGACAAGTACAGGATTGGCCACCCATTGGGTGTGAAGGACTTCTCGGATAAAACTAGCCTTAAGTAACCTAGCTATCTCTTTGCATATGGCGCGTCTCTTCTCATCTCCAAAGCGTCGTAGAGGTTGTTTCACTGGTTTACATTTTGGATCAATATTCAGGATGTGCTCGGCAAGTTCCCTAGGTACACCTTTCATGTCGGCAGGTTGCCACGCAAAGATGTCCCTATTCTCACGGAGGAACTCGACGAGCGCGCTTTCCTATTTGGGATCCAGGTTCGTCCCAATGGCGGTGGTCTTGGAGGCATCGCCTACCACAAGTTCCACCAGCTTGGTCTTGATGGCGGCCTTGAATGCTACAGCGGAGTCAGAAATCTATTTCTTCGACGCGGGCATCTCCGAGGCATTGACCTTGCTCTGGATCTCCTTGAATTCTTCGCTGTAGAGGACAGCTTCCGCGTAGGTTGCTTCTCCAATCTCGCATTCCCTAGCTTTGGCAAAGCTTCCGGATACGGTGATGACACCGTTTGGTCCGGGTATCTTGAGTTTGTTGTAGATGAAGCATGGCTTGGCCATGAAGGTGTGGAATATGTCGTGGACGAATATGACATGGTACACGCTCTTGAAGGGGACTACCTCGAAAGTCATGCGCTCTTGGCGGTAATTATTAACATCACCAAAGGCGACCTGAAGTGTGATGCACCTAAGGGACCGAGCCTCCTGACCAGGAACTACGCCGTGGAAGATGGTGTTGGTCTGCCTTAGGTTTGCCTCTGTCAAGTTCATCTTCTGCAGTGTATCCATGTACATGATGTTGATGTTGCTTCCACTATCCACCATACATTTGGTGAACTCATTGCCGTCAATCAAGGGGTTGATGACCATGGCGTATTGGTTCTCCGTAGGGATGAGGTCTGGGTGATCCTTCCTGTACCAAGTAATTGGAATCTCCGACCAACGCAGGAACTGGAGAACTGGGGGGAGAGTAGCCATCAGTATCCTCATGGATGTCTTCTGTTGTCAGACGGTGGGGGTACCAAGGAAAGTGTGGAAAACTGCCGCCTTCTTCTCAAAGGGGTTCTTGCCTTTGCCGTCGCTCTTGGCGGCATGCTTGGGGTCAATGTCCTCGTCCATGTCACTTGAATCCTTGGACTCCCCCTCCTTCTTCTTCCCCTTGCCCTTGCCTCGCGGTCTGTTCTTCCGACTTTGCTTGTAGCCGGACTCCGGGTCCTCCTTGAGGTCGTTGAAGAACTTGCAGTGGCGATTGGTGTGGGTGGCCTTGCCGTTGGCATCGAGGTGTACGAGGCACGGCATATCGCGATACTCCTCGTAGGTTTGGGGAACACGGAGAGCTGCCGAGGTAGTTTCAGTTCCTCGCTGTTGCCCACGACCATCTCCCCGTCCTCGGCCACGCTGTCCGCCATCACCTCGTCCTGCGAAGGTCATAGCGACCATGTCAGGAGTTTGCTTTTCTTCTGGTGCGGTTTTCCACTTTGTGCTGTTGTTCCTCCGAGCTTGAGTTGGAACGGCCGTTGCTGGCAGAGAGCCGCGAGCATCGTCGTCGGCAGCTGCGAACTCACTGGCCAACTGAATCATCTGGTTCAAGTCTAGCTGGTGATTGTCCTGCAAGCCCTTCAACTTATGTCAGAGCAACGTACCCCTTTCCAACCCATCAATGAAGGCGAACATGGTGGTCTGAGCATGCACTCCTGCACAGGAATTCTTCATATCTAGCTAGCGGGAGAGGTAGGCGTGAGATGTCTCATCTTTCTCTTGCACACACCGCTGTAGATCGCCAACAGTACAAGGACGCTTGTACGTACCCTCGAAGTTCTTGGTGAATGCTTCCTGCAGTCCAACCAATTGCAGATGGATCTCTCCGGCAAGTCATCAATCCATTGGAAGGCCGTGCCCGCCAACATTAATGGGAGGTACTTGACGGCGACATTGGGGCTACCCCCGGCGATCTCCACTGCGTTGCCGTAGTCCTGCAACCATGTAGCTAGCTTGGCGGTGCCGTCACAAGGCTTGCTGGTCTTGTCAATCCAGAAACCTTTGGGGTAAGTTGCGGACCGTATCATAGGTACAAAGCAACGTGGTCCTAGGTTTGGTCCTTCCCGGGCCTCGTGGATCTTGTCTATACGCGAACGTGCATCGTATGGTTCCGGGCTTCTTTTCTTCTTGCCATCAGGGGATGGGCTGCATGAATAACGCGGGCCTCCTCCGCCATGGTGGCTGCTAGGTGGCGATGGAGGCGGAGGTGGCGGTGGGTTAGCCTTCTTGCTGACTGTTACCCTCCTGTGATGCCTCACACTTGTCGCGGTTGCTTCTCGGACGCGGAGGGTCATGGCGCAACCTGCTCTTGTGTCCTTGGTTACGCTCCCCATCATGAGGGGTCTGCTTCATGTTGTCACGGATGATGATGCCGCTCTGCCTTGGCGGAGGCATATCCGTACGACAGTGAGCCTTGGTGTCTTCGCGATGTCGGGGTGAGCGGGCGGTGGCGATGGGCGACGAGGTTGGGCCTTGCCTCCATGGTTGGAAGATATGGGGATAGCATCCTTCATGTTGTGCGTATCCCTCCGTCTTCGTTATGACGAACCCATCTGAGAACCAACATCAAGAGGAGATCTGTCCCTTGGTGGATTATGCTGGCTAGACTGGCAAAACGCTAGGTCAAACTCGATCCTCTGAGAGGTGGCCCTTTCCTGCTGTTTCACCGCCTTGGCCACTAGGTCATAGACCTGGTCTACCGCTTCAGGGGATCTATCCTGCTCCAGAAGGGTCTTGGCGACGGCGAGGTTGAGGAGAGGAGTGGGCATCACCTGCCTGCCATCACTGTTAATATATGGCTTGGCTTGTGCCGGCTTTGGGGGAGCCCATCCTAGGTTTCGCCGTACACAGGATCGTTGATGACACGAGCCGGAGCTTTCTCGGCCTTCTGCTGCTGTAGCAGCGTCTTGTACTCGGCCTCCATTGCTCTAGATTTCTCTATGGACTTCTGCGCATTGGCCAGATCTCGATCTAGCTTTGCGCCTTGCTCCGCGATGGCCTGCACTTCTTCTAGCAGCTGCTAGCACTTCTCGTCAAGCTGGACTACATTACGTATATGATCCACGGTCATGGGATCGACGAGGAGATTGTCGTATATCACTCTATCAGCTGGAGTGACTTGGGCGGCAGCAGACGTAGATGCCGGAGGCGGAGGGTTTGCGGTGTTGTTTCTTGGACCGGTGCCGAGTTTCTGCGGCTATTGCACTGGGTTAGGCGGAGGGGGCATGTCCTTTGCGCGATCATTGTCAGCAGCGAGAGGTGGTCCCTTCCCCTTTTCCAGCGCTGTAGGCGGAGCTCTTCCGGGTTTATCTTCATCCATCGCCGTCCCGATGGTGGAGAACACTTCTCGGGACGCGACGACGTTGTTGGCCTACTCGTCGCGCTCGTAATCTTCCTCCATTTCCTGCATGGCGGAGTCTAGCTCCTCTGGACTGAAATCTATCTCCTCCAAATCTGCACTAAAGTCGGCGTAGAGAGCGTCAATCACAGAGTCGGAGGGTTATGGGGCTTCCTCGATGACGGGGGGTGGAGGTGCAATAGCAGCGATGATGACTGGAGGTGGTGGCGCAGCTGCGGTGATGGCAGCGGGTGGCAGTGGTGGCGGTGGCTGAATCGGAGGGGCTCCGTCAATGAGCACAAGAGCTGTATGAGCTGCCTCTTCGGCCTCCACGTAGTTGTTGACGGTGTTCACCAAGATTTCGAAGGTGAGATGTCCCGAAGCCTGCTGCCGCCTTAGAGAATGCCGAAGAAGCGTACCTTGGTCCAGTCCTTCCACAAAGTGATACATGGCATCATCAGTGGGGTAATGCGCCAGATCGGCCCATATACGGAGCCACCTGGCGAGGTAATCGCGGGGGTTTTCGCCCTCTCTCTGAATGCAACGCTCCAGATCGAAGATGGTAACCACGCCGATGAACTTGGATCTCTGCTTTCCAGACGCGCGGACGAAGCCGGCGGACTTGCAGCGATCTTCCACCGTTATATCCTGCACAGGGGCGGTTTGGGTGGGCCTTGAATTTTTCCGATATTTGTCGGCAAACTCCAAAGAGATATCCGACATTGATCCTTCCGCGAACGTATCCTTCCCGTAGGCGGTCCGTGCGGGTCTTGATGCTCCTTCGACTCCCAGGGAACTAGTGTCCGAGTCGGTTTCTCCGATGAAGATATGGATACCTTCGATGGGGAAGATCGAGCACCGCGTAGGGTTCGTCTTCGCCGGGATCCAGAACTAGTCGGGAGGGACGATCGGAACATTGCTGGAGAAGAGAACACGACCGATGGATATGGTTTTCTCCGATTCCTGCGAAGATCTTGGTCCTCGCCCGCTGAAGAGCCTGAAGCGCCTGTAGCCCCACGGTGGGCGCCAACTGTCATGGTATTGCCGACGAGTACGCCATGGAGGGGTCCTCACAGTGCGTGTTTAGAGACGTGGGGGAAGGCGTATGGTTGACGGGTACAGGTTCAGATCCCACAATGGTGGCGGAATCCTACTCCTGCTATAAATCACTATAAGGGCAATACGCCGAGTTACAGGTATTGGTTCGTTGTGCGAGGTGACTAGAAAGTCTAAGTTATGATGCCCTAAAGTCTTCCATAGGCCCGACTTATATAGTCGCCAGTTCCTAGGGTTATAGGGAAAAGTCCTAGCTGGACAGGTTACAGAGTCCTACACTGCTTACAACTAGTCTAGCGTGTCTTGCACTCCAAGGCTCCGGGTACATCGGTGACTCCTCCGTATCCTTCCTTTATCCGGCATGGGCCTCCCTTTTGGATCCATCTAACTGGGCCGCCCAGCAGGCCATAGGCCATGCTACCAACTATTGGGCCATCCGGGTTATCCGGATAGAGGACATGCTATGAGGATACCCATATAGCATATCCCCAACAAGTAATAGGCTCAGGTGTATTCAGCTCAGTCGAAGTCCAATCATCATAATTCTTGCTTATCTTGTTCATTAGTTCTTCAGCATCTATAGGAGTCCTTTTTTCTGAAAACACGATCAGCAAAGCTATCTAGGTAGGTCCTAGAATCATCAGTTGGTCCATTATAATAAATATCAAGCAACTCATTCTTAGGTAATGGACATCCAGGATATCCATGAATCAAGGAACATAATATTTTCCATGACTCAGGCAATTTCTCTTCTTCGTCCTGTTTAAAATCAAAAAGTCTCTGCAAAGCAGCATGTCTAGAACCGGGAGGAAAATATTTATGGAAGAAAGAAGCAATCAAGCAATCATGGCTATCAATGGAACCAGGAGATAATCTATTAAACCAAGCCCTAGCTTCTCCTTTTAGTGAAAAATGGAAGATCTTAGCAACAAAGTACTTGCGCATCTTAAAATCATCAGAGAACAAAGCACTCATAGTAGAAAGCTCATTCATATCAGCCACAACACTCTCGTTTTCAGTACCACAAAAAGGTTCTTTCTCAACAATATCTAAATAAGATAAATCAAGAGATAAATCATAATATTTATCTTTAATATCTATGGGAGAGGTGGCAAACTTAGGATCATAGGACTTCTTAGGTATAATAGTATGTCTAGCAAGGAGATTCTTAATAGCACCAGCACCATGTGTGTTTCGGCACTCTTCAAAAAATTCATCAGTGAGCTCTATGTAACCATCATTAATATCAAAACTCTCACTAGATTCAGGTGAGCTAACAGGTGTAACCGTGTCTTCACTAGGAGTTTTGGTATTTCCTAGACTAGCCATAGTAGCATCTAGAAAAGGACCTAATGAACCACTCGCATCAAGCACAGTAGTAGTAACATCATGAGTATCAAAAGCAGTTTCAGATTTAGAGGTAGTAGTAGTGTGTGTAGCATGAGCATGTGGTGGTGGTGTGACAAGCTTACTTATAACATACGGTGAATCAAGATCAACAGAGGTGTTTAGGACTGTACCTCTTCTTGTAGTGGATAGTAAAATAGGGAACTTTCCATCACGAGACTTCCCCATGATGAAAGGATTAGCAGTGAACAATAATAGATCCAAGTGAACTTACAAATAAAGGTATGCTCCCCGACAACGGATCTAGAAAATAGTGTTGATGACCCACAAGTGTAGGGGATCGCAACAGTCTTCGCGGGTAGTATTACCCAATTTATTGAATCGACACAAGGGGAGACAAAGAATACTTGCAAGCCTTAACAACTGAGTTGTCAGTTCAGCTGCACCTGGAAATAGTTCTTGCTCACAGAAGTTTATCAGTAGCAACAGTTTGTAGTAGCAACAGCAGCAGTAACAGCAACAGTGAAACATGAGCAATAGTAACAGTAACGGTAACAGTAGGATTCAAGTGCGGTAGGCATAGGGATGGATGGACGGGCGTTGCATGGACGAGTCTAAACATGTAACTTCAAAGAACTAGGGCATTGCAGATAAATAATAACAAGCATCCAAGTACTAAACAATCCTAGGCCTATGCTCCAAATATAGTCATACGTGCTCGCAATGAGAACTTGCACAACATCTTCTGTCCAGCCAGCTCGTGGCAGCGGGGCCTTTAGGCAACTACTGGCAATTAAGGTGCTCCTTTTAATAGAGCACCGGATCAAAGCATTAACACTCTGTGAACACATGTGATCCTCACACCACAGCCATCCCCTCCGGTTGTCTCAATTATTGTCACTTTTGGGCCTTTGGATCCGGACAATGATATGTGTACACAACTTGTAGATAAGACCATAAACAATACTATCATAATGATTCAATAATAAGTTCAGATCTGAGATCATGGCACTCGGGCCCTGGTGACAAGCATTAAGCACAACAAGTTGCAACAAAGTCAAATACCACTAATAGAGATACTAGGCACTATGCCCTAACAGATCTTATTCAATTACATGATAGAACTCATCCAATCCCTACCATCCCCAAGCCTACAGTGGGGGATTACTCACTCATGGATGAGGGAAACATCGGTGGTTGATGGAGATGCGTTGGTGATGACGATGGCGATGATCCTCTCCAAATTCCCCATCCCGGCAGGGTGCCAGAACGGGGTTTCTGGATCCGAATCTTGGTTTCTGGTGGTGGCGGCGGAGCGTAACTCTTTCTGGAAAACTATCGAGCCCCCTCTGTTTTTAGGTCAGAAGGCAACTTATAGGCGCGAAGGGAGGCCGAGAAGCTGCCTGGGGTGGCCAAACCTCCCCCAGGCGCAGGGTCAGTGGGCCTGCACCTGGGGTGGGTCTGGGCCTCCCCTCTGTTTCCCCTTCTGGATCCGTGGATATTCCGGTGAAATATAATTTTTGGCATATTTTCCGGGATTTTTCCTCATAGTTCATTTTCTGCACAAAAACAAGACACCAAGGTAATTCTGCTGAAAACAACATCAGTCTGTGTTAGTTGTATCCAAATCACACAAGTTTAGAGAAGAAACAATAGCAAAGTGTTCGAGAAAGTAGATACGTTTTGGACGTATCACCTATATAACACCCTCCTCCCCGAGATGAAAACCCTAACCACAAGATCAAAATTCCACGAAAAGTTCTGCAGCGCCGCCGCCACCGAAGACAAGATTCGGGGGACAGAAGTCTCTGTTCCGGTACCCTGCCGGGACGGGGAATTGCCCCCGGAGCCATCTCCATCAAATCCACCGCCATCTTCATCGTTGTTGCTGACTCCCATGATGAGGAGGGAGCAGTTCTCCCCCGAGGCTAAGGGCTCTATCGGTAGCTATGTGTCCATATCTCTCTCCATGGTGTGATCTTATTGTGATCATGAGCTTTGTAATCTAGTTGAATAATTAGATCCTACTCTTTGTCTATTATGCTACTCAAGTGCTTTTATTAATGTGATCTCCGGAGACACCTTGTTATACGTGTGTGAAGGTGACAGTGTGTGCACCGTGTGTGGCACTTAGGCTAAATATTACATAAATACTTATCACGAGTTATAATTTGAGTTGGATGTCTCTATGAAATTGTGGTGTTTGTCTGGAACCATCTAGTGCTCAAGGTGACGGTGTGGGGTTACCTAAGAAATAGAATACCTATCTTCCAAAGCTGGGGGACTAAAAATATCATTTTCATAAAAACTAGCTTCCCCAAGCTTAGACGTTTCCATAGCATTAGCAATAATGGTGTTCAAAAAATTCATACTAATAACATTGCTATTAGCATGCAAATAAAGTTCCATAGGTTTTTTAATTTTCTCTTCAAACACTTCATGTCCTAACTCAAGATAAATACTATAAAGCTCTCTATTTTTTTGTAGTTTTCCATTAAGCCTAACTAGTGAAAACAAGAAACAAAAAGACACAATTGCAGAATCTAAAGTAAATAACTTTGAGCACTCACACCGGAGGATGTGAGTACCTTTTACCTTACCTCTCCGGCAACAACGCTAGAAAAGTCTTTTGATGGCGCTTTGTTGACGATGGAGCTTCTTCTTCTTTATTCCCCGGCAACGGCGCCAGAAAAGAGCTTGATGTCTATGATCTTCTATTCTTGTAGACAGTTGTTGGGCCTCCAAGTGTAGAGGTTTGTAGAACAGCAGCAAGTTTCCCTTAAGTGGATCACCCAAGGTTTATCAAACTCAGGGAGGAAGTGGTCAAAGGTAACCCTCTCAAGCAACCCTGCAATCAAGATACAAGAAGTCTCTTGTGTCCCCAACACACCCAATATAGGTTCACTAGTTCAGCGAAGAGATAGTGAAATACAAGTGGTAACGGTGCCAGAAAAGAGCTAGACGGTGAGGCAAAGACTAAAAGAAACAAGAAGGAAGCAAGCAAATATGCAACAGATCTAGTAGCAAACGGTGTTTCCATGCTTAGAAACAAGGCCTAGGGATCATACTTTCACTAGTGAACACTATCTCATATAAATATCCTCTCTTCATGATACTACTCTTAACTACTCTCCGGTTGGACACTCTAATCATCGGTAGGGCTATAACAGCACTCCTCAAAGTCCGTCTTCCCCAATCTAGATAACCCTACACTATCACCTTGAGCGCTAGATGGTTCCAACAAACACCACAATTTAATAGAGACATCCAACTCCAAATATAACTCATAACAAATATTCAATCTAGCCAAAGTGCCACACACTGTATGCCCGCTGTCACTTTCACACACGTGGGGAAAAGCATAGATCTATTAAAGCACAAAGAGTATTTATGTAGACTCAAGCCTAAGTGCCACCATGGCGTGCACGATGTCACTTTCACACACATGGGGGGAGCAGAGATCTATTGAAGCACTTGAGTAGCAAGGTAGATCTACTAGATTACAAAGCTCATGACCACAACAAGATCATGCATAGAGAGAGATATGAACACATAGCTACCGGTAGAGCCCTTAGCCTCGAGGAAGAACTACTCCCTCCTCATCATGGGAATCAGCAATGGTGATGAAGATGGCGATGGAGATCGATGGAGATGGCTCCGGGGGCACTTCCCCGTCCCAACAGGGTGCCGGAACAGAGACTTTCTGTCCCCCGAATCTCCCCTTCGGTGGCGGCGGCGCTACCGAGGTTTTCATGGATTTCTTCTGGATACCCTAGGGTTTTTGGGTCGGAGGCTTCTTATAGGCACATGAATCAAGGTCGGTGGGGGTCCAGGGTCCCACACACCCTGTGGGCGCCTCCAGGGCTTGCCCGCGCCTTGGAGGGTGCGGTCACCCTATGGCCCCCCTCTGGCTCTGCTTTGTGGTTCTGTGTTGCTCCGAAAAAAATAATGACTTTGGCTTTTGTCCCATCCAATTCAGAGAATATTGATTTTCTGCCTTTCTAGAACCAAAAACAGAAGAAAACAGGCAACTGGCATTGTTTCCGAAAAGATATAAAGACACCTCAAAGTATAGAAAAAGAAAAGCAAAGTAGATACAAAACAAGCATGGAGCATAAAAAATTATATATATGTTTCCGACGTATCAAGCATCCCCAAGCTTAACTCCTGCTCGTCCTTGAGTAGGTAAGTGATAAAAATAATAATTTTTGAGGTGACATGCACCCTCACAATAAAGATGCAATCATCTGCAAACATTGAAAGCTAGGATCAAAGAACTCTAAATATGATCATGAAAGATGGAGTTCTAACAATAAGACATAGTAACTATGCATGCAACATGAAAGTCTACAAACAAAGATCATGAATAACATGCATTGAAAAACGTTTGTTTGTTTCACATACAGAAAACATAGCATAGTGACATTCAGCTTGTCCCTCATAGAGTAGCAATATAGATGCATAGGACACCTTCAAGGTTCACAAGGGTGACTAGAAACAAATAGCACAAGAACAAGTAATATCACAATATGCATCAATTAATAAGCTTTGGAACACTGCACACAGAATGACAACTATGGTCTCTTAATAGTGCCTAAAGGTAGAAGGTGGAGACTAAAATAATGGTGGAATAAAGGCCTTTTTGTAAAGGAAGCAGGAATTTCAAGTTTCAAAAAGAGCTTCCAAAAATTATGGTACTTGTTAGCTTTCAGCCCTCATTGCCCCTATCATAAGCATCTTGAAGTGATTAAGGTTAAAGTGAACAAAGATGGCTTGTATGCTTTACGAAGTATAAGTTGGCAATCTCAAGTCCCTTGAATACGAGGGCCACACCTCATGCTACTCAACTTCAGTCACCCGTAAGTTCTTGTAATTGTAAGTATTTGCATATCATAGAGAACCGCCAATGGGGTACCCCTTGCACATGGTACAAGAGCTATCTCACAACCAAAATGACAAGGCAATCAGACAATGAGCATCTCAGCAATCTTCTTATTTACCATGGGAATATGGTGCTTTTTTCTCTCTTTCCTCTTTTCTCAATGTGTCTCTCTTTTTTTTATAAGAAGAATGCTTCATAGATGTCACTATGGTGATGCTGCAAGTTTCCACCATGATTAGGCATGGCATAGGCTAGCGGCACAGGCGTTTCTCTAACACAGGATATAAACTCCATGGACTTACAAGCTCCCTTTTTATTTCACACCGGCGACATCCATAGACAAAAGAGCATGATATCAACTGAGTACAAAGTACAAGTGCAATGTTGAAAATGTTCCCCGTGACAGCACGGTTCTGCTAATTCCAACGTATAAGTGCAAGCATATATAACATAGATGACACAATGGTTCAAGTTTATTAGGGGAAAAGAATATAAAGTGTTCCATCAAGTTTGTGAGGTCTTTAATCACTAAGTTTCACATAACAAAATAATTTTTAATTGGAAGATGGCTAAAAACAAGAATATACTTGGAATGGTGTAACACACCACGCATAGGAGTTTATAGTGTACACTTTGGAATAACTTGGTTTCTTGGGAGTTGGAAGCATGAGTAGAACTTACTCATACAAGTGGAGGCTAGCAAAAGACTGGGAGCAACCAACTAAGAGAGCATAATGGCCATAATCATGCAGAGCAACAAAGCATTACTAATCAAAGCATAGAGTGGTACTACAAGTCAAGGACTAAATGATCATAGAGTCTATGGTGACTTGTTCATAGTCATAACATGGTGTGAGCATGTGCCAAGTCAACCCAAGCAAAGCATCAAAGGAGAATACCACAATACTATGCTTTTGCATGCTAAAACAACGCATAATTCTTTCAAGGCACACTAAGCAATCCCAATTGTTTGGAACAAGTCATGCTACAACAATAATCACTAAGTATAAGGTCAAAAAAAGATCTAGCATGACATTATAAAGTCTAAGCCACAGTTAAAACAAGCTCCCTTTTGTATCACTACAAGCATGAAACTTTCTATTCTTTTCCAACACCAAACAACTTATTTGAAACAACTCAAAAAGATAATAATCAATAAAGATCAGTGAGCTTGTCTCACAAATCCACAAAGAAGAACTAAAAAGTTCTAAGCTAAAAGAACAAGAAAACTAAGGCTGAACACAGTGCTAACAAAAGTGAACACTCACAAAACAATAAGAGTGAAAACTAGAGTGTTCTAGGCAATGGAAACAGAGTGTGTCTCTCTCCAAAATAAGTGTGGTGTAACCAACCAACTTACTCGAGCAAACTAATCAAAATAAAACCAAAAAGGAAAACTAAAACGCTCCAAGAACAACACAACAGTGTATGAAACAATAAAAACAAAGTGTCTAGAAAGACCTGAGATTTTTATTGATGAAGAAGGGGATGCCTTGGGCATCCCCAAGCTTTGACGCTTGTACCTCTTGCATATTTCTTGGGGTGACACAGGGTGGCATCCCCAATATTGAGCTTTTGTCCATTCTTCATCTCATTACATCATTCTTTCTCTACACCTGCAAATTTTCCTTCATACAAAACTTAACACAATCTTCATTAGCAATATTAGTGTATTCAAAAGATAATAGACCTTTAGGCAAAGCTTTGCAACAAAATTTTTTTTCATTAAAAACACAAGCTACTCTAGCAACTCCTTCAAAAAGCTCAATTCCCCAAAAGAGAACTCAAAAAAGAATCAATAAGAAGCAAATGCAAATAATGGCAGAAATCTGTCAAAACAGACCAGCAGGTAGAAACCGATTTTTTCGAAGACCTTATGTTGCTCAAATCAAAAAGTGTTGAACTAACGAAATTTATCTAACATACTGGGGGATTTATTCGTAAATGTTTAGCTCAATCCGAGTTACAGAGACTCCTCACGAATTTTTATGGTGGAGGACAGAAATCTGTTTCGGGACAGCAACTCCCCAAATCTTACTTCCCTCTCATTAGAGGTCATTCTTGGCACAAAAAGCAAACAAAAAGGATAAGGAGAGGTTATTACAGAGGTAATAACTTACAAGACTTAAGAAAACTCTTGGGTTATCTCCCAACAAGTACTTTTCTTTAACGCCTTTAAGTTAGGCTTGATAGTTTGAGAAGATGCTCACATAAGAAATATGAATTGAAGCAAAAGAGAGCATCAAGAAGCAAATTCAAAACACATTTAAGTCTAACCCACTTCCTATGCATCGGAATCTTTTACACAAATAAATTCACAAAGAACAAAGTGACAAGCATAGGAAGATAAAACAAGAGTAACTTCAAAACTTTCAGCACATAGAGACGTGTTTCAGTACCATGAAAAATTCTACAACCATACTTTCCTCTCTCATAATAATTTTCAGTAGCATCATGAATAAACTCAACAATATAGCTATCACATAAAACATTCTTATCATGAGCCACATGCATAAAATAATTATTACTCTCCACATAAGCATAGTCATTCTTATTAGTTGTAGTGGGAGCAAATTCAACAAAATAGCTATCATTGTGTTGGAGATA
This sequence comes from Avena longiglumis, assembly GCA_030063025.1. Lineage (NCBI taxonomy): Eukaryota > Viridiplantae > Streptophyta > Magnoliopsida > Poales > Poaceae > Avena > Avena longiglumis. Next base: position 485,800,589 of record CP125974.1, read on the forward strand.
TGCCGTAGAGGCAATAATAAATGTAGTTATTATTATATCTTTGTGTTTATTATGATAAATGTTTACATTCATGCTATAACAATATTAACAAGGAAACATGAATACTTGTGTGATTTGTAAACTAAATTAGAGTCCCTAGTAAAGCCTCTTCATAATACTAGCTTGTTGGTTAATAAATGATTGTGGTTTCCCTATCATGAACATTGAGATGTTATTAACAACAAGATCATATCGTTAGAAGAATGGTATGATGGACATACTCCTATAGATAAGCGTAGCATAAAGATCAAGTCATTTTAATAGTTCAATTGCTATATGCTTTCTGATACATAGTAACCTAATTCCTTCGACCATGAGATCATGCTTATCACCATCACCGGAAGGATGCTTTGATGACATCAAACACCACACCGTAACTGGGTGGTTATAAAGGTGGCATTGAGTGTTCGGAAAGTATGGGTTGAGTCACATGGATCAAGAGTGGGATTTGTCCATCCATATGACGGATAGATATACTCTGGGCCCTCTCGGTGGAATGTCATCCAATTGGATTGCAAGCATGTGACTGGATCACAAGGGATCACATATCACGGGAACGAGAAAAGAGTACTTATCAGTAACGAGGTTGAACTAGGTATGCAGAGATACCGACGATCAAAACCTTGGATAAGTAAACTATCGCGAGACAAAGGGAAATTGGTATCGTATGTAAGTGGTTCATTCGATCGCAAAGTAATCGTAGAAATATGTGGGAGCCATATGAATTTCCATATTCCTCTATTGGCTATTGTTCAGAGAAGTGTCTCGATCATGTCCGCATAATTCACGAACCGTAGGGAGACACACTTAAGGATTCGACGTTGTTGAGTAGTTATGGAATGATGAGTAAGAGACCGAATGTTGTTCGGAGTCTCGGATGGGATCCGGGATATCACGAGGAGATCCGGAATGGTCCGGAGAATAAGATTCATATAAGGAAAGTCCTGCTTCGGAGCTGGAGAATGATTCCGGTGTTTTCATCGGGAATGTTCTAGAAGGGTCCGGAAGGTCCGGCACTCCAGAGGGGAAGGGTACATGAATGTGTCATAACAAGTTGGAATGGTTGCATCATGTACTAGGTTTCATAGTTGAGAAAATTAAAGGGATAAATCAAATCCTAGTTTGAAAAGTCAAACGCCAATTTGAAAAGTCAAACGGCAAGTTTGCTTAGTGGAGGGATAGTAGGAAACCTACTTGGGGAGGAGTTCCTCTCCCTCCACCACCGGCCAAGGAGGCCTACTTGGGGGAGTACTCCCTCCCCCTTGTCCGCGCCCTCCCACCTATAAAAGGAGGGCAGGGCTGCCCCTCTAGAACTACACCTTGCTCCACCAAACCCTAACCCTAGCCGCCGGCCACCAAGTCGCCGCCGCCGCCCTAGGGTTTCCTCCTAGCCGCCGAGTTGAGGCCCTCCCCTTGCCCTAGCCGCCGGCCTAGCCCTCTCTCCTTGGTGCCTCTAAACCCTAGATCGCCAAGGCCTCTCTCATAGTCCACCATACTCGCTCCGGCTTAAGGCGAAGCCCTGCGAGATCTCCCCTCTACTTCGACCACGCCATCGTCACGGAATCACGAGGAGAGTGCTACAACCTCCACCGCTTTGCTGGAACAAGGAGAGGAAGGTCTTCATCGAGTACCGAACGTGTGGTCGACTTACGAGCCGACTAACGCAGCCTTGGGAAGGATCGTCTACACGATCTTGAGATCGGCAAGAGTACGACTACATCACCCACGAGAATCCGCTCTCGTTAAACACTTTGGAATCTTCGAGGGTGAGTTATTCTATCGACTCGTTGCTACAATCTAGTAGATAGATCTTAGCTTGTTTGTTTGTATGCGGTAGAAATTTTTTGTTTTCCATGCTACGAACCCCTACACATTGTTATTCTCATCACTATAATCATGAAATATATGAGGCATATTGTAATCACAATAAATTTTCTCCTCAATAGTAGGTGGACTGAAAATATCATATTCATCATTGTAATCATCATATATTGGAGGTTTGGTATCATCATAAGCAATAGAATAGCTATCTTCCAAAGCTGGGGGGCTAAAAAGATCATTTTCATAAAAACTAGCTTCCCCAAGCTTAGACGTTTCCATAGCATTAGCAATAATGGTGTTCAAAGAATTCATACTAATAACATTGCTATTAGCATGCAAATAAAGTTCCATAGGTTTTTTAATTTTCTCTTCAAACACTTCATGTCCTAACTCAAGATAAATACTATAAAGCTCTCTAATTTTGTTGTTGTTTTCCATTAAGCATAACTAGTGAAAACAAGAAACAAAAAGACACAATTGCAGAATCTAAAGGAAATAACTTCGAGCACTCACACCGGAGGATGTGAGTACCTTTTACCTTACCTCCCCGACAACGGCACCAGAAAAGACTTTTGATGGCGCTTTGTTGACGAGGGAGATTCTTCTTCTTTATTCCCCGACAACGACGCCAGAAAAGAGCTTGATGTCTACGCACTTCTATTCTTGTAGACAGTTTTTGGGCCTCCAAGTGCAGAGGTTTGTAGAATAGCAGCAAGATTCCCTTAAGTGGATCACCCAAGGTTTATCGAACTCAGGGAGGAAGTGGTCAAAGGTATCCCTCTCAAGCAACCCTGCAATCAAGATACAAGAATTATCTTGTGTCCCCAACACACCCAATATAGGTGCACTAGTTCGGTGAAGAGATAGTGAAATACAAGTGGTAACGGTGCCAGAAAAGAGCTTGACGGTGAGGCAAAGACTAAAAGCAACAAGAAGGAAGCAAGCAAACATGCAACAGATCTAGTAGAAAACGGTGTTTCAATGCTTAGAAACAAGGCCTATGGATCATACTTTCACTAGTGAACGCTCTCATATAAATATCCTCTCTTCATGATACTACTCTTAATTACTCTCCGGTTGGACACTCTAATCATCGGTAGGGCTATAAAAACACTCCTCAAAGTCTGCCTTGCCCAATCTAGATAACTCCACACTGTCACCTTGAGCGCTAGATGGTTCCAACAAACACCACAATTTCATAGAGACATCCAACTCCAATTATAACTCATAACAAATATTCAATCTAGCCAAAGTGCCACACACGGTATGCCCGCTGTCACTTTCACACACGTGGGGAAAAGCATAGATATATTAAAGCTCAAAGAGTATTTATGTAGACTCAAGCCTAAGTACCACCATGGCGTGCATGCTGTCACTTTCACACACATGGGGAGAGCAAATATCTATTGAAGCACTTGAGTAGCAAGGTAGATCTACTAGATTACAAAGCTCATGACCACAACAAGATCATGCATAGAGAGAGAGAGAGAGAGAGAGAGAGAGAGAGAGAGAGAGAGAGAGAGAGATGAACACATAGCTGTAGGGGTTCGTAGCATGGAAAACAAAAATTTTCTATCGCATACAAACAAACAAGCCAAGATCTATCTACTAGATTGTAGCAACGAGTCGATGGAATAACTTACCCTCGAAGATTCCAAAGCGGTTAACGAGAGCAGATTCTCGTGGGTGATGTAGTCGTACTCTTTCCGATCTCAAGATCGCGTAGACGATCCTTCCGGCCATGCTCGTTAGCGCCTCAATCGGTCACACGTTCGGTACTCGACGAAGACCTTCCTCTCCTTGTTCCAAAGAAGGCAGTTGTAGCACTTCCTCGTGATTCCGAAGACAACGGCGTGGTACCGGAAGTAGAGGGGAGATCCCGCAGGGCTTCGCCTTAAGCCGGAGCGAGTATGGTGGAGTATGAGAGAGAGATATTAGGGGTCTAGATATTAGACACACCAATTAGAAGGCTCTAAACCGAAGGCTAGGGCAATTAGAAGCTCTAAACCAAAACGGCTCTAAACCGGAGATTAGAGGATAGGAACTTGTGTGTCTAGAGGAGGAGGCCCTGCCCCTCCTTTTATAGGTGGGAGGGGCGGCCAAGGGGATGGGAGTCCCTCCCCAAGTCGGCCTTGGTTGGCCGGCTTGAGGACTCCTCCCCAAGTCGGTTCCAACCACCTCTTGCTTGTTTCCCACAGCTTCTGTTTTAGCCGCTTGACTTTTAAACCGCCATTTGACTTTTATGTTTTAGGATTCAATTTAATCCTTTATTTGGAACAGCAAGAACACTTAGTACATGATGAAATCATTCAATATGTAATGACACATTCATGTACCTCCCCGAGTGCCCGACAATCCGAACCTTCTAGAACATTCCCGATGAAAACACCTAATCATTCCCGAACTCAAACGGACTTTCCTTATATGAATCTTATTCTCCGGACCATTCCGGATCACCTCGTGATATCCCGGATCCCATCCGAGACTCAAAAAACATTCGGTCTCTTTCTCATAATACCATAACTACTCAAACAACGTCAATCCTTAAGTGTGTCTCCCTACGGTTCGTGAATTATGCGACATGATCGAGACACTTCTCCTAACAATAACCAATAGAGGAATCTGGAAATTCATATGGCTCCCACATATTTCTACGATTACTTGCGATCGAATGAACCACTTACATACGATACCAATTTCCCTTTGTCTCACGATAGTTTACTTATCCGAGGTTATGATCGTCAGTATCTCTACATACCTAGTTCAACCTCGTTCGATAAGTACTCTTTTCTCGCTCGTGATATGTGATCCCTTGTGAGTCACATGCTTGCAAGCTAATTGGATGACATTCCACCGAGAGGGCCCAGAGTATATCTATCCGTCATATGGATGGACAAATCCCACTCTTGATCCATGTGTTTCAACCAATACTTTCAACACTCAATGCCACCTTTATAGCCACCTGTTATGGTGTGGTGTTTGATGACATCAAAGCATCCATCCTAAAAGGTGATATGCATGATCTCATGGTCGAAGGAATTAGGTTACTATGTATCAGAAAGCATATAGCAATTGAACTATTTAAATGACTTGATCTTTATGCTACGCTTATCTATAGGAGTATGTCCATCACATCATTCTCCTAATGATATGACCCTGTTGTTAATAACATCTCTATGTTCATGATCAGGAAACCATGATCATATATTAACCAACAAGCTAGTTTAACAACAGGCTTTACTAGGGACTCTTATTTTAGTTTACAAATCACACAAGTATTAATGTTTCCGGTTAATACAATTATAGCATGGTATTTAAACATTTATCATAAGTGTGAAGATATGATAATAACCACTTTATTATTGCCTCTTGGGCATATCTCCAACAGTCTCCCACTTGCACTAGAGTCAATAATCTAGTTTCAAACCTTTGTGTATTCAACACCTATAGCTTTCCGGTGTTGTATGTACACGATTGCTAGTGGTCAACTGAACTCCGGATCTGACACTTCCAGGTCCATGTGTAATTGCATGTCTTTGCGTCTCTACGCATCACTCATTCTCTAATGAGATGGCTTTGTATAAATTTGGTCTTTCGGTGTGACCTTTAGTTCTTTGGGGTTAAAACATGTTGATAATTTTGTCGCACAATATATCTTCATAGTATTATCCCTCTGTGAACTACACCTAGTTTGATAACAAACTACTTGACACAAATGCCCTCTTTTGCTGCTATAATAGCAGTCATATACTCTTAGTTCTTCCAATGAACTAACCATCTATTTGTCACTTCTACAAATAATATACTCTTAGTTCTTCCAAAAGATCATAAGAATATCCTTACTATTGTCCAATGATCATCTTACGAATCATTCTGGTATATGCTCACAACATTTAGAGCATAGGACATATCTGGATTTGTAGATATCACAGTATGATTGATAAAAATACTCTTTGTGATTTCATACATCAAGTATCAATCTATACTTGATTATTTGTTTCACTTTACCAAATGTCAATACACTTGAATATATCATCAACATTGAACTCATTCAATCCTTTCTCGTATGACAAGAACCTCTCTTGTAGTTTCTATATTGAACTCATTCAATATCTTGTCTATGTACTTCTGGCACAACCATATTAGCGTCTATTGATGCCAAATATTCGGGTTTTGCCTAAGTCTTTCATCGGGATGAAATTCTTAATATGTGTTAATAAAAGATACATTATTTCCAATCAACAATATGTCTTCCACATAATGTATTAGAAACATGTCTTAGCGCTCCCACTTAATTTATTGCAAATGCAAGCATCTTCATCGTCTCTAATGAACTTTTAAACTCTTTTAATAGTTTCATCACAGTGAAGATTCCAACTCCGCGATGCTCACTTTAACCATTGAAGTTTGCATATGCTTTTAGCATCCTTTGAATTAACAAAACCCTATGGACCGTGTTATGCACATGTCCTAGGTAACGATTCTATTAGAAGAACTTGTTTTGTTTATTCAACTACCATATAACAAATTATATGTAGTGGTTGCTACATTAATCCGTCTAGACTAAATATCACTATGAAAGATCAAATCTTGTCATAGTCAACCTTTGAACATTTTGTGAACTCTTTCCCAACATGTAGACTATTTCATAGATGTAAAACATCCATGTCTATTTCTTTATAGATCCAAACACAACTGTAAGGTCTTACACCTTTCTCGAGGGTCCTTCAAGTTCAAAACTTGATTTCTCATGAATGGAACTATCACGGATTTTATGGCTTCAAGCCATTTGACGGAGTCAGGGCCCATCATCGCTTCTTTGCATGTAGTCGGTTCATTATTCTCAAATAATGATTCAACCCTCAAATCTTGGTATTTGATTGTTCATCCGACCTACTTGTTTCAATAGGAACTTGGATCTCCGTGACCACAACCTTTGAGGTACATGAGCCATGAGCATTGTTGCTACCTCCGGAACACTTTTCGGCGCTGCGCAACTCTGCACATACAGCTAAGGTTCTTTTAACCTTATCAAAGTTCTATTGTCCTCCCACTTAACTTTTCACGAAAAATTCCTTCTCAAAGAAACTTGACGTTTTAAGTGACAAACACTTTTGTCTCCGATGTTATGGAGGATTACTATGATTATTCAAATAACATACAAAGACAAAGTTCATCCGACTTTGGTTGCAAACATCTTTCTTATGCATAGCATACCAATGTTTAAGAAAGGACAACTTGGGTTTTATCCCAAACCATAACTTTATATGGTGTCATGTCAACGGATTATGATGGAGCTCTTTTCAGTGGAAAACGGTAATCTCTAAAGCTTTTAATCTTTAAAATATAATGGCAGTTTTATGAATTATACCTTTGATCTTACCATGTCAAACAAGGTTTAATTACATATCTCGAATGCTCCATACTCTTATGGTGTTTCGGGAAATGCAAATCCACGGAACGATTCCATAAATCTTAGGTATTATGCTAAACTTTGTAACTCAAATATCTTCCTTTATGATCTTTATCATAAACTGTTTATATTCTTGTTACAATGATTTTGCACTTCATCTTGAAAGTCTTTGAACTTTTCAAATATTTCACACTTCATGCTTATTAAGTAAATATTCATATATTCACTCAAATTTTCAAGAAAGCATATGAAGTTGAAATCCATCGCTCTTGACTACACATAATGGACTTCGTACAACAATATGTACAAGTTCCAATAAGCTAGTCATTCGTTCCCTTTTGGCCTATGAACGAAGTTTCAATTATCTCTAGGAAAGTTTCACAAGCGTCATGTGATCAAAAAAGACTCCAAAATTCCATCCACATGGAGTTTCTTCATGTTTTCTTTCCAATATAATTTAAACGGCGATGTCACTTCCTAAGTGATCTTTCAATCAATTTGTCTTTCGACATTTTTAGCACTAGTTTTATGGATGTGATTTCTCCAACGAGATTTGTGAATCATCCATCTTTTATGGATTACGGAAATTATTTGAACAACCCTTTTGTTCTCATAATACCTGATAAAACAAATCTTGAAGGCAAGCTTTGATGTTTAACGAGCAACAAAATAACCCTTTATTTGTTCTCGATGAACATCATCACGTATTCTTTTGCTAATTACTTAGGCCACTGTAGTTCATGAATTCTATTGTTTCGTATGACGATTCATACCAACAAATTCAGTATTAAATACTTAAGAACCACATTGTTTAATAAGCAAAGAATATAGCCATAACATGTATATCATCTATATACTTAAACTGAACAATTCTAGCCTTTTCCTTTCTGCCATATACTTATGAGATTTTCTTTCAATATTTCCTTTTCTGTTTGAAAGAATCTATCAACATCAATAGTGGAGTCATACATATGACATATAGTCCAAAGCATGTATAGTTAAATACCAATGTCTTTGGATTTGCACTTTGAAGTAGATCACCATTATCTAATGTTTGGTGTTCTTTCAAATTCCTTTCTTTAGTAATCTCTTGGTGTAGTAAACATTTTACCTACATCAAAAATTCACCCTCATCATGGATTTATCCATGATCAAGCTACTTTTAGCTTATAACGGTGAATCATGAGTATAATGTTGCTCTCCAAATCCTTTTGGATGATGTGGACAACTAGTGTCTCCAACCTTTTGCAAATTCTCATCAAATATGAGAACATGACTTTAGCCATATTATACTCTATCATGTTGCAACCAAAACTTCGTTTCAGATATCACAATATCTTCCACACATCATGGTTTCTGAAACAACTCTTTCAGATCCTAGATAACCTTGATATTAAGAGAATCCTTTGAATATCAAGAATCATGGAGACAAACATGATACTTATATACTAACACTTGGAATTGTTACTCTTGATTTAATACTAATTATTAAACTTCAAGGAGTAACCGGAACTTACTGAAAGTTTGCAATAGGACTTTTAAACTTTAGATTAACACTTAAAAACAATACGATACCAGTTCGTAAAGTAACTAACCAGAATTCTATAGTTCTATCATCTCAATTATAACTAAGCGCAAGGTGGTAAACGGTAAACGGATGCCAATGACTACAACAACTATGTAAATTCACTTTGATTTAGTTTATGATAAATTGAGTTCTAATTAATAATTAAATTAATCTAGGTGAACTCCCACTCAAAACAATATCCCTCACATTGTTTTAGTGATCACACGAACCAAATCCACCACATCAAAACCGATCATCACGAGAGTTGATGCAACTTCAATGGCGAACAATCAACATGTTCATCATATCTACTATATGACTCATGCTCTACCTTTCGGTAATCCGTGTTCCTGAGGCCATGTATGTACATGCTAGGCTCGTCAAGATCAAACCTTAGTTTCCGCATGAGCAAATCTGGCTTGCTCACGTTGTATACACTTGTAGAATCTAACACCCGATCATCACGTGGTGCTTGAAACAACAAGCTTTAGCAACGGTGCTAACTAAGGGTGAACACTTTATGACTTGAAATTCATGTGCATGAGGGATCATCTTATAATGCTACCGCTGCCTACTAAGCAATACAAGATGCATAAAGGATTAACATCACATGCAATTCATAATATGTGATATGATATGGCCTTTCTTCTTTGTGCTTCCGATCTCCATCTTCTAGCACGAACATGATCTCCATCATCACCGACATTGCATCAAGGTCAATGATGCTTCTCCATGGTTGTCGTCCACCGGCTTCAACTATTACAACTACTTTGAATAGACACGCGGGTCTTAACAGAATTTAAAGACAACCATATGGCTGCTGCCGGTTGCCAACTTACAATAAGGAACATTGCATACATCATATATAATCACAATCATGGCCATATCACATCACAAGACACCGCAAAACAAAGTTAGACGCCTCTAATTTTCTTTGCATGTTTTACGTGGTTTGGGGCTTTCAATAAGTGTCGTTCTAACTTACGAACAAGAACCACAACATTGATACTAGTATTGTCAATCACCCGTTGTAAATTGAATCTTAACTATGCTAGGAGAAACAGCACCCGAAAGCCACTTATGCAATACAAGTTGCATGTCAAGCGTGGAGCAAGTCTCATGAACGATGTCATGTAAGGTTAGCCGCTTCATCCCAACATACCAAGATGCAAAGTACACAAAAGCAATCGACAATAAAGCACCAACGCCCACAATGACCATTGTGTTCTACTCGTGCAACAGATCTACATATAGACACGGCTCGATACCCTTTGTAGGGGTTCGTAGCATGGAAAACAAAAAATTTCTATCGCATACAAACAAACAAGCCAAGATCTATCTACTAGATTGTAGCAACGAGTCGATGGAATAACTTAGCCTCAAGATTCCAAAGCGGTTAACGAGCGATTCTCGTGGGTGATGTAGTCGTACTCTTTCCGATCTCAAGATCGCGTGAGCGATCCTTCCGTTGCGTTCGGCTCCCATGATCGGTCACACGTTCGATACTCGACGAAGACCTTCCTCTCCCTTGTTCCAGCGAAAATGAGGTTGTAGCACTCTCCTCGTGATTCCTGAAGACAACAAGTGGTACCTAAGTAGAGGGAGATCCCGCAGGCTTCGCCTTAAGCGAGCGAGTATGGTGGAGTATGAGAGAGAGATATTAGGGGTCTAGAGATTAGACACACCAATTAGAAGGCTCTAAACCAAGGCTAGGGCAATTAGAAGCTCTAAACCAAAACGGGCTAAACCTAAACCGGAGATTAGAGGATAGGAACTTGTGTGTCTAGAGGAGGAGGCCCTGCCCTCCTTTTATAGGTGGGAGGCGGCCAAGGGAGGAGTCCCTCCCAAGTCGGCCTGGTTGGCGCCCGGCTTGGAGGGACTCCTCCCAAGTCGGTTCAACCACCTCTTGCTTGTTTCCCACAGTTTCCTGTTTTAGCCGTTTGACTTTTAAACTGGCCATTTGACTTTTCTGTTTTAGGATTCAATTTAATCCTTTATTTGGAACAGCAAGAACACTTAGTACATGATGCAATCATTCAATATGTAATGACACATTCATGTACCCTCCCCCCCCGGAGTGTCGGACAATCCGGAACCTTCTAGAACATTCCCGATGAAAACACCGGAATCATTCCCGAACTCCGAAACGGGACTTTCCTTATATGAATCTTATTCTCCGTACCATTCCGGATCACCTCGTGATATCCCAGATCCCATCCGAGACTCCGAACAACATTCGGTCTCTTTCTCATAATACCATAACTACTCAAACAACGTCGAATCCTTAAGTGTGTCTCCCTACGGTTCGTGAATTATGCGGACATGATCGAGACACTTCTCCGAACAATAACCAATAGAGGAATCTGGAAATTCATATGGCTCCCACATATTTCTACGATTAATTTGCGATCGAATGAACCACTTACATACGATACCAATTTCCCTTTGTCTCACGATAGTTTACTTATCCGAGGTTATGATCGTCGGTATCTCTGCATACCTAGTTCAACCTCGTTACCGATAAGTACTCTTTTCTCGTTCCCGTGATATGTGATCCCTTGTGAGCCAGTCACATGCTTGCAAGCTAATTGGATGACATTCCACCGAGAGGGCCCAGAGTATATCTATCCATCATATGGATGGACAAATCCCACTCTTGATCCATGTGTTTCAACCAATACTTTCTGAACACTCAATGCCACCTTTATAGCCACCCTGTTACGGTGTGGTGTTTGATGACATCAAAGCATCCATCCGGAAAAGGTGATATGCATGATCTCATGGTCGAAGGAATTAGGTTACTATGTATCAGAAAGCATATAGCAATTGAACTATTTAAATGACTTGATCTTTATGCTACGCTTATCTATAGGAGTATGTCCATCACATCATTCTCCTAATGATATGACCCTGTTGTTAATAACATCTCTATGTTCATGATCAGGAAACCATGATCATATATTAACCAACAAGCTAGTTTAATAAGAGGCTTTACTAGGGACTCTTATTTTAGTTTACAAATCACACAAGTATTAATGTTTCCGGTTAATACAATTATAGCATGGTATGTAAACATTTATCATAAGTGTGAAGATATGATAATAACCACTTTATTATTGCCTCATGGGCATATCTCCAACAATAGCTACCGGTAGAGCCCTTAGCCTCGAGGAAGAACTACTCCCTCCTCATCATGGGAATCAGCAATGGTGATGAAGATGGCGATGGAGATGGCTCCGGGGGCACTTCCCCGTCTCGGTACAGAGCCAGAATAGAGACTTTCTGTCCCCCGAATCTCCCCTTCGGTGGCGGCGACGCTACAGAGGTTTTCATGGATTTCTTCTGGATGCCCTAGGGTTTTTGGGTCGGAGGCTTCTTATAGGCACATGAATCAATGTCGGTGGGGGTCCAGGGGGCCCACACCCCCTGTGGGCGCCTCCAGGGCTTGCCCGCGCCTAGGGGGTGTGACCACCCTGTGGCCCCCTCCGGCTCTGCTTTGTGGTTCCGTGTTGCTCCGGGAAAAATAATGACTTTGGCTTTTGTCCCGTCCAATTCGGAGAATATTGATTTTCTGCCTTTCTGGAACCAAAAACAGAAGAAAACAGGCAACTGGCACTATGGCAACTTGTTAATAGGTTAGTTCCATAAAAGATATAAAAACACCTCAAAGTATAGACAAAGAAAAGCAAAGTAGATACAGAACAATCATGGAGCATCAAAATTATAGATATGTTTCCGACGTATCAGGAATCGAAGGCCCCGAAGTGACAGAAATTAGGACAGCCGGAGGGGATGGCTGTGATATGAGGATCACATGTGTTCACGGAGTGTTAATGCTTTGCTCTGGTACTCTATTAAAAGGAGTACCTTAATTGCCACTAGATTCCCTTGAGGCCCCGCTGCAACGGGCTGGCAGGACAAAAGATGTTGTGCAAGCTATATATGGAACATATGCCTATGATTGTTTAGTACTTGGATGCTTTATCTTATTTATCTGCAATTGCCCTAGATCTTGAAGTTACATGAATAGTCTCGTCCATGCAACGCCCGTCCATCCATCCCTATGCCTCATATCCTACTGTTTGCTACTATTATTACTACTGCCTTTGTTTTACTGCTGCTATTACTTTGCTATTGCTACTACAAAACTGTTGCTACTGATAAACTACTGTGAGCAAGACTATTTCCAGGTGCAGCTGAATTAACGACTCAGTTGTTAAGGCTTATAAGTATTCTTTGTCTCCCCTTGTGTAGAATCAATAAATTGGGTTATACTACCCTCGAAGACTGTTACGATCCCCTATATTTGTGGGTCATCACTGGGTAACCAACTTTTGCATATATATTTTGCTTGTGACACCCAAAAATAGTACAGCAAACGCGGTGTGGCCATGTGGGGTGTATTTTTGTAGTGTAGGTGTCATCGGCCCTATCCACCCAAACAGAGGGGACAACAAGCATAATGATCTGGTAAATGCCACAATAAACATTATATAGTGCTATGAAAAAAAGAATATATCTAGTACTGCCATGACTTAGGGTGCCACGCACCATAGTGCTATGCATCCAACTGAAAGCAAAACAACCAAGAAGTTGTGGTTTAATTTTGAAATTCGAGTGGATTGACCAGCTCATATATCTACACTAGTAGAAAACTGGCCTTTCGCCCAGAGCATTAGTCCTGGTTCTACTACAAACCGAGACTAATGCCCTGGTCCCAACGGCTAGAAACGGCCGCAGGCCCGGCTGACACTAGTCCCGGTTCAAATGGGACCTTTAGACTCGGTTTGTTAAACAAACCAGGACTAATATCCTAGAGGCATGCTGGGACCAACGCCAGACCATTTAATCCCGTTTTGATGGGTGCCCCTTTTGGATCATTAATGACCCTTTCGGCGCGGGGTACCCGTTTACGCCGTTGTTCTGCATGGGTGCGATCGGGTGATTCGAAGGTCCCACGGGTGGTGGTGGAGGAGCTCCGTGGGCGATGTCACCTGGCGCAGGTGCGTGTCTGAACCCAGGGTTCGGGATCTGCTGTCTCATCTGGGCCAAACCCTCGCTGAGTTTCTAGAATTCGCGACAGTCCTTGAGCATATGGTTGTCCTTCTTTTTGCCATCCTTCTTGTCGATGTAGAAGTGGATGGTGCATGGGCTTGGCAACTTGTCGTATGCCGAGGGTTCGTCGTCGCGGCCGCGGCGTTGCCATGTTTGCATTGCCGTCCTCCATCGTGGAAGTTGTTTCCACGGTATCCGTCGCTGCTGTGGTTGCTTGTTGTGGCGGTCGGCGTAGCCAGCCGCGACCATGTCGGGTCCGTCGCGATCATCATAGACGCATGATCTTTGTTTGCTATGGTGTTCGCGTCGGCGGCCATAGTCGTCTTCCTCATCCGAATGTGCTCGGTGAACGGAGTCCTCGCCATCTGCCACCTGTTGGCGATGTCCATGAGGTGGTCGAGTGTCTTGGGCTTGACGCGCCCAAGTTCTTCCTTGAAGTCCTGGCATTTGACACCATATTTGAAGGCGTCGATCGTTCTCTTCTCGGAGATGTGTGCCACGGAGTTCTTGATGTTGGACCAGCGTAGTATGTACGAGTGGATTGATTCGCCCGTTCGTTGAGTGCAGGCCCACATCTCTTCGATCGAGGCTGGCCGCTTGCTTGTACCTTTAAAGTTTTGGATGAAACTGTACGCTAGTTCCTTCCAGCTTCAAATCGAACCTGAGGACAGGCTGCTGAGCCAGATCCGGGCTGCACACCATTGCGGTGAAGGCACCGCAGGCGATTTTTGTTTCGCTGTAGCTTGACGGATGACAGGTGGTCGCTGAGCCACGCCTTAGGGTCCTGCATGCTGTCGAACTTCGGAGTGTCCGAAGGAAGCTTGAAGTTTCTCGACATCCGTGTCCGCCGAACAGATCTGCTAAAGCATCGAGCTCCGCAGAGTTCTCCTTCGTCATCATCCTCTTCGGATTCGGATGGGCACACGCGTTTGGCACATGCTTTGTCGACCTTGCGCTGAGCGAGGTCGCTTCGAGCGTCATAGTCGCGGCTGCGACATCGTGGGCTCTTGCATCATCGAGGTAGGTCGTGCTCATCCTCGTCGGATGAGGGAGTGGGGCTGCAGTTGAATCTGACCGCAGCTTTCTTTTTCGGATCCGTAGGAGCCTCCTCGTGGAGCGCAACTCCAACGAGTCTAAGTCCGGCTAGTGCGGACTTGTGCATATCTCTCTTCGGGTCCCCCACCGGAGGTGGATGGGACGCGAGATATGTGATGGTCGGCATGATCGCAGCTTGCGGCGTCTTTGGGATGACGTTGTCGTTGGCGTCCATCTCCATGAAGGACGTGTTGAGGGTTCGAGTCACCTCACGACATGCAGCGGGATCCATGTTATCCGTGCGAGAGCAATGCTTGTTGGCTTGATTGTCGTGCGAGCTGGAGCCACCAGCGGCGGGGAGCGCAGCTCGCCGCGTGCTAGACTCCGATGCCGCTTGCTTGCGTTTGTCGAGTACCTCTTGCATCTTCACCTGCTTTTTGTGCTCTTTGATGAGGAGCAGGTGATATGCCATCAACAGGTCCCGTGAGGCACCACAGGCAGGATTTTGTTGCCTGCCACGTCTTCGCATGCCTGGTTCCATCCTCCCTTGCTGAGGTGGATTACTCGATTGGCATCGGGTCATCCTTGTTGGGTGGGGGATGGTTGCCTCTTTTTTTCGCCGTTTCTACCCTGTGGGTTGGGTGGCAGTACGTGGGCACCCGAACCTGGTGGATTTTGCTCCATGTCGCTTTGGATGACAACAGCGCATTGGTAGCGTCCGCAGATTGGACCGCTGCTGCCGTAGCTTTTGGATCTGGAACCGTAGGTCCCTTCATCCGAAGGGGGGTCGCACAGATTTGAGTTACAGCTGCTGTTGTCGTATGACTCATTTGTCGACGCTGACGTACGTAGAACGCTGGGATGCGGGGCCCACGAAGCGGGCCTGATCGATGGTAGTGGCACCTGCTCTGGGAGGCGGAGAGTGCCGGTCATCCCCTAGAAGCGAAGCTTGACAGGATCTCGAGCCGTCGCCATGTGCTCAAGTCCTTCATGGTGGCTGGCGAGTGGGCGGTGAAGTCGAAAGCGCCGAAGAGGAGATGGATCTCCGTCGCTGAGTAGTTGTAGATTGCTTTGGTCGGGACCGTCACGATCGCACAATCAGCGCCCCCGCTTCCCACAGACGGCGCCAATTGACAAGGTTTCGACTCGTCAATGCCCATTGCTATGAGCTTGGGTTTTGGAGAAGTTGGGGGTGCTGGAGATCGCGGAACGGTTAACAGACAAGCAACCAGGGGACACGATATTTACCCAGGTTTAGGCCCCTGGAGGGAAAACCCTACTCCCGCTTGTCTGCTCTTGATTATGGCGGAACCGAAAAGTACAGGGGTGCACAGATGCAATCTGGCGTGGAGGTGTGTATGCGGTGGAAAGGATTGACCCTCTTCGCTGTGCCCTCCTGGCCTTTATATAGAGTTAGGCAGGTCTCGGGCACAGATCGAGTCGGTTACAAGTTTAGGGTTTGCCCCCCTTTGAATATTCTATCTGTTCTAGTCTTGCTCTCCAAGGATCCGAAGATGTCATGGGCTTGGGCCACCCGAAAATCTCCACAT
The DNA here is from genome assembly GCA_030063025.1 of Avena longiglumis. NCBI lineage: Eukaryota > Viridiplantae > Streptophyta > Magnoliopsida > Poales > Poaceae > Avena > Avena longiglumis. Next base: position 485,817,069 of record CP125974.1, read on the forward strand.
GCCGCATATATTCTTGTGGGCCTTCCTTGGGCTGGACCAGGTATGTTAATGTCGTGTACCCACAGGGTATAACTATGTCACTGGGACTACTTTGTCCTGACTATATCTTCTTCCCATGCCCGAGCCATTTCAAGATCGTGGCATCATCTCCCTTTGTTTCTTCCTTCAAGCTCGAGTTCATGCCCATTTTTTCTCAAGATTTCTCGGCTCCACATCTATCCAAGGATTCTAAAAGGTTAGCAACTTCATCCTTTTATCTATCGTTGCTATTTTAGCTCATTTAATGCTCTAGAAATGGAGGGATTTGTGGGTGTATTAGTTTGGTAGTAAATAATTAGCATGAGATGTGAACTTGTATTAATTTGGATTCTATATATCTTGTAGTAATGTATAATGAAATCCAAGCTAAATATCATTTTCAATATGTGTATTCTAGATATCTATATATCTCGTTTGGCACATAGCTATTCTCAAAATTCATTTGATTCATAGAAGCACAGAGATACATGAGTTCATCCTATCTATGTCTTGGTTTGGGTCATAGTCTCGCAATTCATTTGATTCACACATGCATCATGCCACCATCCAGCAACACAAAATGCCCTTCTTCTACCCGCCTTTACCAACCTCACAAATTGCAACAAAAATTGAGTTAATTCAGAAAATCTATTGCAACAAAAATAAGAACCAAAACTATAAAGATCAAGTATTATAGGGCCTCATACTTATGTTGGACACAAAAGTCATAGGGATGGCGTGAGCGAGCCTAGTAGGATGCCCAGTATATATCAGTGTACATATCACAAGGGTCACTCACACCGCCCCCAGGATCACATCCGAAATGATTACTTCCGTCGAGGGATAACCAATGTCGAAAACAACAAGAGCCCCTCCCAAGAGTACCATTGTCTCCTTCCAAGTTAGCTTATCACCGGACTGATGAGGAAAACATGATGATCTCCCAAGCTGAAGTGAAGACCCATTTTTCACCAAAACAACCCGAGCCACATGTGCAAATTGATTTGAAAGTCAAGAAGCACTTCAAGGATTTTTTTGCGCAACCACCCCAACATGTGTTACATAGGAAAGATGACTATACACATTGTCCTACGAAGACATTGAAAGAGAAGTCATCAGGTAGTAGTGCAAGTGGGAGAAGCTTAAGAGAAGTTCCCGTCTCGGCAAACAGGCAAAACAATTGATCGCCCCGCTCAAGGTGTTACCCCAGCCCGCTCAAGGTGCAATAAATATGGAAGAAGCTATTAAATTAGCCAAGGAGTGTCACATGTATTACGAAGAAATTCTAGGCGGCAGAGAAATCGCTAAGGCACCAATAGCATGGAAATTTTTCTACGAGGAGCCTTTGGTCAGCGATGAGGTATTCGATGATCTGCCAACACATATGCGACTTTTGCATGCCTAATACTTGAAAGTCACAAAGGAAGAGCGAAAAATTCTCCTAGTGAAAGTTGGAGAGGAGTACTTTCGTCCATACATGATCTCTATTGAACTTTATGAATTATTTTAGTTATTCAACCTAGAATCCCTTGACAAGTCCCTCGCCAGCTGCTATTGTCTGTAAGTAATTAAGTCTCTAGCTCAGCTCGTTCAATTCATTGCATGTAGTTATCCTTACTATATCTTCTTCTATATGCTACTATATGCAGAATGAAGATTCGGAAATGTAGAAGAAAGACAATCTATGGCATTGGGTTCGTTGACCCAAACATAGTAAATGGACATACGCTAAGAGAGAAGCCAGAGGAAATGGATGATAACTTGCTAATGTTTTTAATGGAGCAACATTACAAGACGCAAATACTATTTCCTTGCAACTACGGGTAAGATCCTTACTTTCTTGTAAACATTCACTTTTTGTTTACTCGATGTTAAATGTGATTGATAAGTATATAAATCGTGCACAACTTTCACTGGATTCTTCTAAATATTGATGTTGACCGTGTAAAAAATGAAATCTCAGACTCATTAAATAAGCCGATGGAAGACTACCGCAGCATACTTAATATGCTTCAAAAATAATTTCAATCATTGTCACACTATATCTATCTCTTTCGTTCACTCTCTGAGATGTCAAGTAATTAATAACTCATTCATTCATTTCTTTTGCCGGACAGGGTTTGGAAAATTTTCATGAAGGAGTTTAAGGATGAATGGCGTAAGGAGCTGACATTTTTCTTTCGATCCGGGTAAGTAGTACACGAGCTAGGTCCGCACATCTCTTCAATTTAGTCTCTATATAATTATCATGCTTTATTATTATTTGATTGAATTATATTCTCGAAAAATATGCGAGATAGCCACATGAGACTAATTTATGTGGATTCGTATGCGAGGCAGCCACATGGGACTAATTTATGTTGATACTACGTATGCGAATTCATTTGTAGGTGTATGGAGCAGGACACAAACTTTCTTCAAATACGTAAACAATATATTTATAATTTATTTTATACCATATTTTTTGTTAAGTTCCATTCATAATGATCTACTTTTTTATATATAGTTGGATGCGATGCGGGATAAGCTCCTACCACAACAACGTCTCCTAGCAATTCAAGAGGAATTGTCGGATTTTTGCTCAGGGACGTCATAAACTCAAATGGACAATACAACGTGGATAGAGCTTAAAGTATCCATATAATGTAATGATCTTCGTGTAATCAAATAGACGAGCTCTAGTCCCGGTTGGCACTTGTATACCAAGTTGTATATATGTCCGTATGCTCATGAGAGAAATTATATTATATATGCATCAACGTGTAGTAGTGTAGAATAATATGTATACAAAAACTTGTTTGAAATGATAACACAAAATGAAAAACAATTGAACACAAAAAAGAAAACCTTAAAACCCTATCTCTTGCCGCGGCAGCCGGTTGCCCCAAAACGCTGCCGCGGTAGAATAACTATAGTCCTGGTTCATGTTATGAACCGAGACTAAAGGTCCTCCAGCCCATCGCACTCCACGGGGCCACATGGAGACCCTCTAGTTCCGATTCGTAACAGAACCAGGACTAAAGATAGAACCTTTAGTCCCGATTCCGTAGTCCCGGATGCACATCCGGGACTAAAGCCCTTTATAAACCGGGACTAGATGTCTTTTTTCTACTAGTGGTACCGTCATGTAAGAAATCATCTCCTATATTTGATTACATAATGAGAGGCAAAAAAATCCATCTATGAATAGTGCGAAATTCGAATTCCATATTAAATAGTATATTCAACTAAAAAGACTAAACTTATCTCTTTTGTTTCAACATGTGAATTGAATTTTACAGCATTATGTATGTTACTTTCGCAAATTGACCCTGCTATTTTATTTTTAAATTCTCCACAGTTCTTGTTGTCGTACTACCATGATTTAGAGGCACGTAAGCACACCAAGACATGGTAACACTTCAAGATATGGTAGCAGTAGATATATTCTACTCCGGAACAAGCAAGAATAACGAGGTTGTGGCTTGTGTTGAATGTCCAGACTTCGAGCATTTGGGGTCATAAACTTGTTGAAGCCATTTTCAAAGCTCTAATTTGGTTTTCAACTTCACGTGAATTTCATTGAATCATCCTAGAACTCATCTTTGTAGAGGAAATCATTGACCACATATTTGGAACTCCATGTTCTGCCGGGTTGAAACTTTTCTTCTTCAAGAGTTCAATCTGAGACTCGCTCTCCTTTGCTGGAGATCCGGCCCCATGGGAGACCGTGCTCCGGCGGCTCTCCTGTGCCTGCGAACAAGAAGCGCAATCATCTGGTCAAATAGATTAGCATGCTTCCCTACAAGTTTGCATGACCCTTAGCAAACTGTACTTAATTCTACGTAGTACAATCAGCACGCAGATGATGGCCCAACTGCCATAGCGCCCTGCTCCATAATTTGGTGTGTCTTACTGATGAATGAATTGTCCAAACACACACACACACGTGTAAACCCTCAACTACCTTCAATCCTCGGCATACTTGACCTTGAGTCGATAGATCGTGAACTTCCGACCCGAAACAAAAGCAAAGAAGTACACTCCATGTCTCATTGATAGAACAATCACGAGAATCTCATGATTAGTATAGTTTGTTGGTGGACTTGAAAAGGCCCTTATCTTTTTCGCCCATCAAACCCAAATTGGCCACCTTGTCATCTTCCCAGACGCAGTTTGTCCGCTCCAACGATTGGGGCTTGGGAGCTAGCGGCGGTCCCAAATAATCCAGTGCCCTTGCAAACGCCGGCCATGCCGTCCGACAATCGCGTGGAAACTTGACAGAGACTGGATCGAGTAGAATGGTATGGCACCGAATGCTGGAACTGCACGAGAGACCGAGAGGAATGTATGTACTGTGCAATACACAGCACACACCCAGAATATATATACATGTGCACTACAACTATAGGTGAAGGCCGTAAGTGACCAGAGCAATTGTAAGATACTCTTTATCATTCCACTTGCCATAGGCCATATATATGCCCATATAGCTACCACTCTCTTGCCGTGCGTGCATTCAATAGCTCGCCATGGAGAGGTAGCTCGATCGCCTAGCTATATGGCCACTTGCCCAGCCATCTGAGCTTAAAGTCTCGCTGAGGAGAAGATTGTGCGAGCTTACGGCCGGGCCGGGTGGCTTCTATACACATTACAGTATACTTTTGCTCCTTGCTAGTAGATCATTTTGGGGGGCGCATGGAAAAGTGGAGGAGGAGGAGGAGAACGGTGGCGGCGGCCGTGGTTCTGATGTTATCGGCGGCGGTGGCGACCGGCGGCGCGGCGACGGATAAGGCTGCGCCGCAGCGGATCCTGCTGGACACGGACATGGACACCGACGACCTCTTGGCGCTCATGTACCTCCTCAAGCAGAACCGCTCCGAGTTCGAGCTCAAGGTACGTTCACATAGCGGATTAGCGGTGCCCTTCTTCTCCAATACCAGATCCTCTCTTTTCTTGCACATACGTAGATACTGTAGCTTGCAGATATGAATCGTGGCAGGAACAAATTTAATGCCAATCCGGCAATCCCTCCACACCCCACAGTAGTACGTACAGCGCCTATTGGCATCGACGAAAACGACAGCTCTCTTCCTGCAGCATGCATGCATGCTTTCAATCATGAAAATAATGGCAGATTTTCGGTCTAATCTACAGTAGCTACGTATGTAAAAAGAGAGACGAAACAAACTTTAGATGTTATATTTTTAATGATATACTTTTTATGCTATAAAATTAATATTTTAGTGTTAAATTGATAACCAAAGTATACGTGTGTGACTTATAAACCGAAAGAGAGGGAGTACTACTAGACATGACAAACATGCCAAAACCAAATCGTGCCGTTGTCTAATAACCATGTATTCCATCCGTCCCAAAATATAAAATGTTTTAGCTTTTATATGAAATAAATATATCTAGACGTCTCTTAGTGTGTAAGATTACAAGATGTCTAGACATTCGTTTCACAAAAATTAAAATATTTTATATTATAAGATGAAGGGAGTAGTAGGACAGTAGAACAGGTGTACTTTGTTGTACAGGACAGAATCACATCCAGATTGCGTCATTACATCATTTGTGGACATAAACAAAGACATAAATTTCCTCGAGAAAAGAAAAACAGAACCTTCTAACCCGCAAAATCTGGGTCCATAAAAAAACCAAATCTAGCTAGTTTTGTAGCAATGTCATCAGTCAAGCATAACTAAAGTACAACTGATGTAGACAAGACGGTGATAGAGCATCTCCTTTTGACTATATCCTGTATTACACTGCCATATATGTGAGCCATATCTCCTAAAAGTAATCTGTCAAACGAAGTTAACTGAATTACAAATAGTATTTCTTTCGGTTGGCCGGTTGGAACTTTGAAGTGGTCATTATACTAACAATTTATGATTCTCGTCTGATGCTCACATAAGTGGGCACTATGATAAACTTGCACTATTCCATCCTTCTGTTCTTAACTCAATAGACTATATTTTTTAGAAAATAGTCTTTTGTCCTACTTTGTAGATAAAGCACCGTCACACATTATAGAAGAGGTGTTGAGGTTTCCAACTTGAGATTACAAAGAAAAGGGGAGCTACAGAAGAATTAAACGGAGAGGGAACAAGCACATTAGAACTCACTTCCCTTCAAACTCGACATAAAAAAGCCCTTGACTCCATTTGTTAGGATTACCTCCTCGACCTCCTCCAAAGGAGGGGTTTTCCGGCTAGGTTTTGTGACATGCTCACGGCGCTACTCCGCATGTCATATTCTAGGGTGCTCCTAAACGGCACCCCGGGACCGCCTATTAAGCATGGTAGAGGTCTCCGGCAACGTGATCCACTATCCCCGCTTCTCTTTGTGCTCGCAATCGACTCCTTGCTGACTCTAGTTGATTTGGCAACCGAACAGGGCTTCCTTCAACCCTTATATGATAGAGCAACATGATTGAAATGCTCCTTATATGTGGACATCGCTACTATTTCTATCTATCCAATCAAAGAGGATATAGACCACTTCACACGCTTACTCTCAGGTTTTGGAGAGGTCACCGACTTGGTCACCATATTGGAGGAATGTTTGGTGGCTCCTGTTAGATGCAGTGATGTGGATTTGGATGAGGTTCTACAAAGTTTCCCGCCCGTGCGATCCTCCTTCCCCATTAGGTATCTTGGTCTCCCGCTCACCATGCATCCCCTTAGGAGGCGGACTTGCAATTCATTGAAGACAACTAGCAGGGAAGCTCTCAACTTAGAACATGAGCAACATAACCATGGCCCACACATCCCTCAGCAAGTCAGTGCTATCCTTGCAACTCATGTACCCCTCATGGAGCTTGGGATCCTTATTAGCCTCTTGGAGAGTGATGACAAAATTGAGAGAGATTTCCTTTGGGCCGGAACGGATAAGGTGCCTAGACGTAAATACAAGGTAAATTATAAAATGGTTTGCCGCCCATCCAAACTAGGCGGATGGAAGTGCTCGACATCACACAAATTTCTATAGCCTTGAGATAGAGATGGCCTTGGATACAATGGAGGCCCCCGACAACCAATGGAGAGTGTCATGGACGCCGAGTTCTGAGGACTAGTATTAGTGGTTCGGGTCTTAGGGGGCGTTGAGGAATTTTCTTGGTGATTTATGAATCGTAGCAGCAACATCGGCAAGTGGGGACAACGGCACAAGAGAAGTGCAAAGTCTTACCTTTGAGGATGAAAATTTAAAGTCTGGCCTTAATTGGTTGTGCGTGACAATGGCCTTATTGATACCATTGGTTTGAGAGCGGAATTTCTCTAGGTTGAAAAACTATTATCTATGATCGGACAATGATATGCGTGTGCACCGTTTCCTTTTCATAACCGTCTCTTTTGGAGTATTTGGACTTCTGATACTGTCTTGGTGGTGTTTGTACTATTATTAAAAGAAAAAGATTACTATAGAGGAATTTCTTTTCGTAATCCTTCTTCTTTTTATTTTTAGTTGTATGCATCCATAATGTTATTAGGACAACGTTGTTGATATAATTGATATATTCACAATTAATACATTCTCTTTTATCAAAATGATACCCCAGTTCACGTGTGAGAGGTTCAAGCACACGATTCTACTACTCTTTTTTAAAATATAAGACGTTATAGCTTTTGTGAAATGGATATATCTAGACTTTTTAGTTTAGATTCACTTTAAACCTACACATCAAAAGAAGTCTATATATATTTATTTCAAAAAAACTAAAATATGTTATATTTTAGAACGTAAGTATTTTTTTAAACCAATATATATTGAGCAAGCAAGCCGCCTCACTAAAATATTTCAGTCCCCTTAGATACTCTCGTAAGGAAAAAGAGTACGTTTAAAACCTACAGCCTCTCAAAACAAGTTTACATCGTTCATTACAGAGGAATTAATAAAACTAGGGGATCACCATCCCAAGAAACAGGAATATTGGAATAAAAAACAAATCTAGCTAGAATATGGGCCACCACATTTACTTCCCAAGAACAGTGTTTGACTAAAACTCTTTCAATTCTTATGGCAATCTGAAAGCAATAAGCAACAATGGCAGTGTAAGGGCTCCAAATATCAACCTCCCCATTGTATGCATTGACGAGTTCAAGTGAGTCAGTTTCAATTGTAACCGGAGTATATCCTTAATTCTCAATATAATGAAGACCATTATGAAGTGCCAAATCTTCTATAGTAGTAGCATCAAGGATATGATCAAAAAGCCAGCTTCCCCCTGCAACAGCTTGTCCTTTTGAATTCAGGAGCACGGCCCTGTAGCTTCAGTACCATTTGGAAAGAAGCATGCATCAATACTATCTCCGTTTCAGGGCTTAAGGCGCACACGCTTTCCAAAGCAAAATTTGACCGAAATAATTGAGCAACAAAATCTTGATTATATTGTACATAATTAGTACCGTTAGATTCGTATTGAAAAATACTTTCCAGTGACACTAGTTTTATACCAAAACTCTTTATGTATTTAGAGTAATTCTTGGTCAAAGAAAAAACACGCAAAACGAGGACGCCTTAAGCCCTGAAACGGAGGGAGTATTAGTTTGTAGGAATTTGGGAGGAAGCCGAACCCAATACACCTCACGTGGCACAACATTTTATATATAACCTTTACAGTCAAGAGTAATCACTCGGATGGAGAAGACTGTTTAATCGATCGGAGCAACTTTTTCGCCCTTAACTTTCTCCCTTCGTTTCCACCAGATGTACCAAGCCCTCATAACAATTAGCTCCTTCAAACCTACATCCTTGAGTTCATCACGATCTGCAACATTTGTTTCACTCCGCAGGATTTCTTCCGCGATAACAGACCCTGATCTATCAACAAGAACTGAATTTATTTGATTAGCAACACCAATAGACTTCCATACCTTTTGTGCTCTTACACAAGTAAACAATAAGTGTCGAATATCTTCAGCTCCTTGTAGGCATACATGACATTGTCCAGACACCGGTATATGACTGTTAGCAAGGATAGACATTGTTATAATAATCCCATGAAGAGATCGCCAGGCAAAGATTTTGATCTTACTTGGAACTTTAATTTCCAGAGAATATCCCACACCGGGTTAATTGATGATGGCCCCTCCTCAGCATTAGTTTGCAATCTATGTCCATATATGTGGTTCCGCTCAAGGTCATAAGCCGATCTCACCGAGAAAATAAAAGACTTGGTCCGATGCCACGCAATAAAGTCATTAGTGAGATTTTTACTAAGGGGTATGCACATAATCCTTTGCACATCCAGTGGACTAAACGCCTCCATCAACAACTCCTCGTCCCAATTACTAGATACTGGATTAATAAGATCATCAACCGTCATGAGTAATACTTGGCCTCTAGGAGTTTGAATCATGCGGTCAGTGATAAACTGTGAAATATGTATGTGTAGTAGTCCTAACTCTATACGGTTTAGGTGTTGTATAAACCTACCGTATCTAACTCTAACACCTCCTGTACTTGTACCATACCCTACTATATATATACATGGGGACACGGTTGTATCCGTGTGATCCTCTACCCCTACCAATACTTGTTTATTTTCATGGTATCACAGCCAGCGGCCTAAACCCTAGATCGGTTTTTCTTTCTCGGCTTCCGCTTTCTCGCCGCCATGTCGCTCAACTCCGCCTCCACGTCCGGTGCATTAAGCTCGGCTACCTCGCTCCTCTCCGGTGGAACCGGAGCAGTCACCGCTGAACCGACCATGGTGTCGGTCATCCCCTCCACGTCGATCGATCTCGTGAGTCAGATCACGATGAAACTGACCGGTGAGAACTACATGTTCTGGCGCACGGCGGTCCTGCCTGTTCTGCGAAGCAATATGTTATTTGGCTTCGTCGATGGATCGCTGCCCTGTCCTGCGGCCACAATCCCCAATCCAGATGCGTCAAAGACCGGCGCTCCACCAACCATCCCCAATCCGCTCTATGCGTCTTGGATGCAGCAAGATCAGTTCATCCTGTCTGCACTTGTTGGCTCCCTACATGAGTCGACAATCGACATGGTCATGAATCTGACCACGTCGCGGTATGTCTGGCAGATGCTGGAGGCGAGCTATGCCTCTCAATCTGTTGCTCGTGCGATGCAAATTCGCGGAGCCCTTAGCAAGGAGAAGAAGCTGGATCAATCTGCGGACAAGTACTTCAACAAGATCAAGTCCATGGCCGATTTACTTGCCTCCATTGGACAGCCTCTACGTCCAGAAGAATTCTCCTCGTACCTGATCGCCGGCCTTGACAGCGAATATGACGCCCTTGCTCAACTTGTCTCTGCCCGCAATCTGTCTGACCCGATGCCTGTTCGGGATATATACTCTCAGCTGCTCCACACCGAGCATCGCGTCGAAGCCAGGAAGGCCGATCTCGGCGCAAATGTTCATGCTGCGCACTATGGCGCGCGTTCTGGTGGTGGTTGTCCGTTAGGCCCATCGCCCAACTTTCAGCAATTCCGAGCTGATCCTCGTCAGCAGGGCAAGCGAGGAAGTCGTCCTTCTTCACCACCTCGCCGCAATGATCGTCCTCCTGCTGGTGGTGGTGGTCGTCCCATCTGTCAAATCTGTGAAAAGGTGGGGCATGTTGCCTCGTGCTGCTTCAAGCGTTTTCAGCGCAACTTCCTTGGTGCTGGGAACGATGGTCGTTATATGGACAAGCAACTTGCTGCCCTCTCCACTACATCGACTCACGGATCCGGGGCTACATCATCCTACCCGATTGATCCATCCTGGTATGCTGACACCGGGGCGACAGACCACTTCACCAACGAGATCTCCAAACTCCACATGAAGGAAAACTACACTGGCAAGGATCATGTCCATACAGCTGATGGATCAGGTATGCGCATTGCTCATATTGGTCAATCCTTTATTCCCACTCATAAACATCCCCTCAAACTCAAAGACATCCTTCATGTTCCTTCTGTCACTAGAAATATTTTATCTGTAAAAAAATTCTGTAGATACAATAATGTCTTCTTTGAATTTCACTCTTGGTACTTTCTTATCAAGGACCGAGCTACCAGGGAGGTTCTTCTTAGAGGGGAGTGTCGTGGGAATCTCTATAAACTTGATGTTTCGTCGTCTCCGTTCAAGCATGTCTTCAGCGGCATCAAGGTGTCACGTGAGCAGTGGCATTCGCGTCTAGGTCATCCAGCTACCCAAATTGTCCAACATATTCTTCATCGTCATGAACTTCCATCAGTTTTAGTCAATAAAAATGTAATTTGTGATGCTTGTCAACAAGGCAAAAGTCATCAATTGCCATTTTCTCTTTCTACTCGTGTAATAAAGAATCCGTTAGAGATTATATACTCAGATGTATGGGGTCCTTCTAAAGTTTCTGTTAGTGGTCATACATACTATGTCAGTTTTATTGATGCCTATAGTCGTTTCACTTGGCTTTATCTCTTGAAACGGAAATCAGATGTGTTTCAAATTTTTCTTCAATTTCAGCAACATGTTGAGCGGTTGTTGAATACAAAAATTAAGCATGTTCAAACTGATTGGGGTGGTGAGTACCTTCACCTCAATAAATTCTTTAGTGATATTGGGATCTCACATCGAGTCTCATGTCCTCATACTCATCAACAAAATGGTACCGCCGAGCGAAAACACCATCACATTGTCGAAACCGGTTTAACTCTTTTAGCTCATGCTTCTATTCCATATATATTTTGGAGTGATGCCTTCTCTACGGCCTGTTTTTTTGATAAATAGGCTTCCTAGTCGTGTCATCTCCATGCAAACTCCAATTGAACGTTTACTTGGGAAAGTTCCAGACTACACTTTTTTCAAAGTGTTTGGCTGTGCTTGTTGGCCCCATCTTCGCCCATATAACAATAGAAAACTTGAATTCCGATCCAAAAAGTGTGTTTTCCTCGGCTATAGTGCTCTTCATAAGGGTTACAAGTGTCTTCATGTTCCCACAAATCGAGTTTACATCTCTCGTGATGTGGTTTTTGACGAGAATGTTTTCCCCTTTGCTAATCTTCCTTCCACTATCATACCACCTTCCGATTCCACACTTCTTAGATCTGACCAATTTGATGATGTCGCATATGCTCCTCCATTATTTGCTAACCATGGTGCAGGTGTCGGACGTGGTGCTCGCTTAGAAATCTTGGATGATGCTGACCATGAACCAGCGACTCACGTCGATCACTCTGAGACGATCGACGTGCATGGTTCTGGCCATGCAGCGGAGGCCGGTCCATTCTCTCCTTTGCGTGATGGGCCGCCTACACCTCCGTCTCCCGCGCCTGCATCGCCTGGATCGGTCTCTTCCACGACCGCCACGGCGCTTGCTCCCCCGACTCCAGCTACTGGGCCAAACTCCTCCGGCCCGCTGCCTGCCCCGTCGCCTGTGCGTCGTGTAACACGGCTCCAGTAGGGGATTCGAAAACCCAGGAAGCGGACAGATGGTACTGTCGCCTGGATCAGTACACGATCAGCTATTGATCTGTTTCAGACAGAGCCACGAAATCACACTGAAGCCATGAGTTGTGCCCACTGGCGTCAAGCAATGGAATCTGAATTTTCTGCTCTTCAAAATAATAAGACTTGGCGTTTGGTCCCTCCGATTTCTGGGGTCAATGTTATTGATTGCAAGTGGGTGTTTAAAATCAAGCAAAAATCAGATGGCTCTATTGAAAGATACAAAGCTCGTCTTGTTGCTAAAGGATTCAAGCAGAGATATGGTTTGGACTATGAATACACCTTTAGTCCGGTTTGTGAAACCTTCTACCATTCGGTTATTATTGTCCATGGCTCTTACACATGGTTGGCATCTTCGTCAGCTTGACATTTAGAATGCTTTCTTGCATGGAGTTCTTGAGGAGGAAGTATATATGAGACAACCTCCAGGTTTTGAGGATTCTAGTCAACCTACACACTTATGTCGTCTTGACAAAGCTCTTTATGGATTGAAACAAGCCCCTCGTGCGTGGCATGCTCGATTGAGTTCTGTTTTGGTTGGGCTTGGCTTCACCCCTTCTACTGCTCATACTTCTCTGTTTATTCTAAGGAGGTCTGATATCACTTTGTATCTTCTGGTCTATGTCGACGATATCATTGTGGTGAGTTCGACTCCTACAGCTACTGATCGACTCATTCATTAGTTACGCACCTCTTTTGCTCTTAAGGATCTTGGTACTCTCAGTTATTTCCTTGGCATTGAGGTTCAGCCTTTTGTTGGTGGCCTTCATCTCTGTCAGCGCAAGTATGCATGTGAGCTTTTACGGCGTGCTGGTCTATTGAAGTGCACCCCGGCTGTCACTCCCATGGTCTCTTCTGAGAAGCTTTCGGCTCATGATGGCACGCCTCTTTATTCCGAAGAGTCTACTCGGTATCGCAGTGTCGTTGGTGGTCTTCAGTACCTTACTATGACACGGCCGGATCTGTCCTTTGCTGTTAACAAGGTGTGTCAATATCTACATGCTCCTACATCGACACACTGGTCAGCTGTTAAAAGGATTCTTCGATATGTCCAGGGTACTATTCATTATGGTCTTCAGCTGCAGCGTCCTAGTTCATCTCCTACACTGTTATCTGCCTTTTCTAATGCCGATTGGGCGGGTTGTCCCGATGATCGGCGATCCACGGGGGGACATGCTATCTTCTTTGGTGGAAACTTGGTGTCTTGGAGTGCTAGAAAGCAGGCCACAGTTTCACGCTCCAGTACTGAGTCTGAATACAAGGCTCTAGCTAATGCTACTACAGAAGTCATATGGTTACATGATCTTCTTGGTGAATTGGGAGTACCTCAGTCTTGTTCACCTATTCTTTGGTGTGACAATATTGGAGCAACTTTTTTGTCCTCTAATCCAGTGTTTCATGCTCGGACAAAACACATTGAGGTGGATTATCATTTTGTTCGTGAAAGAGTTGTGCAGAAGTTGCTACAAATCAAGTTTATATCCTCCAAGGACCAGCTAGCAGATATCTTCACAAAGCCATTATCTTTGCCATTATTTGAAGCTTGTAGGCGCAATCTCAATCTTCATGCTTCCGTTGAGATTGAGGGAGGGTGATAAACTGTGAAATATGTATGTGTAGTAGTCCTAACTCTATACGGTTCAGGTGTTGTATAAATCTACCGTATCTAACTCTAACACCTCCTGTACTTGTATCATACCCTACTATATATATACATGGGGACACGGCTGTATCCGTGTGATCCTCTACCCCTACCAATACTTGTTTATTTTCAGTCAGGGCTACTAGGAATCCATGGATCAGTCCATATGTTAATTCTTTGACCCGAGCCAACTCTCCAAATATGTCCTAGCTTGAAAATAACTAGACCCGCCATAATGCTCTATCAAGTGAAAGAGGAACCACTTTTCAGACCAGCCTGTGAAATATCATTATTTGGGTAGTACTTTACCTTTAGAACTTTTGCACAAAGAGAATCATGTTTTGTGATCAATCTCCAACTTTGTTTTGTTAACATTGCCAAATTAAAAGCGTGAATATCTATGAACTCAATACCACCATTCTTCTTTGGGATGCATAACTTCCACCATGCCATCCAATGCATGCGGTTTTGAGCTTCTGCATCTCCCCACCAAAACCCAGCAATAGCATCTGTCATTTGCTTACACAAGTTTTTGGGGATTTTAAACACCAACATAGCATAGACAGGGATTGATTGAATAATCGCTTTCAGCAATATCTCCTTTTTCCCGTAGACAAAAATTTCTCTTTCCAACTTTTAATCCTTTTAATTATCCTCTCTAGTAGAAAGAAAAATAAAAGATGACTTAAGCGTAGGCGAGGAAACGGTCCAAATATAATGAACTAGGCCAGGTTTTCGCGTGGACCAATTTGGGTTTACATGGGCCTAACAAATCTATGGATCGGACGATATTTGACTCCACTTAACCAGTTACCCTTTCGACGATGCTAAAAAAAAAAAGTTACCCTTTCGATACCTCCAGTAGTGGCTGACGGGCGAAGGCGGCCGCCGTCGGCGAGGGTGGCGCGCCACCCCTACGGCCATGAGCGCCACGGACGCGCTCTACAGAGAAAGAGAGGACGCGCGCGACCGAGTGAATGATACTTGGACCGTGTCAATGGCGATGCTGAGGGCGACGTCCGGCTGCGGGGACCCAGACGACGTTGCGGCGCGGCGTCAGGCGCAGGGTCACCCAGATGGGTCGGCCGTGGTGGCGTCCTCCCCCTTTCCTACGGAACCAGGTGCCCGCTTCGGAGAAAGGGGCAGTGCAGCGGCAGGGCCACTATAGGCGGTCGATTTGAGTCTTCTCTGTTTCCTGGGGTCAATTGGGGAACTATGAGAATGGTGAGAAACCGTGTCAGTAAATTTATTTGAAAAAACGTCCTGTTTGAAGCCGATTCTGTTCTTACTGTCACACTAGGACGAATCACTCTGCCAAAGCTGTTTGGTAGCAATAGATGGCTCTTTTGCTGCTGTTCACAGGGATACATTGCTTCTGCTGTGAACATTGAACACTTGCAGGCAGTTACCATCAATGTGAACGCCTGGAGCGACGCCGGGCATGCTGTGAATCATCTGTACGATATCCTCTACATGATGGACCGCGACGACATTCTGGTTGGCGTCGGTGGTGACGGTGGCATATCAGACGCTGGCACCATATATCCCAACGTTGGTGGTTATTTACCTCTGATTGATCAGGTATCTGTTCACATCTAGTTGTTGTACTTTTATATGAGGTACACATCTTATATCAAATTATCAATACATAAGGAATACTATCTTTGTGTAGAACTTCACAAGAGAAAACATCTAAATATTTTTTCAGATGATTTTCCTTTTAAATGTAAATACTAATATACAGGTTAAACTTTAGGGCATCACAACAGTTGGGGAATGCCGATATAGGCAAGCTGTTCCAGTAGAAGGTGGTGGACGGTTGGACGTGGACACTAACAGGGGAATCAGAAGGAGCTTCCTTCCACAGGTATGCCACATGCATAACTCTGTGCCCCTCTTCCTCTGGGTAGAAGTGTTGCATTTTCATGTTTAACAATGTGGTTGACTGTCCACCACTGCATCACCTGGCATCCTAATAATCATTTATATAAGATGTGAAAAAGTTTTATCAACTGAGACATAGCTATCCTTGACCCAAAATCCTCCAGCAATACACACAATTTGCCAAACAAGACACTTTGGTCTATTTTACCTTCTCATGCTACCCACCGTTGCTCATTTTGCTGGAAAATTGGAGTTATATTTCAGAGCTACATGGATCGTTTATTGACTATTCTGCATATTTTTAAGATGAAATACATTACTATGATTTATTTAACACCCCAAAATGGTGTCATTTTGTATTAAGAAAAAAAGCCAATAAGGCGGAATAATAAACTCACCCCACTGCTAACTAAACACAGGCAACACTGAAACAGAGAAGCAAAGGAAAAGACAGCCAAGCTACTCTAAAACAGAAAATAAATCAAGCAGCTGCAGCAGCCTGAGCCTGAGCCATGACAGCTTGCCAGTCAGCAGGCCAGTAGTCCTGCGGCAATCAGCGAAGCTCTTTAGCTCCAGCCAGCTTCTGTAAGCTTGCTTCTACCAGCACTGAATCGATGACCATATAACAGTTTGGATTCAAGCTCTCAAATACAGTCTACGCATGCGCTAGATGCTCCACAACGTAATCTGAATGAGCGATCGTATTCCCTTCACCTTGCTACAAAAATTGTCAGTAGCTGTCAGCATGATGGCTTCAACCTTGTATTCGCGTAGCTCTCTGAACCATACTTCTCTGGGGAACGTCTGAAAGATATTATGATGGAAATCAAAACTTGCTTATTTGTTTTCTAAATGTGTCTGGAAGCCGTGGCATATTTTATCTGGTGTTTGGATTAGCCAAAGGACAAGCTGATATTGGGAACATACGGTCAAAAGTGGAAACATTGCCAGATTAAGGGACTTGTCTGTGGTGAACCAACCTGGGGCCAGACAAGAGCAGTTTGAGGAATATTTTTGATATCTGTCATTTTATTGTGGTTTTTGGAAGTTCTATATCCTATTTTAGTGTGCTTTTTGGAAGAAGTTCTATCTCCTATCTTAGTGTGCGTGGGTACTCTGCTTATTTGCATATTTGTTACCAGGTCCAAGTTTTTTATTTTAATCTGTAAAACAGGGGAACAGAAGATATATACCGCTTCATCAACCTACAACACAGCAAGTAATGATAGAGACAATATCTGCTGGCCCCACAACCGTCATTCTCATTGGATCACATACAAACTTCGCTATTTTTCTCATGACATATCCACACTTAAAAAGAAATGTGGAACACATATACATTATGGGTGGTGGTGTGAGATCAAAGAACCCAACAGGTTGCTGTCCAAAAAATGCTACCACATCTTGTACACCACAGCAATGTGGTGACATAGGTAACTTATTTACTAGTTACAGTACCAATCCCAATGCAGAATTCAACATATTTGGTGATCCCTTTGCTGCATATCAGGTATATATGTCTTACATTTTATAGAGGCTGTCTATTCTACCCTTGTTTTGGTCGAACTTCCAAAGTGAATTTTTCTTATTTCTTATACTCCCTCCGTTTCATAATATAAGATGTTTTAGCTTTGTGAAAGGAGTGTATCTAGATCTCTTTTAGTGTGTAGATTCACTCCGAACCTATATACTAAAAAAGGTCTAGATACACTCCTTTCACAAAGCTAAAACATCTTATATTATGAAATGGAGGGAGTACATATGTATCTCTAGATCTGTATTCCTTGCTCTTTGAGTCCGCTATGGCATAATAGCATTCCTCCAGAGGAGCAAAGGCAAAATCACCGTCTCATGTCTTGCTGTCTAGCCTCCATAATAAATTCTTCAGCAGATTAGGATAATGTTCTTTCCATGTTGACGCACATGCTAGCGGTGTTACTCCCCTTCTGTGATTAAGTGCCCCACATTAATGTAATAGCTATAGAAGTATTGTTTCTGAACTGAAGCTGGGAGCTGTGATTCTCTTGTTGAGAAAAGGATTACATTTATATGAACCTGATCTTTCATACTTGATATAATAAACAACTCAATAATACATGAACCTATCCTTACTTCGTCATCGTCTTACTTAAGTAGACCGATAAATAATAAGTTAGATAATACTTTGTAACTAGTTCAGGTGTTTCATTCTGGCATTCCAATCACCCTTGTCCCTCTTGATGCAACTAATACAATTCCTGTCAACAAAGAGTTCTTTTATGCATTCCAACAACATCAAAGTACATTCGAGGCAGAATACTGTTTCAAGTCTTTGAAAATGGCTCGAGACACATGGTCTGATGATCAATTCCATGCAGTAAGTTCATATTGTTACCTTACATAATTTTGATTTGTGTAATATGGAACCTTTTTTTGTTTTTCTCTTACTATTTATTCTTGTTTTCTTTGCATAATGAAGAGATATTTCATGTGGGATTCCTTTACTTCTGGTGTAGCCATCTCTAGCATGCGCAATGACAAGAACTTCCAACATGGAAATGATTTTGCCGAGCTTGTTTATATGAACATCACAGTAATAACTTCAAATGAACCATATGGTGTATATGATAGCTCGAACCCATTATTCAATGTCCATACAATTCCCAAGTTTCATCTTCAAAAAGGTGGAGTTCATAGTGGTCATGTTCAAACTGGAATTACAGACAACTTCTGCCTGATCAAGGGAAGTAGGAAAGGAAGATGTGAGGTATGTCCCATAGCCCAATTGATTTTTTGTGACAGTTACGCATTTTTTACGGAAATATAGTTGATATCGAATAATTTCAGTGAAGCTACATGCATACTTCTCTGGTGCATGCCCTTATGTATCACTTCATTCTTTTGCCATAGAAATGCCATATAAAGGGAGCTCAAATTCGGATTCAAATATATATAAATTTTATGAAAAAATACGTTAGAAGGAAGGAGCAAATCTTGCTATTTAATATGGTCAAGTGAGTTTCCCCATGTTGCCAGTGAATGAGAAACCCAATATATTGACTATTTTTTATTTTTTCTTAGGATGGATACACTAAGGAAATTTCTGGTCCAGAAGCAGTCCGTGTTCGTGTTGCCACAAAGGCTAAACTAAACACCGATAAAAATAGCCATCTGAATAGGGAGTTTTTCAAAAGTTTCCTAGAGGTAAGCCCGGTTGGCGTATCACAGCTCACATGATTAATAAATACAAATGCTTACCCATTGTACCCAATTATCTATTATGTCTGCCAAAATTCAAACTATAGCCTCTGCAATGCAATCATTTTTTTATTAGGCAGAAAAATAAAAAATGGTCATGGAAAAATCTGAATTATTCGACATTCATATTCGGATAATCCGAAAATTTCCTTGATATTGTTTGAATATTACTGACTCTGAGAACGAGCTCATTCTAGCCCACCCAAAAATTGCCCTATGGGTAGATAAATTTAGTGGTATCATACTCGTAGCATCTGCTTCTCCAGTATGCCAGTTTATGAGATTGTTCACTAAGGAGTGAGTTGGCTAGCCAGACTCTTAAAAACATATTTGAATATCATCGTCCATTCCTAAGCTCAGAGGTCCCATATGGAAATAATGTGTTTTTTACTTAAGCCGGCCCAAATTGAAATGGCATCTTACCCTGCATACTCGTCAGCTATAGATTAGCTCGCTCTTTAGGTAACGGTATCCTGTCAACACAACGTTGTACATGGAGGAGTTAATGCACATTGCATTCATCATCACATATACTGTGAAATAAAGCATGCTTGTAAGCAATGTGAGCAATCATTTATGTCATATTGGTCCATTCTAATATTTCGTAGTAACTGAACTGTGGTCTGCAGGTTTTAACTCTCTCTGAGAACTCTGGCCGTTTCGACATTATGTCACAGTTTCCGTTTTACAGAGAGGTTCTTTACAAACCAGACTTCGTTAACAAAAGTAGGGGGAAAGTGGTCATTTTTGACATGGACATGAGTCCTGGAGATTTTATTTCCCTTATATACCTCTTGAAGGCACCTTCTGAAATAATAGATTTAAAGGTACAATTATCTACAATAAAAGATTTTGTTATCTTCTCTATTTTTGCCCACAACAGTAATTTTACTATATTGAATGTAGGGAATTTTAGTTAGCTGCAATGGTTGGGCAAATGCCGCAACTGTTGATGTTGTTTACGACATTCTACATATGATGGGTCGCGATGACATTCCTGTTGGCCGTGGTAATTCCACTGCTTTAGGCACTCCGACCCTTGGTTGCAAGTATGTCAGTGCTATTCCCCAAGGCAGTGGTGGTCTTCTTGACTGTGACACTCTCTATGGACTAGCTCGGTCTTTGCCAAGAAGTCCCAGAAGGTATCCTTGCACCAAACTGACCCACATATGAAGTAACGAAAGTGGCCTAAATATTCACAGCTTGTTGATTTCAATAATTAGGTGCACTTCTGAGAATTCAGTAGAACATGGTGCTCCTAGAAATACTGGTCATCCGGAACTTCGGCAACCTTTGGCTTTTGAAGTTTGGCAGTCTGTTAAAAAGCAACTTGATCCAAGTGAGAAGATCACTATACTTACCAATGGACCTCTTACAAATTTGGCCAACATTCTTCTCTGTGACAAGAATGCAAGTTCTGTAATAAATGTCAGTTGTTTGATACATTTTGCTTCCGTGCAGTATTTATGATAAGTTTACATTTATCACTGTTAATATTGACTTACATCTTCCTCTTGTGCACAGAGTGTATATGTCGTTGGAGGACACATCAAAGATGAAAATGATTCAAGGGGAAACGTGTTCACAGTTCCATCTAATAGATATGCGGAGTTTAATATGTTTCTTGATCCCCTAGCTGCGACAATAGTTATGGAGTCCACTCTGGATATCACACTGATTCCCCTCAGCTCTCAGAGAAAAGCTGCTTCCTTTCCGCCTCTCCTCGAAGCTCTAAAGCATGCTCAACATACTCCAGAATCAAGTTTTGTCCTCCACTTATTGTCATTGCTGCACAAATTTCAACAGAAGCACAAGCTGTATCATCATATGGTAACCTCTGCAGCTCCTTCTGTTATTTGCTAAAGCTATTTTTTAAGGCAAGAAGATGAAATAAGAACTGAATCATAGTTCTACACCATATGCCCCCCCTACAGCTTCCAACCCAGTACTAATAGTTAAATTGAAAAGCTAGAGATTGAAAGACAAACTGCTCCTGCCTCCAGGCGAGTAACTCATATAATCACTTTCTGCGTACATAAATCATGATTTTCGTCCATCTAATGTCAATGATTCCTGAGGGCTGCTTGTACTATTTTAATTTTTTAACCAATGCTGAGTGTGACGTACCGGCCCAATTGGGATTGGTCCCAAGTGAACAATGACCATGTTTGTGTATATATATAGGCAATGGTTGAAATAGTCCCACATTGCTAGTTAAGTGGAGAAACATCAACATATAAACCCATAGGTCCACCGGTTAACCGTTTTTCTGAAACGAGGATGAAAGTGCAATTGGTTACTATATTGTGCGTATATGACCCAGTACATGGTTATGTTTGGCTAGTTTGGAACCTGGGGCATTATAACCGAGGATACTTTTGACTCGATAATCATTATCTCTTTTGGGGGTGATTTGTCATAATTGTAGGGTATATTTCTTGGAGAACTACTTGGTGCTGTTTATCTTCTGGAAGGATCTAATATAGAACAGTCACTACAACTGAAGACAATAAGCATTGTTGCGAACAATACAGCAAGCATGGATGGACAGGTTGTAGTCGAGCAACAGAGTGCAAATTTGGTGAAGGTACTAGTAGATTTCAACAGCGAGGAATATTGCAATCGAGTTGCCAGTCATCTGGGCAACATGGAGCGATCTGCCGTCATTGGTAGTTTTGCAGAACAGAGGGCATCATGGAGCAGGCAACCGAACAAAAAGGTTCAGTTTCCTTACTAGATTATATGCCCTCTCTTATTCCTTTACAAAAAATGCCATCTCTTATGAAAAGAGTACGTCATTTGCTTCTGTCGTAGTGAAGTTCATCATCATTTTATGATGGATTTCCTTTCAAATGGAGCTTTGGACATGTATGTAACTGCTCTGATGCCATATATATTCATCTTTTGATGATGGATTTCTAGTACTACTTGAAAGCAACTTTGTTTCTCAACCATCTGAGCTCAACAGTACCATTAAGTTTCCTTTGTGAGAACCCCGTACCTGAACTTCTCTACCTGTGCAATGAAATGAAACGCAACAGAATGTTGTGTTTTCGTGAAAAAGAAATCATGTTCGTCTAGTTTCCACGAAATTATGAATGTTGCGTTTTTGCAAAAAAGAAATCATGTTCCTCTAGTTTCCACAAAATTACTTCTACATTTGACTCTTCGGCACGACGAAGCTTCAAGAATCTGACCAAAATAGGAGTTATGTGGAAAAGGGACAGTGGTGTCGACCTGGACCTTTTATGTGTTTGGATTCCGGTTTTTCTTACTCCATTGTGTACCATGTCCACTTTTATTTTGCAAGGAAATTAGGTAGGGGAACCATATTAAGAATATATAATGTAGGAGCGAACGCATGCAACCGCATGCGAACTAGTATAATAGGATTTGCCTGCCTGCCCCATATCTTTTGGCGCCAAGTGCAACAACACATGATATGGAACAAGCAAACTGTTTGTTAAAACTGCTCGTGGTACGGTACAACGATTCAAATACCCAGCTTGTCACCTTTTGCAATCAAGATCTTGATTTGGAATCTTTGAACATCCGACTGAACTGATTGTTTAAGCAATTCATGAAAAAACTAACAAAATAGTACCACATAGTCTAAGTAGTTCACAAGGTTACTTTTGCATCACGAGTTTATGAACAACTGCTTGTGTTGCGCCACCTTCCAAAATATACAGACATGACGACATTTTTAATTGAGTATTACTAGTTAACTTAGGGGAAATAGATTTGCACAAACACATAACCATCATCAACAGAGCGCCGACTTCTCACATGTATTGCTTGTTGAGGAAGATAGTAAATCACCTCATCCTACGACCAGGGCCATCACAAGATAACTCTTGTGAGACCCTGGCGCATGGCTCAATAAGATTGATAGGAAACCCATACCAACAAGTTGCAACTTTTTTTTCGGAAGCTCATTCGAAAAGAACTCTAAGGTTAAGCGTGCTCGGCCTAGAGCAATTCTAGGATGGGTGACCGACCGGGAAGTGGGTAACCGGGTGTGCATGAGTAAGGACAAAGTGCGCAGAAAAGACTAGTGTTGGTCCGTGGGGCTAGTCTAGAGATCCTATTGAGCTGCCAGAAGTGACAGCCGCCGGTCCGGAGTGACCGGGGGTGTTACAAAATTGGTATCAGAGCCGACCATCGCGGTTAAACGGGCGTGTGCGGGTCAGTGGCGGACATGTGGCGCATGACGCGTGTGGCCCGGAGTGGACACGACATGGCACATGTGCCAGCACTGGACGCACAGACGTGTGCCAAGAGGGGATGTTCCTGGCTTGTGGTTGATCGACGAGGACGTCGATCTTCTAAGGGTGGCTGTATGTGAGACCCTGGCGCATGGCTCAATAGGATTGATAGGAAACTCATACCAACAAGTTGCAACTTCTTTTCCGTAAGCTCATTCGAAAAGAACTCTAAGGTTAAGCGTGCTCGGCCTAGAGCAATTCTAGGATGGGTGACCGAACGGGAAATGGGTAACCGGGTGCGCATGAGTAAGGACAAAGTACGCAAAAAAGACTAGTGTTGGTCTGTGGGGCTAGTCTAGAGATACTATTGAGCTGCCAGAAGTGACAGCCGTCGGTTCGGAGTGACCGGGGGTGTTACAGCTCTCACCTTGAGCTTGTTCTCTGTGGCTAAGCGCACGGTGTAATGCATTCATAGAGATTGCCACTATGGGAATACAAATAGCATAAATCATCTTTAGTTGAGCATAGCCCTCATTGGGCATGTTGATGTACTCAATGTCCTTTGAGTGTTCCTAAGTGACAACACAACAGTTAATTAGTTCTGGTTCATATGCGAGATGAAGAAGTGAATGTAATGAAATAGTGCTAACTAATACAACCTTGGTGCGGACAAAGTACCGCTCCTTGTCCATCATAATGGTTGATGTCTACTTCTAGTGGGTTTCCTCGAGCCTTTTGGTGTGGACATGAATCCACCTAGATATCCAATGCCTCATATGGCTGTAGATCTGATATTAGGTGACTTGACAACTACATAAATTGAAAACATCATCTGCAACAGTTTGTAGGTGCTTCTCTCTGAACGCTAATCCAACAGGGATCCTGGAGATGAGCTAACACACCCTGTTGATGATGAATGGGACATACTAGCATACCATCTCATGAAGTGTGCAATACTTATCAGGCACCAACACATATCAAAGCGACAACACTCAAGTTTCCGACATATCACAGGACTAATAACCTTGTCCTACAACATCATGAAAATATAACACAATACATGAACAATTGTAAGCATGCAACTTAACATTATCACTTAGACCTAGTCATAGTAACATACTAACAAGCCATCAATTTCAACATACTAATTGGCAATGTGATCAAGAATAATGCATGAGTACAATGTGAATAAGAACAGTATGTGCTTGGGTAAAGCTTCAATACTCTTCGCTATAGGCTATCATATCTAAGTATAAAGCTAGTACAAGGAGTATAACTAATCATGTAGAACCAGTCCTTGTACCAACTATTGCACTTATACATGGACTGCACGACAATGAAGATCATTAAACTCAACACACACTACCTCAAAACATGCATCTAGCAACATATCATCTGATCTACAATAACATTCTAGACATGAGCACTAAATAAGAATTAAAAAATATCTAAATACCAAGGAAACATCTGATCCACCTCATTCTTATACCACATCATGAAGCAAGAGTCGCAAAATCTACTGCATGCTCACAAATCTAAGCTAATAGATATAGGGTTTGATGTTACTCACAATGATATGCGCATTGGACGAGGAAGACGACATGTCAGAGACGTGGATGAAGAAGGATTGCCTTTGCTGACATCCACCGATTGGATCATATAGTGCTACCTGCCTGCTCGGTAAAGATCCTTCCCAGGATAGAGAGCTTGAAAGAGGGCAAATGGTGGCGCTGGATTTGGCGGTGAGGCAAAGTAGGATAAATAGGCGGTGCGAATCAGAGGGAGGTGAGGAAATTTCACCCACCAGATTTTCATGGACGTTTGCATAAGCTCACACCATATCTTTCTCGCACGAGCTCAACACGGTGTTTCCCCTCTTTGCACATGATGAGGGTGGCTCACTAGAAACTAACGATTCGAGAGTGCCTCTCGGGCCAAGTTATGGGGTTCTTTAAGAATCACGTGGGCCAAGATTTTGATTGAGCCCATGTAACCAAACCCTAAAAAGTTTTCTCACTTCAGCCCACATGAGGTAATTGTGGCAACCAAACTGGCCCGGGATATACCTGAGATGGCTAGCGTGAGGGAACCATCACCCCTCACCATGGAAATCGCAACCAACAAGACAAACATTATGTTTTCCCGTGATAAACGAATGGGCGGATAAAGTCAATGGTAACATGCTAATCCCTGTTCCTGGCCAAAGATTTTGGTTTCATCTTATTCGGAGTTTGGATACTCAAATTCTAACAGTTTTTGTTTTAATCAGTTTCCATGGACAGTATTGGGATGGCGACCTGTAGTACCGCGCCTCCTTAGGGCCGGTAGTATCTCCGCTAGTGCTAGGACACTATCGGGCATGTTCGATTTCAATACTGATGCGGGTTGTTCTGTAAGTGCTAATTGGGATAGTAGTAGATTGAATAGTACCAGACAATTGGTCTATAACTACCACTCTGCCTACTACTTCCTTCAACCGTTGGACTGGTCATTTAGCTGCCTAACTAGGGCAGGCAGTACTATCCCCTATATCCAGAAGTTCTAGCCATGTGCAAATCTGCACTTAACAGATGGATTTTGGGGTGACCTATTTAAGGGACCCTTCTTTCCCAGCGGGTTTCCATCCATTTTGAGCAAGATTTGTACTCCATTGGTGACCTTTTTAAGCTTGCGTATCTCTATATTCCTCCAATGATTCTTGCATCTCCTTGAGAGAAGAGAGATACATGATATCTAAATCTATATTTCCACCAATCAATCCTTCCTCTATCTTAAGGGAACCTTTCTTTTATCTAGATCTTAAAGTTATTTGTTGACCTCCTACTTTGTTATTCCTCATATATTCCTCCATAACATTTGTCGCTTTGGTGGGATTTGGGAGGGAAGGACTTGAGCACACCTTGTATTCTTTCCATTGCATTTAGTTCATCTGTTTGAGTTATCCACGGAGATTCAGCTGGTGAAAGTTTGCGACCTTATTACTCTTGGGGTGCTTGTACTCGGAGCTTGTTCCTATTGGGTTCTTGTACCCCTAGACGGCTTGGTGGTTTCATTGAGATCAGTCGTTGTGGCGTAAAGCCTGAAGAGGATTTCTTGGGAGCCTCTAATTAAGTTGTGGAGATTGCTCGAAGCTTGTACGGGTTTGGTGACTGGTCTCAAGGATCCCCAAGTGGATTATGGCATCTTGCAATATGCAAGAGCATGAGGATAATACAGTGGACCATTGTGGTGTTTGGGGAGCATTGGGCCTCCACACGACTCCAATGTAGATTAGCTTCCATCCCGAAATGAACTTTGATATACATCATCATCTCCGCGTGCCTCGGCTAATTCTATACCCGAGCTCTTTGCGTGTATATTGATCATTGTCATGCACTACCTATGTGGTACAATGAGTTATGGGATTCATTATTCAGGGAACCCAGCAATGTTTGAAGGATATAGTGATGTGAATTGGATCTATGATGTTGATGAACTCTACACCACTAGTGAGTATGTATTTACCTTTGGAGGTGGCACAATACCATGGAGGTCTTGCAAACAAACCACATTGATGAGGTCAACCATGGAAGCAGAACTTAGTGCTTTAGAAACAGACACTATTGAGTCAGAATGGCTAGATGTAGATGAACTCTACGCCACTAGTGGGTATGTATTTACCTTTGGAGGTGGCGCGGTATCATGGAGGTCTTGCAAACAAACAATATTGACGAGGTCAACCATGGAAGTAGAACCTACTGCTTTAGAAATAGACATTGTTGAGTTAGAATGGCTGCATGGATGTAGATGAAATCTATGCCAGTAGTGGGTATGTATTTATCTTTGGAGGTGGTGCAGTATCATGGAGGTCTTGCAAAAAAACCATATTAACAAGGTCAACCATGGAAGCAGAAGTTACTACTTTATAAAAATACACTATTGAGTCAGAATGGCTGGGTGAGTTCTTGATGGACTTTCCCATGGTTGGAAAACCTATGACGACTATCCTTTTGAATTATGACAACCAAAATTTTATTGTCAGAGTGAACAATTCTAAGGATTATGTGAAGTCATCAAGACAGCCAGAGACGTGATAGAAAGTGCCTATCATAAAACCTAACCGAACAATTTATGAAGTGACTATCATAAAATGTGATAGAAAGTGCATCGAGGGAGATGGGTTTGAGACTAATGAATGGTACACCATAGTGGTAATCCAACATTTATGATTGGAGATCCCGTGAATTAGGACTTGGGAAAAACAAGCTAGTGGATGGATCGAGGAGAGTATTCGATAACCTTATCTATGTGAATATGCACAACTCTCAAAAGATGTAAGTCAGGTTGGCAACATGCCTTAATATGTTTCTACTGGATATAACTACTCCCTCCGACCCATATTAGTTGACTCAAATTTGTCTAGATACGATTGTATCTAGCACTAAAACTTGACTAGGTATATTCGTATCTAGATAAATCTATTCAACTAATATGGGTCGGAGGGAGTAGCAAAGATGCTGTATGACAAATCATTCTTTAAAGAACACATCTATATGACTCTGACAGTTAGATGTTACGGTCTATGAGACTTGAGTTATCTCTATAAAACTCAGGGAGGAAACCAAGGAATACGACATATATGCTCCATACGCAGGATAGGCTACTGACAACCCTGTACTGGTTATCATTTTGAGTAAAATCTATTTGCACCAAACTTGCAATTCAAGCTTAGTCCATTTGTTCAAGTTGTTGATAGACATATCTCAAGACTCTAGGCGTAAGTTCAACTTAACAATCTTTGTTGAAACACTGGTATATAAACAAGTAGTGAGGATTGGCAAATCTTTAAATGAGCATTTGGGATAAGGTTGGGAATTGTTAGATATAATGAGCTATTGTCTTAGTCCCATGTGAGATTTCAGATTTTCCCTAAATCTTAAAACTCATGTGCGTGTGGAAGCCTATATGTGATACAACTCATATTGGTGGAAGCTCAGATGTGAGTGTCAAGGGGAAGTGAGAGTTAAAGTTTAGTCCCATATGGAAAATTAGAGAAGAGTTGCACCACTTTATAATGTTGAATGTTTTACCTCTTTGTAAGACAGCGAGAAGAGAAGAAATACACATGCTCTCCTCCTCTGTTGCCCACACGGTCGCCTCGTCATGATGCAATGCACAACCATGAGTGACTCTCGAACCAAGCTTATTTTTGGTGATCAGGAAAATTACGATTTTGACGGATGCGCCACAGTTAGTCTGTTTGGATCGCTCCTAGATCATGTGCTATCTATAATTGACCCAAACATGCTATAAGCGCCTTCACGTCTTCCACCATTATACAGGTTTTTCCACCTTTTTACTTGCACTGCCACTAGTCTATTCCATGCCGAGCACCGGCGTGTACCTGTGAATGGGAGAGCAGGTCTCTAAAACCACTCGCCTTTGCGATCCTATACAGGAGGGAGCGAAATAAGGTTTTTGAAAAGCGCTCCGTACGACTGCTCAAGTCCATCATCACGCTTCGTCTTCTCGGCTGTTCCGTAGAACCACGTGTGTGCCGTCTTCTCAGACCGGTCTCCATCTACGAACAATCGGTACGTGTGCTGTTTTCCGACCTACTGTTTTATTATGGATGTTGTTGCAGATGTACTACCATTATTCATGTTGATAAATGCATCTAGAATGTTAGAGGTTTACATGTGAGCAGCTATTGCCATCCGTATTTTATATTCTAGAATTAATCAAAATATTGCTAACACTAGTAGAAAAACCGCCTTTCGTTCGGAGCAGCCCGGAGCATTAGTCCCGGTTCGGTCATGAACCGGGACTAATCCAAGCACTCGTCCCGGTTCGAGTGGCCGACGCGTCGCTCGGGAGGGGGGGGGGGGGCTTCCGTCCCTGTTTGTGAGGAATCATGCATCCCGGTTTGTAACACAAACCTGGACTAAAAGTTTGGCGCCAGACACATGGCCCGCCGCACACCTTTAGTCCCGGTTTGTGCTACAAATCGAGATGCATGAGCCCTGCCTATAAATACGTCGCCCAGCCCTCTGTCTCCCCTCTGTTTTTTCTTGTTGAAAGGTGTGAGAGGTGTGTGCTAGTTTATTTTTTTCCTATGAATGCGAGGTGTTTGATGAAATGTTTGAGTGAACGATCCCGTTTAATTTCTCACAAAACAAAAATATAGGAGGTGTCCGAGCCACACCTGAGCTTTCTCCTCTTTCTTTCCTCGTCAATCAAGGTTAGCAACCTTATCTTTTCATCTGTCATTGATACTATGCATGTGTCGATGTGAATTGGTCATTTTACTATTTATGTTGTGCTGCAATGGTTTTTGATAAACTTAATTATATGATGCAGATGAACAGTCGGGAATAGATGTACGGTGACCGACGTGAACCCAGGTACATTAAGGGCATGGATAAATTTATCGATGTGGCTACGGCAAACAAAGAGAATGGTTTTATGCGTTGTCCATGTGTTCAATGCTGGAACAACAAAGAGTACTCTTCCTCGAAAATCATTCGCGGACACCTGGTTATGAAAGGTTTCATGCCCAGCTATAATTGCTAGACCAAGCACGGGGAAAGAGGGGTTATGATGGAAGACAATGAAGAAGAAGAGGATGATGATAACAACTATCATCATATGTTTCCTAAATACAGTGATACTGCAATGGAAGACAATAAAGAGGAAGGAGGTGAAGAATGGACATTAGATGAGCCCGCTGATGATCTTGGTAGGGTCATTTCTGATGCAAAGCGAGACCGTGAAACAGAAAAAGGAGAAGTTAAAGTTGGAGGGCATGTTATAAGATCACAAAAAATTGTTGTACCCAAATTGCAAAGATGGCAACACAAAGCTCGGTACCACACTGGAATTGCTGTGATGAAAGGCAGAGTGTGGTCTAACTGACTCCGCATTTGAAAAGTTGCTGAAAATAATGAAGCCGAAGCTTCCAAAGCATAACAAATTTCCCGAGAGTACGTACGAAGCAAAGGAGACTCTCTGTCCTTTAGGATTAGATGTGTAGAAGATACATGCATGCATTAATGACTGCATCCTCTATCGCGGTGAGGAGTATGCTAATTTAGATAAATGCCCGGTATGCACTGCATTGCAGTATAAGATTAGACGAGATGACCCTGGTGATATTAAGGGAGAGCCCCTCAGAAGAGGGTTCCTGCTAAGGTTATGTGGTATGCTCCTATAATAACAAGTTTGAAATGCATGTTCAGGAACAAAGAGCATGCCAGGTTGTTGCGATGGCACAAACAAGACCGTAAGAAATACGGGAAGTTGAGACACCCCGCTGATGGGTCGCAGTGGAGAAAAATCGAGAGAGACTTCTCGGACTTTGCAGGTGACGCAAGGAACTTACGGTTTGGTCTAAATACGGATGGCATGAATACTTTTGGTGAGCAGAGCTGCAATCACAGCACCTGGCCTGTGACTCTATGTATCTACAACCTTCCTCCTTGGTTGTGCATGAAGCATAAGTTCATAATGATGCCAGTGCTCATCCAAGGCCCAAAGCAACCAGGCAACGACATTGATGTGTACCTAAAGCCATTAGTTGAAGAACTCTTATAGCTGTGGGGAAAACCGGGTGTACATGTGTGGGATGACAACAAACATGAGCCATTTGACCTACGGGGGTTGCTTTTCGTAACCATCAATGATTGACCTGCTCTTAGTAACCTTTCAGGACAGACAAACAAGGGATATAAAGCATGCACACAGTGTTTAGATAAGACTGAAGGTACATATTTGCATAAATGCAAGAAGGTTGTGTACCTAGGGAATCGATGATTTCTTACGACCAATCATCCCGTAAGAAAGAAAGGCAAACATTTAAAAGGTGAGGCAGATCACCAGAAGAAGCCTGACCTCCCTGCTGGTGATGATGTATTTGGTATGGTCAAGGACATAGAAATAATCTTTGAAAAGGGTCCCGATGGTCAATCTGTTCCGAACAACGTCGCTACCGGACACGCGCCCATGTGGAAGAAGAAATCTATATTTTGGGAGCTGCCATATTGGAAAGTCCTACTTGTCCGCTCTTCAATCGACGTGATGCACGTGACGAATAATCTTTGCGTGAACCTACTAGTATTCCTAAGCATGTATGGGAAGACAAAAGAATCACTAGAAGCACGGGAGGTCCAGCAAGTTATGAAAGACCCACAGAACATGCATACACAAAACAAGACGGATAAAGGGCATCACTTAAGTCGTGCCAGCTATGCTCTTACCAAAGCAGAGAAGGAAATCTTTTTTGAAGTTCTTTACAGTATCAAGGTGCCGTCTGGATTCTCGTCTAATATAAAGGGGATAATAAATATGTCAGAGAAAAAATTCCAAAACCTGAAGTCTCATGACTGTCACGTGATTATGACGCAGTTGCTTCCGGTTGCATTGAGGGGGCTTCTACCGAAAAATGTTAGAGTACCCATTGTGAAGTTGTGTGCATTCCACAATGCAATATCTCAGAAGGTAATCAATCCAGATATTCTGCCAAGGTTACAGAAGGATGTGGTACAATGTCTTGTTAGTTTTGAGTTGGTGTTCGCACCATCCTTCTTCAATATTATGACGCATCTCCCGGTTCGCCTAGTAGAAGAGATTGCCATTCTCGGTCCTGTATTTGTACACAATATTTTCCCCTTTGAGAGGTTCATGGGAGTCTTAAAGAAATATGTTCATAACTGTTCTAGGCCAGAAGGAAGCATCTCCAAGGGCTATGGAACAGAGGAGGTCATTGAGTTTTGTGTTGACTTTATTACTCACCTTAAGCCGATTGGTGTTCCTGACTCGCGGCATGAGGGGAGACTGAGTGGAAAAAGCACGCTGGGAAATAAAGCAATGATATGTAGGGACGGGGATTGTTTCACTAAAGTACACTACACAGTTCTGCATAATTCCACCTTGGCAGCTCCGTATGTCGAGGAACACAAGAATATTGTACGCTCTAACAACCCGGGGAAGCCTGACTCATGGATTAGAGATGAACACATAAAGTATTTTGGCGGTTGGATGCAGACACATTTCTTAAATGACACCACTGTTGGAGATCAGCTATAATTGTTGGCCACGTCACCATCTTCTACTATATTGAATTTCCAAGGGTACGAAATAAATGGGAATACATTCTACACGATCGCCCAAGATAAAAAGAGCACCAACCAAAACAGTCGTGTCCTCTTTGATGCAACAGACGAGAATGGGCAAAAGGACGCATATTATGGTTACATAGAGGATATATGGGAACTTGACTATGGAGTCTCTTTTAAGGTCCCTTTGTTTCGCTGCAAATGGGTCAACCTGAATGGGGAAGGGGTAAAGATAGACCAGTTGTACGGAATGAAAATAGTGGATCTCAACAATCTTGGTTACAGAGATGAACCATTCGTCCTAGCCAATGATGTGGCTCGGGTTTTCTATGTGAAGGACATGTCCTCCAGACCGAAAAAAGAAAAAAAAATAAGCAAACGAATACATCATATGATGAGCCAAAGCGTCACATAGTTCTTTCAGGGAAAAGAAACATCGTGGGAATTGTGGACAAGACAGACATGTCAGAAGATTATAATAAGTTTGATGAAATTTTGCCCTTCACAATGAAAACTGACCCAAGCATTCCGTTAAGTAAAGAAGATGCTCCATGGTTACGTCCGAAGCGATCATAAGGAAGGGACATATGCCAAGAAGTTCATGGCCTCATATTGTGTACCTCTAGTTCATATCTGGCCGGTCGGCCGCATATTGTGAACCTAAATGCCATGAGACATGATAGCTCATTTTGTGAAGGATATTTTATGATGTTTGCAATTTTCCAAGTTTAATATTTTTTGCTTGCAACTATAACACATCACATGACAGCAAACAAAGGGTTTTGTATTTTTGATAAATGTGAAACTTTAATTCGGTTGTTGCTTCACAAACTATACATTTCCCGCCATTTACCACCGCTTCCCGCCAAGTTTTCCCGCCCTTTCCCTCCGACCAGAGCTTTTAGTTCCGGTTATAGGCACTAACCGAGACTAAAGATATTTCCCGCCAGTTCCCATTGCTTCCCGCCAAGTTTTCTCGCTCTTTCCCTCTGACAGAAGATTTTTGTCCCGGTTATAGGCACCAACTGGGACTAAAGATATTTCCCGCCATTTACCACCGCTTCCCGCCAAGTTTTCCCGCCCTTTCCCTCTAAACGGAGCTTTTAGTCCCGGTTGTAGGCACTAACCAGGACTAAAGATATTTCCCGCCATTTCCCACCGCTTCCCACCAAGTTTTCCCGCCCTTTCCCTCTATATCTAGGTCGACCGCACCATGGCTATCCACACATCCACACCTTCGTGTCTCACAACAATGGATAGAGCATACTGGGAAATTCTGACCCTCGAGGAGACTGAGGCGCTGTGCGCCTCCAGCTACCCTTGCCCGCCGGGCTACCGGCCGCCCGCCGGCTAGATGCTGAGCGCTGGAGGGGTTCCTATCCCTCCTATCCCTCAAGGTTCCGAATGCCAAGTGGCCATCACGAACCACTTCTACCACGATCTCATGCCGGAGCAGAGGATGGATCCCCAGTGGGATCCCGACAACTATGACACCTAGAATGCCTCCTTTGCTAACTGGCATGAAAGAGAGCTCTCCAGGTACGACAGTGACATCCCTCCCCCGGTGAACCACAATGAAGCCGGCTACCACCTGTGGTGGGCGAACCGGACTATCATCAGCATGATGTGCTACATCGCCGGGGGAGACCATCCTCGTGTGCAGTACCCGCAGCCACTACAGAGCCATAAGAAGGGTGGCGGTGGTGAAGTCTGTGGGTGTAGCGGCGTCGTCATCCGGGATCCCCCTCCCTCATGCGTCGTGAATCCAAGGCCGGAGTGGCATGTGCCCCCACAATATGCCATGGCTGGGATAAGGATCTAGCCGTGTGCGCCTAGCAACGACCACGATGACGACGGCGAAGAAGATGAAGATGACCCTGAAGTTTTGTACTATAGAGCTAGATATGAGCATGACTAAAAGGGGGCCTTTAGTCCCGATTCCGTAGTGTCGGTTTTTTAATATTAATAAATGTCTTGAGTGTTAGTCCCGGTTTGTGGCTGGACCGGGACTAAAGGGGGGCCTTTATTCCCTATTCCGTAGTCTCAATTTTAAATATTAATAATTGTCTTGAGTGTTAGTCCCGGCTTGTGGCTGGACCGAGACTAAAGGGGGCCTTTAGTCCCGATTCCGTAGTCTCGGTTTTTTAATATTAATAAATGTCTTGAGTGTTAGTCCTATTTTATGGCTGGACTAGGAGTAAAGGGGGGCCTTTAGTCCCGATTCGAAGAATGACTTTCCCGAACTATGAATATGTTGTCCCGATTCGTACTTACCATTAAGATATGATCTCCAAACACGCGTGGTCACATATTAGGGAGTGCCTCTATGACCAGTTTATTGGAGATGCCAGAGGACTAGGATTCGGCAGCATCTCCCTAAAACTGGATGTAGTGGTGTCCCTGCTCTTGCACACTATCTTGCAGCTTGTAACTTCTCTAACTAGATCAATATGTCTGGGAGCTAACTAATTTCACATATTAGGGAGTGTCTCTATGACTGATACGTCCAAAATGTATCTACTTTCTAGAACACTTTTGCTATTGTTTCTCCTCTAAACTTGTGTGATTTGGATACAACTAACACGGACTAACGATGTTTTCAGCAAAATTACCTTGGTGTCTAGTTTTTGTGCAGAAAATCAACTATCAGGAAAAATCCCGGAAAATTGCCAAAAATCCTATTTCACCAGAAGAATCATGGAGCCAGAATACGAGACGGAGTGGGGCTCTAAGGGGCCCACACCCCCTACCGTGCGGTCTAGGCCTGGACGCGCCTGGAGGGGGTGTGGCCGCCTTAGGCACACCCTCGGCCTCCCTCTTAGCCTATAAGTTGCCTTCTGACCTAAAAACTCAGGGGGGTTTGACGTTTTTCCAGAGAGAGTTCTGCTGCGCCACCACCACTAGAAATCGCGATTCGGAACCAGAAACTCCGTTCTGGCACCCTGTCAGGGCGGGGAATTTGGAGTGGATCATCGCCATCATCATCACTGATGCCTCTCCATCAACCATCCATGTTTCCCCCATCCATGAGTGAGTAATCCCCCGATGTAGGCTATGGGGATGGTAGGGATTGGATGAGTTCTATCATGTAATCAAATAAGATTGTTAGGGCATGGTGCCTAGTATCTCTATCAGTGCTATTTGACTTTGTTGCAACTTATTGTGCTTAATGCTTGTCACTAGGGCCCGAGTGCCATGATCTTAGATCTGAACTTATTATTGAGTTCATGATGATAGTATTGTTTGTGATCTTACCTACAAGTTGTCTACACATATCATTGTCCAGATCCAAAGGCCCCGAAGTGACAGAAATTGGGACAGCCGTAGGGGATGGCTGTGATGTGAGGATCACATGTGTTCACATAGTGTTAATGCTTTGCTCCGGTGCTCTACTAAAAGGAGCACCTTAATTGCTAGTAGATTCCCTTGAGGCCCCGCTGCAATGGGCTGTCAGGAAAAAATATGTTGTGCAAGTTCTCATTGCGAGCACATATGATTGTTTAGTACTTAGATTCTTTATCATATTTATCTACAAATGCCCTAGATCTTGAAGTTACATGAATAGTCTCATCCATGCAACGCCCGTCCCTCCATCCCTATGCCTACCGTGCTCGTATCCTACTGTTTGCTACTACTATTACTATTTCTCTTGTTTTATTGCTGTTGTTACTTTGCTATTGCTACTACACAACTGTTGCTACTGATAAAATGCTGTGAGCAAGACTATTTCCAAGTGCAGCTGAATTGACAACTCAGTTGTTAAGGCTTATAAGTATTCTTTGGATCCCCTTGTGTCGAATCAATAAATTGGGTAATACTACCCTCGAAGACTGTTGCGATCCCATATACTTGTGGGTCATCAAGACTATTTTCTGGCACCGTTGCCGGGGAGCATAGCTTTATTTGTAAGTTCACTTGGATCTATTATTGTTCACTGCTATTCCTTTCATCATGGGGAAGTCTCGTGATGGAAAGTTTCCTATTTTACGATCCATTACAAGAAGAGGTATAGTCCTAAACACCTCTGCTTCTCTTGATTCACCATCTATTATAAGTAAGCTTGTTACACCACCACCACATACTACACACAGTGCTACTACTACTGAATCTAAAATTGCTTATGATACTCATAATGTTACTTCTACTGTGCTTGATGCGAGTGGTTCATTAGGTCCTTTCCTAGATGCTACTATTGCTAGAACTATTTTGGGAAACACTGAAACTCCTAGTGAATACACTATTACACCTGCTAGCTCACCTGAGTGTAGAGAGAGATATGATATTAGTGATGGTTACATTGAAATGACTGATGAATTTATTGAAGAGTACCAAAACACACATGGTGCTACTGCTATTAGGAGTCTCCTTGAGAGACGTACCATTATTCCTAAACTGTCTTCTGATGCTAAGTTTTCTACTTCTCCCATAGATATTAAAGATGAAGATTATGATTTTTCTCTTGATTTATCCTATATAGACATTGTTGAGAAAGAACCTTTTTGTGGGACTGAAAATGTAAGTGTTGTGGCACATATGAATGAGCTTTCCACTATGATTGCCTTATTCTCTGATGATTTTAAGATGCGCAAGTACTTTGTTATAAAGATCTTCCCTTTTCACTAAAAGGAGAAGCTAAATATTGGTTTAATAGATTACCTCCTGGTTCCATTGATAGACCTGATTGTTTGATTGCTTATTTATTCCAGAAATATTTTCCTCCTAGTGCTAGACATGCTGCTTTGCAGAATTTTTTTGATTTTAAACAGGGAGAAGAAGAGAAATTTCCTGAGTCATGGACAAGGTTCTGTGCCTTGATTCATGCACTTCCTGGATGTTCATTACCTAAAAATGAGCTTCTTCATATTTATTATAATGGACTAACTGATGATTCTAGAACATACCTAGATAGTTTTGCTGATTGTGTTTTCAGGAAAAGAACTCCTACATATGCTGAAGAATTAATGGCTAAAATAAGCAAGAATTATGATGATTGGACTTCAACTAAGCTAAATACACCTGAGCCTATTCTGCCTGAACCAACTCCAACACCAACACCAAGGAAGAGGGGAGTGATTGCATTAAATGATGAAGTGATGAAAGAAACTAAGAAATGTCTTAAGGAGAAAGGTATTAGGGCTGAAGATGTGAAGAATTTACCTCCTATATAAGAATTATGTAAGCCAATTCCCACTCATCTACTATTGAGGTTCACTCTCTCCAAAACTTTGGTGAAGGTGATATTCCTTATGGCGAACCTCCTGATCAATGCTTATAGGAACTTGACATTTTAATTGTTAAACAAGGTAATTTTAATAAACAAGTTCAGAATCATTTATTGGAAAACTCTAGAGCTATTAATGAGTTTAAAGATATTATGCAAAGAACTGTTAATGATGTTAAAATTCTTTGTAAACACTTCCAAATGGTTCAAACTCAAATTGATCAACTTGCTAAGGTACAAAAAGATATGCTAGTTAATGCTTCAGGAGATAAACATGCTTATGGAATTAGAACTAGAAGTGGTATAGCCACTCAAGATCCTTTATATCCTGAAGGACACCCTAAAATAATTGAGTAGGATTCTCAACAAGCTGAAAATAGTGGTAGTCCTCATAAGAGAAATAAAAAGAAACACAAAATAGTTTAGGAACCACCTGAACCTGCTGTAGACCCTAATAGTATATCTGTCTCTGATGCTGAAACTGAAAGTGGTAATAATAACAATGATGCTCCTGATAAGGAGAAAGTTGAGGAAGAACATGAGAAGCACACTAAGAATACTAG
Source organism: Avena longiglumis (assembly GCA_030063025.1). Taxonomy (NCBI): domain Eukaryota; kingdom Viridiplantae; phylum Streptophyta; class Magnoliopsida; order Poales; family Poaceae; genus Avena; species Avena longiglumis. The sequence continues at coordinate 485,855,355 of CP125974.1, forward strand.
GTACACTAAGGAAGATTTTATTGCTAATAAACATGGTAGTGAAAGAGAGCCTTGGGTGCAGAAACCTATGCTTTTCCCAATAAGAAACACATGTCAAAGGAGGAAGAACACTATAACAAGTTTTGTGAGTGGATGAAATGTAAGGGTCCCAACCTTTAATAAGGTAGAGATCCCTGTTTTTACAATGCTAGTCCCTAGATCAATAGCTAGCATCCACAGTTAAGATGTAATATCAAGAAACAAAGGTCATAATACAAATTTATAACCAAGAATAACATAATTTATTACATCTTACATAGCTCATTTGGCTATTACATTACATTGCAGCAGAAAATCTATAAGCATGGGGTCCTTCATCTTCAAAATGCCACAGGCAGACATGTTGGTTGTAGACTTGTAATCCTAATCATTAAACTTCACTAATATCAAACAAACCTGCAACATAACAAGTTACAGCCACAAGGGTCAATACATTTGAATTGTATTGGCAAGTGATACTATGGTAGTATAGTGGAGTCTTTCATCTATATGCATTTGGCTAAGTGTAGCTTAGGCTTGCTTTGCTCGAAAATAGATTTTCCTTATCATTTGAAAACACTAAGTTTTTGCTTTGACAAAAATCACCCAAGGAACCCCCAATAGAAATTGGTGAACCTTAAAACCCTTGTTCAACCACAAGCTTTTAACTTAGAAATTTGGATGATGAGATTCTTGATTGCTTCCATGTCTTGATGTTCAAATTGTCCTTTGCCAGGGACATGGCTAAGTACTTAGATTTTACACTCTGCAGAGGTGGTGCACTTTCCCCACAAGACTTGGTTTCACCAAGACAAGATCTTTCAGAAGCCTTCCCTTAGACCAGAATGGACGCGTTCCAACCTATCATTCCCCTACCACCAACTGTCCATTTGGCTAAGTTATTGCAACCTATATGATCCAGGCAGAGCCCATAATGCCATGTGGTTGCACTTGAAGCTTCTCAACATTTGACATCTCAAATCTCTTTGTTCCTGGGTGGCCATCCACAAGTGAGATACACAAGGTTCACCAGTCCCCTGGCCTTGTGTAACCACTCAACATAAATCATTCCTTCCATTCCACCCAGGGGATTCATTCACTTAGTTGTTTTATTAAACAAAACACAAGTCCTCAGACTTAGGAATTTTTCCATAGTATGAATATTCATTCCACCCTTGTTTTCTATAAGCTAAGCTAAGCATGATGGTAGTAGGAATCTTAACTTAGGAATTTCTACTAAGGTTTCATCTACTAGGATTTCCCATAGCATGGTTTATACTTAAAAAAATTCCATGCAAGTCTTACTTAGAAATACCACTAATTCATAGTGAAAATAATGGGACAAAAAGTATGAAGCATCACTTGCCTTTTTGGTAGAGAGTATAAGTTAACTACTTGATCTTTGCAATGTTCACTCACTTAAAATCACTACAATTCAATCAAGCAAACAATATTTCAATCTACCATTCAAGCAATTCATCACATAAAATAATAATAACAAAACAATGCATGCAAGCATGCAAAAGATTGTTTTATTTGTAGAAGTGGTTTCTAATGGGTCATAAACATTTGAAAACACCTAATGATCATTTTATAAAGTGGCAAAATCATTTGTAAAATATTTTACTTCATAAACCATTTTTAGATCAAGTCATTATTTTATGTGGTGAAGAAATGCTTTTAATAAGGCAAAATTATATAGGTTTCACAAAATATGTTTTCAAACCATATAACATTGTGTTTAGGGTCAGTGAGTTTATTTCCAAAACATTTCTCAAAGGTTTTCTTCCAAAATCATTTTTAATAATCAAACTTTATTTTTATTTGACTAGAAATGGTTTAAATCAAAGATTCATTCTTTTGTTTCTCCAAATACATTTTTGAATCCACAAAATGATTCCTATAGTCAGTAGGTTCAAAGCACACCATTTGCAAAGGATTTTATCCCCAAAATCATTTTAGAACAATTTTTATAATCTAAACAAGCATACATAAGTTTCTGCAAAAACAAACATTTTACCAGAAGCTTTTTACTAAAGAAAGTGCATGGTTGGTTAGGGCTTGTTTTTCTGAATCCATTGATATAAAGTTTGCAAAGTTTGGACATGTATATCAAAAGTTATAGATTTTACAAGTTTGCATACTAATCAGATTCAAAATTCAGTTTTAAACCAAACTAGTGCCACGCGGCGCGTTTCTATTCGTCGGTACCGCTTTGGCCGGATCGCGCTACGGGAGGCGTCAGGTCTAAATAGATCGTGCGACACATATTGATCAAAAACGGTTCGTTAAGTCGTCTATCGTATCCCTACGATTTGCATCCAACAGCTAGCGACGATCTAACCAAATAATGGCGGCGCTCAGTGGCAGCGCGTGGCGGCGACGTTCGACTAGCGGCGGAGCTGGCGCTAGAGGAAGCAAGGAGGAAGAAGAGATGGCTCACCGTGATCGCCGTGGCGTGGGGAAGCTCAAGGTACTCGCGGTTGGTCAAGGGGCGCACTGGGGTTGCAGGAATTCCTCGTCGGAGTTGCGTCTGACGATGGCCACGCTCTGTCGTCGTCGAGGGCGGCGCTACGGGTCACGAAGAAACAAACGGATGACACGGTTAGCTTCGTATGCAAGTCGCGGACATGCGTGTATCAAAAGGAGGGCAAGGGGGGGGGTCTGGTCTCACCGATAGGGTTCTTCGGAGCGGAGGCAGACGGTGGCGCTGCACTGGCGGTGACGTTGTCGAGCTTGCAGAGCACGTGCGGGTGAGCTGGTGATACGGGAAGATCCGCCAGGAGATGGGGATCACGGCTGTGTGCTCGAGGAGGCAAGGGGCGGCAGGGTCTGGCCGGAATCGTCGCCGGAGCTTGTCGGGGACAGCGACGGTATAGAGAGAAATTGGGCAGCCTGGGGGCGCGCTTGGATGAGGCGACGGAGGGGAAAGAGAGAGGAGGGAGAGGCGCTTTAACTAGCGTGGTCGCGGCGAGGAATAAACGCAGCGTTATGGCGAATTCAATCAGGGGAATCAACGGCATGAAACGGCCAGGCGTGTTCATGAAGAAGGTGACGGGCGGGGGGGGGGCGGGGGTGGTGAGTGAGAGGAGGGAGGTCCGATCGTGCCTCTGCGGGTGAGTTTTTGAGTGTGAGGCGTTTTTCTGCGGGAGAGGAGCATTGGGGATAATTTATTCCTTCTTTTTGGGGTCTTTTTAATTAATAAAAAGGGCCCTTGTTTTAAATCAAATAGGTTTTAATAATATTTCTAAACACCATTTAAAATCTTTTAAACCTTCCAAATATTTTCAGTAGGTTTTGATTACTTAAAAGGGTGTCAAATAATTCATCTTGAATTATTTGGAAAAGCTTTTAATAAGATTTATTAATCATTTAAAATTTGGATTTGTCTTTATTCCAATAGGATTTGGTTTATGCCATTTATTTTATTTTGGAAATTCTTTATCCTTTTATTTTATTTGGATTTGTATTATATTCATTCCATTTTCTTATTGTATTAGGCCAAGATTTATTTGGTCTCTCAAATATTCTTTATTTTAATATTTCTTTCTTCATCTTATAAAATCCATATCTTTTTATTTAGAGATCCCAACTTGGTGATTCCAATTTGTAAAATCTTATTTGATATTTATTTATCTTTTTAAATATCTTTAGGATTATTTGTTCACCATTTGGTATGGACTTGCAGATAGGTTCTTTATTAGCTTTGGAAATTACTTTTCTTTATCTTATTAAATTCATAAGTTTTTATCCATGGTTCCAATTTAAGTGAAACCAATTTCTATGATCTTATAATATTTATATTTGTCTTTCTTGATCATTTGTGAATGTTTTGTTGACAAACTTTTATATGGATCAAATCCATAGGCTTGGAGATAACTTGGAAATTATTTTATTCCATTAGAGTTTAGGGTTTGGATTTATTTTCCAAGTGTTTAAATTTCCAGATACATTCGTTGAGGAATGCATTACCCTTGATTTGGATTTTTGTTGGATTCAAACTTTACCAAAGTTTATTCAAGATGGGATTTTAAGTTTTCATTTAGGAACAAAAGTTTCTTTTCACCTTGATTTTCAACAAAAAATTATTTTTTTTATTTTATTTTATTTTTCACATAACAAGATTTGGAAAATCTTGGGATGTGACAGGCTACCACCCTTAAAATAAATCTCGTCCCGAGATTTGGGGAGGCTAAGGGTTACAAGTTGGCTCGAAGCATCTAGGGTACTACCACCCTTAAAATTTTCCAACTAGATTACATATTGGTTTGCTTGGGGTCTTGTTGAAATCTCTCTGGGCAAACATCTGCATAGTGTCCTTTATTTCCACATTTGAAACATGTGACAAGGCTGAGATCTTTCATATGCTTGTTTATCTTGTGCTTCATCTTTTCTGGACAGTTGCTTGCATAATGTCCTTGGTTACCACAATTGTAACATGTGATAAGAGTGAGTTCTTCACGTATCCTCTGTGGGCAAGTTGCTACATAATGGCCTAGCTCTTTGCAGTTGTTGCACCACACTTGGCTAATCTCCTTATACTTCTGCTTCTCTCGACATTCACTGGCATAGTGTCCCATTTCTTTGCAATGACCACATTGCACATGGCTTTTGTCCTTCTTTTTCTTGGGTTTCTCCAAAGCTAGGAGTGCTTCTAGTTCATGTTCTTCATATGTTATCTCATAGGTAGGAATGTCTACTGGTCTCCTTGACCTTCTATTACTCCTTGGATAATACATATGTCTCCTTTTTGGTCCTTTAAATTGGGTCATGTTGCTGGGAGGTACAAGCTGGGATTTCCCTTTGTCTTCATCCTTCTTGGTAAACTTGGCTCTTTCATGGTAGTCTGCAATCAGTTGTTGCACTCCACCTTGTTTCCTTTGTTCAACTATGGAATAGATGGGGCATTGGATAGGAACATGATTTTTTCCTTCACATAGGTAACAAGTAGCTTGGGATGTGGGGCATTGGTTAGCTGGATGTTTCTCTTCACAGTTGGGGCATTGATCTTCATGCTCCTTGGAAGTGTGATCCTTGTCTCCACAAATATTGCAAGCTTGGGTTCCTTCTAGAATAACATCTTTGTCATCCTTGTTGTCATTAGCTCCTTGGGAAGAGCTTTCTCCCATGTTGGTCATTTGAGTAGCCATCCCTTGCAACAATTGGGATTGAAGTTTCAAAATCCTTTGTATGGCTGGGTCTAATCCATTGTTGTTGGCTAAAAGCTGAGTTGTCACTTGGCTCAACTAGGTTTGGTTTGCTAGTAGTTATTCTCTCATGTTGTTCTCTTGGTTGTTGTTGTCATCCTTGATGTTGGAGTCTCTTGGAGAAGTCATCTGTTTGGGTTGGATTGGGATTAGAATAGGAAAAATATTTCTAAGGAAATAATTCTAATCATACACATCACAATTCACACAAGCAATGTGCAAGCAATCACAAACAAACATTCCACTCAAACAACAAAGTTCAAGCACATTTTTAGGCAACCAAAAATATTTTTGTTACACCACATAAGTTGGTGGGTTTGACTTAAACTAAATATGGTGGTCCATCTATATGGTTCACTTGTGATCTTTCCATCCTTCTTGGTTGATTCCTCTTGAACAAGATGTTTGTATCCTTGGAGAGAATTTCTTGTGTCTTAGTCACAAAACTTCAAAGGTGATCATGGTCCCTTCTAGGTTGTGTTTCCTTAGTCTTCAAGTCTTGAGAAACATTTCTTGTCACACTTGTAGTCTTTAGTGATATCCAAGGTTAAGTCCTTGGTGATAATGTTGAAGATGTTGAAGTCATTAGAGTTGAAGATGTTGAAGTCATTAGAGTTAATGAAGTCCTTTGCACATGGTGAAGTCTTTGGCCATGGAAAAGGCTTGTCCATCAAGTTGAAATAGAAGAGATGTAGAGTCAAAACCAAAATGGTTGAGGAAAGAGTTTACAAGATTGTTTGTAACTAAGTTTTGGAACAAATACAACTCCTATTTTTCTAAGGGGTTTTGTCCAATCCTAGGTTTACAAATCCTACAGGCAACACAATGCTCTGATACCATCTGTAAGGGTCCCAACCTTTAATAAGGTAGAGATCCCTGTGTTACAATGCTAGTCCCTGGATCAATAGCTAGCATCCACAGTTAAGATGTAATATCAAGAAACAAAGGTCATAATACAACTTTATAACCAGGAATAACATAATTTATTACATCTTACATAGATCATTTGGCTATTACATTACATTGCAGCAGAAAATCTATAAGCATGGGGTCCTTCATCTTCAAAGTGCCACAGGCAGACATGTTGGTTGTAGACTTGTAATCCTAATCATTAAACTTCACTAATATCAAACAAACCTACAACATAACAAGTTACATCCACACGGGTCAATACATTTGAATTGTATTGTCAAGTGATACTATGGTAGTATAGTGGAGTCTTTCATCTATATGCATTTGGCTAAGTGTAGCTTAGGCTTGCTTTGCTCAAAAATAGATTTTCCTTATCATTTGAAAACACTAAGTTTTTGCTTTGACAAAAATCACCCAAGGAACCCCCAATAGAAATTGGTGAACCTTAAAACCCTTGTTCAACCACAAGCTTTTAACTTAGAAATTTGTATGATGAGATTCTTGATTACTTCCATGTATTGATGTTCAAGTTGTCCTTTGCCAGGGACATGGCTAAGTACTTAGATTTTACACTCTGCAGAGGTGGTGCACTTTCCCCACAAGACTTGGTTTCACCAAGACAAGATCTTTCAGAAGCCTTCCCTTAGACCAGAATGGACGCGTTCCAACCTATCATTCCCTACCACCAACTGTCCATTTGGCTAAGTTATTGCAACCTATATGATCCAGGCAGAGCCCATAATGCCATGTGGTTGCACTTGAAGCTTCTCAACATTTGACATATCAAATCTCTTTGTTCCTGGGTGGCCATCCACAAGTGAGATACACAAGGTTCACCAGTCCCCTAGCCTTGTGTAACCACTCAACATAAACCATTCCTTCCATTCCACCCAGGTGATTCATTCACTTAGTTGTTTTATTAAACAAAACACAAGTCCTCAGACTTAGGAATTTTTCCATAGTATGAATATTCATTCCACCCTTGTTTTCTATAAGCTAAGCTAAGCATGATGGTAGTAGGAATCTTAACTTAGGAATTTCTACTAAGGTTTCATCTACTAGGATTTCCCATAGCATGGTTTATACTTAAAAAAATTCCATGCAAGTCTTACTTAGAAATACCACTAATTCATAGTGAAAATAATGGGACAAAAAGTATGAAGCATCACTTACCTTTTTGATAGAGAGTATAAGTTCACTCCTTGATCTTTGCAATGTTCACTCACTTAAAATCACTACAATTCAATCAAGCAAACAATATTTCAATCTACCATTCAAGCAATTCATCACATAAAATAATAATAACAAAATAATGCATGCAAGCATGCAAAAGATTGTTTTATTTGTAGAAGTGGTTTCTAATGGGTCATAAACATTTGAAAACACCTAATGATCATTTTATAAAGTGGCAAAATCATTTGTAAAAGATTTTACTTCATAAACCATTTTTAGATCAAGTCATTATTTTATGTGGTGAAGAAATGCTTTTAATAAGGCAAAATTATATAGGTTTCGCAAAATATGTTTTCAAACCATATAACATTGTGTTTAGGGTCAGTGAGTTTATTTCCAAAACATTTCTCAAAGGTTTTCTTCCAAAATCATTTTTAATAATCAAACTTTATTTTTATTTGACTAGAAATGGTTTAAATCAAAGATTCATTCTTTTGTTTCTCCAAATACATTTTTGAATCCAAAAAATGATTCCTATGGTCAGTAGGTTCAAAGCACACCATTTGCAAAGGATTTTATCCCCAAAATCATTTTAGAACAATTTTTATAATCTAAACAAGCACACATAAGTTTCTGCAAAAACAAACATTTTACCAGAAGCTTTTTACTAAACAAAGTGCATGGTTGGTTAGGGCTTGTTTTTCTGAATCCATTGATATAAAGTTTGCAAAGTTTGGACGTGTAGATCAAAAGTTATAGATTTTACAAGTTTGCATACTAATCAGATTCAAAATTCAGTTTTAAACCAAACTAGTGCCACGCGGCACGTTTCTATTCGTCGGTACCGCTTTGGCCGGATCGCGCTACAGGAGGCGTCAGATCTAAATAGATCGTGCGACACAGATTGATCAAAAACGGTTCGTTAAGTCGTCTATCGTATCCCTACGATTTGCATCCAACAGCTAGCGACGATCTAACCAAATAATGGCGGCGCTCAGTGGCAGCGCGTGGCGGCGACGTTCGACTAGCGGCGGAGTTGGCGCTAGAGGAAGCAAGGAGGAAGAAGAGATGGCTCACCGTGATCGCCGTGGCGTGGGGAAGCTCAAGGTACTCGTAGTTGGTCAAGGGGCGCACTGGGGTTGCAGGAATTCCTCGTCGAAGTTGCGTCTGACGATGGCCACGCTTTGTCGTCGTCGAGGGCGGCGCTACGGGTCACGAAGAAACAAACGGAGGACACGGTTAGCTTCGTATGCAAGTCGCGGACATGCGTGTATCAAAAGGAGGGCAAGGGGGGTCTGGTCTCACCGGTAGGGTTCTTCGGAGCGGAGGCAGACGGTGGCGCTGCACTGGCGGTGACGTTGTCGAGCTTGCAGAGCACGCGCGGGTGAGCTGGTGATACGGGAAGATCCGCCAGGAGATGGGTATCACGGCTGTGTGCTCGAGGAGGCAAGGGGCGGCAGGGTCCGGCCGGAATCGTCGCCGGAGCTTGTCGGGGACAGCGACAGTATAGAGAGAAATTGGGCGGCCTGGGGGCACGCTTGGATGAGGCGACGGAGGGGAAAGAGAGAGGAGGGAGAGGCGCTTTAACTAGCGTGGTCGCGGCGAGGAATAAACGCAGCGTTATGGCGAATTCAATCAGGGGAATCAACGGCATGAAACGGCCAGGCGTGTTCATCGCGGGGAGGAAGAAGGTGACGTGGGAGTGGGGTCGTGGCATCAGTGAGTGAGAGAGAGAGGGGAGGTGGGGGGTCCATCTGTCAGTGCCTCTACGGGTGAGTTTTTGAGTGTGAGGCGTTTTTCTGCGGGAGAGGAGCAGTGGGCTAGGTTGGGCTTAGTTGGGCCAGTGGTCAGTTGGGCTGGCTTTGTTTCTTTTTTTTGTTCTGAATGCTTTTCTATTTCTCTTTCTTTTATTCTGATTTGATTTTGTTTGGCCAATTCAAACATTCATTTAAATTCAAAAACTTGCCAAAATTTGTGTGGGTTTAAATACTGGTTAGTAAAACATTTTGGAGTCATTTTTAGGATAATTTATTCCTTCTTTTTGGGGTCTTTTTAATTAATAAAAGGGCCCTTGTTTTAAATCAAATAGGTTTTAATAATATTTCTAAACACCATTTAAAATCTTTTAAACCTTCCAAATATTTTCAGTAGGTTTTGATTACTTAAAAGGGTGTCAAATAATTCATCTTGAATTATTTGGAAAAGCTTTTAATAAGATTTATTAATCATTTAAAATTTGGATTTGTCTTTATTCCAATAGGATTTGGTTTATGCCATTTATTTTATTTTGGAAATTCTTTATCCTTTTATTTTATTTGGATTTGTATTATATTCATTCCATTTGCTTATTGGATTAGGCCAAGATTTATTTGGTCTTTCAAATATTCTTTATTTTAATATTTATTTCTTCATTTTATAAAATCCATATCTTTTTATTTAGAGATTCCAATTTGTAAAATCTTATTTGATATTTATTTATCCTTCTAAATACCTTTAGGATTATTTTTTCACCATTTGGTATGGATTTGCAGATAGGTTCTTTATTAGCTTTGGAACTTATCTTATTAAATTCATAAGATTTTATCCATGGTTCCAATTTAGGTGAAACCAATTTCTATGGTCTTATAATATTTCTATTTGTCTTTCTTGATCATTTGTGAATGTTTTGTTGACAAACTTTTATATGGATCAAATCCATAGGCTTGGAGATAACTTGGAAATTATTTTATTCCATTAGAGTTTAGGGTTTGGATTTATTTTCCAAGTGTTTAAATTTCCAGATACATTCATTGAGGATGCATTACCCTTGATTTGGATTTTTGTTGGATTCAAACTTTACCAAAGTTTATTCAAGATGGGATTTTAAGTTTTCATTTAGGAACAAAAGTTTCTTTTCACCCTGATTTTCAACAAAAATTTATTTTGTTTATTTTTTTTTCACATAACAAGATTTGGAAAATCTTGGGATGTGACATGAAACCTTTACTTTTGCAAATTCCTTTGACTGATGCTATTAAGTTGGCTCCTTATTCAAAGTATATGAACGATATTGTCTCTAATAAAAGGAAGATTCCTAATGAGAAAATTTCTACTTTGCTTGCTAATTATTCCTTCAATGTTAAGGTTCCAAAGAAACTCGGTGATCCAGGTATTCTAACTATTCCTTGCTCTATTAAAAATAATTATGTTAGAACTGCTTTATGTGACTTGGGAGCTGGAGTTAGTGTTATGCCTTTTTCTCTCTACAAGAGACTTCAGCTAGAAAAGTTGATACCAACTAATATATCTTTGCAAATGGCTGATAAGTTAATACTATTCATGTTGGTATATGTGAGGATATTCCTGTTCAAGTGTCTCATAATTGCTTGGTTTTAACTGATTTTGTTGTGCTTGAGATGCCTGAAGATGATAATATGTCCATTATTCTTGGGAGACCTTTTGTTAATACTGCAGGTGCTGTCATCAATTGTAATAAAGGAAAAGTAACTTTTAATATTAATGACAAATAGCATACTGTCTATTTCCCCAAGAAGATTGATAAGAGCTATTGCCTGAATTCCATTGAAAATATTGAGAGCATCAAAGTTGGAGAAATATATTGTCCCATTCCACAAGAAAGTTTTGAACTATTATGATTGAGACTATTGCTATCAAGTTTGAGGTAACATAATCATTTAGTGAAATGCAAAGTTTTGTTTCATATATGATTGTTTTGGTAACAAGACTTGATCAACCTTGTTAACAAAGGGATTTTAATGAACAAAATAATGCTTTCACAATGGTTATACTTGCTCACTTTTTTTTCTCCTTCCTAGTCTTTGCTTTTTCTCTTGTTAGCTTTAGTTTTGCAAGTTGTTTGCTTGTTAGAGTGTCTTAGAACTTCTGTAGTTTTGGTTTTGGTTTGCTTTTTGCTTCTTCTAGAAATCTTTTTCTGCGAGACAATTAATTTTCATAACCTGAAAATTGGCCAAAAATAATGTTTCCCGAAAAATTCCAGAAAATTCATATTAAATTTTTCCTCGAGAAAAGGCGGAGGGACACACAGGTGGCCGAGGGGACCCTGAGGCCAGCACACCCTGGTGGCAGCCCGGCCAGTGGCGCCTGCCTAGGTGTGGCCCACACAGCCCTCCAAATTGTCTCCTTCCAGCCAGTTCTTTCTCTCTCCCAAAAAACATCGGAAAACTTTCTCAAGCTCGAGTTCCTGCTGTTCGTGCTCCCGATTTTTGATCTGCTTGCTCAGCCCATCTTTGCTGCTGATTTTTAGAGGGATTGTTCCTTGGTATGTGCCTCCTCCGCTTGTCCAATTAGATTTTTGATTGGTTAAATGTATCATGAGTATTTTTGTACTGTAGGTGATAGGTCATGTGAGATTGCATGCTTGTTCTATGCTTAGAGTTTTCATTTTTATGCATGTTTATACCTCTAGCAAGTTCCTATAGTAGTTCCTCATTATTTATCAACTTGGAAATTACTTGGTTTGGTGTTTGTCTAAAAATTTCAGAAAAAATGGTCATGGACAACCACACCTTTGGAGATGTGTTTGAGAGTGATGCACCTAAGAGGACAAGACCTTCGAGATCATCCTCTAGAGCTAGGACACAATGAGGATCTTATTACACCACGTTTTGGCGACGAGGGAGATGAGGGGGATGCGCACCCTTCTACCTTCCCTTGTTTTACCTTTTTGCAGGCTGCGGGGATTCTCAATGATTTCCTAACTCTTATTAGGAGGGTTGGTCTGACTAGTTATATGCAGGATGAGAGTGAGCAATATGATATGCTCACCAAAACTTTTGTGGAGAGTTTCTCTTTTACTAACAACCCTTTCAGGTCAGAGGTGTCATTCAAAATCTACAATAGGCCCTTAACCATGACAATAAAGAAATTTTGCGTATTGGTATGGCTGTGACGGTGAAGAAGATTCCAGCTCAACCTACTGATTTGTTGTAGCTCTACCGCGGGGTGACTAATGATGATGACCCTAGAGCCCAGCACGAAAAGATAAGAAATATTCAACTCCCATCTATCAGATATTTTGCTTATTATCTTGCCACTAGTATTCTTGGTAGGGAGAACACTAGCAATATTTCCAACTATCAGTTTTCCTTTCTAGCTTCTGTACTCAACAATGAAACCAGGTATAATCTTGGTTCTCTCATTGCTCGTCGCTTAGCTGCTAGAGGACCCATTTATGGGGGTATTATTGCTGCACGTGTAGTTGCTGCCTAAGAATTTTCTGTTGATCCAAATGATATAGTTTTGGCTCCTCAGAGGCTTGATATTGCTGCCATGAAAGTGCGTCACTTTGTCACTGCTAGCTCTACCCTTGAGAGTTTGGTTTATGATACGTCGTAAACATATCTATAATTTTTGATGCTCCATGCTTGTTTTATATCATTCGTCTTATGTTTTGTCTACACTTTGAGGTATTTTTATACACTTTCTGGAACTAACCTATTAACAAGATGCCAGTGCTGTTGCCGCTTTTCTTCTTTTGGTTCCGTAAAGAAAAGCGAAAATCAATATTCTCGGAATTGGACGGGACAAAAGCCAATCTTCCTATTTTTCCCGGAGTAACACGGAACCACGAAGCAGAGGTGGAGGAGGACACCAGGGTGGCCACACCCTAGGTGGCGCGAGTCCAACCCTGGCCGTGCCCATAGGGGGTGTGGGCCCCCTAGCCCTTCACCGACCTTGCCTCCTTTACCTATAAAAGCCTCCCGGGGAGAAAACCCTAAAGCATCGACCAGAAATCAACTAAAACCTCCACAGCGCCGCCACCACTGAAGGGGAGATTCAAGGGACAAAAAGTCTCTGTTCCGGCACCCTGCCGGGATGGGGAATTGCCCCCGGAGCCATCTCCATCTATCTCCACCACCATATCCATTGCCATTGCTGATTCCCATGATGAGGAGGGAGTAGTTCTTCCTCGAGGCAAAGGGCTCTACCAGTAGCTATGTGTTCATATCTCTCTATCGTGGGAATGGCCACGGCAGATGCTGCAATCGCAGCAAGTAGTAGAACAAGGGGCAAGGGCAGCCAGCCATATGCGGTGCGAGATGAGGGCGGAGACACAAGGGTTTACCCAGGTTCGCCCCCCGGAGGGTAAAGACCTACTCCTGCTAGATTGTATTGATGAGAGAGTACAATGGCGAGCTCGACGGCTAGGCGGCGAGTAGCTGGGGGTGTATGATGGAACGTGTCCTCTATGCGTGCCCTAGGCAGGTTTATATAGACTCACCTCGCTAGGGTTTACAGATCTACAACCGAATTAGTTAAGGATTCAGAGGGTGTTTGACCTAATCCGACTGGTCCTAGCTACGTTTCTGGGCCTTCAGCTTCTAGTCGCTTGGCTCCTTGTTAGGTCTTGATCCAGTCGCTGTCCTGCAGGCCCACTCTCTGGCAGCTTGGGCCAATGGGAAACGTCCTTTTGGGTAATACCCCACTCGACATATCCCCATCAGTAGTCCCCGAGGCCATCGCTGATTAGTCACAGGTGTTCTTTGGAAGTCGAAGTATGCGGGTACAATTTGGACGCCTATTCGAATCAGTGGTGGACTCCCTAAATGAAAGAGAGAACTTGTTATCTTAGTCGCAATAACGGCGACCGATCGAATCGCAGCACGGCGAATGGGTTGATGAGTAGTCGAATCACTGCTATGGTAATCAGTTCGACGAGTAGTCGAATCGCATCTAGGGCGATCAGGTCGACGAGTAGTCGGCTCGCTAAAGCTGGCGAGTCGAGTAGACGAAGTTTGACCATCAGCATTGGTCAAACTAGCCATTGGATAATCCAACGGTAATATCGGTGTAATCACCGCACAGTAACGGCTTCCCGAGAATGGCGGGTAGCAACCGCTATATAAGGGGAGTGACGGGCGACAAACGGTCATCCCCACACTCTCTCCGACCTCGCTCATATCCCAGTCTTCCATTCCTCCTCAGTGATCAGAGCGACCTAGAGCTATCCGCAACCCTAGATCCTCCGATTGATGGCGCCTTCGATGGAACCATGGGGAGATCCAAATGCACGAAAGTGCTACTGAGGTCATTCGAGGAGGCAGGGATCCTCCACGTTGGGAGATGGCGCATCCTCGCGGCCAGAGAGGTGGTGCCAGATCCGCGCGAGGGAGAATTCATCTGCTTCACCAGCCGCCTGGAGAGCGGGCTCGGATTTCCCACCTCCATCTTCTTTCGCCGCTTCTGCGCATATTACGGCATCTAGCCGTCAGACCTAGGGCCACATAGCATCGAGCAACTCATCATCTTTGTGGCGTTTTGTGAGTGCTACCTAGGCTGCCGGCCGTACTTCCCCCTATGGCAAGATCTGTTCCATGGGAGGATCCGATGCAAAGAGGTAGGCGACCTGATGATGGCCGCGGGCGGCCTCACCTTTCAGTTGAAGTCAAAGGCCTCCTTCTTCGACCTGATGCTGCCGAAGAAGGCGGCAAACGAGTGGAAGAAACATTGGTTCTACGTGACCGAGTCGCCGCCAAACAACGAGGTGGCTCTTCCGATGTATTCCGCCGACCGGCCCGAGCCACGTCGGCTCCAAGTCTCCAAGCTTCCGCACGACCAATGGATGGTGGTCGATGAAATGCTGCTGACAATCCACAGCTTGAAGAAGAAGGGCCTCCAGACCATCAACTTGTATAATTGCTGGTTTGGGCGGCGGCTAGTGCCTCTGGCCAGTCGCGCGCACTGTATGTACGAGTACAAGGGCAAGGACGACCCGACAAAGTCTTGCACCGCTGAGTGGAGACTCAATGATTACACCTCGGCGCTAAAGAAAATCACCGACGCGGAATACCTCGACGCGAAGGCCAGGGTTCCCCTTACACCGCGAAGCGCAAGGCTCCGTCAGTAAGTTCCCACTTCCTCGTATATTTCGCAGTCGCAGATATGCAGTCGCGGTTCGTGCTAATCGTGTTTATCTTTGCAGTTGTTCCAAGTGGTGGAAGATTGGCTTCCACCTGCTGATGACGAAAACTCGAACGAGTCCATTGAGGACGAGAGCGAGTCCTCGTCGGACAAGGGCAACGTCAGAAGTGACGGTGGCGACGACGACGATGACAACGACGATGAAGATGACGACGAGGCCGTGGAGGTCGCCGCACCCGCGATCCTTAAGACCCGTGGGCAGCGACAACGTGAGCTCGAGGCCAGCAAGATCCTCGAGGCTCACGACGGGGATGTTGTGTTGGAGATATGCCCAAGAGGCAATAATAAAGAGGTTATTATCATATCTTCACGCTTATGATAAATGTTTACATACCATGCTATAATTGTATTAACCGGAAACATTAATACTTGTGTGATTTGTAAACATAAAAGAGTCCCTAGTAAAGCCTCTTATTAAACTAGCTTGTTGGTTAATATATGATCATGATTTCCTGATCATGAACATTGAGATGTTATTAACAACAAGATCATATCATTAGGAGAATGGTGTGATGGATATACTCCTATAGTTAAGCATAGCATAAAGATCAAGTCATTTAATATAGTTCAGTTGCTATAAGCTTTCAGATACATAGTAACCTAAATCCTTTGACCATGAGATCATGCTAATCACCATCACCGGATGGATGTTTGATGACATCAAACACCAAACCGTAACTGGGTGGCTATAAAGGTGGCATTGAGTGTTCGGAAAGTATGTGTTGAGGCACATGGATCAAGAGTGAGATTTGTCCATCCATATGATAGATAGATATACTCTGGGCCCTCTCGGTGGAATGTCATCCAATTGGCTTGCAAGCATGTGACACTACTAGGAAAAACGCTACCAGTGGCGCACCAAATTAGAATTCTGTGGCGCATATGGGTGTTGCCACTAAATCCTCGCCACTAAAATTTAAATTCTGTGGTGCATATGCCATATGCGCCATAGAATTCTCAACATTCTGTGGCGCATATGGCATATGCGCCACAGAATTCTCAACATTCTGTGTCCCAGATTGTCGTGGTGGTGGCACGGTAGATGCCATGGGTAGGCTAAAGTATGGGGCCAATGGATGCTAGTGGGATCTGGGGAGGGAAGATGCAACTGATTCTACCCTCAAGAGGTTAGGACCAAGATCTTTTTTTTCTCTTCTCTTGGGCTACAAGTGCTCCTCGAGCTGTATACAGGGAGAAAAGATGAATCTCACCAGCCTAACGGTACCAGAATGACCCGATCCCCCCTCAGGGTCCAAGCCTCCCCTTATAAAGGAGAGCCTTGGGTGCCTTTAGGGCTGACGGGGCAAGCATATTCGAGGAATATGCTTGTCCCAAAATAGTAGTTCGGCGGCCTCCTTTCCCTGTCGCCCTTCTAACAACGGCAAGGTTCCAGAGGACCCCTCCTTCGTGCCTCGGGCTTCAGGACTGTCACCTCCGTGACCTCCTTCTGCCCCTCGGCGCTGCATCTTTGTCTCTTGTGCTTGGCTCCTCAGTTCCTTCTAGTCTGCGGCTAGAGTTTGACCTTGGGTTTCTCCTTCTCCTGCAAGCTTCATCATTCGGCCTTACCTTACCTCGCGTAACTCGGCTTGTCCTTCACCATCGAGATTACTTGGGCTAACCGGCCGACCCTCGTAGTAACTCGGCCGGTTACGCCTTAATACATATATCGGCTACCGCCATTACCTCGGCCGACTTATCCATGATTCGCCAACCTAGACCGTAACTTCGGAAACCGGTGGGATTGTACCTTTGTCTTTCCCGTATTTGACCTACCGAGGTCAACCCCGACATTAGTCCCGAAGATGGTGTGGCCCTGCCGATAGCTTCTACCGGTCGTATCGACTTCATCTTATTTTCAGTTTTGTTTCGAGTTATCTCTTCCTCGTCGGGTATCCTTGTTCCTTCTCTCGTACACCTTGTCCTACGTGTCACCCCATCATCGCTCTTCTAGTTTTTGGTCCTCTACGGTGCATCGACAAGGCTACAATTAACTTTGTACTGCTGCCGCGGCCATGACGCCTCGGCGTGCCCTTGGGGATCATAACGCTCTTCCTTCCCTGTGGCCGTTGGTGTGGCTCCACTTATCGTCGTCGTTAAATGCCGCACCCACGATCTACACGGTCAACCGCTACACCCACGATCCCACTACCTTGTTCGTGGCTCGATTATAAAGAGGGGGACGGCGTTTGGGGAATTTACTTTTCCCCTTCTCGCTCGTCTCCGTCCTCCTCCTTCCTTCCGCTTGCGCGTCCTCTCGCAGCTCCGCCGCCGCGCGCTTGCCAGAGCCTCCGTCGGTGAAGACTCCGCCGCGCCGTTCTGCCTGCCTCGCCTGCGCTCTGCGGCTTTGGCTCCGTCGCCGGTGAGTCCTCTCCGGTCGCATTGCCTGGATTTTTCCCTAGACTCATCTGTTTCGATTTCGTGCTCGTGCGACGGTTCCTCTGGTTCTTCGCCATTGTTCTCGTGCAAAGTCCCGACGGGGCCTTGCAGCTCTAAACTCCCCTCCGCCGCCAGTTTTTCCTCCGGCGATCTTTCCGGCGCACTTATGTCTAGTTCGTTTAGCGGCGCTCTGGTAGAGGATGACGACGCTGGCTCCGGGCCCGAGCGAGGCTCGTGGCAGGGCTCTTCTGTTACACGTCGTGATATCGAGTGGCTTATCCGAACTCGAAGAATTCCCGCCGAGGTCTCTTGCCGTTTACCCGGCAGCGAATCCTCTCCGGATGTTAGGGAGGGCGAGTATGTGGTTTTTATGTCGCACTTCGCGCGTGGCTTCGGTCTCCCTCTTAGTGATTTCGCTAGAGAATTTCTCGATTACTTCGGCCTTCAGCCGCACCATCTTCCTGCGAACGCCATCGCTTCTCTTTCTGCTTTCATCTCCGCATCGGAGGGATACTTGACTGTGGCCGTCGATTGCACGTCTGGTCGAAGTTCTTCCAGATTCGCTCCAACGTAGTCCCTGACAAATCTCTGCACCCTTCCGAGAAGTTGCTTACCCAATGTGGGGCAGCGTCTATTACACCTCGGAGGAAGTCCGTATTTCCTCGTGTCACCGGGTTAGAGTCGTGCAAGAAGTGGCACAAATCATTCTTTTATGTCAAGAACAGAGGGGTAGAGGACAAGATTCGGCTCCCTGCATTCTCAATTGGCCCGCCTTCTAAAGTGAACTGGCTCTACAATCCGAGAAAAACTCATGCCCTGTCCGAGGCTTTTGAGATTCGGCTTAAAGAGTTGATCCGCGCCGGGTTATGCGGCGAAGATCTGATGGCTACTTTCATTAGTAGCCGGATCTTCCCATTCCAGAAGCGGACTCACAAGTTGTGCTGCATGAGTGGTCCCCTTGACCCTAATCGAGTCTCGACCGTGGAGCTGGACAACTACCTGATCTACAAGCGCGTCCGAGCTATCT
Organism: Avena longiglumis; assembly: GCA_030063025.1. NCBI lineage: Eukaryota > Viridiplantae > Streptophyta > Magnoliopsida > Poales > Poaceae > Avena > Avena longiglumis. The sequence goes on from CP125974.1 coordinate 485,874,009, forward strand.
TTAGAACAGAGATGCCTGAGGATTGGACTTGGGGATTGAAACCGTTCACCCGCGACCATCCGCCTCCCGAGGTGAGCTTAATCAATAATGCTCTGCTATTCCATTGTTTTCGTAACGGGTTCATCTAACTCTCTTTTTCCTCGTCTTGTAGAGGTTCGCAGAGCAGAAAAATGAGGACGCCGAAGTTCTGTTGCTCCCGTGGCCCGCGGACCGGAGCACCCCGGACACTGGCGAGCCGGACTCCGAGGAGTTCGTCCCTAAGTCGGATCCTGCCCCGGCTCGAGCTCGTGGCAAGACTTCGGCGCACGAGGAGGAAGGTGATTCAAACGAGGTCCAAATTCTTGAGGTAGTTGCCGGCATGCCTATTTCTTATGCATTTCCGGCTTCTACTTTCCCAGCTAATCCGGCCGGTCAGGTTCACGACGCCGAGCCTATTGCCTCTCGACCCCCTGTTACCTCGGGGAAACGCGGGGCTCCTGCTAGTGCCTCGGAAGCGGTTCCCAAGAAACGAATGAAGAAATCCACTCCGAATCCTCCCAGGCGCAAGACTATGCCTGGGGTTGCCGGGTAAGTTCCTTTCGCTTATATTTCTTGTTTCTCTCTTCTTTTTTTCATGACGATTTTTCTTTCTTACTTTTGCAAAGCTTTCCGTTAAACCCGCGGTCCTAGCATGACTAGCCCGATTCGGCCGTCTCCTCCGCCTTCGATGATACTAGGATTCCTAGTCCTACTCCCTGCTTCTCCTCCAGTTCGAATACCGCCTCCTTGTCGCGGCGTGCAGACCCTTCTATTGACATGGATTGAATCAGCCCTCCGAGGTTTTTGTCGAACCCGCCCCTTCTATGGGTCCCAACATCTTGAGCCTCTATCTACTCCGGCGGTTTCTGACCATTCCAGCCTCGGCCGAAAGGTCGTTATCTCGGCGCCTACTGCGACCATAACCCTGCTTTGCTCCTAAAGACGTCCCCACTTGGGCGTCACTTCTGTGATGCCTCCTCTAAGGCGAGAAAAGATGTTGCCGCCAAGACTTCCTCTTCTCAGAAAGGTCTTGTCGGCTCTTCTCAGCCGAGTATTGCCGACGTGCTGCGTAAGGGAGCTGGGCCTACTAAAGCCCCCGTTGCCTCGGCCGCCGGCACCCAGCTTGCTCTTCATAAGAGCCCTGCGACCGCCGTGGTCGAACAGCCTGTCCGGGGTAAGGTCTTAACTCGGACAGCCAGTGGGAACAACCTCGGTGCGCTGGTGGAGTATGCCAATAATTGGAATGCCGCTGATTAGTTTGAGGGTAATCCTATGAACCAGCCCTTTCAGCTTTCCGACATCAGCGGCCGTTTTGACCATGCTGCCAAGTTCATCGTTGATACCAACAAGATGAATGAGGTAATTACTGTTTCTCCGAGTTTTAAATTATTCCTCAGATGTTACTATATGCTCTAGTCCCCGAAACTTGCAAGGAAATAACTTGTTATATACTTGAAAGTTTAATGATCTTTGACTTAGTTTTATTTCTAGGGTTCGGTAACCCGGCCATCTAGATCCGAGTTAAGTTTTGCTTAATTCGGACGTGCTTTAGCTTTGAATGTCCAGCCACTTAGATCTGAGTTAAGCTCTGCTTGACTCAGATCTGATTTAGCTTTGAATATCCAGCCATCTAGATCCGAGTTAAGTCCTGCTTGACTCGGATCTAATTTAGCTTTGAATATCCAGCCACCTAGATCTGAGTTAAGTCCTGCTTGACTCGGATCTGATTTAGCTTTGAATATCAGCCACCTAGATCTGAGTTAAGCTCTGCTTGACTCGGATCTGATTTAGCTTTGAATATCCAGCGATCTAGATCTGAGTTAAGCTCTGCTTGACTCGGATCTGATTTAGCTTTGAATATCTAGCCATCTAGATCCGAATTAAGCTCTGATTGATTCGGATCTAATTTAGCTTTGAATATCCAGCCACCTAGATCTGAGTTAAGTCCTGCTTGACTCGGATCTGATTTAGCTTTGAATATCCAGCCACCTAGAGCCGAATTAAGCTCTGCTTGATTCAGATCTAATTTAGCTTTTACTATCGATTTATCATTTTGCCTCATTGCTCAGGTTGCACATGACCGGCGGACCGCCGAATTCCAGAGGTTGCTTTTTTCGCACCGCAAGCTGGAAGAAAAGTACGAGAAAGTTCTTCCAGTGGTGAAGAAGGCTGGTATGTCGATAGTTCCTTTTCCTTATTTCCAACGTTCTTATGTATTTGTCCACGAAATGCCGGCTTACTTTCTTGGTGAACAGGTAACATTAATAACCTCAATATTCGCCTTGAGAAGAAGGTCAAGAGCCTGGAAAGTTAGTTTCCTTTTTATTTTACACCCTTTCCCTTTTAATATATATGCTAAGTTTCCTTATTGCGTTTGGCTCTGGTAAAGCCGAGTTGCAAAACTTTGCAGCTTCACATCAAGATTGCATGCCCATGCCTGACGTGATGCTGCATTTTTTTAGAACAAAACGCTATTCATTCGACGCAACTACAAGAAAAAGATGATGAAATAACTCGCCTGCGATCCGAGGTGGATACTCTCAAGCTATCTCAGAAATCCGAACTGGAAAAGGTCGACCAAGAATTTTCCGAGGAGAAGAATTGGTTGGTTTTGGAGCTGCAGAAGAACAAAGAACTCCTCGAAGCTGCCGAACTAAAGACTCAGGGGTTGAGCGAGGAAATTGCTCGTTTTGAGAAGAGCAAGGTCGCCTGGGCCAAAGACCTCCAGATAATGATGAGTTACATTCATCGTAAGCTACTTAACATCGTCGAATTGCATTGTTCTTTTTTGTTCCCGCTACCATCTGACACGTTCATGCTTTGCGCAGATCATTTCCCCGAGGCCAAGCCCGTGAGTTCTAAAGCGGTTCTTGCAGCTCGCGTGCGCCGAGGTGAACCTGTTACCGTTGATTCGGAGTATTCAATGGAGGATTACTTGGTTGCCGTTGGTGCCGCAGTTGGTCCGATGAAAATTATGGGCCGGGACTTGGTGCAAGCCGCTATCCGAGCTTACCATGTACTCTGGCCGAATACCTCGGGGACTCCTGATATCAACGAAGTCAAGTTATTGGTGAAAAGACTAATGGCATCTGAGAGGCAGTTAAGTCTTTGGAGGGAATCCGCTGGGCGTGCTGGTGCCGATATGGCCCTTACTGTTATCATGTCATGGTATGAAGACATCTCTCTTGACATCCTGAGAAATTTGCGCACTGGTTCCCGCTGGGTTGAGGATCCCACTTTTGTTGCTCTCGGCAAGCTCGGGCCTTCCAACTCGTCGAGTATGCCGACGTGCACACTTGGAATGAAGGGCGAGTTTTCTTCCGACCGGATGAGGAGGTTGTAGTTGAGGATGCTTGGATGATAATTCGGTGGCGGGGTTGGGTGAGGATGATTGGCCGCATCGGCGGCTCAGCTCAAGCTCGGACAGCGACGCGGTCCTCCTCCAAAGGTACGGGCATTCTACATAGACTGATGCTCCTGAGCAACCTCGGGCTTCCGCTGAAGTTGCACCTGGGTCGGCGGAGGGCGAGGCAACCTCAGTCGAAGTTCCTCCTACCTCGGAGTGCCCCGCACCTGACCAAGCTGCTGCCTCCCCAACGAACAACGCCTAAGTTATTTCTGATCCCTGGCATGCCGGGCGTATGATGTAGGCGAAGTATTTGTCAACTCTCTGTATGATTCAAATTTCTTTTGCTGTGTACTGCTGTGACATACATACTTGTAGTTGTTACCATTCGGTTAAGTGGGTGTTCGCCCGAATTCTTGCTTTGTTGGCCCTCAATTTCCTGACCTTTTAGGATTTATCTTTGCCTTTATTTTTTATGGTTTTATCCAGGCGTGAGCTCTGATTATCATATAATATTGATCTGTTCTGAACAGAGATTGACTACTTCGTTGTGAAAATATATAGCAATCGCTGGATCATTGTTTATTGTGCGAAACTTCGATATGTAAATCAAATTTCAGAGGTAGTATAAGACTAATACGGGTGCGCTCATCATAAGATTGAGGTAGCATACGGTAGTCCCCGAGTCGCTGATTTGGATGCCGAGGTTTAGATATTAATATGAAATTGATATAACATATGGCAGTCCCCGAGTTACTGCTCTGGGCGATGAGGTTCAGATATATATCATGAAATCGATATAAGATATGGCAGTCCCCGAATCACTGCTCTAGGCGCCGAGGTTCAAATACATAACATGAAATAGATATAACATATGGCAGTCCCCGAGTTACTGCTCCGGGCGCCGAGGCTCAAATACATAACATGAAATTGATATAAAATATGGCAGTCCACGAGTCACTGCTCTGGGCGCCGAGGTTCAAATACATAATACGAAATATATATAACATATGGCAGTCCCGATTCTTGCTCTGGCGCCGAGGTTCGGATACATCATTGGATCTTGACTTTGAGATATAATGCTACGAGTAAAATGGCCGAAGTAAAGCCACATTCCATGGACGCTTCGTTTCTTCGCCAGCTTTGTCTGCCTTGTTCCTTCCGGGGGACTGAGCGTCAATTAGATAATAGGCATCATTATGCAACGCTTTGCTCACAATAAATGGTCCCTCCCATGGGGGTGACAACTTGTGCATGCCGGCCGTGCGTTGCACGAGTCGGAGGACCAAATCTCCTTCTTTGAATACTCTTGGATTCACTTTCTTGTGATACCGCAAGTTACATTGATAAATAGCTGATCGTGATAATGTCAATTCTCTGGCTTCTTCCAGCAGGTCTACGACATCTTGCTGAGCTATCTCATTTGTCTCTGAGGTTGTGTACTGAGCAACTCTTGGCGAGTCATATATTATGTCGGCTGGAAGTACGGCCTCTGCCCCGTACACCAGAAAGAACGGTTTATAACCCGTTGACCTATTCGGAGTAGTCCGGAGGCTCCATAGTACGGCTGGGATTTCTTCGATCCAACATCCTGCCGACCTTTGCAATGGTTCGACAAGCCGTGGTTTTATTCCTGATAGCACCAGTCCATTAGACCTTTCCACTTGCCCATTGGATGCTGGGTGAGCCACAGAGGCAATATCTAGTATTATGTGCTTCTCTCGGCAAAATCTAGCGAAAGTTCCTTCTGCAAAGTTTGTGCCATTGTCCGTAATAATCTTGCGCGGTACCCATATCTTAAGATGATATCCTTGAGAAATTTCAACTGCTTGGGCCCATCACACTTTTTAATTGGTTTTACTTCAATCCATTTTGTGAACTTGTCCACCATAACCAATATGTGGGTCATTCCTCCTCGTCTTGGCTTGAATGGTCCCACCATATCTAAACCCCATCTGAGAAAATGGCCAAGTGATGGGTATTTTTTTAACTTTCGATGGCATGTGTATTCTGGTTGCGTATCTCGACATCCATTGCATTTCTTAACTAATTCTTTTGCTTCTTTCAATGCCGTGAATAAAATCCATGCCGAATGCCTTGGCTACTAAGGCGAGATGAGGCATGGTGCCCACATTCTCCTTGGTGTCGTCTAGAAGGATTTCGACCTTACGCGAACTTACGCACTTCTGCAATACGTTTGTGACGCTTCTTTTATAAAGCTCATTGTTTATGATTGTATAAGCTTTTGCTCTTATTACGATTTGTCTAGCTAATACCTCATTACTCGGCAACATCGCGTCTTTTAGGTAAGAAAATATGGGTTGCGCCCATAACGGTGTTACTTTTCGATGTGATCTCACTGTCTATCTCCATGTTCTCTCGACATATATATCTCGGCTTTATCCATGATTAAACTTACCTCGTCATCCTCCTCTTGAGGGGTTCCGAGTCATCTGCGGATCTACCTCCATTGGCGTGTGATCTTCTGCAGAATTTCTTTGGGATAAAGATAGATTCGGATTACGGTGATGGGATTATTGATGGTTTCTGAGGTGTTCGGGGCAATACGGAGGAATTGATTGCCGGGTTGATCCTAATTTTGACAATGTGTCGGCATCATTTTACGCCGAGGTATGTGGTGAAATTCACATCTTTCAAAGTATCCACTGATTTTTGCACATGGAACCTGTATAAAGCCATATTAGCATCTAATGCGTCCCAAGCCTCGATACTTGTCAGTACTACTAGATCCGAGTCACCATAGCATAAGATTCGGGCGATACCAATTTCTTTTGCTACTTTCAATCCATGGACTAGCGCTTCATACTCGGCTACATTGTTGGACTTGACAAAATGTATTTGAAATACATATTTCAATTGGTATTTTTAGGCGAGGTTAACACTATTCCGCTCCCAAACCATTCCTTAGTTTGGAACCATCGAAATGCATAGTCCAATAATTTGGATCGCAATGGTGGCTCATCTTGCACCTCGGCCCGATCCACGAGAAAGTCGGCCAGCGTGAGATTTGATTGCATCTCTTCTATCAAACTGTGGGCGTATGGTGATAACTCGATCGCCCATTTTGCTATTCGACCACTTGCGTCTTTGTTGCTCAATATGTCGGCTATGGGTGCCTCACGGTTTACTTTGATGGGATGCTCTTGATAATGTTTAAGCTTTTTCACGACATATATACTCCATAAGCCATCTTCGATAATGCGGGTAATTCGCTTTGAAGTGGATAACACCTCACTTAGATAATACACCGGCCTCGAATCGACTTACCATCTTCAAGTCGTTCACTACGACTCTGATTACTAACTACTCTATTGGTAGCCGCTACATAGAGTAACATAGGCTCTTTGATAATGGAGAAGCCAAAATGGGTGCCGTAACTAACATCTTTTCAACTCACGAAATGCGAGGTCCGCTGTGGAGTCCAAATGAATTTATCCGATTTTCTCATCGGTGATAGGCGGACGGCCTTCTCTCTAGCCGACATACAAATCGACTAAGCGAGGCCAGCAGCCGTGAATTTTGTACATCATTCAAACATTTTGGCAATTCCATTCTTTCTCTGCTCTTATCTTTGTTGGATTAGCCTCGATACCTCGGCTAGATACAAGGAAACCGAGTAATTTTCCTGTGCACGCCAAATGTGCATTTCTGGATTAAGCTTCATTCGGAACCTTCTCAGGTTCGCAAAAGTCTGCCGTATATCTTCTAGTAATGTTTTGCTTTCTTTAGTTTTGATGACCACGTCATCCACATACACTTGTACATTTTTTCCTATCTGATCATGCAGGAATTTTTGCATGCATCTCTGATATGTTGCTCCTGCATTTCGCAGGCCAAATGGCATTGTGCGATAACAATAAGCCCCGTACGGGGTAATAAATGCAGTCTTTATTTGATCGGCCGGATTTAACGGTATCTGGTGGAAACCAGAATACGCGTCTACAAAAGATAATAGCTCACAACCAGCGGTCGAGTCAATGACTTGGTCTATTCTAGGCAATGGAAAAGGATCTTTCGGGCATGCCTTGTTCAGGTTGGTGTAATCGATACACATTCGCCATACAATGGCTACATTGGGGTCATCTTTCTTCTTTTCTACTAGCACCGGATTTGATAACCAATCTGGGTATAGCACTTCCATGATGAACCCGGCTGCGAGGAGCCGAGCTATTTCATCTCCTATTACTTTTATCCTTTTCTACATGCCTTGTTCAGGTTGGTGTAATCGATACACATTCGCCATACAATGGCTACATTGGGGTCATCTTTCTTCTTTTCTACTAGCACCGGATTTGATAACCAATCCGGGTATAGCACCTCCATGATGAACCCGGCTGCGAGGAGCCGAGCTATTTCATCTCCTATTACTTTTCTCTGTCTTGGCGAAAGGCGGAGAGGTTGCTTCACCGGCCTTGCTCACAGTGCGGCGTTCAAAGAGTGCTCGTAACTCCTCGGAACACCTTGCAGATCTTGAGTTGACCATGCAAATATGTCCCGATTCTCATGGATGAAGTTGGTGAGCTCGCTTTCCTATTTAGCATCCAGGCCTACACCAATAGTAACAGTACGCTCTGGGAATTGCTCATCAATCTGAAATTTCTTCGTCTCTTTAGTCGGCTGAAAAGAGACACTGCCATGAGGGTTGGCCAGCGCCGGCATGTTCAGTTGTGCCGACTGAGCGAGGGCTGCTACTTCTTGGATCCTTCTCTTTTCTCTTGCTATAACCAATGACTCGGCCAAATTAGACCCGGCTGAAGCACACTCCATTGACTTCTTGTAATCCCCTGCAACTGTTATCACTCCTTGTGGTCCGGGTAGCTTCATCTTCAGATAATTTATATGACAGCTGCTCATGAATTTGGCCAGTGCGGGCCGTCCGAGTACTCTTCAAATTCTAAATTTTCTGCTCTGCAGTTATCTCTTGTACCGAATAACACGTCCACTCGGACTTTGCCGATGGGCTCACATGAAAGCCCTGGCACTATCCCATGGAAAGTGGTCCTCGTGGATTGTAGCATGTTCTGCGATATTCCGAGTTTATGCATGGTATCTTTGTACATGATGTTGATACTGCTTCCATTGTCGATGAGTACTTTTGAAAATTTCACGTTGATGCTTGGTCCAACGAACGTCGGATCCAACACAAGTGCATATGATCCTGGACTTGGCATTATTCTGGGGTGGTCCTTCATGCTCCAGGTCACCTCCTGATCAGACCATGGCACGTATCTTGGTACTGTCGGCATAACTGCATTCACTTCCATATGCCGGCGCTGCACACTCTACTTGTCTTGCTGTTCCGTTGTGAACACACAATAAGACTGGTGATGTTCTCTGTAATCATTACGTCCGGTATTTGCCGGATTCGTCCTTCCATCCTGGACCTGGTTTATTACTTGATGCACTGCATCCCTCCGATCCGAGTTATCATACCTCGGGGGAGGGGGCGGTAGCATCAGTTGTTGTGTATTTGCTCCAGTTAATTGCGGCTGATGCTGCTGTTGCACTTGATGGGGCGCCTGAACTCCCGCGGGGTTCCCCATTGCATTTTTCATCCATGCACATTGGCGGGTCGTATGATTGGCTGGTCTGGATGGGTTTGATGTGTGAAATTTACACGGCTGATCTAACATGGATTGACGTGTATTTCCTCTCTTGCCATTGCTTCTTTTGCTCACGGGGTCCACCGCCTTTTCCTCATTTCTTGGTGTCCACTATTGAGGTCCATTCTTACGCGTTGAGTTGCTCCATGACTCGGCTGATCTTGTGCTACTGCTGCCACTTGGGCCGAATTATATCTATAATTCGGCCTCTCCTCTCTTCTTCTTCCTCTGAAATCACGCCTGGATGACCCGGCCAATTCTCTCGCATAATGGTCCTGTTGCTCGCGATGATCTGCCGACATTAATTCCGGTTGGGTTGGGTCGCCTAATGCATAGGAGTCTGCTATTCTGATAGTCTCTGCCAGTGTGGTTGGCATATCTCTTTGCAGGCGCTGCCACAAGACGCTGGCGTAACGGCAGCCTTGCGCGAACCAAGCGATTGCTTGCGATTCGATAACTCCTTCACATGAGTTTCTCAAGTTGCACCATCGAGTCAAAAACTCTCTCATTTCATTGACCTCTGCTTGCACATGGCTAACTGTTGTGTCTGTTTGGCCTCTTGTATGTCTTTGGTAAAGTTCTTTAACATTTCTTCAAAATATAACCAACAGTTGATACTGCCGGCTGGTAGATTATTCAGCCATACCCTGGCTGGTCCTTCCAACATTTGTGGGACATACCGCACTGCCCATCTTAAGTTCCCACCCGCTATCTTCTGTGGCATCCCGCAAAACCACTACTAGAAAATCGCGTGAATTTGTGCATTGCATCGTCATCATTATGCATTGTTTGACTGCATTATTTGAAAAGCCCAGTTTTGAATTGTACAAAAACCCCTCTTATTTTTTTCAAACACAAAACCTCGGTCGCATCGGACATTTTATTTTTCTCTAAAAACTATTTGCAAAGTGGCTTGTTTAATTAAAACAGGACCAAACAAACACAAATAATAAAACAGCCCCCCTAAATCCTAGTCCCACCAAAACCTATTCTACACTCCAACCACAGGCCGCCACCTCACCCTCTCACCAAAAACCTACCCACCTGCCACCTAAGCGATCCCCACCTTTTTCCCCCTCTCTCTTTTCTCACCTAGTTCCTCCCTGCCCTCTCTCTAACCCGTGGGACCCACCCCCACCGCCTGGGCCACCTGCCAGTACCCAGACACACACACCCCCTGACCCAGCTACCTCCCCAGGACCCAGTCCACGCCCCCGGGCCCCACCGCGCCAGACCCCACCCCACCTGCCCCGCAGCCCTCTCTCCCCACTCCCTGCCTCCCCCGGATCCCACCTCGCCCCCACGCGGTCCCACGCCCGCAGCTGGCCCCAGCCCCACGCGCCTTCTCCCCAACTCCCTCCCTGCGTGACCCGGCCAGCGGACTCCTGCCGCCGCCGGTGGCCCTCCTCCCCGCCGCCGCAGCGAGCCCCGCCGGCCTGCGCTCTGCCTCCCCATCGTCCTCCACCACCGCCAACCTCCGCGAGTCCCGCCTCCGGCCGCCTCGCCCACCTCCGCTACCCTCCGCCCGGCCGCCGCGCTGGCGCCTCCTCCCGATCGCCCTCGCCACCTCCCTCCGCGCTCTCGCTTCCTTCGCTCCCGGCTCGCCCGCCTCGCTTCGCCGCACCCGCCCGCTCTCACGAGCTCGCCGTCGCCAGCCCCTGCCCGCCAACCGCGCTCTCCGGCGCTCGCCTCGCCCGCTCGCTCGCCGCTTAGCGCGCTACCCGTCCGGCCAGCGTGCGCCGGCCCGCTCCGCCTCGCCACGCGTTCCTCGCCTCCCCTAGGTCTCACCTAGCCACAGCAGCCGCCTCGCCGCGAGTTCCGCCCTTCGAGCGGCCGCCGCCCGCCAGCGTGCCCCGAGCACCCGGCCCCTCGCCCGCCCGGGCAGCGCCTCTCCGCGCCGCGCGCCCGCGAACTCCGCCGCGCCTCCGATTCCCAGGCTCGTCTGCGGCACCCTCGCCGCCTCTCCGCAGCGCCGTCGCCCGGTCCCCTCGCCGCGCGCTGCCGCCCGGTCGTCGCTCCCTCCGTCCGCGCCAGCAGGGCCCATCCGCCTCGACGCCGACGGTCAACCGCCTGCCTCGGCCTCGCCTCCCAGCGCCCCACGGGCCTTGCAGCGTCACCGACCCGAGCACCCCCGCGGGCCCCCGAGGCCGACCCTTGCCCCTGCCATGTACGCAATGCCAGGACCTACCATCAACATGAACGCCTTCACGAAACGCGTGGCTCGCCTCTTCGGAATCCAAAGACCGCTCCCGACGCCCGATCCCGGTGAACCAAGGGCCACGCCAGGACCCGAACCTGAAGAAACCCCAAGGTCGCCAACCCGGATGCACCAAGTTATCCATCGAGGACCCCAAGATCGTCGAGAGAGACCCGGCGGCCCCGGTCCCAAGGACTTGAGTACCCCGACGCCGCGAGACCGAAGGACCCCACAAGACCACGGGCGCTAGACGCCAAGACCGTATCAAGCCGAAGGTGTCCGAAGAATCTCCGACAAGAACTCCATCACGGAACTTCTAGCACTTCGACAGGGAACCCTGGACCCCGGCGCCGAGCCCCAAGTACGTCCCCGATAATCAAGGTGGAACCCCAAGACCCCGATGCCCCGATCCGAAGCCAAACGCCGCCATGGAACAACAAGTACTTCACTTCACCCGGACATCGAGGCCTGGCGGCAGTACTCCTTCCGGATGCGATGCTCGAGAACACGGACGAAGGGCCGACGCCAGGACGTCGACATGACCGAAGGCCACGGACGCGGCGAGAACTACCCCGGTGGCGAACGTTCCATGAGACCTCCGTCGAACCTGGACCCGAGGCCGAACCCGGAACCCCAAGGCCGTCGAGAACCCTAATGTGTGAACCCTTCCCGAAACCCTAATTTCATAATATAATACAACTTGTTTCATATTAAAATGTCATCTCGCATGCATATCTGTGGTTTGGGGGCCTTATGCCGATTCACCTAATAATTAAATATGGGGCCCATATGCGGGCAAATCTAGCCTTATATTGGCCTCATTTAAACTTGTGTAGCGAACCGATACCTTATTTGGCCTTGTTAAACAACATATAATTGCGGGGGTTCTAAATAACTTGAACCATTTAATTAATTGTCGGGACCCCGGTTCCACTTAATTTGACATAATTGCATCGCATCTTGCCATGTCATACATCATACATGCATCATGCCGATCTTCTGCCGTTGTATTAAATAGTGCATCCGGTGTTTATTCTAGTGTTTTGCTTCTTCGCGGATAAGGCCGATGAGTTGATGTGAGCTTCGCCCCGATCTTCGGATGAACCTTCGACAATGTTTTCAGGCGAGCATCTCCCCCCTTTCTACCTATCTTACTTTTATAGTCTTTATTCCCTCCTGTTGATCTATTGCTATACGTATTTGCGATGCTTTAGATTCCGTACATGATATACCGTGCAGCCTTATATTGCCTTGGACACACCCTATTACATTGTTTGGTAGATAGTTGGACTTGCGCGTCGTAGTTGCTTGCTCAAGTCTTGATGTGTGTCGTCATATGCCACGATTCTTGATGTATTGCCGCATGTTGATGTTGGAGATGATTCTAGTTTTACTTATCGTCACTTTAATTTCTGTTTAACAACTAAAATTGAAATAAGCGAGAGGCATCGGTGGGTGATAGAAAATATTTGGTTTCGAGCCCACTTGTGTCCCGTAAGACCCCGAGTACTTGATACCTGTTCCTTGATTTATCGCGCTATCCACATCCGGAGGTATATGGGACCCCCCACAGGCGAGCTTGATTGATCTTATTTCTTGGGGCCACAAACTAGTTTGAGGTTTTATTACGATCTGTACTTATGCCATGCTACTTTACGTATTTAAATTGTGCGAGCACCTTTGTCTTATTTAGGTAAGCGGTGTTTTCGCGGTGTCGACAAGCCCAGCCACACTTCGGGTTCCCGATCGTTTACAGCCAGCGCAAACCTTGAGCCGTCTCGAGCTTGCTTACTCCGTTCGGGATCTACTCAATGGGTGGCCTGAAATATTTCTGAATCTGTGATTGTTCGTCGTGAAAGCCTCGTTGGGTTTTGATTTGGTTTTCGAGGTTGATCGGCGTGTGTTGCTATTGGTGCACCCGGCGGGTAAAACTTTCTGAAAGCCGTGTCGCGGATATGGACGACTTGGAGCACAGTATCTCGATCATAGACAAGCATAACTAAAGTTTATTGCTATAAATTTGACTTATAATGACTAGTAATCAGCTTCACTATAATGGAATGGCTAATAATACTGCCCACAATTGCTTGCTTGGATTGTCGCTTGCGACCATTGTACCTGACTAGTAAGTATGGCAACTTCTAGCGGAATTGGCTGATTAAAAGTACCAACAACTGCTGGGTTTATGGGTTATCTCGTGTTAAATGTATCTGACTAGTAAGTGCTGCCACTATAACGGAATGGTTAACTAAAAGTGCCCACTGCTTACTTTATCAGGACGATTATCTAAACTTGACTAGTAAAGTGCCGCAACTATAACCGAATAAGTAAAACTTCCAACTGTGTGAGTTCCTCGGTTGCCTTCCTCGTTTGGTCTCGAGGGGGAAACACCAGGATGGGTTTGATTGGTGATAGCTTCAGGTTGGATCCGGTTAGGTCATTCTTATCCCTCTCTGATATCCGCCAGTTGTATCGAGTCTCTATAGGTTGTTTAGTGCATCTTTGCCGCTTCAGTCCACCATACCTATGTAGGCGAGGACCGCCGAATTCTAGCCTCGCCGTGTACTGGCCTCAGTACTGACGCTCCTTCTTTTTCCTTTGCCCTTTGTCGGCACCCATTTTGTTTAAGCAGGTTTGAGATCGACGTCGTTAGCAGGGTTACCCTTCCGGCTTGGCACAGGCGGGGTTATGGGCGCCATTGGTTATTCTTGGGGCTCTTAGCCCCATTTGCATCTTGTCCGTAGCTGGGCGCTATATCGTTCAAGGTGGTTTGGATCTTTGTATATTATATCGTATTCTTGACTCTTGGTCTTGTTATATATATATACATTACGTGGGTCCCATCGAGGACTGTTGTGTAATGTTATTACTTGCCGTTTTCCACCACGAAAGTGCTGGTGAGCACCTTTGAATCGTTTCTATGCGGGTTTGGCGAGTTTTGCTAAAACTTGCATAGGTCGATCGAGGGTGTTCTGAGTGGTATCGAGCTCGGCGGTTGCGATACCCACAAGTCCAACTGTAGGATAACCTAGCTAACGGCCAGTAGAGTGTCAAAACTATTTTGCAAAATCGGTTGGATAGTTCTGATTAGGTCTGATTTTATTCCTTACCCCTCTGCTATTTCCCTCTTACCCCTACGTGTTTTGAATCCGCTCTCGTCTCTTTCTATGAGTCCAGGGATTCTCGTGGTTGGGTTCCGTCGTACCTTCAGGGTTTCGCTTCCTTCTTTGATAACGGTGTTGCTACATCTGGTCTCCATGCTATCAGGAATCCGTCTCTTGTGGTATCATTCTTTGTTCCTTGTTTGTGCTTTCCGGTGTTTTCGCGACGACATCATCTCGCGAGATCCGATCTGAGTGCATCATTCCTTTGTTCGAACCTCGCTTGTCAAGATCTTGATCTTTCCGAGAATGGTTGCACGCTTTTCCACGATTGTGAGTAATAGTTTGGGTGCGTGATGGATTGGCCCCATGCCGACTACCTTTTATATTCGCTTGTACATTGAAGTGGGCGAGAATGCATCGGTTCCCCTCTTCCGCCAGCTAGAGGTGGCTTTATTTGTTGATACCTCTACCTTCGACCTTTTGTTCTCCGGAGTGTTCTCTCGACGATCACGGACAACGACCTCTTGTTAGTGGTGTCGCGAGGATCTACACGAAGTGAGGAGACGCAGATCGCCGACCTTCCTTCCGGTACCATGAGGCGGATCTCGAGGGCGAGATCCTTTGTTAGTGGTGTCGAATTGTGGCATCCCGCAAAACCACTACTAGAAAATCGCGTGAATTTGTGCATTGCATCGTCATCATTATGCATTGTTTGACTGCATTATTTGAAAAGCCCAGTTTTGAATTGTACAAAAACCCCTCTTATTTTTTTCAAACACAAAACCTCGGTCGCATCGGACATTTTATTTTTCTCTAAAAACTATTTGCAAAGTGGCTTGTTTAATTAAAACAGGACCAAACAAACACAAATAATAAAACAGCCCCCCTAAATCCTAGTCCCACCAAAACCTATTCTACCCTCCAACCACAGGCCGCCACCTCATCCTCTCACCAAAAACCTACCCACCTGCCACCTAAGCGATCCCCACCTTTTTTCCCCCTCTCTCTTTTCTCACCTAGTTCCTCCCTGCCCTCTCTCTAACCCGTGGGACCCACCCCCACCGCCTGCCGGTGCAGACACACACCTGACCCGGCTACCTCCCAGACCCAGTCCACGCCCGGCCCCACCGCGACCCACCCCACCTGCCCGCAGCCTCTCTCCCCACTCCTGCCTCCCCGGATCCCACCTCGCCCCACCGGTCCCACGCCCCAGCCCCCAGCCCACGCGCCTTCTCCCAACTCCCTCCTGCGTGACCCGGCCTTGGCCTCACTGCCGCCACGGTGGCCTCCTCTCCCGCAGCCGAGCCCGCCGACTGCGCTCTGCCTCCCCATCGTCCTCCACCACCAACCTCCATGAGTCCGCCTCCGGCCTCGCCCACCTCCCTCCTCCCGCTCCGGCCGCGCCTTGCCAGCCTCCTCCCGATCGCCCTCGCCACCTCCCTCCGCTCGTCGCTCGCCTCGCCCCGCTCGCTCGCCCGCCTCGCCTCACCCAGCGCCGCTCTCACGAGCTTCCGTCGCCCGCCCGCCGCCAACCGCGCTCTCCCGGCGCTCGCCTCGCCCCGCTCGGCTCGCCCGCCGCCCGCCTACCCGGCCGGCCAGCGCGTCGGCGCCAGCTCCGCCTCGCCACGCGTTCTCGCCTCCCCTAGCCAGCCTCACCCCAGCAGCCCCGCCAGCAGCCTCGCCGCCAGGTTCCCGCCCGCCCTTCGAGCGCGCCCGCCGCCCGCCGCGTGCCCCGAGCCGCACCCGGCCCCTCGTCGCCGCCCGGGCCAGCGCCTCTCCCGGCGGCGCCCGCCCGCGGGCTCCGCCGCGCCTCGATTCCCAGGCTCGTCCGCGGCACCCTCGCCGCCTCCGTCAGCGCCGCCGTCCCCTCGCCGCTGCGGCTACGCGGTCGGTCGCTCCCTCCGTCCGCCCGGCCAGGCCATCCGCCTCGGCGCCCGGACGGTCAACCTTTGCCTCGGCCTCGCCTCCCAGCGCCCACAGGCCTTGCAGCGTCACCGACGAGCACCCCAGCGGGCCCGAGCCGACCCTTGCCCCCGCCATGCGCAATGCGGACCTACCATCAACATGAACGCCTTCACGAAACGCGTGGCTCGCCTCTTCGGAATCCAAAGACCGCTCCCGACGCCCGATCCCGGTGAACCAAGGGCCACGCCAGGACCCGAACCTGAAGAAACCCCAAGGTCGCCAACCCGGATGCACCAAGTTATCCATCGAGGACCCCAAGATCGTCGAGAGAGACCCGGCGGCCCCGGTCCCAAGGACTTGAGTACCCCGACGCCGCGAGACCGAAGGACCCCACAAGACCACGGGCGCTAGACGCCAAGACCGTATCAAGCCGAAGGTGTCCGAAGAATCTCGACAAGAACTCCATCACGGAACTTCTAGCACTTGACGGGGAACCACGGACCCGGCGCGAGCCCCAAATCGTCCCGATAATCAAGGTGGAACCCAAGACCCCGATGCCCGATCCGCGCCAACGCCGCCATGGAACAACAAGTACTTCACCCGGACGCCGAGGCCTGGCGGCAGTACTCCTTCCGGATGCGATGCTCGAGAACACGGACGGTAAGGACGCCGAACGCCAGACCGTCGACATGACCGAAGGCCACGGACGCGGCGAGAACTACCCGGTAGCCGAACGTTCAGCGAGACCGCTCCGTCGAACCCTGGACCCTGAGGCCGACCCCGAACCCCGGAACCCCAAGGCCGTCGAGAACCCTAATGTGTGAACCCTTCCCGAAACCCTAATTTCATAATATAATACAACTTGTTTCATATTAAAATGTCATCTCGCATGCATATCTGTGGTTTGGGGGCCTTATGCCGATTCACCTAATAATTAAATATGGGGCCCATATGCGGGCAAATCTAGCCTTATATTGGCCTCATTTAAACTTGTGTAGCGAACCGGTATCTTATTTGGCCTTGTTAAACAACATTTAATTGCGGGGGTTCTAAATAACTTGAACCATTTAATTAATTGTCGGGACCCCGGTTCCACTTAATTTGACATAATTGCATCGCATCTTGCCATGTCATACATCATACATGCATCATGCCGATCTTCTGCCGTTGTATTAAATAGTGCATCCGGTGTTTATTCTAGTGTTTTGCTTCTTCGGATAAGGCCGATGAGTTGATGTGAGCTTCGCCCGATCTTGGATGAACCTTCGACAATGTTTTCGGCGAGCATCTCCCCTTTCTACCTATCTTACTTTTATAGTCTTTATTCCCTCTGTTGATCTATTGCTATACGTGTTGCGATGCTTTAGATTCCGTACCGTGATATACCGTGCCTTATATTGCCTTGGACACACCCTATTACATTGTTTGGTAGATAGTTGGACTTAGCGTCGTAGTTGCTTGCTCAAGTGCTGATGTGTGTCGTCATATGCCACGATTCTTGATGTATTGCCGCATGTTGATGTTGGAGATGATTCTAGTTTTACTTATCGTCACTTTAATTTCTGTTTAACAACTAAAATTGAAATAAGCGAGGCATCGGTGGGTGATAGAAAATATTTGGTTTCCGAACGCCCACTTGTGTCCCGTAAGACCCCGAGTACTTGATACTGTTCCTTGATTTATCGCGCTATCCACATCCGGAGGTATATGGGACCCCCGAGCGAGCTTGATTCAGTCTTATTTCTTGGGGCCACAAACTAGTTTGAGGTTTTATTTACGATCTGTACTTATGCCATGCTACTTTACGTATTTAAATTGTGCGAGGATCACCTTTGTCTTGTTAGGTAAGCGGAGTGTTTTCGCGGTATCGACAAGCCCAGCCACACTTTCGGGTTCCCAGTCGTTTACATCCACTGACGCAAACCTTGAGCCCGTCTCGGAGCTTGCTTACTCCGTTGCGGGATCTACTCAATGGGGTGGCCCCCTGAAATATTTCTGAATCCTGTGATTGTTCAGTCGTGAAAGCCTCGTTGGGTTTTGATTTGGTTTTTCCGAGGTTGATCGAGCGTGTGTTGCTATTGGTGCACCCGGCGGGTAAAACTTTCAAAGCCGTGTCCGCGGATATGGACGACTTGGAGCACAGTATCTCGATCATAGACAAGCATAACTAAAGTTTATTGCTATAAATTTGACTTATAATGACTAGTAATCAGCTTCACTATAATGGAATGGCTAATAATACTGCCCACAATTGCTTGCTTGGATTGTCATGCGACCATTGTACTGACTAGTAAGTATGGCAACTTCTAGCGGAATTGGCTGATTAAAAGTACCAACAACTGCTGGGTTTATGGGTTATCTCGTGTTAAATGTATCGACTAGTAAGTCTGCCACTATAACGGAATGGTTAACTAAAAGTGCCCACCGCTTTATCGGATGATTATCTAAACTTGACTAGTAAAGTGCAACTATAACCGAATAAGTAAAACGCCAGCGTGTGAGTTCCTCGGTTGCCTTCCTCGTTTGGTCTCGAGGGGAAACACCGGGATGGGTTTGATTGGTGATAGCCGAGTTGGATCCGGTTAGGTCATTCTTATCCCTCTCGATATCCGCGGTTGTATCGAGTCTCTATAGGTTGTTTAGTGCATGCTTGCTGCCGCTTGATCCACCATACCTATGTGGCGAGGCCGAATTCTAGCCTCATGGCTGTCTTGGCCTCGATCTTGGCGCTCCTTCTTTTTCCTTTGCCCTTTGTCGGCACCCCTTTTGTTTAAGCAGGTTGAGATCGACGTCGTTAGCAGGGTTACCCTTCCGGCTTGGCCTGGGCAGGGTTATGGACGCCATTGGTTATTCTTTAGGGCTCTTAGCCCCATTTGCATCTTGTCCGTAGCTGGACGCTATATCGTTTCAAGGTGGTTTGGATCTTTGTATATTATATCTGTATTCTTGACTCTTGGAGTCGCTGTTATATATATATCTGTTCTGTGGGTCCCATCGAGGACTGTTGTGTAATGTTATTACTTCGTTTTCCATCCGCACGAAAGTGCCTGGTGGGCACCTTTGAATCGTTTCTATGCGGGTTTGGCGAGTTTTGCTAAAACTTGCATAGGTCCGATTCTGAGGGTGTTACATCTTCATAGCAGTGGCATAGTCAATCAGCTAGTCTTGTGGCTTGGTACTTCCATTTTATGTTTTTGTGCCTCTTGCTAACTGAAAGTTCGGCACTGGTGGTTCGCCCATGATCCGTGGTCCAAAACATGTCGGACCTGGTGGACCCTGTTCTTCCAACAACTCGGACCGGTATAGCCGGTCCAGCTTCACTCTTGCATCACTTGCTGGCAAGTCTCTGTAAAGGATTCTGTCCTGCATCCCATAGTGGTTATTTCCACCCTGGATTGCGTATTCCACCTCGGAATAACCATCATTGTACCTTTCATTCATTTGATTGTGGCGAGCTGGCCTCGCTTCTCTTTCCTGCCGAGGTTCATGCCTTGGTTGCGGGTTGAGCGGCATTTCTCTCCTTACTTCGGGTGGGGTCTGGTTTTCATGATTACCTCTCGCGGGTTCTCTTCTGCCGAGATCTCCATTGCCTCGGCCTCCGCCGTCTTTTTCCACATGGCCGTGGTTTCTCTCCCCACTGTTACCTCGGCTTGCATTGCCTCTGTTCTCATTTGCCTTTCCACCATTGCGGATCATATGGAACAATTTGCTTGTTCCTCTTCCCGAGGTTCTTGCTTTGTCTCTTGACGTTGTTTAGGGTGAAGATGCTTCTGCGCGGATAAGGCAGCTGCCCTGCCGAATGAACCATCCATGAGGCCCCGGCCTTGCCGGGTTTGTTCGAGTATTTCCTCATTTTTGCTGGTTCGCGATCGCACCATCTCATTCACTCTTTCTTGTTGTTGTTTCGCCGAGCTTCCCGGTCAACCCTCTAACTCCAATGCTGCGGCATTTGCCGCTCTCGGGTTCTTCTTGCCGCGTACCTCGGCAAACCCAAATCACTGATTACGCTCTGTGAGCTTCATGCTCTTTGTTAATGTCATCCATGAGGTTCTTCCTCTTAATCTTAATTCGTCCACCGCTCGGGTGCGATATCAAGCTTATTAGCTTTGCATATTCTCTCGTGGTCTGTTCAAGGACTCCCTTGAGCGATACTTTTTGGCCTCTACCGGCACCTTTTGCTGGTTTCTTCTAACTCTGCTGAGCATTTGCGGATCAAGTATCGGCGCTTCATGTAGTCAAGTTTTCTATGGTGCTTTGAAGAATGTTCTCTGGCCTTTCCAGAGGTGGCCCTCTCACTCTTGGTGCCTTTGGGGTGGTGTCATGTAGCTCGGTCGGGTTTGTCACTGGCGGGATTACCTCAGTGGGTTGTGGCGCGGTCTGCTTGGGTGCGCCTTGTGCGCCTGCGGCGGTTTCTCTGCTTGACCCGACTACTGCTGCTCCAGCTTGTGCTCCTGCAGCGACCATCACCTCGAAGCTACCTGCAGGATGTACTTTGGATGGACAGCTTGCTGCGTTAAGAGGTGGCTATCCTGCAACAACAACCTGGTGGGGATAAATGCCGGTGATGTCGACGCCGACGTAAACCTTGTGCTCGCCCAGGCTGATGAAGACACCATTGCGCGGGGGAGTTTTCCCCCTGAAGCTTCCTGCATTGTCGCTGACATAGTCGCAGAGACCAAATCTCTGGACCAAGCCAGAAACAACGCTCGCCCGTGTTGATGAAGTTTCCGTCCGGATCATAACTCCCTAGCACCGCTGGCCCCATAGTGGGCACCAAGCTGTCGTGGTGGTGGCACGGATGCCATGGGTAGGCTAAACTATGGGGCCAATGGATGCTAGTGGGATGCAGGGAGGAAGATGCAATGATACCCTCAAGAGGTTAGGAACAAGATCTTTTTCTCTTCTCTTGGGCTACAAGTGCTCCTCGAGCTGTATACGAGGAGAAAAGATGAATCTCACCACCTAACGGTGCAGAATGACCCGATCCCCTCGGGGTCCAAGCCTCCCCTTATAAAGGAGAGCCTTGGGTGCCTTTAGGTGACGGGCAAGCATATTCGAGGAATATGCTTGTCCCAAAATAGTAGTTCGCGGCCTCCTTTCCTGTCGCCCTTCTAACAACGGCAAGGTTCGAGGACCCCTCTTCGTGCCTCGGGCTTGGGTGTCACCTCTGTGACCTCCTACGCCCTCGACGCTCTGCATCTTTGTCTCTTGTGCTTGGCTCCGCTCAGATTCCTTCTAGTCTGCAGCTAGAGTTTGACCTTGGGTTTCTCCTTCTCCTGCAAGCTTCGTATCATTCGGCCTTACCTTACCTCGCGTAACTCGGCTTGTCCTTCACCTGCATCGAGATTACTTGGGCTGACCCGGCCGACCCTCGTAGTAACTCGGCCGGGTTACGCCTTAATACACATATACGGGCTTCTCGCCTTCGTACCTCGGCCGACTTATCCATGATTCGGCCAACCTAGACCGTAACTCAGAAACCAGGCGGGGATTGTACCTTTGTCTTTCCCCGTCTTTGACCTACCCGAGGTCAACGCCCCGACACAGATTCTGTGGCGCATATGCCATATTCTCCACATAATCCTTTTTTAGAATTTCAAAATTTTCAGAATTCAGTACAAATACAGGTATATTACAAGAAATACACCTAAATTTGACAGAAATACACAGAAAAGCTGCACACAGCAGTACAAATGTTCCAGTTCACATATAATACATCAACAAGCACAAATGTTCACAAGTGTTCATCAATCACATATTAGCCACATATTAGAACCGAATAAGTGTACAAGTGTACATTTCACAAGTGTTCATCTCACTCACATAACTTAATTACAACCGCGTGATGTTGTCACCACCTACTACCTTAAAACAGAATATATAGTACACCGTAACCGCGATGCCGGTGAGGAGGAGAGACATCAAGATCTTCGTCCGGTTCATCTTCCATACGTGTCTCCTCCACTTGGCCACCGCCTCCTCTCTAGTCGCGTATCCCTTATAGCTATTGCCGCTGAACTTATCCACTTGTTGGTGGCAGTCCACCCACTCCTCATACACACCTGGAACCCGACCCTTGTACACAATGTACGTCGGCATCTCTATTGACAAGGCATATTAGTACATCATGAAAATATATATGTTGACAAATATTAGAGCAACGCATTCATAAACTTAAAATAATGCATCGATGACAATGAAAGAAACACGACAACATGTCCAACACAATAATATATTATATATGCTTGTCACACACACACCCACATCAATATATCCGCATGCATTAATTAGTACAAAAAAGGTGTCAAAAACCACTAAGTCGGCTCCGAGGTAGCGCTAGTGTCTCTTCACAACAACTTTCTTGCCCTTCTTCTTTGCGGTAGAATACTTTAGGCCGGCCACCTTGAGATTTCTTCTCGTGTACGGGCAACCTTTAGCTGGTAGGGTGGTCTTCCTTCTTACTTTAGCATAAGTAGTAGGCTTGTCGAAGTACTTGTCGAATTCCTCTTCGATCTTGGGATCACCGTTCTTGTCTATGTCTTGCTTGTTGGCAGGTCCTCGATTCCGATGATGCTCCTCTTGCCCCTCCTCATGACAACATGACTTAGCTTTGCCAGGTCGGTAATGAAGAAGCATTGATCAACTTGGCTAGCGAGCACCCATGGCTCATTTTTTGTGGAGGCGTTCTTCGATTTGGCATCGGGTATAACCATGGTGGTGAAAAACCGGCCATCTTTTTCGACACTCTTGGCCCATCTGGCACTAAACATCGGCACCGTCACTCCGTAGTAGTCGAGTTCCCATATCTCCTCGATCCTTTCGTAGAATCTTTCCTTGACACCAGTCTCGTCATCGGCGTATGATAGCATAGTTACTCCTGAGTTTTGGTATTCGTTATTCTTGTCCTTCTCCTCGGTGTAGAATCTATAGCCATTGATGTCGTATGTCTGATAGGTCCTAACGTTGCGCCCGGGGCCCTGTGAGAGTGAGAATATGAGTTTCTGATCTTCAGTATAAGGCGTCGGCATGGGAGTTTTTAGTAGCCTTTTCTTGAACCACCCCGTGAAGCTGGCGTTGTGCTCTCTGGTTACTTCTCCCTTCTTACTTGTCTTGCCCAGGTTATTAGCGAGCTTCTGCTCGATTAAGGTTTGGTGCTCATCCATGCAGGGGCCGACCAACTCTATGTGTTGTAGCGCGACTCGGTTTGCCCTGTCAAAGTTAGCGCGTTCGAGTTCGATGCCGACGTGGAGTGCACGGTAGCCCTCGCGGTGACCAAATCCAGTGAGCCTCCCTAGGTGCTTCCTAGTGGGCAGACCGACATCCTGGTTCTCGATGCTTAGGTAGTTCTGGCAGAAGGATATACACTCGTAGGTCAGAAAGCCCTTGGCTATGCTTCCATCTAGACGGGACCTATTGCAAACGAATCCTTTGATGACACCGTTCATCCTTTTGAATGGCATCATGTTGTGCAGGAACGCCGGCCCGAGATGGATGATGTCATCCACGACATGGACAAGCAGATGCACCATGATGTCGAAGAACGCGGGAGGGAAGTAAATCTCAAGCTCGCATAGTATCTCGACGATCTCTTCCTATAGCTTGCCAAGCTGCTTCACGCCGATAAACTTCCTAGAGACGACGTTGAAGAAGTTGCAGAGGCCAAACAGCGTCTCACGGACGTGCTTGTCCATTATCCCTCGGATCGCAACAGGGAGTATTTGCGTCATAAGCACGTGACAGTCGTGAGACTTCATCCCGCTGAACCTCTTCTTCGCTACTTCCAGATATCTGCTTATCTTCCCAGAGTAACCGTGCGGAACCTTGACTCCTATGAGGCAACTAAAAAACCTATGGAGCTCCTCCACGCTCAGAGTAAAGCATGCAGCTTTAAGCACCACCCATTCTTCTTAGCCCTTTTGCGGAGACCCTGGGTCCCTTCCGTCTGGTCATCGTCATCGCCGGCATCATCACTATCGGGGTACTGAATTTCCTTCTTAATGCCAAGCAATTTCAGATTGCTTCTTGCTTTCGACCCATCCTTGGTCCTATCTAGCATGTTCATCAGAGTGCCGAGCAGGATCTCGGTAACGTTCTTCGTGATGTGCATCATATCGAGGCTATGGGGCGTGTGGAGGACCTTCTAGTAAGGCAGGTCCCAAAAAACAGACCTCGCCTTCCATACTCCATGCAACGGTGGGGGCTGTTCCCTCGGCTGCTTCTTTCCCGGCGCAGGGCACTCTTCCCAATTGTCTAGAAGCTCCTTGATTTCTTCGCTGCTCAAAGGTCGTGGGGGATTATCAAGCTCGTCTTTGCCATTGAACAGGTCTACGCGTTTCCTCCACGGGTGATCCTTGCGGAGCCACATTCGAGTCCTGTGGAACACGGTTTTCGAAGACCCGGGATCCCTCGGCAGCTGCAGATGCGGGGTCTTGTACATGCACCTAACACATGCACAGAATCCATGGTTCACCTGGCACGCTACATATTCGTAACCAGGATAGTCATGCACCGTTGTGAGCAACGCGGCTCTCAGGTCGAAATAATCTCCAGTGTAGGCGTCCCACGTACGTGCCGGCGTCTCCCACAATGTCGCTAACTCCTCTTTCAGGAGCCCGAGATACAAATGCATGTCGACACCTAGTTGTTTCGGCCCCTGGATAAGGATACTCATGTGTACATACTGCTGCTTCGTGCACAACTAGGGGGGAGGTTGTACGGCCATACAAACACGGGCCAGGTGCTGTGTGTGCTACTCTGGTTTCCAAAGGGATTGAGTCCGTCGGTGCTCATGCCCAGCCTGACGTTCCTTGGATCGAGCCCGAACTCATCTTGGAATTTGATGTCTAGCACATTCCACTGGCTAGCGTCCGTGGGGTGTGTCAGGATCTTGCCCTTCTCCGGATCATCTTTCGGCTTCTCCCTCTTCACGTGCCATTGCATGAGCTCTGCTTCCTTAGGGTCTATGAAATACCACTGCAGACGAGAAGTGATAGGAAAGTACCACACCACTTTTCGGGGAACTTTCTTGTTCCCTCTCTTGTACCGTCCCTGGGCGCACACTAGGCATGAGGTTCTATCCTTGTACTCGTTCCGAGAAAGTGCGCCATCGTTGATGCATGCATGTTACTTCATGTACGGCATGTCTAGTGGGCAAACTACTTTCCTCGCCTCCTCGATACTTGTTGGCAGTGTGTTGTCCTTGGGAAGACGAGCGTGCCAGAATTTCATGTGAGCTTTGAAGCTAGTGTCGGTCCATTTGTGCTCCGCCTTCATCTCCAAATCCTTCAGCGTTACACTCAAGCGTGTATCCTCGTGCCGGCACCCAAGATACAATGGAGTCCTACCGTCTACCTCCATCTGTGCCAGCTTGGCTTTCTCTCTGGCTGCAGCTTTCGTGTTGGTCGTCTGCTTGAGGAGAATTTCTTGAAGATGAGCGTCCCGCAAGGCCGAAGTTAGCATCGTGTCCGTGCTCCCTTCTTCTCCGCCACCACCACCATCTGCCCTGGCATCATCTCCTTCATGATGATCGTGTCCATCGGCATCTCCTTATTCATGATGATCATCATGTTCTCCTTTGTCATGATGACCATGTCCAGGAGACCCTTCGTCTTCTCCCTCGCCCCCGGTCTCTTCTTCATCATGGCCACCGCCATCTGCCGGCGGCTCATTCACTAAGAAGCCGGGCATGAAACCACGCGTGAAAAGGTGAGACTCCAGTTGTCTGGAATAAGGGTTGATCCACTTCCGGTGTTTGCACGTTCGGCACAGACATCTTATCTTCGTCATGTTGTTCTGAACCATATCGGCCACCGTGTCATCCTTGTATCTAACCACCCAGCGTTCGCTCATATGGATGACCATGGTCGCCTGCGGTGAACATAGACCAAATTAAAGAGAGAGTGTTAGAACCATGCACACACACACATGAAGCGCACACATATATGCATGATCGCCGGAAAATTTCGGCATGACCTATCCTAAAAGTAGGACATATGGCTAGTGCAGAAATTTGCCGAAATGGACGTGTATCAACATTTGAAACCTCCATGCACCCGGCGCCAGCAACATGCATTCAAGCACAACACAAAGCTCCTCGAGAAGCAAGCATGCATGCATTCAACAAACACAACACAAAGCAAACGAACATCGTCTCGCCATCACACACCGCCCGCGGGACCAATCTTCACCTACAAAACATCTATATACATGCATGCTCTGAGACCCGCCGGCCACACAAAACATGCACCACACACAAGTACCCATGCACACCTCACAAATCCACAACCATAGGCATAGCGGTGGAGGAGCAAAGTATGGGTAGGTGTAGTACCTTTACAAAGTAGGAGTAGCTTCCCTCACAAGTGCATGAACCAAAGTAGGTCTAGCTATCAACAATGGAGGTGAGTATGAGAAAAATGGAGTGCGAGGGAGGAGAGGGACGAGCTAGTTGGAGGAGGGAAGAAGGGAAAGGGTGGTGGTAGGTAGGAGGGGATGCCACCTTTTTTTAGATCTGTTTCGCACATTCTGTGGCGCATATGGCTATATGCGCCACAGGAAGTGAGAATTCTGTGGCGCATATGCTATATTCGCCACAGAATTGCATGAATTCTGTGGCGCATATGCTATATGCGCCACAAAATTCTCACTTTCTGTGGCGCATACAGCATATGTGCCACAAAATTCTCACTTTTTTCTGGCGCATATAGCATATGCGCCACAGAATTCTGGCATGCCCATGTGCTGGGTTAGGCCCACATGGGGCCCATAGAAATTTTGTGGCGCATATGGCTATATGCGCCACAGAATGCTCACTTTCTATGGCGCATATAACCATATGCGCCACATAATTGCATGAATTCTGTGGAGCATTTGTTATATGCGCCATAGAATTAATTTTAGTGGAGCATTTTCCCTATATGCGCCACAGGATTAAAATCTACCTATAATCGTTTTCCTAGTAGTGTAACTGGCTCACAAGGGATCACATGTCACAGGAACAAGAAAAGAGTACTTATCGGTAACGAGGTTGAACTAGGTATGCAGAGATACCGACGATCAAACCTCGGATAAGTAAACTATCGCGAGACAAAGGGAAATTGGTATCGTATGTAAGTGGTTCATTCGATCACAAAGTAATCGTAGAAATATGTGGGAGCCATATGAATTTCTAGATTCCTCTATTGGTTATTGATCGGAGAAGTGTCTCGGTCATGTCCGCGTAATTCACGAACCGTAGGGAGACACACTTAAGGATTCGATGTTGTTTAGTAGATATGGAATGTAAGTAGGGAGACCGAATGTTGTTCGGAGTCTCAGATGGGATCCGGGATATCACGAGGAGATCCGGAATTGTCCGGAGAATAAGATTCATATAAGGAAAGTCCAATTCTGGAGTTCAGGAATGATTTCGATGATTTCATCGGAGAGGTTCTAGAAGGGTCTAGAAGGTTCACCTGACCGGAAGGGGAAGGGAACATGAATGTGTCATGGATAAGTGGAATGATTGGATCATGTCCTAGGTCACTTGGTCGGGCATTAGCAAGAAAGAAATCAAGATCCAAATTGAAAGTCAAAAGGCAAGTTTGAAAAGTCAAACTGGGACAATGTGTCCTGGTGGAGGAAGGAAAGAATCCTTCTTTCCCTCCACCACAAGCCAACAAGGAGAGGGAGTTGGGGAAGGATTCAAACTCCCCTCTCCCAATATGCCCTCCCTCTCATAAATAGAGGGGAGGGGTGCCCCAAGAGATACACAACCAGCCCCTCCCCACACCACCGCCAGCCGCTGCCCCAGCGTCACCGCTCGCCGCCGTCGCCGGCTCCCCGTCGCCACCCTATCTGTCACCGGCCACGCCTCCTCCTATCTGGACCTCTAAACCTGAGATCGTCGGAAACCCTAGATCCACCATAACCTGCTCCGGCTTAGGCGAAGCCCTGCAAGATTTTCCCTCTACTTCCGACACCACACCATCATGCTGCCGAAATCGCGAGGGGAGAACTACAACCTCCACTGCCTGCTGGAACAAGGGAGAGGAAGGTCTTCATCGAGTACCGAACACGTGACCGACTGTGGAAGCGCTGCCGGAACGCAGCGCCAGAAGGATCATCTACGCGATCTTGAGATCGGCAAGTGTATGACTACATCACCCACGAGAATCTGCTCTCATTAACCGCTTTGGATCTTCGAGGGTTAGTACTCTATCGACTCGTTGCTACAATATAGTAGATAGATCTTGGCTTGTGTGTGTTCATGCAATAGATTTTTTTTGTTTTCCATGCTACGAACCCCTCTGTTGCACAAGTAGAACACAATGGTCATTATGGGCGTTGATGCTCTTGTTGTCGATTGCTTCTTTTGTACTTTGCATCTTGCGGGATGTTGAGATGAAGCGGCCCGGGCTAACCTTACATGACATCGTTCATGAGACTTGCTCCACGCTTGAGATGCAACTCATATTGCATAAGTGGCTTTGCGGGTGCCTGTTTCTCCCAACATAGTTAAGATTCAATTTACAACTGGTGATTAACAATACTAGTATCAACATTGTGGTCCTTGTTCATAAGTTAGTACGACACTTATTGAAAGCCCCAAACCATGTAAAACATGCAAAGAAAATTAGAGGCGTCTAACTTTGTTTTGTAGGGGTGTGTTGTGATGTGATATGGCCATGATTGTGATTATATATGATGTATGCAATGTTAGTTATTGTAAGTCGACAACCGACAGGAGCCTTATGGTTGTTTTTTAATTTTGTTAAGACCTGCGTGTCTATTATTCAAAGTAGTTGTAATAGTTGATGCTGGTGGAAAACAACCATGGAGTTGTGCCATTGAACTTGATGCCACGCCGGTGATGATGGAGATCATGTTCATGCTTGAAGATGGAGATCGGAAGCACAAGAAGAAAGGCCATATCATATCACATATTATGAATTGCATGTGATGTTAATACTTTTATGCATCTTGTATTGCTTAGTTCGCGACGGTAGCATTATAAGATGATCCCTCTCACAAAATATCAGGTTATAAAGTGTTCACCCTTAGTAGACACTGTTGCTAAAGCTCGTTGTTTCGAAGCACCACGTGATGATCGGGTGTGTTAGATTCTGGGAGTGTATACAACGGGAGCAAGCTAGATTTTCTCATGCGGAAGCTAAGGTTTGATCTTGGCAAGCCTAGCATGTACAAACATGGTCACGGAACACGGAATACCAAAAGGTAAAGCATGAGTCATATAGATGATATGATGAACATGATGATTGTTCGCCTTTGAAACTATATCATGTCACGTGATGATCGGACTTGGTGTAGTGAATTTGGTTCGTGTGATCACTAAAAAATGTGAGGGATATTGTTTTGAGTGGGAGTTCAACAACAATATGATTAAAAGTTGAACACTATTTATCATAAATTAAATCAAAGTGAATTTGCATAGTTGTTGTAGTCATTGGCATCCGTTTACCACCTTGCGCTTAGTTATAATTGAGATAATAGAACTATAGAATTCTGGTTAATTCGTTTACAAATTGGTATTGTATTGTTTTGAAGTGTTAATCTAAAGTTTAAAAGTCCTATTGCAAACTTTCAGTGAGTTCCGGTTACGCCGTGAATTTTAATAATTGGTATTAAATCAAGAGTAATAATTCTAGTGTTAGTATATAAGTATCATGTTTATCTACATGATTCTTGATATTCAAAAGATTGTTTTAATATCAAGGTTATCTAGGAACATCATATTTGGAATATGTTGCGATATCTAAAATGATGTTTTTATTACAACATGATATATTATAATATGGAAAAGTTTATGATCTCATATTTGATGGGAATTTTCAAAAGGTTGGAGATGCTAGTCGTCCTAATCCTCTAAAAGGTTTTAGAGAACAACATTATACTCGCGATTCATCGTTATAAGCTAAAACAGCTTGATCATGAATAATTCCATGATAAGGATGAATACTTGATGTAGGTAAAATGTTTACTACACCAAGAGATTACTAAAGAATGGAATTTGAAAGAACACCAAACATTTGATGATGGTGATCTACTTCAAAGTGCAAGTCCAAAGACATTGGTATTTAACTATACATGCTTTGGACTATGTGTCATGTGTATGGCTCCACTATTGATGCTGATAGATTCTTTCAAACAGAAAAGGAAATACTGAAAGAGAATCTCATAAATATATGGCAGAAAATAAAAGACCAGAATTTTTCAGCTTAGGTATATATAGGATATACGTGTTATGTCTGTATTCTTTGCTTGTTAAATAATGTGGTTCTTAAGTATTAGATACTGAATTTGTTGGTGTGAATCGTCATACGAAACAACACAATTCATGAACTACAATGGCCTAAGTAACTAGCAAAAGAATATGTGATGATGTTCATCGAGAACAAATAAAGGGTTATTGTGTTACTCGTTGAAATCAAAGCTTGCCTTCAATTTTTTTTATCAGGTATTATGAGAACAAAAGGGTTGTTCAAATAATTGCCGTAATCCATAAAAGATGGATGATTTACAAATATCGTTGGAGACATCACATCCATAAAACTAGTGCTAAAAATGTCGAAAGACAAATTGATTGAAAGATCACTTAGGAAGTGACATCGCCGTTTAAATTATATTGGAAAGAAAAAGTGAAGAAACTCCATGTGGATGGAATTTTGGAGTCTTTTGATTTTTGATCAAATGACGCTTGTGAAACTTTCCTAGAGATAATTAAAACTCCGTTCATAGGCCAAAAGGGAACGAATGACTAGATTATTGGAATTTGTACATATTTGATGTATGAAGTCCATTACGTGTAGTAAAGAGCGATGGATTTCAACTTCATATGCTTTCTCCAAACATTTGAGTGAATATATGAATATTTACTTAATAAGGATGAAGTGTGAAACATTTGAAAAGTTCAAAGACTTTCAAGATGAAGTACAAAATCAATGTAACAAGAAAATAAAGAATTTATGATAGGATCATAAAGGAAGATATTTGAGTTACAATTTTAGCATAATACCTTAGATTTGAGGAATCGTTCCGTGGATTTGCATTTCCCAAAACACCATAAGAGTATGGAGCTTTCGATATATGTAATGAAACCTTGTTTGACATGGTAAGATCAGAGGTGTAATTTATAAAACTGCTATTATATTTTAAAGATTAAATCTTTAGAGGCTACCATTTTTCCACTGAAAAGAGCTCCATCATAATCCATTGAAATGACACCATATAAAGTTATGGTTTGGGATAAAACCCAAGTTGATATGGGGTGGCCCGATCTTCTCAGCAAGCACTTGTCGATGATGTTGGTGGATGATAGATAACTAGCATGTAGCTATGAACTCTCCCGCTCGAACCCTGCTGCCAATGAAACAGCTCTCGAACCCTATGGAATATTCACAACACCACGCTCTTGCGCACGCAGCCGTCGACCACGAATGATAGTTTGTAATCTACTAATTCCCAATGGAACAACAGATCACACTCAATTGCAGTAGATAATTCGATCACAGGGTAATTTCAGAGGTTCTAAAAAGAATCAACTCCAAAATATTTTAACGTGGTCCCTCCCGAAAGAAACGGTACCCCCATCTATTTAAGAGAGAGGGGGCGGCCAGGCTAAGAGTCCAAGACGCAAACGACTACAACTAAGATACATGTCGATCCAAGTGGGACAGCTTTCTAGGCGCACAGGCCTATTCCTGCCGTGGCAACATATTGGGCCTAAGCGTGCCGCGGCAGGACTCTTCTACCATGGCAGGATTTGACATCGTTTCGCTGCCGCACCAGAGACTCTGCCAGGTATTGATTCCTTCCTTTGTAGATCCTTCTGCTTCCTCCCTCTCCTCCCTCGCGCTTGCCCTATTGATCAACACACCTTGCTCCATGTGCTTCGCCTCCTCGCTACGTGCTATACCTTCTTTTCCAACGTACCTGATCATACAATAACACATAGACTTAGGCAGTATAAAATTCTCATTAAGTAAAACATCAGGCTCATTAAGAAACAAATTCACCTGTTGTTCTAGTAGCTTAGCACGAGCTCTTCTAATTGGTCCAATCCTAATCTCATTGGACTTATCCTTGTTAGTAGTAGCTGGAACATCATCAGTAGTAACTGGGGCAGGTGTAAGTATATGGATGTCCTCATCATCTCCCCCCTTCAAAAGGCATCGACCTCGACGCTCCAAGGTCTTCTCCATCATATGGTGATAAATCAGCAACATTGAAATTGTTTCTAGCTCCACCGAATTCAGCAATAGGTATATCAATCGAGTAGGCAGTATCATTAATCTTTGCTAACACCTTGTAAGGACCAGCACCGCGCGGCTTCAACTTGGACTGGCGCAGCAATGGGAACCTATCCTTGCGCAGATGTACCCAAACCATATCACCAGGTTTGAACAACACTTCCTTCCTTGCTTGATTTCTTGCAGCAGCAATGTTCTTGCCTTTCTTCTCAATAGCCTCTCGAGTCTTCTCATGAATCTTCTTCACATAGTCTGCACGTCTTGATGCCTCCATATCAACTCTCTCATGTAATGGTAGAGGCAATAAATCCAGTGGTGTTAATGGCTTGAAACCATACACCACCTTAAAAGGACAAAGTTGAGTGGTTGGATGCACTGCCCTATTTTAAGCAAAATCGACATGTGGCAAACACTCTTCTCACTCCCTCAGATTCTTCTTTGTCACAGTACTTAAGAGTTGTGATAATGTTCTATTCACCACCTCTGTCTTACCTGGGGATGACAAGTAGTACTGAATAGTAGCTTCGTTCCCAGCTTCCCCCATAAAGTCTTCCAAAAGTAGCTCATAAAATTCACATCCCTATCAGAAACAATTGTTCTTGGTACTCCATGTAATCTCACAATGTCCCTGAAAAACAGGTTAGCAACATGCGACGCGTCGTCGCTTTTGTGGCAGGCAATAAAATGAGCCATCTTAGAGAATCTATCTACTACCACAAATATAGAATCATGCCCTTTCTGGGTTTTAGGTAGACCTAGCACAAAATCCATAATAATGTCTTCCCATGGTGCAGTTGGCGTAGAGAGAGGGGTATACAAACCATGAGGCTTCAATTTGGATTTCGACCTGTGACATGTAATGCATCGACTCACAAATCTGTACACATCACGCCTCATCTTGGGCCAATAAAAATGATCAGCAAGCATGAGTAATGTCTTCTCACGCCCAAAGTGGCCCATCAAACCACCAGCATGTGATTCCTGCACTAAGAACAAACCCAACGACGATTCTGGAATACATAGTTTGTTAGCTCGAAACAAATACCCATCATGTATATGATACTTATCCCATGCGTTTCTAAGAGCACACAAACGATATGGTTCAGAAAAATCATTGTCAGTTGCATAAAGTGCACAAATACTCTCTAATTCAGGAATTTTAACATCAAGATTCGTTAATAGCATGTTTTTCCTAGACAAAAGCATCAACAACGACATTCTCTTTTCCTTTCTTATATTGAATGATGTACGGAAAAGATTCAATAAACTCAACCCATTTAGCTAATCTCCTATGCAAGTTTGATTGAGATTTTAGATGCTTTAAAGCTTCATGATCAGAATGTATGATAAACTCTTTTGGCCACAAATAATGTTGCCAAACTTCTAGTACACGAACAAGTGCATACAATTCTTCATCATATATAGGATAGTTCAATCTAGCACTAGTAAGTTTCTCAGAAAAATATGCTATAGGGCGACCCTCTTGCATCAAAACGCCACCAATACCTATACCACTATCATCACATTCAACTTCAAATTGCTTTGAAAAATCAGGCAATGCAAGTAATGGTGCAGAAGTAAGCAAATGTTTCAATGTATCAAATGCAATATCTTGGGCTGCGCCCCACACAAATGGCACACCTTTCTTAGTCAAATCATTCAATGGTGCAGCAATAGTGTTAAAATCCTTCACAAATCGTCTATAGAATCCAGCTAATCCATGGAAACTACGCACTTGACTAACATTCATGGGAATAGGCCAATTCTGAATTGACTCAATTTTAGATTGATCTACTTCATGCTTAGATACAACATAACCCAAAAATATGACCTTATCTTTTGCAAATGTGCATTTCTCAAGATTAGCATACAATTGATTATCACGCAACACTTGCAAAACTTGTCGGATATGATTACAATGTTCAGTTTCGTTGTGGCTATAGATAAGAATATCATCAAAATAAACAACCACAAAACGACCAATGAATTCTCTCAAAACATGATTCATTAATCTCATGAATGTACTAGGTGCATTAGTATGCCCAAAAGGCATGACTAGCATTCATATAAACCAAATTTAGTTTTGAAAGCAGTTTTCCACTCATCCCCTTCTTTCATCCTAATTTGATGATAACCACTACGCAAATCAATCTTACAGAAAATAGCAGCACCACTCAATTCGTCAAGCATATCTTCTAAGCGTGGAATAGGATGACGATATCGAATAGTGATGTTATTAATAGCTCGACAATCTACACACATGCGCCATGTACCATCTTTCTTAGGAACTAAAATAACAGGAACAACACAAGGGCTAAGAGAAACACGAATGTACCCTTTGTCGAGTAGTGCTTGTACTTGTTTCTGTATCTCCTTAGTTTCGTCGGGGTTGGTCCGGTAGGGTGCACGGTTAGGTAATGTGGCTCTTGGAATAAGATCAATCTGATGCTCTATGCCGCGCATGGGAGGAAGTCCAGCGGGCACCTCCTCTGGAAACACATCACCAAAGTCCTGCAAAATAGTAGAGACACCAAGAGAAATAGGGGTCAAGTCATTAGAAACTAAAACCTCGCCCTTATACATGAGCACAAGCGGCATGGCACTAGGATCCTCTCGAAACTCTCTCATATCTTCCTTGGTGGCTAGCATTACTAGGTTAGGCACTCTCTCTCTTTTCTTTATATAACTCTTTGTAGGCTCTATAACATCATGTACAGCTGCAACACTCTCACGGCCTCCAACAGAAGCATCTTTCAAAGTCACCTCTATTTTCTGTCTAGACTCATTGACAATCTGTTGTGGTGTCATTGGTTGCAGGTTAATCTTCTTGCCTGTAAACTCCAAGTGATAAGTATTGGCACGGCCATTGTGTTGCACATGGCGATCATATAACCAAGGCCGACCCAATAACAAATGGCAAACAATCATAGGAACAACATCAAAATCAATAGAATCTTTGTATGGCCCTATTTCAAAATTCACTCTCACCATATGGTTTACCTTCATCTCACCACTGTCACTTAACCACTGAATGTAGTATGGCTTAGGATGAGGCAAATAAGATAAATTCAGCTTGGCACATAACTCCTTGCTTGCAAGATTCCTGCAGCTACCTCCATCAATAATTACTTTGCAATCTTTGTTAGGCCCAACGAGAGCTTTTGTTTGGAACAAATTGCAGCGCTGAGAGTCAACAATGGGCTGCACACTAAGAATGCGTGGAGATACCACGATAGTAGGTGCATGCGCAGGAAAGGCATCCAGACCTTCCTCTTCATAATCAGCACTATGATCATCAGGATCAACATCATCTCCACTCTCATATTCTCCTTGATCATTGACAAACATCACCTTGCGGTTTGGACAATCTCTCTGATAGGGCCCTCTACCTCCACAAGTGTGGCACTCCACATCGCGAGTACGTGCAGTTGACATATTTGAACCCGTACTAGCAGCAGGAGCAGCTGGTTTCTTAGCATTAGAAGCAAAAGAGGGCGAGGGGACAGGCTTGGCCGCCGATGTAGTAGGGTAGCCGGTCGCTGCAGGAGAAGCCATAGGAGATGGCGTGGCCCTGGGGAACTGGCTAGTGGCTGGAAAACGACGTGCTTTAGCTTCCTCCGCAAGCTATGACTCGGCCTCTCTAGCATGATGCAACAGTTCGTTCATGTTCTCATACTTGTGATGACGCACTATGCTCTTTATGGGTAACCTCAAATTGTTGATAAATCGCTGCATGGTCATCTCAAGTGATTCTCGGATTCGAGCACGTTGCATAAGCATCTCCATCTCCATGTAGTACTCATCAACTGTCAAGTTCCCTTGCTTCAATTGTGTCAACTTGTCAAAAACAGAGCGCAAGTAATTGGTGGGTACAAAACTTTCCTTCATGATACGCTTCATCTCTCGCCAAGTCATCACCGGAAGGTCATTGTCATCCCTTCTATGCTGAACAAGAGCATCCCACCAACGCAAAGCATAACCATCAAATTCTGATGCTGCAAGCTTGACCTTCTTTTCTTCAGTATACTCATACAAGCGCCAAAGCTTATCTATCTTCAACTCCCATGTCAAATAATCTTCAGGATCAATGTAACCATCAAACTTGGGAATTGAAAATTTAGGCTTGCCCAAACCATCATCAACCGGCTGTATAGGTACACGCTGAGCATGACCTATAGGGGCAAAACCACGACCATGTAATGGTGCAGGTGCAGGATCATTAGGGCATCCCCTGCCTAGTGGCGCAGCTCCAGCAACACTGCCATCAGCTTCATCCTCGAGATCCTCATGCATTGGTTGCTGTTGTCGTTGCTCAATAGCAAGTGTCAAGGCCTCTACGGAACGCTGTAAAGCTGTCACTTTCATGTTGAGGTCTGTCACTTGTGTCTAGATAGTAGCCACGTCCCGAACGTTTGCTTCCAAAGTCACTTGCACGTCCTGAAGACTCTTTTCAATGGCATATGTTGTGTTGTTAAACACTAGTGTCAAATGGGATCTCAATGCTTCATATTCCCGCCAATTGACACACTCATCATCCTTCTTTTTCTGTGCTACAACATCAGAAGCACCAGTAGACATGATTAGTAGATTACTGCAATAAATAAAATTTGTTTGGTGGAACACTCAACTCACTCACACTGACAAGAAAGTAGATCTTACCGTTCTAAAGTGAATAGAGATGCGTAACCAACACGAGATCAAGACTGATGCACTGATGTGATGAAGTGAATATCAAGGGTATAGAGACGATCACAGGACACACAAGTTATTTATGGTGGAGTTGTAGGTATGGAATCCTAACTACACCACAAACAAGTCCTAGTGCTGATCGTTATGATAACCCAAGAAACACACATGGTGGAGATAAACGTGGCAAAGCAATTTATGAACAGGAATATTGCAATGCACAAGAGAGACGCTAGTAATAGCTCAAAATAAACAGGCACAAGATTGCTCAATCTACAAGTGCTATGATCAACTAGGCCTCCAATAAAGCACACTTTGATATCTTTTTTTTTGTCACGCTTGTAGCTCTATTCTCTCTTTTTTTAATACTAAATCTTTTTACTTTTTTAGCTATATGACTCAATGCAAAACGAATGCAAACTAGGGAGGGCTGGATAATCTGGTGTGTCGGGGGAAAATTGAGCACTTTCAAAACCCTAATGAGCAGCCTGTCAGAGCAAAGCAACTAGTCTCGTGGGTACGTTCCTAGGCACGGATGCGGTAGATATGCTGTAGCTAGGTTTGAAACACCAAAGTACGCTATGTGGACTCGGAAAAGTAGATGGAAACTTGCGGAAAACGGTGATGGTGGACTCGGTGGAAAACAAGATTAAAACCCTAAACTTTAAACACAAACGAAAACTAGACTCCTATGAGAAAAACCTGCAGATCGGATCTACGAGAAGACACGACCAGCAACTAAAACTTGAAAAACGATGCAATCTAGGCTAGGGCAAATATTTTTGTATGGCTTTTTCTATATAGGACGAAAAAAGAACTAATCTATGGATGGATTTGTGGATGCTCACCGAGTAAACGAGGAAATCTGATACCAAGATGATATGGGGTGGCCCGATCTTCTCCGCAAGCACTTGTCGATGATGTTGGTGGATGATAGATAACTAGCCTGTTGCTATGAACTCTCTGGCTCGAACCCTGATGCCAATGCAACAACTCTCGAACCCTGTGAGATATTCACAACACCAAGCTCTTGCGCACGCAGCCGTCGACCACGAACGGTAATTTGCAATCTACTAATTCCCAGTGGAACAACAGATCACACTCAATTGCAGTAGATAATTCGATCACAGGGTAATTTCAGAGGTTCTAAAAAGAATCAACTCCAAAATATTTTAACGTGGTCCCTCCCGAAAGAAACGGTACCCCCATCTATTTAAGAGAGAGGGGGCATCTAGGCTAAGAGTCCAAGACGCAAACGACTACAACTAAGATACATGCCGATCCAAGTGGGACAGCTTTCTAGGCGCACAGGCCTGTTCCTACCGTGGCAACATATTGGGCCTAAGTGTGCCGCGGCAGGACTCTTCTACCGTGGTAGGATTTGGCATCGTTTCGCTGTCGCGGCAGAGACTCTGCCAGGTGTTGATCCCTTCCTTTGTAGCTCCTTGCGCTTCCTCCCTCTCCTCCCTCACGCTTTCCCTATTGATCAACACACCTTGCTCCATGTGCTTCGCCTCCTCGCTACGTGCTATACCTTCTTTTCCAACGTACCTGATCATACAGTAACACATAGACTTAGGCAGTATAAAATTATCATTAAGAAAAACATCAGGCTCATTAAGAAACAAATTCACTTGTTGTTCTAGTAGCTTAGCACGAGCTCTTGTAATTGGTCCAATCCTAATCTCATTGGACTTATCCTTGTTAGTAGCAGCTGGAACATCATCAGTAGTAACTGGGGTAGGTGTAAGTATATGGATGTCCTCATCACAAGTTGTCATTTCTTAAACTTTGGTATGCTATGCATAAGAAAGATGTTTGCAACCAAAATCGGATGAACATATCTTTGTATGTTATTTCGAATAATCATTGGGTATTCCTCCATAACACCAAAGACAAAAATGTTTGTCGCTTAGAACGTCAAGTTTCTTTGAGAAAGGAATTTTCCGTGAAAAGTTAAGTGGGAGGACAATAGAACTTTGATAAGGTTAAAAGAACCTTAGCTATATGTGCAAAGTTGCGCAGCGCCGAAAAGTGTTTCGGAGGCAGCAACAATGCTCATGGCTCACATGCCTCAAAGGTTGTGGTCACGAAAGTCTAAGTTCCTATTGAACCAATTAGGTCGGATAAACAATCAAATACCAAGATTTGAGGGTTGAATCATTATTTGACAATAATGAACCGACTACATGCAAAGACGCAAGGATGGGCCCTGACTCCGTCAAATGGATTGGAGCCATAAAATCCGTGATAGTTCCATACATGAGAAATCAAGCTTTGAACTTGAAAGACCCTCTGGAAAGGTGTAAAACCTTATAGTCATGTTTGGATCTATAAAGAAATAGAGATCGATGTTTCACATCTATGAAATAGTCGACATGTTGGGAAAGAGTTCACAACAATGTTCAAAGGTTGACTATGACAAGATTTTATCTTTCATAGCTATGTTTAGTCTAGACGGATTAATGTAGCAACCACTACATATAATTTTGTTATATGGTAGTTGAATAAACAAAACAAGTTCTTCTGATAGAATTGTTACCTAGGACGTGTGCATAACACGATCCATAGGGTTTTGTTAATTCAAAGGATGTTAAAAGCATATGCAAACTACAATGGTTGAAGTGAGCATCACGGAGTTGGAATCTTCACCATGATGAAACTGTTAAAAGAGTTTAAATTCATCAGAGACGATGAAGATGCTTGCATTTGCAAGAAATTAAGTGGGAGCGCTAAGACTATTCCCAATACATTATGTGGAAGACATATTGTTGATTGGAAATGATGTATCTTTTATTAACACATGTTAAGAATATTTGGCATCAATATCTATATAGATAAATTGAGACGCTAATATGGTTGTGCCAAATGTACATAGATGAGAAATTGAATGAGTTCAATATGGAAATGACAAGAAAGGTTCTTGCCATATAGAAAGGATTAAA
This sequence comes from Avena longiglumis, assembly GCA_030063025.1. Lineage (NCBI taxonomy): Eukaryota > Viridiplantae > Streptophyta > Magnoliopsida > Poales > Poaceae > Avena > Avena longiglumis. The sequence continues at coordinate 485,914,081 of CP125974.1, forward strand.
TCAAAATTCAAGTCTATTGACACTTGGTAAGTGAAACAAATAATCAAGTATAGATTGATACTTGATGTATGAAATCACAAAGAGTATTTATATCAATCATACTGTGATATGTACAAATCCAGATATGTCCTATGCTCTAAATGTTATGATCATATACCAGAATGATTCATAAGATGATCATTGGACGATAGTAAGGATATTCTTATGATATTTTGGAAGAACTAAGAATATATTATTTTGTAGATGTGACAAATAGATTATTAGTTCATTGTAAAAGTACTACATTGATACTAGTTTTGTCACAAAATACAAATTAAGTTTATCTCAATCTAAACAAAGGGTGGCACAATATAATGGAAAGTAAGTTCCATAACGGATTTGGATGAGTTCCAAAGTTAATACATTGTGACAGGTACTACAACAAAAGGCTAAGTATATGACTGCTATTATAGCATCAACTGAGGGCATTTATGTTAAGTAGTTTGTTATCAAACTAGGTGTGGTTCACAGCAGGATAGTACCATGAAGATATATTGTACGATGATATTATCAACATGTTTTAACCCCAAGGAACCAAAGGTATCACCAAAGGACCAAATTTATACAAATCCATCTCATTCGAGAATGAGTGATGCGTAGAGACGCAAAGACATGCAATTACACACAGACCTGAAAGAGTCGGATCCGAAGATCAGTTGACCACTAGCAATAGTGTAAATACAACACCGAAAAGCCAAAGGTGTTGAATACACAAAGATTTGAAACTAGATTATTGTCTCTAGTGCAAGTGGGAGACTGTTGGAGATATGCCCAAGAGGCAATAATAAAGAGGTTATTATCATATCTTCACGCTTATGATAAATGTTTACATACCATGCTATAATTGTATTAACTGGAAACATTAATACTTGTGTGATTTGTAAACATAAAAGAGTCCCTAGTAAAGCCTCTTGCTAAACTAGCTTGTTGGTTAATATATGATCATGGTTTCCTGATCATGAACATTGATATGTTATTAACAACAAGATCATATCATTACGAGAATGGTGTGAAGGACATACTCCTATAGTTAAGCATAGCATGAAGATCAAGTCATTTAATATAGTTCAGTTGCTATAAGCTTTCAGATACATAGTAACCTAAATCCTTCGACCATGAGATCATGCTAATAACCATCACCGGATGGATGCTTTGATGACATCAAACACCACACCGTAACTGGGTGGATATAAAGGTGGAATTGAGTGTTCGGAAAGTATGTGTTGAGGCACATGGATCAAGAGTGGGATTTGTCCATCCATATGACAGATAGATATACTCTGGGACCTCTCGGTGGAATTTCATCCAATTAGCTTGCAAGCATGTGACTGGCTCACAAGGGATCACATATCACAGGAACTAGAAAAGAGTACTTATCGGTAACGAGGTTGAACTAGGTATGCAGAGATACCGACGATCAAACCTCGGATAAGTAAACTATCGCGAGACGAAGGGAAATTGGTATCGTATGTAAGTGGTTCATTCGATCGCAAAGTAATCGTAGAAATATGTGGGAGCCATATGAATTTCCAGATTCCTCTATTGGTTATTGATCGGAGAAGTGTCTCGGTCATGTACGCATAATTCACGAACCGTAGGGAGACACACTTAAGGATTCGATGTTGTTTAGTAGATATGGAATGTAAATAGGGAGACCGAATGTTGTTCGGAGTCTCGGATGGGATCCGGGATACCATGAGGAGATCCGGAGAATAATATTCATATAAGGAAAGTCCAATTCCAGTGTTCAGGAATGATTCCGATGATTTCATCGGAGAGGTTCTAGAAGGGTCTAGAAGGTTCACGGACCGGAAGGGGAAGGGAACATGAATGTGTCATGGATAATTGGAATGATTGGATCATGTCCTAGGTCACTTGGTCGGGCATTAGTAAGAAAGAAATAAAGCTCCAAATTTAAGTCAAAAGGCAAGTTTGAAATGTCAAACCAGGACAATGTGTCCTAGTGGAGGAAGGAAAGAATCCTTCTTTCCCTCCACCACAAGCCAACATGGAGAGGGAGTTGGGGAAGGATTCAAACTCCCCTCTCCCAAGCTGCCCTCCCTCTCATAAATAGAGGGGAGGGGTGCCCCAGGAGATACACAACCAGCCCCTCCCCACACCACCGCCGTCGCCGCCCCAGCGCCGCCGCACCACCGCCTCGTGCCGCCGGATCCCCGTTGCCTCCCTAGCCGCCACCGGCCACACCTCCTCCTCTCCAGCCCTCTAAACCTTAGATCACCGGAAACCCTAGATCCACCATAACCTGCTCTGGCTTAGGCAAAGCCCTGCAAGATTTTCCCTCTACTTTCGACACCACGCCGTCGTGCTGCCGGAATCGCGAGGGGGGAACTACAACCTCCGCTTCCTGCTGGAACAAGGGAGAGAAAGGTCTTCTTCGAGTACCAAACGTGTGACCGACTGCGGAAGCGCTACCGGAATGCAGCACCGGAAGGATCGTCTACGCGATCTTGAGATCAGCAAGTGTACGACTACATCACCCACGAGAATTTGCTCTCGTTAACCGCTTTGGATCTTCGAGGGTTAATACTCTATCGACTCGTTGCTACAATCTAGTAGATAGATCTTGGCTTGTGTGTGTTCATGCGATAGATTTTTTTTGTTTTTCATGCTACGAACCCCTACATGATGACGAGCTCTCCGAGCACACCTCGTGGCGCGAGGCCATGCCAACTAAGAAGAAACCGCCACCAAAGAAGAAGAAGGGGCTGGATAAGCCGGAGTCACCGCCTCAGTCCGCCTCACCGCCTCATACCGGCACGGACGAGGAGGCTGGGGCCAGCGCGCCGGCACATGTGACTGCGACAGCTGACGGGGCCGTGGTAGAGGGTGAGGTGCCACTGGCGTCGCTGCCATCTCCCTTTACCGCCGTCACCGGGCTCGGGGCCGCTCCATCCACGGGCGCCTCGCTACCGAGGGGAGTGCCTGCAGCGATTGTCGCGGACCCTCCTGCAGCGGCTTCATCCACAAAGAAGCCCTCGGTAACTTGGGTTCAGAGTGTGCTTGAGACAGGCCTCAGCCGGAAGCTGGGGCCAGAATTAGAGAAGCCAGCGAGTATTCGCATCGGCCTTCGTTTCATCCCAGTCGCCGGGTGAGTACCTCTTCGAGTTGAGCAGCTGACTTATGTTTGTCCGGCGAACTCGCTGACGTCGCCATATTCCAGGACTGGCGTGAAGAATATAGGCCACCCCTCGGTGGCCAAGGTTCCATTGGGTGCCCCCGGGGCGCAGGTCGATCTCTCAAAGAAGAGGAAGAGCGACGAAGTCGTGTCGCCTATTGAGGGCTCAAAGAGGGCAAAGGGCGACGAGGTCGTCACAATTTCGGACAAGCCGATGGTCGCCCCAAGTGAATCTCTGACTGGAGAAGATGCAGCCTCGAAGGCCATAGTGGATGCGGAGTCGCAGCGGGTGGATCTCGTGGTTTCGGTCGGGGCGACAGGCCCAACCTCGAGTGGCGCGGGAGCGGCGTTAGCGATGTTCCCTCGCTTTGTAGTGAGGGCCTCTACGGAAAGTGCTTCGGCGCCATCGGGCCAGGTGCCCGCGGTCGTCGGCACGGAGGTTGACCAACGTCGCGGGCGCACTCCTCTCGTGCTCCCGTCGGTGGACGCAATGGAGCTCCACAACATGCTAGGTACCGCCATCCAGGTATGTCCAGTCCCCGAGGATCTGGTCGCTGAATTTCATCGGTCGGATCCTTATTGATTTCGCTCTCCATTCCCCGAGTGGCTAGTCACTGTCTTTCAGCGGCTAGGCACATAGGAACTTTTTCGCTGTCTAGTCCTGAGTGTCTAGTCGCTGAATTTCAACGGCTAGGCACTTAGGAATTTTTTCGCTATCCAGTCCCCGAGTGGCTAGTCGCTGAATTTCAGCGGCTAGACACTTTTGAATTTTTTCGCTATCCAGTCCCCGAGTGGCTAGTCGCTAAATTCCAGTGGCTAGGCACTATGCAATTGTTTCTCTGATTTGTTATTATTGTACAGGGGCTTCAGCGCGAGTCGGCAGAGCGACTGGATGCCAAGGAGCGTCTGGAGAAGGAGCTCCACTCTGTTCAGGGGACGAACGAACAGCTTAGGGTGACGGCTGGTAAGTTCTTGACACGCTTGTTGTCGAGGATGTCTTTTGCGAATCTCGTACTCATGGTTTTGTTGACGTAGAGGGTCATGCGGCCGTGGTGGAGAAGGCCCGTGAGAGCATGGTCCCTAATAGCGACCTGATGGCTGCCCAATCTTCCTTGAGCGTCGCGGAGAAGCGGATCGGCGACTTGGAGCGGGAGCTCAAGGACGCGAAGGCGGAGGCGACCTCGGCCGATGAGAGGGCCAAGTCAGCCGTTGTTGCTGCTGCTTCCGAGGAGCGGAAGGTGTCGGATGCACTCGTCGCCGGGCTGCAGGATGACCTCTCTGGTCTTCAAGATTTCGTAACGGGGATCTGCAGTCCTTTGATTGGTGAGCTCTTTGTTCCTTTTAATGACTGGCGAGTCCCCAAGCGTGCGGGTCGCCTTTGTTTTGTTGGAGCCTTCCTTATCGTTTGCTTGTGCTTTGCAGGGAGGATTCTTGATGATGTGTCCGAAGCGCAGTCGTATGACGCGCGGCAGTGTGTCACCATGCTGGTTGACTCTGCCGCTTTGTCAGCGACTTGCATTCGCGCGTACCTTCAGGAGATTTCGCCGACGGAGGTGATCCCCAGTGACCTCGTTGATGTCTGGCGCTACCTGGATAAGGCCTCGGTTGTTGTTGATTTCATGTCGCGGTCGGCCTTCCGCCGTGGTGCCGCGACTGTGATGAGCCTTGGGCTCGCGCACTTCCCTGACGACTTCGACCTTGACGACATCACCAGCGGGTACCCTTCATCGACGGGCATGGTCGATATCTTCGAAGTGCTGAAGCTGACTGAGCGGGCTGCGGTGTACTCGGACCGGGTATGGGCGATGGGTGACCTCATTCTGTACCAGGAAATGGCCGTTGCCCCGAACGACCCCAAGTCGGCGCACCGCGACTTCAAGGTGGAGCAGCCGTTCCGAGCGGCCATGGCGGGTGATCTCACAATGTACCCCTCGAACCCGTGGGTTCCCTTTATCCGCATACACAGGAGTGGTGGCGCCTCGTCATCGAATCCTATGGAGTAATTAGTTTGCCAAGTGGCGTTAGTTATAACAACTATATAACTGCCCTTGTAAGCGAATAAATTTTGCTGCCATAAGGAATGCAAGAATGCTTTTGTCAGTGTTTGATTTGATTGTGGATTGTGCGAGTCCCCGAGCGCATCCGCCCTTTTGTGGGGTTTACCTTGTTTTTACGTGTATGTATGTTGTTAAACTGTTAGTCAGTTGAGGTAAACTCTCCATGGCTTGAAAATCCAGTCGCGTGGCAACCCCAAGGGGTGCTCTATACTTATCCGTTTTCCCAGGCACGAGCGGGGTCGGGTAGCCGAGTCCCCGAGCGTGGTACTTAGCCGTTCTAGTCGCATGCCCTAGGTAGGTGAGGATGAGGCGCGTTGTGTTGAGCGCGTCGCTCCACCTGACCCGGAGGATCAGTCACATGGCGAGTCCAGGGCGCGCTCTCGTACTTGGCGTTTTCCCTAGTCGCTCGGTTTTTGGACTGGTGTCAGTCCCCGGGCATGGTACTTAGCCGTTCGAGTCGTTGCGCCAAGGATGTGGAGGACTAGGTCGCTGTAGGAAGCGAATGCGGTCGTCTTGGCTCAGAAAGCCAGCCGAGCAGGTGATGTCTACGCACTTCTATTCTTGTAGAAAGTTGTTGGGCCTCCAAGTGCAGAGGTTTATAGAACAGCAGCAAGTTTCCCTTAAGTGGATCACCCAAGGTTTATCGAACTTAGGGAGGAAGTGGTCAAAGGTATTCCCTCTCAAGCAACCCAGCAATCAAGATACAAGAAGTCTCTTGTGTCCCCAACACACCCAATACACTTGTCAGGTGTATAGGTGCACTAGTTCGGCGAAGAGATAGTAAAATACAAATGGTAATGGTGCCAGAAAATATCTTTTGACTTTTTGTTGACGTGGGGTAACGGTGCCAGAAAAGAGCTGATGGAGTGGAGGAAAGGTAAAAGCCCAAAACCTCCCCAGCAAATGGAACAAAGATGGAAGCAAGCAAACTATCGTGGTATTGCCGACGAGTACACCATGGAGGGGTCCTCACAGTGTGTGTTTAGAGACGTGGGGGAAGGTGGACGGTTGACGGGTACGAGGTAACACAGCTTACCCAGGTTCAGATCCCACAACGGTGGCGGAATCCTACTCCTGCTATAAATCACTATAATGGCAATACGCCGAGTTACAGAGATAGCTTCGCTGTGCGAGGTTGTCTGAGATTGTCTGAATTTGTGCCCTAAAGGCTCCCATAGGCCCGACTTATATATTCGCCAGGTCCTAGGGTTACAGGGAAAAGTCCTAGCCGGACAGGTTACAAAGTCCTACACCGTCTATTACTAGTCTTGTGTGTCTTGTACTCCAAGGCTCCGGGTACGTCGGTGACTCCACCGTAGCCTTCCTTTATCTGGCATGGGCCTCCCTTCTAGATCCATCTAACTGGGCTGCCCAGCAGGCCATGGGCCATGCTACCAACTGTGGGACACACGGGTTATTCGGATAGGAGACATTCTATGAGCATACCCATATAGCATATCCCCAACAGTAGCCCCCGGAGAACTCCGAGATCTTGCGCCATCTTGCCTCTTCATGTTGAATGCTCCGTCTAGATGGATGTCGGCAAATCTTCAAGCAATATCTTGTAGTCCTCCCAAAGAACCCTGCAAGGTTTTCTCCGTCTTCCACTTGTAAGTCAGAGAATTGCTTTATCTTCCATCATACTCTTCCGTAGCCGGACTGGATCCATCCATGCCAGAATCTTCTGATGTGATGGTTCATCTGCCTATGTCAGCTAGGGCGACGTAGACGTAGGTCAGCAACGCCTCGTAACTCACATATGCAGAGAACACAATCATGTCCACTTTTCCCGCGCGAGCTATACGAACCGTTGGCGGTGACGGTTGGTACGTGGCGAAATTTCCGCGCACGCCACCACACACATCGTCTACGCGGCAAACGTTCGATCAAGCTACACGAATCTTGACGCTGGGTATCATAAATAGTAACTGCGGTGGAAAATTTACTTTTTCACCTCATTCTCCCCTGCATCTTCTTCTTCCTTAGGCAAGCGTATCCTCTCGAGATCTCCGCGCGTCGCACGAAAAACCCTAACTCCCAATCTCGCCAGTCACTTCCAAACACTCGCAATGGCCAGCAACAGTTCTTCTCCTTCGATGGCAGCGTCAGGCAAAGCCGCGGCGAAGCCGGCGAGCTCCGTCTTCATGCCCCCAGAGGGCCTAGTCATCCCCGTCTCCGCGGTGGTCGAGGCCACCGGCGGCGACCATAATCCAGTGGCGCTAGAGCTGCTGGAGGAGGAAAACGACTCCCACAAAGGCGACTGGCGCGGTTCGGACATCACGGACCGCGACATCAAAGATTTGATCGTCGAAGGCTATCTCCCCGCGACGGAGGGGCTCACCTAGCGGGCGGCGCCGGCCGGCAAGGTCACACCTTCTCCCAAGCCGGAGAAAAGGTGTACCTCAAAGCACAGATGGTACGCGGCGTCTCCCTGCCCATCTCTAACTTCTTCCTTGCCGTCTTGAACCATTACCGGGTCCAGCCCCAAAACCTCTCTCCCAATAGTATCCTAGCTCTTAGAAATTACGCGGCGCTTTGCGAGGGTTACTTAGGGATTAAGCCTAGGCTAGACCTCTTCATCTATTTCTTCATCATCAAGCGCGAAGCCGGCGCCAGCAAGGATGAACTTAGAAATTGTGGCACTATTAGCTTCAAGATCCGTCCTAGCCGGCGCTTCCCCGACATCGTCGGCCACGAGTCCTGCAAGAATCGGCGTGCATTACTTCTACGGCCCGATATCCCTCCGCCGGCGAGAAATAACGTGCGGACTTCGTCGATGGAGCAGCCGCCGAAACCTCGACATGGAGATCCCAGGCCTCCCTTCCCTCCGACCTCGACGCTTACCACGCTATAAGGAGGATAGAGTGGTTCGTAGAGACGGGTTTGACCGGCTTGGACCTAGCCATGTGCTGGTTCATCAGGCGAATCCAGCCTCTGCAGCACCGCTCGAAGCTGATGCACGAGTATACCAACGATAGAAGGGATAGCCTCCGCATCTCCGTGGACAATTTCTCGAGCGACTCTGTCAAGCTCTGCCTCAAGGACATCGTCAAGGTGAAGTACAAGAAGCCTGGCTTCACCATCACCTACGACATGTTCGTAGAGAGCAAGTGCCCAAAGGTAACTGTTTATTTTCCGTGTATGACATATACTCCAGTTCTTCCGTCTAGCCATTACCATCTCATCTAACACGGAGGTTCTTCACCTTAACAGCTTAGCAACATAGACGAGGACAACATGGCTCCTCAAATCTATGATCCAAAGATGAAGGAAGTCATTGTCTTGTCCGACGACAATGCTCTGTTGGCGCGAAAGCGGAAGAGCTCCACCTCTGACACTGCCGACAGAGGCAAGAAGAAGAAGACGGAGGGTGGAGCCTCCAAAAAGACTACCGCCGCCCCGGAGGAAGAGAAAAGAAAGACTACTAGGATCCCCTTTGCCAAATCACCCCCTCTTGTGTAAGTTTCTTTCTCTCCGACATTGTCCATTTATCTGTCTTGTTCCTGTACTTATGCATTTTTCATGTTTTAGAAAAAAAACCACGACCAGCTTTAAGAAGACCTCCAAAACTTCGGGGGCTTCTAGAACCATCAAGGACATGCTGCATCGCGATGCATCTCCCGCCATCGCCCCTGTCACTCCCACCGTCAATCCCTCGTCCGCTCCGACAAGCTCTCAAACCAAGGAAGCAGTTGGCCCTTCCGCCATGGAAGTGGACTCAGGTGCCTCTACCGAGCTTGCTGTTGTCGGTGAGCAGGCGATGCAGGAGAGTGCCGCACACCAAATGGCTAAAGCTCCGGCTAAGGATGCCATCGGTAGCGGTAAGGCGGTGGTGGAAGCTGGTACTTCTGCCGAAGGCAGCGCCCCTGCACCCAAGAAAACCATAGAGTATCCAAAGATAGTCTATCCAGTACTTACTCCGGGTAGCACTGCTCTGGTTCCTGGTGCGGCGCCGACATCTCCGACATGCTGTCTAGAGGAGCTTCTCCGGCAAGCAGAGATCTTGCAAGGAAATAGTGTATCCTTTGGCAAGCTGCTGGCTGAGAGTGCTACCAACCTCAAGATCATTGCACTTGTAAGTTTTATTTGCCTTTTTTGTATTTCATATGAATAACCCACTGTAGCCCCCGAGGATTTAGACGGAAAACCATAGGTCTTTGCGTCTAGATGCTCTAAGAGTGAATAAGCTAGAAAACTTCTCACTGTAGCCCCCAAGCATATAGGTGGAATGAATTATTCCAACTAGATGCTTTAAGAGTAGCATACACAGTGTTTATAAACTTCAATACTGTAGCCCCCAAGCCTCTAGTTGTAAATGAATTAGTTTCGACTAGATGCTTAAAGAGAAGCTAAGCATACATCCGAGTTAAAACATTTATACTGTAACCCCCAAGCTTCTAATCGAAAACTGAATTAGTTCTGACTAGATGCTTAAAGAAAGACTAAGCATATTTCTAAGTAAAAAACTCTCGCTGTAGCCCCCCGAGCGTCTAGGTGGAAATATTCCGGCTAGATGCTCCAACTAGAACAAACAACGTTTTAATTTTCTTTTTTCCATATAACGAGAATGCTCGGAGGGGCATGGCCAACGACAAGTACTAGAAGATGCGCGCGGACTTGGAAGCCGAAAAGGGTAAAACTTCCTGCTTGAAGGAACAGATCATCAAGAGCAAGCGTCTGTTTTTCCTTTCTTTTTCGTATTCCGACTTGAACTTGTGTATTCTACGAGTACTTACTATGTACTTTGCTTTCTCCGACTTGCAGAAACCATTGCCAAGGATAAGGACATTGTCGAGCAATCCAAGCACATTCAAGAGCTGGATAGCGAGAACAAGATCCTTAAGCAGGAGAGGAAGGACATGCTGAAGATGCATGAAGAATCAATGAAAGCCCTGCAGGACTCCGCCACCGAGGAGATCAATCGCTTGAAGGAGGAGATATCGATCTTAAGAGATCAGAAGAAAGCTGTCGACGAGCAGAATCAACACCATAATGAAGCGTACAAGATCCTCCAACAAGAACGATACTCCTTCGCGGATACCCTCTGGCAAGATGAGGCTAGCATCTTCAGTAAGTGATTTTCCGTCTTGGATTTCTATAGTCTGGATACTCTGAATTTTTGAACTCATGTGCTCCTTTGTCAGAAATTCGTAGCTCCTATGGGTTTAACCCGGTAGCCTCCTCCGGCAAAGGAATGCATGGTTCTTGCCGGCAACTTCATCAACACCGCCACTGTGCAAGACAAAGAGATGGCCAAGCCCCTCCAGATCAATATCAAGGCATCAGACTCTCTGGCGAATTTCTCGGAGATCCTGCGCCGGGCCTCCGAGCGTATCACAAGATGGAAAGCTTCATGTGCACGGGCCGGTGCAAGGATGGCGCTGTCCATGGTAAAGGCACACTACGAGGATGCCGACATCGACACGGTAACCTCTGGCATTCCTGACGTAGATGACGAAGGCAAAGAGATAAATCATGAATCTATCTTGTCATCACTCGCGGGTTATGACACCAGAGTTGCCGAGTTAGTTGACGTCAACGTCTTCGTGCCTATGAATGCCATCGATGGCGGCAACCAAAGCTCCTCCGAGTCCCTTCACACTGCCGACTTCGAGGGTGACTCTCCTACTGCCGATGATGTTGCTTCCAAGTCGCCTGCGCCAGAGGAATGAAAAACAATTTGTAATATTTGTTTCCTCTATGATGCGTATGCGGAAAAAAACTATGTATTAACTTAAGGCGGAAAACAATGATGTATGTCCTGCTACTTAAGAACTAGTTCCGGCATGTATATATTTTTTAAGAAAGTGCTAGCTTATCCATTACTTTGGTTCTTATGCTTGACTTTTCGTGAGTCGGAAGACTCGTTGTCGGAACCATGAGCTCAGGTGATGATGCCCAATGGCACCGTCTATAACCTAAGCACAAAATCGCCGACAATAAGTGCCAAAAATCACTACTCCAGAATCCACATAAAATGACAAAGAACGTGTAGACCAGAAAACTTAAGCTAACACTCATAGGCGGAATTTTCACAAGTGCAATCGCAAAGCTTGTTCATAAAGGTTTTATATGATCCAAAAATGAATACTAAAGGAGGTAAAAGACTTAGAAATATGAGTGAACCAAAGAGCTTTATTTCATTGATCATATAAGAGGTACACAATTAGATAAAAAATGCTAAGTGTAGAAAGGACGTAGCTGTGCTATGTTCCATGGCCGATCAAGCTCCGGGTAGTCATCATCCGGGTCACGTCGCTTACACTTATGATCCTCGTTGGGTCTATCCTTTAGTTCACGATTGTCAATGAGGTAGTAAGACCCATTGAGTAGCGCCTTGCTTATGATGAACGGTCCATCCATGGCGGGGATAATTTGTGTGACTTCTTCTGCTTAAATCGGAGCACCAAATCCCTCTCTTTAAACGAGCGATGCCGAACGCGGCGACTATGGTAGCTACGTAGCTTCTGCTGGTAGATGGCGGATATTTGGCATGCCAAAACGCGCTCCTCCTCTAGAAGGTCCACATCTAGGCGCCTGGATTCTTCAGCGTTATCTTCGTCGTAGGCGGCAACTCTTGGTGCATCTTCCCTGCAGAATTAATCCATTGGCTTGCTCAACCTGACCATTGGATTGTGGATGTGCCACAGATGCAAGGTCAAGTCGGATGCCCTTTTCCCAACAGTAAGCCTCCACTTCTCCGAGTGACAAGTTGCTGCCATTGTCGGTGATAATGCTATGTGGGAGACCAAATCTCACCACTAGATCTTGGACAAAACTAAGGGCAGTTGCCCCATCAAGCTTTATAATGGGTTTAGCTTTTATCCATTTAGTGAATTTATCAACTGCTACTAGCAGATGCGTAAACCCACATGGTGTCATCTGTAACGGCCCACCATGTCTAGCCCCCAGACTGCAAATGGACAAGTTATTGGTATTGTTCGCAATTCCTCAGCATGAACATGTGGTTGTCAGGCATAATACTAGCATCCCATGCACGTCTCAACCAGCTTGTCGGCATCCGCCTTTGCGGTCAGCCAGTAGAATCCTTGCCGGAAGGCTTTCGCGACCAATGATCGAGCAGCAGCGTGATGCCCGCAATCTCCGAGATGGATTTCACTTAGGATTTCAATACCATCTAGCTGGGAAACACACTATAGGTATACACCAGTAGTGCTCCTTTTGTAGAGTTGTCCATTGATTATGGTATAGCCCTTTGCTCGTTGTACTATTTGCCGTCTTTTGACTTTGTCGTCGGGCAAAGTTTCGTGTTAGAGATATTCCATGAACGGTTTTGTCCAAGCCGGAGGGACCTTTTCCACAATGTGGACAAAAGAGTCAACTCTATCTGGGTTGTCAATGTCGGCTCCCTTCACGGATGGTGTCCGCAGATGCTCTAGGAAAACTCCTGGAAGAATTCGTTTGCGCCCTGATCCAAGCTTAGACAGCAGATTAGCCGCCTCATTTTGCTCCCTAGGCACATACTTGACCTCGTAGCCCAAGAAGCACTTGGCTATCTCGTCCACTTCGTCGCGATATGCCGCCATCATAGGGTTCCGCGCATTCCAGGTGCCAACCACTTGCTGGGCAACCAAGTCGGAATTTCCACAGCAAATTATGCGCTTAATGCCAATATCCTTGGCTACGCGTCATCCGTGAATGAGTGCTTCATACTCCACCATGTTGTTCGTAGCCTCGAAGTGGATCTGCAGAACGTAATGTAGCTTGTCGCCAGTTGGTGACTGCAGCAATACACCAGCCCCGAGCTGTTGATCAGCTTTGATCCGTCAAAGTGCATCACCCAGTACTCTGGTTCCGGCAACGGAGTAGCATCTGGCATATCCGTCCAATCTACGATAAAATCTGCCAAGGCTTGTGACTTGATAGCGTCGCGTCTCTTGTAGGTGATCTCGAAGGCGGCAAGTTTAATGCCCCACTTCGCGACCCTTCCCGTAGCATCGCTGTTGTTGATAATGTCGGACGGTGGAGACTTGCTCACCACTATGATTGGGTGCTCCTGAAAGTAATGCCTCAGCTTCCGAGAAGCAAGGAATACTCCATAAGCTATCTTCTGGTAGTGCGGGTAACGCTGCTTGGAGTCCGTCAAGACCTCGCTTACATAGTAAACTGGTCGTTGAACTCCGTGCTCATAGCCTGGTTCCTTCCGCTCTACCACGACGACGATGCTGATTACCCAGTTGGTTGCCGCCATGTAAATTAACATGGGATCTCCAGGATCAGGTGCTGCAAGGATGGACGCTGAGGAAAGAATCTCCTTGAGCTGCTTCAATGCTGCATTTGCTTCATCTTTCCATGTAAATTTGTCCGCCTTCTTCAGCAGCTTGTACAACGGCAGGGCCTTCTCTCCAAGTCGACTGACGAACTGACTAACTGCTGCAACACAACCTGTTAGTCGTTGGATGTCCTTTAGGCATGTCGGACGGTTTATGTTTAAGATGGCCTTGATTTTCTCCGGGTTGGCCTCGATTCCATGCTGGGAAACGATAAAGCCCAACAATTTGCCGGCTGGAACCCAGAAGACGCACTTATTAGGGTTAAGCATCATGTTGTATTTCCGGAGATTATCAAACGTTTCTTTTAAGTCGGAGATTAAGCCATGAACTTTTTAGACATCACCGCGATATCGTCCACATAGGCGTGAATGTTCCGACCAATTTGGCCGTGAAGTAAACGTTGCATTGTCCGCTGGTACGTAGCACCTGCATTTTTTAGCCCAAAGGGCATCGTATCATAGCAAAACGTGCCGTATGGGGTAGTGAACGAAGTGGCCAATTCGTCCGACTTCCTCATATTGATCTGGTGGTATCCTGAGTATGCATCAAGAAAACACAAAAGTTCCGATCTAGCCGTTGAGTCAATGACTTGGTCAATGCGAGGCAAAGCAAACGGATCTTTGGGGCAAGCCTTATTCAAGCCGGTGTAATCAACGCACATTCTTAATTCTTTGGTTCCCTTTTTGGGGATAAGTACAGGATTGGCCACCCATTGGGTGTGAAGGACTTCTCGGATAAAACTAGCCTTAAGTAACCTAGCTATCTCTTTGTCTATGGCGCGTCTCTTCTCAACTCTAAAGCGTCGTAGAGGTTGCTTCACTGGTTTGCATTTTGGGTTAATGTTTAAGTTGTGCTTGGCAAGGTCCCTAGGTACACCTTTCATGTTGGCAGGTTGCCAGGCAAAGATGTCCCTATTCTCACGGAGGAACTCGACGAGCGCGCTTTCCTATTTGGGATCCAGGTTCGTCCCAATGGCGGTGATCTTGGAGACATCGCCTACCACAAGTTCCACCGGCTTGGTCTTGATGGCAGCCTTGAATGCTGGAGCGGAGTCGGAGATCTGTTTCTTCGACGCGGGCATCTCTGAGTCATCGACCTTGCTCTGGATCTCTTTGAATTCTTTGCTGTCGAGGACATCTTCCGCGAAGGCTGCTTCATTAATATCGCAGTCCCTTGCCTTGGTGAAGCTTCCTGATACGGTGATGACACAGTTTGGTCCGGGTATCTTGAGTTTGTTGTAGACGAAGCATGGCTTGGCCATGAAGGTGTGGAATATGTTGCGGCCTAATATGACGTGGTACACGCTCTTGAAGGGGACCACCTCAAAGGTCATGCGCTCTTGGCGGTAATTATTAACATCGCCAAAGCAACCTGAAGTGTGATGCACCCAAGGGACCGAGCCTCCTGACCAGGAACTACGCCATGGAAGATGGTGTTGGTCCGCCTTAGGTTTGCCTTTGTCAAGTTCATCTTCTGCAGTGTATCCAGGTACATGATGTTGATGTTGCTTCCACTATCCACCATACACTTGGTGAACTCCACGCCGTCAATCAAGGGGTTGATGACCATGGCGTATTGGTTGTTCGTAGGGATGAGGTCTGGGTGATCCTTCTCATCCCAAGTAATTGGAACCTCCGACCAGCGCAGGTACTGGGAAACTGGGGGTAGAGTGGCCATCAGTATCCTCATAGAGGTCTTCTGTTGTCGGACGGTGGGGGTGCCAAGGAAAGTGTGGTAGACTGGCGCCTTCTTCACGAAGGGGTTCTTGCCTTTGTATTCGCTCTTGGAGGCGTGCTTGGGGTCAACGTCCTCGTCCATGTCACTTGAATCCTTGGACTCCTCCTCCTTCTTCTTTCCCTTTCCCTTGCCTTGCGGTCTGTTCTTCCGACTTTGCTTGTAGCCAGACTCCGGGTCCTCCTTGAGGTCGTTGACGAACTTGCAGTGTCGATTGGTATGGGTGGCCTTGCCGTTGACATCGAGGTGTACGAGGCACGGCATATCACGGTACTATTTGTAGGTTTGGGGAACGCGGAGCGCTACCGAGGTAGTTTCACTTCCTCGATGCTGCCCACGACCATCTCCTCGTCCTCGGCCATGTTGCCCGCCATCACCTCGTCCTGCAAAGGTCATGGCGACCATGTCGGGAGTTTGCTTTTCTTCTGGAGCGGTTTTCTGCTTTGTGCTCATGTTCCTCCGAGCTTGAGTTGGAAAGGCCGTTGCCGGTAGAGAGCCACGAGCATCGTCATCGGTGGCTGTGAACTCACTAGCCAACTGAATCATCTGGTTCAAGTCAAGCTGGTGATTGTCCTGCAAGCGCTTTAGCTTATGTCGGAGCAACATGCCCCTTTCCAACCCATCGATGAAGGCAGCCATGGCGGTCTGAGCGTGCACTCCCGCGTAGGAATTCATCATATCCAACCAGCGGGAGAGGTAGGCGCAAGATGTCTCATCTTTCTCTTGCACGCACCGTTGTAGATCGCCAACAGTGCAGGGACGTTTGTACGTACCCTCGAAGTTTTTGGTGAATGCTTCTTGCATGTACAACCAATTGCAGATGGATTTCTCTAGCAAGTCATCAATCCATTGATGGGCTGTGCCGGCCGACATCAATGGGAGGTACTTGACGGCGACGTTGGGGTTACCCCTGGCAATCTCTACCGTGTTGCCGTAATCCTGCAACCATGTAGCTAGCTTAGCGGTGCCGTCATAGGGCTTGATGGTCTTGTTAATCTGGAAACCTTTGGGGTAAGTTGCGGACCGTATCGAAGGTCCAAAGCAACGTGGTCCCATGTATGGTCCTTCACGGGCCTCATGGATCTTATCAATCCGCGAACGTGCATCGTACGGCTCCGGGTTTTTCTTCTTGTTGTCAAAAGGGGATGGGCTGCGTGAACGACGCGGGCCTCCTCCGCCATGATGACTGCTAGGTGGCAACGGAGGCGGAGGTGGCGGTGGGTTAGCCTTCTTGCTATTACCCTCCTGTGACGCCTCACGCTTGTCGCGATTGATTGCCGGACGCGGAGGGTCATGGCGCGACCCGCTCTTGTGTCCTTGGTTGCGCTCTCCGTCATGATGGGTCTTCTCCGCGTTGTCGCGGATGACGATGCCACTCTACCTTGGCGGGGGCATATCCGTACGATGGTGAGCCTTGGGGTCTTCGTGATGTCGGGGGGAGCGGGGCGGTGGTGATGGGCGACAAGGTCGGGCCTTTTCTCTGTGGTCGGAGGATATGGGGATAGCATCCTTCCTGTTGCGCGCATCCCTCCGTCTTCGTTCTGATGAACCCATCTGGGACCCAACATCAAGAGGAGATCTGTCCCTTGGCGGCTTATGCTGGCTAGACTGGCAAAACGCTGGGTCAGACTCAAGCTTCTGAGAGGTGGCCTTTTCCTACTGCTTCACCACCTTGGCCACTAGGTCATAGACCTGGTCCACTGCCTCAGGCGATCTATCCTGCTTTAGAAGGGTCTTGGCGACAGTGAGGTTGAGGAGTGGAGTGGACATCACCTGTCTGCCTTCACTGTCAATGTATGGTTTGGCTTGTGCCGACTTCGGGGGATCCCATCCTAGGTTTTGCCGTACACCAGGATCGTTGATGACGCGAGCCGAAGCTTTCTTGGCTTTCTGCTACTGCAGCAGAGTCTTGCACTCGGCCTCCATTGCTCTAGCTTTCTCTATGGATTTTTGCGCGTTGACCAGATCTCGATCTAGCTTAGCGCCTTGATCTGCGATGGCCTGCGCTTCCTCCAGCAGCTGCTGGCGCTTCTCGTCAAGCTAGGTCACGTTCCGGATATGAGCTACGGTCAGTGGCTCGACAAGGAGATTGCCGTACATCACTCTATCAGCTGGAGTAACTTGGGCAGCAACAGATGTAGATGCTGGAGGCGGCAAGTTTGCGGTGTTATTGTTTCGGGCGGTCCGAAGTTCCTGCGGTATTACCTTTGGATTAGGCGGAGGGGGCATGAACTTTGCGCGATCAATGTCGTCAGCAACAAGTGGTCCCTTGCCTTTGTCCAGAGCTGTAGGAAGAGCTCATCTGGGTTGATCTTCATCCATCGCTGTCCCAATGGTGACGAACACCTCTCGACACGTGACGGCGTTGTTGGATTGCTCGTCGCGCGTGTAATCCTCCTCCATCTCCTGCATGGCGGAGTCTAGTTCCTCTGGACTGAAATCTATCTCCTCTGAATCTGCACTGAAGTCGACGTATAGTGCGTCAATTACAGAGTCAGAGGGTGCCAGGACTTCCTCAATGACGGGGGGTGGAGGTGCAACAACAGCGACAACGACTGGAGGTGGCAGCGCAGCTCCGGCGATGGCGGCCGGAGGCGGTGGTGGCGGTGGCTTAATCGGAGGGGCTCCGTCAATGAGCGCAAGCGCAGTCTAAGCTGCCCCTTCAGCCTCTGCGTAGTTGTTGACGGTGTTCACCATGCCTTCGAAGGTAAGGCATCCCGACGCCTGCTGCCGTCATAGAGAATGATGGAGAAGCGTTCCATGGTCCAGTCCTTCCACAAAGTGATACATGGCATCATCATTGGGGTAGTGGGCCAGATCGGCTCGTATACGGAGCCACCTGGCCAGGTAATCGCGGGGGTTTTCGCCCTCTCTCTGAACGCAACGCGCCAGATCTAAGATGGTAACCACGCCGACGAACTTGGATCTCTGCTGTCCAGACGCGCGGACGAAGCCGGCGGACTTGCAGTGATCTTCCACCGTTATATCCTGCATAGGGGCGGTTTGGGTGGGCCTTGAATTTTTCCGATCTTTGTCGGCAAACTCCGAAGAGAGATCCGACATCGATCCTTCCGCGAACGTGTCCTGCCCGTAGGCGGTCCGTGCGGGTCTTTATGCTCCTCCGACTCCCAGGGAACTAGTGCCCAAGTCGGTTTCGCCAATGAAGAGGTGGATGTCTCCGATAGGAATGATCGAACACCGTGTAGGGTTCGTCTTCGCCGGGATCCAGAACTCATCGGGGGGATGATCGGAACATTGCCGGAGAACAGAATATGACCGATGGCTACGGTTTCGCCGATTCCCGTGTAGATCTTGGTCCTCGCCCATTGAAGAGCCTGAAGCGCTTCTTGCCCCACGGTGGGCGCCAACTGTCGTGGTATTGCCGACGAGTACGCCATGGAGGGGTCCTCACAGTGCGTTTTTAGAGACGTGGGGGAAGGCGGACGATTGACGGGTACAAGGTAACACAGCTTACCCAGGTTCAGATCCCACAACGGTGGCGGAATCCTACTCCTGCTATAAATCACTATAATGGCAATACGCCGAGTTACATAGATAGGTTCGCTATGTGAGGTTGTCTGAGATTGTCTGAACTTGTGCCCTAAAGGCTCCCATAGGCCCGACTTATATAGTCGCCAGGTCCTAGGGTTACAGGGAAAAGTCCTAGCCGGACAGGTTACATAGTCCTACACCGTCTATTACTAGTCTTGTGTGTCTTGTACTCCAAGGCTCCGGGTACGTCGGTGACTCCACCGTAGCTTTCCTTTATCCGGCATGGGCCTCCCTTCTGGATCCATCTAACTGGGCCGCCTAGCAGGCCATGGGCCATGCTATCAACTGTGGGCCACCCGAGTTATCCGGATAGGAGACATGCTATGAGGATACCCATACAGCATATCCCCAACACAAACATGCAACAGATCTAGTGGCAAACGGTGTTTCAATACTTAGAAACAAGGTCTAGGGATCATACTTTCACTAGTGAACACTCTCTCATATAAATATCCTCTCTTCATGATATTAATCTTAACTAATCTCCGGTTGGACACTCTAATCCACGGTAGGGCCTTCCCCAATCTAGATAACCCCACAATGTCACCTTGAGTGCTATATGGTTCCCACAAACACCACAATTTCATAGAGACATCCAACCCCAAATATAACTCATAACAAATATTCAATCTAGCCAAAGTGGCACACACACGGTATGCATGTTGTCACTTTCACACACGTGGGGAAAGCATAGATCTATTAAAGCACAAAGAGTATTTATGTAGACTCAAGCCTAAGTGCCACCATGGCATGCACGCTGTCACTTTCACATACATGGGGAGAGCAGGGATCTAGTGAAGCACTTGAGTAGCAAGGTAGATCTACTTGATTACAAAGCTCATGACCACAAGATCATGCATAGAGAGAGATGAACACATAGCTACCGATAGAGCCCTTAGCCCTGAGGAAGAACTAATCCTTCCTCGTCATGGGAATCAGCAACGGTGATGGAGATGGTGGTGGAGATCGATGGAGATGGCTTCGGGGGCACTTCCCCATCCCGGCAGGGTGCCGGAACAGAGACTTTCTGTCCCCCGAATCACCCCTTCAGTGGCGGCGGCGCTGTGGAGGATTTCGTGGATTTCTGATGGATTACTTAGGGTTTTCTCCCCGAGGGCTTCTTATAGGCGAAGGGGGAGGCCGAGGTGGTGGCCAGAGGGCCCACACCCACCCCAGGCATGGGCCAGGCTTGGTAGCGCCCAGGGGGGTCTGGCCACGTCCCTCCTTCTGGATCCGTGTCCCTCACGGAAAGTTATTGACTTTGGCTTTTGTCCCGTACAATTCCTAGAATATTGATTTTTTGCCTTTCTAGAACCAAAAACAGAAGAAAACAGGCAACTGGCACTGTGGCAACTTGTTAATAGGTTAGTTCCAAAAAAATATATAAAAACACCTCAAAGTGTAGACAAAGCAAAGCAAAGTAGATACATAACAAGCATGGAGCATCAAAAATTATAGATACATTTCCAACGTATCAAGCATCCCCAAGCTTAACTCCTGCTCGTCCTCGAGTAGGTAAGTGATAAAAGAATAATTTTTGAGGTGACATGCACCATGAAAACCAAGATCAAACCATTTGCAAGCATTGAAAGCTGGGATCAAAGAACTCTAAACATGTGCATGAAAGATGGAGTTCTAACAATATGACATAGTAACTATGCATGCAACATGAAAGGCTACAAATAAAGATCATGAATAACATGCATTGAAAAATGTTTGTTTGTTTCACATACAGAAAACATAGCATAGTGGCAATCAGCTTGTCCCTCATAGAGTAGCAAATAGATGCATATGACACCTTCAAAGTTCAAAAGGGTGACTAGAAACAAATAGCACAAGAACAAGTAATATCACAATATGCATCAATCAATAAGCTTTGGGACACTACACACAGAATGGCAACTATGCTCTCTTAATGGTGCCTAAAGGTAGAAGGTGGAGACTCAATAATGGTGGAAGAAAGGCCTTTTTTGTAAAGGAAGCAGGGATTACGAGTTTCAAAAAGAGCTTCCAAAAATTATGGTACTTGTTAGATTTCATCCCTCATTTCCCTATCATAAGCATCTTGAAGTGGTTAAGGTTAAAGTGGAAAAGATGGAGTATATGCTTGACGGATTATAAGTTGGCAATCTCAAGTCCCTTGAATACGAGGGCCACACCTCATGCTACTCAACTTTGGTCACCTGTAATTTCTTATCACTGTAAGTATTTGCATATCATTGAGAACCGCCAACGGGGTACCCCTTGCATATGGTACAGAAGCTATCCCATAACCAAAATGACAAGGAAAGCAGACAATGAGCATCTCAGCAATCTTCTTATTTACCATGGGAATATGGTGCTTTTTCTCTCTTTCCTCTTTTCTCAATGTGTCTCTCTTTTTTATAAGAAGAATGCTTCATAGATGTCACTATGGTGATGCTGCAAGTTTCCACCATGATTAGGCATGGCTTAGGATAGTGGCCCAGGCGTTTCTCTAACACAGGATACAAACTCCACGGACTTACAAGTTCCCTCTTTATTTCACACCGGTGACATCCATAGACAAAAGAGCATGATATCAACTGAGTACAAAGTACAAGTGCAATGTTAAAAACGTTCCCCGTGACAGAATGGTTCTGCTTATTCCAACGTATAAGTGCAAGCATATACAACATAGATGACACAATGGTTCAAGTTTATTAGGGACAAAGAATATAAAGTGTGCCATCAAGTTCGTGAGGGCTTTAATCACTAAGTTTTCACATAACAAAATAGTTTTTAATTGGAAGATAGTTTAAAACAAGAATATACTTGGAATGGTGTAACACACCATGCATAGGAGTTTATAGTGGACACTTTGGAAAAACTTGGTTTCTTGGGAATTGGAGGCATGAGTAGAACTTACTCATACAAGTGGAGGCTAGCAAAAGACTAGGAGCAACCAACTAAGAGAGCAATAATGGCCATAATCATGCAGTGCAACAAAGCATACTAATCAAATCAAAGAGTGATACTACAAGTCAAGGACTAAATGATCATAGAGCCTAATGGTGACTTGTGAGAGTCATAACATGGTGTAAGCATGTGCCACGTCAATCCAAGCAAAACATCAAAGGATAATACCACAATACTATGCTTTTGCATGCTAAAACAACGCATGATTCCTTCAAGGCACATTAAGCAATCCTAATTGTTTGGAACAAGTCATGCTAAAGCAATAATCACTAAGCATAAGGTCAAAACAAGATCTAGCATGACATGATAAAGTCTAAGTCACAGTCAAAACAAGCTCCCTTTTATTCCACTTAAGCATGAAGCTTTCTACTCTTTCCAACGCCAAACAACTTATTTGAAACAACTCACAAAGATAATAGTCAATAAAGATCAGTGAGCTTGTCTCAAAAATCCACAAAGAAGAACTAAAAAGTTCTAAGCTGAAAGGACAAGAAAACTGAGGCTAAACACAGTGCTAGCAAAAGTGAACACTCACAAAACAATAAGAGTGAAAAATAGAGTGTTCTAGGCAATGGAAACAGAGTGTGTCTCTCTCCAAAAGAAGTGTGGTGTAACCAACCAACTTACTCAAGCAAACTAAGCAAACGAAAACCAAAAATGAAAACTAACATGCTCCAAGAACAACACAACAATGCATGAAACAATAAAATCAAAGTGTCTAGAAAGACCTGAGCTTTTTATTGATGAAGAAGGGCATGCCTTGGAAATCCCCAAGCTTTGACAATTGTACCTATTGAATATTTCTTGGGGTGACACCGGGGTGGCATCCCAAAGATTGAGCTTTTGTCCATTCTTCATATCATTACATCATTCTTTCTCTACACCTGCAAATTTTTCTTCATACAAAACTTCACACAATCTTCATTAGCAACATTAGTGTATTCAAAAGATATTAGACCTTAGGCAAAGCTTTGGAACAGCAAGACTTTTCACTAAAAACACAAGCTACTGTAGTAAATCCTTCAAAAAGCTCAATTCCCCAAAAGATAACTCAATAAGGAATCGATAAGAAGCAAATGCAAATAATGGCAGAAATTTGTCAAAACAGACCAACAGAGAGAAACCGATTTTTTCGAAGACCTTCTGTTGCTCAAATAAAAAAGTGTCGAACTAATGAAAGTTAGCTAACATACTGGGGGATTTATTCGTAAATTTTCAGCTCAATCAGAGTTACAGATACTCCTCACGAATTTTAATGGTGGAGGATAGAAATCTGTTTCGGACAGCAACTCCCCAAATCTTACTTCCCTCTCATTAGAGGTCATTCTTGGCACAAAAAGAAAACAAAAAGGATAAGGAGAGGTCATTACAGAGGTAATTAACTTCCAAGACTTAAGAAAACTCTTGGGTTATCTCCCAACAAGTAGTTTTCTTTACCGCCTTTAAGTTAGGCTTGATAGTTTGAGAAGATGCTCACATACGAAATATGAATTGAAGTAAAGAGAGCATCAAGAAGCAAATTCAAAACACATTTAAGCGTAAACCACTTCCTATTCATAGGAATCTTGTAAAGAAACAAGTCATGAAAGCACAAAGCAACAAGCATAGGAAGGCAAAACAAGTGCAACTTCAAAATTTCAACATAAAGAGGGGAAACTTAATATTGTTGAGATGCATAAAACCTTGTTTCCCTCTCTCATGATAACTTTCAGTATCATCATGAAAAAAATTAACAATATAAATATCACATAAAAAATTCTTATCATGAACCACATGCATAAAATGATTATTACTCTCCACATAAGCAAAGGCATTCTTTTAATTATAGTGGGAGCAAATTCAACAAAATAGCTATCACTATTATTCTCATCACCATAATCATAAAATATAGGAGGAATATTGTAATCACAATAAACATTCTCCTCAATAGTAGGTGGACTGAAAATATCATACTCATCATTGTAATCATCATAAATTGGAGGTATAGTATCATCATAAGCAATAGAATAGCTATCTACCCAAGTGTGTTCATTTGTAAACATATCATCATTGGAGGTAACATGGATAGCACTAATAGCACAACAACTATTAATATCATCATTTTCAGAATTGGTGCCAAAGAGATTTTCAATATCAAAAGTAGTGTGCTTTTCTCAATCATGATCACTAATATAGGTAACATGCATAGGAACATCATCTAGTTCAGACTCATCAGCAAAAACTATGATAGGAGCAACATGATTAGAGGAAGATACCGTTTCCTCTCTCCTTTTACACCTCTTCTTCTTCTTCTTCTTCTTCTTCTCTTTAGGAAGGAGAGGCTTGAAAGGAAGCTTCTCCACATACCCTGGCTTATTGTTAGAGACAATAGAAGAAACTTTGGAGGATTCCTCCTTTTAATTAATAAGATCAAAACACATATTAGTCCTGTCATAATTTGGTAAAATATCATCTTTTATAAGATTTTTTATGTAAGTATTTGCGTGGCAATTTTCAACACAATAAAGATGACAACCATACAGGACGCTATTCATATCAAAAGTACTCATGTCTATCAAAGAAGTTTTTCTTGATAACTCTTCACACCCCAAAAATAATGTAAGTTCATCATGTTGATTATTAGTGATCACGTTATCACAATACAAACTTGCAGGATTATTATGGCCAGAGCATTGAAAATTGAAATGACCCACTTCAAAGCAAAGTTCACAAATAAAAGGATAGAGGGCACAAACTTTTTTACCAAGATCATCTAGAGCCTTATACCACTTTTTAGTTTTTTCATTCCAATGGGTGATACAGTATTATTCTCCTATTTGATTCTTCTCACAAGGTTTATGCATACCACAAAAATTAACATGCTTATAAGAAATAGTACTTTCAGAAGTTTGAGCATGTTTATTGCAATCATTAATAACATTTTCATTTTCCATGCAAGTGTCTTTAAAAGGATCATGATACATGTCCCTTTTTCTTTAGGAGCATTAATATGGGAAGCAAAGGCTCTACAGTATCTAACAAGAATTTGAGGATCAAGACCATATTTAGCACTAAGCTCTTGAAAATCAGCAGTTTCAGCGAAAGACTTAATGCAATCATACTCATAGTTTATACTTGGTTCTTTACCTTTGTCGTTATCCCAATCTTCAGTATTGATTTGAATTGTTTCAAGAACATCCCACTTATCCTTGACCTCCTTACATGTGAAGGATCCCTCTGAACAGGTATCTAGGTAGTCCTTGTAATGTCCTGAAAGCCTTGCATAAAAATTATTGATAACAACATTACTGGGAGCTTATGAATGGGACATTTGAGAATTAGTGACTTCAATCTCCCCCAATCTTAGGCAATACTTTCTCCCTCATGAGGACGAAAATTATAAATATAATTCCTATCTTTATGAATTTCATGAGGAGGATAAAATTTAGAATAAAAGAGAGATTCAAGTTCCTTCCAATCCAAATGATGAAGATCATCTAGTAGCTCATACCACTCCCTTGCTTTGTCCCTAAGTGAGAAAGGGAATAGCTTCCTCTTAACTTTGTCCATTGAAATACTTGCACACTTGAACAACTCGCATAATTCATGTATAAAGAGTAAATGATCACTAGGATGGACAGTTCCATCTCAAAAATAGCATTTATTCATAAAATGTTCAACAATTTCAATAGGTATTTTAAAAGGGACACTTTAAGTATGTGGATTTAAAATATCACAAGTATCATTAGAATTACCACATATGGGGGATAAAGTATCATAAGAGAAAATTTTCTTCCCTAAAACTGGGGAACTAAAAAGATCTTTCTCATAAAAACTAGCTTCCCCAAGCTTAGACGTTTCCATACCATTAGTAACAATGGTGTTCAAAAAGTTCATACTAACAACATTTCCATTAACATGCAAATAAAGCTCCATAGGTTTTTTAATTTTTCTCTTCAAACACTTCATGTCCTAACTCAAGATAAACACTATAAAGCTCTCTAATTTTGTTGTTGTTTTCCATTAAGACTAACTAGTGAAAATAAGAAGCAAAAAGACAAAATTGCATAATCTAAAGGAAATAACTTTGAGCACTCACACCGTAGGACGTTAGTACCTTTTACCTTACCTCCCCGGCAACGGCACCAGAAAAGAGCTTGATGTCTACGCACTTCTATTCTTGTAGACAGTTGTTGGGCCTCCAAGTGTAGAGGTTTGTAGAACAGCAGCAAGTTTCCCTTAAGTGGATCACCCAAGGTTTATCGAACTCAGGGAGGAAGTGGTCAAAGGTATTCCCTCTCAAGCAACCCTGTAATCAAGATACAAGAAGTGTCTTGTGTCCCCAACACACCCAATACACTTGCCAGGTGTATAGGTGCACTAGTTCGGCGAAGAGATAGTAAAATACAAGTGGTAATGGTGCCAGAGAATAGCTTCTGACTTGTTGTTGACATGGGGTAACGGTGCCAGAAAAGAGCTGATGGCGTGGAGGAAAGGTAAAAGCCCAAAACCTCCCCGGCAAACGGAACAAATATGGAAGCAAGCAAACATGCAACAAATCTAGTATCAGACGGTGTTTTGATGCTTAGAAACAAGGCCTAGGGGTCATACTTTCACTAGTGAACACTCTCTCATATAAATATCCTCTCTTCATGATACTACTCTTAACTACTCTCCGGTTGGACACTCTAATCCACGGTAGGGCCTTCCCCAATCTAGATAACCCCACACTGTCACCTTGAGAGCTAGATGGTTCCAACAAACACCACAATTTCATAGAGACATCCAACTCCAAATATAACTCATAACAAATATTCAATCTAGCCAAAGTGCCACACAAGGTATGCACGCTATCACTTTCACACACATGGGGAAAAGCATAGATCTATTAAAACACAAAGAGTATTTACGTAGACTCAAGCCTAAGTGCCACCATGGTGTGCACGCTGTCACTTTCACATACATGGGGAGAGCAGAGATCTATTGAAGCACTTGAGTAGCATGGTAAATCTACTTGATTACAAAGCTCATGACCACAGGATCATGCATAGAGAGAGAGAGAGAGAGATGAACACATAGCTACCGGTAGAGCCCTTAGCCCTGAGGAAGAACTACTCCCTCCTTGTCATGGGAATCAGCAACGGTGATGGAGATGGTGGTGGAGATCGATGAAGATGGCTCCGGGTCACTTCCCCGTCCCGGCAGGGTGCCGAAACAGAGACTTCTATCCCCCGAATCTCCCCTTCGGTGCGGCGGCATTGTGGAGGTTTTCGTGGATTTCTGATGGATTATTTAGGGTTTTATCCCCGGGGGATTCTTATAGGCGAAGAGGGAGGCCGAGGCGGTGGCCAGAGGGTCCACACCCTCCCCAGGCGTAGGCCAGGCTTGGCCACGCCCAGGGGGGGTCTGGCCACCCTCTGGTGCCTCTCCGTCCCTCCTTCTAGATTTGTTTCCCTCACGGAAAGTTATTGACTTTGGCTTTTGTCCCGTCCAATTCCGAGAATATTGATTTTCTGCCTTTCTGGAACCAAAAATAGAAGAAAACAAGCAACTGGCACTATGGCAACTTGTTAATACGTTAGTTCCAGAAAATATATAATAACACCTCAAAGTGTAGACAAAGCAAAGTAGATACAAAACAAGCATGGAGCATCAAAAATTATAGATACGTTTCCGACATATCAGCAGGGCGACTCCGATGGGCCTCCGGGTTGGCGTTTTTCGTGGACGATACGAGGCCCGGGATTTCTCGGTGCCCTCGTATCGCACTACTTGGCCGTGCCGGTCGCGTGGCCAAGGGTTGACTTCCGCGAGTAGCGTAGCGCTGTTATTACGTGTGCGAGTGGCACAAGGTATGGAGAGTGAGCACAATTTGTGCGAATCGATCTTTATTTCATAGCGGGTGGGGGGTACATGTTTGGAGTTCTAGGAGTTGAACTTTCGTAGGAGGTTTGCATTCCATGGCTTCTTGACGTTGAGTTTGCTGTCGCCTCAAACGTCGATGAGGTAGTAGGCGCCATTGCCTAGGACTCGCCCGAGGGCGAATGGTCCCTCCCAAGGGGGAGAGAGCTTGTGCATGCCCTTCTTGTCCTGGATCAGTCGCAGGACCAGGTCGCCTTCCTGGAAGGTGTGAGTCTAGACTCACCGGCTATGGTAGCAGCGTAGTCCTTGCTGATAGATGGCAATGCGGGAGCGAGCTAGGTCGCGTGCTTCGTTGAGCTGGTCGAACCCGTCCTGACGTGTGAGATCGTTCTCGTCCTCCGTGTAGTTGACCACCCGAGAAGAGTCGGGAACGAGATCGGTCAGCATGACGACTTTGGCGCCGTACACATGAAGAAGGGGTGAACCCTGTTGACCTGTTGACGGAGGTGCGGATGCCCCAGATGACGGAGGGGAGTTCTTCGACCCAGCACCCTAGAGTTCGCTCAAGGGGTACTTGCAGTCGCGACTTCAGGCCATGGAGGATGCTTTGGTTGGCGCGTTACGCCTGGCCGTTGGACTCCGGGTGGGCGACTGAGGCGAGGTCAAGTCATATGTGGTGCTCCTCGCAGAATTCGTCCATGGCTCCTTTGGCGAAGTTGGTGCCGTTGTCCGTGATGATGATGTGCGGGAACCTGTAGCGATGGATGAGCTCGCGTAGGAACTTGGTGGCAATCTTCCTGTCGCACTTGCGGACTGGCTTGGCCTCCACCCACTTTGTGAATTTGTCGACTACGACTAGGAGGTGGGTGAAGCCGGAGGGGGCCTTCTTGAAGGGGCCTACCATATCCATGCCCCACATGGCGAATGGCCAGGTTATGGGGATGGTCTTGAGCGTCGAGCTTGGGACGTGAGTCTGTTTGGCGTACTTCTGGCATCCGACGCAGTGTTGGACGATGTCGACCACGTCGGCGTGCGCGGTGAGCCAGTAGAAGCCATGTCGCATGGCCTTGGCGACCAGGGACCGAGCGCCAGCGTGGTGGCTGCAGTCGCCAGCATGGATGTCTTGGAGGATCTTGCGACCTTCCGCGGGTTGGACGCAGCGTTGAAACACGCCGGTCACGCTGCGCTTGTGGAGCTCTCCGTTGATGATGACGAAGGACTTGTAGCGGCGTACTATCATCCGGGCCTCCGTCTCGTCAGCGTGTAGGGTTCCTCCCTCCAGGTAGGCGACATTTGGCGCAGTCCAGTCGCTTGGCTCCAAGAGCATGGCGACCAGGGCTGCCTCTAGTTGCAGCGGAATTCCGATGTCGATCTCCCTCGAGGGAGAGACGAAAGGCTTGGTGATGGTGTCAAGCAAGACACCGGCGGGTGGCGTGAGGCGAGCCGACCAGATGCGAGAGAGGGCGTCGGCCTCCTCGTTCTTGCACCGATCTATCCACTCGACGGAGTAGCCGACAAAGTGGCCTCCCAGCTGGTCCACTGCTTAGCGGCATGCCGCCGTGTTGGGGGAGACTGCATTGCATGTGCCGACGACTTTCCCGGCGACGAGGTCGGAGTCACCGTAGCAGCGCAGATGATGGATGTTCATTTCCTTGGCTGCTCGGATGCCGTGGAGGAGCGCTTCGTACTCGGCCATATTGTTGGTGCAGGGGGTGAAGTCGAGGTACATGACGTAGCATAGCCTGTCGCCCTTTGGAGATGTGAGGACGATCCCTTCCCCTACACCGTCTGCGTTCTTGGAGCCGTCGAAGTGTAGCGATCAGTAGTGGAGGTACGACAACTTCTCTGGTTGTTGTTCCTCATCCTAGTTGGTGAGGAAGTCTGCCAAGGCCTGCGACTTGATTGCCTTGCGCGGCCCGTATCTAATGTTGTGGACTCCGATCTCCACGTCCCACTTGGCGACTCGCCCGGTCGCCTCGCGGTTGCGGATGATGTCCTGCAACGGCGCTGAGGAGACGACCGTGATTGGGTGCTCCTGGAAGTAGTGCGGCAGTCGCCGCCTGGCTCGGAAGATCGCATATACCAATTTCTGGTACTGCAGGTAGCGCTGGCGCGACTCGGTGAAGACTTCGCTGATGTAGTAGACATGTCGCTGCACCGGGCATTCCTTGCCCTCTTCTGGTCACTCGACGACCATGACGACACTGAAGACTCGCTCGGAGGCCGCGACGTAGACAAGCATGGGCTCCTTGTCGACGGGGGCGGCGAGTAGCGGGGCCGCGAGTAGATCTTCCTTGAGTGCGTGGAGCGCGTCGTCTGCCTCCTTGTCCCAGTGGAACGTGGGATTCTTGCGCATTAGGCGGTAGAGAGGCAGTGACTTCTCGCCTAGCCGGGGGATGAAGCGACTGAGAGCCTTGACTCACCCGGACAACTTCTGGACGTCGCGCAGGCACTCGGGTTTGCCGAGCCGGGTGATCGTGTTGATCTTGGTGGGGTTCGCCTCGATCCCTCGTTTGGAGACGATGTACCCCAGCAGCTGCCCAGTAGGTACACTGAAGGTGCACTTTCCTAGGTTTAGTTTGATCTTGTACCTCCACAGATTCATGAAGGTTTCAGCCAGGTCAGCTAGTAGATCGCCCTGGCGAGTGGATTTCACCACCACATCGCCAATGTAGACATGGATGTTGCGGCCAATTTGGCTCGCGAGGCACTCTTGCATGCACCTCTGGTAGGTCGCTCCGGCGTTCTTGAGGCCGAAGGTCATGGTGGTGTAGCAGAATGCTCCAAATGGCGTGAAGAACGCCGTCTTCTCATCCTCGACTTCCATTTTGATCTGGTTGTAACCAGAGTAGGCGTCAAGGAAACATAGCGAATCCGAGCCCGTGGTTGAGTCGATGATTTGATCGATCCGCGGGAGGATGAACTGCTCCTTTGGGCAGGCGCTGGTAAGGTTTGTGCAATCGATACACATTCTCCAGGTCCCATTTTTCTTCTCGACCAGGACTGGGTTTGCCAGCCACTTGGAGTACTTGATTGGCCGTATGAAGCCTGCAGTGAGTAGAAGTTGCACCTCCTTGGCGATTGCTCGGTGGCTCTCTTCATTGAAGGGCCGCAGCGACTGCTTGATGGGTCGCGCTTTGGGGTCAGCATTGAGTTTGTGCTCAGCGAGTTACCTCGGGACATCGGGCATGTCAGATGGCTTCCATACGAAGATGTCACGATTCTCATGGAGGAACTCGATGAGCGCGCCTTCCTATGCTAGGCTCATGCCCCTTCCGATTGTCACCGTATGGCTGGAGTCGCCTGGGACCAGCTCGATAGAGTGCGTGTGCGTGGTTGCCTCGAAGGCCATTGAGCCGCCACCCTCCGAGTTGGGCTTCTTGAGTATTGTGGGGTCTTCATTGTTGACCCTTCTCGTGTACTTGGCTAGCTCTTCCGCGTGGTTGGATTCTGCGGCTATGAAGGTGTCCGCGAGCTCGGCGCCCTTGGCCTCGCACTCTGCGGCCATGTCGGGGTCACCGTGGACGGTGATGATGCCGCACGGCCCCGGGAGCTTCATGTTGGAGATATGCCCTAGAGGCAATAATAAATGTAGTTATTATTATATCTTTGTGTTTATGATAAATGTTTACATTCATGCTATAACAGTATTAACAAGGAAACATTAATACTTGTGTGATTTTTAAACTAAATAAGAGTCCCTAGTAAAGCCTCTTCATAATACTAGCTTGTTGGTTAATAGATGATTGTGGTTTCCCTATCATGAACATTGAGATGTTATTAACAACAAGATCATATCATTAGGAGAATTGTATGAAGGACATACTCCTATAGATAAGCGTAGCATAAAGATCAAGTCATTTTAATAGTTCAATTGCTATAAGCTTTCTGATACATAGTAACCTAATTCCTTCGACCATGAGATCATGCTTATCACCATCACCGGAAGGATACTTTGATGACATTAAACACCACACCGTAACTGGGTGGCTATAAAGGTGGCATTGAGTGTTCGGAAAGTATGGGTTGAGACACATGGATCAAGAGTGGGATTTGTCCATCCATATGACAGATAGATATGATCTGGGCCCTCTCGGTGGAATGTCATCCAATTAGCTTGCAAGCATGTGACTGGATCACAAGGGATCAAATACCACGGGAATGAGAAAAAGAGTACTTATCGGTAACAAGGTTGAACTAGGTATGCAGAGATACCGACGATCAAAACCTCGGATAAGTAAACTATCGTGAGACAAAGGGAAATTGGTATCGTATGTAAGTGGTTCATTCGATCGCAAAGTAATCGTAGAAATATGTGGGAGCCATATGAATTTCCAGATTCCTCTATTGGTTATTGTTCGGAGAAGTGTCTCAATCATGTCCGCATAATTCACAAACCGTAGGGAGACACACTTAAGGATTCAATGTTGTTGAGTAGTTATGGAATGATGAGTAAAATACCGAATGTTGTTCGGAGTCTCGGATGGGATTTGGGATATCACGAGGAGATCCGGAATGGTCAGGAGAATAAGATTCATATAAGGAAAGTCCTGTTTCGGAGTTGGGGAATGATTCCGGTGTGTTCATCGGGAATGTTCTAGAAGGTTCCGGAAGGTCCGGCACTCCGGAGGGGAAGGGTACTTGAATGTGTCATGACAATGTGGAATGGTTGCATCATGTACTAGGTATCATGGCTAAGAAAAATAAAGGGATAAATCAAATCCTAGTTTGAAAAGTCAAACGCCAATTTGAAAAGTCAAACGGCAGTTTTGCTTGGTGGAGGGAGAGTAGGAAACCTACTTGGGGAGGAGTTCCTCTCCCTCCACCCGCCGGCCAAGGAGGCCGACTTGGGGGAGGAATCCCTCCCCTTGGCCAGCGCCCTCCCACCTATAAAAGGAGGGGCAAGGGTGCCCCTCTTCCCTACACCTCTCTCCACCAAAACCCTAGCCCTAGCCGCCGGCCACAACAAGTCGCCGCCGCCCTAGGGTTTGCCCTAGCCACTGAGTTGGGGCTCTCCCCAAGCCCTATCCGCCGGCCTAGCCTCCTCCCTTGGTGCCTCTAAACCCTAGATCTCCAAGGCCTCTCTCATAGTCCACCATACTCGCTCCGGCTTAAGGAGAAGCCCTACGAGATCTCCCCTCTACTTCCGCATACCGTCAGGTCCGGAATCGCGAGGAGAGTGCTACAACCTCCACTGCTGCTGGAAAAGGGAGAGGAAGGTCTTCATCGAGTACCGAATGTGACCGATCATGGAAGCGCCTTGAACGCATACCGGAAGGATCGTCTACGCGATCTTGAGATCGGCAAGAGTACGACTACATCACCCACGAGAATCTGCTCTCGTTAAACACTTTGGAATGTTCGAGGGTGAGTTCCTCTATCGACTCATTGCTACAATCTAGTAGATAGATCTTGGCTTGTTTGTTTGCATGCGGTAGAAATTTTTTGTTTTCCATGCTACGAACCCCTACACTTCATCGAGTTGTACGCGTAGTGGGGTGCTGCCATGAATTTGGCAAACGCCTGCCGCCCCAGGACGTAGTGGTAGGGGCTGTTGAAGGGCACCAACTCAAATACGATCCGCTCGGTGCGGAAGTTCGCTAGTTTTCCAAAGGTGACTGGCAGCGTCACCTTGCTTATCAGGTACGCCTTCCGACCGCGGACGATGTCGTGGAAGGTGGTGTAGGTCGTCACGATCATCGACTGTGGGAGCCACAGTCGCTTGAACGTGTCCAGGTAGAGAATGTTGATGGATCTTCTGTCTTCCATCAGCGTCTTGGGGAGCCAGTAGTCTCCCACCTTGGGCTTGACCACCAAGGCGAATGGCCCGGATATTCGATCTGTGGTGAGTGGTCCTCGCGGCTCCAGGTGATCCGCTGCTCGGACCAGTTGAGTCAGCGTGGGACGTCAACCTGGGACACCGTATTGACGGTGACAGCACGGGCGATGACCTTCTTCTCGCACTTGGTGCCGAACCCGGTGAAGGTGTGGAGCGATCCCACGTCGTTGCCGAATGCCCCGCCGTTTGGCGGGTGGTTGTTGGGGTCCTCCCGTGCGCGCCGTGTCTTCTCGATCTCCTTCAGGGAGTGGCAGTCGGCGGTCATGTGCGTGGCGGGCTTCCCCTTCCTGCCGTGGAACACACAGGGCTGGTTGAGGAGAGCCGCAGGGTCGAACCTTGGTTTTTCCTTGTAGTTGCCGCTGTCGCGGCGCTGGCCTCCGTCGTGGCGGAAGCTCTTGGGCTCGCGTGGCGCGTAGCCGGCGTTAGCGACGAAGTCAACTCGCCCGTCACCGCGGCGCTTGCCGGTGAGGCGAGTGTTGCTGTAGCGTAGCTCGGGTCGTATCCTGTTGTCGTGGCCGCTCGTGCGGCGGTTTCCTCTCGACTCGTCGTCGGTTTCTTGGTTCGGGTCCTCCTCCGTGTAACGCTTGGAAATATCGAGGAGGTCCGGTATGTTGTCGAGTGTTTTGTACACCCGCTTGAGCTTGGCAACCAAGGGCTCGTAGCGGCACGAGGTCTTGAAGCAGTGGATCGCGGTGTTCGGGTGGATGCCGGCCGCGTTGAACCATAGGTCCTGCCAGTCCTAGACCCAGTTGCGGGTCGACTCGCGGGGTCCCTGGAGGCATCGCTCCAGGTCCTCGATCGTGGTGACGCGAGTGTAGGAACCCTCGAAGTTCCTGACAAAGGCATCACGCATATCCTCCCAGGAGTCGATGCTGTCCGTGGGGAGGGTGTTGATCCATTGCCGACTCGCTCCCTCCATCATCAGGGGGAGGTAGCGAGCGTGAGTAGGTCAGTGTGGCCGGCGATTCCCATCGCCATGAGGTATGTGTTCAGCCACACGGACGGGTCGTACGAGGGGTCGTACTTCTTGATTTCCTTTGGCGCTTTGAAGTTCGTCGGGAATTTTTCGCCTCGGATCATTAGTCTGAAGAACTGGGGGCCGACTCGGCTAAGCAATCCCCTTGGTTCGCTGTCACGGTGGTTGGTGAGGGTGTGCCTTAAGTCGTCAGGCTGGCGTGCGCGCCATCTCTGGTTGTTGATGATGTGGGTCCGCGCGTTGACTAGCTGCCCGTTGGTAGTGACCATGTTGTTTGTCGGTCGCGGGTCGTTGGTGGAGAGTGCCGCATTCGTGGGTCGCGGCTGGAGCTGCAGGGGCTCGGGGGGTTGGCAGTTGAGAGTGTTTTCCATCGTCGGGTGGCCGCTCGAGGCCGCCCTGCTTCCTGACGAGCGGGAGTACACGCGTCCCCGCGAGTCTGCTCCCATAGTTTGTTGCTTGACGGCCTTGGCGAGCAGGGCCCTGGCGTATTGGATCTGCAGGGCGCCTTCCCCGGCCACGTTGATGTTGTCGACCGCGGCTCGGCTCGCGATGACATTGTTCATCGGAGTGGAGAACAGCGGGAGGCCGTTTGTGTCCTGCTCCTGCGCGGAGACAATGATCCTCGGCTGGTCGCAGGGGAGGGGCGTGCGACCGGGAGGTGGTGGGGGAGCACCGTTCACCGATGCGCCTGGCGGCGGCCGGGCGCTTCCTCCTGGTGGCGCGTCCTTGCAGATCGCGCGGTCGGCCACGCAGGCCGGGTCGTTCTCGTCGTCGAAGTTCAGGGCGCGGCCCTGAACGGTGGGGTTCATGCGCGACCTGATGCGGAGTTGATGGTAGTGCGAAAGCTCCTGCTCGAGGCAAAACTTCTCGTGCTCAGCTTGTTCCTTGCGGACTGCTTCCTCCAGTCGTATGCGGAGTTCCTCGACCTCTGTTGCCGTCGTAGTCGACGGGATCAATGTGGAGAAGGGGTCTGGCGGGGCGTCCGTGTCGCTCGCCATGTAGCGACCAGATCCATTGTGGAGGTCGCCGGAGTTTTCTGACTCGGAGTCAGAGTCAAAGATCCCGAGGATGGAAGGATCCTTGAAGTCCCCCACGTTGGAGACCTGGGTGATGGCGCCCGCGGGCGATGCGGTGACGATGGATCCGGCGACCGACGCAGGGTTCGCCGAGTCGGCGTCGTCGTTGAGGGCCGTGTCGTCTGCGGCCACGTCAGTTTCGGCCACGTTGTTGTTGGTCAAGCCGTACTCGGAGGCGAGGCGGTGGATGGTGCAGACCTGACTCTCAGAGAGCAGATCGCGTGGTGGCGACTCACGGATTCGAGCCGAGTCCTCCAAGACGATGACGCCGGTGAATCCGACGAAGAGGCTGATCATGCCGACTGGCATGATCACGCTGTGAGTGACGAGGCACACCGTCAGGACGCAGCTGCTCGGCAAGATCTGGAGGATCTCGTTGATCGCGATCATGCGGCCGGTGGCGATCGTCTCGTTGATGGGTAGATTGGATCTTGCCGCAGAACACAGTCCTGACCGCCAGGCCCCACTGTGGGCACCACTGCCGTGGGAATGGCCATGGCATATGCTACAATCGGCAACGAGTAGTAGAACGAGGGGCAAGGGTGGCCAGCCATCTGCGGTGCGAGATGAGGGCGCAGACACAATGGTTTACCCAGGTTCGCCCCCCGGAGGGTAAAGACCTACTCCTGCTAGATTGTATTGATGAGAGAGTACAATGGCGAGCTCGATGGCTAGGCAGCGAGTCGCTGGGGGTGTATGATGGAACATGTCCTCTATGCATGCCCTAGGGAGGTTTATATAGACTCACCTCGCTAGGGTTTACAGATCTACAACCGAATTAGTTAAGGATTCGGAGGATGTTTGACCTAATCCTACTGGGCTTAGCTAAGCTTCTGGGCCTTCAGCTTCTAGTCGCCCGGCTCCTTGTTTGGTCTTGATCCATTCGCCGTCCTGCAGGCCCACTCGCTGGCAGCTTGGGCCAATGAGAAACGTCATGCTGGGTATACCCCACTCGGCATATCCCCATCACTCTCTATGCATGATCTTGTTGTGGTCATGAGCTTTGTAATCAAGTAGATCTACCTTGCTACTCAAGTGCTTCAATAGATCTCTGCTCTCCCCATGTGTGTGAAAGTGACAGCGTGCACTTAGGCTAGAGTCTACCTAAATACTCATTGTGCTTTAATAGATCTATGCTTTTCCCCACGCGTGTGAAAGTGACAGCATGCACGCCATGTGTGGCACTTAAGCTAGATTATATATATATATATATATATATTCGTTATGAGTTATATTTGGAATTGAATGTCTCTATGAAATTGTGGTGTTTGTTGGAACCATCTAGCGCTCAAGGTGACAGTGTGGGGTTATCTAGATGGGGAAGGCGGACTTTGAGGTGTGATGTTATATCCCTACCGTGGATTAGAGTGTCCAACCAGAGAGTATTTAAGAGTAGTATCATGAAGAGAGGATATTTATATGAGAGAGTGTTCACTAGTGAAAGTATGATCCCTAGGCCTTGTTTCTAAACATTGAAACACCGTTTGCATCTAGATCTATTGCATGTTTGCTTGCTTCCATCTTTATTTCAGTTTCACACATGTTACCCCACGTCAACAACAAGTCATAAGCTATTTTCTGGCATCGTTACCACTTGTATTTCGCTATCACTTCGCCGAACTAGTGCACCTATACACCTTACAAGTGTATTGGGTGTGTTGAGGACACAAGAGACTTCTTGTATCTTGATTGCATGGTTGCTTGAGAGGGAATACCTTTGACCACTTCCTCCCCGAGTTCGATAAACCATGGGCAATCCACTTAAGGGAAACTTGTTGCTGTTCTACAAACCTCTGCACTTGGAGGCCCAACAACTGTCTACAAGAATAGAAGTGCATAGACATCAAGCTCTTTTCTGGCGTCGTTGCCGGGGAGCTAAGGTAAAAGGTACTCACATCCTCCGGTGTGAGTGCTCGAAGTTATTTCCTTTAGATTCTGTAATTTTGTCTTTTTGTTTCTTGTTTTCACTAGTTAGGATTAATGCAAAATAACAAAAAAATTAGAGAGCTTTATAGTGTTTATCTTGAGCTAGGACATGAAGTGTTTGAAGAGAAAATTAAAAAACCTATGGAACTTTATTTGCATGCTAATAGCAATGTTATTAGTATGAATTATTTGGACACCATTGTTGCTAATGCTATGGAAAAGCCTAAGCTTGGGGAAGCTACTTTTTATGAAAATGATCTTTTTAGTCCCCCATCTTTGGAAGATAGCTATTCTATTCCTTATGATGATACCAAACCTGCAATATATGATGATTACAATGATGAATATGATATTTTCAGTCCACCTAATATTGAGGAGAAAATTAATTATGATTACAATATGCCTCCTATATTTGATGATTATGGTGATGAGAATAATAATGATAGCTATTTTGTTGAATTTGCTCCCACTACAATTAATAAGAATGCATGTGGCTCATGATAAGAATGTTTTATGTGATAGTTATATTGTTAATTTTATTCATGTTGCTACTGAAAGTTATTATGAGAGAGAGAAACATGGTTTTATGTATATCAACAATATTAAGTTTCCCCTCTTTATGTTGAAAATCTTGAAGTTGCACTTGTTTTGCTTTCCTATGCTTGTTGCTTTGTGCTTTCATGACTTGTTTCTTTACAAGATTCCTATTCATAGGAAGTGGGTTAGATTTAATTATGTTTTGAATTTGCTTCTTGATGCTCTCTTTTACTTCTATTCATATTTCTTATGTGAGCATCTTCTCAAACTATCAAGCCTAACTTAAAGGCGTTAAAGAAAAGTACTTGTTGGGAGATAACCCAAGAGTTTACTTGAGTCTTGGAAGTTATTACTTCAGTAATGACCTCTGTTTATCCTTTTTGTTTGCTTTTTGTGCCAAGAATGACCTCTAATGAGAGGGAGGTAAGATCTGGGGAGTTGCTGTCCCGAAACAGATTTTTGTGCTCCACCGTTAAAAATCATGAGGAATCTCTGTAAGTCGGATTGAGCTTCTATTTTGTGAATAAATCCCCCAGTATGTTATATAACTTTCGTTAGTTCAAAACCTTTTGATTTTGGCAACAAAAGGTCTTCGAAAAAATCAGTTTCTACCTGCTGGTCTGTTTTGACAGATTTATGCCATTATTTGCATTTGCTTCTTATTGATTCCTTTTTGGGTTCTTTTTGGAAAATTGATCTTTTTGAGGGAATTTCTGTAGTAGCGTGTGTTTTTAGTGAAAGTTTTTCTGTTCTAAAGCTAAACCCAAAGGTCTATTATCTTTTGAATACACTAATGTTGCTAATGAAGATTGTGTGAAGTTTTGTATGAAAGAAAAAATTTAGGTGTAGAGAAAGAATGATGTAATGAGATGAAGAATGGACAAAAGCTCAAGATTGGGGATGCCACCCTGTGTCACCCCAAGAAATATTCAAGAGGTACAAGCGTCAAAGCTTGGGGATGCCCAAGGCATCCCCTTCTTCATCAATAAAAAGCACAGGTCTTTCTAGACACTTTGTTTTTATTATTTCATACACAGTTGTGTTATTCTTGGAGCGTCTTAATTTTTGTTTTTGGTTTTATTTTGCTTAGTTTGCTTGAATAAGTTGGTTGGAGCTCAGCACAGTTCTTTTGGAGAGAGACACACTTTGTTTTCATTGCCTAGAACACTCTAGTTTTCACTCTTATTGTTCTGTGAGTGTTCACTTTTGCTAGCACTGTGTTTAGCCTTAGTTTTCTTATGCTTTGTTCTTAGAAGTTTTTATTTCTTCTTTGTGCATTTGTGATACATGCTCATTGATCTTTATTGATTATTATCTTTGTGAGTTGTTTCAAATAAGTTGTTTGGTGTTGGAAAAGAGTAGGAAGTTTCATGCTTATAGTGGTACAAAAGAGAGCTTGTTTTGATTGTGGATTAGACTTTATCATGTCATGCTAGATGTTGTTTTGACCTTATGCTTAGTGATTATTCCTATATCATGACGTGTTCCAAACAATTAGGATTGCTTAATTTGCCTTCAAAGAATCATGCATTGTTTCAGCATACAAAAGCATAGTATTGTGGTATTCTCCTTTGATGCTTTGTTTGGGTTGACTTGGCACGTGCTCACACCATGTTATGACTATGAACAAGTAACCATAGCCTCTATGATTATTTAGTCCTTGACTTGTAGTACCGCTTTATGCTTTGATTAGTAATGTTTTGTCGCTCTACATGATTATGGCCATTATTGCTCTCTTAGTTGGTCGCTCACAGTCTTTTGCTAGCCTCCACTTGTATGAGTAAGCTCTACTCATGCTTCCAACTCCCAAGAAACCAAGTTATTCCAAATTTTCCACTATAAATTCCTATGCATGGTGTGTTACACTATTCCAAGTATATTCTTGTTTTCAGCTATCTTCCAATTAAAAAATATTTTGTTATGAGAAACATTGGTGATTAAAGCTCTCACGAA
The DNA here is from genome assembly GCA_030063025.1 of Avena longiglumis. NCBI lineage: Eukaryota > Viridiplantae > Streptophyta > Magnoliopsida > Poales > Poaceae > Avena > Avena longiglumis. The sequence continues at coordinate 485,953,978 of CP125974.1, forward strand.
CTTGATGGCACACTTTATATTTCTTCACCCTAATAAACTCGAACCATTGTGTCATCTATGTTTTATATGCTTGCATTTATACATTGGAATTAGCAGAAGCATGTTGTCATGGGGACGCTTTCAGCATTGCACTTTTACTTTGTACACAGTTGATATCATGCTCTTTTATCTATGGATGTTGCCGGTGTGAAATAAAAAGGGAGCTTCTAAGTCCATGGAGTTATGTATTTTGTGTTAGAGAAACGCTTGGGCCGCTAGCTTAAGCCATGCCTAATCATGGTGGAAACTTGCAGCATCAGCATAATGAGCAATCTTTGAAGCATCCTCAATAAAAACCTTGCAAATAGCAAATAAAAAGATTGCTGAGATGCTCATTGTCTGCTTTCCTTGTCATTTTGGTTATGGGATAGCTCCTGTACCATGTTCAAGGGGTACCCCGTTGGAGGTTCTCTATGATACACATGTACTTACTATGACAAGAACTTACAGGTGACTAAAGTTGAGTAGCATGAGGTGCGACCCTCGTATTCAAGGGACATGAGATTGCCAACTTATACTTTGTCAATCATATACTCCATAGTTTGTTCACTTTAACCTTAATCACTTCAATATGCTTATGATAGGGGCAATGAGGGCTGAAAGCTAACAAGTACCATAATTTTTGGAAGCTCTTTTTGAAACTTGAAATCCCTGCTTCCCTTTGAAGGGCCTTTCTTCCACCATTATATTGAGTCTCCACCTTCTACCTTCAGGCACCAGTTAAGAGATCATAGTTGCCATTCTTAGTTCTATGTGCATTGTCCCAAAACTTATTGATTGATGCATATTGTTGATATTGCTTGTTCTTGTGCTATTTGTATCTAGTCACTCTTATGAACTTTGAAGGTGTCATATGCATCCATTTGCTACTCCATGAGGGACAAGCTGAATGTCACCATGCCATGTTTTTTGTATGTGAAACAAACAAATGTTTTTCAATGCATGTTATTCATGGTCTTTGTTTGTAACCTTTCATGTTGCATGCATAGTTACTTTGTCTTACTATGAGAACTCCATCTTTCAAGCTCATGTTTAGAGTACTTTGATCCCAGCTTTCAATGCTTGCAAATGGTTTGATCAAGATTTTGATGGTGCATGTCACCTCAAAAATTATTCTTTTTATCACTTACCTACTCGAGGACGAGCAGGAGTTAAGCTTGGGGATGCTTGATGCGTCGTAAACGTATCTATAATTTTTGATGCTCCATGCTTGTTTTATATCATTTGTCTTATGTTTTGTTACACTTGAGGTATTTTTATACACTTTCTGGAACTAACCTATTAACAAGATTCCACAGTGCCAATTGCCAGTTTTCTTATTTTTTGGTTCCAGAAAAGGCAGAAAATCAATATTCTCGGAATTGGACGGGACAAAAGACAATCTTCCTATTTTACCCGGAGTAACACGCAACCACAAAGCAGAGGTGGAGGAGGACACCAGGGTGGTCACACCCTAGGTGGGCGCGGGTCCCACCCTAGCCGCGCCCACAGGGGGTGTGGGCCCTCTAGCCCTTCACCGACCTTCCCTCCTTCGCCTATAAAAGCCTCTTGGGGAGAAAACCCTAAAGCATTGACCAGAAAGCCATGAAAACCTCCGCAGCGCCGCCGCCACCGAAGGGGAGATTCGGGGGACAGAAAGTCTCTGTTTCGGCACCCTGTCGGGACGGGGAATTGCCCCCGGAGCCATCTCCATCGATCTCCACCACCATATCCATAGCCGTTGTTGATTCCCATGATGAGGAGGGAGTAGTTCTTCCTCGAGGCTAAGGGCTCTACCGGTAGCTACGTGTTCACAAAAGCATGATCTTGTTGTGGTCATGAGCTTTGTAATCAAGTAGATCTACCTTGCTACTCAAGTGCTTCAATAGATCTCTGCTCTCCCCATGTGTGTGAAACTAACAGCGTGCATGCCATGGTGGCACTTAGGCTAGAGTCTACATAAATACTCATTGTGCTCTAATAGATCTATGCTTTTCCCCACGTGTGTGAAAGTGACAGCCTGCATGCCGTGTGTGGCACTTAAGCTAGGTGTTTGTTGGAACCATCTAGCGCTCAAGGTGACAGTGTGGGGTTATCTAGATGGGGAAGGCGGACTTTGAGGTGTGTTGTTATAGCCCTACCGTGGATTAGAGTGTCCAACTGGAGAGTAGTTAAGAGTAGTATCATGAAGAGAGGATATTTATATGAGAGTGTGTTCACTAGTGAAAGTATGATCCCTAGGCCTTGTTTCTAAACATTGAAACACCGTTTGCATCTAGATCGGTTGCATGTTTGCTTGCTTCCATATTTATTTCAGTTTCACGCACGTTACCCCACGTCAACAACAAGTCAGAAGCTATTTTCTGGCACCGTTACCACTTGTATTTCACTATCTCGTCACCGAACTAGTGCACCTATACACCTGAAAAGTGTATTGGGTGTGTTGGGGACACAGGAGACTTCTTGTATTTTGATTGCATGGTTGCTTGAGAGGGAATACCTTTGACCACTTCCTCCCTAAGGTCGATAAACCTTGGGTAATCCACTTAAGGGAAACTTGATGTTGTTCTACAAACCTCTGCACCTGGAGGCCCAACAACTATCTACAAGAATAGAAGAGCGTAGACATAAGTTTACAGGATGATGTTTACTGACGGGGAAGAAAGGGAAATTCCTTTTCCACAAGCCACTTTGTTCAGTATTTGCCAAGGACCTTGGTCACGCTCCAAGGAGGAGATGGACGAGAAGCTACGCATTCATGGTTTCCACGGACACTAACAGGGGGACGCGCCCTCCTATGACCACTCTGTGCACTACACATGGGCGACCTCGAGCTCGTACCAGGACAAAGGGGCCTCTTCGTTGCATTACGTAGGTGTACCTTCTTGGTCACCATGGGATTGAGCCCCACCTAGGCCAAAATCCTAAGCTTGGGGGTAGGTACACCGAGATCACCCTCATCTATATATCATGTTTTGTCGGTTCTTTGTATATCCATGTTTCGCTTTGTTTTTGGTTTTTGTTTCTGCTTTCCCAAAATACAAAAATACCAAAAATATTTTCGTTGTTTCTCTTGGTTTGTTTCTTTGCTTTTTATCTTTGGCTTGCCTTAAGAAAAATCCAAAAAGATTTTTCTTTGTTTTTTTTTGCTTTGTGTGCTTGCTAAAAAAATCGAAAACACCAAAAAATATTTGTTGTTCTTCTTTGGTTTTGTGAAGTTCTTCGTAGGGTTCAGCAGTCCTCAGTGGAGTTTGATTTCATGTTATTATTCAAGCCACACAAGTGAAGGGCAATAATGAAGATTAAGACAACTTGAGGTGTGGTAAGAGGCTGGTAACGAACTCTATTTGTTTTCATTTTTGTACATATACTCATTATTGTGGGTATGCTTAGTCTGTTCATGTAAGGTGTATGTTATTTATGGATGCTTAGTAGTTCTTGCTCTCTTATGATTAGCTCCAGCTTGCTAATAGTTTGTAGCACGTCATATGAATGTTTGCTCGCATTGTTTTATTCATAACTTGGTATGATATTGTGGTATCCTCCTCTGAATGTTTCATTTGAATCGACTTGGCACATGCTCACGCATGCATATGACTGAACAATAGTCAGTAAGCCTCGATTATTTATTTTGCCTCAGAGTTCTTGTATCACTTCCATGCCATAATTAGTCTTGTTTTGTTGCAAGCATGATTATGACAGTTATTGCTCTCTAGTTTGTCGCTCCCTCTCTATTGCTAGCCTTCACTTGCACTGAGTATTAGCTCTACTCGTGTTTCCAACTCCCCAAAACCAATATTGTCAAAAGTGTCCACCATACCTACCTAGTAGCATCATTTGCTATTCCGTGCATATTCATTATGCCTCGTTTTCTTCCAAATAAAATATTTGCTTGTTATGAGAAAGTTAGTTAGTAAAGCTCTCACGAACTTGATGGCACACTTTATTTCTTGCACTTAATAAACCTAAACCATTGTGACTGTCCATGAAAATTATATGCTTGCAAATTATAGGCTGGGAGTTAGCAGAACCGTGATGTCACGGGGAACGCTTTCAACACCTGTAAATATATACCCAGTTGATATCATGCTCTTTTGTTTACGAATGTCGTCGGTGTGAAATAAAAGGGGATCTTGTAAGTCCATGGAGTTATGTATATGTGTTAGAGAAATGCTTGGGCCGCTAGCCTAAGCCATGCCTAATCATGGTGGAAACTTGCAGCATAACCATAGTGAGCAGTCTATGAAGCATTCTTCTTATACAAAAAAGAGATAGAGATTGAGAAAAAGAAAAAAAGACATATGAAAAGAGAAAGAGAGAAAAAAGCACCATTTTCCCATGGAAAATAAGAAGATTGCTGAGATGCTCACTGTCTGCTTGCCTTGTCATTTTGATTATGAGATAGCTCATGTATCATGTGCAAGGGGTACGCCGTTGGCAGTTCTCTATGATACGCATGTATTTACTATGACAAGAAATTACCGGTAACTAAAGTTGAGTAGCATGAGGAGCGACCCTCATACTCAAGGGACATGAGATTTCCAGTTTATGGCCTGTCAAGCATATAACTCATATTGGACCTCACTTTAAACTTAACCATCTAAATATGCCTATGATAGGGGCAATGAGAGCTCAAAGCTAATGAGTACCAAACTTTCAGCATTTGGAAGCCTTTCAAACTTTTCAAAACCTTTTCACTTCCTTGTTGAGTCACCACTTATTCTATGAGCACCTTATTGAGAGCAAGTTGTCATTCTTAGTGTAATGTGCTAGTCTCAAAACTTGGTTAATTATGTCATGCTTTTGATGCTTGTATCTCTGATATCTTTACTTATAGTCTTCACTTGAACTTCAGAGGTGCCTTGGCATTTATGTTGTGATCTACAAACAAAGGCAAGCGAGATACCACTCTATCATACCTTCTTATAAGCATTGCAATGTTGCTTATGTTTATGTTTCATACTACTTATTATTATTGAGTTGGAATCTCTTCATAGCTTGCAATGATTATTAAGTAGACTTAGTTGCATACTCCTTATTATAAATTGTCTAAGTATCTACTCCTGTGCTAAGAATATTTATATCATATGAAGCAAATGTGTTCGTGAAAGTTCTTTTATCGCACTCAGTTTTCAACTGAATTGCTTGAGGACAAGCAATAAGCTAAGCTTGGGGGAGTTGATACGTCCAAAACGTATCTACTTTCTCGAACACTTTTGCTATTGTTTCTCCTATAAACTTGTGTGATTTGGATACAACTAACATGGACTAACGCTATTTTCAGCAGAATTACTTTGGTTTCTAGTTTTTGTGCAGAAAATCAACTATCAGGAAAAATCCCGGAAAATATGCCAAAAATCCTATTTCACCAGAAGACTCACGGAGCCAGAATACGAGATGGAGTGGGGCTCTGAGGGGACCACACACCCCTGTCGTGCGGGCTGTGCCTGGCCACGCTCGGAGGGGGTGTGGCCGCCTCAGGCACCCCCTCGGCCTCCCTCTTTTCCTATAAGCTGCCTTCTGACCTAAAAACTCAGGGAGGGTCGACATTTTTCCAGAGAGAGTTCCGTTGCGCCGCCACCACCAGAAACCGCGATTCGGAACCAGAAACTCTGTTCCGGCACCTGCCAGGACGGGGAATTTGGCGAGGATCATCGCCATCATCATCACCGTTGCCTCTCCATCAACCATCCATGTTTCCCCCATCCATGAGTGAGTAATCCCCCACTGTAGGCTATGGGGATGGTAGGGATTGGATGAGTTATATCATGTAATGGAATAAGACTGTTAGGGCATGGTGCCTAGTATCTCTATTAGTGCTATTTGGATTTGTTGCAAGTTGCTATGCTTAATGCTTATCACTAGGCCCGAGTGCCATGGTCTCAGATCTGAACTTATTATTGATTCATGATGATAGTATTGTTTGTGATCTTATCTGCAAGTTGTCTACACATATGATTGTCTAGATCCAAAGGCCTCAAAGTGAAAAAAATTGGGACAGCCGGAGGGGGTGGCTGTGATGTGAGGATCACATGTGTTCACGGAGTGTTAATGCTTTGCTCCGGTGCTCTACTAAAAGGAGCACCTTAATTGCCAGTAGATTCCCTTGAGGCCCCGCTGCAACAGGCTGGGAGGACAAAAGATGTTGTGCAAGTTCACATTGTGAGCACGTATGACTATATATGTAGCACATTCCTATGATTGTTTAGTACTTGGATGCTTTATCTTATTTATCTGCAATTGCCCTAGATCTTGAAGTTACATATTTAGACTTGTCCATGCAACGCCCGTCCATCCATCCCTATGCCTACCGCACTTGTATCCACTATTTGCTATTACTGTTACTATTTCTCTTGTTTTATTGTTGTTGTTACTTTGTTATTTCTACTACAAAACGGTTGCTACTGATAAACTGCTGTGAGCAAGACTATTTCTAGGTGCAGCTGAATTGACAACTTAGTTATTAAGGCTTATAAGTATTCTTTGGCTCCCCTTGTGTCGAATCAATAAATTGGGTAATACTACCCTTGAAGACTGGTGTGATCCCCTATACTTGTGGGCCATCAATGACCATCTTTGTTGGAGATGCCGGAAGACTGGGCTCCGCGGCATCTCCCTCAAGATGGCTGTAGTGGTGTCCCTGCTCTCGCAAAGATGCCTATTTATAGTACAAGCAACACGACATAGTGTCTACACTCACGACATAATGTCGACACTCACCCCTATCATTAGTGTCGACTCATGTTTTGTCCCGGTTGGTGTCTACAACCGGGACTAAAGGTTCATCTTTATTCCCGGTTGGCGTCACCATCCGGGACAATGTACAAGCAACACGACATAATGTCGACACTCACCCCTATCATTAGTGCTGCCTGCCCCAGCCTGCCGCAATCCCTTCAGAACCGGTTGGTTTCTCCAACTGGGAATAAATATGAACCTTTCTGGCCATGATTTCCTGCCAACTAGGACAAATTTCTGCTGAATCGAGAAAAAATTGAAACGGGCAAAAGAAATTCAAAAAAGGTCTGAACAATGTAAATCCTTCCCGTGGTGTCATATTATCTGACATAGTTGCAAGGAAAAAATACCAAACTTGGTATATTGATTATGTCTCGAAAAATCTTCACAAAATGACCTATCATGTTAGAGGATTCATGACTTTCGGTCCAAATGACCGATGTTATGTGCTGAATCGCGGCATAGTTTGTGATACTGTACCCATATTATGCATGCGTGTGTACATTGGGATGGAGAACAATGTTGTAGGAGGAAGTTTTCCTTTTCGTCGCACGAAAAAGCCATTTTCCATTTTCTGAGCGTAAAAAACGGGTCGTTTTGTCAAGCAACCACCAAAATGTTGTTTTTGAATGCTACCATCCCATTTTTATAAAATACTAGACCACCTTACATGGACGATCTCCCAACCGGGAGATCTCAAACCTTTCCGTCCTTCCCGGATGAAAAAGACAAATATATGTCGAATCGGTAGGAAGTGGGTCCGGTTTGTACTACAGGTACATGATCTAATGTCCGTAATTTTTTGAAAAAAATCATTTTTAGACTCACAATATTTTGTTTCTTCAGACATCCAATGCAAGTTCAAAAGAGCCTCATCCCCTATCTTCATGCACGCCGGTTCGACCTTAGTCCGAAACGGGGAAATTCGAAACGGGCATAAGAAATTCAAAAAAGGTCCAAACAATGTAAATCCTTCGCCTGGTGTCATATTATCTGACATAGTTTCAAGGAAAAATACCAAACTTGGTATATTGAATATGTCTCGAAAAAACCTTCACAAAATGATCTATCATGTTCAAGGTTTCATGGCCTTCGGTTCAAATGACCGATGTTCTGTGTTGAATCACGGCATAGTTTGTGATACTATGCCCACATTATGCATGCATGTGGACATTTGGATGGAGAATAATGTTGCAAGAGTAAGTTTTCCTTTTTGTCGCAAGGAAAAGCCATTTTCCATTTTTCGAGCGTGAAAAACGGGTTGTTTTGTGAAGCAACCACCAAAATGTTGTTTCCGAATGCTACCATCCCATTTTTCTAATATACTAGAACACCTTACATGGATGGTCTCTCAACCGGGAGATCTCAAACTTTTCCGTCCTTCTCGGGTGAAAACGATAAATGTCTACCGAATCGGAAGGAAGTGGGTCCGGTTTGTACTACAGGTACATGACGTACGCCCATGATTTTTTGAAAAAAATCATTTTTAGACTCACAATATGTTGTTTCTTCAGAGATCCAATACAAGTTCTAACGAGCCTCGTCCCCTATCTTCATTCACGCAGGTTTGACCTTAGTTCGAAACGCGCATAAGAAATTCAAAAAAGGTCTGAATAATGTAATCCTTCGCGTGGTGTCATATTATGTGACATAGTTGCAAGGAAAAATACCAAATTGTTATATTGATTATCTCTCGAAAAAACCTTCACAAAATGACCTATCATGTTCGAGGTTTCATGGCTTTCGGTCCAAATGACCGATGTTATGTGCTGAATCGTGGCATAGTTTGTGATAATGTGCCCATATTATGCATGAATGTGAATATTGGGATGGAGAACAATGTTGTCGGAGGAATTTGTCCTTTTCGTCGCACGAAAAAAGTCATTTTTTATTTTCCGAGCGCAAAAAACGGGTCGATTTGTGAAGCAGCCACCAAAATGCTGCTGCCGAATGATACGATCCCATTTTTATAAAATTCTAGACCACCTTACATGGACGATCTCCCAACCGGGAGATCTCAAACCTTTCCGTACTTCCTGGGTGAAAAAGACAAATGTCTACCAAATCGGTAGGAAGTGGGTCCGGTTTGTACTAAAAGTACATGATCTAACGTCCGTGATTTTTTAAAAAAATCATTTTTAGACTCACAATATGTTGTTTCTTCAGAGATCCAATGCAAGTTCTAACGAGCCTCATCCCCTATCTTCATGCACGCCGGTTCGACCTTAATCCGAAAGAGGAAAATTCGAAACGGGCATAAGAATTTCAAAAAAAGGTCCAAACAATGTAAATCCTTCGCGTGGTGTCATATTATCTGACATAGTTGCAAGGAAAAAATACCAAACTTGTTATATTGATTATGTCTCGAAAAAACCCTTCATAAAATGACCTATTATGTTCGAGGTTTCATGGCCTTCGGTCCAAATGACCGATGTTTTGTGCTGAATCGCGGCATAGTTTGTGATAGTATGCCCATATTATGCATGCATATGGACATTGGGATGGAGAACAATATTGCAGGAGTAAGTTTTCCTTTTTGTCGTACGGAAAAGCCATTTTCCATTTTTCGAGCGCAAAAAACGGTCGTTTTATGAAGCAACCACCAAAATGCTATTTCCGAATGCTACCATCCCATTTTTATAAAATACTAGAACACCTTACATGGATGGTCTCCCAACCGGGAGATCTCAAACCTTTCCGTCCTTCCCGGGTGAAAAAGACAAATGTCTACCGAATCGAAAGGAAGTGGGTCCGGTTTGTACTACAGATACATGATCTAACGCCCGTGATTTTTTGAAAAAAAATCATTTTTAGACTCACAATATGTTGTTTCTTCAGATATCCAATGCAAGTTCTAACGAGCCTCGTCCCCTATCTTCATGCACGCAGGTTCGACCTTAGCTCGAAACGGGCATAAGAAATTCAAAAAAGGTCTGAACAATGTAAATCCTTCGCGTGGTGTCATATTATGTGACATATTTGCAAGAAAAAATACCAAACTTGGTATATTGATTATGTCTCTAAAAAACCTTCACAAAATGACCTATCATGTTCGAGGTTTCATGGCTTTCGGTCCAAATGACCGGTGTTATGTGCTGAATCGTGGCATAGTTTGTGATACTATGCCCATATTATGCATGCATGTGAACATTGGGATGGAGAACAATGTTGCAGGAGTAAGTTTTCCTTTTCGCTGTACGGAAAAGCCATTTTCTATTTTTCGAGCGTAAAAAAGGGTCGTTTAGTGAAGTAGCCACCAAAATGTTGTTGCCGAATGCTACAATCCCATTTTCTAAAATACTAGACCAACTTACATGGACGATCTCCCAATCAGCATATCTCAAACCTTTTCGTCCTTTCCGGGTGAAAAAAACAAATGTTTGCCGAATAGGTAGGAAGCGGGATCAGTTTGTACTAAAGGTACATGATCTAACGCCCACGATTTTTTGAAAAAAAATCATTTTTAGACCCACAATATGTTGTTTCTTTAGAGATCCAATGCAAGTTCTAATGACCCTCGTCCCATATCTTCATGCACACTGGTTCGACCTTGGTTCAAAACGGGAAAATTCGAAATGGGCATAAGAAATTCAAAAAGGTCCGAACTATGTAAATCCTTCGCGTGGTGTCAAATTATCTGACATAGTTACAAGGAAAAATATCAAACTTGGTACATTGATTATGTCTCGAAAAAACCTTCACAAAATGACATATCATGTTCGAGGTTTCATGGCTTTCGGTTGAAATGACCGATGTTATGTGCTAAATCGCGGCATATTTTGTGATACTGTGCCCATATTATGCATGCATGTGGATATTGGGATGGAGAACAATGTTGCAGGATGAAGTTTTCCTTTTCGTCGCACGGAAAAGTCATTTTTCATTTTCCGAACGCAAAAAACGGGGTCGTTTTACGAAGCAACCACCAAAATGTTGTTTGCGAATGCTACCATCCCATTTTTCTAAAATACTACACCATCTTACATGGACGGTCTCCCAACCGGAAGATCTCACACCTTTTTGTCCTTCCCGGGTGAAAAAGACAAATGGTTAATAGTTTAAATAATTACATTAATTATTTTAAAAAACAGAAAATGGTTTTGAATTAGTTATTCAAATTCAAACACTTTTTATGTTTAGTTTTTTCAATATTCCAAATTAATATGCAAAAAATATAAATTAAGTCATTTTTAATTGAAAATGGTTAATGGTTTAAATAATTACATTAATTATTTTTAAAAATAGAAAATGGTTTTGAATTAGTTATTCAAATTCAAACACTTTTTACGTTCAAAGTTTTTTAATATTCCAAATTAATATGCAAAAATTATTAGTTAAGTAATTTTTAATTTAAAATGGTTAATAGTTTAAATAGTTACGTCAATTATTTTTAAAAACAAAAAATGGTTTTGAATTAGTTATTCAAATTCAAACACTTTTTATGTTTAAAGTTTTTCAATATTCCAAATTAATATGCAAAAAATATATTTAATTCATTTTTAATTAAAACTGGTTAATAGTTTAAATATTTACATCAATTATTTTAAAAAACAAAAAATGGTTTGGAATTAGTTATTCAAATTTAAACACTTTTTATGTTTATTTTTTTAATATTCTAAACTAATTATCATTTAAAAACATTACAAATTTAATCCCTAAATAAAAAATAAGGCGGGAATCGATAGATAATTTGTGAAAACTTTGAAAACGGGACCTTTAGTCCCGGTTGGAGCCACCAGCCGGGACTAAAGGCCCCCCTGCGCGCGCCGCTTGGTCTCAGCCCAAAATTTGCCAAAAATTGTGGAGTATACGTCTCGGTTGGTGCCACGAACCAGGACGTATGACCCTTTAGTCCCGGTTGGTGCCACCAATCGGGACAAAAGAGGTCCTACTAGTTAACCACCACGCCCTTTCTTCTTCCCCGTTCCTCTTTCACTCACCCGCAACAGAGACGCCACCGTCACGAGAACAAGCTCGATCGGACGCTGTCAGGCTGCCCAACTGTCGCCTCACCGCCGGCCTCCACGCGCTGCCTCGCTGTGCTGATCCTCCTCGCCGAAGGAATTGAAGTCGCACGACCGGAATCGACCGCGTCTTCCCTGTCTCCGATGAGCTCTGCCAGCGCCACCACTGTTGTTGTCGATCTCCTCCGTCCCCGCCAAGGCTACACACGCGTCGATGTGAGCTTGTTAATCTCCTGGACACCTTCTTTTCTCCCCTCTCCCTTTGTCCTTCTCATGCGTCGTGTGCCCCCGTCCGCCGCCACTTCATGTCCTCGCGTGCCCTTTTCCGGTGACCAAATCCGAATGGTGCCATCATAGTTAGGTTCGCCTTGACTCCCTCTTTCGAACAAGCCCGCTCACGCCCCCTCCCGAGCCCTCTAGCAACGTCATCGGCCATCGCCTGACCGTGCTCACCGGCGAGCCATGCGGGCGCTGACATGGCCATGGCCCTGACCCACAGGTCAGCCCCACAGTCCAGCCTTGCCATAGGTCAGCCTTGCCCATGGCCCACAGGTCAGCCCCTGTGGGTAGACTCTGCACTGGTGAAAAATAACCCCACCCCGTGCTCTTGCCCTGGCCCACAGGTCAGCCCATGTGGGTAGACTCTGTACTGGTGAAAAATAACCCCACCCCACGCTGATGTCATGCTGACGCAATAACCCATTTCTAAATTGGTTTAATAATTTCAGAAATGGTTTAATTCTTGTAAAATTCATAAGTAATTCATTATAAGTCATAAAAATATGTATAATATATCAAAATGTTCAGAAAAATGAGATCTATATTTTAAATATATAATGATGCATTCTTAAACAATTTACATGGCAAGTTTAATTAGATAACAAAGTGACCCCTCTCATATGCATCCGAGGTTTCTCTAAACTAGGGTTTACACCCCTCTGAACTCTGGAATATTGATTTTAGTTGATTTTTATTATTGTAAATACTGTAAATTCATTTTTATTATTGTGTATGTGTATATTATGGTTTCTATGAATTAGGGTTTATATCTCTCGGCACCCGACCCTAGCCCCTCAAATCTCGCCTACCTAACCTCCTACCTTAGCCACTTTGACTTATTCACTTTTACACCTATGCAGAAAATATGGAACCACACGGCAGAGACGAAGCAAAGAAAGAGTTGATCCAAGGTGTGACCTGCGGGGAAGAAAATATAGATGTATCGATGTTTCTGAACAACTCCGGTGAGGGTGATCCACTTTTTGCCAGAAGAGACGACTTCATTGAGGGAGAAGGCGCAGGATTTGTTGAGGGATAAGGTGATGCCTTCTGTGAGGGAGAAGACGACCGCTCCATAGGAACATTGAATATTACAAACTCCAGCGAGGTGCATGTAATATTAATTAATTAATCCTTTGCCGTCTATATACATATATTAATAATCTTTCTTCTTTAGCCCTTTGGATCGAGAAAATCCACTGCAAAGAGAAAACGAGGCCCAACCAAAAAGTTGGAAGACCATGAGAGGTACAGGATCTAAGAAGTCGCTGATGATAACAAACCGACGGCTCCCCTTCTTGCCGCAAACAAATTTGTGTCATAATGCGGAGTAATCGTTAGGGACTTCGTCCTGATAACCATGCGCACTTGGAATAAGCTTGTTGATCCGGAAGAAGATAAGCCTTTAAATGTCCCGGACAAAGCCAAAGATTTACTTTGGAGGAGGCTCATGCTTAATTTCACCCTATCGACGGTAGAGGTGGATCCAACTATGGAGATCTAGATGAGGAGGCCAAGCAACATGCCGCTGCCACCCAAAAGAAGGTCAAGGAGTGGGCTCTTAAGAAGATGGCCCAGCAATTCACCAACTGGAAGAAAAGATTGCACCTTGACTATGTCGTGAAAAATAAGACTCCGGATTTCAAGATGGTTCAGTATCAGAAGTTAAAACCATTCTGGGATGAGTTTTTGGACTACAAGAGATGATCAGTAGCTAAGAAAATGTCTGAAACGAATAAGCTAAATGCTTCTAACAAGAAGTATCACCATACTATGGGGCAAGGTGGCTATAGGGCTGCCATTCCTAAGTGGAAGAAACTTGAGGATGATCTGCGTGCTAAAGAGGTCACCCCAGAGACAGCCGATTGGATCGAACATGAAAAGAATTGGTTTTACGGGCTTGGGGGCATGTTGGACTCAAAAGGGAAGTGTATATATAACATAAGACATAAAGAAAACCCCTTGCCCATCGAGGACATAAGAAATGCAGTAAAGGATGTTGAAGAGTGGGGTTCATTCCCAATAGAGAGAATGACGAGCTCACACTCTCCCTTGGGAATCCATAACACAAAGGAAGAACAAGAGTCACAATAGGCTCAAAACCATGGAGCACTGGGTTTCCCGCAGACAGGAAGAAATATCCTAATAGAATCCATAAGAGGAGAAAGGACAAGGAGGAAATTGAAGAAAATATTCAGGCAGACCGGATGCATAAAATTGAAGAACAATTAAAGCGGCAACACGATCGAATTGACGTACTTAGCTAGCAAGGTACTACCGGCCCATCTCAGCAGCACATGGTGGTAGAACCTGCATTCGATGCTACCGACCTATCGAATAATCGAAAAAGCAGTGTGGCTTCCACCGAGGTCTCGGGTGATGACGATGATGATGGTGCACCGACGATGGCTCGTGTTGGCTACCCAGTGGATGATATCACGGAGATGACACATTGCGATCTACATATCAAAGTTGTGAACATAACAATAAAGGTGGCGGTCGGCTATGCCTTACCAATTGGACCTGAACCAATGTAACACCCTCAGAATCGGACCTATGCAAGTTTGAGCAAAATTCGCCAAACCCGCATAGAAACGATTCAAAGGTGCCCACCAGGCACTTTCGTGCGGGTGGAAAACGAAGTAATAACATTACACAACAGTCCTCGATGGGACCCACAGAACAGATATATATAACAGCGACTCAAAGAGTCAAGAATACAGAAATAATATACAAGGATCCAAATCACCTTGAAAACGATAGAGCGTCCAGCTACGGACAAGATGCAAATGGGGCTAAGAGCCCTGAAGAATAACCAATGGCGTCCATAACCCTGCCCAGGCCAAGCCGGAGGGTAACCTCGCTAACGGCGTCGATCCCAAAACCTGCTTAAAAAAGGTGCCGACAAAGGGCAAAGGAAAAAAGGAGGCCAAGATCGAGGCCAAGACACTGAGGCTAGAATTCGCGGTCCTCGCCACATAGGTATGGTGGATCGAAGCGGCAAAGATGCGCTAAACAACCTATAGAGACTCGATACAACCGACGGTGATCGAGAGGGGTAAGATAGACCTATTCGGATCCAACCAAGCTAACACCAAACAAACCCATCTGGCGTTTCCTCGAGACCAAACGAGGAAGTCAACCGAGGAACTCACACGGTTGGCGCTTTACTTAGTCGATTATAGTTGCAAGACTTTACTAGTCGTGTTTCGATAATCGTCCGATAAAATAAGCAAGGCCCTTTTAGTTAATCATTCCGTTGTAGAAGGCAGCAATTACTAATCGATATGAATAGCATGAGATATCCCATAAAACCCAAAGCGCTTGTTGGTACTTTTATTCAGCCATTCCGTTGTAGTTGCAAGACTTACTAGTCAGTACAATTGTCGCAGCGACAACCAAACAAGCAATTGTGGGCGTATTAATTAGCCATTCCATTATAGTGAAGCTGATTACTAGTCATTATAGTCAAATTTATAGCAAGAACTTTAGTTATGCTTGTCTATGATCGAGATATGTGCTCCAAGTCGTCCATATCTGCGGACACGGCTTCGTAAAGTTTTACCCGCCGGGTGCACCAATAGCAACACACGCCGATCAACCTCGAAAACCAAATCAAAACCCAACGAGGCTTTCACGATCGAACAATCACAGATTCAGAAATATTTCAGGGGCCACCCTTTGAGTAGATCCCAACGGAGTAAGCAAGCTCCGAGGCGGCCTCAAGGTTGCGCCAATGGTCGAAGCGATCGGGAACCCGAAAGTGTGGCTGGGCTTGTCGATACCGCAGCGTAATCACTCCGCATACCTAACAAGACAAAGGTGCTCCTCGCACAAATTAAATACGTAAAGTAGCATGGCATAAGTACAGATCGTAATAAAACCGCAAACTAGTTGTGGCCCCAAGAAATAAGACTGAATCAAGCTCGCTCGGGGTTCCCATATACCTCCCGATGTGGATAGCGCGAAAATCAAGGAACAGTATCAAGTACTCGGGGTCTTACGGGACACAAGTGGGCGTCGAAACCAAATATTTTCTATCACCCACCGATGCCTCGCTTATTCAATTTTAGTTGTTAAACAGAAATTAAAGTGACGATAAGTAAAACTAGAATCATCTCCAACATCAACATGCGGCAATACATCAAGAATCGTGTATATGACACACATCAAGACTTGAGCAAGCAACTACGACGCGCAAGTCCAACTATCTACCAAACAACAGGTAATAGGGTGTGTCCAAGGCAATATACGGCTGCAGGGGATATCAAAGGGTACGAAAACTAGAGCATCGCAACACAGATAGCAATAGATCAACAGGAGGGAAATAAAGACTATAAAAGTAAGATAGGTAGAAAGGAGGAGATGCTCGCCTGAAAACATTGTCGAAGGTTCAACCGAAGATCGGGGCGAAGCTCACATCAACTCAACGGCCTTATCCGCGAAGAAGCAAAACACTAGAAAAACACCGGATGCAGTATTTAATACAACGGCAGAAGATCGGCATGATGCATGCATGATGGATGACATGGCAAAGGTGCGATGCAATTAGGTCATATTAAGCGGAACCGGGGTCCCGACAATTAATTAGGTGGTTCAAGTTATTTAGAAGCCCCTCAAATTAAATGTTGTTTTAGCATGGTAAAAGATGGCACCGGTTCGTTACACAAGTTTAAATGAGGCCAAGATAAGGCTAGATTTGCCCGCATATGGGCCCCATATTTAATTATTAGGTGAATCGGCCTAAGGCCCCCAAACCACAGATATGCATGCGAGATGAATGATTCAATATGCAACAAGTTGTTATGATGTTATAAAATAGGGTTTCGAGAAGGGGTTCACACATTAGGGTTCTCGACGATCTTGGAGGTTCCGGGGTTCGGGCCGGTCTCGGGGTCCAGGGTTCGACGGATTGCTCTCGGCGGAACGTTCTCGGTAGCGGGGTAGATCTTGTCGTTCGGGATGAAGCACTTGTCGCACCGGGGTCTCGGTGTCGGGTGAAGATCTTGGCGTTCTCGGCGATCTTGACATTCTGCAGGTTTAGGTCCTGGCGCTTCAGATCGACCTTCGGTCCGGGGACTCGGGGTCCAGGGGTATCAGCGTCCGTGTGGCGGTCCTGGCGTCCGTGAGGGAGAACTCGAGGGTCCAGCGTCTCAGGGTTCTCGGATCCGAGCAGAAGAACTTGTCGGGCCGGGTCCGGCCTTCGGGGTCCGGGAGGGAGAACTTGACGTGTCGAGGTTCGGTCTCCGGTCCCATGTTGGAATCCTCGGTATCCCGCGGTGTAGTGATTGTCGTTTTTGGGGCGCGCTTGTCGGTCATGGGGCTCGGCGCCTAGGGTCGTTGGCGATCTTGGGGTGCCTCAGGACGGTCATAGGGAACGCATCAAACTCCCATGGCACCCATACACGAGCACACACATACGCACGCGGGCCCACTGGTCGACGGTGGCGGGCCAGCGAGGTGGAGAGCTCGGCTCGGACGGCCCGGAGGGAGGGCGACGGCGACGTGCTCGGGAAGGCTCGCGAGGGGAAACCGGGGTTGAGGGCGCTGAGAGCGCCGGTGAGCGGCAGCGCGGGGCGGAGCTGGCCGGGCGGTGTCATGGCGGAGGCCAGCGGCGAGCGGGCCGGCGGGCTATGGGCGGCACGGCGGCAGACGTCGTGGATCGCGCGGCGGGCGGGTCGATGGGTCCACGGCGTGGCGGCGGAGGACCGCCGGGCGACGAGCTTGGCTCATGCGAGGCGGGCGGAGACGCGAGGGAGGCGGCTCGGACGGACGGCGACGGTGGCGCGAGGCTCGTGCGGCGACACGCTGTCGGGCGGCGGGCTGCGAGCCTTGAGGCGGCCGGAGGCGAGGTGGCGCGCGGCAGCGGCGGGCTCGGGCGACTGCGGGACGGGAGAACCGGGACGCAGGGGGACGCCGAGGTTCGGCGCGGCCACGCCGAGCAAAGGCGCTGGGGGCATGGAGAGCGAGGCGCGAGGGCGGGGGGGGGCGGAGCGGGAGGGCGAGGGAAGAGGCGGAGCGGCGCTGGAGGCGGCTTGAGCGGGGCGGCGGAGAGCCGCCGGAGAGCAGGGAGCGAGGGAAGTGGAGGAAGGTTGAGGACGCGAGTGAGGTGAGGAAGAGAGGAGAGGCAGCGGTGGTAGTGGTGGGCCCTGTGGGAGGCGCCAGGAAGGGCCGATCGGGCAGCCACAGATGTGGTGGCCAGTGTCTTTGGCGGATGGGCGCGGGACCAGTGGCAGTGGGAGTGGGGGGGTGAGTCTGGGGGTTGGTGGGTGAGTTTGGTGAGAGAGAGAGAGAGGGGGTTTTGGGTGATGTGGCAGTGTAGGATAGGGTGAGGGAGAGAGGAAAGTGAGGTGGCACATGGGGATTGGGCAGGGTGAGGTGGCCAGGGGTTGTGGGTAGAGTTTTAGGTGGGTTTAGGAGTTTAGATGGGGCGGGCAGGTTTGGACCGATTTGAAAACAGGGGTGGTCGTTCGGGTCTTCTCGGCCCGTTCGACTGCCCCACTAAACTAATTAAATCTTTTATTTAATTTCATTGGGCCGTTTGCAACCCGAATGCAACAAAACAAAATACTCCGGAGCCCCGGGGTTTTGGCGTTTGAATGAGAGAGGGTGTTTCAGAAACAAAATAGGTTTTTCTGAAATAGTTTTAGACAAACAACACATGAGGATGACGATGCAATGCACAAATTCAACGCGATTTTCTAGTAGTGGTTTTGCGGGATGCCACAACCAACTTACCATTGTCGTCCGGTTCCACAGGGCTACGCTGTTGTCGGGATGGATGAAGTTATGCACGAATTTCACTAGTTGAAGCTTGACCACCCTGCAGGTGAAGAGGATGTGACTGAACTGGAAGAAGCAACAAACATCACCATTCTATGGCCAAAGGAATATATCGTGCTTCCAAATCATACACCAAGGCCATCTTCGCCGCCGCCTCACCCATCTCCGCCAGCACAACAGTCGTCTTTGTCGTCTCACCCGTCTCCAGCGCAATAGTCGTCGCCGTCGCGCCAGCCATCGCCGTCGCCTCAGGAAAAAAGCGTAAGCGTACTACCGCTACTCTGCGGAGTGGTAAGAGATCGCCGACACGTAAACATGTCTCTTCCAAAGGTACCAAAGGTTCCTCCCAAGAGAGCTGACGACTGTACTCCAGAGGATACTGTGGCGATCGTCGAGGCAGAAACGACAAAGTTTTTTGCTAAGCTGAGGTGGCCGAAAGAGCCAAAGTTCCCCAGCACCGAAGAAGATAAAGCTCGAGTGTTCAAAATGCTAAACGGCCTTCACCAACCCGAGCCAAAGCTGTCATCGGACTATGAGCGCTCTATTCTCAAGTCACATGCGGCACAGAATCTGTCGAAGAGCACTAGTGCCAGCGGAAAATCAGTTCCCCATCTCGGAGAACAAAAAATACAATCGTGCTCCCCTCTCAAGGTGATTTCCCATACCAATGTAGGGTCGAGCAAATATGAGCCAAAGAGCAGTATGATCCAGAGGTAGTTACAATGTACGGAGAAGCGGCCGCTGCTCAAGGTATGAGTTTTGCTAACTACTTATCCTAGTTAGAGTACTTCCCCGCGACTGAAGTAGCATACAAATACCAGTATGGGAATCCTCTCGTCAAACCTGAGAAGGTAAAGAATCTACCAACAAAAATACGAAAATTGCATAACTGGTACATGAATGCCACAAAGGTCGGGACTAACTAGATAATGCTAAGGGTTATAAAAAAGCACTACGGGAAAGAAGATGATATGGTAATGATTGAATTTGTTGAACTATTTTAATTATTCAATCAAGACGCCTTGGACAAATCGATCATCAGTGCCTATTGTCTGTAAGTACTAATTCTGTAATTAAGTCTCTAACTATCTCACCTCGTTTATTGCATGTATATAATCATACTATATTATGCAGAATGAAGATTCTCGAATGCAGCAGAGGACAAATCTATGACACTTGGTTCATCGACCCATATTTTGTTCATGAAGCTAATTAAAAAAAAGACCCCAAGATACAGATGATAATATTGTACACGCGTTAAGGTTTCAAGAAACCAGAAGGGAAATACTATTTCCTTACAACTTCGAGTGAGTGTTATTGTCTTGTATACACTTTCTATTTCACTTACTCGAATTTAAGTGTATAATTGATGAGTTATGCATGCGCACATTTCATTATATTCTGCTAATCATTCAACCTGACAAAGGACGGGTGCTAGTCATGGAATCAAAACATAAACCCCTTAAGACGTGGACGGACATGCATACAATGATCCAGTGGTAATTCTAATCATTACGGCTCTATATCGGCAACGTTCATGAATTTCCTGATATCAAGTAATTAATAACTCCTTTTATTCGTTTTCTTCACCGGACAGCGCTTGGAAATGGTTCACCAAGAAGGCTAGAGGTGTTTGGAAAGAGAAGCTTACATTTAAACCACTAGATGTAAGTACCACTAGCTAGTTTCGCGCATCTCTTTGATTCTAGTTTTGATACCATTATCATGTTTGATTATTATTTTGATTGAACTCTGTTCTCGTAAAGTGCCTGACGCAGGGACCAGGGAATAATTTATGTGGATACTATGTTTGCAAGTTCATCTGTGAGACGTGTTGTAAGAGGGACAGAAATTTAGAGCAACTTAACATATGTAAACAATTTTCATAGTTTTTTATTACCATTTAGTTTCATTCATATAGGTTGACTCATTTAAATCAGATCGAACAGTTGCGGGATGGTCTTCTGCAAAGGATCGCGTACACGCAATTCAGGAGAAATTGATGGAATTCTTGGATGCAAAGGTCATAAATCCAAAAGGAGAATACCATGGGGACTTGGGTGTATAAGACAATAGGGACTGTACAAAGAGCTTATTTTGTATGTATATATGCATGAAACCCGTGTATCAAATGTAATATGTTCGACACTTCGATCTCTATAGTCATGATGATGTTGTATAATATAATTGTTTCTTCATTGATAAGTGCAAAACACAAAATAAAAAAGGAAAACAATATAAATGAATTCTCTGCCGTGGCACAAAACGTGGCCAAAATACTGTCGCGGCAAAAAAAGTGGCCAAAATGAATTCTCTGTCGCGGCATAAAAATGTGTCAAATTACTACCGCGGCAGAGACAGATCTGTTCCGATTTTACGAATCGGAACAGGTGCTCCCTCCCCTCACCCCATGCAGCAGCCAAGTAGAACCATTTTTGTCCCGGTTCGCCGGTTCGTGGTCGTTCCGGGACGGTGGGGGTTTTAGTTCCGATTGCCCTGTTCCAGTTCGGCAACCGGAACTAAATCCCCTTATAAACCAGAACGCATTGCCCAGTTTTCACTGGTGTAATATTCTATCGGAACGTGCTTACTCGTTGAAATTGTGTGATTGATTGCCTAATATTCCATCAGAACGTGCTTACGTTGGGATTAATTATGAAAATATTGCCTAATATAGCTTCCAGTCCACTCCCATTAATGCCCACGGAAACGAGCGGAGGCGAACCCATCATCATGCAGAAAGGCACCAAGCAAGAGTAGCAGCGAGGCACCAAGTCATGGAGAAGCCGAGCGCGCGGTCATGGACCGCGGCGGCGGCAGCGCTGGTGGTGCTTTTCGTGGTAGCCGCGGCAGCGGCGCCGGCACCGAGGAGGATCCTGGTGGACACGGACATGGACACGGACGACCTCCTGGCGCTGCTGTACATCCTCAAGCAGGATCGGTCCCAGTTCGACGTCAAGGTAATTGATTGCCATATGTCCCTGCCTCCCTCCATCTGGTGCTACATGCGCCGCCGGCCATATGCGTCTCTAGACTCTAGCTTTGCAGTAATCGCGCTCACGAAAACTGAATGCTCTGCTGAGGAAGGAACTGATTCAATCTTTTGAGGAAAAAAAAAGAGGAAGCGATTTAGATTGAACAACCATGGCGCATCCTGCCCTGCTTTTGACTATGTTTGAGTTTTTTTCTCTCTAGAGTATTTTTTATATCTAGTGGAGTACTCCGTACACATGATTTGATTCTTGATCAAAGATAATAAAACATACTCGTATAAAAGGAGGGAGTACATTGTGATGTGAATGCACATGGTAAGCAGGCCATCACCATCAACGCCAACGCATGGAACGACGCCGGGCACGGCGTCAACCAGCTCTACGATATCCTCTACATGATGGGCCGCGACGACATCGCCGTCGGCGTCGGCGGAGACGGCGGAATATCGGACCACGGCGAGATACACGGCGACGTCGGCGGATACCTCCCACTGATAGACCAGGTAACAACTAACAATAATAATGTACTAGTACTCGAAAAGAATGCCTGACCAAAAACTTAATTATACGGACGGCAGGGCATGTCGACGGCCGGAAGCTGCCGATACCGGCAGGCCATCCCGCCGGGACGACATGGCGGGCGGCTCGACTCCGACACCAACGCCGGAGTCCGGAGGGTCTTCCTTCCGCAGGGCCCCCGACGGTACACGCCGCTCCGGCAGCCCACGGCGCAGCGAGTAATGGTGGACACGGTATCCGCGGGCACCACAACTCTGCTCCTACTCGGGACCCACACAAACGCGGCGCTCCTCCTCATGGCGCACCCGCACCTGCGGCGCAACATCGAGCGCGTGTACGTCTCCGGCGGGAGCGTGCGAGCGACAGGGAACCTCTTCACCGCCTACGGCGCCAACCCGTTCGCCGAGTTCAACGTGTTCGGCGACCCCTTCGCCGCCTACCAGGTGCTGCATTCCGGCGTCCCCGTCACGCTCGTCCCGCTCGACGCCACCAACACCATCCCGGTCACCGAGGAGTTCTTCGCCGAGTTCGGGCGCCGGTGGCAGAGCACGCCCGAGGCGCGATACTGCTTCCAGTCGCTGGACAAGGTCCTGAAGAGAGACAGAAAGCCAGGGCCCGACCTCCATGGCAGCACGGCAAGCTCTCTCTCATTTTCACCATGCATGTCAGTAAAACTAGATTCAGTTACTAACTAATTTGGTTATGTAAACATTTCTACTTATAACTGTGCAGGACGCTAATATGTGGGATTCCTTTGCCGCCGGCGTGGCGTTCTCTGCCATGCGCAATGGCGAGGCCAACGGGGCAAACGAGTTCGCTGAGCTGGAATATATGAACATCACGGTGATCACTTCCAACGAACCGTACGGCCTGCGCGACGGCTCCAACCCATTTTTCGACGGCCGGGCGACACCCAAGTTTGGTCTGAAGGAGGGTGGAGTTCACAGTGGCCATGTCCAGACTGGGATCAGAGACAGCTTCTGCATGCTGCCGGGAAACAGCAGTGGAAGATGCCAGGTATAATAACATATCCTAATTTAGTACTAGTACGTTTTATACATAATACAAGCAGAATATTGCCGGTTTTCTTATGAAAAACTACTGTAACTAAATTCAGACGAACTTGGATTTCTACCTGTAGGATGGGTACACCAAGGAAGTGTCTGGTTCAGAAGGAGTCAGGGTTCGTGTCGCGACGAGCGCAAAGCCAAACACAGATAACAGTAGCTCACTTGATAGGGAATTTTCCAAGAGCTTCCTTAAGGTAAGAACTAAGCAGTGGCATGAAGTTTATTATCTGGTGTAATGTTGATACTTTTTTACATAAATACCACTTTTTATAATATAATGCCACATTCAAAATTAACATGTTGAACAACCATTGATACTTCACAGGAATATGCATGCAATTTTTTGCATTGACCATTTTCTACTAAAATCTCACACTCTGTATGAGGAATTATAAATTTAAATTGCTACCTAACAATGAATTGTTTTCTTCAGGTCCTAAATGCCCCTAAGCAAGCTGGTCGTTTCAACATCAATACACAATTCCCATATTACAGAGAAGTTCTTTATAAGCCAGATTTCATGAACGTCAGCAGGGGAAAGCCAATAATTTTTGACATGGACATGAGCCCTGGAGATTTTGTTTCCCTTATATATCTCTTAAAGGCACCAAGAGAGGTGATAGATCTGAAGGTGAGGAAAACGACCTTGACTGAAAATCTGTTGAAAGAACAATAATATGTTGTGCCCTTGAACAGCCAAGTTTCTAACAAAAGTTACATTACTAAAATATTCTAGGGGGTTTTGGTCAATGGTAATGGCTGGGCGAATATCGCAAGCATTGATATAATTTACGATATTCTACATATGATGGGCCACGACGACATTCCAGTCGGCCTTGGCAATACCACTGCATTGGGCACTCCAACCCTTGGTTGCACTAATTCTTATGCTATTCCCATGGGCAGTGGTGGATTTATTGATTCAGACACATTGTATGGACTGGCTCGGTCATTGCCGAGAAGTCCTAGACGGTAAAATAAGAGTTCTACATCTAATTCAGTTGAATGATAATGGAACAATGGCCCAAAAAATATTTATATGCTTATTGATTGCACGATCAGATATACTCCTGAATGTTCAGATGATTCAGAAGATCGGCAACCACTGGCGTTTGAAGTTTGGCAGTCTATCAAGAAGCAACTTGGTCCTGGTGAAAAGATCACTCTTCTCACCAGTGGACCTCTCACCAATTTGGCCAACATTTCCCTCTCTGACAAAGATGCAAGCTCTGTGATAGAGGTCAGTATGCTCCCTATCTTCAGACCTCTATTTTTGATCTGTTATCTGTAAACACTGGTCTTGCTAAACACACTTTCTCCATGTGCAGAGAGTTTATGTTGTTGGAGGGCTTATCAGAGATGGAGGTCAAGAGAAGGGGAATGTGTTCACTGTTCCATCCAACAAATATGCAGAGTTCAACATGTTTCTTGATCCGCTGGCAGCGAAAACAGTATTAGAATCCAATCTGAATATCACACTCATTCCCCTTACCGCGCAACGAAGAGCTGCTTCATTTGAGGCTGTCCTAGAAGCCTTGGAGGAAACCCATCAAACTCCTGAATTAAAGTTTGTTCACGGGTTGTTCTCATTATTGAAGGAACTTCGGAGAAAACATAAGCTGTATCGCCATGTGGTAACGGACTGCTATCCACCCTGCTTTTCTGTGCACATTACTGCCGAACAACTTGTTAGAATTACATTGCAAACTATCAGGCCTAACTTTTTTGTTTGCAAATTCTCCTGTTTCCAGGATATGTTTTTGGGAGAAGTTCTTGGTGCAGTTTACATGGTCCAAGGATCTGACCTGGAATCCTCAGTGAAGCTGAAGCCAATAAGCGTTGTTGCCAACACAACAGAAGTCACAGATGGGCAGATTGTGGTAAGCAAGCAGAGTTCGAAGCTGGTAAAGGTGTTGAGTCATTTCAATGCTGAAATATATTACAATCGGTTGGCAAGTTCTTTAGCAAACAATACACAGTCTGCCGTTATTGGGAGCTTTGAAGAGCAAATGGCGATTTGGATCAGGCCACCAAATAATATTCAGAGCCTGGACATACCAAATTCTTATAGTAGTACTGCTATGGAAGATCAAAGATAATGTTTAGTCAAGAGTCTACCTTCAAAGCAAAAGTAGGATCCAACAAAGTTACACTTGTATGGCACTAGATTTGTCTTCTCAAGATGGACTTTGTTGATTAGGCACTCGATATTATTTGTTTGTTTGTTTTGATCTTAACTTCAGATGAGTTGTCTGTGTTCATAAATTTGGTGAAAGGTACTAGTACTAGTAGATTTCAACAACGAGAAATATTGCAATCGAGTTGCCAATCATCTGTGCAACATGGATCAATCTGCCGTCATTGGTAGTTTTGCAGAACAGAGGGCATCATGGAGCAGGCAACCGAACAAAAAGGTTCAGTTTCCTTACTAGATTAGATGCCCTCTCTTATGAAAAGGGTATACTATTTTCTTCTGTCGTAGCATTGGAAGGAAAAGCCCATGGAGTTTTGAACAAGTATTTGCAATTGCACTGATGCAATATATTCATCTTCTCATGATGGATTTCTGGTACTTGAAAGCAACTTTGTTTCGCATCCATCTTTGTTCAATAGTACTATCATATTAGATTATCTTTGTTCAATAGTACTATCTAATTTCCGCAAATTATAGTTCTGTATTTGACTCTTCGACACGACGAATCTTCAAGAATCTGACCAAAGTACGTATGAGTTATGTGGAAAAAAATCTCACTGTTTTCATGAACTATGGAGTGTCAAGATCATGGAGCAGCATAAACACTGGGCTCAACTGGCCACTCCTCTCGAGCGGAATAGAGGCGTTGAACGGTTGCGACCGGAACAGCAAGTTTCCTGGGCGCATTCTGTGGCTCCGCTATCGCAATCTTTTTTCTTCCGCATACGTTCTCATTCGCAGAGGAAAGAGGAGAACCTAGCAGTGGGTAAAGCGGCCACTTGTCGGAGTTCTCGGCGACTGGGCGATCATAAGGAGCGCCCCAGGTCAAGCTGCTGCTGCAGAATGGCAGGCAACGCAATGCTATCGCGGAATTTATCGTCGCGAGGTTTCAGGTTGTGCAATGCTTCATGGACAGGCACAACCGAGAAGCGTACGCCCTTGTGTCAAGTTGTTTCCAGTGCAGAATAGACAAAACGTCCACTGCAGACTGGTAAAAGGAAACAGCGGTAGCAACCTGAACTTTTGTGTGGATGCATTCCGGTTTTTCTTACTCCATTTCTACCATGTCTTCGGAATAGGCTCGTGTCAAACTATATTAATATAACAACCACGATTGAGAGCATTGCTAGACCAGGCAACACAACATTTAAATGAACAACAAAGAAAAAAAAGAAAAAAAAAGAAAACAAAGCCGACAAGGGATGACCCGCCACCGCTGCGCCCTCCGGAGAATTACCAAAGCGCGCGTACCAAACAACACCTTCAAAAAGAAAAACGACGACACCGACGCTGATTTCCGGACTGGTCCTAGGGTTTCCCCCGATATGCTACGAGATGTGGGGAAGAGATACACCCGACACCTTCAAGAAGGATGGCGACACCCGCAGGCGTCACAACGTCGGTGTCTAGACGACAAGGATTTCTCCCGACCCCTCAAAAAACCATACACCCGAATGCTTTGAATTGCTCCACCAAGCTCGTCGCCCACCAACACACGCCACCACAGTCTTGCAGTCAGTCTCACTGTGACCCACGTTGTGAGGCTGGTACGACCGAAGAGAAGAAACTTCGGCGGGGGTCGACGAGACAGTAGCACGCGGGAGGGAACTACCTCCATCGCCGGAGGGCGGTAGCCGACCAGATGAAGCAGCATGGACAAACCAGACCCTCAATAGCCTGACCGAGACCAAACGGACTAGTGAAGCCCCATCACCTCATTGCAGCAGGGGTGTCACCGCCGCCGCCAACCCTAGCGTTAGTCCCCACTCCTACGTCCACCAGTGGATCCGTCGCCACCGCAGATCCCCGCCGCCAAGCAGCAGCGCCAACAACCGGGGATTCGAGTAGCGGTTAGGGATGCGAGCACCTGCAGTACCAGCGGCGCTGGCGCTTAGCCCCATCGAGGCTCGTCTGGCCAAGATCGGGGCCTGCCTAGCCCATATCAGGGTCTGCCTGGCCCAAACCTGGGCCGCGCCGCCGCACAGGGCCAGCAACCACCGCTCCTGCTCACACCCGCCCGAAGACGCCGCTGCCACGCCCCCACACGCACGAGCCAGGGCCTCCGCGCGCCAGGAGATCCACCGCCAACGCTGCCTCTAGAGGCCTCGACCAGGAGAAGGCGCCGCCACGAGAACGCCCCCCGGCCACGCAGCCCCACCGCCTCCGGCTGCGGGATCCTCCCCGACCGCGGCTCGCCGGCCACGCTGCGTCGAGCTCCGCGGACCCGCCTACCACGCTCCGCCACCACCCCGCGTGACTCTCCTGGCGCCTAGGAAAAGACGGGTCGTCGCTGCCAGCACCGCACGGGCTTTTCCCGGCGGCCCTTGCCGACGGCGGCGGAGGAGGGAGAGGGAGGAGGAATGATAAGTGGGGGTTCCAGGATTTCGCCGACCGGTCGCCTGCAGGGGATGACGCGGAGCGGACCAGTCTCGCCGGTTTCCTCTTCTACCATGTCCACTGTTAATTAAAAAGGAAAGTCATAGGGATCACCCGTCAGTGTCTTGATTAGGACTCAAATTCGAGTCTATGAGCTCAGATGGTAGTACTGTACGACCAATCCTCATCTCCGTGGGCTAGTTCTAAGTTTTACCGAAATTGAGTATAATAACAAAGAAAATTGACTAAGCCAAAATTTTGGTCAAGATGTTGTTTATCCATGAGTTGGTTTACATTGATTAAAAAATTGAACTAGAGTAGACAAATTGGCAATTAACATGCCAAATAAGTTGTTTTAGTCACCTGCGGTGCCTACGCAGCAGCTTTTTTAGCCTCCGTTCCAGCCTCCATCGGTGCTCCAATCACCAGGCATGATGTATGGTCCTCCGGCCCTGAGCATGCCAGTGGCGCTGTTTTCTGCTGTCTCAACACCCGCGGTTGCTGTAGTGGATTCTTCTGGTCAAGCTGATCCGGGAAAGACCAAGAAGATGGTGAAGTGCTGGAAATGCTCTAGTGATACTCATGCTTCCAAAAACTGTCCGGTTAAACATTGCTGTTTGGTTTGTAATAATTCTGCTCATCCCACCGCCAAGTGTCCAGCGCTGAAATTGCCCAAGCGTACGATGATCGTGGCAGGTAATGGTACGGAAGATACTCTTTTCAACCAGTTGCCTGATAGCATTTTTAAGGCAAACTTGGCTCCAAAGTGTACACCGACGGCTAAGATGACTATGACGGGTGCGATGGTGCCTGCGGATGTCATTGAGTCTCAGATGACACGGATTTTCCCTCTCAGTACTCAGTGGAAATGGTAGGCCCTTCTGCATAGTGATGATTCTTTTCTTGTAAGCTTCCCTTATTTCACGGATTTACAGTCCGGTCCCTTCTCACAATGCTCAGATTGTTATCAGTGTTTGGGAGATGCAGGATATTCAGCCGAAGTTTGTACTGCCTTAGGTGTGGGTTCATGTGGAGGGTGTTCCCCATACCATCCGGCACTTCCATGGCTTGTGGGCGGTTGGTTCTCTTCTGGGTACGATAGTGGATGTGGATTTGCCGACGCTTTATAGTCGCAATATTGTGCGTGTTTGTGTGTCAATGATGAATCCAAATGCGTTGCAGAAGTGTGTGGATGCTAGAGGTCCTTAAATTGGTACTACTGCTATCTGAAGTTGAAGGGCTATGACTTTACTTTTCTCCCGGAGTCCCCAGACTTCTCCCCTGACCCTACTTTTACCCCTATGTTCTGGAGGCGTAAGGGAGATGATTCAGATGACAACGATGGTATTGGACAAAAGGAGAAGGACCCCTCTACTAATGATACCACTACTCGAACTCAGGGGAATCAGATGGAGATTGATAATGCGAGTTCCCAGACAGCTGTGGGTGGTCCTCAGGTCAACAAGGTTTCTGATATGCCTGTGTTTGCGGTCACGCCTTTCAATCCTAGCCCTCAGACTCCCAGGGGTAAAGCCATTGTTGCTGCTGCACGGTGCTCTCGCTCTTACTTTCAGCGGCCTGGTTTGATCTCTGCTACTGCATCTTTGGCCTTGGGTGATGCGGGTCTTTCTGGCGCCACTGTGGCGTCCGGTTCTGACGAGTCTCTTTTGCCGGCCTCCTCTTCGGCACCGAATGCGGTGAAGTCCTCTTCACCAGGCATCTCCAACGCGTCTTCGCTTTTGGGTGTGGTGACGCTCACGGCCTCGCCTGTCGTGGGCCGGTCAGGGTCGCCTCCTTCGACCCAGCCGGCCTCATCAACTGTAGCTAGGACCTCTTCACCATCTACGGCGCGGGAGTCACAGGAGGTCCAGCCCACTCCGTGGCAGGCCCCTCAGGAGCGTTCGACGATGGGCCAGGATGCCGATGGTCTTAGGCCACGGGATAGTCAGGGCTGTGGGCGTATTTCAACGATGGAGATGCTGGTCGAGCTGGGTTCATCGACAGATGCAGCTATGGAGGATGATCAGCATCTGCAGGTCACTGTGGCGACTTATTTGCTCAAGGTCTCTGCGGTACCGGTGCTGCATAGGAGTGCAAGGCATCCGGTGAGAGTCGGCGGTGCTTCGGTTACGGATATGGATTCTTTGGAGAAGGCCATGCGCAGGAAGGCGGAGAAGAATCTCGACACGGCTGGTAATCCCTCTTCATCCAAGTCTTTTATTCCTTTTTCATCGACTTGCATTAATTCTAAGCTTAATTCTGTTGGAATTAGTTTAGGTAAGAATGTAAGTGATGTTTCTATTTCTGCTAAGGTCTTGAAGCGGATGGAATTTGACCGGTTAACGGTTGTTCTAAAAGCCTCGACCTCTTATATTTCCACCTACTCTGATGATGAGGATACAGACATCTCAACAGATGGTCAGATCCTATCTCATTTAGTAGGTGAAGTTCTTGAAATTGGTTTGGACGAAGATAGATTAAGCTCAACTTATGAGCTAACTACTTTTGGTCGTAAATCAACTTCTGAAAAAATGTAACAAATCTCGCAAACGAGATCTTGCGCCTAAATATATTATTGTTTCCAATGAATGCCATGTTTTTGAATAGCAGAGGTCATTGAAACTTGGCTAAACATTTACACATTGCACTATGTTCTAGGGAACACAATTTGGATTTTGTGGCTATCTCCGAAACGGGTAGACGAGAATTCTCACAAACTATACTACATCGCCTATCAGGCGATATAGATTTTGTGTGGCATTCTCATCCACCTAGGGGACGGTCTGGGGGCATTTTACTCGGCGTACGAGCAAACACCATGGATATATTAGCTGTTGCGAAAGGGGAGTTTCATATTAAACTACACATCCATAACAAAGCTGATAATTTCATGTGGACTATGGTTGTTGTGTATGGTGTGGATCAAGAGGCTTTCAAGGCCAATTTCCTTCTAGAATTGGTGAACTTAGAAAAAGATAATCCATAACCTATTCTTATAGGGGGGATTTTAACTTGCTTCGGTTCCCATTTGAGAAGAGCAAAGGTCGCTTCGACGATCATTGGCCCTTCCTTTTTAACGTTGTCATTGACAGTCTTGACTTGAAGGAAGTAAACATGATTGATAGACAATTTACTTGGGCTAATTATTTGTCGGAACCAACATACGAAAAACTTGATCGTGTACTGATGGACTCAGATTGGGAAGACCACTTCCCTCTAGTTTTGGTATGCGCTCTAGAACGTATTGAGGCTCTGTCAGATCATGCTCCCATTTTGCTAACCACTGGTTTGCCATCACCATGTTGTGGCCGTCCTTTCAAATTTGAGCTCGGATGGCTGCTTCATGATGGTTTCCATGATATGATGAAAGCAGTTTGGGAAAGGCCGGTTGCTGGTGATACCCCAATCCAGAGATGGAATAATAAAGTGTGTTTGACACAGAAACATCTCGGGGATTGGGCGCGTCACACTGCTGGTATTCTAAAAAAAGAAAAAATTACACTTTCAGCTACTATTGATGACCTCGAAGCTTTAGCAGAAACCCGATTGCTTACTCCACATGAAATTGAGCTAAAAAGCCAATCAAATGGCGGAGATGCCCGGTTACTGCGCGAGGAGGAACTCAAGTGGTATCAGCATTTTAAATCACAATTTATTTTGCATGGGAATTCGAATACTAGATACTTCCATAGTGTAGCCAATGGCATACACAAGAAGAAACGTATTCATTCCTTAAGGCATAATGACGAGTTGATTGAAGGACACGAGCAACTAAAGTCTTACATTACGAATTATTATAAGGGTTTATTGGGGATCCGGAGGAAGGCACTTTCTCAATGGATGAATCCCAAATTAACGATGTACCTCAAGTTTCTGTGGAGGAAAACAACTATCTGACTGCTCCCTATTCTAAGGAGGAAGTCAAATAGCTGTTTTCCAAATGGAGCATAATAAGGCACCTGGTCCGGATGGTTTCCCCGCTGAGTTTTACCAAACTTTTTGGGATGTAATCAAACCAGATCTCTTGAACATGTTCAGTGCTTTACATGAGGGTCAACTAGATCTGTTTTGGTTGAATTTTGGTGAAATCATCTTACTACCTAAAGTTAATGAAGCAGAACGGATCCAACAATATAGACCGACCTGTCTTCTTAATGTTAGCTTCAAGATTTTTACCAAGGTTGCTACTATCAGGTTGAACTCTGTGGCTGATCATGTTGTTAGGCCTTCACAAACCGCCTTCATGCAAGGTAGACACATTTTAGACGGTGTGGCTACCTTGCATGAAACGGTTCATGAACTCCATAGAAAGAAATTGAATGGATTAATTCTCAAAATTGATTTTGAGAAAGCTTATGACAAAGTTAATTGGTCTTTTCTATAACAAGCTCTTAGAATGAAAGGTTTTTCAGCTGAATGGTGTTCTTTGATCGAAAGCTTTGTAGTCGGAGATAGTGTTGCCATCAAAGTCAACGACAATGTTGGCGACTACTTTCAGACTAAGAAAGGGCTAAGACAAGGAGACCCATTATCGCCCATGCTTTTCAATATAGTAGCTGATACGTTATCCATCTTGATTGAGCGTGCTAAGTCTGATGGCCAAATTGAAGGTGTGATCCCTCATCTTGTAGACGGGGGTTATCTATACTTCAATATGCAGACGATACAATTATTTTTATGGAGCATGATCTTGAAAAAGCCAAGAATCTGAAACTCATACTTTCGGCTTTTGAGCAGCTTTTTGGATTAAAAAATAATTTCCATAAAAGTGAATTGTTTTTTTTTTCGGCGAGGCCCAAAAGGAGGTTGGTATTTATAATGAAATCTTCGGCTGTTGTCATGGCACTTTTCCGATCAGATAATTGGGCATTCCGGTACACTACCGAAGGCTTCCAAATGCTGAGTAGAAAATTGTCGAGGAAAGATTACAGATACTTTTGAGTCGTTGGAAAGGCAAACTTCTCTCTATAGGTGAAGATTGGTGCTCATTAACTCAGTACTTAGTAATATGGTTTTGTATATGTTTTTTTCAACTACCAAAAGGTGTCTTAAAAAGGTTGGATTACTTCCGATCAAGATTCTTTTGGCAGGGAGATAATGAGAAAAAGAAGTATAGACTGGCTAAATGGAGTGTTTTGTGTAGACCCAAAGAATAGGATGGGCTCGGTATTCATGATCTACAGGTTAAGAAAACAACCCTCCTTAGTAAATGGCTCTACAAGTTATTAAATGAGGAAGGGATTTGGCAAACTATTATTAAAAGAAAGTATATTGGTTCAAAGTCATTGTCCCAAATGGTTTGGAAACCTGGTTACTCTCACTTTTGGGCTAGTCTGATGGCGTCAAAAAACATTTTTTACGCTTCGGGACTTTCTGTATTAATAATGGGACGCAGATAAGGTTCTGGAAGGATAAATGGCTAGATAATGTTAGCCTTCGAGAACAATATCCTTCGTTATATTCCATTGCTCGTTATAAGGAGGAAACGGTTGCCACAGTGTTCGAATCATTCCCGCCAAAATAACATTCAGAAGGGATCTAATTGGTTCTAGACTTGACTCTTGGATCATGTTGGTACATCGTCTGGCACACATACAACTGTCGGACGAGCCAGATGAATTCCGATGGAATCTAACTAAGAACGGGTCCTTTTCTGTTAGCTCTTTGTATAATGCTTTAATTCAGACGACTATTCCAGCGGTAGATAATAGGATGATCTGGAAGATAAAGATACCCCTTAAAAACAAAATCTTTGTTTGATATCTTTGTCGTGGGATTATCCTTACAAAATGCAACCTTATTAAGCGGAATTGGCATGGAAATCCTGGATGCGTGTTCTGTCACCATGATGAGACAATCAAACACCTATTTTTCCAATGTAGTTTTGCTCGGTCTATATGGTCAATCACCCAAGCAGCTTCAGGCTTGTATCCACCATGTAGTATTGCCAACATTTTTAGAAATTGGTTACATGGTATTGATAACACGTACAAAAATCTTCTTAGGGTCGAAGCGATAGCCATTATATGGTCGCTATGGCTATGTATAAATAATAAGGTTTTTAATGATATAAATTGTTCTCTTCTGCAAGTTCTCTACATGTGTACTCATACCCGTCGGGCTTGGTCGACTTTGCATTGTGCAGAATATCGCGATCTCTTCATAAAGGTGTGTACGCGGCTGGAGGATACGACACGGGACTTTTTTACCAGACATGGATGACAACATAATCTTTGGATAGACCTGTCCTCTGCACCCTAGGCGCTATTACAATTTCTCAGTTTGATATGTAATTCGCCTGTATCTTTCATTTTATGTTTGAACCGTGTGAATTGGTGTCGGCTGTATGCATCTATATGCAGAATCCGGGTGTAAGTTACTGTTAAGCGGAATTGGCATGGAAATCCTGGGTGTGTGTTCTGTCACCATAATGAGACAGTCAAACATCTATTTTTCCAATGTAGTTTTGCTCGGTCTATATGGTCAATCATCCAAGCAGCTTCAGGCTTGTATCCACCATGTAGTATTGTCAATATTTTTAGGAATTGGTTACATGGTATTGATAACAAGTACAAAAATCTTCTTAGGGTCGAAGCGATAGCTATTATATGGTCGCTATGGCTATGTATAAATAATAAGGTTTTTAATGATATAAAAAGTTCTCTTCTGCAGGTTCTCTACATGTGTACCCATACCCGTCGGGCTTGGTCGACTTTGCATTGTGCAGAATATCGCGATCTCTTCATGGAGGTGTGTACGCGGCTGGAGGATACGACACGGAACTTTTTTACCAGACATGAATGACAGCATAATCTTCGGATAGACCTGCCCTCTGTACCCTAGGCGCTATTACAATTTCTCAGTTTGATATGTAATTCGTCTGTATCTTTCATTTTATGTTTGGACCGTGTGAATTGGTGTCGGCTGTGTGCATCTACATACAGAGGCCGGGTGTAAATTACTGTTAAAGTGATAAAAACGTCCTTTATCGAAAAAAGTTGTTTTAGTATTCGGCTTATAAAACAAAACTCCGGGATGGATAGTCAAATGTACGGTCTCTTTTTCAAAAACGGGTATCGCCCTCTGTATCAGTTGACCTACGTGGTCCTGTATTACTCTGACTCGTAATGCACGAACTTGCCCCAAATGCGCATTATAGTACATCTGACTCGTGAAAACTGCAACATGCACTACGAACTTGCTAGTCGTAATCACGATTAGTCCAAAGTACGCCATGGGTATGGGAAAAGGAGCCACGTTGGCGCTCATCGTGGAGAGGGTATGGGCAGGTTATGACCTAGTGCAAATATATAGTGAATATGTATATAATTTGGTATTGTTGATATTCATATTTTTATCTATAAAAATTGGTTAAACTTATACGATGTCGACTTCTGAAAGAAAATATTAAGACTATTTTTTTGTAACGGATGGGGTAATTTTTTTTTTACCTGGATGGGGTACTAATTAAGAACCCAAATTTGACTATGACATGACATTGACATCCTATAGTGGGATTGCACGCCCAATCCTCCACTCAAGATAGAAGTCTCACCTCCCATGACAATTGGTATAGTTTGGTTGAACCTATAGGTACGATCAGCCATAACAGAAGAATGGTTTAGTCAAGATGCTGTACGTATTATGAGTCGATCAATGTTGACAAAAAACCCTGAAAGTAGCGTGTCCAAAGAGGAATGCCATTTCTTTTTGCTCTAGTCAAAAGAGACAGCACGATAGTATGATTCCAATGGAAACCCCTAGTAGTAAAAAGCAAAGCTCCGGACGGACGGACGGACGGATGAAGTCAACCGTAACGTGCATGTCCCTGTTCATCGCCACAGAAAGGTCATTGGTCGGCTCCTGGTGTCCCGGCCAATTTGCTGGATAGGTCCAGTCATTTTCGGCCTCCAAGGATAGAAGTGGACTGACTAGTGACTGGAGCAGGATGGAGTAGGGAGGTCCAGGTCCAGCCGTGTGCGGCTGCTGTTGCAAATGCGAGAGACAATATGAGGCATAGGCCACCACGGAAGTTGGAAAACGACCACGATCGATCGACCATTGGTCCCAAACCCCCGCACACCGCACAGCCACACCATAAATGGACACGGAGCCGCCTGCCAGCCACGTACGGCCGTGATGGATGAAACATCGAGTCGTTTCATCCGTAACATCAGCGAGGGATCGCCGAAATTATGACCTGAATGTACTAATATCATAGAAATGCAGGCCGAAAGGAACCTGGACAGGGATTTCGTTAGATTTTATTAGGGCGTTCTCTAGTTCTCCATCTCGGTTGAATCTTTTTTCATAATGAAAGGGCAATTTATTAATATATCCGAGTTTTATCTGAACAAGAAAAGACCATGTAGTTGCCATCTTCTCGTTTTTACCTTTGTTTGTGTTTTAACCTTGTAAGACACTTGTTCTATTATCGTCGTGGTAATGGAACCCGGCTTTAATAAGAGTCTTATGGAAAAAAGAATATATATGAGCGCTAGGTGTTTTGAGGATCTATTTATATTTTTAATTACTTTTAAGACTTCTTATACTTATTGTAACATCTCGATTTCAGCAACCCTAATTTGTTATCAAAAAGGCAAAAATCAAGGGAATAAAAACTTTTTCTTGTTAAGTGCTGCAATGTTTGTTGATTGTTTGTTTGTCCTTATGCAACTGATTGTATATTAGATGATATACTTTCTACCTCAACACTAGTTGACAAAAACTATTTTTCAAAAGAGATGTCTTGGCTCATCTTTCATATTCTCAAATGTTCTGGCATTTCAAACTTGAGCCAAGATGACTTTGACACAACAAAATGCTTTACTAGTTTCTATTAACAAAACTATGGAGACATATATATATATAATATCCTTATGTTTTCAAGACAAAACTTTCAACTAATCTTATCTCTAGGTTTTCCAAAACCTTTACTAAGACCTTTCTTTTCCAATCTTGGTTGAAATACCTAGAGTAACTTATCTTACTTCAAATCACAACTTCTTCAAATACCCATGTTTACCTCAAGCTATACTTGATGGTAACCTCAGTAGTATCAGATCGCTTAGCAAGATGAATTGTCTTGACCTGCTTTTGATGAATTGCCTTGATCTGCTGATTGCCTTGATTGCTTAGGAACTAGAGTGAGCTAATCTAGTAGCTCATCCCTTAGGACCAAACCAATGGTTAAGATCCCGAAATCTTGAACCAAGCCTCCTAAGCTAGATCTATCCTAAGTCACTCAAGTGATCCTCCTATCTACTCACCCAGATCAATCTCGAGCTAATCCTTTATATTAGCATCCAACTCATCAAGGACCTAATACAATCATGAATCCACTCTACACAATCTACCCTTTAATATCATCCCCTTGATGATAAGAATGAACCCTTGTATCCTTCCTGTTGGGGATATGCTATATGGGTATCCTCATAGCATGTCTCCTATCCGGATAACCCGGGTGGCCCACAGTTGGTAGCATGGACCATGGCCTACTGGGCGGACCAGTTAGATGGATCCAGAAGGGAGACCCATGCTGGATAAAGGAAGGCTACGGTGGGAGTCACCGATGTACCCGGAGCCTTGGAGTGCAAGATACACAAGACTAGTAATAGATGGTGTAGGACTCTGTAACCTGTCCGGCTAGGACTTTTCCCTGTAACCCTAGGACCTGGCGACTATATAAGTCGGGCCTATGGGAGCCTTTAGGGCACAATCTCAGACGATCAAGTAGCGATTAGCACACACCTCGCACAGCGAACCAATCTCTGTAACTCGGCGTATTGCCCTTATAGTGATTTATAGCAGGAGTAGGATTCCGTCACCGTTGTGGGATCTGAACCTGGGTAAGTTGTGTTACCTCGTACCCATCAACCGTCCGCCTTCCCCCACATCTCTAAATATGCACTGTGAGGACCCCTCCATGGCGTACTCGTCGGCAATACCACGACAGTTGCTCCCACCATGGGGCAAGAGGCGCTTTAGGCTCTTCAGCGGGCGAGGACCAAGATCTTCGCGGGAATCGGCAAAACCATAGCCATCGGTCGTGTTCTCTTCTCCAGCAACGTTCCGATCGTCCCTCCCGACGAGTTCTGGATCCCGGCGAAGACGAACCCTACGCGGTGTTCGATCGTTCCTATCGGAGACATCCACCTCTTCATTGGCGAAACCGACTCGGGCACTAGTTCCCTGGGAGTCGGAGGAACATCAAGGCCCGCACGGACCGCCTACGGGCAGGATACGTTCGCGGAAGGATCGATATCGGATCTCTCTTCGGAGTTTCCCGACAAAGATCGGAAAAATTCAAGGCCCACCCAAACCGCCCCTGTGCAGGATATAAAGGTGGAAGATCGCTGCAAATCCGCCGGCTTTGTCCGTGCGTCTGGAAAGCAGAGATCCAAGTTCGTCGGCGTGGTTACCATCTTTGATCTGGCGCATTGCGTTCAGAGAGAGGGCGAAAACCCCCGCGATTACCTGGCCAGGTGGCTCCGCATACGAGCCGATCTGGCCCACTACCCCAATGATGATGCTATGTATCACTTTGTGGAAGGACTGGACCATGGCACGCTTCTACGACATTCTCTAAGACGGCAGCAGGCGTCATGCCGCCTTACCTTCGAAGGCATGGTGAACAGCGTCAACAACTACGCGGAGGCCGAAGCGGCAGCTCAGACAGCGCTTGCGCTCATTGATGGATCCCCTCCGATTCAGCCACCGCCACCATCGCCTCTGGCCGCCATCGTCGAAGCTTCGCCGCCACCTCCAGTCATCGTCGCTGTCGTTGCACCTCCACCGCTCGTCATCGAGGAAGTCCTGGCACCCTCTGACTCTGTTATTGACGCGCTTTATGCTGACTTCAGTGCATATTCAGAGGAGATAGATTTCAGTCCAGAGGAACTAGACTCCGCCATGCAGGAGATGGAGGAGGAGTGCACGCGCGACGAGCAAGCCAACAATGTCGTCACATCTCGAGAGGTGTTCGTCACCATTGGGACAGCGATGGATGAAGATCAACCCGGACGAGCTCCGCCTACAACACTGGAAAAGGGGAAGGGCCACTTATTGTTGCTGATGATGATCGCGCAAAGGTCATGCCTCCTCCGCCCAACCCAGTGCAACAATCGCAGGAACTCGGCACCGTCCCGAGCAACAACAACACCGCAAAATTGCCGCCTCCGGCATCTACGTCTGCAGCAGCCCAAGTTACTCCACCTGATAGAGTGATGTACGGCAATCTCCTCGTTGAGCCACTCTGACCATAGCTCATATCCAGAATGTGACTAAGCTTGACGAGAAGCGCCAGCAGCTGCTGGAGGAAGCGCAGGCCATCGCGGAGCAAGGCACTAATCTAGATCGAGATCTGGTCAACACGCAGAAGTCCATAGAGAAAGCTAGAGCAATGGAGGCCGAGTACAAGACTCTGCTGCAACATCAGAAGGCCAAGAAAGCTCCGGCTCGCGTCATCAATGATCCTGGTGTACGGCGAAACCTAGGATGGGCTCCCTCGAAGCCGGCACAAGCCAAGCCATACATTGACAGTGAAGGCAAGCAGGTGATGCCCACCCCACTCCTTAACCTCGCCGTTTCCAAGACCCTTCTGGAGCAGGATAGATCGCCCGAGGCAGTGGAACAGGTCTATGACCTAGTGGCCAAGGCGGTGAAACAGCAGGAAAAGGACACCTCTCAGAGGCTTGAGTCTAACCCAGCGCTTTGCCAGTCTAGCCAGTATAAGCCGCCAAGGGACAGATCTCCTCTTGATGTCGAGTCCCAGACGGGTTCATCAGAATGAAGAGGAAGGGATGCGCGCAACAGGAAGGATGCTATCCTCATATCCCCCGACCACGGAGAAAAGGCCCGACCTCGTCGCCAATCGCCACCGCCCCGACATCGTGAAGATCACAAGGCTCACCATCGTACGGATATGCCCCCACCAAAGCAGTGCGTTGTCACATCCCAAGATTTTCCAAATC
The DNA here is from genome assembly GCA_030063025.1 of Avena longiglumis. Taxonomy (NCBI): domain Eukaryota; kingdom Viridiplantae; phylum Streptophyta; class Magnoliopsida; order Poales; family Poaceae; genus Avena; species Avena longiglumis. Next base: position 485,993,884 of record CP125974.1, read on the forward strand.
TTGTAATGTGAAAAATAAATAAACAAAATAAATAATTGTTGGAATTTAGGGTGAAAAGAAACTTTTTGTTTCTAAATGGAAACTTAAAATCCCATCTAAACAAACTTTGAATAAAGTTTGAATCCAACTAAATCCAAATCAATTGAAATGCATTCATCAATGAATGTATCTTGAAATTTAAACATTTGGAAAATAAACCAAAACCCTAAAACCCTAATGGAAGAAAAACATTTCCAAGTTATCTCTAAGCCTATGGATTTGATCCATATACAATTGGTCAAACAAACATTTCAAAATGATCAAGAATGACAATTAGAGATGTTATAAAACCATATGAATTGGTTTCACTTAATTTGGAGCCACAGATAAAATCTTGTGAATTTAATAAGATAAGGAAATTGAATTTCCAAAGCCAATAAAGCACCTATCTAAAAATCCATACCAAATGGTGAGCAAATAATCCTAAGATATTTAAAAGGATAAACAAATACTAAATAAAATTATACAAATTGGAATCACCAAGTTTGGATCTATAAATAAAAATATATGGATTTTATAAGATAAAGAAAGAAATATTAAATGAGGAATATTTAAAGACCAAATTAAATCTTGGCCTAATCCATAAGAAAATGGAATGAATATAAACCAAATCCAAATAAAATAAAAGGATAAATAATTTTTCAAATAAAATAAAAATGGCATTAACCAAATTCCATTTGAATAAAGACAAAATCCCTATTAAGAAATGATTAATTAAATCATGGGAAAATAGTATTTGGAATTTACCCAAGTGGATTAAAAGTCATTGAATTAACTTAAATGGAATCAAGGAAATCTCCTAAATAAAAATTATGGAATTAAACCCATATTTAATTTCATTGGAATAAAGACAAATACCCAAATTAAATGATTAATAAATCATATTAAAAATATTCCAAATAATTCAAAGTGAAGTTTTTGACACCCTAATAAATAAATAAAATCTACTGAAAAGATTTGGAAAGATTTAGAATTCAAATGGAGTTTGAAAACATTATTAAATCTTATTTGAATTAATACAAGAGCCTATTTTAAATAATTAAAAGACCCTAAAAAGAATAAAATAATTATTCTAAATTTGACTTCAGAACGTATTATTAATAAGTATTTGAATACACACAAAGTTTGGTTGAAGTTTGAAACCAAATGGTTGTTTGAAAAGTTTAAACAAAATCAAAACAGATAAATAGAAAAGGAAAAAGAAAAACATTCAGAACAAAAAAATGAAACGAAGCAGCCAGCCTAGCAAACCAGCCCACTGGCCCAGTTAGCCCATTCACCACTTCCCGCGAGAAAACGATTCGCACCAAGTATTTGACCCGCCCCCTCACTGACTGTCGGACCCCACCTCTTCTCTCTCTCTCGCTGTCCACCAGGACCCACGGCCACGTCGTCATCTTCCCACCCGCGCTAACCTCGCCGGTCGTTCTGCCTGATTAAACTCGCGTCAATACTCGTTACTTCCGCGTTGATTTAGCCTAGTGACCATGCCCTCTTAATCTCCCCTCTCTTGCCTCTCTTTTTTCCCAGACTCCACGCCATCAGAGCCTCTAGGCTACGAGAATTTCTACCCACACCGTCACTGGCTCCGACGAGCATCCGCGACGATTCCGGCGAACCCTGACTGTATCCTGCCCCCTTGTGCACGTGAGCTCACTCTCCAGACTAGTGCGCATCTACCAGTGGTGCCAGCTTGGTCGTGCTTGCCCCAGAGCATCGGCAAGGACGACCTCTACACGCCACCATCGTCTGCCCCTTCTCCGGCAACACCCCCTGGTAAATCCTGGCCACTCCATCCCCTCTGACTGATACTATTGTATTCGCCTTTCTCGCGTGAACCTAATAGCATCGTTTGTTTCGTTTGGCGTGACCCGTATGTTTGCCTTTGACGATGAACAGAGGAGCCCGACGCGGACACGAATTCCGGCCAGCGATTCAATCCAGCACAGTGCGCCCCTGTCCCTGCCGAGACCGCGTTGAGATTCAGCAACACTTCGCGAACCTGGTGAGCCACCTCATCCTCTCCCTCGCTTCCTATAGCCGCCGCTAGCAGAGCGCCGCACGCCACGCAGCCGTCGCAGCGCCGCCACTTTTTGGCAGAGTCGATTAGGGCCATGCGATGTAGATCGGACGGACGCGATAGAAACTTATCGAAGAGGTATGGCTGTCTCTGTATCGCACGATTTGCATTAGATCCTACGGCCTGCATCGCTTGATCCGCGTGAAACGTTTTCAAAAAAAATCAGAATAGGACGCGTGGCCCAGACTGTTTTACAAAAACCAGAAAATGTTCTATTAGTTACTCAAACTTGCAAAATTCATAACTTTCAAACCACACGTCCAAATTTTGCAAATTTTATATCAATGGAATCAGAAATACAAGTACTTTCCAACCATGCACTTTGTTTAGTAAATTGATTCTGGTAAAATGGTTGTTTTTGTAGAAACTTGTGTAGGCATAATTTGAATATGAAATTCTTTCTAAAATTATTTTTGTGATAAAACCTTTGGGCAAATGGATTGTTTGAACCTACTGACCATCTAAAACAAATTGTGGTTTCAAAAACATATTTTGTGAAGCAAAAGAATAAATCTTTGATTTAGAACATTTCTAGTCAAATAAAAATAAGGTTTATTTAGTAAAAATGCTTTTGGAGGAAACCCTTTGGGAAATGTTTTGATTTAAACTCTCTGACCCTAAACACAAGGTTTTAAGATTTAAAAATATATTTTGATGAACCCTATAGATTATTGCTTAGCTAAAGGCATTTTCAACCACATAAAATATTGTTTTGGTTTAAAAATGGTTTATAGGTAAAATCTTTTGCAAATGGTTTTGCCACTTTTATAAAATAACCAATAGGTGTTTTAGAATGTTTATAACCTATTAGAAACCACTTTTCCAAATAAAACAATCTTTGGCATGCTTGCATGCATTGCTTTGTTTCTATTATTTTATGTGGTGTTTGCTTGAATGGTAGATTGAAATTGTGCCTTGCTTGATTGAATTGTAGTGATTTGAAGAGTGTGAATATTGCAAGGTCAAGGAGTGAACTTATATTCTCTACCAAAAAGGCAAGTGATGCTTCATACTTTTGTCCCATTATTTTCACTATGCATTAGTGATATTTCTAAGTAGGACTTGCATGGAATTTTTGCTAAGTATAAACTATGCCATGGGAAATCCTAGTAGATGAAACCTTAGTAAAAATTTCCTAAGTTAAGATTCCTACTACTACCATGCTTAGCTTAGCTAGTAGAAAACAAGGGTGGATTATATTCATGCTATGGAATATTTCTAAGTCAAGGACTTGTGCTTTGTTTAATAAAACAACTAAGTGAATGAAACACCTGGGTGGAATGGAAGGAATGGTTTGTGTTGAGTGGTTATACAAGGCCCATTTCTATGGTTTACTTTGTGTATCTCACTTGTGGAATGCCACCCAGGAACAAAGAGATTTGAGATGTCAAATGTTGAGAAGCTTCAAGTGCAGCCACTTGGCATTATGGGCTCTGCCTGGATCATATAGGTTGCAATAACTTATTCAGATGGACAGTTGGTGGTAGAGGATTGATAGGTTGGAGTGCGTCCATTCTGGTCTAAGGGAAGGCTTCTGAAAGATCTTGTCTTGGTGAAACCAAGTCTTGTGGGGAAAGTGCACCACCTCTTTAGAGTGTAAAATCTAAGTACTTAGCCATGTCCATGGTAAAGGACAATTTGAGCATCAAGACATGGAAGCTATCAAGAATCTCCTCATCCCAATTTCTAAGTTAAAATCTTGTGGCTGAACAAGGGTTGAAGGATCTCCAATTTCTATTGGGAGATGCCTTGGGTGATTTTTGACAAACAAAAACTTAGTGTTTTTCAAAAGATAAGGAAACTCTATTTTGAGCAAAGCAAGCCTAAGCTCCACTTAACCAAATGCATATAGGTGATAGACTCCACTATACTACCATAGTATCACTTGCCAATACAATTCAAATGTATTAACCCTTGTGGCTGTAACTTATTTTGTTGCAGGTTTGTTTGATGTTAGTGAGTTGTGTTGATTAGGATTACAAGTCTACAACCAACATGTTTGCCTGTGGCACTTTGAAGATGATGGACCCCATGCTATAGTTATTTATGCTGCATTGTAATGAGATAGCCACATGAACTATGTAAGATGTAATGAATTATTTTATTCCTGGTTATAAAGTTGTAACATGACCTTTGTTTCTTAATATTACATCTTAACTGTGGATGCTAGCTATTGATCCAGGGACTAGCATTGTAAACACAGGGAACTCTACCTTATTAAAGGTTGGGACCTCTACAGATGGTATCAGAGCACTGTGTTTCCTGTAGGATTTGTAACCCTAGGATTGGACAAAACCCCTTAGAAAAATAGGAGTTGTATTTGTTCCAAAAATTATTTACAAACAATCTTGTAAACTCCTTCCTCAACCTTTTTGGTTTTGATTCTACATCTCTTCTATTTCAAACTTGATGGACAAAGCCTTCCCCATGGCCAAAGACTTCAACTTTAGTTCCACCAAGGACTTCAACTTGGATATCACTAAGGACTACAAGTGAGACAAGAAATATTGCTCAAGATTTGAAGACTAAGGAAACACAACTTAGAAGTAACCATCATCACCTTTGAAGTTTTGTGACCAAGATGCAAGGAATTCTCCAAGGATACAAGGATCTTGTTCATGAAGAAGCAACCAAGAGGGATGGAATGATCTCAAGTGAACCATATAGTTGGACCACCATATTAAGTTTAGATCAAATACACCAACTTATTTGGTGTAGCAAAAATATTGTGTTGCCTAAAAATGTGCTTGACACTTGTTGTTGAGTGGAATGTTTAGTTGTGATTGTTTGCACATTGCTGTGTGAATTGTGTTGTGTGTGATTAGAATTATTTCCTTAGAAATATTTTGCCTATTCTAATCCCAATCCAACCCAAATAGATGACTACTCCAAGAAACTCCAACATCAAGGATGGTGACAACAACAACCAAGAGATCAACATGAGAGAACTCATAACAACCCAAACCCAGTTGAACCAAGTGACAAATCAGTTTTTATCCAACAACAATGAGTTAGACCCAACCATACAAAAGGTTTTTGGAAACCCAAACTCAATTGACGTAATAGGTGACAAATCAAATGATCAACATGGGAGACAACCTTTCCCATGGAGTTTGTGACAACAAGGATGCCAAGGATAATAAGAAGGAACTCAAGCTTGGAATGTTTATGGAGACAAGGATCACACTTCCAAGGAGCATGAAGATCAATGCCCCAATTGTGAAGAGAAGCATCCAACTAATCAATGCCCCACATCTCAAGCTACTTGTTTCCTATGTGAAGGAAATAATCATGTCCCAATCCAATGCCCCATCTATTCCATAGTTCAACAAAGGAAACAAGGTGGAGTGCATCAACAGATTGTAAACCCCCATGAAGATAAAGGAAAATCTTAGCTTGCACCTCCATGCAATATGACTCAATTTGATGGACCAAAGAGGAAGCATATGTATTATCCAAGGAAAAGATCAAGGACACCAAGAAACTTTCCCACCTTTGAGATAAGATATGAAGAGCATGAAATAGAAGCACTCCTAGCTTTGGAGAAACCCAAGAAGAAGAAAGACAAAAGCCAAGTGCAATGTTGCCATTGCAAAGAGATGGGACACTATGCCAATGAATGTCCTGAGAAGAAACAAAAATATAAGGAGATTAGCCAAGTGTTGTGCAACAACTGCAAAGAGCTAGGCCATTATGTATCAACTTGTCCACAGAAGATACGTGAAGAACTCAATCTTGTCACATGTTACAATTGTGGTAACCAAGGACATTATGCAAGCAATTGTCTAGAAAATATGAAGCACAAGATAAAGCCTATGAAGTATATCAGCCTTGTCACATGTTTCAAGTGTGGAAACAAAGGACACTATGCAGATGTTTGCCCAGAGAAGTTTCATCAAGACCCCAAGCTAGCCAAGAAGTAATCTAGTTGGAAAATTTTTAAGGGTGGTAGTACCCTAGTTGCTTTGAGCCAACTTGTAACCTCTATCCTTCCCAAATCTCGGGACGAGATTTATTTTAAGGGTGGTAGCCTGTCACATCCCAAGATTTTCCAAATCTTGTAATGTGAAAAATAAATAAACAAAATAAATAATTGTTGGAATTTAGGGTGAAAAGAAACTTTTTGTTTCTAAATGGAAACTTAAAATCCCATCTGAACAAACTTTGAATAAAGTTTGAATCCAACTAAATCCAAATCAAGTGAAATGCATTCATCAATGAATGTATCTTGAAATTTAAACATTTGGAAATAAACCAAAACCCTAAAACCCTAATGGAAGAAAAACATTTCCAAGTTATCTCTAATCCTATGGATTTGATCCATATAAAATTGGTCAAACAAACATTTCAAAATGATCAAGAATGACAATTAGAGATGTTATAAAACCATATGAATTGGTTTCACTTAATTTGGAGCCATAGATAAAATCTTATGAATTTAATAAGATAAGGAAATTGAATTTCCAAAGCTAATAAAGCACCTATCTAAAAATCCATACCAAATGGTGAGAAAATAATCCTAAAGATATTTAAAAGGATAAACAAATACTAAATAAAATTATACAAATTGGAATCACCAAGTTTGGATCTATAAATAAAAAGATATGGATTTTATAAGATAAAGAAAGAAATATTAAATGAGGAATATTTAAAGACCAAATTAAATCTTGGCCTAATCCATAAGCAAATGGAATGAATATAAACCAAATCCAAATAAAATAAAAGGATAAAGAATTTTACAAATAAAATAAAATGGCATTAACCAAATTCCATTTGAATAAAGACAAAATCCCTATTAAGAAATGATTAATTAAATCATGGGAAAATAGTATTTGGAATTTACCCAAGTGGATTAAAAGTCATTGAATTAACTTAAATGGAATCAAGGAAATCTCCTAAATAAAAATTATGGAATTAAACCCATATTTAATTTCAATGGAATAAAGACAAATACCCAAATTAAATGATTAATACATCATATTAAAAATATTCCAAATAATTCAAAGTGAAGTTTTTGACACCCTAATAAATAAATAAAACCTACAAAAAAGATTTGGAAAGATTTAGAATTCAAATGGAGTTTGAAAACATTATTAAATCTTATTTGAATTAATACAAGAGCCTATTTTAAATAATTAAAAGACCCTAAAAAGAATAAAATAATTATTCTAAATTTGACTTCAAAATGTATTATTAATTAGTATTTGAATACACACAAAGTTTGGTTGAAGTTTGAAACAAAATGGTTGTTTGAAAAGTTTAAACAAAATCAAAACAGATAAAAAGAAAAGGAAAAAGAAAAACATTCAGAACAAAAAAAATGAAACAAAGCAGCCAGCCTAGCAAACCAGCCCACTGGCCCAGTTAGCCCGTTCACCACTTCCCGCGAGAAAACGATTCGCACCAAGTATTTGACCCGCCCCCTCACTGACTGCCGGACCCCACCTCCTCTCTCTCTCTCTCTCTCGCTGTCCACCAGGACCCATGGCCACGTCGTCGTCTTCCCCACCCGTGCTAACCTCGCCGGTCGTTTCTGCCCGATTAAACTCGCGTCAATACTCGTTACTACCGCGTTGATTTAGCCCAGTGACCACGCCCTCTTAATCTCCCCTCTCTTGCCTCCCTTTTTCCCCAGACGCCACGACATCAGAGCCTCTAGGCTGCGAGAATTTCTACCCACACCGTCACTGCCTCCGACGAGCATCCGCGACGATTCCGGCGAACCCTGACTGTATCCTGCCCCCTTGTGCACGTGAGCTCACTCTCCAGACTAGTGCGCATCTACCAGTGGTGCCAGCTTGGTCGCGCTTGCCCCAGAGCATCGGCAAGGACGACCTCTGCACGCCACCATCGTCTGCCCCTTCTCCGGCAACACCCCCTGGTAAATCCTGGCCACCCCATCCCCTCTGACTGATACTATCGTATTAGCCTTTCTCGCGTGAACCTAATAGCATCGTTTGTTTCGTTTGGCGTGACCCGTACCTTTGCCTTCGACGATGAACAGAGGAGCCCGACGCGGACACGAATTCCGGCCAGCGATTCAATCCAGCACAGTGTACCCCTGTCCCTACCGAGACCGCGTTGAGCTTCAGCAACACTCCGCGAACCTGGTGAGCCACCTCATCCTCTCCCTCGCTTCCTGTAGCCGCCGCTAGCAGAGCACCGCCGCCGCGCAGCCGTCGCAGCGCCGCCACTTTTTGGCAGAGTCGATTAGGGCCATGCGATGTAGATCGGACGGACGCGATAGAAACTTATCGAAGAGGTATGGCTGTCTCTGTACCGCACGATTTGCATTAGATCCTACGGCCTGCATCGCTTGATCCGCGTGAAACGTTTTCAAAAAAAACAGAATAGGACGCGTGGCCCAGACTGTTTTACAAAAACCAGAAAATGTTCTATTAGTTACTCAAACTTGCAAAATTCATAACTTTCAAACCACACGTCCAAATTTTGCAAATTTTATATCAATGGAATCAGCAAGACAAGTACTTTCCAACCATGCAATTTGTTTGGTAAATTGATTCTGGTAAAATGGTTGTTTTTGCAGAAACTTGTGTAGGCATAATTTGAATATGAAATTCTTTCTAAAATTATATTTGTGATAAAACCTTTGGGCAAATGGATTGTTTGAACCTACTGACCATCTAAAACAAATTGTGTTCAAAAACATATTTTGTGAAGCAAAAGAATAAATCTTTGATTTAGAACATTCTAGTCAAATAAAAATAAGGTTTATTTAGTAAAAATGCTTTTGGAGGAAACCCTTTGGGAAATGTTTTGATTTAAACTCTCTGACCCTAAACACAAGGTTTTAAGATTTAAAAATATATTTTGATGAACCCTATAGATTATTGCTTAGCTAAAGGCATTTTCAACCACATAAAATATTGTTTTGGTTTAAAAATGGTTTATAGGTAAAATATTTTTCAAATGGTTTTGCCACTTTTATAAAATAACCAATAGTTGTTTTAGAATGTTTATAACCTATTAGAAACCACTTTTACAAATAAAACAATCTTTGGCATGCTTGCATGCATTGCTTTGTTTCTATTATTTTATGTGGTGTTTGCTTGAATGGTAGATTGAAATTGTGCCTTGCTTGATTGAATTGTAGTGATTTGAAGAGTGTGAATATTGCAAGGTCAAGGAGTGAACTTATATTCTCTACTAAAAAGGCAAGTGATGCTTCATACTTTTGTCCCATTATTTTCACTATGCATTAGTGATATTTCTAAGTAGGACTTGCATGGAATTTTTGCTAAGTATAAACTATGCCATGGGAAATCCTAGTAGATGAAACCTTAGTAAGAAATTCCTAAGTTAAGATTCCTACTACTATCATGCTTAGCTTAGCTAGTAGAAAACAAGGGTGGATTATATTCATGCTATGGAATATTTCTAAGTCAAGGACTTGTGCTTTGTTTAATAAAACAACTAAGTGAATGAAACACCTGGGTGGAATGGAAGGAATGGTTTGTGTTGAGTGGTTATACAAGGCCCATTTCTATGGTTTACCTTGTGTATCTCACTTGTGGAATGGCACCCAGGAACAAAGAGATTTGAGATGTCAAATGTTGAGAAGCTTCAAGTGCAGCCACTTGGCATTATGGGCTCTGCCTGGATCATATAGGTTGCAATAACTTAGTCAAATGGACAGTTGGTGGAAGAGGATTGATAGGTTGGAGCGCGTCCATTCTGGTCTAAGGGAAGGCTTCTGAAAGATCTTGTCTTGGTGAAACCAAGTCTTGTGGGGAAAGTGCACCACCTCTGTAGAGTGTAAAATCTAAGTACTTAGCCATGTCCATGGTAAAGGACAATTTGAGCATCAAGACATGGAAGCTATCAAGAATCTCCTCATCCCAATTTCTAAGTTAAAATCTTCTGGTTGAACAAGGGTTGAAGGATCTCCAATTTCTATTGGGAGATGCCTTGGGTGATTTTTGACAAACAAAAACTTAGTGTTTTTCAAAAGATAAGGAAACTCTATTTTGAGCAAAGCAAGCCTAAGATCCACTTAACCAAATGCATATAGGTGATAGACTCCACTATACTACCATAGTATATCACTTGTCAATACAATTCAAATGTATTAACCCTTGTGGATGTAACTTATTTTGTTGCAGGTTTGTTTGATGTTAGTGAGTTGTGTTGATTAGGATTACAAGTCTACAACCAACATGTTTGCCTGTGGCACTTTGAAGATGAAGGACCCCATGCTATAGTTATTTATGCTGCATTGTAATGAGATAGCCACATGAACTATGTAAGATGTAATGAATTATTTTATTCCTGGTTATAAAGTTGTAACATGACCTTTGTTTCTTGATATTGCATCTTAACTGTGGATGCTAGATATTGATCCAGGGACTAGCATTGTAAACACAGGGAACTCTACCTTATTAAAGGTTGGGACCTCTACATGCGGCATCGTCATCCGCGACAACGCGGAGCAGACCCGTCACGATGGAGAGCGCAACCAAGGACACGAAAGAGCAGGTCACGCCATTACCCTCCGCGTCCTACAAGCAACCGTGACAGGCGTGAGGCATCCCAGGAGGGTAATAGCAAGAAGGCTAACCCACCGCCACCTCCGCCTCCGTCACCACCAAGCAGTCACCATGGCGGAGGAGGCCCGCGTCGTTCACGCAGCCCATCCCCTGTTGACAAGAAGAAGAAGAACCCGGATCCATACGATGCACGTTCGCGGATCGATAAGATCCATGAGGCCCGGGAAGGACCATACCTGGGACCACGTTGCTTTAGACCTGCAATACGGTCCGCAACTTACCCCAAAGGTTTCTGGATTGATAAGACCATCAAGCCCTATGACGGCACCGCAAAGCCAGCCACATGGTTGCAGGACTACGGCAACGCGGTGGAGATTGCCGGAGGCAACCCCAATGTCGCCGTAAAGTACCTCCCATTAATGTTGGCGGGCACGGACCATCAATGGATCGACGACTTGCCGGAGAAATCCATCTGCAATTGGTTGGACATGCAAGAGGCTTTCACCAAGAACTTTGAGGGTACATATAAGCGTCCCTGCACTGTTGGCAATCTACAGCGGTGCGTGCAAGAGAAAGACGAGACATCTCCCGCCTACCTCTCCCGCTGGCTGGACAAGAAGAATTCCTGCGCATGAGTGCATGCTCAGACCTCCATGGCCGCCTTCATCGATGGGTTGGAAAGGGGCACGTTGCTCCGACATAAGTTGAAGCGCTTGCAGGACAATCATCAGCTTGACTTGAACCATATGATTCAGTTGGCTAGTGAGTTCGCAGCTGCCAACAACGATGCTCACGGCTTCTTGCCGGCAATGGCCATTCCAACTCAAGCTCGGAGGAACAACAGTATAAAGCGGAAAACTGCTCCAGAAGAAAAGCAATCTACCGACATGGTCGCCATGACTTTTGCAGGACGGGGTGATGGCGGACAACGTGGTCGAGGAAGGGGATCTGGCCGTGGGCAGCAACAAGGAAGTGAAACTACCTCGGCGCCGCTCCGCATTCCCCAAACCTACGAGGAGTACCGTGACATGCCGTGCCTCGTACACCTCGATGTCAACGTTAAGGCCACCCATACCAATCGACACTGCATGTTCGTCAACTACCTCAAGGAAGACCCGGAGTCCGGCTACAAGCAAAGTCAGAAGAACAGACCGCGAGGCAAGGGAAAGGGGAAGAAGAAGGAGGAGGAGTCCAAGGATTCAAGTGACATGGACGAGGACGTTGACCCCAAGCACGCCGCCAAGAGCGACGACAAGGGCAAGAAACCCTTCGTGAAGAAGGCTCCAGTCTACCACACTTTCCTTAGCACCCCCACCGTCCGACAATAGAAGACCTCTCTAAGGATCCTGATGGCGACTCTACCCCCAGTTACCCAGTACCTGCGCTGGTCGGAGGTTCCAATTACTTGGGACAGGACGGACCACCCAGACCTTATCCCTATGGAGAACCAGTACGCCATGGTCATCAACCCCTTGAATGACGGCGTGGAGTTCACCAAGTGTATGGTGGACAGTGGAAGCAGCATCAACATCATGTACCTGGATACACTGCAGAAGATGAACTTGACGAAGGCAAACCTAAGGCGGACCAACACCATCTTCCACGGCGTAGTTCCTGGTCAGGAGGCTCGGTCCCTTGGGTGCATTACACTTCAGGTTGCCTTTGGCGATGTTAATAATTACCGCCAAGAGCGCATGACCTTTGAGGTGGTCCCCTTCAAGAGCGTGTACCACGTCATATTCGGCCGCGAAATATTCCACACGTTCATGGCCAAGCCATGCTTCGTCTACAACAAACTCAAGATACCAGAACCAAACGGTGTTATCACCGTATCCGGAAGCTTTACCAAGGCAAGGGACTGCAAGATCAATGAAGCAGCCGTTGCGGAAGCTATCCTCTACAGCGAAGAATTCAAGGAGATCCAGAGCAAGGTCGATGACTCAAAGATGCCCGCATCGAAGAAGCAGATCTCCGACTTCGCTCTTGCGTTCAAGGCCGCCATCGAGACCAAGCCGGTGGAACTTTTGGTAGGCGATGCCTCCAAGGTCACCGCCATTGGGACGAACCTAGATCCCAAATAGGAAAGAGCGCTCATCGAGTTCCTCCATGAGAATAGGGACATCTTGGCCTGGCAACCTGCTGACATGAAAGGTGTACCTAGGGAACTTGCCGAGCACAGCTTAAACATTGATCCAAAATCCAAACCAGTGAAACAACCTCTACAACGCTTTGGAGATGAGAAGAGACGCACCATTGGCAAAGAGATAGCTAGGTTACTTAAGGCTAGATTTATTCGAGAAGTCCTTCACACCCAATGGGTGGCCAATCCTGTACTTGTCCCCAAAAAGGGAACCAATGAATTAAGAATGTGCGTTGATTACACCGGTTTGAACAAAGCATGTCCCAAAGATCCGTTTGCTTTGCCTCACATTGACCAAGTCATTGACTCGACGTCTGGCTCGGAACTTTTGTGTTTTCTTGATGCATACTCAGGATACCACCAGATCAAGATGAGGAAGTCGGACCAATTGGCCGATTCGTTCACTACCCCATACAACACGTTTTGCTATGTTATGATGCCCTTTGGGCTGAAAAACGCAGGTGCTACATACCAGCGGACAATGCAACGTTCCCTTCACGACCAAATTGGTCAGAATGTTCACGCCTATGTGGACGATATCACGGTGAATCTCCGACTTAAAAGAAACCTTTGATAATCTCCGGAAATACAACATGATGCTTAACCCTAAGAAGTGTGTCTTCGGGGTACCAGCCGGCAAATTGTTGGGTTTTATCGTTTCCTAGCGCCGAATCGAGGTCAACCCGGAGAAAATCAAGGCCATCTTAAACATAAACCGTCTGACATGCCTAAAGGACATTCAACGACTAGCAGGTTGTGTTGCAGCAGTTAGTCGGTTCGTCAGTCGACTTGGAGAGAACGCTCTACCGCTGTACAAGTTGCTGAAGAAGGCGGACAAATTCACATGGACGGACGAAGCAGATGCAACATTGAAGAATCTCAAGGAGATTCTTTCCTCAGCGCCTATCCTTGCAGCACCCGAGCCTGGCGAGCCCCTGTTAATTTACATGGCGGCAACCAACCGGGTAAACAGCATCGTTGTCATGGTAGAGCGGAAAGAACCAGGCTATGAGCACTGAGTTCAACGACCAATTTACTATGTGAGTGAGGTCTTGACGGAGTCCAAGCATCGTTACCCGCACTACCAGAATATAGCTTATGGAGTATTCCTTGCTTCTCGGAAGCTGAGGCATTACTTTCAGGAGCACCCAATCACAGTGGTGAGCAAGACTCCACTGTCCGACATAATCAACAACAGCGACGCTACAGGAAGGGTCGCGAAGTGGGGCATTGAACTTGCTGCCTTCGAGATCACTTACAAGAGACGTGACGCTATCAAGTCACAAGCCTTGGCGGATTTTGTTGCAGATTGGACGGAGATGCCAGATGCTACTCCGTTGCCAGAACCAGAGTACTAGGTGATGCACTTTGACGGATCAAAGCTGCTCAACAGCTCGGGGTTGGTGTATTGCTGCAGTCACCAACAGGAGACAAGCTACACTACGTTCTGCAGATCCACTTCGAGGCTACAAACAACATGGTGGAGTATGAATCACTCATTCACGGACTACGTGTAGCCAAGGATATTGGCATCAAGCGCATAGTTTGCTGTGGAGATTTCGACTTGGTTGCCCAGCAGGTGGCTGGCACCTGGAATGCACTGAACCCTATGATGGCGGCATATCGAGACGAAGTGGACGAGATAGCCAAGAGCTTCTTGGGCTACGAAGTCAAGTATGTTCCTAGGGAGCAAAACAAGGCGGCTGATCTGCTATCTAAGCTTGGATCAGGGTGCAAGCGAATTCCGCCAGGAGTTTTCCTAGAGCATCTGCGCACACCATCCGTGAAGGGAGCCGACATCGACAACCCGGATAGAGCTGACTCTTTCGTCAACATGGTGACCAAGGTCCCTCCGGCTTGGAAAAAACCATTCATGGAATATATCAAATACGAAACTTTGCTCGACGACAAGGTCGAAAGACGGCAAATAGTACGACGAGCAAAGGGTTATACCATAATCAACGAATAACTCTACAAAAGGAGCACTACTGGTGTATACCTAAAGTGTGTTTCCCAGGTAGAAGGTATGGAAATCCTACGCGAAATCCATCTCGGAGATTGCGGGCATCACGCCGCTCCTCGATCATTGGTCGCAAAAGCCTTCCGGCAAAGTTCTCTTGGTGACCCATGAACGCCGACAAGCTGGTTGAGACATGCATGGGATGCCAGTATTATGCCCGACAACCACATGTTCCTGCTGAAGAATTGCGAACAATACCAATAACTTGGCCGTTTGCAGTCTGGGGGCTAGACATGGTGGGACCGTTACAAACGGCACCATGTGGATTTACACATCTGCTAGTAGCAGTTGATAAATTCACTAAATGGATAGAAGCTAAACCCATAAGAAAGCTTGACGGGGGCAACTGCCCTTTGGTTTGTCCGAGATCTAGTGGTGAGATTTGGTCTCCCACATAGCATTATCATCGACAACGGCAGCAACTTGTCACTCGGAGAAGTGGAAGCTTATTGTTGGGAGAAGGGCATCTGACTTGATCTTGCATCTGTGGCACACCCACAATCCAACGGTCAGGTTGAGCGAGCCAATGGATTAATTCTGCAGGGAATAAAGCCATGTCTTGAAGCACCGCTACATATAGTAGCTGGAGCCTGGGCGGAAGAATTGCCATCTGTGTTGTGGAGTTTACGAACTACACCCAACAGATCCACCGGCTACACCCCTTACTTCATGGTATATGGAGCAGAAGCCATCCTACCTTCCGACATACTTCACGATGCACCAAGGGTTGCCGCCTACGACGAAGATGACGCTGAAGAATCCAAACGCCTAGATGTGGACCTTCTCGAGGAGGAGCGCGTTTTGGCATGCCAAAGATCCGCCATCTACCAGCAGAAGCTACACAACTACCATAGTCACCGCGTTAGGCATCGCTCATTTAAAGAGGGGGATCTGGTGCTCCGACTTAAGCAGAAGAAGTCACACAAATTATCCTCGCCATGGGAAGGACCGTTCATCATAAGCAAGGTGCTACTCAATGGGTCTTACTACCTCGTTGACAATCGTGAACTGAAGGATAGACCCAACGAGGATCATAAGCGTAAGCGACGTGACCCGGATGATGACTACCCAGAGCTTGATCGGCCATGGAACATAGCACAGCTACGTCCTTTCTACACTTTGCATTTTTTATCTAATTGTGTACCTCTTATATGATCAATGAAATAAAGCTCTCAGGTTCACTCATATTTCCGAGTCTTTTACCTCCTTTAGTGTTCATTTTTGGATCATGTAAAACCTTTATGCACAAGTTTTGCGATTGCACTTGTGAAAATTCCGCCTACGGGCGTTAGCTTAAGTTTTCTGGTCTACACGTTCTTTGTCGTTTTTATGTGGATTCTGGAGTAGTGACTTTTGTCACTTATTGTCGACGATTTTGTGCTTAGGTTATTAATGGTGCCATTGGGCATCATCACCTAAGCTCATGGTTCCGACAACGAGTCTTCCGACTCACGAAAAGTCAAGCATAAGAACCAAAGTAATGGATAAGCCAGCACTTGCTTAAAAAATATATACATGTTGGAAACTAGTTCTTGAGTAGCAGGAAATAACAACCATTGTTTTTCGCCTTAATTTACATAAATAAGTTTTTCCGCATATGCACCAAAGGTGAAACAAATATTACAAAGTTGTTTTTCATTCATTTGGCACAGGTGACTTAGAAGCTACGTCATCACCAGCAGGAGAACCACCCTCGAAGTCGGCGGTATGAAGGGACTCAAAGGAGCTTTGGTTGTCGTTGTCGATGGTGTTCATCGGCACGAAGACGTTGACGTCTACTAACTCGGCAACTCTGGTGCCATAGCCTGCGAGCGATGACAAGATGGATTCGTGGTTAATCTCTTTGCCATCATCGTCTACGTCGGGAATGCCAGAGGTCACCGTGTCGATGTCGGCATCTTCATAGTGTTCCTTCACCATTGACAGCGCCATCCTTGCGCCAGCCCGTGCACATGAAGCTTTCCAGCTTGTGATACGCTAGGGGGCTCGGCGCAGGATCTCCGAGTATTTCGCCACTGAGTCCGACGCCTTGATATTAATTTGGAGGGGCTTGGCGATCTCTTTGGCTTCCGTGATGGCGGTGTTGATGAAGTTGCCGGCAAGAACCAAGCATTCCTTGGCAGGAGTAGGTGACCGGTTTAAACCCATATGAGCTGCAAGTTCATACAAGGAGCGCATGAGTTCAAAAAATTCAGAGTATCTAGACTACAGAAATCCAAGACGGAGAAAACTTACTGAAGATGCTGGCCTCAGCCTGCCGGAGGGTGTCCGCCAAGGATTCTTTCTCTTGTTGGAGGAGCTTATACGCCTCATGATGGCGTTGATTCTGATCATCGACGGCTTGCTTCTGATCTCTTAAGATCGAGATCTCCTCCTTCAAGCGATTGATTTCCTCGGTGGCGGATTCCTGCAGGGCTTTCATTGACTCCTCATGCATTTTCAGCATGTCCTTCCTCTCCTGCTTTAGAATTTTGTTCTCGCTATCCAGCTCTTGAATGTGCTTGGATTGCTCGACAATATTCTTGGCCTTGGCGATGGTTTCTGCAAGTCGGAGAAATCAAAGTACACAGTGACTACTCAGAGAATATGGGCACAAAACCAAGTCAGAATGCAAAAAAGAAAATGGACTCTTGCTCTTGGTGATTTGTTCCTTCAAGAAGGCAGTTTTACCCT
This sequence comes from Avena longiglumis, assembly GCA_030063025.1. Lineage (NCBI taxonomy): Eukaryota > Viridiplantae > Streptophyta > Magnoliopsida > Poales > Poaceae > Avena > Avena longiglumis. Next base: position 486,011,343 of record CP125974.1, read on the forward strand.
TTTCAGCTTCCAACTCTGCGTGCATCTTCTGGTACTTGTCATTGGCCATGCCCCTCTGAGCACTCTCGTTCTGTGGAAAAAAGGACAAAGTTAAAACGTTGTTTGGTCTGCTTGGAGCATCTAGCCGGAAATTTTCCACCTAGACGCTCGGGGGACAGCGAGAGTTTTTTGACTTAGCAATATGCTTAGCTTTTCTTTAAGCATCTAGTCGGAACTAATTCAGTTCTCGATTAGAAGCTTGGGGGCTACAGTATAAAGTTTTTAACTCAGATATATGCTTAGCTTTTCTTTAAGCATCTAGTCGGAACTAATTCAGTTAAAACTAGAGGCTTGGGGGCTAAAGTATTGTAATTTATATACACTGCATATGCTACTCTTAAAGCATCTAGTCGGAATAATTCATTCCACCTACATGCTTGGGGGCTACAGTGAGAGGTTTTCTAACTTAGTCACTCTTAGAGCATATAGATGCAAAGACCTATGGTTTTCCGTCTATATCCTCAGGGACTACAGTGGGATACTCATATGAAATGCAAAAGGCAAATAAAACTTACAAGTGCAATGATCTTGAGGTTTGTAGCACTCTCGACCAGTAGCTTGCCAAAGGATTCGCTGTTTCCTTGCAAGATCTCTGCTTGTCGGCGGAGCTCCTCTAGACCGCACGTCGGAGATGTCGGTGCCGCACCAGGGACCAGAGCAGTGCTACCCGGTGTAAGTACCGGATAGACTATCTTTGGATAATCTATGGATTTCTTGGGTGCGGGAGCGCCGCCAACGACAGAAGTACCTTCTTCCACCATCGCCTTACCGTCACCGATGGCATCCTTAGCTGGAGCTTCAGCCATTTGGTGGGCGGCACTCTCCTGCGTCGCCTGCTCGCCGACAACAGAAACCTCGGTAGAGGCACTTGAGTCCACTTACATGGTGGAAGGGCCAGATGCCTCCTTAGCTTGTGAGCTTGTTGGGACAGACGAAGGCTTGACGGAGGGAGTGGCAGGGGCGATGGCGGGAGATACGTCGCGATGCAGCATGTCCTTAATGGTTCTAGAAGCCCCCAATTTGGAGGTCTTCTTCAGGCTGGTCGTGGCTTTCTTCCTGAAACGTGCAAAATGCATAAGTACAGGAACAAGACAGATAAATAGACAATGTCGGAAAGAAAGGAGCTTACCCAAGTGGGGGTGCTTTGGCAAAAGGGATCCCGGTAACTTTTCTCTTTTCCCCCTCTAGGGCGGTGGTAGTCTTCTTGAAGGATCCACCCCCCGTCTTTTTCTTTTTCCCTACGTCAACAGCGTTAGAGGTGGAGCTCTTCCACTTTCGCGCCAACGGAGCATCGTCGTCGGACACGACCGTGACTTCCTTCATCTTTGGATCGTAGATTTGGGCAGCCAGGCTGTCCTCCTCTAGATCGCTAAGCTGTTAAGTGAGAAGTCACCGTGTTAGATGAGATGACATTTGCAAGACGGAAGAACTGGAGTATATGTCATACACGGAAAATAAATAACTACCTTTGGGCACTTGACGTCTACAAACATGTCGTAGGTGATGGTGAAGCCACGCTTCTTGTCCTTCGCCTTGACGATGTCCTTGAGGCGGAGCTTGACGGAGTCACTCGAGAAGTTGTCCACGGAAATGCGGAGGCTATCCCTTCTATCGCTGGAATACTCGTGCATGAGCTTCGCGTGGTGCTGCAGAGGTTGGATTCTCCCGATGAACCATCACATGGCTAGGTCCAAGCCGGTCAAACCCGTCTCCACGAACCATTATATCTGCCTTATGGTGCGGGAAGCATCGAGGTCGGAGGAAAGGGAGGCTTGGGATCTCCATGACGAGGCTTCAGCGGCGTCTCCGTCTATGAAGTCTGGGTACGTTACTTCTCGGCCAGCCAGAGGGATATCTGGGCCATAGAAGTAGGTACGCTGCCAGTTTTTGCAGGACTCGTGGCCGACGATGTCGGGGCACCGCCGGCCAGGACGGATCTTTAAGCTTATGGTGCCGCAATTCCTAAGTTCTTCCTTACTGGCTCCGACTTCATGCTTAACAGTGAAGAAGTACCCGAAGAGATCTAGCCTAGGCTTTATCCCTAAGTAACCCTCGCAGAGCGCCGCGTAGTTGCTAAGTGCTAAGATACTGTTGGGAGAAAGGTTCTGGGGCTGGACTCTATAGTGGTTCAAGACGGAGAGGAAGAAGTTGGAGATGGGCAGGGAGACGCCGCATACCAGTTGGGCTTTGAGGTACACCTTTGGTCCGGCTTGGGGAGAAGGTGTCACCTCGCCGGCCGGCGCCGCCCGCCAGGCGAGCCCCTCTATCGCAGGGAGGTAGCCCTCGGCGATCAGCTCCTGGATATCACGGTTCATAATATCTGAGTCGCGCCAGTCGCCCTTGTGCGAGTCAAGATCCTCCTCCAATGGCTCCAGCGCCGCTGGATTATGGTCACCGCCGGTGGACTCAACCACCGCCGAGACGGGGATGACCAAGCCCTCTGGAGGCACGACGACAGAGCTCGCCGGCTTCGCCGCGCCTTCGCTCGACGCCACCATGGAAGGGGAAGTGCTGCTGCTAGCCATGGAGTGAGTATGGAGGTGAATGGTGCGGATTGGGGCTAGGGTTTTTCGCGAGTTTTGCGCGAAGAGCTCGAGGAGGCACGCGCTGGAGGAAGAAGACAATGCGAGGAGAGAATAAGGTAAAAGGTAAAAATTGCACCGCGGTTACTATTTATCATCTCGAGCATCGAGATTCATGCAGCTTGATCGGACGGTTGCCGCGTAGACAACGTGTTTGCGAACGTGCGCGGAAATTTCGCCACATATCCAACCGTCGCAGCCAACGGTTCGTATCGCTCGCGCAGGAAAATCGGACATGATTGCGTTCTCTGCGTATGTGAGTTACGAGACGTCGCTGACCTAAGCCTACGTCGCCCTAGCTGACATAGGAAGATGAGCCGTCACGTCAGAATATTCCGGCATGGATGGATCCAGTCTGGGTACGGAAGAGTACGATGGAAGATTCAGCATTTCTCCGACTTACGTGTTGAAGACGGAGAAAACCTTGCAGGGTTCTTTCGGAGGACTACAAGATATTGCTTGATGATTTGCCGACATCCATCTAGACGGAGCATTCAGTGTGAAGAGGCAAGACAGCGCAAGATCTCGGAGTTCTCCGGGGCTACTGTTGGGGATATGCTATATGGGTATCCTCATAGCATGTTTCCTATCCGGATAACTCGGGTGGCCCACAATTGGTAGCATGGCCCATGGCCTGCTGGGCGGCCTAGTTAGATGGATCCAAAAGGGAGGCCCATGACGGATAAAGGAAGGCTACGGTGGTAGTCACCGACATACCCGGAGCCTTGGAGTGCAAGATACACAAGACTAGTAATAGACGGTGTAGGACTCGGTAACCTGTCCGGCTAGGACTTTTCCCTGTAACCCTAGGACCTGGGGACTATATAAGTCAGTCCTGTGGGAGCCTTTAGGGCACAATCTCAGACGATCAAGTAGCGATTAGCACACACCTCGCATAGCGAACCAATCCCTGTAACTCGGCGTATTTCCCTTATAGTGATTTATAGCACGAGTAGGATTCCACCACCGTTGTGGGATCTGAACCTGGGTAAGTTGTGATACCTCGTACCCGTCAACCGTCCGCCTTTCCCCACTTCTCTAAACACGCATTGTGAGGATCCCTCCATGGCGTACTCTTCGGCAATACCACGACACTTCCCTACTTCCTACTTGTTCAAATCCAGAAATCTTCCAAATTTGGCTAAGTCTGGAATTTTTAACTAGGTTTAATCTTTGGAACTCCCTCTACTCCAATCTGTGTGCATTCTTGAGGATGCATTTGAACCATCTTGTAGTAAACCATGTTTACTACCAAATCCAATTCTTTCCATTGGCTAAAACATTCTTGGACCCACTCATCCATGATGGTTTTATAGTCAAGAAAGTAATATTTTCTGCAAATCTCACCATCTTGCCTACTTTGGTAGAAGCTCACATCCATATGCCACCTCCCCTTGACCAACACCATGCATGGTTATGATCTACTAACAATGGTCTATCAATCCCCTCTTAACTTGTTTCCATTTGAGGCTTGTGCTTCTTAAACCCACATGGTTTATGAGGCTAAATGATATTCTGCAATGGCAACCTTAATTTCAACAAAGTTTGCCATCACCTCTAGATCACCTAAAATACAAACAAGCCCAACTCTTGCTACCATGATCATCTATATAACTTGGTCTATCTATCCATCTATACTTGGTACTAAGGTGAGCTCTGAGCTCCTTAATCGCACAAGGTTTAGATGGCATAAAATTATCAAAACCCTAGATCCTCTATTCCTTGTCTCCTCCCAAAATAAAGTTGTTTTCCTAAAACACAAGGGTGCAAATGAGTGATAAAGCATCTGGACATCATTTATCATGGATATTAAGATTTAACAAATATTATCCATATTTATTTCGACACTCAAACTATTTAAATCTCTCCTTTCTCAAAACCCCCAAAACTCCCTCTATTGAAGAAACTTTGTTTTTATTCAAATCACACCCTCAACTAAATACACATTTGAGGCTTATATATTGTTACCTATATTCCCACTTCAAAATAAATATTTTTGAAGTGTTCTAATAATTATTTTTGCCCTTTTTTTTAAATAGAAGAAATGGAGAAATAATGGTTTTACATACTTTTTTATTCTCAATAAATCTTGGGAATATTCTCCTAAGTGTGTATTCATAATTAGGACCTTCCCATACCAAAAACCAACATTTTACAATTCAAAAATATGAAATAAATTCCTGAAAACCATTTCAGCACTTTTTGAATAAATGATTTTCTTAAAAATCCCAAGTAATTATATGAGGTATATCTTGACTATACCCTTCTACCAGAACCATTTCCTCATCTTGCCAATATCACAAAGAAGGACTTTCTTCATAACCACCTCTCATGTAAATTTACATCATAGCACAAAATCACTAACCATATCGCATTCAAACTCCATCAAACCTTGACAAGCAAGTTTGTACAACACTCACCCCTTCTCTAGTCGACCAGCACATCAAACCCAGCGTTGTAGCATAAGTATTCACCTGTGTATCTTATGTTTGGCTATGAAGGAGACCAAGCTAGTCATTTCCTTGCCCATTTATTTCTTGCAGCAGCTACCCCACAATCTCCACGCCCATAGCAACCAACCCCCTAGTTTCTACGTCCCCCTCTTGCCTCCCTAAGCAGAGCCAGCACAACCCCTCTCCATTCTCTCATTTATCTCCCTAGACACCAGAACACCTCCCCCACGAGCTATCTTCTCTCCCTCGGGCCTCCCTCACCTTGGAATAGGAGAAAACTCTCCTCTTGAGCAGTCGCGAAGAACTCCACCGTGTTGAGGTTGTACTGCCCATTCTCCCTCTTTTATTGCTCTAGCGTGATCCCCTGGTCCGCATCTAATCCCCTTACTCTTTCTGCATGCATGCGTCCCTGTGAGGTGCTCTGACGAGCTCCCGAACAAGTACCATCGGTGTCTATACGAGCCCCCTACCGAGGTCAAACAGGACCTTGCTACACCTCTCCCGACACGTCTCGGAGTCCTATGCTGCCTTCCAGCCCTTCCCCGGCCCTCAGGTGAGCTTCCCCCATTCCCCTCCTCCCCTTCTAGGGTTTCCACCCTGTTCATCCCCATCGCAAGGTGGGATACGAAATCCCGCCATCGATCGCCACCTGATCCGGTGGCTGAGAAGGCCCCATACCGATCCGCCTCTACCCCTCACCGATGGACGGGCCCTGCCCGGCTAGTTTCTTTTTTTCCTTCCCACGTGCAAGTCCCGCGAGCTGGGTCGGCCTGCCCTTTGTATCCCATTCCCTCCTCTAAATTCAGCCTGCCAGCGACTGTTTCTTTTTCTTTTCTAATTTATGCCAGATTTGTAGAAAAGCTTGTTAGTTTAAATACAAGACAAAATGTAAAACACCCTTTTATGGCCAAATAAAAATCTCTACATGTTCCCACATGTTTTGTCAAACATGCAAAACTAATCCTTTGGCAAAAATAATCCCTATTATTTATTGGCCTTCAACCTACTAAAATATATACCTTTTAATAAATAATTATTTCTGGTAGTTTTATAGAACCATTTTGGTTGAACCAAATCCCTCCTGGTAGGTATTTGAGATACACACTACATGGAATTGGTCCCATGCCAATTGGAGCCCTGGTTCTGCAATAATAAAAATAACCAAATCCCTCCATTTCTGACTTTAATATTTTCTCCAGATAATTCTAGAGAACCTATTGAGTTGGTTCCAACTCTCACTGATGTAGTATATCCATACACATAAAAAACTATGAGATCAATATTTATTGAACTATGATGAATTTATAATGATTTAATCATTTTTGCCTAGGGTGTTTTCACCAAATAAATCATGGTAATACTTCCGGAACTCCAAAAAGGGTGATTCCAATTTCCTATATAAGGTACATGCAATACCTATCCAATGCATTTGGTCTCATGTCATTTGTACCGGCAACATAAATATAGTGAAAAAACAAACTATTCCTAGAATTGACTTTGGGATTTTCCCAAGGGCATTCTGGTAAATATATTGGATCGATTCCAACTCTCAGTGAACTAGTCCATCAAAATCTACCTAAACCCAATAGGAAATAATTTTTGGAACCACAGATCTTTTCTGGTGAATTATTTCCTATAATTAGAGATTTTATCACTAGAAAATGCATTATAAATCAAAGAAAATTGGTAAAATAGTGAAACCACTTTTGTTGGTTTCATTTTATCAATACCTATCTGGTGATATAATTTTTTCATATTGATAGCATATAGAACCAATCCTTGGCCTTAAACTCCCTAATTGAGTGTTCTATGCCATATAGATCTTAAAGAAAACTCCACAAATGCCAATAAAGATATTCCAATTGCTAATAACTCAACCTATCAAAACCTACAGGAGTAAATAATATGATGTATTATTGCTTGCTGTATTGGTTTGATGCTTGTATGCATCATATTGAATGTGGTGTTGCTTGTTTGCATATATGCTCGATAACGGCGATACTTGCGATCGTGTGACACGGAGAATGAAGCCTTGGATAATTATTCTTATTATTGGTATTCTGGTATTCTAAAGAAGTATAGGGACATATCTCTGGTCACAGGCAAGCCCCCTTCTTGCTCATACACCTTGGTCCTACTATTTTACTTATGCATGGTTTATGTACTTGTTTATATAAAATTGCATGGTTTTACTAGTATGTTTTATATCTGGTATTGGTTTGGGTCTTCCAAACCATTACACATTTGTACTACGAAGTACAACACCCTTGATGACACATATTTGTTCCTAGTATAGTAGATGGTGTTTAACACCATAAACCCTTGGAGACCCTGTTTTATCCTAAGAAAAATTATAGGATGGGAAGACCCCGGGAAAATGTTTATAAAATGTTTTATGATAAAACCTTGGTGAGGTTCGACCTACCAATAGAGGTTTTAAAAATGAATAAGGTTCTGTTTTACAAAAAGGTGGGATAAAGGATGGAGGAAAAATATTTACAAAAAGGCACCCGGTTCTTTGCAGTTTTGCTAGAACAATTAACCGTACAACCACATTACCTTGGAGTGTGACAGGGCTGGACTTAATGCTTTCTACTCCGGTGTGAGAATTCTCACAACTACTTATAAGGTATCAGCTCCCTCGAATCTCGGGCTTCCTTTACAAAAAGGGTGAACTACTAGGCAGACACCTAGAGGAAGCAAGACCACCCATGTTAGTGGTCGGGTGATACTATGATCATCTCATTGAAAGTGTCGGCTCTTGAGGAGTTGGGTGCACTCCGGTTGGTCTGTGGATCCCGACATCCCGGTGTTGAGAGGAACAACTCATAGGGTAGGGCCCATTCTAGAGTGGCATCCGGAGAGTCTAGATTGGTTACTCGACCCATGATCAGTAAGGATCAGTTCAGGGTACCCGTTTGGTGTGGGTAAAGTGTATAACCTCTGCAGAGTGTAAATCTATTCGAATAGCTGTGTCCATGATCATGGACGGTTGGAAAAGTTGCTGTAGAGCGATGCTGATTTTGTTTTCAAAAAGGATTGCGAAAAAGAAAGTGTTTTCAAAACCTGGTGGTCTGAAGGACACCAGAGAAGGCGAGACGATGTTGAGGAGAAAGGAAGAAGAAACCCTGGTCAATTGAGGATCGTGGAGTTATAATAAGGTGACCCACTCCTAGTGTTTTCCAAAGATTTTCAAAAAGGTTTCCAAAATGTTTATATCAGTTCTCAACAAAACCTTGTAGATGCTATATCTACAAGAGAACTATTTTAGAAAAGAACCACTCTTGGAGCCCTCCTATTACCACAACCATATTGCATATCCCCTTGTTATTATTATTTTCTTAAGGTGGTTTGCGAGTACATTCAAAGTACTCACCGGCTTTTTCCTTGGATATTTACTTGGCTAGATTCTCAGAGGCACGAGGAAGGATGGAGATGCTGAAGTCTGTGCGAGCTAGGCTATCTCCTTAGTCAGTCACATGTAGGTTAAGGCATGACATGGGCTCTGCGCTTGAAGACTTTCACTATAAATGTTGTAATCGCCATAATGGAAATAATGTAAGTTTTGTACTTGTTACTCATGGATGATGTAATGATACTATTTGGTTATGCTCACGGCTCAATAATCATGGAAACGCGAATTACAGGCATAACATGGATTCTCTGACCATAAATCCGGGGTCCCACACTTATTAAGGGCATGTTTGATTCAAGGATTTCACTTGCCATCGATCTTGCGCATCCTATTCTATATGGCACATGTATCTCTCTTTCTTTTTTGTATTTTGTATTTTTCTCTATCTTTTTTTGATTTTAGTGTTGGGCCACGCAGAGATAAAACAAAACTTTTTCCCTCTAACGTGGTGATCCCAAGAACTAGCTGAGGTAGAAGGCCACGAGGTTTACCACTAGACGCGCGCTTGCGGATTACTGATGAAGCGCGTCAGTTGATGCAATCGATCCTCACGATCCGATCGTCCTGGTGCTGATCGCACAACACCTCTGCTGGTATCCACACGTACAAGGAGGAGCGCCGGCGGCGAACTGCTAGGTTCGTAACGACGGCTGGACTGCTGTGGAGCTAGGGTTTCCAACACATGGAATGACCTAACCGAACAACGATTAACCTTTCTGGGTTACGGTGCTCCACTATATATAGGGAGTGAACGTGGGCTCTGCTCGCGCGACCCATTCACTAAAGCCCATATAACACTAGTCACCGTGAGTCCAACTCACTAACTCAGTCCTAATCTGGTTTAGGTCCAACCCAACCAGATTACAGATTCGGATCCAATCCGAACTTGCTCCCGCTCTTAAGTGTGTGACCCCGCAGGCTCATGTCTACTTGGACACGATTGGAGTCCGTCTCTCAATCGATCAGTCGGTAGCGTCTCCTAGCAGAACGTGCGGACTCCCAAGTACCAAAGAGTCATGACGACTTGCCTTTCCAATGCGACTTACGTCCGAGTCCCTTTTGCCTCACGATATACCTTGTCAGACTATAGGCGAATATATGTCATCCCTTAAATAGTCCGACTCTCTTCTCGATCCGAGATAAGTGATTCACCCGACTAACTCTTAGTCGATCGCCTCGGTTAACACTTAACCGAGTCGTGCATGGCCATGCTTTCCGAATCATATCTCACGAGAGGGCCCAGAGAATATCTCTCCGAGTGGAGGGGCAAAATCCCATCTTGGTTATTCACATCACGCAGCTTGATTCTCGATCGACCCGAACCACCTTTATAACTGCGCGATTCGGATCAGCGTTGTAACCTAAGTCGGTGATCCTCAACTCGGACTATGCAACAACCTCAGGTCTAAGGATTACATTGATTGAGATATACAAATGACAGCTAGTTCGTTGTACCTCAATATGGGTCAATCTGACTCGCTAAACTCTTTAGACGAATCTGTGTAAGTTGGAATAGCATCTCCATGCCCATGACAAGTGGAACCGAGTCATCAAGTCAACTTTCACATTGGTCTAAGTTGTGTGTCCAGCACAACCTCAATGACCAAGGATATTTAGTACAAACAACATGAATGCATAGTTCCACAGCTGAATCACATATTCAATGATACACATCAGATGTTTATACAAGGACTACTTAATAACTTTATGAATACAATGGGAAATATCATCATACATGATTGCCTCTAGGGCACATTCCCAACAGTCTCCCACTTGCACTAGAGTCAATCTTCCGACATCACATGTCTAAGCATCTAATGCCCATGGCTCTTAGGTGTGCCTCGTGCTTTGGCTGTGGTAACGGCTTTGTCAACGGATCCGCAATATTTGCATCCGTGTGTACCTTGCATAACTTGATATCACCCTGATCCACGAACTGGCGAATCAGGTGGTACCGCATGTGTATGTGCTTGTTCTTCTGGTGTTGTCTAGGTTCCTTGGCTTGTGCAATAGCACCATTGTTGTCACAATACACGTCCAACGGATTGGACGAGCCCTGAACCACACCAAGATCCATGAGGAAATTCCTCATCCAAACAGCTTTTCTTTGCCTCCGAGGCGGCAATATACTCGACCTCTGTTGTAGCAGCATACGCCTCTTGCTTGGAACTCTTCCAGCTCACAGCACCTCCGTTTATAATAAACACGTATCCGGATTGCGAGCGAGAATCATCAGAGTCGGTGAGATAACTCGCATCCGTGTAACCCTTTACACTGAGTTCATCTTCACCACCATAAACCAAGAACATATCCTTAGTCCTTCTCAAGTACTTTAGGATATTTTTAGCCGTTGTCTAGTGGATCTCTCCAGGATCAGCCTGGTATCTGCTCACAACACTTAGAGCATAGGAAACATCCGGCCTAGTACAAATCATGGCGTACATGATGGATCCGACTGCAGAAGCATATGGAATCGCACTCATCCGACTTCGCTCATCAGTTGTCGAAGGACACTGAGTCTTGCTAAGTTTTACACCATGGGACATCGGTAAGAACCCCTTCTTAGACGATTCCATGTTGAACTTCTTCAACACTTTGTCCAAATAAGTACTCTGACTCAATCCAATGATCCTCCTTGATCTATATCTATAGATCCGGATTCCGAGGATGTATGTTGCCTCACCCAAGTCTTTCATTGAGAAACTCCTTTCCAATGATTCCTTGGTTTCTTGCAACATCTGGACATCATTTCCAATCAGTAATATGTCATCCACATATAAGATTAGAAAATTTACTTTGTTCCCACTAAAATTCTTGTACAAACAAGAATCATGATCACTCTTGATGAAGCCAAACGATTTGACTACCTCATCAAAGCGAATATTCCAACTCCGAGATGCTTGCTTCAACCCATAAATGGATTTTTGAAGTTTGCATACCTTGTCGAAGATTAGCGGATCGACAAAACCCTCGGCTGTATCATATATACGTCCTTGGTTAAATTTCCGTTAAGGAAAGCCGTTTTGACATCCATCTGCCATATCTCATAGTCGAAATAGGCTGCTATAGCTAACATGATCCGAACTGATTTAAGCATCGCTACGGGCGAGAAAGTCTCGTCGTAATCAACTCCTTGAACTTGTCGGAACCCCTTCGCGACAAGGCGTGCTTTATAGACGGAAACATTTCCATCCATATCAGTTTTCTTCTTAAAGACCCATTTGCACTCGACGGGTCTTGCACCGTCTGGCAGATCAACCAAGTTCCAAACTTGATTTTCATCCATGGACTTTATCTCGGATCTCATGGCTCCAAGCCATGACTCGGAATCAGATCCCACCATCGCTTCTGAATAATTTGCTGGCTCATCATTGTCTAACAGTAACACATCACGAACATTTCGTAATCTTGCCGATCTTCGTAGTACAGGTGCTGCTGCCAGCTCAGCTGCCACGACCGGCTCAACCTCCAAGGTTTTTGCCGACTCGCTACTAGCCGGTTCCTCTCGAATTTCTTCGAGTTGCACTGTGCTCCCACTTACTCCCCGACTGAGAAACTCTTTCTCAAGGAAGACACCGTTCCGTGCGACAAACACTTTGCCCTCTTCTCGGTTGTAGAAGTAGTAACCCAAGGTTTCCCTCGGATAACCCACGAAAATACATTTATCCGACTTGGCCGTAAGCTTGTCCGACTGAAGTCGCTTGACAAATGCCTCACAACCCCAAATCTTAAGAAAAGACAAACTTGGCTTTTTGCCTGTCCACATATCATGCGGTGTCTTCTCTACCGACTTTGATGGTACTCTGTTTGTGTGAACGCCGCTGTTTCTAGAAAATAACCCCAAAATGATAAAGGCGGATCTGTCCGACTCATCATTGATCGCACCATGTCCAACAAGGTCCGATTCCGCCTTTCCGAAACACCATTCCTTTGTGGCGTTCCTGGCGGAGTAAGTTGAGGAACTATTCCACAACTTTTCAGATGGTCATCAAACTCATGGCTCATGTACTCGCCTCCTCGGTCCGACCGAAGAAACTTTATTTTCTTGCCGAGTTGATTATGTGCTTCATTCTGGAATTCTTTGAACTTTTCAAAGGCTTCCGACTTATGTTTCATCAAGTAGATATATCCATACCTACTCAAATCATCAGTGAAGGTAATGAAGTACTCATAACCACCCCTGACTGTCGTGCTCATTGGTCCACATACATCACTATGTACTAGTCCCAACAAGTCGGACGCCCTTTCGCAACTCTTTGCAAAAGGTGTCTTGGTCATTTTGCCGAGTAGGCAAGATTCGCATGTCTCGAACGACTCCAAGTCGAACGAAGTTAGGAGTCCATCATCATGGAGCTTCTTCATGCGTTTCCAACTTATATGACCAAGCCGACAATGCCAAAAGTAAGTCATATTCATATCATTTGGTTTTAACCTTTTAACATTTATGTTATAAACCGACTCACCATCAAGATTCAAAATAAATAACCCGTCCTGGACGGGTGCAAAGCCGTGAAATATATCATTCAAATACAAAGAACAACCATTATTCTTGATATTCGACTCATAGCCTTGCCTCATCAAACATGAAGCAGAAATAATGTTTCGACTGAGCACTGGAACATAATAACAATTATTTAGTTCCATAATGAATCCGGAAGGTAAATGAAGTTGCATCGTGCCGACTTCCAACGCAACAACTCTTGCTCTGTTGCCGACTCTAATATCAACCTCGACTCTTGATACGCTCCTAGTTCTTACCAGTCCCTGCAACGAGTTGCAGATGTGAATAACTGATCCGGTATCATATACCCAAGAACTATTAGGTGCATCAGCAAGATATATGTCTATAACATTGCAAACAAGTGTACCTGAGTCGGAAGTCATACCTCCACTCTTGGCTTTGTCGGCCGAGTACTTGCTATAGTTCCTCTTCCAGTGGCCATCCGCCTTGCAGTAGAAGCAAGTGGATCCGGCTGAAGGAGATGGTTTAGTCCCTGAGGAAGCGCTTGGGACCGGGTCCTGAGCATGCTTTCCTCCTGACTTAGCCTTCTTCTTAGTCCAAGAACTCTTCTTGAACTTAGCCTTATTCTGCACCATCAACACTTGACTGGTGCCCTTCTTGAGATCCGTCTCTGCCTGCTTGAGCATCCCATGCAATTCAGTGAGCTTCTTATCCATACCATGCATGTGGTAGTTCGAAATGAACTGCCCATATGCACTAGGAAGAGAGTTCAGAATTATATCCGTAGCGAACTCTTCGCTAATGGGGTAGCCAAGCCTCTCCAAAGACTGCACGTAACCAACCATTTTGATCACATGCGGACTCAGTGGATCACCATCCTTAAGCTTGCAACTCAGCAAAGCCTGAGAGACTTGATACCTCTCAGTCTTCGCCTGAGCCTGGAACATACTTTTGAGGCTTTCGATCATATCGTAGGCCTCAACATGCTCGAACTGCTTTTGCAAGTCCGTTTCCATGTGAGCAAGCATAAGACAGCTAATATCCGTGGACTCATCCTTAGCCCGACGGTAGGCATTGGTGGCTGCGACAATCGCATTATCATTCGGCTCATCTAGAAGTGGGTTGTCTAGGACATGGTCCTTCTTTTCTTGTTTGAGAACAATTCTCAGATTTCGATACCAGTTGGTAAAATTAGTGTCGTTCAGTTTATCTTTCTCAAGAATGGTTCTCAACGCAAAACCGGATATCTGAGAGTGACTGCTACTTGGTGTCATGATCTACAACATAAAATATGCAAAAACACTTAAGACATGTATTCATAAAAGAGCAAGCATATTAAACATTTTAATATTTTATGCTCCCACTAGAACCAACACCTCTCCGATGGTTACTTAGTGATTCAGGATCCTAAATAAGCAAGTCGGCTAGTGAGCTTTAGCATCACCGCTAGCCGCCAAGTGATCTAGGTAGACAACTCCTTGTCAATCGCATCTCATGCGACTCCTGTTGGACGGGTGGCATCACATGTCCCGGCTCCCATCCGACTTTTCCCTGAGTCCCACGACCGTTGTGATAGACCCGTCTAGCTTACCGAGTATTTCTGCAGTAAGAGTCCGACTCGAACCCACCTAGTCGGAAAGAATTGGCAGCACCTCAATTTTATGAGCCCACTACCAAAAATGTCCGATTTGTGATGGTGCCAACACTGGCGGGAAAACCGACTAGACCTTCTTTGAGGGATTAAATTTTACCGACTATCTAATAGAGGTAAAACAGAGACATAACAATAACACAAAATAAAGCAATTATAATGTGAAATGGTATGGCTCTCTTCATGGCGATCTCCATCTCCACAAAGCCTGTAATCCGACTCGTGCCAACTCTTGTCACTTGTCGTCTTACTCCATGTCGCCGACATGTACAATGCCTTGCATGCCTTCCGGGTTCTCCAAACAGCTACACTAGCTTAGTAAAGTAAATTACATAGGGAATCCGACACGCAGGTCATTATACAATAAAATGACAGCACCTAGGCTCCAGCCGGCTGACATAAACCGTGATTCGCAGATCACGTATGGATTACACACATACATCACATGCACATGAACCATACCATTCACAACTTCCTGCAAAAATAAGTTATGCATAGATACAATATCTACCGGCGTTGTGAAACTCGCAACGACATCTAAGGCGCTTCTGACGGTAGCCCTGTCCCGCTGCCGGATAGCGTCTTGAGGATCGAAGGGCAGCGCCCTCGGTGCAGCGCCCGACGATTTTTCCGAAAACGTAGATCTCATCTATGATCCGGACATGGATTCCGACCATCGTTCCGATTCGATCAAACTCTTTGATCTTCGATCACCGCTTCTGGATTTACGTGTCACAGTCTACCCCGATGGCAGAAGCCGACCGGTAGGGGTATGTCGTTCCACGACCTCAGCAATATGATCACGGAAATCAGATCTACCATTCCCCGAGCACAGTTGATCTAATCAACTTCGTACAAAACCGATCTATCTCATAGATCGACCACCAAACAGCATATAGATCTCATCTACATCCTACCGCATATCACATATGCGAGATCTCAAGCCTAAAACCAGAAGCTATCGCTCTGATACCACTGTTGGGCCACGCAGAGATAAAACAAAACTTTTTCCCTCTAACGTGGTGATCCCAAGAACTAGCTTAGGTAGAAGGCCACGAGGTTTACCACTAGACGCGCGGTTGCGGATTACTGATGAAGCGCGTCAGTTAATGCAGTGCAGTCCTCACGATCCGATCGTCCTGGTGCTGATCGCACAACACCTCTGCTGGTATCCACATCGCATACAAGGAGGCCGTGGCGAATCGCTAGGTTCAGAACGACGGCCGGACTGTGGAGCTAGGGTTTCCAACACATGGAATGACCTAACCGAACAACGATTAACCTTTCTGGGTTAGGGTGCTCCACTATATAGGGAGTGAACGTGGGCTCGCTTCGCGACCCATTCACTAAAGCCCATATAACACTAGTCACCGTGAGTCCAACTCACTAACTCAGTCCTAATCTGGTTTAGGTCCAACCCAACCAGATTACAGATTCGGATCCAATCCGAACTTGCTCCCGCTCTTAAGTGTGTGACCCCGCAGGCTCATGTCTACTTGTACACGATTGGATTCCGTCTCTCAATCGATCAGTCGGTAGCGGCTCCTAGCAGAACGTGCCGACTCCCAAGTACCAAAGAGTCATGACGACTTGCCTTTCCAATGCGACTTACGTCCGAGTCCCTTTTGCCTCACGATATACCTTGTCAGACTATAGGCGAATATATGTCATCCCTTAAATAGTCCGACTCTCTTCTCGATCCAAGATAAGTGATTTACCCGACTAACTCTTAGTCGATCGCCTCGGTTAACACTTAACCGAGTCGTGCATGGCCATGATTTCTGAATCATATCTCACGAGAGGGCCCAGAGAATATCTCTCCAAGTGGAGGGGCAAAATCCCATCTTGGTTATTCACATCACACATCTTGATTCTCAGTCGACCCGAACCACGCTTTATAATCGCCCGATTCACGGATCAGCGTTGTGAGAACCTAAGTCGGTGATCCTCAACTCGGACTATGCAACAACCTCAGGTCTAAGGATTACATTGATTGAGATATACAAATGACAGCTAGTTCGTTGTACCTCAATATGGGTCAATCCGACTCGCTAAACTCTTTAGCCGAATCTGTGTAAGTTGGAATAGCATCTCCATGCCCATGACAAGTGGAACCGAGTCATCAAGCCAACTTTCACATTGGTCTAAGTTGTGTGTCCAGCACACCCTCAATGACCAAGGATATTTAGTACAAACAACATGAATGCATAGTTCCACAACTGAATCACATATTCAATGATACACATCAGATTTTTATACAAGGACTACTTAATAACTTTATGAATACAATGGGAAATATCATCATACATGATTGCCTCTAGGGCACATTCCCAACATCTAGAACTTCAAGAACACGACCGGGGCTCGATTTGGGCAAAAAAACTTACACCAAAACATCAAATTGATGGGAGGAAAACAAGGAATTAGGCTATGGGAACGCAAAGTAAGGTAGATCAACGAGTATAGCAGCGGATCTATGGATCAAAACCTACCAAAACGCTCTCAAAATCCAGATTGATCCAAAATACAAATATGGCTATTTTTGGTGGAAATTTTTGAATTTAGGCAAGAAAAAGAAAATTGGTGCCTAGAAACTCAACACAAACTCGAATCCATGGAAACTAAAGGCTCTTGATACCATATGATGTGGCTTATAACCACTTATGTGGCCCGATCTTCATAGATTCGAGGGGATTTGGGGGAGTAAGCGAAGAACACGATGAACACGAGAGAGAAATCAAAGATACAAACGCATACCACACCCATATCGGTTTTCTCTCGTTGTCCCGAACCACCAATCCAACAGAATCACAAAGGGAGAGACCAAAAGTAGAATCGCTTGCGAGAGATTGGCTAGCTCTTGATAGAATCACACATAGGTAGAGAGTAGCAACCAAATAGAATCCCGAAGGGGAGAGATCTAGCACTACTAGAATCCATATATGGGAGAGATCAAGAACTAGAAGAGCGCCTTGACGACTTCAATTAAGAAGGCCTTGATACAACTCATAGATAATCTAATGTGAGGGGGGTTCCCATCCAGGGTTTGGCATAATCCATGAGTCTCAACTCAATTCATCATCATCTCTAGGGTTTCAAGGAGGGGGTGGGGGGATATATATAGGTCAGTCACGAGCTAGGGGTAGTTTAGGCATAATAGAAGGGTACATGGGCTGAGGCCCAGCTCCAAGGCGCGGAGGCCTATCACTTAGGCCGGAGACTCCGGGTAGCAGGGGCGGAGACTATGGTTTTGTGGCAGAGACTCCGAGCGGGGTTCCAGGACCTTGCAGGTGCGGGCTGGTCAAGGCGAGGGCGGAGACTCTAGTCTTGCAGCGACGGATACTCTGATGTTGTTGTTGTTGTTGTTGTTGTTGTTGTTGTTGTTGTTGTTGTTGTTGTTGTTGTTGCCTTTTCCTTCTCCTCTTCCAACCTCATGCTTGGGGGTCTTGGCTCCTGGGGCAACCTTGTTTCCTCCTCTTGGCATCACGGTCATGGGTCTAGTCATACAATCGGTAGTTGGCTCAAGTAGGATCCCATTCAAGTGATGACCAAAGGAAGGCAAAAGATAAAAGGAGTTCACCTTGATAGGAATGGTTGGCGTATCATGATATGGACCAATGATGATTACCATGTGTTCGGTTGCATCACGTGATGTCGTCTAGGGCCGCATGCTAGGCTAGAGGTCCCTGTAGATGAGGGATGGAAGACATGGGCGGCGGGTAAGTTTTTGCATGTGCCATCTTAGGCCATGTACAATGCAAGATGTCTAGATAGGTGCTTAAAAAATAAACCAACCATTTTATGAAGCACCGGCAGTGGCGGAGCTTTGTTGAAGCAAAACCGTGCCATGGCCCGCCCGGCTCAGCGATTATTCAACACTAAAACACAATTAGTTCTATCCAATTCTATCATTCATGTTGATTTCTCCCTAAAAGCTACTTGTTGCCTCCTCTGAGTTTTCAGTCAAGCTCCGCTACTGAGCATCGGTGCCTATTTCTATAGGAAAGTTGTCTAGTTAGACATCTGTCTAGTATAAATAAGCATCGATGCTTAACAAAAACCGGTTTATTTTTTTAAGCACTGCCCTTAAGCACCTTGCATTGTTGATGCCCTGATGAAAGTGATCATGTGGATTGGAGTAAGAAAATAATTATAAAATTCCTAATTATTGAGGAGAATGAATGTGTACCGTAAGAAGATATATCTCCTGGCACCCAGCACGGTTTTTTAATCTACAACTCTTTTAGATAGAACATATTTGATGCATAACATATACTACCCACACAATGAGGTCGAGTCCTGGTCCTGGCCGGGTCCGTTGATGGCTCAATCGGTCGAGAAAACGTGCTTATGTTGGATTTATGTGATTGATTGTACCCACACAACTGTAGGCAATCCACTGCCATTAATGCCCACGGAGAAGAACGGAGGGGATCCAATTTGGCAAATATCTCCCATAAAAGGCGCACCCATCATGCAGAAAGTCACTAAGAAGCAAGAGTAACTCATGGAGAAGCCGAGCGCGCGGTCATGGACCGTGGCGGCGGCGGCGCTGGTGGTGCTCTTCGCGGTGGCTGTCGCGGCGACGCCGGCGCCGAGGAGGATCCTGGTGGACACGGACATGGACACGGACGACCTCCTGGCGCTGCTATACATCCTCAAGCAGGATCAATCCCAGTTCGACGTCAAGGTAATTGGTGCCATGTCCTCGCCCAATCTGCCCATCTGATTCTGCATGTGTCTCTAGACTCTAGCATAGAAGTCTCGCAAAATCGGAGTGTTCCGCTGATCACATCAGTCGTATTCGCCCGTGCGCATAGGCAAGTTTCTTCCTTTTGGAAACGGTCCGTCTCCAGTGGATCTCTCCGCAATCTGCATGCGCGCGTGCGCCGTCTCCCATGATTGTTTGCATTGTCGACATTGCCCATTAGTTTAATTACCTACGTATTAGGTTCAAAAAGGGGATGCAGTATAATCTTTGGTGGGAAAAAGAGGAAGCGATTCAATCTCCGGGAGAGGAAAAGAGGAAGCGATTTAGATTGGACAACGATTGCCTGCTTTGACTGCCTTCGCGATTCTCTCTTTCTCTCCCGATTATTCTATAGTGAGTCCTGATGTGAACGTACACTGACTGACTGTCTGCAGGCCATTACCATCAACGCCAACGCATGGATCGACGCCGGGCACGGCGTCGACCAGCTCTACGACATCCTCTACATGATGGGCCGCGACGACATCGCCGTCGGCGTCGGCGGCGACGGCGGCATATCGGACGACGGCCAGATACACGCCGACGTCGGCGGCTACCTCCCACTCATAGACCAGGTAACAACTGCTCTCCAAGAAAATTAATGCACCGACGAACCCGCGCCTGACCAAAACTTAACATACGAACGGCAGGGCATGTCGACGGTCGGCAGCTGCCGATACCGGCAGGCCGTCCCGCCGGGACGACGCGGCGGGCGGATCGACACCGACACCAACTCCGGCCTTCGGAGGAGCTTCCTCCCGCGGGGTCCCCGGCGGTACGAGCCGCTCCGGCAGCCAACGGCGCAGCAGGTGATGGTGGACACGGTGTCGGCGGGCCCCACCACCTTGCTCCTCCTCGGGACCCACACCAACGCCGCGCTCCTCCTCATGGCGCACCCGCACCTGCGGCGCAACGTCGAGCGCGTCTACGTCTCCGGCGGCAGCGTGCGGGCCACGGGGAACCTCTTCACCGCCTACGGCGCCAACCCGTTCGCCGAGTTCAACGTGTTCGGCGACCCCTTCGCCGCCTACCAGGTGCTCCACTCCGGCGTCCCCATCACGCTCGTGCCGCTCGACGCCACAAACACCATCCCGGTCACCGAGGAGTTCTTCGCCGAGTTCGGGCGCCGGTGGCAGAGCACGCCCGAGGCGCGCTACTGCTTCCAGTCGCTGGATAAGGTCCTGAAGAGACGCAGAAAACCAGGGCCCGACCTCCATGGCAGCACGGCAAGCACCCAATTCAATTCAAACTCCTGCATATATAAAATTTTCATCATCGTCGAAAGATTCATCAATTACTACATAGTTTCATATGAAAAGAGAGGCTTTTTTACTTGCAACTGCAGGGCTATTATTTGTGGGATTCTTTTGCCGCCGGCGTGGCGTTCTCTGCCATGCGCAATGGCGAGGCCAATGGCGTCAATGAGTTTGCTGAGCTAGAGTACATGAACATCACGGTGATCACTTCCGACGAACCGTACGGTGTGCGTGATGCCTCGAACCCCTTTTTCGACGGCCGGGCGACACCGAAGTTTGGACTGAAGGTGGGTGGAATTCACAGCGGCCATGTCCAGACTGGTATCAGAGACAGCTTCTGCCTGGTGCCGGGAAGCAACAGTGGAAAATGCCAGGTAAGGTGTCCTGATAATTCATGCAGAATTTTATCCATGTATGAGAAAATCTGAATTCAGAACTCAGAATGGAGTTTTCCTCAGGATGGATACACCAAGGAAGTGACAGGTCCAGAATCAGTCCGGGTTCGTGTTGCGACAAGCGCAAAGCCAAACACAGATAACAACAGCACGCTGGATAGGGAATTTTTCAGGAGCTTCCTACAGGTAAGCACTATGTAATACATGAT
The DNA here is from genome assembly GCA_030063025.1 of Avena longiglumis. Taxonomy (NCBI): domain Eukaryota; kingdom Viridiplantae; phylum Streptophyta; class Magnoliopsida; order Poales; family Poaceae; genus Avena; species Avena longiglumis. The sequence goes on from CP125974.1 coordinate 486,032,555, forward strand.
TGACAATTTCCGATAATAACACGGCATTTAAATTGAATGGTTTGATCATGCATTGACACTTTGAAAGAATATGCATCCAAATTTTGCATTGACCATGGTCTAATAAAATTTCACTCTGTATGAGGAATCATAAATTTAAATTGCTGCTTATAACTGAACTGTCTTCTTCATCAGGTCCTAAATGCCCCTAAGCAAGCTGGTCGTTTCAACATCAATACACAGTTCCCATATTACAGAGAAGTTCTTTATAAGCCAGATTTCATGAACGTCACTAGGGGAAAGCCAATAATTTTTGATATGGACATGAGCCCTGGAGATTTTGTGTCCCTTATATATCTCTTAAAGGCACCAAGAGAAGTGATAGACCTGAAGGTGAGGAAAAAGACCTTGACTGAAAATCTGTTGAAAGAACAAAAATATGTTGTGCTCTTGAACAGCCAAGTTTCTAACAAAAGTTACTTTACTAACATATTCTAGGGGGTTTTGGTCAATGGCAATGGCTGGGCAAATATAGCAAGCATCGATATCGTTTATGACATTCTTCATATGATGGGCCGTGACGACATTCCAGTTGGCCTTGGCAATACCACTGCATTGGGTACTCCAACCCTTGGTTGCACTAATTCTTACGCTATTCCCCTGGGCAGTGGTGGATTCATTGATTCAGACACATTGTATGGACTGGCTCGGTCGTTGCCAAAAAGTCCTAGAAGGTAAGTAGAAAAGGTTCTGCACTCAGTTCATTTGAATGATAATGTGAAAATGGCACAATAATATTTACATGGTTATCGATCGCATTAGATACACTCCTGAAAGTTCAGATGATCCAGAACATCGGCAGCCACTGGCTTTTGAAGTTTGGCAGTCTGTCAGGAAGCAACTTGGTCCGGGTGACAAGATCACTCTACTCACCAGTGGACCTCTCACCAATTTGGCCAATATTTCACTCTCTGACAAGGATGCAAGCTCTGTGATAGAGGTCAGTATGCTCCCTATCTTCAGACCTCTATTTTTTTATCTGTTATCTGTAAACACTGATCTTGCTAAACACACTTTCTCCATGTGCAGAGAGTGTATGTTGTTGGAGGGCTTATCAAAGGTGGAGGTCATGAGAAGGGAAATGTGTTCACTGTTCCATCCAACAAATATGCGGAGTTCAACATGTTTCTTGATCCACTGGCTGCGAAAACCGTCATAGAATCCAATATGAATATCACACTCGTTCCGCTTACTGCGCAACGAAAAGCTGCTTCGTATGGGGCTGTCCTGGAAGCCTTGGAGCAAACCCAGAAAACTCCTGAATCAAAGTTTGTCCATGAGTTGTTCTCATTATTGAAGGAACTTCGGAGCAAACAGAAGTTGTATCACCATGTGGTAACTAACTGCTATTCACCCTACTTTTCTGTGGACATACTGGATACTGCTGTATAACTTCTTAAATTGTTCTCTGCAAATTATCAGGTATAATTTATTTATTTAGTTTCAACAGAATTCTATGCAATTTCTCTTGTTTCCAGGATATATTTTTGGGGGAAGTTCTTGGTGCAGTTTACATGGTTCAAGGATCTGACTTGAAATCCTCAGTGAAGCTGAAGCCAGTAAGCATTGTTGCCAACACAACAGAAAGCACAGATGGGCAGATTGTTATCAGCAAGCAGAGTGCAAAGCTGGTAAAGGTGTTGAGTCATTTCAATGGTGAATTATATTACAATCGATTGGCAAATTCTTTAGCAAACAAGAAGCAGTCTGCTGTTATTGGGACCTTTGAAGAACAAATGGCAACTTGGAGCAGGCCGCCAAATAATTCAGGGCCTGGACATACCAAATTCTTATAGTAGTACAGCTAAGAAAGATGAAAGAATAGATACCAGAAGGTCCACATAGAGCACATAATGTTTAGTCATCTTACCTTCAAAGCAGAAGTAAGATCCAACAGAGTTTTTGTTTGTTTTGATTTTAACTTCAGATGAGTTGTGTCTTACAAGAAACATCATCATAAATTTAAGAGGGGAGATGTGACCGCCCAAGCACCTTTGTCATACCGCTTCAACCCCTCTTTCCCTCCCTAACTCCGGCTGCCTCTCCCCCCTCCACCCCTTCCTCCGAAGCCCGAGCGGCGGCGGCTTACCTCTTCCCGCGTTTCTTAGAGGGAGTCGGGGCTCTCCTCTTCACCGTTAGCAGTGCCTTTTGGGAGCAAGCGGTCCGGCGCGCGTGGCCGGGTTGACCTGCAGCCATGCCTGTTGCATCAGGGCGACGGGGGATTTACGGGCCTCAATCTGGGCCCGGCCGGGGCCCCGGGCCTGGTGTGCCCCTGCTGCTCAGTCCGGTCGACTACCACTTCTCGGTGGTGGAGGTCGTTCCCTCCCATGTGACGGCGATGCTGTTGTTCCTCGTCTAGCGATGTTGGCGGCCGCCGTCTTGCAGGCCACGTAACAGGGGTCACGAAGAGACGGCGACGGTAACTGCGGGATCATGGTGGCGTTGACTGGTGGGTGGTGAGATTGGTGGTGGTGCTCCATTGCGCCCGAGGTTTTTTTGTGGGTAGGGAGAAATCCTTGTCGGCCCATCCGACACCGTCGCGGTGCCGCCTTGAGTGGCGCCATTCCTTCATGGAGGGTGATATGGGTATCCTTTGTCCACTGTACCTTGAGTGCCAAGGGAAACCCTAGGTCCTGTGCGCTGGTCTGGGCAGCAGCGCCGTGTTGATGATCCTTGTGCTACTTGGTACCGGTGGCTTCGGAGTGCTTGGATTGTGGTGGGACAAAGTTGGAGGGCGCAGCGATTTCAAGTCCTCGTCGCTTAATCAATTTACCGTTATCTTCATTCTTTTTCCTTTTGGGCATGTTTTTTGTTGTTGCCCGAGCGTTTTCGTGGCTTCAAACTATTGTATCGTGTGTGGTTGCTATATTAATAATACCGGGGCGAAAGCCTATTTCGAGGAGGAATTTAAGAGGGGAAGAAGCACTTTCTCCAAATTGCAAAAATTTGCATTATATATGTAACAGATGTACCTTACAGATAATCCATGATTTACATTGAGAGCGACAAGAAATTGAAAAACTATATACCTGAAATATGAAATGGTAGCAGGTGACTTCTACATATTTTAAATACAGTAAATACCAACCATAAATCATAAAGCCAGTAAAATCTGGCTTGTAGTTACTCTTGGGAAATGATTCAGATTTTAGGACTCTAATGATGACTCCGGGTAATAAGACTCTCAAAGATGGTGTACAAGTCACTGTTTTCAGGGCCAAAGATCGCATCAGCCTTCCTCAGTGTATCCTGCAATAGTAATACAAGCTTTAGTGAGTACTACAAGAAATCCTGAGGTCATGATAGTACTTGATATTTAGCAGAACAAACAATAATTCTGATTTGTATCCATTTATACCTCTCTGGTTTGCTTGTGTGCATTCAGTTCCTTTACATTTGCCAGGAATGCGCTGAACTGCTCATAAGACATGCGGTTTCTGCATGTTTGCAAAGTTTTAGGTCAAGAGGGAAGTGAAACATGTGAAGTGTCATAGTGGACCATAAACTGCTTCTGGTAAAGCATACAGATAGATGAACACATTTTATGCACTTTTAAAATCATCCAGTAGTTTGTGAACTTTCGGAGGTATGGCATTTAGATGTCATAGAACTTCACAAACTATTGGATGTTCTAGAGTCTAGCTCATTGACACAACATATACCTGACTTGGCGAAAGAACTCCTTTCCATCGACTCGGGTTCGTGTTGGACTTGCCGCCTCGAACGGAGATGTCATTGAGCTATGGTGACTGGAAAAGGGTGAAGACCTGTCATCGAGCCTGTTCATTGATGCTATTGAGATTGAATGCCGCCTTGGTGGTGAGAGTGGTGCATAGCCCCTTGGAGGTGAACCGGGAGGAGTAAGCTTCGGTGTGTTGTTGTATGACGGCATGTATACATGCGAGCGGGGTGGCCTAGGTACTGTAAGTAAAGAAAGTTGTTATGTGTTGAATATAATTTCACATTTATTTGTGTGAGAAGTGAACGTACCATCTGGCTCCGCTTGACTACTTTCCTCTGAAACAGAACTTGCAGTTTCTGACAACTGTGACGATTTGGAAGTTGGAAACTCTGAATCTTCATCTGATAAAATCCACAAGTCAAATTCACTCATCATTCAATATGACTGGAGCAGGGGAGTAAACCTAGCAGAAGAACCATGCAAGTCCTGTGGTACCTGCTACAGATGGTGCAGGGGAGAAACTTGAAGCTTCGGTGGTGAGCTTTGCCCTGGGAGCAATGTTCTACAGCAAAGTATTTTAACAAGCAAAAATCACATGCTATGCAGTATGCACAGGAACTTCAACAAAATAGGGAGAAGAATTCCAGAGTCATTGTTTAGGATGATTGCAGCAAGTATAACCGATTAACATGTAAATGCAGGCAACTTACAGGTTTGTCATCATCTTCTTGAAGGGACTGCATAAGCGTCTTCTTGAAAACTTCCAACTGCGTAAACAAGCAGGAGGAGGAAACAGATAGTAAGGCACATATTTTTTATGGTCTGAAACATTAAGGAGCAAAAACTCTATACAGGCTACAGTAGCAGAGAACTTGTAACATTTTCGTACTAATTAGTGGGTTCACTTGCATATAATTTGCAATCCAGGGAATGAACAGAGAAAGGATAAAAACAAAAGACCCCATAGGTGACGTCAAGAATACTAGTATTATCTAAGTGATACCTTGATGAATTAAGATTTTGACATTGAAATAGAAGACACACATCTCTGGAATTTTGACTCCAGAATGGAATGCAACGGTATGTCCTTTTACCTTGGCAACGTCTCTGTTCAGTTTCTTGACAGTGTTGGACAGCGTTGCATTCTCTTTCAGCACCGTCTCCTGCATATTCAGAGTCAAAAGACAGAGAAACATCGTCAGTTACCGCCGAGCTCGCCAAGTCACCGGCGAGAGACTCCACTAGGCACAGCAATTCGCAGCAAACGAATTTACAGTACCTTCTCGTCCTCGGCGCGGCTGAGACGGTCGGTGGCGAGCGCGAGCGCGGACTCGAGCTGCTCGACGCGCTCGCGGAGGTCCTCGGCGGTGTCGTCGCGCTGGGCGAGCTGCGCGCGCAGCCCCGCGGCCTCGGCCTCGAGGCGCCCGACGCGGGACGCCAGCGCGAGGGAGGTGATCTTCCGCGCCACGTCGAGCTGCTCGAACGGGTCCGAGGGAAGCACCGCCGCCAGCTGCTCGGGCAGCCCGAAGCCCACGGCCACGGCGGCCACGGGCGCGTCCTCCCCTTCGTCCGCCATCATCTGACTCCTCCACCTAGTCCTCCCTCTGTTTTCTCGGCGTCCTCCTGCTGTGGTGCATGGTTCTAGTGTTTATCTGGCTGGCCGCGGGGGATTAGGATCACGGGAGTGCGAATTTTCTGTGGTGGTGGTCGCGGCGCGCAGTTGGGATCGGGAGCGCGCCAGCGCCATGGGGTTGGTTGGGCTTGGAGCCTTCCTCCCTCGTCGCTCTCGGCTCGGGACGTGCGTGATGTGCAGTGCAGGGGCGGAGGCGGGAGGGGCTGGCTGCTGGGTCGCCTAGGTCGTGGCTAAAGGCGAGCCAGCATACGGATGCGGGCGTGTATTTTACTTTGGGCGGCTATTAGGCATGTTTGGTACCCTGATACACTACCGTCCAAACACGGAAAACATCTCCCGATAGCGCGGATATCCACTTGTGTTCTTAGACCATCCTCGATCGTTAGGCGATTCCAGACCGAAATCCGGATTAAATTTTGTCAAACGAAATTTGATTTCGGTCTGAAAACGTCGAGTTTTCGTGTTTGGCTAAATTTCAAATGAGTTTGACAAATTTAAACGGATTTTAAAGATGGACGAATATAGGCGGATTACATCAAATTTAAACTATATTACTAGATAATAAACTAAAACATTAAAAACGATCGCCGATGTCGTCGCCGCTTCTACATGCCGAAGTTGCCATAGAAGGACGTGTAGCCCGAATCAGCCCTGCCATCGTCCTCGTCGCCGCCGCCGTCGTCACTCGATGGCTGTGGCGGGCTGGTAGGAGGGGCCGGCTTCGTCGTCGTCGAGGACGACAAGCGGCGCGCCCTGTAGACGAGAACGCGGCTAAACCAGGCCTGTCATTCGGCCTCCTGCAAGTTTTAGAATCGGACCTATGCAAGTTTTAGCGAAACCCGCCAAACCCGCATAGAAACGATTCAAAGGTGCCCACCAGGCACTTTCGTGCGGGTGGAAAACGAAGTAATAACATCACACAACAGTCCTCGATGGGACCCATGCAGAGATATATACACAGCGACTCCAAGAGTCAAGAATACGAGATATACGGTACAAAGATCCAAATCACCTTGAAAGATGGAGTGTCCGACTACGGACAAGATGCAAATGGGGCTAAGAGCCACGAAGAATAACCAATGGCGTCCATAACCCCCCTGCCAAGCCGGAAGGGTAACCCCGCTAACGACGTCGATCTCAAACCCTTAAACAAAAGGTGCCGACAAGGGCAAAGGAAAAGAGAAGCGTCGATCTTGAGGCCAAGACACGGCGAGGCTAATTCGGCGGTCCTCGCCACATAGGTATGGTGGATCAAGCGGCGTGCAAGATGCACTAAACAACCTATAGAGACTCGGTACAATGGCGGCTATCGGAGGGGTAAGAAAGACCTATTCGAACCAACCGATTATACCATCAAACAAACCCATCTGGCGTTTCCCTCGAGACCAATCGAGGAAGTCAACCGAGGAACTCACACCGCTGGCATTTTTATTTATTCGATTATCGTTGCAGCAATTACTAGTCAAGTATAGATAGTCATCCCGATAAAATAAGCGTGGGCACTTTTAGTTAACCATTCCGTGATAGTTGCAACACTTATCGGTCGATACAATAGCATGAGATATCCCAAAACCCAAAGCTTGTTGGTACTTTTATTTAGCCATTCCGTTGTAGTTGCGATTTACTAATCAGATACAATTGTCATGGCGACAAACCAAACAAGCAATTGTGGGCAGTTTTATGTAGCCATTCCATTATAGTGAAGCTGATTACTAGTCATTATAAGGTCAAATTTATAGCACTACTTTAGTTATAGTTGTCTATGATCGAGATCTTTGCTCCAAGTCGTCCATAACCATGGACACGGCTTTCGAGAAAGTTTTACCCGGGGTGCACAAATAGCAACACACTTGATCAACCTCGGAAAAACCAAATCAAACCCAACGAGGCCTTCACGACAAAGCAATCACAGGATTCAGAAATATTTGAGGCCATCCTTGGAGTACACCATAGCGAAGTTAGCTGACTTGAGACGGACCGAGGTTTGCGACAATGGTAAACGATCGGGAACCCAAAACTGGGATTGTCGATACCGCGAAAACATTCCGCTTACCTAAACAGTACAGTGTGCTCCTCGCACAATCGTAAATAAACAGTAGCATGGCATAAGTACAGGATAGTAAATAAAACCTCAAACTAGTTTGTGGCCCCAAGAAATAAGACTGAATCAAGCTCTGGCTCAGGGGGGTCCCATAATCCTCCCGAATGTGGATAGCGCGATAAATCAAGGAACAGGTATCAAGTACTCGGGGTCCTACGGGACACAAGTGGGCGGTCGGAAACCAAATATTATCTATCACCCACCGATGCCTCTGCTTACTTACTTCAATTTTAGTTGTTAAACAGTAATTAAAGTGAACGGTAAGTAAAGCCATGATCATCTCCAACATCAAACATGCGGCAATACACCAACAACTGTGGCACTTGTTGACACGCAACAGCACTTGAGCAAGCGACTACGACGCGCAAGTCCAACTATCTACCAAACAACAGGTAATAGGATGTGTCCAAGGCAATATAAGGCTGCAAGGAATATCACGGGTACGAAATCTAGAGCATCGCAACACAGATAGCAATAGATCAACAAGAGGGAATAAATACTATAAAAGTAAGATAGGTAGAAAGGGGGAGATGCTCTTTGAAAACATTGTCGAAGGTTCATCCGAAGATCGGGTCGACACTCGCATCAACTCAACGGCCTTATCCGCGAAGAAGCAAAACTCTAGAATAAACACCGGATGCACTATTTAATACTACGGCAAAAGATCGGGCATGATGCATGCATGATGCATGACATGGCGAAGGTGCGATGCAATTAGGTCAATATTAAGTGGAACCGGGGTCCCGACAATCAATTAGGTGGTTCATGTTGTTTAGCTACCCCGCAATTTAAATGTTGTATTAGCAAGGTAAAAGATAGCACCGGTTCGCTACACAAATTTAAATGAGGCCAATATAAGACTATATTTGTCCGCATATGGGCCCCATATTTAATTATGAGGTGAATCGGCATAAGGCCCCCAAACCACAGACAAGTATGCATGCGAGAATGACAATTAATATGCGACAAGTTGTATTATATTATAAAATAGGGTTTTCGGGAAGGGGTTCACACATTAGAGGGCCTCGACGAACTTGAGGTTCCGGGGTTCGGGGTTCGGTCTCAGGGTTCAGGGTTCGACGGGATCATCGGGATCGGATGACGGAATAGATCTGGCGTTCCGGGAAGAAGTACTTGGTCTGGCGTCGGGGCATTGGATTCGCCCTGATTGGTGTCGAGCTTGTCGGGCCCGCGCAGTTGATCTTGGTGTTCCCGGATGATCTTGCCGACCCCATGCGAAGGCCTTGGCGCCCTAGATCGGTCTTCAGGGTCCCGGCCATCGGATCCTTGAAGGAGGTCATGGCGTCCGTGAGGCGATCTTGTCGTTCACCGAGGGTTCGACGAGTTCGGTCTTGACGCCGCAGGAAGATCTTGAGGAACCGCGGGTTCGGGGCTTGATCTTGAGGTCCGTGTCGATCTTCGGTGCAAAGAGGTTCTCGAAGGGTAGATCTTGTAGAGGTTGGCGTGAGCTGGGTCTTGCAACATACACTACACGAGGCGTGGGCCATCTCGTCATGTACTTGAACCGTAGCAGAACCGAGCAACCAACGGCCATGGGGCGGCGGAACGAGACGGATGTCCACGGCGCCGCCGCATGGAGCAAAGGGTGGCCGGAGCTCGCGGTGGCGGTCGGGCGCTCACGGGGCGGAGGGTGGCGGTAACGCGCTGCGGGCGCTCTGGGCGGCGGCTCCCGAGGCCGAGGCGGCCGGGACACGGGCGGAGGGCTCTGGCGAGATAGCGCGACTGGCGGCTTGCCGCGGCGAGGCGGGTGGCGAGGTCGGCCTGGTGGCAATGGCTTCGAAGGCGGGAGGTGGCCTCGGGCGGCCTGGACCGAGCGGGAAGGCGGCTTAGCGGCAGCGTGGGCGGCAGCGGCTGCGTGAGGAGCCGGGCGGCGGGAGGCTCGGCGGGCTGGTGGCGTGGCGGGCCGGAGGCAGCCGCCGGAGGAGGAGGTCTGGGCGGCGGGGTGGGCATGAGGTGGGCGCATGGTCCAGGCGGGTGGGGCCATGAGAGAGAGAGTGCAGGAGTGGGGGCTGGCAAGTAGGGCCAGTGGGATGTGGTGCCGCGGGTGGGGTCGGGCTGGCAGTGAGGAAGAGAGAGTGGGTAGGATGGGCTAGGGTGAGAGAAGGAGAGAGGGGGGCTGGTGGATCGGTGAGGTGGCAGGTGGGTAGGAATTGGGTGAGAGGGTGAGGTGGCGAGCTGTGAGTGGTGGGTAGATTAGGGTTGGGTGGGACTAGGATTTAGAGTGTAGGTTTTGCAAATATGTGTTTGTTTGGTTTTGTTTATTTTAAAGCAAGGCCACTTTGCAATTAGTTTTTAGGGAAATAAAATATCCGATACGCTCGGGGTTTTGCCTTTGAAATAAAGAGGGGTATTTGTACAAAGCAAAACTAGGTTTTTCGAAATAGTTCAGACAAACAATGCATGATGATGGCGATGCAATGCACAAAACAACGCGATTTTCTAGTAGTGGTTTTGCGGGATGCCACAATTCGACACCACTAACAATGGATCTCGCCCTCGAGATCCGCCTCATGGTACCGGAAGGAAGGTCGGCGATCTGCGTCTTCTCGCTTCGGGTAGATCCTCGCGACACCACTAACAAAGATGCTTTCTTCGTCTTGAAAACGGCGACACCACCAACAAGATGTCGTTGATCCTGTTCGTCAAGAGAACACTCCGGATAAACAACGGACGAAGTTAAAGGTAAGGCCACCTCCAACTTTCATGGAAGGAGTAGAATTGCATCGATCCACCATTCGATATACAAAGCAATGATAAGAGTAGTGGTATGGTCGCGACTCCATCCCGCACTCAAAGCATTACTATGTACACGAATAGACAAATTAGGCAACCCACTCTCAGAATCAGACTGAAGATCTCGACAAGCGAGGTTCGGAAACAAAGACATGATGCAGACTCTGCATCGGATCTGGCGTAGAGGATGTCGTCGCGTCGGAAAACACCGGAAGGCACGAGAAGGAACAAAGAGAAGTCCACCGGATGAAGGATTCCTCGGATAGCATGAAGACCAGAAGTAGCAACACCGTTACCAAAGGAGGAAGCGAAACCCTGAAGGTACGACGGAACCCAACCACGAGAAATCCTGGACTAGAAGAGAGGGAAGAGAGCGGATTAAAAACACGTAGAGGTGAGAGGAGAGCAGCAGAGGGGTAAGGAGTAAAATCAGACCTAATCAGAACTATCCAACCGATTTTTTAAAAATAGTTTTGACACTCTACTTCGGCCGTTAGCTAGGTTATCCTACATGCTGGACTTGTGGGGTATCGCTACCGAGCTCGATACCACTGTAACACCCTCGAATCGGACCTATGCAAGTTTTAGCGAAACGCCAAACCCGCATAGAAAGCGATTCAAAGGTGCCAGCACTTTCGTGCGGTGGAAAAGCAGTAATAACATCACACAGTCCTCGATGGGACCCAGGCAGATATATATACAACATCGACTCCAAGAGTCAAGAATACGGTATACAAAGATCCAAATCACCTTGAAAAGATGGAGTGTCCGACTACGGACAAGATACAAATGGGGCTAAGAGCCACGAAGAATAACCAATGGCGTCCATAACCGGGCCAAGCGGAAGGGTAACCCTTCTAACGACGTCGATCTCAAACCTTTAAACAAAAAGGGGTGCGACAAAGGGCAAAGGAAAAGAGGAGCGTCGATCTTGAGGCCAAGACACGGCGAGGCTAGAATTCGGCGGTCCTCGCCTACATAGGTATGGTGGACTGAAGCGGCAGCGCAGCATGCACTAAACAACCTATAGAGACTCGGTACAACTGGCGGCTATCAGAGGGGGGTAAGAAAGACCTATTCGGAACCAACCTGATTATACCATCAAACAAACCCATCCTGGCGTTTCCCCCTCGAGACCAATCGAGGAAGTCAACCGAGGAACTCACACCGTTGGTATTTTTATTTATTCAGTTATCGTTGCAGCAATTACTAGTCAAGTATAGATAGTCATCCTGATAAAATAAGCAGTGGGCACTTTTAGTTAACCATTCCGTGATAGTTGCAACACTTACTAGTCAGATACAATAGCATGAGATATCCCAAAACCCAGCAGTTGTTGGTACTTTTATTTAGCCATTCCGTTGTAGTTGCGGATTTACTAGTCGATACAATTGTCATGGCGACAAACCAAACAAGCAATTGTGGGCAGTTTTATGTAGCCATTCCATTATAGTGAAGCTGATTACTAGTCATTATAAGGTCAAATTTATAGCACTACTTTAGTTATAGTTGTCTATGATCGAGATACTGTGCTCCAAGTCGTCCATAACCGCGGACACGGCTTTCAGAAAGTTTTACCCGGCCGGGCTGCACAAATAGCAACACACACTTGATCAACCTCGGAAAAACCAAATCAAAACCCAACGAGGACTTCACGACAAAGCAATCATAGGATTCAGAAATATTTCAGGGGGCCACCCCTTGGAGTACACCAACGGTTAGCGACGAGACGGACCCGAGGTTTCGCCAATGGTCAGTAACGATCGGGAACCCAAAACTGGGATTGTCGATACCGCGAAAACATTCCGCTTACCTAAGCAAGCAGTGTGCTCCTCGCACAATCGTAAATAAAGTAGCATGGCATAACTAGGATAGTAAATAAAACCTCAAACTAGTTTGTGGCCCCAAGAAATAAGATGAATCAAGCTCGCTCGGGGGTCCCATAATCCTCCGTATGTGGATAGCGCGATAAATCAAGGAACAGTATCAAGTACTCGGGGTCCCACGGACACAAGTGGTGTCGGAAACCAAATATTATCTATCACCCACCGATGCCTCTGCTTACTTACTTCAATTTTAGTTGTTAAACAGTAATTAAAGTGAACGGTAAGTAAAGCCATGATCATCTCCAACATCAAACATGCGGCAATACACCAACAACTGTGGCACTTGTTGACACGCAACAGCACTTGAGCAAGCGACTACGACGCGCAAGTCCAACTATCTACCAAACAACAGGTAATAGGATGTGTCCAAGGCAATATAAGGCTGCAAGGAATATCACGGGTACGAAATCTAGAGCATCGCAACACAGATAGCAATAGATCAACAAGAGGGAATAAATACTATAAAAGTAAGATAGGTAGAAAGGGGGAGATGCTCGCCTGAAAACATTGTCGAAGGTTCATCCGAAGATCGGGTCGACACTCGCATCAACTCAACGGCCTTATCCGCGAAGAAGCAAAACTCTAGAATAAACACCGGATGCACTATTTAATACTACGGCAAAAGATCGGGCATGATGCATGCATGATGCATGACATGGCGAAGGTGCGATGCAATTAGGTCAATATTACATGTTGTTTAGCTACCCCGCAATTTAAATGTTGTATTAGCAAGGTAAAAGATAGCACCGGTTCGCTACACAAATTTAAATGAGGCCAATATAAGACTATATTTGTCCGCATATGGGCCCCATATTTAATTATGAGGTGAATCGGCATAAGTCCCCCAAACCACAGACAAGTATGCATGCGAGAATGACAATTAATATGCGACAAGTTGTATTATATTATAAAATAGGGTTTTCGGGAAGGGGTTCACACATTAGAGGGCCTCGACGAACTTGAGGTTCCGGGGTTCGGGGTTCGGTCTCAGGGTTCAGGGTTCGACGGGATCAGCGGGATCGGATGACGGAATAGATCTGGCGTTCCGGGAAGAAGTACTTGGTCTAGCGTCGGGGCATTGGATTCGCCCTGATTGGTGTCGATCTTGTCGGGCCCGCGCAGTTGATCTTGGTGTTCCCGGATGATCTTGCCGACTCCATGCGAAGGCCTTGGCGCCCTAGATCGGTCTTCAGGGTCCCGGCCATCGGATCCTTGAAGGAGGTCATGGCGTCCGTGAGGCGATCTTGTCGTTCACCGAGAGGGGTTCGACAGGGTTCGGGTCTTCGGACGCCGTGAGGAAGATCTTGAGGAACCGGCGGGTTCAGGGCTTCAGTCTTCGGGGTCCGGTGTCGATCTTCGGGTACAGCAGGTTCTCGAAGGGGTAGATCTTGTAGAGGTTGGCGTGAGCTTGGTCTTGCAACATACACTACACAGGAGGCGTGGGCCATCTCGTCATGTACTTGAACCGGTAGCAGCAACCGAGCAACCAACGGCCATGGGGACGACCGGAACAGGGAGATGTCCCACGGCGACGCCTGCGCGCATGGAGCAAAGGGTGGCGGAGCTCGCGGTGGCAGGTCGGGCCTTCGCGGGGCAGCCGGAGGGTGGCGGTAACTGCGGGCCAGCGGGCGGCGCTCTGGGCGGCGGCTCCCGTGCCCAGCCAGGCGGGCGGCCGGACGGCGGAGGGCTCCCGGCGAGACACGCCTGGCGCTTTGCGCGACAGCGGCGGGTGGCGAGTCGGCCTGGTGGCGGCGCTTCGGGCGCCGCGAGAAGCGGAGGTGGCCTCGGCGGCGCGGACCGGAGCGGGAGGCGAGCTTAGCGGCGGCAGCGTGTAAGCGGCTGCCGGTGAGGAGCCGGGCAGCGGAGGCGTGGCGGGCTGGTGGCGTGGCCGGAGGCGAGGCGGAGCGGCCGCGCCGGCAGGAGGAGGAGGTCTGGGCCGGCGGGGTGGGCAGCGGGTGGGCGTGGTCCAGTGGTGGGGCCATGGGGAGAGAGAGAGAGGTCTGGGGGGCCAAGTAGGGGCTGGGATGTGGTGCCTTGGTGGGGTGGCGGTGAGGAAGAGAGAGTGGGTAGGATGGGCTAGGGTGAGAGAAGGAGAGAGGGGGGGCTGGTGGATCGGTGAGGTGGCAGGTGGGTAGGAATTGGGTGAGAGGGTGAGGTGGCGAGCTGTGAGTGGTGGGTAGATTAGGGTTGGGTGGGACTAGGATTTAGAGTGTAGGTTTTGCAAATATGTGTTTGTTTGGTTTTGTTTATTTTAAAGCAAGGCCACTTTGCAATTAGTTTTTAGGGAAATAAAATATCCGATACGCTCGGGGTTTTGCCTTTGAAATAAAGAGGGGTATTTGTACAAAGCAAAACTAGGTTTTTCGAAATAGTTCAGACAAACAATGCATGATGATGGCGATGCAATGCACAAAACAACGCGATTTTCTAGTAGTGGTTTTGCGGGATGCCACAAAAAACGCCGACGACCCGTCGCGTTGTTGCGCTTCGGCGGCGAGCGGAACGGCTAGACCGCCTCGCGCTTGACTGGGCGCAGCGCCGGTGAAGGCCCCGTCGGCGTACGGATCAGCGTGGAGCCCGATGAGTGGGAGACCGAGGCGGAGGAGAAGGAGCTCAGGCTGTACATCCTCCTCGGCAGCCAGTTCATCGGAGGATGCCGCCCCGACCTGGCCGCCGGCATGGATGTGCGTGGTAAGCCGAGATGCGGAGTGTTCCCGGCGTGGATGTGCTGCAGCACCTCCGCGAGCGTCCGGCCTGGCGCACTCCAAAAACGCCGATGACCCACCGTGTTGTTGCGCTTCGGCGGCGAGTCGGGCGGCCCCTCGTGGAGGGCGACCTCCTGGGCGCGGCGGTAGGCGAAAAAAGTCTCCCAGTAGAGGAGGTTGTCGGGGCTCTCGACATCGGAGGGATCGTCCATGGCCGCGATGAAGGCCTGGATCTCGCCAGGCAGTTCGTCCAGCGTCGGCGTCGGCGGGATTGGGATGCCGGAGGCGCTAAGCTTCCACCCCGGAGGGTTCCGCGTGTTCGGCGGCGCCATGTAATCGGCGTCGTAGAGCATGCGCGCCTCCCAAGGCTGGAGAGTGCCGCGGCCGAAGCCGTTCGCCGCCGCACCGTCACCGGGAAAGCGCTCGGCCATGGCTAAGTGGGGAAGGAGATCTGTGTGTTCGCCGGAGTGTTGGTTCGCCGAAGTTGTAGGCTAGGGAGCTATGAGAGAGTGTGAGGAACTCCGGCGAGGGGTATGACTTTTATAGGCCGAGATGGGCGGCGAGGAGGAGGTGTGGCGAGGACGGAAAACGGCGAAGTTATTGCCGCGGTCCGCCATGAGTCGAGGCGGTGGCGCGGTACTTCGGCGACGCGTGGCCGACGCGACGGGCAGTTATTGTCCAGCGGTCGCCGCGTGGTTCCGAGAATGACGATGACTCGGCTTTCATCGCCAACTCGGTGGGTCCACACGCCGCTTCGTTTTTTCGCCAAGTTCGCTTTGTCCGGTGTTCCTAGGTGTAGCATCCCAGTTGTCTAACACCTGTAATGCTACTTGTTCTAGTAATAAAAGGACCACTTCCAACATATAATTGTTGCATCGTCACCATGTCATGCTCATGTCATCATGCCACCTTGCATTTGAGCATCATATAAAACCCCTTCTTATTTGGTTCTTATCTCATGTGCATTATTAATTGTAGTTGCCTCTTGATATTGTATTTGGTTCTTGATATATTGTTAAATTCCCAAGTTGAGTTGGGGGCATATCTCTTTTAACTCCACCACCTTTCTTTCACCACCTTATATTCCACCATCCAATTAATATGAGCTTGGCATTTTATTTGAGTTATCTCTAGCTCATGTTGGTTGGTTGGATTCCACCCATAATCTTTTGCTTGGCCTTTGCCCACCTTTTTGGGAATGCAAGGAATAATGCCACATGAATTAACGTTGTTTTCACAATATAACTACATGGCAAATATTGTTTGCATGGGCCATGCAAGTGCCACCTTTTCTTGGCTTTGGAATGTTTTGGCTTTGCTTGCATGGATCATCTCTCCTTGGTTTAAACCTTGTTTTGGGCCTTAATTCTTCACCATATCATCTATCTCTCTATCCCCCTATAGCTAAACCTCTATCCCCATACTCCATGCATACACATGTGATCATGTGTGAGCAAAAGAAAACCCCATCACCACATCTCTCTCCCTCTCTCTCTCTTTCCTTGTCTTGATCTTGTGTGAACTTGTCTAGAGCATGCATGATCAAGTCAAGTACCTCTTGTCCCTCTCATCTTATCTTAGTCTTAAACCCTCTAATCTCCAAAACCCTAATCTACCATACCCCTCTAAGCAAAAACCCTAAACCTACCCCCATGCCCTTAACCATCCTAGCTAAAAACCCTAAACCACACCTATTCTATCACAACCCAAAGTGCCCCCCCCTCTCCTCTCTAACTAAACCACCCCTAACCCTAATCTAGCATGGCCACATGAGCACCATGATCCTATCTACCCCACCCTCACAACCAAGAGCACCCTCACCTCACCCTAGCCGAACCACCTATCCCTCTTTTCTCCCTGCCTCGAGCTCCTCCCGCCCACCTCGGCAGTCCCCGCCCCACAGCGGCCTGCCTGCCACAGCCGCCCATGCACGTGAGGTGCAACGCGCTGCCCCCCACGCAAGCTCCCACGCCCTACCCCCTGGCGATCTTATCCCTCACCCTAGCCTTCCCCAGATCCCCAGGCCTCTCTTCCTCCCCATGCCTCCCTTCTTCCTCTCCAATGAGCTTCCTCTCCACCTTGCCATCTAAACCGTCTGGCGGCCCCAGCGTCCTTCGCTCCAGGCTCCCGAGGCGAGCCAGAGTACCGAGGCGGCCGACTTCCTCGCCCATACGACACGCCCAGCCCCGGACCTCGTGGGAGGAGCCGCCGTCGTGCCGTGACCGCTAGGGCCTTGCCCACTGCCCCGATCCTCGCCACCCGAGTCCGCTTCAGCTGCACGGTCATTGGTGAGCTCCTTATCCCCTAGACATCGTCCTCCCTCTCGCCGTGCATCGCCGCTTTCCGTCGGCGCTGCCGCGCCCAGCGCGTCAGCGTCTTGGCGGCAACCGCCTGACGATAGATCTGGCGATGTTCAACGGCTGCCCGCTACCGTGGTCCTCCTCCGCTAGTATCTCGAACCATTGTTGTAGCGTGGCTCCTCTTCAATCTTCGTTTTGGGGCCATGTCGTTTTGTTCAGCCAGCGTCGCCATCGTCGTCTGACACTGGCCGTCGCGATCGCCCGGGCGGCGCGCTGCCGTTCCGGCGATTTTGGGCTTTGCGCTTAGGTCCTCGCGGATTCTCCCGCCTAAACCCGCACTCCGGGCCCCTTGTCACGGCGTTGCGTTTATAAAAGACTCCCCAACTTCTCGCCAACCAACTCGCAGTCCCCTCCGAACCACGTGGCAGCGCGGTGTCCATTGTCAAGTGGGCCTGCATGCCAGTAGGACCCACCTGTCCGTCTCAGAGCCTGGATTAGCCGCGGTGCAAGACGTCGTCTGCGCGTGTGCCTGTCCAGTCACCGCTGGTCCCCCTGGGCAGTGACTGGGGCTAGCTTAGCTTAGGTACGAAAAGTATTTTCTACATGTCTCTTTAAATTCAAACATTTGCAAAATTAATTCAAATTTAAATCTGTTTTAAAATATCTTTTAAACTACAAATCCAAATAATGCAAATAATATATGTTTTGAGATCAGAAAAATGTGAGGATTTCAAATATACCATTCAAATTATCTTTTGAACATGTAAAATTCCAAGTTGAGTTAAATTACACCAATTGCCACTAGAACTTAAATAATTAATAACTTTTGGTTTATAATTCCAAATTTAGCAAATGATATGTCTAAAATGATCAGCTCGACGAGACTTTTATGTTTATGCCATCCATGACTTGAATTGAAGCATGCATCATGTAAATATATAGTAAACAGCAATTGTTATGACAACAAAATGTGATCCAAAACTCCATCAAAATGTTATTACTTGTCTCCCACACCTCACCATGCCATGCTACCTTATTGCCATGTAAATTGTGCATCATTCATCATGGCATGATTGTTTGACGCATCTTATTCATATGCTTGTGCTCTATATTCATGTTGGCCTTGTTTGTTTGGTTTTCTCGGATGAACCAAGGCGGGGTTATATCAAGAGAACCAGGAGCACTACCCAGATCCGTCCCTCGCTTCAACTGAGTTATCAGGCAAGCACTTCCACATGCTTGCATACATACAGTACCTATTGCCTCTATCTTGTTCTTGCATCATTGAGTCGCGATTGCATTAAATTGAATCCCAAGTATGCATAGCCTTTACTTTTAAACCCCACCAAGCTTGTTCCTCCATCCCATGAGCCATTACTATAGGAGTTGTTTGAGCCATGCGAGTCGTAGAACAACATGTGTAGGGTTTGTGAGTGTCTGATGTATAACGAGGTACCTAAACAACTTAACCTGAGTAGTGATGGGATAACTAATGAAAGTGGCACCGGTGAGCAACATCTGCTATTTGGTTTTTCCTGCTCACTTGTGTCCCGTAAGACCCCGAGTACTTGATTCCTGTTCCTTGATTCATCGCGCTATCCACATCCGGGAGGTATATGGGACCCCCCTGAGCCAGAGCTTGATTCAGTCTTATTTCTTGGGGCCACAAACTAGTTTGAGGTTTTATTTACTATCCTGTACTTATGCCATGCTACTTATGTATTTACGATTGTGCGAGGAGCACACTGTACTGTTTAGGATCGGGACACGATTCCGCGGTGTCGACAAGCCCAGTTTTGGGTTCCCGATGTTCCTGACCGTCCACCCAAACCTTGAGTCCGTCTCGAGCTTGCTTACTTCTATGGTGTACTCCAAGGGGTGGCCCCCTGAAATATTTCTGAATCCTGTGATTGTTCAGTCGTGAAAGCCTCGTTGGGTTTTGATTTGGTTTTTCCGAGGTTGATCGAGCGTGTGTTGCTATTGGTGCACCCCGGCCGGGTAAAACTTTCTGAAAGCCGTGTCCGCGGATATGGACGACTTGGAGCACAGTTTCTCGATCATAGACAAGCATAACTAAAGTACCGCTTTAACCTGACTAAGTAATTTGACTAGTAAATAGTGCAACACTCATGGAATGGTTAATAAAATTGCCCATGGATGGGGGGTTGTTAAATCGCTTTCTTGTTGGTAGCGGGGAGGAGGATGGATCCGATGAGATTACCATTATAATCGTTGTTCTTAATTCACGGACATCCGCCTATCATTGGTTAGGCGGATGGTTAGCATTTATCTGTAGAACTGCTAGGGTTTATCTTTCGCTGCAATTCGTCACCCTGTGTTGTGTTCCCTTTAGAGGCATTAAGACTTGCCGAGTACCCTTAGGGTCTCACACGATAAATTATTGGTTCGGATGAGCAGTACCCTCACAGGACGGATACTGGGTGGAAGAAGCCGATGATGTGGGCAACGATCGTTCGGTGTAGAGATTCCGGGAACGGGGATCCGTGAGACCTGTAGTTGGGATGTGCTTATTTCTATGGCATCTTATGCCGATTTGCTTCTTATCCGTACTCGGATTTTGTTGCCGCTTCCGCATGATACTCTGATGTGTGTTGTATGAGGAAGTATCCTAAAATATTAGATCTATCTAGATCATTTGAATCTTGCCGTATGGCGTTGCTATATTTCCTTTATTTCTAGATGGTATGGCTCTGATGTACTCTTGTATGGTGGCTTGCATACATACCCACTTGTGTATGTAGTTGATCCCTTCGCCGATTACGCCCGCCTGTGAGTCCCGTTGAGATGGTAGTGGTTGGGACGGCCGAAAGGTCTACCCGTGAGTGCCTTTTGGGGCCCCACCGTACTATTTCAACCACTACCGCTCATCCAGGCTTGTATCTAGGAGCGTAATTCACCGAGGTAGTTACAATTGGTATCAGAGCCATCCCGACCTTCAGGGTTTCAGCCAAACGGTCGTTGTCAGTCTAGCAAATATTTTGGTAGTTATGTATACTAGGGAAAAACAATACGCGAGAGTAGGACTGCTTCCACTTTTCTTCTTATCCTCCCACCCACCCTTTTCTGGTAAGGAAGTGCAACGTTTTCAATCCTCTTCTCAAAATTCAAACTAGGATTCACGTGTTCTGGGTTTCCGTAGTACCATAGGTTGTGTGTGTGTGTGTGTGTGTTTAATCCCTTGTCTATCTGTTGCATCCAAGTTGTTATCTTATCTGCCTTTGGTTATCAACTGTTGGTACATTCCATACCGACAGGCCTTTGCAAACCGACGCAATCTAACTTCCTCTTTGTATCCGACGCTATCTTGTTTGGGGTGTTCGTTTCCGTAGTTACCAATCTTTAGGTTTCATCGTGAGAAGAAGGGGTTGGGATATGTGTTCCACTTGTTCATGTGCGGAGTAATGATTTGAGTGCGGGGTGGAGTCGCGACCACACCACTACTCATATCATTCGCTTTTGTATATTGAATCGGTAGAGTCACTAATCTTGATTCGTTAAGTAATTTTGCGCATCTATTGGTATTTTAATGCCGAAATTTGTGGAAAAATTTTCTTGGATATATTTGTGTATCACACTCCTTTTCAGTCGTGTGCGATATGCTTAATATCTTTTAGGTGCTATGAACTTTGTTGATATTTTAATATCATCTCAGTAAATTGTATCCTTTAATCTTGGTTAATTCCATCTTGGTACTATTCTGGATTATTATCATTCTCCACTATAGTACTGACTTGAGTTTTATATCAATGACAGGATGGCTCCACCACGTCGTACCGAAGAGGACATACCTCCGAATCGGGCTCATGTTGTCAAACATAGCTAATGCTTTGGCAGCAATGCAAGAGAACCAGCAGCGCTTTGAGGAGAGTGTCAGAAGAAACGAGTTTGCTCCACTTCCTCCACCTCCCAAGCGAGGAGACATCAAGAGCTTCCTCAAATTCAACCCTCGTCAGTTTGATGTTTCTGACCGACCTCTGGACGCGGATGATTGGCTGCGTGAGATCTCAAGGTTGCTCGAGACTGCTGATGTTCCGGAGCAGGAGTGGGTCAAGTGTGCTACTCACCTTCTAAAGGGAGATGCAACTCTCTGGTGGGAGAACTACTTGAAGGCAAGCTGCACTGGGTTCCAGCCAACTTGGGAAAGGTTCACTGGAGCGTTCAAAGAGCAGTTTCTCTCAGAGATTGTAATGGAAAGGATGAAGGAGGCTTTCCTCAACCTGAAGCAGGGAAATGATAACGTCAACACCTATATCAGGAACTTCATGAATCTCTCGTTATGGTGGTGATGAGGTATCCGATGACAAGAAGAAGCGAAAAAGGTTCGAGCAAGGGCTCAATGCGTCGATCAAGTATGCAATCACACATGCAAGGCGGCGTCTTTCCCGAACTCCAACACACAGCCTGCAAGAGGAGGCAAGCAGCAAATGTTTGAGGAGTCCAAGAAACACAACAGGGATGCATCAAGCTCTGCAGTTATGGCAGCTCCTTCTAAGCGGCGTGTCTGGGTTCCTAACACCCCACCGTCGCTCCCGGCTCCACCAAGACCTGCAAGTTACGCGCCAAGGCCACCAAACTTCACCACTGCGGCTCCCAGGGGCTACAACCACCACTACCCTGGAGCGCCTGGCGGAGTCCCTGGCTACTCTGCTCCACGTCCAGCTGGTGCCTGCTTCGTGTGTGGAGATCCTGGACATCAAAACTGGAGCTGTCCGATGAAGAACAAAGCTCTCCCTCCACCCCCGCCAAGATCTGCAACAAGCTCTCCTTCGGTTCGTGCACAACCGCCTCGGGCTCTCAACATCAACACTAAGCCCGGGTCTGCGGTTGTTCGTGCCAACTGCGTCAACGCCTCTCAAGCTGAGCTCGCACCTGGAGTTGTGATGGGTATGCTTTCCGTTAACTCAGTCCCTGCACGAGTTCTCTTTGATTCTGGTGCATCGCATTCTTTTGTGTCTCACAAGTTTGCAAATGAGAATGAGTTAGTCATGGTTCCTCTCCAAAAGCGGTTAATGGTTCTTTCTCCTGGAGCAAACATGAGGGCTGTTCATATCAGCCATGGCAATAAAGTTGAGATTGGTGGCTCTTCATTCTTGGCTTCTTTAATTGTTCTGGGCGATTCTGATATTGATGTCATCTTGGGCATGGATTGGTTGACAGCAAATGCAGCTGTGATTGATTGTGCTGAACGCTCAGTGTCTCTGAAGATTCCTGAAGGCCATATAGTCTTTTCTCCAAGTCTGACTCCGGCTGTCCAGCTCTTTTCCTTGGCGGCTCTGAATGATGATGCTATGGAAGCTATTCAGAGTGTACCGGTGGTCTGTGAGTTCCCAGATGTCTTTCCTGAAGAGTTGTCGGGTATGCCTCCGGATCGCGAGGTTGAATTCGTGATTGAGCTTGAACCTGGAACGGCTCCTATCTCCAAGCGGCCATATAAAATGGGTCCTTCTGAGTTGGCTGAACTCAAACGACAACTTGATGAACAAGAGAAGTTGGGTTTCATTCAACACAGCACTTCTTCTTGGGGTAGCCCAACAATCTTTGTGAAGAAGCGTGACAGAACCGATAGGCTATGTGTTGATTACCGGGCTCTCAATGCTAAAACCATCAAGGACAAATATCCTCTCCCACGGATAAATGATCTTTTTGATCAGCTGGCAGGAGCTGTGGTGTTCTCTAAGCTGGACTTGAGAAGTGGTTATCACCAAATCAAGATTCGCAAGGAAGATGTGCCAAAACAGCTTCCACCACCCGCTATGGTCTGTATGAGTACACGGTCATGTCTTTCGGTCTCACCAACGCACCTACTACCTTCTCGAGGCTGATGAACTCCGTTTTCATGGAGTACCTGGATAAGTTTGTTGTGGTATATCTGGATGACATTCTGGTCTATTCTAAGTCCAAGGAAGAGCATGAAGAACACCTGCGGAGTGTCCTAAACAAGCTTCGAGAGAACCGCTTGTATGCAAAGTTCTCAAAGTGTGAGTTTTGGCTACCTGAAGTAACATACCTGGGTCATGTTATCTCTGCCAAGGGCATTGCAGTCAACCCGGAAACCGTGAAGACAATAGTTGAATGGCTTCCTCCTGCTAATGTCAAGGAAGTGCGGAGTTTTCTTGGTTTGGCTAGCTATTGTCGTCCCTTTGTTCAGAACTTCTCGAAGATAGCGAAGCCTCTTACCGATCTCCTCAAGAAAGGCAAGAAATACCTGTGGACTCCTGCGTGTCAAGAAAGTTTTAAGACACTCAAAGAGAAGCTCACTTCCACACCAGTCTTGGTTCCTCCGGATACATCTAAGCCTTTCCAGATATTCTGTGACGCCTCTTTGCAAGGATTGGGTGCGGTCCTTATGCAAGAGAACAGTGGTTGCTTATGCCTCTCGTCGATTGAAGACGCATGAGATCAACTATCCCACACATGACCTCGAGCTAGCAGCGGTTGTCTTTGCTTTGAAGCTATGGAGGCACTACTTGCTTGGTAACCGTGAGATCTTCTCGGACCACAAGAGTTTGAAGTATATCTTCACACTGATCTCAACCTTCCGGAGGAGATGGATCGAATCAATCAATGACTTTGATGTGACCATCAACTATACTCGGGCAAAGCAAATGTCATGGCAGATGCGCTTAGTCAGAAGCTTATGTCAACAACCTCATGGTGGAAGAGCAACCTCTCTTGTGCGAGGAATTCCGTCGACTCAACACGAAATTTTGGAACAAGGGCATCTCCGAACCTTCGGCTACTCCTCTCTTGGAAGAACAGATTCGCTCTCGTCGGCTTGGTGATCCGCACCAAAAGCTCATCTCTAAGCTTGACCTTCAAGTATGAGGCCTTCCACGTTGATGATCAAGGCACGCTCTTCTTTGAACACCGGATGTTTGTTCCAAACTACCGGTCCGAGAGACCAAGTTCTCAAGGAGGCACATGATTCGGTTCTTTCTATCCATCCCGGCAGACAAAGATGTACATGGACTTGAAAACACAATCTTGGTGGCACTGGTTGAAACGGTATTACGCCAAGTATGTCTCAGAATGTGATGTCTGCCGTAGAGTGAAGGCTGTCCATCAGAAACCGTTTGGTCTTCTACAGCCATTGAAACCTCCGGAATGGAAATGGGAGAAAGTAGAGATGGAATTCATCACTGGCTTTCCAAGGTCGCAGAAGGGCAACAATGCAATTTTTGTTGTCATCGACAGGCTTTCTAAAGTGGCTCATTTCTTCCCCAAAGAAACAATTTACGGAATTCAGTTGGTGAGCTCTATATCAATGTAATTGTCTCTGTATGGGGTTCCACTTGAAATCAGTTCGCACCGTGGGAGCATCTTCACCTCAAAGTTCGGGAGAGTTTCCAAAAGCTTTGGGAACAAAGTTGAACTTCAAAGACTGCTACCACCCTCAACAAGGACAAGTGGAAAGAATCAATCAGATCGGAGGATATGCTTGGCTTGCGTCATCTCGTTTGGCATGAAGTGGGAGGAATGCCTTCCATATGCTGAATTCTCCTACAACAACGACTTCCGGAAGAGTCCGAAGATGGCACCATTTGAGGCTCTCTATGGTCGAGTGCGTAACTCCGATTGGTTGGTCGGTGCGGGAGAAAGAATCTGGTTTGGCCCTCGACATTGTAACTCGAGAGGAAAAGGTGCATATCATTCGAGAACACAAGATTGCTCAAAGTCGTCGGAAGAGCAACTATGACAGAAGCACACGGATATGGTGTATGCCTCGTGATCTCGTGTACCTTCGTGTCACTCCCATGAGAGGAACACACCGCTTGGTATCAAAGGAAAGTTGGCTCCTAGATACATCGGTCCTTTCAAGATACGTGGTAGAAGAGGAGAAGTTGCTTATGCAATGGAGCTTAGGAAAACTCAAAGTCCATGATGTTTTCCACATCTCTTAGCTCAAGAAGTGCTTCAAAGATCCCGCAGACCGTGGATCATGAGCTAATCGACCTCCAAGAAGATCTGTCTTATCAAGAACACCCCACCAAAATCCTTGAGACCATGAGCGAAGGACTGCAACAAGTCCATCAAGTTACGCAAGGTGCGATGGTCACACCATTCATTGATGAAGCCACATGGGAGCGTGAAGATGAACTCCGTACAACCATCCTTCTCTCTTTGCGTCGTCTTCTTCTTCCTAGAATCTCGGGCGAGATTCTGTTTAGTGGGAGAGTTGTAGCATCCCAGGTTGTTCAACACCTGTAATGCTACTTGTTCTAGTAATAAAAGGACCACTTCCAACATATAATTGTTGCATCGTCACCATGTCATGCTCATGTCATCATGCCACCTTGCATTTGAGCATCATATAAAACCCCTTCTTATTTGGTTCTTATCTCATGTGCATTATTAATTGTAGTTGCCTCTTGATATTGTATTTGGTTCTTGATATATTGTTAAATGCCCAAGTTGAGTTGGGGGCATATCTCTTTTAACTCCACCACCTTTCTTTCACCACCTTATATTCCACCATCCAATTAATATGAGCTTGGCATTTTATTTGAGTTATCTCTAGCTCATGTTGGTTGGTTGGATTCCACCCATAATCTTTTGCTTGGCCTTTGCCCACCTTTTTGGGAATGCAAGGAATAATGCCACATGAATTAACGTTGTTTTCACAATATAACTACATGGCAAATATTGTTTGCATGGGCCATGCAAGTGCCACCTTTTCTTGGCTTTGGAATGTTTTGGCTTTGCTTGCATGGATCATCTCTCCTTGGTTTAAACCTTGTTTTGGGCCTTGTAGTATTCTTCACCATATCATCTATCTCTCTATCCCCCTATAGCTAAACCTCTATCCCCATACTCCATGCATACACATGTGATCATGTGTGAGCAAAAGAAAACCCCATCACCACATATCTCTCCCTCTCTCTCTCTTTCCTTGTCTTGATCTTGTGTGAACTTGTCTAGAGCATGCATGATCAAGTCAAGTACCTCTTGTCCCTCTCATCTTATCTTAGTCTTAAACCCTCTAATCTCCAAAACCCTAATCTACCATACCCCTCTAAGCAAAAACCCTAAACCTACCCCCATGCCCTTAACCATCCTAGCTAAAAACCCTAAACCACACCTATTCTATCACAACCCAAAGTGCCCTCCCCCCTCTCCTCTCTAACTAAACCACCCCTAACCCTAATCTAGCATGGCCACATGAGCACCATGATCCTATCTACCCCACCCTCACAACCAAGAGCACCCCTCACCTCACCCTAGCCCGAACCACCTATCCCCTCTTTTCTCTCCCTGCCTCGAGCTCCTCCCTGGCCCACCTACAGCCCCACTGGCCTGCCACCACAGACGCCCTGCCACAGCCGCCCATGCACGTGAGGTGCAACGCCTGCCTCCCCACGCAAGCTCCCACGCCCTACCCGCCCTGGCGATCTTATCCTTCCCCTCACCCTAGCCTTCCCCAGATCCCCAGCCTCTTCCTCCCCATGCCTCCCTTCTTCCTCTCCAAATGCTTCCTCTCCACCTTGCCATCTAAACCGTCGGCGCCCCCAGCGTCCCTTCGCTCCAGAGCTCCCCGAGGCGAGCCAGGAGTACCAGGAGCGGCGTCGACTTCCTCTGCTTCGCCCTGACACGCCGGAGCCCGCTGGACCTCGTCGGAGGAGCCCCGCCGCCGTGCGTGTGACCGCCAGACGCCTTGACCAGTGCCTCGCCGATCCGCCACCGAGCCCGCTTAGCACCGCACGGTCATTTGGTGAGCTCCTTATCCCCTAGACATCGTCTCCTCTCTCGCCGTGCATCGCCGCTTCCGTCGGCGCTCTGCTTGGCCATGTCGGGCGACAGCAGCCGCTGCAGCAGTAGATCTGGCGATGTTCAACGGCCTGCCCCGCGCGCTGTGGTCCTCCTCCGCGCTAGTATCCTGAACCATTGTTGTAGGCCGTGGCTCCCTCTTCAATTTTCGTTTTGGGGCCATGTCGTTTTGTTCAGCGACGGCGTCGCCATCGTCGTCTGAACGCTGGCCGATCGCAGTCGCCGGCAGAGCGGCGCGCCGCTGCCGTTCCGACAGTTTTTGGGCTTTTGCGCTTAGGTCCTCGCGGATTCTCCCGCCTAAACCCGCACTCCCTCGGAGCCCCACCTGTCAGCGACGTTGCCGTTTTATAAAAAGACTCCCCAACTTCTCGCCAACCAACCCGCAGTCCCCCCCCTCTGAACCACGTGGCGCCTGCGGTCCCATTGTCAAGTGGGCCTGCATGCCGAGGACCCACCGTCTGTCTCGAGCTGGATTAGCCATGCAAGGCGTCGTCACAGGTGCTGTGCCATCGGTCAGCGCTGGTCCCCCTGGGCATTGACTGGGGCTAGCTTAGCTTAGGTACGAAAAGTATTTTCTACATGTCTGTTTAAATTCAAACATTTGCAAAATTAATTCAAATTTAAATCTGTTTTAAAATATCTTTTAAACTACAAATCCAAATAATGCAAATAATATATGTTTTGAGATCAGAAAAATGTGAGGATTTCAAATATACCATTCAAATTATCTTTTGAACATGTAAAATTCCAAGTTGAGTTAAATTACACCAATTGCCACTAGAACTTAAATAATTAATAACTTTTGGTTTATAATTCCAAATTTAGCAAATGATATGTCTAAAATGATCAGCTCGACAAGACTTTTCTGTTTATGCCATCCATGACTGGAATTGAAGCATGCATCATGTAAATATATAGTAAACAGCAATTGTTATGACAACAAAATGTGATCCAAAACTCCATCAAAATGTTATTACTTGTCTCCCACACCTCACCATGCCATGCTACCTTATTGCCATGTAAATTGTGCATCATTCATCATGGCATGATTGTTTGCTTGACGCATCTTATTCATATGCTTGTGCTCTATATTCATGTTGGCCTTGTTTGTTTGGTTTTTCTCGGATAGACACCTTGGCGGGGTTATATCAAGAGAACCAGGAGCACTACCCAGATCCGTCCCTCGCTTCAACTGAGTTATCAGGCAAGCACTTCCACATGCTTGCATACATACAGTACCTATTGTCTCTATCTTGTTCTTGCATCATTGAGTCGCGATTGCATTAAATTGAATCCCAAGTATGCATAGCCTTTACTTTTAAACCCCACCAAGCTTGTTCCTCCATCCCATGAGCCATTACTATAGGAGTTGTTTGAGCCATGCGAGTCGTAGAACAACATGTGTAGGGTTTGTGAGTGTCGATGTATAACGAGGTACCTAAACAACTTAACACGAGTAGTGATGGGATAACTAATGAAAGTGGCACCGGTGAGCAACATCTGCTATTTGGTTTTTCCTGCTCACTTGTGTCCTGAAGACCCCGAGTACTTGATTCCTGTTCCTTGATTCATCGCTATCCACATCCGGGAGGTATATGGGACCCCCGAGCCGAGCTTGATTGATCTTATTTCTTGGGGCACAAACTAGTTTGAGGTTTTATTTACTATCCTGTACTTATGCCATGCTACTTATGTATTTACGATTGTGCGAGGAGCACCTTTGTCTATTTAGGATCGGGACACGATTCATGGTGTCGACAAGCCCGGTTTGGGTTCCCGATCGTTCCTGACCGTCCACCCAAACCTTGAGTCCGTCTCCGAGCTTGCTTACCGTTCGGGTGTACTCAAGGGTGGCCCCTGAAATATTCGAATCCTGTGATTGTTCAATCGTGA
This sequence comes from Avena longiglumis, assembly GCA_030063025.1. Classification (NCBI taxonomy): domain Eukaryota; kingdom Viridiplantae; phylum Streptophyta; class Magnoliopsida; order Poales; family Poaceae; genus Avena; species Avena longiglumis. The sequence goes on from CP125974.1 coordinate 486,061,334, forward strand.
AAGCCTCGTTGGGTTTGATTTGGTTTTCGAGGTTGATCGGCGTGTGTTGCTATTGGTGCACCCGGCGGGTAAATCTTTCTGAAAGCCGTGTCCGCGGATATGGATGACTTGGAGCACAGTTTCTCGATCATAGACAAGCATAACTAAAGTACCGCTTTAACCTGACTAAGTAATTTGACTAGTAAATAGTGCAACACTCATGAAATGGTTAATAAAATTGCCCACGGATGGGGGTTGTTAAATCGCTTCCTTGTTGGTAGCGAGGAGGAGGATGGATCGATGAGATTACCATTATAAGCTTTGTTCTTAATTCACGGACATCCATCTATCATTGGTTAGGCGGATGGTTAGCGTTTATCTGTAGAACCTAGGGTTTATCTTTATTTGCAATTCGTCACCCAGTTGTGTTCCTTTAGAGGCATTAAGACTTCTTTGAGTACCCTTAGGGTCTCACGATAAATTATTGGTTCGGATGAGCAGTACCCTCACGGGGCGGATCTTGGGTGGAAGAAGCCGATGATGTGGGCAGCGATCATTCGGTGTAGAGATTCGGAGCGGGATCCGTGAGACTGTAGTTGGGATGTGCTTATTTCTATGGCATCTTATGCCGATTTGCTTCTTATCCGTACTCGGATTTTGTTGCCGCTTCCGCATGATACTCTGATGTGTGTTGTATGAGGAAGTATCCTAAAATATTAGATCTATCTAGATCATTTGAATCTTGCCGTATGGCGTTGCTATATTTCCTTTATTTCTAGATGGTATGGCTCTGATGTACTCTTGTATGGTGGCTTGCATACATACCCACTTGTGTATGTAGTTGATCCCTTCGCCGATTGCCCCGTCTGAGTCCCGTTGAGATGGTAGTGGTTGGGACGGCCGAAAGGTCTACCCGTGAGTGCCTTTTGGGGCCCCACCGTACTATTTCAACCACTACCGCTCATCCAGGCTTGTATCTAGGAGCGTAATTCACCGAGGTAGTTACACTAGGGCGTTCCCAGGATCCTAGGAATGGCCTGAAAAGTCTGGAGCAAAGTTGGCCCAAATCCGAACGAAAAAAGGTTCATGTGAACGCCCTGGACCGATTTTCGGTGTCCGAACCTAAATTAAACGTCCGGATCAGCGTCCTGTGTAGCCGAGATGCTCTTAATCTATACTATCCGTTCCAATGTTTAAGCTTAGGTTTTTTTTTTGAAAAATCAAGCTACAGAAAAGTTTGATCAAACTTAAGAAAAACTATTAAGAACTAAGATATTATACAGATGCCACGTGAAAATATATTTCATAATATATCAAATGGTATAGATTTTGTATTGTAAATTATAATATTTTTCTATAAAAACTTAATCAAACTTTATATAGTTTGACTTTTGGAAAAAAATATAAGCCTTAAGCTTTAAGATGGAGGTAATATAATATAGAGAAAATTCCGGTAATATAATATAGAGAAAATTCCTTATTTGACACGGCTTAAAATTTGGATGCCTTATTTGACCCTGAAAAAGTTTTGCTTCTCTATTTGATACTATGTGGCATCCCGCAAAACCACTACTAGAAAATCGCGTTGAATTTGTGCATTGCATCGTCACCATCATGCATTGTTTGCTTAAAACTATTTTCGCAAAGCCCGTTTTGTTTGCCAAACGCCCCATCTTTAATCAAGTATCAAACCCCGGATGCTGCCGGATATTTTGTTTGTCCAAAACTATTTACAAAGTTCGTCGCAATCAAATAAAAATATTAAATTATTTTTTGGGCGATCGAGCAGGCGATTGACCAACGACCTGTAAATTAATCGGTCCAAATAGATCGGTCCACCTATTTCCTAGAGTTACCAGCTAACCTACCCCACCCTTCCTCCACCTCACCCCATCCTATCACAGCTGCCACGTCACCCTGCCTCTCCCTCTACCCAATCCCCGCCACTTGTCCCAACCCTCTCCTCTCTCCTGGACAACCCCTCTTTTCCCTGGGACCCACACGACACCCACCCAGGCACACACGCACTCCCACGCACAGTACCCATGCAGTCCCTGGCTGGCCCCCACGACCCGCCTCTGGCCCCACCCACGGCCCCGTTCTCCCAGCTCCTCTCCCCGATACCACCGCCTCGGCCTCCCTCACGCAACCACCATGGCCGACCGCCTCGCCCTCCCTCCGCCGTCCGGCAAGCTTGCTTCCTCCCCTCCGCGAGCGGCCGCGCCCCTGCCTTCTTCTCCCTCACCGGCGACCGCCTCCACCCCTCGTCCCCAACCTCTCTCCTCGGCCCGCAACACCCGTCGCCCCGCCGGGTCCTCCTCTCCGGCCCGCGTCCTGCGCCCCCCGCACCCTCCTTCCACCTTACCGCCTCTCCGCCCCACCTCCGCCTCGTCGGCGCTCCCGCCTCCTCGGCGCCCTCCGCTCTTGTGCCGCCTCCGGCCCGGCGCCCATGGCCGCCTCCTGAGCCTCCTCTAACCTCGTCCATGGCCGCCACCGTCCACCGTCTCCCATGAACCTCTCCCCTTCGCGAGTCCCGCCATTACGGCCCTCCTCTCCCGCCTCGCGCCTCGCTCATGACCTCTCCGGTGCCCGAGCCGCCGCCGTCGCCGCCTCTGGCATGCCGCCCTCGAGCTTCGTCCCGCCCGTCGCCCCGCCGGCCAAGTCGCCTCCTCCGCGCCCTGCGCCGTCCGTGCGCCAAGCCGCCGAGCCGCCCCGCCATCTTCCCCGACGCCGTCGTCGCCAGGAACCTCACTCGGTACAACCGCATCAGCCAAGGCCATGAAGGGGTGCAGCTCTGCCTCAAGAACGGCCCGGTGCGTGCGGACTGCGTCTTAAATCTGGAGGGCATCGGCGTGAGTCGGATGGGCAATGCCCACAAGCTGAGCGTGTTCGGGTGTGCCTCGGAGTCCACAGTGCGGTCAAGGAGGTGCCAGCCTTCCTCAAAATGTTTTCCACAGGATGAGGCTCTGCACATTAGGGGATCTGGCGCCGAGACCAGCTCGCTAACATGCTTCGTACCGACATGATCTTCCTCGGACCTTCGACATGGAAACGTCAAGACCCACTACCCAGAGATTGCCAGAACACCGGTTCGCCGAGAACCCGAAGACCCGTTCCCGGAGGCGAAGACGATCCCGCGGAACCTCAAGATCTTCCCCGACACCGAGGACGTCTACACGGGACGACAAGATTGCCACCGGACGCGAAGTCCTTCTTCCCGGACACGACAAGTACACCCCCCCTCGAGGACGCCGAGATCTACAATCGGACCCGAGGACACCGAGACACGATGCGACAAGTACTTCATCCCGAACACCATGATCGTCGACATGACCCGGAGACCCCGGATGCGGCAAGACCTACCCCAGTTTTCCGAGAACGTTCCCGCCGAGACCGACCCGTCGAACCCTGGACCCTGAGACCGACCCCGAACCCCGGAACCCCCAAGTTCGCCGAACCCTAATGTGTGAACCCCTTCCCGAAACCCTATTTTATAACATAATAACAACTGTTGCATATTAATCATTCACCTTGCATGCATGCTTTCATGTGGTTTGGGGGCCTTATGCCGATTCACCTAATAATTAAACATGGGGCCCATATGCGGGCAAATCTAGTCTCATATCGGCCTCATTTAAACATGTGTAGCGAACCGGTTCCATCTGTTGTCTTGCTAAACAACATTTAAATGGCGGGGTAGCTAAACAACTTGAACCATATATTAATTGTCGGGACCCCGGTTCCGCTTAATATGACCTAATTGCATCGCACCTTGCCATGTCATTCATCATGCATGCATCATGCCGTTCTTCTGCCGTTGTATTAAATATTGCATCCGGTGTTCCTTCTAGTGTTTTGGTTCTTCGCGGATAAGGCCGTTGAGTTGATGTGAGCTTCGCCCCGATCTTCGGTTGAACCTTCGACAATGTTTTTAGGCGAGCATCTCCCCCTTTCCACCTATCTTACTTTTGTAGTATTTACTTCCCTCCTGTTGATCTATTGCTATCTGTGTTGCGATGCTTTAGTTTCCGTACCTGTGATATACCGTGCAGCCCTATATTGCCTTGGACACATCCTATTACCTGTTGTTTGGTAGATAGTCGGACTTGCGCGTCGTAGTCGCTTGCTCAAGTCTTGTGCGTGTCGTCAAGTGCCACGATTGTTGATGTATTGCCGCATGTTGATGTTGGGGATGATCATAGTTTTACTTATCGTTCACTTTAAATTCTGTTTAACAACTAAAATTGAAATAAGCGGAGGCATCGGTGGGTGATAGATAATATTTGGTTTCGAGCATACTTGTGTCTCGTAAGACCCAGTACTTGATACATGTTCCTTGATTTATCGCTATCCACATCCGGGAGGTATATGGGACCCCCACGAGCGAGCTTGATTCAGTCTTATTTCTTGGGGCCACAAACTAGTTTGAGGTTTTATTTACGATCCTGCTTATGCCATGCTACTTATGTATTTAAATTGTGCGAGGAGCACCTTTGTCTTGTTAGGAATTGTGACCCGTTCGTGGTATCGACAGTCCCGTTTGGGGATCTGCTCGTTCTGCGCCCCACAAACCTTGAGTCCGTCTCGGAGCTTGCTTACCGTTGGTGTACTCCAAGGGGTGGCCCCCTGAAATATTTCTGAATCCTGTGATTGTTCAGTCGTGAAAGCCTCGTTGGGTTTTGATTTGGTTTTTCCGAGGTTGATCGAGCGTGTGTTGCTATTGGTGCACCCCGGCTGGGTAAAACTTTCTGAAAGCCGTGTCCGCGGATATGGACGACTTGGAGCACAGTATCTCGATCATAGACAAACATAACTAAAGTTTATTGCTCCAAATTTGACTTTATAATGACTAGTAATCAGCTTCACTATAATGGAATGGCTAAATAATACTGCCCACAATTGCTTGTTTGAATTGTCGCTTGCGACCATTGTACCTGACTAGTAAATCTTGCAACTACAACGGAATGGCTGAATAAAAGTACCAACAACTGCTGGGTTTTGGGTTTACATCATGCTATCGGTATCTGATTAGTAATTGCTGTAACTACAACGGAATGAATAACTAAAAGGGCCCACTGCTTCTTTTATCAGGACAATTATCTATACCTGACTAGTAATTGCTGCAACGATAACTGAATAAGTAAAACTGCCAACTGTGTGAGTTCCTCGGTTGACTTCCTCGTTTGGTCTCGAGGGGGAACACCAGGATGGGTTTGTTTGATGGTAGTATTAGGTTGGAACCGAATAGGTCCTTCTCACCCCTCTCTGATTGACGCCAGTTGTATCGAGTCTCCATAGGTTGTTTAGTGCATGCTGCCGCTTGATCCACCATACCTATGTAGGAGGACCGCCAATTCTAGCCTCGCCGTGTCTTGGCCTCGATCTTGGCTCCTTCTTTTTCCTTTGCCCTTTGTCGGCACCCCTTTTGTTTAAGCAGGTTTTGAGATCGACGCCGTTAGCAGGGTTACCCTTCCGGCTTGGCCTGGGCAGGGTTATGGACGCCATTGATTATTATTCAGGGCTCTTAGCCCATTTGCATCTTGTCCGTAGCTGGACGCTCTATCGATCTCAAGGTGATTTGGATCTTTGTACTGTATATCTGTATTCTTGACTCTTTGAGTCGCTGTTATATATATCTGTTCTGTGGGTCCCATCGAGGACTGTTGTGTAATGTTATTACTTCGTTTTCCACCCGCACGAAAGTGCCTGGTGGGCACCTTTGAATCGTTTCTATGCGGGTTTGGCGGGTTTCGCTAAAACTTGCATAGGTCCGATTCTGAGGGTGTTACATACTAGGTGTAATTTTTTTTCTTATATGACATTCTAGTGCATTATAAACACTAACGCTGTTAACCTAGGACCTATAAAGACGTTTCTACCTCTGATGCATTATGTAACCAAATTTCTTTACATAACAAAAACAACAGCATTATATTGCACGGCTTTAGTAAAGAAATTGCGCCGGCCATGGAGCTGCCGTCCTGCTTGCGATGGGCGGCACGGAGCATGGCACTCTAGCTATGTATTTATATACTGCAGGCATGGGGAGTGAGCATTGAGTAGGTAGAGCATGGATGCATACATATGCATGCATGCGTGTAGCAGCGATGGGTTTTAGTCTTATTTAAAAATAATCTAACCACATGATGCTGTCTAATAATCTGAACACCAGCTATCTTCAAACATATAGTACATACCAATTTACTCCCCGAGCTCAAAAATAAGAATGCATGTAGCAGGTCGGTGATTAATTGCTAGACCGTGATTCATTTTCTAGCTAGCTAAGCTCAAGCTAATAAGCATATCCACCTTGAACTGTACCAAGATTACAGTAAGGGCGCAGAGCTATCACAGCTGTTGTGTTAAATAAGGATTGACATATAACTGAAATAAGAATCGACCCCTCTAGCTCAAAATGCATGTAGTAGTCCATTTTTAGCTAGCTTCGTTGTTGTATGTCGGAGGAAGAATTGATACAAGGGTAATTTGGTCCAACTAACATAAAAGTAACGGCAATGACTAATAGACTGGATGGCAGTGTCATATAGGGAAATAAATTTACACCTAGTGTCAAATATGGAAGAAAAAGGTTTTCAGTGTTAAATAGGGAATTGAAACTTTAAGTAGTGTCAAATAAGAAATTCTCTCTATATATAACTCCGTCCCTCTAAAATTAGGGACCTAGATTTTTAATGTATTTACACATTAAATTACATCCAAATGCTGTTAAAAAATACATCTAGATATATGTGAATTTAGGAAAATTTGAGTTATTTATTTTTGGACAGAGGAGTACTACTCTCCTTGTTCTTTTTATTGGGTGTATATGTATATCTAAATCTTGCCCAAAGTTCAACAATGTAATGATCGAACAAGTTTATGAAAAACTATTGGTAGTTGCAACACGTAATCAATATCATTTGGCACGTCAAAAAGCATTTTCTCATATTTTATGTATTTATTTTGTTGTAGACGTCTATTATTTTTCAATAAAAATGGTTAAACTTTACACTATTTGATTGTGTTCTAAATTGGCATTATATCTTATAAATGTGAATTGAGGGTGCAGGAACAAGCAAAAACATAAATTTGGTAAGCCGCAAAACCAAATAGTTTGTTTGGATTGAACATGCAAAAGAAACTAGAAATATCTCAAACCTAGGGGAACGAACAAATGGATAGAAATTTTGGTAGCATCATTCTTGGTTTCTTGTGTCCCAATAAAAACTTCTATAAAAAAGCAACCTCAAGAATTAAACATCAAGAAATAGTAAATCCCTAGAGGAAAAGAGAAATCGAAACGTTTATGATTCGACCCAACCGTCGCCCCTCGTCTTCCTCGTCACCACAATCCCCCAATCAACGGGTCCGTTCCTCCTTTGCTTCCCGCCGCTCAAGCCGCGAGCGGGGTTGGTGACCATAGACATGTGTTCAGCATTGCTAATCATTAAAGTAGGGTTCGGTCAACTGGCACTAAGCTATGTGGCGATGGTGGTGCTTTGTGGAGCAAAAATAAAGTTTTCCCGACTCTTCATCCACCTCTTCGGCACCATTTGCAACATGGAATCAATAACATTTGTCTCGTCAAAAAATATGTTCTCGTATTTTTTATGTATTGGTTGTTGTAGACGTCGTTATTTTTCAATAAAATGGTTAAACTTTACACCATTTGGTTTTGTTCTAAATTACAATACATCTTATAAACATGGATCCATGGAGTAGTTTGTTTGGATTGAACATGCAAAAGAAACTAGAAATACCTCGAACCTAGGGGGCGAACAAATGCATAAAAAATTTGATAGCATCATTCTTGGTTTCTTGTGACCCAAGTAACTTCCACAAGAAAGCACCCTCAAGAATTAAACATCAAGAAATAATAAAGTCCTGGGGGTGTGGGAGGGGGAGAGAGAAAGTTGTTGCCCCTCGTCTTCCTCGTTAACACCATCCTCGACTGGCAATCAACGAGGCAATGCCTCCTTTGGTTGCCGCTCAAGCGGTGAGCGGGGTTAGGGACCCTAGACACGCGTTCAACATTGCTAATCATTAAAGTAGGGTTCAGTTAACTAGCGCTAAGCTATGCTGGCGATGGCGGTACTTTGTGGAACAAGAATAAAGTTTTCTATTCTCCTCATCCACCTCTTCGACGCCATTCTTGTCGGCGGCGTTGAGGGGGCAAGAGATCGCCTAGTTGGTGCCTCATTTAGGATGGTGGATTTAGTTTTGCCTTCATGTTTCACAAGTTGTCTACATGTCTTAGTTTGTTGGTGCCTTTCACCATCAACTAGGTTTGGCCAGTTCTGCTTCTTGGTGTGAGGGAGATCAGGTCTCCCTAGATCTGTATGGCTAGATCTAAGGTGGTCTTCTAGCCCACTTCATCGCTTCCTTCTCCAATCTGTTTTCCGGATCATCACTATCGCCGACTGTCTTCTGGCTCTGACCGGCTACCTCATCAACAACGTTTTTTCTAGCTCGGATGTGATTTGATGTCTAAAGGCAACATCGAGCTTCGCTCACGGTGCAACACTGGCGAGTGCAGGAGGAAGACAGGATGAAGTTGTCTCTATTTTTTCCTAGGGACTTATATGTGATTTGTTTTATTCAAGAATTGTCTAGGGATTTATGTGATTTTTTTATTCAAGGTTGGTCCAATAAGGATTGGTTGTATGACAGTTGGCCTCTTAGGGAAAAAAATCTGCTGCCAAAATAGGGTCTATAAGACTAGAAAGAATATCTACGCTGACAGTTGGATTCAATTGATTACAATTACAAGGAGCGACAGCACCAAAAACTTCTCGAAGAATTCCTCTTGGATCTTCCTGATTGGAAGTGTTAGGATTTAATTGATAGGTTAATTAGATGGATAATCCTTCCGTGTAATCTTTATGTCGGTTGTTTGTCCAACCGATTTTCCTCACACCCCTTCGAGCGGACGTGATCCATATTCATGTCGGTTCCCTCTTGTATAAATATGCTGATCATCAATAGAATACTGACAGTTGAATCATTTTTACTTGCGGTCTCTCTCATTTACATCTCGATTTCTAACACGTTATCAGCACACTCGCCACTGGGCAGATTCAATTTGGTTCTTCCGACAAGAATAGAGTAAGAAGAAAACCAAAGACCGGAAGAAAAGGCAAATCGAACAAAGAAGAAAGACGAGGCACTCAATTGAGAAGAAACTCCCAAATCTTTAGTTTGCTTGCTAGATCGCTACAAGAAACAAGGTGCCCCTTTTCCAATTTTGTTCACACAACAAATTATAGCAGTAATTAATACCTACAACGACGGACGGCTAGTACCCATGTGGTGCGACGAGGCCCGTGTTCATGACCTCCCGGCACGGTGCTCATCAATCCGCCGCCTCCACTCAAGGACGGACGGCGAGCCCACATGCAACAGCACCGGTGCCGCGGCCTCCCGGCGCAGCTCCCCGCGACGAGGTTGCTTATGCCGATTTCTAGCGCGGAGCACACTGCACGCGCTAGCGGCGTACTTGGTCTTGGACGCGCCGGCGCTTGGCCCCAACACCGGGGGCTCCCCTGCAACTCCTCCGCCTTCGCCGTGGACTGGCGCGCCGCCGCCTCCTGGCCCTCGGCCTCCCGTTGGGCAGCCCGCCGGCGAACTCGCCTTCGAGCAGCCGCAGCCGCCGTGCCGGCACCTGGAATCCGGCCTGGCCCTGGGGACCAGGCTCCTTGGAGGATCCTCCGACGATGAAGAGGGTGGACGGAGCGCCGCTCGCCGCCCATAAGAGCCGCTCCTGTAACCTGGAGGATATCGCCGCCGCTCCTGGAGGATTTGGGAACGATTTTTTTTTCAGTTTCCTTATCCTAGGACGGTACAGGGAAAGCCTATTTACTAGGCTACCAACCGTGGCCCTTGCAATATGACTTGGTCCTGCTAATTAATAAGTTGCTTTATTTTCAGCACATTAGCTATTTAGTCTATTGTCAGGAGTCTAGCAGTTTCTCCTTTTCTGTCTTAGACAGTTAAATTTCAGTTTTTTTTAGTACTGGTTGTCTGTCGAGTACTATGTGTATTCCAAAAAATATGTGTTGTAATATATTTCCGTATGTGTACATGTTGAGATTTATTACATTCACCGTTTGCAATTGAGATTTTCAATTTCTTGCAAATAGATCAATTCATCGTCTTAACTGAGTCATTTTGACTCGATACGAGCACGAATTGGTATGTAAAATTCAAAGTGATTTATTCAAATTGATGTTTCGGGAACACAAGGTAGTGGCTAGATCTACTGCACTGCAGATTATCATCACTACTATTTAAAGCCTACATTTTATCATATTTGATATTATGATTGCTTAACAATGTGCTCTCCTAAACATTTTATTAAGTCATGACATAAGGCATTAGAAGTATGAGTATCTACTGATTTCATCAGATTATACTCTCTAGTGCTGCGAGACGGACTCCGAATATTCTTTTGGAGATTATCTACAATGTGTCATACTTAACAATTTGAAGTTCACACTAATGATTTTCAAGCCCACTTCTTGAACTTATCATTATTTTTTTTGCATAATTTATTACAACATAACCATGATGGTTTGTAGTTTACCAAAGCGTAAATTCAATAACCTCTGGTTTACCCATGTAGGTAACCGATGGCTGGAAGAGAGTTCGATGCACTCGCTCTCGATGGCCACAACTACCCTACCTGGGTCATGGACATCAAGATCGCTCTTGCGTCCCGTGGATAGTGTGTGCCATCCAGAACCCGGATGACCCCCTTCCGGCTGGAGCCGCACCGCTGAGAGAAGAGCAGAAATATGTTGTCTTGTACATTATAAGGCATCATATTCACCCGGATCTTAAGTCCGAGTATTTGGAGGAGGAATCCCCATTTACTTTGTTTCAGGCCCTCAAAACGAGGTATGAAAGCGTATGCGGTTGTCTGCTCAAGCACTTCATGATTGGACTCATCTTCGATTCCAGGACTTCAAGTCTGTTGGGGATTACAATCATGAGGTTCATAAGATAAGTTTCAAGCTACGCTTTTGTGAGAAGGAACCTACAGATGCGGAAAAGATAGAAAAAACTCTATACACTATGCTCCCATCTGAAAGGCTCCTCCAGCAGCAATACCGCGCTTGTGACTACCAGGTATATTCCGACCTTATTCATATCCTACTTCAGGCTGAAAAGCATGATGAGATTCTTGCTCAGAATGGCTCTCAGCACCCGGTTGGTTCCTGTAACACCCTCAGAATCGGACCTATGCAAGTTTGAGCAAAATTCGCCAAACCCGCATAGAAACGATTCAAAGGTGCCCACCAGGCACTTTCGTGCGGGTGGAAAACGAAGTAATAACATTACACAACAGTCCTCGATGGGACCCATGAGCAGATATATATATGACTCAAAGAGCCAAGAATACGAGATATAATATACAAGATCCAAATCACCTTGAAAAGCGATAGGCGTCCGACTACGGACAAGATGCAAATGGGGCTAAGAGCCACGAAGAATAACCAATGACGTCCATAACCCTGCCCGAGCCAAGCGGAAGGGTAACCACTAACGGCGTCGATCTCAAAACCTGCTCAAACAAAGGGGTGCCGACAAAGGGCAAAGGAAAAGAGGCGTCGATCGAGGCCGACACGGCGAGGCTAGAATTCGGCGGTCCTCGCCTACATAGGTATGGTGGACTGAAGCGGCAGCGGCAGCATACACTGATCAACCTATAGAGACTCGATACAACTGGCGTTTATCGGAGAGGGATAAGAATGACCTATCCGGATCCAATCTGAAACCAACACCAAACAAACCCATCCTGGTGTTTCCCCCTCGAGACCAAACGAGGAAGGCAACCGAGGAACTCACACAGTTGGCAGTTTTATTTATTCAGTTATCGTTGCAGCAATTACTAGTCAGGTTTAGATAATCATCCTGATAAAGTAAGCAGTGGGCACTTTTAGTTAACCATTCCGTGACAGTTGCAACAATTACTAATCAGGTACAGATAGCATGAGTTAATCCCAAAACCCAGCAGTTGTTGGTACTTTTATTCAGCCATTCCGTTGTAGTTGCAAGACTTACTAGTCAGGTACACTTGTCGCAAGCGACAACCAAACAAGCAATTGTGGGCAGTATTAATTAGCCATTCCATTATAGTGAAGCTGATTACTAGTCATTATAAGTCAAATTTATAGCAGTAAACTTTAGTTATGCTTGTCTATGATCGAGATACTGTGCTCCAAGTCGTCCATATCCGCGGACACGGCTTTCAGAAAGTTTTACCCGGCCGGGGTGCACCAATAGCAACACACGCTCGATCAACCTCGGAAAAACCAAATCAAAACCCAACGAGGCTTTCACGACTGAACAATCACAGGATTCGAAATATTTGAGGCCACCCTTTGAGTAGATCCGCACGGAGTAAGCAAGCTCGAGACGGCCTCAAGGTTGCGACAATGGTATGGCGGGGAACCCGAAAGTGTGGCTGGGCTTGTCGATAGCGTAAACATTCCGATCCTAAAGCGATGCGATGTGCGTACCTGCACAATTTAAATACGTAAAGTAGCATGGCATAAGTACAGGATCGTAAATAAAACCTCAAACTAGTTGTGGCCCCAAGAAATAAGACTGAATCAAGCTCGCTCGGGGTCCCATATACCTCCGGATGTGGATAGCGCAAAAATCAAGGCAATTATCAAGTACTCGGGTCTTACGGGACACAAGTGGGCGTTCGAAACCAAATATTATCTATCACCCACCGATGCCTCTGCTTATTCAATTTTAGTTGTTAAACAGAAATTAAAGTGACGATAAGTAAAACTAGAATCATCTCCAACATCAACATGCGGCAATACATCAAGCTGTGGCATATGGCGACACACAACACTTGAGCAAGCGACTACGACGCTAAGTCCAACTATCTACCAAACAACGGTGATAGGATGTGTCCAAGGCAATATAGGGCTGCACGGTATATCACAGTGCGGTACTAAAGCATCGCAACACGTATAGCAATAGATCAACAGAGGAAGTAAATACTATAAAAGTAAGATAGGTAGAAAGGGGAGATGCTGCTTTGAAAACATGGCCGAAAGGTTCATCCAAGATCGGCGGAGCTCACATCAACTCAACGGCCTTATCCGAAGAATCAAAAACACTAGAAGAAACACGGATGCAATATTTAATACTCGGCGAAGATCGGCATGATGCATGGTATGATGTATGGCGGGGCAAGGTGCGATGCACTTAGGTCATGTTAAGCGGGAACGGGTCCCGACAATTAATATATGGTTCAAGTTGTTTAAAACCCCCACATATTAAATGTTGTTTTACATGGCAAAAGATGATACGGGTTCGCTACACAAGTTTAAATGAGGCCGATATGAGACTAGATTTGCCCGCATATGGGCCCCATATTTAATCATTAGGTGAATCGGCATAAGGCCCCCAAACCACATGAATGTATGCATGCATGACCAATTAATATGCGACAAGTTGATATCATGTTATAAGATAGGGTTTTTCGGGAAGGGGTTCACACATTGAGGGGTCGGCAGGTCTTGGGGTTCCGGGGTTCGGGGTTCGACAGGGTCCGGGGTTCGACGGGTTCGGTCTCGACGGAACATTCTCGGACTTCGGGGTCGCTCTCGGTTATCGGGGGTAGATCTTGTCGCCTCGGGGTCTCGATGTCCGGGGAGCAGAACTTGGGTCGGTGTCGGGGCGCATCGGCTTCTTCCGGGTCGGTGTCGATCTTGTCGTGGCGAAGCTCTTGTCGGGTCCGCGCCCTCGAGTCGGTCTTGGCATCTGGCTGAAGTTCTTGGCGTATCCGAGATGAAGTACTTGGCGTTCTGCGTCGGTGCCGTTCTTGTCGCATTCGCGGTCTTCGGGTCATGTTGACGGTCGTGGCGTTCCGGGTCGGGTTGAGCCTGTCGATAAGAAGAGCTTGGCACCTAGGTTCTCGGCGAACTTGACGTCCGCGGGTTCGGCCTTCGGGGGTTCGGACTCCGGGGTTCGACGTTCCGCTCCAGGGACGGTATTGAGGTCGATGGAGTACTTGTGTTACCCATTGGTGCGGTCTAGGCGTCCGAAGGGGAACTTGAAGTCCACGATGGAGATCTTGTCGGGTTCTTGTTGTTCTTCAGTGCCGCCTCTCGGGTAGAGGGCCTTGACGGGTTGGAGGCAGATGCAGTCTGCAACCATGGTCCGTCGTTGTCTTGGTACATCGAGCGAGCACCAACACATACAGGAGCCCAAACCTTGAGTCTGGAGGGTTCTTTGCACGGTGACAGGAAGGCGAGGCTTGGGAGGCGGGCTCGCCCGGTCTGCAGGCAGTGCGAGGCGGGCGGACCAGCGCGGCCAGCGAGCTTAGGAAGCGGAGGCGGGCGGTCTTGCCGGCCAGGTGTTGAGGCGCTGGTCGGCGGGCACGGCGATGGTGGAGGCTCCGGCAAGCCAGGCAGGGAGGAGGAGGACTCATGCGGCGTGCTCGGGGCAGGGTCGAGAGGAGGTGGCAGCCGGGGCTGAGGCGGCTCATGCGGGCCGGACTCGAGCAGCGTCCACGGCCAGGCGGGCGCCAGCCTGGGGCGGAGGCGGAGGAGCATGGCGACGGCGACCATGGAGGGTCGAGGCGTCGGTTGTCGGAGGAGGCAGCGCCGCTGTGGTCGGATGGTGGCGAAGCAGCGGGCAGCGGGAAGAGGGCTGGCGACGGGTTGGCTTGAGCGGACGTGGGGAGCAGGCGGCGGTGAAAGCGGCCTTGCGCCTGTGAGGAGGAGGGCAGCAGCGGCGCTTCGGAGGAGAGCAGCGAGGCGGCGCTTCGGGCCGGCCAGGTGGAGCAGAGGCGACGGCGGCAGGCAGGCCTTGAGAGGAGAGGCGGTGGCGGTTGGCTCGGGGCAGCAGGTGGCCTTGGCCGGGCGAGGTTAAGCGGAGGCGTGGCGGCGGTGCAGTCGGCAGGCCGGGAGGAGAGAGGCGGCGGGGTGGAAGCAGTGCGGCGCGTCTGAGGAATAAGGTGGGGAGGAGGCGTCGGTGGGGGTGGACCCATGGTGGGCCCAGGGATGTCTTGGCGTGAGAGAGGGCCAGGCGGTTGTGGCGTGCGTGCGTGTGTAGTCGTTGTGTCTTGGCATCTTTGTGTGGTGTGGGCGGTGGGATGGGGTGTGTGTGTTTGGTGGGTTGAGAGGGTCCAGAGAGAGAGGGAGGGACAAGTGGCAGTGTGGGATTGGGTGAGGGGAGAGGGAAGCTGAGGTGGCGAGATGCTATTGGGCAGGGTGAGGTGGAGAGGAGGGTTGGGTAGACTAACTGGTAGGAATAGGATTAGAAGGCGGGTTCAGCTGGACCGTTTTAAAAACAGGGGTGGTCGTTCGGGTTGGGTTGGCCCGTTCGACTGCCCCTACAAAACAATTAATTAAATATTTACTTTCACACAGCGCTTTTGCAATCCGTCAGCGGACAAAACAAAATATTCCGGGGACCCGGTTGTCGGTGTTTGAATAAGATGGGGCGTTTTAGAAAAACAAAACGGCTTTGCGAAAATAGTTTTGGCAAACAATGCATGATGATGACGATGCAATGCACAAATTCAACGCGATTTTCTAGAAGTGGTTTTGCGGGATGCCACAGTTCCCAACCTTTGCCGGAAGTTCATATGAATGTCGCGAACGGAATTTGGTGGTGCCTTCAACGGCAAACAATCAAACTTTAAGGGTAAGCGTAAGCGCAACCAGAACAAAAAGCCTCGAAACTCGGACCGTGGGTAAGGCACCACAAAGCCTAAGTATGACAAAACTAGGCTTTGTAACAAGTGTGGATGCTACACGCATCCTACTAACAAGTGCAAGACCCCAAAGCATCTGGGAATTCTCTACCAACAATCCCAAGGACGCAAACCACCTCAAGGGAAAAGGTTTGAAGCCAACTTCAACCTTCATTCAGATGGCACCAATGGAGATGGTTGTTCGCAAGATGTTCCTCTTGTACCTAGAAACACCATTACTCTCCAGCTGTCAGAGGATCCTATGAGCACGGAGAACATGATTGTTGAGTATGCCTCAAATGACATGTTTGGATACTTTGACTAGTCCCATTATCTCCTTTGTGATCAATTTAATCATGTCCTTTTGTGATGTTGTAACAGAACATAAGTATTGTATATCACAATACATTGTATCAACACTCTGATATAAAAAAGAATTGTATGTATTCTATATATTTGAGAGAAGATTTCCATAGCGAACTCTAGCTCGATATATAGATTTCTACGGGACTCAATCCGATGGATGAGGAACAAGTATTTGAAAAAGTACCCTCTCTATTGTTTGGATTGCACTACTAGTACATCCAACCGTAGCACATGTTGCATAATGCAATTCCACTGTTCACAGTTTGCTTGAGTCCAAAATTTCCTCGGTCATCAGACTTTGTGTGCACATTGTGCAACACAGGGAAGCAAATTTTGAGGCATTCACACTTCAAAATATAAGTTGGACCGCTTCAATCCCTTGAACACATCCAGGGAGGCATTTGTTATTTCCCAACCATTGTGTGGATATTTTAAGGTATTATGCATGGTTCTCAATTATGCATCTATAGGATGCTCATACATGTGTTTTATGTCCATATGAAACCATGCATTTACCATGATAATGATGGAAGTAATCAAGTTACATTCCCACTATCGAGAAATTCGAATTTGACAAATTTGCAAAGAAAATGTTGTAGAATTCTTCTCATGTGCCTTCAATGAATATTGTATGGCCATGCGGATTGAAGTTCAACACTCTATCCCATACATCCACATTCATAATGGTTTGGTTGAATCCCTGAATAAGAGGATCAAACTCATTGCATGACCTTTGTCGATGAAATGCACTACCAACTTGACTTGGAGTCATGCAGATTTACACACTGCTCAATGACTAACTGCATATCGCAGTACTCCTCCTCTGTAATTGATACGTGGAAATCCTTCGAGCATTTCCCATCTGCGTAAGTTTGGAAGCGTTTCACGCATACCGATCTCATCACCACAACATACATCATTGGGCCCACATACTTGGGATCTATGTGGGGTACAGATCTCCGTCGAGCAACATGTACCTTGAACCCCTTATTAGGGATACATTCATAGCCCAGCATGTTGATGTTGGAATTATGCCCTAGAGGCAATAATAAAGATGTTATTATTATAATTCTTGTTCATGATAAAGTTTATATTCCATGCTAGAATTGTATTAAGCGGAAACTTTAATACTTGTGTGGTTTGTGAACAACACCGTGTCCCTAGTACGCCTCTATGGACTAGCTCATTGATCAATGATGGTTAAGGTTTCCTAACCATAGACATGAGTTGTCAATTGATAATAAGATCATATCATTGGAGAATGATATGATGGACAGACCCAAACTAAGCGAAGCAATTAGATCGTATCATCGTGTTCATCTTTGCGAAGCTTTTCCTATGTCAAATATTGTATTCCTTAGACCATGAGATAATACAACTCCCTGGTATCGGAAGAAAGCTTTGAGGTCATCAAACGTCATCCTATGAGAGGGTGATCATAAAGGTGTCTCTCAGGTGATCGGAAAGTATACATTGGGTTGTATGTATCGAGATGGAATTTGTCCCTCCCAAGTCGGAGAGATATACTTTGGGCCCACTCGGTGTCGATATCAACACCGCTTGCAAGCATGTGGTTAAGGAGTTAATCACAAAGTGATATCGGATTACATACGAGTAAAGTACTTGCCGTGAGCAGATTGAACTAGGTATGACTGCAAGCGATCGAATCTCGGGCAAGTAAAATATCGCGAGACGAAGGGAATATATATATGGGATTGATTGAATCCTTGCATCGTGGTTCATCCGATATGATCATCAATGAATGTGTGGGAATCAATCTGGGTGCCCAGACCCCGTTGTTGATTATTGATAGAAGATCATGTCTGCATATTCTCGAACCCGCAGGGTCACACACTTAACGTGTCTCGGTGCTAGGATAGATTGGATAATTGGTTTATGAGTTTTTGTTCGGAGTCTCGGATGGGATCCGGGACATCACGAGAGGTTCTGGAGTGGTCCGGAGAATAATATTCATATAAGGCAGTGCAGTTTTTGGAGTTCGGAATTGTTCCGGGTTAATCGGTATTGTACCGGAAGCTTCTAGAACCTTCCGGAAGGGGACCAACGTGGACCCACCTTCCGGGAGGGGGAATGGGCCTATGAGGGAGTGTCCTGGCCGCATTGGGCCAGGGGCACAAGGCCCCATAGGGCCCAGCCGATCCTATAGAGTTTAAACTCGTTTAAACTAGAGATAGGGTTTCTAGAAGGGGGAGAGTCCTTGCCCCCACTTCTCCCTCCTTGGCCGCCCAAGGCTTGGAGGAGGGCAAGGTCTCGCCCCTCTATATATAGAGGGTGCGCCCTCCCCACACCTTGCCTCCAAACCCTGGTTGCCCTGCCTTCCTCTCCCTCCCATTTGTTTGTGGCGGCCCTCTGCAGAAATTCTCCACCATATACACCATGTCGTCGTATTGTAGATCCAATCTATCTCTCCACCATACTTGCTGGTCCGAGGAAGGAGGAGACGTCGAGGTGTTGCACGTGTGCATCTCACGGAGGCACCGCCACTTGTGGTGCTAGGTCGGATCGGATCGCGAGGAGGAGAAGCGAGTACGACTACATCACCCACGTTCCGACGAACGTTCCGCTGTGCAAATCTTCAAGGGTATGAATATCTAATCCAATCTCTCTCGTTGATTGCATCTCCTAGATTAGATCTTGGCTTTCCCTCTGTTCGCATCCGTAGAAAATTTTGATTTACTATGCCGCGAAACCCTTCAGTTGATTGCTTATATTAAATGATGGATTATTTCCAGGCATTAGGGGGAGACTGCATGTACCACACAGAATGCCAGGAAATCAATTAGGACTCCACGTTCCACCTTATATCCACGTATTCAAGAATTGGACTACGTCCGAAATTCACATATTTGCAACATATTGCAAATAACTCCGGATTCATTCTTGATCTCAAAGGTGTTACAAAATCCTTTAGTCCGCTAGAAATGCGCCCGAAAGAGTGGAGGTACCAATAAAAACCACTCAACTCTCCGTACCCGAGAAGAGGGGGAGTAGTACGGCCTCTAACCAGGATCTAGCTTCCTGCAAGCAACAAAGGAAATCGAGGAGATGTCCTCTAAATCAGTAAATGCAAGTCAACCTAGCGTTGACGAACACCTTATGGGTAGTATACACCCAATGGAAAGGAAACCTCCACAACCCAGCTTCAGCTTGCACACACTGGCTGGGACATCGGAACACCTGGACTCACGCGTATTGGGAAATCACGAAGAGTCATTATAGGTGGATGCGATTTCCTCTAACTATATTGATTCTGGAGAATCATACAACAAAAGCCTACAACTGTCGACAAACATTTCTCTTGTATGATTGCCAAAACCTTCACAATGATTCAGATCCATAGACCATGGCCATGGCAGAGTGTAAACCACTCACTCGGACTGAAACAATCAAAGGGTGCAATCCAAGCAGAAAATAGCCTCGCTCTTCCAACTAAATTCCCTACATGGGATTCAATATGTTTCCTTCTAGAAATAGAATGAGAACAAGGTGGTGAGAAAGCAAGGCTTGTAGCACAAGGTTGGGTTTTCGCAGAGATCCGAGACCTACTCTCCAGACATGAGTGGAATCCTCATTTTCCGATACCTATATCATTGGCAGTGCAAAATCATCTATCTATGCAGTTGATAGATGTAGTGATGACATTTCATGTGGATCACTAGATTTGGACATGTATGGTTCCCGATGGAATCTCTATCCGAATCGAAATGTAAATGCGACATGCATTGTGTAAAATCAATAAGTCATTACATGGCTTATTGTTGTCGGTATATTCTGGTACAACCGACATAGTGAGTTCCTTATACACAAGGATTACTCCTACAATGATGATTACCCATGCGTGTTTATCATGCTCAAGGATTACTCCTACAATGACGAAGCACGTGATCATCTAAAAGACGGAATTTGAGATGAAGAATTTGGATAAAACCAAATAGTTCTAGAGACCACAACTCGAACTCCTTCACTCAAGTATTATGGTACACCAAGTTGTCTATATTATAAATATTGGAGAAACCTAAAAATAGACATGTCATATCCATCTCCCATGACCGGTTGTTCGATCTCTAGACGTAGAGAAAGATTCACTCAAACCAAGAGATGTTGTAGAAGGGATGTTGGGACTTGAAGTTCTATATCCCAGTGCCATTGGACCCACCAAGACAATTGGTTGGGAATCAAGAATATCTTTCGATATCTCCAAGGCACCACACATTATTTGATATGTTCATGTAATTTCAGAGAAATCTAAACTCCAATATCATCAGAATACACTGATGTTGGCTACTTGAATGATCCCCATATTGTGTACCTACATGGTAGAAGTGTCACTCCATTGATGTCTTCGAAATATACTTCGGTGACTACACCTACCAATCATTCTGAAATACAAGGCCACATTGCCATGTGTAGCTTTACAGAATGATAAACCACATACATGCGTCATGTGATATTGGTTCTCTTGAATCATCGACCATTATCTATACAGATAATGTTGCTTGTGTTGCATAGATGCAAATAGGATACATCGAGAGCAATATCACTAAGCATATTGCCTCTAAATTGGTTTATCTTCATGAACTCCAGAAGAGTCAGGAAATAAATGTCTTGCGAGTCAAATCATGTGCTAACCTCGCTGATCTATTCATGAAGTCTCTACCAACTTTCATATTCCATAAATATTTTTATGGAATTGGTATTTGACGGCTTCAGGATTTGCAAGAATCAGGGGGAGTATCATCCTAGACTAGTCCTATTCAAAGTAGCATATTACATTATTTTTCCCTTTATGAGTTTACTATCCAGGTTCTCATCAAGGTTTTTAATGAGGTAATATCAACACAAGATTATATGCCATACTTTCTTTTTTTCCCACTTGGGTTTTTAGGAAAGTATACACGACATATATATTATCCTCTAAACTCTATGGGTTTTTCCCTTTTATAAGGTTTTTCTCATATAGAGTTAACACGGAGGCAATAATCATTATATGTTGTATCATTTTTTCCTTATTTTCCCACAGGGTTTGAAGGAGTTTTAACAGCATATCTAACCATTATATGTTGCATCATTTTCTCCTTATTTTCCCACTAGGTTTAAAGGAGTTTTAGCAACATATCATACACTACTCTCCTCATATTTTTCCCACAAGGTTTTTGGAGGAGATAATTCTAAAGATGGTCGATCGCAAAGACAAGGAAGGATTAGGGGAAGTGTTAGGATTTAATTGATAGGTTAATTAGATGGATAATCCTCCCGTGTAATCTTTATGTCGGTTGTTTGTCCAACCAACTTTCCTCACGCCCCTTCGAGCGGACGTGACCCATATTTATGTCGGTTCCCTCTTGTAATATGCTGATCATCAATAGAATACTGACAGTTGAATCATTTTTACTTGCGATCTCTCTCAGTCTACATCTCGATTTCTAACAGGAAGCAAAGGATCCAGTCCTCGATATCCAGTGCTCTCAGGTCATCGTAATACTGATATACTGGTAAAATACTAGTGGTACCATGGCTCGTGCTACCGTGCTCATCGATGGTACATCAGCAAAAAATGGGAAATGAACTCGAAAACAGTGTAAGTAGTAGATTCACACATATGTCAGTCAGGTATCTTGTTACCAGGAGTGCTACAAAATAGCGATAGACGCCTCAGCTTTGGGTGTATGCTGATAATATTTTTCTTGAAATTATTTTATATTTATATGCTTTCAACACAAAAGCATGCCAAGTAACACACTGTAGTTCATCATGTACTGTACATGCAAGGGCACACACAAGCCACAGGAGAACATAACATCATCGTAAATGCAAATCTTTTACTGAAATGTTTATACAGTTATGTCACATTAACCGTTGCTACAATTTCTTTCTTAATAAAACAGAAAGACTGTACAAATAAACATGGAACATTCAGAGGCCCTGGCAGGAAGCAGTCAACAAATATGGCTCGCCAGGGTTTGAGATCATCCAAATGTCCAGAAAGTATCTCACGAAACAAATGGGTCTTACAGTATGTACAAAGCAACAGAAAAGGGTGGGCGCAGTGTTGCAGCAAGCAGTAGCAACTTCTCGACAACCACCAAACTCCCTTCCTTGAGGTGGATCCGTGGATTAGTAAATTGCCTGGAGGGATCTTCGTCACAATCTCTTCCGGCAAATAAAAATGGAGCGCAAGCTTTACCTTTCAAATATGTACCAAACATTAGATTGTCGTCTCAGCACAAACTTTATTCCACGGAAGCCTACTAGAATTCCACCATTTTCTACATAATATTGCACACCGAATGTTGTGGCAACTGTTTTCCATTATCTATCCCAGTATAGTAAGTTCAACCTGACAACAAGGAGCAGAGATCAGCACAAACACAGAAGTACAATTACAAATAATTAAGTCCAATGAACTTCTTTAGTCACTGAGTAATGTGTCACCTTCTTCACTGAAGGCGAAAACCCCTCCAAGCATGTCATCGTTGTCCCCATCTTCCTCGGGCTTCTCTCTCTCGCAGTGGCTGCTGCTGCTGTCAGCATCAGTAACAGCTTCAGTTAACTCACGGCAGTCATCGAGTTCTGATATTTTACAATAGCCCTCTTGGAAATACTGGGTAAACTCTCCAGAGTTGTGAGAACCAGGCGTTTCATTCTGTCCAGAACTGACGCTCTTGTGACACCCATTTGGGATGTCCGTAATGGCACCATTGCCGACTGAAGAATTATTGGTTATTTCAGTCCTGCATGAATCATTACTTGCAGGAGAAGATCCATTATCTAGAGTTTGATCCAAGAGGGAATAGTTGGTCAATGGTCTGATGTGCGATGGCGCACAATCCACACTCTCCCTAGATTGAGGCATTATGGTGGATGCCCTAATGCTCTCGTTATCTACTTTGGGATTTGCAGTCAAGTTTGTAGCTTTAGGAGATTCAATAGAATTGCCATTTTCCATTGGCAGCAAATCCACAGCATGAATGGGTCCAGAAAATAACTGCCCAGCTAAACCATTCATATTTTCTGTTTTCCTCATATCTGTAAGAATAAGCATATTTTTAAATAAACAATGATAATGGAGACGGACATTTTAAATTTCACATCATATGTTTACCAGTGTAAAATCCAGATATATGGGGAACTGGTTTGGCTCCATATGCATCATTATCCTTTGCCGAGCTATACTGTGTGGTGCTGATGTCGGATAAGGCATTCTGAAATTTTCCTCTTGCAAGATTCCTGCACATTTAAAATATACATTTTATTTCACATATCAAATCAAGTCTATTAAGTTAACTGATGACCAACTTCAGTTAGATGCATAAAATGGTATGGCTACTTCAAAGTCCAACCTGTGTCATTTGCTTAGTATTTACTAAATAAAACACCAACTAACAATTTACGGGTACCTCTTTCCAGCACTATGAGTGAATAAGTAAATATCCGGAATAACTCAACAATTACATTGTTGGGTAAAAAGTATATGATTGTGTGAACCTATGTTCTGAAAACGGCTTGCCAATCATGACACCTTTTATATACAACTAGCAAATATCAAAGCATTTGACAGGAGAAATGTGACAATCTAACCAAGGTCCAGCAAAATCAATCCATGGCATTGAAATCTCTTATGGCTTGCTTAAATTTCTAACAAACTGAACTCTAGCAAAATAAAGAAATAAACTATGTACTACACTCATGGTAGCATTTCAATGCAATGTCACAGCCCTCACACACTGTTTATTTTTTTTCCAAACAAAAAAAAATCACCCCAAATACTCTACCCAGCAGAGGTATTGGAAGGAAACTAAAATGAAGTCAATGGTCTTTAAATATCAATTCCAACAAAAGGGCATAGGTTGTAGATAAGAGCAGTTGAGTTAGTAACACAAGAGAGGAAAGGGCACAGAGTATGCGAAACAATGTAAGTTTATGTTGCTAAAAGAATTTCTATAAATGATCATGGCAAGTGGTAAGGCAAGTAAAAGATACCTCGTCAAATGGGAGTGTTGGTAAACAAAACTTCTAGAAAGAATGAACAGTTCAAAAGATAAACAGTAGAATTACATGTGTGTTATGCTGGTATTTGCCCCCTTAAGACGTAAAGTATAATTAAGCTAAACTACTTCCAGTCCAGAATAAACAATATATCCCTTTAAATTTTCTTATCTGCTGCGGATAGATACAGAAACAATATGTCAAACTACTTCAAAGCAAGTAAATCGGTCTGAAGAAGTTATTACACAACATGATCATTTATTAATTACATAATTTGTTTATCTGCCAAGTTTCCACGTTCTGGGTCTTTCTTCCTCCAGTGGCTTCACTTTTGGCTATATGAGTAAATATGTTAAAAATTCACAATTAAAAATCAGACTCGATGAAAAAGAAAAACCTAAGACTTTGTCAGCTTGGAGCAAAATTCAATGAGTTTCACTTCATAACTTTCCTTTTGAACATGTGAAAAGGCAAGCTAGTTAAGACACACAATGCCACCAGGAACAGCTCATAATCAAATCATGCAATTCTTTAGAACAGTAAACCTCAACACACAAGAAACCAGCGCTGCCATGTCAGGTTCTCTAATTTTGGCAGGGCTCAGAACAGAATCTGCGGGAGTTAAAGATTCTTAGCAGCTTACAAAACCCAGTTGACCTAGTCAGACATTAACTTCCACGGAACTTTGATCTGATTCATGCTCAAATGTAAGTTATCTACAACTAGGAGATGGCCTAAATCGCTAGATATGTTTGAGATTAAGACTTGTTAAGCATATATGTGCTAGCTCACCTAGAGTGATGCTGTCAATTGGGATGTTGGCAAGGTATTGCCAAAAATGTTTAAACTAATTAACATACTGGCAATGCAAAAGTGACCTACGCTCGGACTATAGACCAAAAGACAGCAGAATAATACTGAAAAATAAGTGCACCCTACTGGCCTATAGTTCAGTGTACATCAACAATATAAAAAAAGCCGAACAAAACAAAAAAACTGCAGGACTATAGCTCAGATATGAGACCATATTTGGCAACAGGCATATTAGTATAAAACTGAATCCCATAATCTTATAAGATTATTTGAATAACAAAATGTGGGAGTAGCCAGCAATTAACAGAGAGAACAGCATTATCAACAACAGAGGGAAGACTACAATATCAGTTTCATTCATGATTTGACATACCTATTTTGCTCAGGATAGTGGAATTGCTTAAATACAGGGAGCAGTTCCCTCCTCCTGAGTTCAACCTCATGAAGAGCCAACTTTTCGATCTCAATTTCTCCACCATGAACACTAACAGCTTTCCCTGAGTCTATAGCAGGATGATCCATCACGTAGAAGCAAATCTACATACATGCAAGATTGTTCAATATTAAATTATTAATTCTGTAAAATTTAGCAAAGGAATCAAGATATTGTGGCCCAACCTTAGACTTGTCCCATATGGGAATCCTCCATGAGCTTATCTGTACCTCTGCATTTGAGAGATACCAGCTTGATCTTTCTTTGACTTTCATAACCTCTTTTCTTGACATGCCATCATTTGATGGAGTGAAATCCGAATGATCACTATCCTCACAATCAGAAGTATCCACTGTCATTATGCTGTTTTGTTGGTTGTGGAAGACAACATTTGCAATGTCCTGATCTCTTTCTGGCCAGTTTGTCCTACGGCATACATCCCACCATTGAACTGGTTCAGCAGTAACATGCAACTCATCATCTTGGAGCTGCAAATGGGCACCAGACCCAACTGTTGGGCTGCTATCAGAGGATTCAGAACCTGAAGAAGGCAGAAGCTCATGTTGAATAACATGACCAGACGGTGAATACACCAATAAATGCTCCAAAGCATTAGCCTTCGACGGAGCCGGCACTGAACCTTGGTAAATGGAATTGTAGAAAATAGCAGTGATAGCACCAGATGGCACGGATAATTTTCCACTTGCAGAAGCAGCCACATTACTGACTGTGTTTAGCCAACTGGAACTGCTGTTTTTTATCCTACTGACTACAGAATTTGTCACAGTTGATGGCACAGGGTGAAGCTGTTGATCCATAAGAAATGATGGCTTTGACCACCATGGCCTTGACTGACATGGGGCAAGAGGTGGCCCATCACTGTGAGAATTCTGCGTCTGCAAACTCGAATCACCACCAAAAGGAGACAATGTAAAAATATGGCAAGTGCCTCTTGCTGAAACAATAGATACCCACTGGCTAAAATGGCTAAATGATATATCCTGTATGACCTGCAAGAAAATACAAAGTAATTAAAAATAATGACAAGATAACAAAAGAAAATACAGAACTTGATAGTTGCTGCGAAACCATACAGCTGCCGTCATGCCACGGTACAGTTTGTAAAGGTGAACATGAGATGATGTCCAATCATAGCGTTTTGAGCCTGAGCCATTAGCAATGCAGGTCGGCATGATCCTGAAAACATTTATGTTGTGCCCATGAACAGAGGCTGTGACCAAAAGGGTCCCACTAGGATCGAAACAAAGAGCAGATATGGGACTCGTGTGAGCCCTAAACTGTGAGATAACAACTTTGGTGGTCACATCCTTGATGATTACCTACAGAAGTTCAAAAAATATCCCATGAAACACAAACGCATTAAAGAATGTATATTTATTTGATGCACTCAAATTGACAAAGACAAAAAGGTATAGCCAAAGCCTGAACTAACCGTTCCTGCATTGTCAGCTTCCAGTGGATGCACACTGGATGGAAGTTTTCCAGACCTCCTTCCTGGACTTGATGACAGAGGGGAATTAGAACCATCAGGCAGCAGTTCTTGACAGTACTTTGACAGTGTTTTGTATCCCATATCACCAAGATTAATTATACCAGCAGCTATTTGCTTACTGGACTCCATTGCATATCTAGCAACTAAGGTTCCATTGCTAGGAGAAGTAGATGGGCTCACTCCTGGAGAAGGCGTAAGGTTCTGTGGGCTGAGACGACCTGTGTTTGATAATACAGGACCATTGGGAGCATAAGCTAACCATCTTGGGCCAACAGACATTGGACCATACCCAATGTTTGCCCCAGGTGCCCCTTGCAAAGGATATGTCAAGACGCTGAACTTGTTCTCGAGCGTTACGGCATCAAAGCAGTAGATCTGGCGTGCAGTAGAAGAAGAGAATTATTTAACAAGTTTGTGCATTTACAATATGATGAAATAATAGCAGGAAGAAGAGCTTACTTGTGCTGCAAGTGCTACGGCGACAATCCGAGGGCTGCAACGAACTATATATACAGCAGATCTGAATCTAAGAACATGTACATAGCTGTGGGACTTGAGAGAGTAGAAGCGAACAACTGTTGGTGTAGAAATGGAGTTCCCATTTTGAGGTTCACTGTTTGTATCCCTGATCAGGGCACTTAAGCGACCACCTTGAACCATACCCATGCCATTTGTCTCGTCTCCAGCAACAACCAGAAGCATAGGATGTGATGCCCTGAATCCTTCAGTTTCTTCAGAGTAGAGCGGTGTGGGTTGCATTTGTAGAAAGGTGACTGGGCCATCACGTTTCGATACGAGTTCACAAACATTGGCAGCATCCTCAACATCAAGCACTTGAAACCCATTAGAGTAACCAACAAGCAGAACATGCTTGAACGACGAGGGGTGGAGCTCTAATTTATCAAAGCCGGCCCACAAAACCTGTTTACATAGGAAGCATCCTGTGAGCAAATTTGGTGGGATACAAGGAACTGAGGAAGTACCACAGTACGTTAAGGAATTATTAAGAGTGGTTGACCAGCGATACCACAAGTATAAGCAAATAAGGACAACAAAAACAAGATACCCCCATTGAGCATAGACTCCACAAAAAGAAAGATGTACCATCATAATTTAAGCTTAAATATAGCAATGCATCGACACCAATAACTGACTGAAAAAAATAGAAAGGTCTGTTTGCAGATTAGTGTGAAACACAGACGCAGCAGTCGATGTTCCGGTAGCATTATAGTGGCAAAGATGGGAAATTTGAAATCACCAAACTGCTCGACATCTACTAGTTAACTAGAATCTCATCATCCATCGTCTACGGTCAGGTAGTAGTAGATTCAAACAAACAATTCCATGTAGTAGTAGAAACTTTTAGCTTCATTGATGGTCAACTGATGACCTCAATAATTGGATGCAGCAGAATTGTGAATCTATACGAAGAAGAAGAAGATAAGATCTACTAGTACCACGTCAGATCAGTACTGACAGGACATAACGTGCTGGCACAAATAAAATTAAGTTCCGTAATTGCAAGTACGATCGAGCAGAACTAAAACTAGCAAGTCCAACAGCCATCTCTGTGCAAACAGTTGAAGAGAAAGAAAAAAAAAGTTTGGGGGAGGTGGTTGCGGTGGAGCCGACCGACCTGGTCCTTCTCGTCCTCTGCCTGTGGGCCGATGGAGGCGGCGACTGAGGCCCCCGCGGAGCGCACCGTGGAGGCGACGGAGCCGGCGTTGGACGAGACCGTCTTGAGGCAGGACGATATGATCCGCAGCGAGCTCGGCAGCAGCCCATTCCTTCCCCCCTTCCCCCGCTTCATCCCTCCCCGCCGCTCCTCGACCACCACCAGCGCGAGCACCACCACCACCACCAACCCCGACGCCTCCGCTGCTACTAGCACCCGCTTCCCCCGCCGCCGCCGCCGCTGCCCATCCGCGATCGCCGCCTCCGGCGCCGGCGAAGCCCAATACCATCCGCAGTGTCCCTACTCCAGCCGATCCCCACCTCCGACCAGCGCGATCCGCCCACTCAGCTCTTCGACCATCTCCTTCCCTCGCCTCCTCCTCCGATTCCACCACCCAGAAGACCAGAACCAACAACTCCGCCTCCCTTCCTTCTCCCCCCTGACTGGCTTCTCCCTTTTCTCTCCTCTCCTCTCTCTCTCTCTCCCTTCGCTGTTGCTTTCGTGTGCCTATCTCCCTCCCTCTCCCTTAAATAAATCCCGAGAAATCCCGTCCGGTTTGCCTCTACCCCTCCCACGCTACCCGTCCCCGGAACCCTTCGCTTCCCTCCGGGCCCCACCAGGCAACCGCGAGTCCGCGACGGTTCCCCCGCCGGGTGCGCGTGGCGAGAGCCCAGGAGGGGGTGTGCTTGCACGCAAGGGGAATATCCCTATAGCCAAAAAACTTCACCCGCCGCTGCAGCAAAGCCTAGGCGTACGCGACCGACCGCCCTGTGTTCTCCTGCTGTGTCGCGGACGCTATTCCTCTAATCCTCTTTCTTGCTCGTGTGGAGAAAAAAGAACGTACGTTTTTTTTTGCTGCTGCTGCGAGGCGTGGTGTGAAGGTGAACCGTGAACGACGGGGAAGGGGGGGGGGGGGACTCTGCACGTTGGCTCTCCATCCATATCCCGGGCGCGCGGGCGGGGCTTGTGTTCCAAGGCTGCGACCGAGGATACCGCGGGCCGGGGCTTCTTATCCCGACTTGGTGCCGTTTCTCGGGGCACGAGCAGACGTGCGAATCTAGGAGTATCCTCATTGCCGGATATACTCGGGTTGAACATGGATCTGGGTTGTGGTTACACGAGGACGCCGTGCTACGCAGGAACTTGTTTCAAAAGCTCGAGAGATTATAAAAATAAAATATACGATGAGGGTATGGGTATCCCACCCTTTGGCAGTTTGGCTACACTTTCTTTTTTAGAAAAATCCAGATTTATTATACTCCCTTAAAAAAAGATGGCAAATAATTTGTTTAGATTTGAATGTGTCTATGCTAGATACCTCCTCAACCCCACCGGTGAGATCGTCGCCGACGAGGTGGACAAAGAGGAGGGATATGCATGCCGCCAGATGCAATAAAGTACAAATATATATCTATACAGTTACATGCAAAAACAATATTCATAGATTCATTCAAATATAATTTCATCGATAATATATACTACCTCCGTTTCAGGGATTAAGGTGCACACGCTTTCCAAAGCAAAGTTTGACCGAAAGAATTGAGCAACAAAATCTTGATTATATTGTACATAATTAGTACCGCTGGATTCATATTGAAAAATACTTTCCAGAAAAATACTTTCCAGTGATACTAGTTTTATACCAAAACTCTTTACGTATTTAGAGTAATTCTTGGTCAAAGAAAAAACACGCAAAACAAGGACGCCTTAAGCCCTGAAACGGAGGGAGTATATAACTTTCAGACCCAGTCGCCCACTCTAGGCGAAGTGGGGGGGCGAACCCTAAATCTCGTCCGTCGCCGGCCTCCTCCCCCTGCCCCAACCCCTTGTCGCCCCCTGAGGACACCGCCGGCTAAGCTGGGCATCGCCGATGAAGGGGGCGGGGTCCTAGTGCTTCTTGACCCCACGCGACAGTTAGGAGGCGGGCGGGGTGGCTATCCCGAAAAAGTGTCATCACCATAGACATCACCTTAGTGATGCTTCTGCAGCTAGCAAGGAAGGAACGGTCAGTTAGTATAGTACATTGCTACCTCGGCCTCTATCAATCTGTTAATTTTTCCATGAATGATGCACGAACGCAGCTGTGGTTCTTGAAGTCGATCAGGACGTGGAGGAACTCACCGTGCTTGGTAGGGTTGACCTTCTCCAACGTGTCCCTCACTGTCTCCATGTCGGCGGCCGGAGGCGGCGGCTACGATGGAGCAGGCGAGTTGGCGGGCCGACGGAGGTGGTGTATCTAGAGGCGCTCAATGCGGTGCGGGGGCGGCTCTGTCACGTGCGGCAGCGTGGGACCGATCTAGGCCCAGAGGGCCGCGGCCATTGCTTGCTACTCTCGAGCTCATATCCCGATGTTGTGGTTTCTCCCATGGCCACGACTCCTGCCGGCGGCGCCCGTGCGGGTGCGAGCCAGATGGGCCTTGGTGGGCCCTACTCCCATGTCGTGTCGTATTCTTCTATGGAGGTGGTGGCCTGAGTTGTCTCTGGTAGCCGCGAGGTACCTGCTCTGCCTCCGAGTGACCTCCTCAGTCCCTGCTTTGGCGAGCTCGGGTGCTGCGGTGGTGGTGGTCAATGATGAGTGCATATTTGCATCATGTTTTAAATTATCTTCTAGATGTAGGATCTTGGTATTTTATGGCGTTCGCATGCACTTTTTATGTTTATTTTCACCAGAATCAGATTAGATGATGGATCCGATGGACACCATTCTTGGACCAGTTATATTGGAGTGAAAAGGAGCCAAAAACTACGTAAATTGCTTATTTAGGAATTATTAATAACACCAGAAGAAAACCCGAAGCAATTGGAGGATACAGAAGAGTTAACGACCAACTCTATGGCGGGAGAAAATATTCTGGCCGTATAGTTCCCGCCGCATAGTTGGTGCCAACACCGCCTCCTTAAATAGTTTTACCCTGTGCAACTGGATCAGGGAGACGACATACAGAACACCCAGAAATCGCCGAAACATCACCTCCGGAAGGTATCTGGAGGGGGAACTTTCCCTAGGGATCCATCTTCGCCCTAAGCAGATCTGGGAGGCCAAGGCATCGATCTCTATTCATCGATAATCGTTTCCATTACCATTGTCATGATGTTGTTTGCCTCCATGTCTGAGTAGATCATTAGTTATTGGGGAGATGGAGAAACCCTAGCATGAGATTGAAATAAGATAAAGTTTATTATGATATTCATCGATATGACCATGTGTTAGATTGTCTACATCTTGATGTTGGAAGAAGTCGGCCTCTCAATATTTGCCTCTTGTGGGGATTTGATGAAGGGAACTACTTGTTGGTAGACAGAGGGATGTTAGCACTTATAGTGAATATAAAGTTATTGGCACTCCTTACGTATCAACTTGGGAATCGAGGAAACTCATAAAACACTATCTATGCCAATGGGATACGTCCTACGGGGTTATGTCCCTTAATAGTGCATTAATTCAATTGATGTTGATTGCTGTCTGTTGTGGTTATGAGGATGATTTGAGCAGTGGTTGCTGCCTCTTTATCCAAATATGGAGCTCCTCCCACACATACATAGTTGAGAATATTCATGATAATAATCTTTACCTTAGCCCCTTTATAATGCTAGTGGTGTATTCGCTAATCCCTGAGAACGTTATTTCCCACCGAAGTTTCAAATCTCTTTTATAGACGCGAAACTTATTTTTTGTATTCAGTTTTGTTTACTTTACTCATTGTTCTCTTATACCAAAAACCCCAGAACACCTTTTTACGCAATACTCGCATTTTATCTTGTTACTTAGAACTTTATTTAGCATTTATATTTTCAGTATTTATTTCAAGAATTCCTAGACTTCAGACTTGTGCTCCCTGTGGGATCGATATCTTTATTTCGAAACTAGCTACAAACAATATGTGCACTTGCAGTCATCAAGCTATTTTCTAGTGTCGTTGCCGGGGAGCTAAGCGTTGTAGGTCTTTTAGTTTTTGCTTATTTACTTTTAGTTTTGTTAAGTTTTGTTTTGAGTTACAGATTTCCACCAACATGATGGAGTTTGAGCATATGACTAGTGCTAATCCACTCAACCACTTTGAGAAGCCCTATGATACTTATAAAAGAGACAACTCCAACGAGAAGACAAGGGGGTTTGAAATAAATCCTCTACTACTTGGTATTTTACACAAAAAGCAATTTACTGAAGATGAATAAGATCCTGATCTATATGAGCATATTTCATGTTTCAAAGATATATGTGGCACGTTCCAGTTAACGGGGTATACCGCTGATGAGATAAGGGTTAAACTTTTTAGTCAAACTTTGACAAGTACAGCTCTCTCATGGTATAGATCTCTACCCTCGGAAGCCACTACAACTTGGGATAATTTAGCTTGCGAATTTCTGTCCATATATTATCCATTATCAAAATCTTTTGGAATCGGGTGTCTTATAATGACTTGGAGGAACCGTCCTAATGAAGGACTAGTAAGAGATAATATAAGATTTAAAATTTTACTTAGTCAATGTCCACACCATGATTTGCCTGAATGGTATTTATTGCATATCTTTTATGGCGGTTTAATTGAACCTAATAAAATTCAACTAGAATCTTGCGCGAGAGGAGATTTTATGGATTTACCTATAACTAAAGCTCGGGCTTTACTTAATAGAATTCGCGATCATAGAGTTTCATGGAATTTTGGTCTAGGAAGTGAAGGAGGCACAAAATAGATCATGAATGTATTCACGACTATAATAAAAAATGCCATGTTAATGAATTATCTAAAGAACTTTATTTAGATTCATATCTTGTGTTGCAAGTTGTTAAAGCTTTTACAGAACACATCAAAGCTCCAAAAGAGGGTTTGGCCAAGTATGATCCACCACCCTTATGCAGCGCTGAGTTGATGTAGGAGCGCTTCGTTGGGAACCCCAAGAGCAAGATGTGAAGCAGCACAACAGCAAGTTTTCCCTCAGTAAGAAACCGAGGTTATCGAACCAGTAGGAGGAAGAAAACGTCACACAGGTGTTGCAAGCAACACGGAGACCTACACAATACAAAATCAAGACTTTGCCCCAACGAATCAGTGAGATTGTCAAGCTCACCGGTTTGTTATAACAAAGGATTAAACGTATGGTGTGGAAGATAATGGTTTGCAGCAAGTAAACAAGTAACAGTGGAAGATGTATCAATGGTAAAGATTGTACCAGGATCCATAGTTCACTAGAGGTGCTCTCCTTAGATAAACAACATGGCATGAAGGGTAAACAAATTACAGCATGGCAATTGACAGGAACTGATCAAGGCATAACAATGCAATTACTAGTCAAAAATATCCTATGAGATTCAATTGGGCAATACAACAGGATACATAGACCGCCATCCAACTGCATCTATGACTAGAAGTCCACCTTCAGGTTATCATCTGAAACCCCTCTAGTATTAAGTTGCAAGCAACAGACAACTCCTTTAAGCAAAGTGTGTAAGGTAAACAGTCCACATGTTCCATGAACAAGAGACTGTTGTTTTCTCCCTAGTAGCAACAACACATATACAACCTAAGAGATTTCTGTCACTTCCCTTGGAAACTAGAGGCATGAATCCACTATCAAGCATAAATACCCCCTCTTGGAGTCACTAGCAACTACTCAGCCAAGATAGCTACTAACAACGTAGAGCATGCAAGATCACAAACATCACAGACATGATAGAATCATAAAGACAAAACCATTAATCAAACCAACATAATAATCTCAATATCCATCGGATCCCCGCAAACACAACATGCATGATTACAAATAGATTAGATCTTGATCATGAACGGAGCTCACAAGATCTATACATGAAAGCACAAGGAGGAGATACAACCATCTAGCTACTACATGGACCCATAGTCCAAGGTGGAACTACTCACGCATCATACCGGAGAGAAGGCCTCCAGGATGATCTCCCCTCCGGCAGGGTGTCAGGAAGAACTTCAGATCCCCCGATCTAAGGACGACGGCGGCGATGTCTACAGAAGGTTTTGTGGAATATTGATTGGGTACTTAGGGTTTCTGCATCGGGGGCTTCTTATAGGCGAAGGGGGAGGCCGAGGCGGTGGCTAGGGGCCCCACACCCTGCCTAGGCACGGGGCAGGGCACACCCGCGCCTAGGGGGGTCTGGGCTCCCTGGCACGCCTCTCCGTCTCCCCTCTGGACTTCTTGTTCCCCATAGAAAGCTATTGACTTTGACGTTTGTCCCGTCCAATTCCGAGAATATTTCTTTACTAGCTTTTCTGGAAACAAAACAACAGAAAACAGGCAACTGGCACTGTGGCAACTTGTTAATAGGTTAGTACCAGAAAACATGTAAAAAACACTTCAAAGTGTAGACAAAGCAAAGCAAAGTAGATACTAAAAAAGCATGGAGCATCAAAAATTATAGATACGTTTCCGACGTATCAAGCATCCCCAAGCTTAACTCCTGCTCGTCCTCGAGTAGGTAAGTGATAAAAAGAATAATTTTTTAGGTGACATGCACCCTCACAATAAAGATCTAACCATTTGCAAGCATTGAAAGCTGGAATCAAATAACTCTAAACATGAGCATGAAATATGGAGTTCTAACAATAGGACATAGTAACTATGCATGCAACATGAAAGGCTATAACCAAAGATCATGAATAACATGCATTGAAAAACGTTTTTTTGTTTCACATACAGAAAATATAGCATAGTGGCATTCAGCTTGTCCCTCATAGAGTAGCAAATAGATGCATAGGACACCTTCAAAGTTCACAAGGGTGACTAGAAACAAATAGCACAAGAACAAGTAATATCACAATATGCATCAATCAATAAGCTTTGGAACACTGCACACAGAATGAAAACTATGCTCTCTTAATGGTGCCTAAAGGTAGAAGGTGGAGACTCAATAGTGGTGGAAGAAAGGCCTTTTATAAAGGAAGCAGGGATTTCAAGTTTCAAAAAGAGCTTCCAAAAATTATGGTACTTGTTAGCTTTCAACCATCATTGCCCCTATCATAAGCATCTTGAAGTGGTTAAGGTTAAAGTGAACAAAGATGGAGTATATGCTTGACGAAGTATAAGTTGGCAATCTCAAGTCCCTTGAATACGAGGGCCACACCTTATGCTACCCAACTTCAATCACTTGTAAGTTCTTGTCATTGTAAGTATTTGCATATCATAGAGAACCGCCAACGAGGTACCCTTGCACATGGTACAGGAGCTTTCCCATAACCAAAATGACAAGGCAACCAGACAATGAGCATCTCAACAATAAATTTATTTACCATATGCATAGCTTTTTATTGAGGATGCTTCATAGATAGCTCACTATGGTGATACTGCAAGTTTCCACCATGATTAGGCATGGCTTAGGCTAGCGGCCCAGGCATTTCTCTAACACTGAATACAAACTCCATGGACTTACAAGTTCCCTTTTTATTTCACACCGGTGACATCCATATAAAAAAAGAGCATGATATCAACTGAGTACAAAGTACAAGTGCAATGTGGAAAACGTTCCCCGTGACAGCATGGTTATGCTAATTCCAACGTATAAGTGCAAGCATATACAACATAGATGACACAACGGTTCAAGTTTATTAGGGGCAAAGAATATAAAGTGTGTCATCATGTTTGTGAGGGCTTTAATCACTAAGTTTTCACATAACAAAATACTTTTTAATTGGAAGATAGTTGAAAACAAGAATATACTTGGAATGGTGTAACACACCATGCATAGGAGTTTATAGTGGACACTTTGTAATAACTTGGTTTCTTGGGAGTTGGAAGCATGAGTAGAGCTTACTCATAGGAGTGGAGGCTAGCAAAAGACTGGGAGCAACCAAATAAGAGAGCATAATGGCCATAATCATGCAGAGCAACAAAGCATTACTAATCAAAGCATAGAGTGGTACTACAAGTCAAGGACTAAATGATCATATAGGCTACGGTGACTTATTCATAGTCATAACATGGTGTGAGCATGCGCCAAGTCATCCCAAACAAACCTGAAAGGAGAATACCACAATACTATGCTTTTACATGCTAAAACAACGCATAGTTTCTTCAAGGCACACTAAGCAATCCCAATGACTTTGAGCAAGCCATTCTATAGCAATAATCACTAATCATAAGGTCAAAACAACACTTAGCATGTCATGTTAAAGTCTAAGTCACAGTCAATGCAAGCTCCTCTTGCACTTTCAAGCAAGAACTTACTACTCCTTTCCAACACCAAGCAACTTATTTGCAAACAACACAGCGAGAAGGGGAGTCCAAACTACTCAATCAAACTAAACAAACTAGGCAAAGTAAATGAAAACTAAGACGCTCCAAGAACAACACAACTTGGCATGAAACAATAAAAACGAAGTGTCTAGACAGACCTGAGCTTTTTATTGATGAAGAAGGGGATGCCTTGGGAATCCCCAAGCTTTGACACTTGTACCTCTTGGATATTTCTTGGGATGACACCGGGGTGGCATCCCCAAGCTTGAGCTTTTGTCCATTCTTCATCTCATTGCATCATTATCTCTCTACACCTGAATTTTTTTATTCACACAATCTTCATCAGCAACATTAGTGTATTCAAAAGATATTAGACCTCTGGCAAAGCTTTGGAACAACAAGACTTTTCAATAAAAAACACAAGCTACTGTAGTAACTCCTTCAAAAATCTCAATTCACCTAAAGAGAACTCAAAAAGGAATCAATAAGAAGCAAATGCAAATAATGGCAGAAATTTGTCAAAACAGACCAGCAGATAGAAACCGATTTTTTCGAACATCTTCTGTTGCTAAAATCAAAAAGTGTTGAACTAACGAAAGTTATCTAACATACTGGGGGATTTATTTGTAAATTTTGATCTCAATCCGAGTTACAGAGACTCGTCAATAAATTTTGTGGCGGAGGACATAAATCTATTTCGGGACAGCAACTCCCCAAATCTTACTTCCCTGTCATTAGAGGTCATTCTTGGCACAAAAAGCAAACAAAAAGGATAAGGAGATGTCATTACTAAAGTAATAACTTCCAAGACTCAAGTAAACTCTTGGGTTATCTCCCAACAAGTATTTTTTTTAATGCCTTTAAGTTAGGCACAAGAAGCAAGGAGAATCAAGTATTTTCAAATGAAGAAGCATTAACATCAAACCTTGCTTTCAAGGGAGGATCAAAAAACAACTTCTCTCTCCTCATAGGGAAGTGTTCAATACATTTCTTGAATGTAAAATGATATTTAATGGTGACTTCTTTCATATCAATGATGGCACCAACTATTCTAAGAAAAGGTCTTCCCAAAGTAATAGGATAAGAAGCATTGCATTCAACATCCAAAACATAGAAATTAACAAGGACATAAGCATTGTTAACCATAATGAGAACATCATTAATACTCCCCATGAGTTTCTTCTTAGCATTATCATTGAGTGGGACATCCAAATAACAATCTTCCAATGGTGGCAAATCAAGCATTTCATAAATCTTCCTAGGCATAATAGAGACACTAGAACAAAGATCACATGAAGCTTTGAGATCAAAGTCATTCACTTGCACATTAATAATGGGTTCCCAACTATTTTCTACTTTCCTAGGAATAGAAGCTTTGTGTTTTAGCTTGTCTTCCTTAATCTTAACAAGAGCATCTGTAATGGGTTTGGTAAAAGCAACATGCATATCACTAGCATCAGGACTTCTAGCAAGCTTTGGCAGGAACATAATCACTTCAGAAATGTTGCAACCATCTATATCAAATTCAAACTTAGCATCACTAGTAGTAGACTCAATAGGCTTAGTCATAGTAGGAGGAGAAAAAGGGACTACTTGTGGTTTAGTGGTGATGGTGCATGCACTATTGTTTCTATCAATTTCAGCTTACCTTTTCCACCTAGCATGAAGTTGAGCTAACAGCCTAACATTTTCATCAATAGTAACTTGTATGGCATGAGTGGCAGCAAAGATACTTTCCATAGTTTCAGGTTTATCATCCATTTTATTAATCAAGGAGGACTGAGCTTCAGACAGAGAGGATATATTTTTCTCAACATTTAAAAGTTTTTCCTCTATAGTCTTATTGAAAGTGGTTTGGTTACTAATAAAGTCTTTGAGCATGACTTCAAGTTCAGAGGGGGAACTTCTAGCTTTTTTGTAAGAGCTTCCATAGGAATTGCCATTGTTAGGAGGATAAGGCCTATAATTGTTGTTACCACCAAAATTATTACTATAGGCATTATTGTTGAAATTGTTGTTTCTAATGAAGTTCACATCAACTTGCTCTTTTTGATCAACCAAGGAGGCTAAGGGAACACTATTAGGATCTATAGGAGCTTTCCATTAACAAGCATAGCCATAATAACATCAATCTTATCACTCAAAGAGGAAGTTTCCTCAACAGAATTTACCTTCTTACCATGTGGAGCTCTCTCAACATGCCATTCAGAGTAGTTAACCATCATATTATCAAGGAGCCTTGTTGCAGCACCTAAAGTGAGGCCCATGAAGGTACCTCCAGCAACTAAATCCAACAGATTTCTTGAGGAGAAGTTCAAACCTGCATAAAAAGTCTGGATAATCATCCAAGCAGTGAGTCCATGAGTGGGGCAATTCTTAACCAAAGATTTCATACTTTCCCAAGCTAGAGAAACATGTTCACTATCAAGTTGTTTAAATTTCATAATGTCACTTCTCATAGATATAATCTTAGTAGGAGGATAGTATTTTCCAATAAAAGCATCTTTACACTTAGTCCAAGAATCAATACTATTTTTAATCAAAGATAGCAATCATTCTTTAGATTTTCCTCTCAAGAAGAAAGGAAAAGGCTTGAGCTTAATAATATCTCCATCTACATTCTTATACTTTTGCATCTCACAAAGTTCAACAAAGCTATTGAGATGGGCAGCAGGATCATCAGAACTAGCACCAGAAAATTTCTCTCTCATCACAAGATTCAACAAAGCAGGCTTAATTTCATAAAAGGTAGCATCAGGAGCAGGTGGAGCAATAGGTGTGCTAAGGAAATCATTGTTGTTGGTGCTAGTGAAGTCACACAACTTGGTGTTCTCATCAGAGTTCATTATGGCAAAGGTGAGCAAGCCAAAAAAAAAGTAGCAGCAGCTAGAGCAGGAACTAATTTTTTTTTGTGTTTTTGAATAAAGAAAACAAACCAAACTAGACTAATTTTTTTGGGTTTTTTTAAAAGAGGCAAACAAAACCAAGCAAAAGAAACAAAGCAAACTAAAAACAAAGTAAAGAGAGAGGAAGTGGAGGACTCCCCTAGTGAAGACGTCCTTAGCCTCCCCGGCAACGGCGCCAGAAAAGCTTGATGCAGCGCTGAGTTGATGTAGGAGTGCTTCGTTGGGAACCCCAAGAGCAAGGTGTGAAGCAGCACAGCAGCAAGTTTTCCCTTAGTAAGAAACCAAGGTTATCGAACCAGTAGGAGGAAGGAAACGTCACACAGGTGTTGCAAGCAACGCGGAGACCTGCATAACACAAACTCAAGACTTTGCCCAAACTAACAGTGAGGTTGTCAAGCTCACCGGTTTGTTGTAACAAAGGATTAAACATATTGTATGGAAGGTAATGGTTTGCAGCAAGTAAACAAGTAACCGTGGAGGATGTATCAATGGTAAAGATTGGACCGGGGTCCATAGTTCACTAGAGGTGCTCTCCTTAGATAAACAACATGGCATGAAGGATAAACAAATTACAACAGGGCAATTGACAGGAACTGAGCAAGGCATACCAATGCAATTACTAGTCAGAAAGATCCTATGATATTCGATTGGGCAATACAACAAGATACATGTTGCCTGACAGAGAGGACTTCGTTGGAAACCCCAAGTGCAAGGTGTGATGAGCACAACAACAAGTTTTCCCTCAGTAAGAAATCGAGGTTATCGAACCAGAAAGAGGAAGGAAACGTCACACAGGTGTTGAGACCTGCACAACACAAACTCAAGACTTTGCCCCAACGAATCAGTGAGGTTGTCAAGCTCACCGGTTTGTTGTAATAAAGGATTAAACGTATGGTGTGGAAGGTAATGGTTTGCAGCAAGTAAACAAGTAACCGTGGAAGATGTATCAATGGTAAAGATTGGACCGGGGTCCATAGTTCACTAGAGGTGCTCTCCTTAGATAAACAACATGGCATGAAGGGTAAACAAATTACAGCAGGACAATTGACAGGAACTGAGCAAGGCATAGCAATGCAATTACTAGTCATAAAGATCCATGAACAAGAGACCGTTGTTTTCTCCCTATTGGCAATATCACATCTACAACCTAAGAGATTTCTGTCACTTCCCTTGGAAACTAGAGGCATGAACCCACTATCGAGCATAAATACCCCCTCTTAGAGTCACTAGCAACTACTCGGCCAAGATAGCTACTAACAACAGAGAGCATGCAAGATCACAAACAACACAGACATGATAGAATCATAAAGACAAAACCATTAATCAAACCAACATAATAATCTCAATATCCATCGGATCCCCGCAAACACAACATGCATGATTACAAATAGATTAGATCTTGATCATGAACGGAGCTCACAAGATCTATACATGAAAGCACAAGGAAGGAGATACAACCATCTAGCTACTACATGGACCCATAGTCCAAGGTGGAACTACTCACGCATCATACCGGAGAGAAGGCCTCCGGGGATGATCTCCCCTCCGACAGGGTGCCGGGAAGAACTTCAGATCCCCCCAATCTAGGGACAATGGTGGCGGCGGCTACAGACGGTTTCATGGATATTTGATGGGGTGCTTAGGGTTTCTGCATCGGGGGCTTCTTATAGGCGAAGGGGGAGGCCAAGGAGGCGACCAGGGGGGCACACCCCTCCCAGGCGCGGGCCCACCCCTGGCCGCGCCTTGGGGGGGTTTTGGGTGCCCTGGCACGTCTCTCCGTCTCCCCTGTGGACTTCTTGTTCCTCACGGAAAGTTATTGACTTTGGCTTTGTCCCGTCCAATTCCAAGAATATCTCTTTACTAACTTTTCTGAAAACCAAAAACAGCAGAAAACAGGCAACAGGAACCGTGGAAACTTGTTAGTAGGTTAGTACCAAAAAACATGTAAAAAGCACCTCAAAGTGTAGGCAAAGCAAAGAAAAGTAGATACTAATAAGCATTGAACATAAAAAATTATAGATACGTTTCTGACGTATCAATACATAGACCGCCATCCAACTGCATCTATGACTAGAAGTCCACCTTCAGGTTATCATCTGAAACCCCTCTAGTATTAAGTTGCAAGCAACAGACAACTCCTTTAAGCAAAGTGTGTAAGGTAAACAGTCCACATGTTCCATGAACAAGAGACTGTTGTTTTCTCCCTAGTAGCAACAACACATATACAACCTAAGAGATTTCTGTCACTTCCCTTGGAAACTAGAGGCATGAACCCACTATCGAGCATAAATACCCCCTCTTGGAGTCACTAGCAACTACTCGGCCAAGATAGCTACTAACAACTAAGAGCATGCGAGATCACAAACAACACAGACATGATAGAATCATAAAGACAAAATCATTAATCAAACCAACATAATAATCTCAATATCCATCGGATCCTCGCAAACACAACATGCATGATTACAAATAGATTAGATCTTGATTATGAACGGAGCTCACAAGATCTATACATGAAATCACAAGGAGGAGATACAACCATCTAGCTACTACATGGACCCATAGTCCAAGGTGGAACTACTCACGAAACATACCGGAGAGAAGGCCGCCGGGATGATCTCCCCTCCGACAGGGTGCCGGGAAGAACTTCAGATCCCTCGATCTAGGGATGACGGTGGCGGTGGCTACAGAAGGTTTCGTGGAATATTGATCGGGTACTTAGGGTTTCTGCATCGGGGGCTTCTTATAGGCGAAGGGGGAGGCCGAGGCGGTGGCCAGGAGCCCCACACCCTGCCTAGGCGCGGGGCAGGGTCCACCCGCGCCTAGGGGGTCTAGGCGCCCTGGCATGCCTCTCCGTCCCCCCTCTGGACTTCTTGTTCCCCACGGAAAGTTATTGACTTTGACGTTTGTCCCGTCCAATTCCGAGAATATTAGTTTACTAGCTTTTCTGGAATGAAAACAACAGAAAACAGGCAACTGGCACTACCAGAAAACATGTAAAAAGCACCTCAAAGTGTAGACAAAGCAAAGAAGATACTAAACAAGCATGGAGCATCAAAAATTATAGATACATTTCCCACGTATCACACCCGAACCTGAGATGAAAAGAGAAGTCAAAGCAACATTGTCCTCCCTAGAACCAATGTATGTGATACCTTTCCCTAACACTGCACAAAAGCATATCTTGGAATATGAACAGGTCAAGGCAGTACAGGAGGAGAAAGAAGAGGAAAGTGTGCCAATAATTGAAGAAGATCTGGATGAAACCAAAGATGAAAAGGTAACCAAGGAAACAATCATGGCTATGTATGCACATTGTAACATAGTTGAACTTGATGACGAGACTTATACATCGGTTGAGGAAAAAATTAAGGTATGTGGGTAAGCCTATTCTTCCCTGCATATTTAAAGAAACCTCACATTATGGTTTATGTGATCTTGGCACCAAAGTCTATGTTATATATTATGATTTTTATTTAGAAATAAAAGAAGAGATAACACTGGCTACAATAAAAAATACTGATATGACAATCATGTTAGCCAATAAAAACCTTAGAATTCCAATGGGAGTAGTTGAAGATGCAACTGTCACAATTGGCAATAAAAATTTCCCTATTGATTTTGTAATTTGATATGCAAATTGACACTCTTTTCCTAATCATATTTGGAAGAAACTTTTTGAGTGATATAGGTGCCACAGTCGATTTCAAAAAGGAGGTTGTATCCCTTAAGCTTGGGAAAGCGGAAAAAGAATTCCACTTTTCCAAATTTAAGGACAAATCTCTACATATACAAGAAGAAGAGAAAGAGAAGACTATCGAGGAGATGGCAGCTCTTTTCTTAAATAATCAAGATGAAGAAATAAATGGAAGACCCAAATTGTGAAGAAATAATTATGGAGGACAGAACTTTAGAATAATTAGAAAGTGAATTTTATTCATTTGCCATTGAAGAACCTCCAACTGATGAAGCTTTTGAAGGGACAGAAAAGAGAGGGGTTGAAGAAATACCACCCCCAGAATTAAAAACTCTACCAGATAATCTCAAGTATAGATTCTTGGATGATACTACTAAATTCCCTGTTAGTATTAGTGCTAAACTTTTAGGGGAAGAAGAACAACTCATGAAGGTACTAAAGGAGCACCTCAAGGCCTTTGGGGGTACTCAATGGACAAATTGAAGGGTATTAGTCCCATTATAGCCGTCCATCGAATATTCATGGAGGAAGGTGCTAAACCAGTTGCAGAATTTAATAGAGGACTAAAATCTGAAATGAAGGAAGTGGTAAGAAAAGAAATAGTATGCCTACTTGATGCATGTATAATTTATCCTGTAAAATAAAGTGAATGGGTAAGTCCTGTTCATTGTGTTCCTAAGAAAGGCGGCTTTACTGTTGTTCCTAATGAAAACAATGAATTAATACCTACTAGAACTATTGTTGGACATAGGATGTGCATAGATTTCAGGAAATTGAATAAGGAGACTAGGAAAGATCACTATCCTTTAGTGTTCATAGATCAAACCTTAGAGAGGTTAGCAAACCACACTCATTTTTGCTACTTGGATGGATACTCTGGTTTTTCCCAAATAGCTGTTCATCTTGATGACCAACTTAAAACAACTTTCATTAGTCTTTATGGTTTACATGCTTACCGACACATGCCTTTTCGGTTATGTACTTCTCCAGCTACTTTTCAAAGATGTATGACTGCTATTTTCGCAGATTTTATAGAACTGATAACGGAAGTATTTATGGATAATTTTTCTATCTATGGAACTTCATTTACTAGTTGTTTGGATAATCTCAATAGAATTTTGCAGCGTTGCAAAGAAACCAAT
This sequence comes from Avena longiglumis, assembly GCA_030063025.1. Classification (NCBI taxonomy): domain Eukaryota; kingdom Viridiplantae; phylum Streptophyta; class Magnoliopsida; order Poales; family Poaceae; genus Avena; species Avena longiglumis. Next base: position 486,105,791 of record CP125974.1, read on the forward strand.
CTTGTTCTAAACTGGGAGAAGTGTCATTTTATGGTCAAAGAAGGCATAGTCCTTGGACACAAAGTATCAGGTAAGGGTATTGAAGTAGATAGGGCTAAAGTAGAAGCAATAGAGAGAATGCCACAACCAAGGGACATAAAAGGTATAAGAAGTTTTCTTGGTCATGTAGGCTTTTATAGAAGGTTCATTAGGATTTTTTCTGGAATTTCTAAACCTTGGACTAATCTGTTGCAAAATGGAGTAAGATTTAATTTTGACAATAAAAGCCTTATTGCCTTTGATAAACTTAAATATGCTTTATCTCGTGCTCCCATCATTAAACCACCTATATGGTATATGACTTTTGATTTAATATGTGAAGCTAGTGATGATGTTGTAGGAGTAACTGATGAGGGTTCGACTCGTCAATACCCATTGTTACGAACTTGGGTTTTGGAGAAGATGGGGATGCTAGAAGTCACAAGATGGTTAACAGGCAAGCAACAAGGGGACATGAGGTTTACCTAGGTTCAGGTCCCCAGAGGGAAAACCTTACTCCTGCTTGTCTGTTCTTGATTACGGCAGAACCGAAGGTTACAGGGGTGCGCATATGCGATCTGACGTGAAGTGTGTATATGAGTTGGAGAGATCCTCCTCGCCATGCCCTCCTGACCCTTATATAGATAGGCCAGGTCCCAGGGGTAGGTCGAGTCGGTTACAAGCTTAGGGTTGATCCCTTTGAAATTCTATCTACAACTAGTCGTGTCCTTCAAGGAGTTGAACTTGTAATGGGCTTGGGTCACCTGGAATCTTCTTGGACAACAAGTCTTCACGTGGGCCTTCCCTGGGTTGGACCGGGTATACCGATGTGAGGCACCCGTAGGGTATATCCATGTCAGTAACTTTGGGACAACACATAGGTCGCAGATTTAATATTATACATCATGCTAGTAGAACTTTCAATAGTGCTCAAAAAATTATCCTAAGGAAGAAAGAGAACTCTTTGATGTATTTTTCTCTTGTGATAAGTTTCGTTCTTATATTGTTGATGCAAAAGTAAGAGTTCATACGGATCATGATGGTTTAAAATAACTCCTCGAGAGGAAGATTCATAAGCTAAGGCTGATCCGTTGAATCCTTTTACTTCAAGAATTTGAGTTGTAGATTATGCAGAGACAAGAAGCAAAGATAGTGGATGCAGCATCTCTATGTTCCCAGCAGGATACCGATCTTCTCGAGAGGAACTTTAGTCTTGATGATTTTTGTTTTCAAGAAAAAAGGCACGATTTCCGAGGCATGAGGCTCCTCTGAGGTGGCCGTTGGTCGGCCTCCGGCGTTCGCCGGCGTCTCACCGGCAAGGCTCTGCATGGATTCCTTAGGGGGTTGTTGGAAGATCACCTACTCTGGTGTGACCACGGGTGGTAAGTTTCTCGAAGGCTCTCTCGTTCTCTCGACGGATTCTTGGCTGGTTCTTCTCAATGCCAAAGGCTCTCCCCTTGAGGGTCGATGTTTGGATAATGGGGAGAAGATCTCTATTGGATCTATTTTGAGGTTCCCCTCTCATGTCTCTCGTGTTAATGATTCTTTGGATCCCTCATCTGGATTTCTTGGTAGATCTCCTACCATCTCTGGATCAGATGAGGACACTGGTCTTAAATGGCATGCCCTTTGCTCATCTTTGCCGACTGATGATTTTGAGCCTTCTAAAGGATTTCTGATGCTTTTTCCTAGTTCTAAAAGGCTGGTGCTCCTCAACCACAATGAGGTAGTGATTGATGCTAGATACTTGATTCAAGGTGAGGTGGTGGCCTCAGGCATTTCTATTGATCTACAGGTGAAGTGGGTTGTTGTTGGTGCACAGATTTTGCCCAGCCCTTTGGTTAAGAAGTTTTCCACCAATATCGAGAAGATAGTGCCTAGATCTCTGGATTTCACTGAGAACCTCCCCTCGGTGCGTGCTCCCAAAGATGTTGCTTCGTGTCAGCCAGCCCTGGATTTTTCATTAGGGCGAGATTTTGAGAAGAGGATTTTTGATAAATTCAGGCATCAAGTTAATTTCATTGGTGGTTTCATGAAAAGACCATTTTATCTGGTTTTTTCTTTTGGAAGAGCAAATTTTAAGTTGGATTTTCATACTATTGGTCTTTCTCTCTAGGCCTGTTTTGGTGGTAATGCTTCTAAATTCCAGGTGAAGCTTCTGCAAGATAGAACTTTTCGTTTCTCTGTTGCTTCAAGGGCAGTGGGTTTTGAAATATACAATATTTCAAAGTTTTCATGTAATTCTTTTGTGATTCATGTCAACCTTTGGGGTAATGGGGGGCCAAACTGGATTCATGAAGAAAAGGAATTCTATAAAGAGTCTGCTGGAGAATGGAAAGTTGTCACGTACAAAAAATAAAGTGCAAAAAAATCTCCTTCTTTGAGGCCTTCCAGTAAAGGTGGTTCGGTTTTCCAACGACTCAAATTTCCTGCGCCTCCTGCGGTTTCTTCGCCTGTGTCTGCGCAACACATTAATGGTGATTTCAAATCAGGACTTCAAGACAGATCTTATGCTCAGGTGCTCGCTGATGGTGGTATTAAGTCGATTGTAACACCGGTCGGGTCTGCGGGAGGCGCCAATCGCGCGACATTTAAATTGCATGGTCTCCTTCCTTTTCTGAAATTCCCCTCTTTCCCAAAATGTATTTGGCCCGACAATTCTTACGAGGGGTGGTTCAAAGCCCAGGCAGTTACACAATCCCGGCCCATTATTCACAGCAGTTTTCACGAGTTCACCACTTCTTTGCAAAAAACAACTACCATTTCCCCTGTCTCCTCAACTCCCCCGCCCGTTGAAATCCCATTCCCCTCTTGCTCGTCGCCGGCGAAGAGTGTCGCAATGGCGAACATCCCGATTGATCCTGCGCCTTTCCTGCCGAATGGCTTCCAGATTATTCAGGTGGCTGGGCGGAATCGTGTCAAAAGGGTGGTGGTGCCTCGGAGGTCAAGATTGCATGAATAGTATGCCATTGCTACCATTAATCCCCTCCCTCCTGGTCCAGTTCCGTTCTTGAATATTCGTGATGTCCTGGTTGATTTCCTCAATAATGAGGTTAGAGTTCACTTTAGAGATGTCCAGGCTTGTCCCTTTGGGTCTGCTTATGTGCAGTTTCATCATGTCAGTGATCGAGATAGGCTCATTGCGGCTAGCCCGATTCCGTTTCAATATGTGCATGTACATTTTGTTAAGCACAATGAGGGAGATAACTGGAGAAGGGCTCAGTTTAATAATGAGTGTTGGGTGATGCTAGTTGGGCCTCCCCTTGACCACTGGCATACGGAGGATCTGAATGTTGTCTTTGCGGATATTGGGAAGGTTCTTTTGTGGGAGAGAGACCCAAACCAAAAGGGTAGGATTATTGCTAAGATTCGTGTTACTGACCTGGTCGACATCCCCAAGAGTGTGAGGTTTACCATTGGTGACTTGGTGGAGACCGAATCATGGACTTTTTCTGTTGAAGTTCTTCAAAGTAACTTGCTTGGGGGGCCCACCTGATGAGGACCCACTTCCAGATGACAATGAGGACCCACATCCTGTTTCCTGTTCATGGCCCTGTCTTTGGGCCCCAAATTCCACCTCCTCCCCCTCCCCCTCCTGCTCTTGGGGGTGGTTGGGGACAATGGTTGGCCCCTGTGCAGGATCCTGCCCCTGATGGTGGTAATGATGAAGGTTGGGGTCCCTGGGAAGCTGTTGTTGTTCCTGTTCAAGGCCCTGTCATTGCTCCTGGAGAAGATATGCCTGTTGACAATCAGCATCTGCCACCTCAAGATGTTAACAGTGGAATTACAGGTGCTATCATTGTCCAAGACTGGGAGTCTGATGATGATGAGTCTGTCAATGAACCTGAGGCTGTGGTGGATCAGGGTGTGGCTGTTTAACCACAAGGGGTTGGCATTGGTGAAGGCCTGCAAAACATTTTTCAGAACTATTTAGCTGATGATGATGAGGCCAACTCTGAGGCTGAGGAGGGGGTGGGAAGCCCTATGGACTCAAGTACTGTGGCTCCTGATAATGATGATTGGATGTTGGAGGACCAGCACCTTCTTTCTCTAAATGAGGCTCATCTTCAGGTTGGGATGGTGAGAACTTTTATCTCCATTCCTGATGTGCATGCTGCTAAGCAGGTTTTTTCCCAACAAGGCTTGGAGCTCTGGGAGAATTATTTTGCCCCCCATATTCAGAAGGACACTTCTTCAAGGGGCTCTCTTAAGTGTGATATCCCTGTGAGTTGGTTTAACTTTATTACTTTCATGCTTGCTACCCCTGAAGTTTAATTGGGTCAAGGGCTTTCTTACTTCTCCTTTATGGGAATTATTAAAGAACCTATTGCTGAGGAAAGTTCCATTTCTTTCATCATCCCTAATGAGAGCTTTTCCCAGATGGCTCCTTCTTGTCTGGGTATTGAAACCAATAAATCTTCATGCTCTCCCTCTACCCCTGCCAGAAAGAGAAAGGGCAAGGAACCTCTTGTTGACACTGAGGTGAGAAGAAGCCCTAGAATTGTTAAACTGAATGGGGGCTTTAAAAGTCACATAAATTGTCTAATTGCTGATTGTCTGGTTTGTAATGCTGTTCCCCCTTGTCTGAATTCTAAGGTGGTTAAAAATCTTGCTACCTCATTCTGCAAGGTAAAGGATGGGGACCTGGAGAAGAGGTTGCTCAAGAAAGGGAAGGCCAATGAAGTGGCAGTTAAGGCTCCTCCAAAAGGCAACATTAAAGGAGGTGCCTCCTCTAGCTTGGGCATTGGTGGCAAGAAAAACCTGGGGCTGCTGGTACCTGTGGACAGCAAGCCAAGAAGAAGCCCTCCTCTTAAGTGTTTAAATGTATCAAACTAAGTCTTTTGCTGGAGTCTTGTTGACTCCCTGTCATGTGATATGTTCTTGTGATCTTGTCATGTGTTTGGTACTTGTTGTGGAATATGTCTGTGGTGCCTTGATATGGATTGCCTTTTGCCTATGTGATTGCTGTTTCTTCTCCTGGGTGATTACATTATTTATATCACCCCATATCTATACTTGCTTCTGGTTTCCTAATGAATAACAAAAGAATTTGGAAGATCTTGAATTGGAATATCAGGGGAATCAATCCTGAAAAAAAATGGATTGCTCTCAGAAATAAAATTGAGGAGTCTCGTTGTGACATTATTTGTCTTCAAGAAACTAAGCGAGAGGAGTTTGATATATCTTACATCAAAAAATTCTGCCCCCCCCCCCCAAATTTAACAATTTTGAATTTCTTCCCTCCAGAGGTGCATCTGGAGGTGTGATCACCATTTGGAATAGTTCCCTGTTCTCTAGACATCTTTCCTTCCTCAATGAGTTTTCTATCTCCATCACCTTGACATCTCTCTTGTCCAATGAATCCAGGATCCTTACCAACATTTATGGGCCATGTTTACTTGAAAAAAAGGCTGAATTTTTGGACTGGTTTGGCAGCATTTATATGCCTGATGATTTGGACTGGCTCATTGTGGGAGATTTCAACTTCTGTAGACAGCCTTCAGATAGAAACAAATTGGGTGGAGATGTGAATGGTATGCTTCTCTTTAATGAAGCCATTAATAATTTGGGTCTCATAGAGTTACCACTTGAAGGTAGAATGTTCACTTGGAGTAACATGCAGAAAGATCCCCTTTTGGAAAGGTTGGACTGGTTTTTTACTTCTGCTTCTTGGACTCAGAGTTTTCCCTCGACTTTTGTTGCTCCTCTTGCAAAGCCTACCTCTGACCATCTTCCTTGTGTCATCTCCATTGGCACAATGATTCCCAAGGCTCGGGTGTTCATATTTGAAAATCATTGGATGCATCATAAAGAATTTAAAGCTATTGTTCAAAATGCCTGGAATATTCCTGTGGTTTTTCTGGATTCTGCAAAAAAAATCAATGCTAAATTCTAAAATGTGAGAAGAGGGCTGAAGCTCTGGGCCAAAAACCTGCCTTGCCTGAAATCACAAATCTGTAATGTTAATGCCACCATTGACTTTCTGGATATCATGGAGGAAATGAGAACTCTTACTGTCCAAGAATGGAATCTTAGGTATCTCCTGAAAAATCTTATTATTTCTCTATTACAGGATCAGAATACTTATTGGAAATAGAGGGGGGAAATTAAATGGGTTAAGCTAGGGGATGAAAACACAAAGTTCTTTCACTCCAGAGCTACCATAAGATTTAGGCATAACTACATTTCCATGCTCAAGGATGCTTCTGATCTTGAGGTTTATGATCATGATGGCAAAGCAAATCTCCTTTGGAACTCCTTTAAAAATAGAATGGGTACTTCTGATAAGCCTGAAATGCACTTCAATCTTAATGACTTGGCTGGGGAATGCTTAAGACAAGAAGAAAGGGATGCTTTGTAAAAACCTTTCTCTGATGAGGAGATTGATGAGGTCATTAAAAATCTGCCAAATGATAAATCCCTGCCCGATGGTTTTAATAATGAATTCATGAAGCATTGCTGGCCTATTATTAAGGATGATGTGAAACATCTCCTTGTGGATTTCTATGAGGGGCAAACTTCCTTGGAAAGCATTAATGCCTCTTTTATCACCCTCATTCCAAAAATTGCAGCACCTTTGACTCCTGCTGATTTTAGGCCTATTTCTTTGCTAAATAGTGTCTTTAAGATTATCACCAAAATTCTGGCTATAGACTGCAGAAAGTCATCCTTAAACTTGTTCACAAGCATCAATATGGTTTCCTCAAACAAAGATCTATCCAAGACTGTTTAGGTTGGGCATTTGAATTTCTTGATCAATGTCACAAGTCAAAGGAAGAAATTTTAATTCTTAAGCTTGATTTTGAAAAGGCTTTTGACAGAATTGAGCACTATACAATCATCAATATCCTTAAAGCCAAAGGTTTTGGATATAAATGGATTTCTTGGATTCAGTTGATCTTTGGTTCAGCTTCTTCCTCTGTGCTTTTAAATGGAGTGCCTGGGAAAAAAATTTACTGCAGAAGGGGTGTTAGACAAGGGGATCCTTTATCTCCTTTACTGTTTGTTTTGGCTGCTGATCTCCTTCAAAGTATCCTCAATAAGGCAATGAACCTTGGTCTTATTTCTCTGCCTTGAAGAAGTGTTCTCACGATTTCCTGTGGTTCAAGATGCAGATGACACTTTATTAATCCTTAAAGCGATTACGAGCAACTCTTGTGCCTTAAGGCCATTCTTCATACTTTTGCTCTCTCCACTGGACTCAAAGTTAATTATTCTAAATCCAGTATGATGCCAATTAACATGGACCCTGAGAGGCTTGGACACTTTGCTAATACTCTTTCTTGCCTCACTGGCACTTTGCCTTTCACCTACCTTGGTTTGCCTCTGAGTTTGAATAAACCTGCTATGGAACATTTCCTGCCTATTGTTCAGAGAGTTGAGAGAAGGTTGTGTGGGATAGCTGACTTTCTTAATTATGGGGGGAAACTGCAGCTAGTTAAATCTGTTTTGTCTTCCCTTCCCATATATTACATGAGATGTTTTGATCTTCCTGTCACTATCAATGAACATTTGATTAAATATATGAGGCAATGTCTGTGGAGAAAGAAAACTTCTGATGTTCAAGCTAGAGGTAATGCTCTTGTAGCATGGAAGAAAGTTTGTAGACCCAAGAACCAGGGGGGATTGGGAGTTCTAGACCTTAATATTCAAAACTCTGCACTTCTTTTGAAGAATTTGGATAAATTTTATAATCACAAGGATATCCCTTGGGTTCACCTCATATGGAACACTTATTACTGTAATGGTAAGCTCCGTGGAAGAAGTCTCGAGGGATCCTTTTGGTGGAAAGCTCATCTGAAATTGATTGACATTTTTAAAGGACTTGCAAAGTGCTTGGTTGGAGATGGAAAATCCACACTTCTCTGGTCTGATATGTGGAATGATAGTTGTCTTCAACATAAGCTTCCTCATCTCCTCTCCTATGCAAAAAAACCCTCACATCTCTGTCAGTGAGTTCCTGCATACTGAAAATACTCAGGATCTTTTTTACCTCCCTCTGTCACAGCAAGCTTACCAGGAATATCAAAGTCTTGAGCAAATTCTCAATACTGGCAGGCAGGGGGAAACTGATAACTGGAGTTACATTTGGGGCAGTAATTTTTTGGTAAAAAAGGCTTATTGTTCCTTATCTGGGTGCCAACCTGTACAGCCACATTTCTCTTGGTTGTGGAAATCTTCCTGTCAGCAAAAGCACAAATTCTTCTTCTGGCTCTTACTGCTTGATAGGCTCAACACAAGAAACCTTCTGAAAAGGAAATGTTTTTCTCTGGCATCTTATGAATGTGTGTTCCATGGCTGCATCAGTGAAGAAACCATCCTACATTTATTTTGGGAATGCCCTTTTGCAAAAGCTTGCTGGGCCGAAATTTCGCATGTCCAAGTGGCTGATCAAAATCTTTTTGAAGCCTTAGCCAGTATTAAAAAAGATCTTAATGTCCCTTTTGCAATTGAAATTCTTATACTTGGAGCTTGGGGCCTTTGGATTTGCAGAAATAATGAAATCTTCAATAACCAGCATGCTTCGCTTGAGGATTGGAAGGCTATTGTAGCCCAATAATTAAGATGGGTCCTGTATAGAATTAAGAAGAAGTATTATCAGGGCCTCAAAGATTGGATTGAAATTAATTTAGACAGGAGATAGCTGCTTAGAATGTTATCCCTCTTCTTTGAGGTGGATTGAGTTTGTAAATACTCTTTTGTAACTCTCTATAATATATAAAAATTGCAGTGGGGTTTTTTTGCCCCACTGTTTTACCCTCAAAAAAATCCTCCTAAAAAGAAGAAGTCCTTATTGTTGGAGGAGCTTGTCACTCCCAACTAAATAAAATGGTAAGTGGAAGATAAGTTTTCTAACTCTAATAAGTGCTTTGTTTTCATAGTTTCTACTAATAATTTTTTTGCCTTTGTATTCCTCTTGTTTTTCTGAAGTTTTTTAGGGGGTTCTGTAACTATACGGGCGTGACTATACGGCCAAATAAAAATATCCCGCTGTATAGTTGGTCATTAAAAGTTATGTATCCCCTTATGAAATGATTTTTGAGGTGCGGTATTTATACAACCGGATAAAATTCTCCTGCCGTATAGTTTGTCGTCAAAGCTTCAGTACTCTCGACCTGTTTTCGTTCTTATATTATTCATTGAAAAAAAACTTTGTCGGTTCCTAGTCGGTCATCTAACTGATCTGGGCTCGAGATATTTAGAATTACCTGCCCGGAACCAACTATATGTTCCGCGACCGTATAGTTAGTCGTTACGGAGCAGGACTCCTCCAAATCCGTGATTTCTTTTCCTAGTCGGTTTGAATTATTTTCTTGGACGAGAATTTGATGTTTCTCGCGAGTTTTACCGACCTCTGACCCCTCTTATATACTACCATTGTGCCTCTCTCTAATCATAATCACCAGGAACAAATCTACCTATTGTTCATACAAGAGGATACACCACATAGAGCCATCAAGATCCAAGAGGCCAAGGGGAGGAGTTCCTATGGAGATTGGAAGCAATAGCAAGCAAGACAAGGAGATCAAGTCCACCACTTTAGAGTTCTTTGACGATGACAAAGAATGCCGGAAGAGGCAGTTGAAGGCCCTCGAGTTGAAGATTGAAGAAATAAACTAGGAGGCGCCCAGGCATCTTTGGTGGCTACAAGTTTATCTTGATAAACTTGATGAAGATATCAAGCAAACCACCGAAGCAGGTTTCACCATGAGTGTTAATGTGATACAAACCCTCCAAAACAACAACGAGATCATTAAAGAACAAGTGAAAGTGATGGAGATGAATAATCTTCTCTATAAGATGCGCATTAAAGAACTGTAGGCCACCAAGCAATGCCTCCGTCTCAGGCTGTCCCATGAAGAGAAGATACCACATGCCGCACGATGTCTACGCACTTCTATTCTTGTAGACAGTTGTTGGGCCTCCAAGTGTAGAGGTTTGTAGAACAGCAGCAAGTTTCCCTTAAGTGGATCACCCAAGGTTTATCGAACTCAGGGAGGAAGTGGAAAAAGGTATTACCTCTCAAGCAACCCTGCAATCAAGATACAAGAAGTCTCTTGTGTCCCCAACACACCCAATACACTTGTCAGGTGTATAGGTGCACTAGTTCAGCGAAGAGATAGTGAAATACAAGTGGTAGCGGTGCCAGAAAAGAGCTTCTGACTTGTTGTTGACATGGGGTAATGGTGCCAGAAAATAGCTGATGGCGTGGAGGAACAGACTAAAGGCAAACTGAAGGAAGCAAGCAAACATGCAACAGATCTAGTAGAAAACGGTGTTTCAATACTTAGAAACAAGGCCTAGGGATCATACTTTCACTAGTGAACACTCTCTCATATAAATATCCTCTCTTCATGATACTACTCTTACCTACTCTCCGGTTGGACACTCTAATCATCAGTAGGGCTATAACAACACACCTCAAAGTCCGCCTTCCCCAATCTAGATAACCCCACACTGTCACCTTGAGCACTAGATGGTGCCAACAAACACCACAATTTCATAGAGATATCCAACTCCAAATATAACTCATAACAAATATTTAATCTAGCCAAAGTGCCACACACGGTATGCACGCTATCACTTTCACACACGTGGGGAAAAGCATAGGTCTATTAAATCACAAAGAGTATTTATGTAGACTCAAGCCTAAGTGCCACCATGGCGTGCACGTTGTCACTTTCACACACATGGGGAGAGCAGAGATCTAATGAAGCACTTGAGTAGCAAGGTAGATCTACTATATTACAAAGCTCATGACCACAAGATCATGCATAGAGAGAGAGAGAGAGAGAGATGAACACATAGCTACCGGTAGATCCCTTAGCCCTGAGGAAAAAATACTCCCTCCTCGTCATGGGAATCAACAACGGTGATGGAGATGGTGGTGGAGATCGATGGAGATGGCTCCGGGGCACTTCCCTGTCCCGGCAGGGTGCCGGAACAGAGACTTTCTGCCCCTGAATCTCCCCTTCGGTGGCGGCGGCGCTACAGAGGTTTTCGTGGATTTCTTATGGATGCCCTAGGGTTTTTGGGTCGGAGGCTTCTTATAGGCAAAGGGGGAGGCCGAGGAGGAGGCCAGAGGGCCCACACCCTCCCCAAGCGCGGGCCAGGCTTGGTCGCGCCCAGGGGGGTATGGCCACCCTCTGGTGCCTCTCCGTCCCTCCTTCTGGATTCGTGTCCGTCACGGAAAGTAATTGACTTTGGCTTTTGTCCCGTCTAATTGAGAGAATATTGATTTTGTGCCTTTCTAGAACCAAAAATAGAAGAAAATAGGCAGTTGGTACTGTGGCAACTTGTTAATAGGTTAGTTCCAGAAAAGATATAAAAACACCTCAAAGTGTAGACAAAGCAAAGTAGATACTAAACAAGCATGGAGCATCAAAAATTATAGATACGTTTCTGACGTATCACCGCCATAGTGACCTGATACGTCCAAAACGTATCTACTTTCTCAAACACTTTTCTATTGTTTTTCCTCTATACTTGTGTGATTTTGATACAACTAACACGGACTGACGTTGTTTTCAGCAGAATTACCTTGGTGTCTTGTTTTTGTGCAGAAAATGAGCTATCTGGAAAAATCCCAGAAAATATGCCAAAAACTATATTTCACTAGAAGATCCACGAAGCCAGAAGGGGAGACAAAGGGGAGGCTTGGTGGGCCCAGACCCACCCCAGGCGCGGGCCCATTGACTCCGCGCCTGGGGGAGGTTTGGCCACCCCAGGCAGCTTCTCGGCCTTCCTCCGTGTCTATAAGTTGCCTTCTGACCTAAAAACAGAGGGGGGGTTCGATAGTTTTCCAGAAAGAGTTCCACTCCGCCGCCGCCACCAGAAACCAAGATTCGGATCCAGAAACTCCATTCTGGCACCCTGTCGGGACGGGGAATTTGGAGAGGATCATCGCTATTGTCATCACCAACGCATCTCCATCAACCACCGATGTTTCCCTCATCCATGAGTGAGTAATCCCCCGCTGTAGGCTTGGGTATGGTAGGGATTGGATGAGTTATATCATGTAATCGAATAAGATCTGTTAGGGGCATAGTGCCTAGTATCTCTATTAGTGCTATTTGAATTTGTTGCAACTTGTTATGCTTAATGCTTGTCACTAGGGCCCGAGTGCCATGATCTCAGATCTGAACTTATTATTGAATAATTATGATAGTATTGTTTATGATCTTATTTACAAGTTGTGTACACATATCATTGTCCGGATCCAAAGGCCCCAAAGTGACAGTAATTGGGACAACCGGAGGGGATGGCTGTGGTGTGAGGATCACATGTGTTCATGGAGTGTTAATGCTTTGCTCCGGTGCTCTATTAAAAGGAGCACCTTAATTGCCTGTAGTTCCCTAGAGGCCCCGCTGCCACGGGCTGGCTGGACAGAAGATGTTATGCAAGTTATCATTGCGAGCACGTATGACTATATTTGGAGCACATGCCTAGGATTGTTTACTACTTGGATGCTTGTTATTATTTATCTGAAATGCCCTAGTTCTTTGAAGTTACATGTTTATACTCCTCCATGCAACGCTCGTCCATCCATCCCTATGCCTACCGTTTCTCAATCCTACTCATATCGTATCACTATTATTGTTTCACTTGTCTTTGTTGCTTTGCTATTGCTACTACAAACTGTTGATACTGATAAAGTTCTGTGAGCAAGAACTATTTCTAGGTGCAGATGAACTGACAACTCAGTTGTTAAGGCTTGCAAGTATTCTTTGGCTCCCTTTGTGTCGAATCAATAAATTGGGTAATACTACCCGTGAAGACTGTTGCGATCCCCTATACTTGTGGGTCATCAAGACTATTTTCTGATGCCATTGCCGGGGAGCATAGCTTTATTTGCAAGTTCACTTGGATCTATTATTGTTCACTGCTACTCCTTTCATCATGGGGAAGTCTCGTGATGGAAAGTTCCCTATTTTACCATCCACTACAAGAAGAGGTATAGTCCTAAACACCTCTGTTGCTCTTGGTTCACTGTCCGTTATAAGTAAGCTTGTCACACCACCACCACATACTCATGCTACACACACTGCTACTACTGCTGAATCTGAAACTGCTTTTGATACTCATGATGTTACTTCTACTATGCTTGATGTGAGTGGTTCATTAGGTACTTTTATTGATGCTACAATGGCTAGTCTAGGAAATACCGAAACTCCTAGTGAAGACACTATTACACCTGTTATCTCACCTGAGTCTAGTGAGAGTTTTGATATTAATGATGGTTACATAGAGCTCACTGATGAATTTGTTGAAGAGTGCCAAAACACACATGGTTCTAGTGCTATTAAGAGTCTCCTTGTTAGACACACTATTATACCCAATAAGTCCTATGATCCTAAGTTTGACACCTCTCCCATAGATATTAAAGATAAACATTATGATTTCTCTCTTGATTTAGCTTATTTAGATATTGTTGAGAAAGAACCTTTTTGTGGTACTGAAAATGAGAGTGTTGTGTCTCATATGAATGAGCTTTCTACTATGAGTGCTTTGTTCTGTGATGATTTTAAGATGCACAGGTACTTTGTTGCTAAGATCTTCCCTTTTTCACTAAAAGGAGAAGCTAGGGCTTAGTTTAATAGATTACCTCCTGGTTCCATTGATAGCCCTGATTGCTTGATTTCTTCTTTCTTCCATAAATATTTTCCTCCCAGTGCTAGACATGCTGCTTTGCAGAGACTTTTTGATTTTAAACAGGGAGAAGAAGAGAAATTGCCTGAGTCATGGAAAAGATTATGTTCCTTGATTCATGCATATCCTGGATGTCCATTACCTCAGAATGAGCTTCTTGATATTTATTATAATGGACTAACTGATGATTCTAGGACCTACCTGGATAGCTTTGCTGATTGTGTTTTCAGGAAAAGGACTCCTACAGATGCTGAAGAATTAATGAACAAGATAAGCAAGAATTATGATGATTGGACTTCAACTGAGCTAAATACACCTGAGCCCATTACCCCTGAACTAGTTGTTCCTAAACCAATTCCAACACCAACAACAAAGAAGAGGGGAGTTATTGCATTAAATGATGAAGTGATGAATGAAGCTAAAAAGTGTCTAAAGGAGAAAGGTATTAGAGCTGAAGATGTGAAGAATCTACCTCCTATAGAAGAATTATGTAAGCCAATTCCCCATTCGTCTACTATTGAGGTACACTCTCTCCAACACTCTGATGAAGGTGATATTCCTTATGGTAAGCCTCCTGATCAATGTTTAGAGGAACATGCCATTTTTATTGTTAAACAAGGTCACTTTAATAAACAAGTTCAGAATCATTTATTGAAAAACTCTAGAGTTATCCATGAGTTGAAAGATATTGTGGTAAGAACTTCTAATGATATTAAAATGCTTTGTAAACACTTTCAAATGGTTCAAACTCAACTTGATCAACTTGCTAAAGTACAAAAGGATATGCTAGTTAATGCTTCAGGAAATAAACATGCATATGGAATTAAAACTAGGAGTGGTTCAGCTACTCAAGATCCTTTATATCCTGAAGGACACCCTAAAAGAATAGAGCAGGATTCCCAACAAGGTGAGAATAGTGGTAGTCCTTGTAAGAGGAAGAAAAATAAACATAAGAAAGTTGAGGAACCACTTGAACCTGCTATAGATCCTAATAGTATATCTGTCTCTGATGCTGAAACTGAGAGTGGTAATAATCACGAGTCTCCTGATAAGGAGGAAGTTGAGGAAGAACCTGAGAAACACACTAAGAACACTAGGTACACAAAGGAAGATTTTATTGCTAATAAACATGGTAAAGAGAGAGAGAGAACCTTGGGTGCAGAAACTTATGCCTTTTCCAGGTAAGAAACACAAGTCAAAGGAGGAAGAACACTACAACAAGTTTTATGAGTGGATGAAACCTTTATTCTTGCAAATTCCTTTGACTGATGCTATTAAATTGCCTCCTTATTCAAACTATATGAAGGATATTGTCTATAACAAAAGGAAGATTCCTAATGAGGAGATTTCTACTCTACTTGCTAATTACTCCTTCAATGGTAAGGTTCCAAAGAAACTTGGTGATCTAGGTATACCAACTATTCCTTGCACTATTAAGAATAATTATGTTGAACTACTTTATGTGATTTGGGAGCTGGAGTTAGTGTTATGCCTTTTTCTCTCTACAAGAGGCTACAGCTAGAAAAGTTGATACCAACTGATATATCTTTGCAAATGGCTGATAAGTCAACTACTATTCATGTTGGTATATGTGAGGATGTTCCTACTCAAGTTGCTCATAATTGAATGGTTTTAACTAATTTTGTTGTGCTTGAAATTCCTGAAGATGATAATATGTCTATTATTCTTGGGAGACCTTTTCTTAATACTGCAGGTGCTGTCATCAATTGCAATCAAGGAAAAGTAACGTTCAATATTAATGACAAATAGCACACTGTATATTTCCCCAAGAAGGTTGTTAAGAGCTATTGCCTGAATTCCATTGAAAATATTGAAAGCATCAAGGTTGGAGAAATATATTGTCCCATTCCACAAGAAAATTTTGAAACCATTATGATTGGGACCATTGCTATCAAGTATGAGGTAACATAATCACCTTGTGGAATGCAAAGTTTTGTTTCATATAATATTGTTTTGGTAACAAGACTTGATCAACCTTGTTAACAAAAGGATTTTAATGAACAAAATAATGTTGCCACTATGGTTATACTTGCTTTCTTTTTCCTTTCTCCTTCCTAGTTTTTGCTTTAGTTTTAGTTTTGCTAGTTGTTTGCTTGTTTGAGTTTCTTAGAGCTCCTGTAGTTTGGCTTTTGGTTTGCTTTTGCTTCTTCTGAAAAACTGTTTCTGCGAGAAAATCAATTTTCATACCCTAAAAATTGGCCAAAAATAAAGTTTCCCGAAAAAACCCAGAAAATTCAAAATAAATTTTTGCTCTAAAAAAGGGGCAGAGAGGTACTAGAGGTGACCCAGGGGGCCACCCTAGGCCCCACACCTGTGGTAGGCGCGGGCCCACCACTGGTGGTGCCTAGGGGGGTCTGGCCCACCTAGGCCCCTCCAGGCTGCCTCCTCAAAGCCACCTTCTTCCTCTCTCCCGAAAAACACCGGAAAACTTGCTCAAGCTCGAGTTCTTGCTATTCTTGCTCGCGATTTTGGATCTCCTTGCTCATCCCATCTCAAGTGCTGATTTTTGGAGGGATTGTTCCTTGGTATGTGCCTCCACCACTTGTCCAATTAGATTTGTGATTGGTAGATTGTACCTTGAGTATTTTGCTACTGTAGGTGACAGGTTGTTTGATCTTGCATGCTTGTTCTATGCTTAGAAACTTTGTTTTGATGCATGTGTAGTCCTCTAGCAAGTTCCTACAGTAGTTGCTCATCATTTATCAAATTGGAAATCACTTGGTTTGATGGTTGTCTAAAAATTTCAGCAAAGAAGATGAGTGCTTATTCACTGAATCAGTATGACTTGATGGTTCATGAGCCAATGAAGGTTCATCGTGAGGAGGCAATTTTTTCCTCCATATACCCATGCCATGAATTTATGAGAGCTGCAGGGATCCTCCAAGATTTCCAAACTTTGGTTACAAGTGTAGGGTTGGAGCATTTTGTTGAAGGTGAACCAATCCAATATGTTAAGCTAACCATGGATTTTGTGCAGGACCTCCGTTTAACTTGGCCTACTTCTAATCCCATGGTCCATTACAAAATATATAATATGCCTGTCAATCTGCCTTTTGCTGATTTCTATGCAACAATTAGAGTACCTCAGTGGGGATCTTGTGAGAAGATCAAGGAGAGGCCTAAGTCACTTATTGACTTGTATGCTGAGATTTTCCAAGGTTTCGAATTCTCAAAGGAAAGTGGTAAAATTCGAAACATCCAGCTCCCAGCTATTAGATACTTTTCATATTTCATTACCAAGTGTGTTCTTGCTAGAAAGACTGCTAGAAAGTTATCTTCTTTTGATCTAGTTTTTATTGCAGCTACTCTGAATAGGAATAGTTCTTATAGTTTGGGTGCTTTGATAGCTCACCGTTTCACCACCAACCGTGAGAAAGGTGGAATTTGTGGACGTCTCATTGCTTCTAGGTTGCTAGCTTTCCATGGTTTAGAGCCTCATTATTTAGATTTTTAGTTTTCCATAGAGAGGCTTGATATTGAATCCATGATTCAGCATGGTTTTGTTTCTTTGGGGGCTAATGTGAGAAGTTTTCCATATGAACTATCTTTTGTCTAGCAAGGTCGGAGAAAAGGTAGGAGTGAGAAAATAGTTTATTTGCCTGCACCTGCTTTGTTTAACTTTGATAACAGGCAAGGATGGTCACTTACGAAGGAGGAGGTTGACACTTACGTGGAGGAACTCACCCAACAAGAGAAGAATGTTGAAGAGGATGCCGAATACAATTTGGTTCAGCCCTCCAACTTGGGAGAGTCTTCATACCAGCATCCCTCATTTGATTGGGGCGCATCTTCTTCTTCATCACAGGTGCCTGACTATGATCATTCCTATGATGACCAACCAGCATGGAGTTATTATCCGCGCTATTGAGACCCGCTTAGGCCAAAAGCCTAAGCTTGGGGGGAGGTACACCGACATCACACTCATATATATATTATGTTCGGTCAGTTCTTTGTATATCTATTGTTTTGCTTTCTTTTTGGTTTTTGTTGCTTCTTTCTAAAAACCCAAAAATACCAAAAATACTTTCGTTGTTTATCTTGGTTTGTTTCTTTGTTCCTTTTCTTTGGTTTGCCTTAAAAGAAAAATCCAAAAAGATTTTGCTTTGTTTGGGTTGCTTTGTTTTTCTTTGGTTTTTCTTTGTTTGCTTGTTTCTAAAAAAATGAAAACACCAAAAATATTTGTTCTTCTTCTTTGGTTTTGTGAGTTCTTCGCAGGGTTCAGCCGTCCTTAGTGGATATCGGTTTTCATGTTAATTATTCAAGTCACACAAGTGAAGGGCAATAATGAAGATTAAGACAACTCGAGGTGTGGTAAGAGGCTAGTAACGAACTCTAATTGTTTCATTTTTGTACATATACTCATCATTGTGAGCATGCTTAGCCTGTTTGTGTAAAGTGTATGTCATTATGGATGCTTAGTAGTTCTTGCTTGTCTATGATTAGCTCCAGCTTGCTAATAGTTTGTAGCATGTCATATGAATGTTTGCTTGCATTGTTTTATTTATACTTTGGTATGACATTATGGTATCCTCCTCTGACTGTTCATGTGAATCGACTTGGCACATGCTCACGCATGCATATGACTAATCAATAGTCATTGAGCCTCATTGATTTATTTTGCCTCAGATTTCTTGTATCACTTTCATGCCATAATTAGTCCTGTTTTGTTGCAAGCATGATTATGACAGCTATTGCTCTCTCGTATGTCGCTCCCTCTCCATTGCTAGCCTTCACTTGCACTGAGTATGTGCTCTACCTGTGCTTCCAACTCCCCAAACCAATATTGCCAGCTGTGTCCACCATACCTACCTATTTTAGTGCATATACCATATGCCGTGTTTTCTTCCAAAATAAAATGTTTGTCTGTTTTGAGAAAGTTAGTTAGTAAAGCTCTCATGAACTTGATGGCACACTTTCCTTGCGCTTAATATTCCGAACCATTGTGACTAGTCCATGAAAGTTATATGCATGCTTATTATATACTGGGAGTCAGCAGAACCGTGCTGTCACGAGGAACGCTTTCAACACTTTTTGGATAATTCTATCGAGTTGATACTTTGTTCTTTTGTTTACGGATGTCGACAATGTGAAATAAAAGGGGAAGTTGTTAGTTCATGGAGTTTATACATTGTGTTAGAGAAACACCTGGGCCGCTAGCCTAAGCCATGCCTAATCATGGTGGAAACTTGCAGCATCACTATAATGAGCATCTATGAAGCTTCCTCAATAAAAAGCTATGTATATGGTAAATAAAAAGATTGCTGAGATGTTCATTGTCTGCTTGCCTTGTCATTGTGGTTATGGGAAAGCTCCTGTACCATGTGCAAGGGGTACCCCGTTGGCGGTTCTCGGTGATATGCATGTACTTACAATGACAAGAACTTTCAGGTGACCAAAGGTGAGTAGCATGCGGAGCGACCCTCGTACTCAAGGGACTTGGGATTTCCAGTCTATGGTCTGTCAAGCATATAATTCAGAGTGGACCTCACTTTCACCTTAACCACATGAAGATGCCTATGATAGGGGCAATAAGAGTTCAAAGCTAATGAGTACCTTCCTTTCAGCATTTGGAAGCCTTTCAAACATTCAAAAACCATTTTTAAAACCTTGTTGAGTCACCACTTATTCTATGAGCACCTTGTTGAGAGCATAGTTGTCATTCTTGTGTTTGTTCCAAAACTTGTTTAATTATGTCATGACTTTGATGCTTGTATCTTTGATATCTTTATCTCTAGTCTTCATGTGAACTTCAGAGGTGCCTTGGCATTTATATTGTGCTCTTCAAACAAAGGCAAGCGAGATACCACTCTTTCATACCTTATTATGAGCATTGCAATGTTGCTTATGTTTATGTTTCATGCTACTTATTATTATTGAGTTGGTTTCTCTTCATAGCTTGCAATGGCTATTGAGTAGACTTAGTTACATACTCTTTATTATGAATTTTCCAAGCATCTACTCCTGTGCTGAGAATATTTACATCATATGAAGCAAAGTGTTCGTGAAAGTTCTTTTTTCGCACTCAGTTTTCAACTGAAGTGCTTGAGGACAAGCAATAAGCTAAGCCTGGGGGGAGTTGATACGTCCAAAACGTATCTACTTTCTCGAAAACTTTGCTATTGCTTTTCCTCTATACTTGTGTGATTTGGATACAACTAACACGGGGGTTTGGCCACCCCAGGCAGCCTGGGGGAGATTTGGCCACCCCAGGCAGCTTCTCGGCGTCCTCCGCGTCTATAAGTTGACTTCTAACCTAAAAATAGATGGGGGTTCGATAGTTTTCCAAAAAGAGTTCCGCTCCGCCGTCGCCACCAGAAACCAAGATTCGGATCCAGAAACTCCGTTCTGGCACCCTGCCGGGACAGGGAATTTGGAGAGGATCATCGCCATCGTCATCACCAACGCATCTCCATCAACCACCGATGTTTCCCTCATCCATGAGTGAGTAATCCCCCGTTGTAGGCTTGGGGATGGTAGGGATTGGATGAGTTCTATCATGTAATCGAATAAGATCTGTTAGGGGCATAGTGCCTAGTATCTCTATTAGTGCTATTTGACTTTGTTGCAACTTGTTATGCTTAATGCTTGTCACTAGGGCCCGAGTGCCATGATCTCAGATCTGAACTTATTATTGAATCATTATGATAGTATTGTTTATGATCTTATCTGCAAGTTGTGTACACATATCATTGTCCGGATCCAAAGGCCCCAAAATGACAGTAATTGGGACAACCGGAGGGGATGGTTGTGGTGTGAGGATCACATGTGTTCATGGAGTGTTAATGCTTTGCTCCGGTTCTCTATTAAAAGGATCACCTTAATTGCTAGTAGTTCCCTAGAGGCCCCGCTGCCACGGGCTGGCTGGACAGAAGATGTTATGAAAGTTCTCATTGCGAGCACGTATGATTATATTTGGAGCACATGCCTAGGATTGTTTAGTACTTGGATGCTTGTTATTATCTATCTGCAATGCCCTAGTTCTTTGAAGTTACCTATTTAGACTCGTCGATGCAACGCCCGTCCATCCATCCCTATGCCTACCGCACTCGAATCCTACTGTTACTATTGCTGCTGTTTTACTGTTGTTGTTACTACTGCTGTTGCTTTGCTGTTGCTACTACAAACTGTTGATACTGATAAACTTCTGTGAGCAAGAACTATTTCCAGGTGCAGCTGAACTGACAACTCAGTTGTTAAGTCTTGCAAGTATTCTTTGGATCCCCTTGTGTCAAATCAATAAATTGAGTAATAGTACTCGCGAAGACTGTTGCGATCCCCTATACTTGTGAGTCATCATGACCTTCAATAAAACATGGTATCAAATAATCGCGAGGGATTATTTGATACCGCCTGGCTTTATTCCAATCTTGGGGAGATCTTTAAGACCTTGTAATCTATCTTACAAGTTTTTATTTCTATTCTAGTTTTGCATTAGTTCGAGCTCATAAATAAAGTTTGCATCATTAGAATTCCCTTCAGGAATAGATGATCCCTCTTATGAAATTCTGAGTTTATTATAATATATGGAGCATGATTGAGTTCGAGTTTGTCTTATTGGATATATGAATGGCTTGAGTATGATTTTACTTGCACTTAATGATAGCAGTATGAGTCTTCCACACCATTGGTATTAACGGAACATATAAATATAATTTTATCAATATGTTGTAGGTCAATGATTTGATTATAAAAAGGAGAGATTATCTAATTAATTAAGATTAAAAAGAAAAACCTTGAACAGACGAGAAAATATAAGTGCTGTCAAATAGAGTGAGAACAAGTTGAGGTAGAATACTCAAGTTATAAAGATGCTTCATATATATTTGGAATTTGGTAATTAAGATCTTTAAACTTTGAAATTCCTACATGAAGTGGAATATATGGCTAGCTTCTTTGCACAACACTTAAACAAAAGTGTGAGCAAAATATATATAGAAAAAGAAAGATGAAGAAAAAGAGCGAACGTGCAAAGAGCAAATAGGCATATACTACTGTATTGTAGTAAAACAAAGAGATGTTTGATGATGCTCGACGTGGCACTTTGTTGGTAACCCCAAGCGCAGATGTGAAGAGCAAGTAGCAAGTTTTCCCTCAGTTGAGACCGAGGTTATCGAACCAGATGGAGGAAGGAAATGGCACACAGGTGTTGCAAGCAACGCGGAGACCTGCACAACACAAACTCAAGACTTTTCCCCAACGAATCAGTGAGGTTGTCAAGATCACCAGTTTGCTGTAACAAAGGATTAAACGTATGGTGTGGAAGGTAATGGTTTGCAGCAAGTAAACAGGTAACGGCGGAAGATGTATCAATGGTAAAGATTGGACCGGGGTTCATAGTTCACTAGAGGTGCTCTCCTTATATAAACAACATGGCATGAAGGGTAAACAAATTACAGCAGGACAATTGACAGGAACTGAGCAAGACATAACAATGCAATTACTAGTCAGAAAGATCCTATGAGATTCGATTGGGCAATACAACAAGATACATAGACCGCCATCCAACTTCATCTATGACTAGAAGTACACCTTCAGGTTATCATCCGAACCCCTTCCAGTATTAAGTTGCAAGCAACAAACAACTGCTTTAAGCAAAGTGTGTAAGGTAAACAGTCCACATGTTCCATGAACAAGAGACCCTTGTTTTCTCCCTAGTAGCAACAACACATCTACAACCGAAGATATTTCTGTCACTTCCCTTGGAAACTAGAGGCATGAACCCACTATCGAGCATAAATACCCCCTCTCGGAGTCACTAGCAACTACTTGGCCAAGATAGCTACTAACAACGGAGAGCATGCAAGATCACAAACAACACAGACATGATAGAATCATAAAGACAAAACCAATAATCAGACCAACATAATAATCTCAATATCCATCGTATCCCCGCAAACACAACATGCATGATTACAAATAGATTAGATCTTGATCATGAACGGAGCTGACAAGATCTATACATGAAAGCACAAATGAGGAGATACAACCATCTAGCTACTACATGAACCCATAGTCCAAAGTGGAACTACTCACGCATCATACAGGAGAGAAGGCCTCCGGGATGATCTCCCCTCCGGCTTGGTGCCGGAAAGAACTTTAGATCCCCCCGATCTAGGGACGATGGTGGCGGCGGCTACAGACGGTTTTGTGGATATTTGATCGGGTGCTTAGGGTTTATGCATCGGGGGCTTATTATAGGAGCAGGGGGAGGCCGAGGCGGTGGCCAGAGGGGCCACACCCCACCCAGGCATGGGGCAGGGCCCACCCATGCCTAGGGTGGGTCTGGCCACCCTGGCTTGCCTCTTCGGCTCCCCTCTGGACTTATTGTTCCCCATGGAAATTAATTGACTTTGATGTTTGTCTCGTCCAATTCCGATAATATTTATTTACTAACTTTTCTGGAACCAAAAAAAGCAGAAAACAGGCAACTCGCACTGTGGCAACTTGTTAATAGGTTAGTACCAGAAAACATGTAAAAAACACCTCAAAGTGTATACAAAGCAAAGCAAAGTAGATACTAAACAAACATGGAGCATAAAAAATTATAGATACGTTTCCGACGTATCAACGTTTGAGATTTTGAATCCCAAGTGAATTTGTTAATCCTAAAAACACTTGGGACTACCTCACTAACTCATTCGGATGAACCGAATACTTTTACATCATGTTGAGAATAATATTTTATAAACTGTTAATTGCTAAGGTGTGGAAGCCTGCTAATATTATTCAGATGGTTCGAGTAAGGTACTATTCATGAACTTATTTATATGTATACTTTATGATAAACACATGGTACAACTACCTCATTTATTTTATTGACTCAGCTTCATGAATATGAGGATCACATTCATTAAGCTAAACTTGCTTGGGACGAGCAAGAGTCTAAGATTGGGTAGGTTGATGAGTGCATATTTGCATCATGGTTTAGATTATTATTTTGCATTGTAGATGTAGGATCTTGGTATTTTATGGCGTTCGCATGCACTTTTTATGTTTATTTTCACCAGGATCAGATCTGATGATGGATCCGATGGACACCATAATTGGACCAGTTATATTGGAGTGAAAAGGAGCCAAAAACTACGTAACTTGCTTATTGGGAATTATTAATAACACTAGAAGAAAACCCGAAACAATTGGAGGATACAGAAGAGTTAACAACCAACTATACGGCGGGAGGAAATATTCCGGCCATATAGTTCCCTCCGTATAGTTGGCGTCGATACCACCTCCTCAAATAGTTTCATCCCGTGCAACTAGATCGGGGATACGACATACAAAACACCCAGAAATCATCAAAACATCACCTCCGGAAGGCATCTGGAAGGGGAACTTGCCCTAGGGATCCATCTTCGCCCTAAGAAGATCTGGGAGGCCAAGGCATCGATCTCCATCTTCATCAACCGCTGCATCTTCATCATCGCCATCACCTCCATCCATCCTCTCTAGATCTTATTGTAATTTTTACACTAGTTGTGGATTTATACAAGTACTATTCATCGATGATCGTTTTCATTACCATTGCCATGATGTTGTTTGCCTCCATATCTGAGTAGATCATTAGTTCTTGGGGAGATGGAGAAACCCTAGCATGAGATTGAAATAAGATAAAGTTTATTATGATATCCATCGCTTTGACCATGTGTTAGATTGTCTACATATTGATGTTGGAAGAAGTCGACCTCCCAATATTTTCCTCTTGTTGGGACTTGATGGAGGGAACTAATTGTTGATAGACGGAGGGATGTTAGCACTTACAGTGACTATAAGACTGTTGGAACTTCTTACATATCAACTTGGAAATCGAGGAAACTCACATAACACTATCCATGCCATGGGATACGTCCTGCGGGATTATGTCCCTTAATAGCGCAGTAATTTTTTTGATGTTGATTGCTATCTTCTATGGTTATGAGGATGATTTGAATAGTGGTTGCTGCCTCTTTGTCCAAATATGGAGTTCCTCCCACACATACATAGTTGAGGATGTTCATGATAATAATCTTTACCTTAGCCCCTTTATAATGTTAGTGGTGTATCCGCTAATCCCTTAGAACGCTTTTTCCCACCGAAGTTTCAAATCTCTTTTACATACGCGATACTTATTTTCTGTATTCAGTTTTGTTTACTTTACTCATTGTTCTCTTATACCAAAAAGCCCAAAACACATTTTTATGCAATACTCGCATTTTATCTTGTTACTTAGAACTTTATTTAGCATTTATATTTTTAGTATTTATTTCAAGAATTCCTAGACTTCAGACTCCTGCTCCCTATGGGATCGATATATTTATTTCGAAACTAGATACAAACGATCTATGGACTTGCAGTCATCAGTCGATGTGCTCATTCTTCGGAGACGAGCTGCCTTCACGGTTATGGCTTTGGCCGGCATCTGTCCACTGCTCATCTCCATTTTTCAGGGAACAGTCTATGGTCCGGGTGAAAACCCAGATCGGTGTTTCCGATGGTGACCATGGTGACACTTGCGGGTGCCACTTACTCTGTGGAGGCATGTTCATGGGTTCGATCGTCCCTTTCCCCTTAGTGCCAGGGAAATCTTAGGTCTTTTTTGCCGGACCGGGCAGCGGCGATGCTCCAACGTCATCTCCTTCATGAAGGCGTTGCTTAGGCTACAAGGGGTGTCCCCAACATGGAACTCGCTGATGGTGGATTTGCCGGTGTTGGCTACTACTGCAGGTGTGAGTCTCCGGGGTTCTATGTACGTGATCATCGACACTCTCTTGCCAACTCCTTCCCAAGTGCGACAAGTCCCTACCACTTGCTCGTCGTATGTAGTGGTGTGTTGGACTGAGCAACCTTGGTGTTTTGGTCGTCCTTGGTGGTGTTTGGCGTTGGATGTGACGCGGTTTGGGGTTTCATTGTCCTGCCTCTAGCCATTTTTGGTTATGTTGTGGGCTAGGCGAGCTTGTTGTTCGTTGTTGTAGGAGTGTGTTGTACGCTGAAAGACAAGTGTGGTGTGGTAGCCATTCTATGGCTTTCTTGACAACTTAATATAAAGACGCGGATGTCCATTGCGAGTTCTCTAGAAAAAAGACAATATATATAACTTTGATCATTACATAAAATGGGACATTACATCATAAAACTTATTCTAGTTTAACTACTCAGACAGTCCACATGGATGTTGTAGCCAAATATATGTCAGCACCTCCTAGCTATCTCAAAGCAGAAGAGAGCATCCAAGGTGGAATATACTTGATATGATCGTATCTGTAACATCCCAGCATTTAGGAATCAACAAGGGTAGAAATAGGAATTTGTGCATTTACATTCATTCATCTATAAAATTGGGGTAAATTTTTTGCCAAAAAAATCCTGAAGAGATCAGAGTTTCTTTCACTATTTTGAGGTAGGTTTAGCTCTTTATAGTGATTGCTATAAATTTTGACATGATCTTTAGGAATTCAAAAAGATTTTTGGGTGAACAATTTGAATTCAAGTTTAAATTTGAATCATTTGAAAAAGATTTAAAAATTATAAGTAATTGGTATTTTATGGATTTCCAAAATGATTTAGTTTATGGTGTTTGAATATTAAATATTTATAAACAATAATGATAATTGAAAAGAATAAAAAAAGAATAACATAAATAAGAAAGTATTTCTTATTTCTTTGCTTTATTCAATTACAACAATCCAAATACAAATATATATCAAATAGTACAGTACTAGAACAATTCTCAAAGAAGAATCAGAAATTTTATTGAATATAGAATATTGTACATTGAACTATTACAAAGTGATAAATGAAAAATTACAAAGAAATTAAATAAAGAAAACCTAAACTATCTATCTACTCCTAAACTACATCTTGATCATCAAAGCTTCTGTACCTGCAAAATAAAGAGAATAAGAAAAACAAAGAAATTATTTTTTGTTAGTTTTGCTCTCGGTTTGGAACAGTGAAGTGCACTGTTCACTTTTACCTCATTGAGTAATAAAAGGGGCAAGTTTCACCAATATGAATAAGTATATGTTCTTTCAAATCAAAAAGCTTCAGAACAACATCATAAGCCAAAGTAAAAGGGGCAAGTTTCACCAGATCAGAAAAATAGTAAAAGGACAGGCAGTAAATCAAATTCACTTGATCTGATCCAAAGGAGAGGAGCATAGTGAAGCAGCTCACACACCTAATTGCAATGTGTTGTCGACCAGCAGTGAGAGAAGAGGATTAACAAAACCACACTCGCACACGACACATCATCACTGCTCACCACTTCAAAAACACAGCCACAGTTCTATCTCTCAAGAACACAACCAAATAGTAGCCAATTTCATAAGCTTTCCATTAGACCAAACCAGAATCCACCATAGGAATCAGTTAGGAAACCACACAAGATAGTCACATGATGGAGGGGGTGGATTAGGTGGACAATAAGGGCAAGATGGAGCTGGGAACAACATTACCAGGAGGAGAAGTACAAGATCAAGGGAAGCAACAACATCAAGTCAAGATATCAGATCTAGGAGAACAACCACTAGAACCAAAAGAGCAGGAAACATCAGCATATAGCCACCAGCTACCACAATCAAATCCAGTATTAGGGTATTTCTCAAAGCTCTAGATCTATCTATTGATCATTTTACAAGTATATGTTTTCATGCAAGTGCATGATGTACTGAGCATAGAACACAGAAGATAATGAACATCAAGCTAAGAACAACTGTTCTTAGTAGAAAAATGGTCTCCATTGACCATATTATCTAGCCTAAGATAGATAGCAACATATCAAGGAATATTAGGATACAGTGCACATACCAATATAGGGTAGAACCTATATAGTAATCAAATTATTCCTATCATCATGGTAATTTCAACCATATCTTCTCAGGAAAACAAAATAAATCATCTTCCTAAATATTTCAGGAATCATTAATTTGATAAACAGCTAGTGACACCTCAGGATATCAAGTATATCACTTAATATTCAGTATACATTGCTAATAAACACTAGCAAGAGCAGCACTGGAAACACTAGTGCTCAAAGATTCACAATAAATCTAAATAGCTAAACAGATCATCATCAATAGCACTATAAGCATTTATAACCAAAGCATTCAAGCCCATATTCATATTATCACTAGACAATGACAACAATGGATCATATCAAACATGAGCCTAGTAAAAGGTTCAGAAATTAAGGATCAAGTCTGAAACCATCAATCCTATATCAATCTAGCCATAACCCACTAGCAGGATTACATATCAGAGAACCCTAGAACCAAATATGGGGATATCTGAAGCAATCAACACCACAATGTGGGATCACAAAGAGAGTAAGAGGGAGAAGAGGTGAACTTACCGAAGGTCCTCGCTAATAAATTCGAAGAGGAAGTAGTGGCCAGCGTCGGGGAAGAACAAGGTGGCACGGGGAGCACCCAGGGGGCGCTACAAACCCGCACCAGGCCGAGTCCATGGCGACTACTGAGGAGGGGGCGACACCACATCATCGACAACACACTAGGAGAGCACCAGGGAGGCGTCGGAATGCTAGGGCACCAGCGGGTCTCAAACCCTAGGCGCCATAGAGGTGGCGGAACCGCCAGCAGAGGGCACGAGAGACAAATCGAAGCGGATAGGGCAACACAGAGTCATCAGTATCGTCACCCTGCACCACAGCAGTGACATCATAGGTCTAGTGCGGCCGAAATCAAGCGGCAATGGCGGCGGCACACACCAGCGAGTTGGATCAGAGTCGTGCACGCGCGAGAGAGGAAGAGTTCTCTAAAAAGTATAATGAATATTTAATTGAGAATATTTCGCTGTACATTTTTAGTGCGATAATGTTTTATTATGATGCATTATTACAATTGATTAGTTATTAATCAAAATATTTTGTATACAGTGAAAATGACACCAAAGTTTTCAAAACGGACTTTGGTAAGTAAGAAAGAGACTCTCGATAATTATGAGGGGACATTAACTGAACAGCTTTGACAAATTTTGAGGGGTTTTGGTTGTACAACTACTATTACAGTTAGTATTTTGACGTACTATGATGGGCGTATGATAGCCAAATATCATGTTAATATCCATCTACCAGAGAAGCTTGGTGTATACCATAATTTACCTATGGGTGAAGGTCAAAGTCACTTAGCAGTGTTAAATTTTATATTAACCTAGCTGTATAGTTACCGTATTCTACTCATGTTTGTATACGTTGAGTGTAAGACTTGTGTACATCAACAAATCTTGTATGTCCTGTCTATATAAAGTCACACGGCGGCCCTGTTTAGAAGTTACACATCCCATACTACTTTTACATGGTATTAGAGCCTCGCTCTTCCAAACACATCTAGATCTTGCCGCCGCCACCACCATCGTCGTTGCCATGGTGCTCGGCGAGTCGTCTTCCTCCCCTCCATAGGCGGTGGCAGCACTCTGACTGCGTCAGTCTCTGAGAAGCTCACCAGAGACAATTTTCTGATCTGGCAAACCCAGGTCCTCCCTGATATCCGTGGTTCCCAGATCTTTGGGTATCTGGACAGATCGATCCCACAGATGGAGAAGGAACTCAAGACCAAGGACTCCGAAGGGAAGGATGTGGCGATCCCGAACCCTGAGTATGCCTGGTGGATCGCCCTCGATCAACATGTTCTGGGGTATCTAACGCGCAACATGTTGCGCGAGGTGCTGGCACAGATGGTCGGACTGACGACCGCAGCAAGTGCCTGGAAGACGGTGATGGAGATGTTCTCATCGCAGTCCAAGGACCGTGTGGTGAAACTCCGCATGCAGATGAATCAGACGCAGGAAGGAAAATAAAACCGCGGTTGTCTACTTCAACCAAATCAAAACCCTAGCAGATGAGATGGCTGCTGCTGCAGGGAAACCACTTGACAACGATGATGTTATATCGTATGTCCTTGCTGGTCTACAAGATGAAGTATACAATGGATTTGTCGCTGCCATCACCGCCTTGATCAAGGCGGAACAACACATCACACTGAGCGACCTCTACGCCCAGTTCCTGTCATAGGAGGCCCATCTGGATAATCAGAATTCTTCTGATCCTTCTGATGGTGCATCAGTGAATTGGGCAAGCCGTGGAAATCGCGGCTACCGTGGAGGACGAGGAGGTGGACGCGACATTTTCAGGATCATGAGTATGATCGTGGCTATGAGCACCGCGGATACGATCGCGACAATGACCAAAACCGTGGTGGCGGCAATGGAGGCCGCAACCAAGGCTACCGTAAGCAACAGTATGGTGGTGATCAGGGGCCCAGGCCAATCTGCCAGGTGTGCAGCAAGGAAAGTCATACAACCCTGCAATGCTGGAAGCGTTTCCAGAAGAGTTATCATGGACTGCCTCCTGAAAAATCTGCGGGTGCGGTGACTGGTCCCCGTGGTGGCAATTCTGCAAGGATCTCGGACTCTGGCGCGACAAACCATGTTGCAGGGGAGCTCGATAAACTCCACATGAGAGAGTCCTATCACGAACATGAATAGATTCATACAGCAAATGGTGTAGGTATGGATATATAACACATTGGTCAATCTGTAATTCGTTCCCCTACTCATGATTTGCATCTTAAAAATATCTTGCATGTTCCACAAGTATATAAAAATCTTGTCTCTGATGACCCACAAGTGTAGGGGATCGCAATAGTCTTCGAGGGTAGTATTACCCAATTTATTGATTCGACACAAGGGGAGCCAAAGAATACTTGCAAGCCTTAACAACTGAGTTGTCAGTTCAGCTGCACCTGGAAATAGTTCTTGCTCACAAGAGTTTATCAGTAGCAATAGTTTGTAGTAGCAACAACAAAGCAACAGTAACACCAACACCAACAATGAAACAAGAGCAATAGTAACAGTAACGGTAACAGTAGGATTCGAGTGAGGTAGGCATAGGGATGGATGGACGGGCGTTGCATGGACGAGTCTAAACATGTAACTTTAAAGAACTAGGGCATTGTAGATAAATAATAATAAGCATCCAAGTACTAAACAATCCTAGGCATGTGCTCCAAATATAGTCATACGTTCTCGCAATGAGAACTTGCACAACATCTTCTGTCCAGCCAGCCCGTGGCAGCGGGGCCTCTAGGGAACTACTGGCAATTAAGGTGCTCCTTTTAATAGAGCACCGAAGCAAAGCATTAACATTCCGTGAAGACATGTGATCCTCACACCACAGCCATCCCCTCCAGTTGTCCCAATTATTGTCACTTTGGGGCCTTTGGATCCGGATAATGATATGTGTACACAACTTGCAGATAAGATCACAAACAATACTATCACAATGATTCAATAATAAGTTCAGATCTGATATCATGGCACTCGGGCCCTAGTGACAAGCATTAAGCACAAAAAGTTGCAACAAAGTCAAATAGCACTAAAAGAGATACTAGGCACTGTGCCCCTAACAGATTTTATTCGATTACATGATAGAACTCATCCAATCCCTACCATCCCCAAGCCTACAACGGGGGATTACTCACTCATGGATGAGAGAAACATTGGTGGTTGATGGAGATGCGCTGGTGATGACGATGCCGATGATCCTCTCCAAATTCCCCGTCCCGGCAGGGTGCCAGAACGGAGTTTCTAGACCCGAATCTTGGTTTCTGGTGGCGGCGGCGGAGCAGAACTCTTTCTAGAAAACTATCGAACCCCCTCTATTTTTAGGTCAGAAGGCAACTTATAGGCGCGGAGGGAGGCCGAGGAGCTGCCTGGGGTGGCCAAACCTCCCCCTTGGTGTCTTGTTAGTGGGCCCGCGCCTGGGGTGGGTCTGGCCCCCCAGGCCTCCTCTCTGTCTCCCCTTCTGGCTCCGTGGATCTTCTGGTGAGAAATAGTTTTTGGCATATTTTCCGGGATTTTTCCTGATAGTTCATTTTCTGCACAAAAACAAGACACCAAGGTAATTCTACTGAAAACAGCGTCAGTCCGTGTTAGTTGTATCAAAACCACACAAGTTTAGAGAAGAGACAGTAGCAAAGTGTTCGATAAAGTAGATACGTTTTGGACGTATCAACTCCCCCTAAGCTTAGCTTATTGCTTGTCCTCAAGCAATTCAGTTGAAAACTGAGTGTGATAAAAAAACTTTCACGAACACTGCTTCATATGATGTATATATTCTCACCATAGGAGTAGATCCTTAGACAATTCATAATAAAGAGTATGCAACTACGTCTACTCAATAGTCATTGCAAGCTATGAAGAGAAACCAACTCAATAATAATAAGTAGCATGAAACATAAACATAAGAAACATTGCAATGCTCATAATAAGGTATGATAGAGTGGTATCTAGCTTGCCTTTGTTTGGAGAGCACAATATAAATGCCAAGGCACCTCTGAAGTTCACATGAAGACTAGAGATAAAGATATGAGAGATACAAGCATCAAAGTCATGACATAATTAACCAAGTTTTAGAACAAACACAAGAATGCCAACTATGCTCTCAAGAAAGTGCTCATAGAATAAGTGGTGACTCAACAAAGTTGTGAAAACGGTTTTGTGAAGGTTTGAAAGGCTTCCCAATGCTGAAAGGAAGGTACTCATTAGCTTTGAGATCTCATTGCTCCTATCATAGGCATCTTCATGTGGTTAAGGTGAAAGTGAGGTCCACTATAAATCATATGCTTGATAGATCATAGACTGGAAATCCCAAGTCCCTTGAGTACGAGGGCCGCTCCGCATGCTACTCAACTTTGGTCACCTGAAAGTTCTTGTCTTTGTAAATACATGCATATCATCGAGAACCGCCAATGGGGAACCCCTTGCACATGGTACAGGAGCTTTCCCATAACCAAAATGACAAGGCAACCAGACAATGAGCATCTCAGCAATCTTTGTATTTACCATATGCATAGCTTTTTATTGAGGAAGCTTCATAGATGCTCATTATGGTGATGCTGCAAGTTTCCACCATGATTAAGCATGGATTAGGCTAGGGGCCCAGGTGTTTCTCTAACACAATGTATAAACTCCATGAACTAACAACTTCCCCTTTTATTTCACATCGTTGACATCCATAAACAAAAGAGCAAGGAATCAACTAGATGAGATATCCAAAAAGTGTTGAAAGCGTTCCCCATGACAGCACGGTTCTGCCGACTCCCTGTATATAATTAGCAAGCATATAACTTTCATGGACTAGTCACAATGGTTCAGGATTATTAAGCACAAATAATATAAAGTGTGCCATCAAGTTTGTGAGAGAGTTACTAACTAACTTTCTTAAAATAGACAAACATTTTATTTTGGAAGAAAACACGACATATGGAATATGCACTGAAATAGCAAATGATGCTAATAGGTAGGTATGGTGGACACAACTGGCAATATTGGTTTTGGGGAGTTGGAAGCACATGTAGAGCACATACTCAGTGCAAGTGAAGGCTAGAAATAGAGAGGGAGCAACAAACGAGAGAGCAATAACTGTCATAATCATGCTTGCAACAAAATAGGACTAATTATGGCATGAAAGTGATACAAGAACTCTGAGGCAAAATAAATCATTGAGTCTTACTGACTATTGATTAGTCATATGCATGTGTGGGCATGTGCCAAGTCGATTCACATGAACAGTCAGAGGAGGATACCACAATATCATACCAAAGTATGAATAAAACAATGCAAGCAAACATTCATATGACATGCTACAAACTATTAGCAAGTTGGAGCTAATCATAGACAAGAAAGAACTACTAAGCATCCATAATGACATACACCTTACACAAATAGGCTAAGCATGCTCACAATGATGAGTATATGTACAAAAATGAAACAAATAGAGTTTGTTACTAGCCTCTTACCACACCTCGAGTTGTCTTAATCTTCATTATTGCCCTTCACTTGTGTGACTTGAATAATTAACATGAAAACCAATATCCACCAAGGATGGATGAGCCCTGCGAAGAACTCACAAAACCAAAGAAAAATAACGAACATTTTTGGTGTTTTCGATTTTTTAGAAACAAGCAAACAAAGAAAAACCAAACAAAAACAAACCAAACCAAACAAAGCAAAATCTTTTTGGATTTTTCTTTTAAGGAAACCAAAGCAAAGAAACAAAGAAACTAACCAAGAGAAACAATTAAAATATTCTTGGTATTTTTGGGTTTTTGAGAAAGCAGCAACAAGAACCAAAAGAAAGCAAAACAATGGATATACAAAGAACCGACCGAACATGATATATATATGAGTGTGATGTCGGTGTACCTCCCCCCAAGCTTAGGATTTTGGCCTAAGTGGGGATCAATCCCATGGTGCCCAAGTAGATGCACCTCCGTAGTATGTCGAGGAAACTCCCTCGTCCTGGTGCGAGCTCGAGGCCTCCCCTGTATAATGTAACGCGGGGTCATATGCGGGCGCTTCCTCCTGGGTGCCCGTGGAAGTTGAGAGAGCGTAGCTTGTCATCCATCTCCCCCTTCGTGCGTGACCAAGGTCCCTGAGAAATACTGAGCAAAGTGGTTTGGGGTAGAGGGATCTCTCTCTCTTCCCTGTCAGTAAACAACATTCTATAAACCAAGTTCTCAGGAGTAGAGCTAGAGGTGACAAAGTGTTGCGCCTTCATGGCAGCAAGATCAAGCCTCAGAGGAGCCAAAACTGTATCATGTGGATCAACAGCAATGCCCAAGGCAGCAACGATACGAGTAGCAATAATTCCCCCATAAATGGGTCCCTTAGTAGCTAAATGACGAGCAATGAGGGAACCAAGATTATACTTATCCTCACCGTAGAGCGCAACAGCTAAGAAGGCCAATTGATAGTTGGATATATTACTAGTGTCCTCCCTACCAAGAACACTGGTGGTAAGATAGTAGGTGAAGTACCTGATGGCTGGAAGTTGAATTTTGTTTATCTTCCCTCATTGAGCTCTACGGTCATCATCATTGGTTATTCATCGGTATAGTTCCAAAAAAATAAGCGGGAAGAGCTGTAATCTTCTTTGATGACCCATTTGTACCAAGTCTCAGGGCCTTACAAAATTTCTTCAAAGATATAGAATGAGACCTGCCATAAAGTCTAAAAGACACACAAGGATTGAACAAACTGTTGGTGAAGGAGAAACTCTCCACAAATGTTTTAGTAAGTGAAGCATATTGTGCACTCTCATCCTGCATGAAACTTGTTAGACCAGCCCTCTCAATCAAAGCCATGAAATCATTAAGAATCCCAGCAGCTTGCAAGAAAGTTTGACAAGGAAAGGTGGAGGGGTGAGCATCCCCTTCATCTCCCTCGTCACCAAACCACGGAGTGATGAGATCCTCATTGTATGAGGGTCTGGAGCTGGTTGATGACCTTGCGAGCCTTGCCCTTCTTGGTGTATCACTCTCAAATATGTCACCAAAGGTGTGGTGGTCCATGACTTCCCTTTGCTGAAATTTTAAACAACCATCAAACCAAGTGATTTCTAAGTTGATAAATGATGATAAACTACTATAGGAACACACCAGAGGACTACACATGCATCAAAAAAAGTTTCTAAACATAGAACAAGCATGCAAGCATGCAAGCTCAAACAACCTATCACCTATAGTAGCAAAATACTCAAGATACATCTACCAACCACAAATCTAATTGGACAAGTGGAGGAGGCACATACCAAGGAACAATCCCTCCAAAAATCAGCACTTGAGATGGGCTGAACAAGGAGATCGAAAATCGCGAGCAAGAACTCGAGCTTGAGGAAGTTTTCCAGTGTTTTTCGGGAGAGAGAAAAAATGTGGCTTTGAGGAGGCAGCCTCGAGGGGCCTAGGTGGGCCAGACCCCCCTAGGCACCACCACTAGGTAGGCCGCTCCTACCAGGGGTGTGGGGCCATGCGGTGGCCCCCTGGGTCATCTCAGGTGCCACTCTGCCCCTTTTTCGAGGAAAAAATTATTTTGAATTTTCTGCGATTTTTCGGGAAACTTTATTTTTGGCCAATTTCCAGGGTATGAAAATTGATTTTCTCGCAGAAACAGTTTTTCAGAAGAAGCAAAAGCAAACCAAAAGCCAAACTACAGGAGCTCTAAGAAACTCAAACAAGCAAACAACTAGCAAAACTAAAGCTAAAGCAAAGACTATGAAGGAGAAAGAAAAAAGAAAGCAAGTATAACCACAGTGGAAACATTATTTTGTTCATTAAAATCCTTTTGTTAACAAGGTTGATCAAGTCTTGTTACCAAAACAATCTTATACGAAACAGAACTTTGCATTCCACAAGGTGATTATGTTACCTC
Source organism: Avena longiglumis (assembly GCA_030063025.1). Lineage (NCBI taxonomy): Eukaryota > Viridiplantae > Streptophyta > Magnoliopsida > Poales > Poaceae > Avena > Avena longiglumis. The sequence goes on from CP125974.1 coordinate 486,141,680, forward strand.
ATACTTGATAGCAATGGTCCCAATCATAATAGTTTCAAAATTTTCTTGTGGAATGGGACAATATATTTCTCCAACCTTAATGCCTTCAATATTTTCAATAGAATTCACGCAATAGCTCTTAACAACCTTCTTGGGGAAATAGACAGTGTGCTCTTTGTCATTAATATTGAATGTTACTTTTCCTTGATTACAATTGATGACAGCACTTGCAGTATTAAGAAAAGGTCTCCCAAGAATAATAGACATATTATCATCTTCAGACATTTCAAGCACAACAAAATCAGTTAAAACCATGCAATTATGAGCAAATTGAACAGGAACATCCTCACATATACCAACATGAATAGTAGTTGACTTATCAGCCATTTGCAAAGATATATTAGTTGGTATCAACTTTTCTAGCTGGAGCCTCTTGTAGAGAAAAAAGGCATACCACTAACTCCAGCTCCCAAATCACATAAAGCAGTTCAACATAATTATTCTTAATAGAGCAAGGAATAGTTGGTATACCTGGATCACCAAGTTTCTTTGGAACCTTACCATTGAAGGAGTAATTAGAAAGTAGAGTAGAAATCTCCTCATTAGGAATCTTCCTTTTATTAGAGACAATATCCTTCATATACTTTGAATAAGGAGGCAATTTAATAGCATCAGTCAAAGGAATTTGCAAGAATAAAGGTTTCATCCACTCACAAAACTTGTTGTAGTGTTCTTCCTCCTTTGACTTGTGTTTCTTACCTGGAAAATTCATAGGTTTCTGCACCCAAGGTTCTCTCTCTTTACCATGTTTATTAGCAATAAAATCTTCCTTTGTGTACCTAGTGTTCTTAGTGTGTTTCTCAGGTTCTTCCTCAACTTCCTCCTTATCAGGAGATTCATTATTATTACCACTTTCAGTTTCAGCATCAGAGACAGATATACTATTAGGATCTACAGCAGGTTCAAATGGTTCCTCAACTTTCTTATGTTTCTTTTTCTTCCTCTTACGAGGACTACCACTATTCTCACCTTGTTGGGAATCCTGCTCTATTCTTTTAGGGTGTCCTTCAGGATATAAAGGATCTTGAGTAGCTGCACCACCCTAGTTCTAATTCCATAAGCATGTTTATCTCGTGAAGCATTAACTAGCATATCCTTTTGTACTTTAGAAAGTTGATCAAGTTGGGTTTGAACCATTTGAAAGTGTTTACAAAGCATTTTAATATCATTATAAGTTCTTTCCACAATATCCTTCAACACATGGATAGCTCTAGAGTTTTCCAATAAATGATTCTGAACTTGTTTATTAAAATGACCTTGTTTAACAATAAAAATGGCAAGTTCCTCTAAACATTGATCAGGAGGCTTACCATAAGGAATATCACCTTCATCAAAGTGTTGGAGAGAGTGTACCTCAATAGTAGATGAGTGGGGAATTGGCTTACATAATTCTTCTATAGGAGGTAGATTCTTCACATCTTCAACTCTAATACCTTTCTCCTTTAGACACTTCTTAGCTTCCTTCATCACTTCATCATTTAATGCAATAACTCCCCTCTTATTTGTTGTGGGTGTTGGAATTGGTTCAGGAACAACCGGTTCAGGAGTACTAGACTCAGGTGTATTCAGCTCAGTTGAAGTCCAATCATCATAATTCTTGCTTATCTTATTCATTAATTCTTCAGCATCTGTAGGAGTCCTTTTCCTGAAAACACAATCAGCAAAGCTATCTAGGTAGGTCCTAGAATCATCAGGTAGTCCATTATAATAAATATCAATAAGATCATTCTTAGGTAATGGACATTCAGGATATGCATGAATCAAGGAACATAATCTTTTCCATGACTCAGGAAATTTCTCTTCTTCTCCCTGTTTAAAATCAAAAAGTCTCTGCAAAGCAGCATGTCTAGCACTGGGTGGAAAATATTTATGGAAGAAAGAAGCAATCAAGCATTTAGGGCTATCAATGGAACCATGAGGTAATCTATTAAACCAAGCCCTAACTTCTCCTTTTTGTGAAAAAGGGAAGATCTTAGCAACAAAGTACTTGCGCATTTTAAAATCATCAGAGAACAAAGCACTCATAGTAGAAAGCTCATTCATATGAGCCACAACACTCTCATTTTCAGTACCACAAAAAGCTTCTTTCTCAACAATATCTAAATAAGATAAATCAAGAGAGAAATCATAATCTTTATCTTTAATATCTATGGGAGAGGTGCCAAACTTAGGATCATAAGACTTCTTAGGCATAATAGTACGTCTAGCAAGGAGACTCTTAATAGCACTAGCACCATGTGTGTTTCGGCACTCTTCAACAAATTCATCAGTGAGATCAATGTAACCATCATTAATATCATAACTCTCACTAGACTTAGGTGAGCTAACAGGTGTAACAGTGTATTCACTAGGAGTTTCGGTATTTCCTAGGCTAGCCATTGTAGCATCTAGAAAAGGACCTAATGAACCACTCGCATCAATCACAGTAGAAGTAACATCATGAGTATCAAAAGCAGTTTCAGATTCAGCAGTAGTAGCAGTGTGTGTAGCATGAGCATGTGGTGGTGGTGTGACAAGCTTACTTATAATAGACGGTGAATCAAGAGCAGCAGAGGTGTTTAGGACTGTACATCTTGTTGTAGTGGATGGTAAAATAGGGAACTTTCCATCACGAGACTTCCCCATGATGAAAGGAGTAGCATTGAACAATAATAGATCCAAGTGAACTTACAAATAAAGCTATGCTCCCCGGCAACGATGCTAGAAAATAGTATTGATGACCCACAAGTGTAGGGGATCGCAACAGTCTTCGCGGGTAGTATTACCGAATTTATTGATTCGACACAAGGAGAGCCAAAGAATACTTGCAAGCCTTAACAACTGAGTTATCAGTTCAGCTGCACCTGGAAATAGTTATTGCTCATAGGAGTTTATCAGTAGCAACAGTTTGTAGTAGCAATAGCAAAGCAACAGTAACAACAACAGCAACAACAACAATGAAACAAGAGCAATAATGTACAGAACTTGATGGGATTCGAAAAGGTAGGCATAGGGATGGATGGACGGGTGTTGCATGGACGAGTCTAAACATGTAACTTCAAAGAACTAGGGCATTGCATATAAATAATAATAAGCATGCAAGTACCAAACAATCCTAGGCATGTGCTCAAAATATAGTCATACGTGCTCGCAATGAGAACTTGCACAACATCTTCTATCCAGCCAGCCCGTGGCAGTGGGGCCTCTAGGTAACTACTAGCAATTAAGGTGCTCCTTTTAATAGAGCATCGGAGCAAAGAATTAACACTCCATGAACACATGTGATCCTCACACCACAGCCATCCCCTCCGGTTGTCCCAATTATTTTTACTTTGGGGCCTTTGGATCCGGACAATGATATGTGTACACAACTTGCATATAAGATCACAAACAATACTATCACAATGATTCAATAATAAGTTCAGATCTGAGATCATGGCACTCGGGCCCTAGTGACAAGCATTAAGCATAACAAGGTGCAACAGAGTCAAATATCACTAATAGAGATACTAGACACTATGACCCTAACAGATCTTATTCGATTACATGATTGAACTCATCCAATCCCTACCATCCCCAAGCCTACATCGGGGGATTACTCACTCATGGATGAGGGAAACATCGGTGGTTGATGGAGATGCGTTGGTGAAGACGATGGCGATGGTCCTCTACAAATTCCTCGTCCCGGCAGGGTGCCAGAACAGAGTTTTTGGATCCGAATCTTGGTTTCCGGTGGCGGCGGAGGAGCGGAACTCTTTCTAGAAAACTATCGAACCCCCTCTGTTTTTAGGTCATAAGGCAACTTATAGGCGCGGAGGGAGGCTGAGGAGCTGCCTGGGGTGGCCAAACCTACCCCAGGCGCAGGGTCAGTGGGCTCGCGCCTGGGATGGGTCTGGGCCCCCAGGCCTCCTCTCTGTCTCCCCTTATGGCTCCGTGGATCTTCTGGTGAGAAATAGTTTTTGGCATATTTTCCGGGATTTTTCATGATAGTTCATTTTCTGCACAAAAACAAGACACCAAGGTAATTCTGCTGAATACAACGTCAGTCCGTGTTAGTTGTATCCAAATCAGACAAGTTTAGAGAAGAAACAATAGCAAAGTGTTAGAGAAAGTAGATACGTTTTGAACATATCAGTCTCCACTAGCCATGTAACCCGTGATAATCATGCTTTTGTTGAATATTGGTCTGACTCCTTTTTTGTCAAGGATCAGGACATGAGGGAGGTTTTGCTGGAAGGTAGATGTGTCGATGGGCTCTACCCATTCCCGGCGTCGTCCTCATCATCTCCTGGTCGTCAAGATCATGGTGTCACCAAGGCTTCTTCATCGCTTTGGCATAGGCGTCTAGGTCATCCATCTTCCATTGTGGTCAATAAATTTTCTTTTGTTGAGTCAAATAAAGATTCTGTGTGTGATGCCTGTCAAATGGCCAAGAGCCATTAGCTTCCCTATCCAAAGTCTACTAGTGTTTCTACTTCACCTCTTGAACTTGTTTTCTCTGATGTTTGGGGTCCTGCCTCTGGATTGTTTGGAAATTATAAATATTATGTCAGTTTTATTGATGATTACAGCAAGTTCACCTAGATATACCAGTTGAAAAAGAAATCTGATGTGTTTCAGAAATTTCGTGATTTTCAAAATCATGTAGAGAGACTTTTTGATAAGAAAATCCTTGCTATGCAAACAAATTGGGGTGGGGAGTATAAAAAACTCAACTCCTTTCAACAAGTGGGCATCTCTCATATTGTATCTTGTCCTCACGCTCATCATCAAAATGGTCCAGCTGAACGCAAACATAGATACATCATCGAGACAGGGTTATCTCTTCTTGCCTATGCTTCTATGCCCCTAAAATTTTGGAATGAAGTGTTTCTTACGGCGGTTTATTTGATAAATTGTCTTCCTAGTAAGGTTATTAGCTCTCAAACTCCCCAAGAACGTCTCTTTGGTCATAAGAGCGATTATTCTACCCTCCGAGTCTTTGGGTGTGCCTGATGGCCTCATCTTCGCCCATATAACAATAGAAAGTTGCAATTTTTCGGTCCAAACAGTGTGCCTTTTTAGGCTATAGCTCGCTTCATAAGGGATGCCGGTGTCTCGATATATCTACTGGTCGTGTGTATATTTCACGTGATGTTGTTTTTGATGAGACATTGTTTCCGTTTGCGTCCCTCCATGAAAATGCAAGAGCACGGTTATGTGCTGAAATAAATCTTCTTCCTCTTCATTTGCATCCTCTTAATATGCATAATCATGAGGGACACGATTTATATACTGATCATGATGTTGATCCTACTGCTAATGATATTGCTGAGTCTGTTGTACATGAATCAAGCGAAAATTCTATTCAGGGGGTGCCTCTGATGAGTTTTCAGGCGATGGCACGGATCCCGGTGTTGATTCTGCTCAATCATTGGAGAAGTGATCCCTAGCGCGATCTCCCTCGGGATCAGTAACGCCCGATTCACGGCTGCTGTCGGGTCCTCGCGTGGCATCACGGGACTCGCCCGCGCTCTCTTCTATGGGCCCCGAGACGGCGACGGGACGCTAGAACGCGTCTTCCTCTGCCGCTGCTGGATATTTTGCGGCCACGTCTTCTCCCTCCGACCAGCACACCGGATCATCTCCGCCTGCTGGTGTTAGCACACTAGATTCTTCTGGATCGTCTACAAGGACCGCGCCTGTAGATTTCCCAGCTACTGATCCACCTCGACCTCGTACACGTCTGCAACATGGTATTGAAAAACCAAAAATAATTGCTGATGGCCGAGTGCGCTATGATCGTTTGCATTTGGCAAACATTAGTATTTTTGGTGAACCTAACAATGTCCAGTAGGCTCTCGGTGATCCCAAGTGGAAGACTGCTATGGATGAGGAATATCTTGCACTGATGGAAAATGATACGTGGCATCTGCTCGTCATGGAAGAAATGTCATTGACTGCAAATGGGTCTTCTATAAGATAAAAAGGAAAGATGATTGTACTATTGATCGGTACAAGGCTCGGTTGGTTGCAAAGGGGTTCAAGCAACGGTTTGGGATGGACTATGAGGATACGTTTAGTCCTGTTGTTAAAGCGGAGACTATTCATCTTGTGCTGGCTCTTGCTGTTTCGCGAGGATGGCATCTTCGGCAACTAGATGTAAAGAACGCGTTTTTACATGGTGTTCTGAAAGAAGAGGTCTATATGAGGCAACCACCTGGCTATGAGGATGGTGCTCACATGAGACATGTCTACAAGCTTGACAAGGCTCTGTATGGTCTCAAATAGGTGCCTCGTGCTTGGTATTCTCGACTCAGTTCTAAGCTCCAGTCTCTTGGTTTTTCTGTATCCAAGGCTGATAATTCTCTATTCTTCTACAACAAAGGGGGTGTATCCATCTTTATGCTTATTTATGTTGATGACATTGTTGTTGCTAGTTCGTCAAAAAAGGCTGTTAATGCTCTCCTTTGTGATCTTTGCATGGATTTTGCTTTGAAGGATCTAGAAGATTTACATTATTTCCTTGGGATTGAGGTTAAAAAGGTACATGATGGTATCATTCTCTCTCGGAAAAAATATGCAAATGAGTTGCTTAGCCGTGTGAACATGCAAATGTGCAAAGCAGTTGATACTTCATTGTCAGTGTCTGAAAAACTTTCTCTAACTACTGGAGAAGTGTTGAACAGTGATGATTCTACTCGCTACAGGAGTATTGTTGGTGCTCTGTAGTATATCACTCTGACTCGGCCATATATTTCTTTTTCTGTAAACAAGGTCTGTCAGTTTTTGCATGAACCAACGACGGTACATTGGAGTGCTGTTAAACGTATCTTGAGATATTTGAAAGGTACTATTTCACTTGGATTACAGTTGAGTAAGTCTGACTCTATATGGTCAGTGCATTCTCTGATGCTGACTGGACAGGGTGTCCAGATGATAGAAGATCAATTGGTGGCTTTGCAGTTTTTTTTGGGTCTAATTTGATCTCGTGGAATGCAAGGAAGCAGGCTACTGTTTCTCGGTCTAGTACAGGTGCCGAATATAAGGCGTTAGCCAATGCCACGGCTGAGGTTATATGAGTGCAGATTTTGCTCACTGAGTTGGGAGTGGCGCAGGCTAAAGCGGCGTACTTATGGTGTGATAATATTGGAGCTACGTACCTCTGCTAATCCTGTTTTTCATGCTAGGACAAAGCCTATTGAGGTGGACTATCATTTTATGAGAGAGAGGGTAGCTCAAAAACTTTTGGACATCAAGTTTATATCTTCAGGAGATCAGGTGGCTGATTGGTTTACCAAGTCACTTTCCTCACGGCAGCTAGGAGTCTTTCGTCATAATCTTAACTTAGATAAGTTATGATTAAGGGGTATATATATTAACCTAGTTGTATAGTTACTGTATTCTACTCCTGTTTGTATACGTTGAGTGTACGACTTGTGTACATCAACAACTCATGTATGTCCTGTCTATATAAAGTCATACAGCGGTCCTGTTTAGGGTTACATATCCCATACCGCTTTTACAAGCAGCATACCATGTTATTATTCTGGAGGCGATATCCAATATTTGAAAGCACAAAGCCCAAGAGTTAGTAGAAAACACATTTGCTGTGATTCCTCGTAACTCTATAGACACGGAGTCAATGCAGAATCATCTTACTATAGTAATTGTTTCTTAAATTTTAATTGCTTTTATAAAAAAATGCTAAGATACACCCCATTATAAAAGGCCTAAGTCAATACCAATGCCCGTCATGATTCCACTAGACAAAAATACACATAATTAAGCTTCCCGGAAATCGCATGCCAGCATCATTTCACGCACGTTTCCTAATAGACTATCGTGTGCGATAGGTTACACATATGATTTTTTCTTATACAACTTGTGTGCGCCATTGAACAGTTAGTTGCAGTTGATTCACATGGTAGTCTACAATGTTATGAGAATCATTTGAGAAATTATTGAAAAAAGGAGCGCTGCATCCTGAGTAAATATAACGTGAAGGTTTTCAAAGTGTACGCTGGATTGGCAGTACGAACCGCACATGATTTCCATCGCTTTTTTTTCGAAATGGACATGATTTCCATCGCTTTAGACGTATGCGATATTTTCTACCAGACACATTGTGTGCAATGTGGGTTAACGACATGTCATTCACAAACATTTTCTTGCTCAAAATCTTTTCAGGAAACACAAAAGTAGGATAAGCATTACTTAACATATCACTACAAATTTCGTTTCCACCCATATATATATACAAACAGAAGTACTAGATTAACATTACAGAATATATAAAATCTAATAAGTGATAAAATAAATTTCCTCCTGTTCACAAGACATGGTGTCGGTGAATTTGGTCTCAATAGTCTCGGCGGAGGATGGCTGGCTGTAGACAGAGGACTCACCATCGTTTCCAGAGGATGGCTGGCCGGAGCCCGAGACCTCAGCAACTCTGACGATGCCCTAGCCCCTTCTCATCTCCTTCTCGGGACTTAGAGCCGTATTCGAGGCCAACTTCAACAACCTTCATGTCTTGCAGGTACAGTGACACATGGTCGACGGGCAAACACACAAAGGACTCCTGCACCACGAGATCCTCCTCTTCCAAATGGCGGCACATTTTGAGGGAGACCTCCACAAGAGGCAACCCCACTATTGATGCCCTCGCTTTCACTGAATCCTTGTCAGACGGGATGGAGTCCGATGACAGGCCATAGGTGGCCGGATGGGCGTCGGGGGAAGGGACACGCCTTGAAATGGCATCAACGGGGAAGGGGGGACGCAAGCCTCCAAGCTTGGCGATAATGTTGACAGGCTACCCCTTAGGTATGCCGGCTTTAGCTTCTTGTGCTCGCGCACTGCTTTGCGATTTTTCCTATATTTGCGGGGAGGCATTGTTCTTCCTGGTTAATGTTTTCAAGCCTTTTTTAACTAGTGTTATTGGAGATCTGAGCTAACAACAACGCTAGCTCTCCGTACTAATGGATAAGCCGGGGCTTGTGGGAAGGCGGCTAAATGGCTAGACATGGAGAAGGAAAAGAAAGAGGAAAAAAGAACTAAGAACACATCACACACACCCGTTTGAAGAAAATAAATGGTCTGCAAACAGACATGAAAGCACACGAGTTCTGTTCAAGAAACCATTTGTTTACTTCGTACACGGTTACTTAGATTTCACTATTTGCAATGATTTGCAATGGGGGCGGGTGGCGGGCCTATAGACGGTTGAATTTTTGAGGTATCAGCGATCTTCCGCATGACACACGGTAAGGGTCTTCCGTGTGCAATGTGAGAAGACCTTGAAAGACTTGTTTTGTACTAATGTTCGTTCATATAATCCACATCATGGGGTGTAGACAAGTCTCTAACGATAAGCCTAAAGTCGAACTATCTCCAAGCATCTTATATTTTATTCAGATGAATTCTGGAGGATTCTTTTTCTTTGAAAATAATTATATGTAGCTTACATGGTCCTTGTGGTAAATTTTGGAGGAGCATATTACATCAGAATTCAACATGACATAACTTTATTGTCATGTCATCACCTTATTCATGCATTTTCAAAATTCTATGAACCAAAGAACCCCTAAAGTGAGAACCGATGTTGGGTTATTAAGCAATTTTCGGCAGGGTATATATAGAGTAAGTTGTTAGAGTGTATAACCTTCAGTTTCACTCGAACTCTCTTCCAACCAGAAATGTGGAACTAAAATTTATATCCCACAATTCCATCATTGCCATATAGTAGATGGACCCTCGAGAGTTTAGGATTATTAGGCTATATGAGTTGGACTACATCCTATAAAATCTAACACCGAAAACTTTTTTAAATAAGTACTATATTTATTACTCTCTTTGATCCATAATAAGTATCGTTGATTTAATACAAATTGTACTAAATCAATGAAACTTAATATGGATACGAGGGAGTATGAGTAAGTTGTTAGTGTATAACCGTTTTCATCTGACCATCAATAACAAAAAAAATACTAGTATCAAAATCATCAAAAATGATATTACTATATCTATTGTGAGATATGTTTTTACTATTACGTGATCCCATATTTAAACAAAGACAATGGCAAAAGTATAATCTTGAAAATTTAGCAGAAGTAGAAAACACTTATTACAATCCTTTGGTATGCAAAGGTGCAATCATATTCCCTAACCATCCAAAACAACATCAATGGTTAGACAAATCATTGTCCATATTTCAGATGCAACAACCCATTACATATCTTTTTTTTTGGAAACGAGTATATATTAATATTGCAGGGATACCAATTACACCCAGTCTCTGCAACAACGCATGCCCTAGCGGCCTTACAGATGCACACAACCCAAAAAAAGAAAGAAGAATTATAAAAAAAAAGTTTTGCTATAGAGAACTATTCCTCAAATCAACGACACTGACACCACCAGAATAACACCAGTAGTCCTCCACTCAAATAACAACGCCTTCAAGAAGGAAATAGTGCACAAGTGCCGTAGTTGCCTGATCAAAGATCATAGGCTTTCGTCCTGAAAAAAGTCCTCGCTTGCAAAACAATGCCTTTAACAATGTCATTGCCAGGCACAACCAGTTAAGACTGGACCTTAGATTTTCACCATGCAAGGTAAGACTTAGAAATCCTCCTATGTTGTCTCCCTCCACAAACATTCGCTGGTGCGGGTAACAGATCACGCATCCAGTTTGTCGTCACCACAAAGACTTAAATCACCATCGTTGTCTTCATGTTTCTGTTTTCCTGACATTCTCTGCATCTGACTTCACCATAGCTCATTGAATGACACTTGGTGGGAACAAACAACAGAGTTTCACAATGCTCTCTCTGAAACCAAACGGCCAGAAAAACAAGGGTACGCACGACCGAATTGTTGGAATTATGCCCTAGAGGCAATAATAAAGATGTTATTATTATAATTCGTGTTCATGATAAAGTTTATATTCCATGCTAGAATTGTATTAAGAGGGAACTTTTAATACTTGTGTGGTTTGTGAACAACACCGTGTCCCTAGTATGCCTCTATGTACTAGCTCATTGATTAATGATGGTTAAGGTTTCCTAACCATAGACATGAGTTGTCGATTAATAATGAGATCATATCATTGGGAGAATGATATGATGGACAGAGGAGCAATTAGATCGTGTCATTATGTTCATCTTTGCAAAGCTTTTCTTATGTCAAATATTGTATTCCTTAGACCATGAGATAATACAACTCCCTAGTATCGGAAGAAAGCTTTGAGGTCATCAAACGTCATCCTATGAGAGGGTGATCATAAAGGTGTCTCTCAGGCGATCGGAAAGTACCTGTTGGGTTGTATGTATCGAGATGGGATTTGTCCCTCCCAAGTCGGAGAGATATACTTCGGGCCCACTCGGTAATCGATATGAACACCGCTTGCAAGCACGTGGTTAAGGAGTTAATCACAAAGTGATATCGGATTACGGAACGAGTAAAGTACTTGCTGTGAACGAGATTGAACTAGGTATGACGGTACCGACGATCGAATCTCGGGCAAGTAAAATATCGTGTGACGAAGGGAATATATATATGGGATTGATTGAATCCTGGCATCGTGGTTCATCTGATATGATCATCGATGAATGTGTGGGAGTCAATATGGGTTTCCATACCCCGCTGTTGATTATTGATAGAAGATCATGTCTGCATATTCTCGAACCCGAAGGGTCACACACTTAACGTGTCTCGACGCTGGGATAGATTGGATAATTGGTTTATGAGTTTTTGTTTGGAGTCCCGGATGGGATCCGGGACATCACGAGAGGTCCCGGAATGGTCCGGAGAATAAGATTCATATAAGGCAATGCAGTTTTTGGAGTTCGGAATTGTTTCGGGTTATTTGTACCGGAAGATTCTAGAACCTTCCGGAGTGGGACCAACGTGGCCCCACTTGTCGGGAGGGGGCGTGGGCCTATGAGGGAGTGCCCTGGCCGCATTGGGATAGGGGAACAAGGCCCCATAGGGCCCAGCCGGCCAAACCCTAGGGAAACCCTAGGGGAGCTTCTAGAAGGGGGGGGGGAACTTGCCCCCCACTCCTCCCTCCTTTGGCCGCCGGCCTAGGGCTTGGGGGAGGGGCAAGGGCCAGCCGCCCACCCCTCTATATAAAGAGGGCTGGGGGTGCACCCCTCCCACATCTCCTCCTCAATCCCTAGCCGCCCTGCTGCCCTCCTCTCTCTCTCCCTCCCGACTGCGCGTAGGCAAAGCCCTGCTGCAGAAACTCTCCACCACTTGCACCACGCCGTCGTGCTGTAGATCCATCCTATCTCTCCACCCCACTTGCTAGACTGAGGAAGGAGGAGACGTCGAGGTGACGCACGTGTGCATCTCTCGGAGGCATCACCACTTGCGGTGTTAGATTGGATCAGATCACGAGGAGGAGAAGCGAGTACGACTACATCACCCACGTTCCGTCGAACGTTCCGCTGTGCGAATCTTCAAGGGTATGAAGATCTCATCTATTCCCCCTCGTTGTTTGCATCTCCTAGATTAGATCTTGGCTTTCCCGTTCGCATCCATAGAATTTTTTTGATTTACTATGCTGCGAAACCCTTCAGTGGTATCAGAGCTAGATATATACGTAGATGTGTTTCACGAGTAGAACGCAACATGGTTGTTGCGGGCGTTGATGTTTTCTGTTGCAAGCCTCTTGTTTGTGTACTTCTTATGACGCGGGATAGTGAGATCGAAGCGGTCCAGGCCAACCTTACGCGACCTCGTTCGCGAGACCGGCTCCGCACTAGACGTGTGGCTTGTTCCACACATGCGGCTGGTGGATGCCAGTTTCTCTCACTATAGTTTTCATGGGATTTACACCGGAGTTTGGCAACCATAATATCAACGTTGTGGATTTCCGTAGGTAAGAATCGTTCTTATCTTGCTACTCCCATAAGCCACGTAAAACATGCAACAACAAAGTAGAGGCGTCTAACTTATTTTTGCAGGGAGTGTTTTCTGTGATATGGTATGGCCCAAGATGTGATGTGTATGTTGTATGCGATGATCATGTTTTGTAATGTTTGACGACTTGCATGTCGATGAGTACACAACCGGCAGGAGACATATGGTTGTCTTTATAATTGTGTATGACCTGTGTGTCAACTTCTTATACGCCATGTAATAGCTTTACTTTATCGCTAAGTAGTTAGCAATAGTTGTAGTTGCTATTCGTGGTGGAGGCAATCATGGTGGAGTGATGGAGATCATGTCGGCACGCACAAGATGAAGATCATTGCGCGAAGATTGGCTATACCATGTCACATAAAGTTATATGCATGTGATGTTTATCCTTTTATGTATCTTATTATGCTTAGATCGCGGCGGTAGCATTATAAGATGATTCATCACTTAAAGATCAAGATAAAACTGTGTTCTCCCCATGTATGCACCGTTGCGAAAGTTCGTCGTGTTCAAGCATCACGTGATGATCGCGTGCTATAAACTCTACGTTCACATACAACGGGTGCAAGCCAGTTTTTGCACACGCGGAAATACTTGGGTTTGACTTGACGAGCCTAGCATGTACAGACATGGCCTCAGAACACATGAACCGAAAGGTTAAGCATGAGTCATATGAATGATATGATCGACACTTTGTTGTCCACCATTGAAATCACATCTCTTCTCGTGAAGATCGGATTAGGTGTGGGGAATTTGGATCATGTTCACTAAACAACTTGAGGGATGTTGAATTTAGTGGGAGTTCATCTAGTAATTTGATTAAGTTGAACTAGTTATCATGAACATAGTCTAAATTGTACTTGCAAATTTTGTAGATCAAATGGCTAAGTCCAACTTCAACTTCAACGTTTTTGCTGAGAAAGAAAAGCTTAAGAACAATGGGTCTAACTTCACCAACTGGTTCCGCAATCTGAGAATCATTCTCTCTGGCGGACAAAAGGACTATGTCCTTGAGAAAGCGCTAGGTGACGCCCCTGCTGTAGATGCGCCGGCTGATGAGAAAGCTGTTTATCAGTCGCGCAAGGATGATTATGGTGTGATTAAGAGCACCATGTTGTTTGCTATGGAATCGGACCTTCAAAATTGTTTTGAGGAGTTCCCCGTGCCCTTTGAGATTCTTGAGGAACTGAAAACTATGTTTCAGACTCAGGCCCATTCTAAGAGATATGAGATCTCTGAGAAATTCTTTAACTGCAAGATGGAGGAAGGGAGTTCCGTTAGTGAGCACGCCATTAAGATGTCGGGCTACACTCAACGCCTTGAGCAACTGGACTGCAAGATTCCAGAGGAGCTCAAGATTGACAGAGTTTTGCAATCACTCCCTCCTAGCTACAAAGGTTTTGTAGTTACTCATAATCAAATTGGTTCCACTGATTCGATCACTGAGCTCTTCGCTAAGCTGAAAGATGCGGAGGTGGACATCAAGAAAGATAATCATGTGTTGATGGTCAACAAGCCCCCCACCTTTAAGAAAGGTAAGGGTGCAAAGAAGCCCATCAAGAAGGGCAGCGGCAAGCGCGTTGCCCCTGCAGAGAAGAAGCTCAAGTCTGGACCTAAGCCGGACATTGAGTGCTTCTATTGCAAGGACAAGGGTCACTGGAAGCGCAACTGTTCGAAGTACTTAGCGGATAAGAAGGCTGGCACCATCAAAGGTATATTTGATATACATATTATTGATGTTTTCCTTACTAGCCCTCGTTGTAGTGCCTGGGTATTTGATACTGGTTCAGTTGCTAATATTTGTAACTCGAAACAGGAGCTGCGGAATAGACGGCGGCTAACGAGGGATGAGGTGACGATGCACGTTGGCAACGGATCAAGAGTTGATGTGATGGCCATCGGCACACTCTCCTTAGTTTTACCTTCGGGATTAGTTTTAAACCTCAATAAATGTTATTATGTGTCTGCGTTGAGCATGAACATCATATCTGGATCGTGTTTATTGCAAGACGGTTATTCATTTAAATCTGAGAATAATGGTTGTTCTATTTATATAAGTAACATCTTTTATGGTCATGCACCTGCTGTGAATGGTTTATTTCTCCTGAATCTCGAAAGGGATGAAACACACATCCATAACATTGAGGCTAAGAGATGCATGGTAGACAGTGATAATACTACTTATTTGTGGCACTGCCGTCTAGGTCATATTGGTGTAAAAGGCATGAAGAAACTCCATTCTGATGGACTTTTGGAGTCTCTTGATTTTGAATCATTTGACACATGCGAACCATGCCTCATGGGCAAGATGATCAAAACCCCGTTCTCCGGAATGATGGAGCGATCAACGGACTTGTTGGAAATCATACATACCGATGTATGCGGACCGATGAGTGTTTCGACGCGCGGTGGATATCACTATTTTCTCACTTTTACCGATGACTTAAGTAGATATGGGTATATCTATTTAATGAAACATAAATCTGAAACATTTGAAAAGTTCAAAGAATTTTAGAATGAAGTGGAAAACCATCATAACAGAAAGATTAAGTTTCTACGATCTGATCGTGGAAGTGAATATTTGAGTTATGATTTTCTCATGCATCTTAAAGCAAGCGGAATCGTTTCGCAACTCACGCCACCCGGAACACCACAGGGCAATGGTGTGTCTGAACGCCGGAATCGAACTCTATTAGATATGGTCCGATCAATGATGTCTCTTACTGATTTGTCGTTATCATTTTGGGGTTATGCATTAGAAACCGCTGCATTCACTTTAAATAGGGCACCATCTAAATCCGTTGAGACGACACCGTATGAACTGTGATTTGGTGCTAAACCTAAGTTGTCGTTTTGTAAAGTTTGGAGATGCGAAGCTTACGTCAAGAAGTTGATGCCGGACAAGCTCGAACCCAAAGCGGAGAAATGCGTCTTCATAGGATACCCTAAGGAAACTATTGGGTATACCTTCTATCACAGAACCGAAGGCAAAGTGTTTGTCGCAAAGAACGGATCCTTTCTTGAGAAGGAGTTTCTCTCGAAAGAAGTGAGTGGGAGGAAAGTAGAGCTAGACGAGGTTGTTGAACCTTCTCTTGAGTTGGAGAGTAGCGCAGCACCTGAAATTGTTCCAGTGCCGCCTGCACCAACAATAGAGGAAGCTAATGACAAGGATCATGAAGCTTCGGACATTGCTACTACTGAACGTCGCAGGTCGACAAGGTCGCGTGCCCCTGCTGAGTGGTACAGCAACCCTGTCTTAACTGTCTTGTTAGTAGATGACAGTGAACCTGCGAACTATGAGGAAGCGATGATGAGCCCAGACTCTGAGAAATGGCTAGAGGCCATGGAATCCGAATTGGGATCCATGAGCTAAAACCAGGTATGGACTTTGGTGGACCCTCCTAGCGACTGAAAGGCCGTTGAGTGCAAATGGTAAAACGGACGCGGATGGTAATGTTACTGTCTATAAAGCACGACTTGTCGCGAAAGGTTTTCGACAAGTTCAAGGTGTTGACTACGATGAGACTTTCTCTCCCGTAGCGATGTTTAAGTCCATTCGGAGTTTATTAGCAATTGTTGCGTTTCATGATTATGAAATATGGCAGATGGATGTCAATACTGCATTCCTCAATGGCAACATTGATGAAGAGTTGTATATGATCTAACCCGAAGGTTTTGTTGATCCTAAGGATGCTGATAAAGTGTGCAAACTTCAGCGTTCCATTTATGGACTGAAGCAAGCATCTCGGAGTTGGAACCTTCGTTTTGATCAAGTGATCAAGAGCTTTGGATTTGTTCCAAATTGCTATGAAGCTTGTATCTACAAGAAAGTGAGTGGGAGCTCAGTGACATTTCTGGTACTATATGTGGATGACATATTGATTATTGGAAATGACATTGACATGCTTAACGATGTGAAGAGTTATTTGAACAAATGTTTTTCAATGAAAGACCTAGGGGAAGCTGCTTATATATTGGGCATCAAAATATATAGAGATAGAAGAAGACGCCTGATAGCTTTAAGCCAGAGTACATACCTAGACAAAGTTCTGAAAAGGTTCAGAATGGATAAGGCAAAGAAAGGTTCAGTGCCTATGTTGTCAGGTAAGATATTGAGCAAGGCTCATTGTCCAGCTATGGTAAATGATAGAGAAGCTATGAGAAAAGTGCCTTATGCCTCGGCCATAGGTTCTATCATGTATGCCATGCTGTGTACTAGACCGGATGTGTTCAATGCTCTTAGTTTGACGAGAAGGTACCAAAGTGATCCAGGAGTGGAACACTGCACAACCGTGAAGAACATCCTAAAGTACTTGAATAGGACTAAAGAAATGTTCTTAGTCTATGGAGGTGATGAACAACTTGTCGTAAAGGGTTACATCGACGCTAGTTTCGACACCGAAAAGGATGATTCTAAATCTCAGACAGGATACGTTTATATTTTGAATGGAGGAGCTGTGAGCTGGAGAAGCTACAAGCAAAGCGTGATCGCGAGATCTATAGTAGAAGCGGAATACATGGCTGCTGCAGAAGCGTCAAGTGAAGGAGTTTGGATCAGGAACTTCATCACTGAGCTTGGCGTGGTTCCAAGTGCCTTGGACCCACTGGAGATATTGTGTGACAACACTGGCGCCATAGCACTAGCTAAGGAACCAAGATATCATCCAAAGACCAAGAATATCAACCGCAAGTTTCATATAATCTGAGATTATATAGCAGATGGAGATCTGAAGATTAGCAAAGTACATACAGATCTGAATGTTGCAGATCCATTGACTAAACCTCTTCCACGTGCAAAACATGATCATCACCTTAGTGCCATGGGTGTTAGATTGTTGCCAGATGTAAACTAGATTATTGACTCTAGTGCAAGTGGGAGACTGTTGGAATTATGCCCTAGAGGCAATAATAAAGATGTTATTATTATAATTCTTATTCATGATAAAGTTTATATTCCATGCTAGAATTGTATTAAGCGGGAACTTTTAATACTTGTGTGGTTTGTGAACAACATCGTGTCCCTAGTATGCCTCTATGGACTAGCTCATTGATTAATGATGGTTAAGGTTTCCTAACCATAGACATGAGTTGTCGATTAATAATGATATCATATCATTGGGAGAATGATATGATGGACATTCCCAAATTAAGCGGAGCAATTAGATCGTGTCATCGTGTTCATCTTTGCGAAGCTTTTCTTATGTCAAATATTGTATTCCTTAGACCATGAGATAATACAACTCTCTGGTATCGGAAGAAAGCTTTGAGGTCATCAAACGTCATCCTATGAGCGAGTGATCATAAAGGTGTCTCTCAGGTGATCGGAAAGTACCTGTTGGGTTGTATGTATCGAGATGGGATTTGTCCCTCCCAAGTCGGAGAGATATACTTCGGGCCCACTCGGTAATCGATATGAACACCGCTTGCAAGCACGTGGTTAAGGAGTTAATCACAAAGTGATATCGGATTACGGAACGAGTAAAGTACTTGCTGTGAACGAGATTGAACTAGGTATGATGGTACCGACGATCGAATCTCGGGCAAGTAAAATATCGTGTGACGAAGGGAATATATATATGGGATTGATTGAATCCTGGCATGTGGTTCATCTGATATGATCATCGATGAATGTGTGGGAGTCAATATGGGTTTCCGCACTCACCGTTGATTATTGATAGAAGATCATGTCTGCATATTCTCGAACCCGAAGGGTCACACACTTAACGTGTCTCGACGCTAGGATAGATTGGATAATTGGTTTATGAGTTTTTGTTCGGAGTCCCGGATGGGATCCGGGACATCACGAGAGGTTCCGGAATGGTCCGGAGAATAAGATTCATATAAGGCAATGCAGTTTTTGGAGTTCAGAATTGTTTCGGGTTATTCGGTATTGTACCGGAAGCTTCTAGAACCTTCCAGAGTGGGACCAACGTGGCCCCACTTGTCGGGAGGGGGCGTGGGACTATGAGGGAGTGCCCTGGCCGCATTGGGCTAGGGGAACAAGGCCCCATAGGGCCTAGCCGGCCAAACCCTAGGGAAATCCTAGGGGAGCTTCTAGAAGGGGGGGGGGAACTTGCCCCCCACTCCTCCCTCCTTTGGCCGCCGGCCTAGGGCTTGGGGGAGGGGCAAGGGCCAGCCGCCTACCCCTCTATATAAATAGGGCTGGAGGCTCACCCCTCCCACACCTCCTCCTCAAGCCCTAGCCGCCATGCTGCCCTCCTCTCTCTCTCCCTCCCGACTGCGCGTAGGCGAAGCCCTGCTGCAGAAACTCTCCACCACTTGCACCACGCCGTCGTGCTGTAGATCCATCCTATCTCTCCACCCCACTTGCTGGACCGAGGAAGGAGGAGACGTCGAGGTGCCGCACGTGTGCATCTCTCGGAGGCATCGCCACTTGCGGTGGTAGATCAGATCGGATCGCGAGGAGGAGAAGCGAGTACGACTACATCACCCACGTTCCGTCGAACATTCCGCTGTGCGAATCTTCAAGGGTATGAATATCTCATCTATTCCCCCTCGTTGTTTGCATCTCCTAGATTAGATCTTGGCTTTCCCGTTCGCATCCGTAGATTTTTTTTGATTTACTATGTTGCGAAACCCTTCACGAATACCTTCCGATCTAACAAACTCCAGGTCTGATGTGCCCATGGGAGTTCGTCGGCGCAACCTTCCAGAACTCGACACTCCAGCCAGATCAACGAGGGAAAGTATCAAGCCGATCTTCTTCTTCACGCGGGAGGAACCCTGGGACCGCCTCCATTATTCGGGCCGAACCAACAGTCCTCACACCGCTGGCGGCTACCGACAATCGGAACAAGCGGGTCAGCTATTAGCCCTTTCGAGCCCATGGCCGAACCCAGAGATTGAGCGGGACTCCGGGAGTAGCATCGTCGCAGGGCAGCCGCCGCCGCCAGGTCCACACCAGACCCCCTTATGCTCTTCCGTGCCTCCCATTCAAGCCGCCAGCCTGCGTCGCTTGAGCGCCGCCGCCCACAGCCCGGATCCACCGACGCAACCCCAAGGTGCATACCCCCTCCCCCCGCGCGAAGGAGATCGATGGAGGCCGTGCAAACTGCCTGTCACCTTTGGTGACCAAGGCGTGGCCGCCACCGCCGACCGGAAAGAGGGCGCGGCGGCGGCGGTCTGCTAGGGTTTTGAGGTGGGCGCCCTAGAGTCGCCTCGCACAAGTGACCACCCATAGCATATCTACATTCATCTTTATAACAAATCATACAAAGAAGCGCCACACTGGGCTATGCTTTGATTTTGCCTTATTCAGACAAGTTTTGCAAATCGTTATGATAATTAACTTTATACGCGTGGGTCAGTACAAATTATGAAATTTTGTGGCAACTTTTTTTTGCAAATTTTATGGGTGGTTATACGAATGAAGAGAACGTAGGAGTAGATATAACTTCTCGTCCGCTAAAAAAAGATAAAATTTCTTGAAATAAACTAATCTCCAGTAGATCAACTGGTGGTTTTGTAGTTTTTTTGGGTCTAATTTGATCTCGTGGAATACAAGGAAGCATATGCTACTGTTTCTCGGTCTAGTACAAAGGCCGAATATAAGGCTCCGGCCGAATATACTATATTAATATCATAGGAATTACGCCTTTAATCATGCATGTGACCTTGCTAAATCTGGGGAGAAATCCGGCTCCTCCCCCAGTTCGCGGCAGCCGCTAACAGAGCTTTTGAGATCCACGGGACTAAACTCGTGTTTGTGTTTTCTAATGATGGGGCAGTTCTAGGCTAACATGGCTTTGCATCAGATGGTTGCAATCGTGCAGCTTGAGGGCAATTTATGGCTCGCTTCGCTTGTATGGTTTCTGCCCTGCCTTCGGTATCACGGCTGTTGGGTAGCTACCGCTCTCACGTCAATCCGACACCTCGTGATTCGAGGCCGCCAGCGGTGCGTCGGGCGGGACGGGACGGTCAGCGTCGGAGACGGACGTACGGACGTGGGTTCGGCCGCGGCCGCCCGCTGCGCGGACGTGCGCGGGACGCGGAGCGATGCGGTGAGCACGACGTTTCGCTGCTGGGGGAGTTAGAGTGTTTAAATGGGGCTCGACTGGCCGGATCATCACCTTCAAATCTTCAATTGTGGCCTTGTGGGCCTAGGACGTGGATTATATTCGTCTGAGGCAAAATCATTGAAATTTAGCCTAACCAATAAGATTTACTTTATCGCGGAAGAGTGATCCCTCTTTTTGCGAAAATTCCGCCAATCAACAGTACAAAGAGTCCAAAAAATAATAAAATTACAATTAGATACTTAAACCACCTAGCGACGACTACAGACACTAGCACGAGCCGAAGGTGCGCCACCGTCCTCGTCCCTCTATCACGAAAAAAAAACTTGTCATAATAGAGCTTGTTGTAGTAGACACATGTAAAGTGACTAATCATTCAGCCAGATTGCAAACATGACCCGCCCAAACCAAAGAAATCAAGAGTAGATTGTATGAAACAACCATTTTTAGGACTTCAAGTGCAAGAAACAAACCACTTTCAATTAAATTTGAACAAACCACCGATTTTGAACTACCGGGACACTGAAAAGCTGGTAATCTTACAACTCTACATATAGAAGAACATGAACTTACAGTACAGCGGTCAGGTTTGTGGGGAGACGCTAGGGCGAGGGGTGTGGCGACCATGGGCGACCTTGTGCCGCCGCCGCCACCCCGGTATGAAACTCCGTCGGAGCGACGGAGGAAAGCCAAGTCAAAGCTGTTTTCGGTGTCAGCGGCGTCCACACGACGTGGAACGGAAGGAGTCTCGACGGGAGTCCGCCTAGAGTACGCAGAGGTCAAGGCGATACGATCTGCTAAGGGAGTCCGTATTGGGCACGTAGAAGATGAGGCGACGCGATCTGCTGTCATAAAGCCGATCTACGAGAGGCCACACAAACCCCAAAACCCTAAGCGATACGAGAGGACATGGCTGAACGGCGGCGGAAGATTGGATCTGCAGTGCTTGCGTGAGATGGAAGAGGATGGGAAGATGCTCAGGAAGGGTGCGGGCATGAAGGAGAAGATCCAGCGAGGAGGGATCACCCCTCCAGGAGGACGGACCGGCATACAAGGAATAATACTAGTGCGTCTCGGATGGACCTCGATAGGCGCCAGATGGTGGCCATGGGGACGCCACTGGACGGTGGGGGCGAACAAGGGGGGTTCGGTGAGAACCCTTCCCGCCCGAAGCCGGACTAGGGAAACTCTGTGGTGCCGTTTGTCCCTCGGGAACCTCCCCAACCTCGAGTTAGGAGAGAGGAGGATGATGGTAACTGGGATGATGGAAACTTTACAAGCCAGGAACCGGGGCTACACCAGGGCCCGGAGAAGCAGCTAGGCGGGAACGTGAAGATGGAGGATGATGCACACATAGAATTCAATGAAGAGGAAGAGGAACTGGAGTCTGAACAGCAGGACCATAGCCCATGGCAGTTCCTAGCAAGGTACATGGCTACCTACAAGCCGAGTGCAAAGGCTATGTTCGATAAGCTCTCAATGGAGGTGTGGCTCCTCCGTAATGGTATCAAGTACTCGGAGAAGGGGAACAATTACTACATAGTCACGGTCTTCTCACAAGGTGATTTTGATTTTGTGAATCGGGGAGGACCATGGATTTATAATCAGAACGCTTTGATTATGAAGGCTATTGAAGAGGATGTCTGCCCATCAGAGATGATTCTGAATAAGGTGCCTATATGGGTACGTTTCTATGATGTTCCTTGGGGTAAGCAGAAGAAAGAATATGGTATGA
The DNA here is from genome assembly GCA_030063025.1 of Avena longiglumis. Lineage (NCBI taxonomy): Eukaryota > Viridiplantae > Streptophyta > Magnoliopsida > Poales > Poaceae > Avena > Avena longiglumis. The sequence continues at coordinate 486,164,378 of CP125974.1, forward strand.
AGTTGGGAGATGGGATCGGTGAAGCACTGGAAGTTATGGTACCAAACGATAAGCAGGATAGGAATGAGTTCCTTCGGGTGCGAGTGAATATATCATATGATCGCCGTCTCCAAACACAGGTCTCGGCGGGTGTCAAGGGTAAACCCTGGGCCACCAAGATATATAAACTAAAATATGAACGTCTTCCCCACTTTTGCTCTCATTGTGGATTCCTGGGCCATAAGAAGATGGTGTGCGAGAAGAAGAGGAACGGTATACCATCGCTTGACTATGAGGCCTATGAGCTCAGATGCAGTCCGTACAAGAAGTTCGAGCATCGCGCACATTTTATTCCACCGGCGGGACAAGCTACAACAAGACGTGGTTTGAGTTTTTCTACTTTTGGCACGGCCGAGTCTCACAAGTCGTCGAGCCAGCGGCAGAGTTCAAACTCGAGAGGAGATCGCCGCCGGGAGTCTGAAGAACAGATGGGATCGCAAGATGACCTAGGCGAGAACGAGATGCCACCGCTGGAGGACATTGAAGAGGAGTTGTCGGCACAGGTTGGTGCCATGCAAGTGGATATTAATGAGCCCATAGATGGAATAGCACAGGGTGGGTATGGTAGAAACTCTGAACCAATTGTCCAGGATCCTGACGAGGAGGAAGGTGGTACATAGGTCCAACAAGAAGTACCGAGAGGTGACCTCTCAAATGCTTTGACATGGAGAGCATCTAGCAGTGGTGTGGGAGTAGGTTCTGGTCAGGGGCCAAGAGACCTAGAGAAACATGCTCCTGTACAGCAACAAGCTGCTCCGTATCTAGCGATACACCCGAATCTTGTTCAATACATGCAGCGAGTTTCAACGAGCCAGGATAGTCATCACTCTGGTGGTCCGCGCAGTGGCGATATGATACCTCCAATACGCACGCTATCTTTTTCGACGGCTTCTCTGAGCGAGGAGGATGTGACGATGGGGATAGCAGATTCGGTTCTGGGAAAGCGGACAACGGAGGAGGAGGAAGTCCAGGGGAGATGCCTTGATCTATCCCTGGGTCGGGCCTATGATATGCAACAAAGTGGACGAAAAAAGAAGGGCAAGCAGACAGAGGCGGGGGATACAATGGGCAGAAGCATGGCGCGTGGGAGAGGCATTGCTCGGAGGGGACAAGGTTGGGCACAAAATGGGCGCGGGACATCTAGCAAACAGGCGAGGCCTAATGTATGGTCTCGCCAGGATCAATGAATTGCATATGCTGGAACTACCGAGGTGTCGGAGGGGCCTCGACAGTTCGTGATTTAATGTATCTCTCCCAGTCTTTGAGTCCTAAGTTAGTTTTTGTGTGTGAAACTAGACAAAATAAAAATAAGGTTCGTAGGCTTCGGCATAGATTAAGTCTTAAAAGTTTTGCTGGTGTTAGTAGTATTGGTCAAAGTGGTGGTCTAGCTTTATTTTGGCATGAGAGTTTGGATGTAGAAGTTAAGAATCTTAATGAAAGATATATTGATGTGTATGTCCGAGTTTCCCCGACTTCCCCAAAGTGGCGACTTACTTGTATCTATGGTGAGCCTCACACTGAAAATCAACACCTAATGTGGGAGAGTCTCCGTCAGTTACATTCCATGTCTAATTTACCTTGGGTAGTAATGAGGGATTTTAACGAGGCAATGTGGCAAGAGGAACACTTGCCAATCACCCCAAGATCGGAAAGGCAAATGGAGGTTTTTCGTGAAGCAATGATTAATTGGGATCTAACAGATCTTGGCTTTTCAAGTACTTCCTTCACATATGATAACAGGCGCACAGGTCTTGCAAACATCAAGGTCAGGCTTGACAGAGTGGTTACAAATCCACAATGGAGGGATATCTTCGGTAATACTTATGTTAAGCATCTTACGTCTCCATGCTCTGATCATTGCCCTTTACATGTTTACATGGAAGAAGAGAAACAAGTACGACATAAACAGCCCAGACAATATTATAAAATAATATGGGAACGCTCGCCGGAACTAACCGAGATTGTAGAGCGTGCATGGGCGAACGCAGGTGCAAAAACAAACCTCGGGGAGGTACGTACAGGATTAGACAACCTGATGACGGAGCTGCAACTATGGGGGGAAAAGAAGTTTGGGAATATTTAAAAACAATTAGCAAAGGCACGTAAACAACTGGAGCTTTTGCAACAACGGAACGGAGATCAACATGAAATTCGCAAGATCTCTGACTACATGAATGAGCTGCTGTACAAAGAAGAGATGTTGTGGCTACAACGATCGCGTATAACATGGCTCAAAGAAGGAGACCGCAACACAAAATATTTTCATCAACGTGCGGTGTGGAGAGCTCGGAAGAATAATATACGGAGACTAAAGGATAGCGATGGGAGCTGGCAGGAATCCCCCACGGCTATGGAGCGTATGGCAACATCGTATTTCCAGGAGCTGTTTCAAAGAGACCCGAATTTAAATGCTACTAACGTGTCTTCTCTGTTTCAGGAAAAGGTGACTATGCAAATGAATGATAGTTTGTGCCAGGATTTTACAGATGAAGAAATAAGTGACGCACTTTTTCAAATTGTGCCACTAAAGCCCCAGGCACGGATGGCTTTCCTGCTAGATTCTACCAATGAAATTGGGATACCCTCAAGGAGGAGGTTATCAATGGAGTCAAGCTATTTTTCGTCACTGGTAAAATGCCAGAAGGTATTAATGATACGGCAATTGTCTTAATTCCAAAAATGGATTTTCCTGAGACCCTTAAAGATTTCCGCCCTATTAGCCTATGCACAGTATTGTACAAAGTGATAGCTAAATGTTTAGTCAATAGACTTCGACCCATCCTAGATGATCTTATTTCACAAAACCAAAGAGCTTTCGTTCCTAGTCGTCTCATAACAGATAATGCCTTAATCGCCTTCGAATGCTTGCATTTTATGGATCACAACAAAAACCAAGATGCAAGTTTCCGTGCTTATAAACTGGATTTGTCTAAAGCTTATGATAGAGTGGATTGGGGTTTTCTAAAGAAAGTGATGCAAAGAATGGGTTTCGCCCACCGATGGATTGACTGGATAATGTCGTGTGTCACCACAGTGAGCTATAAGGTAAAATTCAATGGCACCCTTCTAGACTCATTTTCGCCTTCTCGTGGTCTATGACAAGGTGATCCCCTATCACCCTTCTTATTTCTGTTTGTGGCGGATGGCCTTTCAGCCCTTCTACAAAAGGAAATCCATAATAATGATTTAACTCCTGTTAAGATTTGCCGAAGGGCGCCCGGTATCTCACATCTCTTGTTTGCAGATGACAGTCTTTTATTCTTTAAAGCTTGTGTTGCTGAAGCTCAGTGAGTTAAACATGTCTTACAGAACTATGCGATGAGTACGGGGCAGTTGATTAACCCAGCAAAGTGCTCCATTTTCTTTGGTACTTCTTGCCCGGAATCTGTACGTACCAGTGTAAAGGAGGTGCTCCAGGTGGAACAAGAAACTCTGGTTTCTAAATATCTAGGATTGCCAACGCCGCAAGGCCGTATAAACAAAGGCAAGTTTGAATCGCTCAGATCAAGCCTAGCCAAAAGCTTGTTGGAATGGGGACATAATCATCTGACACAAGCTGCAAAGGAAGTTTTTATTAAATCAATCGTCCAGGCGTTGCCAGTTTATATAATGGGGGTCTTTAAGCTACCATTTGGTCTCTGTGATGATCTAACAAAAATGATAAGAAACTACTGGTGGGGCAAGGAGAATGGTAAGCGTAGGACACACTGGATGTCTTGGGAGCAGATGATGAGAAGCAAAGACAGAGGAGGAACCGGTTTTTGTGACCTAAGACTATTTAACCAGGCGCTTCTAGCTCGCCAAGCATGGAGGCTGCTGCATAATCCTAACAGTTTATGTGCGCAGGTCTTGAAATCAAAGTACTACCCTAATGGATCTATATTGGACACGGTGTTTTCGAGCAACCAATCAGCCACCTGGCAGGCCATTGAACACGGACTTAATTTGCTGAAGAAAGGGATCATATGGCGAGTTGGAAATTGGGCAAACATCCGGGTATGGCGTGATCCGTGGATTCCAAGGAAAAAAATGTACCAACCTTTCTCAACACAAGGTAGGTGTCGTCTCAAATGGGTCGCTGATTTTTTGGATGCTAGTGGTACATGGAATGAAGCGCTGCTTCTGAGATGGTTTAGCCAAGAGGATACTGAGGCGATTATGAAGATTGTTCCCTCTCGGCGAAACACAGAGGACTTTATTGCATGGCAGCCTAATAGCCGGGGTGTGTTTTCAGTAAGCAGTGCCTACAAGCTCGGCCTAGAGGAGATCATGATGACACAAAATGTTGGCGCAACTAGTGTACGATCGGAGGGGGAGCGACCCATCTGGAGACTGATATGGCAGTGCCCAGTGCCTCCAAAGGTTCGAAATTTTGCGTGGAAAATTGCAACAAATTTCCTGCCTACCCAGAGCAACATGTATAGCCGTGGTATGAAAAGGGTGCCCATCTGTCCAATCTGTGGTACTGCTAGCGAGGACACCTTCCATGCACTAGTAAAATGCACGCCGGCGAGGAACCTCTAGGAGGCTATGCGCATGGTGTGGCCCCTTCCGAGCGAGGAGGTGATCACAAATACTGGAACGGAATGGCTTCTACAACTGTTGAGTAAAATACCGGAGGTACAACGAGCAATGACGCTGATGATCTTATGGCGTAACTGGCATGTGCACAATGAATTAACACATGACAAACCTATGCCCTCGGTAGAAGGGTCGCGGCGTTTCCTGGCAAGTTATTTGGACTCCTTACTGATTATACGACAGAGGCCACTTGATGATCCTGTCAAAGGCAAGGCGGTAGTGGTGCACGAACTCGGCTTCACATGCACTAATAAACCGTCCGATGGGAGGCAGAAAAACGTGATCAAATGGAGCCCTCCTCCACCAGGTATGGTTAAGCTAAGAGCTAATTACATCTGTAGTCCTACAACTATCCATTTAGGAGTATTTTAGTCCTGCTTCTATTAAATCGTGAATTAGTAGTCCTACAAGTATGCATTCCCAAATTATTTGGTCCTCCTCTGTCTGAATCATGCCACAAGTTTGCCACGTTGGATTTGTCTTTTTGCAAGGTAGTACGTAAGATGGAGGGAAACTACTGGCCAGGTCCTTCCGTGGGTGTAACATGTGCAGTTATTACGGAAACTACCAACTCAATCTCCTGAAATTAAGCGCAGTCGTGGTTGTTCCGTTGGTTAGTTTCATATCGTTGGTGACGGCGCGGCTGCTCCTGATCGCGCTCACCGTCGACGACGGCCTTTCGTACGTGATGCCGCCGGAGATACGCGAAAGGCTGTGGAACGAGGATCCGCCTAACTACAGTAAGCTCTGAAATCTCGTATCTGGCCATTGATTGGCGCGGAAGGTTTTAGCTAGGGTTCATGGCGAGGTCTTGATCCGTAGAAAAATGTCATGTGTTCTGTCGGGTTAGGTGTGAGAACAGACGATTTGATGTTCTGCTAGGTGCGAGACATTATTGTGATGCTGATTCTATCGGATTGATGTTGGTGCGAAACTGTGTGTTCCGTCTTGGTACTGTTTCCGCTTGAACTGGTGATCTGTATGTTACAAATCATAGTTAGTATGTTTAACAAGTTTCTTTGAGTCATGTGAGTAGCATAGAGCCAGAAATTCCAAACTTTTTTCATTGCACCAAAAAATTTAAGTCTGAATTTTCTGTCACTGAACAAAATATATATTTTTCTTAATTTTGATCTATCTGTGACATGATGGTACTCTAAATTTCTGACCAAACCATGTTTTTTGTTCAACAGTTTGCAATCCAGAGATCATGTCAAATCTTTTCACTTTGGAAGTGGTTCACAATGGATTTTTCTGTGGACTGAGAGACAACTTGTCATATGAGGGTTGTTCTACTGCATATTTTGACAATATCTCACCTAATACTTTGTCCAATTTCTGGTTGGATGAGATCCTCCATCAGCTGGGTTACTTGAAGAATGGCAAGCTTCAGGTCTCACGGCTTTTTTGCGAACAAGGAACTGCTAAATGGTTTAATGCCAATTGTCGATGATGCCGATATAGTTATGATGATCCTTGCTTCTGAACAACACAAGACACTTCAATTGTTCATTGATCATACAAATTTTCTGAGGGCATTAAGACCTGAAATCATACAAATCCCCCCAAGTGCAGCAAGAGGAAGTGCAGGTGTGCCTGAGATTGCAGCAACTGGGAGTGCAGGTGCTGGTGTGGCCGAGCATGCAGCAACTCGTAGTGCAGATGGTACTGTGGCAGGTTCAGGTGTGTTAGTTACAACAACTGGGAGTGCAGATGCAGGGAGTGCAGGTGCTGGTGTGGCCGAGCGTGCAGCAACTCGTAGTGCAGATGGTACTATGGCAGGTTCAGGTGTGTCAGCTACAACAACTGGGAGTGCAGGAAGAGCTAGTTCAGGTTCAGATAGACCAAGTGCATCAAGGTCACATGACAATGAAGCTTCTGGTTCTTGTATTGATGAGCAACAAGATAGTGACAGTGACACTGATTTTGAATTCTTTGATAGTGACTTTGATGCAGAATCAGGAGATGATGACCTCTTCTTGGACAATGTGGATAGAGAGGTCAATGACAACAATGAGCATGTCCTGGTGGAGGAACAAGAAGATGATGCTGCCCTTGATGATGCTGATCTAAATATTGATGAGGAAGAAAGGCAAAAGTTGATGTACAAGTTCAAGGCATTTAATCCGGAAGTAGACATGGAGGATCCAACTTTCAAAATAGGAATGGCATTTAGTGGTGTTGAGGAAGTGAGGAAAGCACTTGCAACATATAGCATCAGAGAAAGGAGGAAAATAAAGAAAATAAAAAATGACCAAACAAGACTCATAGCTATTTGTGATTCAGAAGGTTGCCCCTGGATGCTTAAAGCAGGCCTTGACACAAAAAGAACGGGTGGATTTGTAATCACAGCAATTGTGGAAAAGCACATTTGTGAGAGAGTTTGGGAATTGAAAGCATTAACTGCAAATTTTCTGAAGCAAAAGTTCATGGATGAATTTAGGGATAACCAGAAGATGGATCTAGCAACATTTTCTGCAAAAGTACAGAGAACCTACAACATGAGCCCTCATAGGTGGAAGCTGGGTAGAGCTAGGAAAGCTGCATTGTTGGAAATAAATGGTGATGAGGAAGCTCAGTTCAAGCAACTATGGGATTATGGGGTAGAGCTAAGGAGGTCAAACCCTGGCTCCAAATTCTTTCTCAGCACTAATTCAGTGAAAGAACCTGGAAGTGATGAAGTGAAGGAGCACTTGGCCACATTGTACTGGTCATATGATGCTTGCAAGAGAGGGTTTTTAGCTGGATGTAGGCCACTTATTTGCATTGATGGTTGCCATATCAAGACCAAGTACAAAGGCCAGTTGCTCACTGCAGTAGGAATAGACCCTAATGACTGCATTTTTCCCATTGCAATGGGTATGGTGGAGGTTGAGTGTACTAGCTCATGGGAGTGGTTCCTGACAACTCTAAGGGATGACTTAGGCATCACCAATACTTCTCCCTGGACTATAATGAGTGACAAGCAAAAGGTACATTCTTAACTGAACTTTGCAACACACTGAATTTTATTCCCACAGCTTGTTTTATTCTTGATCTTCTTGTAGAAATAGCTAATTCCCTTCAAATTTATTTTCAGGGTCTGATCAAAGCAATTACTAAGGTTTTCCCTGATGCTGAGCATAGATTTTGTGTTAGGCACATGATCCAAAATTTCCAAAAGGCCGGACATAGAGGAGAGACACTGAAAAATGACTTGTGGGCAATTGCAAGGTCAACAAATGCTCCAAACTGGGAAAAGAATATGGATAAACTAAAGGTTGATAGTGAACTTGCTTATAAATGGGTTGAGGAGCTAGTGCCAAACACATTTGTGAAAGCATTTTTCTCTGATTTTCCCAAGTGTGACATGTTGTTAAACAATCATTCAGAGGTGTTTAACAGTTATATTTTGTCAGCTAGAGAAAATCCTGTGCTTTCTATGCTAGAAATGTTGTTCTACAAGCAAATGCAAAGAATTTTGTCCAAGCAAAGAGAATCTGAGAATTGGACAGGCAGGATATGTCCTAAGATTAGAAAGAAGCTAGAAAAATTCATTGAGTGGAGTGCTCCTTGTATGGTCAGTCCTGGAGGAAATCATCTATTCTCCTAGGTTCACATGAACTTGAGAGGACCTACAGTGTTGATATGAAGAGCAGGACATGTGACTGCACAAGGTGGCAACTAACAGGCATACCTTGCCACCATGCCATTGCTTGCTGTAGGACTGACAACATAAACCCTGAATCTCTTGTCCACAGTTGCTACACAGTTGACACCTACAACAAAGCATATGGATTCAATTTAGCTCCACTCAGAGGGAGGGTTTTCTGGAAAAAAACAGGTGGAGTGGTAGTACATCCACCACTATTCACAAAAGTTATGGGAAGGCCCAAGAAGAATAGAAGAAAGGCACCTGAGGAGATAATAAAGAAAGGGGTAAAATTTTTTACCAAGGCAGGTGTGACAATTCATTGCTCGGTGTGTGGTAGGTCTGACCACAATAAAAGAACACATCAGAGGTACATGGACAACTTGATGCTGCAACAACAAGTACATGTTACTAATGGAGAGGAAGAAATGGATATTCCAGAAATTATGCAGGTTTGTTTTTGTTTCTGAAACCACATGATACCAGAAATTATGCTTATATGTCTTAATGCGTGACATTTTTCATTTTGTAGCATTTGATCCCACAAAACCCTGACCCGTCTATGGACCCTACACATGTACAAGACAGTATGGTGTACATTTTGGGGCAAGAGGTTGGAGGCTATCTTTTTGTTTTTCTTTATATATGTTAATTCTGTTGTATGTATGCAAATAGATTTGAATATTTTATTTATCTTTCTATATGTTAAATCTTATGTAGGAGAATGAAAATGTACCACTGACAAGAGTTCAAGGGCCTTTACCAGAGAATGCATTTGTGGTTGCTGCTAGAGATACCATTCCACAAGCTACCAGAAGGGTAACAACAGCAACTACAAGAGGAAGAGGAAGAGGAAGAGGGAGAGGGAGGGGAAGATCTGCTGGAACTAGTGCAATTGAACCAAGCAGAGGAGGAAGAGGTAGAGGCAGGGGAATATCTATTGGAGCTACTACCAGGGGAAAAGCAAAGAAGAGAACTGCAACAGATGCTAGCACTAGTGGAATTGCACAAGAACCTGAAGATGATATTGGCAGAGGCAGAGGCAGAGCAAGAGCATACAATACTGGCCCTGGAAGTGCATATTACTTGATGTTTGGTGATGACAATCACCAGCAGGAGCAGCAAAACCTCATCCCTGATTTGAATGATAAGGTTAATCCAGATTTAAATGGGGAGGAGTTGCCTCTCACTCAAAATGCTCCACCTGCTGATGAGATGTAGCTAGAGTGGATCCTGTCTGTCACAGATTTCTTAGTGGATATTGTACTCTTCTTTAATGGATATTGTCATTCCATATTATCTGCTTGTATAAGTACAAGTAGAATGTTCACAGATTACATTTATGCCATTTTCTTTCACACAGATTATAGTTAATTTCTCTGAATTTGCAGCTTATATATTGGTGTCAACATATTCTATTGGTTTTATTCGCCATTTCCTCTCACATAGATCAGTACATGGCATTCCTAATCAGATTATGTTGGTATTATTTTCAGTACACCACACTGATCAGTACATTGCTTCAGTTCACAGATTACATTTATGCCATTTCCTTTAACATAAATTATAGTTAATTGCTCTGAATTTGCAGCTTATATATTGGTGTCAACAATTTCTATTGGTTTTATTCGCCATTTCCTTTCACATAGATCGGCACATGGCATTCCTAATCAGATTATATTCATATTATTTTCAGTAGACCATACCGATCAGTACATTGCTTCACGTATAACATCAGTACATTGCTTCACACATAACACTGATCAGTTCACAGATTACATTTATTCCATTTCCTTTCACACAAATTATAGTTAATTGCTCTGAATTTGTAGCTTACATATTGGTGTCAACAATTTCTATTGGTTTTCATTTCCTTTCACATAGATCAGTACATGGCATTTCTAACCACACTGATCAGTACATTGCTTTGAACAGAACACACATTAAAATTCAGAGGAGAAGGAGCCCATTTTATTCAAATTCAGATGAACACATTTACAACACACATTGAGAACGACACAGCACATGCTCCTTCTTCTTCACTTCTTCTTCTTCTACTTCTTCTCCTCTCGCCTTGTTCTCCTTCTGCTGTGCTTCTAAAGAACGACTGCATTTATTGATTAAGCGGCTTGCTACATTCACACACGATTTACATGCTTAAAGGAACAAAGATCAAAGCCAACAGCTAAAGACTTGATATCAGCAACCACCAAGCCCATCAAAGAGCGGTCTTGCATAGATTTTGAGCTGCTGCTGGCCCGAGTAGAACACGGCGCCGCGTCGCGGTAGAGCAGGGCCGACAGTCGGCCAGTGCAGGCTCAAGCATACTGTGCTGCAGGCCAATGAGGAGCAGAGCGTCGTTGACTCGGAGCAGGGGCGCACGGGCACGGCGTCGGGGACGCGGACATGGTAGCGGAACCCGGCGAGGCGGCTCAGCGGCAGGCTGCGGAGGGTGAGGCAGGGCGAGCAACGGCGAGGCTCGCAGGCGAGAGGCGGCGCCAGGACGTGAGGCCGGGGGCGAGCTTGCAGGGGCACAAGGCGGCAAGGGCGCGGGCTCCTCGGGCCTCTGGGTTGCCAGAGGAGAGGACGAGGGCGCTGGCCGGAAGGAGGGAGGCGCGCATCCTCCTCTAGCTCAGCCTCCGCCACATCCCGCCAGTCGCCGAGATCGACAGCAAGCAGGGGGCACACGACCAGGCGACAGGCTCCGACATCACCTCCACCTGCGCCGCCTAGGCTTCGCCTGCTGTGGGTTTCCGTCGAGGGAGACTGAGGTGGGAGGGAGAAGGATAAGATTTTTTCTTTCTAAAGCAAATTACAAGGAAATATGGGTAATATTCATAGAGGCCAGGGGGTTTTCACATAACCTAAGTGGTGATCCATTTGACAGCGTGGCGTCCACATGTCCACTCCCCATTTGCAAGGACCAAAGTTCAATGCATGAGCATAATTGTAGGACTACTAATTCACGATTTAATAGAAGTAGGACTAAAATGCTCATAAATGGATAGTTGTAGGACTACAGATGTAATTAGCTCTTAAGCTAAATACTGATGGGTCTTTTATCAATTCACAGAAGGCAGGGACATGCATGGTGTTGCGGGATAATAACGGGGCAGTGATACTAGCTGCTACAAGGAGGCTAAAGAGCTATACAGATGCGATGGAATCCGAGCTAGCGGCTATTGAAGAAGGTCTGGCACTCGCACTGAACTGGTCGGCACTTCCAATCATCGTCGAAACTGATTGCTCTGAGGCAATTCATCTGATAAAGGAAAACACTCCCAATTATTCAATACATGCGTCAAGAATCCAAGTTATTCGAGAATTACTACGAGAGAGGAATAAAAGTGGCCAAAGTTCATCGGACAGCAAATGGCGCTAGTCATGAACCGGCAAAATTAGGTAGAGTACAAAATAGAGCAGCTACATGGCTCAGGAATTCTCCCCCAGAGATTGCTAAGATCATAGACTCTGAGTGTAACTCTGTCTTCAATTAATAAAACTCTCTTTTAGGCAAAAAAAAAGAAGAACATGAACTTACAGGAACACGTCGTGTGATGTAACACCCTCAGAATCGGACCTATGCAAGTTTTAGCAAAATTCGCCAAACCCGCATAGAAACGATTCAAAGGTGCCCACCAGGCACTTTCATGCGGGTGGAAAACGAAGTAATAGCATTACACAACAGTCCTCGATGGGACCCACAAAACAGATATATATAACAGCGACTCAAAGAGTCAAGAATACAGTTATCATATACAAGATCCAAATCACCTTGAAATCGGTAGAGCGTCCGACTACGGACAAGAAGCAAATGGGGCTAAGAGCCCTGAAGAATAACCAATGGCATCCATAACCTGCAGCCAAGCCGGAAGGGTAACCCTGCTAACGGCGTCGATCTCAAAACCTGCTTAAACAAAAGGGGTGCCGACAGAGGGCAAAGGAAAAAGAAAGGAGCGTCAGTACTGAGGCCAGTACACGGCGAGGCTAGAATTCGGCGGTCCTCGCCTACATAGGTATGGTGGACTGATGCGGTAGCGGCAACACACACTAAACAACCTATAGAGACTCGATACAACTGGCGGCAATCAGAGAGGGGTAAGAAAACCTATTCGGATCCAACCTGAAGCTAATCACCAAACAAACCCATCCTGGTATTTCCCCCTCGAGAACAAACGAGGAAGTCAACCGAGGAACTCACACGGTTGGCAGTTTTACTTATTCGGTTATCGTTGCAGCAATTACTAGTCAAGTATAGATAATCATCCTGATAAAGTAAGCAGTGGGCACTTTTAGCTGACCATTCCGTTGTAGTTGCAGCAATTACTAATCGATCTGAATAGCATGATACAATCCCAAAAACCCAGCAGTTGTTGGTACTTTTATTCAGCCATTCCGTTGTGGTTGCAATACTTACTAGTCAGGTACAATGGTCGCAAGCGACAATCCGAACAAGCAATGGTGGGCAGTATTATTAGTCATTCCGTTATAGTGAAGCTGATTACTAGTCATTATAAGTCAAATTTATAGCAATAAACTTTAGTTATGCTTGTCTATGATCGAGATACTGTATTCCAAGTCGTCCATATCTGCGGACACGGCTTTCAGAAAGTTTTACCCGGCCGGGATGCACCAATAGCAACACACGCTCGATCAACCTCGGAAAAACCAAATCAAAACCCAACGAGGCTTTCACGACTGAACAATCACAGGATTCAGAAATATTTCAGGGGGCCACCCCATTGAGTAGATCCCGCAACGGAGTAAGCAAGCTCCGAGACGGACTCAAGGTTTGCGACAATGGTACATGCGATGGGAACCCGAAAGTGTGGCTGGGCTTATCGATACCAGTAATCAATCCGCTTACCTAAAGCGATGCAGTGTGCTCCACGCACAATTTAAATACTGAAAGTAGCATGGCATAAGTACAAGATCGTAAATAAAACCTCAAACTAGTTTGTGGCCCCAAGAAATAAGAGAATCAAGCTCGGCTCGGGGGTCCCATATACCTCCCGGATGTGGATAGCGCGATAAATCAAGGAACAGGTATCAAGTACTCGGGGTCTTACGGGACACAAGTGGGCGTTCGGAAACCAAATATTTTCTATCACCCACCGATGCTTCTGCTTATTTCAATTTTAGTTGTTAAACAGGAATTAAAGTGAACAATAAGTAAAACTATGAACATCTCCATCATCAACATGTGGCAATACATCAACAACTGTGGCACTCGACGACAAGCAACAGCAATATAGCAAGCGACGCATAAAGACCAGCTATCTACCAAACAACAGGCAATAGGGTGTGTCCAAGGCAATATAGGGCTGCACGGTATATCACAGGTACGGAAACTAAAGCATCGCAACACAGATAGCAATAGATCAATAGGAGAGAATAAATACTGTAAAAGGAAGATAGGTAGAAAGGGGGAGATGCTCGCCTGAAAACATTGTCGAAGGTTTAACCGAAGATCGGGTCGACACTCGCATAAACTCAACGGCCTTATCCGCGAAGAGGCAAAACACTAGAACAAACACCGGATGCACTATTTAATATAATGGCAGAAGATCGGCATGATGCATGCATGATGTATGGCATGGCAAGGATGCGATGCAATTAGGTCAAGATTAAGCGGAACCGGGGTCCCGACAATATTTAGGTTCATGTTGTTTAGCTACCCCGCAATTTACATGTTGTTATAACAAGGCAAGATAAGATACCGGTTCGCTACACAAGTTTAAATGAGGCCAATATGAGACTAGATTTGCCCGCATATGGGCCCCATATTTAATTATGAGGTGAATCGGCATAAGGCCCCCAAACCACATGATATGCATGCGAGATGACAATTAAATATGCAACAATTCATATAGTTGACCACTTATAAAATAGGGTTCTCGGAAAGGGGTTCACACATTAGGGTTCGGATCTTGGGTTCCGGGTTCGGGTCCGGTCTCGGTTCAGGTTCGACGGGTTCGGTCGTCTCGGGGTTCAGGGTTCGACGGAAACGTTCTCGGCGGAAGCGTTCTCGGGTTTCTGGGGTAGATCTTGGCGTTCCGAGAAGCCGGACTTGGTTCGGTGTCGGGGCGCATCGGATCTTCCAGGTCAGTGCCGTTCTTGTCGTCGTGCAGATCTTGTCGGGTTCCACGGGGTCGGTCTTGCCGTTGCGAGGGTCTTGTCGGGTCCGCGCCATCGAGGCGGTCTTGGTATCCGGGAGGGAGAACTTGGCGCTCCGCGGCGAAGATCATGTCGTGTAGAAGACCTTGGGTGATCCTCGTACCACTTATGGCGTTGGTCGAGCTTGGCGAAAAATTGCGTCGCGAACTTGAACGGCCACGGTAAACGCGTCTCGCAAAACTCGCAGACATACACCGGCTGTGAACAAACAACGCGAGGAGGTCGTGTCTCATCCGGCATTAACCCAACACCTTGTGAGCATGCAGCCGCAGCAAAACCTGCAGAGACGGGCGGCGGTGCTCGAAGGCCATAGGCCGGCTTGAGCAGCGGAGGGAAGCGCCATCGGCGGAGAGGAGCCTCAGCGGGCCGGGCGGCGAGGCTTGAGACGAGGATGCCGGGAGAGGCAGCGGGCGTGGGAGGCGGGCAGCAGGCGGCCGGCGCGCGCGGAAGGTCTCGAGATGGGCGGGCTGGCGAGTGGCGTCGCCGGCGAGGTGACGCGGCGCGGGCGGGGCGTGAGCGCGCCCGGCAGTCTGGAAGGAGGGCGGGCGGTGACCGGGCGACAGTGCAGGGTCGGCTTGGGGGTTCTGCAGCGCAGGGGCTCACCGGGCGGGGGCGTGGGCGGCGGAGAGCGAGCTTGAGGCGGGCGGAGCTGAGCATGAGGCGGCGAGGTGGTGAGGTGGCGGCGCTGAGGCCTTGGGCAGCGGCTCGGCGTCAGGCGGCGGCGGGCCGGGGACAGCGGCGACAGGGAGAAGCTAGGGAGCGGGAGATGCACGCGGGGCTTGGGGGCTCATGGAGGGATGAGGCTGGGCGGCCAGGCGGGGGAGTGCGGAGGGGGCGGAGGGGAGGCGGACGAGGGAGGCTGCGCGGGGTGGTTGCGTGCGGGGAGAGAGCCAGGGAGAAGAGAGAGAGGGACGGGCGTGGGGGTGGGTCAGGGGGGCCAGGAGGCGTCGGGTGGGGTGTGGTGGTGGGGGTATGAGCATGATGTGGGCCACGGGGGAGCGGGGTCCACGGCCAGGGAGTGTGTCTGGCGTGCGTGCGTGTGTAGTGTGAGGGCTGGTGAGCTGAGTGGGTTTGTGTGGGTGAGTGTGAGGTGGAGGGGAGAGGGGGTGTTGGACAAGTGGCAGGATAGGATTGGAGGGGGAAGAGGGAGAGGGTGAGGTGGCACATGTTGATTGGCCAGGGTGATGTGGCTGGGGTGCGTGGGTAGGATTTTAGGTGTGATTAGGATTTAGATGGGGCTGGCAGGGTGGACCGATTTAAAAACAGGGGTGGTCGTTCGGGTCTACTCGGCCCGTTCGACTGCCCCACTAAACTAATTAAATCTTTTATTTAATTTAATTGGGCCGTTTGTAACCCGATAGCAACAAAACAAAATAATCCGGAGACCCGGGGTTTGCATTAGAACAAAGGTGGGGCGTTTTAGAAAACAAAACGGGCTTTGCGAAATAGTTTTATGCAAACAATGCATGATGATGACGATGCAATGCACAAATTCAACGCGATTTTCTAGTAGTGGTTTCGCGGGATGTCACAATTCGACACCACTAACAATGGATCTCGCCCTCGAGATCCGCCTCATGGTACCGGAAGGAAAGGTCGGCGATCTGAATCTTCTCGCTTCGTGTAGATCCTCGCGACACCACTAACAAGAGGTCGTTGTCCGTGATCGCCGAGGGAACACTCCGGAAACAAAAGGTCGAAGGTAGAGGTATCCACAAATAAAGCCACTTCTAACTTCGGTAGGAAGAGGGAATCGATGCATTCTCGTCCACTTCAATGTACAAAAGCGAATAGAAGGGGTAGTCGGCATGGGGGCCAATCCATCACGCACCCAAACTATTACTCTGCACGATCAGTAGAGAAGAGTGCAACCATTCTCGGAAACAGACTGAAGATCTCGACAAGCGAGGTTCGGAACAAAGGAGTGATGCAGACTCTGCATCGGATCTGACATAGATGATGTCGTCGCGTCGGAAAACACCGGAAGGCACAAACAAGGAACAAAGAATGATACCACAGTAGACGGATTCATCAGGCAGCTTGAACACCGGATGGTGGAACACCGTTATCGAAGAAGGAAGCGAAACCACAAGGTACGATGAAACCCAACCACGAATTCCTGGACCAAGAAGAAGAGAGCGGATTCAAAGCACGTAGGGGTAAGAGGGAACAGCAGAGGGGTAAGGAGTAAAATCAGACCTAATCAGAACTATCCAACCGATTTTGCGAAAATAGTTTTGACATTCTACTTCGGCCGTTAGCTAGGTTATTCTACAGGCTGGACTTGTGGGGTATCGCGACTGCTGAGCTCTGATACCACTCTGTAACACCCTCAGAATCGGACCTATGCAAGTTTTAGCAAAATTCGCCAAACCCGCATAGAAACGATTCAAAGGTGCCCACCAGGCACTTTCATGCGGGTGGAAAACGAAGTAATAGCATTACACAACAGTCCTCGATGGGACCCACAGAACAGATATATATAACAGCGACTCAAAGAGTCAAGAATACAGTTATCATATACAAGATCCAAATCACCTTGAAATCGGTAGAGCGTCCGACTACGGACAAGAAGCAAATGGGGCTAAGAGCCCTGAAGAATAACCAATGGCGTCCATAACCCTGCCCAGGCCAAGCCGGAAGGGTAACCCTGCTAACGGCGTCGATCTCAAAACCTGCTTAAACAAAAGGGGTGCCGACAGAGGGCAAAGGAAAAAAGAGCGTCGATCGAGGCCAAGACACAGCGAGGCTAGAATTGCGGTCCTCGCCTACATAGGTATGGTGGATCGGTGAAGCGGCAACACACACTAAACAACCTATAGAGACTCGATACAAGGCGGCAATCGAGAGGGTAAGAAAACCTATTCGGATCCAACCTGAAGCTAATCACCAAACAAACCCATCCTGGTATTTCCCCCTCGAGACCAAACGAGGAAGTCAACCGAGGAACTCACACGGTTGGCAGTTTTACTTATTCGGTTATCGTTGCAGCAATTACTAGTCAAGTATAGATAATCATCCTGATAAAGTAAGCAGTGGGCACTTTTAGCTGACCATTCCGTTGTAGTTGCAGCAATTACTAATCAGATACAGATAGCATGATACAATCCCAAAAACCCAGCAGTTGTTGGTACTTTTATTCAGCCATTCCGTTGTGGTTGCAATACTTACTAGTCAGGTACAATGGTCGCAAGCGACAATCCGAACAAGCAATGGTGGGCAGTATTATTAGTCATTCCGTTATAGTGAAGCTGATTACTAGTCATTATAAGTCAAATTTATAGCAATAAACTTTAGTTATGCTTGTCTATGATCGAGATACTGTGCTCCAAGTCGTCCATATCCGCGGACACGGCTTTCAGAAAGTTTTACCCGGCCGGGGTGCACCAATAGCAACACACGCTCGATCAACCTCGGAAAAACCAAAACAAAACCCAACGATGCTTTCACGACTGAACAATCACAGGATTCAGAATTATTTCAGGGGGCCACCCCATTGAGTAGATCCCGCAACAGAGTAAGCAAGCTCCGAGACGGACTCAAGGTTTGCGACAATGGCTGTAAGCGACTGGGAACCCGAAAGTGTGGCTGGGCTTGTCGATACCGCGTAATCAATCCGCTTACCTAAGCAGAAAGGTGCTCCTCGCACAATTTAAATACAGAAAGTAGCATGGCATAAGTACAGGATCGTAAATAAAACCTCAAACTAGTTTGTGGCCCCAAGAAATAAGACTGAATCAAGCTCTGTCTCAGGGGGGTCCCATATACCTCCCGGATGTGGATAGCGCGATAAATCAAGGAACAGGTATCAAGTACTCGGGGTCTTACGGGACACAAGTGGGCGTTCGGAAACCAAATATTTTCTATCACCCACCGATGCCTCTGCTTATTTCAATTTTAGTTGTTAAACAGGAATTAAAGTGAACAATAAGTAAAACTATGAACATCTCCATCATCAACATGCGGCAATACATCAACAACTGTGGCACTCGACGACAAGCAACAGCAATATAGCAAGCGACTGCGACGCGCAAGACCAGCTATCTACCAAACAACAGGCAATAGGGTGTGTCCAAGGCAATATAGGGCTGCACGGTATATCACAGGTACGGAAACTAAAGCATCGCAACACAGATAGCAATAGATCAACAGGAGGGAATAAATACTGTAAAAGGAAGATAGGTAGAAAGGGGGAGATGCTCGCCTGAAAACATTGTCGAAGGTTTAACCGAAGATCGGGTCGACACTCGCATCAACTCAACGGCCTTATCCGCAAAGAGGCAAAACACTAGAACAAACACCGGATGCACTATTTAATATAATGGCAGAAGATCGGCATGATGCATGCATGATGTATGGCATGGCAAGGATGCGATGCAATTAGGTCAAGATTAAGCGGAATCGGGGTCCCGACAATATTTAGGTTCATGTTGTTTAGCTACCCCGCAATTTACATGTTGTTATAACAAGGCAAGATAAGATACCGGTTCGCTACACAAGTTTAAATGAGGCCAATATGAGACTAGATTTGCCCGCATATGGGCCCCATATTTAATTATGAGGTGAATCGGCATAAGGCCCCCAAACCACATGATATGCATGCGAGATGACAATTAAATATGCAACAATTCATATAGTTGACCACTTATAAAATAGGGTTCTCGGAAAGGGGTTCACACATTAGGGTTCGGCAGATCTTGGGTTCCGGGGTTCGGGGTCCGGTCTCAGGGTTCAGGGTTCGACGGGTTCGGGGTCCGGTCTCGGGGTTCAGGGTTCGACGGAAACGTTCTCGGCGGAAGCGTTCTCGGGTTTCTGGGGTAGATCTTGGCATTCCGAGAAGCCGGACTTGGTTCGGTGTCGGGGCGCATCGGATCTTCCGGGTCAGTGCCGTTCTTGTCGTCGTGCAGATCTTGTCGGGTTCCACGGGGTCGGTCTTGCCGTTGCGAGGGTCTTGTCGGGTCCGCGCCATCGAGGCGGTCTTGGTAACCGGGAGGGAGAACTTGGCGCTCCGCGACGAAGATCATGTCGTCCGTGTAGAAGACCTTGGGGTGATCCTCGTACCACTTATGGCGTTGGTCAAGCTTGGCGAAAAATTGCGTCGCGAACTTGGAACGGCCACGGGTAAACGTCTCCCGCAAAACTCGCAGACATACACCGACAGGAACAAACAACGCGAGGAGGTCGTGTCTCATCCGGGCATTGACCCGAACACCTTGTGAGCATGCAGCCGCAGCAAAACCTGCAGAGGACGGGCGACGACGGTGCCCGGGAAGGCCATAGGCCGGCTTGAGCAGCGGAGAAGGGGGCGCCATCGAGCGGAGAGGAGCCTCCAGCGGGCGAGGACAGCTTGAGACGAGGATGCCGAGAGAGGGCAGCAGGCGTGGGAGGAGCAGGCAGGCGGGCGGCGCGGAAGGTCTCGAGATGGTCGGTGCGGGGCTGACGAGTGGCGTCGCCGGGCGAGTGGACGCGGCTGGCGGCATCTGTGGGGCGGAAGCCGCGCCGGCCAAAGCGGAAGGAGGGAGCGGTGACCGGGCGACAGGTGTGGGGCCGGCTTGGGGTTGCGGCGCTGGGGGCTCGGCGGGGCGTGGAGCGGGCGGGCGAGCGAGGGCGCTGCGGTCGCGGGCGGCGAGGTTGGTGAGGTGGGCGGGCGCTGGGCGCGGTGCGCGCTCGGCGGGCGTCGGCCAGCGCCGGCAGGGCGAGCGACGGGAGAAGCTAGTGAGCGGAGATGCACGGGCTTGGGGGCTCATGGAGGATGAGGGGCTGGCCAGGCGAGCTGGTGGCCAGAGGGGGCGGAGGGGAGGCGGACGAGGGAGGGCTGCGCGGGGTGGTTGCGTGCGGGGGAGAGAGCCAGGGAGAAGAGAGAGAGGGACGGGGGGCGCGTGGGGGTGGGTCCCGCGGGGGCCCAGGTCGGGGGGGGGGGGGTGGGGGCTGGTGGGGGTATGAGCATGACAGGGGGGCCACAGGGGGAGCGGGGTCCATGGCCAGGGAGTGTGTCTGGCGTGCGTGCGTGTGTAGTGTGAGGGGCTGGTGAGCTGAGTGGGTTTGTGTGGTTGAGTGTGGTGGAGGAGAGGGGTGTTGGACAAGTGGCGGGATAGGATTGGAGGAAGAGAGGAGAGGTGAGGTGGCACATGTTGATTGGCCAGGTGATGTGGGGGTGCGTGGGTAGGATTTTAGGTGTGATTAGGATTTAGATGGGGTCAGGGTGGACCGATTTAAAACAGGGTGGTCGTTCGTCTACTCGCCGCTCGACCGCTTCCACTAAACTAATTAAATCTTTTATTTAATTTAATTGGGCCGTTTGTAACCCGATAGCAACAAAACAAAATAATCCGGAGACCCGGGGTTTGCATTAGAACAAAGGTGGGGCGTTTTAGAAAACAAAACGGGCTTTGCGAAATAGTTTTATGCAAACAATGCATGATGATGACGATGCAATGCACAAATTCAACGCGATTTTCTAGTAGTGGTTTCGCGGGATGCCACATGTGATATCTGCATACAAACACAGTGTTGAAGAAGACCCTCGGACTGTACCCTCCAACGGTGTCCATCAACAGGATGGGTATAACTACAAGGGATGTGAAAAAAATTAGAAGATTCGAATTTCTTTTACTCACTTCGTCTTAAAATAGATGTATTAGGTTTTTTAAAATTTAGATGAATCTATATACTAAATAGTATCTAGATTTACCTAAATTTTGATACATTTGAGACATCTATTTTGAGAGGGCTTATAGCTCCTATGCGACGTCTTTACGTGGAATTGGAAGGAAAGCGACATCGTTGAAAAGAATAGCTCGCATGCGACGGATGTGAGGCAACTAATATCCCAGGGCCACACGGGCCTTAAATCGGTCGTAAGGACACATTTAACTTTGTTCCAATATTAGGGTTAAGCCAAACCGGTTGGTTGGGACAACCAGTCAAACCAACCGCTTCCGACCGAGAGCGCGCGTAACACTGACTGTAGCTTCCCCGGTGTGGCGGACCTCACCCATCGTTTCGGCGGCGGCGGCACGGCAATTAATTTAGGCGGCGGCGCTTTCGTTCGACGACGAAGGTGGTGAGTGCCATTTGAAAGCTAATTCCTCTCCCATTCTTCTCAATTCGAGATCTGAGCGTGCCCATTGATGCTAGATTGTGGAGGCGAGGGTGTCTTTGAGGCGAGGGGGAACGATATGGAGCATGGAGAGGGGACTTCTAATCGGTATATCCCGTATCTCTGCACTTAATTTCTCTAAGGTTGAGCTCTCTGTTCGCTTCCGCTAGCTCACAGTGCCCGCCAAAAACAGGGAAGACGATGTTGCGTGCCAAACCTTCGAATTTCGCATCAATTTCTTTCCCTCTAGGGCTGTTTTAGTTGATGGCAGCACGCAGATCATTGAGAGAGACACGGTTGTTAAATGGGAGGTGGAATTAGAACATGTTGATCCCCAAGAGCTAATAAACATGGGAGAGGAGGCAGTAAGGAAAATGGTGGAAAAAATTGGGGATAGTGTGGTTTGGGGGCCAGAGCAAGAAGTTTCTTTGTTACGATTTGATGATTGCAAATGTGACTATGTTAGGGTTGAGACAGGGGAACATATAGTTGATGAAATCGATGAGAGAAAGCAGTTGGACAAGCAAACTGCTCTTTTAGCGTAGCTCATTGATCTAAAACCGATTCGAGGGTTGGATATGTGGCCTCAAGGTGGCCGCTCAGATGGTCGAGGATGATTGGCTGCACAAAGGCAAGTAATGCCTATACTTACCGAGTTGGAAGTGTTAAGTGGAGGATGATGATGCTAATGCACAAGGGAGGCTGCAGATGGTAATGCACAAAGGATTGTAAACATGATTGGAATTCAGTTGAGATACATGACCGGACTGATTTGGTCATTGCACCAATAGATGACATTGAAATGGCAAAACTTTTTGGCATTCCTATAGATGACAGAGACAAGGAGAAGAAGAGGGATGAAGCTGCAAATGATGGTGACAACCATTTAAGAGATGAAGAGGCAAACATAGATCTAGAGTTGTTGGAAAATGCTGCAGTTCATGTAGATGATGCACATGATGATGAGCTAGTAATAGTTTATGACAAAGAGGACCCAGTTATTGAAGTTGGGAGATTGTTTCCAAGCATGGATGAATTCATGATGTGTTTCAGGACATATGCATCAACGTGAGTTTGCTACCAAGACTATGTGGATGATAAAAGAAGTTCTATGCAAAATGCATAGGTTATGATGGTGGTGCCAAGCCTTGCAAGTGGTATATATCGCTAGACGCCAACGATGGAAGGACAATAAGAGTGAATCAAATTCCAAAACCTCATACTTGCATTACAAGTTCTCAAACAGTTACAAAGATGACATCACAATTATGGGTTGCAGAAAGATCAAGCCCATTTTAGCCACAACACCAAACAACCGCAAAGAGACTGAAAATAGACTTGGAAAAGCAAGACCCCATTGCTGAATTATACTCCAGAAGGAAGGCAAAGCAAAGGGCAATGAAAGAGCTAATGGTGATTGGGCAAATACCTTTCGAATGCTTTATAACTGCAAAGCAGAAGTAGAGAAGAGGTCACCTGGCAGTGTTGTGGAGATAGATACTGAGGTAACAGCTGATGGGAAAGTCTTCTTCTCTAAATTCTTCATGGCTTTAAATCCTTGCATCGATGGCTTCAAAGCGGTCATCCATATTTGAGTATAGACTCATCTTTCTTGACTGGAAAGTGGAATGGTCAACTAGCAGATGCAATGCTTTAGATGGACACAATTGGATGTTCCTGTAGCTATTGGCATGTTTCGATGCAGAGAAGGCATCATGGACATGGTTCATGATGCGTTGAAAAGATGCATAGGGCCGATCTCTCCATTGGCGGTGCACACAGATGCATGTAAAGGTTTAGAAAATGCAGTGAAGATTGTTTTCCTCATGCTGAGCGAGGAGTGCTTGACCATATGTGGATGAATTTGATCAAAAATTCAGAGGAGATGATTTTGGACGATGTGGCCATGAGAAGATCTTACACCAGGCATACATTCATATCACCTTGAGAAGATTAAGGGGCATGCTCGAGGAGGATAGGGTCAAGTTTTGTACATGTTTGGAAACCTACCATTCTCTTTTATGGTACAGTCTGGTTTTAACACGCCATCAAATGTGATCATATCAACAATAATTTGGCGAAAGTTTCAACAACAAAGTGAAGGAGTTAAAAGACTTGCTGTCCATGACATGGTTGACCAGATCAGGATCATGATCATGAGGTTGTGGGAATTGAGAAGAAGGCTTGGTGATGTTCTTCAAGGAGATAAGCTTCGATGTTGTGCGGCAGTGGTCAACAGGAGCGTAAATCTTGCACATTTGCGTGTTGAGAAATCCTCATTGTGGGGTGTCAAGTCGAGATACAAAAGGCTGGCAGAGGCATGTTGTTGACACTCAATTGCATGAATGCACATGCCTTGAGTGGCAACACCGGGAAGCCTTGTGAGCATGCCATACTTTTCTTGGCCTCCAAACACAAGCTAAATATGCACCCATATTTGCATGAGTATTATTCTCAGCAAAATTCAAGGCTGCATATGGAACACCAATTCCAGCACTTACAGATCAGTCTCGGTGGCCTCAAGTGGACATTCAGTTCTCCTTGTGTCCTCCTTTGATGAAAAGAAAGGCTGCACCCAAGCGAGTAGATTCAAGGCTTGGTTTGAGAAAGGTGGGAGCAACAAGAAGGGAAAGAAAGATGAAAAGAAAGATGCCAAGCCAAAAGGGCCCAAAAGGTAACAAGAATAGATGCAAACTCTGTGAAGAACTTGGACACCGAAATGGCTCTACCAAGTGCGTATACACTGAAAAGCCAAAGTATGTTCATCCAAAATCTATCCCATTTCTTGTTGATGATTTTCTCCCCATTAACTTGCTTGTTTTCGGGAGGAAGCGTGGAGAAAAGGCCCACCTCTTGTTGTTGACGAATCTGGCCGATGAAAAGGGCAAGAATCAATGGCCAAAGAAAGAAGAGAACTAACGGATCATGTTTGGTCTTCCGAGGTGCAACTGAACTTGTTTTGGAGGATGATGTGCAAACTGTTGAGGCTTTAGGGCACACCGCTTCCGATTTGGAAGCTCTGTGCAAAATGAGGGGCAAATGAGCCTGTTGTTGAGGCTCTAGTGCAAAATGAGCCTGTTGTTGAGGCTCGTGCAAAATGAGCCTGTTGTTGAGGCTCGTGCAAAATGAGCATGTTGTTGAGGCTCGTGCAAAATGAGCCTGTTGTTGAGGCTCGTGCAAACCGACCAAGTTGTTGAGGCTCGGATCATGATCATGAGGTTGTTGAGGAGGTGCAGGAGGTGAAGGAGACTCTTGGACGTCTTTGTGGGAGGCCAGATGGTAATGGTAAGAAAAGAAGAGCATAAACCTATTGTGTGGTGTGAAACTTGTGAAGGAGAAGAAAAGCGAGGGGTAAGAAGAGCCAAAAGAAATAGACATTTGTTATTGTAAACATTTGTTATTGTTGTAAACATTTGTTATTGTTGTAAACATTTGACACTTGTTGTTGTAATAATTTGGCACTTGTTGTTGTAAACATTTGTTATTATAATAATTTGTCACTTGTTGATAATTTGGACAAAATTCAAATATGATGGTAAATTTGAATTTCAACATATGTAGCTATGTCACTTTTCTATGTTTGTATGAGCTTCCAACGTTTTCTCATATGTACAATACAACTCATCCTCACCCGATCCCTTTTGTGAAGTACAACTCACCCTCACCCAAAATGGGGTAGAAATGGGCTCCAAAGCTAGGGTAAACCACCCCATTTCTAAGCAAGTTTTTTTCGACCATTTCTAAAACCAAGTTAGATATTTTTCCTCAGAACTATGTCACATAACATGACACCATGCGAAGGTTTTGTATTTTTTGATTTTTTTTGAATTAGTTATGCACATTTGAATGTCTGGTCAAACTTGAAGGGTTTTCATAAATATTCTTAGCTAGGGGCTGAGGCTCGCAAAACTACCATTGGATCTCTGATGAAATAGCATGTTGTGAACCTAAAAATTATTTTTACAAAAAATCATCAGCATGGAATCATGTACTTGTAGTTCATATCTTACCCACTTCCACCGATTCGGCAGGATTTGTCTTTTTCACTCAGGTTGGGAAATTGTACATTCTAGGTGGTCTAGTATTTTTGAAAAATAGGATGTTACCATTTTGAAACTTCAATTTGGTGGTTTCTTCACAAATCCCCCCCTCTTTCGGCACTCAGAAAATAGAAAATGATTTTTACGTGTCAAAAGGAAAACTTTGTGCTACAACATTGTTAGTCATCCCATTATAGACATGCATGCCAAATATGGGCACATTATCACAAACCATGCATTGATTCTAGCCATATCATTGGTCATTTGGCCCGAAAGCCAGAAAACCTCGGAGGAGAGGTCATTTTGTGAAGGGTTTTTGAAATATGATCAATAGACCAAGTTTTATATTTTTCCTCACAACTATGTGACATAACATGACACCATGCGAAGGTTTTGTATTTTTTGATTTTTTTGAATTAGTTATGCACATTTGAATGTTTGGTCAAACTTGTGAAACCCGTTGAGCATCCTAAACCCCGCTAACCCTAAGGCCGAATGAGGACCGTAGATCTAACCCTAAGCGCGACCGTGGCCGTCGATCGCGTCTTCTAGAAGGATTCCGCGGTGGCTCGGGCGATCCGTGGAAGGGCTTGTTCGCAACCCGATTGGTTGGCGTCTCTTAGAAGGATTTCGTGGCTAGCTCTTGGCGATCCGTGGGATGGATGATTCGGAATCTGATTGGCTTCATCGTTTTACGTGCAACAGCGTGGCATCTGGCGTGGCATCTGCGCTAGGCGGGCGGGCTGCACCATGCGGGCATGCAACCCTAAGCGTCAGATCTAGCTATTTTACGTCCAACATGACTGCAGTATGTTTACTCCCTCCGTCGCATTAAATAAGTTTACGTGTAACAACTTTCTCCAATCAAACTTACTCTCCTCAGGTTCATTGTAATAAATGAGACTTTGCATGATACCACATCTATGTTATTTTGGCTTGTGGATAGCCTTAGGCTGGTCATAGTGCTAAGTAACTAAGACTAGTAACTTGCACATGTTACTAGTTGATGTTACTACCTTCATAGTGGGTGATAACATATGTATGGTTTCATGCAAGAGCTAATTAATTAGGTTGTAGACTCATATGATCTTGGTTATGTGTGATGTTATGGTAACTAGCTAAGTTACCTCCTCTCTCTCTTTCTTCATTAATTGTCATGCCATGTCACCAATTTGCCTAATTGGCATTGCATGTACATGCATGTTACTACCTAAGGGCATCCACTATGTGCAAAAAACCACACCTTAAGTCCTATGTGGCAATGCTTGTAGTCTACTTTATACATAGTGGAAGAAATAAGAGTTGTCCATAAGCTTGTAGGTGACCTTAAGCTTATGGGTTGTCCACAAGCAATAGAAAATAATTTACTCTCTCTTCCCTCTCATGCATGAGTATGTAGGATGAGACATGTGGGTCCCAGCTTATAGCTAAAGTTCACCTTATACATAGTGGAAGATTTTACAAAGAAGATGGGTCCCACCTTATGGCTAAAGTTTACCTTATACATAGGTGATGCCCTAAGTTACTCCCACTATGACTAGTCTTAGGGCAGTCTTATGGACTACTTTTTGGCTTGTGGATAGCCTTATGGACTACATAGTGGATGCCCAAGTGCATTGGAAAGGTAGAAGTACATTTTTTGTGGACAAATTTTGAAGCCAAACGTACACTTATTTGAGGACAGATGGAGTATGCATGTCACTATGACCAGCAGAAAAAATATCAAAATCTAAAATATGTAATAAATATAACGTGCTGGTTGGCACACTCGAGACCGTTGGACCGAGCGTGGCATGCGAGGGCTGGCGGGCGGGCTGCACCATGCATGCAGCATGCAGGTCGGGGCGGCGGTGCAGGGTTCTGACGTCGCATCTTAGCTATTTTTCTCTCTTTCGCATTGATCACGCCCGCTTCCCACACGCAACGCCTTGCAGCGTCTCGTCTCGGCATCTGGCGGGCTGCACCATGCATGCAGCAGCTGCCCCTAAGCGTCGCATCTAGCTATTTTGGCGCAACAGCGCTGCCCCATTAAATAAGTGTACGTCGAACAACTTTCTTCATCAAATTTACTTCCATCTGGTTCATGCGCCATACAAAAGTCAATATTACTCCCACCGATTTTTCTTGCGTGCCAATGAACAACTACCTTGGACGTTTTTCTCTCTTTCGCATTAATGCACATGCATGCATGCGGCGGGCGTCGCATCCTAGCTATTTTTTCTCTCTTCGCATTGATCACGCTGCCCGCTTCCCGTCTCTTTCGCATTGATCATGCATGCGAGGACGCGTCTCGTCTCGGCGTCTGCCAACGCGACGCTGGATTCCCACGCCCTTCACGTTCCGCCCTCGATAAATAGGCAAAACGCCTTTGCCTCCTCATCTCATCTTGCCCTCATCTCTTCAACCTCGAGCCGTCCTTTGCCTCCTCCCGCCCCCAAAACACTCCGACCATGG
The DNA here is from genome assembly GCA_030063025.1 of Avena longiglumis. Classification (NCBI taxonomy): domain Eukaryota; kingdom Viridiplantae; phylum Streptophyta; class Magnoliopsida; order Poales; family Poaceae; genus Avena; species Avena longiglumis. The sequence continues at coordinate 486,192,399 of CP125974.1, forward strand.
CGACCTCCCCCTTCCGCCTCCCTTCCGACGAAGAACTCAGCGACGAGGACAACCACCCGGACCACAAGCAGTGGTGGGAGCAGCCCACGCGCCGCCCCCGCCCCAAGCGTGGCAAGAAGGAGAAGTCCCCGCCCTGCCCCTGGGCAGACCAGGGCCCCATCGTCCACAACCCCGTCCCCAACCTCCCCGGCGGCGGCGACCTCCCCTCCGAAGCCTACTGGGCTAAGGCGGCGAAGGAGGAGGCAAGGGAGGAGGCTCGCATGGCCAAGTGGGAGGAGAAGGCGGCCCAGCGCGCCTTGAAGAAAAGGCGCAGACAGTGGGAGGAGCAACGGGAGGCCAATGGCCGGGCCTTCCGGGAGGAGCAATGGAAGGGACCAGGGGAGGCGGCGTGGAATGCGGCCCGGAATGCAGCTGCACCGGCACCGCCTCCACCGCCGATGGAGTAGGGGGTTAGGGTTTAGGGGCTAGCCCAGGGTTTAGGCGGGGCGCCTATTCCGCCCCTTCCCCTATATTATTGTACTTTTTTATTTTTATTGTAATGTTATCTATCTAATATAAGTAATGTTATCCCAATATTATCGGCCCCCAATATTATCTATCCCTTGTTTCATTGCAATCTGTGTTTTATTTTTATTGTATTGTCATTTGTCAAAACATCCAAAACAACAAGTGTATAAAACAAAAGACACAAAAACAAGTTCATATAATACTCGTGCAATATTTATATATTTACAAGTGTATAAAACAAAAGACACAAAAACAAGTTCATATAATACTCGTGCAATATTTATATATTTACAAGTGTATAAAACAAAAGACACAAAAACAAGTTCATACAACACATGGTTCATTTTCAAATAAGACATTTACATATTTACATAAGTTAAAGGAGCGCCCAAGTTATGTTAGTTAAATGGATATCTTTGGACTTCATTTATATATGTACTTTTGCAAAAAAAAGATTGCAACTGAGCACGAGTCTGTGATTCACACGTTCCTATTTAGATTGTAACGTGAGTACCATTTTTTGCCCAATCAACATATAGTTACTATTGGGCCTGGATACGCCCATTTTGGCATGGCTAGGTTATATTTGGGCCTGGCCTTTTCAATCCTCGTCAATTGTTTTTTTACTTTTCAACCTCCCCTCCCACACTGCAGGCGCCTGCACCGATAAAAGGAACAACGAATGGCGAAACTGAAGAAACACTGCTTTGACAGAGCAGCTCAAAATTAGCCCGAATTTGTGTTGCATTTTATTCAAGCCAAAGACATAGACCATTACATCCATTACAAAGCATCACTTTCGAACATTTGTCTAATGACTGATGATGAGGAGATAAACTAATCCGAGAGAAATTACACAAAAATAAAAAAACCGGCCATCAGATTGTCCTGCTTCTTCAATTCGATGATTTGTCTTAGCTGCTTGTTCATCTTCTTTAGCTCGGCCTTCACTTCCGCATCCACCGTAGTACCAACGGAAATGGGGTTGCCACATCCCAATTGCTCCACCACGGACGGGTTTTCGAGCTCCCGGGATGCTACCTCCACCCCAATTCGCTCGATGTACTCATCAAGCCACTCAAAATGCCCACATTTTGGCAGTTCCTGAAATCGCAGAGATGAACCCTAAATCCCAAATTCGATGAAATGCATGAAATTTTGAAAGAAAAGCGAGAAATTGGCGCTCGGAACACTCAGATCTCACCTTTCCTGGCTCGGGCTTGCTCTCACACTTCACAAATTCCCGACCAATGTTGTCGTTCTTGTCGGTGGATGTGACAAGCCGCTTCAGGGGCGCGGTACGGGGGCAATCGGGGCACCTCCTCATCGGCACCGCACCATACCGAGGCCATGAGCGGTGGGAGGAAGCAGAGCTCGACATCCCTCGCCGGCGTTGCCGCACTTGCTCGCCGGAGAAGAAAACAGAAGGGGATGAGATCTTTGGAACGGTGGCGGAGTGCTCGGTGCGGGGAAGGATCGGGGCCAAGCTCTCTTCAACCACGTGGTGGGTCCCACGATATGAGGTGGACATCGGTGAGTTCCGCCGTGGCGTGGAGAGGCTGGGTCCCATCGGCTGATTCGAACTCGTTGACGGTCTTGTGGGGTTAAGTGGAAGTGTCGCACAGGAGCTATTTGCCGCTTCAGAAGTGTCGCGTGCGAGCTATTCTTTTCAACGATGTCGTGTTCCTTCCAATTCCATGTAAAGACGTCGCATAGGAGCTATAAGCCCATTTTGAGACGGAAGAGTAGAAGATTTGAGTTTCAAAAAATTTATAGGACTTAACTTCCAAGTAAATGCTTACTAGTAAACGATCTCTAAGAGTACAAAACTACTGCTAGTAGTAAACATTCTCTAAGAGTAGGCACGAAAGATCCAGCAAAAGAATGCAATAGAAATATGCCGAAGAAATATATAAGATAAAAATGTGAAGCACGCAGAAGAAATTATTCCTGCATTAAAATGGATTTGGAAAGGCTGTTACCACCAGAAGCACAGGGTATCTTTTTTGGCTACTCATGCATAATGGACTGAATACTAGAGCTATGTTGGAGAGGAAGAACTTCTTCATGGATGATTAATATCAGTTCTTTCAATGCCCATTTTGCCACCATTTGCTGGTAATATATGCGCCCCTCTTGGACTCCACCAATTTCAGTCAATCTGAATATTCAAGTTGTTCTCTTCAGCCTGAAGACAGGGATTAGATAACCATTTTATATGGAGATCATCATGCTGGTGGCATGGCCCGTTTGAACAACACGAAACAATTTCATTTTCAAAGGGGTTCCCTAGTTTATACAGGTGCAAGCTGAAGGAAGAAATTTAAGGATTAGATGACTCCTCCATGCATCCGCAAAGGTCCAAAGATTGTTCCTGGTTCAAAAGATTAAAAAACACAAGAAAATATGGATTGCAATACAATGTTTACTTGAATTCCTAAGTTTATTCTGCATCAAAGTTGTATCATCATGTCATAGAAAAACAAAATAAAACATCTTCAAAAGTTCAAATTAATATGAATGGTCATATAGATTTAGTGCAAAGAAATTCATACAGTAGCATATAATTCACGTCTATAAATCAGACGACCCACTTACACTAGTGGAAAAAGGGCCATCCGTTCGCGCCCCCTCAGAGCATTAGTCCCGGTCAACCGGGACTAATGCTGGCACGCGTCCCGGTTCGAGCGGGCACGGGGCCAGGAGGCATGTGTCCCGGTTGGTAAGGAGGCATACGTCCCGGTTGGAGCCACCAACCGGGACTAAAGGTTTGGCCACAGCCACATGGCGTGGCACACACCTTTAGTCCCGGTTGGTGGGTCCAACCAGGACATATTCTCCCGCCCTCTATAAATGCAACGCCCCAGCCCCTCTGCCTCCACTCTGTTTTTTCTCTTGGTGGAAGGTGTGAGGGGTGTGCTAGTTTTTTCTCTCCTATGCATGCATTCAAGGTGTTTGATGAAATGTTTGAGTGAATAATCCCGTTCAATTTCTCATAGAACAAAAATATAGAAGGTGTCCGAGACGCACTTGAGCTTTCTTCTCTTTATTTCCCTCGATCGAGGTTAGCAATCTTATCTTTTCTCTGTCATTGATACGGTGCATGTGTCGATGTGAATTGGTCATTTCACTATTTATGATGTCCTAATTTTTTGATAAACTTACTTATATGATGCAGATGAACGGTCGGGAATGGATGTACGGTGACCGGCGCGTAGCCGGGTATATGAAAGGCGTGGATAAATTTATCGATGTGGCTACGGCAAACAAAGAGAATGGTTTTATACGTTGTCCATGTGTTCAATGTCGGAACAACAAGGAGTACTCTTCCTCGAAAATCATTCGCGGCCACCTGATTATGAAAGGTTTCATGCCCAACTATAATTGTTGGACCAAGCACGGGGAAAGAGGGGTTATGATGGAAGATGGTGGAGAAGAAGATGATGATAACAACTATCATCATATGTTTCCTGAATCTGATGATCTGCAATGGAAGACAATGGAGAGGAAAGAGGTGAAGAACGGGCATCGGATGAGCCGGTGATGAACTTGGTAAGGTCATTTCGATGCAAAGCGAGACTGTGAAATGAAAATGAGAAGTTGAAGTTAGAGGGCATGTTAGAAGATCACAAGAAATTGGTGTACCCAAATTGTAAAGATGGCGGCACAAAGCTCGGTACCACCTTTGGAATTGTTGCGATGGAAGGCGAGTGTGGTCTAACCGACTCCTCATTTGAAAAGATCTTTGAAAATAATGAAGTCAAGTTTCCAAAACATAACGAACTTCCCGAGAGTACCTCTGAAGCAAAGAAGACTCTCTCCTCTGGGATTAGATGTGAAAAGATACATGCATTAATGATGCATCCTCTATCGCGGTAAGGAGTATGAGAATTCAGATAAATGCCGGTATGCAATGCGTTGCGGTATAAGATCGACGAGATGACCTGGTGATGTTGAGGAGAGCCTCTCGGAAGAGGGTTCTGCTAAGGTTATGTGGTATGCTCCTATAATACCAAGGTTGAAAGCATGTTCGTAAACAAAGAGCATACGGGTTGTTGCGATGGCACAAAGAAGACCGTAAGAAAGGCGGGAAGTTGAGACACCTGGCGATGGGTCACGGTGGAGAAAAATCGAGAGACTTCCCGGACTTTGCGGTGACACAAGGAACTTATGGTTTGGTCTAAATACGGATGGCATGAATCCTTTTGGGAGCGAGCTGCGATCCTGACACGGCCCGTGACTCTATGTATGTACAACCTTCCTCCTTGGTTATACATGAAGCGTAAGTTCATTATGATGCCAGTGCTCATCCAAGGGCCTAAGCAACCGGACAACGACATTGATGTGTATGTTAGGCCATTAGTTGAAGAACTCTTACAGTTGTGGGTCAAACCAGGTGTACATGCATGGGATGAGAACAAACAGGAGCCATTTGATCTACGAGGGTTGTTATTCGTACCCATCAATGATTGGCCTGCTCTTAGTAACCTTCCAGGACAGACAAACAAGGGATATAAGGCATGCACACACTGTTTAGATAAGACTGAAGGTACATATTTGCATAAATGCAAGAAGGTTGTGTACCTGGCGAATCAACGATTTTTTCTGACCAATCATCCCGTAAGAAAGAAAGGCAAGTATTTCAAAGGTGAGGCAGATCACCGGAAGAAGCCTAAACTCCCTGCTGGTGATGATGTATTTGGTATGGTCAAGGACATAGAAGTAATCTTTGGAAAGGGTCCCGACGGTCAATCAGTTCCGAACGACGTCGCTACAGTACACGCACCCATGTGGAAGAAGAAATCTATATTTTGGGAGCTTCCATATTGGAAAGTCCTGCGTGTCGGCTCGTCAATCGACGTGATGCACGTGACGAAGAATCTTTGCGTGAACCTGCTAGGATTCCTAGGCGTGTATGGGAAGACAAAAGATACACCAGAAGCACGGAAGGACCAACAAATTATGAAAGACCCAAAGAACATGCATACACATAACAAGACGGATAAAGGGCGTCACTTCAGTCGTGCCAGCTATGCTCTTACCAAAGCAGAGAAGGAAATCTGTTTTGAAGTCCTTTACAGTATCAAGGTGCCGTCGGGCTTCTCATATAATATAAAGGGGATAATAAATATGGCAGAGAAAAAGTTCCAAAACCTGAAGTCTCATGACTGTCACGTGATTATGACGTAGTTGCTTCCGATTGCATTGAGGGGGCTTCTACCGAAAAATGTTCGAGTACCATTGTGAAGCTATGTGCATTCCTCAATGAAATATCTCAGAAGGTAATCAATCCAGATATTCTGCCAAGGTTACAGAAGGATGTGGTACAATGTCTTGTTAGTTTTGAATTGGTGTTCCCACTATCCTTCTTCAATATTATGACGCATCTCCTGGTTCACCTAGTGGAAGAGATTGCCATTCTCGGTCCGGTATTTCTGCACAATATGTTCCCTTTTGAGAGGTTCATGGGAGTCTTAAAGAAATATGTTCATAACTGTGCTAGACCAGAAGGAAGCATCTCCAAGGGATATGGAACAGAGGAGGTCATTGAGTTTTGTGTTGACTTTATTCCTGACCTTAAGCCGATTGGTGTTTCTGACTTGCGGCATGAGGGAAAACTAAGTGGAAAAGGCACTGCAAAGAAAAGCAATGATATGTAGGGGACGATTCTTTCACTAAAGCACACTACACGCTTCTACATAATTCCACCTTGGCGACTCCGTATATCGAGGAACACAAGAATATTGCACGCTCAAAAACCCGGAAGCTCTGAATCATGGATTACGAGATGAACACATGAAGTCTTTCGGTGGTTGGATGCGGACACATCTCTTGAATGACACCACTGTTGGAGATCAGCTATACTTGTTGGCGGCGTCACCATCTTCTCAGTATTGAATTTCCAAAGTGCGAAATAAATGGGAATACATTCTACATGATCGCCCAAGATAAAAGAGCACCAACCAAAATAGTGGTGTCGCTTTGATGCAATAGGCGAGAATTGACAAAAGGACACATATTATGGCTACATAGAGGAGATATGGGAACTAGACTATGGAGTCTCTTTTAAGGTCCCTTTGTTTCACTGCAAATGGGTCAACTGAATGGGGAAGGGTAAATATAGACCGGTTATGCGGAATGACAACAGTGGATCTCAACAATCTTGGTTATAGAGATGAACCATTCGTCCTAGCCAATGATGTGTCTCAGGTTTTCTATGTGAAGGACATGTCCTCCAGACCGAAAAAAAGAAAAAATATGCAAATGAATACATCATATGATGAGCCAAAGCGTCACATAGTTCTTTCAGGGAAAAGAAACATCGTGGGAATCGAGGAAAAGACAGACATGTCAGAAGATTATAATAAGTTTGATGAAATTCCGCCCTTCACAGTGAAAACTGACCCAAGAATTCCGTTAAGTAAAGAAGATGCTCCATGGTTACATCTGAAGCGATCATAAGGAAGGACATATGCCAAGAAGTTCATGCTCATATTATGTAACTCTAGTTCATGTCTTTCGCGGTTTGTGGCTTGATCGAAGGATATCTTTCGCGGTTTGTGGCCTTTAGTCCCGGTTTTGTAGTCTCAGTTTTTAATATTAATAAATGTCTTGAGTGTTAGTCCCGTTTTATGGCTGGACCGGGACTATAAAGTTGTCCCGATTCGTACTTACCATTAAGATCTGATCTCTAAACACGCGCAGTCACATATTAGGGAGTGCCTCTATGACCAGTTTCTTAGAGATGCCGGAGGACTAGGATCCGACGACATCTCCCTGAAACTGGTCGTAGTGGTGTCCCTGCTGTCGAAAACCATCTTGCAGCTTGTAACTTCTCTAACTAGATCAATACGCCTCGGAGCTAGCTAATTTCACATATTAGGGAGTGCCTCTATGACCAGTTTCTCGGAGATGCGGAGGGCCCGCTCGTCGGCATCTCCCCGAACTGGCCGTAGTGGTGTCCCTGCTCGAAAACCATCTTGCAGCTTCTCTAACTAGATCAATCGCCTCGGAGCTAACTAATTTCACATATTAGGAGTGCCTCTATGACCAGTTTCTAGATGCCGGAGGACGGGCTCAAATCGCATCTCCCTGAAACTAGCCGTAGTGGTGTCCCTGCTCTCGAAAACCATCTTGGAGATGCCTCAAACTGGCTGGAGGACTGGACTCACAAGGATGCCTATTTATAGTACAAGCAGCTCGGCATAGTGTCGACACTTACGAAATAATGTCGACACTCACCCCTATCATTAGTGTTGACTCGTGTTTTGTCCCGGTTGGTGTCTCCAACCGGGACTACAGGTTGATCTTTAGTCCCAGTTGGTGACACCATCCGGAACAAGGTACACGCCGCACGACATAATGTCGACACTCACCCCTATCATTAGTGCTGCCTGGCCCAGCCTATCTTCATGCACACCATAGAGATCCAATGCAAGTTCTAATGATGCTCGTCCCCTAACTTCATGCACACCGGTTTGACCATAGTTAGAAATTCAGATAATTCAAAACGGGCATAATAAATTCAAAAAAATTCTGAACAATGAAAATACTTCGCGTGGTGTCATATTATGTTATATAGTTGAAAGGAAAAATACCAGACTTGGTATATTGATAATGTTTCGAAAAAACCTTCACAAAATGACCTATCATGTTCGAGGTTTCATGGCTTTTGGTCCAAATGACCGATGTTATGTGCTGAATCATGGCATAGTTTGTGATGTTGTGCCCATATTATGCATGTGTGTGGACATTGGTATGGAGAACAATGTTGCAGGAGGAAGTTTTCCTTTTTGTCGCACGGAAAATCCCTTTTCCATTTTCGGCGCAAAAGCGGGTCGTTTTGTGAAGTAACCACCAAAATGCCGTTTCAGAATGCTACCGTCCCATTTTCCTAAAATACTAGACCACCTTACATGGACTATCTCCCAACCGATACATCTCAAACCTTTTCATCCATCCCGGGAAAAAAGGACAAATGTCTGCCGAATCGGCAGGAAGTGGGTCCGATTTGTACTACTTGTACATGATCTATCGCCCGTGATTTTTTGAAAATATCATTTTTAGACTCGCAATATGTGGTTTCTTCAGAGATCCAATGCAAGTTCTAACGATGCTCGTCCCCTATCTTCATGCACACCGGTTCGACCATAGTTAGAAATTGAGATAATTCAAAACGGGCATAATAAATTAAAAAAAATTCCGAACAATGAAAATCCTTCGCTGGTGTCATATTATGTTACATAGTTGAAAGGAAAAATACCAGACTTGGTACATTGATCATGTTTCGAGAAAACCTTCACAAAATAACCTATCATGTTCAAGGTTTCATGGCTTTCGGTCCAAATGACCGATGTTATGTGCTGAATCACGGCATAGTTTGTGATGTTGTGCCCATATTATGCATGTGTGTGGAAATTGGTATGGAGAACAATGTTGCAGGAGGAAGTTTTCCTTCTTGTCGCACGGAAAAGCCCTTTTTCCATTTTCCGAGCGCAAAAAACGGGTCGTTTTGTTAAGTAACCACCAAAATGCCGGTTCAGAATGCTACCGTCCTATTTTTCTAAAATACTAGAACACCTTACATGGACTATCTCCCAACCAGGACATCTGAAACCTTTTCGTACATCCCGGGTAAAAAGGACAAATGTCTGTCGAATCGGTAGGAAGTGGGTCCGGTTTGTACTGCAGGTACATGATCTATCGCCCATGATTTTTTGAAAAAATAATTTTTAGACTCGCAATATGTGGTTTCTTCAGAGATCCAATGCAAGTTCTAACGATGCTCGTCCCCTATCTTCATGCACACCGGTTCGACCATAGTTAGAAATTCAGATAATTCAAAACGGGCATAATAAATTCAAAAAAAATCTGAACAATGAAAATCCTTCGCGTGGTGTCATATTATGTTACATAGTTGAAAGGAAAAATACCAGACTTGGTATATTGATCATGTTTCGAAAAAACCTTCACAAAATGACCTATCATGTTCGAGGTTTCGTGGCTTTCGGTCCAAATGACCGATGTTATGTGCCGAATCACGGCATAGTTTGTGATGTTATGCCCATATTATGCATGTGTGTGGACATTGGTATGGAGAACAATGTTGCAGGAGTAAGTTTTCCTTTTTGACGCACGGAAAAGCCCTTTTCCATTTTCCGAGCGCACAAAACGGGTCGTTTTGTGAAGTAACCACCAAAATGCCGTTTCAGAATGCTACCGTCCCATTTTCCTAAAATACTAGACCACCTTACATGGACTATCTCCCAACCGGGACATCTCAGACCTTTTCGTCCATCCCGGGTAAAAAGGACAAATGTCTGCCGAATCGACAGGAAGTGGGTCCGGTTTGTACTACAGGTACATGATCTATCGCCCGTGATTTTTTGAAAAAATCATTTTTAGACTCGCAATATGTGGTTTCTTCAGAGATCCAATGCAAGTTCTAATGTTGCTCGTCCCCTATCTTCATGCACACCGGTTCGACCATAGTTAGAAATTCAGATAATTCAAAACGGACATAATAAATTCAAAAAAATTCCGAACAATGAAAATCCTTCGCGTGGTGTCATATTATGTTACATAGTTGAATGGAAAAATACCAGACTTGGTATATTGATCATGTTTCGAAAAAACCTTCATAAAATGACCTATCATGTTCGAGGTTTCATGGCTTTCGGTCCAAATGACCGATGTTATGTGATGAATCACGGCATAGTTTGTGATGTTGTGCCCATATTATGCATGTGTGTGGACATTGGTATGGAGAACAATGTTGCAGGAGGAAGTTTTCCTTTTTGTCGCATGGAAAAGCCGTTTTCCATTTTCCGAGCGCAAAAAACGGGTCGTTTTGTGAAGTAACCACCAAAATGCCGTTTCAGAATGCTACCGTCCCATTTTCCTAAAATACTAGACCACCTTACGATAGCGACGACGGCCGCGGCGAGTATGAAGACTACAGTGGCGAGTATTATAGGTGTAGGCAGGAGCATGACTGAATTATTCCAATATTGCAAAACAAGTTCGGCCGATTATGGCTTAATCTGGCCATGTATCTTAATTTTCAGTTTTTCTATGTAACTTTGTGTTAGTTGCGTTATGTACTTTAATTCCAGTTCTATCCTAATCAAATTTTCTTTCCGCCCATTATTTTCCGTCCTTTTATTTCCGCCCATTAAAAACAGAAAATGGTTTTGAATTACTTATTCAAATCCAAACACTTTTTATGTTTAAAGTTTTTCTAAATTTCAAATTGATATTAAAAAATATAAGTTAATTTATTTTTAATTGTAAATGGTTCATATTTTAAATGGTTACATTAATTATTTTTTAAAATAGAAAATGGTTTTGGATTATTTATTCAAATCCATACGCTTTTTATGTTTAAAGTTTTTCTAAATTCCAAATTAATATTTAAAAAATATAAGTTATTTCATTATTAATTTTAAATGGTTCATAGTTTAAATGGTTACATTAATTATTTTTAAAAACAGAAAATGGTTTCGAATTAGTTATTCAAATTCAAACACTTTTTATGTTTAAAGTTTTTCTAAATTCCAAAGTAATTATCATTTAAAAAACATTACAAATTTAAACCCCAAAATAAAAAATAAGACGGGAACAGAGAGAAAATACCTGAAAAAATTTGAAAATAAGGAAATACGTCCCGGTTGGAGCCACCAACCGGGACTAAAGAAGCCCTGCGCGCGCGCCCCTTTATCTGCTAAAAATTGGAGTATATGTCCCGATTGGTGGCTCCAACCAGGACGTATGACCCTTTAGTCCGGGTTGGAGCCACCAACCGGGACAAAAGGTCCTTCCTTTACATACGCGTGCCTCTTCTTCTTCTTCTTCCCCTTCTCCATTCTCTGCAACCACCCGACGCTGCCTCGTCCATCGCCGTCTCCGTCCATCGCCGCGCGCCGCCTCGGTACGTCTCCGGCCGCGCGCGTCGCCTCCGTACGTCGACCAGCGCCGCCGGCGCCTCCACCTCCCTCTCCTCCCCCGACCGCCACAGCGCCGCCCGCGCCCACTGCCACCGCCGATACAGTACGTGACCGCGCCTTCCCTCTCGCCTCGCTCATTGGGATCACCGCCACCACCACGACCGCCTCCTCCCTTTCCCCGCAGTGCCCCGCGCCGCCGCGCCGCCACCGACGCCGCCGCCACTCCAGCCGCCCGCCGCCGTCGCCGCCACCGTGAGGAGATCCGTCACCTCGCCCCCAACGCCGTCTCACCTTCCGCCACCGCCGAGGACCGCCACCGCCGCCGCCGCGACCATCGCCGCCGCCACCGTCGGCTGCTCCGGTGAGCTTCCCCTCGCGTGCTTCCTCTGCCCTCCGATCAACATCCAATGGTCATTGACTAGTCAGCCTAGGGCGCTGACTGGTCAGCCTAGGGCGCTGACTGGTCAGCGCCACGTCGGCGTGGTCAAACGGTCACGTTTGACTATTTAATTTAATTTGATTTTTTTGGCAGATTTTAGATGGAACTTGTAAAATTCATAGAAAATAATCTACTGGGCCAAAAATTGCAAATAAATTATGTATGGAATCAGTGTCTCACGTAGAATATTGTTGTATAGTTGTTTTATGCTTTTGCAGCAAGGTTTTGTCTTGGTTAATTAAATGAGTTAATGTTCTTTTTAGAGTATTAAATCCATAGAAAAAGTTCTACAACTCCAAAAATTGCAAATAAGATGTCACTGGAATCAGTGGAACAAGAGGAATCTTATAGTGAATTAAAAGGGTAGACTTGGCTAGCTCTTTAGTTTTTTAGTTAGATTTAGGTTTGATTATTTTAGGTGTATTAGTTGTTAGATGATTTAGTTGTTAGATGATTTAGATGTATTTGTATATGTATATGTACATTATCATATTTTGTACATACTATTTTTCGGCCCCGCTGTCGGCCTCCACGCGCTGCCTCGCCGTCGGACTCCACGCGCTGCCCCGCTGTTGCGCCTCCACGTGCTCCTCGCCGGCGCTCCAAGCCTCGCCGACTCCGGCCACCGCCTCCACCGCTGATTCCGGCCACCCCGAACCCCGAACTTATTGTTTATAAGTCAGAAAAATATGTATAATATACCAAAATGTTCAGAAAAATGAAACCTACCTATTTAAGCTATAATCATGCATTGTTAAGCAACTTAAATAATATACCAAGTTTGATTAGAAGAACATAGTAACCCCTCACAGGTGATTCCGGAGTTTCCCCGAGTTAGGGTTTGCGCCCCTCGGAACCCCGTTTAATTTGTCGAGCGTGCTTTAGGGTTACTTTTATATACAATTTAACTTGTCATATCATCATACTTGCTTGATCATTGCATCGATGCTTTAGGGTTTCCCTTTATTTTTGGTGTTTGGATTATTAGGTTTATTATTAGTTAGGTATTATTAGGTTTATTAATTAGTTTGGTATTATTAGTCTTCAGCCCTATCTTAAAAACCCTATCTTAGATAAGGAATCATTAATACCCCTTAGGTGCATGTGGGTTCGACGATGTGCCTTCGCCAGGGCATTCCGAACCCTCTTAAATCGATTCCAATATGGTATTTTGTTAGTATCTAGTGTTACCTATCTGCTGGATAGTTTCCCTTTTGTAGCCTTATACTCATGTTCCCCTCTCATATGCATCTGAGGTTTCTCCGAACTAGGTTTTACACCCCTCGGAACTCCGGAATATTGATTTTAGTTGATTTTAGCTAGAGTTACCTATCTACTACACGGTTTCCTTTTTGTAGCTAGGTTTAGGGTTTCTCTTTATTTTTATTATTATGTATGTATATATTAGGGTTTCTCTGAATTAGGGTTTATATCTCTCAACACCGTACCTAACTTTCTCCTTTAGCCGCTTTGACTTATTCGTTTCTCCATCTATGCAGAAAATATGGAACCACACGTCAGAGATGAAGAAAAGGAAGAGTTGATCCAAGGTGTGATCCGTGGGGAAGAAAATTTAGACGTATCAACGTTTCTGAACAACTCCGGTAAGGGTGATCCTCTTTTTACCGGAATAGACGACTTGTTTGAGGTTGAAGGTGTTGCCTTCCGCGAGGGAGAAGGTGATGCCTTGTGTAATCGAGAAGGCGACCGCTCCGGCGAGGTGCATGTAATATAATTAATTCATTAATTAATCATCTGCTATCTATATAGAAATAGTAACGACGATCTTTCTTCTTTTAGCCCTCCGGATCAAAGGAATCTACTGAAAAGAGCAGACGAGGCCCAACCAAAAAGTTGCAAGACCATGAGAGGTTCAGGATCGAAGATGTCGCTGAAGACAGCAAATCGACGGCTCCAGAAGTTGTCGCAAATAAATTTGTGGCACAATGCGGAGTAATCGTTAGGGACTTAATCCCGATCACCATTAGAAATTGGAATATGCCTGCTAATGCGGATGAAGAGGGAACATGTTTATTTGTCCCTAACCACGCCAAAGATTTACTGTGGAAGAGGCTCATGGTTAATTTCAAACTACCGAAGATAGAGCTGGATCCAAATGCGGAGGATCCAGTTGAGAACGCCTTACAACATGGGAGAGCCATGGAGGCTAAGGTCAGGGAGTGGGCTTTGAAGAAGATGGCCCAGTGTTTCACCAACTGGAAGAAAAGATTGCACCTTGACTATGTCGTGAAAGAGAAGACTCCCGATTTCAAGAATATTCAGTTTGAGAAGATAAAACCATTCTGGGCCGAGTTTGTGGAATACAAGAAATCAGAAAAAGCTAAGAAAATGTCTGAAACGAATAAGCTGAATGCTGCTAACAAGAAGTATCACCATACTATGGGGCAAGGTGGCTACAGGGCTGGCATTCCTAAGTGGGAGAAACTTGAGAATGAACTGCGTGCTAAAAAGATCACCCTAGAGACAGACGATTGGGTAGAACGTGCAAGGAATTGGTTTTACGGGCATGGGGGCACGTTGGACTCGGAAGGGAGGTGTATATATATAACATACGACATAAAGAATACCCCTTGCCAATCGAGAGGATGAGAAAAGCAGTAAATGCTGTTAAATATGGGGACTTCATTCCCGATAGAGAGAATGATGAGCTCACACTCGCCCTTGGAAATAAGGAACATGATGGACAAACACGAGGCACAAGAGGCTCCCAACCATGGAGGATTGGGTTTCCCGAAGAGAGGAAGAAATATCCTGATAGAAGCCGTCAGAGGAGAAAGGACAGGGCGTAAGTTGAAGCAGATAGTCAAAAAGAGCGAATGCGTTTAATTGAAGAACGATTAAAGCAACAACAAGATGAAATTAACGCACTTAAAGAGCAAAGTACTACCGGCCCATCTCAGCAGCACACTGCATTCGATGCTACCGGCCTATCGAATAATCAAAAAAGCAGTGTGGCTTCCACGAGATCGGGTGATGACAATGGCGATGACGATGGTGCAAGCGATGGCTCTGCACTCAGTAACACCTCAGAATCGGACCTATGCAAGTTTTAGCGAAACCGCCAAACCCGCATAGAAACGATACAAAGGTGCACCAGCACTTTCGCGGGTGGAAAGCGAAGTAATAACATTACACAACAGTCCTCGATGGGACCCACAGCGAGATATATATATCTGACGACTCAATGAGTCAAGAATACAGATATAATATACATAGATCCAAATCACCTTGAAATGATAGAGCGTCCGACTACGGACAAGATGCAAATGGGGCTAAGAGCCCTGAAGAATAACCAATGGCGTCCATAACTGAGGCATCCCGCAAAACCACTACTAGAAAATCGCGTTGTTTTGTGCATTGCATCGTCATCATCATGCATTGTTTGACTGCATTATCTGAAAGAGCCTAGTTTTGATTTGTACAAGTACCCCTCTTATTTTCAAACGTAAAACCCCGATCGCATTGGACTATTTTATTTGTCTAAAAACTGTATGCAAAATGGCCTAGTTTTAAATTATACCGGACAAAACAAACACAAAAACTAAAACAGCCCCACCTAAATCCTAGTCTCACCCAATCTATTCCTACCCACCAATCCCTGGCTGCCACCTCACCCTCTCCCCCAAAACCTACCCACCCTGCCACCTCACCAATCCCTCTCTTTTCCCCCCCTCTCTCTCTTTTCCCACCTAGTCCCTTCTACCCTCTCTCTCTTACAACCCGGACCCACGCCCCATCTGACCCACCAGTCAGCCACTCCCTTTCCCTTCCTCTTCCCTGCCCCACGCCTGGCCACCTGGACCCGGTCCACCCCTCACCTGCCCGCGGGACCCACCCCTGGCCCACGCCTCCCACGCGCCTCCCCTCTCTCCTCCCGCACGCCTCTCTCTTCCCCGCGTCCCTTCTTCCTCCTCTGGCTCCCTTCCTCGTCGCCCCGGCCGCGCCCTCTCGCCGGTTCCGCGCGCGCCGCCCACCTCCGCCCTGCTCCTCTCTCCCCTCCGGCGCTCCACCTCCGCCTCTCTTCCCCGCCCCCAGCACGCCACCCACGTCCGCTCCCCTCCCCAGCTCGCCACCCCCGCCTACCGCCTCCACACCTGGCCGTGAGCCTGCCTTCGTCCGCCCGCTCACCCTTCCTCTCGCTCGCCCCTCTCTTCCCGTCTTCCCGCTCTGCCCCAACCTCCGTCCCGGCCGCCATCCTCTCGCCTCCTCCTCTGTCGCCTTGCTGCGCCCGCTTCGCCACCAGCCCCGGCGCGCCTCGCTGCTCCATAAGCGCTGCTCGCCCGCCCACAAGCCAGCCGTCTTCCAGCCACCCTCAGGCGCCGCCCGATGCCTGGCGCCGAGCCAGCGATGCGTCCCGACGCTGCGTCCCATCAAGGCCGCCCCGCGCCTCCAGCGAGCTCCCTCCGGCGCGCCCCGCCTCGCCCGCGTCCTCCCCGGCCTCCGCCCTTCCCCGAGCGCCGCCGGCAGTTGCTCCCTCGGCCTCTCTGCGCCGCCACCGCCCCAGCAGGACCCCACCGCCGCCTCCAGGCCCCGTGCTCGCCTCCCGTCGCCCCCACAGCTGCGTGTTCCCCTTCTTCGAGCTTGTCATCAGCCGTGTCGCCCTCTCCGTTGGCCGCACCGCGCGGCCGCGTCCGCCAAGCCCGTCGCTGCCGTCCAAGCGCGTTGTTCGGCCGGCTCCTTGCCTGCTATGGCTCTGTCCAAGTGCATGCCTTGCTTGTTCTCCTGGTTTTTGGCGAAGTCCTGTTGAGGTGATGGGAACATGTTGAGTTGTTGGTACAGGCAGCTACGGATCCTTGTGGGTGTGATGTATGCGTTAAGTGATTCGTGATTCCTCCGCGGACCCAAGACCGACCCCGTGCATGCCAATTCTTCGAACCGCAGAACATAGATGCGACAAGTACTCCTTCCCGGACGCCCAGTTTGCCGAGACCCCGGATGCCAAGGTCGCCGATAGGTACGACAAGACCGCCTTTCCGCACTGACGCTCGGGAGTCGGATGCCAAGTTCTACTTCCAACGAGTTGACCAACGATCGAGATGGCACCCCAAGGTCTTCATCCCGTGCGACAAACGCCGCCTCGGGCGACAAGTTCTTCACCCGGACGCCAAGACCGACTCGATGGCGCGGACCGACAAGATCCTCATAGCGACAAGAACGACACCGACCGGGCGAGTCCGATCGCCCGACGCCGCTGACCCTTCATTCCGGATGCGACAAGATCTGCCCCATAGTCCGAGAACGATCCGTCGAACCCTGGACCCTGAGACCAACCCCGAACCTCGGAACCCCAAGACCGTCGAGACCCCTCAATGTGTGACCCTTAGCCGAACCCTTATTTTTATGAATGCTAAACATAAAACCGGTTGCATATTAACTTGTCATTCTTGCATGCATACTAATCATGTGGTTTGGGGGCCTTATGCCGATTCACCATATAATTAAATATGGGGCCCATATGCGGGCAAATCTAGCCTTATATTGGCCTCATTTAAACTTGTGTAGCGAACCGGTGCTATCATTTGCCATGTTCAAACAACACTTAAATTGCGGGGTAGCTAAACAACATGAACCACCTTATTAATTGTCGGGACCCCGGTTCCACTTTATATTAACCTAATTGCATCGCACCTTGCCATGCCATGCATCAGACATGCATCATGCCGATCTTCTGCCGTTGTATTAAATATTGCATCCGGTGTTTATTCTAGTGTTTTGCTTCTTCGCGGATAAGGCCGCTGAGTTTATGTGAGCTTCACCCGATCTTCGGTTGAACCTTCGACATGTTTTCAGGCGAGCATCTCCCCCTTTCTACCTATCTTACTTTTATAGTATTTATTCCCCTCCTGTTGATCTATTGCTATCTGTGTTGCAATGCTTTAGTTTCCGTACCTGTGATATACCGTGCAGCCCTATATTGCCTTGGACACATCCTATTACCTGTTGTTTGGTAGATAGTTGGACTTGCGCGTCGTAGTCGCTTGCTCAAGTCTTTGCGTTCGTCCGATGCCACGATTGTTGATGTATTGCCGCATGTTCTGTTGGCGATGATTCTAGTTTTACTTATCGTTCATTTTAATTCCTGTTTAACAACTAAAATTGAAGTAAGCGAGGCATCGGTGGGTGATAGAGAATATTTGGTTTCGAGCCCACTTGTGTCCCGTGGGACCCCGAGTACTTGATACTGTTCCTTGATTTATCGCGCTATCCACATCCGGAGGTATATGGGACCCCCCGAGCGAGCTTGATTGATCTTATTTCTTGGGGCCACAAACTAGTTTGAGGTTTTATTTACGATCTGTACTTATGCCATGCTACTTATGTATTTAAATTGTGCGAGAGCACCTTTGTCTTGTTAGGAATTGTGACCCGTTTACGTGGTATCGACAGTCCCGATTGGGGATCTGCTGTCGTTACCGCCCCACAAACCTCGGGTCCGTCTCGAAGTCTAACCGTTGCGGGTGTACTCAAGGGTGGCCCCTGAAATATTTCTGAATCCTGTGATTGTTCGATCGTGAAAGCCTCGTTGGGTTTTGAGTTGGTTTTCGAGGTTGATCGGCGTGTGTTGCTATTGGTGCACCCGCGGGTAAAACTTTCTGAAAGCCGTGTCCGCGGATATGGACGACTTGGAGCACAGTATCTCGACCATAGACAAGCATAACTAAAGTTTACTGCTATAAATTTGACTTTATAATGACTAGTAAACAGCTTCACTATAATGGAATGGCTAATAATACTGCCCACAATTGCTTGTTTGGATTGTCGCTTGCGACCATTGTACCTGACTAGTAAGTATGGCAACTACAATGGAATTGGCTGATTAAAAGTACCAACAACTGTTGGGTTTTGGTTTTACATCATGCTATCTGTATCTGATTAGTAATTGCTGCAACTACAACAGAATGAATAACTAAAAGGGCCCACTGCTTCTTTCATCAGGACAATTATCTATACCTGACTAGTAAAGTGCCGCAACTATAACTGAATAAGTAAAACTGCCAACCGTGTGAGTTCCTCGGTTGACTTCCTCGTTTGGTCTCGAGGGGGAAATACCAGGATGGGTTTGTTTGATGATAGTATCAGGTTGGTTCCGAATAGGTCCTTCTTACCCCTCTCTAATTGCCGCCAGTTGTATCGAGTCTCTATAGGTTGTTTAGTGCATGCTGCTGCCGCTTGATCCACCATACCTATGTAGGAGGACCGCCAATTCTAGCCTCGCCGTGTCTTGGCCTCGATCGACGCTCCTTCTTTTTCCTTTGCCCTTTGTCGGCACCCCTTTTGTTTAAGCAGGTTTGAGATCGACGTCGTTAGCAGGGTTACCCTTCCGGCTTGGCCTGGGCAGGGTTATGGACGCCATTGGTTATTCTTCAGGGCTCTTAGCCCCATTTGCATCTTGTCCGTAGCTGGACGCTCTATCGTTTTCAAGGTGATTCGGATCTTTATATATTATATTTGTATTCTTGACTCATGGAGTCGCCGTTATATATATATATATATCTGTTCTGTGGGTCCCATCGAGGACTGTTGTGTAATGTTATTACTTCGTTTTCCACCCGCACGAAAGTGCTTGGTGGGCACCTTTGAATCGTTTCTATGCGGGTTTGGCGAATTTTGCTCAAACTTGCATAGGTCCGATCTCGAGGGTGTTACTGAGTGGTATCGAGCTCGGCGATTGCGATACCCCACAAGTCCAGCCTGTAGGATAACCTAGCTAACGGCCTAAGTAGAGTGTCAAAACTATTTTTGAAAATCAGTTGGATAGTTCTGATTAGGTCTGATTTTACTCCTTACCCCTCTGCTGTTCTCCTCTTACCTCTACGTGTTTTGAATCCGCTCTCGTCTCTTTCTTCGAGTCCAGGAATTCTCGTGGTTGGGTTTCCGTCGTACCTTCAGGGTTTCGCTTCCTCCTTTGATAACGGTGATCTACCGTCCGGTGTTCAAGCTGCCTGAGGAATCCGTCTACTGTGGTACCATTCTTTGTTCCTTGTTTGTGCTATCCGGTGTTTCCCGACGCGACGACATCATCTACGCCAAATCCGATGCAGATTCTGCATCACTCCGTTGTTCCGAACCTCGATTGTCGAGATCTTGATCGATTCGAGAATGGTTGCGATCTTTTCTCGATTGTGCGAGTAATAGTTTGGGTGCGTGATGGATTGGCCCCATGCACTACCCCTTCTATTCGCTTTTGTACATTGAAGTGGATGAGAATGCATCGGTTCCCTCTTTCCATCGAAGTTAGGGGTGGCTTTATTTGTTGATGCCTCTACCTTCGACCTTTTGTTTCCGGAGTGTTCCCTCGACGATCACGGACAACGACCTCTTGTTAGTGGTGTCGCGAGGATCTACACAAAGCGAGAAGACAGAGAACGCCGACCTTCCTTCCGGTACCATGAGGCGGATCTCGAGGGCGAGATCCATTGTTAGTGGTGTCGAATTGTGGCATCCCGCAAAACCACTACTAGAAAATCGCGTTGTTTTGTGCATTGCATCGTCATCATCATGCATTGTTTGACTGCATTATCTGAAAGAGCCTAGTTTTGATTTGTACAAGTACCCCTCTTATTTTCAAACGCAAAACCCCGATCGCATCGGACTATTTTATTTGTCTAAAAACTGTATGCAAAATGGCCTAGTTTTAAATTATACCGGACAAAACAAACACAAAAACTAAAACAGCCCCACCTAAATCCTAGTCTCACCCAATCTATTCCTACCCACCAATCCCTGGCTGCCACCTCACCCTCTCCCCCAAAACCTACCCACCCTGCCACCTCACCAATCCCTCTCTTTTCCCCCTCTCTCTCTCTTTTCCCACCTAGTCCCTTCTACCCTCTCTCTCTTACAACCCGGACCCACGCCCCATCTGACCCACCAGTCAGCCACTCCCTTTCCCTTCCTCTTCCACGCCTGCCACTGGACCAGTCCACCCCACGCCTCCCACGCGCCTCCCTCCCCGCACGCCTCTCTCTTCCCAGTCCCTTCTTCTTCCTCCTCCGCTCCTTCCTCGCCGCGCCCTCTCGCTGTTCCGCGACGCACGCCCACCTCCGCTGCTCCTCTCTCCTCCGGCCCACCTCCGCCTCTTCCCGCCTCAAAGACGCCACCCACGTCCGCCTCCTCCCTAGCTCGCCACCCCGCCATCACTGCGCTGGCGTAGCACGCGCCAGCGTCACCGCCGCCACCCTTCCTCTCCGCCGCCTCTCTTCCCGTATGCCCGCTCTTATCCCCAACCTCCGTCCCGGCCGCCATCTCTCGCCTCGCTCGTCCGTTGCCCTGCTGCGCCTTAACGCCACCACCGCCGCTTCCGCGCCGCTCCGCTCAAACGCTGCTGCCCGCCGCCTGAAGCCCCACGCGCCCGTCTTCCGGCCACCGCCGCGCAGCCCGCCTGACGCCCGCCGAGCCAGCGTGACGCCTGACGCTGCCCCCGAGGCCGCCGCCCGCCAAGCTCCTCCGCGCGCCCGCCTGCGCCCGCCTCGCCTCAGCACTTCCCGAAGCGCCGCCGACAGTTTCTCCCTCGGCCTCTTCGCGCCACCGCCCAAAGAGACCCCACCGCCTCCAGCCCGTGCTCGCCTCCGCCCCCACAGCGCGTGTTCCCCTTCTTGAGCTTGTCATCAGCCGTGTCGCCTCTCCGTTAGCCGCACCGCTGCCGCGTCCGCTGCCCGCTGCCGTCCGCGCGTTGTTCGGCCCGGCTCCTTGCTGCTATGGCTCGCCCAAGTGCATGCCTTGCTTGTTCTCCTGGTTTTTGGCGAAGTCCTGTTGAGGTGATGGGAACATGTTGAGTTGTTGGTACAGGCAGCTACGGATCCTTGTGGGTGTGATGTATGCGTTAAGTGATTCGTGATTCCTCCGCGGACCCAAGACCGACCCCGTGCATGCCAATTCTTCGAACCGCAGAACATAGATGCGACAAGTACTCCTTCCCGGACGCCCAGTTCGCCGAGACCCCGGATGCCAAGGTCGCCGACCGGTACGACAAGACCGCCTTTCCGCACTGACGCTCGGGAGTCGGATGCCAAGTTCTACTTCCAACGAGTTGACCAACGATCGAGATGGCACCCCAAGGTCTTCATCCCGGTACGACAAGCACTTCGCCTCGGAACGACAAGTTCTTCACCCCGGACGCCAAGACCGACTCGATGGCGCGGACCCGACAAGATCCTCGCAACGACAAGAACGACACCGACCAGGGCGAGTCCGATGCGCCCCCGACGCCGCACCCAGCCCTTCATTCCGGATGCGACAAGATCTGCCCCATAGTCCGAGAACGATCCGTCGAACCCTGGACCCTGAGACCAACCCCGAACCTCGGAACCCCAAGACCGTCGAGACCCCTCAATGTGTGACCCTTACCCGAACCCTTATTTTTATGAATGCTAAACATAAAACCGGTTGCATATTAACTTGTCATTCTTGCATGCATACTAATCATGTGGTTTGGGGGCCTTATGCCGATTCACCATATAATTAAATATGGGGCCCATATGCGGGCAAATCTAGCCTTATATTGGCCTCATTTAAACTTGTGTAGCGAACCGGTGCTATCATTTGCCATGTTCAAATAACACTTAAATTGCGGGGTAGCTAAACAACATGAACCACCTTATTAATTGTCGGGACCCCGGTTCCACTTTATATTAACCTAATTGCATCGCACCTTGCCATGCCATGCATCAGACATGCATCATGCCGATCTTCTGCCGTTGTATTAAATATTGCATCCGGTGTTTATTCTAGTGTTTTGCTTCTTCGCGGATAAGGCCGTTGAGTTAATGTGAGTCACCCCGATCTTGGTTGAACCTTCGACATGTTTTCAGTAGCATCTCCCTTTCTACCTATCTTACTTTTATAGTATTTATTCCCTCCTGTTGATCTATTGCTATCTGTGTTGCGATGCTTTAGTTTCGCACTGTGATATACCGCAGCCCTATATTGCCTTGGACACATCCTATTACCTTGTTTGGTAGATAGTTGGACTTATGCGTAGTCGCTGCTCAAGTGCTTGTCATTCAGTCGATGCCACAGTTGTTGATGTATTGCCGCATGTTGCTGTTGGCGATGATTCTAGTTTTACTTATCGTTCATTTTAATTCCTGTTTAACAACTAAAATTGAAGTAAGCAGAGGCATCGGTGGGTGATAGAGAATATTTGGTTTCCGAACGCCCACTTGTGTCCCGTAGGACCCCGAGTACTTGATACCTGTTCCTTGATTTATCGCGATATCCACATCCGGGAGGTATATGGGACCCCCCTGAGCCAGAGCTTGATTCAGTCTTATTTCTTGGGGCCACAAACTAGTTTGAGGTTTTATTTACGATCCTGTACTTATGCCATGCTACTTATGTATTTAAATTGTGCGAGGAGCACCTGCATCGCTTAGGAATTGTGACCCGTTTACGTGGTATCGATCCCGATTGGGGATCTGCCATCACGGCCCCACAAACCTCGGGTCCATCTCAAGTCGACTAACTTCTTGGTGTACTCAAGGGTGGCCTGAAATATTTCTCAATCCTGTGATTGTTCATCGTGAAAGCCTTGTTGGGTTTTGAGTTGGTTTTTCCGAGGTTGATCGAGCATGTGTTGCTATTGGTGCACCCGGCCGGTAAAACTTTCGAAAGCCGTGTCCGGATATGGACGACTTGGAGCAAAGATCTCGACCATAGACAAGCATAACTAAAGTTTACTGCTATAAATTTGACTTTATAATGACTAGTAAACAGCTTCACTATAATGGAATGGCTAATAATACTGCCCACAATTGCTTGTTTGGATTGTCGCTTGCGACCATTGTACCTGACTAGTAAGTATGGCAACTACAACGGAATTGGTTGATTAAAAGTACCAACAACTGCTGGGTTTTGGTTTTACATCATGCTATCTGTATCTGATTAGTAATTGCTGCAACTACAACGGAATGAATAACTAAAAGGGCCCACTGCTTCTTTCATCAGGACAATTATCTATACCTGACTAGTAAAGTGCCGCAACTATAACTGAATAAGTAAAACTGCCAACCGTGTGAGTTCCTCGGTTGACTTCCTCGTTTGGTCTCGAGGGGGAAATACCAGGATGGGTTTGTTTGATGATAGTATCAGGTTGGTTCCGAATAGGTCCTTCTTACCCCTCTCTAATTGCCGCCAGTTGTATCGAGTCTCTATAGGTTGTTTAGTGCATGCTGCCGCTGCCGCTTCAGTCCACCATACCTATGTAGGCGAGGACCGCCGAATTCTAGCCTCGCCGTGTACTGGCCTCGATCGACGCTCCTTCTTTTCCTTTGCCCTTTGTCGGCACCCCTTTTGTTTAAGCAGTTTGAGATCGGCGTCGTTAGCGTGGTTACCCTTCCGGCTTGGCTCAGGCAGGTTATGGGCGCCATTGGTTATTCTTCGTGGCTCTTAGCCCCATTTGCATCTTGTCCGTAGCTGGACGCTCTATCGTTTTCAAGGTGATTCGGATCTTTATATATTATATTTGTATTCTTGACTCATGGAGTCGCCGTTATATATATATATATATCTGTTCTGTGGGTCCCATCGAGGACTGTTGTGTAATGTTATGACTTCGTTTTCCACCCGCACGAAAGTGCTTGGTGGGCACCTTTGAATCGTTTCTATGCGGGTTTGGCGAATTTTGCTCAAACTTGCATAGGTCCGATTCTGAGGGTGTTACAATAACCCTGCCCAGGCCAAGCCGAAAGGGTAACCCTACTAACGACGTCGATCTCAAAACCTGCTTAAACAAAAGGGGTGCCGACGAAGGGCAAAGGAAAAAGAGGAGCGTCGATCTTGAGGCCAAGACAGCGAGGCTAGAATTCATGTCCTCGCCTACATAGGTATGGTGGATCAAGCAAGATGCACTAAACAACCTATAGAGACCCGATACAACTGGAGACAGTCAGAGAGGGGTAAGATAGACCTATCCGGATCCAACCTGAAGCTAACACCAAACAAACCCATCCTGGTGTTTCCCCCTCGAGACCAAACGAGGAAGTCAACCGAGGAACTCACACAGTTGGTAGTTTTATTTATTCAGTTATCGTTTGCAGTAATTACTAGTCAGGTATAGAAAAACATCCTGATAAAATAAGCAGTGGGCACTTTTAGTTAACCATTCCGTTATAGTTACAACACTTACTAGTCAGATACAGATAGCATGAGATAAACCCAAAACCCAGCAGTTGTTGGTACTTCAATTAGCCATTCCGTTGTAGTTGCAATACTTACTAGTCAGGTACAATGGTCGCAAGCGACAATCCAAACAAGCAATTGTGGGCAGTATTATTTAGCCATTCCATTATAGTGAAGCTGATTACTAGTCATTATAAAGTCAAATTTATAGCAATAAACTTTAGTGATGCTTGTCTATGGTCGAGATACTGTGCTCCAAGTCGTCCATAACCGCGGACACGACTTTCAGAAAGTTTTACCCGGCCGGGGTGCACCAATAGCAACACACGCTCGATCAAACTCGGAAAAACCAAATCAAAACCCAACGAGGCTTTCACGACTAAGCAATCACAGGATTCAGAAACATTTCAGGGGGCCACCCCTTAAAGTAGAACCCGCAACGAAGCCGGCCGGCTCCGAGACGGACTTAAGGTTGTGGGGACGGTTGTGAACGACTGGGAACCCGAAAGTGTGGCTGGGCTTGTCGACACCGCGGAATCGTGCCACAATCCTAACAAGACAGGTGCTCTCGCACAATTTAAATAATGTATAGCATGGCATAAGTACAGATAGTAAATAAAACCTCAAACTAGTTTGTGGCCCCAAGAAATAAGACCAATCAAGCTCGCTCGGGGTCCCATATACCTCCGGATGTGGATAGCGCGATAAATCAAGGAACAGTATCAAGTACTGGGTCCTACGGACACAAGTGGGCGCGAAACCAAATATTTTCTATCACCCACCGATGCCTCTGCTTACTTCAATTTTAGTTGTTAAACAGGAATTTAAAGTGAACGATAAGTAAAACTAGGATCATCTCCAACATCAACATGCGGCAAGGCTCCAACAACTGTGGCATTTGACGACACACAACAGCACTTGAGCAAGCGACTAAGACGCGCAGGTCCAACTATCTACCAAACAACAGGTAATAGGTTGTGTCCAAGGCAATATAGGGCTGCAAGGAATATCACGGGTACGAAAACTAGAGCAACGCAACACAGATAGCAATAGATCAACAGGAGGGAATAAATACTATAAAAGTAAGATAGGTAGAAAGGGGGAGGTGCTCGCCTGAAAACATTATCGAAGGTTCAACCGAAGATCGGGTCGACACTCGCATCAACTCAACGGCCCAATCCGCGAAGAAGCAAAACACTAGAAGAAGCACAGGATGCATTATTTAATACTACGGCAAAAGATCGGCATGATGCATGTATGATGTATGACATGGCAAAGGTGCGATGCAATTAGGTCATATCAAGTGGAACCGGGGTCCCGACAATTAATTAGGTGGTTCATGTTGTTTAGCTACCCCGCAATTAAATGTTGTTTTAACAAGGCGAGATGAGTTACCGGTTCGCTACACAAATTTAAATGAGGCCAATATGAGACTAGACTTGCCCGCATATGGGCCCCATATTTAATTATTAGATGAATCGGCATAAGGCCCCCAAACCACATGACAAGGATGCATGCAAGATGAATGATTAATGTGCAACAGGTTTTATATTTAGCATTTATAAAATAGGGCTCGAGGAAAAGGGTCACACATTAGGGGGGTCTCGACGAACTTGGGGTTCCGGGGTTCGGGGGGTCCGACAGGGTCCAGGGTTCGACGAATCGTTCTCGGGTAACGGGGTAGATCTTGTTGTACGGTGTCCGCGAAGCAGTTCTTGTCGTTCTGTGCGAATCTGGCTGTCACGAAGGTCTTGTCGGGTCCGTGTATCGGGTCGGTCTTGGCATCCGGGAGGGAGAACTTGGCGCTCCACGGCGAAGTGCTTGTTTTACCGGTGGCGTTCTTGGCGGTCTTCGGGTTCGGGCCTTGGCGCTTCGGTCCGGTCTTCAGGGGTCCAGGAAGGCGATCTTGGCGCTCAGGTTCGGCGGTATCGGTCCTCGGACTCCGTGAACGGGGCATCGGAGTACTCAAGTCCGTGTGGCGATCTTGTCGTTCCGGGGGTCTCTCCGAGTCCGAGATGCGTCCGTGTGGTAGATCTAGGGGTACCGGTGTCGTCGGGTTCCACGGGTTCGAGCTCGAGAAAACTGAATCCGGGACGGGTCTTGGAGAACTTGGCGGGGGTTTGTCGGTCTTCGAGTTGGTCTTGTCGTTCGCATCCGCACCCGTACACGCCACGCAGCAACCGAACGCGGACGACTCCGGTCGAGGAGAGGCGGGGCCGCGGGACGAGGACGGCAGGGCGCGGAGAGGCAACGCACGCGGGGCGAACAGGCCGCTGCCAGAAGATGTTGCGGAGGCGTCGGCGCCGGAGGGCCCAGGGCTCGGGTCATGGTGGCTCGAGCAGGCCCCAAGGTGGGGTCCGCGGCGGCGTGAGCGGCCTCGGAGCCGGCAGCAGGCGTGAGGAAGGTGGTCGCCGGGCGGACGCGGGCGGCGCGCGGCTGGGCGGAGCCGATGACGGGCGAGGCCGACGCGGGCTCGAGGCGCGAGGTGGAGGCGGCCGGCGACCACCTCAGGGCGGCGAGGCTGAACGCGCCAGAGGCGGGCGGCTGGGCGAGGTCGGGGTCTCTGGAAGGGCCAAGGCCGGGCTGAGGAGGGCGGCTGGCGGCTTGCCCGGCGGAGGACGGAAAAGGGCCGCGAGGGGAGGTCTGCTGAGGGAGGGCGGGCCGAGCTTGGGGAGGGCGAGCATGGTGGGAGCAGTGGCCAGCGGAGGAGGAAGTGGGCGCGTGGCTGTCCGGTTGAGCGGGCGGGGGAAGGAGCGCGAGCGGGCGAGGAGTGGCGCGGCCGGAGGAGGGAGAGGAAGCAGCGCCGGCGGGGGAGAGGAACGAGAGGGAGGACGCGTGCGGGGAAGGAGAGAAGGGAGAGGGAGAGCGGGGCAGGTGGGTGGTGGGCCCCAGGCGGCTGAGTGTGGGGCAGGGGTGCTGGCGCCGCGTGCTGTGTGCGTGTGTGTGTGGGTTGTGTAGTGGGGCCAGGGGGTGGGCTGTGAGGGTGTGAGGGAGAGAGAGAGCTGAGAGAGAGGAAGTGGCTGGGCCAAGTGGCGGCATCTGAGTGGTGGGGAGTTTGGGGAGGGTGAGGTGGCATCTGGTGATTGGCCAGGGTGATGTGGAGGCAAGAGTGGGTAGATTAGGTTGGGTGAACTTAGGATTTAGAGGGCTGGTTTGGTGGACCGATTAATTTCTGGGGTGGTCGTTCGGGTCGATACGGCCCGTTCGACTGCCCCACTAAAATAATATAATTTTTATTTAATTTTTGCAATAAGCTTTTATAAATAGATTTTAGACAAACAAAAATATCCGGAAGCATCCGGGGGTTTAATTTGAAATAGAAGGAGGGTTAATTTTAGAAAACGATTGTCTTTCGCAAATAGTTTTTAGGCAAATTAATATGCATGATGATGACGATGCTCAAATGCAATGTGGCATGATGACATGAGCATGCGGTCATGATGATGCAATGCACAAAAACAACGCGATTTTCTAGTAGTGGTTTTGCGGGATGCCACAGCTACCCAGTGGATGATATCACAGAGATGACACACTGCGAGCTACATGTCAAAGTTGTGAAAATATCAATAAATTTGGCGGTCGGCTATGCCTTACCAATTGGACCCACACCAACTTACCACTATTGTCCGATTCCAGAGGGCTACGCTGTTATCGGGGTGGATGAAATCAAGCCCACCTTTGAAGTTTTGGATCTTCACTACCCTGCAGGTGAAGGGGATGTGACTGTACTGGGAGACGCAAAAAACGTCACCATTCTATGGCCGAAGGAATGTATCGTTCTTCGAAATCACACGCCAAGGCCATCTTCGCCGCCGCCTCACCCGTCTCCAGCGAGGTCGTCGCCGCCGCGGCAGCCGTCTTCGTCGCCTCACCCGGCTCCGTCGCCTCACCAATCTTCGGCGCAACCATCGCCATGGATCCATCGCCGCCTCGGGATAAAAAGCGTAAGCGCATCGCCATCTTGTCGTCGTGGTAGCGATCGCAAACGTAAACAAGAGCCTCTTCCAAAAGTACCAAAGGTTCCTCCCAAGAGAGCTTATGACTGTCTTGAAGAGGAGATCGTGGCGATCGTTGATGCGAAACGACGTTTTCGCTAAGCCGAGGCGGCCGGAGAGCCGAGTTCCCCAAAGACCAAAGAAGAAAAAGCCAAAGTGTTGACAATGCTAAAGACTCTTCATCAACCCGAGACAAAGCTGTCATCGACTATGAGCGTTCTATTCTCAAGTCACATGCGGCACAAAAGCCTCAAGAGCAAGATCTTGATGCCCGAGAAATCTGTTGCCCAGCTCGGACAACAAGCAAACAGTCTTGCGCCTCTCAAGGTGATTTCCCAAACCAATGTGGGGTCGAGCAAATATGGGACCAAGAGCAAGATGATCCGTAGGTAGTTGCACAACACGGAGAATCACATCGCTCAAGGTATGAGTATTGCCCAAGATACTTATCCAGATTAGAGTTCTTCCCGTGAGTGAAGTAGCATACAAATACCAAGACGCAAACCTCTCACAAACCCGAGGAGGTAAACAATCAAGGGTTTAGCGGCATAGTAAATCAAAATTTTCTATGGATGCGAGCAGGGAAAGCCAAGATCTAATCTAGGAGATGCAAACAACGAGAGAGATTGGATTAGATCTTCATACCCTTGAAGATTCATACACGAACGCGTTTTAACGTGGGTGATGTAGTCGTCGCTTCTCCTCCTCGCGATCCGATCCGATCTAGCACCACAAGTGGCGGTGCCTCCGTGAGATGCACACGCAGCAGCACCGACGCCTCCTCCTTCCTTGGTCCAGCAAGTATGGTGGAGAGATGGGTTGGATCTACAACGCGACGTGGTGCAATTGGTGGAGAATTGCAGCAGGCTTCGCCTACAAGTCGGGAGGGAGAGAGGAGGGCAGCAGGGCGGCTAGGGTTGGAGGGGAAGGTGTAGGGGGTTGGTGCGCCCCCAGCCCTCTATATATAGAGGGGTGGGCGCAGCCCTAGCCCCTCCCCCAAGCCAAGGCCGGCGACCCCAAGGAGGAAGAGTGGGGGGCAAGGAAACCCCCCTTTCTAGAAGCTCTATCTAGAGCTTAAACCTCTCTTGGTCGGATGGGCCCTATGGGGCCTTGTGCCCCTGGCCCAATGCGGCCAGGGCACTCCCTCATAGGCCCATGCCCCCTCCCGGAAGGTGGGGCCACGTTGGTCCCCTTCCGGAAGGTTCTAGAAGCTTCCGGTACAATACCGATTAACCCGGAACAATTCCGAACTCCAAAAACTGCACTGCCTTATATGAATCTTATTCTCCGGACCATTCCGGAACCTCTCGTGATATCCCGGATCCCATCCAAGACTCCTAACAAAAACTCAAAAACCAATTATCCAATCTATCCTAGCGTCAAGACACGTTAAGTGTGTGACCCTGCGGGTTCGAGAATATGCAGACATGATCTTCTATCAATAATCAACAGCGGGGTCTGGAAACCCATATTGACTCCCACACATTCATCGATGATCATATAGGATGAACCACGATGCCAGGATTCAATCAATCCCATATATATTCCCTTCGTCTCGCGATATTTTTACTTGCCCGAGATTTGATCGTCGGTACCGTCATACCTAGTTCAATCTCGTTCACAGCAAGTACTTTACTTGTTCCGTAATCCGATATCACTTTGTGATTAACTACTTAACCACATGCTTGCAAGCGGTGTTGATATCGATTACCGAGTGGGCCCGAAGTATATCTCTCCGACTTGGGAGGGACAAATCCCATCTTGATACATACAACCCAATAGATACTTTCCGATCACCTGAGAGACACCTTTATGATCACCCTCTCATAGGATGACGTTTGATGACCTCAAAGCTTTCTTCCGATACCAGGGAGTTGTATTATCTCATGGTCTAAGGAATACAATATTTGACATAAGAAAAGCTTCGCAAAGACGAACACGATGACACGATCTAATTGCTTCGCTTAGTTTGGGTCTGTCCACCATATCATTCTCCCAATGATATGATCTCATTATTAATTGACAACTCATGTCCATGGTTAGGAAACCTTAACCATCATTAATCAATGAGCTAGTCCTTAGAGGCGTACTAGGGACACGGTTTTGTTCACAAACCACACAAGTATTAAAGTTTCCGCTTAATACAATTCTAGCATGGAATATAAACATTATCATGAACAAGAATTATAATAATAACATTTTTATTATTGCCTCTAGGGCATAATTCCAACACAATCTTCCAACAAAAATGCGAAGATTGCATAACTGGTACATGCATGCCACAAAGGCCGGGGCTAACTAGATAGTGCTGAGGGTTACAAAAAAGCATCATGGGAAAGAAAAGGATGACATGATATCCATTGAATTTGATGAACTATTTCAATTATTCAATCAAGATGCCTTGGACAAATCGATCATCAGTGCCTATTGTCTGTAAGTACTAATTCTATAATTAATTTAGTCTCCAGCTATCTCACCTTGTTGATTGCATGTATAGAATCATACTGTAATATGCAGAATGAAGATTCTCGAATGCAGCAGAGGAAAAATCTATGACATTGGCTTCTTTGACCCATATTCGGTTCATGAATCTAATCTCAAAACAAGCCCCCAGGATACGGAGGATAATATAGTACACGCGTTAAGGTTTCAAGAAACCAGAAGGGAAATATTTTTTTCTTACAACTTCGAGTGAGTGTTATTATCTTCTATACACTTTCCATTTCGCTTACTCGATGTTAAGTATATAATTGATTAGTCATGCATTCACAGCTTCCACTATATTCTGTTAATCATTTAACTTGACAAAGGGCGTGTACTAGTCATGGACTCGAAACATAAACCCATTGAGGCGTGGAAGGACATGCAGATGCTTCTCCAACGGCAATTCTAATTATTACGACACTATATCGGCAACGTTCGTGAATTTTATGATATCAAGTAATTAATAACTTCTTTTATTCATTTTCTTCGCCGGGCAGCGCTTGGAAACGGTTCACCAACAAGGCTAGGGGTGTTTGGAAAGAGGAGCTTACATTTCAACCACTAGATGTAAGCACCACTAGCTATATCCGCGCATCTCTTTGATTCTAGTTTTGATACAGTTATTATCATGCTTGATTATTATTTTGATTGAACTCTGTTCTCGTAAAGTGCCTGACGCAGGGACCAGGTAACAATCTATGTGGATACTATGTTTGCGAGTTCATCCGGCAGACGTGCGATGAGAAGGGCAGAAATTTAGAGCAACTCCACGTACGTAAATTTTCTATAGTCTTTAATTACAATCAAATCGTGTTTAGTTTCATTCATATAGACTGACTCCTTTTTTAAATCAGATCGAACGTCTACGGGACGGTCTTCTGCCAAAGGATCACGTACGAGCAATTCAGGAGGAATTGGCGGGATTCTTGGATGCAGAAGTCCTAAACCCAAAAGGGGAATACTATTCGGCTGTATATAGACAATATGGATTGTAAAAATAGCAACTTTTGTATGTAGTGCATGAACTCGATCCGTGTATTGAATGTAATATTGTCATGATGCTCTTGTGTAATATAACGGTTCCTTCATTGATAAGTGCAAAACACTAAATAAACGATAAAACAATCTAAATGAATTCTCCGCCGTGGCAGAAAAAGTGGCGAAAATGCTGCCGCGGCAACAAAATGTGCCAAAATGAATTCTCTGCCGCGGCAGAGAAATGGCCAAATCTCTGCCGCAGCAGAAGGTTATTTGTCCGGGACTAATGCTCCACCCCCTCGCCCTCTGCCGCTGCCACGTGTGCACCCATTTGTCCCGGTTGGTGGGGCAACCGGGACTAAAGGTTAGGGCTTTAGTCCCGATTGCCCCGTCCCGATTGGGCAACCGAGACTAAAGCCCCTTACCAACCGGGACGCATGGCATGTTTTCTACCAGTGTTAAATAACTAGAGGATTACATGAATCAAGTGGTCTTCTAAATGAATGTTTGCAGCCACTCAGTGAACCGATACAGATCTGAAGTTAGATAGGAAATCATGTTAGGCGGCTGCTCTAAACCCATCCAGGGTTCTGTCCCCTCGCATGTGTACCGACGTCCGATGCGCCTCCATTGGACTTTGGGCCATGAAGGCGTGGCGGACCACGACCCTCAGCGGGAGGATTCTCGTTTCTTTTTTAGGTCTTTTTAGTGTCTTATCTAGGATAGTGTGGCGACGAGTACATCTTGAGGCCGAATAATGTCCTCCATGCCCTATCATCACTCCCGTGGTGCGTCTAGTGTTGGCGGAGGACGTGTGGAGTCATGTCTCCGACATATCTCGCTTGGGATCTTATCGTTTTTCGTATTCATTAGTGTGGTGTGAGGCTAGTCTCTTCAGATATACTGTTTGTTATCTTCGGCGATGGTCACTCCTTTGGTGCGCTAGTCCTTTAGATTTTAGCACGACGACTTTCTGTCTATCTATTACAACAAGCTCTATTACGATGAGTTTTGCCTAGCTCCAGTGATGGAGGGGCGAGGAAGACGGCGCGCCTTTGACTCGTGCTAGTGTCACTAATCCTTGCTAGGTGGTCGAGTGACCTATTTGTAATTTTCATCTAGGACACTATGTACTGGTTTGATGATTATTAATAATCGGTGAAATTTTGCAAAAAAGTCGTCTTCTAAATTTCTTCAAAAAGGGGAAAACCCTTGACCTTTGCATCGAATGATGCATATAGCCATTATTAACTTATTAAATTTATAACAATGAGTTCAAGACAAAAAGAACCAACTCAAGGGTCACAAATAGTTCATACATGTACCAGCAATCTAAAGAAAGCAATGCATCAACATGAGATCCTATTATCAAAATGTCAAGCCATATATTCCGGTTTGTACTTTGTCTCTATTATCAATACCATGAAGCCATCAACATGAGAACCAACTCAAGGCTGAATAAATTTCGTGCAATAATTTTCAAACGGCCGCACCAATATTCTTGGTCGATTTGTACTTTGTCTCAATTATCAATACCATGAAGCCATCAACATGAGAACCAACTCAAGGCTGAATAAATTTCGTGCAATAATTTTCGGCCGCACCAATATTCTTGGTCGGCCTGTACTCCTACTGCCGCGAAGAAAAGACCATATACAAATCCAGTGTATGGTTAAGGAAATAACTTGTATAAAGGAAAATTTTGATGCTCTGTTAAAAGCTAAATTATTTCTTATGTTCCATATGGCCTATAGTAAAGCGCAAACATCCACTCCTATTTGTACATTGTCTCTCTTCATACCATGAAGCCAATTTCTAAATAAATTATTAACATTCTTACTCCCTTCAACCCAAATTAGTTGACGTAGATTTGTCTAAACTGTATCTAGAGATTTAGCATTAGATACAAAACAAATTTAAATCAACTAATTTGTATCGAATGGAGTACTAAATATATTATACTATTATTTACTAACTAAAATACCATATTCGAATCGATTTGACCATAGGATAATCTCAATCGATTAAACTCATAGAATGGACCACTTACGGTTTTTTGCTAGTTCTCCGTCGACCAGGGATTATCTTAGGGCATGTACAGTAGTTGAGACGGCATCTGTCTGTAGCAGCTTGCCATGTCATTTTTAGACAGCGTTAAAAACGGGTTATACAACCGGCTATCTTTTTAGTTGTCTGTACAGTTTTAAACAGAGACAATTGCGGACTTACAGGTCCAGGAATATTTGGGGCACAACCGCACGTAACAGATGCAATCTTTATACAACGGGAGAAGTGCCGTCGTTAGCGAGCGGATTTCATGCCTATCGACCATCGGGCGATTTACCGACAACCTCTTCCTATTCTTTCCTTCTCTCTCCTCCAGTTCACAAAATATGTTAGATGGCAATACTTACGGACAGCTGTCCACCACTATACATGCCCTTAGAGCTCGGTCGACTACATTGTGATTAGTGCGTCATGTGAGCTGCAACTGAGTTTTGCCACCGAGAAAAAGTGTCCTGACCGTCTAATTTTTCTCATCATTCATGCTAGCTACAAGTTATAAGTGGATTGCAACCGAGAACACTTGTTTCATCGTGATTAGTGCGTCATGTGAGCTGCAACTGAGATTTGCACCCATTATGAAAAAATATATTTTAAAATATCAAAAACTTAAAAAATATCTACTTGTACATGTGAACATTTTATGTTTATTCACAAGTTTTTGAGATAAAAGAACATTTTATATATAAAAAGACAAAAATGTCACGTGAATAAAACTATTTATAGGATTTTTTTTACACGAGACTAACTTATGAACAAATATAAAATATTCGAATGTATATGCAGATATTTTTTTTATATTTCAAAATACAATGGATGCAAATGCATCCCTAAGCCGAACAGCCACTCTCGCCTAACTGGATATTTTAAAGAAGCCAATTCCACGATGTGTTTCGTTTGCTCGTATTGGTGTCTCCAAATCGGAATGGCCGTATAATTGTCAAAAGAAAAATAAAGTTGGAATGGCAGTATACCCGGACTCCCGGAGCAGTTCTAGATGCGGAGACTGGTCGATGGCTTCAGACGTCAACACTTTTTCTTCAGAAAAATAACACAGCGAATCAAAGGAGCAAAAAGTAAACAGCGGCGGCTACCTCTGCTCCGAGAGAGTCAAGTCGACACCATGATTCTTATTCAGACGAACCCCATTTGGCCATCCGTCGATCCATTCCAAGAAACGCCAAGCAGCAAGCAATGGGCGCCCTCGCGGCCCTGCTCCTCCTTGCCGGCCTACTCGCCTACGTGCTCCGCCTGGTCCACTCCCTCCTGTGGGTCCCGCACCGCCTGGAGCAGCGCCTGCACCGGCAGGGCATCCGGGGGCCGCCCCGCAGCCTGATCTCCGGAAACGGGCCCGACTATATGGCCCTGCTCGCCGCCGCCCGGTCCACGCCGCTCGCCTCCTTCCACAACGCCATCGTCGGCCGCGTCGCGCCGCAATACCGCGAGTGGCCGGCGCGGTACGGCCGGCCGTTCGTGTTCTGGATAGGGCCCACCCCGCGGCTGGTGGTCTCCGGACCTGAGGTCGCGAAGGCCGTGCTCAACGACTCCACGGGGACCTTCGATAAGGCTGGCTCCGGCGGCGGCGGCAACCCCCATGCTAAGCAGCTCATCGGCGAGGGGCTGGTGGGGCTCAGCGGGGAGACGTGGGCGCACCACCGCCGCGTGATCGCGCCCGCGTTCAACATGGAGAGGGTCAAGGTGAGAACGCGTTCATTGAATTCGAACTGAAACATAAAGCTGGATATGTTGTTTGCAAAGCATTCTAGGAAATGGTACTAGCAACCTAACTAGCGATTTCAGCACTCTGAAACGATCAAGAGTATAAAGTGTAAACAACAATATCCTCAGATGTATGTACGCCTTTGCTAAAATCTTGGTTGCTGTGATCTAGATGTAGGGCTTCACTCTTCCATGAAATTTTGTTAGGGAAGGCACAAGATATGCCCGGCCATATATATAAGGACAGTGCTAGGCGTCCCCCGGACGATGGGGGAGCTTCCACCGTCCTGCTTCCCGTGCTGACACGTGTCCATTTGCTGCAAAACATCCCGCGTTTGTTGCATATGTTCCCGTTTTTGCTTTCGAAGCAAAAAAAACGGTTTGTTTTAGAAATAGAACGTCTCGCCGGAGACCTCGCCGGAGACCATGCAGCAAAAAAAGTGTGCTAATGCAGCAAAACCATCTTCGCCGGAGACATCGTCGAAAACAACTCGTTGATGACCCTCGCCGGAGACCATGCAGTAAAAAAAGTTTCCGGCGAAGTCGGTTTTGCTGCATTAGCACAATTTTTTTGCCGCATGATCTCCGGCGAGGTCTTTGGCGAGACGTTCTATTTCTAAAACGAACCTTTTTTTGCTTCGAAAGCAAAAGCGGGGACATATGTAGCAAAAGCGGGCGGTTTTGCAGCAAAAATGAAATTTGGGGCGATTTTGAGAAACACCCATCGTTGTACTATCGGTTTCCGGGCGTGAGCCAGGGCTTGGATCGAAATTCTAGCTTCGGGGGATCCATATCATTTTCCTATATATAAGGCACGGCCAAGTAGCCATGTACTACAAGACAATGGAAACAAAAAAAATGCATCATAGTAGTATTAGTTTAGCAATGAAGGCCATACAACAAACGATAAACGGGTAAACCAACTTGTGGTTGGGTGGCTAAGAGGGTGATTATACCCTCAGCACACGAGAGTTCAAAACCCCAGGTTTGATACCGTGTGTTGCATAAAAGGCGGAATATTCTTTCAGTAGGAGGCGACATTTTCGTCGACAGCGAGCCGTCCGTGGTGACTTTGTCAATCTCAAGATCCAATCCGCCGGCTTAGTCACTCGGAGGTGCTCATAGGGATATGGTGTGGTGTGTGCGTTCATAGGAGTGGATGCATGTCCATATTGTGAATGTCTACGATTTGTACCGTGTTTCTAAAAAAACCCGATAAACGGGCCGATCTTCGTCATTGTCAGCTCAGACTACTCGTCGTGAAAGAGAAAGACAAATTATATTACTCCCTCCATAATAGTTGACTCAAATTTGTCTAGATTTGAATGAACCTAGACACTATTTAGTATATAGGTTCATCTAAATTTTGACAAATCAAAGTCAATTAATATGGATCGGAGGTAGTAGTTTGAAAACGCAGAGTCAGCTTGGTACTTAATTACGGATACATCCTTGAATAATCAGCTTATTTGAACATGCTAGAGCACACAACTTAAGTGTCTAGATTGGCACCAGTCGCTGTAGAGCAGTTCCGGAACACAACCCCACATGAATCTGTCCAGGTGAGAAAAATGTGGTTGGCATCCTCAGGGTTATCTCTCGGCCCAGGCCGTTTCTGAATATTATGATAAGAAGATGGGACAGATCACAGACGAGTTGCCAAAGAAACACCTTAATCTTGAGAGGGAACGAGCCATGCCAATTGTACCTGAAAGTGCAACAAAGACGCCCCCTGCTGCAGTTTGGCACGAAGAGATCTGTTTGACAAGCACCCCGATGTTGTAAGAGACCAAGAGATATCAGGTACCTTGGGGTGGACCCTCGAGCAAAGCAGCCCACTGCTGCGCCTTGACAGAGCCAAAAGGGCGTCTCAACTGAAACCAAGGATCGACAGAGATGCTAGAGAGGTGTGGATAAACCTCCCTCCACAGGCGTCTGGCAAAGTTGCCGTGCCATTCTCCACTGTGTGTTTGTCCCTGCTTGAATACGTGCTTGATCTTCTGAATGCTATTCGAACACTGGGAACCCTCCTCACAGTGCCAGTGAAATGATCCAAATTTCCCAAGTAATTCGCCTAATAATTGCCAGACCCTTGAGGACTCTGTGATATAATCTAATAATGGCCAGACCCTTGAGGCCAGTGTTTTGTAAAGGTGAAGAAGAAAATGCACAACGCATTTTCTAGGGCTGTGCGGTAGTCAACAGCATCTGGGGTAAAATCCTCCACTGGGCAGGGCTTAATCAGGCTGCACCTCCTACTAATCTGAATCTCAGGTCGTGCTGGATTCAGGCGAACAGCAATCTTCAGAATTCAGAAAAAAAACAAGTTCGATTCGCAGGTAATGTCACGTCCTGGAATATATGTTGCCAACGGAATGAATGTCTATTCAGAAATGAGTACAAAAGCATGGACCAGATACTTAAACTCAAGATCAAATCAGATGCTCACCAGTGGGCTCTGGCTAGTCAGGGTCGTTTCAGTATCAGTACAGCTGCAAATACTGGTTAGTTGCAGGTCGTAGTAGTCGTGTGGGTCGTCTCTGCTTGCCCAAAGTGATAGTCGAGTTTTGCTATTCAGTTGTTTCTGTTTTTCTGTCGCTTGTTTGGGTCCTGTAGAGTTGGGCACTTGGGCTCTGTTCGTTTGTATGTGTGTAACGCTGTTTGGTCGTGTACTCTAGCCTTTGGCTGTTTTTCTACTATCTATATATTTGCATGCAGTTCTCCTGCATGGTTAAAAAAAAGATAATTTCCAAATCCATTTTCAGTGAAATTAGGGCACCCTTTTAACCCTTTACAAAACTATTGGATTTTTCATTGGTTTGAATTTGGTGTTTTTAGTGAAGAGACTATATGCACACTTATTTCAAGCAATTCCTTTGTTACAATGACATTTTTTCTGCTAACTTTGATTCTTTTTTACTTCCATCAATGTGTTCATCAATATTTGGCATGGAATTCATCTTAAATGATTTGGATCTGTAACATTTGTGATTGAAAGTAAACCTTTTTCATGACTAGTTATTTCATCTGCAAATTGTTGCTGGCAGAAGCTTCTGGAGTAGTTCATGGCCTATGGTTATGCTCCTTTTATTTTCTTCATATAATATGTGTTTCTTCTTTCTATTACATGTTGATGTGATCAACGGTTCTGCTATAGATAATATGGCTACTGAATATCGTTTACTACAAACTCATTCTGGACTGTTTGTAGGGTTGGATACCAGAAATAACATCTATCACCTCATCCATGCTGGATAAATGGGAAGTCCAAGGAGAAACCCGTGCTGAGTTTGAGATTGATGTAAGTAAAGAATTCCACACTTTGATTGCGGATATCATTTCCTGTGTGGCATTTGGGAGTAGCTATGAGGAAGGAAAGCGAGTTTTTCAATTACAAGAAGAACAGATAAATCTTGCTATCCTTGCAATGAGAACCTTCTACTTTCCTGGCTTCAGGTGAGATTAACTCATACACTCGAATTTGGGTCACCATTTCTACTGTATCAATAAACATTTAGTTCCTTCTACATGTTCCCTCTCATCTACATTAGAAAATAAAAGTTTGATTTTCTTTGTTGCTACTCATGATCTTGAATCAAACTTTGCAGTTGAGGAAAAAAGAATATGACTTCTTTCTTTCTTAGGTTTGTACCAACAAAGAAGAACCGAAGAAGGCATAGCCTAAACCAGGAAATTCGAAGTTCTCTACGTAAATTGATTGATATTAATGGAAGGAAATGTGAAGACTCTAAAAATTTGCTTGGCTTGATGCTATCATCGAGCAAAACTGACAACGAGTTTAAAATGGGAATCGAAGAAATCATTGATGAGTGCAAGACATTTTATTTTGCCGGTAAAGAAACAACAGCAAATTTGTTGACATGGGCAACACTTCTGTTGTCATTGCATAAAGAATGGCAAGACAAAGCCCGTGATGAAGTCTATCAAGTGTGTGGCAAGTACGAGCACCCAAATGCAGATACCCTGAGCGGTCTCAAAATTGTAAGTCTTGTTTATTTGGATGAATACTACATATTTTATATCCTTAAAAGAAGTTATATCCTTATTAAAACATAGTGAATAACATTGGCAATGTTGGATGCATGGTATCAGGTAAATATGGTGTTGAAGGAAACCCTCAGGCTCTATCCGCCAGCTTTGTTTCTCAACAGGACAGTCACTAAGGATGTCAAGCTGGGCAAACTCAACGTCCCTGCAGGCACACAGGTCAATGTGCCTATTATAGACATTCACCATGATGTTGACATATGGGGAGCTAATGCGGACGAGTTTGATCCATCGAGGTTTGCCGATGGCAAGAGCTATCACCTTGGCGCATACTTCCCCTTTGGGATTGGACCTACCATCTGTGTCGGCCAGAATCTCGCAATGGTTGAGGCAAAGATGGCGCTTGCAATGGTCCTCCAACGGTTTGCATTCGATGTCTCTCCATCCTATGTTCATGCACCGATGATGGTATTGACCCTCCAACCCCAGTACGGTGCTCAAGTTCTTGTCCGAAAGATCTAAGCCTTCACTGATATATATGGATCTGGAGCTTGGACTGTAATGTACTCCCTCCGTTTATCTTAGATACATCTTCTTCACAAATCTAAAACATCTTATATTTCTAAATGGAGAGAGTATATGTGTATTATGAGAAATTTGTAAGGAGGCCTGAACTTCGTGTTGACACTGTGTGTGTACAATTACTGTAGATATATGGTTTGTAACAGTTATATTTATATTTCTATACACTGCTATGCCGTCTAGACATCATATGTTTCAGTTCTTCGATTCAATAAGTTGTGTTTATCTAGTCATTTACCATTATATATTGTGACAACTTATTGTTTTCTCTAGTTTTGAAGCAAATGAATTTTAAGATCTAGCCCAGTTCTTAAAAGCGGAGAAGAGCGAAACAGAAAAAACTTAAGATCATTGGATCCAATAAAATGATCTAAATCACATCAAATCCCCTCTCTCTCTCCCTCCCTCTCTCTCTCAGACATTGCTAGGGGACATGCCATCTGTTGGGGAGGTGACCCCGGATAGGGTCATGACGGGGGAAGCCAAAAGGACTTTCCTCGGTCTTATGCCGAGTTACTGCTTATATCGGACGAATCATGTAAAGGTCGGCCGAGATGAGCATGACCATGACGTTTACCAGATGGGCTGTACGTTATTCGGCCGACGTACGATTTAAGTCGGCGGGCAGGTCCGAATAAGCCAGGATGCAGGTGAAGGCCGAGCCGAGTTGAGCGAGGCAGGGCCGAATAACATGAAGCTTGCAGGAGAAGAAGGAGCCTAAAGTCAAACCCTAGCCT
Source organism: Avena longiglumis (assembly GCA_030063025.1). NCBI lineage: Eukaryota > Viridiplantae > Streptophyta > Magnoliopsida > Poales > Poaceae > Avena > Avena longiglumis. The sequence continues at coordinate 486,233,998 of CP125974.1, forward strand.
CGGGCTAAGGAGAATCTGAACAGAGCCAAGCGCAAAGGACAAGGCGCAGAGCACCAGAAGAGCAGAAGGAGGTCACGGAGGTGACAGTCCTGGAACCCGAGGCATGCAGGTGGGGCTCTCTGGAACTTTGCTGTCATTAGAAGGGGGACACGGAAAGGAGCTCGCCGAGTTACTATGTTGGGACAAGCATATTCCTCGAATATGCTTGCCACGTCAGCCCTAGAGGAGCCAAGGCACCCCTTTATAAGGAGAATCTTGGACCTTTGAGGGGGGATGGGCTCATTCGATACCGTTAGGCTGGTAGAAGTTCATCATTTCTTCCTGCATACAGCTCGAGGAGCACTTGTAGCTCAAGAAAGGAGAAATAAAGATCTGTATGTTAGTCATTTGTGTGTATAATTAACTACATCTTCCCTCCCCAGATCCCATTAGCATCCATTGGCCCCGTACTTTAGCCTACCCATGGCATCTGCCGTGCCACCACCACGACAGTTGGCGCCCACCGTGGGGCCAGCAACGGTGCTAGCTAGAGTTATGATCCGGACGGGAAACTTCATCCACACTGGCGAGCGTGTTGTCTCTGGCTTAGTCCGGAGATTTGATCTCTGTGACTATGTCAGCGGCAACGCATGCAGTTTTAAGGGAAAAACTCCTCCGCGCAATGGCGTCTTCATCAACTTGGGCATGCACCAGATCTACGTCGGCGTCGACACCTCCGGAGTTTATCCTCACCAAGTTATTGTTGCAGGAGAGCCCCCCCTTAGCGCCGCAAATGGTCCGCGTGGAGAACGCCCCGTCAACAGCGTCGAGGTGATGGTCACAGCCGGGGTGCAGGTGGGAGCGGCAGGCGCCAGATCAAGCAAGGATCCGATGACGGGAGTACAGGTGACCACAAAGCAGGCAGCTCCACCGCCCACCGAGGTAAATCCTTCGGCGGCCAACCCAGCCGAGGTGCAGGAGACAACCCCGAAGGCACCGAGGGTAAGATGGCCACCTCTGGAAAGACCAGAGAATATTCTCCAGGAAACTATAGATAATCTGACTACGCCTGTGGCGCCGATACTTGATCCGGCTAATGCTCAGGCAGAATTAGAAGAAACCAGGCAAAAAGTACTTGCAGAGGCAAAAAAGGTGTCGGCATTGCGGGAGTCCCTAAACAGGACCCTGCGAGAATATGCTAAGGCAAATAAGTTAGATGTTGCCCCTGAGCGGGTTGATGAGTTAAGGTTGAGAGGAAAAAACCTCATGAATGATATCAACAAAGAGCATGAAGCTCGTGAGGGAGATTCAGTCGATCTAGGTTTGCCGAGGTATAACACCCCAGCGAAAAACCTAAGTGCTGCGAATGCCGCATCACTAGAATTGGAAGGGCTGACCGGTGAAGCCCGGCAAAAATAGAAAGAAAGAGTGAATGAGCTGGTGCGCATTGCGAACCAGCAGAATGAGGAAATGCTTAAGGCAGACCCGGCGAGACCTGGTGCCTCATGTATGGTTCATTCGGCTGGAGCAGCACCTGCCCTTTCAGTGGCAGCTGCATCTTCACCCGGAAACAATGCGCGAAAAGACAGAGCGGTAACTTCAGGAAAAAGAAACAAGCAGATTGTACCGTATGACCCGGCAGTAGCAAAAAAGATCAATGAGAACAGAGGCAATTGAAGCCGAGATAACAATGGCGAAAGACACCCCCACCGTGCCAACATAGGCGACGGAAGCCGAGGTAACGGAGACCTCAGAAGAGGAAATCATGAGAACAATATCCCGGCAGAAGGAAGGAGGGATCCGCCGCCCAATCCTCAGCCGAGGTATGAACCTCGGCAGGAAAGAGAAGTAAGACCAACTCGCCACAATCAGGCAAATTAAAGGTACAATGATGGCTACTCAGATATGGAATATGCAGGTCATGGTGGGAATAACCACTATGGAATGCAGGAAAGAATTATGTACAGAGATTTGCCATCAAGTGATGCAAGACTAAAACTGGACCGGCTGTACCGGTCTGAGTTGTTAGAAGAGCAGGGTCCGCCGGGTCCAGCATGTTTCGGACCACGGATCATGGGCGAGCCGCCAGTGCCAAACTTTCATCTGGCAAGGGGCACGAAAACGTACAATGGGAGCACCAAACCACAAGATTGGTTAATTGACTATGCCACTGCAGTAAAAATAGCTGGCGGAAACTTGCGATGGGCAGTAAGATATGTCCATAAATCTTTGGAAGGACCAGCGGTATGGTGAATAATCTGCCAAGCAAGATCAACTGCTGGCTAGATTTTGAGGAAATGTTTGTCAGCAACTTTACCAGCACTTACAAGAGACCAAACAGGCCGCAGCAGCTTGCAATGTGCAAGCAAAGGCCGAATGAGACAGACAGAGAATTCTTGACTCGGTGGTGTAACCTCAGGAATTCATGTGAGGGGGTTATAGAATCACAAGCGATAGCTTGGTTCGCTCAAGGATGCCGTTATGCCAGTGTCTTGTGGCAACGAATGCAAAGAGATATGCCAACCACTTTGGCAGAAACCATCAGGATAGCGGATTCGTATGCATGGGAGATCCGACGCAACCAGAGCTGATGTCGGTGGATCATCGGGAGCATCAAGATCAATATGCAACATATGCGGCCGGATAATCGAGGCGCAATGAGTTCAGAGGTAGAAGAAGAGAGGAAAGACCCGGATTACAGATACGCCTCCAATCAGGTGGCAGCCGTAGTACAAGATCAGCCGAGTCACGGAAACAGTCAGCGGCAGAAAAATGGTCCTCAGCAATGGACACCAAGGAATGAGGGGAAGATACAATGGACGCCAGAACAGAAGAAGCAATGGCAGGAAAGGCCGAAGTACACATTTGAGTCCATGTTGGATCAACTGTGTAAATTTCACACTCCAAACCCGGCCAAGCCGGCCAATCATACAACTCGGCAATGCGCCTGGATGAAAAATGCAATGGGGAACTCGGCGGGCATGCAAGCACCTTCCCATCAGGCACATCAGCAACAGCAGCCGCAGTTGACTGGGGTAAATGCACAGCAACTAATGTTACCCCCTCCTCCCCCGAGGTATGATAACTCGGACCGGAGAGATGCAGTGCATCAAGTGATAAATCAGGGTCAGGATGGAAGGGTAAACCCCGGAAATAATGGACGCAATGATTACAGGGAACATCATCATTCATATTGCGTGTTCACAACAGAACAGCAAGACATGCAAAGTGTACAGCTCCTGCATATGGAAGTAAATGCAGTTATGCCGGCAGTACCAAGATCAGATCAGGAAGTGACTTGGAGCATAAAAGATCATCCCAAGATAATGCTGAATCCAGGGGTCGTACGCACTCGTACTAGATCTAACATTTGTCAGACCGAGCATTAATGTGAAACTTTCAAAAGTACTCATTGACAATGGGAGCAGTATCAATATCATGTACAAGGATACAATGCATAAACTCGGAATATCGCTGAATATGCTGCAATCCACGAGAACCACGTTCCATGGGATAGTGCCGGGACTTTCATGCGAACCCATTGGAAAGGTTCGAGTAGATGTGTTATTCGGCACAAGGGAGAACTGCAGAGCAAAGAATTTGGAGTTTGAAGTGGTGGATCTAGAGAGTTGCTACCATGCATTACTGGGTCGGCCAGCATTGGCCAAATTCATGAGCAGCTGCCACATAACTTACTTGAAAATGAAGCTACCCGGACCTCAAGGGGTGATAATAGTAGCAGGAGATTATAGGAAGTCGATGGAATGTGCCTCGGCCGGATCAAACCTGGCCGAGTCATTGGTGATCGCAAGAGAAAAAATAAGGATTCAAGAGGTAACGGCTCTCGCTCAGTCGGCGCAATTGAATATGCCGGCATTGGCCAACCCACATGGAAGCGTTTCTTTCTAGCCGACTAAAGAAACGAAAATGGTCCAGTGTGGCATCCCGCAAAACCACTACTAGAAAATCGCGTTGAATTTGTGCATTGCATCGTCATCATCATGCATTGTTTGCATAAAACTATGTTCGAAAACCCGTCTTTGTTTTCTAAACGCCCATCTTTTCAAACACGAACGGTCCCCGAATATTTTGTTTTGTTTGCCGAAATCGGTTTGCAAAAACCTTGTTTGTATTAAATAAAAATTATAATTATTTTAGCGGGGCGTCGAGCAGGCCGTCCCGAGCGACCACCCCCATAATTCAGATCGGTCCAACCTCTAATCCTAAGTCTGCAATCTACCCTCTCCCCCTCCACCTCACTCCCACCTATCGGGACACGCCACATCACCCTTGCCCACCCCTCACCCACTCACACTCGACATGGCACCCCAACTCCCTCTCTCTCCTCTCACGGCCCACCCCTAGCTGCACCACAACCACCCAAACCTCCTCACACAGCGTACTGCACCCGTCGCGTGGACCCCACCACGGCCCCACTTCCCTCACCTGCCGCGGCCTTCTCCACCTCTGGCTTCCTTCCTCGCCGATTCAGCGCTCACCACCCTCCGTCCACCCACCCCTCCTCGTCGGTGTCCTCCCTCTCCCGTTCCCGTCGCTCGCCCGGCGCTGGCGCTGCCCGGCAACCCGCTAGCCCGCGCCTCGCCTGCGCCACCTCGGGCTTCTCCCAACCTCCGCGCCGCAGCCCCAAGGCGCTGGCCGCGTCCTCGGCTGCCACCGCCCGGCTACCGCCGAGCCCTCACTCGCCTCCCGGCCGCCTCGACCCGCCTCTCTCCCAAGCACCGCCTCGCGCGTCCCTCGTCGCTGCGGGACCTCCGCGACCCCGGCCCGCTACCGTGCTCCACCCGCCTCCGCCGGCTCATGGCCTCCTCCTCCCGTTAAGCTGCCTCCGCCCGAGCCCTCCGCCAGGCAGCGCGCCTCCACGCCGTCGCCGCCCACTCGCCGGCCCCGACTCGGCGCCGCCGCCTCTCTCCCAGGCCAGCGTCGGCTCGGCAGTTCCCCGCCGCCTGGCTGCCTGCCTCCCGAGCCACCCGGCTGCGTTCGCCATCATACCCGAAGCGCCGCCCGCCTACTGCGCCGTCGCCGCCTCCGCCCTCGGCTCCGCCCGCTCCTCCGTCGCCGCAGTCCAGTCGCCGCCTGGTCACCAAGCTCCGCCATGACCGCATCGCCCCACGACCCAGCGTCGAGCCCTCTCGCCGTCCTCGAGCCCGGCGGTTCACCTGCCTGGTGCTGCCAAGCAGATCTTTGCCGCCACCGTCACACACGCCACGTCATCCTGTGGGTCCCGCCTACCATGCGTGCGCCCGTGAGTGCTCGTGTATATGTGACAGGTGGGTCCGCTTGTGTACCCTAGGAACGACTTGGAGCACCCAAGTTCGCCCACAACCCCCGGCGCCAAACCCAAGACCGATCCCGGCGCCCGAAGTCGAGAACCCCGACAAGAAACATGCCACGGATACGCCGAGTTCGCCATCGTGGAAACCAAGGTCGTCGACATGGAACCGATGGGCGCCAAGTACTCCTTCTCGGATGCAACGCTCGAGAACCCGGACGATGAGAGCATCGACGCAGAACGCCAAGTGTTTCGCCCCGAACGCCAAGACCGACCGACACGCGGACCCGACAAGTTCTTCTCGACGACGAGATCATCGACAGAGAACCCGAAGAAAACCTGTGCGACAAGTACTCCCTCGAGAACGTCAAGTACTTCACCCCGGACACCGAGTCCGCCGAGACCCCGGATGCACCAAGAACTACCCCGATATCCGAGAACGTTCCCGCGAGACCGACCTCGTCGAACCCTGGACCCCGAACCCCGAAACCCCCAAGTTCGTCGAGCTCCCCTCAATGTGTGAACCCTTTCCGAAACCTTATTTTATAACATCATAATAACTTGTTGCATATTTAATCATTCATCTCGCATGCATATCTGTGGTTTGGGGGCCTTATGCCGATTCACCTAATAATTAAATATGGGGCCCATATGCGGGCAAATCTAGCCTTATATTGGCCTCATTTAAACTTGTGTAGCGAACCAGTACTATCGTTTGCCATGCTAAACAACATTTAATATGCGGGGGTTTAAACAACTTGAACCATATATTAATTGTCGGGACCCCGGTTCCGCTTAATATGACCTAATTGCACCGCACCTTGCCTTGTCATTCATCATGCATGCATCATGCCGGTCTTTTGCCTTAGTATTAAATGGTGCATCCGGTGTTTCTTCTAGTGTTTTGGTTCTTCGCGGATAAGGCCGTTGAGTTGATGTGAGTCACCGATCTTGGTTGAACCTTCGGCAATGTTTTCAAAGAGCATCTCCCCTTTCTACCTATCTTACTTTTATAGTATTTACTTCCTCCTGTTGATCTATTGCTATACGTGTTGCGATGCTTTAGTTTCCGTACTGTTATTCCTGCAGTATATTGCCTTGGACACACCCTATTACCATTGTTTGGTAGATAGTTGGACTTGCGCGTCGTAGTTGCTTGCTCAAGTCTTGATGTGTGTGTCATATGCCTGATTCTTGATGTATTGCCGCATGTTGATGTTGGAGATGATTCTAGTTTTACTTATCGTCACTTTAATTTCTGTTTAACAACTAAAATTGGAATAAGCAGAGGCATCGGTGGGTGATAGAAAATATTTGGTTTCCGAACGCCCACTTGTGTCCCGTAAGACCCCGAGTACTTGATACCTGTTCCTTGATTTTTGCGCGCTATCCACATCCGGGAGGTATATGGGACCCCCCTGAGCCAGAGCTTGATTCATTCTTATTTCTTGGGGCCACAAACTAGTTTGAGGTTTTATTTACGATCCTGTACTTATGCCATGCTACTTTCTGTATTTAAATTGTGCGAGGAGCACCATCTTGCTTTTTAGGAAGGCGGAGTGATTACGCGGTATCGACAAGCCCAGCCACACTTCGGGTTCCCAACATGACCATTATTGGCGCTAACCTTGAGGCCGTCTCGCTAGCTTACTTCGTTGCGGGTTCTACTCAAAGGGTGGCCTGAAATACTTCAATCTGTGATTGTTCACCGTGAAAGCCTCGTTGGGTTTTGATTTGGTTTTTCCGAGGTTGATCGGCGTGTGTTGCTATTGGTGCACCCGCCGGTAAAACTTTCGAAAGCCGTGTCATGGATATGGACGACTTGGAGCACGATATCTCGATCATAGACAAGCATAACTAAAGTTTATTGCTATAAATTTGACTTATAATGACTAGTAATCAGCTTCACTATAATGGAATGGCTAATTAATACTGCCCACAATTGCTTGTTTGTCGCTTGCGACAACCGTACTGACTAGTAAGTATTGCAACTACAACGAAATGGCTGAATAAAAGTACCAACAAGCTTTGGGTTTTGGGTTTATCTCATGATATCTCAGATTCCGTTAGTAATTGTTGCAACTTCAACGGAATGATTAAATAAAGTGCCCATCGCTTACTTTATCGTGACGATTATCTAAACTCGCCTAGTAAAGTGCCGCAACTATAATCGAATAAAAGCGCCAACCGTGTGAGTTCCTCGACTTCCTCGTTTGGACTCGAGGGGAAACGCCAGATGGGTTTGTTTGGTGTTAGCTTCGTGTTGGATCCGGATAGGTCTATTTTACCCTCTCGGTACGCCGGTTGTATCAAGTCTCTATAGGTTGTTTAGTGCATGCCGCCGCCGCTTGATCCACCATACCTTTGTGGCGAGGACCGCCGAATTCTAGCCTCGCTGTCTTGGCCTCGATCTTGACGCTCCTTCTTTTCCTTTGCCCTTTGCGGCACCCTTTGTTTAAGCAGGTTTTGAGATCGACGCCGTTAGCGGTGGTTACCCTTCCGGCTTGGCACGGGAGTTATGGACGCCATTGGTTATTCTTCAGGGCTCTTAGCCCCATTTGCATCTTGTCCATAGTCGGACGCTCGATCATTTTCAAGGTGATTTGGATCTTTGTATATTATATCTGTATTCTTGACTCCTTGAGTCGCTGTTATAAATATCTGTTCTGTGGGTCCCATCGAGGACTGTTGTGTGATGTTATTACTTCGTTTTCCACCCGCACGAAAGTGCCTGGTGGGCACCTTTGAATCGTTTCTATGCGGGTTTGGTGGATTTTGCCCAAACTTGCATAGGTCCGATTCTGAGGGTGTTACATCCAGATAGATGAGCAGTTCCCAGAACGCACCATCACCATTGGTGCCGGCCTAGATGCCAAATAGGAAGGCAAGATCACCAACTTCCTCCGTGAGAATCGAGACATCTTTGCATGGTCAACTCAAGACCTGCAAGGTGTGCCGAGGGAGTTGGCTGAGCATTCTCTGCATGTAAGGCCAGGAGCAAGGACGGTGAAGCAATCTCTCCGCCGCTTCGCCGAAGACACGAGAAAAATAATAGGGCATGAGATAGCTCGGCTCCTTGCAGCCGGGTTCATCATGGAAGTACTTTATCCGGATTGTCTATCAAACCCGATGCTAGTAGAAAAGAAAAAGGATGATCCAAATGTAGCCGTCGTATGGAGAATGTGTATTGATTACACGAACCTGAACAAGGCGTGTCCCAAAGATCCTTTTCCTTTACCTAGAAAAGACCAAGTCATTGATTCGACCACTGGTTGTGAGCTGTTATCATTTGTAGACGCGTATTCTGGTTTTCACCAGATACCGTTAAATTTGGCTGATCAAATAAAGACTGTGTTTATTACCCCATACGGGGCTTATTGCTATCGCATCATGCCATTCGGCCTGCGTAACGCAGGGGAAACATACCAGAGATGTATGCAAAAATGTCTACATGACCAGATAGGAAAAAATGTACACGTATATGTAGATGATGTGGTTATCAAAACCAAAGAGAGCAAAACGCTACTGGATGATATTCGAAAAACATTCGCGAACTTGAGAAGATTCTGAATGAAGCTTAACCCGGAAAAATGCACCTTCGGGGTACCAGCTGGAAAACTACTCGGTTTCCTCGTATCTAGCCGAGGTATAGAGGCCAACCCAACCAAGATAAGAGCGGTAGAAAGGATGGAATTGCCGAGATGTCTAAATGACGTACAGAAGTTCACGGGTTGCCTGGCCTCGCTTAGCCGATTTGTATGTCGGTTGGGAGAGAAGGCGCTACCACTATATCAACTGATGAAAAAATCTGATAAGTTCATTTGGACACCACAAGCAGATAATGCATTTCATGAACTGAATAAGATGTTGGTCACAGCACCAATCTTAGCCTCTCCATTGTCAAAAGAGCCTATGTTACTTTACATAGCCGCCACAAACAGAGTGGTAAGTGCGGTGATCGTTGTGAAACGAATTGAAGATGAAAAATCAGTGCAAAGACCGGTATATTACCTAAGCGAGGTACTATAAGCCTCAAAACAAAACTACCCACATTATCAGAAGATGGCATATGGAGTATACATGTCGGCAAAGAAACTTAAACATTACTTCGAAGAGCACCCGATCAAAGTGATCTATGAAGCGCCCATAGCCGACATATTGAGCAACAAAGATGCAAGCGGCCGAATAGCAAAATGGGCAATTGAATTGTCACCTTATGCTCCGCAATTCGATAGGCGCGATGCGATCAAATCTCAGGCTGTGGCCGACTTCTTCCTGGATTGGGCCGAGGTACAATATGAGCCACCATTACCAGATCCGAATTATTGGACGATGCACTTCGACGGTTCCAAGCTGAGAAATGGCTTGGGGGCAGGGATAGTGTTAACCTCGCCAAAAAGAGATCAGCTGAAATATGTGCTGCAAATACATTTTGCCGCATAAAAAAATGTAGCCGAGTACGAAGCACTCGTCCATGGATTGAAGGTGGCAAAAGAAATTGGAATACGCCGAATCTTATGCTACGGAGATTTAGATCTAGTAGTACAACAAGTATCAGGCAATTGGGATGCGCTAGATGCCAATATGGCCTTATATAGATTCCATGTGCAAAAACTCAGTGGATACTTCGATGGATGTGAATTTCATCATATACCTCGGGCAGGAAATGACACCGCAGACACGCTGTAAAAAAGCTCGGATCAACCAGGCAATCAATTCCCCCAGGTATCGCCCTAGAGCACTTAAGAAAACCATCAATAACACCATCACCAGAGTCCGAATCCATCTTTATCCCGGCGAAATCAAGAGAAGATAGTGTGCCGATGGAAGTTGACAAAGAATGTAACCCGGAGTTTCCGAAAGTAAACCTGGACGATACACAGATGGATATGGAAAAATCCGAGGTTGTTATGTCGGCAGAAAATATGGAAATAGATAGTGAGATTATACTAGAGAAAATCATGCCAACATGGGCACAACCCATATTTTCCTTCCTCAAGGATGCGACTTTGCCGTATAACGAGGTACTGGCTAGACAGACAGTGAGAAGAGCTAAAGCTTATACAATCATAAACAATGAGCTGTATAAAAGGAACGTCACAAGCGTGCTGCAAAGATGTGTGGATTCGGCGGAAGGCCAGGAGATTCTCCTAGATATACATCAAGGAGAGTGCGGGCATCACGCTTCGTCCAGAGACTTAGTGGCCAAAGCATTCAGGCATGGATTTTATTGGCCAACAACGTTGAAAGAGGCCAAAGAATTGGTGGATAAATGTAATGGTTGCCAGAGATATGCCAGCAAGATACATATGCCATCGTCCGAGTTAAAAACGATACCAATTACTTGGCCATTTTCGGTGTGGTGCTTAGATATGGTGGGACCATTCAAGCCGGCCCGGGGAGGGATGACCCACATTTTAGTCATGGTCGACAAATTCACAAAGTGGATTGAAGTGAAACCAATAAAAAAATGTGATGGACCAACAACAGTAAAATTCCTCAATGATATTATCTTGAGATATGGTTACCCACACAGTGTTATTACAGACAATGGCACAAACTTTGCTGAAGGGGCATTTGCTAGATTCTGTCAAGAAAAACACATAAGACTAGATGTCGCCTCGGTGGCTCACCCAGCATCTAATGGGCAAGTAGAAAGATCCAGTGGACTTGTATTATCTAGAATAAAACCCCGACTCGTCGAACCACTGCAAAGGTCGGCAGGGTGTTGGATCGAGGAACTACCAGCAGTACTATGGAGCCTCAGAACTACCCCAAATAGGTCAACAGGGTATACCCCATTTTTTCTGGTATATGGAGCAGAAGCCATGCTTCCAGCCGACATAATACATGACTCGCCAAGAGTTACCCAGTATACAACCACTGAGGTAAATGAGATAGCTCGGCAAGATGATGTCGATCTGCTAGAAGAAGCCACGGAGTTGGCACTATCAAGATCAGCTATTTATCAGCAAGACTTACGACAATATCACAGCAAGAAAGTCAATCCAAGAGTGTTTAAAGGAGGAGATTTGGTTCTTCGGCTAGTGCAACGCACAGCCGGCATGCACAAGCTATCGCCCCCATGGGAGGGACCATTCATCGTGAGCAAATCATTGCACAATGATGCATATTACCTAATTAATGCTCAGTCATCAGAAAAGGACAAGGCAAACAAAGCTGGCGAGGAATCGAAAAGACCATGGAACATAGCCTTACTTTGTCCTTTTTACTCGTAGGAGTCATCTATGATACATTGTAATGTGACGCTTCAGGTCAAAGTATCGACTATGTATTAAACCTCGGCACCTTGAGCAGTGACTCGGGGACTGCCCTATGTTATTTCTTATTTTGGCTTATGTATTAAACCTCGGCACCTTGAGTAGTGACTCGGGGACTACCCTATGTTATCTCTCATTTTTGGGTTATGTACTAAACCTCGGCACTTTGTGTTATGCACTTGGAGAAGTGGCACGGGGACTCCCCAACGTTATTTTTTATTCCTGAATTATGTGTTAAAATCCAGGACCTCGAGCAGGGAACTCGGGGATTGTAATATATTATCCCTTATCGCGAATTAGGCATTAAAACCTCGATTTCTAGAGCATTGACTAGGGAATTTCCCCATGATGGTCACCCGTTACAAAAATGGGCATTAAACTTCGGCACCCCGAACGGTAGGTCAAAAGTTATCTTGAACGATATTATTTCGATTTCCCCAGATATGGACTTCGAGATTTATAGCTCGGATAGAGATCAACAACACAATGGTTGAGCCGTCGAACTTATAAAGGCCAGGCAATATTAAACGCCGAATTAAGGTGGGTCAAATGAAAACACGCAATCCGAACTTATGAGATTGAAGGCCACCAAAGCGAATATTTAAACCAACAAGATCTGTTTAGACAGAATAATAACGATCACCATCATACGTGCCTCAGCGACAAAAGGAAAAATAGGTTTGTACGACACAGGAAGTCGGACAATTGTTTCACACACATCATACGCCCGGCCTACCGGGGATAAGAAGTAACTTAAAGTTGTTTGAACCTAAGGGGCAGCGACTTGGTCAGGCACTAGGCGCTCCGAGGTAGACGGCACCTCGGCCGAAGTTGCTTCGCCCTCCGCAGAACCAGGAGCGACTTCGGGGGAAGCCCGGGGCTGTTGAGAAACATTAGCTTGAGCTTGAGAATGCCCAGTCCCTTTGGAAGATGATCGTGTGTCGCCGTCCCCATCCGAGCTTGCGCTGGAATCACCAGAAGTGTCCGAGTCGCCCTCACCCTCATCCTGGTCGGCCGAATTATCATCAGAGGCATCTTCGACTTCGACGTCATCCGCCGGGTTAAGAAGGAAACTCGGCCCTTCAATCCAGTTATGCACGTCAGCATAGTCAACAAGCTGGAAGGCACGAGCTTGTCGGCGAGCGACGAATTCTGGATCCTCAACCCAATGGGAGCCAGTGCGCAAATTTATCAAGGTATCGAGCGAAATATCCTCGTACCATGACATAATGACTGTGAGCGCCATTTCAGCACCAGCTCTTCCAGCGGACTCCCTCCAGAGATTTAACTGGTTCTGGGATGCCATTAATCTTTCCACTAGTATCTTGATCTCATCAATATCAGGAGTTCCAGAAGTACTCGGCCAGAGAACATGGTAGGCCCGAATGGCTGCTTGCACCAAATCCCTGCCCATAATCTTCATCGGACCAACAGCAGCACCAACTGCAACCAAGAAATCTTGGGCTCGCATCTACGGGAACACCTCGGTGCACGCGAGCATTAACCACCGCTCTAGAGCTCACGGGCTTAGCTTCTGAAAAATGGTCTGCGCAAAATAAAAGTATATCACTCAAAAGTAAGAAAAGAAGATAACTCGGCCACAGTCAGAGAGTTACGATGAATATAGCTCAGCATTTTCTGGAGATCTTGAGCCCAATCAACCTTGGTCTTCTCAAAACGAATGGTCTCCTCGCTCATCGCCCGTGTCTTAAGTTCGACAGCCTCGAGGAGTTCTTTATTTTTCTGCAATTGCAGAGCTAGCCGATTCTTCTCTTCGGAGAACTCCTGGTCAACTTTCTCTAACTCAGACTTCTGAGAGAGCTTGAGGGACTCCACCTCGGCGCGCAAGCAAGTTATCTCGTCATCTTTCTCTTTCAGCTACACCGAGTGAGTAGCGGCTTGCTCTAAAAAATGCAGCATCATATCAGGCATGGGTATGCATTCTTGATGTGACGCTGCAAGAGTTTGTAACTCGGCTATACCAAAGCCAAAAGGTTAAAAGGAACCCGGGATAAGTTCCGAACGGAAATCTGTAAACAGAAAGGGTAACTAACCTTCCAGGCCCTTGACTTTCTTCTCAAGACGGATATTAAGATTGTTGATATTACCTATTTACCAGCAAAATGAGCTAACACCTCAAGTTGAAAATAATAAGAACTTTAGGGACAATGCAAAAGTTTGTTAACTTACTAGCTTTTTTCACCACGGGAATAACTTTTTCATACTTATCTTGCAATTTCTTATGTGCGAAAAGCAGCCTTTGGAATTCGGCGGTCCGCCGATCATGCGCAACCTAAGCGACAAAATGAATAGCAGTGAGATACTCGAAGCTAAGACAGGTCTGAATCAAGCAAAGCTTAACTCAGACCTAGGTGGCTGGATATTCGAAGCTAAGACAGATCTGAATGAAGCAAATCTTAACTCGGACCTAGGTGGCTGGATATTCGAAGCTAAGACAGATACGAATCAAGCAAAGCTTAACTCGGACCTAGGTGGCTGGACATTCGAAGCTACGACAGATCCGAATCAAGCAAAGCTTAACTCGGACGTAGGTGGCTGGATATTCAAACACTAAGACAAAACCAAAATAGGCAAAGCCTAATAAAACTTCCAAACAAATAACAAGTTATTCGGTGGCAAGCTTCGGGGACTAGAGTATATATGATATCATTCTAATGACTAATCAAACGTAAATAAAAACAATTACCTCGTTCATCTTATCGCTGTCAAGCACGATCTTGGCAGCCAGATGCAAGCGACTGCTGATGTCGGAGAGTTGAAATGGCTGACTGATTGGATTGCCCTCTGAAAGGGTAATTGCCCCTGTGTGTGGTTTTGGTGATTAATGAAAATTCCTATGGACTAATGTTTTCAATGAGTTTTATATGAAGGTATATTCCATAGGTCATGCTTGTAGTCCATGTGTTGGATTCAAGTATGGATGCCATGAAGATAAAGATATACCTTGAGTATTGGCATCAAAATCATCGAGTTGAAGAGAAGAATATGATATGATCAAGATCTTGAGTGTGTGATCTCAATAGAAGAATTCAAGATATGGCTCTAAGTCAGTGTCATGATAGCCTCATTAGTTGAGCTATGGTTGACTAAGATCTAGAGAATGTAATCAAATGAAGAGTTCCTTATGTACCTCAAGATATTAAGATGGAGCACGAGAAGATACTTGGTTGACCAATACAAAGATTGAAGAGTGATTTCAAGTTGGTCAACACATGAAGCATAAAGAATGTACCACATGGTATTGTGGTATGGTAAGCCTTGTAAATTATGCATCATGAACTAATCCATTATATATTTTCCTTTGAATTTTCTATATGGACAGGTATCTTTCCATGGGCATGCTTCAAAAATGAAGATATTATATAGCCCATGAGAGGATAACATCAAGTGGTGATCGTCATCAAGGTTGAGAAGGGCAAGTTCAAGATAAGCATCTCGAGAAGATCATTTGCTTAAAGCTTGCCGTCCATATTGGTGATAATGGACATGTGAAGACATGTATTAATGAAGCTATCCCATAGTGGTGTATGTGGAGCAAATTAGGAGTCTTCACGAAGCAACAATGATCAAGTGTTGCATTCTGGCTTGCTTGGAGCTTGAAGCGTTATCATCAAGATCAAGCAGGATGTTCAAGGCAAAGGTATGGCCTTGCTAGGTTTTCCTTTTACCGGTCTCAAGGTGGTTGTTGGGATACCGGGTTATAGGATAGATAGCCGCACTATCAAGAGGGGCTCTCGGTTGTGTAACTTGATCACATCATCATAGGGAGCTCAATCGTTTGCATACTTTGCATCTTCCTATTTTGTTGCTTCTTGGTGTTTCTCCATGTGAGGTTCTTGATCTTGTTGCTATCTCTTCAACTAGCCCAAGTTCATCGAAAACGGAATTTGTATGCATCTTCTATGGCGTTTTCGAGTTTGAAGGTTTTATCAGTTCTTATTTAGGGAGGATTCTTACCTTTCTTCATTTGGTTCTATCCTCCTTTGTTGGGCAATGATGTTTCTCTATACAATCTTGTAGGGCTTGTTTTCCTCGTCAAAACAAGCCCAAGATCATCGAAATCGGAGTCCGGATGCAAAAGTTATTGCGTTTTCCGTAAAGTCAGTTTCATCCCGGTTGTGGATCCGGTTCAACCGGCTCCTAGACCGGGTGGTCCGGTGCCAGCACCGGAAAACCGAGATTCAACCGGGTTTCAACCGAGATTCAACCGGGATTTTCGTTTTTTCTATACCGAGTCTATCCGAGACTGTGTACTGACCCTTATCCCGGTTGAGATCTGGTTTTCCGGTCCAGGAATCGAACCATCCGGTTCTGGAGCCGGTCCAACCGAACTTTCAACCGGATTCACACAGTTTTCTCCCAACGGCCATATTTTCTTTCCACTATAAAAGGGGTTTCTTCTCCCAATGTTTTAGTGTTCTTGACCACGAAATTGACCTCCATTGTTGAACCTCTTGAGCTTGCTTCCTCCCCCTTCCCTCCTATGATTCTTGCATCTTTTTGAGGGCTTTGGAAGAGGAGATCTAGATCTACAATCCCCACCAACCAATTCCTCCTCTAAGCGAGGGGAACCCATTGGATCTAGATCTTGGAGTCATTTGTTGACTTCCACCATTGTTCTTCCTCTCTAATTCCTCCCTAGCACTTGTTGCTTTGGTGGTATTTGAGAGTGAAGGATTTGAGCACCCTTGGTGTTCTTGCTTTGCATTCTTGCATAAGTGTTGAGATCTCCATTACGATTTGTTCGAGTGAGAGACCGTGAGCTTGTTACTCTTGGAGGGTGACCTCCTAGTTGGCTTGGCGGTTGGTGCCGCTGTGTCCTCTTCGTGGAAGATTGTGAAGAGACCCGGGCTTCTCCTTCGTGGAGGTTGTGAAGTGGTTGTGGAGCTTGCCATCTCCGGAGTGGAGGAAAAGCTAGCCATAAGGAAAGGGCCTATTCATTCGTGGGATAGACTCGGAGAAGAAGGTGAGCCTTTGTGGCGCGTGAGGAATCCTTCGTGGAACCTCACACCTCTCCAACGTGACGTAGCCCCCTTCCCAAAGGTGGTGAACACGGGAATACATCTTCGTATCCGCGTGCCTCGGTTATGTCTATATCCGAGCTTACTTTCCTTGTGATAGCCATCGAGCTTGAAGTACTTATATCTTGCTTATCACTTGTGGTATATTTATCTTGTGCTATCTTGCTTAGATTATTTGTTGTTGGTGCACTTAGTTGAGCCTAGTGTATTTAGGTTTTGTGCTTGTAAAATAAACGTTAGTTTAATTCCGCATTCTATCAAGCCAAAGCCATAATAGTTTTTAAATTGCCTATTCACCCCCCTCTAGGCGACATATCTATCCTTTCAATTGGTATCAGAGCAAGGTCTCTCCTTGTTTAGGCTTCACCGCCTAGAGTTTAAAGATGTCGGCTAGTAGTATGTGCACAATTATCTTTGATGGCACAAATTATGCTTTGTGGATAAATTGCTTGCTTTGTAATCTTCGGACCTTGTGTCCAAATATTGAGCGATTTCTAGATGTAGGTTTTTCTCCTCCTATGGATCCTCAAAATCTATCTTTAGAGGATGAGAAAAATTTACATCTCGAAGCTCAAGTATCTAATGAGCTTATTTTCTCTTTGAGCCCCACAGTTAATTTGTTCTTGATGATTGTAAAGCGCCAGTCGTCTCATGAGAAGTGGACCAAGCTTAAAGAAATATTTGGTGGTTCCATTTCTAATATTGTCGGTGGTTTCTCCGAGGAGATCTCTTTTCCTTCACATCATGAAGAGCTCCAAGTTGCTTCCACCTCCGGCCGCGATGAGTTCTCATCTTCACCCACTTCACCAATGTATGGCAAGACACAAGGTAAAGATATTGTGAGTGGTGTTGGGAATTGCAATGTTGATATTGTGCTCGCTAATGATGATCCTTCATCTCTATCCCATTGCAATGTTTCTTCTTTGGACTTAAGCACTTCTTGCAACAATAATGCTATATCCCCTTGTGTTGCTAGTCCTTGTATATCGTCTAGAAATTATTTGAGTAGTAGTGTAGATGATACGCTTGATTTGCCTTGTTACCATGAACAAAATGCTTCTATTTCCTCTAGTTGTTTATCCAACAATGTAGAGGAAATCAAACATTCTATGAAGCAAGACATGATCACGAATGAAGATTCAAGAATATCCTCATCTTCATTCTCCCATGCTCACATGTGCCTTATGGCAAGAGGATCAAAGGTATCTCCTACTTTGGATCCCAATATATCTTGTAAAGATAATAGCAATGATAATGATGATAGTGATGATGACATTAATGAGGATACTAGTGCTCTCTTGCTTGAGTTGACTTTTTTTGTGTACCTCTCTTTGTGGTAATAATAAGGCTGTTACTTGTCTCAAACACGTTATGGGCACCATAACTAAACAAACGGGAACCATAGAGGAGTTGGATTTCCAACTTGATGATGTGAGTCGGAGATTCAATCTCCTTAAGCAAGATCTTGCCGAGGAGAAGCACACTAATTGTCTCCTCACACAAAAAATTGAATCTTATGAGCTTGAAAAGGAAAATCCCATTAATGATGCTTGTGCTACTAACTCTACTTCTTGTGAAGCATCTATCCTAAAGGAGAATGTTGATCTAAGGGCTCAACTTGAGTTGCTAACTAGCAAGTATAGGAAATTGGAAGAAAGTCACGAAAAGCTCTCGGGCTCTCATAATGATCTTCTAATCTCTTATGATGGGATAAAGTTAGCTCGTGAGGCAAGTATTACTAAGGTAACATCTTGTGAGCCTCTTTTGGACATTAGCACAACATCTACTCAAAATGCTATTTTGCCATGTGCTAGTCCTAGTAATTCATCTAGCCATAATATTGATAAACCTTGTGTTGGATTAATTCTTTGCCTTGTTGCTCTAACAATGAAGCTTCTACTTCCTCTAGTACTAGAATTTATACTAACCATGTAGAGGAAATCAAAGAGCTCAAGGCTCAAGTCACTTCCTTGAGGAATGACTTGGAAAAGAGTCATGAAGGGAAATCCACACTCGATAATATCTTGAGTGTGCAAAAATCCCCTAATGATAAAAGTGGACTTGGATTCAACTCCAATAACAAGAACAAGTCCAATATAAACAAGAAGAAGGGCCAAAACCAAGTCAAGAATTCGGCCAAGATTATTTGCTTCAAGTGCAAGGTTGAAGGACATCATGTAAGATTTTGTCCATTGAAGAAAAAGCACTTGAGTGAGAAGCAACAAGGGAAGCGGCCACAAGTTCATGTTCAAGCCCAAGTTGAAGTTAGGCCACTTCTGAAGAAAAATCAAGAAAATGCTCCCCAAGCCAAGAAATCAATGAATAAGAGAAAGGGGAGCACTTGTTGCTACATATGTCGTGTGAAGGGGCACTTTGCCTCTTCATGTTCAAACGGTACCTTATCTAACCCTATCATTGTTGATGATGATTATTATCTTAGGAAGGATAAGGATGGCAATGTGTTTGCCAAGTTTGTTGGAACTCAAAGTGGTGTCAAGAAAAGAACCATTTGGGTTGCCAAGCCTATTGTGACTAACCTCTTAGGACCCAACTTGGTTGGGTACCACCAAGCTCAAACTTGATCAATAGGTGTTTGTGGAGAGCATTGGAGACTTGGCTAACTCATGAAGAATTAAGGGATCTTCATATGTTATATTTGATCAAGCCAAGTCCTTTGGATTAGTATTTCCCTATATTATATCCAATGTGCCTCTTCGCGGTAACTTATACTTAACTCATTTATATTGTAAGTTACTTGCCCCTTTACATGTTTTGGTTTTGTACCAAGTATGTGTTTGTATTTGGTGTGCCTCATGCTTGATTATTTTGTGTATTCAAGTATGTCTAGGTGTTGGGCACATCATTTACTCATGTGTTTTATTTTGAGCCTCTAATGCATCTTGATGATATCTTATTTGTCTCTTTTAGAGTGGTTAATGGAACATCCCATTTTGGGGGAGTGACATGCCTCGCGCATATCTCAGACCTTAAAATATGTGTACATGAGTACTACCACTTAGTATTGATATTGCAAGCTCATCTAGTCACTATGTGGTGTATCATACTCATGAGAAATTCAAATTCTAAATGTCCATTAATTATCTCTAGTTGAGGTTGTTTTGCCTCTTATTAAAAAAAATGAATATCACATTATGGGGGAGTGATATGCTTATTTTGCATATCACAATCCTAGGAAATGTGAACATATGAGGTAGTGCCACTTAGGGTCGATATAGTTGATTATCTTGTTTCTAGGTGGAATGTTGGCTCAAACATGGTCCTATTTTTGTTAGAAGCTTTTATTGCTCGTATTTTTGGTCTTTGTTTGAGTAAGAAATTCTTGGTGCGGTCTTTCTCAAATACATATCTCTATATCTTATTTGGGATACCATTTGCTTCAAGTTATTCTAATCATTGTTTTGCATGATTGTGTGACTAGTTGAAGCTATCAAGAATCTCTATCTTTGCATAGTGCTTAATCTTTTTATTTCTATCCTATGTTTTTTATTGTGAAGATTTATCCTTAATATCCGTGCAATATACTACCGAAAATCTATTCCAATACACTCATTGTCTTTGACAATTGATATACTTGTGTGTGGTAGCATTTGTGGATCATCTTCACTTTGGAGTTAACCTCTTATTGCCTTACTTTCTTTCCAAAAAAATTTTGTGTGGCTCCCATTGTCTTCCTTGGCTTTTGAACATATCTCTGATGATGTTTTTGATTATTATCAAATGTGTTTTAGTGGAAGACAAACCTTTTCTTCTCGGAACCTTGTGCCATTGCGAAAAGTGTTAAGGGTTTGGTTTATTTGTTGAAACCTTGCTCTTTTGGGAGTTTGCTATCTCATTCTTTATTCTCTATTTTATTTTCTTGAATGAGATAAATCTTTGAGCATTTGTGTTTTTAATTCATCTTTCATGCTTAATAGTTTTTGCTCGGTTCATTTGTTGAACTTTGTTGAACAATCTTGTGTTGATTTGATTCTTTGATATAGTTTGGACAACAAATGTGTTTTGTCACACCTTGTATGCCTTCTTGAATATTTTTGGTGATTTGTCCAAAGTATATCTTCGTTGGATCTTGAAAGTATCGCGCATGCATGTTTACTAAATGTATATCTTATATCATGTTTTGCTTTCTTTGATCCAATATATAGGGTATACTCCATCAAATCCTTAAACGGCTAAGATATGCATGAAATTCAAATTTCATCTCTGAATATGCACATATTTTTATGGAGTGTATCCTATGTGTTGTGGTTATTCTAACCACTTTGGACCCAATAAGTTTGGGGACCAAGATGTACTTGAATGTTGTTTTAGGTACATTGAAGATGCAATGGATGCTTGTCTCTTATATAAGGAAAGTGTTGTCACCACATGTTAATTGGAGACAAGCTAGGTTGATCTAAAAATTCTTATCTACTACATCATACCATTGCTATCTCGGTAACAAGTATCTTATTCATGCATACTATTCTTCCATCCAATATCTTGTAGGTTGCATCTTGGCATGAATTTATTTGTTTGTCAATGTTCGATTCTTGCAATTATCTTTGAAAGACTTTGTATCCTTATTGCTTATGTGAGTAATTTGAGATGATGCATATAATGGGGAGTATATAAAATCATTTTCATGATTCACCAATTCCAAATATGCCTTCTAGAAATTTATTGCATATCAACTCCTCAAGGTACTCTCATGTGCAATATTGTTTAAATTGCATTGAATCATTCCTTTTGATACTTGTTGCCTTTCTCAAAGTATCCCAACTAGCATTAGTTCCCTTAGTGTTAGTTGTGATGGTTTTGAGATTTTTTGTTTTTCTTTGGTGAAGTTCATTGATATACCATAAGATAAAATAGAGCCATGGGCTATATATGCACTTAAGCAAAATATCCTTTTTAGTATATCTTATGACTTCCGCTTGGATATCATGTATTCTTTATTAACCTCTTATGTGTGGATGTTTATTTGTGGATTATTCTCATGTTTTTTTCCTTAGAAACTTATATACACTAGAGTGTTAATCTCTCGCCTTGATATACTCGCTCTTTTCCGACCATCACTCTTATCCTCTTGATTTTTAATGGTTTTGGTAAGGTCTTGATTTATGAGTGCTTGGTTTACTTTTATTTCATATTCACACACTCATATCTCATATTTGGTTTCTTTTGGACTTAAGCTTATCTTGACAAGTGTATTGGTTTATATCTAATCCTTGTATCTTGGTTGTGTTCTAAATAATATAGAGGGAGTGAGGATTCCATGTTTGTGCATATTGTATTCAAATGAAACAACTAATTTATGCACGAACCTTGGGGAGCTTCCTTATTTCACTTAGAGCACTATTTGTCCATTTGATTATTTGGATATTTTGATTGCTTGCTTCATCCGTTGAAGTTCCTTCACCTTGTTATCCTTTTAGCAATCCTTGATCCTGAATATAGTTTGATTTCCTCCAAGTGTTCGTCATTGGGTATGTTCATGTGATTTCACTCATATTACGAGTAATGCACACCTTGTGTAGGAACTCATACTATATTGTCATTCTAACCTTGTTATCCATTTTGGCACTTGTTGTCAATGGGGGAGAAGTTTAGAGGGTTTTAAGGGAAATGGTTTTCTACTTAAGATTGGTTTGTTCTTAAGTGTTTGCCTTTCATGCATTTCATCTTTATTATGTTTTGCATGGTTATATATATAGTGGAAACTCTCCCAAAGGTTATGCTTAACAATGTATGCAATGAAATTCAAGATCATCACACGTGCATATATTGTGGGGGAGTTTGCACTATATATGTTGGTTCTACTCACATCTCATGCATTAGTTGTAGTTTATGTGCTTAGAATCAGTTTTGATATGGGCTAGTATCTTTGTGTCACTTAACCATATCAAATACAACCTCTTGTATACAACTTATTCTCAGATAAGCTGTGTACTTGTTTCTAATATTCATTATATAAACCCTCTTGTTGTGATTGTCATCAATTACCAAAATGGGGGAGATTGAAAGGGTAATTGCCCCTATGTGTGGTTTTGGTGATTAATGACAATCCCTATGGACTAGTTTTCAATGAGTTTTATATGAAGGTATATTCCATAGGTCATGCTTGTAGTCCATGTGTTGGATTCAAGTATGGATGCCATGAAGATAAAGATATACCTTGAGTATTGGCATCAAAATCATCGAGTTGAAGAGAAGAATATGATATGATCAAGATCTTGAGAGTGTGATCTCAATAGAAGAATTCAAGATATGGCTCTAAGTCGGTGTCATGATAGCCTCATTAGTTGAGCTATGATTGACTAAGATCTAGAGAATGTAATCAAATGAAGAGTTCCTTATGTACCTCAAGATATTAAGATGGAGCACGAGAAGGTACTTGGTTGACCAATACAAAGAGTGAAGAGTGATTTCAAGTTGGTCAACACATGAAGCATAAAAAATGTACCACATGGTATTGTGGTATGGTAAGCCTTGTAAATTATGCATCATGAAATAATCCATTATATATTTTCCTTTGCATTTTCTATATGGACAGGTATCTTTCCATGGGCATGCTTCAAAAATGAAGATATTATATAGCCCATGAGAGGATGGCATCAAGTGGTGATCGTCATCAAGGTTGAGAAGGGCAAGTTCAAGATAAGCATCTCGAGAAGATCATTTGCTTGAAGCTTGCCGTCCATATTGGTGATAATGGACATGTGAAGACATGTATTAATGAAGCTATCCCATAGTGGTGTATGGGGAGAAAATTAGGAGTCTTCACGAAGCAACAATGATCAAGTGTTGCATTCTGGCTTGGGTGGATCTTGAAGCGTTGTCATCAAGATCAAGCAGGATGCACAAGGCAAAGGTATGGCTTTGCTAGGTATTCCTTTTACCGGTCTCAAGGTGGTTGTTGGGAGACCGGGTTATAGGATAGATAGTCGCACTATCAAGAGGGGCTCTCGGTTGTGTAACTTGATCACATCGTCATAGGGAGCTCAATCGTTTGCATACTTTGCATCTTCCTATTTTGTTGCTTCTTGGTGTTTCTCCATGTGAGGTTCTTGAGCTTGTTGCTATCTCTTCAACAAGCCCAAGTTCATCGAAAACGGAATTTGTATGCATCTTCTATGGCGTTTTCGAGTTTGAAGGTTTTATCGGTTCTTATTTAGGGAGGCTTCTTACCTTTCTTCATTTGGTTCTATCCTCCTTTGTTGTGCTATGATGTTTCTCCGTACAATCTTGTAGGGCTTGTTGTCCTCGTCAAAACAAGCCCAAGATCATCGAAATCGGAATCCGGATGCAAAAGTTATTGTGTTTTCCGTAAAGTCAGTTTCATCCCGGTTGTGGACCCGGTTCAACCGGATCCCAGACCGGATGGTCCGGTGCCAGCACCGGAAAACCGAGATTCAATCGG
This sequence comes from Avena longiglumis, assembly GCA_030063025.1. NCBI lineage: Eukaryota > Viridiplantae > Streptophyta > Magnoliopsida > Poales > Poaceae > Avena > Avena longiglumis. The sequence goes on from CP125974.1 coordinate 486,258,010, forward strand.
GTTTCAACCGAGATTCAACCAGGATTTTCGGTTTTTCTATACCGAGTCTATTCGAGACTGTGTACTGACCCTTATCCCGGTTGAGATCCGGTTTTCCGGTCCAGGAATCGAACCATCCGGTTCTGGAGCCGGTCCAACCAAACTGTCAACCGGATTCGCACAGTTTTCTCCCAACGGCCATATTTGCTTTCCACTATAAAAGGGGTTCTTCTCCCAACGTTTTAGAGTGTTCTTGACCACGAAATTGACCTCCATTGTTGAACCTCTTGAGCTTGCTTCCTCCCCCTTCCCTCCTATGATTCTTGCATCTTTTTGAGGGCTTTGGAAGAGGAGATCTAGATCTACAATCCCCACCAACCAATTCCTTCTCTAAGTGAGGGGAGCCCATTGGATCTAGATCTTGGAGTCATTTGTTGACTTCCACCATTGTTCTTCCTCTCTAATTCCTCCCTAGCACTTGTTGCTTTGGTGGTATTTGAGAGTGAAGGATTTGAGCACCCTTGGTGTTCTTGCTTTGCATTCTTGCATAAGTGTTGAGCTCTCCATTACGATTTGTTCGAGTGAGAGACCGTGAGCTTGTTACTCTTGGAGGGTGACCTCCTAGTTGGCTTGGCGGTTGGTGCCGCGGTGTCCTCTTCGTGGAAGATTATGAAGAGACCCGGGCTTCTCCTTCGTGGAGCTTGTGAAGTGGTTGTGGAGCTTGCCATCTCCGGAGTGGAGGAAAAGCTAGCCATAAGGAAAGGGCCTATTCCTTCGTGGGGTAGACTCGGAGAAGAAGGTGAGCCTTTATGGAGCGTGAGGATCCTTCGTGGAACCTCACACCTCTCCAACGTGACGTAGCCCCCTTCCCAAAGGTGGTGAACACGGGAATACATCTTCGTCTCCGCGTGCCTCGGTTATCTCTATATCCGAGCTTACTTTCCTTGTGATAGCCATCGAGCTTGAAGTACTTATATCTTGCTTATCACTTGTGGTATATTTATCTTGTGCTATCTTGCTTAGCTTAATTTGTTGTTGGTGCACTTAGTTGAGCCTAGTGTATTTAGGTTTTGTGCTTGTAAAATAAACGTTAGTTTAATTCCGCATTCTATCAAGCCAAAGCCGTAATAGTTTTGAAATTGCCTATTCACCCCCTCTAGGCGACATCTCTATCCTTTCACCATCGAGCTGATCAGCAGCGTTCCAATTATTGGCATACTCAACCAACGAGCCGAGGCTGTTCCCACTCTTAGTACGAGTCAAGACTTTACCTCGGACGTGTTGTGTAACTACCGCCGCCGCGGGACTCTTGTGAAGAGCGAGCTGAGTATCAGCGGCCGAGGTGACAACGGTCTTGGCAGAGGAAACCCCCTTGTGGAGCGCATCAGCAATTGTAGGTTGAGAAGAGCTAGCAAGCCCTTTCTGAGATGAGGGAGGTTTGGTGACGATGACCTTCTTGGCCTTAGAAGAGGCGTCGGCAGGAGTCGTTACCTCGGCACTAGGGGTGGTGTCTTTGGAAACAGGAGGAGCTATAGCTTCTGAGGGAGCCGAGATGGTGATATCCTCGGCTGGAGTTGGAGTTGTGGTTGAAACTGCGCGGGCCGGAGTCTCGGGGGAAACTCCGGGGTTCATGAAGGGGGCAGCGGGTTCGGAAGGAGGATCAACTGTCCGGGTTACGTTGGCATCAGCAACGGTAACCACGGGTGCATGTTGCCGAGGTAGTGTTTGACTCGGAGCAGGAGGAGAGTCCACGCGAGCTGGACTAGGAACTCTAGTATCTTCAGGAGGCGGAGGAGAAGGCAGTCGAGTAGTATGACTCGTCATGCTTGGACCACTGGGCTTAACAGAAAGAGGAGCGCTGCAAAATCACAGAAAGTCAAATCAAAGGACGGAAAAAGAGAAACAAGAAATACAAATGAAAATGAGCATACCCAGTAACTCCGGGCATAGTTTTACGCTTCGGAAGGTGCTGGGATGACTTTTTAGTTTGCTTCTTGGGAGCAGCTTCGGAGACACCCGAGGCAGCGGCACGCTTCCGCGAGGTAGCAGGAGGTTGGGAGGAGAGAAGCTCGGCATCGTGCACCTGACCGTCCTGATTAGCTGGGGAAGTAGAAGCCGGAAATGCATAAGAGATAGGCATTGCGGCAACTACCTCAAGAATTTGGACGTTGTACGAATCACCTTCCTCCTCGTGAGCCGAGGTCTTGCCACGGGCACGAGCCGGAGCGAGGTCCGACTTGGGGACGAACTCCTCTGAGTCAGGTTCCCCGCTGTCCAGGGTGTCCCGATCCGCGGTCCACGGGAGGGCCAAAACCTCGGCATCTTCAATCTTCTGCTCCGCAAATCTCTGCAAGAAAAGAGACAAAGGAATTAGCAAAAGGAATTACATACGCAATTGGGGGGCAAAACATAAATGCGTGAACTTACCTCGGGAGGATTCCATGGTGAACGGCTTCAGTCCCCAGGTCCAATCCTCCGGCATCTCCGTCTTAAAGATAGCTCGGACACACTTGAAAATAAGATAATTATCGAGATCAACCGTTGAGACTCGATTGGGATCAAGGGGACCGCTCATATAGCAGAGCTTGTGCGTGCGTTGCTGAAAAGGGCAGATCCGGCTGCTGACGAAGGTGGTCATCAGATCCTCGCCGCGTAACCCGGCGCGGATCAGCTCCTTCAGCCGAATCTCAAAGGCCTCGGCCAGAGCATGGCTCTTCCTGGGATTATAAGTCTAGTTCTTCTTGGAAGGGGGCCGATGGAGAAAGCAGAGAGACGAATCTTGTCTTCCTTCCTATAATTCTTGACATAGAAAAACGATCTATGCCATTTCTTGCATGACTCAAGACCAGCAACGCGAGGAAACTCGGATTTGCTCCGGGGTGTGATGGACGCTGCTCCACACTGGGTAAGAAATTTCTCGGAAGGTTGAAGGGATTTGTCTGGAACGACATTGGAACGGATCTGGAAGAACTTGGACCATGCATGCACAGACGGCCAGAGGCCGAAGTATCCTTCCGAGGCCGAGATAAAAGCGGATAGGGAAGCAATGGCGTTAGCCGGAAGATGATGCGGCTGCAGGCCGAAGTAATCGAGGAATTCCCTAGCGAAATATCTAAGGGGAAGACCAAACCCGCGAGCAAAATGGGAAATAAAAACGACGTACTCACCCTCGTTAAGAACGGGAGAAGATTCGCTGCCGGGAAAGCGACAGGCTACCTCGGCAGGAATCCGACGAGTTCTAATTAACCACTCAACCTCTCGGTGGGTAACGGTAGAACCTTGCCAGGAGCCCCGCTCTGGAGCAGACGCTGCATCGTCATCCTCGATGAGCGTGCCGCTAACAGAGCTTGACATAGGGTCGCCGGAGGAGTCTATGGAAGAAGAACTAGCGGCGGAGCAAAGCCTAGAGGTGCAAGGCCCCGTCGTGCTCCTAGGCGAAAACGGCGGCGGAGCGGAAAAGGAACCGCCGCGGGGAACCTAGAGGGCGGCAGACGCGTCTAGAGAAAAATCTAGGAAATGAAACCACAGAGAAACTGACCGGCGACGGCGTCGGAGCAAGTGTACGGGGACGAGGTCGACGGAGCAGAGGGATTAGGGCCTTGCCGTCGAAGATTCCTATGAGCGCGCGGTCGCGGAAGCACGAACAGGTGCAAGGCTGAAAGGAGGAAGAAGGGCAACGGAGAGCGAAGGAGGAAAGTAAATCCTCTAGCCCCGTGCCCCTCTTTATAACCGCGTGGCCTTGATGGTAGTGGGATCGTGCGTGCGGGCGCCAACTGTGTAGATCGTGTATGCGGCGTAACCGCTCGCGGCTGAGTGGAGCCACACCGATGACCACGCGACGCAGGAAAGGATCAGGCCTCCTGACCGATGCAGTGCGCGAGGAGTCTTAAGCCGAACGACGATAATCATTGTAGCGTTGTCGGCGAGGCGTAGAGGAACAAAAACTAGAGAAATAATGATGAGTGTTACATGTAGGATGAGGCGTACAAGAAGCTACGGATACCTCGAGCAGAGAGAGTAACTCGGAAATGAGGAGAAATGAGAGTTGGGAAACTGATGTGGCCCGGCGAGGTGCAATGGACCACACCGACCGAGGACTAATGTTGGGGAGGTGACCCCGGATAGGGTCATGACGGGGGAAGCCAAAAGGACTTTCCCCGGTCTTATGCCGAGTTACTGCTTATATCGGCCGAATCATGTAAAGGTCGGCCGATATGAGCATGACCATGACGTTTACCAGAGGGGTTGTACGTTATTCGGCCAACGTACGATTTAAGTCGGCCGGGCAGGTCCGAATAAGCCAGGATGCAGGTGAAGGCCGAGCCGAGTTGAGCGAGGCAGGGCCGAATAACATGAAGCTTGCAGGAGAAGAAGGAACCTAAAGTCAAACCCTAGCCTCGGGCTAAGGAGAATCTGAACATAGCCAAGCGCAAAGGACAAGGCGCAGAGCACCAGAAGAGCAGAAGGAGGTCATGGAGGTGACAGTCCTGGAACCCGAGGCATGCAGGTGGGGCTCTCTGGAACTTTGCCGTCATTATAAGGGAGACACGGAAAGGATCTCATCGAGTTACTATGTTGGGACAAGCATATTCCTCGAATATGCTTGCCACGTCAGCCCTAGAGGATCCAAGGCACCCCTTTATAAGAAGAAGCTTGGACCTTTGAGGGGGGATGGGCTCATTCGATGGTAGAAGTTCATCATTTCTTCCTGCATACAGCTCGAGGAGCACTTGTAGCTCAAGAAAGGAGAAATAAAGATATGTATCTTAGTCATTTGTGTGTAGAATTAACTACATCTTCCCTCCCCAGATCCCACTAGCATCCATTGGTCCCGTACTTTATCCTATCCATGCCATCTGCCATGCCACCACCACGACACCATCTGACAGACATATCTGAGAACTAAACAAAAAGAATCAACGTAAAATACGCCATGCAAAACAATAGGTAAGTGCTAAAGAAAAATGTACATGCAAAATGAGCAGCCAAGGCAGTTGAAAAAGAGGTAGACAAAGAGACAAATGCAAGAAAGTATGAAGTCAAACCAAAGGGAGCAAAAGAAAATAACATAAACCGCTATCAAGCCAAGGAGAGAAGACAACAAATAGTGTAGCAAGAGCATGGACACCCATGCAAAACAGTAGGTCAACGTCGATGGTAAATCTACATGGAAAATGAGCAACAAAAGATGACCAAAAATGAGGCAGACAAAAAAAATGTGCCAAACAAAATAGAAAGCGAAATCAAAACTTAGAAACCCCACAAAAGCCAGTAAACAAAACAATGGGACCCCAGAAAAAAAAGACCCACAGCAAAACAAATATAATGCGGTGCAGACCTAGGTGTCATGCGTAGCACATAACCTATGGCCACAAACACGGGAATCAACGAAGGGGAAGCCGTCTTGCCGCGGTGGTCAAACAAAGTCAAGTAGGGAACTTAACGGTGACGACATATCGGTCTGAGTGGGGGGTAGAGAGGTTGTGTCGAGAAGAAAGAGGGGGTGGAGAGGGCACAAGATGGGAAGAGATGGAATAACGAGATGTTTGATGCAAAGTAGTGGTGGGGCTAGGACTGGAGCAAGACCCGGGCCAGAAATGAAGCATAAACAAAAAATTACTAATTTTTTTATTGTAATAGCACATAAATTTTTGTACGATAGCAAAGATACACTTATTTTTTCAAATCCATTGTTACTGTTCCAATAACATACATGAGATGACTACAAACTAGAAATAGTAGTACATGAATACACAATATAGTACCAAATCACTGGTTTAGTTCTTTCGAGCCCCCCAAGATCTCATCAAACAATAGAAGAAAACCAATGCCTTCAAGAAAGCAAGAATATTCCATAAGAAAAGACACCAATATAAATTTAAATAGTCAATCATTGATACAAATATGAGAACTTACCAAAACAACAAGGTAAAATTCCTATACGTGACTTATATCCTAAAAACATTATAAAATATCATCATGATTGATAGAGTAAAATATATCACAATCAATATAACACACCATGCTACAATTCATCTAATCGTCACTCATTTTATTCCTCAACAAGGTCTTGATAATGTTCATAGTTGAGCAAGCTCTCTCCACTGATGTCGTTACAACCGATAAAATAAAATCCAATGCAATGAGGGTATACAACAAAGGAAAAACCACGTGTCTATCGGTCTTGAACTGTCTTTGAGGCTTGGGGATTTATGTTTGTTGATTCATTCGGTCTTGAGATTGATGGAAAATGAATATTCATCTTCTTTTTGTAAAATGTGAAATAAATTACCTCCAATTCTTAAACCATACCACTACCACAACCACTCAATCAAGGAGTTCTTCACCCTCAACCCTAAATCTAGAATAGCCGAGAACACGAAATTTCCTAGTTGAGAGGAGTACCCAAGGCGGAGAGAAATACGAAATTTCCCAGTTGTAATCAAACAGCTCGGGGTGCTGGCCATACCGCGGAAGGCAGCGCAACTCATAGCAGCCAAGGTGGGTATGAGGCTGCGTTTGGGTCAAGGCAGGGCGCCATATACAGGCGGACAAAGGTGGGCAGGAGACGGCCAGGTAGGGAGGCAAGGGAAGGTTTCTGGTGGAGGCAAGGCGTCATGTCCTGCCAGCATAGACACGTGGACGTGACGACACGCTCCTTCCGCACCGACCGGAGCAAGTGAAGGGTGACATGTAGAGGATCAATTGTAGTACCTTTCGAATAGAAAAGGTTGTCGAACCCACTATAACTAGAAGATATTGGTTAGCTAATTAAAAAAGTATAAATAATAAAATATGCAAAGATTTGTGTTTTCATGTTTATGGTTTTGTGGAAAATAAATGACAAGTAAAGTAAACTACTAGTAAAGGTAAATTGCAAGTGACTTGAATGCTTTTTTCGGAGAAAACCAATCCTCTATATAGAAAAAGTACAAACTTGTGGTGTGTTCTTACATGAGGAAAACTTTTCCGAGGGGTGGCACAGACTTCATGGCATAAATATTTTTAGAAAAGCATGGTAAATATCTTGTCAAACTTTATTCTTGTCGAATGGAATCTAAAATAATTGCAGACACACGCATGAAAAAATACACCCATAATGGTTGGTCCCTAGGCCAAACACGAGCAAGCAAGAGATTAATTAAAACATAGATTTCCAATCATTTATTTAAGTTTTATGGTCCCCCATCATATAAACCCCCTATTGCAACACTAAAGATTTCGACAAGGTTTCTATCATATCCCGCTATCCATACTCCCTTTCATTAAGTGCAGTCCTATAAACTCGTATAGGTGAAGTAACATATAGTTGATGTTCATATGTTACCATCATAGAACCACATAAAAGCATAAAAGTTGACCAAATACTCATACATACTATATATAAATCACAATCAATTCATCTTATGCCTTGAGGAACATGGGGAACTACTCATAACGGTGGAGCATGACAATGATCAGTGGCATATGGTGTACAACACAATCTGAAAATATAACTTCGTCACAACATAACAACAAGTTATCGAGCACAAGCATGCACATATCACTAAAAACATATTTAGGGTTTACGATCTATCACAAACTATAAGGGGAATGAAGTGGATCTTTAGATGAAGATGGTGCTGATGTTGGGGATGATGGAGATGTCGATGAAGTTACTACCCCTATGTCAAGTAGGAGTGGGTGATGACGATGGCTTTCCATTGATCGTGGTCGTTGCCTCTTTAAATCTTGGAAAAAATGTGGTGTGGGTTTTCCATTGATACAGAGCTCCTGGTAAAAACTTGGAGGCGAGAGGACGCAAGAGGGCCATATTATAGAGGTTTGTAGCATGGAAAACAAAAAATTCTACCGCATGCACACAAACAAGCCAAGATCTATCTACTAGATTGTAGCAATGAGTTGATTAGAGTACTCACCCTCGAAGATTTCAAAGCGGTTAACGAGAGCAGATTTGTAGTCGTACACTTGCTGATCTCAAGATCGCGTAGACGATCCTTCCGGCGCTGTGTTCTAGCAGCGCTTCCGCAGTCGATCACATGCTCGATACTCGATGAAGGCCTTCCTCTCCCTTGTTCCAGCAGGCAGTGAAGTTTGTAGTTCTCCCCTCGTGATTCCGGCAGCACGACGGCATGGTGTCAGAAGTAGAGGGAAGATCCCGCAGGGCTTTGCCTAAGCCGGTACGAGTTATGGTGGATCTAGGGTTTTCCGGCGATCTAGGTTTAGAAGGCCGGAAAGGAGGAGGAGGTGTTGGTGGCGGCTAGGGCGACGGCGACGGGCAGCGGCGTCTTGGCGTCTTGGCGGTGGCGTGGGCGGCGGTGGTGCACGGGTGGGGAGAGCTGGTGTTGTGGTCTTTGGGGCAGCTCTCCCCCTCTATTTATGAGAGGGAGGGCAGCGTTGGGAGAGGGGAGTTTGAATCCATACCCAAACCCAAGTTGAATAGAAGGAAGGACTCTTTCCTTCTTCCACTAGGAAACTATTGTTCCAGTTTGACTTTTCAAACCTCCCTTTTGACTTTCAATTTAGAGCTTTAATTCTCTCTCGCAAATGCCTAACCAAGTGACCTAGTATATGATCCAATCATTCCACTTACCCATGACGCATTCATGGATCATTCCCCTTCCGGTCCGATGAATCTTCTAGACCCTTCTAGAACCTCTCCGATAAAATCATCGAAATCATTCCCGAACTCCGGAATCGGACTTTCCTTATATGAATCTTATTCTCCGGACCATTCCGAATCTCTAAACAACATTCGGTCTCCCTACTTACATTACATATCTACTAAACAACATCAAATCCTTAAGTGTGTCTCCCTACGGTTCATGAATTATGCAGACATGACCGAGACACTTCTATGATCAATAACCAATAGAGGAATCTGGAAATTCATATGACTCTCACATATTTCTACGATTACTTTGCAATCGATTGAACCACTTACATACGATACCAATTTCCCTTTGTCTCGCGATAGTTTACTTATCCGAGGTTTGATCGTCGGTATCTCTGCATACCTAGTTCAACCCCGTTACCGATAAGTACTCTTTTCTCGTTCCTGTGATATGTGATCCCTTGCGAGCCAGTCACATGCTTGCAAGCTAATTGGATGACATTCCACCGAGAGGGCCCAGAGTATATCTATCCGTCATATGGATGGACAAATCCCACTCTTGATCCATGTGCCTCAACACATACTTTCCGAACACTCAATGCCACCTTTATAGCCACCTAGTTACGGTGTGGTGTTTGATGTCATCAAAGCATACTTCCGGTGATGGTGATTAGCATGATCTCATGGTCGAAGGAATTAGGTTGCTATGTATCAGAAAGCTTATAGCAAACGAACTTATTAAAATGACTTGATCTTTATGCTACGCTTATCTATAGGAGTATGTCCATCATATCATTCTCCTAATGATATGATCTTGTTGTCAATAACATCTCAATGTTCATGATCGGGAAACCACGATCATCTATCAACCAACAAGCTAGTATTACAAAGAGGCTTTACTAGGGACTCTAATTTAGTTTACAAATCACACAAGTATTAATGTTTTCGGTAAATACTATTTTAGCATGAATACAAACATTTATCATAAACACAAAGATATAATAATAACCACTTTTATTATTGCCTCTAGGGCATATCTCCAACACATATGGGCCCTTATGGCACGGCATGGGTATCGGGTCGCGGCATGGGCCCCACCCGGGTCCTTGTGGACTCGCTCGTTGAGTTCTTGTGCCCATGGTCTTTGTTTTGATGAAAAACTTTCATCCTATTTTTTCTTAAATTATTTGAGTACCTAAAGGTCCCTGAAACATAAAAATACGAAAAATAAGGTTTTCTTACTCCTAGAATTAACTACCAAAACAAAGTACTTTGTCAAAAAGTCCCATAAATCATCTAAATAATTGGAAATAAAGTAAAATCTATACGAATAACATAATAAACTATTACTATATGATCCAAATATGATAATATAAAATGCATGTATCACACATGAGCAAGGACGAATAGAACAAGGCTACAATGAGTGTTTCTCCCTAGGGCAAGTCGGGTCTGAACTGGGCTATGCCCCGGGCCAACTTTTTTTTATCAAAGAATAGGAGGCCAAAATTTTCCCCAAGCCCTGGGCCATAGCCCTCTTGCCATGTGCCTGACTCCACCCCCACGCAAAGAGGTGTGTGATGAAGTGACAATAGGAGGAATGGAGCATTGTGCAGAAAGACGCACAACGTCCGTCCTCTCTCACGACACGAGCGTGGTAAGAAGTACATTGAAAAAGGGAGAGTCGGTTTCGTGCATTAGGGCACGTACAGTGCTAAAGAAGTTGGGTCTTCTCTTAGCCCTCCACGTAATCTAGAGAAGGTAATAAAAATAAGTTGTACAATAGGTCATCTCTTATTGTCATCTTTAAAAATTAATGTGAATTGACTAATTATAATAAGAAATTGTGTTGATAAGAGAAGACATAAGGTACAATAGAGAAAAATAGTCTTCTCTTATTTTTAAGGGATCATCCCTTAGCTAAGGGAGGACAATATTTTCTTTTTTTTTGTTCTCTCTCCTCCAACTAAACGAAAATCCGATGTGATAAAAAAGCTGACATCATACAATGCCCTTAGCAAACAAATGCAAGAGGGTACGTACGGTGGTGAAAGTGAGATTCCCAGTGTGCGGTGACGACCCCACGACTAGTTGAGTCATGCGGAGGGTCCCGTACACGTGTGATGCGTAAATTACCCGACCGTTGAAGGTCAGTGAGGAAGTATTCACGCTGACAGGAGAACAGACGGGATAGCATCAGACCACTAAGACAATTCACACCTACGTGAATACTCACTTCATTCACTCAGTTTTAAAATCTTCTAAAGTTGTAGTTTTGTCGTAAATCAAACTTCTCTATTCTGATCAAAATTGATGAAAAAATATTTTAATCTATATGTTACGAAAATATGTTGTACGGTGAATTTAATAAAACTCAATCTGTGCTCTAGAGGTTGGTATATTTTTCTATAAATTTAGTTAAATATAAATTAGTTTGACTTACAATAAAAATAGAACTTCAATTATTTTGGAATATAGGCAGTCTTCGAGCGTTGTCTTTAACGCACCTCTTACTATATTCTGCGATGCTTCTAGATTTGTCCAATAGCCACTAAAATCGAGTCTTCTAGTTTCTCAAATCTCAACAGTGGGAAGAGCAGTGGCGAACCCAGGAGTGTGCACATTTTTTTTCACACTAGTATATACATATCCTAAACCAATAAACACATCTTTTTTCTCAGGTTTTTGGAGCAGCCGATCGATTTGTTTCCATCCGACACGTGTCATTTTATTCATCTGTGTGCGTTCCTCGTGTGAGTCTATCGTTTTGTCCTGCTGTTACATGCTCTTGTGTGTCCTGCATGTCCTTGTTTTGGGGAAAAAAATCATCCCTTCTCTTCGTGTGTGCTTAGCGATATCGTTTGCTATTGTATTGCATGCAGCTGGCCGGCGTTGTATGCAACTTGTCGACGTGGTCATGTCCGTGCTTGCCTGGCATTGACTTTGTAGTTTCTCTGTGCTTCTCCCTTGTATTTTTTGTAGTTATTTTTCTTTCTTCCTATTCATTATCATCATGACTATTGTCTTCTTCTATAATTTTTTTCTTTCCCCATGCGTTGTCATTATATCTTTTGTCATTTTCTTCCTGCCATTTTTTACTCGCAATTGTTTTTTCCGTCACCGTCTGTTGTCATCATAGCACTTTGTCGTCTTTTTCCTTTCATCATGACTTATTTTGTCTTCGTACATCATGTCTTTTCTTGTTTTCAGCGCTTCGTACTTTCTTCGTCTTGCCATCTGCATTTTCCTTTTCCATCTTGGGACATGTGGTCTACCACGTGGCTGTGTTAGGTCTACCACGTGGCTGCGTTACTTGTAGCCGGCGAGGGGACGCCGCGTTTCATCTCGCGTGTTCCGCCGTGGCTATATATATTCGTCTTCTTCACGCTTCCCACCTCATGGCTAGGGCTCCTTCGTGTGGAAGCCGTGATGGTTCTCGTGCTGGGGCCTCTTCGCGTGGCAGTCGTGGTGGCCGTGGTGGTCGTCAGCTGCATGGGCGTGGTGGTTCTTTGCTCCCCGTCGTGGTGGGTGCCGGCGGGATGGAGGCGCCGAGACTGGTTTCTTCTCGTGGTGGTCGCGGTGGTCGGTGTGTTTCTCGCCGTCGTGGCCGTGCTGGCCGTGTGACGTGTTCTGGTGAGTCGGAGTGGCATGATTGTATGCCGTTTTCTCCCGTCGACGGAGATGTTGCTGGGCGAGTCCTGGGCGTCGCCGTCGAAACTGCCACTCGTGCTGCCGGCTCTTCTTCTCCAGGTTTTTTTTGTTGCGTGTCCTTTGCGGGTGCGTCTAGCTCTGCCTGTGCTTTATTTTACGTGTGATGTTGTTGTACTTTTTTTTAGCTCCGGCGGGTTTGCTCACGTCGTTTCCTGGTTCTGATGCGCGTTCACGTTTACGTGCGATTAGACTGTGGAAGCGTCCTGCTGCGTCTGGTTGGCTTTGTGTGTTGTTTCTGTGTGCATTGTTTTTGTTTTTGTCGTGTGTGTGTTTTAACGTTTTTTTGTTGGTTCTGCAGGTTCTTCTATCTTTGTGGCGTCTCATTCATGTAGTGTTCCTTTTTCTGCTCAGTCTGATTCGTTTTTCGCGGGCGTTTCTTCACCGGATACTTGTATGTTTAATATTATTTACCATGTATTTTTTATGTGTATAGTTTTATTCTACTGTTTTTTTATGTTTTTTTTTGGATTTTCTTTTAGGCACGCACCGTCGTATGCGTCCTGGACGATCAGCAGATCCTTTATCGGTTGTTCGTTTGTTTTTACGTTCAAGCTCTTTTATTCGTCCTGGTGATTGGTCATCTCGCCCTTCTGTTTGTTCTACGCCACGCGGTACGTGGTCTTTTTTTTTGGTTACTGCTTCTATATTATATATTTCGCCTCATGGTTTCTTTGTTGTGCAATTTTGCCTGTGCCTTTGTTTTCTTCGGACGATGCTGCTAATAATCGGATTGTTAGGAGGTTTATACTTGATTATCGTCGTCGCAAGATAAGACGTATGCTTCCTGGTTATCTTTCGTCCGTTTTCTTGTACTGTTCACTGTAGTGGTGCGAACTATTTACTTGTTGTCGTTCTAATGTGTTTTTTTATTCATTTTTTCTCTGCCCGCAGTTTGCCTTGGGGATCCTCCATTTTCAGAGTGCAATATTGCTTTGCTGAAAGGTGACATCTCTGTTTTTTTCCATCATGTTGGTTCAGTTTTGACGGCCTTGTCTTTTTCCAGCTCTTCACCGTGGTCGGTCTTACTATGGTTCTCCTATTTATTGTTGCAATCGGTGTGATGCTTCTTTTTGGTACTTAGAACGTGCCAAGAGTAACAGGAGAGGAAAATGGTGCATGCCTGTCTGTTCTGGATGTTGTTTGCGAGGAAAGGTTTCTCTGCCTGGGTTTATGTACTGGCCTTCTCCTCTCAAAGAGTTTCTTTGTTTTGACGGTGGCGCTGTGTCTAATCACTTCTTGCGTCTCATTAGACACTACAATTCTATGTTTTCGTTTACTTCGCTTGGCGCTGATGTCGACAAGAGTGTTAATTCTGGTAGCGCTCCTTATGTTTATAAAATTTCCGGTGGTATTTATCATCGGATTGGGTGTCTTTTTCCTTCTGGTTCTGACAAGCCTCAGTTTGCTCAACTTTATATGGTTGATACCGCCGATGAAGTGCAACAGAGGATGGATATGTTTGATCTTGATGGTGATGAGTCTGGTTCTGCTGATCCCCTCATTGTCAAGGAGCTAGCTGATATGCTTGATAGTCATAATCCTCTTGTTGATAAGTTCAGAACTGCTCGGCGTAGGGCCCGTGATTCTAGCGTTTCCAAGGTTTCGATCCGATTTTTTGGTGATTCTGGTGGCTCCCATGGTACTAGGTATTCTGGTCCTACCGTCGGTGAGGTTGCTGGTCTTATTGTTGGAGATTTGACCCTAGAGTCTAATAGGTTTGATGTTGTTGTTGAGACCACTTCTCACGAGATGAAGCACGTGTCTTCTCTAAATCCATCACTTATGGCTCTGCAGTACCCTCTCCTTTTTCCTTATGGTCATAAGAGTTACCATCTTGGTATTAAGTACATGCGTAGGTTCTTGACGCCTCTTGCACGGACGCGTCGCCCTTCTGCTCCTTCTTCTGGACATTCTTCACGTCGTGACGAAGTTTCCATGCTTGAGTTTTATTCTTATTATTTGCATTACCGTGAGGGTGAGCCTAATCCTTATACTTGTTGTGGCCGTCTCAGTCAGCAGATTATTGTTAATGCTTATGCTTGTGTTGAGGGTAACAGGCTTGCTTATCATTTTTTCAATCAAGATACTCTCCGTTTCGAGACTTATCAGGGTATATCAGATGCCATGGGAGAGGGTAGCTCCACTGGTAAGAACTTGGGAGTTCAGTACATATTGCATTCTAGCTTTACTGGTGGGCCTCACTACATGGTACATAATTATCATGATGGTATTGCTTTGTGTCGTGTCCACGGTGCTCCTGATCTTTTTATTACATTTACGTGCAATCCTAAATGGCAAGAGATTGCTGACGCATTGTCTCCTGAGTCCGGTCAGTGTGCCGCTGATCGGCCTGATATTGTTACTCGTGTTTTTCACATGAAATACATGGAATTTTTGGAGGATGTTAAGGAGGGTATTCTGTTTGGCCCCATCAAAGCTTGTGAGTGGATTACTGCTATGTTGTTTCGTTTGTTTTCTGTTTAGTCTTTTTTTAACTAGTGTATTCGTTTTTCTTTTTGGTTTTTTGCAGATCTCTATGTTGTTGAATTCCAGAAGAGGGGCCTCCCTCATACTCATACTCTTGTTTGGTTAGATAGGAACACTAAGGACCCTACTTCGTCTCTGATTGATGGGTTTATATCTGCGGAACTTCCTGATCCTATGGTTGATCCCTTGGGCTATTCTCTTGTTGATGAGTTTATGGTTCATGGGCCATGCGGTGATCTCAATAAGAAGTGTCCCTGTATGAAGGAGGGTGTTTGTTCCAAGCGTTTTCCTAAAGAGTTCAATGAGGAGACAGTAATTGATGATAAGGGTTTCCCTGTCTATCGACGACGCGATGATGGTCGGTTCGTGCTGAGGAATAAGGGTACTGTACAATTAAACAACAAGTGGGTGGTGCCTTATAATATGGGATTGTTGAAGAGGTTTAATGCACATATCAATGTTGAGTGGTGCAATAAGACTAACTTGTTAAAATATTTATTTAAATATATAACCAAAGGACATGACGTGGCACGTGTCCGTTTCCAGAGTGGTGCTCCTTCGGACCCTGGAGTTATTGTTTCTTCGTCTGCCGTTGGTGCCATTTCATCTGTTACAGAGAGTAACCGGGATCCATCTGTTGATGACGCTACTTCTGTTCCGGCTGGTCAAAATGAAATTGATGAGTTTGTTAAGTGCAGGTAATTCCCTTTTATTCTTGCTGCTATGTGTATTTTTTCCTTGTGTTTTTTCCCTTTTTTTGTTGTATCAGTCTTATGCTTTACGCGTGTGCTTTTTTTTCAGGTATCTGTCTGTGTGCGAGGCTTGCTGGCGATTGTTTGCTTTTGATATACATGGTCGCCAACCATCCGTTGAGAGGCTTGTGGTCCACATGCCTGGTATGAACAGGGTAATCTTTGGTGAGAATGATGATCTTGGTTCATTGCTCGATAGTCCTGCTGCTTATAAAACTATGCTTACTGAATGGTTTGTTGTCAATGAGAGCCATGCTGATGCTAGGTCTCTCACTTATCTTGAGTTTCCTTCCCACTGGGCTTGGGACAGCGGGGCTAAGGTGTGGACAAGAAGAAAATGTGCTATGCCTCTTGGGAATAAAATTGGCAGAGTCTACCATGTCCATCCAGGGACCGGCGAGCTGTTTTTCTTGCGTATGCTTTTGATGGTTGTCCCTGGAGCAGCATGTTTTGATGATCTTCGTCGTCACAATGATGTTACGTATGCTACTTTCAAGGAGGCTTGTCAGGCACGAGGCTTGGTTGGAGATGACCAGGAATGGTTCAAGTTTTTTGATGAGGCTATTGGATGGGCTTCTCCTTTTCAGCTGAGACACCTTTTTATGACAGTGCTCTTGTTCTGTGAGGTAGATAATGGTCGAGCTTTATTTGATCGTTATTGGTCCAGTATGGCTGAGGATATTGCTCATAGAATTTCTCTTTCCCTTGGGGGTGATTTTGGTCATGTTGTTTCTGATATCTGTATTCAGGATGAGCTACTGCGTGATCTGTCTTTGATGTTTGCCAGGAATGGTTCTTGTTTGGCATCGTTCAGCCTGACTTCCCGTGTTGTTCCTGCTAATAGTGTATCACATAATCGCTTAATTGCTGAGGAGAGCCGGTATGATAAGGAGGATTTGGCTGCCAGGGCTGCCGACTTGATTGCCAATATGAATATTGGTCAGCCCCGTATTTATACTGAGGTTATGGAGGCTATTGTCGGTGATGGGCCTAAGGTTTTTTTTGTGTCTGGTCATGGTGGTACTGGTAAGACTTTTCTCTGGAACTATATTATTACGAGCCTTAGATCAAAGGGCCATATTGTGTTGGCCGTTGCATCTTCTGGTGTGGCTTCGCTCTTGCTACCAAATGGTAGAACCGCCCATTCTCGGTTTAGAATTCCTGTTGATATCAATGATCGCAGCCTCTGTAATATCTCTAGAGGGTCTACTCTTTCTTCTTTGCTTGAGAAGACCACGTTAATACTCTGGGATGAAGCTCCTATGACGAACCGGCACTGTTTTGAGGCATTGGACCGTAGTCTTAGGGATGTGTTGTCTGCTGTGGATGATGGCAAGGCCTCTCTTCCTTTTGGTGGTAAGGCCGTTGTTTTCGGTGGTGATTTTAGAAAGGTCTTGCCAGTCATAGAGGGTGGATCTAGGCACCAGATCGTTGATGCTTCGCTTGTTATGTCGCCGCTCTGGAAGCATGTGCAAGTAAGAAAGCTTGAGGTTAATATGCGTTTGTTGAATCCTGATTTGTCCGAGGAGGCTCGAGCAGAGTGTTCTGAATTTGCACAGTGGGTTCTTGACATTGGCAATGGCGATGTTCCTGTTCGTGCCAAGGACGGCGAAGATTCTCCTTCTTGGGTTTCTGTACCTGATGATATTTTATTGCGCCCTCGGGCTGATAATCTAAGTGTAGTGTTTGAGAGCGTGTATGATTCCTTCTTCTTCAGGTGTGCTAAATCCTGCTATTTGTTGCAATCTGGTGTTTTCATATTAGTCGTACCTTTCTCGCATGTTCTCTTTCCCTGACCTCTTTTTTTACGCTCAGGTATTGTGATCCAGATTATTTATCACAACGAGCTATAGTATGCCCTACTAATAATGTTGCTGACGAGATTAACGAAGCCGTGTTTGCCCGTGTGCCGGGCTGTGCTAGGATCTATTTGAGTTCTGACTCCATTTCGAAGTCAACTGATCATGTCGGTGATGCGGACCTGCTCTACCCGCCTGAGTTCTTGCACTCTATTACACTCAGTAATTTTCCGCACCATGTTATTAGTTTGAAGGCTGGTGTTCCTGTTATGCTGCTTAGAAATATTAATCAGTCACTCGGTCTTTGTAATGGTACCCGTCTTCTCATTAAGAGACTCGGTGAGAGGGTTTTAGAAGCTGAGGTAATCACTGGGTCAAACAAGGGCGCCCGTGTGTGTATCCCTCGTATTGTTCTCAATTCTCTTGGTCTCAAATGGCCTTTCACCCTGCGTCGCTGTCAGTTTCCAGTACGTCTTTGTTATGGGATGACAATTAATAAGAGTCAGGGGCAGACTCTCTCTAAAGTATGCCTCTATCTTCGCAGTCCTGTGTTTTCTCACGGTCAGTTGTACGTGGCTGTCTCGCGTGTTACTTCTCGAGCTGGGCTTAAGATTCTTATAGAAGACGATGATGGCAAGCCAGCCACTGAGACCAGGAACATAGTTTACAAGGAGATTGTTGAATGGTTGTAGCTATCTTTCTTGTTATAAAATGTTGTTTCCTGTTGATTCCTTTTCCATGTGGTCTCGCAGGATGTGATTGCATATCTCGTTGTCTTCTGGGGTTTCTTGCATACGTATTTGTATGTTTCGTGCGTGTGCGTATGGTCCTGCATGCCGTGTTCATGGCTTCCAGGTAAAAAAGAGGCAGTGGGGTGTTGGGCAGCTCTCAGCCTCGTGTAGATTAATCTGTGATTTTGGTCTATAAGCAACCCGACCAGATCCATAAAATTATAAACGGATGGATTTATTAGCAAGGTGTATTTTCATTATTGAAAACGTTACACGAACATTTCAATGCCCATGTGAAAAATATAGTATGATTATGGTTTTAAATAGCATCTTGTGAAATAGTCATGGCCTAAGCAGGTATTATGCAGCATGAAGACAATTGAAAAAATAAAACTATAGCGCACACGCCTGTAGTTGGAGAGCAATAGACTCATGCCACCGGATAACATGAGATTAGTTCTAATACATAAAAGGTCATACAAATATATTTATTACAGGGAGAACATTAAGGGCATGGTTACCAGTGATAGATGATAAGGGCCTATCTGATTCGTGCTGCCCAGAAAATGAAGCCCAGGTCACGGCGTAGAGAACATGCAGTGATTTCTACTGCATAAATCCATGGCGCTCGAAATGGTCTTCATTGCTGATCCTGCTGTAGAGTGGGCACCTCCTCGCCTTGTCATGTAGATAGTTCGCTTTGGCCACAGTTTTGACTGAGTAAAACTTCACACAGACGTCATGAACAAAGTAGTGGCTCTTTTCCATTATATTTAGGTGTTCTTGGTTGTCAAACTTGACATACATTGCACCACTCTGATCAACGGCGAATTTGTACTCGTGGATCCAAGGCCCAACAAAATACACATGGGGAATGAACTCTGTAGAAATTATATGCTTCAAGCTCACTCTCATTAGCCCATTGTTCTTCCCTTCTACCACATCTAGAACGTTCATTGTTATCTCTGATAATGTAGGGTTTTGGATTGACTCTAAGTCCATGGGGATGTCAGAATAGCCCACGGGATACCCAATATACCTTTGCTCTTCCACGGATAGTGTTCCAGTTGACGCAGGGAACATTTGAATTGTTTCATGCAGATAAATGTCTTTGTCAAATGGTAACAGATCAATCTGTGCTAGCTTGATGATTTTCACGTGCAGGTCATCAAACTTAAATGTGTATGGAAGTGCATTTTCAAGCTTTTCAGAAGCGACGGGGGTCGTGCACTTCACAAATAACTGGCAATCATAGCTCTGGTTGATGACGAACTGGAATTCATTGCCAACAAGTTTACTGAGCACGTGCAAGGCATTGAAAATTCCAGTCTTGTCGTGCCAGAAAAGTGTCTTCACGAGGAATATGTCATTAACTGGACCAGGTGTTTCACCAGGTTGTCTCATGATGAGACGACAGACTTTGGGCCTCATCTGTTCTGGTGCAGAATACGACATGCTGGGCTTGCTGGAAAATGGCAATGGTTCAGAAAAGGAAACGGTATTGGAAAAAAATGAATATGGTTGCCTATGTAATATAATAATAAGAAGATTACACAGGGTTGTGTAGCCAATGCTGTGAAATGTTAATTATTAATATCAAGTGGGCAATTTGTAATATATATAGTGGTATAAGAAAAGTGCGCTATCGTGTCTCTAAGGGAAGTGCACCCTTGTGCCTTGCATCATTTACTGGTTTTTTCTTTTGGATATTAGTGGATGACTGTGTTATAAAACGTTAATTATTGTTAGCATGGCACTATTTTTTTTTTGAACCATCTATGCAAAGCACACTAAACTTTACATGTTTGTACATGGAGATTGGAAAAAATAGAAAAATTAGGAATAACAGGGCAGCGATTGACATGGAAAGATGGAAAGGTAACCTTCAAAAAATATACATCGATATGGGAATTTAGTGCTAATAAGAAAAACAGTCAAAGCAGATCTGATATGTGGAATTTGAGAACGACATGCGTAACAAGTTAATTAGTTCGAATTGAACATTGTTTTTTAGGTCTTATGGAACAGAAAATTAACGATATCTGTAGAAAAAATCGGTCCGCCTGACAATACGTGTATCTACTGGGATAAAGGCAAAGCAGTGTCAGCCGTAGAAAGGTGCTCTGTACGGAGTTGTATGGGATCTGGCCGTTTATCTTACAATTACGGTTCTAAAAAGGTAGATACGTACGGAGTTTGTATGGGATCTAGCTGTTTATCTTGCAATCAGGGTAGAGAACAGTAGATCTGAGAGAAATTTGTACGGATCTGGTTATTAAACTTACTAAACAAATCCGCTCTTCTTGATCTGGATAGATAGAAAGAGCCTCCTTTTCTTGATTTGGCTTGCTGCGCGGAGTCAAAAGAGTAGAAGTGGGCCGAGAGGAAGCAGAGCGAAATATTGGAGCAGATAGAAGAAACAATGGTAAATAGAAAGAGAGGATAGGACAGACCTAGGGTTGCACGGCCGTTTCTTCTTCGAGCTCTCTGCCACCGAGTGCGCCCACCTGCTCGCCCACCTGCTCTCTTGGCTACCTGGTTACTCTGCTGGCGTTTGATATAGACAGATGCGTTGGCTGGGCTGTTCGGCCCAGTGCCAACAAAGGAGCTTGGGCTGTCCTTAGCGAGTCAAGTGTACTGTTTTGCAGGTAATCTGACTGATCATAGAGGGCTTGCAAGGCTTCGCAATTAGTATACGTGGGTTGTGGCGCGCGTTAGTATCCTCCGCCTACGCGGTCACTTGAGGTGGGCCGGCCCGTTCCGCGGGATGTTTCCTGGTTTCTGCCTTTTTCGTATTTTCTTCTGGTTATGTTTTTCCACTTCGCAATTAGTATACGTGGGTTGTGGCGCGCGTTAGTATCCTCCGCCTACGCGGTCACTTGAGGTGGGCCGGCCCGTTCCGCGGGATGTTTCCTGATTTCTGCCTTTTTCGTGTTTTCTTCTGGTTATGTTTTTCCATCTTTTTTTTATTGGCGATTGTTTTTTTCTTTTTTGACTTGTTCCAGGTCTGGACCTTTTTTTTGTGTATTTTTTAGATTTGAACATTTCTTGATTTGAGTAATTTTCCCGTGCGGACAGTTTTAGGGACTGGACATTTTTCAATCATGAACAAGTTTAAATCTTGAGCGTTTTCCAGACGTGGTAATTTTTAGAAGTCAACATTTACATAATATTTTAGAATTTTTTATCTTAAACTGGTGATTTAGAATAAAAAAGGTATCAGGATGAAACGTTTACTTATTGATCGAGCGAGAGAGAAAAAAAATGAACGAGAGAACAAAAAAAAGGAATTGAACAAAAAAAAGATTGCCGGTTTGCACAGCAGGTGTCGTGTTGCACGCGTACGTATGACTCGGCTAGCTGCGCGGTCCTACCTATTATGATGGTCGGATTGCATGACATATGTCGTGCTGCATGCATGCGTGTGGCTCAGCTAGATGTACACGTGTTGTTGCTATCTATATCTTCCTTGCCTTTCTCGCTGTGTACTGCTAGCTCTGTTGCTTCCTCCGGTTTTGCTCGCTTCTCTTATGTTTTGTTGCCTCGGTGCCTCTATGTCCTTCTTCGCTTGCTAACTTGCTCTCCCTGGCGTGCTGGTTTCTTGTTTGTTGGATCGTGTGGTGAGCTTTCTTTGTTTCTTTTTCTATTCATTTAGCTATTATGTGCTTTTTTCCCCTCTTGTTTCGGCAGGCTGATACTCCGTGTTTGGCTTGATAGGTGGTTTGAAGGCATGGAGGGCTCGCTGTTGAAAGATGTGTCGCGGAATTCGTACAAGTGGAAAATCGTTGTACGAATGGCTAGGGTCTGGGAGTTTAGAAGTGCAGATCAGCAAGAGCTCTACGAGGTTGATTTTGTTGTTGTTGATCGCCAGGTTAGCCGCCTATCCTTTGTTGTGTGTTTTATTTGTATGTGTTCTTTTTTTGTGTTTGTTTATGATGGGCTTGCCTTGTTCCCTTATTCTTTCTTGTGTCTTTTTCTCAAATGTTGACTAGGGACTCTATGTGTTTGTAGGGTGGTACCATGGAGGGGATGATCCCTAATAACCGTTTGGATTTATTTATGGATCGGCTAAAAGAGGGATCTGTTTATGTTATCGAGAGGTTTAACTTGCGAGATCCAAAGAGGACTTACAGGGCAGTTGACCATCCTCTTAGAATATGTTTTACTCAGAGGACTGTTTTGAACGAGGTGCTCCCTCAGCCTGAGAATATCCCTATCTTTGCCTACACCGCTCTTCCGTTTGTTGTCTTGTCGTCTCGGCCAGATGAGAACGTCGTCTTGTCGGGTGAGACCTTCTCTCATTTTTTTCATTTTGTTCTAATGTTTCCTGGCCGCGTTTTGAGTTCTCGCTTTACATGCAGATGTTGTTGGTTTGATTACTAAGGTTAGCAATATTATGCCTTCGTCTGGAACAGCTAGGCATGACAAGCGTCATGTTTATATCTCCGACGGAAGGTCTTGTCTTGTTGTGGAAGCATGCATGTCCCTTTGATTTTTTTCTTTGCTTCCAGGTCATTGCGCTGTCCTAATATTGATTTTATTGTTTTTCTTTTCTTGTTGTTGTTGTGTTTTATTTAGTGAGCCTGCTGTCGTTACACTCTGGGGTGAACATGCCCACGCGTTTGATGCTGATGGTCTCCGTGCTACATCTCTTGAGGAACCAGTTGTTGCCTTGTTCGTAGGTATGACCGTTGGTCATTTCTCAGGTATGCCATGTCATCCCTTTTCCTCATTTCCTGCTGTTGTTTTTTCGTGCAATTGCATGTGGTTTGTTCTTCCTTGATCTGTCCGCGACATCGCTGGTTTATATGCTTGCCTACCGGCTTTGTTTTTTTTTTCGTAGGCCTGTTGGCATTTAAAGGCACTTCTGCGACTAAATGGTATATTAATATACCGATCCCCGAGGTAGCTGCTGTTCGAGAAAGGTTAGGTTGTTTTTTGAGTTTCTTTTTTAGTTTCCATTCTTTTAATATTTATTTTGGTGCTGCTTGTGGTATGGTTGTTCTTTAATCTTTTTCTCATTTTTTCGCTCTTTGTATTTTTTTGAGCTGTTTGCAGTACGCGGGCACTTCCTCATAAGATTGAGTTGGAAGGCAGTCCTCACGAGCAAGGTGATCCTTTGGAGGCTACTATTGCCGAGCTTTCTTTGCTTGATCCTAGCGATATCATGGTGTGTGTTTTACTGGTTATTTTTTTCTCCGTTTCTTTACTTTTTGGACCGTCCATTTCCATGATGTTTACTATCGGTGTATACATATTTATGACTAATTTCTGTTAATTACTTTCATAGGGTGAGCGATATAAATTCAGTATTCGCGTTACCGGTATTGTGTCTACCGGGGAGGAGTGGTGGTATATGAGTTGCAAGGACTGCTGGAAGAAGCTGTCAAGATCAGATACTGGTAGTTATACTTGTTATAGGTGTCCCAATGCCACGCCTCTACCAAGGTCTGTGTTTCTAGCCGCCTTTTTTTGTTTTTCTGTATCCTGCCGGCTTTTTAATTTTATATGTAACTCGTGTTATATCTTTTGATATACCTTTTTGTAGTTACAGAGTACTTGTCAATGCCGTTGATGTCTCTGCTGGTCACGACGTTGATTCGCCCTTCGCCGAGTTTACCCTTTTTGGCCCTCGGGCTGAGGCTGCAATCGGCAAAGAAGCACTTGTCCTTATTGCTAGCACGAGGGGTCAGGCAGACCACATGCCTCCGGATTTGTTAGCACTTGTGGGAAAGGAGTTCATTGTTGTTGTCACCCCTAAGGATGACTCCCTCGACGAAGATTATCTTTATTTTATGGTTCAGTCTATCGAGCCTCTTGTCCAACCTTTGGAAGTGTCGTCTACCTTAGGTGTTACTATGCCGAGCTCTTCCATTGCGCCGCCACCTGCAAGTCCTGGCGGTGATGCTCTAGCACCGTCTTCCCTTGAGGCAACACCACCGCCTTGCATGGAATCTACCCCTTCTGGGTCCTTTGTTTGTTCTGAGGTGGTCCTTTCTTTTCCGTCTTCTATGTGAAATTTTTTCTAAGATGTTTTGCTTGTGTGCTCATTTTTTCTGCGTTTCAGGTTACTCCCAGTAGCACCAGGAAAGAAAAACGTAAGGCCGGTGTTTCTACCTCCAAGGATGGCAAGAGCAGGAAGAGGTTTAATATGATGGCTTCCTTTTTTCGTCTCTGGATTTACGTGCATTTGGTTATCGATGTCGCTTTTTGATCCCTGATACCTTTTCATTGTTCTGTTTACAGTGATACGGCGAGGGAGCTGCAGTATCCTGACCAGTAGATACTGCTCCGGTATTTGCATTGCCTGGATGCGTCTTCACTGTAGACGTAGATAGGCATCGAGTGTTATTTTCAAGTTGGTTGCTTGCCGTTTCGTCGTTGCTGCTGTTTTCGAGTTGCTGCTCACGCTGTGTGTAGTGTGTTCTTGAGCTCGGATGATGTGTGTGGTGTGTTTGTTGTACGTCCTTCTTTCTACTCGACATGTGTGTGCTCTGTATGCAATAAGGACCTCTAATCTGTTTAATATCGTTGTACTTTAATCAGTTTAGATTCCACGTGCTCTGATCGGGTTCACTGATGTCGTCTCCCTGAAATATCGATTTGGTTTGCGGATATTTTTCTTTTTTGTTTTTAATTTTTTTTACTGTTTGCGCGGGTTATTTATGGATTGCTGGTGTATTCCAAAAAGATGTACACAATACAGGTGAACTCTCGGTGAGAGGCTATTCAGCCTACTGTCCCTAGCGGTGTTTAGTATGATGCTCAGTAAGCCGCCCGACTCGAAGCCATCGTAAAGAACGGTCCCTAGCGGTGTTTAGTATGATGCTCAGTAAGCCACCCGACTCGAAGGCATCGTAAATAAAGGTCGCTTGTACCTCCTCCTTTTAGTAGGCGCCTTTATTGCCGAGACGTTATTTCTGCCGACATTTCCACGTGAGCCGCTTTTTTTGTGCTCTGCTTTCTTCGTCTGCGTCTTTTCTATCTTCCATACACGTTTTTTTTACATATTTTGCATGCGTAGTTTGTGCTACGCTCCTTGCTGCATTTCTGTCTGTGTTGCATTATTGGCCATGCGTGCGTGTAGCGAATGCATTGTTGCATGCATGCAGGGACATGCATTTACGTGGCATCCATGCGAGACCACTAGCTGGTTAGTGTGCATTGCTTATCCTTCTTTTCCCCCAACCGTTGCACCCTCTTGATGGCTTTATATAGTTACCCTGGCCTTGTTTTCGCTAGCATGCTCTTGCTCTAGAGCGGTCTAGGCATAGTGGTCAATCTTCCTAGGTACTCATCGTGGTGCCTCTTTTTTCGCCCGCATCTGCGTTCCACTATAGCCCGACCTGTTTACTTTCGATTCCTTCGACTGACTTTGTGCTTTCTTTTTTTAGGTCTCCTTTTGCTATCAGTGTGTTCTTCTTTCTCTTGCCATGTCTCGCGGTCGGCCTTTAATAAGAGAGACATTTCTCGGAGATATTCAGCAGGCCACACGAGCTTGTGCTCCTCTTCATTGTTGTTTTACGCTAGAGCCAGTCTCTCCTCTTGGACGGTTGCCACCGGCTATCGCTCTCGATGCTCTCAGGGACAGAATTGGTGCTGGCGTACATGTGTCTGTTCATATGTCCACGGAAGAGAGGATCCTCGTGTCCTTTGTTTACCATAAACACGCTTTGCGTGCTATGAGGTTAACCGGGGAGGGGGTTCGTCTTCATATCAATGGAGTGCCTTACCTCCTTAATGCCCATGATTCCATGCCACGCTTTCTCAGGCTGTTAAGAGACCAACGTGTTCACGTGGTAATTACAGGGTTGCCACTTCATTTGCGCTCTCATCTCATTGTAGAGCACATATTGGGCCCATACTGCGGCTTGGAGTACGTTCCGCCTGAGACTGAGCTAATGCAGGATCCATCGATTTTTGCTTGCTACGCTCGGTCTCAGAGTCGCATCCGTATCCCCGAAAAGATCAGAGTTAAGGTTAGCGAAGAAGATAGCTCCTCGCCTTTGATGGAAGTGGCCGAAGGTTCGTTTTTCTCAGCTGTTACACTGTTTCACTCGCTGTTGAGGGATATTCTTATGGTCATGGTACAATGCCCTACGAAGCCTCCGATATGGACAGTGTTGGCTCTGTTGATGCTGACGCTCTTCTTGCTGAGTGTCATGTTTCCCATTCTTTGGTGGATAGCGCTCTGGTCGAGGTGTTATCTAGGATGATGATCGTGTCTCCGCGTCCCGGTGCAGATATATCTTTTATTGAGAACGTGGAGGATATATTAGATGATGTGCTCTTTTGCGTGTGAGGGTCAAGAAGCTTGGTGACGCTAATTTCCTTTTGTCTGCTTCCGGACCGCCTCCAGCTTGCTCTCTTTATGATATGGTATGCGGACTACTGAGTCGTGAGGTTTCTTCTGGCGATGTCATTTTGCAGCCCTGGTCTCCGCAGTTTGGCTCTACTGGATCTGCTATGTTCCACACTGCTGAGCTAAGTTTAACTGGCCTTTTGTGTAATCTTTGTACGCCTCTGGTGGTGCAATATATATTGAGTCCATTCTGCATGGTGAAGAAGCATCACACGGTTTTAGAGGATGATGGCGTGGGTCCATTCGGAAGAACAGTTATTTCTTACAAGTGCCTGGTCTGGTGTGAGAAAGTGAAAAGGATACCACGGTGTATCCGTGTTAAATGTATTGCTTTAGATCTTGTTGATCTAAGTGTGCTATCATCGCAGGAGATCGCAATGTTGAAGGCAATCGATGTCTCGGTCGGTGTTCGCACTAATTGAGATCACGATGTATTTTATTTAAGAAAGACGAATAGGCATGGGTCTTGTTTTTTTCCTTTTCTTTCCTGTTCTTCATTGTATTTTTTTTTCTGCCATCGTCTCTGTTGTAAGCCTACCAGTGCTATGTTATCGGTCATCTGTCATTTGGTTCCCTATGTGTCGCATGTGTCTTCGCGTTTAGCATGGTCTCAAGGATTGTGTCTGCTGCTATGTTCACTTCAGTGTTTTACAGTGAGCTGGCCATGCGTCAAACATATTCCACCGGTTTGCGTGTCTGTCGTTAGCTGCATTCAACGCGTAGGTGCATGTGTGATACGTGTGATTGCACACGCATGCATTGGCTGAATATTTTACGGTGGGTTGGCCGTGTCTTAGACATGGTGTACATGCGTCATACGTGTGGATATGGATGCAGCATGCACTACCCACTTGTCATCTACACAGCGCGTGGCATTCTGCATGGTTTAGCTGTGCATGTCCTTGATGCCAGCTGGTTGCACGGTGGTTGTGGCGACGGGTCACTATAAAAGGCATCGGCTCTTGTGCGCCACGCATTTGTGCTTCATGGACAACGTACAACTGCAAGAAAGGATGCTTCATGGTCCACAACAGGTATGTGCTCCGTTTTTGCATGATTCGTCTACTCGCTGGCTTTACTTGGTACGCATGCCCTCATTTTTTTCATCTATGTTTATATAATTTCAGGTCGTCACCCTGAACCGTAGGAGGATTCTCAGGGAGGTGGAACTGTCCACTGGACTCATTGTGCACTCCGAAGGCGTTGAGCCTTCGCACGACGGAAAGTACACCGGTTGGTTTATCCTGCAGATACCGATTGGTAGTAACATGTCTTATTCATGTGATGAGATGGTGTATGGTAAACCAGCGTGCAACGAGCAGGATGCCATCGAGAGTGCAGCTGCAGAGTGCATTAAAAGAATTATGTCCGCCGGAAACCTGGCCATCAATGACATCAATTATGATGCACTCTGCGGCGCTAAAACTGATGTCCGCGTGGCTAACCTTGCTGCACGCGCTGCTAATCTTAAATCCACATATAGAGATGCCAGGGCCGCAAGTGTGTCGTTTGAGAGGGATAAGCTCCTTACTGAAAAAGAAACCTTGTTGAGGCACCTTGCACATGCGTGTACTACGTTTGACGACGTTCTCCCGATAAAAGTAGTTGATGCGCCAGCTGTTCCATCCGATGTGTCTACGGGAAGGCTTGAGTATACCGGTAGCATGCC
The DNA here is from genome assembly GCA_030063025.1 of Avena longiglumis. Classification (NCBI taxonomy): domain Eukaryota; kingdom Viridiplantae; phylum Streptophyta; class Magnoliopsida; order Poales; family Poaceae; genus Avena; species Avena longiglumis. The sequence goes on from CP125974.1 coordinate 486,286,114, forward strand.
TCCTGTGACACGTCCAGAACAGCTTGCATGCTTTCTCATCCACAATTTGCTCGGTCCCGAGTACACCAAGATCAGGCCGGAAGCTTCGCTGGACGACCTCGACTAGGTTCTATATGTGGTGCGCTTTGTTTTTTGTTCTGGCATGTTCTTTATTTTACATATGGAATTGCTATATGCGCTTATTTATATTGTATTTTCCTTTTGCAGGTTCATCGTCCCTACTTGTCTTCAAGAGAATGCTTATCTTCATGACTTGTGCTCTAGCGATTTGCGATACTATCCAGTAAAATCATTTACTTCTTATGGTGCCTGTCCTACCTACTGGATCAAAATGTCAAGGTTATGTGTTGTAATTTTTAAATGTCAACGCTATGTGTTGTAATTTTTTGATGTGGTCGTGTGTTGTGGTCTTTCATCGTGACGCGAATCTCGCGATCCTTAGTGATTTATTTCAGAATGTACGTCTTGCTGTACTGTATGATGCCACGAATATATTAAGATGATTATTAGTCTACTATGCTTCCTGCCACACGAGTCTTGGGTGCAGAGTCGTGAACGAGCGAATTGTAAGTATATGTACTTGTGGCACGCCGACGTTTATTTAACTCTTATGCATTGACGGGTGTTGATGTTTGCTACAACACGTGTTCCAGCCGGTGGTGATTATTTGCTGCATTCCACTCTGTTGATTTCCATGGCTGGATATTGTAATTTTCCGGAGGAACTGTTTCGTCGAGACGATCCAGAGCTATGTACTCTGTCTGGGAGATGTGTTCTTGGGCGCACCAGCGGCATGCTTGCTCGAGGGAACGAGCTTCGTGGCTACGTTCACTGGTCCTTTTTAGTTTGTTTCCTTGCTAAACAGTAGATCAAGTTTGTAGCGTGTAAACGTGTTGTCTCTTTTCTCAGGGGCACCCAGTGTATTTATTGTATGGACAACGTTTTATGTTATTAATTATGTGACTGGTGGACACATTGGTCATTTTATGTTTGCTCTCCTGATAAAGAGAATAGGGGCATTGGCCTTTTTAGTTTGCTTCCTGGATAAATGGTTTTTTTTAACGACTTCCTAGATAAGTGGTAAAGTGAAGATTACAACGTGTAAGCGTGCTGTGTGTGTTCTCAGGAGCACTAAGTGTATCTATTGCATGGATAATGTCGTATGTCGTCGATTCTACGACTAGTTGATATCCTGGTCATTTTATGTTTGTTCTCTTGATAAAAAAAGGCGATGGACAGACTTGCATTTTTAGTGAATAGATAAAACGAGTTTATAATGTATAGCCGTGTATGTGTCTTTTTCAATATTTTCGATGTGTTTCTTGCATGCCACCTTTACATTTTAATAATTTTGGGGGCCGGGGGTGTATGCGTCCAATGTGTTCTTGTTGCGTGTATAGTATCCTGCTTTATTAAATTTGACATAACTTGCGTCTTATTATGAACAACTTTATATTTTAGAAATTTTATTACGTGTTCTGTGCACCACAGACGTGTTAAACTTGTTATAAATTAAATCGTAGGGTTCACCACGGGTAGATAATTTAGCTATTTAGTTTGTTTGTCGACTTAGGTTTATGTCTCATGCCTGGCAGAGTAAATGAACACGCGTTTGAGTCGTTGCGTTATCAACTTTGCCGCTTGTCATATGCATGCCCTTGTAGCAACGCGTGGTTTACATGCATGCCTGTCGCTGCTTATCGGTGACGCGTGTGCCTGCATCGATGTGCGTGAGCGTGCTGAGACACCTATCATATGCATGCCCTTGTAGCAACGTGTGGTTTACATGCATGCTTGCCGCTGCTTATCGGTGACACGTGTGCCTGCATCGGTGTGCGTGAGCGCGCGTCTCGTGCACGCGTGCATTGCCTGCCGCATGAGTCCAACGATGTGAGTCAGTATGCAGCCGTGCATGCATGCCTTGCTTCATGCGTGAGGCCAGCGCTGTGAGTCGGTCTGTAGCCATGCATGCATGTATTGCTTTGCGTGCAGCCGTCCATGCATGCCCTGCTTAGCGCATCTGTCCAAACTTCTGAGTTAGCATGCAGTCCTGTCTTGTTGGTTTGCCCTGCTATGCATTATACGCGTATACGGCACGCCGTCTGAGGCTTTCGCCACGTTAGGCGCATGCACGGGATTGTCCCTTCTTTGTTAATACACCTGCTTCCCTGTGTTTACGTGTCTACGTGTGCCACGCTTTACTCCACTGTAAACGTTACGCCACGTGCAACGCCGCAGCAGTTTTGGTGTGCAGTTTTGTACCTTTCAATAAAATAGACACTGCTTTCATATAGCAATTCATGCATGTCCTCTTACATCTATCATGGCTAGCGGGTTGTGCCTTTTAATGCAGCGGAATCTGCTTTTATCAATGGGTGCATGCTATTACCTCTTTTGAAGTTTCCACGTGACATGGTCTTGGCATTCATCTCTTGTCGTGGTTTCTTTTCAGGGTAGAGTTGTCGCGCGTCTATGCACCGGTGGCCGCTTGCTGCATAAATAGCTCTCCGAATGAGAAGTGCTGATGCGTAGAGCAGCCTGCTACGCTACTCAGAGCTCTGACGCTAATAGACAGTGTAAGCAGGCCACGGCTGGATGGCCGGTGCTGAGGGTGCTACTATGCGCGGTGATACGGGGTGCGAGGTGGTTGTACAACATACATATATCTTAACTCCTCGATTTTATTTTATTATGTTTTTTATTCGTGGTGTGCTACTGTCCTTACTGGCAATTGTTTGTGTAGGAAACGGTGGTCCGTATCCCACGCCGCATCATACTGAATGAAATGTTAGCGGCCATGGACCTCACTGTTCATGGCTCTGGGTGTGACATGGATGCATCGGGTTTCTTTGTTTCCTGGCTCAAGGTGGACTTACCGCGTCGTCCTGGTGAAAACCGGCTACAAAATCGGGTTTTTTTTGTGGCAGGTCTCCTACCGAGCTAATTGCCGAAGAGAGCGTTGCTCAAGAAACACTTCTTTATCTTTGCACGTATCACAATATGGCTATCGATGACTATAGCTATGCTACATTGTGTACAGCAACAACCCGTGTTCTTCGGTCTCGGGAACAAGTGCAGGAATTAGAGTCTCGGCTTGATGTGGTGACTCAGGAAAAAACCGAGGTGGAGAAAAAGTATAAAAAAAAGATGAACGCATTGGCCAACATATGTGTTCGTTTTTCTGATATACTATTTTTCCGGCGATCGTCATTTCGCCGGCGGTGTCCAGCTGATAGCGTGTCCTACAGTGGACCGGTCCCGCCCCGTACACGTACCGAGCACTTGTCCTCTGATCTATACAATTTCTTCACCGACACTAATCCTTCTGGCGGACGTACAACCTGGCTATGATACCTGAAGCTCGTGGCTTGATTTTAGAAATGTGTGTTCTACTCTTGCACGACGTATTGTTGTATCCTGTCTCAAGTAACGTATGGCCTTCTTGTCAGCAACGTCATATCGTAGCTGACCATTTTATCCATCTTTTATTGTTGGCTACGTACTATTGTAACGCATTGTATCTCTCTGTGTGTTTATTTTAGTTTATATAATGAAATCCATCCTTTCGTTTATCGTCCCTTTTTTTTGACTACTTCGTGTTTTTTTTTCTCTCTGACTATCAGTACACAAGCGCTGCTGAACTTTCCATGCTAAATTTTACTATTATTGTGCCCTGTCCTCGCCACTGTCGTGTTGCCATGCGTGACTCACATACTCGGCAATTTGTGGGGTTTCTACCTCTTCATATAATATTTTTAAATTCTACGCGTGTCACGGGGTGCCTTGCTATAAAGGTAGGGGCATTGCTTTCTTTGGTTTCGGAAAACAACGCCTGCCTCTCTTCCTACGGTGTCAACGATGCTCCCACGCCAGGTTGCTAGCGCTGCATGCACGCTGCGTGTTTTTTTCCTGCTATATGTTCTTCCTGAGTAGTCTATCAGTGTAACAATTTTTACAGTTTACTACCGCGTAATCTATCCATGTAACGCTTTTTATGATCTATTTGTTTCTTGCAGGTTATAACATTGAGCCGGCGCCGAATCCTAGGGGAGATATGCGAAAAAACGAGCATGTCCATCCACTCTGAAGGGACGCGTAGTGTTGGCCACGGCCAGCACACGGCATGGATCAAGCTGTTGATTCCATCTCCAGATGCTACATGAGGCACCACGTTTCGAACGGTGGTAAGTGAACCGTGCAGTACCCTCGATCAGGCGAGGGAGGAAATGGCTCAGAGAGCGATCGAGGTGGTGATGACCAGCGGTAATGTGGTGATCAAGGACCTGAATTATGGCCCGCTGTATTGCGCCCTCGGTCAACTTCAATCAGTAACAATGCAGGCGTATTACAATGGTGCCCAGGCCACACAAGCTACATGGGAAAGAGACAGTCTTTTTCGGCAGAGGGATGCGATACTATCGCGTCTGACTCATATGTGTACGTCTTTCAACGATCTCTTGCCAGTACAGGTAATCAATCCGCTGGCCACAAGCCCGAGCACGTCTACTGGCACACTTGTTTACATAGGGCATGTCCCTCCCGTTACACGCGTCGAGGAAGCGGCCTTTTTTATAATTCACAGACTACTCGGTCCAGGATACAGAGGTATGGGCCCATGTATGTCTCCAAATGGAACGGGGTGAAAAATGTCGACTTGTGTTAAAGGTGACCAGCCGCCAGTTTCAGCGAATATGAAGTTATTTAGTGCCAATGATCTCTCGTGCTTTCACTCATGCGAATTTTTTTCTCGTTCTTGCTTCGTAGGTCTATTGGTTTGCTTGCCTCCAAGTACGTGCCGGATGTATCGGTCAAGGGTAGCTTCCTACACGTCTGTGTTGTGTTCGTACTTTGCCACGGATACGTCTTCTTATCTTCTGTACCGCATGTGTTCCTTGTTTTCTCCTGTTTCCCTTGTTCTACCTGCTATGTAACGTTGTTGAATTTAGTTTAATTTTATTCGTGCCCGTGTCCTGTTATGTCGTGTGTCCATTTTAAATGGCTTAAATGGATTCGTTCATTTTCTAGCGATGGCGTAGCGGGCCGTTGTTTTTGGGCGCTTTCTTTTGTAGAATTTTTTATTTTATTTTCGGTTTTCCGCGCACCGTGTGTTCTTTTTACGGATGTTCCTTGAGGTGTACTTTTGTTTTTTTGAATCGCACGCTATCGGTACCTCCTCTGGTTTACATAAGGAGCTTTTATCTAATTGACAAGTCCGTTTAACATTAAGCTCTTCGGTCTAGCTGATACAACTAATTCAACATTCTAACGTAGATACCATGATTATCACTATTGTGCCATAGACAGCTATTAGCTTACACATTGTCTCCTATTATATCAGCTAATGTTCCCTTGGCACACTCTATGCTTTGCTTCGCGTATTCTTCAGTCGATAGCCCGTCATACGATGCGGCGATAATGTTGCCGCCAGCAGATGATCATGCATGATTACAGTGGCCGAAAAAGAGAGAAAACTCTTTGATTGTCCTCTCCCATCCTTCCTCCATCGACGCTACCTGCTCTTTCAATTTGTAGTTCTCTGAGTCAAGTGCTGCATTCCTCCTTGTCTGCACTTGCAGGGACGCGCGAAGCTCCGTGTTTTCTGATGTCAGGGCGTCAAGGGACGTGCATAGCCTACCATTCCGTGCAGCGGCGAGGTCCATACACAACCGAAGGTGCTTTAGTTGCTTCTTCTTCCGACGTAGGTGTGGCCAATTCGCATCCATCGTCTCTATTCCGCATCTGCGCCTAAGATCATTGATCAGACGTTGCGCTGCATATTGCTGCGCGGCCAAGACGGTGCCGCTTGGACGACCTTCAACGCATACCACCCTCTTGCATTCTTGGTGGCAGTCCATGCTAGCCGTCGTCTCCACGATGCTTACGTACCCATATTTCACGCGATTTTTTCGATACACTGGTCTCGTGCAACCGGTGTCTTTTGCCACCTCCCGAAGAATGATGCATGGTGAGACACGAGCAAGTGTTCTTTTCTCTCCTAGAACAAACGAATAAAAAACAACGAATATCAGTGGCATTGCGTATTATTGAGAAGATAAGCAACAATAGAGGCTATAAATAAATAAATAAATGAATTCAGATATGTGAGCAAGCCTACTCTCCCTGGCAGTGTTCCTCTCCATGGGATGTGGTTCTTGTGCTTACAAGCAAGGCAGAGATGCACTACCTAGGAAAACCCACCAGCGAAGGAGGAGCGACGGAGCTACACGAATGAATGGAACGGTGTGTGCCGCGGCATAAATATGCTAGCGCTGGTCTTCACCAAGAATTGGTGTGATATAGCGGTTTCTGCTTACCGCTACTTAAAGTCGATACACGTCTGGGACACGTGTGAAATAATAAGGGTGGCACGTTAGAAGTTATGAATTTTTTTTTGGATATATAAGTATGTTGGCCAGTATTTGTTTTTCCTTTTTTTAGGAAGTGGTCCATTTGTTAAGCCAGTAGCTATACAAAAAAAATATATATTCCACAAAACAGTGTACACATTAAATTTATTACCACTCGCTGCTCTGTGAGGATACATCTACATGTCGTTTCCTTACGTACAGCTTGCATGGGACACGTGTATCATAGTCTGTGCAACTTGTCACGTGCACGTTCTTCTGCATGCGGCATGGATGACACATGTACGTGCTCTGATGCCTTGATTACACTTGCTATTCTACACGCCTATAAAAAAGGCCTTAACCATCTCTAAACCTCTCACATCAGATCTCTGGTCACAGAAACACCATGGCAGCCTGGCCACAGCAGGTAAGGATTACTTTCCTCATCGACGGTGAGCCGTTAGCAGTCCCTGCTTTCCTTCGTGCTATATGCTCTGCTGCTGCTATATACATTTTCCTCTCGCTAACACATCTATGTATATCTTTGTGGTTTCTTTTGAATTTTAGATTATTACCTTGAACCGTCGAAGGATACTACGAGAAGTAAGCGAGTCCGCTGGGTTTGCGATTCACTCCGAAGGGTTAGAAAGAGGATATGACGGCAAGTACACTGCATGGATTAGCCTTGAGGTTCCTCTTGTTGGAGATCTAAATCAGACCATAACTGAGATGGTTTCGAGTAGACCGAATCTAAGGGAAGAAGATGCGAAGCAGGAAGCGGCCGAAGAAGCTATACGGAAAATCGTGGCGACCGGAATGTAGGGGATCGTAGCATGGAAAACAAAAAATTTCTATCGCATACAAACAAACAAGCCAAGATCTATCTACTAGATTGTAGCAACGAGTCGATGGAATAACTTACCCTCGAATATTCCAAAGCGGTTAACGAGAGCAGATTCTCGTGGGTGATGTAGTAGTACACTTCCGATCTCAAGATCGCGTAGACGATCCTTCCGGCGCTGCGTTCAGGCAGCGCTCCCGCAGTCGGTCACACGTTCGGTACTTGACGAAGACCTTCCTCTCCCTTGTTCCAGCAGGCAGCGGAGGTTGTAGCACTCTCCTCGCGATTCCGGCAGCACAACGGCGTGGTACCGGAAGTAGAGGGGAGATCTCGCAGGGCTTCGCCTTAAGCCGGAGCGAGTACGGTGGAGTATGAGAGAGGCTTTAGTGGTCTAGGGATTTAGACACACCAATTAGAAGGCTCTAAACCGAAGGGTAGGGCAATTAGAAGCTCTAAACCAAAACGGCTCTAAACCGGAGGCTGTGGCTAGGGTTTAGATTTAGAGGATAGGAACTTGTGTGTCTAGGAGCCCCGCCTCCTTTTATAGGTGGAGGGAGCGCTGGGAGGGAGTCCTCCCAACTCGGCCTCAAGGAGGGCCGGCGGTGGGAGGAGGAACTCCTCCCCCAAGTCGGCTTCAAACTTCCTTCTCCTCTTTCCCACTTTCCAAAATAGTCGTTTGACTTTCAAACTAGCCGTTTGACTTTTTAAACTAGGATTTGATTAAATCCTCTATTTGGTACAACAATGACACTTAGTACATGATGCAATCATACCAACTTGATATAACACATTCATGTACCCCTTCCCCCCGGAGTGCCGGACATTCCGGAACCTTCTAGAATGTTCCCGATGAAAACACCGGAATCATTCTCGAACTCCGAAACGGGACTTTCCTTATATGAATCTTACTCTCCGGACCATTCCGGATCACCTCGTGATATCCCGGATCCCATCCGAGACTCTGAAAAACATTCGGTCTCTTTCTCATAATACCATAACTACTCAAACAACGTTGAATCCTTAAGTGTGTCTCCCTACGGTTCGTGAATTATGCGGACATGATCGAGACACTTCTCCGAACAATAACCAATAGAGGAATCTGGAAATTCATATGGCTCCCACATATTTCTACGATTACTTTGCGATTGAATGAACCACTTACATACGATACCAATTTCCCTTTGTCTCACGATAGTTTACTTATCCGAGGTTTTTGATCGTCGGTATCTCTGCATACCTAGTTCAACCTCGTTACTGATAAGTACTATTTTCTCGTTCCCGTGGTATGTGATCCCTTGTGAACCAGTCACATGCTTGCAAGCTAATTGGATGACATTCCACCGAGAGGGCCCAGAGTATATCTATCCGTCATATGGATGGACAAATCCCACTCTTGATCCATGTGTCTCAACTAATACTTTCCGAACACTCAATGCCACCTTTATAGCCACCCTATTACGGTGTGGTGTTTGATGTCATCAAAGCATCCTTTCGGTAAAGGTGATATGCATGATCTCATGGTCGAAGGATTTAGGTTACCATGTATCAGAAAGCTTATAGCAAATGAACTATATTAAATGACTTGATCTTTATGCTATGCTTAACTATAGGAGTATGTCCATCACATCATTCTCCTAATGATATGACCCTGTTGTTAATAACATCTCTATGTTCATGATCAGGAAACCATGATCATATATTAACCAACAAGCTAGCTTAACAAGAGGCTTTACTAGGGACTCTTTTATGTTTACAAATCACACAAGTATTAATGTTTCCGTTTAATATAATTATAGCATGGTATGTAAACATTTATCATAAGTATGAAGATATGATAATAACCACTTTATTATTGCCTCTTGGGCATATCTCCAACAGTCTCCCACTTGCACTAGAGTCAATAATCTAGTTTCAAACCTTTGTGTATTCAACACCTATGGCTTTCCGGTGTTGTATGTACACGTTTGCTAGTGGTCAACTGATCTTCGGATCTGACACTTCCAGGTCCGTGTGTAATTGCACGTCTTTGCGTCTCTACGCATCACTCATTCTCTAATGAGATGGCTTTGTATAAATTTGGTCCTTTGGTGAGACCTTTAGTTCTTTGGGGTTAAAACATGTTGATAATATTGTCGAACAATATATCTTCATAGTATTATCCCGCTGTGAACTACACCTAGTTTGATAACAAACTACTTGACCCAAATGCCCTCTTTAGCTGCTATAATAGCAGTCATATACTTAGCCTTTTGTTGTAGTATCTGTCACAATGTATTTAACTTTGGAACTCATCCAAATCCATTATGGAACTTACTTTCCATTATATTGTGCCACCCTTAGTTTAGATTGAGATAAACTTAATTTGTATTTTGTGACAAAACTATTATCAATGTAGTACTTTTACAATGAACTAACCATCTATTTGTCACTTCTACAAATAATATACTCTTAGTTCTTCTAAAAGATCATAAGAATATCCTTACTATTGTCCAATGATCATCTTATGAATTATTCTGGTATATGCTCATAACATTTAGAGCATAGGACATATCTGGATTTGTACATATCACAGTATGATTGATATAAATATTCTTTGTGATTTCATACATCAAGTATCAATCTATACTTGAATCTTTGTTTCACTTACCCTATGTCAATACACTTGAATATATCATCAATATTGAACTCATTCAATCCTTTCTGTGCGACAAGAACCTTTCTTGTAGTTTCTATATTGAACTCATTCAATATCTCATCTATGTACTTCAGGCACAACCATATTGGTGTCTATTAATGCCAATTATTTGGGTTTTGCCTAAGTCTTTCATCGAGATGAAATTCTTATCTTGTGTTAATAAAAGGATACATCACTTCCAATCAACAATATGTCTTCTACATAATGTATTAGAAATATGTCTTAGCGCTCCCACTTAATTTCTTGCAAATGCAAGCATCTTCATTGTCTCTGATGAAATTAAACTCTTTTAACAGTTTCATCATAGTGAAGATTCCAACTCCGCTATGCTTACTTCAACCATTGAAGTTTGCATATGTTTTAGCATCCTTGAATTTAACAAAACCCTTTGGACCGTGTCATGCACACGTCCTAGGTAACCCTTCTATTAGAAGAACTTGTTTTGTTTATCCAACACATAACAAAATTATATGTCGTGGTTGCTACATTAATCCGTCTAGACTAAATATCGCTAAGAAATATCAAATCTTGTCATAGTCAACCCTTGAACATTGTTGTGAAATCTTTCCCAACATGTCGACCATTTCATAGATGAAACATCCATGTCTATTTCTTTATAGATCCAAACACAACTGAGGTCTTACACCTTTCTCGAGGGTCTTTCAAGTTAAAAACTTGATTTCGTGTATGGAACTATCACGGATTTTATGGCTTAAAGCCATTTTACTGAGTCGTGGCCCATCATTGCTTCTTTGCATGTAGTCGGTTCATTATTCTCAAATAATGATTCAACCCTCAAATCTTGGTATTTGATTGTTTACCGACCTACTTGTTTCAATAGGAACTTAGATCTCTGTGACCACAACCCTTGAGGCACGTGAGCCATGAGCATTGTTCGCCTCCGGAACACTTTTCAAGCCGCAACTCGCACATATAGCTAAGGTTCTTTTAACCTTATCAAAGTTCTATTGTCCTCCCACTTAACTTTTCACGAAAAATTCCTTCTCAAAGAAACTTGACGTTCTAAGCAACAAACACTTTTGTCTCCGGTGTTTATGGAGGAATACTTAACAGTTTATACAAAGACAGGTTCATCCGACTTTGGTTGCACACATCTTTCTTATGCTACCAATGTTTAAGAAAGGACAACTTGGGTTTTATCCCAAACCATAACTTTATATGGTGTCAATTCAATGGATTATGATGAAGCTCTTTTCAGTGGAAAAACAGTAATCTCTAAAGCTTTTAATCTTTAAAATATAATGGCAGTTTTATGAATTACACCTTCGATCTTACCATGTCAAACAAGGTTTAATTACATATATCGAACGCTCCATACTCTTATGGTGTTTCGGGAAAATGCAAATCCACGGAACGATTCCTTAAATCTTAGGTATTATGCTAAACTTGTAACTCAAATATCTTCCTTTATGATCTTATCATAAACTATTCATATTCTTGTTACAATGATTTTGCACTTCATCTTGAAAGTCTTTGAACTTTTCAAATGTTTCATACTTTATCCTTATTAAGTAAATATTCGTATATTCACTCAAATTTTCGGAGAAAGCATATGAAGTTGAAATCCATCGCTCTTGACTACACATGATGGACTTTGTACAACAATATGTACAATTACCAATAAGCTAGTCATTCGTTCCCTTTTGGCCTATGAACGAAGTTTTAATTATCTCTAGGAAAGTTTCACAAGCGTCATTTGATCAAAATCAAATAGACTCCAAAATTCCATCCATATGGAGTTTCTTCATGTTTTCTTTCCAATATAATTTAAACTGCGATGTCACTTCCTAACTGATCTTTCAATCAATTTGTCTTTCGACATTTTTAGCACTAGTTTTATGGATGTGATTTCTCCAACGAGATTGGTGAATCATCCATATTTTATGGATTACGGCAATTATTTGAACAACCCTTTTGTTCTCATAATACCTGATAAAACAAATCTTGAAGGCAAGCTTTGATGTTTTAACGAGCAACACAATAACCCTTTATTTGTTCTCGATGAACATCATCACATATTCTTTTGCTAGTTACTTAGGCCATTGCAGTTCATGAATTGTGTTGTTTCGTATGACGATTCACACCAACAAATTCAGTATCAAATACTTAAGAAACACAGTGTTTAATAAGCAAAGAATATAGCCATAACATGTATATCATCTATATACTTAAACTGAACAATTCTAGTCTTTTATTTTCTGCCATATATTTATGAGATTCTCTTTCAAGATTTCCTTTTACATTTTGAAAGAATCTATCAACATCAATAGTGGAGTCATACATATGACACATAGTCCAAAGCGTGTATAGTTAAATACCAATGTCTTTGGACTTCCACTTTGAAGTAGATCACCATTATCAAATGTTTGGTGTTCTTTCAAATTCCTTTCTTTAGTAATCTCTTGGTGTAGTAAACATTTTACCTACATCAAATATTCACCCTCATCATGGATTTATCCATGATCAAGCTACTTTTAGCTTGTAACGGTGAATCGCAAGTATAATGTTGCTCTCTAAAACCTTTTGGAGGATTAGGACAACTAGTGTCTCCCACCTTTTGCAAATTCTCATAATATATGAGAACATGACTTTTGCCATATTATACTCTATCATGTTGCAACCAAAACTTCGTTTCAGATATCACAATATCTTCCACACATCATGGTTTCTGAAACAACTCTTTCAGATCCTAGATAACCTTGATATTAAGAGAATCCTTTGAATATCAAGAATCATGGAGACAAACATGATACTTATATACTAACACTTGGAATTGTTACTCTTGATTTAATACTAATTATTAAACTTCATGGAGTACTAACTTCTTGAAAGTTTGCAATAGGACTTTTAAACTTTAGATTAACACTTCAAAACAATACGATACCGGTTCGTAAATTAACTAACCGTAATTCTATAGTTCTATCATCTCAATTATAACTAAGCAAGGTGGTAAACGGATGCCAATGACTACAACAACTATGCAAATTCACTTTGATTCAGTTTATGATAAATTGAGTTATAATTAATAATTAAATTAATCTAGGTGAACTCCCACTCAAAACAATATCCCTCACATTTTTTAGTGATCACAGACCAAATCCACCACATCAAAACCGATCATCACGAGAGTTGATATAGCTTCAATGGCAAACAATCAACATGTTCATCATATCTACTATATGACTCATGCTCTACCTTTCGTAATCCGTGTTCACGAGGCCATGTCCGACATTCTAGGCTCGTCAAGATCAAACTTTAGCTTCGCATGAGCAAACCTGGCTTGCCCATGTTGTATACACTTGCGGAATCTAACACACCGATCATCACGTGGTGCTTGACAACAAGCTTTAGCAACGGTGCTAACTAAGGGTGAACACTTTATGACTTGAAATTCATGAGGGATCATCTTATAATGCTACCGCTGCCTACTAAGCAATACAAGATGCATAAAGGATTAACATCACATGCAATTCATAATATGTGATATGATATGGCCTTTCTTCTTTGTGCTTCCGATCTCCATCTCCAAGCACGGACATGATCTCCATCATCACCGACATTGCATCAAGGTCAATGATGCTTCTCCATGGTTGTCGTCCACCGGCTTCAACTATTACAACTACTTTGAATAGACACGCGGGTCTTAACAGAAATTAAAGACAACCATATGGCTCCTGCCGGTTGCCCTACTTACAATAAGGAACATTGCATACATCATATATAATCACAATCATGGCCATATCACATCACAGCACACCCCTGCAAAACAAAGTTAGATGCTTCTAATTTTCTTTGCATGTTTTACGTGGTTTGGGGCTTTCAATAAGTGTCGTTCTAACTTACGAACAAGAACCACAACATTGATACTAGTACTGTCAATCACCCATTGTAAATTGAATCTTAACTATGTTGGGAGAAATAGGCACCCTCAAAGCCACTTATGTAATACAAGTTGCATGTCAAGCGTGGAGCAAGTCTCATGAACGATGTCATGTAAGGTTAAGCCCGGTCCGCTTCATCCCACCATCCCACAAGATGCAAAGTACACAAGAAGCAATCGACAACAAAAGCATCAACGCCCACAATGACCATTGTGTTCTACTCGTGCAACAGATCTACATATAGACACGGCTCTGATACCACTGTAGGGGTTCGTAGCATGGAAAACAAAAATTTTCTATCGCATACAAACAAACAAGCCAAGATCTATCTACTAGATTGTAGCAACGAGTCGATGGAATAACTTACCCTCGAAGATTCCAAAGCGGTTAACGAGAGCAGATTCTCGTGGGTGATGTAGTCGTACACTTCCGATCTCAAGATCGCGTGAGCGATCCTTCCGGCTGCGTTCCCGGCGCTCCGATCGGTCACACGCTCGGTGTGATTTAAGACCTTCCTCTCCTTGTTCCAAAGAAAATGGAGGTTGTAGCACTCTCTCGCGATTCCTAAAGACAACGGCGTGGTACCTAAGTAGAGGGAGATCTCATGAGGCTTCGCCTTAAGCCGGAGCGCGGTGGAGTATGAGAGAGGCTTTAGTGGTCTAGGATTTAGACACACCAATTAGAAGGCTCTAAACCGAAGGCTAGGGCAATTAGAAGCTCTAAACCAAAACGGCTCTAAACCGGAGGTCGTGGCTAGGGTTTAGATTTAGAGGATAGGAACTTGTGTGTCTAGGAGGGAGCCCCTCCTTTTATAGGTGGAGGAGGCGCGCCTGGGAGGGAGTCCTCCCCAACTCGGCCTCAAGGAGGGCCCGGTGGGAGGAACTCATCCCCAAGTCGGCTTCAAACTTCCTTCTCCTCTTTCCCTTCCCAAAATAGCCGTTTGACTTTCAAACTAGCCGTTTGACTTTTCAAACTAGGATTTGATTAAATCCTCTATTTGGTACAGAATGACACTTAGTACATGATGCAATCATACCAACTTGATATAACACATTCATGTACCCTTCCCCGAGTGCGGACATTCCGGAACCTTCTAGAATGTTCCCGATGAAAACACCGGAATCATTCCCGAACTCCGAAACGGGACTTTCCTTATATGAATCTTACTCTCCGGACCATTCCGAATCACCTCGTGATATCCCGGATCCCATCCGAGACTCTGAACAACATTCGGTCTCTTTCTCATAATACCATAACTACTCAAACAACGTCGAATCCTTAAGTGTGTCTCCCTACGGTTCGTGAATTATGCGGACATGATCGAGACACTTCTCCGAATAATAACCAATAGAGGAATCTGGAAATTCATATGGCTCCCACATATTTCTACGATTACTTTGCGATTGAATGAACCACTTACATACGATACCAATTTCCCTTTGTCTCACGATAGTTTACTTATCCGAGGTTTTTGATCGTCGGTATCTCTGCATACCTAGTTCAACCCCGTTACCGATAAGTACTCTTTTCTCGTTCCTGTGATATGTGATCCCTTGCGAGCCAGTCACATGCTTGCAAGCTAATTGGATGACATTCCACCGAGAGGGCCCAGAGTATATCTATCCGTCATATGGATGGACAAATCCCACTCTTGATCCATGTGCCTCAACACATACTTTCCGAACACTCAATGCCACCTTTATAGCCACCCTATTACGGTGTGGTGTTTGATGTCATCAAAGCATCCTTTCGGTAAAGGTGATATGCATGATCTCATGGTCGAAGGATTTAGGTTACTATGTATCAGAAAGCTTATAGCAAATGAACTATATTAAATGACTTGATCTTTATGCTACGCTTAACTATAGGAGTATGTCCATCACATCATTCTCCTAATGATATGACCCCGTTGTTAATAACATCTCTATGTTCATGATTAGCAAACCATGATCATATATTAACCAACAAGCTAGCTTAACAAGAGGCTTTACTAGGGACTCTTTTATGTTTACAAATCACACAAGTATTAATGTTTCTGTTTAATACAATTATAGCATGGTATGTAAACATTTATCATAAGTATGAAGATATGATAATAACCACTTTATTATTGCCTCTTGGGCATATCTCCAACACGGAACTATCATCATTAATGACATAAATTATGCGGCGCTCCGTACGTTTGTTGTTTTTTATTCATCCCTGCTTTAATTTCGCTTAGTGCCATGGCTTCATCACTGACGGCACGGATTTGCCAGCGGAGAGATTCCATCAAGTCAACAGGGCGATACCTGTTCTACGGCAAGAACGACGCGGTCGAAGTGGTTCTGCGTGTGTGCCAGGCGGGCACAGAACGTGTTAAACCGCTTCCGGTAAGCTTAACCTTCTTTGGTATCATGTATGCATGGCTCTATGATTCGTACATATATGTCTCTACAGAAAGATGTATTGACGCTCTTACCAACCGCGTGATGTTTTTTGTAGGAAGGATCAGCGTTTTAGCGGTTTATATTCGGCTAGAACTCGGCGCAATAAGATGTGCATGCGTATCAATAATCTACGCCAGTGACGACCTTATAGTCAGTCTACGCGTTGTAATATTTTTTTTACTGCACCCGTTTCATTGATGCTTTGTCTGATTGCTCTCGGGTTAATGCCCGCATTGGCGTGCTTGATAGCAGGCTACTTTTCGCGTTGCAGGCTACTTTGTTGACAGTTCTGTTATGCTTGTTCATTGTTCATTAATCTGGTTTCGCATGCATGGCAATTAAGCAGGCCCAACAGTACGTGGGGTCTACATGCGTGCCATCTGTTTCTCTTTGCGGGCGGTCGTCTACGCGTGACACTTGGCTGCCACTTGTCAGGCCCAGCCAGAATATGCATGAGTATCGTTGCCATCGCTTAATACACGAGTGGTGTAGTATTTTTTTACTGTATCTCCATGACCGTGCACCGTCCAGGTGGCAGCTCCACCAACAGGTGGCGATGCATACACACATGCAACGAGACAGCGGCGGCCACTTGGCATACATCTAACATGCAAGTGCAGCTTGTTTGCTACCATAAATATGGACCCTCTGCCGCTACTCCACATATCCCAACCACGCCAGAAAATAGTGCACTGTTCTCCCATTCGATGTACTGTTCGGGCCACGCCATGGCGGCAGGGAGGAGCAGTATGGAGTTCCCAGATCAGGACGTAGGCGAGCAACGGCAAGAAGTAAGTTAGCCTCGGTGGGTCGTTTCATTAGGCGTGTAATGGTTATTGCTATAGCTGATATGTTGTATTCGTCTTTTATCTTATCTTTGCCTTCCGTGCAGTCCCTTCCGGTGGTTCGCGTGCCACGGCGCACGATACTGCAGAGCGTAGCCTCTACGCTGGGGCTCAACGTACATGGGACAGGCTATGAACGTGGAGCAACAAGATCCATCACAGCTTGGGTGGATATGGATTTACCCAGGCGATCGGGTGAACCGCATGCGCGTCGTCGTCTCTTTCATAGCCAGCCATGCCACTCTCTCGCCGCTGCCGAGGAGAATGCGGCCCAAGATGTGCTCGACTATCTATGTGCTCACACTAACGTGGTTATCGATGACTATAACTATGGTGCACTCTGCACCGCTAGGTCCAGCATTGCCTCCACGCAGGAATGGGTTCAGACGAAGGAGTTTCACATCAAGCTGGCGAGGCAGGAGACGTTCAGGACTCAAAAGGAGTACGTGAGGCGGATGAAAATCCTTGAGAAGATTTGTGCCAAGTTTACGGACATACTTCCCTTTACCGCCCGCGTGTTTGGCACACGCGGGAGTTCTTCGCGTTGCTCTGAAGTGGACCTCACTTACATTTTGCTCCGACCCACCCCAAACGCGCCTCGAAGAGCTGGCGTGCCATATACACCACCTATTGACCGGCGCTGATGGTGCATCTGTTCGCTTAGATGCCTAGGCCACCGGCGAGCTCACCTTTGCATGTATCGTCCAAGTTGTATCCTTACTTGGATGTGTTCCTCCGTCCTCTGTTGCTTCGACAGACTGTTAGCTCTACTTGGTGCTGCCTCATTGCATACACCGTTTTAATCCTTTGTGGCCAAGTCTGCGTGTAGTTCTTGTTCCTGTTTTATATAACTCTTGAATTTGCTACCCGCGTGTCCTTACATTCAATATCCGTATGTATTCTCTTTATTCATAATGAGTATTCCTATTTCCTGTACACGCGGAGCGCCCGTAAAAAAAGAGTAAAAAAATAAACCACGTATACAGTCTCTCTGTATGCAGATCCGAATATTTAGCATCAATGAACAAGACAGGTGGCATGTTGGCCTTTCAGCGAATATATCTATACAACAAGCCCATGTGGTATCACATGCAAACAAATAAAGGGTCATGTATATATTGGCCCGTGCAAGCGCTGCATACACTAACAAGCTAGACGTACTCATTTAATATACCATTGCCCTTAGCTGCCATGCGGGTTTAACTTCACCAGGCTCTCCAAAAATAAGTTTATGAAAATTCCAACGACGCGTCTACTGTACTCCCTCCTTTCCCTTTTTAAGATGCACGTAATTTCTTTCCCGGTATTCCAAAATTGGGGTGCGTATTCCGTAGCTAGGACGAAACAATGGCTAAGCGACCATTTTACCACCGTCTAGCAATGCCTCATGATAATTAATTCTGAGACGTGGGCTGAGCTGGGAAAATGAGCGGTCAGAGACGAAGTAACATCTACATGCCTGGTCAATGCATGCATGTATATTTAATGGAGAGACGGTGCACAGTGGCGTGTAATTTTATCCACGGATTTTTTCTTTACAACCGTGCACATCGCTCCTTGGTATGGAGATTGAGTCTTATACACATTTTGCAACGGGAAAGATTAAGTATGGAGACATGCACTGTGGACAAACATCCTACAACGGCAAGGGGTGAGTACGAAGACACACGCTACGGACAAGACGGCTATTCAACAGCTTTACCTGGTGTTACGGTCCATGTTGATTTTCATTGGTCGGATACACGGGCCACTAGCAAGGCTAACTTTGTTATATAGTCTGCCATCCTAGCCACGGGAATATCTTCGACTACCTCCAAACACGCACTAGGAGACACGCACCACGCGAGCTAGCTATGGTACATACGTTTAAATAGGCCCTCTGGTTAAGAGGACGCGCGGCCCACTGCGATGCACGTGTCCGGATGGACAGGCGGCGGCGTGCACGTATCGCCCATGCACATAGACATTGCACACGCGTCTGCGAGGGACTCCGCTCCTTTCTTGTAGCCAATATCGCCGTTCTCTCTATATAGGGCGTCGCCCTTGCCGTTGTTTTCCCCAGCTCACTTGCACAGGCACATCCGTCCCTGCTCCACTTTACTCGCGACCCATCCCACGAATGGCTAGCAATGAGTGCGGCGCCGTCGGCGCAACCAACGGCCGCGACTGGCAGCCTCCTAGCCACAGCTACCGCTCGACCTTCCGTCGCCATCACACAGCCCGCATTGCGTCGTTGATGCAACCAACAGGCGCGACTGGCATCCTCCTAGCCCTGGCTACACCCCACTCAGCCTTCCACCGTCGCCATCACACAGCCCGCATTGCGCCGTTGATGCAACCAACGGGCGCGACTGGCAGCCTCCTAGCCCTGGCTACACCCTGCTCAGCCTTCCACCGTCGCCATCACACAGCCCCACGTATTTGCCTACTAGCCCTGACTATATTCCGCTCGGCCCTCCGTCGCCGCCGTGTCGTATTCAGCCTTATGCCTCGCCTCGCCGTATTCCCACCTATCTCACACTCCACGTTCCAGAGTTTACCTCGCCTCGACATAGTTCCGAGCACCTCACTCCTAGCCCTCCTGACAGTCCTATGCACTCTGGTGTCTACGGACATCCCATCCTAGGGACTGACGATCAAGAGTACGTGCAGGTCGACGAGCTGGACTACGAGCCACGGGCAGACGACGAGGCGTACAAGGACACTGAGAGCAAACTGCTCAACGCGTTCCCTGAGGCTCACGGGGCGCACCAGCTAAGCCTCGAGGAACAGCATGCCCGCCTCATGAACACCGTGTTCCCCGGGACAAAAGAAGAGAGGCTCGCCGAGCCAATAGCAGGAGAGCACGGCCAACGCACCTGCCGCGACGACTTTGAAGACACCAAGAGTGCCGTCGCCGGGTCCCGAGCTCCAAGTCGCCATCAACACGTCTACCCCGACGACAACTGGAGGAACAACATATTCTATAAGACTAACAAGCACCTTTTTGACTGGCTTTTGATGGATAAGGACCAGCGTGCCGCTCTTGCCAGCACATCGAACTCCACATCCAAGAAAGATTCGCAGCATAAGAAGAAGGCGCCGGCGACTGCATTTAACGCATCCAATGACATTGTCATTGTCCTGTCTGACGACGACGTCGATACCCAGGAAGAGAGCGCCGATAACGACTTCTAATGCGTACTCGTGTGTTGCTGTCATGTGCCTTGCCGTATGCATGCTCTCTTCTAGCACCATCCGGCGCCCTCTATGTATTTTCTTCTTTCTGCCACTGTCTCTATTATTTCTCTTTTTTCTTTGCTCTTCGACTACCCTGTTTGTTAGCCTACCGAGTCTCTCGTGTCAAAACTAAGCTACTTGTTAGTTGTAATTCTGTCTGTCTGTGTTTTCACGCTTATATTTATTGCTAATTACTCTCGTGGAGCTATCACTGCACCCACGGTCCTTTCCTTCTTACATACTGTCACTATCCCAGAAATCCTTCACAGTAGTAGCTGATAGAGTAACTATTTATACTGGTTTGGTACGGCCACGGAGTAGACATTTGTGCTACGGTAAATAGTTCTCTTTCTTTAAATTATTCGGCTGTCACATGTATTTATCAATTAAAAAAATCCACTCGCGTTACAGGGTGAGAACAGTAAATTGACTCAATTGCATGCGTCTACCGATTATACCATGGTATGCATAGCTCGGACAAAGTATATTAATTTCGTCGTGATTTCCTGATGCCATGTTAATTACAATCCATAATAATTTGATCTAGCTGCGTTTGCGAACGTGTTAACAACAATGGCGCGGCGTGCCGCCGCGCCGGAGCCCAGCTAGTACGATACAAATATGTAAAATGAGTAATATTTATAACTAATTGATTCACATGTTTCTCAAATGCTTTGTGTCTTCTCCAATCTCTAAAATCATCTTTCACAAAGGCATCATTATTTTGTTGATTACTCCCTCCGTTTTAAAATAGATGTCTCGGGTTTTACAAAATTTAAATGAATCTATATACTCCCTCGTTTACAAATATAAGATGTTTTAGGTTTATGAAGTAATGTATCTAGACACCTTTTAGTGTATAGGTTCAAATGAATCTAGACACTAAAAGGTGTCTAGATACATCTCATTCAAAATTCTAAAACATCTTATATTTTCAAACGGAGGGAGTACTAAATAGTGCTAGATTTATCTAAATATTAACAAATCTGTGACATCTATTTTGAGAGGTAGGGAATACATTTTTTATTAGCTGGCTAGCACTAGTATTGGACCGACATGGTTGTAGACTAGTACTTCTTCAGTCCAAAATAACTGACTTAAGTTTGTCTAGATTCGAATATATCTAGACTTATTTTAGTATATAGGACATTCAAATCTTAATAGTTCCAAATCAGTTATTCGTAGTGAGAAAAAAACCGTCAAATTTTCGTGGCCAAATTTTCTGAGTATGCCACGGCACCCCGACACACCCGCTCGGTCTGCCCATGGGAAGAGGGGACCGGGAGACAGGGCAGTGGGCTCACCTTGTTGAAACCCTGGTGGGACACATGTGAGAAGTAGACATGAGAACATACACATGCTAGGACTTTCTCTCTTTATTATAAACTCTTCGGAGAAAAAATAAGTGTAATATGGTGCATATGCGGATATGCCCCCTTAGGCCTCCCAATCAGTGCCCAAACTCAGTTTTTCAGGTATGGAGTGCCGGTGCCCTCCATTATGTAGGAGGTGTCCTAAACTTCCAAGGAATCGGAGTAGCTAGGTGCTCTGATGCCTAAACGTGGTAGTGTATAAAATATTACTGTATTGAGCTGGCAATCTGTAATGAATAGTGATAGATTGCGAAAGTATAGGCTGTATTGATATTGATTGGGGTTATTATATTGTAAGCCTTAAGATATTTATATAGTACTATAAAATTTGGAAGGTAAGAAGCCTAATAGAGATATCCTAGATTACAATATGAAACTACCTGATATAACCTAACCGACATATACTCTAACATCCCCCGCAGTCAGATCGGTAGTGACGCGGACAGTCTGACTGGAGCATAAGCCGAAGGTGAAGTGGTAGCCCTTGTTGCTGATGTCGATGTAGTCGGCAGTGGGGCGTTGTAGTCATGGTCGATTGTGCCGTTGGTGAAGTTTTCGTCGTTGATGATGTTGTGTTGTGGTCGACGTCGTCGTTGAGTCTGAAAAATTCGCCGTAGTAGTTGAGGTAGACATAGTTTGAGTCGGAGTAGTCGAGGTAGGCGACGCGCCTTGCCGAGCTTGCCAAACTTGGAACCATGTCGGGGACGAAGGCACTCATCGGTGTTGCCAATACCGTACGTGCGAAGACAGGGGCCATCATGAGTCATGCGAGCCCGAGCCTGAGGGAGCATCAGAGAAATTCTTCGTGAACGGTCGGTGCGTAGAAGTTGTCCGCCGTTGTGTTGGAGTAGACGAAGTAGTTGCACAAAGAAATTTGATTAGTGTAAAAAATAAAAAAATTAGATTGCGACTCTCGCGGCGAGGTCGTGGTGGACAAAGACGACAAGGTAGTTGTTGATGGCGATTGAATTGTTGCGGTTGTCGATTTTACTATTAGGAAAATAGTTATAGGTAATCCGTATAGCCGAATAGTCATATCGCACCAAGAGGAAGTGCCCCATGGGTAGGTCACTTACCCGTGGCGCACATGGAGGTGGTGTGCCACCACTATGTGTAGGCCGGGGTGCCTAAGCGCACCCCACTTACCCATGGCGCACATGGAGGCCATGCGCCACATCTATGTGGGTTACCCGTGGGGCACTTCATAGTAGTGCGTTACGGCTAAGTGCATTGCCTAATTTCAGCTCCACCCCTCGATCGAGTTTTTAGGTTTGCAAATAAAATAATAGAAAATAATAAATACTTCAAAAAATAAAATCCTTTTAGATATAGGTAGGTTATGTGATATAGTTTTAGGAAAATTCACAAACATGAATTTCGATCTTTTTTGCAAAAAAAAGTCATGGTACGGTAAAACGGTTATAACTTTTGCATAGGATGTCAAAAAATAATCTATAATATATCAAAACAACGAGCATGAAATTTATATCCGCTTGCAATGGTAAAAAAACCGTTTCATAATTTTTTAGATTCTCAAAATTCGAAAAGAAAAAAGATATCGCAAAAAGAAGAATTGTTCCTGTAAATTTTTTTTTGAAAGCACTTAGCCGTGGCGTACCTCATAGTGGTGCGCCATGGCTAAGTGAGGGCGGGATTCGAAATTTGAATCCCGCCAGCCACACCTACCTACCCCTTCCTACTTCTCCTCCACATTCTCCTCCTCCTTATCATCTTCCCCTTCTCCTCTTCTCCTTATCCTATTCTCCTTCTCCTTCCTCTTCTCCTTCCTCTTCTCATTCTCTTCTCTCTAGCCTCCTTGCTCCTATTCTCCTTCCTCTCCTTCTCCTTCTCTTCTCTCTGACCTCCTTGCTCCGGCCTACTTCTTCACCTTCGACGACATCCTTACTGCGGCCTCCTTCTTCACCTCCGATGAGGCGAAGACATCCACCTCTCCGACGCGATGACGGCCACCACTCCGACGAGGCAACGACGGCCACCTCTCGACGAGGCAACGACGGTAGGAGACGGGGGTAACAGGCGCGATAACGACGATGACAAGATCTAGATCTCCCGCTTTTTTGAAATTTGAATTTTTTACTCGTGGTGCACTAGCTACCCCTACCCGTGGCGCACCATCTAGTACGCCACAGCTAAAAGTTAGCCGTGACGCGAGTTTAGTGGGGCACCTCATGTGCGCCACGAATGTCCAAAACTGGTGCGCCACGAACAGTCTTTTTTCTAGTAGTGTTTCGGGGATTAGACACGTATTTTACGATTGTAGTTGCGCGGCGTCGCTGGTGGAGGAGAAGTTTTTTTTTGGCATTGACGTTGACCTTGATTGGTGGTGACGGTGACGATGCAGCCATATTGTTGGTGTAGATGGTTGTCAGCGATACTGTCCACGGGTGATGAAGGTGCAACCCTTTATTGAAGGCAAGGCACGTACTCGGGGATGTTAGCGAATACGGGCCAGCGTGGTGACGACGTGAGGACAGAGCAGCCGACGCAGTGCGTGAAGGCGTCCCTTGGGGCTCCGCGCGGAGTCTCCTTGGCACGATCGTTGAAGATGATTTGCTCGAGATGAGTCGACACCAAGGTTGAAGTAGAGGCGCGTGACGACATGCGGCTGTGGACGATGCAATTCGATCTATGATCGGCGAAAGAAGAAGAAACGCCAGTCAAATAGTCAACGAGAAAATTTTGGCGAAGTAAAATCTATTCTACTATTGTGCGGCCCCCGACAGAGAACGGGATTCAATTTTTTTTTTGAAAGCACTTAGCCGTGGCGTACCTGTCATGGGAATTGTCACGGCAGATGCTGCAATCGGCAGCGAGTAGTAGAACGAGGGGCAAGGGAGGCCAGCCATCTGCGGTGCGAGATGAGGGCAAAGACACAGGGTTTTACCTGTGTTCGGCCCCGAGGGTAAAGACCTACTCTGCTAGATTGTATTATGGAGGTGTTACAATGGGCGAGCTCGGCGGCTAGTCGCTTGGTGTATGAGGGAACGTGTCTCTACTCGCCCTATTGGGAGGTTTATATAGTCTCACCTCCCTAGGGTTTACATATCTCAACCGATTGATTCTGACTTCAATAGTCGTTTAACCTAGTCGACTAGGCCTATCTACTGCTTGGGCCTTGACTTCCAGTCGCTCAACTCCTGGCTGGGCTTTGATCCACTCGCCGTTCTGCAGGCCCACTCGCCGGGTCTTGGGCCAGTCGGAAACGTCCTGCTGGGTATACCCCGGTAGGCATATCCCCATCAGTAGTCCCCGAGGCCGTCGTCGATTAGGCGTAGGTGGCTGCTGGCAGTCGGAGTATACGGCTTCAGAGTAGGCACCCAGTCGAATCGTCGGCGGGCTCCTGTATAAAGGAGACAACCAATGATCCAGGTCGCAGCCTTGGCCGAGTCGAGTCGGCGGAAACACTGTCTTAGTGATCGGGTCGGCGAGCCGAGTGGCCGTAGTTGGACCGTCAGGCGTGGTCAAACTAGCCGTTGAGGTAATCCAACGGTAACTTTTGACGTAATCACCGCGTGGTAACGGCTCCCTGATTTGGCGGGTAACTCCCGCTATATAAGGGGAATGGCAGGCAGTCGTAGAGCCAACTCCTCACCACTTCTTCCGAGTGCGCGCATTTTCTTTCCTTCGCTCCGCGATCCAGCCGACCCGAAATCTTCCGATCTCCAACCAATCTCTCGGCCATGGCCCTTTCCACCGAGCCGTGGGGTAGGTCCAAGTGCACAAGGGCACAGCTGGCCTCCTTCGAGGAGGCCGGGATCCTGCGAGCCGGCTGTTGGCGTATCCCCGCAGCCGGAGAAACGACCCCAAACCCGCGAGAGAGGGAATTCATCTGTTTCACCAGTCATCTCGAGCGGGGGCTAGGGTTTCCTACGTCCCTATTCTTCCGGCGCTTCTGCGCCTACTACGGGATCCAGCCTTTGGATCTGGGTCCCCATAGCATCGAGCAGCTCGCCATCTTCGTGGCGTTCTACGAATGCTACTTGGGCTGCCCTACTTCCCTGTGGCAAGATCATTCCACAGACGGATCAACCGCGAGGCAGGCGGCCCAATGCTTGCATGGCGGCAGCGTTCGCTCAAGTCCAAAGCTTCTTTCTTTGACGATGCTACCTGCAAGCGGCGGGTGGAAGAAGTCGTGGTTCTACGTGGCGAGGCGACCGGGCGAGGTGGCGATCCCGGTACTCGCTAGTCGCTCGAGCGCAATCTTCAAGTCGGCAAGCTCCCGGCGACCAGCGGATGGTCGTCGACGAGATGCTCCAGACCATCCGCGATGCGAAGAAGGGCCTTCAAACGATAAACTTGTACAATTGCTGGCTCGGGGCGGCTCGTCCCACTCGCCCGCGACCACTACATGTACCAAGACATCGGCGGGAGACTCGAAGGCATGTCTCGACGAGTGGAAGCGGAGGATTATCTCCCAGTTGAAGAAGATTACCAGCGGTGTACGGATGCGCGGTGGGTCGCCTATACCATGACGTCCGGCTCCACGGTAATTTCTTTACCTTGCTCATCGCTTTAAATGCGATCATGTAATTCGATTTCGTCTTGTATTTGTTGCAGCTATTCCAAGTGGTGGAAGGTGGATCCCTCGGATGATGAGAGCTCGGGCGGACATAGGCGAATCGCCGCTACCAAGGGCAACGAAGCGACGGCGACGAGTCCGAAGAGGAGGTCGCCCATGGTCCGAAGACCAGCGACAGCACGACGAGATCGAGGCAAGCGAAGCCTCGAGCGTCATGACGATGACGAGCTCCCAGAGACCACCTCGCGTCAAGCCACCCGTCAAAGAAGAAAAAGAAGAAGGAAAGGGAGGTAAGGGCCTCGAAGAAGAAAAGCAAGCCGTCGAGAACGGCCTCACCGCCACACTCGTGAGCAGCTCGATGCTCCCAGCCGGTGACGGGCGCCTCCAGCGACAACCCGCTTAGACGGCGGCGTGGAGGTGCCGCTGGCCTCAATGCCTCCGCCAGCCCGGTCTACGGGCTGGGAGGCTCTGATGACTTCGCCTCGCAGGAGGCTCCATCATGCGGCTTCGCCTCGCAAGGAGGCTCCGGCTACAGTGGCCCCAACTCGCGAGGAGGCTCCCGCCGAGGATGTCCCAGAGGCACCAGCCGCGGCCTCAACGACGAAGAAGCCGTCCGTGTCTTGGGCACGCGACGTCCTGAACGAATCGGGATCGATCGCCCGAGCCTGGAAAACCGCCGCCCGTGCACGGGCTGCGTTTCATCCGATCGCCAAGTGAGTCGCCACCTTCCTTATTTTCCATAACTATTCCAATTGTCTCTGTTGATTTGATTAATGCACAAGACCGGAGTGAAAAGGATGGGCCACCCGACTGTGGCCAAGGTACCTTCCGCCGCAAGCGAGGAGGACCCTTCCCGCAAGAGGAAGGCGGACGAGGTCGTCGCCTCGTGACGGCAAGAAGGCCAAGGGTGATGATGTCGCCACGATTTACGATGACGCGGTCGCGCCGGCGGCCCGCGATGGAGGCAGCGTCTCTGAAGGAGGGTGCTTCCTTGCACGCAGCGGGCGACCTCCCTTGGATCGGGTGCCTCTATCGCTACCTTCCCCCGCTTCGTGACCAAGGCGGCCACGGCGAGTGAGGCTACGCCCTCGAGCCACGCTCCTGGGACCGCCGATGCTGAAGTCGACCAACGTCGTGGACACACGCCGGCGTTACTCGCATCCGTGGACGCGATACAACTCCATGGCATGCTCGGCGCGGCCATCCAGGTACATCCAGTCCCCAAGGATCAGGTCGGTGCTTTGCAGCGGCTTGATTCTTATAATTTCTCCTTTTTTTTTTAATTTTCGCATCCAGTCCCCGAGTGCGCACTTGCTGAATTTCAACGCGTGGACACTTAGGAATTTCTTGATCGCCAGTCCCGATGCTTTTCGCTGAATTTCAGCGAGTGGGCACTTAAAATTCTTGATCGCGGTCCCGAGTGCACACTCGCTGAATTTCAGCGAGTGGGCACTTAGGAATTTCGTTTTGACTGACTTTTTTGGTGATGTGCAGGGTCTGCAGCTGGAGTCGGCGGACCGATTGGCCGCTGGCAGCGGAGAAGGAGCTGGCCATCATCCGGGAGGCGAACAAGGGCTTCAGCTGCTTTGGAAGGCAGAGGAAGCTCGCCGAGGCTTGTCCCCCCGGTGAGTTAGTGCCGGCGATCTGCTGGTGCCGCTGAGCAATGGATCGCCGACCTCGGCCGAACTGCGAGGCGAGAGAAGAAGCGAGCTCGGCGGACAGGCGAGCTAAGGCCGCCATTGCGGCCATCGAAGAGGATCGCAAGGTGTCGAAGTCCTTATTCTGGGCTTGGGCGACCACGCCGCTTGATGCTTCATCACGGACTCGCCCGTTGCTTGGTGAGTGCATCTCCCTTTATAATAGTTGTGGTTTTGTGGTGTCCGTCATACTTATCATTGTCTTCTACTGCAGGTCGCATCATTGATAGCGAAGAAAGCGAGCTTCGCTCGGCCAGCGTGGCAGTATGCTTTCGTCGATTCGGCGACGTTGTCGCGGCGATGCATCCGCCTACCTCCAAGAAATATCGCCCACGGAGGTGATTCCAAGCGACCTCGTTGAGGTGTGGAGGTACTTGGAGAAGGCGCCCGCGGTCGTTGAGTTCATGACGCGGTCGGCGTTTCGGCGTGGGGCGTCGACGGCGCTGAGCCTTGGACTCGCCCACTTCCCCGAGGATTTCGACATTGACGATGTGACGAGTGGGTATCCATCGTCGACTGGCGCGGTGGAGCTGTCCGAGGTCCTCAAGTTGCAAGAACGTGCCGCCACGTACTCGGAACGTGTCTGGGCAATGGGCGACCTCCTGCCGTACCAGGAGACGGTTGTCGCGCCAAACGACCCGCCGCGATCGTGACTTCAAGGTCGAGCAGCCTTTTCGGCGATGGCGGGTGAATCGACGACGTATCCTTCCAACCCGTACCACGACGTTCATCCGCGATGCCGGGATCTTTGGCGATCGTCTTTGAAGCCTGCAGAGTAGGGTAGTTTGCCTTGTGGCGTTAGCAGCAGTTCTGCCACGCGGGCATATTTTGTAACATGAAACAATTCAACATGTTATTGAATGAGACGTCGTGTCTATTTTGATATTTGTTTGTGTGCTTTTGATTGATTTTGGACGAGTCCCCGAGCGCGTCCGCCCTTTTTGGGGTTTACCTCGTATATGATGTATGTGTTGTTGTTATGTGTTTTGATGTTTTAGTCGACTCGCCCGAGCTCGAAGAGCCAGTCGCTAGGCGACTCCCTTGAGTGCTCTGTACTTTACCGTTTTCCGTCTTGTGACGAGGTCGGGTGGCCGAGTCCCCGAGCGTGGTACTTGGTAGTTCTAGGCGCGACTCGAGGGTGGTTGAGGACTTAGCGCGTTGGTGTGAGCGCGTCACTCCTGCCTGGCCCGTGGGGTCAGTCGCGCGGCGAGTCCTGGGCATGCTCTCTTACTTGGCGTTTTCCCTGACCGCTCGCGATGAACTGGTTTTCAGTCCCCGTGCGTGGTACTTAGCCGTTCGAGTCGCTATGCCGAGGATGCGGAGGACCAAGGTTGCTGTGAGAAGCGAGGGCAGTTGTCTTGACTCGTAGAACCAGTCGAGCTAGGCGACTCCAATGGGGCTCCGGGTTGGCGTTATTCGTGGACGGTGCAAGACCTGAAGTGATTCAGTGCTCTTACACCGCACTACTTAGCCGCGCCGATCGCTGTACCAAAGGTTG
This sequence comes from Avena longiglumis, assembly GCA_030063025.1. Lineage (NCBI taxonomy): Eukaryota > Viridiplantae > Streptophyta > Magnoliopsida > Poales > Poaceae > Avena > Avena longiglumis. The sequence goes on from CP125974.1 coordinate 486,315,500, forward strand.
ACTTCTGCGTTTAGCATAACGCTGTTTTTACGAGTGCGAGTGGCACAAGTCATGGAGAGTAAGGGCAAGTTGTGGTAACCATTTCTTTTTATTTCATAGCGACTGGAGAGTACATGTGTGGGGTTCTAGGAGTAGAACTTCCGGAGGAGGTTTACATTCCATGGTCGCTTGACGTCGAGTTCGCCGTCCCCGCGGACGTCGATGAGGTAGTAGGCGTCGTTGCCAGTACGCTACCGATAGCGAATGGGCCTTCCGGAGGAAAGCTTGTGCATCCCCTTCTTGTCCTGGATGAGGCGTAACACCAGGTCGCCTTCCTGGAAGGTGCGAGCTTTCACCCGCCGGCTGTGGTAGCGGCGAAGTCCTTGCTGGTAGATAGCGGTGCGTGATCGAGCGAGGTCGCGTGCTTCGTCGAGATGGTCGACCCCATCTTGGCGGGCCAGCTCGTTTGTAGCCTCCGTATAGTGGACGACTCGCGGCGAGTCGTGTTCGAGGTCGGTGGGCATGACTGCTTCGGCACCATAGACCATGAAGAAGGGGGTGAATCTCGTCGATCTGTTGACGGAGGTCCGGATCCCCCAGATGACAGAGGGCAACTCCTCGGCTCGAGTGGTACTTGGAGTCGCGGCTTCAGGCTGTGGAGGATGCTTTGGTTGGCCCGTTCCGCCTGGCCGTTGGATTCCGGGTGGGCGACTGACGCGAGGTCGAGCCGGATATGGTGCTCTTCGCAGAATTCGGCCATGGCTCCCTTGGCGAAGTTGGTGCCGTTGTCCGTGATGATCTTGTTGGGAACCGTGGCGATATATGAGCTCGTAGGAATTTAGTGGCGGTCTTCCGTCGCATTTCGGGCGCTTGGCCTCCACCCACTTCGTGAATTTGTCGGCGACGGCGGTGGGTGTAGCGGAGGGCCTTCTTGAAGGGCCTACCATGTCCATGCCCCACGGCGAATGGCGGTGATGGGGATTGTTTTGAGCGCCGAGCTCGATGCGTCGTCGATTGGCGTGCCGGCACCGGCGCATCGCTGGGCGATGTCGGCAGCGTCGGCGTGTCGGTGGGCCAGATGAAGCCGTGTCGCATAGCCTTGGCGACCAGGGAAGCGGGCGGCGTGGTGGCGCGATCACCGAGTGAATGTCGTGGAGGATTTTGCGTCCTTGACGGTTGGACGCAGCGTTGGAACACGCCGGTGACTGCGCTTGTGGAGCTCGCCGTCGATGATGGTGTAGGACTTGCATCGACGGTGATCATTCGAGCGTCTGCGTCTGCTGGCGGTACCGGCTTCGGGTAGGCGATGTAGGGCTTGGTCGATCGTCGGCTCGGTGACGAAGTGCGACCAAGGCTGCCTCTGGTTGAGTGGGACTCGATGTCGATCTCCCTGGGGAGGCGATGGCTTGGAGATTGTGTCGAGGAACACGCCGGCGGGTGGTGCGAGTCGAGCCGACCCGATGCGAGATAGGGCGTCGGCCTCCTCGTTTTTCCGCCTGTCGATCCACTCGACGAAGTAGCCGGTGAAGTGGCCGCCCAGCTTGTCCACCGCTTGGCGGTACGCCGCCATGGTAGGGAGGCGTCGCGGTGCGGCGACTTGCCCCGCGACAAGGTCAGAATCTCCGTAGCAGCGGAGGCGATTGATGTTCATCTCCTTGGCGGCTCGCATGCCGTGGAGTAGGGCCTCGTATTCAGCCATGTTGTTGGTGCAGGGCGTGAAGTCGAGGCAGAGGATGTAGCTTGCCTTTTGGTGAATTCAACACTATCCTGCGCTGCGCGTCCGGCGTTCTTGGAGCCGTCAAAGTGCAGGCTCCGATGGTGGAGGTACGGCGGCTTCTCACGCTCTGGGCCTCCTCCCGATCGGCGATGAAGTGCGCGGTGCGTGACTTGATCGCCTTCGTGTCTCATACTTGATGTTGTGGACGCCCGATCTCGACGGCCCACTTGGCGACTTCGCCCGTCGCCTCGCGATTGCGGATGATGTCTTGCGGTGGTCTTGAGAGACGACCGTGATCGGTGTTCACGGAAGTAGTGCGGCGGTTAACGAGCCGGAAGACCGCGTATACTAGCTTTTGGTACTGCGGGTACCTGGCGCGATCGGTGAGACCTCGCTGATGTAGTACACCGGACGCTGAACGGCGCTCCTTTCCTTCCTCGGTCGCTCGGCGACCATCACGGCAATGACGGCTCGGACGCCGCGACGTAAACCAGCATGGATTCTTTGTCGGCGAGTAGTGGTGCGGCGAGTAGCACCTTTTTGAGGTCGTGGGCGCGTCGTCGCCTCCTTGTCCCCCTTTGGAAGGTGGGTTTCTTGCGCATCGAGCGGTATAGGGGCATCGCCTTTTCGCCCGAGCGGGGATGAAGCGGCGAGAGCCGCTACTCGCCCGCCGGCTTACGGGCGTCGCGAGCACTCGGGTTTGCGAGCGGCGATCGTGTCGATCTTTGTGGGGTTCGCCTCGATCCCTCGTTTGGAGCAGCGTACCCCGATGGTTGTCCGGCGGGTACACGAAGGTGCACTTGCGGGTTGAGCTTTATCTTGTATCTTCGCAGTTGGCGAAAGTTTCCGCCAGTCGGCGAGTAGGTCGCCTTGGCGAACGGACTTCACGACCACGTCGATGTAGACGTGGATGTTGCGGCCAATTTGGCTCGCGAGGCATTCTTGCATGCACGCTGGTAGGTCGTCCCGTTCTTGAGGCCGAAGGTCATGGCGGTGTAGCGAAGGCTCGAATGGCGTGATGAACGCCGTCTTCTCCTCGTCTTGACGGCCATTTTGATCTGGTTGTACCCGGTAGGCGTCGAGAAACAGGCGACTCGAGCCCGCGGTCGAATCGATTATCTGGTCGATCCGGCGGAGGACGAATCTCCTTTGGGCAAAGGCCGTTCAGGTTTGTGTAGTGGATACACATTCTCCAGTCCCGTTTTCTTCTCGACCAGACTGGGTTTGCCAGCCACTTGAGTACTTGATTGGCGGATGAAGCCCGCGGCGGTAGACGCTGCACTTCCTCGGCGATTGCTCGACGACGTTCTTCATTGAAGACGCGGCCGCTTGACAGGTCACACTTTGGGGTCGGCGATTAGCTTGTGCTCAGCGAGCTCCCTAGGGACATCGGGCATGTCGGAGGGTTTCCATGCGAAGATGTCCCTGTTCTCACGGAGGAACTCGATGAGTGCGCCTTCCTATGCTGGGCTCATGCCCGTCCCGATCGTCACCGTCTGGCTGGAGTCGCCTGGTACCAGCTCGACCGTGCGCGTGTGCGTCGTGGCCTCAAAGGTTGAGGTGCCTGCGCCTCGAGTTGGGCTTCTTGAGTATGGTGGGGTCGTCGTTGTTGACCCTTTCGCGTGCTGGCGAGCTCGTCGGCGTGGTTGGTCTCGCCGCGATGACGGCGTCGGCGAAGCTCGGCTCCTTTGGCTCGCACTCGGCGGCCATGTCGGTCGTCGTTGATGGTGATGACGCCGCCGGGGAGCTTCATCGCGTTATGCAGCGTAGTGGGCGCTGCCATGAATTTAGCGAACGCTGGCGCCCAGACGCGATGGTAGGGCTGTCGAAGGGCACCACTCGAAGACGATCCGCCGGTGCGGAAGTTTGCCGGTGTCGAAGGTAATCGGTAGCGTGACCTTGCCGATCGGGTACGCCTTCCGACCGGGGGCGATGCCGTGGAATGTGGTGTGGTCGTCTCGATCGCCATTGCGGGAGCCGCAGCCGCTGAAGGTGTCGGTAGAGGATGTTGATAGAGCCGCCGTCCATCGCCGTGTCTTGGGGAGCCAGATGTCGCCAACCTTGGGCTTGACCACCAAGGCGACTCGTCCCCGGTACTCGATGCACGGCGAGTGGTCTTGCGGCTCGGTGATGGGCTGCTCCGACCAGTTCGAACTGGGGCGTCTATTGGGCCACCGCATTGGACGGCGACGCACGGTGATGACCTTCTTCTCGCGCGTGTTGAAGCTCGTGAAGGTGTGGAGCGAGCCGCTACTTTGCGAATTTTCCGCCGTTTGGCGGGTCGTTGTCGGGTCCTCCGCTTGTCGTGCCTTCTCGATTTCCACGAGGGTGTGGCGATCGGCGGTGGTGTGTTGCGGGCTTCCTTCCCTGCTATGGAACGCACATGGTTGGTTAAGGAGGGCCGCGATCGAACCTTGGCTTGTTCTTGTAGTTGCCGCCGTGGCGTTTCCCTCTGTCGCGGTAGCTGCGCGTGCCCGGTGTTGGCGACGAAGTCGACTCGCCCGTCACTGCGGTGCTTGCCAGTGAGGCGAGTGCCGCTGTAGCGCAGGTCGGTTCGGCGTCCGCCGTCGTTGCCGCCCGTGCGGCGTTGACCTCCTGACTCGTCGTCAGTTTCCTGGTTCGGATCTTCCTCGGCGTACCGTTTGGCGATCTCGAGGAGGTCGGGGATGTTGTCGAGTGTGCGGGGATGTCGCTTGAGCTTGGCGACTAGAGGCTCGTAGCGGCACGAGGTCTTGAAGCAATGGATCGCGGTGTCCGGATGGATGCCGACCGCGTTGTACCAAAGTTCTTGCCACCGTTGGACCCAGTTGTGGGTCGACTGCGAGGTCCCCGGACGCCGTTCCAGTCCTCAATAGTGGTGGCGCGGTGTAGGAGCACTCAAAGTGCCCGAAGGCGTCGCGCATTTCCTCCCGAGTCGATCATCACGGGGAGAGTGTTGATCCATTGCACGTCCCTCCATCATCGTGGGAGGTAACGGGCGGCGAAGGTCGATGTGACCCGCGATCCCCATCGCAATGAGGTATGTCGAGCCGACGGCGGGTCGTAAGAGGAGTCGTACTTTTCTATCTCTTTTGGCGCCTTGAAGTTTGGCGGTACTTCGCCTCGGATCATTGGTCCGAAGAACTTGGGTCGAGTCGATGGCGACCCCATAGGCTCGCCGTCGACGATTAGTTAGGGTGTGCCGCAAATCGTCGGGCTGGCGTCGCGCCAGCTTTGGTTGTTGATGATGTGGGTGCGGTCGATGGGTTGCCCGTTGGCGACAAGGTTGGTTGCCGGCTGGGGTCGTTGGTGGAGTGCAGCGTTCGCGGTCGGTGTTGGAGCCGCGGCTCTGGTGGCGGATTGAGGGTGTTTGAGGCCGCTCTGCTTCCCGAGGAACGCGAGTATACTCGACCTGCCGAGTCGGCGCCCGCTTTTTGCTGCTCGAAGGCCTTCGCGAGCAGGGCCCTGACGTATTGGATCTGTAGGGCGCCGTCGCCGGTGGCTGTGATGGTGTCGGCTGCTCGACCCGCCACGAGGTTGTCCATTGGGGTGGAGAACGGTGGAGGCCGTTCGCGTCTCGCTCCGTGAGGAGACTACTATCCGCGGTGGTCCTCAGGAGGGTGCCGTTGGGTGGAGTGGCGCCCTCGCCGTTGATCTGGCGGGGCAGGCGCTTCCTCCCGTGGCGTGTTCTCGCAGATCGCGCGCCGGCCACGCTGGCCGGTCGTTTTTCGTCGAAGTTCGTAGCGCCCTGAGCGGTGGGGTTCAGCGTGACCTGATCCGGCTGGTGGTAGCGTGACAGCGGCTCACCGCCGAGGCGAAATTTTTCGGCCGGCGCTGCTTGCTCTTTGCGTCCGCCTCGCCGATTTGGCGGAGTTCCTCGACCTCCGTTGCCGTGGCGTTAGGGGATTGGTGGAGAAAGGATCCTCCGGCGGATCGGCGCCGGTGGCCATGTAGGTCGTGGCGGCCGGTTCCATCACGGAGGTCGGCGGAGTTCTCCGACCCGGTCGGTCGAAGATCCGAGGATGGAGGGTCTCGAAATCTCCGCGTTGGAGACTGGCGATGGAGCCCACGGATGAGGCCGCGGTGATGGATCCGGCGAGTGGCGCCGGTGAAGTCGGCGTCGTCGGTGAGGGCCGCATCCTCTGCGGCACCGAATTCCGCCACGTTCTTTGTGGGCGAGTTGTACTCGGAGGCGGTGGATCGTGCGGATCGGCTCTCGGAGAGCCGATCGCGTGGCGGCGACTTCGCGGATCTGAGCCGAGTCCTCCGAGACGATGGCGTCGGTGAGGCCGACGAAGAGGCTGATCGTGCCGATAAGCGGGATCACTGTTGGCGTGGTCGCGCCGCGGGGCGTCTGCTCGGCAAGATCTGGAGCATCGCCGATCGCTATCATGCGGTGGCGACCGCCTCGTTGATGGGCAGATTGGATCTTGCCGCGAACACCGGCCGACCGGCCAGGTCCCACGGTGGGTGCCATCGTGGGAATTGTCATGGCGAATCTTGCAATCGGCAAGTAGTAGAACGAGGGCAAGGCGGCCATCTGCGGTCGAGATGAGGGCAAAGACACGTGGTTTTACCAGTTCGGCCCGGAGGTAAAGACCTACTCTGCTAGATTGTATTATGGAGGTGTTACAATGGGCGAGCTCGGCTAGGCGGCGAGTCGCTTGGGTGTATGAGGGAACGTGTCTCTACTGCCCTATTGGGAGGTTTATATAGGCTCACCTCCCTAGAGTTTACATATCTCAACCGATTGATTCTGGCTTCAATAGTCGTTTAACCTAGTCCGACGGGCCTATCTACTACTGGGCCTTGACTTCGATCGCTCAACTCCTGGCTGGGCTTTGATCCACTCGCCGTTCTGCAGGCCCACTCGCCGGATCTTGGGCCAGTCGGAAACGTCCTGCTGGGTATACCCCAGTAGGCATATCCCCATCAGTACCTCATAGTGGTGCGCCATGGCTAAGTGAGGGCGGGATTCGAAATTTGAATCCCGCCAGCCACACCTACCTACCCCTTCCTACTTCTCCTCCACATTCTCCTCCTCCTTATCATCTTCCCCTTCTCCTCTTCTCCTTATCCTATTCTCCTTCTCCTTCCTCTTCTCCTTCCTCTTCTCATTCTCTTCTCTCTAGCCTCCTTGCTCCTATTCTCCTTCCTCTCCTTCTCCTTCTCTTCTCTCTGACCTCCTTGCTCCGGCCTACTTCTTCACCTTCGACGACATCCTTACTGCGGCCTCCTTCTTCACCTCCGATGAGGCGAAGACATCCACCTCTCCGACGCGATGACGGCCACCTCTCCGACGAGGCAACGACGGCCACCTCTCCGACGAGGCAACGACGGTAGGAGACGGGGGTAACAGGCGCGATAACGACGATGACAAGATCTAGATCTCCCGCTTTTTTGAAATTTGAATTTTTTACTCGTGGTGCACTAGCTACCCCTACCCGTGGCGCACCATCTAGTGCATACAGCTAAAAGTTAGCCGTGACGCGAGTTTAGTGGGGCACCTCATGTGCGCCACGAATGTCCAAAACTGGTGCGCCACGAACAGTCTTTTTTCTAGTAGTGTTTCGGGGATTAGACACGTATTTTCCGATTGTAGTTGCGCAGCGTCGCTGGTGGAGGAGAAGTTTTTTTTTGGCATTGACGTTGACCTTGATTGGTGGTGACGGTGACGATGCAGCCATATTGTTGGTGTAGATGGTTGTCAGCGATACTGTCCACGAGTGATGAAGGTGCAACCCTTTATTGAAGGCAAGGCACGTACTCGGGGATGTTAGCGAATACGGGCCAGCGTGGTGACGACGTGAGGACAGAGCAGCCGACGCAGTGCGTGAAGGCGTCCCTTGGGGCGCCGCGCGGAGTCTCCTTGGCACGATCGTTGAAGATGATTTGCTCGAGATGAGTCGACACCAAGGTTGAAGTAGAGGCGCGTGACGACATGCGGCTGTGGACGATGCAATTCGATCTATGATCGGCGAAAGAAGAAGAAACGCCAGTCAAATAGTCAACGAGAAAATTTTGGCGAAGTAAAATCTAATCTACTATTGTGCGGCCCCCCGACAGAGAACGATCTCCCTGGGGGCGCGCGGCGAAAGCGGTGGTGGCTAAACCCTAGGCCGAGGAGTGACACGCTCTGATATCATGATAGATTACGAAAGTATAGACTGTATTGATATTGATTGAGGTTATTACATTGTGATTCCTTAGGTTCTTATATAGTACTAGAAGACTTGGGGGCAAAAAAGACTAATAAAAATAGACCTAGATTACAATATAAAACTACCTAATATAACTTAATTGACGTATACTCTAACAAAGAAGAACTAGAGGAGAAAAGGACTCAGGCATGAAGAGGTACACCCCGCAATTTGGTTTGCGATCGGGATTCTCTCCTAGCTCGCGTTAATAAATACTTCAATGGGCTAGCCAACTGTATCGATCAATGTTTGTATCAAAGTACTTCATGTATACTTTAAATATATTTTTATTTTCTAACATATTAATACTTTTCCGTTCATATTATTTTTCTTAATAAACCAACATCGAACCGGTTTAAACCAGCAGTCCAACCATGAACCGCAAACCGAGGACCTCACGTGTTCGATCATCGGTCCGGTTTTTTAAACTATGTTACGTACTTTTCAACATGTGTGAGCCGAGAATTTATCATGCCTTCTCAACCATATGCTACGCTATACATCACTCAATATGTGTTGTGTTGGAGTGTTTTGCGTAGAACGTACAAATGTACAAATTTGGTTTTTTATGCTCCTTTTGATAATTTCTGTGAACTTTAGCTGAATGAAGTGGGTTCACATAATAATTCTTGAATTATTGCTCTCTAATATTGAATCGATATTGTTGAATAAGCCGTTGTAATAAATCAGAAATTGAATTTACATAATATAGAAGGTAGACAAACGAAATGTCTGCAATGTCATAATTTTATGAAAGGGAGTAGTACGCGTCCCCGGAGGATCCTCCGGGTCCCTAGGCCACCACATGTCCTCAAACATACCCCTAATCCCGCTTTTTCTATAAAACCATCTATTTTGCTACTACCTCTATACCGGTTTATTAGGCTAACATAGAGTTTAAGAAAAAAAATTGACCATAAAATTTATCAATAAAACATGAGTTATATATCAGAATTATATCATTAGATTGATATTTAAAAGCTCTTTCCAATAATATAATTTTTGTAACATATGATTTATATTTTGTTGGTCAAATTTATAGTTAAATATATTTCTTAGACTCCGTGTTAGCCCAATATACCGGTATGAAGGGAGTACAAAAAATCCTTCTTTTGCTACATGTAGCAAAAAAAGGGTTCGGTCGAGAAAATAAAAAACAGAACGGATCTCGTCAGAGATTTCGCTGGAGACCTCGTCGGTGACCGTGTAGCAAAAAATTATGCTAATATAGCATATCCGACTTCGCCGGAGGCTTTCGTCGGTAGACCTCATCAAAGACCATGTAGTAAAAAGATTATGCTAATGTAGCAAAACCACAAAACAGATGTAGCAAATAAAAAATTATATTGTAGCAAATCCAACCTCACCGGTCACCTCACCACAAAAACCAAAAAGAGCTTGTAGCACCGCCACCGGCCGGACATAGCAAACCTCGACGCCGTAGGTAGCAGCGACGGTAGCAACGCCACTAACCCATGTAGCAAACCTCGATGCCGTAGGTAGCAGTGTCAATTGCAGTAGGTAGCAGCGTCGTTAACCTCATGTAGCAAACCTTCATGTTGTAGGTAGCATCATCAGTGGTAGTAGGTAGCAGCATCAATGGCACCACCAACATAGCAACACCAATGTGGCCTCCCTGCAGCGCCGCCGCAACACCATCGTCGTCGGGATCATGCTCGTAGCCACGGTGGATGTCTTCCCTCGAAGCAGCACCGTTGTCCTCTCCAAAGTCGTCGGCGAGATGCGAGAGGAGAGCCGAGGGTGACAGTACAAGGCTGACGAAGGCGGAACGAAGGCGGCCGCATGGACGGCCGCAGCGCGGCGACAGAATCGAGGCGGGAGCTCCCACTGGCGGCAATTATGCGTTGGAAGCGGAGGGACGCAGTTCGCGTGATGCAAGACAGGGGCAGTTTCGTGAATCGATAAGGTGGGCCTCCACGCACGTACAGACCTAGCGACCACCCGGGGGATTGAAACGATTTGACCCCGGAGGATGTGTATCTTTTCCTTTTATGAACTCTTAAATTATCCAATGAACTCCCAAATTTTAGCCCTCGGGATCGCTTACTAGCCGGCCTGCTTGATTTATTTGTGAGGTATCAAGATCGCATTGCACCGGCGAGGAAGAGGATGAGAGAAAAGAGAAAAGTCCACTTTCCTTCTGCTTCGAGAGGAAAAAAACCCTGATAGTCCGAATCCTAACAAAAAGAACGCAGCGAATCAAACGAGCAAAAACAATGGCCGGCCAAATGCTCCGAGATCGAGAAAGTCAACTCCTTGTTCTATTTCTTCATCGGAGACTCGGAGCCAAACCCCATCCCGACCATTCCAAGAACAGCCAAGCAGTAAGCAATGGGCGTCCTCGCCGCCCTCCTCCTCCTGGCCGGCCTACTCGCCGCGCTCGCGTACGTGCTCCGCCTGGTCCACTCCCTCCTGTGGGTCCCGCACCGCCTGGAGCGCCGCCTGCGCCGGCAGGGAATCCGGGGGCCCCCGCGTAGCCTGATCTCCGGCAATGGGGCCGACTTAGGCGCCCTTCTCGCCGCCGCCAAGTCCGCCCCACTCGCCTCCTTCCACCACGCCGTCGTCGGCCGCGTCGCGCCGTACTACCGCGTGTGGCCGGCGCGGTACGGCTGGCCGTTCGTGTTCTGGCTAGGGCCCCGGGCGCGGCTGGTGGTCACCGGGCCGGAGGTCGCGAAGGCCGTGCTGACGGACTACACGGGGGCCTTCGATAAGTCTACTACCGCCGGCAGCAACCCGCAAGCTCGGCAGCTCATCGGCGAGGGGCTGGTGGGCCTCAGCGGGGAGACGTGGGCGCACCACCGCCGTGTGATCTCGCCCGCGTTCAACATGGAGAGGGTCAAGGTGAGAACACGTTTCTTGAGCTCGAACTGAAACATAAATTTGGCGATTTTGCTTGTAATTTGTAATAAGGTATACCGTGATTCATCAGTGAAATCAGGGCACCTTTTAACCTCACGCAGAACTTTTTGTTTGTTTTGCGAAAATTATGCAGAACTGTTGAATTTACCATTGGTTGGAGTTTAGTGGCTTTACTGAAGAAGAAGAACGTATGCGCACTTAATTCAAGGAATTTCTTTCTGAACGTGATTTTTTCCTACTAACTTTGATTTCAACTCCTATCAATTCGTGTATGAAGATTTGGAATGGACTTTATGTGAACAAATATCAAATGGTTGTACATTGATTGTGACATTTGTTATTAAAATTAAACCTTTTGTCTGACTAGTAAATTTATTCAAAATTTGTAGCTGGCAAAAGCTACGTGAGTAGTTTTTGTCCTATGGTGTCCATGTTTCTTCTTTCTATAAAACATGTTGACTGATCAACAGTTGTGTTCTACATAATGCACTTAACCAAATATCATTTACCACTACACATTCTGGATTTATTTCAGGGCTGGATACCAGAAATTTCAGCTATCGTCTCATCGATGCTGGATAAATGGGAAGTCCAAGGAGAAACCCGCAATGAGTTTGAGATCGATGTACATAAAGAATTCCACACTTTGGGTGGGGATGTCCTTTCCTGTGTGGCATTTGGAAGTTGCTATGAGGAAGGAAAAAGAATTTTTCAATTGCAAGAAGAACAGACAGAACTTGTTATCCTTGCAATTAGAACCTTCTATTTTCCTGGCTTCAGGTGAGAATGACTCATTGACTTGATTTTGGATCACCATTTCTTCTCTGTTAATAAACATGTAGTTCCTCCTACACGTTCCTTCATTTTTCATTAGAAAAGAATAAGATTTGCCTCTCTTTGTTGCTATTCATGCTCTCCAATCAAACTTTACAGTTGATGGAAAAAGAATGACCTCTTTCTCTCCTAGGTTTATACCAACAAAGAAGAACCGAAGAAGACATGGCCTAAACCAGGAAATCCGGAATTCTCTGCGCAAATTGATTGAGATCAATGGAACGAAGTGTGAAGATTCCAAGAATTTGCTTGGCTTGATGCTATCAGCCAGCAAAACTGACAATGAGTTCAAAATGGGAATCGAAGAGATCATTGATGAGTGCAAGACATTTTACTTTGCCGGTAAAGAAACAACCGCAAATTTGCTGACGTGGGCAACACTTCTATTGGCATTGCATAAAGAATGGCAAGACAAGGTCCGCAATGAAGTCTATCAAGTATGTGGCAAGTACAAGCACCCAAATGCGGATCACCTTAGCGGTCTCAAAATTGTGAGTCCTATTTACTTGAATGAATACTACAACCTCTCATATTCTTGGTGCTATCTCCTCACTGAAACACAATGATAACAATCTCGCAATGTTGGCATGGTATCAGGTAAATATGGTGTTGAAGGAGACCCTCAGGCTTTATCCTCCAGCTGTGTTTGTCAACAGGACAGCCACTAGGGACGTCAAGCTGGGCAAACTCGACATCCCTGCTGGCACGCAGGTCAATGTGCCTATTATTGACATTCACCATGACGTTGACATATGGGGCGCTAACGCGGAGGAGTTCGATCCCTCGAGGTTTGCAGATGGCAAGAGCTATCACCTCGGCGCGTACTTTCCCTTTGGGATTGGCCCTGCCATATGTGTTGGTCAGAACCTTGCGATGGTTGAGGCGAAGCTGGCACTTGCAATGGTGCTCCAGCGGTTTGCGTTCGATGTCTCGCCATCCTATGTTCATGCGCCCATGATGGTGATGACCCTCCAACCCCAGTACGGTGCTCAAGTTCTTGTCCGCAAGATCTGAGCCTTTCAATGGCGCTATATATGGAATCTGTGAGTTGTGACAACGAGGTATATCCATCTCCATGTCTCTTGTATCCCTTTGGATTGTTAGCAACTTGGAAGAGAAGGCTTTCAGCTTGTCTGAACCTTGAAACTGTGGATAGAAAAAGTATATGCTCTGCGACGGTAATGTATATGCGTTTTGTGAGTAATTTGGAAGGATGATCAGAACTTTATCCTGAAACTGTGTACAGAAAAAGTATATGCTTTGCGACAGTAATATACATGTATATTCTGAGTAATTTGGAAGGAGGAGCAGATCTTCTTGGTGAAACTGTGTAGTACACAAAAAGTACTGCTTTGCGACAGTAATGTATGTGTGTATTGTGAGTAATTTGGAAGGAGGCTCTGAAGTCTGAACTTGTCTGAATTTCGTCTTGACATTATGCGTGTATATACTACGGGAATATATGATTTGTCACAGCTATGTTTGTATATTTACATTGTTTATTATTCATCTAGACATCTAGTTACCATCATATCTTTATTAAGTTGTTCTTCAATTAAACGGTCCTGTTTAAGTTGTTACATCTTGTCGATCATTTAGCTGTGGAACATAAGGATTTTAAGATCTAGCCGAGTTTTTTACAATCAGAAGGAGAAGAGCAGCGAAGACGAGCGTGAGCAAAATCTGAAGACCCCAAGATTGAATTAACCACATCTAATCAAATCTTCCCGCCATATCATTATCTCTCCCTCTAGTTCAGCCCCCTCTTTGGTGATGAGTTCCAGACAAACGAGAGCTAGGCACCGTCGCTCCCCGCCCCCCTCCGACCATGACAAGAACACATGACGGTTAAGGGAGGCGCATAAGAGCAGACATTGCCCTGAAACATGTCATTTTCATCCGACCATGTGAACTTGGTTGTTTTTTTAATTTGTGGTAATTTGTTTGCTAATGCAGTTATTTTGTTGTCATTTTTATCCATATGTTGCTAATTGATACATATTATGGCTAAAACTGGCCATGTTGGACGTGTCCGACCAAAATGGATCGAACCACTGGGACACCCATCGAAACCTAGCTTAGACCAGATAGAAACCATTTTAATTTCCACGGACCAACCCAAATTCAGATATCCATTGTCCATATTGGTTCGGGCTGGTGGCTATGATCTTTCCCACTAGAATAGCGATGGGTCTAAACACATCCTTTGAGCATCTCCACCGACGCCCCCCAACTCGGCCCCCAACCGAATTGGGGGTGGAGGCCAAAAAAAAAAGACCCACACCACACCAGAGACCCCTAACCGATGCCAGTAGATTGGTCTGCCCTCGAATCTGTCTGATAACCTCTTGCCGCCCCGACAACTATGGGCTGGGCTAGGGCTGTCGGCAACGCATCGCAACACGCGCCACGCTGGAAAGGCAATGTCGACCCTCCTTGCCAGCCACACAAACCGCCCACACGTGATGGCTCGCCTCTCGACGACGGCAAAGGGAGCCTCTGCCATTGTTTCCCGCCGGTTTCACCATCATTTCCGCCTATTCTGTCTTTTCCTGTCGTTTCCAATAGGTATTCACCGCTTCGCGCGGGCTTTCCGTTGAGCGGCTGCTCTGCTATAAAAAAGGGGCGAGCCTGCGGAGCAGCGGCGCACCACCATACCTTCAAAAACAACCATACCCGGTCACAGTCTTCCTTTCACTCCCGCACTCAACCCACATGATGGAGAACCGCATGCGCCTCTACAAGGCCCCGCCCACACCCACAACGCTGCCCATGACAGCGATGACTTCTCTGACTTCGATGAGCCGACAGAGGATCCAATCAACCAACAAGCGATACTGGCCGATATCCAAGTGACACGGCGGTCGGGCGCAACAGCACGGGAGCTCCCGCAGGCCGGCACGGCCGTACCAAGGGCCAGTTAACTGGACCACTGGCTAAGATTCGGGTTCGACGTCCTCAACACCATATTTTATCCACATCACCTCAGGCGGCGGCAAGAATTCGATGATGCTTACACCGATTGCTTGCGCGCCAACTCCAATAATGCGGCCGTGCGTGCCCGCCTCGGACGATCTTACGAGGAGTTCGAGACAGAAAATGCGATCGTTTGCTCTCTCGAAGAGGAGTGGGCCTAAATGTACGAACACCGTCAATGAACCATCCCGGCGAGGGTACCTAAAGGCACTGCGTCCCGTAGCCAGCGCCGCTAGTTGTTTGTTGTTCAATTGCTATGTAAAAATTTGCGTAACTATTGAATGAAACTATTTATAGAGTTGTTGTGGCTTGATCGCTGGTGGAGACCGGTGTAAAGCAGGTTTACCAAAGCGCCGATAGTTTGGGCGCTGGCCCGCAAGTCAGTGTAGAGAGTTTGGAGTGGAAATGCTCTTATCCACTAGGGCGTGTTTGGTTGTAGAGCCCAAAAATTATCGTTTTTCTTACTTGGCTCGGTGGGTGCTGTATGAGGGGAGATTGGACTTGGGCCAAGTTTGGCACTTAGTTTGGTTGCACATATCTAGTTTTGCTGCAATTTTGACAAGTTGTTTGGTTGAAAATAAAACTAATTTTGTCTCGTTTGATGCAAAAACCTGCATGTTTGATTTCTCATGTCATAGTGTTGTGGTCAACACTTCTCAAAGATGGTGATGTTATCACATAGTACAAAATAGGCAGCAAACTGAACTAGCGGTTAGAAACAAGCACAAAATGAAACTCGCAGTACCAAATTACCACCATAATTATTAGCAAATATGAGTTCATGATAATTTTACCTAGATACTAGCAAATTGCAAGATTCAGTTATGCAAAATGCAACATGCAAGAACAAGTTTAACTTGGGTAGGGAAAGAGTGGAAAGGATATTGATCAAGGATATAAACTCGTTCTTTAGAGCAGCGAAAACCCTCTCAACCATAACTCTAAGGCTAGAGTGCCTAAGATTGAAAAGTTCTTCCTGAGTCTTTAGGTAGTTTCTAGCGGAGAACTCATTGAGATAGTACCTTGTTGACTTAATGGGTGGAAAAATTCCAGGCAGACAGGCATACCTGGCATCTGCTAGGTAGAATTTGTCGTCAGGCAGCTTGAGGCCGTCAGTTTTACAAAGGTTGTCAGTCAGAATCGTCGCATCATGGACAAATCATTCCCGCCTAGCAAGCACATATATAAACTTCATGTCAAAATCAACAACGGCAAGCATATTCTGATTGGGGTAGTTCTTTCTCCCCTTATATACAGCCTGCTCAGCTTTTGACACTCTAGACATCACATGAGTATCATCAATTGCGCCAATACAATCTTGACATTACAAGAAAGTTAGCCGACTATCTAACACAATCATCCAACGAAGAACATGCTAGAGTTGCTCACCGTTGCCTTGTATTTTCGTGGGGGTTTGATCAGATGGTGGCTTGATTATCTGTTCTCCGAGTTCTCCAACAGCATACAACACCTGATAGAAAATACTAGGAAATTGTCTCGGTTGATCTCCTCTATGTGTTGTGAATCACTCGGAATCTCTAGTTATGGCCTTGAACATGAAGAAACAGAGACACTTGTTTTTTAATACAGAAGTTGATGCTATCCTTGAGCAAATCCCTTGACCCTGAATGTCTGCACAAGATGGTTAAGTGGGGATCTTCTCATCCTCAGCATGACGATAGCCTCCACATCGTTGTTGTAGATGTAGTTCAGATTTCATTTTCTCTCTGTCGCGCTGCATCAGGGGGCCATATTTCATTACTGGCATGTTATTTCTACCAACCGCTCTTCTGTAGATCAGGAACATTCATGCCTAAATCACAGCGACTAAAGCAGCTGTCTGGTTGGGAACCTTCAGTTGTTGGCCCTAAACGGAGTAGCATTGCGTAAGCACTGTGTATGTACTACCCCAATGTCGAGCTAACTATCTTGGCAAAAAAGTTGGAGAGGAGGCAAGGTTGGGGTTCTTATCTTCATGGTGACGAACGTTGAGGACCTGTCGCAGGCCGAGAAGAAGACGAGGGAGAAGTCGGCGCCACATATCTGCGAGGCAGCAGATGCCAAAGTCAAATAAAATACGTCAGCAGATGCCGGAGTGTACGTAGCAGCTACTGCTGAAGATCTAAATCGCTGCCACCACCATCACCAAAGCCACCGCACAAGAGGAAATTGGGAAGAGATTTATCTTTCAGCGGAAGATGGTAGCATGAGAGGAAGGTGAACCTACTTTTCGCGCCATACGACGCTGCAATTCTTTTTGCTCCCGCCATCTTCCAGCGGCCTCTCTGCGCACACCGTTTCTCCCTTGCGCTCGCCGGGCTATTCCGATGAAAACGCTCGATTTTAGTGTTTCTTTAGAATCAAAACCCATCCGAATCAAATCCCCGACATGCCGTAACACAACAGACGGAATTATTTCTTCCGGACCGATACAACCAAGCAAGATCACGGTTCAATCAAACACGCGGCGAAAAGTTGTCCAAACACATCCTTCGGCGCTCTGCGCTAAAATTATTCAGAAAAAATCTCACGGAATCAAACAAGCAGAAGCAGTGTCTTGCTTTCTTCTGCTCCATCGGAGGCTCGTAGCCAATCCCCGTTCCATTATTCATTCCAAAGCATCGCCGAGCGATATGGGCGCCCTCGCCGCGCTCCTCCTCACCGGCCTACTCGCCGCCCTCGCGTACGTGCTCCCCCTGGTCCATTCTCTCCTGTGGGTCCCGCATCGACTAGAGCGCCGCCTGCGCCGGCAGGGCATCCGTGGCCCCCCACGCAGCCTGATCTCCGGCAACGGGGCCGACTACGCCGCCCTGACTGCCGCCGCCCAGTCCGCGCCACTCGCCTCCTTCCACCACGGCGTCGTCAGCCGCGTCGCGCCGCAGTACCGCGTGTGGCCGGCGCGGTACGGCTGGCCGTTCGTGTTCTGGCTAGGGCCTCGGGCGCGGCTGGTGGTCTCCGACCCGGAGGTCGCGAAAGCCGTGCTGACCGACTCCACGGGGACCTTCAATAAGGGTAGTATTGGCGGCGGCAACCCGCAAGCTCGGCAGCTTATGGGCGAGGGGCTGGTGGGGCTCAGCGGGGAGACGTGGGCGCACCACCGCCGTGTCATCGCCCCCGCGTTCAACATGGAGAGGGTCAAGGTGAGAACGCGTTCCTTGAATCCGAACTTAAACTGAAAATTGGCGATTTTACTTGTAAATAAATCATATCAAAATGGTAGCAACCTAGTACCTACCTAGCGATTTCAACACTTTGAAACGATAGAAGACTATGAAGTATAAACAAGATCCCGTAAGTATATGTACTTCTTGCTAAAATCTTGGTTGATGCAGCAATTTTTACCTAAGGCATATAGTGACTCAACAGTGGGATCAGAGCACCTTTTAACCCTTCAAACAACTGTTTAATTTACCACTGTTTGGAGTATACCGTCGTTACTGAAGAGCATGCAGATTTATTTCAAGCAATTCCTTTCTGAAATGATATTTGTTTCTGCTAACTTTGACTTTAACTCCTCGCAATGTGTGTATGAACATTTGTTGAATGGAATTTATCTGAGTTGTTTAGCAAATATCAAATGACTGTATATTGATTGGCAACATTTGTTATCAAAAGTTGAACACCTTTCGTAAGACTAGTTAATTCATTCACAATTCGTAGCCGGCAAAAGCTACGAATGTAGCTTCTAACCTACGGTTTCTATGTTTCCTCTTTCTATCGGGACAATTGACGATAACCCAGTTGGTGATTATGTTGATCATAAACCCCCTACGCTGTGTCTGACATGTTGATTGATCAACAGATGTGCTCTAGATAATTAATGCACTTAAACCAAATACGATTTCCAACTACTCATTCTGGATTTTGTGTAGGGCTGGTTACCAGAAATTTCAGCTATGGTATCATCCATGCTGCATAAGTGGGAAGTCGAAGGAGAAACACACGCTGAGTTTGAGATCGATGTACACAAAGAATTCCACACTTTGAGTGGGGATGTCATTTCCCGTGTGGCATTTGGAAGTAGCTATGAGGAAGGAAAGCGAGTTTTCCAATTGCAAGAGGAACAGACACAACTTGTCATCCTTGCAATGAGAACCTTTTACTTTCCTGGCTTCAGGTGAGATTGACTCATAGACTCAAATTTGGGTCAGCATTTCTTATGTGTTAGTAAACATGTAGGTTTTCCTACACCTTCCTTCATTTTTATATAAAATAAAATAAAATAAAGTTTGCCTCTCTTTGTTTCTACTCATACTCTTCAATCGAACTTTACAGTTGAGGGAAAAACAATATGACCTCTTCTTTCCTAGATTTATACCGACGAAGAAGAACCGAAGAAGGTACAGCCTAAACCAGGAAATCCGAAATTCTCTGCACAAATTGATTGAGATCAATGGATTGAAGTGTGAAGATTCCAAAAACTTGCTTGGTTTGATGCTATCTGCCGGCAAAACTGACAACGGGTTAAAAATGGAAGTCGAAGAGATCATTGAGGAGTGCAAGACATTTTACTTTGCTGGTAAAGAAACAACCGCAAATTTGCTGACATGGGCAACACTTTTGTTGGCATTGCATAAAGAATGGCAAGACAAGGCCCGCGACGAAGTCCATCAAGTGTGTGGGAAGCACAAGCACCCAAGTGCGGATAACCTGAGCAGTCTCAAAATTGTGAGTCCTATTTATCTCAAAGAATACTACATCCTCTTATCTTCTTGATGCTATTTACTGAAATAAAATGAATAACTCTAGCAATGTGGGCATGGTATCAGGTAAATATGGTGTTAAAGGAGACCCTCAGGTTGTATCCTCCAGCTGTGTTTGTCACTAGGACGGCCACTAGGGATGTCAAGCTTCGCAAACTTGACATCCCTGCCGGCACGCAGGTCAATTTGCCTATTATTGACATTCACCATGATGTTGACATATGGGGTGTTAGCGCAGAGGAGTTCGATCCGTCGAGGTTTGTAGATGGCAAGAGCTATCACCTTGGTGCATACTTTCCCTTTGGAATTGGCCCTGCCATATGTGTTGGCCAGAATCTTGCAATGGTTGAGGCGAAGCTGGCACTTGCAATGGTCCTCCAGCGGTTTGCAATTGATGTCTCGCCATCCTACGTTCATGCACCGATGCATGCATTGACCCTCCAACCTCAGTACGGTGCTCAAGTTCTTGTCCGCAAGATCTGATCCTTTCAATGGTGTTGTATGAGGTGTGGCATCGAGGTATATGTGCCTCTATGTCTGCTTTATCCCTTCGAATTGTTAGCAAATTGGAAGACCAGGCTTTCAGCTTGTCTGAACCTTGAAACTGTGGATAGGAAAAGTATATGCTCTGCGACAGTAATGTGTACTAGGTGGATATGCGCGCTTCGCCGCGCCGCCTACAGTCTATTTGGCAGAGTGTGGTAGCTGTATTGTACTCATTGCTGGTAACATATTTTGTTTTGTTTGTGTTACCATAAATTAAATATATGAGCATATGGGGTTAAGTGTTTTAACCGATAGATAAATGTGTCATCTACGTGTTAGACATATCTAAAACTGAGAGAACTGACCTTAAATCGCAAGAAGCAGGTCCTTATTTCATATTGAAGCTCATAAGCAACATAGGGGTACCGGTGTTTCTTCAAATGAAAAAATGTACATCAAGCAAACTTTAAACGAAAATACATCGAGCAATAGACCAAGTTCAGTACCACAAAAACCCGGCATATTACATGATCAAGGTAAAAAACTAATAATGTCAAAACAAGCTAACTTATAAAGATCACACGGTAACCTTGTTTCACTGCCTCAAAATCTATTTGGATTGCAGAGTTTCAAGGGAAGTTACAATTTTTTATTCAACGCTTATAAGTGGTTGAATTATTAAATGATTAGTTTAGTTAATATAGACAATCAGATTACATATATACTAATTCTATGTTGGATTTATACTTGATATATTTCAAATTATTCACTGGTTCGATAAAATTTAGAAAAGAAGGTATGACTGGAAGTTGCCATAAATCTTTACGTAAAAGTAAGATATAATATGTAATCAAGTTTGATAATTTCTGTACATCAAAATGAAAAATAAAAGTTATGACATTTCTTTTGGACCCACTTAGTCGATGGAACCCGCTTGTTTATTAATCCTAGAGCATGCTCCAAGTCAAGGGCACTAAATTTTTTGTTAACTCGCGTAGAAATTGTAGAACAACGTAGAACATGTATCAATTTACATAAGCATCTCATGTATTCTCTGAGATATGCTAATATATTCAAAATCAAATTCAGTTGCAGAGCCTACAAGGGGCCAAAATTAGCTTATTCTGCTTTGTTTTAGAAAGACATACATGTTAATTATCGAAGTGACATGAAACGTAACAGTTTCTCGCAAGACGCGACCATTGCTCACCCTGTTAACGCTCCATGTTTTCCTTTGAGCGATTATTTCGTTCGGTTACTGTAGATTCCAGGTTCTGGCAAATTGCTCTGCACCGCTTCATCGCATGCTTCGTGAGCCTTCTCCTTTTCAATTCCTTCTTTTCTGCCATTTGTCCCTGATTTTTCCAGTCAAAGCGGTAAGGATGATGCGACATCTTCGCGTAGTCCCGCATAGGAGCGTCTCTACCCGCGTCGCTCCCTCTCTCTCACCCCCACCGTCCCACACTCTCACCTCCTCCTTATATTCCTCACCACCAGCAAAGTGTGGCGACGGACAGGTGCACGAGGTCGGGGGCGATGTTGAATCGGTACTGGGCAGGTTCGACACGAGGAAGCAGAGGCGGACGACGCTGGATGCGGGATATGTACGGGAGGCGGTGGCATCGTGAGTGGAGGGGAGGAGGGAGCGGAGGTGAGAGGGGGAGCTCGGGAGTGAAGGGGCCTTCTCATTTTCAATTCCTTTTTTTGTGCCATCCGTTCCTGATTTTTCCAGTCAAAGCGGTGAGGATGATGCGACATATTCGTCTAGTTCCGCATAGGAGCGTCTCTACCCGCGTCACCACCTCTCTCGCACCCCCACCGTCCCACGCGCTCACCTCCTCCTTATCTTCCTCACCACTGGAAAAGCACGGTGGCGGATGTGTGCACGAGGTCGGGGCGATGTTGAATCAGTACTGGGAAAGTTTGAGGCGGGGAAGCAGAGGCGGCTGACGCTGGATGCGGAATCTAGATGGGAGGCGATGGCCTTGTGAGTGGAGGGGCGGAGGGAGCGGAAGTGAGATGGAGAGCTCGGGAGTGGAGGGGCCTTCTTCTTTTCAATTCCCTTTTTTGCACCATCCGTCCCTGATTTTTCCAGTCAAAGCAGTGAGGATGATGCAACATATTCGTGTAATCCCGCATAGGAGCGTCTCTACCCGTATCGCCACCTCTCTCTCACCCTCACCGTCCAACGCGCTCACCTCCTTATCTTCCTCACCACCGGCAAAGCGTGGTGGCGGGCGGGTGCGCGAGGTCGGGGGCGATGTTGAATCGGTACTAAGCAGGTTCGAAGTAGGGAAGCAGAGGCGGTCGACACTGGATGCGGGAGCTGGACGGGAGGCGGTGGCCTCGTGATTGGAGGACGGAGGGAGCAGAGGTGAGAGGGAGAGTTAGGGAGCAGAGGAGGCAGCACCCATTGCCGGGGAGATGGAGGAGGGGTTGGGATGCGCGGAGCTTGGGACTCGGGAGCTTAGGTGGAGGGGAACGGGGTCGAGATAGGGTGGGGGCAGGGACCGGAGAGACCAGCCCGTAAGACTTTATTCAACATCCGAAACTGCATGGTTGAGATGATTCAGAGTGAAGATCAAACGGCCAGAAATGCGCGCGCGAGCAGATGGCCTCAGATTGCTCGCTTTTTCTCAAGCTTAAGCTATAGTATAATGTGTGTGAGATTAATTTGGATGGTGGATCAGAACTTCGTGTACAGAAAAAGTCGTAGTACATGCTTTTACACAATAATGTATACGTGTACTGTGAGTTATTTGGATGGATGCACTGAACCTGTCTGAATTTCGCCTTGACATTGTGTGTGTAACTCTGTATAGGTATATGATTTGCGACAGTTATCTTCATAGCTTGCTACATTGCTTTGTCATCTAGACATCTACTCCTTCCATTTTAAAAGATAAGATGTTTTAGGTTTGTAAAGAAATGTATTTAGACTTTTTTTTAGTATGTAGGTTCACTTCAAACACGTGTGAACCTACGTACTAAAACTAGTCTAGATACATTTGTTTTACAAAGCTAAAACATGTTATATTTTAAAACGGAGGAAGTAGTTATTACCACTTTATGCTTATTAAGTTGTTCTTCGATTAAAATGTTGTGTTTAAGTTGTTATTACTACATCTTTTCGTTTGTTCAGCAGTGGAACATAATAAGGATTTTAAGATCTAGCCGAGTTTTTTGTAAGCGGAAGGAGAAGAGCAGCAAAGTCTGAAGATCCCAAGATTGAACTAACCACATCTAATCAAATCTTCCCGCCATATCATTATCTCCCCCTCTAGTTGAGCCCCCTCTCCGGTGACGGGTTCCAGACAAACGGGAGCTAGCGCACCGTCGCTCCCCGCCTCCCTCCGTCCCAAACAAAAACACAGGACGATTAAGGGAGGCTCATCGGAGCGGACGTTGCCCGGGAACGCGCCGTCGTCGGAGAAGACGGAGCTGGAGATTAACCGAAAAGAATCGACGGAAGAGACCCACACGTATATGTACATCTTTGATACCCTTTCTTCGTTTGCTGAATCCGCGGCCTGCTGCTTGTCAGATCGCTCGCTCGCGCGCGCGGTCAGTTCGTCTCGGGCCGCTCGAGGCCCAGCAGGCGCCGGAGCTCCCGCGTGGCCGAGTCGTCCACGGTGGCCGCCGCCGCCGCCTCGGCCGTCTTGGAGAAGCTGAAGCGCGGCAGCGGTAGCGCCCGCGGCGACGGCGACATGGTCCCGAACGCCGGGCCAGCGTACGCGGCGTCCGCGGCTGTCTTCTTGACCCGGACCTCCCGCGGCACGGGCGACGCCGCCGCCGCCGCCTGTCCGCGCCGAGCTGCGCCGCGGCGCGTCGTCCTCGCGGCCGGTCGCGGCGACCGCCTGGATCCGGCGTGCGCGTGGTGGCGGACGCGGGAGAGGCAGTCGTGCGATCGGAGTACCTCCGTTCCCATGGCAGGCCAGGCGAGGCGAGGTGCGAGACCACCGGCGACGGAGGAGCTAGGCGCGCGCGAGAGCTCTGTCTGTCTCTCTCGCCGGCGCTGCGCCTACGTACGTGCTACCTGTTGACAGCTATGAATGAACGGCGGAGGCGTGGGAGGAGGAGGAGGAGGAGGGGGGATGTGGGCGAAGCGCGCGTGGCAGCTTCCACGCCCCCTCTCTCTCCGGCTTCCCGCTAGCTTATTGGGTTGCTCCTTTCGTTCTCTCCTCTGGTTAGCTTTAAATGCGTGCGGAGGTGGTGGCGATCGGCCTGGACGAAGGCGCGGGGAGCGGAGCCGGGGAGCGCGCGAGCACCGCTAGTTTTATTTTCCTCGTTGCGGGTGGCAATGACGAAGCCAAATCACGCGCAGCGCGGCCCGTGGGGAACGTGGCGCGGTCGTGTGGAGGGAGCGACCCAGCAGAAAGGGCCAAGTCGTAAAAAAAGGGAATTCTTACCGTGTACACCGGGTCACCAGCTAGATCCCAACCATTTCAGGCCTACTAGTAATTGTGAAGCTAGCTATATGTAAGAACTCTAAGCTATGTCTGTATTCTCGACTCGTGGATGGTTTTGTATGTATTTTGTTGTATTCTAATTATGTGCTTTACTTATTGTTTCTTTTATCTACATCATTTTGTATCATATGTACTAATAAAGATACTATTTTTGTGAATGCAGGTGATTCAAACATGCCAGGAGGGGGACGCAGGGGACGGGGAGGAGGAGGAGGACGAGCACTCAAGAAGTCCCAAAGGAAGCTTAGGGAATTGACCACCATTTTTTCGAAGATCGATGCGGGAGCTTTAGGACCCGCTTCTACACAGTCACCTAGTCCCCCTGCGTTCGGGGTGTGGGAGGGGTAGACGACCACCTACTCCCCCACCCGAGGAGGAAGAGGTGGAGGAAGAGGAGCACTCGAGCCCGGATGAGGAGGAGGGCGAGGAGCACTCGGGTGATGAGCAGTATGCCGATGAGGAGGAGGGGACACGAGGATCTGGGATCCATCGGCCGATTTTGTTGAGACTCATATGGGGATTCCCGCTTTGCCTAGGGAAATTCCTCCGTAACAGCATGGGGTCGCACACCTCCTGCCGCTTGAGGTATGGCGCGCTGAGGCTGGGATTATTGGGCTCACACTGAGTAGGGACAAGTACATGCTTTTACACTCTTAATATTTTGAAACTTATTAGCCTTTTGATATTCTAATGTTAAACTTTTCATCACCATTTGCTCATACCTATTTTGGCTTTTCATTGTGCAAGGCGTTCATATATAAGGATGATGCTAAGTAGCTTCGCCGAGCATCATTGGATGCCTCATAAAAAAAGCACTTTCCTAGGCTTGTAACCAGGCCTGAGGGTTGCCGGGAGACATCTTGGACTTGTAGGCACTACAAGTACGCCCGATCCGGAGGCCACCACCGAGCATGCTCTTAAGAATGCCTAGGTGAGGGTGCTAACATATTTCTGGGTAAGTATCTTTGACTTCTCATCATTCAGTAACTACGAGGTTTACAATAGTTGTACTAATGGCTTACTCGTGTTTCACGAATGTGTATCCTTGTAGGATTACTTTTATATGGACATGGATGCTCTCTGCATTCAAGGATTGCTTACTTGTGTCTCACAAATGTGTGGCTAAGAAAGTCCATGACACATACTAAGAGGCTTGCGTGGGCTGCGTACGCAATTGGTATAGCGAGAAACGCAAGATCCGGTTGATTAAGAGCCAAGCCTAGGAAATCATGATATAGTCGTACCAGTACTTGCCGGTAGACACATTTACGTATTATCGATTTGGGACCGACGTCTAGTTTCATTAATATGTGTACTTTGTGTATGCATGTCCCTCCTTGGTACGTAGGTGAGGCATACCCGAAAGTCTTCAGGGTGATGGTAAAGTATTAGATATGCCTCGAGTTCAATAAGAATCACGACCTTAAAGTGATGAAAGGTGGATCACACATGCAAAGCAACCTCACATCAAAGCATTGTTCCGTGGCGCACAACAAAGAACATCACACGTCAAAGGTGCTGACTGGGTTGACCTTAGGCATGCCATCTTGCCATGAGTTTGGCCACGGTGCACGGCAAAATGACACACTCTTTGTCGTGTACATTTCCAGCACGGTAAACTGTCGAATGAGGGCACACGACAAATGAATGTTACACGGCAAACTGACACACACAACGACATCAGGTGAGGTGTCGGTGTGGAGTTACTTTACTTTGTCGTGTAACATACCGAGGCACACGACAAAGACTTTGAAAGGACCGAATGGGCACCTAGAGGGGGGGTGAATAGGTGCTACTTCAAATTTTCTTCTTTTTCAATTTAGGGTTTGACGAGGTAAATTCTCTAGATTATGCAACTAAGGTGAATTTACCTATATGTCAAGCAAGCAACAACTAGCACAACACTAAGCAAGATCAAGTAAGTAAAGTGTGATAAAGGATAGAAGTAACCAAAGTGGTGGACGCGGCGACACAAGGATTTGTTTCCCGTAGTTCCTTCCTTTTGAGGGGAAGTACGTCTACGCTTGGCGAGGGGGTGGTATCAAACCACATGCGCCACGACAGACCTCCCTTGTTCTCCGATGAACCTCACCCCAAGGGGATCGATTCACCTTCCACTATATCGACAACCTTCAAGGTGGAAGCCGACACCTTTACAACAAGTTTGAGACACACATCCACAACTTAATTGGAGGCTCCCGAATACAACGAAGCTGTCAAACAATCAAAGACAAGCTTGTAAGAACCAAATCAAAGCTAGGGTTTCCAAAGAAACACTAGAGCATGGGGGCCTTCAAGTGAATGAGGGGAAATGAAGATCTCTCTTGGTGAAGCTGTAGATCAAGGCTTCCTCCTTCGATTCCCCAAAGATCAATGACTTTGGATGGTTGGATGAAGAGATCTAGTAGATTTGGTGGCTCTAATGGAGTTTGTGTTCTTGATCAGCTCGAGCAACTGGAGGAAGGGGATAAGGGTCCCTATTTATAAGCAGCCCCTTCCACGAACCGTTTTCTAACCGTTGGAGAAGAACCAGACCGGAGACTCTGGTCTGTACACCGGAGACTCCGGTCTACACCGGAGAATCTGGTCCACCTCCGGTCCAGCCTCTGGATCAGTATGCAGTACGA
The DNA here is from genome assembly GCA_030063025.1 of Avena longiglumis. NCBI lineage: Eukaryota > Viridiplantae > Streptophyta > Magnoliopsida > Poales > Poaceae > Avena > Avena longiglumis. The sequence continues at coordinate 486,342,350 of CP125974.1, forward strand.
CCCAGGCCTTCTGAGAGCCAAGTGGGTCGGAGACTCCGGTCCTCCAGCACCGGAGACTCCGGTCTGAGCCCACACCAGAGATTCCGCTGAAGCCTCCGGACCTTGCTCCGCACCCCCATATAGAAAGACCTAGCCATGTTCCTGAAGCTCCCACCGGGGAATCATCCGGAAACTCCGGTCCACACCGGAGACTCCGGTCCAGGCAAACCGGAGACTCCGGTCTGGTATTTCCAGAACTATGTCAATCTTGCAGGAATCTTTCCAAAGTGTGAGGGTACTTTTCACTTATCATAATAGCAACCTGTGGACAGTGACAAACTGTAAAATGGTCTACTTGTTAACGAACACCAAAAATGATTATGACAATAAATGTCCTTTCAATCTCCCCCTTTTTGGTGTTCGATGACAATAAGTGATTTTGCATGGAATAAAATGTATGGGGCTCCCCCTGAATATGTGCAATAAGGTAAACAAGTAAATCATGCAAGGTAGATAGTATCAACGATAACACACATAGATCTCACATGAGTTACAATAGTAAGTGCACAAGCACATAGTCACACACATACGACAAATAACACACATGAAGTTCAAAGTTCGAATATGGCAAATGAAAGCAAAGCAAATAAGAGCGAATCCAAGGCCCCCAAACCCATGCAAATCGATGAGAATGTCTTCTCCCCCTTTGGCATCGAAACACCAAAAAAGGGAAAAGACCTAAGCTAGCGCCCCAACAACTTAGTAGTCATTGTCATCCTTATCATCCTCGGCATCCTCATCCTCATTCTCACCGTCCTCAACAAAGTCATCATCATCATCAGGGACTGCAGGCCCTTTACCGTGAGGGCGAGAAGAGGAGGTACCCTGGTACCCGTAACCAGAGGTGACATCAACAAAGGTCTTCCAATCCACCAGGCTATCATGTTGGGCATTCCATGCCCCAAACGAGAGTGTGTGGTCAGACTCCGTGGACTGCTGAGCACCATGCTAATCATTGTACTCATCCTCTCCTTCCTCATCATCCCCTTCACCTTATTCCTTGATCTCCTTGAGAAGCTTCTCAATGCGATAATTTCTTTGGTAGGATGCATGTTGCTACTTACGGATGTCTATGTTCATGCAACAAAGGGTCCTCTCCTAGAAAGTGGCCTTCTTGACCCACTCATGTACATAGTCCCGAGTCATGGAAGGCATAGGTGCATTGGAGGTATTCTTCCTCAGAACTCTAGGTGGAGAGGGGGCCCTCTCAGTCTCAATCTCCTCCTCATCATCGCCATAGCGACGCCTAGGAGCAGGCCCCATACGCCCCTTCTGCTGCAGTGAGACCAACGCGTGCTCAGTGAGATGCGGTGCTATGCCAAGTGGGGAATTATGCTCCTTGGAGTTGATGAGCCTCATAACCAAAGGTGCATATGGAGGAGACTTCTTGAAAAGAATAGCATGGAACATCTCCTCAAAAATAAAATCCATCACATCAATAGGTTCAGCATCTGCCTTTGGGCCAGCATTGTAGGTCCGGTGGGTATGATAAAGAAGGTTGACTAGCCCACCCCTAATAGCATCGTCATTCCCAGCACTTGGTGCGATGGTATGACGGAATATCCTCAACATTAGGTTGTAGAGAGGCTTGAGTCCCTTGGACCCCCCCTACAACACCCTCGCTGCCATACAGAGGTGCAAGCTTCATCTTGTTCTCACCAAGAGCCGCAGAGTGCATGCGCAGACCAACTAGAGTGGATACGCCATGAAAGGTCTCAAAGATGACATTGGGAAAGTCATGGAATGTAACTATGCAGCAGGTGGTGCCGGACATCCAAGTCATGGTCCTGTCTTGATCAGAGCCAAATACTACAGTGGCGTAGAACTGCTGCACAAGGTAGACATTGTAGTCTTCATGAAGCTCCATCAAATTAAACAATCCGAGCTTCTCACAAATCCATAGAGCATCATTGAAGTAGGAGCTGAGCCTCATCTGCTCAACACTCATGAACTTCTGAGGGCATACAGGTGATTTGGTGAGCACACCATACACATCCTTCATGAACACCGCCTGCTCCTTCCTCCAGAAATGAGGGTCATCGCTGGTACGAGGCAGCCCATAAAAATCAGTCTTTCTCAGCTCATGGAACTCCTCTTTTGACATTTTGGCCAAAGACTGAAGATTGTCATATCTGGCCTTCTTGGCACGGTCCTCTTGTTCAGTCCTTTCATGTTCCCTCCTCAAATAGGCTGCATCACGTGCCTGCTGTCTCCGGTTGGAAGGAGGCACGATAAACTGACCCTGAGCTTCATCATAGCGAGGAGTGACCCTTTGTGACTTGGCCTTGGTATGACGCGGATGGCTAGAACCATCACCTGTGAACATCAGTGAGGGAGATAGCATGGAGATGAGTATATATGTCCCAAAGATGCAGTACAAGAGCTTTGATGCATTTCTGGTTTGTTTTGATTCACCCTACACCGGAGTCTCCGCACCTCATACCGGAGTATCCGGCCCTAGGGCCGGAATCTCCGGTCGGGAGGCTCGGGCATGAGATGGGGAGGTGCTGGTGGGGGTGAATCTAGTATATCGGGAAATGCAACAAGGCTAAAGTACTAAAGTGCATGCAAACAAGTGATTCCAATGGACAAATTAACACCAATCCTCAAAAACACATCTAGAGATGAACCCTAGGAGAAAAAGAGGAGGAGAGGTACCAGATCTGTCCATGGGATCGATTCCTCCGGTGGGAATGACCCAATGGAGAAGAGGAGAAGGTTGGCCGGCGGCACGGCGGATCCTAGGGGCTTCTTGACCTCCAGGAAGGAGTTTTGGAAGAGGAGGCGATGGGTTAGGAGAAGGGGGACGGGGTTGAGAATGAAGAACTGCTGTTTCATTTCACCCCGTCTCCCTTCCTATAAGTGGCAGAAATCGTCTGGACCGGAGACTCCGGCCTAGAACAGAGACTCCAGTGCAGGTGCACCGGAGACTCAGGATAGGTGTTTGGGGACATATATGAGAGATAGATAGGTTTAAGGCAGGGAATAGGCTTGGGTTGAGATATCAAACTGTGAAGAACCAATAAGAGCCATCAAAATTCACAAAAATATTCAGGAAAGCTCCAAGAAGACTAAAATCAAGCAAATGACAAACACGAGTAAGCACCAACCTCTCTAATGTGAGAGGGCGGTGGCCTAGGCCACCATATTTGAGTATACTCGGCTTGGCACCACGAAGATATATCTTGGGTCCATTACCGAAACTCAGCATTTACGCTCACATATCATAAAATGATATTAAGAGGAATGATTTTGATTGCTTTGGGCATAATGGGGGAGGGATAGTCCAATCAATTAGAACCGCACTCCCCCTATATCCATGACTACACCTAAAACAAATAAGAGTCAAGACATAGGTGAGAATGCAAGGTGATCAAGTCAAGCTCCTTGAATCTATGATATTTAGTTCATTCCTCAAATACCAAAACCTTGCTTCATCAAGTGGCTTCGTGAAAATGTAGGCAAGTTGGTGTTTGGTTGGCACATATGATAGTTCAATATCACCTCGAGCAACATGATCCCTAATGAAGTTATGACGGATCTCAATATGCTTTATCCTTGTGTGGTCCATCGGGTTGTAGGCAATCTTGATGACACTTTCATTGTCACATAGAAGAGGCACTTTGTCACAATGGACACCGTATTCCTTTAAAGTTTGCCTCATCCATAGCAATTGAGTGCAAGCACTAGCAGCAGCCACATAATCGGCTTCGGCGGTGGAGAGAGATATACAATTTTGCTTCTTAGAAGACCAACATACCAAGGACCTACCAAGGAATTTTGGCAAGCCCCGGATGTTGATTTCCTATCATCCTTATCACCAGCCCAATCCGAGTATGTGTATCCACAAAGAGCAAATGTTGACCCTCGAGGATACCAAAGACCATAATGTGGGGTATGAACTAAATATCGAAAGATTCTCTTGACCGCCATCAAATGGCTTTCTTTAGAAGACGCTTGATATCTTGCACACACACCTACACTCAACACAATATCGGGTCTAGATGCACAAAGGTAAAGCAAAGAACCAATCATGGACCGGTATACCTTTTGATCCACATCTTTACCATTTGGATTTTGTTCTAGACGAGTCTTTGTAGCCATGGGAGTGGGAGCTCCATTTGAGTCTTGCATATTGAATCTCTTGAGCATATCTTGAATATACTTGCTTTGGTTGAAGAATGTCCCTCCTCTAACTTGCTTGATCTCAAAGCCAAGAAATACCCTCAACTCCCCCATCATAGACATCTGGAACCTACTAGTCATAAGCTTTGAGAATTCATCATTGAAAGCTTTGTTAGATGAGCCAAAAATAATATCATCAACATATATTTGGCATACAAAAAGCTCCTCATTGAACTTCTTAGTAGAAAGAGTGGGATCGATTTTCCCAACCTCAAATCCACAGTCAAACAACAACTCTCTAAGGTTCTCATACCACGTGGGTGGGGCTTGCTTGAGCCCATAGAGCGCCTTATCAAGTTTGTAGACATGGTTTGGGAAGTTGGGATCCTCAAATCCCGGGGGTTGCTTTACATATTCCAACTCATTTAATGGACCATTAAGAAAGGCACTTTCTACATCCATTTGTTGTAACTTAAAGTTATGATGTGCCGCATAAGCAAGAAGGATACAGATGGACTCAAGGCGAGCCACAGGTGCATATGTCTCTCCATAATCAATGCCTTCAATTTGAGAGAACCCTTGTGCAACCAATCTTGCCTTGTTCCTTACTATAATTCCATGCTCATCTTCCTTGTTCTTGAATACCCACTTGGTGCGTATAACATTGCGGCAATCATTTGCCTTCTCAACTAACTTCCATACTTTGTTTATCTCAAAGTTGTTGAGCTCTTTGTGAATAGCTTCCAACCAATCCAAATCTTCAAGAGCTTCCCACACTTTCTTTGGTTCAATCATGGAGATGTGTGCTTGGTGTTCACTGAACCTCTTCAATTGTGCTCTTGTGCAAATGTCTTTCCTTAGGTCACCAACCACATTTTGTAGAGAGTGGTCTCTTAATTCCAACATTCTCTCTTTTCTAGCTTCACGATGAGCGTGGATCTCCTCGTTGTTTCTTGGGGACCCTCATCATCATTTTGGTCCTCGTCTTAACCATCAACTTGACCTTGATCATTACCGGAATCATTATCTTCATTAAGAGGCAAAGATTGACCTTAGTCTTGATCAATCACTCTTCTAGCATCGATTTGAGCTTGTCTCAAGGCAGTTTGTACGGATCTTCCTTGAGTAATTTACTTGTCACCACTTGACATCCTAGAGAATGAATCAAGCTCCTCTTCACTAGAGATGTCACCTTGACCACCATGTTGAGAGTCCACAGCTTGTCTTTGGCTTGGATCATTTCCCTCCTCGGTGGATGGGGCATGTTGATGTTGTGAAGATGAGGGCTCCACTTGAGTAGAGCATAGTTCTTCTCGATCTGCCATAAGGGGTTCCTCAACGGGGCGGATATATCCCACACCAATTCTTCCTATGGCATCCTGAGGCATTTCATCATTTGCATCACAGGCATCAACACGCCCCCTTGTGTACCATCATATTCTTCGAAGGTCACACTACAAGATTCTATGGCGGCTCCGGAGAGCTTATCATAGATTCTATAAGCGTGAGATTCGAGACCATAGCCAACAAAAATACCCTCAAATGCTTTAGACTCAAATTTGGACAAACGAACACCTTTTATGAGATAGAAACACTTACAATCGAACACCCGGAAGTAAGATATGTTGGGCTTGTTACGGGTAAGTATTTCATATGGAGTCTTGTTGATTTCTTTGCGGAGGTAGAGCCGGTTTGATGCATGGCAAGCGGTGGAGATGGCTTTGGCCCAAAAGTTGTATGGAGATTTAAACTCCGCCAACATGGTCCTAGCCATCTCAATAAGAGTCCGGTTCTTCCTCTCGACCACACCATTTTGTTGAGGGGTATATGCAGCGGAATATTGGTGTTTTATCCCCTCATCACTAAGGAAATCATTCAAGGTGTAGTTCTTGAACTTGGTGCCGTTGTCACTTCTTATAATCAACACGGAAAGATTGTATTGACGTTGAACCATGTCGATGAAGTCGATGAAGGTCTTTTGAGTCTCACTCTTCAACTTGAATAAATATACCTAGGTGTATCTTGAAAAGTCATCAACAATCACCAAACAATATTTCTTCCCACCAAGACTTTCATGATATGGAGGACCAAAGAGATCCACATGTAGGAGCTCCAAGATCTTGGTAGACTTGATGCAGTTCTTTGGCTTGTGGGGAGCATCATGCGGTTTTCCTCGAACACAAGCTCTGCAAACACGATCTTTGGCAAAGGAAACATTTTATTTTAGTACAACAATATGTCCCTCCTTGTGGAGACTTTGAAAAGTTCTCATATTAACATGGGCTAGTCGGCGATGCCATAACCAACCCACATCGGCCTTTCTGAATAAGCACAACACACTTGTAGTGGTTTGCCCCGAAAAGTCCACCACATACAAGTCATGTTCGACGTACCCAACGAAAGCGATCTTGAGAGACTTGCTCCACATGAGGACCACAATATCATTATCAATAAAGACGGCAAAGCCCATCTTTCCAAGAGCACGAACTGAAAGTAAATTGTATCCAAGGGTCTCAACAAGCATGACGTTCACGAGTGTAATGTCATGAGCAACCACTACCTTGCCGAAACCCATTACCTTAGACTTTGACTTGCCGGCATATGTCACGGTGATTTGATCATCATTTGGCTTTAAGTCCATGACAATAGACGAGCTTCCGGTCATATGACTTGTGCAACCACTATCAAGCACCTACTTTGACCCTCCGGAAGCATATGTCTACAAAAGATCAAGCTAGTTTTTAGGTACCCATTTTTCAATGGGTCCTCTTTTGTTAGAAACAAGGGTCTTGGGAACCCAAATAGACCAAGCAATATAACCATCATATGGACCAACATATTGTGCATACACATCACCATAATAATCACGCATTAGAACATAGTGAGGGTTAACACTTCCCGCAAAGTCATCATGAGACATAGTTTTACCACTTGTGGTCTTACTATCCACAATGGCCTTGTTCTTTTATTGTGCAGGCTTGGCCTTCTTCTTGTTCTTGTTCTTCTTGGCCTTGGAGACAAAACCAATGCCCCTTTCTCACCACTAGGCCTTTGCTTACTCAAAAGATCATCAATGGACTTGTTACCTTGTGGAAATGTGGCCTTGGCTAGCCCCCCCTTCAACCTAGCATTTTCTTCAAGAATAGTTGTACTACTAGATGGAATGAAGTTACTAGGTGAAGGAATATTGGTCAATTGAATTTGAATCGTTTCATAGGACTTTGTGAGTGACAAGAGTTCACTTTCCAATGCCTTGTGAGAGAGCTAAAGTCCTCGACAAGTTTTTTATGAACCACACCAAACTCAATCTTGTCCTTTTTAGCCTTTTTATATTTCACAATAGCATGATCATGTTCCTTGATGAGTCTATTAACAATTACCTCATTGGCCTCATCAAGCCCTTCAAGTTTTAGTTCAAGAGACATACTAGTCTCTTGTTCTTCTTCTAGAGCATTGTTTAAAGCTTCTATCCCAATCATGTGTTCATGCCCAAGTTTACATCTAACATCTAGAAGCTCTTGTGTGTGGGAAAGTTGATCTAAGATGTTCCCAAAATGTATCTTGGCCTCCCTTTTTAAGTTAGTCACAAACTCATCGAAAGCAATTAATTCCCTTTTTACTTCAAGAGGCATCTCATCATCAATTTCATCATTAGCTAAGGGAGTGGAGTGAGGTGATGTCGATACCTCCGTTCCTCTTGCCATAAGGCAAGTGATGTTCTTGTTGGGAGTATTCTCATTTGGAGAATCGAAGAGGGAGAATGTCGTAGTAGAAGTAGTGGCTAGAGCAGCCACACCACTTGATGTTTCCTCTTCCTCATCTTCATCATCTTCATTGTCTGGGGAATATTATTCATGAGTGATCAATACAATCTCACCCTTATTCTTATTGTTGGAATTCTTCTTGATGAAGGGCTTCTTGTAAGGAGCTTTGGAAGCTATCTTTGGCACTAGTTTGCCACCATGATCCTCTGTTCTCTCATAGGGACAACTGGCCAAGAAGTGATTTCTGTCGCCACAATTGTAACAAGTTCTCAATCTTGGCATATTGCCTATTAGTCCATTGGGGTTGATTTTTCGTTGCATTTACATCTTGGCCTTCGCGGGGTTCTTCCAGAAGTTGTTTGCATAGAAAGCCATATACTGACCATGAAACTTCTTGACATCATCGGGGTTGCTCATGGATAGGCCTTCATCACTGTCATCACCATCCCCATGTTCAAAAACTTTGGCCTTCAATGCAAGGTTGACAACATTGGTCATTCCAAGGGCCCGAGCACGGGCATCTTTTGCATTCTTGGCGGCAACCTTGAAAGAGGCCATCTTTTGCATAAGTTCATTGGAGGTCATGAGGTGGTAGTTGTGTCTTCCTTGTAGGCTCTTCAATTCAGTGGGCTCAAAGGGCATGAGTGCACTCACATATTTTCTTTTTATCCATGCATCATGCACATGTGAGGCACCCACATTCCTAAAAGCGATGGCGGTGGATTTGAGCCTACAATACACGTCTTCATGATCTTCATCTTCCTTCATATAGAAGCCTTCGGCTTCATTGCTTAGTGCGTCATACCTGTTCCTCCTCATGCTCTCATTCCCAACAAACAACACTGTGAGAGCATCCCAAGCTTCCTTGGCGGTGCTAAGGTGCTCAATGTGTGGGTAATCCTTTGTACCCAATCCTTGTTGAATCATGTGCAAGGCGGTGGCATTGAGTTTACTATTGACAACTTCTCTTCTTGTCAAGTTGTCTAGATCCCCAATGTAGAGTCCTTGTTCAATGATGTTCCATAGTTCAATGCAAGATCTGCGCACATGAGTTTTCATTAGAGATTTCCATTGAGCAAAAGTAGAAGATGCTTCAAGCTTAGATGGGTCACCTCTATTGTTTATATGAGGGTGAGGAATTGGGGGGTCAGAAGAGTACCATGAATCACGGTGCTCACCCTTCCCACCATACTTTTGTGTGGAGGAGTTAGTGTTGTCTTGATTACCCCCAACCATCATACCCTCGGGAGATACCAGAGCATTTCCTTTAGGTAATACTGATGGAGGCTCCTCTTGAGGAGAAGGGGATGATGAGCCGTCTTTGTCTTTAAGAAGTTGCTCAAGCATTTTCTTGACTTTGTTGACCAAGGAAGAGCTCCAATCTTGTTTCCAAGTTTTTGAGATCTTCCATGGTCACCGTGGTGTGCTCACCACCACCTTCCACATCGTGGCTATCCATATTATCTTAGGCGGTAAAGCCCGAATAAAGATCCGAGGCTCTGATACCAATTGAAAGGATCGTATGGGCACCTAGAGGGGGGGTGAATAGGTGCTACTTCAAATTTTCTTCTTTTTCAATTTAGGGTTTGACAAGAAAGGTAAATTCTCTAGATTATGCAACTAAGGTGAATTTACCTATATGCCAAGCAAGCAACAACTAGAACAACACTAAGCAAGATCAAGTAAGTAAAGTGCGGTAAAGGATAGAAGTAACCAAAGTGGTGGACACGACGACACAAGGATTTGTTTCCCGTAGTTCCTTCCTTTTGAGGGGAAGTACGTCTACGTTTGGAGAGGGGGTGGTATCAAACCACCTGCGCCATGACAGACCTCCCTTGTTCTCCTATGAACCTCACCCCAAGGGGATCGATTCACCTTCCACTATATCGGCAACCTTCGAGGTGGAAGCCGACACCTTTACAACAAGTTCGAGGTGTTGGAGATATGCCCAAGAGGCAATAATAAAGTGGTTATTATCATATCTTCATACTTATGATAAATGTTTACATACCATGCTATAATTGTATTAATCAGAAACATTAATACTTGTGTGATTTGTAAACATAAAAGAGTCCCTAGTAAAGCCTCTTGTTAAACTAGCTTGTTGGTTAATATATGATCATGGTTTCCTGATCATGAACATAGAGATGTTATTAACAACAGGGTCATATCATTAGGAGAATGATGTGATGGACATACTCCTATAGTTAAGTATAGCATAAAGATCAAGTCATTTAATATAGTTCATTTGCTATAAGCTTTATGATACATAGTAACCTAATTCCTTCGACCATGAGATCATGTTAATCACCATCACCGGAAGGATGCTTTGATGACATCAAACACCACACTGTAACTGGGTGGCTATAAAGGTGGCATTGAGTGTTCGGAAAGTATGGGTTGAGGCACATGGATCAAGAGTGGGATTTGTCCATCCATATGACGGATAGATATACTCTGGGCCCTCTTGGTGGAATGTCATCCAATTAGCTTGCAAGCATGTGACTGGCTCACAAGGGATCACATATCACGGGAACGAGAAAAGAGTACTTATCTGTCGTGGGAATGACCACGGCAGATGCTGCAATCGGCAGCGAGTAGTAGAACATGGGGCAAGGGCGGCCAGCCATCTGCGGTGCGATATGAGGGCGGAGACACAAGGATTTACCCAGGTTCGGCCCCCCGGAGGGTAAAGACCTACTCCTGCTAGATTGTATTATGGTGGAGGTACAATGGGGTGAGCTCGGCGGCTAGGCAGCGAGTCGCTTGGGTGGATGATGTAATGTATCCTCTACACGCCCTCTAGGGAGGTTTATATAGACTCACCCCCTAGGGTTTACAAATCTCAATCGAATCAGTTAAGGTTTCAGCAATCGTTTAACCTAATCCGACTGGGCCTATCTACGCTTCTGGGCCTTCAGCTTCCAGTCGCTTGAGTCCACGCTAGGTTGTAATCCAGTCGCCGTTACTGCAGGCCCACTCGCAGGTGCCTGGGCCAGTCGGAATCGTCCTACTGGGCATACCCCGGTAGGCATATCCCCATCAGTAGTCCCCGAAGCCGTCGTTGATTGGTCGCAGGCGGTCGCTGACAGTCGGTGTATACGGCTCCACTGCGGACGCCCAGTTGAATCGGCGGCGGACTCCTGAATAAAGGAAAAACCAGTTATTCTAGTCGCATTAACGGCGACCAATTTAGTCGCAGCTTGGCGAACGGGTCGGCGAATATTCAGTCGCTGTTGTAGCGATCGGGTCGGCGAATTAGCAAGTCATGCGGAATGACGAGTCGAGTGGATGAAGTTGGACCATGAATTGGGGTCAAACTAGCCGTTGGGGTAATCCAACGGTAACTTTCTGGCGTAATCACCGCGGAGTAACGACTCCCGAAATTGGCGGGTAACAACCGCTATATAAGGGGAATGATGGGCGAGCGGGGAAACACTCCTTCATATTTCCTCTGACCTCGCCCATCTCCGTTTCCACTCCGCATCGCGATCCAACCGATCCAGAGAGCCCCGACCTCCGCAAATCTTCCAACCAATGGCCCCCTCCACCGAACCATGGGGCCGATCCAAATGCATCAGGGCACTATTGGCGTCGTTCGAAGAGGTCGGGATCCTGCATGCCGGCAGGTGGCGCATCAGGGAGAATTCGTTTGCTTCCCCAGCCACCTGGAGCGGGGGCTGGGGTTTCCCACTTCTCTATTCTTCCAGCGGTTCTGCGCCTTCTACGGGATCCAACCGTCGGACCTGGGCCCGCATAGCATCGAGCAGCTCGCCATTTTCGTGGCGTTCTGCGAGTGCTATCTGGGCTGCAGGCCCTACTTCCCCCTGTGTCAAGATCTATTCCATGGGAGGATTAGCCGCGAAGAATCGAGCGTCTGGCGTCGGCGGGTGGCCCGACGTTTCAATCAAGTCGGCGCGCCCCTTCGACCTGATGCTGCCGGCCAAGGCGGCAAGCGAGTGGAAGAAATCCTGGTTCTACGTCACCGAGGCGACTCCAGATGGCGAGGTGGCGCTTCCAAGGTACTCCGCCAACCGGCCTGAACCGCGTCGGCTCCAGGCCGGCAAGCTCCCGCTGAACCAGCGGATGGTTGTCGACGAAATGTTGCAAACCATCCGCGGCCTGAAGAATGGCCTCCAAACCATCAATCTTTACAACTGCTGGCTCGGGCGGCGGCTCGTGCCTTTGGCCCGCCGCAACCATTATATGTACGAGTACGCGGGTAGGGACGACCCGACGAAATCCTGCCTCGTCGAGTGGAAGCTCGAGGAGTATATCCTGGCTCTGAAGAAGTTCACCCATGCGGCGTACCTGGACACGAAGGCCAGGGTCGCCCCCTATACCGCAAGGCACCCAGCTCCGACGGTAAGTCGCCATTTGCAGTCGTAGATAATGCAGTCGCGGTTATGCTGACGTTGTTTCATCTTTATTGTAGTTGTTCCAAGTGGTGGAAGGATGGCTCCCACCCGCAGATGACGAAAACTCGAGCTCGTCCGTTCGGGATGGGAGCGAGTCGCCACCCGCCAGAGGCGACACCGAGAGCGACGCGGGTGATGACGATGATGATGACGAAGACGAGCCCGTGGAGGACGCCGCCCCGATGGTTCGCAAAACTCGCGGACAGCATCAGCTCGAGCTCGAGGCGAGTAAGAGCCTCGAACGTCACGACGACGATGACGATGAGCTCCACGATCACACCTCGCGTCATGAGGCTACGCCATCGAAGAAGAAGAAGAAGGAAGTGAAGGCTCCACCAAGGAGGAAGACAAAGCCGGCGAAGCAGGCGTCTCCGCCTCGCTCTACGACTAGTTCCGACGCTAGCAGCTCGGCTAAGGGTGAAGCGGCACACCCGACGGCAACACCGGAAGCCTTTGCCCTTCTTGATGAGGTACCTCTGGCCTCGCTTTCACCCCCGTTCGCCCCGGTCTCTGGGTTGGGGGCTATTCCAGCCGCAGCGGCTTCGCCTCCCAGGAGAGCTCCCGCAGACGTCGTCACGGAGGCTCCTGCCACGGCCTCGTCTTCGAAGAGGCCCTCCATGTCTTGGGAACATGACGTGATCGAGATGGGCCTCAGTCGGAAGCTAGGTCCCGAGCTGGAGAAGCCGACCAGTATCCGCACAGGACTGCGGTTCATACCGATCGCCAAGTAAGTTTTGTTCGTCTGCTTGCCTTCCGTTGTACTCGGACAATTTTGCTCATATCGTTGTTTCACAGGACTGGAGTTAAGAAGATCGGCCACCCTTCCGTGGCCAAGGTGCCGCCAGTCGTCGCCGAGGTGGACCCCTCACGGAAGAGGAAAGCTGATGAAGTCGCTGCCCCCGCAGACAGTGCTAAGAGGGCGAAGGATGATGATGTCGTCACGGTATCTAACGATACGACGATTGCTCCGAGTGATCCTCCGACTGCGACGGAGCTGCCCTTGAAGACCAAGGAGGCTGTTTCCTCGCCTGGAATGGCCGAGCCGGCTCCTAGTGGCGCTAGAGCATCCGCCGCGACCTTCCCCCGCTTTATGGCCAAAGCGGCTGCAGTGAGTGGTACAGCGCCATCGAGCCGCACGCCTGGGGTCACCGAAACGGAAGTCGAGCAGCGTCGCGAACACACTCCGACTCTTCTCGCATCTGTGGACGCGCTACAGCTCCACGGCATGCTGGGCGCAGCCATCCAGGTATGTACAGTCCCCGAGGATCGGGCCACTGAATTTCAGTGGTCAGATTCTTTTAGTGTTTGCTTTTATTTGTAGTACCTAGTCCCCGAGTGCCTAGTCGCTGAATTTCAGCGGGTGGGCGCTTAGGTTTTTTTGACCTCCAGTCCCCGAGTGCCTATTCGCTGAATTTCAGCGGGTGGGCACTTACGATTTTTTGATCTCCAGTCCCCGAGTGCCTAGTCGCTGAATTTCAGCGGGTGGGTACTTAGGTTTCTATTGTTGTTGACTGTTTGATTTGTGCACAGGGCTTGCAGCGTGAATCAGCCGATCGGCTTGCTGTGAAGTGTCGCGTGGAGAAGGAACTTGTTGCCGTCCAAGAAACGAACAAGGGACTCCAAGCAATCGCTGCCAAGGCAGAGGAGGTCCGCCAGGGCCTTGTCCCGGCGAGTGAGCTGACGGCGGCTTAGTCTGCGTTGAGTACGGCTGAGAAGCGGATCGCTGACCTGGAGCGCGAGCTCAAGGAAGCGAAGGCGGAGGCGAGCTCATGGATGGGCAGCAAAGGCTCTTTATTGCCGCTGAAGAGCGAAAGGTCTCTGACGCCCTCGTGATTGGGCTGCGGAACGACTTCTCCTCGCTTCAAAGCTTCATCACGGGCCTATGCCGTCCTTTAATTGGTAATCTTTCTGCCTCTGCCTGTAGTATCTGCATTATGTAATCGTTGTTATACTCACTGCCGCCCTCTGTCCACAGGTCGAATTATTGACAGCTCGGAGGAAGCACAATCGTACGACGCGCGGCAGTGTGTGACCACTCTGGTCGACTCGGCCGCGTTGTCCGCGGCTTGCATTCGGGCATATCTTCAGGAGATATCGCCCACGAAAGTGATTCCTAGCGACCTTGTCGAAGTATGGCGGTATCTGGGGAAGGCGCCGTCAGTCGTTGAGTTCATGACATGGTCGGCATTTCGGCGCGGGGCGGCGACGACTCTCAGCCTTGGGCTTGCCCACTTCCCGGAGGACTTCAATCTTGATGACGTGACGAGTGGCTACCCCTCGTCGACGGGCTCGGTGGAGATCGCCGAGGTGCTGAAGCTGACGGACCGGGCCGCGGTGTACTCCGATCGTGTCTGGGCGATGGGCGACCTCCTCCCCTATCAGGAGACGACTGTCGCCCCCAACGATCCTGAGCCGCCGCATCGGGACTTCAAGGTCAAGCAGCCCTTCCGTGCAGCGATGGCAGGTGAGTTAACGACATACCCATCAAACCTGTACACGCCCTTCATTCGCAACCACAGGGGTGGCGGCGAGTCGCTGGCGAAACCTGCGGAGTAGAAACACTATGCCCTGGGGCGTTAGTAGCGATTAGTCATTGGACTCAACTTGTATTTTTGAACGTCGTTGTTCTGCTGTAATGAAACTTCGTGTTATTTTGCGAATTGGTTCGTGATTTTGATTGCTGATTGGACGAGTCCCCGAGCGCGTCCGCCCTTTTTATGGGGTTTACCTCGTTTGTTATGTGTTTGTGGTTTTGAATGTTTTGTCAGTTCTTTCGTTATTGAGGTCGACTCGCCCGAGATCGGAGAGCCAGTCGCAGGGCGACTCCCGTGAGTGCTCTTTACTTGACCGTTTTCCCTTGCGCGAACGAGGTCGGGTGGTCGAGTCCCCGAGCGTGGTACTTGGTGGTTCGATTCGCAGCTCATGGGTGGGTGATGACTGAGCGCGTCACTCCTGCCTGTCCCGTAGGGTCAGTCGCATGGCGAGTCCTGGGCATGCTCTCATACTTGGCGTTTTTCCCTAGTCGCTCATGTTCGACTGGTCGTCAGTACCCAAGCGTGGTACTTGGTCGTTCGAGTCGCTGTGCCGAGGATGCAGAGGACCTTGGTCGCTATGAGTAACGAGGGCAGTTGTCTTGGCTCATTGAGCCAGTCGAGCTAGGCGACTCCAATGGTGCCCCGGGTTGGCGTTTTTCGTGGACGTTACGAGTCCTGGGATTACCCAGTGCCCTCGGAACGCACTACTTGGCCGTGCCGATCGCTGTACCAGAGGTTGACTTCTGCGGTTAGCTTGACGCTGTTATTACGAGTGCGAGTGGTACAAGGCACGGAGAGTAGACGCAATTTGCGGTAACCGATCTATTTTATTTAATAGTAGGTGGAGAGTACATGTATGGAATTCTAGGAGTAGAATTTCCGTAGTAGGTTTACATTCCACGGTCGCTTGACGTCGAGTTTCCCGTCTCCTCGGACGTCGATGAGGTAGTAGGCGTCGTTGCCGAGGACTCGCCCGATGGCGAATGGTCCCTCCCAAGGGGGGGATAGCTTGTGCATGCCCTACTTGTCCTGTATGAGGCGTAGAACTAGGTCACCTTCCTGGAACGTGCGAGTCCTTACTCGCCCGCTATGGTAGCGGCGGAGCCCTTGTTGGTAGATGGCGGTGCGGGAGCGGGCTAGGTCGCGTGCCTCGTTGAGTTGGTTGACTCCATCCTGGCGTGCGAGTTCATTTGTAGCCTCCGTGTAGTGGACAACCCTGGGCGAGTCGTGCTCTAGGTCGGTGGGCATGACTGCCTCGGCACCATACACCATGAAGAAGGGGGTGAACCCTGTCGACCTGTTGACGGAGGTGCGGATGCCCCAGATGACGGAGGGTAGCTCCTCGACCCAGCACCCGGCGGTGTGCTCGAGTGGTACTTGGAGCCGTGGCTTCAGGCCATGGAGGATGCTCTGGTTGGCCCGTTCCTCCTGGCCGTTGGACTCCGGGTGAGCAACTGAGGCGAGGTCGAGTCGGATGTGATGTTCTTCGCAGAACTTGGCCATGGCTCCTTTGGCGAAGTTGGTGCCGTTGTCCGTGATGATGCTGTTTGGGAACCCGTAGCGATAGATGAGCTCGCGTAGGAACTTGGTGGCGGTCTTCCCGTCGCATTTCCGGACTGGCTTGGCCTCCACCCATTTTGTGCATTTGTCGACTGCGACCAGGAGGTGGGTGAAGCCGGAGGGTGCCTTTTTGAAAGGGACTACCATGTCCATACCCCACATGGCGAACGGCCAGGTGATGGGGATTGTCTTGAGCGCCGAGCTCGGTACGTGGGTCTGGTTGGCGTACTTCTGGCACCCGGCGCACCGCTGGACAATGTCGACAGCGTCTGCGTGTGCAGTTGGCCAGTAGAAACCATGTCGCATAGCCTTTGCGACCAGAGAGCGGGCGCTGACGTGGTGGCCGCAGTCATCGGAGTGAATGTCGTGGAGGATTTTGCGTCCTTCAGCGGTTTGGACGCAGCGTTGGAACACGCCGGTCACGCTGCACTTGTGGAGCTCGCCGTCGATGATGACGAAGGATTTGCAGTGGCGTGCTATCATCCGGGCGTCTGTTTCGTCTGCTGGCAAGGTGCCTCCCTCCAGGTAGGCGATGTACGGCGTAGTCCAATCCTCTGGCTCGGCGATGAGTGCGACCAGGGCTGCCTCTGGTTGCAGCGGGACTCCGATGTCGATATACCTTGGGGGAGATACGGAAGGCTTGGTGATGGTGTCGAGGAAGACTCCGGCGGGTGGTGCGAGTCGAGACGAGCCGATACGAGAGAGTGCATCGGCCTCTTCGTTCTTCCGCCTGTCGATCCACTCGACGGAATATCCTGTGAAGTGTCCTCCCAGCTTGTCCACTGCTTGGCGGTATGCCGCCATGGTGGGGGAAACGGCGTCGCAGGTGCCAGCGACTTGCCCAGCGACGAGGTCAGAGTCGCCATAGCAGCGTAGGCGGTTGACATTCATCTCCCTGGCGGCTCGCATGTCGTGGAGTACCGCCTCGTACTCGGCCATGTTGTTGGTGTAGGGTGTGAAATCGAGGCAGAGGACGTAGCGTAGATTGTCGCACTTCGGAGAGGTTAGCACGATCCCTGCTCCTGCACCGTCCGCATTCTTGGAGCCGTCGAAGTGTAAACTCCAGTAGTGGAGGTATGGCAGCTTTTCCGGCTGTTGGGCCTCCTCCCAGTCGGCGATGAAGTCCGCGATAGCCTGCGACTTGATCGCTTTGCGCGGCTCGTACTTGATGTTGTGGACGCCGATTTCGATGGCCCACTTGGCGACTCGCCCGGTCGCCTCACGGTTGCGGATGATGTCCTGCAATGGTGCTGAGGAGACGACCGTTATCGGGTGCTCCTAGAAGTAGTGCGGCAGTCACCGCTGCGCTCTGAAGACCGCGTATACCAGTTTATGGTATTGTGGGTATCGCTGGTGCGACTCGGTGAGGACCTCGCTGATATAGTACACTGGTCGCTGTACTGGGTGTTCCTTTCCTTCCTCTGGTCGCTCAACGACCATGACGGCGCTGACGACGCGCTCGGAAGCCGCGACGTAGACCAGCATGAGTTCCTTGTCGACGGGGGCGGCGAGTAGCGGTGCTGCGAGTAGCACCTTCTTGAGGTCGCGGAGCGCGTCGTCCGCCTCCTTGTCCCACTGGAAGGTGGGGTTCTTGCGCATCAGGCGGTATAGGGGCATCGCCTTTTCACCCAATCGGGGGATGAAGCGACTGAGAGCCGCGACTCGCTCGGCTAGCTTCTGGATGTCGCGCAGGCACTCGGGTTTGCCGAGTCGAGCGATCGTATCGATCTTGGTGGGATTCGCCTCGATCCCGTGCTTGGAGACGACGTATCCCAGTAGCTGCCCTGCTGGTACACCGAAGGTGCATTTGCCTGGGTTGAGCTTTATCTTGTATTTCCGCAGGTTGGCGAATGTTTCCGCCAGGTCGGCGAGTAGGTCTCCCTGGCGGGCGGACTTCACTACCACGTCGTCGATGTAGACGTGGATATTGCGGCCAATTTGGCTCACAAGGCACTCCTGCATGCACCGCTGGTAGGTCGCCCCGGCGTTCTTGAGGCCGAAGGTCATGGCGGTGTAGCAGAAGGCTCCAAATGGCATGATGAACGCCGTCTTCTCTTCGTCCTCAACGGCCATTTTGATCTGGTTGTACCCAGAGTAGGCGTCGAGGAAGCATAGCGACTCCGAGCCCGCGGTGGAATCTATTATTTGGACGATCCACGGGAGGACGAATTGCTCCTTCGGGCAGGCGCTGTTTAATTTTGTGCAATCGATACACATCCTCCAGGTCCCATTCTTCTTCTCGACTAGGACTGGGTTTGCCAGCCACTTGGAGTATTTGATTGGCCAGATGAAGCCTGCAGCGAGTAGACGCTGCACCTCCTCGGCGATTGCTCGGCGGTGCTCTTCATTGAAGGGTCGTAGCGACTGCTTGATAGGTCGCACTTTGGGGTCGGTGTTGAGTTTGTGCTCAGCGACTTCCCTAGGGACACCAGGCATGTCAGAGGGCTTCCATGCGAAGATGTCCCTGTTCTCATGGAGGAACTCGATGAGCGCGCCTTCCTATGCTGGGCTCATGCCCGTCCCGATCGTCACCGTCTGGCTGGAGTCGCCTGGGACCAGCTCGACGGTGCGGGTATGCGTCGTTGCCTCGAAGGCTGAGGTGTTGCCGCCCTCCGAGTTGGGCTTCTTGAGTATAGTGGGGTCATCGTTGTTGACCCTGCTCGTGTACTTAGCGAGCTCATCGGCGTGGTTGTCCTCTGCCGCGATGACGGCGTCAGCGAGTTCGGCTCCTTTGTCCTCGCATTCGGCGGCCATGTCGGGGTCGCCGTGGATGGTGATGACGCCACGCGGTCCGGGGAGCTTCATCGCGTTATACGCGTAGTGGGGCGCCGACATGAACTTGGCGAACGCATGGCACCCCAGGACGCAGTGGTAGGGGCTGTCGAAGGGCACCAGCTCGAAGATGATCTGCTTCGTGCGGAAGTTTGCCGGTGTGCCGAAGGTGACCGACAGCATGACCTTGCCGATCGGGTACGCCTTCCGACCGGGGACAATGCCGTGGAACATGGTGTAGGTCGTCTCGACCATCGACTGCGGGAGCCGCAGTCGCCTAAAGGTGTCCAGGTACAGGATGTTGATGGAGCTGCCGCCGTCCATCAATGTCTTGGGGAGCCAGTAGTCTCCCACCTTGGGCTTGACTACCAGGGCGACTCGGCCTGGGTACTCGATGCGTGGCGAGTGGTCCTGGCGGCTCCAAGTGATTGGTTGCTCCGACCAGTTGGGGAACTGGGGAACGTCCACCTGGGCCACCGCGTTGACGGCGACGTCGCGGGCGATGACTTTCTTCTCGCGCTTCGTGTTGAAGCCTGTGAAGGTGTGGAGCGAGCCAGCCACGCTGCCAAATTTTCCGCCGTTTGGCGGGTTGTTGTCGGGGTCTTCCCGCGCTCGCCGTGCCTTCTCGATCTCCTTGAGAGAGTGGCAGTGGGCGGTGGTGTGCGTGGCGGGCTTTCCTTCCCTGCTGTGAAATGCACAAGGTTTGTTAAAGAGGGCCGCGGGGTCGAACCTTGGTTTCGCCTTGTAGTTACCGCCGTCGTGGCGTTGGCCCCCGTTGTGGCGGAAGCTCTTGGGCTCGCGTTGCGCGTGCCTAGCATTGGCGACGAAGTCGACTCGCCCGTCACTGCGGCACTTGCCGGTGAGGCGAGTGTTGCTGTAGCGTAGGTCGGATCGTCGTCCGTTGTCGTTGCCGCTCGTGCGGCGTTGTCCTCCCGACTCGTCGTCGGTTTCTTGATTTGGTTATTCCTCCGCGTATCTTTTGGCGATCGCAAGGAGGTTCGGTATGTTGTCGAGTGTGCGCTATGCTTGTTTGAGCTTGGCGACCAGGGGCTCGTAACGGCACGAGGTCCTGAAGCAGTGGATTGCGGTGTCTGGGTGGATACCGACTGCGTTGTACCACAGTTCTTGCCATCGTTGGACCCAGCTGCGGGTCGACTCGCGAGGTCCCTAGACGCATCGTTCCAGGTCCTTGATGGTGGTGGCGCGGGTGTATGAACCCTCGAAGTGCCTGACGAAGGTGTCGCGCATCTCCTCCCAGGAGTCGATGCTATACACGGGGAGAGTGTTGATCCACTGCCTGCACGGCCCCTCCATCATCAGGGGGAGGTAGCGGGCTGCGAGTAGATCGGTGTGGCCGGCGATCCCCATTGCCATGAGGTAAGTATCCAGCCACACGGAGGGATCGTACGTGGGGTCATACTTCTCTATTTCCTCCGGCGCTTTGAAATTCTGCAAGTATTTTTCATCTCGGATCATCGGTCCGAAGCACCGGGGCTCAAGTCGGCTTAGCGACCCCCTCGGCTCGCCGTCGCGGCGGTTGGTTAAGGTATGCCGCAGATCGTCGGGCTGGCATGCGCGCCAGCTCTGGTTGTTGATGATGTGGGTGCGGGCGTCGACGGGCTGACTGTTGGTGGCGATGAAGTTGGTCACCGGCCGGGAGTCGTTGGTGGAGAGTGCCGCGTTCGCGGGTCGGTGTTGGATCTGCAGTGGTTCGGGTGGCGGGCAGTTGAGGGTGTTTGACGCCAAGGGGAGGCCGCTTGAGGCCGCTCTGCTGCCCGATGAACGCGAGTACATCCGACCTTGTGAGTCGACGCCTGCGTTTTTTTGCTCGACCGCCTTTGCGAGCAAGGCCTTGACGTAATGGATCTGTAGGGCGCCGTCACCGGTGGCCGTGATGTTGTCGGCCGCTGCTCGGCCCGCCACGAGGTTGTCCATTGGGATGGAGAACAGTGGTAGTCCATTCGCGTCTCGCTCCCGTGAGGAGACCACGATCCGCGGCTGGTCCCTGGGAGGTGCGCGGTTGGGTGGAGGTGGGGCGCCATTAACGCCGACCTGGTGGGGCCGGGCGCCTCCTAGTGGCGCTTCTCGCGATCGCCGCCGCTGCGGCCGGGTCGCTCTCGTCGTCGAAGTTTAGGGCGCACCCCTAGACGGTGGGGTTCAGGCGCGACCTGATTCGTTGCTGGTGGTAGCGACAGCTCTCTGTGCCACCGCTCGAGGCGAAATTTCGGCCGCTTACTCTTGCGGACTGCTTCCGTCAGTGCGGAGTTCCTCGACCTCCGTTGGTGCGTTAGGAGAGGATCGGTGGAGAATGGATCCTCCGTGGTCGGCGCCGATCGCCATGTAGGTCGCGCGTGGCGCGGGCGACCGTCCCGCACGGAGATCGGCGGAGTTCTCCGACCCGGAGTCATAGTCGAAGATCCCAAGGATGGAGGGATCCTCGAAGTCTCCGACGTTGGAGACCTTGGTGATGGAGCCCGCGGGCGACGCGGCGACGATGGATCTGGCGAGTGATGTCGGGGTCGCCGAGTCGGCGTCGTCGTTGAGGGCCGCTTCTTCCGCGGCCGCGGTGGTTTCAGCCACGTCGCTGTGGGCTGAGTTGTACTCGGAGGCGAGGCGGTGGATTGTGCGGACCTGACTCTCGGAGAGCCGGTCGCGTGGCGGCGACTCGCGGATGCGAGCCGAGTCCTCCGAGATGATGACGTTGGTGAGGCCGACGAAGAGACTGATCGTGCCGACCGGCACGATCATGCTATGCGTGACGGGTCGCGCCGCCAGGACGTAACTGCTTGGCAAGATTTGGATCATCTCGCCGATCGCTATCATGCGGCCGGTGGCGACCGACTCGTTGATGGGCAGATTGGATCTCACCGCAGAACACCGGCCAGACAGGCCAGGCCCCATGGTGGGCGCCACTGTCGTGGGAATGACCACAGCAGATGCTGCAATCGGCAGCGAGTAGTAGAACATGGGGCAAGGGCGGCCAGCCATCTGCGGTGCGAGATGAGGGCGGAGACACAAGGATTTACACAGGTTCGGCCCCCCGGAGGGTAAAGACCTACTCCTGCTAGATTGTATTATGGTGGAGGCACAATGGGGCGATCTCGGCGGCTAGGCAGCGAGTTGCTTGGGTGGATGATGGAACGTATCCTCTACACGCCCTCTAGGGAGGTTTATATAGACTCACCCCCTAGGGTTTACAAATCTCAACCGAATCAGTTAAGGTTTCAGCAATCGTTTAACCTAATCCGACTGGGCCTATCTATGCTTCGGGCTTCTTTCCGATCGCTTGAGTCCACGCCAGTCGTGATCCGATCCATCTGCAGGCCCACTCGCAGTGCTCGGCGGTCGGAATCGTCCTGCTGGGCATACCCCGGTAGGAATATCCCCATCATTATCGATAACGAGGTTGAACTAGGTATGCAAAGATACCGACGATCAAAACCTCAGATAAGTAAACTATCGTGAGACAAAGGGAAATTGGTACCGTATGTAAGTGGTTCATTCGATCGCAAAGTAATCGTAGAAATATGTGAGAGCCATATGAATTTCCAGATTCCTCTATTGTTTATTGATCGAAGAAGTGTCTCGATCATGTCCGCATAATTCACGAACCGTAGGGAGACACACTTAAGGATTCGATGTTGTTGAGTAGTTATGGAATGATGAGTAAGAGACTGAATGTTGTTCGGAGTCTCGGATGGGATCCAGGATATCACGAGGAGATCCGGAATGGTCTGGAGAATAAGATTCATATAAGGAAAGTCCTGTTTCGGAGTTGGGGAATGATTCCGGTGTTTTCATCGGGAATGTTCTAGAAGGGTCCGGAAGGTCCGGCACTCTGGAGGGGAAGGGTACATGGATGTGTCATAACAATATGGAATGGTTGCATCATCTACTAGGTCACTTGGCTGGGCAAAATAAAAGGATAAATCAAATCCTAGTTTGAAAGTCAAACGCCAATTTGAAAAGTCAAACGACAAGTTTTGCTTGGTGGAGGGAGAGTAGGAAACCTACTTAGGGAGGAAGTCCTACTCCCTCCACCCGCCGGACAAGGAGGAGGAGTTGGAGGAGGACTCCCTCATCCCAACCGGCCACCCTCCACCTATATAAGGAGGGTTAGGGCTCCCCTACCCCTCACACCCAAAACCCTAGCCTTCTCCTCTAGTCGCCGGCGCCACCACCTCCTTGTGCCGCCGCCTAGGGCACCTCCAACTCGGCGAGTTGGGGTGTTCCCAAACCCTAGCCGCCGGCTACACTCTCCCCTTGGTGCCCTCTAAACCCTAGATCACCAAGGGCCTCTCTCATAGTCCACCATACTCGCTCCGGCTTAAGGCGAAGCCCTGCGAGATACCCCCTCTACTTGCATCACGCCGTCAGAATCACGAGGAGAGTGCTACAACCTCTGCTGCCTGCTGGAACAAGGGAGAGGAAGGTCTTCATCGAGTACCGAACGTGTGACCGACTGCGGAAGCGCTGCCGGAACGCAGCCCCGGAAGGATCGTCTACGCGATCTTGAGATCGGCAAGTGTACGACTACATCACCCACGAGAATATGCTCTCGTTAACCTCTTTGTAATCTTCGAGGGTGAGTTCCTCTATTGACTCGTTGCTATAATCTAGTAGATAGATCTTGGCTTGTTTGTTTGCATGCGGTAGATTTTTTTTGTTTTCCATGCTACGAACCCCTACAGTGGTATCAGAGCCGTGTCTATATGTAGATCTATTGCACGAGTAGAACACAATGGTCATTGTGGGCATTGATGCTTTTGTTGTCGATTGCTTCTTGTGTACTTTGCATCTTGTGGGATGGTGGGATGAAGCGGACCAGGCTAACCTTACATGACATCGTTCATGAGACTTGATCCATGCTTGACATGCAACTTGTATTGCATAAGTGGCTTTGAGGGTGCCTGTTTCTCCCAACATAGTTAAGATTCAATTTACAATGGGTGATTGACAGTACTAGTATCAATGTTGTGGTTCTTGTTCGTAAGTTAGAACGACACTTATTGAAAGCCCCAAACCACGTAAAACATGCAAAGAAAATTAGAGGCGTCTAACTTTGTTTTGCAGGGGGTGTGCTGTGATGTGATATGGCCATGATTGTGATTATATATGATGTAAGCAATGTCCCTTATTGTAAGTTGGCAACCGGCAGGAGCCATATGGTTGTCTTTTAAATTCCGTTAAGACCCGCGTGTCTATTATTCAAAGTAGTTGTAATAGTTGATGCTGGTGGATGACAACCATGAAGCAGCGCCATTGACCTTGACGCCATACCGGTGATGATGGAGATCATGTTCGTGCTTGAAGATGGAGATCGGAAGCACAAGGAGAAAGGCCATATCATATCACATATTATGAATTGCATGTGATGTTAATCCTTTTATGCATCTTGTATTTCTTAGTTCACGATGGTAGCATTATAGGATGATCCATCAAGCACACAATTTCAAGTTTTAAAGTGTTCATCCTTAGTAAGCACCGTTGCTAAAGCTCGTTGTTTTGAAGCACCACGTGATGATCGGGTGTGTTAGATTCTGCGAGTGTATACAACGTGAGCAAGCCAGATTTGCTCATGCGGAAGCTAAGGTTTGATCTTGACGAGCCTAGCATGTACATACATGGTCTCGGAACACGGATCACCAAAAGGTAAAGCATGAGTCATATAGTAGATATGATGAACATGTTGATTGTTCGCCATTGAAGCTACATCAACTCTCGTGATGATCGGTTTTGATGTGGTGGATTTGGTTCGTGTGATCACTAAAACAATGTGAGGGATATTGTTTTGAGTGGGAGTTTAGTGGCAATATGATTAAAAGTTGAACACAATTTATCATAAATTAAATCAAAGTGAATTTGCATAATTGTTGTAGTCATTGGCATCCGTTTACGACCTTGCGCTTAGTTATAATTGATATGATAGAACTATAGAATTCTGGTTAGTTACTTTACGAACTGGTATCGTATTGTTTTGAAGTGTTAATCTGAAGTTTAAAAGTCCTATTGAAAACTTTCAGTAAGTTCCGGTTACTCCATGAATTTAAATAATTGGTACTAAATCAAGAGTGAAAATTCCAAGTGTTAGTGTATGAGTATCATGTTTGTCTCCATGATTCTTGATATTTAAAGGATTGTCTTAATATCAAGGTTATCTAGGATCTGAAAGAGTTGTTTCAGAAACCATGATGTGTGGAAGATATTGTGATATCTGAAACGAAGTTTTGGTTGCAACATGATAGAGTATAATATGGAAAAATTCATGTTCTCATATTTGATGAGAATTTGCAAAAGGTTGGAGACACTAGTTGTCCTAATCCTCCAAAAGGTTTTGGAGAGCAACATTATACTCGTGATTCACCGTTATAAGCTAAAAGTAGCTTGATCATGGATAATTCCATGATAAGGGTGAATATTTGATGTAGGTAAAATGTTTACTACACCAAGAGATTACTAAAGAAAGGAATTTGAAAGAACACCAAACATTTGATGATGGTGATCTACTTCAAAGTGCAAGTCCAAAGACATTGGTATTTTACTATACATGCTTTGGACCATGTGTCATGTATATGGATCCACTATTAATGTTGATAGATTCGTTCAAACAGAAAAGGAAATACTGAAAGAGAATCTCATAAATATATGGCAGAAAAGAAAAGACTAGAATTGTTCGACTTAAGTATACAAATGATATACATGTTATGGCTATATTCTTTGCTTATTAAACAATGTGGTTCTTAAGTATTTGATACTGAATTTGTTGGTGTGAACCGTCATACGAAACAACACAATTCATGAACTACAATGGCCTAAGTAACTAGCAAAATAATATGTGATGATGTTCATCGAGAACAAATAAAGGGTTATTGTGCTTCTTGTTAAACATCAAAGCTTGCCTTCAAGGTTTGTTTTATCAGGTATTATGAGAACAAAAGGGTTGTTCAAATAATTGCCGTAATCCATAAAAGATGGATGATTCACAAATCTCGTTGGAGAAATCACATCCATAAAACTAGTGCTAAAAATGTCGAAAGACAAATTGATTGAAAGATCACTTAGGAAGTGACATCGCCGTTTAAATTATATTGGAAAGAAAACATGAAGAAACTCCATGTGGATGGAATTTTGGAGTATTTTGATTTTTGATCAAATGACGCTTGTGAAACTTTCCTAGAGATAATTAAAACTTCGTTCATAGGACAAAAGGGAACGAATGACTAGCTTATTGGAACTTGTACATATTGTTGTATGAAGTCCATTATGTGTAGTCAAGAGCGATGGATTTCAACTTCATATGCTTTCTCCGAAAATTTGAGTGAATATATGAATATTTACTTAATAAGGATGAAGTATGAAACATTTGAAAAGTTCAAAGATTTTCAAGATGAAGTGCAAAATCATTGTAACAAGAATATAATTAGTTTATGATAAGATCATAAAGAAAGATATTTGAGTTACAAGTTTAGCATAATACCTAAGATTTAAGGAATCGTTCCGTGGATTTGCATTTCCCAAAACACCATAAGAGTATGGAGCATTCGAGATATGTAATTAAACCTTGTTTGACATGGTAAGATCAAAGGTGTAATTCATAAAACTGTCATTATATTTTAAAGATTAAAAGCTTTAGAGACTACCGTTTTTCCACTGAAAAGAGCTCCATCATAATCCGTTGAATTGACACCATATAAAGTTATGGTTTGGGATAAAACCCAAGTTGTCCTTTCTTAAACATTGGTATGCTATGCATAAAAAAGATGTTTGCAACCAAAATCGGATGAACATATCTTTGTATGTTATTTTGAATAATCGTTGAGTATTCCTCCATAACACCAAAGACAAAAATGTTTGTCGCTTAGAACGTCAAGTTTCTTTGAGAAAGAAATTTTCCGTGAAAAGTTAAGTGGGAGGACAATATAACTTTGATAAGGTTAAAAGAACCTTAGCTATATGTGCAAAGTTGCGCAGTGCCGAAAAGTGTTCCGGAGGCAGCAACATTGCTCATGGCTCACGTGCCTCAAAGGTTGTGGTCACGGAGATCTAAGTTCCTATTGAAACAAGTAGGTTGGGTAAACAATCAAATACCAAGATTTGAGAGTTAAATCATTATTTGACAATAATGATCCAACTACATGCAAAGAAACGATGATGGGCCCTGACTCCGTCAAATGGCTTGAAGCCATAAAATCCGTTATAGTTCCATATACGAGAGATCAAGCTTGAACTTGAAAGACCCTCTGGAAAGGTACAAGACCTTACAGTCATATTTGGATCTATAAAAAAATATACATGGATGTTTCACATCTATGAAATTATCGATATACCGGGAAAGAGTTCACGACAATGTTCAAAGAATTGACTATGACAAGATCTGATCTTTCATTAAGCGATATTTAGTCTAGATGGATTAATATAGCAACCACGACATATAAATTTTGTTATGTGTTGAATAAATAAAACAAGTTCTTCTAATAGAATGGTTACCTAGGACGTGTGCATGACACAGTCCAAAGGGTTTTGTTAATTCAAAGTATGCTAAAAGCATATAAAAACTTCAATGGTTGAAGTAAGCATCGCAGAGTTGGAATCTTCACTATGATAAAACTGTTAAAATAGTTTAATTTCATCGGAGACGATGAAGATGCTTGCATTTGCAAGAAATTAAGTGGGAGCGCTAAGACATGTTTCTAATACATTATGTGGATGACATATTGTTGATTGGAAATGATGTATCTTTTTATTAACATAGGATAAGAATTTCATCTCGATGAAAGGCTTAGGCAGAACCCGAATATTTGGCATCAATGTCTATATGGATAAATTGTGACGCCAATATGGTTGTGCCAGAAGTACATAGATGAGATATTGAATGAGTTTAATATAGAAACTACAAGAAAAGTTCTTGTTGCACATGAAGGATTAAATAAAGATTTAAGTATTTTTGATACTTGATAGATACAATCACAAAGAGTATTTTATCAATCATGCTGTGATGTGTACAAATCCAGATATGTCCTATGCTCTAAATGTTATGAGCATATAACAGAATGATTCATAAGATGATTATTGGACGATAGTAAAGATATTCTTATGATCTTGTAAAAGAACTAAGAATATATTATTTTGTAGAAGTGACAAATAGATGGTTAGTTTATTGTAAATGAATTACATTGATACTAGTTTTGTCACAAAGTACAAATTAAGTTCATCTCAATCTAAACTAAGGGTGGCACAATATGATGGAATGTGAGTTCCATAATGAATTTGGATGAGTTCCAAAGTTAAGACATTGTGACAGATACTACAACAAAAGGCTAAGTATATAACTGCTATTATAGCAGCAAAAGAGGGCATTTGTGTCAAGTAATTTGCTATCAAACTAGGTGTAGTTCATAGCAGGGAAAATGCTATGAAGATATATTGTACGACAATATTATCAACATGTTTTAACCCCAAAGAACTAAAGGTCACACCAAAGGACCAAATTTGTACAAAGCCATCTCAATAGAGAAATGAGTGATGCGTAGAGACGCAAAGACATGCAATTACACACGGACCTGGAAGTGTCAGATCCGGAGATCAGTTGACCATTAACAATCGTGTACATACGACACTAGAAAGCCATAGGTGTTGAATACACAAAGGTTTGAAACTAGATTATTGACTCTAGTGCAAGTGGGAGACTGTTGGAGATATGCCCAAGAGGCAATAATAAAGTGGTTATTATCATATCTTCATACTTATGATAAATGTTTACATACCATGCTATAATTGTATTAACCGGAAACATTAATACTTGTGTGATTTGTAAACATAAAAGAGTCCCTAGTAAAGCCTCTTGTTAAACTAGCTTGTTGGTTAATATATGATCATGGTTTCCTGATCATGAACATAGAGATGTTATTAAAAACAGGGTCATATCATTAGGAGAATGATGTGATGGACATACTCCTATATTGTTTATTGATCGGAGAAGTGTCTCGATCATGTCCGCATAATTCACGAACCGTAGGGAGACACACTTAAGGATTCGATGTTGTTGAGTAGTTATGGAATGATGAGTAAGAGACCGAATGTTGTTCGGAGTCTCGGATGGGATCCGGGATATCACGAGGATATCCGGAATGGTCCGGAGAATAAGATTCATATAAGGAAAGTCCTGTTTCGGAGTTGGGGAATGATTCTGGTGTTTTCATCGGGAATGTTCTAGAAGGGTCCGGAAGGTCCGGCACTCCGGAGGGGAAGGGTACATGGATGTGTCATAAAAATATGGAATGGTTGCATCATGTACTAGGTCACTTTGCTGGGCAAAATAAAAGGAGAAATCAAATCCTAGTTTGAAAGTCAAACGCCAATTTGAAAAGTCAAACATCAAGTTTTGCTTGGTGGAGGGAGAGTAGGAAACCTACTTAGGGAGGAAGTCCTACTCCCTCCACCAGTCGGCCAAGGAGGAGGAGTTGGAGGAGGACTCCCTCCTCCCAACCGGCCA
This sequence comes from Avena longiglumis, assembly GCA_030063025.1. Taxonomy (NCBI): domain Eukaryota; kingdom Viridiplantae; phylum Streptophyta; class Magnoliopsida; order Poales; family Poaceae; genus Avena; species Avena longiglumis. Next base: position 486,372,054 of record CP125974.1, read on the forward strand.
CCCTCCACCTATATAAGGAGGGGTAGGGCTCCCCTACCCCTCACACCCAAAACCCTAGCCCTCTCCTCTAGTCGCCGGTGCCACCACCTCCTTGTGCCACCGCCTAGGGCACCTCCAACTCGGCGAGTTGGGGTGTTCCCAAACCCTAGTCGCCGACTACACTCTCCCCTTGGTGCCCTCTAAACCCTAGATCACCAAGGGCCTCTCTCATAGTCCACCATACTCGCTCCGGCTTAAGGCGAAGCCTCATGAGATTCCCCTCTACTTCCTGCATTACGTCGTGCTGCCGGAATCACGAGGAGAGTGCTACAACCTCTGCTGCCTGCTGGAATAAGGGAGAGGAAGGTCTTCATCGAGTACCGAACGTGTGACCGACTGCGGAAGCGCTGCCGGAACGCAGCGCCGGAAGGATCGTCTACGCGATCTTAAGATCGGCAAGTGTACGACTACATCATCCACGATAATCTGCTCTCGTTAACCGCTTTGGAATCTTCGAGGGTGAGTTACTCTATCGACTCGTTGCTACAATCTAGTAGATAGATCTTGGCTTGTTTGTTTGCATGCGGTAGAATTTTTTTGTTTTCCATGCTACGAACTCCTACACGAGGCACACATCTACAACTTAATTGGAGGCTCCCGAATACAAGCAAGCTGTCAAACAATCAAAGACAAGCTTGTAAGAACCAAATCAAAGCTAGGTTTCCAAAGGAACACTAGAGCATGGGGGCCCTCAAGTGAATGAGGGGGAAATGAAGATCTCTCTTGGTGAAGCTGTATATCAAGGCCTCCTCCTTCGATTCTCCAAAGATCAATGACTTTGGATGGTTGGATGAAGATATCTAGTAGATTTGATGGCTCTAATGGAGTTTGTGTTCTTGAGCAGCTCAAGCAACTGGAGGAAGGGGATAAGGGTCCCTATTTATAAGCAGCCCCTTCCACGAACCGTTTTCTGACCATTGGAGAAGAACCAGACCGGAGACTCCGGTTTGTACACCAGAGACTCCGGTCTACACCGGAGACTCCGGTCTACCTTCGGTCCAGCCTCCGGACCAGTATGCAGTACGACCCAGGCCTTCTGAGAGCCAAGTGGGCCGGAGACTCTGGTCCTCCAGCACCGGAGACTCTGGTCCTCCAGCAACGGAGACTCCGGTCTGAGCCCACACCGGAGATTCCGGTGAAGCCTTCGGACCTTGCTCCGCACCCCCATACAGAAAGACCCAGCCATGTTCCTGAAGCTCCCACCGGGGACTCATCCGGAAACTCCGGTCCACACCGGAGACTCCGGTCCATGCAGACCGGAGACTCCGGTCTGGTATTTCCAGAACTATGTCAATCTTGCAGGAATCTTTCCAAAGTGTGAGGGTACTTTTCACTTGTCATAATAGCAACCTGTGGACAGTGACAAACTGTAAAATGTTCTACTTGTTGTTAAGGAACACCAAAAGTGATTATGATAATAAATGTCCTTTCAGACTTTGTCATGCGGAATTGCGAAAACACATGACAAAGATTCCTTGTCGTGCCGTTCTTTGCCGCGTGTGTTTTGCCGTGGGATTTTACATGGCAAAGGCTTTGTCGTGCATATTTTGTAGTTTGCCATGTAGTATTAGTCACGTGGCAAATACCTAGTTTTTCCGTAGTGAAAATGACTAAACCTACACAGTAAAACATGTCTAGATACATGTGTATTAGAAAAAAGCTAAATTCTCTTACATTAGTTAATGACTTAGAAATGTCAAGGAGCCGTATTTTCTCATGTTAATGGTACTCCTTCTGTTTCATATTACTTCGCAAGTTAGACTAGGTCTAAGTCAATCTTTACAACGTGGGCCAAGTTTATATGTGATAAAATATCAAAATTTACAATACCAAATGAATATAATATGAAATTATATTCATTTTGTTTCTAGTAGTATAGATATTGTATTGAAAATTATATATTTTTCTATATAATTGGTCAAGCATAACAAAGTTTAAGCTTGACCGGGCTTAACGGCTAGAGTAATATGAAATGGAGGGATTATTGCATGTATCTCACTTACATCTATCTCTACCAATATGTTTTCGACATTGCTTGAGACAAACAAGTCTGGCTTGAGGCTCTAGATTTTCGATAATGCCGGCGATGCTTTCTTTAGAGACCTAAGTGGGCCAAAAAAAACTGATACTGTAGCTTAGAACTAATTATGTTCCTGCTTCATGTGTACCCATCAGGTTGGAAACAGGGTTCTTTCTGATACATATCCGCAGAAACAGACATAGACTTTTTCTGTAGTCACGACTAGCTGGGTTTCTCATTTATAGGTAATCTTTATATTTGGTTATAAAATTGGTTCAAAATTACTCCTTTTAAATGTTATCTCTAAAAATGGCACATCAAAAGTTACGACTTTATAATGAGCTACGTAAAGTGGATTCATACAAATTAATGGGACATAATAAATGATGGCTCCATATGTATCATCAATATAAAATCAAGTAACCTAGATCTTGAACAAGCAACATCGGTTTGAAAGACATTTTGCTGTCAGAAAGTACACCGACAACCATGAAACCCATCTTCATCTTTCTTCTCCTCCAGTTACTCACCATCTCCCTCCCTTGCACTGCCAACAATGTCACTCAACCAGTCTACGACACAGAAGGCATCATATACTAAATAGCAAGCAAAATTACTATATCCTCCCAGCTAAACATGCAAGCGGTGGAGGGCTCAGAGCCATGCCTACTGGACTGCGTTGCATGCACTTTGTATTTCAGGAGCGCAACGGAACTCTCCTTGGAACCACCATGCGCTTCACGCCACCACTACCGCGGAACCCTTCATCCAGTGAGCCAATCTTCTTGTCGAGCGATATCTGGATCGAGTTCCATGACTTTGATAGCTTTTGCTCGGACATCCTAGATTGCCACCTTACAGCACAGACACCGGAGATACCGCAACCGTTGTCAGGGCGGCTTCTACATGTTGCAGCTGGCAATGAAGATGGCGTATGGGGTAATTTTCCGGATTGAGAAGCATGATGCAAACATGATGGGATATAAGATAATGGCATGTGTTAACAAGGGTTCATGCAAAAATTTAGGACTGTGAGCGATGAGCCTTTTATGGTTGTCTTTAAGAAAGAGTAGTTTTAGGTACTCCTTGTTTCCGTGTTGTATCGTGCTAAGCGTGTCATATGCTGTATTGCACCATTTTCAATAACTAGAAAGTTGGCTCTTGCAGTATCTCTTATGTAGAAATTGTTATTTTTTAAATTTTATCTTATCCAGATTTTCCCTCCCAATCATCGCACTACAATTGCATGGGTAACATCTCATGAGTAAATTGCACCGGGAGTCATACAACTTGTTTCGAATTCGCATGTGCACTTAAGTCACAGAACTTGCAAACTGAACTAACAAGTCACATAACTTGCAAACCCGTGCACCCGTGGTCACAAACCGGTCAACTGAGTGGTTTTTCACCAAAACCGATCATTAGACTAAAACTTTACAATAACCATATTTTATTATCAAATACTATGTATGCATTCGTGAGCATGAGAGAGAATTTGTGGCTCCCAAGCTCGGTATTTGAAAAATTCAAAATCTGTATCTTTTCATTAAAAAAATTCAAAATTTATTTCATGAAATATGTGTGGACCGAATTACTATGGCAAGTTTTGGTGAAAAAATCATTTTATTTTGGGCTATAGAAGAAAAAAAATTTCCAGCTATATATCGTATGAAAAAACACTGTCAGAGATTTGTCTTTTTTTATATTTCATTCACAAAATAAAACATATTTTTGTCTGAAATTTTTTGCGTATCTTAGGAATGTATAAATATTTGTGTGTAATTGTTTTCAGATTTTTTAGAGTTTTATAAAGTTTTTTTTAAAACGAGCTCCACTGAGCGGTTTTGGTCAAAAACCACTTAGTTGACTGATTTTGTGACCACGGGTGCACGGGTTCACAAGTTTTATGACTTGTTAGTTTAGTTTGCAAGTTATGTGACTTAAGTGCACATGCGAGACAAGTTGTATGACTTCCAGTGCCATTTACTCAACATCTCATCTATCTATCTACTCTCTCCATCCTAAAATAGTGATGTGGATTTGCATATATCTAGATGTATTTATTATATATAGATAAATATGAATCTAGACAAATGCAAGTCAGTTATTTTAGTAAGGAGAGAGTATTATTATATAGTACTAGATAAATGCCCGTGCATTACTACGGCATACAAAATACATAAGTATATTGTTAATTAACTAAAATAATATAATTATAAGTGTGTGATATTTCATGATCATGGTTGATTATGAGATGGTTAGCGACAAACATTGCAATGGAAAAAAACTATCACCGCACACTCCTATTAAAAGAACATGTCGTGCAAGACATGAGTATCAGTCGTGCATATGTGTTAGAAACAAACGAATTTTTGAAAATTCAGAGTGCATTTTATATAGTAAATAATGGTTTTTCTCACATTTAGCTACCAAATTTATAGAATGTTATTCAAAAAAATGATTTCATGAATAATATAATTCTTATGTGAATTAAATTATTAATTTTCCTCCAATCTAATTTTAAATTTTTATGATAGAGTTGTCCTATTTGTTCGCATGTTCACCTATTAATTTTGTGTCTAACTTTACCAGATAAAACATAGACTTACATTAAAAACAGTAAAATATTGACCTTTTGATACTCACCTAGACTAACCTTCTCAAATCAGAGTAAAATTCCAACCTGAGTGAATAGACATTGTGCCCAAAATATGAAAAATATCTAAAATTCCAACCTTGGTGAATAGGCATTGTGCCCAAAATAAGAAAAATATCCTTGTAGGTCTATGCCGATGGATGCCCCCGTATTAAGGAGCCGACTCATACCATGACCATGAATCAAGGATGTCCGCGAGCGTCAGTAATGCCAAACTGAGGGACACACGAATTTACCAACGACCTTTAGGATGTGTTTGGTTGAGCTGTAGATTTATGAAAATCAGCTGTGCAAAATCTGCTGTGTAAAAGCTGCTGTGAGCTGTCAACTGTGGGGAAGTTGAAAGTTGTTTGGTTGGAGCAACTGTGATCTAAGGATTTGATAAAAAACATCTGTAACGCCATCCAGGTCCTGGGAGATTATTTATATGCTAGCAGATTGTAGAACAACAATTTGTACAGAGATATACATGCAAATGACAATTTGGGAAAGAAATTTTCTGTTTCTTACAATAAGTGAAGTTCTTTTTTTTACAGTAAGTGAAGTTTTTGGGTGACCGACGATAGTGACACTAACACCAAGCCGCATTTTCTTTGCCTCCTATCAAATCGATCCCTTCAAAATTCAAAACACAAAATGTTTTGTTTTGGTTGGATTTGAAAGGACAGAAACAAAATGATCTAATTTTTTAGTCACGTCACAGGATTCAAGTTTCTGTTCATTCACCCACTTGCTTGGAGAGCTTGACTGCTCTTGAGTATATCACCTGACCTCACTAATCTCCCGGGGAGTTTATGACGCAATAACTGAACAAGATTTTTTTATCGCACTACAGGAGGCTCGTCACGGTTCGTGCATGCAGCCTTGGCGGAGGAAGACGAGTGGAGAAAAAGAACTCCAAGATGCACAGTTGATCTCTGGCCGGCCGGCGTCATGCGTCTAGGCAGTGGTGCGACGGACTGAGCTACGGACGTAGCGGCGGGCTGGGGGCTGGCGCTTGGTGTCGATTTAACCATATGTCCGAGACAATAGAGGAATCGGAGCGGCGGGCTGAAAGGGACTCGATTCCCGTCCGTAGGTTGCCGAAATAGGCCGGCGGCGAGGATCCCCAGCCTGGCTCTTTGCTTCCTGTTCTAGTCATGGTGAAAAGGGAACCTACGCGAGGAGAGAGGATGGGTTGGAGGAGAAAATAAGGGAAACGAACCGGCCAGTTTCACTTAACGGTGGCATGCGGGTAATTTTCAGTTGTTTGGCTTGACCCAACGCGGTAGAATCTGGGGTCGGACTAGATTTTCGTTTGCACTAGCAGAATCTTGTGCGTTATGAGAATCACGGTCCTGAATTTTTCCGTTTGGTTGGGATTCTAGATTTCTAAACGCGAATCTGCTTCTGAAAGCTGAACCAAAGGCAACCTTAGTGTACATGCTATTTCAACGATAGATGCTGCTGATAGATGCCACTAAGGATCAACTCTCACCACTACAAGATCAAATCGTTAGGCCGACGACAAAAGGCTGCTGATAGAGTAGGGGGACACATTCATCCGGAACTAGGTTTTGCATGTTTCAACACAACACAACACCTCCATGCATGTGTTAGGGCCACATGCAAGTTCTTGAGGTATTCCTACGTCCCGGAGCACAGTTTGCCGTGGAATCCTGATATGTGGGCCTCGGATCATCTACCCCCTAGACGTTTCTCTGACAGGGGTAGCCCGACGTAGCTCTTCCTCGTTTTATGTTTGTTAAGGTCATATGATGATGTAAAACCATGTTGGTTCACAAGGTGCGGCACTATCTGGTAGTTTTCCAATGGTTGGTGAGGAATAATGTAAAAATGGGTTGCCATAGAAAAACATTGAATCTTTGAAAAACTTCTCCAAAATGTGTGATAGATAAAATTCACACATATGCGATAATAACACATACAAACATATGGAAATTTCTCGAGATATGAGAAGATTCGCAACGACATTTCATGTGGGCGTGGAGACTGTTATTCAGAGGATACAAATCCATTCAATTGATAAAAATAGAACATAAATAATTGATACAAATATAAAATACGTTTATAAGTAGGGAGAAAAAAAATGCAGACGCTACGCCCAAGGGTGGCCGTCGGCGTACGTGGTTGATACGCCGAGGGTGATCGTCGACATACTGGGGTGGACGCTATGCCGAGGGTGGCCCTCGGCGTACTGGCCGACACCGTTAGTGCGCCGTCTGCCGTGGCCGGTATCCGCCGCGCGTCCTACGCCTACGCCGAGGGCTACGGGATGCCGAGGGTGACCGTCGGCATACGGACGCCTACGCCGACGTCTTAGCTACGCTGAGGACTGACGATGGGGGCTAGCCTGGCTCGGTCCTACGCCGACGGCCTAGCGGCCGGCCTCGGCGCATCTAGCCATTCCTGTAATGCTTGTGTCACTGATGTGCACTATGGTAGAAGTCAACCTGCCGATTCTCATAAAGAAAAAACCAGCCGTCCATTGCTTGACCGCACAAGCCTCCAGGTGCTCTGAATGCCCGTGTGATGCTACGTAACGGCAATGAAATATACGAAAATTCAGTGGTGTCAAATATGGCTTTGTTTATGCCTGGAGTGCTTGACAATCCCATGTTCTCATGGCAAACATGGATATCTTCTTTACATGCCTCATACCAACGGTTGCCTTGGGATACATGCAAATAAGCTAAAGTAGACATGTGTTCCATTTGAGCAATTAATAAAAACATGTTCTGCCATATGTTCCAATATATTAACCTCGATGTAAACTTTTAATTCCTGAATGCTTTTTCCTTGTTTTGAGCCACAATGCCTCCAAAGTGTCACCGCGAGCTGTGAAAAATCAATCACCGATGACAAAGTGGTGTAGTATGTAATATGGTCAATCAACAGTGCAAAATAACGGATGCGATGATGGCGGAGAATCCATCCCAAAATCCTTTTGCGTGTAGGCGCAAAAACAACTTACATTGCTCACAATAACAACTTTGCTCGAAGAAGAAAACACGTGTAAAGGAGATCTCAGTACTGATCGGCGATCACTGCTTGACATGCCCAAAATGCGCCAATTAGAACATCATCTTGTCCCTAGTCGGCTAGGAGTACTGCCGCCACGCCTTACCATTCGAAGAGGTACAGGGAGTACGGAAGATTCAGGCAGTGACTTACTGGTGGGCGCCGGCGCCACTGGCGAGAAGCTCTACTCCCATCTTGAGCTTTATAGCTTTTGCTTACACTGATCCGTTCATTATGTGCATCGATCTCTGCACTTCATGTGAAATTATCGGTGCAGAGAAGCAATTTAGACCCAGGCACTCACCGAAAGGCCGGTGTATTTAAGGGGCACTGCACAACACGTCTAAAATATGTCAAACCTGAAGCAGAGTAAAAGAAACAAAGAATGATGACGGAAGCCCCTGCGCGCCTGGACGGATTCAAATTTTGAATCCGCCGGACTCCGCGGCGGCACCGCCAGCCGCCATGCTCCTGTCTCCCGCGGGCCCGTCCTCCCCCATCCTTCGCTGGTGCGCGTCGGCCGTCTCCCACTTCGTCGGATGCTGCCAGGGGTGGTCGCCGGCCTCCGTCGTTCTTCGGCCGGCGGATGGGAGGCTTGTTCTTCTGTCCGCAGAGGGGGGTGGTGATAGACGCGTGTGACCGCTGGTGAGGTGAGTTCGCCCGCCAAGCTTCGGCGCTGTTGTTCCCCGCTCACTCCGTCAAGGTGGGGGCACGCCTCTCGCCGGATATCCCCCGCAACCCCTGCAGGTGCCCTCTCGTCTGTTGGAAATAAGCACGTCCCGGCACGAAGCCGTGCGCTCTATCCGTCGTATACGGCTCGTATACGAATATAAGTTCAACTAGTACAAGTTGGAATCTCCTACCGGTACACGGAACCAGCACACGTATGTGTGTTACGTGAGCTATGCATGCATGTATCGGTTTAGGATTAGAAACCGAGTTGAGTTGGAATAGATGACTTCTAGCGTGTATATATACGCGTGTAAGCTAGGCTTGTAAAGACCGTGAGTTGAGCAATACAAGAGTGGAAGCAAGGCTCGAAAAGAGCCTTTGGCAATCAAAGTTGTTTTGCGTGTGCGTGCGTGAGTGTACTAGTTAGATCAAAAGAATCGATCGGCTAGCAGCACGTGCATCTCGGCGGAAGTTATCGGATACGTGTGTGTCGTCTCGTCGGAATTTCCTCGTCGGTGTTGTCGGAAAGTACTCGGCGGCAGGGGCTGTGTTAACAATTGGTATCAGAGCCTCGCGGAGGATCTCCTAGTAACGGGAGGTCATGACGGGCAAGGAGCTAGGCGAGTATTCTGGTGCGTCTGCGGGTGCGCCGGTGTCGATGCAGTATCCGCGGTACAGCCGTGACAACTACACGGTATGGGCGGTCCAGATGGAGTGGGCGTTAGAAGGCGCCAGACTCTGGGAGGCTGTCGATCCAGGCGGCGACGAGTTCAAGAAAGGCGCGTCGAAGTACCACCTAGACCGACTAGCACTCACGGCAATCTGCTCGGTGGTGCCGACGGATCTGATGCAACACATGATCTCGAAGAAATCTGCAAAGAAGGTGTGGGATACGCTCAAGACGCTAAATCTTGGGCACGAACGCGTCCGTGAGGCGACCCTGCAAACCTTGCAGAAGAAGTACGAGAATCTGGAGATGGGAGAAGATGAGACGCTAGACGCCTTTGCTTCAAGGGTCGCTACACTGGTCAATGGGATTCACGGACTTGGCGAGAAGCTGGACGAGATCTCTATTGTGAGGCGCTTCTCCGCTGGGCGCCCGCTACATTTCACTGTTGTCTCGGCGATCGAGCAATGCGTTGATCTCAAGACTCTCACGATGGATGATCTAGTTGGACGGTTCAAGGCACACGATGAGCGGATAAAGATCACCTATGGCGACGCGAAAGTGGATGAGCATCTTATGCTTATGGCTCGAGCGTTGTTCGCCAAGGAGAAGAAGGGCGATAAAGCATCCGGCAGAAGGAGTGATAGAGAAGATTCTCGTCCAGCGAAAAAGCATATCGCAGGGGAGGACGAGGACGAGGCTCCGCCACGGAGGAAGTTTGACATAAAGAAAGTAAGATGTCATAAGTGCAGCGAGCTCGGTCACTTAAAGAAGGATTGCAAGAAATCGTCGAAGGAGAGGGCTCTCATCGCCCAGGAAGGAGATGATGATGGACCGATGATGCTGATGCTCGAAGTAATGGCGAGTGAAGGATGAGGAGGATCCTCCATCACCGGCACGGAGATTGTGGCGCAAGTGGATCACGATCATCAGGTGTGTGGATCACGAGCAACGGAGTGCCCCGTTTCTGCGTGAAGCCACGTTTGAGGCAAGTGAAGCTTCAGAATCTGATCATGGCGATCTATGCGTTGGAATTTCACCTGCAACTCCGTCCGGCAATAAGTTCTTCATGCTTGCGGTAGATGATCATAGTAAATACATGTGGATTGTGTTGCTAAAAAGTAAGGGTCAAGCTCAACAAGCATTTGAGAAGATCAAGGAAGCCGAAGAGTTTAAGATGGAGGCGAAGATAAGAGCTCTACGCATTGATCAGGAAGGCGAGTTGCATCAAACCGTGTTGACCATGGCATGGAGGATGATGAAGAGTAAAGGTTTGCCAGGAAACTTCTGGGGTGAGGCAGTCAATACGGCTGTGTATTTGCTGAATATGGAGCCAACTGAGAGTGGAGTTGGTATGACTCCGTATGAAGGATGGTACGGACGAAAGCCCTCGATTGATCATCTTCGCACTTTTGGGTGCGTGGCGCATAAGGTGAATCAGAGTACTCCAATGATCATGACAGGCTATGAAGGCTCGAAGGGGTACCGTTTGTGCAACCCCTATACCAATAAGGTGGTTTTCACGGACGACGTAGTCTTTGAGGAAGAAAAAATCATGGAATTGGGGCTCCAAGGAACTGGAATATTCATCTTTTCACATCACGTAGGATCTTGAGTATGAAGAAAATATGAATCAACCAAGCTTATCTTTGTCAACAAATTTGGATCCAGAAGAGATTGAAGGCCTAGGGGATGCTCTAGGCATGGACACCAGGTCAGAAGCACTAGGGATACTCCCAGAAGGAAAAGTGTCCGGAGAAAAGGCTAGTCCGTGGTCAGAAAAAACAGAGCTAGAAGGTGTTGTGTTTAGCTCATCATCCGCTAATACAGGAGGTGATGATCCACGTGAAGAGCTTGGGGCAAAGGAGTGTCCAGAAGTGCAAGGGCCATGTGATGTGGTGGCGAGTCAAGAAATTGTCTCAGAAATAGGCATGCAAGATATGTTGCATGTAGAGCCGTTGGCTCCAGGAGCTCTTCGTGGAGGCATGCAAGGTTTAGAAACTGGAGAAACAAGCGCGTTATCGGACGCAGAAGTGTATGTCGTGATGACTCCGATAGAACTGGAGACAAGGCAACTACGACCGACATGAGAACGCATGCGAGACGTGCTGGACTACTATCCGAAGAAAGAAGTTTGGACGGTAAATTATCTGGTGAAGATGGAGTACGAAAATCAATGTTTTTTCATCAAGGAACTAGTGAAGACTGAAGGCACGGTCATGGACGATATTGACAAGGAGGACGCGGAAAAGAAGGACGCGGATGATAAGGGTCGATGTGAAGCCATGGAGAAGCCGATAAAAGCAATGTCGGTAACATGGGTGCCGAGGAAGCAAGCGGCGAAAGCAATGTCAAGGATGACGCCCGCGAGGAGTAGCTGGTGTATCTGGGATCTAGGTAGAGGTGTAGCGCATGTCGTGCTTAGGGGATGATTGTTGGAAATAAGCACGTCCCGACACGAAGCCGTGCGCTCTATCTGTCGTATACGGCTCGCATACGAATATAAGTACAACTAGTACAAGTTGGAATCTCCTACCAGTACACGGAACCAGCACACGTACGTGCGTTACGTGAGCTATGCATGCATGTATCGGTTTAGGATTAGAAACCGAGTTGAGTTGGAATAGATGACTTCTAGCGTGTATATATACGCGTGTAAGCTAGGCTTGTAAAGACCGTGAGTTGAATAATACAAGAGTGAAAGCAAAGCTCGAAAAGAGCCTTTGGCAATCAAAGTTGTTTTGTGTGTGCGTGCGTGAGTGTACTAGTTAGATCAAAAGAATCGATCGGCTAGCAGCACGCGCATCTCGGCAGAAGTTATCGGATACGTGTTGGAGATATGCCCAAGAGGCAATAATAAAGTGGTTATTATCATATCTTCACACTTATGATAAATGTTTACATACCATGCTATAATTGTATTAACCGGAAACATTAATACTTGTGTGATTTGTAAACTAAAATAAGAGTCCCTAGTAAAGCCTCTTGTTAAACTAGCTTGTTGGTTAATATATGATCATGGTTTCCTGATCATGAACATAGAGATGTTATTAACAACAGGATCATATCATTGGGCGAATGATGTGATGGACATACTCCTATAGATAAGCGTAGCATAAAGATCAAGTCATTTCAAAAGTTCAATTGCTATATACTTTCTGATACATAGTAACCTAATTCCTTCGACCATGAGATCATGCATATCACCTTTACCGGATGGATGTTTTGATGACATCAAACACCACACCGTAACTGGGTGGCTATAAAGGTGGCATTGAGTGTTCGGAAAGTATTGGTTGAAACACATGGATCAAGAGTGGGATTTGTCCATCCATATGACGGATAGATATACTCTGGGCCCTCTCGGTGAAATGTCATCCAATTAGCTTGCAAGCATGTGACTGGCTAACAAGGGATCACATATCACGGGAACGACAAAAGAGTACTTATCAGTAACGAGGTTGAACTAGGTATGCAGAGATACCGACGATCATAACCTCGGATAAGTAAACTATCATGATACAAAGGGAAATTGGTATCGTATGTAAGTGGTTCATTCGATCGCAAAGTAATCGTAGAAATATGTGGGAGCCATATGAATTTCCAGATTCCTCTATTGTTTATTGATCGGAGAAGTGTCTCGATCATGTCCGCATAATTCACGAACCGTAGGGAGACACACTTAAGGATTCGACGTTGTTTGAGTAGTTATGGTATTATGAGAAAGAGACCGAATGTTGTTCGGAGTCTCGGATGGGATCCGGGATATCACGAGGTGATCCGGAATGGTCCGGAGAATAAGATTCATATAAGGAAAGTCTCGCCGAGTTCGGGAATGATTCCGTGTTTTCATCGGGAATGTTCTAGAAGGTTCTGGATTGTCCGCAAGACCGGGAGGGTACATGAATGTGTCATTGCATATTGGAATGATTGCATCATGTACTAAGTGTTCTCGCTGTTCCAAATAAAGGATTAAATTGAATCCCAAATGTAAAAGTCAAACGCGGTTTGAAAGTCAAACGCTAAAACAGAAACTGTGGGAAACAAGCAAGAGGTGGTTGAACCGACTTGGGGAGGAGTCCTCCAAGCCGCGCCAACAAAGGCCGACTTGGGAGGGACTCTCCCTTGGCCGCCCCTCCCACCTATAAAAGGAGGGGCAGGGCCTCCTCCTCTAGACACACAAGTTCCTATCCTCTAATCTCCGGTTTAGAGCTTCTAATTGCCCTAGCCTTCGGTTTAGAGCCTTCTAATTGGTGTGTCTAAACCCTAGACCACTAATAGATCTCTCTCATACTCCACCATACTCGCTCCGCTTAAGGCTCAAGGATCTCCCTCTACTTCGGACATCACTGCCGCCTTAGGAATCGCGAGGAGAGTGCTACAACCTCCATTTCTTTGGAACAAGGGAGAGGAAGGTCTTCGCCGAGCACCGAACGCGGTGACCGATTGCAGAAGCGGCCGAACGCAGCGCCGAAGGATCGCTCACGCGATCTTGAGATCGAAAGAGTACGACTACATCACCCACGGTATCCGCCTCGTAACCGCTTTGGAATCTTCGAGGTAAGTTATTCCATCGACTCGTTGCTACAATCTAGTAGATAGATCTTGGCTTGTTTGTTTGTATGCGATAGAAATTTTTGTTTTCCATGCTACGAACCCCTACAAAGGGTATCAGAGCCGTGTCTATATGTAGATCTGTTGCACGAGTAGAACACAATGGTCATTGTGGGCGTTGATGCTTTTATTGTCGATTGCTTCTTGTGTACTTTGCATCTTGCGGTATGTTGGGATGAAGCGGCCCAGGCTAACCTTACATGACATCGTTTATGAGACTTGCTCCACGCTTGACATGCAACTTGTATTGCATAAGTGGCTTTGCGGGTGCCTGTTTCTCCTAGCATAGTTAAGATTCAATTTACAACGGGTGATTGACAATACTAGTATCAATGTTGTGGTTCTTGTTCGTAAGTTAGAATGACACTTATTGAAAGCCCCAAACCACGTAAAACATGCAAAGAAAATTAGAGGCATCTAACTTTGTTTTGCAGGGGTGTGCTGTGATGTGATATGGCCATGATTGTGATTATATATGATGTATGCAATGTTCCTTATTGTAAGTTGGCAACCGGCAGGAGCCATATGGTTGTCTTTAAATTCTGTTAAGACCCGCGTGTCTATTCAAAGTAGTTGTAATACTTGAAGCCGGTGGACGACAACCATGGAGAAGCATCATTGACCTTGATGCAATGTCGGTGATGATGGAGATCATGTTCGTGCTAGAAGATGGAGATCGGAAGCACAAAGAAGAAAGGCCATATCATATCACATATTATGAATTGCATGTGATGTTAACCCTTTATGCATCTTCTATTGCTTAGTAGACGACGATAGCATTATAAGATGATCCCTCATGCACATGAATTTCAAGTCATAAAGTGTTCACCCTTAGTTAGCACCGTTGCTAAAGCTTGTTGTTTCGAAGCACCACGTGATGATCGGGTGTGTAAGATTCTACAAGTGTATACAACGTGAGCAAGCCAGATTTGCTCATGCGGAAACTAAGGTTTGATCTTGACGAGCCTAGCATGTACAGACATGGCCTCAGGAACACGGATTACCGAAAGGTAGAGCATGAGTCATATAGTAGATATGATGAACATGTTGATTGTTCGCCATTGAAGCTATATCAACTCTCGTGATGATCGGTTTTGATGTGGTGGATTTGGTTCGTGTGATCACTAAAATAATGTGAGGGATATTGTTTTGAGTGGGAGTTCACCTAGATTAATTTAATTATTAATTAGAACTCAATTTATCATAAACTAAATCAAAGTGAATTTGCATAGTTTTTGTAGTCATTGGCATCCGTTTACCACCTTGCACTTAGTTATAATTGAGATGATAGAACTATAGAATTCTGGTTAGTTACTTTACGAACTGGTATCGTATTGTTTTGAAGTGTTAATCTAAAGTTTAAAAGTCCTATTGCAAACTTTCAAGAAGTTCCGTTACTCCATGAAGTTTAATAATTAGTATTAAATCAAGAGTAACAATTCCAAGTGTTAGTATATAAGTATCATGTTTGTCTCCATGATTCTTGATATTCAAAGGATTCTCTTAATATCAAGGTTATCTAGGATCTGAAAGAGTTGTTTCAGAAACCATGATGTGTGGAAGATATTGTGATATCTGAAACAAAGTATTGGTTACAACATGATAGAGTATAATATGGCAAAAGTCATGTTCTCATATTTGATGAGAAATTGCAAAAGGTTGGAGACACTAGTTGTCCTAATCGTCCAAAAGGATTTGGAGAGCAACATTATACTCATGTTTCACCGTTATAAGCTAAAAGTAGCTTGATCATGGATAATTCCATGATAAGGGTGAATATTTGATGTAGGTAAAATGTTTACTACACCAAGAGATTACTAAAGAAAGGAATTTGAAAGAACACCAAACATTTGATGATGGTGATCTACTTCAAAGTGCAAGTCCAAAGACATTGGTGTTTAACTATACACGCTTTGGACTATACGTCATATGTATGACTCCACTATTGATGTTGATAGATTCTTTCAAACAGAAAAGGAAATATTGAAAGAAAATCTCATAAATATATGGCAGACTAGAATTGTTCAGTTTAAGTATATAGATGATATACATGTTATGGCTATATTCTTTGCTTATTAAACAATGTGGTTATTAAGTATTTGATACTGAATTTGTTGGTGTGAATCGTCATACGAAACAACACAATTCATGAACTAAAGTGGCCTAAGTAATTAGCAAAAGAATATGTGATGATGTTCATCGAGAACAAATAAAGGGTTATTGTGTTGCTCGTTAAACATCAAAGCTTGCCTTCAAGATTTGTTTTATCAGGTATTATGAGAACAAAAGGGTTGTTCAAATAATTGCCGTAATCCATAAAAGATGGATGATTCACAAATCTCATTGGAGAAATCACATCCATAAAACTAGTGCTAAAAATGTCGAAAGACAAATTGATTGAATGATCACTTAGGAAGTGACATCGCCGTTTAAATTATATTGGAAAGAAAACATGAAGAAACTCCATGTGGATGGAATTTTGGAGTCTTTTGATTTTTTATCACATGACGCTTGTGAAACTTTCCTAGAGATAATTGAAACTTCGTTCATAGGCCAAAAGGGAACGAATGACTAGCTTATTGGAACTTGTACATATTGTTGTACGAAGTCCATTATGTGTAGTCAAGAGCGATGGATTTCAACTTCATATGCTTTCTCCGAAAATTTGAGTGAATATATGAATATTTACTTAATAAGGATGAAGTGTGAAATATTTGAAAAGTTCAAAGACTTTCAAGATGAAGTGCAAAATCATTGTAACAAGAATATAAACAATTTATGATAAAGATCATAAAGGAAGATATTTGAGTTACAAAGTTTAGCATAATACCTAAGATTTATGGAATCGTTCCGTGGATTTGCATTTCCCGAAACACCATAAGAGTATGGAGCGTTCGAGATATGTAATTAAACCTTGTTTGACATGGTAAGATCGAAGGTGTAATTCATAAAACTGCCATTATATTTTAAAGATTAAAAGCTTTAGAGACTACCGTTTTTCCACTGAAAAGAGCTCCATCATAATCCGTTGAAATGACACCATATGTTATGGTTTGGGATAAAACCCAAGTTGTCCTTTCTTATTGGTATGCTATGCATAAGAAAGATGTTTGCAACCAAAGTCGGATGAACCTGTCTTTGTTAAGTATTCCTCCATAACACCAGAGACAAAAGTATTTGTCGCTTAGAACGTCAAGTTTCTTTGGGAAGGAATTTTTCGTGAAAAGAAAAGTGGGAGGACAATAGAACTTTGATAAGGTTAAAAGAACCTTAGCTATATGTGCAAAGATGCGCAGCGCCGAAAAGTGTTCCGGAGTTAGCAAACAATGCTCATGGCTCACGTACCTCAAAGGTTGTGGTCACGGAGATCCAAGTTCCTATTGAAACAAGTAGGTCGGATGAACAATCAAATACCAAGATTTGAGAGTTAAATCATTATTTGACAATAATGATCCGACTACGTGCAAAGAAGCGATGATGAGCCCTGACTCCGTCAAATGGCTTGAAGCCATAAAATCCGTGATAGTTCCATACACGAGAAATCAAGTTTTGAACTTGAAGGACCCTCGAGAAAGGTGTAAGACCTTACAGTTGTGTCTGGATCTATAAAGAAATAGACATGGATGTTTTACATCTATGAAATAGTCAACATGTTGGGAAAGAGTTCACAAAATGTTCAAAGGTTGACTATGACAAGATTTGATCTTTCATAGTGATATTTAGTCTAGACGGATTAATGTAGCAACCACTACATATAATTTGTTATATGGTAGTTGAATAAACAAAACAAGTTCTTCTAATAGAATCGTTACCTAGGACATGTGCATAACACGGTCCATAGGGTTTTGTTAATTCAAAAGGATGCTAAAAGCATATGCAAACTTCAATGGTTAAAGTGAGCATCGCGGAGTGGAATCTTCACTGTGATGAAACTGTTAAAGGAGTTTAAAAGTTCATCAGAGACGATGGAGATGCTTGCATTTGCAAGAAATTAAGTGGGAGCGCTAAGACATGTTTCTAATACATTATGTGGAAGACATATTGTTGATTGGAAATAATGTATCTTTTATTAACACATATTAAGAATTTCATCCCGATGAAAGACTTAGGCAAAACCCAAATATTTGGCATCAATAGACGCTAATATGGTTGTGCCAGAAGTACATAGACAAGATATTGAATGAGTTCAATATAGAAACTACAAGAGAGGTTCTTGTTGCACAGAAAGGATTGAATGAGTTCAATGTTGATGATATATTCAAGTGTATTGACATTTGGTAAAGTGAAACAAATATTCAAGTGTAGATTGATACTTGATGTATGAAATCACAAAGAGTATTTATATCAATCATGCTGTGATATGTACAAATCCAGATATGTCATGTGCTCTAAATGTTGTGAGCATATACCAGAATGATTCATAAGATGATCATTGGACAATAGTAAGGATATTCTTATGATCTTTTGGAAGAACTAAGAGTATATTATTTGTAGAAGTGACAAATAGATGGTTAGTTCATTGTAAAAGTACTACATTGATACTAGTTTTGTCACAAAGTACAAATTAAGTTTATCTCAATCTAAACTAAGGGTGGCACAATATAATGGAAAGTGAGTTCCATAATGGATTTGGATGAGTTCCAAAGTTAAGACATTGTGACAGATACTACAACAAAAGGCTAAGTATATGACTGCTATTTTAGCAGCAAAAGAGGGCATTTGTGTCAAGTAGTTTGTTATCAAACTAGGTGTAGTTCACAGTGGGATAATACTATGAAGATAGATTGTGCAACAATGTTATCAACATGTTTTAACCCCAAAGAGCTAAAGGTCACACCGAAATACCAAATTTATACAAAGCCATCTCATTAGAGAATGAGTGATGCGTAGAGACGCAAAGACATGCAATTACACACGGACCTGGAAGTGTCAGATCCGGAGATCAGTTGACCACTAGCAATCGTGTACATACAACACCGGAAAGCCATAGGTGTTGAATACACAAAGGTTTGAAACTAGATTATTGACTCTAGTGCAAGTGGGAGACTGTTGGAGATATGCCCAAGAGGCAATAATAAAGTGGTTATTATCATATCTTCACACTTATGATAAATGTTTACATACCATGCTATAATTGTATTAACCGGAAACATTAATACTTGTGTGATTTGTAAACTAAAATAAGAGTCCCTAGTAAAGCCTCTTGTTAAACTAGCTTGTTGGTTAATATATGATCATGGTTTCCTGATCATGAACATAGAGATGTTATTAACAACAGGATCATATCATTGGGCGAATGATGTGATGGACATACTCCTATAGATAAGCGTAGCATAAAGATCAAGTCATTTCAAAAGTTCAATTGCTATATGCTTTCTGATACATAGTAACCTAATTCCTTCGACCATGAGATCATGCATATCACCTTTACCGGATGGATGCTTTGATGACATCAAACACCACACCGTAACTGGGTGGCTATAAAGGTGGCATTGAGTGTTCGGAAAGTATTGGTTGAAACACATGGATCAAGAGTGGGATTTGTCCATCCATATGACGGATAGATATACTCTGGGCCCTCTTGAAATGTCATCCAATTAGCTTGCAAGCATGTGACTGGCTAACAAGGGATCACATATCACGGGAACGAGAAAAGAGTACTTATCAGTAACGAGGTTGAACTAGGTATGCAGAGATACCGACGATCATAACCTCGGATAAGTAAACTATCATGATACAAAGGGAAATTGGTATCGTATGTAAGTGGTTCATTCGATCGCAAAGTAATCGTAGAAATATGTGGGAGCCATATGAATTTCCAGATTCCTCTATTGGTTATTGATCGGAGAAGTGTCTCGATCATGTCCGCATAATTCACGAACTGTAGGGAGACACACTTAAGGATTCGACGTTGTTTGAGTAGTTATGGTATTATGAGAAAGAGACCGAATGTTGTTCGGAGTCTCGGATGGGATCCGGGATATCACGAGGTGATCCGGAATGGTCCGGAGAATAAGATTCATATAAGGAAAGTCCCGTTTCGGAGTTCGGGAATGATTCCGGTGTTTTCATCGGGAATGTTCTAGAAGGTTCTGGATTGTCCGGCACTCCGGGGGGGGAGGGTACATGAATGTGTCATTGCATATTGGAATGATTGCATCATGTACTAAGTGTTCTCGCTGTTCCAAATAAAGTATTAAATTGAATCCCAAACAGAAAAGTCAAACGGCCAGTTTGAAAGTCAAACGGCTAAAACAGGAAACTGTGGGAAACAAGCAAGAGGTGGTTGGAACCGACTTGGGGGAGGAGTCCCTCCAAGCCGGCGCACCAACCAAGGCCGACTTGGGGAGGGACTCCCCTCCCCTTGGCCTCCCCTCCCACCTATAAAAGGAGGGGCAGGGCCTCCTCCTCTAGACACACAAGTTCCTATCCTCTAATCTCCGGTTTAGAGCCGTTTTGGTTTAGAGCTTCTAATTGCCCTAGACTTCGGTTTAGAGCCTTATAATTGGTGTGTCTAAACCCTAGACCACTAATAGCTCTCTCTCATACTCCACCATACTCACTCCGGCTTAAGGCGAAGCCCTGCGGGATCTCCCCTCTACTTCCGGTACCATGCCGTTGTGCTGCCGGAATCGCGAGGAGAGTGCTACAACCTCCGATGCCTGCTGGAACAAGGGAGAGGAAGGTCTTCGTCGAGTACCGAACGTGTGACCGATCAAGGGAAGCGCCGAACGCAGCCCCGGAAGGATCGTCTACGCGATCTTGAGATCGGAAAGAGTACGACTACATCACCCACGAGAATCTGCTCTCGTTAACCGCTTTGGAATCTTCGAGGGTAAGTTATTCCATCGACTCGTTGCTACAATCTAGTAGATAGATCTTGGCTTGTTTGTTTGTATGCGATAGAAAATTTTTGTTTTCCATGCTACGAACCCCTACAATACGTGTGTGTTGTCTCGTCGGAATTTCCTCGTCGGTGTTGTCGGAAAGTACTCGGCGGCAGGGGCTGTGTTAACATCGTCCGCTGTCGCCGGAGTGCGTGGCGGCGTTGGCGAATCTCCCCTGGGGCGATATCGAGGAGGAGGAGGAGCCGGCCTGCGACGAGCCGGCGCCGGAGGCCGCCACGGTGGTCGGGTTGCGCGCGGTGGACGACCTCTCTGATGAGGAGCACGGGGTCCCCAGGTCGCGGTGCCCCTCGCATCTGCTCCGCCCCTCCCTTGGCAATTTCCTGCTGCTAGCGCGGGTCGCCTCACGGCGGCCTCGTCGGCGGGGAGAGAGCCCGCGGAGTCCGCCGCCGGCGGCGCCCCAGCAGGGGCGGGGTGGAGTGGGCAGGGGTCCTAGGCGGGCCGTGGGTGCTGGTGGGCTGGAGTTGCAGGCCGATCGGGCCGCTCGCAGGCCTCAGCCCGCTGGTAGCCTAGCCAGGCCGGCTCTGCTCGGCCCACCTAGCGCTGCTAGGTACCGCCCAACCTTGTCCGCGGAACCGAGGCCGTCCCGGTCTAGTGGGCCTCTTGGGGTGCCTGGGAGCTGGCCAGCCCTAGCCGCTGCGGTGGCTTCTTCTCCCTCCATGCCCGCCGCCGCTCCTGTTCCATCCCCGTCTCCCCCTCCTGTGTCTGCCTCTTCCCCGACACCCCCTTCTTCTGCATTTCCCCCTCCCCCTCTCCTATCGTGCGGCGCTAATGGCCCCACGGCCCCGCAGCCTTCACGCGGCGTTCCTCCCTCCTCGCCAGATCCAGAGCGCCGAGGCGCCTGTCCTCCCAGCTGCCCTCCTCGCCGCGCCTCTCCCGCCAGACCGCCGGGGCCAGCCTGCCAGGGCCAACAAGGCACCTATCGGCACCCTGGTCGACGTTCCCCGCCGCTGCCACGTGGTCAGAAGCCTCGGCACCCTTCCCGGTCCCCGCCCTGTGTTCGTCGCCGGGTGGAGGAGCCCCTCCGCCCCCCGCTGGTGCCGCAGGACCTGGCACGGGAAGCCCGCCTTCGGGCTAAGGCGCTGCAATCCCGTGATGCCACGGTCGTGATGCGACCGGGTGGGAGTCGCGCCGATGTGCCCTCGTGGCGCGATGACCATGCTCCGGGTCAGCCGTCCACGGAGACGGCGGTGCACCGGGACGGGGATAAGGCCGAGTCTTTGGCTGCCAAGAAGAAAAAGAGGAAATCCAAGAAGAAGAAGACTTCGAGCTTGGTGTTGGCGGCAGTGGCTCCCCCGACGATCGCGAACGCCGCTCCCGGCGTGCTGGGTGCCCACCCAGGGGCCGCGTCGGTGGAGAGGTCCGGTGTGCTGCTCGCGGCCGCCATACCGCTCCGCCGGGAGGCGCTCGAGTACTACGACCATGGGGTCGACAACGGCTTCTATGTCATCGATATGGGGGTGTCCAGATGACTGTCCTGGAGACCCTTGCCATGGTGACGATCCTCCCGGCCCAGGACCCCCCCCCCCCTCGCGGTGAGGGTCACGGAGGACCTGATCCAGGAGGAGCTCCGCGCGGTCCTGCCAGGTCATTAGTGGCCGGTGCACAGGGTCTCAGCGTTCGAGTTCGCGGTCCACTTCCCTTCTGTGGTGATTCTGCGCATGTGCGCCTGCGGCACGTCCTTCACCCTGCCGATCCACCAGCTGAAGGTCTCCATCCAGCCGCCCTCGGCTGCGTAGGAGACCATGGCCACTCTCTCGGAGGTTTGGGTGCGCTTGATCGGAGTCCCCCACGAGGCTTGGCTCCCTGAGGTGGTGGCCCTTGTGTCCCAGGCAGTGGGCAAGCTCACGGAGCTGGACTTGAGCTCGCTGCCGGGACACGGACCGATTCGTCTGCGCGTGCTCTGCCCGAGCACTTTCGTGTTCCCGGTCTCCCTCCCTCTCGTCTTCTTCGACACGGTGGGAAGGGACCTCTTGGTGGATCTGGACGAGGAGGTGTCGGCTCCTGGGCCCGCCCCCTCCGTCCCCGGCTCCTGCTGATGATGGCACGAGTCTCGGGGGTGGGAGCTAGGGCTCTGATGGCAGTGACTCTAGGTCTGATCCGGAGTTGCCGCTGACCACCGACGCGTCGCCTCCGCCTCCGCCGCCGCCGATAGGGGGCGCCGAGGGGCCTGTGGCATACCTTAGTGCCGACGCCACTCCGGGCATCAGACCCTTCTTCTCGGAGAGGCGCCCCTGTCGTTGAGTGCGCTCTTGCTCCGGTGGATGTCCCTCGTTGCTTCCGCCCCGACCCGCCTTTCTCCATCGGCCTCGCCATCGCTCAGTATGGCTCCAACCTCGGCGTGGAACTGGGTCCGCGTCCTGCCTCTCCCTCCCCTGTGTTGTTGTCCTCCTAGGAGGAGACCTCGGGGAGTGTGGGGCTGGTGGTCTGCTCCCCCAGTCCCCGCGGTCCCCTGGAGTGGTGTGCTACTCCCTTGCCCCTGACACCCCTGACCCCGCTGCGGTGGCTGCCGGAGAGTCGGCCCCTCTCTCTCCGGAGGCGCCCCCAGCTGCGTCGGGCCAGGACTCCCAGGCCTCCCCCACCGCCGCTGTCCCGC
Source organism: Avena longiglumis (assembly GCA_030063025.1). Taxonomy (NCBI): domain Eukaryota; kingdom Viridiplantae; phylum Streptophyta; class Magnoliopsida; order Poales; family Poaceae; genus Avena; species Avena longiglumis. The sequence goes on from CP125974.1 coordinate 486,395,244, forward strand.
CACAGCGTCCGCCTCGCGGGCGCAAGGGTAGGCCTCTCCGGCTCGGAGACAACGGTGGCGGAGCGGGCTTCTCTCCGAGTCGCGGCTCGTGACGAGCTCCCAGGTACTTCTTCTTCCTCTAGTACTATTCCTTCTGACCCTGGCCCTTCAGGCATTCCTGGCTCTCCGTTATGTGTCTTGTCCGAGGTGTCGCTAGCCCACCTAGGTAAGGTGGCTGATGACTGTGGCATTGTCTTCCGTGTTGAGAAGGGGCCTCAGATTGAGCAACTGGCCGCCATTACGGCACGGGAGGGGTATGCGGGCGCGATCGCGGCTGCCCGGGCACGGGATGCCCGGGAACAGGAACGCGCCCAGACCCTCGCCGAGGCTAGGTCTGCGGTACCTGGCCTCAGTGAGGAACCCCCCTGCGCCTAATGAGCGGGAGGTGGCCCTGGAGCCCACCCCTCGGGGTAGGCCACGAGGAAGACCTCCCAAGGTTGCTGCCGCCCGCCCCCGTTCCGGTCGTGCCCTCTCGGTCCCCGCTAAGGGGACCCTAGAGGCTTGAGATCCCCTTTGGATCTCCCCGGGCCTTCCGGGTGTTCATTTGGAACATTCGGGGGTTTGGGCACGAGGGCCTCCGCCGCCAGATCAAGGAGTACATTCGCTTGGAAGCGCCGGATATTGCCTTCCTCCAGGAGACGATCATCCAGGACTTCTCCATCTCTAAGCTTGAGGGCCTTAGTCGCTCCAAATTATGTTGGTCCTGGATCCCGGCTATTGGTCACTCTAGGGGCATTATCCTTGGGGTCAAGGAGGATACCTTTGAGGTGGATGCTATGGACCATAGGGATTTCTTCATGAGCATGTCCCTCACCCATAAACAATCTCGTTTCAAATGGGAAATGATCATTGTCTATGGCCCCGTGGATCATAGGAGGTTCGCCGAGTTCCTGCTCGATCTTAAGCTGAAAGTGGAACGGTCTGAGATCTCGGTGGTGGTGGCCGGGAATTTTAACCTGATCCACTCGGCTGAGGACAAGAGCTCGACGAACGTGGACCTCCCTAGGATGCGTATGTTTAATGGATGCATCGCGGATCTCGCTCTTCGCGAGATTGCTCGAGTGGGGGGCTAGATATACATGGACCAATAAGCAGCTGGCCCCGATCCGTAGTGTCCTCGATCATGCCTTCGTGTATGTCGACTGGGAGGTGATGTTCCCCCTTTGCTCTCTACGGGCGGTCACCCGGATTGGCTCCGATCACACTCCCCTCCTACTTTCCTCTCGCCTCGACTGAACCGCTTCCACTTTTAATCCTTCTGGCTACAGAAGTAAGGGTTCGTGGAGGCAGTTCGGTCTAGGTGGCTGGAGGCAGCCTCCTCCCCTCCTCGTGTATATTCTGCGGTTGATATCTGGCACCACTGTTCCAAGGTATCCCGTCAATTTATGAGGGGATGGGGCGCCAACTTGGGGGCTGACCTTCGGGCCCAGATGAAGGGAATATGCCCGAGAGGCAATAATAAAGTGGTTATTATCGTATTCCTTATTTATGATAAATGTTTATTTTACATGCTATAATTGTATTAATACGGAAACGTTAATACATGTGTGTTTAATAAACAAAAGGACGTTCCTAGTTATGCCTCTCTTATAAACTAGCTCGTTGGTTAACAAGATGATCAAGGTTTCCTGATCATGGACATTGGATGTTGTTAATAACGGGATCACAACATTAGTGTAATGGTGTGATGAACATTCATCCAAAGTATAGCATTACGATCAAAGTCATTGAGTTTATATTTCTATAACAACTTATGAAGTGATCCTAATCCTTAGACCATGAGATCATGTCAATCACTAACACCGGAAGAGTTTCTTGATAACATCAAATGTCACACTGTAACAGGGTGATTATAAAGATGGGTTCAGAACTACTAAAGTGTTATGTTGAGGCCCATGGATCGAGAGTGGAATTTGTTCATCCCAATGACGGATAGATATGCTCTGGTCCCTCTTGGTGATATCACATTGATTAGCTTGCAAGCAAGTGATTTGATCACTAGAATGTTATATCACGGGAACGAGAAAAGAGTGCATGTCAGTAACGAGATCAAACTAGGTATGGAGATACCGATGATCGAATCTCGGACATGTAATATATAGTTAAACAAAGGGATTAAGATACTAGCGTAAAAGGTTCCGACGATCACAAGAAAGTCATCGTTGAATGTGTGGGAGCCGATGGGTCTCCAGATCCCGCTTCTGATTATTGATCCGAGAGGGGTCTCGATCATGTCCGCATTATTCACGAACCGTAGGGTGACACACTTAAGAGACACCGACATCCATTTGGAGCAAAAGTTTCATGCCGAAAAGAATAACAAGCGCAGGAATTTATTTCACTAGATACCGAAACGGGTTTTCGGGTGAAATTGCAGAAAGTGTTTCTGCATGTGAAATGAAATACTAGCAAGGGGTTATATGTGAATGTTTGTCATTAAAGTAATTGACAAAATTCTGAATAAATAAAAGGAGTTTTATTTAATGAGAGTTTGCATTAAATTTGGTGGAAATTTAATGGGAATCTGAGTGGACTTTTGAGTGGAGGAAATTTAAAGGGCATTTTGTGAGTGGAGTGTCCACCAACATGAATGAAGGAGGGGAGGGGGCAGCCCCCCATGGCCGGCGGCCACCCCTTGGGTTCCCCCCCTCCTCCTATAAAAGGAGCCCCCTCCTCACTTGTCTCTCACACCTCCTCGTGAAGGATCTCTCTGCCCCTCTAGAATTTATTCCCCATGGTCTCGGACTAGCGAGATACATGTTCCCGGTGGCTTTTTGGCAAGAAAGAGTTGTGCTTCCGCTGCATCGCTGGAGCGAGGAGGCGGAGGTTGCTCGGTGCCTCGAACGTGTGTGCGAGCATGGATGCGCTGCTGTTTTGCGGCGCTAGGACTTCCTCCCGATCTTGAGATCGGCAAGAGATCGTCTACATCAACCACGAGTTTGGACTCGTTAAGCTTTGTCGGTCTTCAAGGGTATGTTCTCTACGGATATACATCCGCCCGTTGTTTGTATCTAGTAGATAGATCTTGGTACATAGTTGTTCCCATCGTAGGAAATTTTTTGTTTTCTATGCTGCGAACCCTACAGTGGTATCAGAGCCGGATCTATGCGTAGATACTTTGCACGGGTAGTACACATATGAGTATGTGGGCGATGATGATCATTTTATTGCTTCTTATTTGTTTTGGATATTGGTGGCATAGTGGGATGAAGCGGCCCGGACAAACTTTACATGTCCTCGCACATGAGACCTGTTCCACGCTTGACATGCAACTAGTTTTGCATAAGTGGCTAGCGGGTGTCTGTCTCTCCTACTATAGTCAATATCTAATTTGCAACGAGTTGTCAACAATTTGGTTATCCTCGTTGTGGTTCATGTTCGTAGGTAAGAACGGTTCTATCTTCGAAAGCCCTAAACCACGTAAAACTTGCAATGGATAAATTAGAGGCGTCTAGTTTAGATTGTTGCTGGGCTAGTGTTATGATATGGTGATGTTGTAAGTAGAAGTATGAGATGATACACTTACAACATACATAGCGTGTAAGTTCCATAGACCTTGACCTTACACATATAGGTATGATAGTGATCATACCACGGTGCACATGATAGAGATCATATGCGGAAACCATATCATTCCACTAATAAACATGTGATGTTTGATAGCATCTTATATTGCTTGTTTGGCGTTTTATTAGCATAATAAGATGATCCCTCATTTAGATATCAAGATAAATATGTGTTCTTACTTAAGTATGCACCGACAATGTTTCGTCGCTTCAAGACATCACGTGATGATCGGGTGTACTTGAATCCACGAGCATATTTCGGGTGTAAGACAGTTACACACACGAATACTAAGGTTCTTACTTGGCGAGCCTAGCATGTACAGACATGGCCTCGGAACACGGACCGAAAGGTTAAGCATGAGTCATATGTTTTGATATGATGACCATATGGATGCTCGCCTTTGAAGCTACACCGACTCACGTGATGATCGGACTTGGTGTAGTGGATTTGGTTCATGTAATCACCAAAAAGACACGAGGGATGTCCTTTTTGAGTGGGAGTTCATTTCTAATTTAGATTAGTAGAACTCTATTTATCATAAATTAAATCAAAGTGAATTTGCATAATTTGTTGTAGTCATTGGCATTCGTTCACCACCTTATGCATAGTTGTAATTGAGATAATTGAACTATAGAATTCTGTATATTTACTTTACGAACTGGTATCATATTGTGTTGAGTGTCAATTAAAGTTTAAAATCCTATTGCAAACTTTCAGCAAACTCTATTTACTCCGTGAAATTTAATAGTTGGTATTAAATCGAGAGTAACAATTCCAGTGTTAGTATCTTAAGTATCATGTTTGCCTCTATGATTCTTGATTGTTTTAATATCAAGTTTATCTAGGAGCTGCAAGAATTGTTTCAGAAACCATCATGTGTGGCAGATATAACGATATCTGAAACAATGTTTTGGTTGCAATATGATAGAGTATAATATATGTTCTCATATTGGATGAGAATTTACGAAGGTTGGAGATGCTAGACATCCTAATTATCCAAAAGGGTTTTGGAAAGCAACATTATACTCAAGATTCTCCTTTATAAGCTACAGTAGCTTGATAATGAAAGTCGTCATGATAAGGGTTAATAGAAGATGTATGTAAAGTGTTTACTAAACTAAAAGATTACTAAAGAATGGATTTTGAAAGAATACCGATCATTTTGATGATGGTGATGTACTTCAAAGTGCAAGTCCAAATGTATTATTATTTGAATATACACGCTTTGGACTATATGTCATGTATATGGCGCCACTTTTGATGTTGATAGATTCTTTTAAAAAGGAAAAGGAAATGCTGAAAGAGGATCTATAAAATATACTTGGCAGAAAAGAAAAGATTGGAAATATCCAATTTAGGTATATGGATGATATACATGTTATGGTTGTATTCTTTGCTTGTTAAACAATGTGGTTCTTGGGTATTGGATACCGAATTGGTTGGTACGAAATTTCATACAGAACGACGCAATTCATGAACCACAATGGCCTAAGTAACTAGCAAGAGAATATGTGATGATGTTCATCGAAAACAAACAAACCGTTGTTTGTATTTCTTATTGACATCAAAGCTTGACTTCAAGATTTGTTTTAATAATTTTTATTTGAATCAGGTATTATGAGAACAAAGGTTGTTCAAATAATTACCGTATTCCATATAAGATGGATGATTTACAAATATAGTTGGAGAAATCACATCCATAAAACCTAATGCTAAAATGTCACAAGACAAATGATTGAAAGATCACTTATGAAGTGACATCGCTGTTTAAATTATTTTGGAAAGAAAACATGAAGAATCTCCATATTCATGGATTTTTGGAGTCTTTGATTTGATCAAGTGATGCTTGTGAGACTTTCCACGTGATAATTAAAACTTCGTTCAAAGGCCAAAGAAGAACGAACGACTAAATTATTGGAATTTATACATATCGATGTATGTATTCTATTATGTGTAGTCGTAAGCGATGGGTTTCAACTTCATATGCTTTCTCCAGAAATTTGTGTGAATATTCACCTAATGATAAATAAGTATGAAATATTTGAAAAACGTTTCAAAGACTTTCAAGATGAAGTGGAAAATCATTGTAACAAGAAAATAAATGGTTTATGATTTTATCATAAGGGATTTGTTTGAGTTACAAGTGTAACAAGAAAATAAATGTATTATGATTTTATCATAAAGGTATTTATTTGAGTTGCAAAGTTTAGCAAAACACCTAGATTTACATATCCCGAAACACCATAGGAATATGGAGTGTTTGAGATTTGTAATGAAACCTTGTTTGAGATGGTTGGATCAAAGGTGTTATTTATAAAAATGCCATTATGTTTTAAAAGATTAAAGCTTTAGAGACTACCGCTTTTACACTGAAAAGAGCTACATCTAGATCCGTTGAAATGACACCATGGAAGTTATGGTTTGGGGTAAAACCCAAGTTGTCATTTCTTAAATTTTGGTATGCTAAACATAAGTAAGATGTTTTACAACCAAAGTCGGATGAGCATGTCTTTGTAGGTTATTTCGAATAACAATTGGTTATTACTCCATAACACCAAGGAAAAAAGTGTTTGTCGCTTGAAATGTGAAGTTTCTTGAAGAAGGAATTTTTCATAAAAGTTAAGTGGGAGGACAATAGAACTTTGATAAGGTTAACGAACCTTAGCTAAATGTGCTGAGTTATGCAGCGCCGGAAATAGTTCTGGAGGCTGCCATAATGCTCATAGCTTATGTGCCTCAAAGGTTGTGGTCACGGAGATCTAAGTTCTTATTGAACCAAGTCGGTCGAATAAACAATCAAATACTAAGATTTGAGAGTAAATCATTATTGTTTGACAATGATGAACCGACTATATGCAAACAAGCGATGATGGGCCCTGACTCCGTCAAATGGCTTGAAGCCATAAAATCCGTGATAGTTCCATACACGAGAAATCAAGTTTTGAACTTGGAAGACCCTCCGGAAAGGTGTAAAAACCTATCGGTCGTATTTGGATCTATAAAGAAACATACATGGATGTTTCACATCTATGAAATAGTCGACATGTCGTAAAGTATTTTATGACAATGTTCAAGGAGTTGACTATGACAAGATTTGATCTTTCATAGCGATATTTAGTCTGGACGGATTAAAGTAGCAACCACTACATATAATTTGGTATATGGTAGATGAATAAACAAAACAAAGTTCTTCTAATAGAATGATTACCTAGGACGTGTACATGACACGGTCCAAAGGGTTTTGTTAAATTCAAAGGATGCTAAAAAGGGCATGCAACCTTCAATGGTTGAAGTAAGCATCGCGGAGTTGGAATCTTCACCGTGATGAAAAAAAGTTTTCATCAGGAGACGATGAAGATGCTTGCATTTGCAAGAAATTAAGTGGGAGCGCTAAGACATATTTCTAATACATGTTGTGGATGACATCTTGTTGATTAGAAATGATGTATATTTTATTGACAATGGTTAAAATTTCATTTCAATGAAAGACTTAGGCAAAACCCGAATATTTAGCGTGAATGTCTATAGTGGATAGATTGTGACGCTAATATGGTTGTGCCAAACGTACATATATGAGATATTGAAGGAGTTCAATATAGAAACAACAAGAAACGGTTCTTGTCGCCATGGAAAAGAATTGAATCAAGATTCAAGTGTATCGACACTTTATAAGTGAAACAAGATTCAAGTGTTTTGACACTTGATGAGTAAAATCACAAGAATGTCTTGATCAATCATACCATGATATGTACACATCCAGATATGTCCTATGCTCTAAGTGTTATGAGCATATACCAGAATGAATCATAAAATGATCATTGGACGATAGTGAGGATATTCTTATGATCTTTTGGAAGAATTAAGAATATATTTGTGTAGAGGTGACAAACAATTACAAATAGTTCATTGTAAAGCGTTACATTGATACTAGTTTTGTCACAAAGATACAAATTAAGTTTATCTCAATTTAAACTATGGGTGGCACAATGTAATGGAAAGGAGATTCCATGATGGATTTGGATGAATTCCAAAGTTAAGACATTATGACGAATACTACAACAAAAAGGCTAAGTATATGACTGCTATAGTAGCAGCAAAGGATGGAATTTGTGTCAAGAAGTTTGTTATCAAACTAAGGTGTGGTTCGCAACGGGCTAACACTAAAGATATATTGTATGACAATAGTATCGACATGATTTAACCCCAAGGAACTAAAGGTCTCACCGAAAGATCAAATTTATACAATGCCATCTCATTGGAGAATGAGTGATGCGTGAAGACGCAAAGACATGCAAATACACACGGACCTGAAAGCATCATATCCATAGATTATGTTAACCACTTGCAGTTGCGTATATGGAACACCAGAAAGCCATATGTGTTCAATACGCAAAGTTTTCAAACTAGATTATTGTCTCTAGTGCAAGTGGGAGACTGAAGGGAATATGCCCGAGCGGCAATAATAAAGTGGTTATTATCGTATTCCTTATTTATGATAAATGTTTATTTTACATGCTATAATTGTATTAATACGGAAACGTTAATACATGTGTGTTTAATAAACAAAAGGAAGTTCCTAGTTATGCCTCTCTTATAAACTAGCTCGTTGATTAACAAGATGATCAAGGTTTCCTGATCATGGACATTGGATGTTATTAATAACGGGATCACAACATTAGTGTAATGGTGTGATGAACATTCATCCGAAGTATAGCATTACGATCAAAGTCATTGAGTTTATATTGATATAACAACTTACAAAGTGATCCTAATCCTTAGACCATGAGATCATGTTAATCACTAACACCGGAAGAGTTTCTTGATAACATCAAACATCACACCGTAACAGGGTGATTATAAAGATGGGTTCAGAACTACTAAAGTGTTATGTTGAGGCCCATGGATCGAGAGTGGAATTTGTTCATCTCGATGACGGATATATATGCTCTGGGCCCTCTCGGTGATATCACATGGATTAGCTTGCAAGCAAGTGATTTGATCACTAGAATGTTATATCACGGGAACGAGAAAAGAGTGCATGTCAGTAACGAGATCAAACTAGGTATGTAGATACCGATGATCGAATCTCGGACATGTAATATATCGTGAAACAAAGGGATTAAGATACTAGCATAAAAGGTTCCGACGATCACAAGAAAGTCATCGTTGAATGTGTGGGAGTCAGTATGGGTCTCTAGATCCCGCTTCTGATTATTGATCCGAGAGGGGTCTCGATCATGTCCGCATTATTCACAAACCGTAGGGTGACACACTTAAGAGACACCGACATCCATTTGGAGCAAAAGTTTCATGCCGAAAAGAATAACAAGCGCATGAATTTATTTCACTAGATACCGAAACGGGTTTTCGGGTGAAATTGCAGAAAGTGTTTCTGCATGTGAAATGAAATACTAGCAAGGGGTTATATGTGAATGTTTGTCATTAAAGTAATTGACAAAATTCTGAATAAATAAAAGGAGTTTTATTTAATGAGATTTTGCATTAAATTTGGTGGAAATTTAATGGGAATTTGAGTGGACTTTTGAGTGGAGGAAATTTAAAGGGCATTTTGTGAGTGGAGTGTCCACCCAAATGAATGAAGGAGGGGAGGGGCAGCCCCCCATGGACGGCGGCCACCCCTTGGGTGACCCCTCCTCCTATAAAAGGAGCCCCCCTCCTCACTTGTCTCTCACACCTCCTCGTGAAGGATCTCTCTCCCCCTCTAGAATTTATTCCCCATGGTCTCGGACTAGCGAGATACATGTTCCCGGTGGCTTTTCGGCAAGAAAGAGTTGTTCTTCCGCTGCATTGCTGGAGCGAGGAGGCGGAGGTTTCTCGGTGCCTCGAACGTGTGTGCGAGCACAGATGCGCTGCTGTTTTGCGGCGCTAGGACTTCCTCTCGATATTGAGATCGGCGAGAGATCGTCTACATCGACCACGAGTTTGGACTCGTTAAGCTTTGTCGGTCTTCAAGGGTATGTTCTCTATGGATATACATCTGCCCGTTGTTTGTATCTAGTAGAAAACAAAAAATTTCCTACGATGGGAACATCTATGTACCAAGATCTATCTACTAGATACAAGCAACGGGTGGATATAAATCCATAGAATACATACCCTCGAAGACCGAATAGCGTTAACGAGGTTGTACTCGTGGATGACGTAGACGAACGCTTGCCGATCTCAAGATCGTGATGAAGTCCATCCGTCCACCGGTCCAAAGACGATCAAGTCCAGCACCTCAAAGCGTGGTGCATCCGTGATCGCACACGCGTCGGTACCCGACAACATCCGCGCCTCGCTCCAAATAAGCGGAAGCAACAAATCCTTCCAAAAGCCACTGGAACATGTATCTCTCGCTGATCCGAGACCATGGGGAAATTCTAAATGGGGAGAGAGATCCTTCAAGGAGGTGTGCTTTGAGAGGAGGAGAGGGGGCCTTTATAGGGAGAGGGGGCACCCAAGGGGCATGGCGCCCAGCCATGGGGCTGCCCCACCTCTTCCACATTCATGTGGGTGGAGCTCCCACTCAAAATGAAAAGCCTCCACTCCCATTAAAAAGCCTCCACTCAAAATCCACTCACATGCATTAAATTTCCACCAAATTTAATGCAAGCTCTCATTTAAATAAAACTCTTTTATTTATTTATTCAGAATTTTGTTAATTACTTTAATTAACAAACATTCACATAAAACCTTACAACATTTCAATTTCACATGCGAACCGGTTTCAACAATTTCAACCGAAACAGCTTTGGTGTCTAGTGAAATAAATTCATGCGCTTTCCTTTTCTTTTTCCGGCATATCATTTGTTCAATGGTGTCGGTATCCCTTAAGTGTGTCACCTGGTTCATGAATAATGCGGACATGATCGAGACCCTTCTCCGATCAATAATCGAGCGGACTCGACATCCATACCGACTCCACACATTCAACAATGACTTCGTGATCGTGTGAACCTTTACGCTAGTATCTTAATCCCTTTTGTTTCAGGTCCGATATTTGCATGTCTTTAGCTCACACGCATCACTCATTCTCCAATGAGATGGCATTGTATAAATTTGGTCTTTTGGTGAGACCTTTAGTTCCTTGGGATTCAAACATGTCGATACTATTGTCATACAATATATCTTTAGTGTTATCCAGTTGTGAACCACACCTTAGTTTGATAACAAACTACTTGACACAAATTCTCCTTGTCGCTACTATAGCAGTCATATACTTAGCCTTTTGTTGTAGTATTCGTCACAATTTCTTAACTTTGGAACTCTTCCAAATCCATCATGGAATCTCCTTTCCATTACATTGTGCCACCCATAGTTTAAATTGAGATAAACTTAATTTGTATCTTGTGACAAAACTAGTATCAATGTAACTCTTTACAATGAACTATTTGTAATTGTTTGTCACCTCTACACAAATATATTCTTAGTTCTTCCAACAGATCATAAGAATATCCTCACTATCGTCCAATGATCATTTTATGATTCATTCTGGTATATGCTCATAACACTTAGAGCATAGGACATATCTGGATGTGGACATATTCTTAGTTTCTTGTCGTTTCTATATTGAACTCCTTCAATATCTCATATATGTACGTTTGTACCAACCATATTAGCGTCACCGTCTATCCACTATAGACATTCATGCTGCTAATTATTCGCCTTTGTCTTTCATCAAAATAAAACTTAACTTTGTCAATAAAAATACATCATTTCTAATCAAAAGATGTCCTTCACATAATGTATTAGAAATATGTCTCACCCACTTAATTTCTTGCATGCAATGCATTCTCATCTCCAGATGAAAACTCCTTTTCATCATGGTGAAGATTCCAACTCATGATGCTTACTTCAACCGCTGAATGCCCTTTTAGCATCCTTTGAATTAACAAAACTTTAGACCGTACACGTCCTAGGTAACCATTCTATTAGAAGAACTTTGTTTTGTTTATTCATCTACCATATACCAAATTATATGTAGTGGTTGCTACTTTAATCCGTTCAGACTAAATATCGCTATGAAAGATCAAATCTTGTCATAGTCAACTCTTTGAACATTGTATTAAAATACTTTACGACATGTCGAATATTTCATAGATGTGAGACATCCATGTCTGTTTCTTTATAGATCCAAATACGACCGATAGGTTACATCTTTCCGGAGGGTCTTCCAAGTTCAATACTTGATTTCTCGTGTATGGAACTATTACGGATTTTATGGCTTCAAACCATTTGACGGAGTCAGGGCCCATCATCGCTTCTTTGCATATAGTCGGTTCATAATTGTCATACAATAATGATTTACTCTCAAATCTTAATCATTTGATTGTTTATCCGACCTTCTTGGTGTTGGAGATATGCCCAAGAGGCAATAATAAAGTGGTTATTATCATATCTTCACACTTATGATAAATGTTTACATACCATGCTATAATTGTATTAACCGGAAACATTAATACTTGTGTGATTTGTAAACTAAAATAAGAGTCCCTAGTAAAGCCTCTTATTAAACTAGCTTGTTGGTTAATATATGATCATGGTTTCCTGATCATGAACATAGAGATGTTATTAACAACAGGATCATATCATTAGGAGAATGATGTGATGGACATACTCCTATAGATAAGCGTAGCATAAAGATCAAGTCATTTCAATAGTTCAATTGCTATATGCTTTCTGATACATAGTAACCTAATTCCTTCGACCATGAGATCATGCTAATCACCATAACCGGAAGGATGCTTTGATGACATCAAACACCACACCGTAACTGGGTGGCTATAAAGGTGGCATTGAGTGTTCGGAAAGTATGTGTTGAGGCACATGGATCAAGAGTGGGATTTGTCCATCCATATGACGGATAGATATACTCTGGGCCCTCTCGGTGAAATGTCATCCAATTAGCTTGCAAGCATGTGACTGGCTCACAAGGGATCACATATCACGGGAACGAGAAAAGAGTACTTATCGGTAACGAGGTTGAACTAGGTATGCAGAGATACCGACGATCATAACCTCGGATAAGTAAACTATCGTGAGACAAAGGGAAATTGGTATCGTATGTAAGTGGTTCATTCGATCGCAAAGTAATCGTAGAAATATGTGGGAGCCATATGAATTTCCAGATTCCTCTATTGGTTATTGTTCGGAGAAGTGTCTCGATCATGTCCGCATAATTCACGAACCTTAGGGAGACACACTTAAGGATTTGACGTTGTTTGAGTAGTTATGGTATTATGAGAAAGAGACCGAATGTTGTTCGGAGTCTCGTATGGGATCCGGGATATTACGAGGTGATCCGGAATGGTTCGGAGAATAAGATTGATATAAGGAAAGTCCTTTGAGTTCGGAATGATTCCGGTGTTTTCATCGGGAATGTTCTAGAAGGTTCCGGAATATCCGGCACTCCGGAGGGGAAGGGGTACATGAATGTGTCATTGCATATTGGGATGATTGCATCATGTACTAAGTGTTCTCGCTGTTCCAAATAAAGTATTAAATTGAATCCCAAACTGAAAAGTCAAACGGCCAGTTTGAAAGTCAAACGGCTAAAACAGGAAAGTGAGGGAAAGAGGAAGGAGGAGGTTGAAACCGACTTGGGGGAGGAGTCCCTCCTCTCCAAGCCGGCGCACCACCCAAGGCCGAGTTGGGGAGGGACTCCCTCCCCTTGGCCGACCTCCCACCTATAAAAGGAGGGGCAGGGCCTCCTCCTCTAGACACACAAGTTCCTATCCTCTAATCTAAACCCTAGCCAAAGCCTCCGGTTTAGAGCCGTTTTGGTTTAGAGCTTCTAATTGCCCTAGCCTTCGGTTTAGAGCCTTCTAATTGGTGTGTCTAATCCCTAGACCACTAAAGCCTCTCTCATACTCCACCATACTCGCTCCTTAAGGCGGCTCGAGATCTCCCTCTATTTCCTGTACCACGCGTTGTCTTTGCGGAATCGCGAGGAGAGTGCTACAACCTCCATTTTCTTTGGAACAAGGGAGAGGAAGGTCTTCGTCGAGTACCGAACGTGTGACCGATTGCGGGAGCCGCCGAACGTGGCGCGGAAGGATCGCCTGCGATCTTGAGATCGGAAGAGTACGACTACATCACCCACGAGAATCGCTCTCGTTAACCGCTTTGGAATCTTCGAGGGTGAGTTCCTCTATCGACTCGTTGCTACAATCTAGTAGATAGATCTTGGCTTGTTTGTTTGTATGCGATAGAAATTTTTGTTTTCCATGCTACGAACCCCTCAAAGGGTATCGAGCCGTGTCTATATGTAGATCTGTTGCACGAGTAGAACACAATGGTCATTGTGGGCGTTGATGCTTTTATTGTCGATTGCTTCTTGTGTACTTTGCATCTTGCGGTATGTTGGGATGAAGCGGCCCGGGCTAACCTTACATGACATCGTTCATGAGACTTGCTCCACGCTTGACATGCAACTTGTATTGCATAAGTGGATTTGCGGGTGCCTGTTTCTCCTAGCATAGTTAAGATCCAATTTACAACGGGTGATTAACAATACTAGTATCAATGTTGTGGTTCATGTTGTAAGTTAGAACGACACTTATTGGAAGCCCCAAACCACGTAAAACATGCAAAGAAAGTAGATGCGTCTAACTTTGTTTTGCAGGGGTGTGCAGTGATGTGATATGGCCATGATTGTGATTATATTTGATGTATGCAATGTTCCTTATTGTAAGTTGGCAACCGGCAGGAGCCATATGGTTGTCTTTAATTTATGTTAAGACCCGCGTGTCTATTCAAAGTAGTTGTAATACTTGAAGCCGGTGGACGACAACCATGGAGAAGCGTCATTGACCTTGATGCAATGCCGGTGATGATGGAGATCATGTTCGTGCTTGAAGATGGAGATCGGAAGCACAAAGAAGAAAGGCCATATCATATCACATATTATGAATTGCATGTGATGTTTATCCTTTATGCATCTTGTATTGCTTAGTAGACGACGGTAGCATTATAAGATGATCCCTCATGCACATGAATTTCAAGTCATAAAGTGTTCACCCTTAGTTAGCACCGTTGCTAAAGCTTGTTGTTTCGAAGCACCACGTGATGATCGGGTGTGTTAGATTCTGCAAGTGTATACAACGTGAGCAAGCCAGATTTGCTCATGCAGAAACTAAGGTTTGATCTTGATGAGCCTAGCATGTACAGACATGGTCTCGGAACACGGATCACCGAAAGGTAAAGCATGAATTATATAGTAGATATGATGAACATGTTGATTGTTCGCCATTGAAACTATATCAACTCTCGTGATGATCGGTTTTGATATGGTGGATTTGGTTCGTGTGATCACTAAAACAATGTGAGGGATATTGTTTTGAGTGGGAGTTTAACAGCAATATGATTAAACGTTGAACACTATTTATCATAAATTAACTCAAAGTGAATTTGCATAATTGTTGTAGTCATTGGCATCCGTTTACCACCTTGCGCTTAGTTTTAATTGAGATGATAGAACTATAGAATTCTGGTTAGTTACTTTACGAACTGGTATTGTATTGTTTTGAAGTGTTAATCTAAAGTTTAAAAGTCCTATTGCAAACTTTCAGTAAGTTCCGGTTACTCCATGAAGTTTAATAATTAGTATTAAATCAAGAGTAACAATTCCAAGAGTTAGTGTATGAGTATCATGTTTGTCTCCGTGATTCTTGATATTCAAAGGATTGTCCTAATATCAAGGTTATATAGGATCTGAAAGAGTTGTTTCAGAAACCATGATGTGTGGAAGATATTGTGATATCTGAAACAAAGTTTTGGTTGCAACATGATAGAGTATAATAAGGCAAAAGTCATGTTCTCATATTTGATGAGAATTTGCAAAAGGTTGGAGACACTGGTTGTCCTAATTCTCCAAAAGGTTTTGGAGATCAACATTATACTCGCGATTCACCGTTATAAGCTAAAAGTAGCTTGATCATGGATAAATCCATGATGACGGTGAATATTTGATGTAGGTAAAATATTTACTACACCAAGAGATTACTAAAGAAAGGAATTTGAAAGAACACCAAACATTTGATAATGGTGATCTACTTCAAAGTGCAAGTCCAAAGACATTGGTATTTAACTATACACGCTTTGGACTATGTGTCATATGTATGACTCCACTATTGATGTTGATAGATTCTTTCAAATGTAAAGGAAAATCTTGAAGAGAATCTCATAAATATATGGCGTAAAAGAAGCGACTAGAATTGTTCAGTTTAAGTATATAGATGATATACATGTTATGGCTATATTCTTCGCTTATTAAACAATGTGGTTCTTAAAGTATTTGATACTGAATTTGTTGGTGTGAATCGTCATACGAAACAACACAATTCATGAACTACAATGGCCTAAGTAATTAGCAAAAGAATATGTGATGATGTTCATCGAGAACAAATAAAAGGTTATTGTGTTGCTCGTTAAAAGTCAAAGCTTGCCTTCAAGATTTGTTTTATCAGGTATTATGAGAACAAAAGGATTGTTCAAATAATTGCCGTAATCCATAAAAGATGGATGATTTACAAATCTCGTTGGAAAAATCACATCCATAAAACTAGTGCTAAAATGTCGAAAGACAAATTGATTGAAAGATCACTTAGGAAGTGACATCGCCGTTTAAATTATATTGGAAAGAAAACATGAAGAAACTCCATGTGGATGGAATTTTGGAGTCTTTTGATTTTTGATCAAATGACGCTTGAGAAACTTTCCTAGAAATAATTAAAACTTCGTTCATAGGCCAAAAGGGAACGAATGACTAGCTTATTGGAACTTGTACATATTGTTGTACGAAGTCCATTATGTGTAGTCAAGAGCGATGGATTTCAACTTCATATGCTTTCTCCAAAAATTTGAGTGAATATATGAATATTTACTTAATAAGGATGAAGTGTGAAATATTTGAAAAGTTCAAAGATTTTCAAGATGAAGTGCAAAATCATTGTAACAAGAATATAAACAGTTTATGATAAAGATCATAAAGGAAGATATTTGAGTTACAAAGTTTAGCATAATACCTAAGATTTATGGAATCGTTCCGTGGATTTGCATTTCCCGAAACACCATAAGAGTATGGAGCATTCGAGATATGTAATTAAACCTTGTTTGACATGGTAAGATCAAAGGTATAATTCATAAAACTGCCATTATATTTTAAAGATTAAAAGCTTTAGAGATTACCGTTTTTCCACTGAAAAGAGCTCCATCATAATCCGTTGAAATGACACCATATGTTATGGTTTGGGATACCAACTAAGTTGTCCTTTCTTAAACATTGGTATGATATGCATAAGAAAGATGTTTGCAACCAAAGTCGGATGAACCTGTCTTTGTTAGGTATTCCTCCATAACACCGGAGACAAAAGTGTTTGTCACTTAGAACGTCAAGTTTCTTTTAGAAGGAATTTTTCGTGAAAAGTTAAGTGGGAGGACAATAGAACTTTGATAAGGTTAAAAGAACCTTAGCTATATGTGCAGAGTTGAGCAACACCGAAAAGTGTTCCGGAGGCAGCAACAATGCTCATGGCTCACGTGCCTCAAAGGTTGTGGTTATGAAGGTCAAAGTTTCTGTTGAACCAAGTAGGTCGAGTAAACAATCAAATACCAAGATTTGAGGGTTGAATCATTATTTGAGAATAATGAAACGTACTACATGCAAAGAAGCGATGATGGTCCCTGACTCCGTAAAATGGCTTGAAGCCATAAAATCCGTGATAGTTCCATATACGAGAGATCAAGATTTGAACTTGAAAGACCCTCTGGGAAGGTACAATACCTTTGTAACACCCTCAGAATCGGCCCTATGCAAGTTTCAGCGATTCCCGCCAAACCCGCATAGAAACGATTCAAAGGTGCCCACCAGGCACTTTCGTGCGGGTGGAAAACGAAGTAATAACCATACACAACAGTCCTCGATGGGACCCACAGAACAGATATATATACAACACGACTCCATGAGTCAAGAATACAGAGATACAATACAAAGATCCAAATCACCTTGAAAATGATAGAGCGTCCGACTACGGACAAGATGCAAATGGGGCTAAGAGCCGTGAAGAATAACCAATGGCGTCCATAAACCTGCCCAGGCCAAGCCGGAAGGGTAACCCTGCTAACAACGTCGATCTCAAAACCTGCTTAAACAAAAGGGGTGCCGACAAAGGGCAAAGGGAAAAGAGAGCGGTCAAGATCGAGGCCAAGACACGGCGAGGCTAGAATTCCGGTCCTCGCCTACATAGGTATGGTAGATCAAGCGGCGGCAAGGCAGGCACTAAACAACCTATAGAGACTCGATACAACTGGCGGCTATCAGAGAGGGGTAAGAAAGACCTATTCGGAACCATCCTGAGACCACCATCAAACAAACCCATCCTGGTGTTTCCCCCTCGAGACCAAACGAGGAAGTCAACCGAGGAACTCACACAGTTGGCAGTTTTATTAATTCGTTTATCGTTGCAGCAATTACTAGTCAAGTATAGATAATCATCCTGATAAAAATAAGCAGTGGGCACTTTTATTTAACCATTCCGTTGTAGTTGCGACGCTTACTAGTCAGGTACAATTAGCATGAGATATCCCAAAACCCAGCAGTTGTTGGTACTTTTATTTAGCCATTCTGTTGTAGTTGCAATACTTACTAGTCAGGTACAATGGTCGCCAGCGACAACCCAAACAAGCAATTGTTGGCAGTTTTATTTAGCCATTCCATTATAGTGAAGCTGATTACTAGTCATTATAAATTCAAATTTATAGCACTACTTTAGTTATAGTTGTCTATGATCGAGATCTTCTCCAAGTCGTCCATAACATGGACACGGCTTTCAGAAAGTTTTACCCTGCAGGGGTGCACAAATAGCAACACACACTCGATCAACCTCGGAAAAACCAAATCAAAACCCAACGAGCCATTCACGACAAAGCAATCACAGGATTCAGAAATATTTCAGGGGGCCACCCCATTGAGTAGACCATAGCGAAGTTAGTGACTCGAGACGGACTCAAGGTTTGCGACAATGGTCAGAACGATCGGGAACCCAAAACTGGGCTTGTCGATACCGCGAAAACACTCCGCTTACCTAAACAGTACAGTGTGCTCCTCGCACAATCTTAAATAAAGCAGTAAAGCATGGCATAAGTACAATATAGTAAATAAAACCTCAAACTAGTTTGTGGCCCCAAGAAATAAGAATGAATCAAGCTCTGGCTCAGGGGGGTCCCATAATCCTCCCGGATGTGGATAGCGCGAAAATTCAAGGAACAGGTATCAAGTACTCGGGGTCCTACGGGACACAAGTGGACGGTTAACAACCAAATAACATCTATTGCCCACCTGTGCCTCTACTTACCTACTTCAATTTTAGTTGTTAAACAGTAAGTAAAGTTATGATCATCTCCAACAATAAACACACGGCAAAACTCCAACAACTGTGGTACTGGGCGACACGCAACATCACTTGAGCAAGCGACTACGACGCGCAAGTCCAACTATCTACCAAACAAAAGGTAATAGGATGTGTCCAAGGCAATATAAGGCTGCAAGGGATATCACGGGTACGAAAACTAGAGCAACGCAACACAGATAGCAATAGATCAACAGGAGGGAATAAATACTATAAAAGTAAGATAGGTAGAAAGGGGGAGATGCTCGCCTGAAAACATTGCCGAAGGTTCATCCGAAGATCGGGTCGACACTCGCATCAACTCAACGGCCTTATCCGCGAAGAAGCAAAACACTAGAATAAACACCGGATGCAATATTTAACACAACGGCAGAAGATCGGGCATGATGCATGTATGATGTATGGCATGGCAAGGTGCAATGCAATTAGGTCATATTAAGCGGAACCGGGGTCCCGACATTTGATTAAACGGTTCAAGTTATTTATCTACCCCGCAATTTAAATGTTGTATTAGCAAGGCGAAATATAGTATCGGTTTGATGCACAAATTTAAATGAGGCCAATATAAGACTAAATTTGCCCGCATATGGCCACATATTTAATTAGGTGAATCGGCATAAGGCCCCCAAACCACAGACAAATATGCATGCAAGATGTTCATTTAATATGCAACAAGATCAATATTATATATTACGAAAATATGAGGGGTCTCGGAAAGGGAATCACATTAGGGTTCGGCGAACTTGGTTCCGGGGTTCGGGGTTTGGTCTCAGGGTCCGGATCTGGGGTTCGGTCTCGGCGGAAGCGTTCTCGGATAACAAAGTAGATCTTGTCGCATCCGGGTTCTCGGCGAACTTGGCGTCCGGGAAGGAGTACTTGTTGCACCGGGGTCTCGGTGTCCTCGGAGCATCGGGGTACTCGAGTCCGCATGGGTGATCTTGTTGTTCCGTGTTCTCGGGCACCGGATCCGTGACGGATGTCATGGCGGTTCCGGGGAGGAAACCTTGGTGTTCCGTGATGAAGTTCTCGAGGGTCGGTGTCGGGCTTGAGAGGCGTTGTCGGTTGACGAACTTGACGATTCACGACGGTCTTGCCACCGAGGAAAACCTTGTGGGTCTTGGTATCTTGGACAACAACATGGCGACATCGGATATTCAGATACAACCGGTCCACACGTCCTGAGGTCAACGGTTATAGCTACAGTCTTGAACGCAACCAGGGTGACGGTGGGGCCCAACGAGGTGGGGTCGGCGCTGGACGGAGTACCACTGCAGCGTCGGCTTGGTGAGGCGCGGTCGCGGGGTCGAGCGGAGGGAGGGCAGAGGCTGGCAGGGCGACGGCGGGGAAGCGCCCGACGTCGAGGCACAGAAGGCAATGGGGTCCCAAGAATAGAGAGAGGCCATGAGGTCTGAGGCGGGCAGACGGGAGAGGCGGCAGCGGCGAGGAGGGCCTCGCGGGCTCGGGGTGGAGCTCATGGCGAGGAAGCAGTGGCGGGGCTCGGGCGAGCTCGAGGCAGCGGACAGGCCAAGCGCCGGGCGCTCCAGGCGGAGGCGGTGGTCCGCGACGGTCGGCGATCGCCCGAGCTTGGCGGTGCTCGGTCGACGGAGGGCGTCAGCCAGCGGAACGCGAGGAGGAGGCTGGCCGAGGCGGGCTCGCCAGCGGCGAGCTTGCAGGAAGGCGAGGCGGGCGGAGGGAGGCACAAGTCAGGAGGCTTGCTGAGGCGAACGCCGGCTGGAGGTGGGGAAGGAGGGCGTCGGCGCCGGAGACGGGGAGGAGCCGGTGGGGCAGCGAGGAAGGAGAGAGCGGGCGGCCACGGCGAGGAAGACGCGCCCGACGATGGTCAAGCGACGGGAGCTCATGCGTGGAGGAGAGGCGGCGAGGGAGCAGGGACCAGGTGGGGCTCCCGGACGGGCGGAGGTGTCATGCGGTGAGGCCGACGGCGGTGGGCGCCGGAGACGGCGGGAGGCGAGGCGAGGGCGGCTCCGGCGAGGCGAGGGTGGGAGGTGGATGCAGAGGAGAGGGCGGGGTGCGCGGTGCGGGAGCGTGAGGGAGAGAGAGAGTAGGTGGGGGGAGGACGGTGTGGGACCCGCGGGGTGGGGCCCGGTTCTAGGGATAGGGGTGAGGGAGAGAGGTGGACCTGTGGCGGTGGTTGTGGTGTTTGCGTGTGTGTTTGTGTACTGCGGGGTGGGAGTGGGGCTGCGGGTGGGACCGGGTGCAGGAGGTGGTGGCTGGTGGATTGGTGAGGTGGCGGTGGGTGTGATGAGGTGGAGGGGAAGGTGAGGTGGAGGGAGGGGATTGGTGGGGAGGATGTGGAGGGGCTGGGTAGATTAGGACTAGGTAGAAAAGGGTCTAGGTTTTAGGTTTTATTATTTTGTAAGATACTTATTTGTTTTGTTTTGTCTAAAATCTTTTAGCAAATAATTTTTAGTTAAATAATTTAGCAGATAATTATTAAACTTTGTTTCGAAATAGAAGAAGGTTAATTTTAGAAAACAAAATTAGGCTTATTGAAAATAGTTTCAGACAAACAAATGCATGATGATGACGATGCAATGCACATAAACAACGCGATTTTCTAGTAGTGGTTTTTGCGGGATGCCACAACCTTACAGTCATATTTGGATCTATAAAGAAATAGACATGGATGTTTCACATCTATCAAATAGTCGACATGTTGGGAAAGAGTTCACAACAATGTTCAAAGGTTGTATATGACAAGATTTGATCTTTCATAGTGATTTTTAGTCTAGACGGATTAATGTAGCAACCACTACATATAATTTGTTATATGGTAGTTGAATAAACAAATCAAGTTCTTCTAATAGAATCGTTACCTAGGACATGTGCATAACACGGTCCAAAGGGGTTTTGTTAATTCAAAAGATGCTAAATGCATATGCAAACTTCAATGGTTGAAGTAAGCATAGCGGAGTTGGAATCTTCACTATGATGAAACTGTTAAAAGAGTTTAATTTCATCAGAGACAATGAAGATGCTTGCATTTGCAAGAAATTAAGTGGGAGCGCTAAGACATATTTCTAATACATTATGTAGAAGACATATTGTTGATTGGAAGTGATGTATCTTTTTATTAACACAGGATAAGAATTTCATCTCGATGAAAGACTTAGGCAAACCCCAAATAATTGGCATCAATAGACGTTAATATGGTTGTGCCAGAAGTACATAGATGAGATATTGAATGAGTTCAATATAGAAACTACAAGAAAGGTTCTTGTCGCACAGAAACGATTGAATGTGTTCAATATTGATGATATATTCAAGTGTATTGACACTTGGTAAGTGAAACAAATATTCAAGTATAGATTGATACTTGATGTATGAAATCACAAAGAGTATTTATATCAATCATACTGTGATATGTACAAATCCAGATATGTCCTATGCTCTAAATGTTATGAGCATATACCAGAATAATTCATAAGATGATCATTGGACAATAGTAAGGATATTCTTATGATCTTTTGGAAGAACTAAGAGTATATTATTTGTAGAAGTGACAAATAGATGGTTAGTTCATTGTAAAAGTACTACATTGATACTAGTTTTGTCACAGAGTACAAATTAAGTTTATCTCAATATAAACCAAGGGTGGCACAATATAACGGAAAGTGAGTTCCATAATGGATTTGGATGAGTTACAAAGTTAAGACATTGTGACAGATACTACAACAAAAGGCTAAGTATATGACTGCTATTTTAGCAGCAAAAGAGGGCATTTGTGTCAAGTAGTTTGTTATCAAACTAGGTGTAGTTCACAGTGGGATAATACTATGAAGATATATTGTACGACAATATTATCAACATGTTTTAACCCCAAAGAACTAAAGGTCACACCAAAGGACCAAATTTGTACGAAGCAATCTCATTAGAGAATGAGTGATGCGTAGAGACGTAAAGACATGCAATTACACACGGACCTGGAAGTGTCAGATCCGGAGATCAGTTGACCACTAGCAATCGTGTACATACAACACCGGAAAGCCATAGGTGTTGAATACACAAAGGTTTGAAACTAGATTATTGACTCTAGTGCAAGTGGGAGACTGTTGGAGATATGCCCAAGAGGCAATAATAAAGTGGTTATTATCATATCTTCACACTTATGATAAATGTTTACATACCATGCTATAATTGTATTAACCGGAAACATTAATACTTGTGTGATTTGTAAACTAAAATAAGAGTCCCTAGTAAAGCCTCTTGTTAAACTAGCTTGTTGGTTAATATATGATCATGGTTTCCTGATCATGAACATAGAGATGTTATTAACAACAGGATCATATCATTAGGAGAATGATGTGATGGACATACTCCTATAGATAAGCGTAGCATAAAGATCAAGGCATTTCAATAGTTCAATTGCTATATGCTTTCTGATACATAGTAACCTAATTCCTTCGACCATGAGATCATGCTAATCACCATCACCGGAAGGATGCTTTGATGACATCAAACACCACACCGTAACTGGGTGGCTATAAAGGTGGCATTGAGTGTTCGGAAAGTATGTGTTGAGGCACATGGATCAAGAGTGGGATTTGTCCATCCATATGACGGATAGATATACTCTGGGCCCTCTCGGTGAAATGTCATCCAATTAGCTTGCAAGCATGTGACCGGCTCACAAGGGATAACATATCACGGGAACGAGAAAAGAGTACTTATCAGTAACGAGGTTGAACTAGGTATGCAGAGATACCGACGATCATAACCTCGGATAAGTAAACTATCGTGAGACAAAGGGAAATTGGTATCGTATGTAAGTGGTTCATTCGATCAAAGTAATCGAGAAATATGTGGAATCCATATGAATTTCCAGATTCCTCTATTGGTTATTGTTCGGAGTGTCTCGATCATGTCCGCATAATTCACGAACCTTAGGAGACACCTTTGAAGGATTCGACGTTGTTTGAGTAGTTATGGTATTATGAGAAAGAGACCGAATGTTGTTCGAGTCTCGGATGGGATCTGGGATATCACGAGGTGATCCGGAATGGTCCGGAGAATAAGATTCATATAAGGAAAGTCCCGTTTGAGTTCGGGAATGATTCCTGTTTTCATCGAATGTTCTAGAAGGTTCCGGAATGTCCCAAGACCGGAGGGAAGGGTACATGAATGTGTCATTGCATATTGGGATGATTGCATCATGTACTAAGTGTTCTCGTTGTTCCAAATAAAGGATTAAATTGAATACCAAACTGAAAAGTCAAACGGCGGTTTGAAAGTCAACGGCTAAACAGAAAGTGAGGGAAAGAGGAAGGAGGAGGTTGAAACCGACTTGGGGAGAGTCCCTCCTCTCCAAGCCGGCCACCACCAAGGCCTAGTTGGGGAGGGTCTCCTCCCTTGGCACTCTCCCACCTATAAAAGGAGGCGGGGCCCCTCCTCTAGACACAAGTTCCTATCCTCTAATCTAAACCCTAGCCAAAGCCTCCGGTTTAGAGCCGTTTTGGTTTAGAGCTTCTAATTTCCCTAGCCTTCGGTTTAGAGCCTTCTAATTGGTGTGTCTAATCCCTAGACCACTAAAGCCTCTCTCATACTCCACCATACTCGCTCCGGCTTAAGGCGAAGCCCTGCGAGATCTCCCCTCTACTTCCGGTACCACAGTTGTCTTTGCCGAATCGCGAGAGAGTGCTACAACCTCCATTTCTTTGGAACAAGGGAGAGGAAGGTCTTCGTTGAGTAGCGAACGTGTGACCGATCATGAGCTGACGTGCCGCGCGTGGGAAGGATCGTCTACGCGATCTTGAGATCGTAAAGAGTACGACTACATCACCCACGAGAATCTGCTCTCGTTAACCGCTTTGGAATCTTCGAGGGTGCGTTCCTCTATCGACTCGTTGCTACAATCTAGTAGATAGATCTTGGCTTGTTTGTTTGTATGCGATAGAAATTTTTTGTTTTCCATGCTACGAACCCCTACACTTGGTTCTATAGGAACTTTAGACCTCCGTGACCGCAACCTTTGAGGCACGTAATCCATGAGCATTCTGGCTGCCTCCGGAACATTTTCCGGCGCTGCGCAACTCAGCACATATAGCTAAGGTTCGTTAACCTTATCAAAGTTCTATTGTCCTCCCACTTAACATTTATGAAAAATTCCTTCTTCAAGAAACTTCACGTTTCAAGCGACAAACCCTTTTGTCCTTGGTGTTATGGAGGAATAACCAATTGTTATTCAAAATAACCTACAAAGACATGCTCATCCGACTTCGGTTGTAAACATCTTACTTATGTTTAGCATACCAAAATTTAAGAAATGACAACTTGGGTTTTACCCCAAACCATAACTCATATGGTGTCATTTCAACGGATCAAGATGGAGCTCTTTTCAGTGTAAAAGCTGTAGTCTCTAAAGCTTTAATCTTTTAAAACATAATGGCAGTTTTATAAATAACACCTTTGATCCAACCATGTCAAACAAGGTTTCATTACAAATCTCAAACACTCCATATTCCTATGGTGTTTCGGGATATGTAAATCTAGGTGTTTTGCTAAACTTGCAACTCAAATAAATCCCTTTATGATAAAACCATAATTCATTTATTTTCTTGTTACACTTGTAACTCAAATAAATCCTTTATGATCAAATCATAAATCATCTATTTTCTTGTTACAATGATTTTGCACTTCATCTTGAAAGTCTTTGAACCTTTTCAAATATTTCACACTTCTTTCTCATTAAGTGAATATTCACTCAAATTTCCGGAGAAAGCATATGAAGTTCAAATCCATCGCTTACGACTATACATAATGGACTACATACATCGATATGTATAAATTCCAATAATTTAGTCGTTCGTTCTTCTTTGGCCTTTGAACGAAGTTTTAATTATCACGTGGAAAGTCTCACAAGCGTCACTTGATCAAATCAAAGACTCCAAAAATCCAGGAATACGGAGATTCTTCATGTTTTCTTTCCAATATAATTTAAACAGCGATGTCACTTCGTAAGTGATCTTTCAATCATTTGTCTTGCGACATTTTAGCATTAGGTTTTATGGATGTGATTTCTCCAACTAGATTTGTAAATCATCCATATTATATGGAATACGGTAATTATTTGAACAACCTTTGTTCTCATAATACCTGATTCAAATAACAATTATTAAAACAAATCTTAAAGTCAAGCCTTGATGTCAACGAGAAATACAAACAACGGTTTGTTTGTTTTTGATGAACATCATCACATATTCTCTTGCTAGTTACTTAGGCCATTGTGGTTCATTAATTGCGTTGTTCCGTATGAAATTTCATACCAACCAATTCGGTATCCAATACCCAAGAACCACATTGTTTAACAAGCAAAGAATACAACCATAACATGTATATCATCCATATACCTAAATTGGATATTTCCAATCTTTTCTTTTCTGCCAAATATATTTTATAGATTCTCTTTCAGCATTTCATTTTCCTTTTTAAAAGAATCTATCAACATCAAAAGTGGCGCCATATTCATGACACATAGTCCAAAGCATGTATATTCAAATAATAATACCTTTGGACTTGCACTTTGAAGTAGATCACCATCATCAAAATGATCGGTATTCTTTCAAAATCCATTCTTTAGTAATCTTATAGTGTAGTAAACACTTTACATACTTCTTCTATTCATCCTTATCATGACGACTTTCACGATCAAGCTATTGTAGCTTATAAAGGCGAATCGTGAGTATAACATTACTTTTCAAAACCCTTTTGGATGATTAGGATGTCTAGCATCTCCAACCTTCGTAAATTCTCATCCAATATGAGAACATATATTATACTCTATCATATTGCAACCAAAACATTGTTTCAGATATCGTTATATCTGCCACACATGATGGTTCCTGAAACAATTCTTCCAGCTCCTAGATAATCTCGATATTTAAATTAAGAATCATGGAGGCAAACATGATACTTAAGATACTAACACTGGAATTGTTACTCTTGATTTAATACCAATTATTAAATCTCACGGAGTAAATAAAATTTTGCTGAAAGTTTGCAATAGGACTTTAAAATTTAGATTAACACTCAACACAATACGATACCAGTTCGTAAAGTATATATCCAGAATTCTATAGTTCTATTATCTCAATTACAACTATGCATAAGGTGGTGAACGAATGCCAATGACTACAACAAATTATGCAAATTCACTTTGATTTAATTTATGATAAATTGAGTTCTACTAATCTAAATTAGAAATGAACTCCCACTCAAAAACGACACCCCTCGTGTCTTTTTGGTGATTACATGAACCAAATCCACTACACCAAGTCCGATCATCACGTGAGTCGGTGTAGCTTCAAAGGCGAGCATCAAATGGGAATCATATCTACTATATGACTCATGCTTAACCTTACGGTCCGTGTTCCGAGGCCATGTCTATACATGCTAGGCTCGCCAAGTAAGAACCTTAGTATTCGCGTGTGTAACTGTCTTACACCCGAGATATGCTCGTGGATTCAAGTACACCCGATCATCACGTGATGTCTTGAAGCGACGAAACATTGTCGGTGCATACTTAAGGAAGAACACATTTTTATCTTGATATCTAAATGAGGGATCATCTTATTATGCTAATAAAACGCCAAACAAGCAATATAAGATGCTATCAAACATCACATGTTTATTAGTGGAATGATATGGTTCCCGCATATGATCTCCATCACGTGCACCGTGGTATGATCACTATCATACCTCTATGTGTAAGGCCAAGGTCTATGGAACCTACACGTTATGCGTGTTGTAAGAGTATCATCTCATAATTCTACTTACAACATCACCATATCATAACACTAGCCCAGCAACAATCTAAACTAGACGCCTATAATTTATCCATTGCAAGTTTTACGTGGCTTAGGGCTTTCGAAGATAGAACCGTTCTTACATACGAACATGAACCACAACGAGGATAACCAAATTGTTGACAACTCGTTGCAAATTATATATTGACTATAGTAGGAGAGACAGACACCCGCTAGCCACTTATGCAAAACTAGTTGCATGTCAAGCGTGGAACAGGTCTCATGTGCGAGGACATGTAAAGTTTGTCCGGGCCGCTTCATCCCACTATGCCACCAATATCCAAAGTACAACTAAGAACCAATAAAATGATCATCATCGCCCACATACTCATATTTGTACTACCCGTGCAAAGCATCTACGCATAGATCCGGCTCTGATACCACTGTAGGGTTCGCAGCATAGAAAACAAAAATTTTCCTACGATGGGAACATCTATGTACCAAGATCTATCTACTAGATACAATCAACGGGTGGATATACATCCATAGAATACATACCCTCGAAGACCGAATAGCGTTAACGAGGTTGTACTCGTGGATGATGCAGACGAACGCTTGTCGATCTCAAGATCGTGATGAAGTCCATCTGGTCCAGCCGGTCTAGCACGATCAAGTCCAGCACCTCAAAGCAGTGGTGCATCCGTGATCGCACACACGTATGGGTACCCCGACAACCTCCGCGCCCTCGCTCCAGCGAAGCAGCGGATGCAACAAATCCTTCTAGAAAAAGCCACCGGGAACATGTATCTCGCTGATCCGAGACCATGGGGAAATTCTAAAGGGGGGAGAGAGATCCTTCGCAAGGAGGTGTGCTTTGAGAGGAGGAGAGGGGGGCCTTTTATAGGGGAGAGGGGGGCACCCAAGGGGCATGGCGCCCAGCCATGGGGCTGCCCCCACCTCTTCCACATTCATGTGGGTGGAGCTCCCACTCAAAATGAAAAGCCTCCACTCCCATTAAAAAGCCTCCACTCAAAAATCCACTCACATGCATTAAATTTCCACCAAATTTAATGCAAGCTCTCATTTAAATAAAACTCTTTTATTTATTTATTCAGAATTTTGTTAATTACTTTAATTAACAAACATTCACATAAAACCCCTTACAACATTTCAATTTCACATGCAACCAGTTTGCCATAATTTCAACAAAGCAGTTTGATTGTCTAGTGAAATAAATTTCTGCGCTTTCCTTTTCTTTTTCTGGCATATCATTTGCTCTGAATGGTGTCGGTATCCCTTAAGTGTGTCACCCTACGGTTCACGAATAATGCGGACATGATCGAGACCCTTCTCCAATCAATAATCAGTAGCGGGACCTGGACATTCATACTGACTCCCACACATTCAACGATGACTTCTGTGATCATGTGAACCTTTTTACGCTAGTATCTTAATCCCTTTGTTTCACGATATATTACATGTCCGAGATTCGATCATCGGTATCTCCATACCTAGTTTGATCTCGTTACCGACATGCACTCTTTTCTCGTTCCCGTGATATAACATTCCAGTGATCAAATCACTTGCTTGCAAGCTAATCAATGTGATATCACCGAGAGGGCCCAGAGCATATCTATCCGTCATCGGGATGAACAAATTCTACTCTTGATCCATGGACCTCAACATAACACTTTAGTAGTTCTGAAGCCATCTTTATAATCACCCAGTTACGGTGTGATGTCATCGAGAAACTCTTCCGGTGTTAGTGATTGACATGATCTCATGGTCTAAGGATTAGGATCACTTCGTAAGTTGTTATAGCAATATAAACTCAATGACTTTGATCGTAATGCTATACTTCGGATGAATGTTCATCACATCATTACACTAATGTTGTGACCTCGTTATTAACAACATCCAATGTCCATGATCAGGAAACTTTGATCATCTTGTTAATCAATGAGCTAGTTTATAAGAGAGGCATAACTAGGAACTTGCTTTTTGTTTATTAAACACACATGCATTAACGTTTCCGTATTAATACAATTATAGCATGCAAAATAAACATTTATCATAAATAAGGAATACGATAATAACCACTTTATTATTGCCTCTCGGGCATATTCCCTTCACTTGGGTTCAACGAGGTCGCCCGACAGCGTATTGCCGACAACCTCAACTTCAGGTTG
This sequence comes from Avena longiglumis, assembly GCA_030063025.1. NCBI lineage: Eukaryota > Viridiplantae > Streptophyta > Magnoliopsida > Poales > Poaceae > Avena > Avena longiglumis. Next base: position 486,425,208 of record CP125974.1, read on the forward strand.
GCGGAGTTCCCCATTACCTACCTGGGGATGCCCATCTGGGAGACGAGAGTTTTGATCAGGGACCTTGCTCTCCTAGTCACGAGAGTGCGCTCTAGAGCCGAACCTTGGTGAGCAGACTCACGTCGAAGGGTATCAAAACAGTACTGATCAACTCTTGTCTCTCGAGCCTACCCATGTATCAGATGGGGTTATACCTACTCCCTGAAGGAATCCATGCCGACTTTTCTAAGGAGTTGTCTCGATTCTTTTGGGCGGCTAGGGATGGACACCAAAGATACCATATGGTTAAGTGGGCGGACGTTTGTGCCCCCAAATGCGTTGGGGGCATAGGTATCCTGGACTCGCGCCGCTTCAATGTGGCCCTGATGTTGAAATGGGTCTGGCGCATTCTGTGGGATGACGGGGGTCTTTGGCTTCAGCTTATCAAGGCCAAATACCTCTAGGGCCGCCCTCTTTTGGCTTGCGAGCGTCGGGAGGGGTCGCAGTTCTGGAGATCGATCCAGGACATTAAGCACTACATTGGCCGGGAAATCTCCTTCGTGGCCGGAAATGGTAGGGGGTCCCGCAGCTCGCTCGGCTTCTCCCTCCCTTGGAGTCGCGGTTCCCATACTGCTTGCCATCTCCGCTTCCCCTTCTTCTCTTGTGGCTGAGAACTTCCGGGTGGATCAGTGGGACTTGCTCTTCTGCCGCACCTTCAATGAGGTGGAGTCCGGAGAGTTTCAAACCTTGATGGAGTCCCTTCCCGCCTCTCTCTCCGAGGAGCAGGACGTGGCATCCTGGCAGCTCCTTCCCTCAGGAGAGTTCACGGTGAGCTCGGCCTATAGGGCCCTGTTTCAGGGTCCTGAACTGCGGTGGACGGCCCCCCTTCGGAAAGCTCCCCTTAGTATTCGGATCTTCGTTTGGCAGCTCCTCCGTGACCGCCTTCCCTAGGGTACGGAGGTTGCCAAACGTAACGGCCCTGGTGATGGCCGATGCCCCCTATGTGGGACACCGGAGACTTGCGCCCATATTATGTTTTCCTGCTCGGCGGCGCAGTTTTTGTTCGTGAGGCTCTGGGCCCGGCGTGGCAGGCACAGAAACTTGGGGAGTTCCTGCAGTCCCAGGCTAACAGGACCGGAGGAGGACGCCGTCTCTTTTGGCTCCTCTTTGCTGCTTTGTCGTGGACCCTTTGGAATGTGCGCAATAAGATGGTGATTGAACGTGTGTTTCCCGCCCGGACGTCTGACTCTATTTTCGCTTTGCTTGCCTTCTTACAGCAGTGGTCCCCCTTGGTGCGGCTGCGTGACCGGCCGGCTTTCGAGGCCTCCCTTCAGGCACTGAGGACGACGGCGCTTCCCTTCTCGGCGCCGACGGCTGCACACCCCCCGCTCCCTTCGTCGTCCTGAGGGCTTCCGGCCTACCTCTCGTGCCACCTTTTTTGTGTTTTCCTCTTGGGCAGTGATGTGCTGTGGCCCCAGCGGTGTATGACCTTTTTTCTCTTTCCTTTTGGCCTCGGCCGCGATGGGTGTATGTCTGTTTGTATACTTGGATTGTGTTTTATTTATAAAGCGGGGCGCGAGCCTGATTCGAAAGAGTAAAAGAAAAAGCAATAAGAGTTTATGTTTACCTCTATATATGCTCAGAATCTCTTCTACAACGAGATCCGTTTCATATTCAGTTGTACCTGATGACAATGCTGCTGATCTAACATTATCCAGCATTTGTATCCTGCTATTCTTTAAAGTATCTCTTCCAGCTGGAGAGAGAGGGGAGCCGAGGCCCCTGTGACCTCTCCCGACCAGTCGACCACCATGGCCATCAAGGCCCAGGAGAAGAAGGTAGAAGAGAACTCTAAGCAAGAAGGACGTGGATCGGATCCTAGCCTACAGAGCACCGAAGTCCGGAAAGAGACAGGCCTTTTGCGCCTCTACAAGCTGGACGCGCTGATCTGGGCTTATTTTGTCGCCGCTACGAAGTGGGAGATATCTTCGTATATTGTGCTAGTTTTTCCTGTGAGCGTGTTTTCCTACATCCGTTTCCTTCGATCTTCTGTGCCTTGTCAGTTGGCCCACCTGCGCGGTTGCGGGACAAAGGAAAAAAACGACAGACTCATTTATCGGCCTGGTTGTGGCCATGATCAACAGCAAATTCTTTTAGTACCACCTTGCTAATCGTGACAGCAGACGTACCACAATGGAGTATGAAAACGTATTACCGCCGTTGGACAAAAACGTATTTATCTACCATGGACCGATTTCTAGCAATTTAATAGTATATAGATATAGATTAGCATAAACCCCACAAGGATCCAATGAAACCTTTATCTTCAGGTCGTGTGGTTTTGTGTGCTCGCCTCTGCCGCGTAATTGGAGCGGGGCGAGCTTCACTCGCAACGGCAAGGTCCAGGCGAATCGAAGCTCCGGCGCTAGGGCCGTAGCAGAGGAGGCGCCGCCTAAGAACGACGAGAGACAACGCGACAGGGGGACTCGGTTTGCATTCAACCAGGGCGAGTGCGGTGCTCCCATTCGAGCACGCAACATGATGGTATATACTGTCTCTCTCGTGACGTACTTGACGTACGCATGCGCTGCTCTCGAGTTTACAGCTCCTGTCTGCAAAACTTCGTGCTAATTCATTCATCCAAGTTCGTATTGACCTGCAACTCATGTCTAAAATCTAAATTTTCGAATTGTACCCATACTTTCCAGTTTAGATGGGATTTTCGTGGGACAAGTCGGACAACCCACAAATGCCCACTTATTTCTTCTGTTGGTGAGACTAGTTAAATGCCCGTACGTTGCAACGCGTAACAATGCAAAGAAATCAATTGAACATATGATTAAATGAAAAGTTGGAACCATGTGCTCGAATTCTCCAAATGTGCAGGTAAATCAATAAACATTAAATAAAATAAAAAGGGTTATTGCAACCAAATGCACTTGTCTGAGTGAATTATTTACAGCAAGCGCTACGTTCACATTTATAAGATATTTTAGATATTTTCATTGTTGGACCATATCTTGGTAAATGAATAGAGAGGTACACATATTATATCTACGATTCTAGAAAAAAAAGATACATCATAATGACCCATTAAGGAAAAAACATGAATGAATATTACTCCCTCGGTCCCATAATAGATGTTGCGACACCTCCCAAACCTAGTTCAAATTTAATTTTGCAAAGAAGTCCCTAATACACTCTAATCATTTCAAATTTGGCCTTCAAATTTGGATTTCAAACACAAATCTTTTCTCAGTCACCCCGACGTCCGCAGTCAGCTACCGCTCCGATCGCCGTCCTAGGGATCCTGCGTGAATCGCACCACCTGACCCTTCTCGCCGTTGGAGGGATCCCACGGGGGCTGGTCCTGCTCCACGGACGCAACTGATGAAGAGGAGAGTCCCGAGGGTGGACGCGCAATTGGGGCTAGGGAGAACCGCGGGGGCGGCGGCAGGGGAACCTAGGGAGGCACCGGATCTTGGGTGTGTAGCAGCGGGCTCCCGCCGGCAGTCCAGGTCTGCGCGCCGCTCCCTCCTACGACCGCCGCAGGGCAGCTTCTCCGACGCGTGAGCGCGAGCCGCCTTCGCCGGCCGTGCGTGGACGCTGCTCTGGAGCCCCCACTTCGACGCTGATCTCCCTCCGTCATTGACGTCCGCCAAGCGCGAGGGCGCTGCTCCGGAGCCCGCACTTTGCAAGAGCTGCGCTGCTGTGTGAGAAGAACAACAGTACCAACAGAGACGAAGCAGACAAATCAAGCCCAGGTGGAGTTCCCGCCATATCCGTGTGTATCTGAAATGTATAGGAGTCAACTTGATTTTTTATGTGCAGGAGTAGTTTAGTCAAATGCTCTGACAATCAAATTGACTTTCCAAATTGAGAATAACAGAGAAGCAAAAGCAAGTACTCCTGTAATTAGATATGCTCTGTAAGTATTTATGGATAAATTGAATCCATCATTTGTAACCCTGAATATCACTTCTGAATCCATCTTTTGTAAGCCTTTGATAATGTGCATCATTTTGTAAGCTTTTGACAATGAATCCATCTTTTGTAAACTGGAATTTGATAATGAGCATCATTTGTAAGATTTTGACAATGAAAGCAAAAAGCAAGTACCCCTGTAAGTAGATATGCCTTGTAAGTAATGCTTATAAGTAGATATGCCCTGTATGATGCAGACACAAAAGATAATCCCATAGAAGTAAGGAAGCAGGAAGCGATCATACCCTGATGTCCAGCCAATAATCAGTCAACATTATTGTTGTATGTTCTGAATTTTGGAAATAAGAGGACAAAGTTATCTTCATATAGTTTATCATTTATATGCCTGAATATCACTTCTGAATCCATCTTAATCTGGATGTGCCTTCATGAGCTGCTCCATATGCCTTCATATACAAATTCAGAGTAGCAAAAATCAGTGTTAAAATTTCAGACCATGTCGAGCTATATGTTCAGTTGACATTGTTACAATTAGACCAAACCTAGGACAAAAATGGTACCGAGACAGAAATGATATTCAGCAGTGCACCTTGGTGGCACTATAATCTCGGAAGGAACAAAGACTGTAGTACATCTTTAGTAGCAAATGAATTCAGATATTGATGGAGTAATACTAAGGGCTAGTTAATCATACGATTTCTCTTGCTCAATTTTCAGAACACGGTTTCTCTTGCTTAATTTTCAGAACACTTTTAGTAGTGTGACACCGGAGTAGTTTGATGGAGAATACATCCATACTTTCTCAAGAGTCCTGCATTTTCTAGAGTAATAAAATTAGTTACATAATCATTACTCACCGAGTAACCTCTAACTCTTTGGATTTTGGAATACAAATATGAGAATGATTGACCGTAAAAGAAATATAAAACATACCTGGCCTATATATGTTACAATTTGGGTGACCGTGCAACATCAGAGCCATTTGCGGGCGAACTATCTGAATTTGTATCTGCAGATGCTTCCCAATGTAAATCCTATGTGGTGTTAAAAAAAAGGTAAATTACATGAGTATATAGAAATAGTGCAAAACACAAATGTTTGCCACTGGAGGAAGTCCCTGATTAGCTACTGCTGCTTGCAAAACTACTTGATCTACCAGCATTGTATCATTTCAGTTCTTCCAGATGGTCTGTAAGTGAGAAAACTTAGGTTGTTAGACTTACGTTGAACAAAGGTGAGCTACAAACATTTATAGTAGTAGCTGCACATTTGTTATGATGTCAAAGGCAAAAAAAATAATAGTTACAACAAGCTCATAAGTTGTCTATTTAGCGTTGCCTGCTGCTCGATCACATCAATTGATTCTGTTTCTGGAATTTGTAAGTGTTGGAGTGAGTACCATATGAATCACATGGCCTAACAATTATCATACAACTCTTACGCTAACTATAAAAATCGCAGTCTTTCACAATCCGAAATGAGAACAAATGTGCAAGTCAATAGAAAAATAGATACCTCAACAATGTGGTGCCATAACTCATCATCTGCAGGAATGATATGGCAACACGTATCAAGTATTGCATATTCACACAAACTTAATTATGTTACTTACACATTATTTTTTACATGCATGAAGCTAACCATTTCCTGTTCTTGTCAACCATATGTCCATATGGAACAATCTCACTCAAACTATGAATGAGTGGAATACCACTAAGATAAACCTGGCACTGCTATAAAACCGACTAACGTTATCCTGAAAAGAGGAACCAAAAGAGCACAATCATACCTTACATCGAGAGAACAATGATCCAATCCGGTCAAAGCACAAGGAATGACAAACCAACAAAGATCCCCAAGCTTTGTATAATTAACCGAAACACTCCAAGAAGCAAGTGAAGTAAAGTTTTGAGGTACAAATAGAGATCCAAGCAACATAGAATATCAGATGTTTGCTTCTGAACTTTGCGAGGACTGTGTTCTATCTGCTTAAAACATTTGGTCAGAAAGGTGAAGCTTCTATGTTCTCAAACTAAGCAATGTGAGATCTCCAGGACAACATACTTCTCAAACGACTTGCTCATAAGAAGACTGCAATACAGTAAAAGATACCTTGTTGCTTAAAGGCACACATTGCACCCAGGTTTATGAAATTTACTCAAATGATCACAATTATAAACTGGCATCCAGATGTCCAGAGAAAAACAACCCACAACTTTGTTAGGTTATGATACTTTGTAATCCAAATAAAACCTTGTTGCGTTCTGAGATTGGTGTCCAAACTGACAAGCTTGAACATCACATAAGAGCCACCGTAGCAAAGTTTCCAGATACATATAGAGATCCAAGCATCACAGAATACATGTCAGGAAGAGCTTATTGTGCAAACCACCATCCAAATGTGAAAGTGAGAAATGAGCATTGAGCGCACATAAACAAGCCATCAGATGTAAACACACTAAACCTTAAAAAAATGTGTGCAAATGCATTGGGTTATACAAACAAGTTTTTGATTTACAAGACATCAAGGTGAGATCAGACGCCATCACAACCAGGGGTAGAGCTATGTACAAACAGAATCGCAAATTGGCACAAATGGCCATTGTAAGTTGTTTTGTAGTTCAGTGATTAATGTGGTTAATTAATAGAATATGACACCCGTGAGATGAAATTGGCCTCAATGATTTTCCCAGCTGGCTTCGCCCATGATTTCAGCAATCCATCTAGACCTGCCTAGCTAACTGGATTCTTCATCTCTTCCAAGATACGAAGTAGCATGATATACAAACACACTACACTCACTCGTAGTACCTTCTTATTACCCCCATCTTCAATTTCCGAAAATCGTTTTGCGTGACCTCCAAACATGAGAAGAAATTACTTCTCTTAGGACTGCAAAAGGCTGATATGTCCTGGTCTAATTGGCGCTGAATTCGTCCAGTGTTGCTACAACTACAAGGCATTAGCAGCCGACTTCGTCGAGCACCACACAACAAGCTTCATCGAAGGCACGGAAGGAACAAGCTAATAATGTTGTTGCTTATATTGTCCGACTAAGCAAATCAAAGATCATGATTTCTGCCAAAACAAACCAAGAACGGACATGTGTGCGTCTGGTTTTCTAGGTACATCTCTTATTTGGTCAAATCATCTTGCGCTGATATACAAACAAATAAAAGACGAAAAAAGGCATGTAAATCCAGGCATCAACTTGACATAACTGTAAATTTCCTACCTCCAGAACATGTACCTTAATGGGACCTGGGAGAGGTGGATGCAGCTTCGTGACCTACTTGTCACACAGCGGAACTGAAAAAATTTCCCTAAGCTATTTTCCTACCAAGGAAACAGATCATGAGATGCGTTGTCTTGCAGTTGGTATGTATGCATTTTATCGAACATGAAAAAGGCGTCAGCATAAGCAGGCATAGATCAAGACGGCGAAGCGCCTCTATTCTTACACGGCTGGCTCCCGTCCAAGATGTTGCTAGGTCGTCACTGAGACATCAAGACTGCAGGTACGGGAGAAGAAGGGGAGCGTGAGGAAGGAGGAGTACCAACCCAGGGTGTCAAGTGGGATCCCACCTAAATCCCACCTCTAGTTTATTTTTCAAAAAATCTAGTTTTTTTCAAAATCTAGTTCAAATAAATGAACTATAGGTGGGATTTATGTGGGATCCCACTTGACACCCTATACCAACCTCATGAAGCCATGAAGGTGACCCACGGAGAGGGATGGCGCTCACATCCGTTTTACCCCTTCCCCAATCTTGACGATTTTATGCAGTAACATCTCGTCGGTCTAGTCTTGACCTTTTTAGAAACAACGATTTAGGAATAGCGATGAGCTTGGCAAGCAGGCAGTGTCTAGTCATTGGTGGAGGGCGGCTGGTGCGAGGACGCGGTGGGCGTGGAGGAGGCGCGGTCGGGTCGGAGCCGTCGTCGAGGTGCGGAGGCGGAGGTAGGACATGTAACGCGTAGACGTGAGCAGGAGGCGAGAAGGCAGGCCGTCATCGGCACGAGGATCGAGGGAGGGGGAGGCTGCTGCTGCCGCCGCTTTTTCTTTGCGCAGGGTTAACTTCAGTTGGTGGAGACGAATATAAGACGCTTTGTGAAGACGATGAAGATGATTCACATATTTTAGTGTCTAGATTCATTTGAACCTATACACTAAAACGTGTCTAGATACATCTTCTTCACAAACCTAAAACATCTTATATTTCTAAACGGAGGGAGTACGTAGCAGAGATAATAAGAGGGTTGTAGATAGCGGAATAAGTGGACGATTAGACTGATAGGAGGCGGACGTCCCAGTCCCATCCCACCTGAAAATTTAGCCAGACCCATCCAACCGCCATAAAACATCCGCATATTGCGTGACTCCTAGTGGTGCCCATCGATTCAGATTCTAATCCCACCAAACCAATAAAATCCGATCTCAAGTATCGTATCGCTCTCGTCCCACCCGATCCTTCGAAGTTCCATCCACGATTCCCGATCGCCCTCCCCTTCCTGAAACCTCGCGTGCTCTCGCGTCGGCGAGATGGCCGAGCGGAGGTTGTTGAGCAAGTATGCCCCGCCGTGTGGTCTCGACTTCTGGCGGAAGATCGCGCAGCGGCGCCAGCCTGATAACCAGCGGATCAGGGTGCGCATGGAGCTCCCCGTGAGCCTCCGATGCCACACCTGCGGGAACTACATCTACAAACGCACAAAGCTCAACTCGCGCAAGGAGTGCTGCACCGGCGAGGTATGCACTCGCGTCGCGCGCCCCTGCCAAGACCTAGTTTTTTCAGCCCTATATATTAGCGCCATCGGTTGACTTAGAAAAAAGTAGTTTAGATCTTCAGTCTGTCTTAGATTCACCGCCGCTCCGGCGCGGCATAGCTTAAATCGTTGCTGACTTTTGACAGCCTTAATCGTGGACATGGAAGCAAAAGAGTCCATATGCAAATACATAAAGAGGTGTAGTCTATCCGTTTCAAAATATAAAATGTTTTAGCTTTATAAAATAATTGTATCTAAACTTCTTTTAATACATAGGACTCAGGTTTGGAGTGAATCGTGTGCTTTATTTATAAAGCGGGGCGAATGCCTGATTCGAAAGGTTTGGAGTGAATTTACACACTAAAAAAAAGTCTAGATACGTTTTTCTTTACAAACCCAAAACATTTTATATTTTAAAATGGAGGGAGTAGGCAACAACTATGATATAATAGCCGTTTCATGCCCTTCTTTGTGATGTCATTCGAATCTACGACTATGATTGGCATCCGCATAATCTTTTGTTTTGGTTATCTCCGTCATGGAGAATTAATTAGTTCATCATTTAGTGGTATTGATGAGATTTATTCTAATCCTGTTCCTTTATTTTGGGTGCAGATGTGCTCGGAAATTCAAGTATTCAGGTTTTACTTCAGGTGTACTAGGTGTTCAGCTCAGATTACTCTCAAAACAGACCCTCAAAATTCTGACTATAAGGTGGAATCTGGGGCTACTCACAACGTTGAACCTCGGTGTCAAGAGGATGAGGTGAGTGATATGTTTGTACAATCATGAAATTGAGTTTGAACCTGACTTTTATTTAGATACTCAAAAATATGGCGTTGCACACATTGACACAGTGTTCAAGTCTTACCTTTACCGGTAACTTTTACTATCGTTTTGATGTGTATCGCTTTAGGGAGAAACCCAACTTTTGTGTATAAAGCACAAAAAACAATGTTATATCATGAATATAATTGTCGAGGCTAATCTGTCCATGCGATTTGCAAGTTCTCAATCCAAATATTCAAAAAAATATCGGTAATCAAAGTATAAATTTGACATAATACATGTCCAGAACAATTTTCAGTTGTCGTGTGGAGGAAATAATGGACAAAGTAGAGCACTGAAGATTAGAGTAGTTGACATGTCGTTCTTAGTTATGTAGAAGAGTTGTGTTCTATGAAGGTAGGATTTCAGCATCTGTCCATTCTTTTAGTTAGTTTTGTACATGTGCGTTTTACTTTCTTATCGATGGCAGTGTTGCCCCTTGTCTTGTTTACAGTCTAGGCAAGTAAAAATAGCAGACCTCCTTTTCGTTGTTGTTCCTAAATTTTCATTTGTGGGTTGCATGACCTAGTAAAGTTGTATACCATTAGCATGCATTTGGTTTCCTCTTCCTAATTTTCATTTGTGAGTTTTTTGTTTTGTCAGCTAACTGTTCTGTTCTTTCCGCAGATCAATGGATCTTCTGAATTATTTCTAAATCCAACAAATTTATTATTGACTAAAACCCATGGACTTAAGAGTGTCGATGAAGAAGGTAGGCAATCGTTACTTTGTTATATCACTGCACTGTTAAGGTCCCTGCCTGCATGTACAGACAGATCCATGCATTTTAGTATTCTTGTTAGATTTACAATTTACTACTAACTTTAGTTTATTATTACATTATCCTTGTTAGTTCATTCTATCAACAAAGCAACAGTTGGCATCAGCGTGACCTGTTTTTAAACAGAGTGCTATTTTAACATGAGCTGAACCTGATCTCTCAGCCACTATCATATCCTGCACTCATGAAACTTGTTTGGCCTTCCCTTAATAATAGTTTCTACCATGACAATCACTATCGTGAAATCCCTGCATTCATCCATCTCTATTGTTGTGACCTGTTTTATTATCTTGTATTGATTAAATAGTTTTATAGTACTCCAGAAAAAGATTATCTATTCTTGCATTAACTGTTAAACATTGGCCTGCAGGAAATGAGCACTCTACATCGTCCCCCACCATGAATTCCTGTAAGAAACAGAAGATTGAACCCACATCAGGCTTCGATGATTGCGATGAACCAGTTGCCAGGAAAACAGTATTACAACGATTAAGTGAAGATGAAGACAACCCTGCTTGAAATCACAAGTGCGACCGACCAACGCTGTAGCATGACTGGAGTGGAGAAGGCATTCAAATATCATTGTGCTAGCACTGCATTAGTCAGTTTGTCCCGATGTGCTTTCATGAATCCGCCAAATGGTAAGTCATTAGTTGTTCATAACTCTTCCAATTTTAGTAGCCTCATATCTTTTCGTATATTGTTTTTGTAAAAAATTGTGAACATCAAGAGTGAGTGCATGCTTACCGTGGGACCTGATAAGAAATATATGTGATGAAAGATGAGAAATGGTAGATTCAAGAAAAATAAAAGACACATATCCAAATTTTGGTTCTATATGGAAAAGGGGGGCACTAGACACACCCATATAACACAAACACAAGTGAGAAGAAAGGAAGGGAAGCTCTGTCTAAATCGGTGTCCCCTTACTGTTCTTCACCATTTGTTGATCGAACTGATCAAGAAAGACTAAAGACACCCCCTCGTGTCAACTAGGGGAGAAAACCCTAGCCCTAACTGTTGCCACCCCTCCCCCTCCCATTAACACTCATCGTCCTCAAAGGCGACCGCCGGGAAACCCTGCATGCCATCGGTGAAGGGGATAGAGGGCCCTAGCACATTGTGACTGTGGCGCGCCTGGGAAGCGCAGCGCTCGGTTGCGATTTTGAGTGACGATGCAACATTTTGCAGCTACTTCTCCTGGCGGCGTGGCGCCGCTCCGATGGCTTCATGGGGATGTGGTCTCGGCAAGAAGTGCCAAACGATGTGCAACGCAATTACTCTAGCAACTCCATATGGCAGCACATAGGGGCGGCAGATCGCAAGATCCCAAGCCTAGGTTCATTGAAGGAGGTGTGCAAGGTCGGAGCTATCTCCGTCATCGTGGTGCTAGATGTGGGAGAAACTATAGCCGTCCAGGGCCTGCAGATAGGAGATGGTGGCTGCACCGACCTCGCGGTTGGTGGCGATCTAGTTGGCAGTAGATTAAGGGTCTGTTTGGTTCAGCTGTAGATTCTGAAAAAGTCGCTGTGGGCTGTAAACTGTGAAAAAGCTACTGTGAGCAAACAACTGTTGGAAAGTTAAAAGTTGTTTGGTTAGAGCAACTGTGGGACTATAATTTATTTACAAATTTTTCTGTAACACGCCAAGTCCATGAGAGACTGTTTATATTGTAGGTGAAGGTAGAACACCTACTTTACACTGGCTGATATGTTTAAATAATAATAATATTGGAATGGAATTATTTTTTACAATGCTGCATACACATGGTATTGGACGGGAAAAACAAAGGTGACGTACGGAGACAGCTGGCCTCATTTCCTTGCAACTTTATAGTATTCTAACCAGGATCTGTCACATAAACCGATCAGACGCATACTTGCACAAGCTAGCTATCGACCATGGCAGGCACAACATGTTACATGTCTATCCCTATGAGCTCATCTTATACAGATGCAATAGAATAATAGAGGTTGGTCCATCTGAGCTACGTAAGAGAGAGAAAAGGTTATCTTATGTGGAAGGGAGAATAGATGAGTCCGGCAGTCCAGCCGGCGGCGGTGCTCTTCCTAACGCGATGGAATCTTGGGAACGGGGTCTTCGTGCGGGAAAAAGAGCAGCAGTGGTAGAGAATGGAGTCGGGCGAGATGCCCTACGTCAGACGCTGTGTCGCTGACGGCTGGCCGGAGGATCGATCGGCGCAGCTAATCCTAGGTCTGCCTGGGCGCCGCCGTGAGCATGAAAGAAAAAATAACACAGGGGTGAGACACTCGATCGGGGACGGGAGGAAAACATAAAGTCGAACCGGTATGACTAATCAGTGGCAGCGTGGGTAATTTTCCACCAAACTATAGAACGCAACGCGGTAGAAGCAGGGGAGGACCTGCTGTGGAAATACTGCTGCAGGAATCAGGTAGCTTTCATAGAATCGGCTTTGGAAATAACCCCTTTGGTTAGCTTTCAGATTATCTATGGAGAAGCAGGTTCTAGAAGCAGAACCAAACACTACACCCTAAGGGAGGTAAGGGAGCCGACGAAAACTACACCAACTTCATCCATTACGGAATGATGACAGTGTCTTTGGGTCATTACCTTGTGGAGGGCATTATTGCTGCAACTTTTGGCTACTCATACGGGCTAATTCGGGGAAATCCTTGATGTGGGTCTGATTGGATGATGGCATCACGGTGGACATGTTTTCTTCTGTGTCGAAGACAACGAGTCTCGACAGTGTGGCGTAGCGTACGTCGTGCTAGTGACGAACATGTGATGATGGACGCACGGAGGGTAGTGGCATTGTGATGGGCCGTGGTGGTGTAGACAGAGCAGCTTCCCTTTAGGCTTCGGCCATGGCCAAGGGAGCTGTACAGGCACGTGCCCTTCCTGCTAGGGGACAACGCCAGGCAAGAAGCTCGCTGTTCTTCCATGGGCAACGCGGCGTCGCATCGCCGGTGAGGCAAAAAAAATTCTGGCCAGCCAATGGCTACTCTTTTGTGCTCTTCTGACTGAAAAGTGCCTGAAGTTTTATTTCGATTTATTTTTGTAAAAAAATATATACGGGTGGGAAAAAGTATGACCATCGGATGGTTGCAGGCTCATGGATACGAGCAACCGAGTCACTCAGGCTAGCCACTTCACGTCAATTGTTGTATTGGTTTCTCTGGGCTAAGTATTGCTACTATCTACGACCAAATTACTTGTCGCATGTAAATTGAATCTAGACATATTTTAGATAATATTTTGCATAAAACTGCGACAGATAATTTAGATCGGAGGGAGTATAATACTTTGTACCATAATGCTCTGCGTAACTCCTTTCAAGATAGTACTCACTCCATTTTAAAATATAAGATGTTTAGGTTTTACAAAAATAATGTATACTTTTTAGTGTGTAGATTCAGAGTGAACCTCACAGAAAAAAAATGACCTAGACACATTCCTTTCACAAAAGCTAAAACATCTTATAAATTAAAAAGGAGGGAATATATAGCCGTGATCCTCCACCAATGGTTATTATTTGACATGTGAACATTAGGGTTCTTATTTTTGAGTGTCTTCTCTCTTTATATGATGAATATCTTCAACATGTATTTCAAGGCCTTTTGAGGCTCAACAACGGCCCAAATCAGTTTTTTTAACGAGGCAAGCATTATTATGACTAGTAAACGTGCATGTGTGATGCCGGTCTCCATCTCAAACACAAAATCAAATTTAAAATGAACTGTATGGCAATATATGTGTCATTATGTACTAATCGACATGAAAAGAAAAAATTAGAGAGTTGTTCGATTGCCCATATTGTCAAAATCACAAACTTAAGATCCCATTATATTCGGATTCAGAAAGAATACAACAAATGTGCATGTATGAAATGGTGACAAATAAAGTGAAGTAACTTTGCTAAGAGATGAATAAACCCGACAATGTCCCGAATGATATTTTTAATTTATATCAACGCGTACATTGTTTTCCTCGAAATTAAATAAAAATAGATAAAGCTATGCTCATTCGTTGCATTCACACACACAAGGACATATATGAGTAAATCATGGATGAAGTTTAATATCATTATTACCCAAGTAGGAAACCTAAAAGTACAATAAAATTGTCATTCGTGTATAATAATTACTTATGAAATGTTTGACTACTCGTTCTCAAAACAACTCAACCGACAACTTTAAAGTAAACAATCTATCTGTCAATCTTCTTGAGGTCGCTGGGGCAGCCATAGACCATGAGGTTGATGTGTTAGGAACAACAGCCGCTAGTGTTTTCAGACTTGCTCACAAGTTTCACGGAATAACTTTGCCAAGGTGTGATAGTAGAAGTACATTCCTGGGATAACTAAAGGACCATGATCAGGGTTCGGGGGATAGCAGAAGGCAACCTCATTGTAGTGAAAGATCTTCTCGGAATGAATCTTGAAACCCTTAGCCCGGCCACCATAACCCAAAGCTTCACAGAAAACAACATAAGTGAAAGTATATTGCTTAGTCCCTATCATCCAGGTCATAGTACGTGGAGGATCATCATGAAAGTAAACAGTGCAGTGAAACTAGCGAATAAGGTCCAGGAAGTACTCAAGCTTCATGCACACAAGATCAAGAATACCCAGTTTCTGCAAGGCTTCATCAATGAAGCAAAAATTCGAGGTGATGTAGAGCTTGAGCTGGTCTTCATTTAGAGTATTGAGAATCACAAAAGGGCCATTCTTCAAACAGTCTGGGTTGTTGTAGAATCCATCCAAAAACATGCCTGAGTTTGATCCAGAATTGCTAATCACCACGACTGTAAGTTCTCTCTTTGAAGTGATATTGATTTGTGTCCCTGAGAGTCCTCCAAGCAGAAATATAAAGATAAGTCACATTATCTTGTGGCACTTGTTCCATATCATCATCATCAACAAGAGTCGTATCCTTGCCTTTCCTCTTCTTGCTAGCAGTGGTGTTCATACTACGACCACCAGCACTAGGCTTGCCTTTAGCATTTAGAACACGAGAACTGGTGCGACAACCTGGGGGTCGCTTTTTGGCATTCAGAACACGAGAACTGGTGCTGGTGGCCCCTAGGTTCTCGCACTAGTTCTCGTGTTCTGAATGTCGAAGGCAAGTCTGGTGCTGGTGGTCGCAGTATGAAGACCACTGCTAGCAAGAAGAGGAAAGGCAAGGATACAACTTCTATTGATGATGATGTGGAACAAGTGCCACAAAATAATGTGCATCATCTTCCTATTTCTGTTTGGAGGACTCTCAGAGAGACAAATCTCGCTTCATAGAGATAACTTACAATCGTGGTGATCAACAATTCGGAACTCAAACTCGGGCCTATTTTTGGGATGGATTCTACAACAATTCAGACTGTCTGAAAAATGCCTTTTTGTGATTCCCAAAACTCTAAATGAAGACCAGCTCAAGCTCTATGTCACCTTAGATTTTCGCTTCGTTGATGAAGCCTTGCAGAAGCTGGGTATTTTTGATCTTGCGTGCATGAAGGTTTAGTACTGCTCGCACCTTATTCGCCAGTTTTACTGTACTGTTTACTTTATGATGATCCTCCACATACTATGACCTGGATGACAGGGCTGAGTAGTATACTTGCACTTATGCTATTTTCTATGAGGTCTAGGGTTATGGTGGTGGCCGGGCTAAAGGCTTCAAGATTCATTCTGAAAAGAGCTTTCACTACAATGAGCTTGCCTTCTGCTATCCTCCGATCCTTGATCATGATCCTTTAGTACAGCCAAGCAAATCAGGTTTAATCTGATTAAAAACTACAATGAGCTTTTTGGATCATGTACAATGAGCTTTCACTACAATCTCGTCTCGTCGTCAATCAGATTAAAAACTACAATGAGCTTTTCGGTTTAAAATTGGGATCTACATCATAAAATGAATACAGGGTAACAAGTTATGAACCAAATCAGGTCAGAATTCTATTCATCATTTGTATAAGAAATCGATTTTGAGCCAAAAAATATTTGATACAGCCAAGCAAAATCTTCTGCCGGACGATTTATGAGTCATTTGAGTTCATTAGCAACATAGTACTAAAATTTGGATGAAATCTAGTATATCTTTTTCCAATGAACCGATCTATATGTAGAACAAAAGGAAAATGGATCTGGATCTTGCATAAAGAAAAGGAAATGGGCCAATCCACATAAACAAAAAATATAAGAAGCAAATCATATAGGAAATTGCTCACGGTTGTTTGGTGACCGGAAGCAAATGACACACGGAGTTCCTTCAGGAGTTTGGCTACTAGAATATACCGCATGCATCTTTGCAGGATAAGCAGATGGCTAGGAAGCATGACATGACTGGAGCTCCTTCCCTAGAGTGGAGCATTGTAGGACGTCGGCGCGGGGCAGGGCCATGCGGCCAAGAAGCTTCACGGGCTGTGCTAGGCGGTGGAAGCTCGACCGAAGGCGGGAGGGAGGGCGCCGCCCAACGGTGAGCATGAGCACCGGGTCGACAGTAGGAAGATGGGAGACGGGATGCTAGGCACCGCCACCGCGGTCGCCGTGTCGGGGAACTTAGGCAATGGTGGCTTGAAGTGAGGTATGCTAGTCTAGGTGCTCCTCGGCGGTGTAGGAGCCTAGGCGTTGGCAGTGGTGGGTAATTATATCTAAATTATAGGAGGAAAACGGTCAATTCCGCATGGAAGAAATCATAGAAACACTCCTTATTTTATTATTAGGTATATATATTACATGTATGTAACAACTTAAAATAGTTATATAAAAATAACAATCTCACCAAATTTCATAACATATGAACTCAAGCAAAATTGGAGATCAATACAATGACATGAATTCTCATTGAATCCTTAGAGTTCGTCTCTAGCGTTTACCCATACATTCATGTTGAAACAAGAGGTGTCTATAGCTTGTTTAACTTTAATCAAGTCTTTTAGTTGTTTAAGACTTAATCTTATTCCCATATTTCTCTATGAAACAAACCACATACTTAACCATAGAGATAAATAATAAGTTGAACATATGCATAATATATAGAAACCAACGTTGAAAATATTTGACTTCATGGAACCTATGTTCTCAATAGACATGATATATTTCCAAAATTTGGAAACTAATTCATTTTTGTTAGTTAGCGTCTTTTGCACTATTGAAAAAGGTGGTGAGTCCTTTGTTCCTAGAGATGTTTGTGAATTTTCAGTAGGAATATCATTATTGTCGCAAATTAGCACACCTCTTGTATCTTAGTTATTAGGCTAACAAAATTCGGCATCTTCTTTTACCTCATTCAAAACACATTCATGAAGAATGATAGATAACTACCTTTTGAAGAATGATAGATAACTACCTTTTGAAGAGTTTGATACACCTACAAAGTAGTAAGATTAAAAAAATTAATTGTAGCACTCGATTTTTATAATTTTACTTTGTTGATCCCGATGAAAGTACATGTGTTTATTATGTGCTAACTCGTGACCTGTCCAAACTTCCATGAGTTTTAGTATGAAAAAACCACGTGATGAGGTGCAATATTTTAAAAATATTTTTTATCAGAATCTCAGAATATAAGAATTTATAGAATGGTTAGGAAGTGTTCATGTTATTATTCATGTAACATTGGATAATGTAGTCAGCGTTTAGCATACCGATATGTTTGTATTTTGGCTCATGAATACACTCCACTATTGGCCATTTAGTTACTTCAAGGTCTAGCCACTTGTCACCATTGTTGAAATCACTTTTCTAGAAGTAATCATAAGATGCTTTTCAAACCCTAGAGTTGTTAAATGAAAAAGAGTATGATATTATATGAAAAATAAATGTTACTTGGTAATAATAAAATATGCGTATGGGAGTAGTAAGTGCTCACAATAAGATTTGTCTGATCTAAAAAAATAAGATTTGCCTTAGCTGGCATGATAGGACCCCACTTCCTGTGCCTGGTTTTCTTCACGATCAGATTTGCCTCGGTTGGAGTCGGTTCTACATCCACATAAGCACATATCTTGTTAGATTCCGGTATAATTTCCCTTCCTTTAGTTGCATGTCCTTCTTGTAAGTTCTGTACAGAACAACTCCCTCCATTTGGAAATATAAGATGTTTTAGGTTTGTCAATGAGATGTATCTATACACATTTTAGTGTCTAGATTCATTTGAACCTATACACTAAAAGGTGTCTAGATACATCTCTTTCACAAACCTAAAACATCTTATATTTCTAAACGGAGGGAGTAGCTTCCACCATTTCCTTTGGCTCATAACAGTCATTCGCAACCAACTCACCCTTTTCCCTTGTGTCTTCATTTCTGTTTTCATATTCTAATTCAACAATTGACACTTCATTAAGTCCAGCAGTCACCACATCTATCATCTCAACATCTTCGATCAAATCCTCCTCATCTAACAAGCAAAAATCCATTAGTGCTTGAAATATGTTATCAGCAACTTGAATGTTAACCGGACAAGATTTTGCACCATGTCTCTTATCAGGTTGTGATGGTGGAATAGATCTAAACTGAACCCCTGGAGTATGTGGATCATCATTCAAGCCTTCGTTCATATCTTCCAATCCATCAAAACCTTCCTGCTCATTACCATTCTCATGCTCATTATCATCTGGATCATTGTTATCATCATCATTGTTGTTACTCTCTGCAGCAGCTGATTCATCCTCATCATCAAATGTGAGCCAATAGAACTTCTTCATCACATAGACTCTTTCCTCGGGATTTTTTTTGCTATATTTCACTGCCAACTGCACCCTAACAACCTCATAGAAAGAGTTAAAGATTCTGCCCCAATCGACATCCATAAGCAGGCCTAAAGTTTTTGCAATCTGCGCAATCACATCCCAAGAAACCCATTTGGGAGTTATTCAACGGATTTGTACCCAAAACTCCTTTAGCTCTCCAACATCAGATATATCTCCGCCCCAGGCAATAATTTTTACTGTTACGCTTTCAAGATCATTCCCCTCTTTTCGATTAATGGACGGAATATCTACTAGGTCCATGACTTTTTTGTGAGGTGGGAAACGAACCAATATTTCTTCTCCTCGAGCCGACGAACTTGCCATGGCCAGTTTTCATCCCACGCTTCACTTATCTTAGTATCTAATTCCTGCATAGAGATCGAGCCATGGGTAACCATAATAACTCCACAATTGTTCAAGTTAAGTCATTGACATGCTGCTTTATCCACCACATTGACATGAAAGAAACCTAGTCCACTATTTGCACTGCCGATGTATTGTGCCATTGGAATTGGCTTGCACCAGAGACCACAATTATTCATGTGGTGTCCTGCCACACCACACATGAAGCACATCCTTTCCTCGATGCAGTTGCCGACGTAGTGGCCCGGCTCACCGCAGTTGACCATGTTCCTGTATCGTGGCTCCATCAGCTGCACCAGCCCAGCAGCAGCGGCTGGCGATGCATCAGCAGGTGCACGTGGTGGTCGGGGAGGGGTGGGGCGGAGGCGGAGGTGGAGCTTGAGGATGACCGCCGCCACCCCCTGTGCGCCAGCCCAATGCGCTTGTAGTGGATTCCCCTCAGGCTGGTCATTATTTTGTCGTGTCTAAGCACCACCACGGTTGTAGGCACCGCCTCCTTGCGGGCGGGGTAGAGTGCCGCCACGCCCAGGTCCCCCCACCCCCTGCGCACGCGCACCACCTCCCTGCATCAGCTGTCGCCTCGCCACAACAGCGTAGGTTTCCCTACCTTGGGTACGACTCCAGAAGTCAGCAGAGAAGCTGAATTCTGTTGGTTTGTGGATCCGTAGGTCTTCGCGGCTCGCGGGGAAAGCAATCCTCGACAGCGAAATGACGGGCGACAACCAGATCCCGGCAAAAGTCCAGATAGGAACGGCTTGGCGGCGCGAGGCTACTGCCCTATCCCCATGAGGTCAAGGAGAGGGGACAACCCAGAGCTGTCCAAAATATTCCTCCATGACCTCATCCTCTCCATGTGATGGGTCCCGCCTGCCATTGACAGGAGCTTCTGACTCTTCACCAATGGCCCCGATCAGTCCAGATGTCCCCAATCGCACGGCTGAAGGCTCCCTCCCCTGTGCATGCCGATGTTCCGACGGAAGCGTATGACACGTGTAGTCACCAGAGAACTGAAGAGCCGCCGTGCCGTCGGCGCCCTCAACCTCAATGGCGATCTCTTATCTACGGTGCAGAGAAGCAATTTAGACCCAGGCACTCACTGAAAGGCCGGTGTATTTAAGGGGCACTGCACAACACATCTAAAATATGTCAAACCTGAAACAGAGAAAAAAAGCAATGAAAATTTATGTTTACCTCTTCGGCTATATGCTCAGAATCTCTTCTACAGCGAGATATGTTTCATGTTCAGTTGTACCTGATGACAATGCTGTTGATCTAACATTATCCAGCATTTGTATCCTGCTATTCTTCAAAGTAGCTCTTCCAGCTATAGAGAGGGGAGCCGAGGCCCCTGTGACCTCTCCCGACCGCCATGGATAGGGCCCGGGAGAAGAAGGTAGAAGAGAACGCCAAGAAAGAGGGACGTCGAGTCGACCGGACCCTAGCATGTAGAGCACCGAAGTCCGGAAGGAGACATGCCTTTTGTGCCTCTATAAGCTGGACGCGCCGACCTGGGCATCTTTTGTCGCCGCTACGAAGTGGGAGAGATCTTCTGTGCTAGTTTTGGGAAAATTGGTTATTTACCCAAAAATTTAATGTCTTTGGATTATGTACCCAAAGTTAAATGGTCATTGATAAAATACCCACCAGGGACTTGAAAACAAATAAAAGTTTACACTCAGCCCTTCCAAAGATAACTGAACATGAAAGGAGAAAACTTCCGTTGATTAGTAAAACAGAAATGGGCACAGACGACGCGGCTTTCCGTTGTCAAATTGTGCAAATGATTATGAGTCTAGGATAGCATCTCTAGGTATGTAGAAGTCCATGAGTATGCAAAATTTTTGACTATGTACTTAGAAATCATTTTGGCGAGGGGTGAAGGTGCTTAAACTTGAACTATTCCTCTGTTCGAGATGGTAGATGGTTAGAATTTATCATCAAATCTGGGATACAAGAATTGGCCCTAGAGATGTTGTATGCGAAAATAAGACACAATATAACTTCCCATGTTCGATTTTATTCAACAAGGCAGCTCCAGGGACGCTTCAGTCTCTTTGCCTCTCAAATTGCACTTTTCATCCATCGTTGAGTTTTCCTTGAAACAGAAGCTTAATATATAGATCTGAAGTCAATTCGCATTCATGAGAAGTTGGGGCAATTTCTTTCCAATTGCGTTGTTTTAGACAAATTGGTAGTATTAGGTTATACACCACGGACAACATCGCAGTATTGTTGGGGCTGCAGCGACCGGCCACTAGCACGACACAACACGATTAAAATGGACCGGGTATGTAGTATTTTGACTCATGTTTGTCTAGTTTATAGAAAACTCTTTTTGGTAAATCAAAAGATGATTTAATCCTTGCAATAGGTATTTTACCAATGGTCAATCAACTTGGGTACATAATCAAAGAACAATGAATTTATGAGTAAATAACCAATTTTGCCGCTCCTGTGAGCATGTTTTTCTACATCCGTTTGTTGCGATCTTCTGCGCCTTGTCAGTTGGCCCACCTGTACGGTCGTCGGACAAAGGAAAGAAACGACATACTCATTTATCAACCTGGTTGTGGCCATGATCAACACCAAATTCTTTTAGCACCACCTTGCTAATTGTGACAGCATACGTATGATGACGGAGTATGAAAACGTATTATCAGTTGGATAAAAACGTACACTCTCCGTCGTAGCGCTTACGGCGCATTTATTTTGCACAGTTATTTAAGCAGTGATCGCGACAAGTAAAGTATCGGTATCCTTCCCATCTTGCCCCTACAGTTACTCCCGCATACACGTCTCGCTCGCCTCCTCGTTTCTCGCAAGCAATCGCTGGCTTTCTCCTCCCCTCGTTCTTCTCTCCCACCGCATGCGCTTTTAATTGAGATGGGATCCTCGGTAAGATGTTGTGCCCAATCTGCGTGGAACCACAAGATCATCCATTGGGGAAATCGGTTTTACCATGGATCGCTCCTAAATCGTTCGGTGGAGATCAAGATGAGAGGTTCAGATGGGAGGAAAGAGTGATTGAAACCCCAAAACAGGAGCTCCTATAAGAGCTTCGCCCCATGGACACCCAATTTTTCATGACCTCTCCCTGGTTCTTCCTCCTCTCTGTGTTCTTCGCCATGGCAGGCGTGGATCTGAACGCGCCTATAAATTGGGATGATCTCGATGATTTCAATGGGGAAGCTCGGGAACTTGCAGCCGATTTCTTTTTTGAAGCGGAGAGCGACAAAGGTATATTTTCCTGGTCGATTGCGTTGAATCTTTGTTCTATATTGAATTGACTTTGATTTGATTGATGATTTGGTACTCACGCTTTTTTACTTTTTTTTGCAGAAGAGGAACACGATGATGAACAACCACAGCTTAGGCGATGTACTCTCAGCCTCACCGGTCTCCGATCAGCTCAGCGGTGGAACGCGAACGAGTCTATCAGCAGCGGACTCGGCCATGGCCTACAGTTCACGGGCGAGTCGAGCTCGCCGGAGGCGGCCGTGGCCTGCAGTTCATGGGCGAGTCGAGCACGGCTGGAGGCCGCTGTGGCCCGCTATTCATGGGAGAGTCCAGCACCGCTGGAGGCTCCAGCGGCGACGGCAATGGTCGAGCCGAGCAGTTCCAAAGAGATTCTAGTGGCGACAGAGAACATGTCTGGTACCCTCTGTTCGATGGCGTCTTCATGTTCACAAGTCATGCAGCGGCACCCGCGGTGCTTGCGGTCGAGGGGAAGCAGCAGGCCGCGGTGCTCGTGGTAGAGGAGCTGGTGCAGGGCCTGTGGTCGCGGGAGAGGAGCTGCTGCAGCTCGTGGAAGAGGAGCTGGTGTTGGGCGTGGTGGTTGTGGTAGAGGGGTTCAAGCTGGGTGGAGCCGGTGCTAGGAGTGGAGGTGCTGATGATCATGAAGAAGAACATGGTGCATGTACGTATACTGTTTACATGCAACATTGGAGCCTGAACATGATCATCAACACTGTTACATGCATAGAGTACTCATCGCATACATAGATCGAGTACGGTTGCATGCATAGATCGAGTAGAAAATTTATTTTTGGTACTAGAAGGATTATGTTCGTATACTGTGAGTTTTTTATTTTGAAGATATGCTTGAGTATTGTTTTCTTTTTAAGATATGCTAGATCAGGGACATATGCTTCTTGCACATTTGCATAGTCTAGTTTCCATAATTTAGATATTAGATCAGGGATATGGTACTATTACATAGCATGCATATGGTACTGGTACGCTGCTTTTTGTTTTCTTTTTTACTAGGCATGACATCTAATGGTATTTTTTTTGTAATTGTGCCATTAGGACGATTTGTGAATGTCCGTGAGGTTTATAGTGACGTGGATAAACGAAAAATATACTCCCTCCGTCCAAGAATAGATGTCTTAGATTTTTCAAATTTTAGATGAATCTATCTACTAAATGGTGTCTAGATTCATCCAAATTTTGATAAATTTGAGACATCTATTTTGGGACGGAAGAGTACATAGAATTACTGTGTAGAATGGGACCGGATGTGCTGAATGACGGTGTAACCAAGACAGTTGCGGCCGAGTTCATGATACCGTTGCGAGTTGTGCAACATGCATTAAAAATATTTATAACAATAAGCCATTGAACTATTGGGGTAAAAGAGTTGAGATTAATCCCCAAGCCATCATGCAAGTGCCACCATCAAAGAGAACAATTTTTAAGGATCTAACTTTTGAGTTGAACATGTCGAACTCCACTATGCGCAGGAGGTTCAAGGAGAAGAAATTTAAGAGGCACTCAAACGCCATCAAGCCTCGTATCACGAATGACAATAAGAAATCAAGGGTTTGTTATGCACTCGGTATGCTAGACTCGGATAGCATGGATCCGAAGTTCCAAGGCATGTACAACACCGTGCACATAGATGAGAAATGGTTTTAGAAAATCAAGGGTTCTCAAAATTATTATTTGACACTCAATGAATAAGAACCTTACCGATCATGTCAAAGAAAACATTACATTGACAAGATCATGTTTCTTTGTGTTGTATCAAGATCAAGGTACGATGCGGATGGCAATTGTACGTTTGATGGTAAAATTGGTATGTTCCCTTTTGTGACCGAGAAGCCGGCGGAACGTGGTAGTCGCATCCGTCTTACGGGAACAATGGAAACTAAATCGAGGAATGTTACATGGGATGTTAGACATGAGTACCTTCTCGAAAAAGTGTCCGCTATAAAGGAGAAGTGGCCATTGGAGGATCGTTGGAGCCCAATATTCATTCAACAAGACAACACGAAGACTCATGTGTTGCCTCATGACCCTGAATTTGTAGAGATGGCTGATGCAGATGGTTGGAACATTATCCTAATTTGTCAATCTCCCAACTCACGGATACAAATATTCTTGACTTGGATTTATTCTTCACTCTCCAATCATTGTTTCAAAAAAATCACCAACTTCTATTCTTAACATTGTCATAAAGGTACGAATTATTTGTATGGTTTTTCTTGTAACATTTCATTAACTTTTGTACTAATATTGACACTCTTGTGAAGGTAGAACAAGCATGGAACGAGTACTCAGCTGAGAGGAGCTACCATGTGTTCTTGACACATCAAACGTGCATGGTGGAGGTCATGAAGCTTATGGGGAGCACCCGTACAAGATCCCACACATGAGGGGGGTTTAGAGAGATTAGGAATACTACCTGAAGTGCTTCGTATTGATCCCGCAATTGTAAACGCGGCTAGAGAGTTTGTCATGTAGAGAGTCCATGTAATGGTCAAGAATATGAATCACTTCAGGTAGTAACTCTAATCTCTCTAAAACCCCTTTCCTCATGTGCAGGATCTTGTACTGGTGCTCCCGCATAAGCTTCATGACCTCAACCATGCATGTTTGATGTGTTAAGAACACGCGGTTGCTTCTCTCAGCTGGGCACTCGTTCCATGCTTGTTCTACCTCTACAGGAGTGTCAATATTAGTACAAAATTTAATGATATGCTGCAAGAAAAACCATACAAATAATTCGTACCTTTATGAGAATGTCAAGAATAGAAGTTGGTGATTTTTTCGAAACAATGATTGGAGAGCGACAATAAACCCAAGTCAGAAATGTTTGTATCCGGTGAGTTGGGGGATTGACAAACTAGGCTAATGTTCCAACCACCTGCAGTAGCCATCTCTAATTCAGGGTCATGAGGCAACACATGAGTCTTTGTGTTGTTTTGTTAAATGAATATTGGGCTCCAACGATCCTTCAATGGCCACTTCTCCTTGATAGCGGGCAACACTTTTTCGAGAAGGTAATCACGACTAACATCCCTTGTAACATTCTTTAGTTTAGTTTCCATTGTTCCCTTTTGTGACCGACAAGGTACTCGCGGCTAACACTTTTTGTTCCTCGGTTTATACTACCAAGTTCCGCCGGCTTCTCGGTTACAAAAGGGAACATACCAATTTTACCATCAAAAGTACAATTGCCATCCGCATCATACCTTGGTTTTGCTATAGCACAAAGAAAAATGATCTTGTCAATGTAATGCTTGTTTAGCCATGATCGATAAGGTTCTTCATTGAGTGTGGCATCCCGCAAAACCACTACTAGAAAATCGCGTTGTTTTTGTGCTTTGCATCATCATGACCGCATGCTCATGTCATCATGCCGCATTGCATTTGAGTATCGTCATCATCTTGCATTTGCTTGCATCAAACCATTTTCGGAAAAACCTAATTAGTTTTCTAAACGCCCCATCTTCATTCAAACACGCAAACCTGGGTCGCCGGAATATTTCGCTTGTCTGCTATCGGTTTGCAGAGGCTTTGTTTTAATCAAATAAAATATTAAATTATTTTAGTGGGGGCAGTCGAACGGGCCGAGTCGACCCGAACGACCACCCCCAGTACAAACAATCGGTCCGCCTAATTCCTAAACATACCCAACCTAACCTACCCAGCCCATCTCCACCTCACCCTGGCCAATCCCCACCCGACACATCACCCTGCCCCATCTCTCACCCAACCACACAATGCCAACTCAGCTCCCCTCCCCAGCCCTTTTCTACCCCCTTTTCCCTCTCTCTCTTTGCCACCTGGGTCCCACCTCACCCAGCAGCCCCACGCCCTGCCACACAGCCGCAGCAACCCACCACCCCCTGGCCTCTCCCACGCTGTCCGTGGGACCCCGTCCCACGCTATGACCCTCTTCCATCCCGCCTTCCTCACTCACCGACAACCCCGCTCCCCACCACCGCGAGCCCCTCCCCCAAGCTTTCCCCCGGCTCGCCGGAGCCGCCCCTCCTCCTTCCTCCTCCCTCTCTCTCCCGGCCTCAGCACTCCCTCTCCACTGCTGTTGCCGCCGCGAAGGCCTCCCGCTCGGCCGCGCCACCGCAAGCCGCCTCCACCTCGCGCCTCGCCCGCTTACGCCCGCTCTGCTTCCTCGCCCGCCGCGATGGCACCCGCCTGCTCCTCACCGCCGGGCGCCCGTATTCTCGCCGCCCGCCATGGCGCCACCGCTGACCCCGACCCCACCTCAGACGCCGGCGCCTCAATCTCGCTCCCAACCCGCTCGCGAGACCTCGCTCTCGCCGCGTCCTCCCGACATCGCCAACCGCCGCCGCCGGCAGCCGCCACTCGCCCGCCGCGTCGCCGCGTTCTCCGCCTCGTCACCTCGACCTCGACCGGGCGTCGTCTCGCCTCCGTTCGCAGCGCCGCTTCCTCCTCGCTCCGCTCGTCGCCGCCGACCAGCAGGCCGCCGCCGCTCGGGTCCTGCTAGTCGACGCCGCCTCTCCTGGCGCTCCTCCGTCGCCACCAGAGAGCCGTTGCTGCGGCAGCTTGCTCTCCCGCTACCGAGCTTCCCCTGCAGCGCTGTCCCCGTCGGCCTATGCACCTCGCTGGCCT
Organism: Avena longiglumis; assembly: GCA_030063025.1. Classification (NCBI taxonomy): domain Eukaryota; kingdom Viridiplantae; phylum Streptophyta; class Magnoliopsida; order Poales; family Poaceae; genus Avena; species Avena longiglumis. The sequence continues at coordinate 486,452,476 of CP125974.1, forward strand.
CGTCGCGTCCGGCGGTCCGGCCTACAACATCTCCACCTCGTGAACCTGGCATCTTGACCTTTGCCATGATAACTGCTCGATTTGTCCTTGTTGCCTTGGTGTCGCCCGCGATGTGTGGAGGAGTTGTCTCTGCAGTGACAGTGAGGCCTCCTACGTACAATATCTTTGCCTCTTGTTGTTTATTTGTACCGCGGCCGCCAAGATCGACCGATGACCCCGGGATATGCCAAAGATGTACCAATGCGACAAGAGGAGGTGACAGAGCCAAATCCGAGACCCTCGACAAGAACTCCGACATGGATCAGATGATTGTCGGAACCCAAGATCTTCCTCACGGCACGCCAAGACCGCCCACGTGGAAACCGAAGACCGATACCGCCGAACCCGAGCGCCAAGGTCTACTTCCCGGACCCCTGAAGACCGATCCGAAGCGCCAGGACTCGAAGCTGAAGGACGCCAAGATCGCCGATGCGAGTACGCCAAGTTCGTCTACCCCGGTACCCGAACCACTCAAGTTCGCCATCGACGACAAGATCGGCACCGACCAGGTCGAGACCGATGCGCCCCCGACGCCGAACCAAGTCCTCCTTCCCGGATGCCGTTTCCGCCGAGAACGAATTCGTCGAACCCTAAACCCTGAGACCGACCCCGATCCTCGGACCAAGACCGCCGAGACCCCTCAATGTGTGACCCTTTCCGAGCCCTATTTTATAAATGCTATACATAAAACCTGTTGCATATTAATCACTCATCATGCATGCATGCTTGTCGGTGGTTTGGGGGCCTTATGCCGATTCACCTCTAATTAAATATGGGGCCCATATGCGGGCAAATCTAGTCTTATATTGGCCTCATTTAAATTGGTGTAGCGAACCCGGTGCTATCTCTTGCCATGCTAAAACAATATTTAATTTGCGGGGTACCTAAATAACATGAACCACCTAATTAAATGTCGGGACCCCGGTTCCGCTTAATATGACCTAATTGCATCGCATCTTTACCATGCCATGCATCATACATGCATCATGCCGATCTTCTGCCGTTGTATTAAATATTGCATCCGGTGTTTATTCTAGTGTTTTGCTTCTTCGCGGATAAGGCCGTTGAGTTGATGTGAGCTTCGACCCGATCTTCGGTTGAACCCTTCGGCAATGTTTTCAGGCGAGCATCTCCCCCTTTCTTCCTATCTTACTTTTCTAGTATTTATTCCCTCCTGTTGATCTATTGCTATCTGTGTTGCGATGCTCTAGTTTCCGTACCCGTGATATCCCTTGCAGCCCTATATGGCCTCGGACACATCCTATTACCTGTTGTTTGGTAGATAGTTGGACTTGCGTGTCGCAGTCGCTTGCTCAAGTGCTGTTGCGTGTCGTCCAGTGCCACAGTTGTTGATGTATTGCCGCATGTTGATGTTGGAGATGATCATAGTTTTACTTATCGCTCACTTTAATTCCTGTTTAACAACTAAAATTGAAGTAAGCAGAGGCATCGGTGGGTGATAGATAATATTTGGTTTCCGAACGCCCACTTGTGTCCCGTAGGACCCCGAGTACTTGATACCTGTTCCTTGATTTATCGCTATCCACATCCGGAGGTATATGGGACCCCCGAGCGAGCTTGATTCAGTCTTATTTCTTGGGGCCACAAACTAGTTTGAGGTTTTATTTACGATCCTGTACTTATGCCATGCTATCGCTTTATTTAAATTGTGCGAGGAGCACACTGTCATTTAGGTAAGCGGAATGTTTTCGCGTATCGACAAGCCCAGCCACACTTTCGGGTTCCCGATCGTTTCTGACCATTGTCGCAAACCTTGAGTCCGTCTCGAGTCACCGCTTCGCTATGGTCTACTCAAGGGGTGGGCCCCTGAAATATTTCTGAATCCTGTGATTGCTTAGTCGTGAAAGCCTCGTTGGGTTTTGATTTGGTTTTTCCGAGGTTGATCGAGCGTGTGTTGCTATTGGTGCACCCCGGCCGGGTAAAACTTTCTGAAAGCCGTGTCCGCGGATATGGACGACTTGGAGCACAGTATCTCGATCATAGACAAGCATAACTAAAGTTTATTGCTATAAATTTGACTTTATAATGACTAGTAATCAGCTTCACTCTAATGGAATGGCTAATAATACTGCCCACAATTGCCTGTTTGGATTTTCGCTTGCGACCATTGTACCTGACTAGTAAGTATGGCAACTACGACGGAATGACTAATTAAAAGTACCAACAACTGCTGGGTTTTGGGTTTACATCATGCTATCTGTATCTGATTAGTAATTGCTGCAACTACACCGGAATGAATAACTAAAAGGGCCCACTGCTTCTTTTATCAGGACAATTATCTATACCTGACTAGTAATTGCTGCAACGATAACCGAATAAATAAAACTGCCAACTGTGTGAGTTCCTCGGTTGACTTCCTCGTTTGGTTTCGAGGGGGATATACCAGGATGGGTTTGTTTGGAGTTAGATCAGGTTGGTTCCGGATAGGTCTATCTTACCCCTCTCTGATTGACGCCAGTTGTATCGAGTCTCTATAGATTGTTTAGTGCACGCTGCCGCTGCCGCTTCAGTCCACCATACCTATGTAGGCGAGGACCGCCGAATTCTAGCCTCGCCGTGTACTGGCCTCGATCGACGCCCTCTTTTCTTTTGCCCTTTGTCGGCACCCCTTTTGTTTAAGCAGGTTTTGAGATCGACGCCGTTAGCAGGGTTACCCTTCCGGCTTGGCCTGGGCAGGGTTATGGACGCCATTGGTTATTCTTCAGGGCTCTTAGCCCCATTTGCATCTTGTCCGTAGTCGGACGCTCCATCGTTTTCAAGGTGATTTGGATCTTTGTATATTATATCTGTATTCTTGACTCATGGAGTCGTGTTGTATATATCTGTTCTGTGGGTCCCATCGAGGACTGTTGTGTAATGTTATTACTTCGTTTTCCACCCGCACGAAAGTGCCTGGTGGGCACCTTTGAATCGTTTCTATGCGGGTTTGGCGGGAATCGCTGAAACTTGCATAGGGTCGATTCTGAGGGTGTTACATTGAGTGCCAAATAATAATTTTGAGAACCCTTGGTTTTGTAAAACTATTTTGTCATCTATGTGCACAATGTTGTACATGCCTTGGAACTTAGGATCCATGCTATCCGGGTCTAGCGTACCGAGTGCATAACGAACCCTTGCTTTCTTGTTGTCATCCGTGATGCGAGGCTTGATGGTGTTTGAGTGTCTCTTAAATTTCTTCTCCTTGAACCTCCTGTGCATAGTGAAGTTCGACATGTTCAACTCAAAAGCTAGATCCTTCAAAGTTGTTCACCTTGATGGTGGCACTTGCATGATGGCTTGGGATTAATCTCAACTCTTTTATCCCAATAGTTTAATGGCTTCTTGTTACAAATATTTTCAATATCATCTTTACCATCTAGCCATGCATGTTGCACAACTCGCAACGGTACCATGAATTCAGCCGCAATTGCCTTGGTTACACCGTCATTCAGCACATCCGGCCTTGTTTTACACAGTAATTCCGTGTATATTTTCTATTTATCCACGTCACTATAAACCCTACAAACATTCACAAATCGTCCTAGTGGCACAACTGCAAAAAAAGTCTTATTAGATGGCATACCTAGTGAAAAAGAAAACAAAAGACGGTATAACAATATCATATGCATGCGACGTAACAATACCATATCTCTGATCTAATATCTAAATTATCCAAACTAGACTATCCAAGTGTACAAGAAGCATATGTCCCTGATCTAGCATATCTTAAAAGCAAAACCAAATACTCAATCATATCTTCAAAATAAAAAAAAATCACAGTATACGAACATGACATTCCTACTACCAAAAATAAATTTTCTACTCGATCTATGCATGCAACCGTACTCTATGCATGTAAACCGTACACTATGCATGTAAACAGTGTTCATGATCATGTTCAGGCTCCAACACTGCATGTAAACAGTATATGTACCTGCACCATGTTCTTCTTCTGATCATCAGCACCTCCACGTCCAACACCATCTCCATGCCCATCTTGAACCCCTCGTCCACGACCACCTCGCCCAACATCAGCTCCTCTTTCACGAGCTGCAGCAGCTCCTCTCCCGCGACCACCAGGCCCTGCACTACCTCCTCTACCGCGAGCACCGCGGGGTGCCGCTGCATGACTCGTGAACATGAAGACACCGTCGAACAGAGGGTACCAGACATGTTCAGGCTCGTCATCGACTTGACCACGGCAAGGTCCTTCGCCACTGGAATCTCTTTGGAATTGCTCGGCTCGACCACGGCCATCGCCGCTGGAGTCTCTGGTGGTGCTGGACTGGCCCATGAATAGCGGGCCACGGCGGCCTCCAGCCGTGCTCGACTCGCCCATGAACTGCAGGCCACGGCCACCTCCGGGTGAGCTCGACTCGCCCATGAACCGCGGGCCACGGCCGAGTCCACTTCTAGACTCGTTCGCATTCCACCACTGAGCTGATCGGAGACCGGTGAGGCCGAGAGTACGTCGTCTAAGCCGTGGTTGTTCATCATCGTGTTCCCCATCTGCAAAAAGGGTAAAAATATCATGAGCACCAAATCATCAAACAAATCAAAATCCAATTAATATAGAACGGAGATTCGACGCGATCGACCAGGAAAAAAATACCTTTGCCGCTCTCCACTTCAAAAAAGAAATCGGCTGCAAGTTCCCGAGCTTCCCCGTCGAAATCATAGAAATCATCCCAATTGATAGGCGCGTTCAGATACACGCCTGCCATGGCGAAGAACACAGAGAACCAGAGGAAGAACTAGGGGGAGGTCGTGAAAAATTGGGGGTCCATGGCGTGAAGCTCTTATAGGAGCTCCTGTTTTGGGATTTCAATCACTCTTTCCTCCCATCTGAACCTCTCATCTTGATCTCCACCGAGCTATTTAGGAGCGATCTGTGGCAAACCCGAGATCCCCGATGAATGATCTTGTGGTTCCACGCCGATTGGGCACAACATCTTGCCGAGGATCCCATCTCAATTGAAAGCGCATGCGGTTGGAGAGAAAAACGAGGTGAGGAGAAAGCCAACGATTGCTTGCGAGAAGCGAGGAGGCGAGCGAGACGTGCCTGCGGGAGTAACTGCAGGGGTAAGATGGAAAAGATGCCAATACTTTTTTTTGCCGCGATCACTACCTAAATAACCGCCATAAAACATCCCCATATTGTGTGCCTCCTTGGGCATGTTTAATGGAGCGTTAAAAACAAAGGCTAGCCGATTTTTCCCGTCCGTACCGGTCGATCTCGGCGTCACCCCGAGATTTTGTGAAGCGTCGACATAACTCTAAGCGCTGGTGCTTGCTCTCGTTTTTTTCCCGTGGAAGGCAATGCGGGGCTCTATCCAGGTCATCCCGGCGCTAGATTAGCGGCAAGAGTAAGCGCCGAGGGTTGTAAAACTAAGACCTGATATTTTTATTTTGTAATTTTTTCTTGCATTCTTAAGCGCCCCACATAAACGCCTATGGTTGAACATATCCTCAATGGTGCCCATCGATTCCGATTCTAAGGCACGTACATTTAGGGTACATTTAGGGCACGTACAATCGGGGCACTAAGGGCATGTATATTGTAAGACGTTTAGGCAGATGTTAAAGTGATTAAAAATAATACGTACAAAAAAGAATAGGAAACCAAGCTTCTCACCCCCAACGCGAGCCGTTTAGCCAGACGCTAAATATTGCCTGATTATTGCACCTCTGTAAAGTTTGCTGAAAGGAAACAAGATGGAGCGTCAACGTCTCTTTTTACGCCGACGCTAGCTAGTTAGCTAGGATCGGCCAGGAATTTGACAAAACGGCCGGGAATCTCAGCCTGGCGTCCGTCCTTAACGTCGGCACTGTACGTGCCTAAGGATGGGCGGTAGACTAAGATTTCCGGCCGTTTCCTCTATATCCCGGGATTTTCCTTTGTGTCGCTAGCTTTTCTGTCGTCGATGCTTCTCCAGTTTTTTTTTTTTTCACGCGCGTGATTACCGGAACGACGAACGCTACCTGGAGTCGCAAATTTCCTTTCAATTTTCACGGATGGTTGAAACTTGGCCCACAAAATAACAGCTAACTAACAAATCTACCGGTTTGAAGCTAACAACCCATTCAACTAGTTTTTTTCTTATACAACTGGAATAATCTGGTGCCGCAAAAAAACTCTGCATCCAACACGTACAACAGATCTAACATACGGATCGTTTGACTGCCCAAAATAGAGATTACGTCCATGTCTTGGCACCAAAAATATGCTTGCGACTAGATCAAAGTGTCCCATCCATTGCACACCTAAAATTAAATTGAGCAAATATGTCCGTCAGCAAAAAGAAATAATAACCTTTTATTTTGGTAGTCACTCATTCTTTGGACTTGTTCATTCATGCAGCAAAGCTATGTCCATTATGTTGCCTATAAAATCTCTTTCCTATCTTCTAGTGGTGTACACATGCCTCACAGATCTGAGCATACACACGACCTATATCTTTCCCTACTCTATCTTTCCAAATGAGTTCATACCAGGGTGGCTGGTTCACTTCCCGCGGCTCCCAATACGACAATCCAGAAATGTTCCCCCCTCCAAACTATCCCATAAGCTTTTCTTCACACACAAATTTATCCCAAGAGTTTGATTCTAGCGGATATGATCCATATGGTTCTTCATCCGATGCTAAACGCACTAGTCCTAATGGGCTAGACGACGACGGCAACAACAATGAAGAAGAGAATGATGTTGAGATAGAGGAAAGTCGGAGCCGGCGACTCTCTTGGACAGAGGAAGACAACAAATGGCTGGTGAGTAGTTTTAGATAGCTTTTCTATTTCATATCACACTTTCTTACTGTACTGAAATTATATTTTTAAAAATATAGATTAGCGCATGGTCAAATAACTCCATCGATCCCATCGATGAAAAACACAAAAAAGGTTATTTATTAGAAAGGTGTTGAGTACAAACAAGAAACACCCCCCTCGAAGAGAAAGAGAAAAAACACTGCAAGATCATGGGAAAAAAATAAAAAAAAAGGTTTAGCTTTCCATGAGTCTGTCTATTGCAGGCTATGAGATGGCAATGCAAGTGGGCAATGTGATGCTGCAGCGCAAAAGCCATATAAATAAAGAAAAAAAGAAAGAAAGCCAAAAATTTTTGTGTAGTTGTAGCGGTGGGATCTAGTAAAAGTACATCACAAATGGAGTAGGCATGTGGAAAAGGGTAAAAACTAAGATGACATCCTACAAGATCAGATGGCGCGCGAAGAACATCACAAATGGAGTTCTTTTTTTCATTTGCGGCTCTTGTTCCCACCGGACGTTCTTCGTGCGCCATCTAATCTTGTAGGCTGTCATCTTAGTTCTTTCCTTTTCCACATGCCTACTCCATTTGTGATGTACTTTTACTAGATCCCACCAGTACAACAGTGTAAAGTTTTGGCCTTGATTGTCCTCTTGTACATGGCTAGGGCTTTTTGCACCAGCTGCAGATCACATTGCCCACTTGCATATGCATCTCTTAGCCTGCAATAAACTCCATGGAAGCTAACAACCTTTTTATTAGTTTTCCACCAATGATCTTGCAGTGTTTTCTATTCCTCTTTCGATTAGGGGGACTGTTCTTGTTGTACTCCTTAGCAACGTCTTTCTAATAAACCTCTCGTTTTTTGCTGTTTCCATCGATGGGATCGATGGAGTTATTTAACCATGCGCTAACCTACATTTTTAAAAATATAATATTAGTACAGTAAGAAAGTGTGATATGAAATAGAAAAGCTATATGAAAACTACTCACCAGCCGTTTGTTGTCTTCCTCTGTCCAAGAAAATCGCCGGCTCTGACTTTCCTCTATCTCAACATCATTCTCTTCTTCATCGCCGTTGTCGTCATCGTCGTCTAGCCCATTAGGACTGGTGCATTGAGCAGTGGATGAAGACCTGTATGGATCATATCCACTAGAATCAAACTCTTGGGATAAACTTGTGTGTGAAGAAAAGATTATGAGATAGTTTGGAGGAAAGAACATTTCTGAATTGTTGTATTGGGAGCCGCTGGAAGTGAACCAGCCATGTGGTAAACACATGTTCGGGGCCTTCGTGTCACGCGTCTTTGCTCTATGGCCCTCTCCTCGAGAGTATTACAGGGCGGCATGTGAGGAAAAGCCCCTCGCGCCGTAATTTCTCACTAAAACTACGGTACGCTCCATGAGCGACCAGCAGGAGAAGCGCCTGTCCTACATCACTCTCCTTGAGAGGCTTATAGGGCGGCCCATGTGATAAACCCTCATCGTAGGCCTAAATACTGGCTACGCTGGCTTCCGTTCCTACATTCCGAGTATGTGTGGAAAATGCGTAAACCTTCTCCCCTTTCCCTGGAGAGGTGGCCCGCGGAATCGTTTCCTAACCAGTGGGCAAGAACCTGCGCAGAGCTCATGAGGGTAGCGCCCTTCAAATGGGCGAAACCTAAGCGCACACGATCCCCCCTTTGGATCCAGGAGCATGCAAAACAAGTAGACTCGTCGGGCGCCCTTGACACGAGGGCCAGCGGCGCGATCCCTCGTGAAGGCGTGCACTAGAGCTACACATGCTCAAAGCCCGGCTCAAGAAACCCCATGGGGATCGTCATGACTGCTACCTAAGAATCCTCCACGAGGACATGGGCTTCCCGTCAGAAACGCGCAAAACCCCTCGCGGGCCGTCGCGCAGAACCCGTCATAGCCAAAGGTCACGGCGACCCGCAAGACTCCCCTGATGTCTACGCACGATTATTTTCTTATAGACAGTGTTGGGCCTCCAAGTGCAGATTGTTGGAGATATGCCCAAGAGGCAATAATAAAGTGGTTATTATCATATCTTCATACTTATGATAAATGTTTACATACCATGCTATAATTGTATTAACCGGAAACATTAATACTTGTGTGATTTGTAAACGTAAAAGAGTCCCTAGTAAAGCCTCTTGTTAAACTAGCTTGTTGGTTAATATATGATCATGGTTTCCTGATCATGAACATAGAGATGTTGTTAAACAACAGGGTCATATCATTAGGAGAATGATGTGATGGACATACTCCTATAGTTAAGCGTAGCATAAAGATCAAGTCATTTAAATAGTTCATTTGCTATAAGCTTTCTGATACATAGTAACCTAATTCCTTCGACCATGAGATCATGCTTATCACCATCACCGGAAGGATGCTTTGATGACATCAAACACCACACCGTAACTGGGTGGCTATAAAGGTGGCATTGAGTGTTCGGAAAGTATGGGTTGAAACACATGGATCAAGAGTGGGATTTGTCCATCCATATGACAGATAGATATACTCTAGGCCCTCTTGGTGGAATGTCATCCAATTAGCTTGCAAGCATGTGACAGGCTCACAAGGGATCACATATAATGGGAACGAGAAAAGAGTACTTATCAATAACGAGGTTGAACTAGGTATGTAGAGATACCGACGATCAAAACCTCGGATAAGTAAACTATCGTGAGACAAAGGGAAATTGGTATCGTATGTAAGTGGTTCATTCTATCGCAAAGTAATCGTAGAAATATGTGGGAGCCATATGAATTTCCATATTCCTCTATTGGTTATTGATCGGAGAAGTGTCTCGGTCATGTCCGCGTAATTCACGAACCGTAGGGAGACACACTTAAGGATTCGATGTTGTTGAGTAGTTATGGAATGATGAGTAAGAGACCGAATGTTGTTCGGAGTCTCGGATGGGATCCGGGATATCACGAGGAGATCCGAAATGGTCCAGAGAATAAGATTCATATAAGGAAAGTCCTGTTTCGTGGTTGGAGAATGGTTCCGGTGTTTTCATCGGGAATGTTCTAGAAGGTTCCAGAATGTCCGGCACTCCGGAGGGGAAGGGTGCATGAATGTGTCATAACAAGTTGGAATGGTTGCATCATGTACTAGGTGTCATCGCTGAGCAAAATAAAGGGATAAATCAAATCCTAGTTTGAAAAGTCAAACGCCAATTTGAAAAGTCAAATGGCAAGTTTGCTTGGTGGAGGGAGAGTAGGAAACCTACTTGGGGAGGAAGTCCCACTCCCTCCACCCGCTGGGCAAGGAGGAGGAGTTGGAGGAGGACTCCCTCCTCCTAGGCGCCTCCCTCCCACCTATAAAAGAAGGGGCAGGGGTGCCCCTCTTCCACACACCTCAAACCCTAGCTTTGGCGCCTCCACCTCCAAGTGCAGCCGCCGCCTAGGGTTTACCCTCCAACTCGGAGAGTTGGGGCTCTCCCCAAGCCCTAGCCGCCGGCCAAGCTTCCTCCCTTGGTGCCTCTAAACCCTAGATCGCCAAGGCCTCTCTCATAGTCCACCATACTCGCTCCGGTTTAAGGCGAAGCCCTGTGAGATCTCCCCTCTACTTCCGGTACTACGACGTCGTGTTGACGGAGAGTGCTACAACCTCTGTTGCCTGCTAGAACAAGGGAGAGGAAGGTCTTCATCGAGTACCGAACGTGTGACCGACTACGGAAGCGCTGCCGGAACGCAGCGCCGGAAGGATCGTCTACGCGATCTTGAGATCGGCAAGTGTACGACTACATCATCCACGAGAATCTGCTCTCGTTAACCGCTTTGGATCTTCGAGGGTTAGTATTCTATCGACTCGTTGCTACAATCTAGTAGATAGATCTTGGCTTGATCGTAGATTAGATCTTGATTGTGTGTTCATGCGGTAGAATTTTTTTGTTTTCCATGCTACGAACCCCTACAGTGGTATCAGAGTCGTGTCTATATGTAGATCTGTTGCACGAGTAGAACATAATGGTCATTGTGGGCATTGATGCTTTTGTTGTCAATTGCTTCTTGTGTACTTTGCATCTTGCGGGATGGTGGGATGAAGAGGCCCGGGCTAACCTTACATGACATCGTTCATGAGACTTGCTCCACGCTTGACATGCAACTTGTATTGCATAAGTGGCTTTGCGGGTGCCCGTTTCTCCCAACATAGTTAAGATTCAATTTACAACGGGTGATTGACACTACTAGTATCAATGTTGTGGTTCTTGTTCGTAAGTTAGAACGACACTTATTGAAAGCCCCAAGCCACGTAAAACATGCAAAGAAAATTAGAGGCGTCTAACTTTGTTTTGCAGGGGTGTGCTGTGATGTGATATGGCCATGATTGTGATTATATATGATGTATGCAATGTTCCTTATTGTAAGTTGGCAACCGGCAGGAGCCATATGGTTGTTTTCCATTAAGTCCTTCGTGTCTATTATTCAAAGTAGTTGTAATAGTTGATGCTGGTGGAAGACAACCATGAAGCGGCTCCATTGACCTTGACGCCACACCAGTGATGATGGAGATCATGTTCGTGCTTGAAGATGGAGATCGGAAGCACAAGAAGAAAGGCCATATCATATCACATATTATGAATTGCATGTGATGTTAATCCTTTTATGCATCTTGTATTGCTTAGTTCACGACGGTAGCATTATAAGATGATCCCTCAAGCACACAAATTTCAAGTTTTAAAGTGTTCATCCTTAGTAAGCACCGTTGCTAAAGCTCGTTGTTTCGAAGCACCACGTGATGATCAGGTGTGTTAGATTATGCGAGTGTATACAATGTGAGCAAGCCAGATTTGCTCATGCAGAATCTAAGGTTTGATCTTGACGAGCCTAGCATGTACAGACATGGTCTCAGAACACGGATCACCGAAAGGTAAAGCATGAGTCATATAGTAGATATGATGAACATGATGATTGTTCGCCATTGAAGCTACATCAACTCTCGTGATGATCGGTTTTGATGTGGTGGATTTGGTTCGTGTGATCACTAAAACAATGTGAGGGATATTATTTTTGAGTGGTAGTTCAACGGCAATGTAATTAAAAGTTGAAGACTATTTATCATAAATTAAATCAAGTGAATTTGCATAATTGTTGTAGTCATTGGCATCCGTTAACCACCTTGCGCTTAGTTATAATTGAGATTATAGAACTATAGAATTCTGGTTAGTTACTTTACGAACTGGTATCATATTGTTTTTGAAGTGTTAATCTAAAGTTTAAAAGTCCTATTGCAAAATTTCAGTAAGTTTCGGTTACTCCATGAAGATTAATAATTGGTATTAAATAAAGAGTGACAATTCCAAGTGTTAGTGTATGAGTATCATGTTTGTCTCCATGATTCTTGATATTCAAAGGTGTTGGGAATATGCCCTAGAGGCAATCATGTATGATGATATGTCCCATTGTATTCATAAAGTTATTAAGTAGTCCTTGTATAAACATCTGATGTGTATCATTGAATATGTGATTCAGTTGTGGAACTATGCATTCATGTTGTTTGTACTAAATATCCTTGGTCATTGAGGTTGTGCTGGACACACAACTTAGACCAATGTGAAAGTTGGCTTGATGACTCGGTTCCACTTGTCATGGGCATGGAGATGCTATTCCAACTTACAGACTAGGCTAAAGAGTTTAGCGAGTCGGATTGACCCATATTGAGGTACAACGAACTAAGCTGTCATTTGTATATCTCAATCAATGTAATCCTTAGACTGAGGTTGTTGCATAGTCCGAGTTGAGGATCACCGACTTAGGTTCCACAACGCTGATCCGAATCGGGCGATTATAAAGCGTGGTTCGGGTCGACGAGAATCAAGCTGCGTGATGTGAATAACTAAGATGGGATTTTGCCCTCCACTCGGAGAGATATTCTCTGGCCCTCTCGTGAGATATGATTCGAAAGCATGGCCATGCACGACTCGGTTAAGTGTTAACCGAGGCGATCGACTAAGAGTTAGTCGGGTGAATCACTTATCTCGGATCGAGAAGAGAGTCGGACTATTTAAGGGATGACATATATTCGCCTATAGTCGACAAGGTATATCGTGAGGCAAAAGGGACTCGACGTAAGTCGCATTGGAAAGGCAAGTCGTCATGACTCTTTGGTACTTGGGAATCGCACGTTCGCTAGGAGCCGATGCCGATTGATCGATTGTGAGTTGGACTCTAATCGTGTCCAAGTAACCATGAGCTGCGGGTCACACACTTAAGAGCGGGAGCAAGTTCGGATTGGATCCGAACACAGTAATCAAGGTTGGACCTAAACCAGATTAGGACTGATTAGTGAGTTGGACTCACGGTGACTAATGTTATATGGGCTTTAGTGAATGGGTCGATGAAAGAGCCCACGTTCACTCCCTATATATAGTGGAGCACAGTAACCCAGAAGGGTTAATCGTTGTTCGGTTAGGTCATTCCATGTGTTGGAAACCCTAGCTCCACAGCAGTCCAGCCACCGTAACGAACCTAGCAGTTCGCCGCCGGCGCTCCTCCTTGTACGTGTGGATACCAGCAGAGGTGTTGTGCGATCAGCACCAGGACGATCGGATCGTGAGGACTGCACTGCATCAACTGACGCGCTTCATCAGTAATCCGCAACCACGCGTCTAGTGGTAAACCTCGTGGCCTTCTACCTCAGCTAGGTCTTGGGATCACCACGTTAGAGGAAAAGTTTTTGTTTTATCTCTGCGTGGCCCAACAAAAGGATTGTCTTAATATCAAGGTTATCTAAGATCTGAAAGAGTTGTTTCAGAAACCATGATGTGTGGAAGATATTATGATATCTGAAACAAAGTTTTGGTTGCAACATGATAGAGTATAATATGGCAAAAGTCATGTTCTCATATTTTATGAGAATTTGCAAAAGGTTGGAGACACTAGTTGTCCTAATCCTCCAAAAGTTTTTGGAGAGCAACATTATACTCGCGATTAACCGTTATAAGCTAAAAGTAGCTTGATCATGGATAAATCCATGATAAGGGTGAATATTTGATGTAGGTAAAATGTTTACTACACCAAGAGATTACTAAAGAAAGGAATTTGAAAGAACACCAGACATTTGATGATGGTGATCTACTTCAAAGTGCAAGTCCAAAGACATTGGTATTTAACTATACATGCTTTGGACTATGTGTCATGTATGTGGCTCCACTATTGATATTGATAGATTCTTTCAAACAGAAAAGGAAATACTGAAAGAGAATCTCATAAATATATGGCAGAAAATAAAAGACTAGAATTATTCAGCTTAAGTATATAGATGATATACATGTTATGGCTATATTCTTTGCTTATTAAACAATGTGGTTCTTAAGTATTTGATACTGAATTTGTTGGTGTGAATTGTCATACAGAACAACACAATTCATGAACTACAATGGCCTAAGTAACTAGCAAAAGAATATGTGATGATGTTCATCAAGAACAAATGAAGGGTTATTGTGCTGCTTGTTAAACATTAAAGCTTGCCTTCAAGATTTGTTTTATCAGGTATTATGAGAACAAAAGGGTTGTTCAAATAATTGCCGTAATCCATAAAAGATGGATGATTCACAAATCTCGTTGGAAAAATCACATCCATAAAACTAGTGCTAAAAATGTCAAAAGACAAATTGATTGAAAGATCACTTAGGAAGTGACATCGCCGTTTGAATTATATTGGAAAGAAAACATGAAGAAACTCCATGTGGATGGGACTTTGGACTCTTTTAATTTTTGATCAAATGACGCTTGTGAAACTTTCCTAGAGATAATTAAAACTTCGTTCATAGGCCAAAAAGGGAACGAATGACTAGCTTATTGGAATTTGTACATATTGTTGTACGAAGTCCATTATATGTAGTCAAGAGCGATGGATTTCAACTTCATATGATTTCTCCAAAAATTTGAGTGAATATATGAATAGTTACTTAATAAGGATGAAGTATGAAACATTTGAAAAGTTCAAAAGACTTTCAAGATGAAGTGCAAAATCATTGTAACAAGAATATAAATAGTTTATGATAAGATCATAAAGGAAGATATTTGAGTTACAAGTTTAGCATGATACCTAAGATTTAAGGAATCGTTCCATGGATTTGCATTTCCCGAAACACCATAAGAGTATGGAGCGTTCGAGATATGTAATTAAACCTTGTTTGACATGGTAAGATCAAAGGTGTAATTCATAAAACTGCCATTATATTTTAAAGATTAAAAGCTTGAGAGACTACCGTTTTCCACTGAAAAGAGCTTCATCATAATCCGTTGAAATGGCACCATATAAAGTTATGGTTTGGGATAAAACCCAAGTAGTCCTTTCTTAAACATTGGTATGCTATGCATAAGAAAAATGTTTGCAACCGAAGTCGGATGAACCTGTCTTTGTATGTTATTTCGAATAACTGTTCCTCCACAACATCGAAGACAAAAGTGTTTGTCGCTTAGAACGTCAAGTTTCTTTGAGAAGGAATTTTCCGTGAAAAATTAAGTGGGAGGACAATAGAACTTTGATGAGGTTAAAATAACCTTAGCTATATGTGCAAGGTTGCGCAGCGTCGAAAAGTGTTCCGGAGGAAGCAACAATGCTCATGCCTCACGTGCCTCAAAGGTTGCGGTCACAGAGGTCTAAGTTCCTATTGAAACGAGTAGGTCGGGTAAACAATCAAATACCAAGATTTGAGAGTTAAATCATTATTTGACAATAATGATCCGGCTACATGCAAAGAAGCGATGATGAGACCTGACTCCGTCAAATGGCTTGAAGCCATAAAATCTGTGATAGTTCCATACACGAGAAATCAAGTTTTGAACTTGAAGGACCCTCGAGAAAGGTGTAAGACCTTACAGTTGTGTTTGGATCTGTAAAATAGACATGGATGTTTCACATCTATGAAATAGTCGACATGTTGGGAAAGAGTTCACAACAATGTTCAAAGGTTGACTATGACAAGATTTCATCTTTCATAGCGATATTTAGTCTAGACGGATTAATGTAGCAACCACTACATATAATTTTGTTATGTGGTAGTTGAATAAACAAAACAAGTTCTTCTAATAGAATTGTTACCTAGGACATGTGCATAACACGGTCCATAGGGTTTTGTTAATTCAAAGGATGCTAAAAGCATATGCAAACTTCAATGGTTGAAGTGAGCATCGCGGAGTTGGAATCTTCACTATGATGAAACTATTAAAAGAGTTTAATTTCATCAGAGAAAATGAAGATGCTTGCATTTGCAAGAAATTAAGTGGGAGCGCTTAGACATGTTTCTAATACATTATGTGGAAGACATATTGTTGATTAGAAATGATGTATCTTTTATTAACACATATTAAGAATTTCATCCTGATGAAAGACTTAGGAAAAACCCAAATATTTGGCATCAATAGACGCTAATATGGTTGTGCCGAAAGTACATAGATGATGTATTGAATGAGTTCAATATAGAAACTGCAAGAAAGGTTCTTGTCGCACAGAAAGGATTGAATGAGTTCAATATTGATGATATATTCAAGTGTATTGACACTTGGTAAGTGAAACAAAGATTCAAGTATAGATTGATACTTGATGTATGAAATCACAAAGAGTATTTATATCAATCATACTGTGATATGTACAAATCCAGATATGTCATATGCTCTAAATGTTATGAGCATATACCAGAATAATTCATAAGATGATCATTGGACGATAGTAAGGATATTCTTATGATCTTTTGGAAGAACTAAGAGTATATTATTTTGTAGAAGTGGCAAATAGATTGTTAGTTCATTGTAAAAGTATTACATTGATACTAGTTTTGTCACAAAGTACAAATTAAGTTTATCTCAATCTAAACTAAGGGTGGCACAATATAATGGAAATTAAGTTCCATAATGGAATTGGATGAGTTCCAAAGTTAAGACATTGTGACAGATACTACAACAAAAGGCTAAGTATATGACTGCTATAATAGCAGCTAAAGAGGGCATTTGTGTCAAGTAGTTTGTTATCAAACTAGGTGTAGTTCACAACGGGATAATACTATGAAGATATATTGTACGGCAATATTATCAACATGTTTTAACCCCAAAGAACTAAAGGTCTCACCAAAGGACCAAAATTATACAAAGCCATCTCATTAGAGAATGAGTGATGCGTAGAGACGCAAAGACATGCAATTACACACGGACCTGGAAGTGTCAGATCCGAAGATCAGTTGACCACTAGCAATCTTTTACATACGACACCAGAAAGCCATAGGTGTTGAATACACAAAGATTTGAAACTAGATTATTGACTCTAGTGCAAGTGGGAGACTATTGGAGATATGCCCAAGAGGCAATAATAAAGTGGTTATTATCATATCTTCATACTTATGATAAATGTTTACATACCATGCTATAATTGTATTAACCGGAAACATTAATACTTGTGTGATTTGTAAACGTAAAAGAGTCCCTAGTAAAGCCTCTTGTTAAACTAGCTTGTTGGTTAATATATGATCATGGTTTCCTGATCATGAACATAGAGATGTTATTAAACAACAGGGTCATATCATTAGGAGAATGATGTGATGGACATACTCCTATAGTTAAGCGTAGCATAAAGATCAAGTCATTTAAATAGTTCATTTGCTATAAGCTTTCTGATACATAGTAACCTAATTCCTTCGACCATGAGATCATGCTTATCACCATCACTGGAAGGATGCTTTGATGACATCAAACACCACACCGTAACTGGGTGGCTATAAAGGTGGCATTGAGTGTTCAGAAAGTATGGGTTGAAACACATGGATCAAGAGTGGGATTTGTCCATCCATATGACGGATAGATATACTCTGGGCCCTCTCGGTGGAATGTCATCCAATTAGCTTGCAAGCATGTGACTAGCTCACAAGGGATCACATATCACGGGAACGAGAAAAGAGTACTTATCGGTAACGAGGTTGAACTAGGTATGCAGAGATACCGACGATCAAAACCTCGGATAAGTAAACTATCGTGAGACAAAGGGAAATTGGTATCGTATGTAAGTGGTTCATTCTATCGCAAAGTAATCGTAGAAATATGTGGGAGCCATATGAATTTCCAGATTCCTCTATTGGTTATTGATCGGAGAAGTGTCTCGGTCATGTCCGCATAATTCACGAACCGTAGGGAGACACACTTAAGGATTCGATGTTGTTGAGTAGTTATGGAATGATGAGTAAGAGACCGAATGTTGTTCGGAGTCTCGGATGGGATCCGAGATATCACGAGGAGATCCGTAATGGTCCGAAGAATAAGATTCATATAAGGAAAGTCTTGTTTCGGGTTTGGAGAATGGTTCCGGTGTTTTCATCGGGAATGTTCTAGAAGGTTCCGGAATGTCCGGCACTCCAGAGGGGAAGGGTACATGAATGTGTCATAACAAGTTGGAATGGTTGCATCATGTACTAGGTGTCATCGCTGAGCAAAATAAAGGGATAAATCAAATCCTAGTTTGAAAAGTCAAACACCAATTTGAAAAGTCAAATGGCAAGTTTGCTTGGTGGAGGGAGAGTAGGAAACCTACTTGGGGAGGAAGTCCCACTTCCTCCACCCGCCGGCCAAGGAGGAGGAGTTGGAGGAGGACTCCCTCCTCCTAGGATCCTCCCTCCCACCTATAAAAGAAGGGGCAGGGGTGCCCCTCTTCCACACACCTCAAACCCTAGCTTTGGCGCCTCCACCTCCAAGTGTAGCCGCCGCCGCCTAGGGTTTCCCCTCCAACTCGGCGAGTTGGGGCTCTCCCCAAGCCCTAGCCACCGGCCAAGCTTCCTCCCTTGGTGCCTCTAAACCCTAGATCGCCAAGGCCTCTCTCATAGTCCGCCATACTCTCTCCGGCTTAAGGCGAAGCCCTGCGAGATCTCCCCTCTACTTCCGGTACTACGCCGTCGTGCTGCCGGAATCACGAGGAGAGTGGTACAGCCTTTGCTGCCTGCTGGAACAAGGGAGAGGAAGGTCTTCATCGAGTACCGAACGTGTGACCGACTACGGAAGCGCTGCCGGAACGCAACGCCGGAAGGATCATCTACGCGATCTTGAGATCGGCAAGTGTACGACTACATCATCCACGAGAATCTGCTCTCGTTAACCGCTTTGTATCTTCGAGGGTTAGTATTCTATCAACTCGTTGCTACAATCTAGTAGATAGATCTTGGCTTGATCATAGATTAGATCTTGATTGTGTGTTCATGCGGTAGAAATTTTTTGTTTTCCGTGCTACGAACCCCTACACAGATGTTTGTAGAACAGCAACAAGTTTCCCTTAAATGGATTACCCAAGGTTTATCGAACTCGGGGAGGAAGTGGTTAAAGGTATCCCTCTCAAGCAACCCTGCAATCAAGATACAAGAAGTCTCTTGTGTCCCCAACACACCCAATACACTTGTCAGGTGTATAGGTGCACTAGTTCGGCGAAGAGATAGTAAAATACTAGTAGTATGGATGATTATAAGACAACCGTGCCAGAAAAGAGCTTGACCAGGAGGAAGAGACTAAAGGCAATCTGAAATAAAGATGGAAGCAAGCAAACATGTAGCAGGACTAGTTGTAAACGGTGTTTCAATGCTTAGCAACAAGGCCTAGGGATCATACTTTCACTAGTGGACACTCTCATACAAAATATCTTCTCTTCATTATATTACTCTAAACTACTCTCCGGTTGGACAACTCTAATCCACGGTAGGGCTATAACAGCACACCTCAAAGTTCGCTTTCCCCATCTAGATAACCCCACACTGTCACCTTGAGTGCTAGATGGTTCCAACAAACACCATAATTTCAAAGACACAACCAACTCAAAATATAACTTATGATAAGTATTTATGTAATCTTTAGCCTAAGTGCCACACGGTGTGCACACTGCCACCTTCACACACGTGGGGATAGCCGGAGATTAATTAAAGCACTTGAGTAGCAGAGTAGATCTACTTAATTACAAAGCTCATGATCACAATAAGATCACGCATAGAGATAGATGAACACATAGCTACCGGTAGAGCCCTTAGCCTTGAGGAAGAACTACTCCCTCCTCATCATGGGAGTCAGCAACGGTGATGGAGATGGCGGTGGATTCGATGGATATGGCTCCGGGGGAAATTCCCCATCCCGGAAGGGTGCCGGAACAGAGACTTTTCCCCCTGAATCTCCTCTTCGGTGGCGGCGGCGCGGCAGAAATTTTTGTGGAGATCTGATCCGCGTCGGGTTTACGTCTCAGGGAGACGTATATATAGGCGAAAGGGCAAGGTCGGTAGAGGGCCAGGGGGCCCACACCATGTGGCCGTGCGTCCAGGGGGGCCACGCCACCGTATGGTGTGGCCGACCTGGTGCCATCCTCCGTCTCTCCTTCGGGCTCCGTGTCATGTCGGGTAAAATATCGACTTCGGCTTTTGTTCCGTCCAATTCTGAGAATATTTATTTTCTGGCTTTTCTGAAACCAAAAACATCATAAAACAGGAAACTGGCACTGCGGCATCTTGTCAATAGGTTAGTTTCAGAAAATGTATAAAAATACCTCAAAGTGTAGACAAGGCATAGCAAAGTTGATACTAAACAAGCATGGAACATCAAAAGTTATAGATACGTTTACGACGTATCAAGCATCCCCAAGCTTAACTCCTGCTCGTCCTTGAGTAGGTAAGTGATAAAAAGAATAATTTTTGAAGTGACATACACTATCACAATCTTGATCAAGGTATTGTAAAGCATTGATAGCTGGAATCAAAGTACTCTAAACATGAGCATGAAAGATATAGTTCTAACAATAAGACATAGCAACTATGTTGTAACATGAAAGGGTACAAACAAAGGATCATGAATAACAATGCATTAAAAGACATTTGTTTGTTTCACACATAGAAAACATAGCATAGTGGTATTCAGCTTGTCCCTCATGGAGTAGCAAAACATAAATGCAAATGACACCTTCAAAGTTCATAAGGGTGACTAGATACAAATAGTTCAAGGACAAACAATATCAACATTATGAATCAACCAATAAGTTTTGGGACAATGCACATAAAACTAAGAATGACAAATATGCTCTCCTAATTGGTGCATAAAGATAGAATATGGAGACTCAACATAAAAGTGGAAGAAAGGCCCTTCAAAGGGAAGCAGGGATTTCAACATAAAAATGTTTGTTTGTTTCACATACAGAAAACATGGCATAGTGGCATTCAACTTTTCCCTCATAGAGTATCAAATAGATGCATATGACACCTTCAAAGTTCATAAGAGTGACTAGATACAAATAACACACAAGAACAAGCAATATCAACAATATGCATCAATCAATAAGGTTTTGGACTCTGCACATAGAACTAAGAATGACAACTATGCTCTCTTAATGGTGCCTAAAGGTAGAAGGTGGAGACTCAATATAATTGTGGAAGAAAGGCCCTTCATAAAGGGAAGCAGGGATTTCAAGTTTCAAAACGAGCTTCCAAAAATTATGGTACTTGTTAGATTTCAGCTCTCATTGCCCCTATCATAAGCATCTTGAAGTGATTAAGGTTAAAGTGAACAAAGTATGGAGTATATGCTTGACAAAGTATAAGTTGGCAATCTCATGTCCCTTGAATACGAGGGCCGTTCCTCATGCTACTCAACTTTAGTTACTGGTAATTTCTTGTCATTGTAAGTATATGTGTATCATAGAGAACCGCCAACGAGGTACCCCTTGCCCCATGATACAGGAGCTATGCCATATCAAAATGACAAGGCAACAGACAATGAGCATCTCAGCAATCTTCTTATTTACCATGGGAAAATGGTGCATTTTTCTCTTCTTTCCTTTTTTCTTTTTCTCTTCTCTTTTTTCATATCTCTCTTTTTTATAAGAAGAATGCTTCATAGATTTCTCACTATGGTGATGTTGCAAGTTTCCACCATGATTAGGCATGGCTTAGGATAGCGGCCCATGCGTCTCTCTAACACATATACATAACTCCATGGACTTACAAGCTCCCCTTTTATTTCACACCGTCAACATCCATAAACAAAAGAGCATGATATCAACTTGGTAGATATTTACAGGTGTTGAAAGCGTTCCCCATGATAGCACGGTTCTGCTATTTCCCAACTTATAAGTGCAAGCATATACAACATAGATGACACAATGGTTCAAGTTTATTAGGGGCAAGAAAAATAAAGTGTGCCATCAAGTTTGTGAGAGCTTTAATCACTAATTTTCACATAACAAGTTTAATTTGGAAGATAGATAAAACAAGAATATACTTGAAAGGGTGTAACACACCATGCATAGGAATTTATAGTGGACTCTTTGGAATAACTTGGTTTCTTGGGAGTTGGATGCATGAGTAGAGCTTACTCAATACAAGTGGAGGCTACCAAAAGACTAGAGCGACCAACTAAGAGGGCAATAATGGTCATAATCATGCCGAACGACAAAACAATATCAATCAAAGCATAAAGTGGTACCACAAGTAAAAAACTAAATGATCATAGAGGCTAAGGTGACTGGTTCATAGTCATAACATGGTGTGAGCATCTGCCAAGTCAACCCAAACAAAGCATCAAAGGAGAATATCACAATACTATGCTTCTGTATGCTAAAACAATGCATGATTCTTTCAAGGCACATTAAGCAATCTCAATTGTTTGGAACAAGTCATGGTACACCAATAATCACTAAGCATATGGTCAAAACAACATCTAGCATGACATGATAAAGTCTAAGCCACAATCAAAATAAGCCCCCTTTTGTGTACCACTAAAGCATGGAGATTTCTACTCTTTCCAACTCCAATCAACTTATTTGAAACAACATAGCGAAAGCGGGGGTACAACTACTTTATTAAAGAAAACTAAGCAAACAAAAACTAAGACGCTCCAAGAACAACACAGTAGTGCATGAAACAATAAAAACGAAGTGTCTAGAAAGAGACCTAAGATTTTTATTGATGAAGAAGGGGATGCCTTGGGCATCCCTAAGCTTTGACGCGTGTACCTCTTGAATATTTCTTGGGGTAACACGGGGTGGCATCTCCAAGGTTGAGCTTTTTTGTCCATTCTTCATCTCATCACATCATCTCTCTACACTTGAAAATTTCCTTCATACAAAACTTCACACAATCTTCATTAGCAACATTAGTGCATTCAAGATCATAAACCTTTGGGTTTAGTTTCAACACAGCAAAACTTTCATTAAAAAAATCTACTGTAGCAATTCCTTTAAAAAACTCAATTCACCAAAAAGAACTCAAAAAGAAACTAATAAGAGGCAAATGCAAATAATGGCAGAAATTTGTCAAAACAGACCAGCAGGTAAAAACCGATTTTTTTCGAACACCTTCTGTTGCTCAAATCAAAAATTGTTGAACTAATTAAAGTTAGCTAAACACCTGGGTCATTTACTTAGAAAATTACAGCTCAATCCGACATACATAGATTTTTCACGAATTTTTACAGTGAAGCACAAAAATCTGTTTCGGGACATCAACTTCCCCAAATCTTACTTCTCTCTCATTAGAGGTTCTTCTTGGCACAAAAACCACACAAAAAGGATAAGGAGAGGTTATTACAGAAGTAATAACTTCCAAGATTCAACAAAATAAAAACCTACTAAAATTTGGGTTATCTCCCAATTAGTACTTTTCTTTGATGCCTTTAAGTTAGGCTTGATAGTTTGAGAAGATGCTCACATAAAAAATATGAATTGAAGTAAAAAAGAGCATCGAGAAAAAATTCAAAACACATTTAAGTCTAACCCACTTCCTATGCATAGAAATCTTGTAAAAAAACAAGTCAGGAAAGCACAAAGCAACAAGCATAGGAAAGCAAAACAAGTGCAACTTCAAGACTTTCAACATAAAGAGGGGAAACTTAATATTGTTGAGATACATAAGACCATGTTTCCCTCTCTCATAATAACTTTCAGTAGCAATATGAATAAAATTTACAATATAACTATCAGATAAAACATTCTTATCATGAGCCACATGCATAAAATAATTATTACTCTCCACATAAGCATAGTCATTCTTATTAATTGTAGTGGGAGAAAATTTAACAAAATAGCTATCATTATTATTATCATTACCATAGTCATCAAATATAGGAGGCATATTGTAATCATAATTAATTTTCTCCTCAATAGTAGGTGTACTGAAAATATCATATTCATCATTGTAATCATCATATATTGGAGGTATAGTATCATCAAAGAAAATTTTCTCCTCTAAAGATGGGGGACTAAAAATATCATTTTCATAAAAACTAGCTACCCCAATCTTAGATGTTTCCATAGCATTAGAAATAATGGTGTTCAAAGAATTCATATCAATAACATTGTTATTAGCATGCAAATAAAGTTCCATAGATTTTTTTATTTTCTCTTCAAACACTTCATGTCCTTACTCAAGATAAATAATATAAAGCTCTCTAATTTTGTTGTTGTTTTTCATTAAGCCTAACTAGTGAAAATAAAAACAAGAAACAAAAAGATATAATTGCAGAATCTAAAGGAAATTACTTCGAGCACTCACACACCAGCAATAGTACTAGAAGATAGCTTAGTAGCCAGAGGATGTGAGTACCTTTTACCTTACCTCCCCGGCAACGGCGCCAGAAAATAGCTTGATGTCTACGCACGCTTCTATTCTTGTAGACAGTGTTGGGCCTCCAAGTGTAGAGGTTTGTAGAACAGCATCAAGTTTCTCTTAAGTGGATTACCCAAGGTTTATCAAACTCATGGAGGAAGTGGTCAAATGTGTATAGGTTCACTAGTTCAGCGAAGGGATAGTAAAATACAAGTAGATGGATGATTATAAGACAATGGTGCCAAAAAAGAGCTTGACGGGGAGGAAGAGACTAAAGGCAATCTGAAATAAAGATGGAAGCAAGCAAACATGTAGCAGGACTAGTTGTAAACGGTGTTTCGATGCTTAGAAACAAGGCCTAGGGATCATACTTTCACTAGTGGACTCTCATATAAATATCTTCTCTTCATTATACTACTCTGAACTACTCTCCAGCTGGACAACTCTAATCCACGGTAGGGCTATAACAACACACCTCAAAGTTCGGTTTCCCCATCTAAATAACCCCACACTGTCACCTTGAGCTCTAGATGGTTCCAACAAACACCACAATTTCATAGAGACTACCAATTCAAAATATAACTTATGATAAGTATTTATGTAATCTTTAGCCTAAGTGCCACACGGTGTACACACTGTCACCTTCACACACGTGGGGATAGCCGGAGATTAATTAAAGCACTTGAGTAGCAGAGTAGATCTACTTGATTACAAAGATCATGATCACAATAAGATCATGCATAGAGAGAGAGATGAACACATAGCTACTGGTAGAACCCTTAGCCTCGAGGAAGAACTACTCCCTCCTCATCATGGGAGTCAACAACGGTGATGAGATGGCGGTGGAGTCGATGGAGATGGATCTGGGGGCAATTCCCCGTCCCGGCAGGGTGCCAAAATAGACTTATGTCCCCCGAATCTCCCCTTCGGTGGTGGCGGCGTTGCGAAACTTTTTGTGCAGATCTGATCCACGTTGGGTTTACGTCTTGGCGAGATGTATATATAGGCGAAAGGGCAAGGTCGGTGGAGGGATAGGGGCCCACACCATGTGGCCGCGTGGCCAGGGTCCCACGCCACCGTATGGTGTGACCGCCCTGGTGCCCTCCTCCATCTCTCCTTTGGGCTTTGTGTCGTGTCGGGTAAAATATCGACTTCGGCTTTTGTTCCATCCGATTCTGAGAATATTTATTTTCTGGCTTTTCTAAAACCAAAAACAGAAGAAAACAGGCAACTGGAACTGTTGCATCTTATCAATAGGTTAGTTCCAAAAATGTATAAACATACCTCAAAGTGTAGACAAAGCGTAGCAAAGTTGATACTAAACAAGCATGGAACATCAAAAATTATAGATACGTTACAACGTATCATCCCCTCACGTGGCGCCTCCGCGGTGCCTCCCTAGGTAAACGATACAGGCGCCCACCGTTGGCTCCCTCGAGCCGGCTCCGTGCCGTGGCCTTGTTCAAACTCTGGCATCACAACAAACTATGTAGAAAGAAAGGCAACAAGCACGAGAATTCACTTAAAGAAATCCATTACAGTCTTCCTTATGGTCTTTCCTACAAGGAAGGGAACTAAGGAGCACTATAGCTACACTAGCAAAAGGCCCGCGGCCTCGTTGACACAACAATGACCGTGGCAAGGACCCCGCTCCGACCTATACAAGGTGCGGCGGGAGACCGGCGCGCGGGCGGAAGGGCGGGGCGGCTGCGGAGCTGGAGAGGGGAGCAGAGGGGCTGGCCGGAGATGGAGAAGAGGAGGAAGGAAACGCGGGGGGGGGGAGGTGGGTCGGTCGCTGCGGGAGGGTGCGTGAGAGGAGGGGGAACGCGAGGTTGGGGGTGGGCCAGGAGGAGCTGTGGGGCCGGGGCGCCGGGCAGGGAGAGTGGGGGGCGCGCGCGGGTAGCGTGCGTGTGTCTGTGTGGGTTTGTGTGTGGCCCAGGGTGGGGCTGCTGGGAGGCAGGGTGAGTGGAGGGAGGGGTGAGTTAGTCTAGGTGGCAGATTTTTAGTGGTGGGGGGTGTGGGGAGAGGTGAGGTGGCGAGAGGGGGTTGGTTGGGATGATGTGGAGGGGGCTGGGTAGGTTAGTTGGTGAACTTAGGATTTAGAAGGGCAGGTGTAGGTGGACCGTTTAGAAAATGGGGGTGGTCGTTCGGGTCGATTCGGCCCGTTCGACTGCCCCCGCTAAAAACAATTGAACTTTTTATTTGATTTAAACGGGCCGTGTGCAAACCGATAGCGGCCAAAATAATTAATCCGGAGAACCGGGTTTTGCGTTTGAATTAAGATGAGGCGTTTGGAAAACAAATCGGGCGTTGCGAAATAGTTTTATGCAAACAGTGCATGGTGATGACGATGCAATGCACAAATTCAACGCGATTTTCTAGTAGTGGTTTTGCGGGATGCCACAATTCGACACCACTAACAATGGATCTCGCCCTCGAGATCCGCCTCATGGTACCGGAAGGAAAGGTCGGCGATCTGAATCTTCTCGCTTCGTGCAGATCTTCGCGACACCACTAACAAGACGTCGTCGATCCCGTTCGTCAACACTCCGGATAAACAACGGACGAAGTTATAGGTAAGTCCACCTCTAACTTCCATGGAAGGAGTAGAGTTGCATCGATCCACCATTCAATGTACATAAGCGAATGATAAGAGTAGTGGTATGGTCGCGACTCCATCCCGCACTCAAAGCATTACTATGTACACGAATAGACAGATTATGCAACCGACCCTCAGGATTTAGACTGAAGATCTCGACAAGCGAGGTTCGGATCAAAGGAGTGATGCGGACTCTGCATCGGATCTGGCGTAGATGATGTCGTCGCGTCGGAAAACACCGGAAGGCACGAACAAAGAACAAAGAGAAGTCCACCCGACGAAGGATTCCTCGGATAGCCCGAGACCAGATGTGGCAACACCGTTATCATAGAAGGAAGCGAAACCCTGAAGGTACGACGGAATCCCAACCACGAGAAATCCTGGACTCGAAGAAAGGGAAGAGAGCGGATTGAAAACACGTAGAGGTAAGAGAAGAATAGCAAAGGGGTAAGGAGTAAAATTCAGACCTAACCAGAACTATCCAACCGATTTTCAAAAAAATAGTTTTGACACTTCTACTTCGGCCGTTAGCTAGGTTATCCTACAGGCTGGACTTGTGGGGTATCGCAACTGCTGAGCTCTGATACCACTCAGAACACTCGAATCGTCCTATGCAAGTTTTAGCAAAACTCGCCAAACCCGCATAGAAACGATTGAAGGTGCCACCAGCACTTTCGTGCGGTGGAAAGCAAAGTAATAACATTACACAACAGTCCTCGATGGGACCCACGAGAGAGATATATATACAAATGACTCAAAGAGTCAAGAATACGATATAATATACAAAGATCCAAATCACCTTGAAAGCGATAGAGCGTCCATTACGGACAAGATGCAAATGGGGCTAAGAGCCCTGAAGAATAACCAATGGCGTCCATAACCCTGCCCAGGCCAAGCCGGAAGGGTAACCCTGCTAACGACGTCGAGCTCAAAACCTGCTTA
The DNA here is from genome assembly GCA_030063025.1 of Avena longiglumis. Lineage (NCBI taxonomy): Eukaryota > Viridiplantae > Streptophyta > Magnoliopsida > Poales > Poaceae > Avena > Avena longiglumis. The sequence continues at coordinate 486,480,385 of CP125974.1, forward strand.
AACAAAAGGGGTGCCGACAAAGGCAAAGGAAAAAGAGGAGCGTCAATACTGAGGCCAGTACACGGCGAGGCTAGAATTCGGCGGTCCTCGCCTACATAGGTATGGTGGACTGAAGCAGCAGCGGCAGCATGCACCAAACAACCTATAGAGACTCGATGCAACTGGCGTTTATCAGAGAGGGGTAAGAAAGACCTATTCGGATCCAACCTGATACTACCATCACACAAACCCATCCTGGCGTTTCCCCCCTCGAGACCAAACGAGGAAGTCAACCGAGGAACTCACACAGTTGGCAGTTTTACTTATTCAGTTATAGTTGCGGCACTTTACTAGTCAGGTTTAGATAGTCATCCTGATAAAATAAGCAGTGGGCACTTTTAGTTAATCATTCCGTTATAGTTGCAACAATTACTAATCAGATACAGATAGCATGAGATAAACCAAAACCCAGCAGTTGATGGTACTTTTACTTAGCCATTCCGTTGTAGTGAAGCTGATTACTAGTCATATCGGATACAAGTCAATTTATAACAGTAAACTTCAGTTATAGTTGCCTATGATCAAGCACTGTGCTCCAAGTCGTCCATAACCGCGGACACGGCTTCTCGAAAAGATTTAACCCTGCAGGGGTGCACCAAAGTATCCACAGCACTTGACCCTTTTGCGGATCAATTAACATACACCCATCGGTATGTCGGCGGGGCCTAAGTCACGACGTTCCCAGACCCAAAGCAAGCACGGGGGGCCACCCCACTAAGTACACCCACAACGAAGTCGGCCGGTCTCCGAGACGGACTTAGGGTTTGTGGGGCCGGCGGTAAACGACAGCAGGTCCCCAAACGGGGACTGTCGATACCACGTAAACGGGTCACAATTCCTAAACAGTACAGTGTGCTCCTCGCACAATCGTAAATACATAAGTAGCATGGCATAAGTACAGGATAGTAAAAACACCTTAAACTAGTTGTGGCCCCCAGTACAATACTTTGAAATCAGGTAATAATCAATGGGGGGCCCATATCTCCCCACCTGTGGTTAGCGCGCTCGATCTCGGAACAGGTGTCAAGAACTCGGGTCCTACGGGACACAAGTGGGCGGTCGGAAACCAAATCTTACCTATCACCCACCAATGCCTCTGCTTAATTCAATTTTAGTTGTTAAACAGGAATAAAGTGAAACAATAATTAAAGCCATGATCATCTCCAACGTCAACAAGCGGCAATCCTCCAACAATTGTGGTACTTGACGACAAGCAAAACACTTGAGCAAGCGACTACGACACGCGGGTCCAACTAACTACCAAACAAAAGGTAATAGGATGTGTCCAAGGCTATATATGGCTGCAAGGGATATCACGGGTACGAAATCTAGAGCATCGCAACACAGGTAGCAAAGATCAACAGGAGGGAATAAATACTAGCAAAGTAAGATAGGTAGAAAGGGGGGAGATGCTCGCCTGAAAACATTGCCGAAGGTTCAACCGAAGATCGGGCGAAGCTCACATCAACTCAACGGCCTTATCCGCGAAGAACCAAAACACTAGAAGAAACACCGGATGCAATATTTAATACAACGGCAGAAAATCGGCATGATGCATGTATGATGAATGACATGGCAAGATGCGATGCAGTTAGGTCATATTAAGTGGAACCGGGGTCCCGACAATTAATTAAATGGTTCAAGTTATTTAGAACCCCCGCAATTTAGATGTTGTTTAACAAGGCAGAATATATCCCCGGTTCGCTACACCAAGTTAAATGAGGCCAATATGAGACTGGATTCGCCCGCATATGGGCCCCATATTTAATTATTAGGTGAATCGGCATAAGGCCCCCAAACCACATGATTATGCATGCAAGTGAATGATTATATATGCAACAAGTTTATTTAGTTGACATTTTATAAAATAGGGTTCTCGGATAAGGGGTTCACACATTAGGGTTCGGCAGATCTTGGGGTTCCGGGGCTCGGGATCGGGGTCCAGGTTTCGACGGATCGGTCTCGCCGGGATCGTTCTCGGATAACGGGGTAGGTCTTGGCGCATTCGTGATGGTCAGGACATGCTGTCGGTCCTGGCGTTCGGGACGAAGCACTTGTCGCGTCGGGGTCTCGGTGTCCGGGATGAAGTACTCGGCGTCTCCGCGTCGGTGGCCTTGACGGTATCGGGTTCGGACTCCGGATCCGGGCACGGTCTTAGCGCTCCGTCTTCAGTGTCGTTGGCGAACTTGGGCTCGATACCGGGGGTCCTTCGGTTCGCAGGGTACGGGCTTGGCGTCCGGGGGAAGGAGTACTTGTCGCACGGTGTCCGAGAGTTCCTCCAAAAAAAATCGTGGCGCGTCCGTGAGGCGATCTTAGCGTCGGTCATCCTCGGGGTCGAACTTGCGGGTCATGTATACGGAAGATCTTGTGGGCTCGATGTCCGGGAGGCAGATCTTGGAGTCCAGGCCGGAGGTCTTGTCGGTGGTCTTCGGTCCGCCCCGGTCATCAATCTGGACACCCACACATCTGTTTGGAGCATTTTCATCTTGTCGGATCGGCGACGGCAGACGATATCGTGCCCAAACTCTCGATTCGGCCGAGGCCACGCGGTGCCGGGTCTCTGAGCTCGACGAGGTGGGGCGGCGCAGGGTCCTCACGGGGCGCGCTGGAGGATGGCGAGCTCGGGCGGTGCTTGCAGGAGGGCGGCGCAGCGACGCGCCGAGGGGAGTGAGCGACGGGTCGCAGCGAGTGCCGAGACGTTGGGCCGCGGGCGGTGCGACGGAGCCGGGCGGCGGAGATGGGCCTGGCGCGCGGAGCTCAAGAGACGGCCGGGCGGGCGGAGGCGCAGAGGCAGAGGGCGGCGAGCGAGGGGTCCGCGAAGCGCGGCGGGCGGAGGGCCGTCGTCGTCGCGACGGGGAAGCGGGCGAGAGAGGGGCCGGCGGCGGAGAAGGAGGTTAGGGCGGGCGCCGCGCGATCGCTGGCGAACGGGAGACTGGCGTGGCGCGGGAAGGGCTGCGGAGCTGGAGAGGAGCGAGGGGCTGGCGGAGATGGAGAAGAGGAGGAAGGAAGCGGGGGAGGTGGGTCGGTCAGCTGGGAGGGTGCGTGAGGAGGAGGAACGAGGTTGGGGGTGGGCCAGGAGGAGCTGTGGGGCCGGGCAGGAGAGGGGGCGCGGGTAGCGTGCGTGTGTCTGTGTGGGTTTGTGTGTGGCCCAGGGTGGGGCTGCTGGGAGGCAGGGTGAGTGGAGGGAGGGGTGAGTTAGTCTAGGTGGCAGATTTTTAGTGGTGGGGGTGTGGGGAGAGGTGAGGTGGCGAGAGGGGGTTGGTTGGGATGATGTGGAGGGGGGGGCTGGGTAGGTTAGTTGGTGAACTTAGGATTTAGAAGGGCAGGTGTAGGTGGACCGTTTAGAAAATGGGGGTGGTCGTTCGGGTCGATTCGGCCCGTTCGACTGCCCCCGCTAAAAACAATTGAACTTTTTATTTGATTTAAACGGGCCGTGTGCAAACCGATAGCGGCCAAAATAATTAATCCGGAGAACCAGGCTTTGCGTTTGAATTAAGATGAGGCGTTTGGAAAACAAATCGGGCGTTGCGAAATAGTTTTATGCAAACAATGCATGGTGATGACGATGCAATGCACAAATTCAACGCGATTTTCTAGTAGTGGTTTTGCGGGATGCCACAAGGAGTGGGTCAAGTGTGCTACTCACCTTCTCAAGGGAGATGCAGCTCTTTGGTGGGAAAACTACTTGAAGGCAAGCTGCACTGGGTTCCAGCCAACTTGGGAAAGGTTCACTGGAGCGTTCAAAGAGCAGTTTCTCTCAGAGATTGTAATGGAAAGGATGAAGGAGGCTTTCCTCAACCTGAAGCAGGGAAATGATAACGTCAACACCTATATCAGGAACTTCATGAATCTATCTCGTTATGGTGGTGATGAGGTATCTAATGACAAGAAGAAGCAGAAAAGGTTCAGGCAAGGGCTCAATGCGTCGATCAAGTATGCAATCACGCATGCAAGACCGCAACCTTCCCTGAACTACAGACACAAGACTGCAAGAGGAGGCCAAAGGCAAATGTTTGAGGAGTCCAAGAAACACAACAGGATGCATCAAGCTCTGCGATTATGGCAGCTCCTTCTAAGCGGCGTGTCCAGGTTCCTAACACCCCACCGCCTCCGGCTCCACCAAGACTGCAAGTTTCGGCCAAGGCCACCAAACTTCACCATCCGGCTCCTGTGGGCTACAACAACCACTACCCTGGAGCGCCTGGCGGAGTCCCTGGCTACTCTGCTCCACGTCCACATGGTGCTTGTTTCACATGTGGAGATCATGGACATCCCAACTGGAACTACCCAATGAAGAACAAAGCTCTCCTCCACCCCGCCAAGATCGCAACAAGCTCTCCTTCGGTTCGTGCACCACCGCTCGGCTCTCAACATCAACACCAAGCCCGGGTCTGCGGTTGTTCGTGCCAACTTTCAACGCCTCAAGTGAGCATGCACCTGGAGTTGTGATGGGTATGCTTCCCGTTAACTCAGTCCCTGCACGAGTTTTGTTCGATTCTGGTGCATCGCATTCTTTTGTGTCTCACAAGTTTGCATATGAGAATGTGTTAACTCTGGATCCTCTCCTTAAGAAGCTAATGGTCCTATCTCCTGGTTCCAACCTGAGGGCTGCTTATATCAGCCATGGCAATCAGATTGAGATTGGTGGTTCTTCACTCTTGGCTTCTTTAATTGTTCTGGGCGATTCTGATATTGATGTCATCTTGGGTATGGATTGGTTAACGGCAAATGCAGCTGTGATTGATTGTGCTGAACGCTCAGTGTCTCTGAAGATTCCTGAAGGCCATATAGTCTTTTCTCCAAGCCTGACTCCTGCTGTCCAGCTCTTTTTCTTGGCGGCTCTGAATGATGATGTTATGCAAGCTATTCAGAGTGTACCGGTGGTCTGTGAGTTCCCAGATGTCTTTCCTGAAGAGTTGCCGGGTATGCCTCCGGATCGCGAGGTTGAGTTCGTGATTGAGCTTGAACCTGGGACGGCTCCTATCTCCAAGCGGCCGTACAAAATGGGTCCTTCTGAGTTGGCTGAACTCAAACGACAACTTGATGAACAAGAGAAGTTGGGTTTCATTCAACACAGCACTTCTTCTTGGGGTAGCCCAACAATCTTTGTGAAGAAGCGCGACAGAACCGATAGGCTATGTGTTGACTACCGGGCTCTAAATGCTAAAACCATCAAGAACAAATATCCTCTTCCACGGATAAATGATCTTTTGATCAGCCTAGGTGAGCTATGGTGTTCTCTAAGCTGGACTTGAGAAGTGGTTATCACCAAATCAAGATTCGCAAAGAATATGTGCCCAAAACAACTTTCACCACCCGCTATGGCCTGTATGAGTACACGGTCATGTCTTTCGGTCTCACCAACGCACCTGCTACCTTCTCGAGGCTGATGAACTCCGTTTTCATGGAGTACCTGGATAAGTTTGTTGTGGTATATCTGGATGACATTCTGGTCTATTCCAAGTCTAAGGAGGAGCATGAAGAACACCTGCGATGTGTCCTAAACAAGCTTCGTGAGAACCGCTTGTATGCAAAGTTCTCAAAGTGTGAGTTTTGGCTGCCTGAAGTAACATACCTGGGACATGTTATCTCTGCCAAGGGCATTGCAGTCAACCCGGAAACCGTGAAGACAATAGTTGAATGGCTTCCTCCTGTGAATGTCAAGGAAGTGCGGAGTTTTCTTGGTTTGGCTAGCTATTGCCGTCGCTTTGTTCAGAACTTCTCGAAGATAGCGAAGCCTCTTACCGATCTCCTCAAGAAAGGCAAAAAGTACCTGTGGACTCCTGCATGTCAAGAAAGTTTTGAGACACTCAAAGAGAAGCTCACTTCCACGCCAGTCTTGGTTCCTCCGGATACATCTAAGCCTTTCCAGATATTCTGCGACGCCTCTTTGCAAGGATTGGGTGCGGTCCTTATGCAAGAGAAACAGGTGGTTGCTTATGCCTCTCCGATTGAAGACGCATGAGATCAACTATCCCACACATGACCTCGAGCTAGCAGTTGTCTTTGCTTTGAAGCTATGGAGTCACTACTTGCTTGGTAACCGTTGTGAGATCTTCTCGACCACAAGAGTTTGAAGTATATCTTCACACGGCTGATCTCAACCTTCGCAGAGGAGATGGATTGAAGCAATCAATGACTTTGATGTGACCATCAACTACACCCCGCAAAGCAAATGTCATGGCGATGCGCTTAGCCGTAAAGCTTATGTCAACAACATCATGGTGGAAGAGCAGAACCTCTCTTGTGCGAGGAATTCGGCCACCAACCTGGAAATTGTGGAACAAGGGCATCTCCTAAACCTTCTGGCTACTCCTCTCTTGGAAGAACAGATTCGCTCTCGTCAGCTTGGTGATCCGCACACCAAAAAGCTCATCTCTAAGCTTGACCTTCCGAAGTATGAGTCCTTCCACGTTGATGATCAAGGCACGCTCTTCTTTGAACACCGGATGTTTGTTCCAAACTACCCAGGTTTGAGAGACCAAGTTCTCAAGGAGGCGCATGATTCGGTTCTTTCTATCCATCCTGGCAGCACAAAGATGTACATGGACTTAAAAACACAATACTGGTGGCCTGGGTTGAAACGGTATTGTGCCAAGTATGTCTCAGAATGCGATGTCTGTCGCAGAGTGAAGGCCGTCCATCAGAAACCATTTGGTCTTCTACAGCCATTGAAACCTCCGGAATGGAAATGGGAGAAAGTAGAGATGGACTTCATCACTGGCTTTCCAAGGTCGCAGAAGGGCAACAATGAAATTTTTGTTGTCATCGACAGGCTTTCTAAAGTGGCTCATTTCTTCCCAGTCAAAGAAACAATTTCTGGAATTCAGTTGGCTGAGCTCTATATCAACAGAATTGTCTCTCTGTATGGGGTCCCACTTGAAATCAGTTCCGACCGTGGGAGCATCTTCACCTCAAAGTTCTGGGAGAGTTTCCAAAAAGCTTTGGGAACAAAGTTGAACTTCAACACTGCTTACCACCCTCAGTCGCAAGGACAAGTGGAAAGGATCAATCAGATTCTGGAGGATATGCTTCGTGCTTGCGTCATCTCCTTTGGCATGAAGTGGGAGGAATGTCTTCCATATGCTGAATTCTCCTACAACAACAGCTTCCAGAAGAGTCTGAAGATGGCAACATTTGAGGCTCTCTATGGTCGCAAGTGCAGAACTCCGATTGGTTGGTCAGGTGCAGGAGAAAGAATCTGGTTTGGCCCTGACATTGTAACTCAGGCAGAGGAGAAGGTGCATATCATTCTGGAGAACCTGAAGATTGCTCAAAGTCGTCAGAAGAGCAACTATGACAGGAAGCACACGGATATGGTATATGCCCCTGGTGATCTCGTGTACCTTCGTGTCACTCCCATGAGAGGAACACACCGCTTCGGTATCAAAGGAAAGTTGGCTCCTAGATACATCGGTCCTTTCAAGATACGTGGTAGAAGAGGAGAAGTTGCTTATGCCCTGGAGCTCCGGGAAAAACTCAAAGTCCATGATGTTTTCCACATCTCTCAGCTCAAGAAGTGCTTCAAAGATCCGGCAGACCGTGGATCATGAGCTAATCGATCTCCAAGAAGACTTGTCTTATCAAGAACACCCCACCAAAATCCTTGAGACCCATGAGCGAAGGACTCGCAACAAGTCCATCAAGTTACGCAAGGTGCGATGGTCACACCATTCATTGATGAAGCCACATGGGAGCGTGAAGATGAACTCCGTGCCAACCATCCTTCTCTCTTTGTGTCTTCTTCTTCTTCCTAGAATCTCGGGGCGAGATTCCTGTTTAGTGGGGGAGAGTTGTAGCATCCCAGTTGTCTAACACCTGTAATGCTACTTGTTCTAGTAATAAAAAGGGCCACTTCCTACATATAATTGTTGCATCATCATCATATCATGCTCATGTCATCATATCCCCTTGCATTTGATCATCATATAAAACCTATTCTTGTTTGGTTCTTATCTCATGTGCACTATTAATTGTATTTGCCTCTTGATATTGTATTTGGCTCTTGATATGTTGTTAAATGCCCAAGTTGAGTTGGGGGCATATCTCTTAATAACTCCACCACCTTTCTTTCACCACCTTATAATTCCACCATCCAATTAATATGAGCTTGGCATTTTATTTGAGTTATCTCTAGCCCATGTTGGTTGGTTGGATTCCACCCATAATCTTATGCTTGGCCTTTGCCACCTTTTGGGAATGCAAGGAATAGTGCCACATGAATTAATGTTGTTTTTACAATACAACTACATGGCAAATATTGTTTGCATGGGCCATGCAAGTGCCACCTTTTCTTGGCTTTGGAATGTTTTTGGTTTTGCTTGCATGGATCATCTCTCCTTTGTTTAAATCTTGTTTTGGCTTGTAGTTTTCTTCACCATATCATCTATCTCTTTTCCCCTATAGCTAAACCTCTATCCCCATACCCCATGCATGCACATGTGATTATGTGACTTGCACAAACCTAAACCCACATCCTTCTCCCCACCTCTTTTCTTTTTCTCTTGCTTGTTCTTTGTATGGAGCATGCATGATTCAATATCTCTACCTCTATCTTTTCTCTTGGCTTGAACCATGTTGTTCTTGCTCACAATTCTACCACCATATCTCTCTCTCCCTCTCTCTCTTTTTCTTGTCTTGTTCTTGTTAGGGCTTGTTTTGGAGCATGGTTTAATCTTGCCAAATAACCCTAGCAGCTAACCTTCCCCTCTCCCTCTCCTCTCTAGCTAACCCACTCCTAAACCCAAACTAGCATGTCCACATGGTCACCATGCCCTAGATACCCCACCCCAAACCTACCCCTAGCCGAGCCGGCCCCTCTTCCTCTCTTCTCTCCCTGCCCTAGGGGCCCCCTCCATACCTGCCTACCCGAGCCCCTCTCCAACCCCGCCTGGCCCAGCTCAACCACCAGCTACCCTGCCCTGGCTCACGTGAGGGAGGAAAAAGGGGACACCGACGCCACCCTGGCCATCTTCGCCTCCCCCACGCAACCCTCCTGCTTCCCTTGCGATCTTATCCTCCCCCTCCGTCTCTGCCTCGCCCAGACACTCACCGTCCACCCCAGGAACCCTCCTCCCTCCTTCCTACCTTCTCCAGCTCAGCCATGTCCCCCCGTCCTTCTAAACCCTAGCGGCGACCACCTCTGCTTCCCTTCGTTCCCGAGCGCGCCAAGGCAGAACAGAGCCCCAGGAGTCTCCACTGATTCGCCCAGGACACGAGGATCCAGCCGTACCTCGCCGGAGCAGCCCCGCCGTCGCCGTGGCCGGAGAGATCTGCCGCTTCTCGCCACGAGCCCGCCGGCGGATCCGTACCTCCCCGAGCCTCGCCAACCGTCGCCGAGCCGGTGAGCTCCTCTTCTCCAGACAAGCTCCTCTCCTCTCGCCGTAGCCTCGCCAGCGCTCCGTCGCGCCTGCTGCGTGCAGCCGCGCCGACAGACAGCCGCCGCAGCGATAGATCCGACGGTTCCACGCCCGCCCAGGCCACGGTCCTCCTTCGCAAACATCCCAAACCAATATTGTAGGCCGATGACCCTCTTCCTTTTCGTTTTGGCCGCGACGTGTTTCTCCGGTGGTTCGCTGCAACGTCGATCAACGACGGCAGCCATAGCCGGCAGGCGAAGGCCGCTGCCGTCCGACAGATTTTGGCCTTTTGCGTTTAGGACCTCGAAGATTCTCCCGCCTAAACCCGCACTCCCTCGGCCCCATACGTCTGTCTGCGGTTTGCAAGAAGGTACCCGTGGTTTTGATCTAGCAACCATGTCCTCTCCTGCGCCGTGTGGCCGTCAGCGTCCCTCACGGGCGTGGGCTCGCAGCCGGCCCCACCCGTCTGTCCCCGAGGCTAGCCAGAGCCGCGGTGACCAACGGTTCTCTGCGCGCGTGGGCCGTGCCAGCTCAGGCCCCATCTCAGAAGCTACCGGTTATTTAGGCTGGGTGTAAAAAGCAATTCCGCATTGTCTGTTATTTCAAATCTAGTTTAATTAATTCAAATTCAAATTCAAACCAGTTTTCAAATAACTTTTCAATTGTAAGTCCAAATAATACAAATGATATATGTTTTGAGATCAGAAAAATGCCAGGATTTCAAATATGACATTAAAATTGCCTTTTGCACAATTAAAATTCCAAGTTTAATTAAATTACACCAATTGCCACTAGAACTTAAATAATTAATAACTTTTGTTTTATAATTCCAAATTTAGCAAATGATATGTCTAAAATGATCAGCTCAACGAGACCTTTCCGTTTATGCTATCCATGACTTCAATTGAAGCATGCATCATATGAATATATAGCAAACAGTAATTGTTATGACAACAAAATGTGGTCCAAAACCCCCTCAAATGTTATTACTTGTCTTCCACACCTCACCATGCCATGCTACCTTATTGCCATGTAAATTGTGCATCATTCATCATGGCATGATTGTTTGCTTGACGCATCTTATTCATATGCTTGTGCTCTATATTCATGTTGGCCTTGTTTGTTTGGTTTTTCTCGGATAGACCTTGAGCGGGGTTATATCAAGAGAACCAGAGCACTACCCAGATCCGTCCCTCACTTCAACTGAGTTTGCGTGCAAGCACTTCCACATGCTTGCATACATACGATACCTATTGCCTCTATCTTATTCTTGCATCATTGAGTCGCGATTGCATTAAATTGAATCCCAAGTATGCATAGCCTTTACTTTTAAACCCCACCAAGCTTGTTACTCCATCCCATGAGCCATTACTATAGGTGTTGTTTGAGCCATGCGAGTCGTAGAACAGCATGTGTAGGGTATGTGAGAGTCTATTGGATAACGAGGTACCTAAACAACTTAACCTGAGTAGTAATGGGATAAATAATGAAAGCGGCACTGGTGAGCAACATCAGATATTTGGTTTTTCCTGCTCACTTGTGTCCCGTAAGACCCCGAGTACTTGATTCCTGTTCCTTGTTTTATCGCGCTATCCACATCCGGAGGTATATGGGACCCCCACAGGCCGTAGCTTGATTCCGTCTTATTTCTTGGGGCCACAAACTAGTTTGAGGTTTTATTTACTATCCTGTACTTATGCCATGCTACTCAGTATTTACTTTTGTGCGAGGAGCACATCAGCATGTTAGGATCGTGGCACGATTCCGCGGTGTCGACAAGCCCAGCCACACTTTCGGGTTCCCGCTCACCGTCCCCACAACCTTAAGTCCGTCTCGAGCCGGCCGTTTCGCTATGGTCTACTTTAAGGGTGGCCCTGAAATATTTCTCAATCCTGTGATTGTTCACCGTGAAAGCCTCGTTGGGTTTTGATTTGGTTTTTCCGAGGTTGATCGGCGTGTGTTGCTATTGGTGCACCCCGGGTAAAACTTTCTCAAAGCCGTGTCCGCGGATATGGACGACTTGGAGCACAGTTTCGATCATAGACAAGCATAACTAAAGTACCGCTTTAATCGACTAAGTAATTTGACTAGTAAATAGTACAACACTCATGGAATGGTTAATAAAATTGCCAACGGATGGGGGTTGTTAAATCGCTTCCTTGTTGGTAAGCGAGGAGGAGGATGGATCCGATGAGATTACCATTATGACTTGTTCTTAATTCACGGACATCCGCTATCATTGGTTAGGCGGATGGATAGCGCTATCTGTAGAACTGCTAGGGTTTATCTTTCGCTGCAATTCGTCACCCTGGTTGTGTCCCCTTTAGAGGCATTAAGACTTGCTGAGTACCCTTAGGGTCTCACACGATAAATTATTGGTTCAGATGAACAGGTACCCCCGCAGGACGGATACTGGGTGGAAGAAGCCGATGATGTGGGCAACGATCGTTCGGTGTAGAGATTCCGGGAACGGGGATCCATGAGATCTGTGGTTGGGATGTGCTTATTTCTTTGGCATCTTATGCCGATTTGCTTCTTATCCGTACTCGGACTTGTTTGCCGCTTCCGCATGATACTCTGATGTGTGTTGTATGAGGAAGTATCCTAAAATATTAGATCTATCTAGGTCATTTGAATCTTGTCGTATGGCGTTGGTATATTTTATTTCTTTCTAGATGGTATGGCTCTGATGTACTCTTGTATGGTGGCTTGCATACATACTCATTTGTGTATGTATTTGATCCCTTCGCCTGCCGATTACGCCGCCCGTACAGGTCCCGTTGAGATGGTAGTGGTTGGGACGGCCGAAAGGTCTACCCGTGAGTGGCTTTTGGGGCCCCACCGTACTATTTCAACCACTACCGCTCATCCAGGCTTGTATCTAGGAGCGTAATTCACCGAGGTAGTTACAGCCACCCGAAAGTCTTCATGGGCCGGCGTACATTTGCCGTGGGCCTTCCTTGGGATGGACCAGGTATGCTGAGATCATGCACCCGCGGGGTATAACCATGTCAGTAGCCCCCGAGTGATCAGTCGAATCGTAGCTTCGGCTGAGGACTCTTCAATCTTTTGGGTGCAACTATGTATTTCAATAGTTCATGTGTAGGGATTGTTGATGTGTGTGCCTGACTTACCCAACGGATCAGGGTCAGTTAACTGTCTTAGAACGAAACTACACGATCTTCTTCAGGTTCGAGTCCCTCAACTCGAACCTGGAACATATGCTGGTGTAATTCGACTCAGGCCGCGGAGGACTTACAGGAGTGGAATTCCAGTGATTTTAATTGGTGTACCCAACGCGTCCGTCGGGATTTTTCATCGCGCCTGCTGGCACGGGTTCATACTAGCAGAGCGCAGTCATGTGCGTTGCCAGGCCATCAGATGATATATGTAGGTCTTATCTTTGTGTCGCGGACACAGCATCCGAATGTTTGTCACCGCGGAGGTGTTTCGGGTGTCCAAGGAGATCGTTGGTCACTCAGCGTTTTGTTGGGGCAGAGTTGTCGAAAAGTTTTTGCATGCTGATCCGAAAAATCGCAGTCGAAGAATTCATAGGGTGCGCGACCAGCGCTCCCTATGGGAGTAGCCCCCAAGTGTCTGTTCGAGTCGTAGACTCGAGCGAAGACTTTTGTTCAAACATTTTTCAGTTATTAAGTCCGTAGGACACAAAAAAATTTGGATGCTTAAATCCATCCTCCCTATGGGAGTAGCCCCCGAGTCCGTAGTGGAGTCGTAGACTCGACGTAGGACTCGAAGAAACAGTTCGTTTTTATTCATCTTTCGGGTGTGTGGCCAGCGCTCCTAATAGGAGTAGCCCCCGAGTATTTAGTCGAATCGTAGATTCGAGTGAGTACACTTAGCTTTTAAGCCGAAGAAACTGTAGTTGTTGCTAGTATAGCTTTTGATGACATCAGTGCTGACGATCAATGACCTCAAGCGTCTTATGCGCCAGAGATGACTTGACTGGACGAATGTGGGTCCCACTTGCTGACCTTGAATTGACCGGTCACACGCGGCGTAGAGATAATTACGGCGTCTCCTTGATTTCCGCGCGTAGTGGACGGCGTGGTAACGATGGTTCGTTGTGCTGCTGACACGTGTATGGCGAGATCTGCCGTTGGCGTTAGGTCTTCTTGATGGACGGTTGCCGTGCATCGTCTTCGTCGTTATAATCATTGGGGAAAGCTGCAGTTTGTTTTCACCGCATCTACTCTTGTTCTCACTGCCTCCTTGTGCTCTAGCAGTTCTTGCTGCATGCTGGAATATCCTTCAACATTTCCGTCTTCCCTTCTGCACTCTCACCGCCGGCGCCGCCGTAGCGCGATGGGGAAACCGAAGAAATCATCATCGGCGGTTGGTACCAGCGCCGCCGGAGGAAAGAAAGGCGCCACTGCTACCCGTGTCACTGACGGTGGTTGGCGGCGATCAGAGACGCGGGAGAGTGACCTCCGCAAACTTCGCGAGCAGGGTTTGATCCCGTAGGATAGGGAGGCCGTCAGACTCCCCGGCAACGAGGTAATCCAGCATCCCTCCGCTGGGTATCGGGTTATGTTTCTTGCCTTCGTTATGCGTGGGTTTTCCTTTCCAGTCCACAACTTCCTTCGTGGGCTGCTCTTTCTCTATGGCATCCAGTTGCATCATCTTTCGCCCAATTTTCTTCTTCACATTGCTTGTTTCATCACTTTCTGCGAGTGTTGGCTCAGCATTGAGCCGCACTTTGGCCTCTTCCGGAAACTTTATTCCGTGAAGAGGCAGTCTGGTTCGGATGGTGTTTATCCCATTGGGGGTTGCATCATCTCCCTCAGGCCCAATCTGCTTTTCTTTTCCTTTTCCATGTCCGAATCATCGATCAAGTGAGGCGATGGTTTTATATCCACGACTCCGTAGTGCCTGGGCAAGATTTTGGTCTTGTTCCTTTTGACCCCTCCCAAAAGATTGAGCCGAAAAGGTCTTGGAAAAACAAGATCTTGGATGGAGAGGAGGCGGAGATAGAGGCGCTATATCGTCGGGTGGAGGATCTCCAGTTGATTCTGGAGAAGGAAGTTAATGGTGTGGATATCATCCGCACCTTCCTCGAGCGTCGGGTGCAGCCACTCCAGCCTAGGGTGCACCCATTGTTCCTTTATGCTGGCTGGCGTGATCCGACGAGGGTGTCAGATGTGAAAATCTCCGAGGGGGATATTGTCAGGGCCCTTCGCTCGCTGCTGAAGTTCAAGGCCGGAGAGAAAATCTCGGGGAAGTCGCTAACTCTGTCGTTTTCTTTGGTGTTGGCTGTTCCACAGGTGTAGATTCGTGTGCGTAGCGCTTTTCGTCGACTGCGTATTTATTTTCCTTTGTTTGATAACAAAGTACCTTCTTTTTTGCAGAGCTTCAAGGTACCGGGCATGGTGCCTCCATTGCCCGAATTATTTCCGAATGCGCCGGATAATGATGTGGTGGATTTCGTGTCCGAACTGCCTTCGGCACGATCTCCAGCTGAGGAGGCTAGCGAATCGAGCGAGGACCACATGCGCAATCGATCATGGAGCTCCAGTGAGTCTTCGGATGCTTCGACTCCTCCGACTCCTAGAAACCCGCTGTGCCTTGAGCGTCACAGTGACGGGCATGGAGGATCTTCCTCCCCTTTTCCTGCCATTCCTGTGCGGGCTGTAGCGCCGCACCCGCCAGCAAAGCGGAAGAAGGAAGAAAAGAAGGAAGAGAAGAAAGAAGAGAATAAGGGGGAGAAGAGAGTCCGAAGGACTCCTCCTGTCTTCGACCTGAGCTCGCTGGACTCGTGAGTTTCCTTTATACTGCTTTCTTTTTGCTGTTGACTTTTGTGCTTGTGCTAAATATTTCGTGTGCAGGCACTCCTCTCACGACTCCTCCAGCGATGGTGCTCGGGAGATGATGGGAGAGTCGAAGATTGCGTCTCCTCCTCCTCGGACGGTGGCAACTTCGGGGGGCGCTGCTCCGACCCCTCCTCTGCAGGAGGTGCAGGTGGTTGCGCCTCAGAATTTTGCCAGCGGGCCTTCAACATCACCGTTGGATCATGTAAGTCGTCTATCACGGGGGGAGCCCCCGAGCGTGTGTAGAAAAGTTCTCTTAGTTTGTTCTTCGAGTCTCGGCGGGAGCCCCCGAGTGTTTTCGTGTGAGTCTTTTTTTTTGCTTTCTCCTATTGGGCGTAGCCCCCGAGTCCTTTTTCTGAATGGTGGTTCTTCTTCCTGCAGCCTTTTGTGCAGGAAGCCAAGCGACTGGTGCAGGAGCGCCTGGTGCTGGAGGCCGACCTCCATCAGCTTCAAGGTACCCGTATGCTTTTGGTGCTTCTTTCCTTTATTCATGTCCTGTTTTCTGACGTTTGCTTGGTTTGAATGCAGAGGAGCGTAATACTTCTCTCCGTGAGATCGACGCTCTCAAGAAGAGCCTTGGTCAATCGGAGAAGAAGTCCGAGGCCACCGTCGGTGCGAAAGAGCGCCTTGAGATGGAGTTGGCTGAGGCAGCCGAAGCTAAAGAGCGTCTGCAGCGGGAGGCCACGGACGGCGAGGAGCAGCTTGCTACTGCTGCGACTACGCGTGAAAGAGAGGTGGCAGGCAAGCTCATGGCTGCTGCCAAGGCTGTTTCGGGTGAGTACCTTATTGTTGCCTCTGTCTTTTCGTTTCCTTGTATTTCTTCTGTGTTACTTTCTTCATTCCATCTCATTTTGTCTTAGATGCCGCAGGCATCGAGTTTGACTGCGGCGCTCTAGAGCATGGGAGTGCTCTAGATGATGCTACTGCAGCGGTTGAAGATTGCTGCAGCACCGTCGTCAACTCCCTTGCCAAGGCGAAGGAGGTTCTTGGCCGCTTCTACAAGGAGTTGGACCCAAGGGCGCGGCCCTTGATGATGTTGACGCCCTGGCGGAGGCTTTGTCAGCCGAAGCGCCTACGGCGTACAAGCGCAAGCAAAAGGGCATCAGCGCGTCCGTCGGGCTGGCGATGGCCTTGGCGGCTGGAGCGGAGCTGGACCTTCCCCAGATCACCTCCCGGATGCCGACGACCGCGGATGGATCCGAGGTAGCCTTTGCTGCCTATTCTGCTCGCTGCAAGCGATATGGTCCAAAGCTCATTGATCTACTGTCTAAGTATGCGCTGCGGCAGCAGGGGGAGGCCAAGGCGAGGCAATCCGGCTCCGAGGATACTCAGGGTGCCGCGTCTTAGGCGTTGTAGATGTAGGATAGTTTGTAGTCTTCTTTTGCTGTAAATATTTTGAGGAACGCAATCATTGTGCCACGTAGTGGCCTTTATATGCTTAATGAACTCTTCTGAGTTGTGCTCTTCTCTGTCTGAATGTTTATATCCATTGCTTTTCTGTTGTTCTAGGTTCCTTCGGGTGCTGACCCCGTTGACACCTCGCCTGCAGCGCAGCTGCGGCCATCTTTGGATGATTCCTCACAACTCGCTTTTCTTCGGGACCGTGTTCGTAGTCTTGAGAGGGAGTTGCTTGGGTTGCGTGGTCACGCCGATGTTTGGAAGTCCAAGGAAGATCGCGGTGCGTCCAGGGAGGAGTACTTAATGGCGGAACTGCTTCGGCTGTCTGAGTAGCTTCAATGTAAGTTGTTCTTTGTTTCAGGCTGTAGCTCAGATTTTCGGATGCGCCTGCTAGCCTTTCGTCTTATTTTCTGCGAGTGTCGCAGGTGCTAACCTTGCTCCGAGGGAAGAGAAAGAGCGTGTCGCTGTTCGGGTCAATTGCTTGACTCAACAAGACATGGAGGCTGGCGGCTTCTTCTCGATGGATCGTGACCGTGCCATTGCTCTGGCGACGGTGCAGGATCGTGTGCACCAGGTTTCGCGGGTGCTTCGTCAGGTGCAGACATCACTTGCATCGGTGTTGCATGTCATGTTTCCTTCGGATGTCGTGCCAACAAGCCTTGCGGGTCTTCTATCGAAGTTTCGGAGCGTGAGCAATGTCAAGGAGTTGGTGCGGCAACAGCTCGTCGCAGGAGTGAAGGCTGCTTTGTCCCTTGTGAGGCTGCACCGGCCTGATGTAGATTTGTCTGTTGTAGCAGCTGGGCCACCTCTTCGGCCGGATGGTGGCGAGTGGGATATGCGTCCGCATTATGCGGTTGTAAGGCAGTATGCCGAACAGGTAGTAGATTTGTTTGAGCAGCGTGCTCAAGTTATTCTTCAGAATAGGTAGTACCTGTAAAAGAGATAGATGTAAAATTTGTATATTTCGACTAGGCATGTTGTGCCCTTTGTTATAAAGGTTTGTTTATTGTGAGCACATAGTGCTTTGTTTGAGTACGTGTCCTTTTCGTTTGCCTGACGTTGTCAGCTACTCAGGTGTACACGTGTGATCCTCGTCGATGAAATCGTGAGGTGGGGGGAGCCCCCAAGTGCGTTTGTAGCATAAAGTAAAGTTGCAAGTAGCGAACAAGATTTTGGGGCAGAACACTTAGCTTTATTTATATCGTAATGGAGGAAGTACATTGTTCGGCTGAATAGCCTTGGCTGAAAAGCCTTATTGAAAGTAAAAGGGGTAGGTAGCTATGGGTAGAATCGCCGCAAGTGTGCGATGTTCCATGGGTTGGAGTATGCGACTCCAGACTCCACGTGCTTGAGGTGATAGGCGCCACCTGGGATGACTTCGGTGATGACGTAGGGTCCTTCCCATGGCGACTCGAATTTCTTCGGTCGTTCTTGCTTGAGTCGCAAGACGAGGTCTCCTTCGACGAAGGACCTTGGGCGTAGCCGTCGGCTGTGGTAGTTGCGGAGACTCTGCTGGTACACCGCTGATCGAGCTGCTGCTATGTCTCTTGCTTCGTCGAGTGTGTCCACGGCGTCTTCGAGTGCAGCTGTGGATTCAGCTTTATGTGACGACACTGGGGGCCTGGTGGCGTATTGCCGGTAGCACAACTTCTCTGCACCATGAAGAACGGTGTGTAGCCGGTGGAGCTGTTTGGCGTAATCGCAAACTCCATAGGACGGATGGCGCTCTTTCATCCGGCTCCAAGATTTCATTCGAGTGGGCTCATGAGGCTCTTCTTGATGCTGGCCGATTAGGCCGTTGGCCTTTGCACTGCCCGTTCGCTTTGGGTGTGCCAGAGGCGCATTTGATGTTGATCCGAGGCCTCAAAGTCTTGGAATTCCTTGGAGATAAAGTTCGATCCATTGTCGGTGATGATGTTGTGCGGTACCGAACTGTAGACAATGGATTCAAGAACTTGACGCAGTCTTGCCTTTTGGTTGGTGACCGCATGGCCTCGACCCACTTGGTGAATTTGTCGATGTGACCGGAGGTAAACGTGCCCCTTCGAGGACTTTGGCGTTGTCGATCATGTCGAGGCCCCATTGAGCAACGGGCCAAGCTATAGGTATGGGTCGAGCTCGACCGGGTGCGCGGCGGTTTGTCGGCGAACCGTTGGCACCGTTGCATCTTCGGACGATGTCCTTATCGCTCATGGCCGTTGGCGAGAGAATCGCTCAGAGCTTTGGCGACAAGGAGCGGTCGCTGCGTGATGGCCGCAGATGCCCTCGTGGATGTCTTGGAGGATGGATTTCCCGTCACCGATGGTGACGCACCTTTGTAGTACACCCGTAATACTGTGCTTGTACAGCTCGCCATTGATGATGGTGAAGGCTTTTGATCGACGAGATATGCGTCGGGCATCTGTCGGGCTATCAGGCAGTTCTCCGTTTACCAAGAACTGGAGGTACGGTCGCGTCCAAGTTTCTTTGACTTCCATGACCTGCATCAGGTTGACCATAGCGACCTCTATGTCCAGCTTCTCGGGTCCTTCGTGTCCTTCGGGCAGCGTAGCCTCCGAGTGTTCTGCTTCTTCGGGTGATCCCTTGGGGAATTTCCGCTTGATGGATGGCACACATATCTGTTCGAGGAACACACCCGGTGGTACATTTGCGCGGGTGGAGCCGATGTTGGCGAGTCTGTCGGCTTCCTCGTTGCTTTCTCTTCCGACGTGCCAAAGCTCGCAGCCGTCGAATTCTCCTTCGAGTGCATTGTAGAGCGCGCGGTACGCGATCATGTTTTCGGCGTGTGTGTCGCACTCGTTCATCGTCTGCTGGACGGCGAGGTTGGAGTCACCGTAGATGACCAGGCGCGTTGCGCCGCAGATCTTTGACATCCTCATGTCGTGGATGAGGGCTTCGTATTCGGCCTCGTTGTTGGAGGCTCGGAATTTCATCCAAAGGACGTACTTCATCTGGTCGCCCTGCGGGGAGGTCAGTATGACCCCGGCTCCTGCTCCAGCTTCACGCTTGGAGCCCTCGAAGTGCATTGTCCATGCCTGCGACATGTCTGGGGCGTCTGGCAGCTGCAGCTCCATCCAATGTACGAGGAAGTCCGGGAGGACTTGAGATTTGATTGCGAGTCGCTTCTCGTAGATGATGTCCAAAGGTGACAACTCAATGCCCCACAGGGCCACGCGTCATGTGTCCTCAGGGTTATTCAGGATGCTGTTCAGGGGTGCCTCGTTGACGACCATCACCAGGTGCTCCTGGAAGTAATGGCTCAGCCGTCGAGCCGTCATGAACACGCCGTAGGCGAGTTTCTGGTAGTGAGGGTATCGCTGCTTTGTTGGCATCAGTACCTCGCTGAGGTAGTAGATTGGGCGTTGGACCCCGTGGGTATTGCCTTCTTCGGGTCGTTCGACCACTAGCACGGTGCTGACCACCTGATGTGTGGCTACTATGTACAACAGCAGAGGCTCGCGCTCCTTTGGCGTGACTAGGACGGGCGAGGTGGAGAGTAGCCGTTTGAGGCTTTCGAATGCATCGTCGGCTTCGGGCGTCCATTCGAATTTATCTTCCTTCCATAGCAGCTGGTAGAATGGCAGGGCCTTCTCGCCCATGCGACTGATGAATCTCCTTAACGCTGCTATTCGTCCTGCGAGCTGTTGGACACCCTTGAGGTTTTCCGGCTTCTCCATTGCCATGATGGCTCTGATTTTCTTCGGGTTCGCCTCGATCCCTCGCTGAGAGATGAAGTACCCAAGCTGTTGGAGATATGCCCAAGAGGCAATAATAAAGTGGTTATTATCATATCTTCACACTTATGATAAATGTTTACATACCATGCTATAATTGTATTAACCGGAAACATTAATACTTGTGTGATTTGTAAACTAAAATAAGAGTCCCTAGTAAATCCTCTTGTTAAACTAGCTTGTTGGTTAATATATGATCATGGTTTCCTGATCATGAACATAGAGATGTTATTAACAACAGGATCATATCGTTAGGAGAATGATATGGTGGACATACTCCTATAGATAAGCGTAGCATAAAGATCAAGTCATTTCATTAGTTCAATTGCTATATGCTTTCTGATACATAGTAACCTAATTCCTTCGACCATGAGATCATGCATATCACCTTTACCGGATGGATGCTTTGATGACATCAAACACCACACCGTAACTGGGTGGCTATAAAGGTGGCATTGAGTGTTCAGAAAGTATTGGTTGAAACACATGGATCAAGAGTGGGATTTTCCATCCATATGACGGATAGATATACTCTGGGCACTCTCAGTGAAATGTCATCCAATTAGCTTGCAAGCATGTGACTGGCTCACAAGGGATCACATATCACGGGAACGAGAAAAGAGTACTTATCGGTAACGAGGTTGAACTAGGTATGTAGAGATATCGACGATCATAACCTCGGATAAGTAAACTATCGTGAGACAAAGGGAAATTGGTATCGTATGTAAGTGGTTCATTCGATCGCAAAGTAATCGTAGAAATATGTGGGAGCCATATGAATTTCCAGATTCCTCTATTGGTTATTGTTCGGAGAAGTGTCTCGATCATGTCCGCATAATTCACGAACCGTAGGGAGACACACTTAAGGATTCGACGTTGTTTGAGTAGTTATGGTATTATGAGAAAGAGACCGAATGTTGTTCGGAGTCTCGGATGGGATCCGGGATATCACGAGGTGATCTGGAATGGTCCGGAGAATAAGATTCATATAAGGAAAGTCCCGTTTCGGAGTTCGGAAATGATTCCGGTGTTTTCATCGGGAATGTTCTAGAAGGTTCCGGATTGTGCGTCACTCCGGGGGGGAGGGTAAATGAATGTGTTATTGAATGATTGCATCATGTACTAAGTGTTCTTGCTGTTCCAAAACTGAAAAGTCAAACTGCCAGTTTGAAAGTCAAACGGCTAAAACAGGAAACTGTGGAAAACAGGAAACTGTGGGAAACAGGAAACTGTGGGAAACAAGCAAGAGGAGGTTGAAACCAACTTGGAGGAGGAGTCCCTCTCCAAGCCGGCGACCAGCCTAGGCCGAGTTGGGAGGGACTCCTTCCTCCCTGGCCGCCACCCTCCACCTATAAAAGGAGGGGCGGGGCCTCCTTCTCTAGACACACAAGTTCCTATCCTCTAATCTCCGGTTTAGAGCCGTTTTGGTTTAGAGCTTCTAATTGCTTTAGCCTGCGGTTTAGAGCCTTCTAATTGGTGTGTCTAATCTCTAGACCACTAATAGCCCTCTCATACTCCACCATACTCGCCCGCTTAAGGCGAAGCTCATGATCTCCTCTACTTAGGTACCACGCCAGGCCGCCGGAATCGCGAGGAGAGTGCTACAACCTCCGCTTCTTTGGAACAAGGGAGGGAAGGTCTTCGTCGAGTACCGAACGTGTGACCGATCATGGAGCGCTGCCGGAACGTGGCGCCGGAAGGATCGTCTACGCGATCTTGAGATCGGAAGTGTACGACTACATCACCCACGAGAATCTGCCCTCGTTAACCGCTTTGGAATCTTCGAGGGTAAGTTATTCCTTCAACTCGTTGCTACAAATCTAGTAGATATATCTTGGCTTGTTTGTTTGTATGCGATAGAAAATTTTTGTTTTCCATGCTACGAACCCCTACAGTGGTATCAGAGCCGTGTCTATATGTAGATCTGTTGCACGAGTAGAACACAATGGTCATTGTGGGCGTTGATGCTTTTATTGTCGATTGCTTATTGTGTACTTTGCATCTTGCGGTATGTTGGGATGAAGCGGCCCGGGCTAACCTTACATGACATTGTTCATGAGACTTGCTCCACGCTTGACATGCAACTTGTATTGCATAAGTAGCTTTGCGGGTGCCTGTTTCTCCTAGCATAGTTAAGATCCAATTTACAACGGGTGATTGACAATACTAGTAGTTGTGGTTCTTGTTCGTAAGTTAGAACAACACTTATTGAAAGCCCCAAACCACGTAAAATATGCAAAGAAAGTAGAGGCGTCTAACTTTGTTTTGCAGGGGTGTGCAGTGATGTGATATGGCCATGATTGTGATTATATTTTGATGTATGCAATGTTCCTTATTGTAAGTTGGAAACCGGCAGGAGCCATATGGTTGTCTTTAATTTATGTTAAGACCCGCGTGTCTATTCAAAGTAGTTATAATAGTTGAAGCCGGTGGACGACAACCATGGAGCAGCGTCATTGACCTTGATGCAATGCCGGTAATGATGGAGATCATGTTCGTGCTTGAAGATGGAGATCGGAAGCACAAAGAAGAAAGGCCATATCATATCACATATTATGAATTGCATGTGATGTTAATCCTTTATGCATCTTGTATTGCTTAGTAGACGACGGTAGCATTATAAGATGATCCCTCATGCACATGAATTTCAAGTCATAAAGTGTTCACCCTTAGTTAGCACCGTTGCTAAAGCTTGTTGTTTCGAAGCACCACGTGATGATCGGGTGTGTTAGATTCTACAAGTGTATACAACGTGAGCAAGCCAGATTTTCTCATGCGGAAACTAAGGTTTGATCTTGACGAGCCTAGCATGTCTGGACATGGCCTCGGGAACACGGATTACGAAAGGTAGAGCATGAGTCATATAGTAGATATGATGAACATGTTGATTGTTCGCCATTGAAGCTATATCAACTCTCGTGATGATCGGTTTTGATGTGGTGGATTTGGTTCGTGTGATCACTAAAACAATGTGAGGGATATTGTTTTGAGTGGGAGTTCACCTAGATTAATTTAATTATTAATTAGAACTCAATTTATCATAAACTAAATCAAACTGAATTTGCATAGTTGTTGTAGTCATTGGCATCCGTTTACCACCTTGCGCTTAGTTATAATTGAGATGATAGAACTATAGAATTCTGGTTAGTTACTTTACGAACTGGTATCGTATTGTTTTGAAGTGTTAATCTAAAGTTTAAAAGTCCTATTGCAAACTTTCAGTAAGTTCCGGTTACTCCATGAAGTTTAATAATTAGTATTAAATCAAGAGTAACAATTCCAAGTGTTAGTGTATAAGTTTCATGTTTGTTTCCATGATTCTTGATATTCAAAGGATTCTCTTAATATCAAGGTTATCTAGGATCTGAAAGAGTTGTTTCAGAAACCATGATGTGTGGAAGATATTGTGATATCTGAAACGAAGTTTTGGTTGCAAAATGATAGAGTATAATATGGAAAAAGTCATGTTCCCATATTTGATGAGAATTTGCAAAAGGTTGGAGACACTAGTTGTCCTAATCCTACAAAAGGTTTTGGAGAGCAACATTATACTTGCGATTCACCGTTACAAGCTAAAAGTAGCTTGATCATGGATAAATCCATGATGAGGGTGAATATTTGATGTAGGTAAAATGTTTACTACACCAAGAGATTACTAAAGAAAGGAATTTGAAAGAACACCAAACATTTGATGATGGTGATCTACTTCAAAGTGCTAGTCCAAAGACATTGGTATTTAACTATACACGCTTTGGATTATGTGTCATATGTATGACTCCACTATTGATATTGATAGATTCTTTCAAACAGAAAAGGAAATATTGAAAGAGAATCTCATAAATATATGGCAGAAAAGAAAAGACTAGAATTGTTCAGTTTAAGTATATAGATGATATACATGTTATGGCTATATTCTTTGCTTATTAAACAATGTGGTTCTTAAGTATTTGATACTGAATTTGTTGGTGTGAATCGTCATACGAAACAACACAATTCATGAACTACAATGGCCTAAGTAACTAGCAAAATAATATGTGATGATGTTCATCGAGAACAAAATAAAGGGTTATTGTGTTGTTCGTTAAACATCAAAGCTTGCCTTCAAGATTTGTTTTATCAGGTATTATGAGAACAAAAGGGTTGTTCAAATAATTGTCGTAATCTATAAAAGATGGATGATTTGCAAATCTCGTTGGAGATATCACATCCATAAAACTAATGCTAAAGATGTTGAAAGACAAATTGATTGAAAGATCACTTAGGAAGTGACATCGCCGTTTAAATTATATTGGAAAGAACACATGAAGAAAATCCATATGGATGGAGTTTTGGAGTCTATTTGATTTTGATCAAATGACGCTTGTGAAACTTTCCTAGAGATAATTAAAACTTCGTTCATAGGCCAAAAGGGAACGAAAGACTAGCTTATTGGAACTTGTACATATTGTTGTATGAAGTCCATTATGTATAGTCAAGTGCGATGGATTTCAACTTCATGTGCTTTCTCCGAAAATTTGAGTGAATATATGAATATTTA
Source organism: Avena longiglumis (assembly GCA_030063025.1). Taxonomy (NCBI): domain Eukaryota; kingdom Viridiplantae; phylum Streptophyta; class Magnoliopsida; order Poales; family Poaceae; genus Avena; species Avena longiglumis. Next base: position 486,505,277 of record CP125974.1, read on the forward strand.
CTTAATAAGGATGAAGTGTGAAACATTTGAAAAGTTCAAGGACTTTCAAGATGAAGTGCAAAATCATTGTAACAAGAATATAAATAGTTTATGATAAGATCATAAAGGAAGATATTTGAGTTACAAGTTTAGCATAATACCTAAGATTTAAGGAATCGTTCCGTGGATTTGTATTTTCCCGAATCACCATAAGAGTATGGAGCGTTCGAGATATGTAATTAAACCTTGTTTGACATGGTAAGATCGAAGGTGTAATTCATAAAACTGCCATTATATTTTAAAGATTAAAAGCTTTAGAGATTACCGTTTTTCCACTGAAAAGAGCTTCATCATAATCCGTTGAAATGACACCATATAAGGTTATGGTTTGGGATAAAACCCAAGTTGTCCTTTCTTAAACATTGGTATGCTATGCATAAGAAAGATGTGTGCAACCAAAGTCGGATGAACCTGTCTTTGTATAAACTGTTAAGTATTCCTCCATAAACACCGGAGACAAAAGTGTTTGTTGCTTAGAACGTCAAGTTTCTTTGAGAAGGAATTTTTTTCGTGAAAAGTTAAGTGGGAGGACAATAGAACTTTGATAAGGTTAAAAGAACCTTAGCTATATGTGCAGAGTTGCGCAGCGCCGAAAAGTGTTTCGGAGGCAGCAACAATGCTCATGGCTCACGTGCTTCAAAGGTTGTGGTCACGGAGATCTAAGTTCCTATTGAAACAAGTAGGTCGAGTAAACAATCAAGTACCAAGATTTGAGGGTTGAATCATTATTTGAGAATAATGAACGGACTACATGCAAAGAAGTGATGATGGGCCCTGACTCCGTCAAATGGCTTGAAGCCATAAAATCCGTGATAGTTCCATACACGAGAAATCAAGTTTTGAACTTGAAGGACCCTCGAGAAAGGTGTAAGACCTTACAGTAGTGTTTGGATCTATAAATAAATAGACATGGATGTTGCACATCTATGAAATAGTCGACATGTTGGGAAAGAGTTCACAACAATGTTCAAAGGTTGACTATGACAAGATCTGATCTTTCATAGCGATATTTAGTCTAGACGGATTAATGTAGAAACCACTACATATAATTTGTTATATGGTAGTTGAATAAACAAAACAAGTTCTTCTAATAGAATCGTTACCTAGGACGTGTGCATGACACGGTCCATAGGGTTTTGTTAATTCAAAGGATGCTAAAAGCATATGCAAACTTCAATGGTTGAAGTGACCATCGCGGAGTTGGAATCTTCACTATGATGAAACTGTTAAAAGAGTTTAATTTCATCAGAGACAATGAAGATGCTTGTGTTTGCAAGAAATTAAGTGGGAGCGCTAAAACATATTTCTAATACATTATGTGGAGGACATATTGTTGATTAGAAAAGATGTATCTTTTATTAACACATATTAAGAATTTCATCCCGATGAAAGACTTAGGCAAAACCCAAATATTTCGCATCAATAGACGCTAATATGGTTGTGCCAGAAGTGCATAGACAAGATATTGAATGAGTTCAATATAGAAACTACAAGAGGGGTTCTTGTCGCACAGAAAGAATTGAATGAGTTCAATGTTGATGATATACATTCAAGTGTATTGACATTTGGTAAAGTGAAACAAATAATCAAGTATAGATTGATACTTGATGTATGAAATCACAAAGAGTATTTATATCAATCATACTGTGATATGTACAAATCCAGATATTTCCTATGCTCTAAATGTTGTGAGCATATACCAGAATGATTCGTAAGATGATCATTGGACAATAGTAAGGATATTCTTATGATCTTTTGGAAGAACTAAGAGTATATTATTTGTAGAAGTGACAAATAGATGGTTAGTTCATTGTAAAAGTACTACATTGATACTAGCTTTGTCACAAAGTACAAATTAAGTTTATCTCAATCTAAACCAAGGGTGGCACAATATAATGGAAAGTGAGTTCCATAATGGATTTGGATGAGTTCCAAAGTTAAGACATTGTGATAGATACTACAACAAAAGGCTAAGTATATATATGACTGCTATTTTAGCGAAAAGAGGGCATTTGTGTCAAGTAGTTTGTTATCAAACTAGGTGTAGTTCACGATGGGATAATACTATGAATATATATTGTGCGACAATATTATCAACATGTTTTAACCCCAAAGAACTAAAGGTCACACGAAAGACCAAATTTATACAAAGCCATCTCATTAGAGAATGAGTGATGCGTAAGACGCAAAGACATGCAATTACACGGACTGGAAGTGTCGATCCGAGATCGATTGACCACTAGCAATCGTGTACATACAACACCGGAAAGCCATAGGTGTTGAATACACAAAGGTTTGAAACTAGATTATTGACTCTAGTGCAAGTGGGAGACTGTTGGAGATATGCCCAAGAGGCAATAATAAAGTGGTTATTATCATATCTTCACACTTATGATAAATGTTTACATACCATGCTATAATTGTATTAACCGGAAACATTAATACTTGTGTGATTTGTAAACTAAAATAAGAGTCCCTATTAAAGCCTCTTGTTAAACTAGCTTGTTGGTTAATATATGATCATGGTTTCTTGATCATGAACATAGAGATGTTACTAACAACAGGATCATATCGTTAGGAGAATGATATGGTGGACATACTCCTATAGATAAGCGTAGCATAAAGATCAAGTCATTTCATTAGTTCAATTGCTATATGCTTTCTGATACATAGTAACCTAATTCCTTCGACCATGAGATCATGCATATCACCTTTACCGGATGGATGCTTTGATGACATCAAACACCACACCGTAACTGGGTGGCTATAAAGGTGGAATTGAGTGTTCAGAAAGTATTGGTTGAAACACATGGATCAAGAGTGGGATTTGTCCATCCATATGACGGATAGATATACTCTGGGCACTCTCAGTGAAATGTCATCCAATTAGCTTGCAAGCATGTGACCGCTCACAAGGGATCACATATCACGAACGAGAAAGAGTACTTATCGGTAACGAGGTTGAACTAGGTATGCAGAGATACCGACGATCATAACCTCGGATAAGTAAACTATCGTGAGACAAAGGGAAATTGGTATCGTATGTAAGTGGTTCATTCGATCGCAAAGTAATCATAGAAATATGTGGGAGCCATCTGAATTTCCAGATTCCTCTATTGGTTATTGTTCGGAGAAGTGTCTCGATCATGTCCGCATAATTCACGAACCGTAGGGAGACACACTTAAGGATTCGACGTTGTTTGAGTAGTTATGGTATTATGAGAAAGAGACTGAATGTTGTTTGGAGTCTCGGATGGGATCCGGTATATCACGAGGTGATCCGGAATGGTCCGGAGAATAAGATTCATATAAGGAAAGTCCCGTTTCGGAGTTCGGGAATGATTCCGTGTTTTCATCGGAATGTTCTAGAAGGTTCGGATTGTCCGGCACTCCGGGGAGGGTACATGAATGTGTCATTGAATGATTGCATCATGTACTAAGTGTTCTTGCTGTTCCAAAACTGAAAAGTTAAGCGCGGTTTGAAAGTCAAACGGCTAAAACAGAAACTGTGGAAAGCGAAACTGTGGGAAGCAGAAATGGGAAACAAGCAAGAGGAGGTTGAAACCAACTTGGAGGAGGAGTCCCTCTCCTCCAAGCCGGCGGCCAGCCTAGGCCGAGTTGGGGAGGGACTCCCCTTCCTCCCCTGGCGCGCCAGCCCCTCCACCTATAAAAGGAGGGGCAGGGCCTCCTCCTCTAGACACACAAGTTCCTATCCTCTAATCTCCGGTTTAGAGCCGTTTTGGTTTAGAGCTTCTAATTGCTTTAGCCTGTGGTTTAGAGCCTTCTAATTGGTGTGTCTAATCTCTAGACCACTAATATCCCTCTCTCATACGCCACCATACTCGCTCCGGCTTAAGGCGAAGCCCTGCGGGATCTCTCCTCTACTTCCGGTACCACGCCGTTGTGCTGCCGGAATCGCGAGGAGAGTGCTACAACCTCCGCTGCCTACTGGAACAAGGGAGAGGAAGGTCTTCGTCGAGTACCGAACCTGTGACCGACTGCGGGAGCACTGCCGGAACGTGGCGCCGGAAGGATCGTCTACGCGATCTTGAGATCGGAAGTGTATGACTACATCACCCACGAGAATCTGCTCTCGTTAACCGCTTTGGAATCTTCGAGGGTAAGTTATTCCTTCAACTCGTTGCTACAAATCTAGTAGATAGATCTTGGCTTGTTTGTTTGTATGCGATAGAAATTTTTTGTTTTACATGCTACGAACCCCTACACAAGCAGCTGACCCGATGGGACGCTGAAGGCGCACTTTTCGGGGTTAAGTTTGATCCTGTAGCGGTCGAGGTTGTCGAACGTCTCGCGGGGATCGTCGATAAGTGTCCTCGCCTCCCTGGTTTTTATGACTATGTCGTCGACATAGACTTGAACGTTGCGACCGATCTGGTCCTTGAGGCATGCCTGCATGCATCGCTGGTACGTGGCACCTGCGTTCTTTAGCCCGAAGGGCATTGTGTTGTAGCAGAACACTCCGAACGGTGTGATAAACGCCATTTTCTCCTGATCTTCGACCTTGAGTCGAATCTGATTGTAGCCTGAGTAGGCGTCGAGGAAGGAGAGTTTCTCGCAACCTGCAGTCGAATCGATGATTATCGATCCGAGGAAGAGGGAAGTGGTCCTTTGGGCAGTTCTTGTTTAGAAACGTGAAATCCACGCACATCCGCAGGATGTCCGTGTCCTTTTTTGGGACCATCACTGTATTTGCAAGCCACTCGCTTTCTTTGATTTCCCTGATGAAGTCTGCAGCGAGTAATCTGTTGATTTCTTTGCCGATAGCTTCGGCTCGTGGCTCGGACAATCTCCGTATGGACTGCTTGACGGGCTTGGTGTCTGGAAAGACGTTGAGTGCGCGCTCGGCGAATTCCACAGGAACTCTGGCATGTCGCGAGACACCGGTAATTTCCAGTGCTCACGGAGGAATTGACGGCGCGCCTTCTGTCTTGAGGCTGAGGTCGTTGGCGATCAGCGCCGTCTTGGAGGCATCCGTCGGATGGACTTGCACCTTCTTTGTGTTGACGGTGGAGTCGAAAGACATGTCAGGTGCGTTTTGTCGTGCGACTAGGGATTCTGTTGAAATCTCTGTCGCATTGGCCCGATCGGGTGAAGCTCCCGTGGATTGTGATGATGCCCTTTGGTCCTGGCATCTTGAGTAGCAGGTATGCATAGTGTGGGACAGCCAAGAGCCTTGCGAATGCTACAAGCCCGAGGATGGCGTGGTACTGTGATGGCCAGTCCACCACTTCGAATTCGAGTCGCTCCAGCCGGAAGTTGTCCGGCTTGCCGAAGATGACGTCAAGCCATATTTTGCCCAGGGGGAATATGCCCTTCCCTGGAACGATGTCGTGGAACGTTGTGTCTGACTGTTCCAGGCTGCACTGCGGGATCCGCATTGCTGCTAGAGTGCTTGCGAACATCAGGTTGATGCCGCTGCCGCCGTCCATGAAGACGCGACTCATCTCGAAACCTCCGATCTGCGCCTCCAGCACCAGGGCAGCATGACCTGGGCGAGGGATCTGGCAAGGGTGATCCGAACGACTGAACGTGATGCAGGACTCCGATCCGCTGAGGTACTCAGGGATGGTGGGTGGAGTTGCCACGGCCAGGTTAATCTGTCTGGTGATTTTCTTCTGCACCCTATTCGTGGCGCGCCCCTTCTGGATCATCAGTGCTCCTTTCGGCTGGGGATACCCGTTCTAGCGTTACATCTTTGTGCGACTGGTTGGTTTGGGCCTCCAACAGGTGGCGGTGGAGGATCTCCATGCGCTATTTCACCTGGCGCGGGTGCGTTTCCGAACGCAGGGATTGGGGCTTGCTGCCTCATCTGCACCATGCTTTCGCTGAGTTTCTGGAACTCGCGGCAGTCCTTGAGCATGTGGCTGGCCTTCTTTTTGCCATCCTGCTTGTCGATGTAGAAGTGGATGGTGCATGGACCCGAAAGCTTTTCGTATGCTGAGGGTCCGTTATCGCGGTCGCGGCGTTGCCACGACTGCGTTGGGCGTCCCCCGTCGCGGAAGTTTCCTCCGCGATATCCTCCGCTGTTGCGGTTGGCGTCGTTGCGGCGATCGGCGTAGCCAGCCGCGACCATGTCGGGTCCGTCGCGATCGTCGTAGACGCGCGATCTTCTCTTGCTACGGCGCTCTCGCCGTCGACCGTAGTCGTCTTCTTCTTCCGATTGTGCTCGGTGAATGGAGTCTTCGCCGTCAGCCCACCTGTTGGCGATATCCATGAGGTGGTCGAGTGTTTTGGGCTTGACGCGCCCAAGTTCCTCCTTGAAGTCTTGGCGCTTGACACCGTCCCTGAAGGCGTCGATGGCCCTCTCTTCGAAGATGTGCGCTGCGGAGTTCTTTGTGTTGGACCAGTGTAGTATGTACGAGCGAATGGATTCGCCCGTTCGTTGAGTGCAGGCTCGCAACTCTTCGATTAAGGCAGGCCTCTTGCTGGTGCCCTTGAAGTTTAGGATGAAGCTGTAAGCTAGCTCGTCCCAGCTTCGGATGGATCCTGAAGATAGGGCTGTGAGCGGATCCGGCGCCTTTGTCAATGTTGAAGGCATTGCATGGCAGTCTCCTTGTTTCCACCGTGCAGTTTGACGGATGATAAGTGGTCGCTGAGCCAAGCCTTTGGGTCTTGAGTGCCGTCTAACTTCGGAGTATCCGAAGGAAGCTTGAAATTTCGTGGCATCCGTGTCCACCGGACGGATCTGCTGAAGCATCGGGCTCCGCAGAGTTCTCCTTCGTCTTCGTCCATCTCGGATTCAGACGAGCATGCGCGCTTGGCTCGCGCTTTGTCGATTTTGCGCTGTGTGAGCGCATCTCTGGCGTCATAGTCGCGGTCGCGGCGGCGCGAACTCTTCTTCCTTCGAAGAAGGTCATGTTCCTCTTCTTCGGATGAAGAGGTGGGGCTGCGGTCGAACCTGACCGGAGCCTTCTTCTTCGGCTCCGTGGGAGCTTCCTGGTGGAGCGCAGCTCCGACGAGTCCGAGTCTGGTGAGTGCGGACTTGTGCATGGCTCTCTTTGGGTCCCCCTCCGGTGGTGGGTGGGCCGCGAGGTACGCGGTGGCTGCCATGATCGCAGCCTGCGGCATTTTAGGGATGACGCTGCCGTCGGCGTCCATCTCCATGAAGGATGTGTGGAGGGTTCGGGTCACCTCACGGCGCTCCTTGGGGTCCATGTTCTCCACCCGAGAGTGGTGCTTGTTGCCTTGGTTGGCGTTCGAGCTGGAGTCGATGCCCATGGCGGAGAGCGCAGATCGTCACGCGCTGGACTCTGAGGCTGCTTGCTTGCGCTTGTTGAGCACCTCCTGCATCTTGACCTGCTTCTTGTGCTCCTCGATCAGGAGCAAGTGGTAGGCCATCATCATATCCCGGGAGGCGTCTGCAGGCAGTACTATGTTGCCTGCCACGGCGTTGCGGACCTGGGCCCATCCTTCTTTGCTAAGGCGGATGACGTGGCCGCCGTTGTTTTCCCCTTCGGGTGGGGGGGACTGGCTTCTTCTGTTCCTGCCGTTTCGTTCTGGCAGGTTGGGCGGCGGGTTGGGTGTTTGCTGATCCGCGTCGCTCTGGATGACTACGGCGCATTGGTAGCGCTCGTAGATTGGTCCGCTGCTGCCGCAGCTTTCAGATCCGGAACCATAGGTTCCTGCATCCGATGGCGGATCGCACAGATCGGAGTTGCAGCTGCTGCTGTCGTAGGAATCATCTGTTGATGATGTTGTGTGTAGAACGGGGTGTGGGGTCCATGAAGCGGGCCTGATTGATGGCAGGGGCACCCGCTCAGGGAGGCGGAGGGTGCCAGTTGCCCACTGGAAGCGAAGCTCCCGAGCAGATTTGAGTCCTCTCCCTACGGGCTCAAGTCCTTCATGGTGGCCGTGAGTGGGCGGTGAAGTAAGCGCCAAGAGGAGGTGACTCTTCGTCGCGAAGTTGTACATCGATCAGGTTGGGACCGTCACGACCGCAATCAGCGTCCCAGTTCCTGACAGGCGCCAATTGACGAGGTTTGATCTCATCAATGCCCATTGTTATGGACTTGGGTTTTGGAGAAGATGGGGATCTTTGGAGATCGTGGAGCGGTTAGCAAACAAGCAACACGGGACACAAGGTTTACCTGTGTTCAGGCCCGGAGGAAAACCCTACTCCTGCTTGTCGCTCTTGATTATGGCGGAACCGAAGGTTCTGAGGTCTTGATGCAATCTGGCGTGGAGGTGTGTATGCGAAAGTATGAGTCGAGAGATCTAGGTCGTACCCTCCTGGCCTTTATATATACTTAGGCAGGTCCCGGGCATAGACCTATTCGGTTACAGGTTCTAGGGTTTTACCCCTTTGAATTTCCTATCTACTCTAGTCTTGCTCTACAAGGATCCGAAGGCGTCCTGGGCCACCCGAAAGTCTTCATGGGCCGGCGTACATTTGTCGTGGCCCTTCCTTGGGCTGGACCAGGTATGCTGAGATCATGCACCCGCGGGGTATAACCATGTCATTAGTCGAGAAGAAGCGCCTCGCCATCCTTGTTGCGTGAGTGGAAGTCGTGAAGCAAGGGGCATTTGGAATCGGGGGAATTTCGCCGTTCCCTTTCGTCGGTGATCGCCGGAGTTCATGCAAATTAGTCTGTACCGGAGCACCATCGTCTTCACCGACCACACCATCGCGTTCCTGGTGAGTTGCTGAACACGCCAGTGCCGCCTTTCTTCTAGTTTTCTTCCGAAATCACCACCATAGTGGCCATCTGCCTGCGCCTCCGCGGCACCTCGACGCCGATCATCCTCCGGTGACCATATACTAGCGGCGCCACCACTATTAGCCTCGTTGTAGTGTACTGGTTCGAACCATAGCCGTCACATTCGCTAGAAGCCACCAGATCATTGCCGTCGTTCACCGTCTGAGCGTCACCGGCGAGGTGACATCATCATGACGTCGGTCTCATGTCAAGTCACCCATTCAACTGCTTTGACTAGTCTTTGACCATGTGGCGTATGACGTGACCTAAGGCCCATCTGTCAAAGACTGTGAGTAGAAATAGGCTCGGTAACAAAAATGAATTTACTAAAATGAGGTATGTGATGTGGCCACTGGCCCACCAGTCATTGACCTTGAGTAGGCTTAGCCTCGGTACAAAAAGTATTCCCTGTTTAGTAAATTGATAAAATAATATAGATTCAATTATCAATATTCTAGAAATAAAATAAAATGATTAAATCTTGTTAACTCAATAACTTTTGTTTTATAATTCAGAAAAATATGTGTAATATATGAAAATGTTTAGAAAAATAAAATATAAAACTTAAAACTATTATCAAACATTATTATGATAATTATTTCAATAAATATTAATTAATAAAGGTTTTATAAATAATATGCCTTGATAATTCATATTTCAATATTGGTAAGTATTAAAAATATAATAAAATACTAAAAATCTAAGAAAAATAAGAACTATGATTTAAAACTATAATCATGCTTTATTATTTCACTTAATTAAATATTTATTATTTATTAAGTATTTATAAAGTAATAAATCTTATAAAAATCATATCTTATTATTTATAAATCATAAAAATAAATGTAATATACCAAAATGATCACAAAAATAATACCTACATGTTAAAAATATAATATTACACTTTTGAGTTAAGTAAAAATTTAAATACTTTAATAACTTGAAGTTAAACTTATTTCCTTAATGAATAATTCATATAAGGGTAAATAAAAATTCCTAATAATTCTAAAAATTAGCCAATGGAATCTAAATAAATAATATTAGTCTTAAGTGTTGATATTATGAAGTCATAATGGTTCAAAACATTATAAATACAATTTTATTGAATTATCCTTCAACCATATGTGTAGTTTATTTTCTAAAAAGATCTTTAACAATTATAAAGTCTTCAAGAATGATATTTTAATCAAATATAACCGTTTACCATTGTTCCACTCATAACCTTATAATGGACTGAATCCAAAGATAATTCATGAGTAGTCACTAGTACTATTTACTTATCCACAAGCTATAATCACACCTTTATAAGGAAATAAGTGATCTTGTTCCATTATAAAATTAAGAGACCACTACTTAAATAGAAGTATAACCATTCTTAAGTAACTTCAAGGAAACATTACAAAGTACGCAAGGTACAATTAACATAAGCTATATACCTTAAATCCATCCATGTTTTTAAAGTTAACTTTAGTCTGCAATACTTTAAATACTATGCTAAAGACTTTGTAAGTATTTTATTGTTAACTTTGGTCTGTTATAGTTAAGTCATAAAGCATCTCAAATCCAAACTATTCAAGCAAGCACAGAGAACCTTGACCACATTTGATTAACCACAAAGATTGTTGAGACCTTAGGAAAGGAATATTTTCTTCAAAAGTTATTCGTTTTGCCACTTCAATCAACAAACCTTATAATAATATTTCCAACTCTTAACAAATTAAATTTAAGGACTCTCATCATAATCAACAGATGACAATTAATCACAATCACATTATTTCAAACTTTACTTGCATACTTCGGAATGTAAACACTTCAGTTCTTTATAAGTGGCAATACTTATAAAGTAAAATTTGAAGATAAACAATTATAGTGTAAACAATCTTGAGTAGCATTCTATATGTGTGTATCTTATTGTTGGTTAAATACGTGTTGTTCACACACACTCACAAGCCTTAATAAGAAGCACACATGTGAAACTTAATCTAAAAGGGCAACACATTTCAAGGAAACCCTTTTCAGTATCCAAACCCTAGAACAACGTTATCCTCGGGATCCGTGCTTATAAAATGCATTACATTACTTATGCATAAAAGTATCCTGCTTCTTTAAACATTAGTCCTTACCGGACCAATGATGCTGATTTCAGATATTGGATCTTATATTCTCTTGAAGACCGTGAGTGCATAATCTTGCAATCACAAAAGGCAAGTTCACACTTGCTCATGTCCTTTGATTATTTTCTATAAAGTATTTTACAAATCCAGTGTTTTCATCACCTGCATTTGAAAAAGGTCAGAAAACACTATTTTCATAATAATATGATTATAGGTTATTTACCATGAGGTAATAACCTACTATGAAAGTTCTGGTGGTAAAGGAACATATTATGTAGGACTTAACAACCAATGTCGCCAGTGATTCTTGTGTCGTATATCACGCGTTAACCATGAGATTTGGAATGGGACGGAGAAGTCAGTTATATCTTCTTCCTCTCGCATGTAGCCAGATGTGCAGGTCGTGGCTGTTATCACTCGTAGCATGCATATTAATTGGTAATTTGTAGAGGATATGCAGCATATGGGTGGGAACCCTCAACGTCCCATGATAGTTCTGGCATCTAACGGTCTGTACAAACCATTGCCGTAATTCAATATGTGGGCATGGTGTACACCAAGGAGGCATGCGGGGTCGCGAAGGGGGAAGTGATTGGCTTGTATCATCTTCTGGGGCCCACATCATGGAATTGTCGACGAGAATAAGCTGCCCGGTTGTGCAACAAAGAGTTGATCTCTCATGGGTAAAGTAACACACCTCTGCAGAGTGTAAGAACTGTAACTTGTTACTTCCTGTTCCGGGAAGGAGCTGCGAACGCAGCGGGAAAGGAACTCCATGAAAGTTCTGGTAAACCCGTGAAGGCTGACGGACATAGTTTTTCAGAATAAAAGCAACCTTTGAAGAAATGTTTACGAAAACTTGCATTGTCTACGACCTACGGCCTGTGGCTGTAGATATAGTGCATCAAACACTCCTTGTCTAGTGAACTTGCTGAGTACGCTCGTACTCAACGTATCTTCTTAACCCTTGCTAGATTCTGAAGCCATTAAGACGACATCTACATAAAAATATGCTCCAGGAGTCATCATCAAAAGCTAAGCTCTTCAACGAAGACAAGAAAGTCAACATATACATCAACTCAAGTGAAGACAAAGTTATTGATTAGATAGGAATATACTCTCTATCCAAAGAACCTATTTCTATAGTGTATTGCAATAGCAGCAATACCAACCCCTTAGTAAAAATACTAGTCCTAATAGTATAATATCTTTTGCGTTGTTTATCTTTGATTCTTCTTTGTAAGAAGTTCTTTCTCTCTCTTTAACCTAGAGTGTTCTCTGGATCTTGTGTATAGAGTGAGTTGTAACCTGTAGCCATGTATTGGACCTGCTGTGTTTCTGTTGTACCACTCTGAGGGATGTAATACTAGTGACGGTGTTTCATTGGTGTTATGTCAACGATTATAGTGTACTACATCATGCAGTGGTATGCTGGGTCACCGCAAAACGCGTGTCATCCCCCTCTTGAACCAAGGGCTCGTTGGACCCTAGTTCCTTCGTGGGACACATTCACCAGAAGTAGTGAACTTATAACTTTCAGTGGCTAAAAGCATAGGCATGAGGTGATAGACGAGTGTTGCATGAATAAGATTGATACGTCAGAAACGTATCTATAATTTTTATGTTCCATGCTTGTTTAGTATCTACTTTGCTTTGCTTTGTATACACTTTGAGGTGTTTTTATATCTTTTCTGGAAATAACCTATCAATAAGTTGCCACAGTGCCAGTCGCCTGTTTTCTTCTGTTTTTGGTTCCAAAAAGGCAGAAAATCAATATTCTTGGAATTGGATGGGACAAAAGCCAAATTCAATATCTTTCCGTGGGGAACACGAAGACAGAACATGAGACAGAGAGGCACCAGAGGGCTGCCTGCCGGCACCCTGCCGGAGGGGCGATCATCCCGGAGGCCTTCTTCTCCGGTATGATGCGTGAGTAGTTCCACCTTGGACTATGGGTCCATGTAGTACCTATATGGTTGTATATTATCCTTTGTGCTTTCGTGTATAGATCTTGTGAGCTCCATTCATGATCAAGATCTAATCTATTTGTAATCATGCATGTTCTGTTTGTGGGGATCCGATGGATATTGAGATTATTATGTTAGTTTGGTTAATGGTTTTGTCTTTATGATTCTAACAATCCATGAACACACATAATCCTCAAACTATCACATATCCCTCTTGTTTTCCCCAACTGTCACTTTAGGGTTCGCAAGATCAACATAACAAAAGGTAATACACTTTGCAGATAAATAACGAACTCATATATATATATATATATATATGATCGAGAAATAAAAGTCTAGTACTTAAATCATGTCACTTGGTTCCTGCATTAAACATAGCAAAAATGCATGAACACCCATACAAGAACATCCTCAAGATAAACCCCTCAAATCTCAACATATATGCATGATTACATGATCAATATCATCCAATCCCCATCCACCGCACATGCCTATAGAGGATTACTAACTCATGGAGAGGGAGAAAGAGCACATGGTTGATGGAGGTGACGTTGGTGATGATGGTGGTGAAGACTACGTCGAAATCTTCCTCTTCGGCGTGGAGATCGGGATTAATCTGACACCAAGAACGAAGATCGTGATGGCGGCAGCGCTCTATTTCGTGAAACACTCTGTTCTCCTGGCAGGGTGGGTTTTGGGGGTATATAAGGAGGTACGTGAAAGGAGATGGTGAGACGATGCTCGACGGCCCAACGGGCCTTGGTGGCATGAGCTGCAATAAATAGGCTGCCATTTGCAGCTCGTTGATCCCCTCGGGTCCTATTTTAGTTCGTTAGATTCGTATGTAAATTATCTACCAGCTCCCATCAATCTTGCCTTTTTTGGAGTCCCATAGCTCCTGCAGTCTCAAAAATACTAATATAAGGTTTTTTCTGCTAGACAGAGTTAGAACCAAAAGAGAGTGGATCATTGGTAAGTCCCCATAAATCAATGTAAAACATGGATGTATAATTGTATATGATGTAAATACATGGGAATATATGTTGATAAACTACAAATCTCGTGTATGCATTTTACATGCATCGCCCATGCCGATTTCTACGTCCACTAACATGGAGCTTCGGAATGTGTCAGGGACATAATGTCCCACGCCATCTTCTTCGTCTACTAGCATAGAGTCGTCGAATGTGTTGGGAACATTCCCCTTTTTGTTGTCTTTGTCCACAACATGGAGTCAATGAACATGTCACCAACTTAATGTCCCACGCTGCCATCTTCGTCCATCGACAGGGAGTCATCAAAATGTGTCGAGAACATAGTACCCCATGTCACCATGTTCTTATAGTGACATGGAGTTGTTGAAGGTGTCGGTGACATACTGCCCTAAGTCATCGAGTGTTCTGCCTCCTCCTCGTGAGGCTCCTTTCCATCTTCAAGGATCGTTGCGCCTAGGCGCACCATCTTCGTTTCAGGATTAGTCCGTCAAGAAGGATGCCACCCGAGTGTATGTGAAGATTCAAGATTGTTCATGCACAAACCATGCCATGAAATGGGATTAGGTTTCTAGGGGGAAACGATCAATGATTTGGACAATGGGATTAGGTTTATTTAGGATGTGAAGAATAGCCATCATTTCATTTTCATCAAACTTAGGACATCATGGATGACACCATTGCTTGAGGTCATCCATAGTCAGGGCCGGTCCTGAGATTTCGGGGGCCAGGGCGAAACTAAAATTTTGGGCCCCTTAATTATAAAAATTTTATGCATATAATATTTTAAGTATACTCCCAACTATAATATTCATATAAAAGTAACAATGTTTACATGGTACCTTGAAATTTCCTCTAAAAATTCCTAAAAGCGAAGTCTGTGACAATGAAATCAATATCACTCTTGTCCACTAACTTCTTCTCGATGCATAGAGTTGCCAAACCATTTAACCTCTTCAAAGACATTATAGATCTTAAATAGTTCGTCAATAATTTCAAATTTGAAAAGCTTCTTTCAGCTAATGCAACAGTCACTTTCATGAAGACCATAACACTTTGTCAACATGTCTTGAATAAACTTGCCATTTTTTATCACGCGCCTCTCCATTTCTCATGTATCTAGAGTAATGAGAATATGAAAAATGTCTTTTACCAGTTAGAGAAAAAGTAATATTTTCTTCTCTGTTAAGACCGTTTTCCACTAATATGTCCCTTTCTTTGTTACCAAGAGTACCCCAATTTGCCGGATTATAAATATCCACACTAACTGGTTTGGTTCATTATCAACATTAGCAGATTCATTGCGGTGACCCAGCATACCACTTCATGATGTAGTATACTATAGTCGTTGACATAACACCAATGAAACACCGTTCACTAGTATTACATCCCTCAGAATGGCATAACAGAAACACAGCGGGTCCAATACATGGCTTAAAGGTTACAACTCACTCTTTACATACGATCCAGAAAACATTCTAAGTTTAAGAGAGAGAAAGAACTTCTTTACGAAGAAGAATCAAAGATAAATAACGCAAAACTATTATACTATTAAAACTAGTATTTAATTAAGTGATTGGCATTGCTGCTATTGCAACGCACTACAGAGATAGGTTCTTTGGCTAGAGATTTTATTTCTATCTAATCAGTAACTTCGTCTTCACTTGATTTGAGTATGTGTTGTCTTCTTTGTCTTTATTGAAAAGCTTTAGCTCTTGACGATTCCTGGAGCATAACTTGATGTAGACATCTTCTTACTGGCTTCAAAATCTAGCAAGGGTTAAGAAGATACTTTGAGTACGAGTGTACTCAGCAAATTCACTAGAAAAGGAGTGTTTGATGCACTATAACTACAGCCACAGACCATAGATCGTAGGCAATGCAAGTTTTCATAAACATTTCTTCAAAGGTTGCTTTTATTCTGAAAATCTATGTCCATCAGCCTTCACGGGTTTACCAAAACCTTCATGGGGTTCCTTTCCCGCCGCGTTCGCAGCTCCTTCCCGGAACAGGGAGTAACAAGTTACAGTTCTTACACTCTTCAGAGGTGTGCTACTTTACCCATGAGAGATCAACTCTTTGTTGCACAACCGGGAAACTTATTCCCGTCCACAATTCCATGATGTGGGGCCCAGAAGATGATCCAAGCCAATCACTGCCCCCTTCGCGACCTCGCATGCCTCCTTGGTGTACACCATGCCCACATAATGAATTACGGCAATGGTTTGTACAAAACATTAGATGCCAGAACTATCGTGGGACGATGAGGGTTCCCACCCATGTGTTGCATATCCTCTACGAATTACCAATTAATATGCACGCTACAAGGATAACAGCCACGGCCTGCACATTCGGCTTCATGCGAGAGGAAGAAGATACAGCTGACTTCTCCGTACCATTCCAAATCTCATGGTCAACGTGTAATATACGGCACAAGAATCACTGGCGACATTGGTTGTTAAGACCTAGGTGATATAGTTCTGAACAGTGGTATCCCAACTGTCAGATTTAATAGATTAGCTGATCACCCTGGATCAGTAATCAATAGTTCTCATTTTTATTGAAAATAGTGTTTTCTGTCCTTTTTCAAATGCAGGTGATGACAACACTGAATTTGTAAAATACTTTACAGAAAATAATCAAAGGACATGAGCAATTGTGAACTTGCCTTTTGTGATTGCAATATTATGCACTCACGGTCTTCGAGTCAGTATAAGATCCAAAATCTGAAATCAGCATCATTGGTCCGGTAAGGACTAATGTTTAAAGAAGCAATATGCCTTTATGCATAAGTAATGTGATGCACGTTCTACAGGCAAATCCTGGGGATAACGTTGTCCTAGGGTTTGGATTCCAAAAATGGTTACTTTGGAATGTGTGGTCCTTTTATATAAGTTTCATAGTTGTACTTGTATTAGAGTTTATGAGTGGTTATAAGCAACACATATGTAGGAGTAAAGTATCCATACTTATGACATACTAGTTAAGATTACTTATACAAGGTTTTTTATTTATAGTGGCAAAAAGGATAACCTTCGAAGAAAAGGTTTCTCTTCTAGGGTCTAGACAAACTATGTGGTTAGTTAGTGGTGGTTGATGTTATTTGTTTGCTCAAATGGTTTGACTTGAGTTGCTTTATAGTTTAACTACTTCAGACCAAAGTTAACTATAAAACATATAATAATGTCTATAGTGTTATATTTTAAGATTTTGTAGACTAAAGTTAACTTTAAAGTATAGATAGTTTTGAAAGTATCGTACTTATACATTGGTATCTTGTATATCTGAAATGTGTTCTTTAAGTTACTTAAGAATGTTTATTCTGTTACTTGAGTAATGGTTTCTTGATGTGAGTATGGAGTAATACCATTTATCTTTTATAGACAAGTGAGTATAGTTTATGAACCCAACATAATGTTACTTAACTACTTATGGATTTATATAGTGTTGTAGTAATTTTTGTAATTTGGTGATTAATATGGTTTAGAAAAGATTTGATTGTTCACAAGTCGTTCTTTAAGGATTTTATTATTAGTGGAATTATTTTTAGAGATAATCTTCATTTAAGGTTGTGGATTCTTCTAAAATAAGAACATTTATAATGTTTTAAACCATTATGGCATTATATTATGAATATTTAAGACTAATAATGTTTATTAGACTTATTTAACTCATTTTAGGAATATTAATAAAATTTATTTATTTTTATATGAATTATTAATGAAGTAAATAAGTTTAAGTTTTGAATTATTAGAATATTTAATTTTCTTATTTACCTCAAAAGGAGATTATTAGATTTTTAACATGTAAATAATATTTTTGTGATCATTTTGGTATATCATATTTATTTTTGTGATTTATAAACAATAAGATATGATTTTTATAATTCTTATTACTTTTATAATTAGTTAATATATAATAAATATTTAATTTAGTGAAGTAATAATACATGATTATAGTTTTAAATTAGAATTCTTATTTTTCTAAGATTTTTGGTATTTATTACTATTTTTAATATTTATTATTATAAAAATATGAATTATCAAAGTTTTATTACTTATAAAACTTTTATTAAATAATATTTATTTAAATAATCATCATAATAATATTTGGTAATAGTTTTAAGTTGTCGATTTTATTTTTCTGAAAATTTTCATATATTATAAATATTTTTCTGAATTATAAATCAAAAGTTATTAATTAAACAAGATTTAATCATTTATTAAATTTCTAGAATGATATTAATTGGATTATAACATTTTATTTATTTCTAAACAGAAAATACTTTTTACACCGTACTCAGAGCTAGCCCCAGTCACTGACTAGTGGGCCATTGTCCACCTCAGCTCTCAGGTCTAGAAATGCTTTTGCTACTGACCTCCTCTCTACTCACTGTCGATGACATGTGGGCCCTGGGCCATGTCATCCACCACGCGAGGCAAAGACTAGTCAAACAGCTGACGTGGCTCGATCATGAGGTAAGCGTGGTGTAAGCATCGCCACCGCCGTCGGTGAGTAGTCACCGGCGACGATCCACTGCACACACCAGTAAGCGAAATAGGTCTAGTCCGAATCAGCCCGACCCACTGAATGGCAGCGCCACACGGAAATGGTCATCGGAAGGTCATCGGCGACGAGCTATTACGGCGGCCAGCAGCGGTGCTCAACGAATCTAGATCTATGGTGCAAATCCGCAAACGAAACTAGGGTCCAGAGATGCGTATGTTTACCCTGATGACGATAGAGTGGTTGACGAGGACAGGCACGGCCGGAATCGAGCTTCCCGGCGAGGATTCCAACGAACTGCTGTGGAGGAAAACGACCAAATTCACCTGCTCCGGTGCTCCCCTTGATGCAAGCTTCTACCCAGAGGATCTACGGAGGATGGCGCTTCTCCATGACGGCTCAGAATGGTGTGGGTTGACGTGGTTCGACGGCGAGAGGTGGCTCCGGCGAGCTAGGTTTCAGTCTTGTTCGTATCTGAGAGGATAAGGAGGGATTGGGGATAGGGATTGAAGCAGTGCGTCGCGGTGGCCTTCTTATCCCCTCCTGGCAGCGGCGACGAGTATCTTGGCGCAATGACGGCGATGATGGCATCAGGTGGCGACAAGCTCTGCCAGCGAGCTGCCTATGTGTGTGACGGTGACGATGATGGTCATTTTGCGGATAACCCCCTGGCGATTTCTTTAGCTCAACCCGCGGTCCTCTCCTGACCCCACTTGTCAGTCTCGGATGGAAAAGGATTAGGCTGGTTACTGGGCTGTTGTGGGCTGCACATGCGTCAGTTAGGTTTAGTGGTATTGGGCTACGGCCAGGTTTAATTCTTATTTGTTTTATTCTTTTTCTATTTTCGGTTTTCCTTTTTAGATTTGAATCTAAATTAGATTTTGAACCTTTCTTTGTATAATTTGTTTGCTGGACATTTACAACAATATTTAAAAGATATTTGGTAACCTTTGTGAACTTTTATATGCCTTATTTTTATATTTCTTATTTCATTTACTCAATAAGAACATTTTTTAATACTTGGAAGAAACTTCTTCTTATTATTTTTCTCTTCTATTTTTAATTAGGGATTTCTTGAATGATATATTCTCATCTGTTTATAACTCAACTTTTTGTGAGCTTATAGCTTGAATAGAAACTTTATATATATGTATAATGATTCTATACCATTCTTTGATGCAGGAAATATAAAGACATTGATATGATGATTATTACACCCCATTAAGTTGGAAAATAGCAATGTATGTGATAAGAAAAGAAGTTTAGGGTTTTGAATTATGAGTACTACCCTTGGCTTTAGGGTTTAGTATAAACTTAGATTCCTTTTAAGAGTTAAGATTTAATGGCTGAGCATATTGCCTTATGTATATGGTCTTTGATGAAATCTTCCTGTTTAATAGGAAGTTGGAATTAGAGTGTTTTATAGAAGTGAGTATATTTAAGCATATATAGTTATGATGGTTGAAATTAACAGAGATATGCTTATGTAATTTGTTATAGGGAAATATTTCTATAAGATGTTATAGATATCAAATGATGGATCAATGGTATAAGATGGATATTATGTTTGATTTGAGATTTAGAGTTGATTGCTTACCAAGATTAAATAGGAAAATGATTTATAACATATTATTATATTTCACAATCTTGGATCTCTAATTAAGGAATTCCTTTCCTAGATATAGTACTTCTTCCCATCCATCATTATGATTAACATGATGAGCTTTACTCATTTAAATCTTCTTATTCATATATCATTCTTCTAAACTCATGAATGAATCCAATGAATTTAATATAAAGACACTTCATAGCTTTCTCATATTCTTGTTTGGTTGTATTTACTATTCTACTGTTGATAATCTTCCATCCAACCAGTAGTTCCTTCAAACTCTACTCCCAATCATTCTTAATCTTCCATCACTAATCTTTCTATAAAGTAAACTATCCTTAAAGATGAATAACACCACTTTTATGACTCTATGCTACACTAGCTTTAGTTGAATAACACCATCTTATAATTACTTAACCATCATGACTTACACTTCAATTCCTGAATTATATTTATGTGGTTTGCAATGACTTCTCTAGGATCACTTATCTTTACTAAGGTTCCAATCATGTGCTACCCACCAGTATTGCCTATACTTAATATAAGCATTCCATGTTGGTGGCCAAAACATTACCATTATAATACTTTAATCATTATTACTGAAGTTCTTAGTTGGCTAAGCAGGGCTTTATCAATCCTACCTTTTATTGTCTGGAAATTATCTACTTAGTATCTTATATTGGATTAGGGTTAATAATGGACTATGCCCTCATTAGAAGATTTGAGTAGATGTTCTCATAAGATCAAATAATAGATCAAAGACTAATAGTTAAGAAGTTGTGAATCAATGGGGAATTATCCAACATTGATGAACAACAGATATTGAGATAAGTTCCATAAAGATTGTATAAAAAGAAATATATATAAATATATATAGGGTGGCGCTATTTGACACCCAGTGTGTAGAATACTTATTCTATACCCACCCTCTATCTTTAGAACTATATATTATTTTTACGTCACATAAATTTGTATTACTTCGTAAGTCAAGAAGAACATAATAAAATTTAGAAATGACATTTTTTTTGTTTACATGCCGTAATTTTTTTTGAGTAAAATACATATTTTTAGTGTTTTTTACACTATAATGACTCATAAACTTTATTTTTGTGTCAATTTTTTTGGTTGTGGTGAATATATGAACATAATTATTCATATACAAAACATAGTTTTTTCAATCTAACAATGTAAAAATATGTTCGGTGCAAAATAACTATTCTGTATCCTGGGTGCTAAATAGGGTTTCTATATATATATATATATATATATATATATATATATTTCTATATATATATAGTGGATGATCTTGACTTAATCTATTTCCAACTCCAACTCATCAAAAGATTTTTTAAGGTTAGGTGTTACCATGATTCTCAGAATGTATGCAGATGGAATTTAAGATATAGTGGTTACATTCTTATTATTTGTTTTATATCCTTAACTTGGTACTTATGAATGGTTATAACGAATACTATAATATGATCACCTAATGATCAAATATAATTCATATTATATTAAGGTTTTAACTTATGGTACATTTTGATATACTCTTAGATCAAATCTCTCTTACCTAAAATGAGATTTTAACAAAGGTCTTATTGAAACCTACCGCAGTCAACTTGATGATCTACTTCAATTCCATCAAGCTAAGAGAAGCTTCAATCACTTTGACAAGTTTTGTTTAAAAACGCGAAAATTATTCGGATTTTCTATGCATGAATGCAATGCACACATCTGGGTTCAACTTAATTCTAGGCTCTAATGCTGGGATGTTACATTCACCATCTCGCATTGTCATCATTTGTGTTGATATGAACATTGTCCTCTATACCGAAAATTATCTTCAGGATCAACATTAGTCTGTTCCCCCACAAGAACTAGCACCAACTCATTTGGATTTCTCGAAGTGCTCGTGTTGCTCTTCAAAAATTCATGAAAAGATCCTCTCTATGATTCTATTAATTTCTTCTCTTTTTGTCTTCTTTTTATTTTTTGAGCACCGAATTCGAGTGCCATAATCAGTTAACCTCGCTCGCTACAAACAAGAACAACAAATACTAATTATAATTAAGAACTAAGAATTAGGGCTTAACCCAATCTGACTAGATACTTTTGATCATTAGGCCATTGAATTACTATAAGCACAACTCTATGTTATACATATAGAGGTATAGCTAGTAGCCAGGTAAACTGGGAGCAACAACAATCAGATTGATTAATACACTAATATGAAGTACTCTTACAAATTACCATGCCTAATAGCATACTTAGATCAGATCATACAGTCATACAGAATGGAGCAGAACATGTCTTGGTGATGCGGCTTGAATGTGTGATCGGTGCCGGCAGTAGCAAAACAAATGCATGTGGCGAGACATGAGGCATTTTACTACGTACCATGCGGATATAAGAGATCAGATTTTCTTGTGCGGAGACGACGAGATCGACTTCAACATTGAAGACTTGCATTTTCTATTCAATCAGAAGGAACTCGACAAAGCTGCCATCAGCCTTTATTGTGTGTAAGTACTATTTCTGTAATTTCTATCTCATCTCATTCACTTCATTAATTGCATGTATATATATATGCTCACCATATATGTATATACTATTATGCAGGAAAAAGGTTATGCAATGCATGAAAGGAGGCCCTTTTGACATTGGGTTCGTTGACCCAAATACAGTTTATGAAGAAGTGGTAAGAACCAAACCCGGGCAAACAGAAGATTACTTGCTAAGATCTTTACTGAGACAATAAACCAAAAGGGAAATACTATTGCCTTACAACTTCTCGTGAGTACTGTTACCCTCTCTTGTACACATTCTGTTTTGGCTTACTCGATGTTAAGTGTAACTGATGATGAGTTATGCGTGCGTAGGTTCCACTTTATTTTGCTAGTCATTCAACCCGACTCAGGAAAAGTCCTTGTCATGGACTCGTTACGAAAAGAAAAAGAGATATGGGCAGTCTTTAGAGAGATGCTCCAGAGGTAATTTCAATTATATTATCGCACTAGATCGGCAACTTTCGTGACAACAAGTAATTAATTACTCCTTTATCCATTTTCTTTGCCGGACAGGGTTTGGAAAAGGTTCACAGGCAGGGCCGTGGGTGAATGGTCAGAACAACTAAAATTTGTAGACCAAAATGTATGTAATACTAGCTAGCTAGGTTTGCGTATCTCTTTGATTCTGCTTCCAATTCCATTATATCATGTTTTATTGATTATTATTTTGATTGAACTCTCTATTCTCGTAAAGTGCGCGCATCAGGGACACGGCAATAACTTATGTGGGTACTATGTTTGCGAGTTCATTCGCAACACGATATGTGCGACGGGCCAAGCCGCACTAGAACAACTTAGAGTAAGTAAACAAAGTACACAACATTATTTTATTACCATCAAATGTGTTGAGTTTTATTCTTATATATATATTGACTTCATTCTTCATATATATTCAGATCTAACGGATACGAGACCAACTCCTATCATTTGAACGCATACGAGCCATTCAAGAGGAATTGGCGAGGTTCATACTTGATGAGGTCGTCACGCCTGGGGGAGACCTCTTTAGATATCCACCAAAATAAACGTTGTATATATGCTTGAACGTGTTTGTCTTGTACTTGATGCTTCAACGTTTACGGAGAATACCACACAATGACGATGTTGTGTATAATAATAGTTGCTTAATTATTCATGTACTCGTATGTACCGATGACGATGTATGTGTATACCGCTCCCTATCGATTCCTCCCCCTTCCCGTCCCCGCCGCGCCGCAGAAATACGCCCAGAACGGGGCCGGGGCAGAACTCTGCCGCGGCAGAGATTTATGCCGTTTTCCTGCCGCGGAAGAAAACCTTTAACACCGGTTCGTGTTACGAACCGGGGAGGGGGGGTCCCTGAGAGCTGCGCCAGCCCCACGTGCGCCACCCTTTAACACCGGTTCATAGGGGGCCCCTCTAACACCGAACCCTCAACAGCGGTTCTACAACCGCTGTTAGAGGGCCCTCCAAACCGGTGTTAGAGGGGGGTGTGCACTAGTGTACCATGCCTAAACCAGCGACGTGAGATCCATATGTTGTTGCTACCGGCCTATTGTCGGTGTCTTGACAAGGGAGTCATGATGTACCTGGTGCTTAGTGAGGCGGCGGGTCTTCGGAGCCGTCGATTGATCGTTGATGGGCGATGGCCTTCGCGCCTGGTAGAGTGGCGGCCAATCGTCGAGTCGAGGCTCCCGATCCAGGGGAAGCGACACTGGGAACAGGCTTGTCTAGGAATCGATTGTGACTTGGGAAGCGACAGACGGTCGATCAAAGTCGAGCGGTTTGGTCATCATTCCAATAAAAAATCATTTTTTACAATGTATACTAGACCTATATTTTTTAGGTCCCTAATTTTTTTAGACCCTGGACGGCCGCCTCGCTAGTCCCCGCAAGGGCCGGCCCTGTCCATAGTGGCCAAATTTTGCAGCTGGTAAAGCGGTCTAGCTGCCGCATCGCTGAAAACTGTTGTCGCATTTTGCAGTAGCTGGTTAAAGTTGTTCTAATAAGCGCTAGTGCTCAATGATAATCTATATACTTTTCTAAGCATCTTGTATCCTACTACATCTAGGGAGTGCAAACAGTGTGCCAAATTATTATTTTCCTGACGTCACGTCACCATGTGAGGGTGGTCCTCCTATGGCCGATGCTGCCGCGGGGCCGTGAGGTTGATGAACTCCCCTGTTCTCCACCACTTGCCGGAACCGAGGTACGTTCGAGAATTTCCTGGAGGCGGGGGTTTTGGCGTCTGGAGCCACTCGTGGCGAGCACAAGGAGCCAGCGGGAAGGGTCCAAGGCCGGGATAAGGTGAGCGCCCGCCGCGATTGGTTCACTTGTGACCACCGTCGCGCCACATGTCACGTACGGTATATTCCAAGGCCGTCTGATTCCGGAGCCGCCGGATTCACCCGTTCCGTTCGTCTCCTCTTTCCTCCCCGCGATCTCACCTCGGTCACACGTACCAGCTGCCGCCCACTCGCACACGTCCACGCTCTTCCTCCTCCTCCTCCACGCTTGTTGGAGGGAGCTCGCCGCCGCCACAACAATCTACGATCAGCCGATCAGGTACGCCGTACGCCGGTGCTCGCTGTTTCTGTCTGAGTCCTCTCCGCCGGTGATCACGCGGTGATGTAGATGAACTGAAGTAGGTGAAGTGTGATTGCGTGGAGCAGGTGTGCAGGACGATGCCGTCGGTTTCGAGGACCGCCGCGTGCCTGCAGAGGCCGAGCACGAGCGGCGGCAGGAGTAACAGGGAGGCGGCGGCCCGGTCAGTGGCGGCGCCGAGACCGCGGCACGCGAAACCGAAGGTGCTCCGCTCGGGATTGGGATCGGCGCGGGGCCAGCATTGCTCGCCGGTCAGAGCAGTCGCGGCGCCGATACCCGCGACGAAGAAGGTACGTAACAGAACAGCTCGCAACTCGTGTGTGCCACTCGATCATTATCGCTTCCGGTTGACTTTTTGTGCGGGCGACGTCGTTGCTCTCCGATCAGTGGATCGCCATCCGTTGTTCCGTACGATCACGAGGATTTTAGTGACTGTTACCCCCAGGGTCTCATAGCTAGCCAGGTCGAAGACGCACGACGACGAAACAATGCAAGTACAGTACAAGAGAGATGATCTATTCACAAGTACGTATAGTGAAATATGATTTTGTCCAATATCGTGCACACGACTTTATCTTAGGCCATGGACTGACCTCTGAAATTAGAAAACGAGTTGGCCAAATGTAGTCGATCACGCCTCTGGCACCTCGCCGGAGCTAACGGCTGGCCCTCCAGACATACATGAACCCACCAGATTGAGCTTAACAGCGGTGGTTTTCATTTTTTCTGCGCACGAGAAAAGTGAAAGGGCGATGGAGCACTACTCCACTATATGCACTCACTGCCGCAGTGTTGCAACAAGTGGAATGGTGAAATTCAGAAACGAAATGCATTGTCCTGGGCTTCCAAATGGTTGAATTACAACCTATAATCGTGTCTCCGTCGATTCAAAAGTCTCAAATCAATTTTAAATAGCACAATTTATTTTTTGCACTTTTCTTAAACTCAACTTGCACTTTCCTGATCGACTGAAACTCAGGAAATCATCTACGGAATATTTTTGGAGGACTCAGAAAATCATCTAAATCAATTGAGACATACGTAGGCTGAAGCCCTGCTAGTCTGCTACCTTGGGAACCAAGAACTGCTGGCCTTCATGCCCAGCCTTGGATCAGAAACGGCCCATTGGACCCACCGTCTTCCAGTCTGACGGCCATTGACTGCCGGGCGATCATCAAGTAACAACAGACAAAATATAGGAATCTAGCCTATTAGGGACGGTAAACAGTACAGTACAATCTCATCAATTGATCTATCCAAAATAAGATGAACCGCTGCATCACTCACAATGTAGAGACTGCCAATTATTTTGCTCTGCAGTACAGTACAGTACAATGTGTTTTTGCAGCACAGAGGTATATATGCAGCACTATGCCACTTGGATTTCAACTCAAGCCCATGGTTTCACCAAAACCAGGAAAACACAATGAGCCAATTTCCTTCCATTTTACAAGAGAAGAACCGAACGATATGCAAGGTTCAATAGGGACAAGAACTGCTACAATTCCACTTGGACAAAACTAAATAAGAGCGTCTCTACCAAATACTGCAAACCCGCATACTGCAAACGATGATGCGCCCTGCATCTAGACTAGCCCTAGCATCTACCGGCGGTACCTACTGACCGTAGCATCTACGGCGGTGGAGGCCTACTCCTCGTCGGAGTCGGTGGTGTTGTCGGAGTAGTCGACGTCGAAGAAACCTAGTCGGGTTTGGTTCTCGCATGCGGAGCGACGACAGACGCGGTGGAGATCGCGCCACTCATAGTCGTGCTCATCGAGGCGGCGCTTCGCGTGCTCCCACATGTCAGAGACGAGGGTCCCGAGCAAGTTGAACTTCGCCTCACGGACCCCGTTATCCTCCTCCGCGCTATCGTCGCCCCCCTTCGTGGTGTCGTCGTCCTCCTCCTCGCTGTCGTCGGAGACGTGGCCCCACTGAGCTGGAACGGGAGAAGGAGCAGGGGCTGGTCCGGGAGCGGTAGCCAGCGCGCACCAGCGGCAGCGGTGCACGAAGACGCGAGCCGACGCTCACCGCCGTGCGGGAGCTTCCCGCTTCCGCATCGTGTGCGGCGGGCCCAAACCCGAACTAGGCCCATGCTGGGGAGGTCGAGTGGATGCGCGAGCGGGCGCCGCGCACGCCTGCACGGACCGGCACCGTCGCACCTCCTCCTCGCTCGGCTGGCCCGTGAGCTCGGGCGCCGGAGCTCCCTCCGTGCCGTGCCGAACCGTCGCCTCGTCCGGCCATATTTCGGCATGATTTGCCGGCCATGGCTAGGAGGGGTGGCTGCGAGGTGGTGGGCGGCGACGATTTGATGGCCGGCGACGGAGGTGGCCGGAATCAGAGTGGGTCGGTAGAGGCGGCGAGGGTTTCTACGCATGGGGAAGAGGAGTAATGGGATATGGTTTACCCATTTCGGCCTCCCCTCCGCATCGAATATATGCGAGACGGACGGGTCGGAGTAAATTGCAGTTTTGGGCCGTATACGGTATCTAGAAAGACTATTTTTTTGATCTGATACCGTATATGAGCGAAAAGTTTTGGAGACCGGTAGATATGCGGTATATGCTAGAGATGATCTAAGGCAAACTGCTAAATAACTCACTCTGTAGACATAGATTGCTACCCAAAAAAAAGTTTTGTTGCAGCTATCTTTGCTATTTACTCCCAACTCAAGCTGAAATCCAATTCGGCTCACGGGTGCAAATAAATCTATTATATAAAAACATATTTCAAAATATTAAAAATATTAGAAAAAAATTATTTGTATGTGCATCCGGACACTAAATGTTCGTACACAAGTTTTCGAGATAAAAGAATATTTTATGTGTCATGTATAAAATAGATAAAAAAGTCACGTGAATACGACTATTTACAGGATATTTTTTGTCTTTTTTGTACAGGACACGTAGAATGTTATTTCATCCGAAAACTTATGAATGAATATAAAATATTTGAATGTGTATGTAGACTTTTTTAATTTTTTTTTGACATTTCAAAACATGTTTTCTCACAATGGTCCGAAATACATCTGTGAGCAGAATAGCCAGCTCGCAACTCAAGCCCGTGGTTTCACCAAAACCAGATAGACAGGCACAACTGCCCACGCAGAAGAGATAATCTCCTTCCATGCTTCAGTACACCAAGAATGTGAAAGGAATCGAGGCTGGTATCCACGGTCAGACAGGGCCAGATGCATTTTGGCAATCTAGCAAATTGATTAACCCATTAGGCACGACCATTAAGCTAGTGGCCAAGCTTGTGATCACGCAAGTAAAAACAAGAATTACAAGTACTTTTGAACTTTGATGCTGCTTAGTACAAGAAACCCCGTGGAGATTTTGACAGCAGCAGCCAATTAGCACCAGGGTTTAGTGCGTGCATGAATGTCCTTTTATCCCTGTTGCATGGGCAGGTTCATTTCACTTGGCAGCGTCACGAGAAAGCCACGCATAGGCCTAGGGTGTGTATCTGCAGAGCATGTTTCCAGCATCGGTCTGTTGTGTTTATTATCTTACTGTGCAACAGGAGTAGCACTAAAACACATCTTCAGAGTATTTTTGTCCACTGGTTTTAAAGTTAGTGTGTGTATTAGCCGCGAAGATGACACTTTATGGTACTCCCTCCGATCCCAAATAAGTGTCGTGGTTTTGAACTAGAGCTAGTTCAAAACCGCGACACTTATTTAGGATCGGAGGGAGTAGTATATAAGTTCGCAAAAACTGTTTTAGGAAAAATTTGTGAGATTTTGGTTTCTACTTGTACCTCAATTCTCAAACCCCTTGATCTTTAGGACAACACGCAATATTTCATTTAGTTAATCTATACTTTCTCTTATTTTCATCATTTCTCATCATTCTCATCATTTTTCATATAAGTCACATAAAAAAAGTTCTCTCGAGAACTTGTGTGCAAAAACATAGAGTGTTTGGATTTCCACGCAATTTTTTGTTCATAATATTTTAACATTTAATTTTTTTATGGATTTTCCATAATAGGTTCATATGCACCCGTGAGCCAAAACACCATGTGCCCAGTATCATTATTTACCCCAATATCATAATAGTTTGAAAATAATGACCCATTATTTACCCTAATTCCAACGCTGCCTCCTTCAACAAAATCATTTACCTAGTCAAGCCGTTCGGGTTGAAAGCCTTTCATATGCATTACTTGCTGAAAAAAGGGCCACT
The DNA here is from genome assembly GCA_030063025.1 of Avena longiglumis. Taxonomy (NCBI): domain Eukaryota; kingdom Viridiplantae; phylum Streptophyta; class Magnoliopsida; order Poales; family Poaceae; genus Avena; species Avena longiglumis. Next base: position 486,534,561 of record CP125974.1, read on the forward strand.
TAACTTCGTCGTAAACATTCTCAAAATCAATTTTTAGAAGGACTATCTAATTTTTTTATGAAGTTTATGAATCGTTTCGTGCGGAACAACTACACCTTCCAGTATATGAAGCCCTGGCATGAAACCAGAGGTTGAGTTACCCACAGGTTCAGTTAATGGGTTTGTTTAGCTATAAACTAGTGATCCTATGATTCTATTCTAGGACAGCAACTTGATTAGCAACGTTAGTGACAGATACGACAGTGATGCTGAAACTGAGAGGCGTCAGCTAGCGTATATATAGGTTCCCGCCAATGTCCCCTGTCTCAGTTTTGTCAAGCATTTGTCACGCGGGGCTTGTTATTTTCAAACTACAAACGTATTTTTTCTGATGGGATCGTGACGCATGGGATCTGCAAATCTCGTATGTTTTGCAACTCTACATTTAGAGCTGAAAACATTTAACACGTTTTGCAGATAATTCTTCCTACTTTATCTGGTCCATAATACTAATTGTCTCGACTTTGTCTAGATATGAATGTATTCAGTTTAAATACTTAATTAACTAGATATATATGAATCTATATAAATTTAAAGCCAATAATATAACCGGAGCGAGTAGGTAAGATAGATAGGCAAAAGAATTGCCCATTTCATTGATTAAGAAGTACTCTTAGAGTCTTGCCTGGTTATTTGTTCTAGAAAAACAGACGCGTAACATAGCCGAAATTCAGACTATCTCTCTGGCCAGCACACGGACGGGACGGTGCCTTTCTCCCGGCAATGCCGTACTCTGCTCCCGGCGGCGCGCACCGACGCGCCTCGCTGTACGTGACGGAGCAAAACACTTCAGGTAAGCACCCGCGGGTTTGCTTGCGTGGCGCGCGTGATTCGTACAGAACGACCCGACGACTGGGCTGGGTAGCGTGTGCCGCGCTGACCAGTGGACGGCGGTGGTTGCCGCGCGCATGACAGCACGGAACCGCGGCGGCGGCGACGTACGTGCCGGTACTATCCGCTCCGCTCCGACCCAACTCGACCCGACCCCCGAACCGCAGGAGCACCGATCCAAAACCGCAAGTGCCCTGACTCTGATCGAGGCCACCGTCATTCGTTCAAGTGCGACGCACGCTGCTAGTACAGGCTCCAGCTCGTCCTGCCTTATCTCTTCGGTTGACCTTCGATCGGTAGCTAGCTTCTACGACTCTCGACTCGACCCTAACTAGTATAGACCTGCATTTTTTTATGCGTACCGAACGTAGTCGCGCTGTAATTTCGAACACGTTATTCAGGTTGAGCTAACCTTTTTTTAAATTGAGCACGGTGAATTTATTTAACCTGTGACGCACGTCAGATTCTTCGCGCCCTTTAATTTTCCTTCTAGCTTCCGCCCGATATGGCTAAACAATTCGTCCACGGGTGCCCGATCGAAATTCCTACCAACCAACGTTTTTATATTGGGCTACATTGTCGAGCACATCAGACACGCTTGAAATGCGATGATACCCTTTTCTCGATCGTATATATGTAGCTTGACAACTCAAGTCGTAGTCACGAGATGGTCATCCACGGCATGTAAACTCCTCAGGAAAAAAATTGCAGAGATTAGGGAGAACATGTACGTGTAGCTGAGCTTGCGAGTCCATCCTCTGACGCGCACCGAGCCCATGCATCCTGCCACGACGGACACATCAATCCGTTCTCCGCGCGTGGGCATACTGGTCGATCGATCGAGCTGGCTGTGTCGACGATCGGTCTTGCTTGCCCGTTTGACAATTTCGCACCTTCGATCGTCTAGCTGGTGTCAACTAACAAGCGACGTGTGGGCCTTGTATTGGGTGATACCATCCATGGCGCTGATGCATTTTTCATTTGCATGCAACATAAACGATGCAATAAATGATTTTAATCTCATGCGTAGATGAGATTGGACAATTCAAGTATTTTGTCTATGGTTGAGTGCAAGGATTGTATCTTGGCTAAGATACAACATCTCCTCTCTCTTCCTTAAATAGCATTGCCACATAAGCAAAATACATAGAATAGCGTGCCAAAAACCTTAGAGTTAAAATTACACAAAGTTTATGTGTAGCTGATTTAGTACAAAATTACACTAAATCAGCTATAGTTATAATGGATTGGAGGGAGTACTAATTGATGTTCTCAGCCCCTCATTAATCGACTTCAACCTCCATTGAAAAATATCATAGGTGTGATCTCATGCAAAGTCTCATTTATTGCAATATAGACTCATTTTGTCTTGAAATGTATGAAGTTATTATAACATAGCTAATTATCAAAAGCCTCTCTCTCATCATTTAATTGCATGTCATGTCATCTAAATGCTTAGTTGACAATACATGTAGAACTATGTTACTACTCAAGTTACTCCCACTATGACTAGACTTAGTGGCCATAAAGATCCTCCATACACATCGACATATCCATGTTGCTATGTCAGAATCACATGATGGGTAGGAGGGCACAACGGAACCCCGAGTTTGTAGCCAATCAGAGCACGCACATATGCTGGCGGATCCCACACATGTTTGGGATGGGGGAATGAGTAAGTTACATTACAGTCGGATAAGTTACGAACACAAACCACTAAGTTACAGATACAAGTAGACTAAGTTACATCGACGAACGAGCCTCCATGTGGGTTCACCCCGCACATGCACGCCTCTATATTGGTCCATGTGCCGGGTTTAGGAGTACACACGTCCCAAACATCCACTCACGTTGTTAGAACAAGTTTAATAGTATATCTTATTATTGGCTATAAGCCCATGACATGTCATCTGTAGCTATCACTATAACTAACAAGCAGTGGGGGCGCTAGCAATTTTCTACAGGGTATTCATTTCACCAAAATTTGTCATTGTTTTACCAAAATTTGTCACTGTTTTGCCTAAAATTTCTCTATTTTGTCAAATTATTATGGGTATTCATATGAATACCTAGCGCCGCCACTGCTAAGAAGTATAATAGTAACTAGAAGCATGTACTATTTTACTAATATATTGTTCATATGTCACTCCCATAAAATGCTTAGAGCACATGTTGCAGCTGAATCTTAACTTATCAGATCTTTTTCTCTCCCTCCTTCTCTCCTCCAACTCAGTCAAAATATAGTATTTTAACTCTTATAGCCAGTTGATGTTATTCTATTGTACTTTCTCTTATGTCTCTCTTTTTATGCGATAAATTTGAGTATAGAAAACCGTTCTTGAACTAACCGTCGGCAATAAAGACGGGAAATAGTGAAACAGGGAAGCTGAACTATTTCTATTTTAAGTTTCAACTCTAAAATTTGAGCATAAAGCTTTATAGACCTTTTTCTTTCCTTGAGGACTTCATGTTTCAATTCATAAATACATGTGCATTGCTACATATAATTTTTTTATATCACCCATGTTACAAATTAGACTACCGATAATGTCATACTTAACTTACGTGGTGTTTTTAAAACCTACATGAAATCTTTATTGGTTGTTATATTTACTAGCACTTACCAAAAAATTGCATTCCAGCTTTGGTGGCAACTTTTTCTTGAATGATACAAATTAGATTACCTTATATAAGTTAATCCACGGCTACCGGTGATGCCATGCTTATTAACCTACATGATGTATTTAAAACTTACATGACATCTTTATTAATTCTATAATTATTAGTACTTATCGATAATTATATTCTAACTTTGATGGCAAAATTTCCACAAACAATACAAATTAGATTATCTAATAAGTTGAGCCATGACAACCGGTGATTCCATACTCAACCTATCCGATGTCTTCAAAACCTACATGACGTCTTTTATAATTATCATCCATTTTATAATTATTAGCACTTACCGACAATTGAATTCCAACTTTGGTGGCAACATTTTCACAAAGATACAAACTAAACTACCTAATAAGTTGGGCCAGATCTACTTGTGATGCCAGACTTTTTTTTGCAAAAGATACCACACTTAACCTACGCGACATCTCTAGAACTTGCGTGACATCTTATTATTTATTGTTATTATTATTAGCACTTATGGACAATTATATTCCAACTTCGGTGGCAACGTTTTCATGAATGATACAAATTAGACTAACTAATAAGTTGGGCATGATCTACTTGTAATGCCAGATTTTTTGCGAAAGATGCCACACTTAACGTATACTATATCTCTAGAACTTGTGTGACATCTTATTATTTATTGTTATTATTATTAGAACTTACCGACAATTGCATTCCAACTTTGTGGCAACGTTATCACAAATGATACAAATTAGACTACCTAGTAAGTTGAGCAAGATCTATTTGTGATGCCAGGCCTTTTTTGCGAAAGATGTCACACATAACCTACACGACATCTTTAGAACTTGCGTGGTATCTTTATTGTTCATTGTTATTATTATTAGCACTTACCAACAATTGCATTCTAACTTTGGTGGCTAACTTTTCCCAAATGATTCAAATTAGACTACCTAATAAGTTGGGTCAGAACTACTTGTGATGCCAGACTTGTTGTTCGCGAAAGATGCCACAGTTAACCTACACGACATCTCTAAAACCCGTGTGTCATCTTTTTTTGTTCTTTGTTATAATTATTGGCACTTAGCAACAATTTCATTCCAACTTTGGTGGCAAATTTTCGACGGATGATACAAATTAGATTACCTAATAAGTTGAGTCACCACTACTTGTGATGCCATGCTAACCTACGTGATGTATTTATTAGCTGTTGTAATTATTAGTACCTACTAACAATTGCATTTTAACTTCGGTGGCAAAATTTTCACGAATGGTACAAATTAGATTACCTAATAAGTTGAGCCATGACTATTTGTGATGGCATGCTAACCTACGTGATGTGTTTAAAACCTTTGTGACGTCTTTGTTTGTTGTTATAATTATTAGCACTTACCAACAATTACATTCTAATTTTGTTAGATTTTTTCACGAATGATATTACCTAATAAGTTGATCCACGCCTACTTGTGATGCGATGCTAACCTATGTGGTGTCTTTAAAACCTTCATGATATCTTTATTAATTTTTGTAATTCTTAGTACTTGCTAAAAATTGCTTTCCAGCTTTGGTGGTAAAATTTCATCAAATGATACAAATTGGATCACCTAATAAGTTGAGCCGTTACTAATTGTGATGGCATGCTAACCTATGCGATGTGTTCAAAACCTTTGTGACATCTTTATTAGTTGTTATAATTATTAGCACTTACCAACAATTGCATTCCAACTTCGTAGATTTTTTTCACGAATGATACAAATTAGATTAGTTGAGCCACGACGTGTTGTCTTAAAAACCTTAATGACGTCCTCGTTATTATAATTATTAGCCACACACAATTGCATTCCAACTTTAGTGGCAAATAGATCCATCATCTCAACCGTTTGCACACATAAGAGAAGGGGAAGAAGGCGAATGGACCATCACTAGCGGCTAATACCTTTATACACATCGTGATTTTGGCTTTCTTCTCCTCCCTCCCCCTCTCCATCGCATCTATTTTCTAGAGCATTGCGCTAAAAATACAATAAAATGACTATAGGGTGACTAATTACCCCGTGATGCACGCCGATCCGTGTCATCCTAGCCCTGCATCAGGTATGTGAGCACAAAACCTAGAAGGGAGCGTGTGAAGAAAATGATACAAATTAGATTACCAAATAAGTTGAGCCATGACTACTTGTGATGTCATGCTAACCTAAGTGATGTCTTTAAAACTTTCATGATGTCTTTATTAGTTGTTATAATTAATTATTAGCACTTACTGACAACTGCATTCCAACTTTGGCGGTAGTTTTTTCAAGAATGATACAAATTAGGTTACCTAATATAAGTTGAGCCATGACTACTTGTGATGCCATACTTAACCTAGGTGATGTATTTAAAACCTTTATGACGTCTTTATTGTTTGTTTTTATAAATATTAGCACTTATCGACAATTGCATTCCAACTTTGGTGGCAACGTTTTCACGAATGATACAAATTAGACTACCTAATAAGTTGAGCCCGCACTACTTTTGATGCCAAACATAACCTATACGCCATCTTTAAAACCTGCATGACATCTTTATTGTTTGTTGTTATAATTATTGGCACTTGCGACAATTGCATTCCAACTTTTGTGGCAAATAGGGCCATCATCTTAGCTATTGGCACAACTTGCTTACATAAGAAGGGGAGAGTGCGAACAGACCATCTCTACCGGCTAATACCTTTATACACGTCCTGATTTTGGCTTTCTTCTCCGCCCACCCCCTCTCCCTCTCACCCATTTTCTAAAGCATTGCATTCGAAAAGTACAATAAAATGAATATAGGGTGATGGATTACCTCGTGATGAACGCCGATCCGCGTCATCCTAGCCCCACATCAAAGATGTTAGCAAATACCTGGAGCGGAGCGTGTGAAGGAAATGGACGGTATAGAGCGCATCATCCCTCTCAGACGCCGCTTTGAACGTTTGCGCAACATACTTTTCGAAAATCCATCATCTTTCCAAGTCTAGTAGTAGTGCCTTTACACGGAAAATGCCTTTGGCACCCGAGCTCCATGGAGGACTTTATTTTTTAAAAAAAATTAACTTGATTTCAAAGTTTAAAAAAAAATAAAAATAAATACATGGATGTAGTGAACTATGTACACTGCGAGCGTGCAAAAATTTAATGTGAAATACTTTTTGATTTCAAGCTCAGCAAAAAAGATAAATTGGATAGTTTTTGGAAGATTCAAAAATTGCACGGTTCACGCTCCCATATCTGCATTTTTGTCAGTTTTTTTTCGAGGATAGAATATTTGGTACTTCGTATTGAAATTTTACAAATGGGTAGAATAAATCATTGACCACAGATTGGCATTTTTTCTGAATTTTTCGAAGCTTCAAATTTAAGATTTCCAAAGATTGGAAAAAGTGCTCCATGGAGCTTGGGTGCCAAAACTACCGATTCTGCCTTTACACGGCTATAGGAAGCTTAAGGTTGGCACACGACCAGCCGGCCCCTCCCTGGGCTGGTCCGTCCCCCACATGCGCCCATATCGCGATGACGTATCCCGGTGGGTCTTATCAGAGTAGGTGCCACGCCATTTCACGGCGCCCCCTTCCCTAGCTCGTTGCTATAAATAGAGCATGGCTCCTCCTCCATGAGAGCATCCAGCAAGCTCAGCATCGTCTAGTGGTAGTTGTTGTATTGTTCGTCGTCACTAACATGGCTCCTGCTCAATGTGTTCGGCTGCAGCGGGTTTTCCACTTCGGCAAGGGCAAGAGCGAGGGCAACAAGGCCATGAAGGACCTGGTAACCGATCTTAATCTCTTGCCTTGATGTTCATACAGTAACATAATATTCTGACCGTGTCTGATCATACGAGTCGTGGATTATGCGTGTGTGCAGCTTGGCGGGAAGGGCGCGAACTTGGCGGAGATGGCGAGCATCGGTCTGTCGGTGCCGCCGGGGTTCACGGTGTCGACGGAGGCGTGCGAGCAGTACCAGGCGGCGGGGAGGGCGCTGCCGCCAGGGCTGTGGGAGGAGACCCTGGAGGGCCTGCGGTGGGTGGAGGAGTACATGGGCGCCAGCCTGGGCGACCCGGCGCGGCCGCTGCTCCTGTCCGTCCGATCCGGCGCCGCGGTGTCGATGCCCGGGATGATGGACACGGTGCTGAACCTGGGGCTGAACGACGAGGTGGCGGCCGGACTGGCGGCCAAGAGCGGCGACCGCTTCGCCTACGACTCCTACCGCCGCTTCCTCGACATGTTCGGCAACGTGGTCAGTATACATCGTCGTCCCCGTACTACAGCACTACTCTGTTTTATTTATTACTTGGCTTTCTAAATTTAGTCAAAGTCCACTTTTTATCAAGTTTACTCGAAAAAGTAGGAAAAATATATCAAAGAAAATAATACCAAATGCATATATAATAGTACAAAAGTAGTTATAACTTTATAACGACTCTAACACTGTAGATTTTACAATTTAGATGTTGGTAGCTTTTCCAAATATTTAGCCAAGCTCTACCTAGTTTGATTTTGAGTAAATATACTCTGCTACCGATCGTCCTTTTCGGATAGATCAGGCACTAGTTAACTTAAGCTAAAGGTAAACTTGACGGTAACATGCCCTGGTTGCTTGCCCTGCTGGGCAGTGTGGGCATGGTAATTTGCGTGTATCGACCGACCAACCGTTGATGTGCGAGAGACGACGGAGTAGTACGTACGTTTGACATCGGTTCCGTCGCCGACACGGCGGCGGCTGCTGATAGCTGTTGCTTTCTCAAGATGATGACAAAAGGTGTTCGCGAGTTCTTGTTTGCTTGCGAGGTAGCCTGCCTTGGGGTGCTCGTAACGGGTGGGGGTGTACTTAACAAGTGAAAATGGTTATTGGGCTAAGTACTCTTGGAAAAGGGAAAATTATCTGCTTAATTAAGAAAGAGGAGACATATTTTTCTTTTTTTGAAAAGAGGAGACATATTTTTCTTCATCAAATAGAGAAAGGAATTACTATGCAGCATATATACTTATAGTCCTCCGATGTGAAAACACATTCGGTTGAGGGACATATGAAAAAAAAATGATGAAGGCGACCTGTGGTACAATTTGACATTATTGGTTCACTCTGATATACTCCCTCCGTCCCAGCGCTTACGGCGCAAAAAAAATTCGGACTTTTACTCAGCGCTTAAGGCGCAGGACGTGGGGCATCTCTAGCTTTCCAGTTTTAGCCCTGCTCGCATGCTTGCCCCCTCGTCATCATCGACTCCTGCGCCCACGCTCGCCCCGTCCCCTGGATACCAACGCCGCAATTCACCACCGCCGCCACCCTCGATACGTAGTTGCACCACCACCCAAGACCCATTCCCTATAGATGATGGTGCCCCGGTGGGGAAGATCTCCCCCTTTACTCCCGCACCCCATCTCCCTCCCCCTCCCCCCCCCTCCCCCGTTCTTCTTCGTGAGCCATCCATGGCGACCAGGGCGGCGACGTTGAGGGCTCTGGCGGCGGCGTTCATGGTGCTGGCGGGGCTGTTGCTCTGAGGTCCAGGTGTGCCATGATTGATGGGCTCGTTCATGTCCAGGTGTGCCATGATTTGAGGAAGAATGAGACAAAGGACTAGAGGAAGGGGACAAAGAGCACAACAGCCATGGCTCCAAGCTTTTATAGGATCTCAAACCATGGCGCCAAGCCCCCATCTTCATCTGATCTCGATTCCTCTCCGGTTGGGCAACTAGTTTTGCCATGGATCGATCTCTCCATCAATAGACGTACACGCGAGGGAGAGAGTGCAGACGGGAGAGAGAGAGGGCGCACGCGAGGGAGAAACCGAGGAGTCCGGGATTTCTACGAGAGGCAATTAAGGAGGAAAGATCGGGTGCATGCAAGGGCAGAAAAGGAAACCTTCCTATTTTTTCCTCCTGCCTAGCGATGCCTCAACTCTCCTTAATAAGCGTGCAGAATTTTTTGCGCCGTAAGCGCTGGGACGGAGGGAGTATATGATAGAAATAAAAGGAAGGAGAAGCTTCCTTCTTTAGTCCAGCATGTTCATTTTCACGAAAAGATTTTTTTTCCACTAAAAATATGAAACTATTAAAACCAGTTGGTTGGGCTGACGGAAAACATGACAAAAATTCAGATCCAACGGAACTGATCGATGACATCTGCGTTATCTGTCTTGTCTGTCTCTTGGAGGTTTCAACAAATTTTCCAAATTGGTTTTGTCCCCTAGTTCTCCAGTGGAAAAATAGTTCAACAATACTCCTCAAAAATATTTCAAAACCTGGAGGGAGTATTTGAAAAATCTAGGGGTGAGTATTTGAAAAAAAATGCCTTCGACACCGTCACGAGTCGCACTGGTCCGGTCGGTCCTCATTCCTCAAGTCGAACCGTACCATCTCTCTGTGTGGATGCTAACCCAATGTCCACCGACGGCTGCACTCCACCAGTTCACCGACGAGCGCGGCTGGCCGGCGGCGGCGGCGGCACCCGTGCGGGACAGGGCACCCCGCGCCTGCGCAACTCATGGAGGCTGGAGCTCGACCCCGATGGCTAGATCGGGTCCGATTGCTCTGGCCGCGAAGACCTGGTAAATGACTGAATCGTTAGGAGCTAATAAATTTTACTTTAGCGCACGCCTGCGTGTCTACCGACTATGGCAGCGAAACCTTTGGGCTTAACAAATTCGAGTTACTCGTTTGTTTAATTGCTTGGCATAGTGCACAGTAATACATCCTAGTTAATCTGACATTTGGGTTTGCACTGCTTATTCTGGTGTGCCTTCTTCGCTGAATACCACTAGTAGGTTATTCTGTACCAAGAAATTGGGTGAAGGTTTATTCTGCAGTAGTACTCTGTAAGAAAGCACCAACCGTCAAGAGAATTGTTTCTTAGGAGGACCTTTTCCTTTTTTTTACCAGGTTATGGACATCCCTCATGCACTGTTCGAAGAGAAGCTCGAAGCCATGAAAGCAGCCAAGGGGGTTCTCAATGACACCGACCTCACTGCCAGTGACCTCAGGGAGCTAGTGTCTCAGTACAAGGATGTCTATGTTGAAGCCAAAGGAGAACAATTCCCCTCAGGTTTTTTTTCATAATGTTCCACACTGCTTAATTTATTATCTGAAGCCCGTATATTGAAATTGAATGTATTGTTTTATCGCCTTGCTGATATGTGTATATGTTGTTTCTTGTCTTGGCGTAGATCCAAAGAGGCAACTGCAGTTGGCGGTGCTGGCTGTGTTCGACTCATGGGACAGCCCGAGAGCGAACAAGTATAGAAGCATTAATCAGATCACCGGGCTGAGGGGAACCGCCGTAAACGTGCAGTGCATGGTGTTTGGCAACATGGGTAACACCTCTGGCACCGGTGTTCTCTTCACTAGGAACCCTAGCACCGGAGAGAAAAAGCTTTATGGCGAGTTCCTTGTAAATGCTCAGGTATGATGCGGTTATGGTTGCTCCTATTTGCTTCTGAATTCTAGCTGTTATGTTATTCATGTGAACATACTGGATGAGCGTCATTCTGCACAGTTTGGCCAAGTTCAATTGCATAGGAATGATAACACAGTTTATGGATATTGCATATATATTTGCTGGTTGTGCACAGTTGAAGAGCTTTTTTCTAATGCAGGGTGAAGATGTGGTTGCTGGAATCAGAACCCCAGAAGATCTTGATGCCATGAGGGATCACATGCCAGAGGCCTATAAGGAGCTTGTTGAAAACTGCGAAATACTGGAGAGCCACTATAAAGATATGATGGTATGCTATTGTAGTTTATTTTGTTTCCATTCTTTCATTTTCAATGTGATATGTCCCTTGTGTACTTGTGAGTTGGGAAAGAACTAATTTACCCAAAGATTCGCTGCAATGGGCGGGCATGCCACTGTTGTTTTGAACAACTTGGCTTTTTGATTCAAAATACAATAAATTTATTTTGGAAGATTTAGCTAACTAGTTAGTTTATGCGATAACATGATCTTTCAATCATATTCAAGCACCGTCACAGTGATTTCTTCAATAACTTTCCCACATTAGTGCTATTTGATGATCCTACTCTCAGTATGTTAGAAACTATTAACTTGGATCCCTACTATTTCCATGGCAAGTAACCTACATTTTCCATGTTCAATGCAGGATATCGAATTTACTGTTCAAGAAAATAGGCTCTGGATGCTACAGTGCAGAGCAGGAAAGCGTACGGGCAAAGGCGCTGTGAAAATTGCTGTAGACATGGTTAATGAGGCTCTTGTTAATCGCAATACAGCGATTAAGATGGTAGAACCAGGTCACCTCGACCAGCTTCTTCATCCACAGGTATAAGATAACTGTCAAGCTTCGTGCACTAGCCAATGCAACCAAAATTCCAAACTGATGGAAAGGGCTAGTGCAATCCACATATACTGTAACAATAACCAACATACCCAAAAGGGCATACATACATATAGATACAATCAAATAATTTGCTATCACTTCTGTTCTCCAAACAATTTTCCTACTTTTTCAGAATATATGTGATTTCTTATTCATGTTACACAATAACTACATCGTTTGCATAGCTGTAAATGATTCATTACTATTTAAGATTGTAAGTCATAATAAGCCTATGTTTCTGATCTACAACTAAACTTTTGTATATATGGATAACTATATGCTCTGCGCATTGCAAATATATAAGTTTGATTTTATCATTTTCTTTTGTACGGTATCAACTTCAATATCAGGTTTTTTAATACAAATTCAAATTCAATCACATGTATTGGTGTTGGCAAATTTATTTTGCAACCCTTATTTCAGATTCACTTCATAAATGAATAGTGGCAATACATTGACAAAGATTTATTACTCTTATGCTATGAAAACCAGTTTGCGAACCCTGGGGCTGCTTCATACAAAGGCAAGGTTATTACTACAGGCTTACCAGCATCACCTGGGGCTGCTGTCGGCCAAATTGTATTTACTGCTGAAGAGGCCGAAGCATGGCATGCCCAAGGGAAACCTGCTATTCTGGTATTTACATGTCCTTTTTATCCTCCTTATTTTGGCAAGTGGTCTCCTTCATTTTATTTTTTTATTTTTGGTTGATTTGTGCTTTGTCTGTTTTGTCCAAGATGTTTTGTTAATCATCCTTGGGAGATCTTCTCATCTCCTTTTTCTTGTTAGAATAGTTAGTTGAAGGGTTGCTTACAGACAAATTTCTATTACTGACAACTTTCTTTGACTGCACATGAAAAGCTTTGCATTGTAATTCATGAGTTACTGTATTCTGATATATTTTTGAACTTTCTGAATGTAAAGGTGAGGACAGAAACCAGCCCAGAGGATGTTGGTGGTATGCATGCAGCCGCTGGAATTCTTACAGCAAGAGGTGGTATGACTTCTCATGCTGCTGTTGTAGCACGTGGTTGGGGCAAATGCTGTGTGTCAGGATGTTCAAGCATCCGTGTAAATGAGACTGAAAAGGTGATTGCACTTGTTGCTTTACATATCCAAGAAACTTTGCTTTATTCCAGCCTACAATTCATAAGAAAATTATGGTAAGTTTATGTCCATCATTTTGTTTTATAGAGTTTCTTACTTTGTTGTCTATACTCACAGATGGTAACAATTGAAGACAATGTTCTCTATGAGGGTGACTGGCTGTCACTCAATGGATCAACTGGTGATGTGATCCTTGGCAAACAGCCACTTTCCCCACCAGCCCTTAGTCCTGACTTGGAAACTTTCATGTCCTGGGTCGATGAAGTTAGGAAGCTCAAGGTAAATTTCCTAGTAATAAAAAGAACAAGAAATGTCTCAAGTTGAAATTAACTAGAAATGGCATCAGATTCGTTTATCAGGTCAGCTCAAAGCATTACAAAAGTTTTTTAAAAAATCCTTATTATGCGTGTGTTTCGTGTTTTAGGTTATGGCTAATGCAGATACCCCTGGGGATGCATTGGCAGCAAGAAAAAATGGGGCAGAAGGAATTGGACTCTGTCGGACAGAGCACATGGTCGGTGTTAACTTCTTAGTTACCGTTTTTCCTATTTTCTTAGGATACTTAAATTCTTACTTTAATTCTTTGTTGTAGCTCAACTGTTCAAAGTGACTTTATGGATGCAAGTCTACTCTTCTAGACAATGAGAAAAGCTTCATGATCTTTATATATTTTGCAGTTCTTCGCTTCTGATGAGAGGATCAAGGCTGTGAGGCAGATGATTATGGCTCCAACTGTTGAACTGAGGCAGAAAGCACTAGATCGTCTTCTGCCTTATCAGAGGTCTGACTTTGAAGGCATTTTTCGTGCAATGGATGGTATGTCGAAAATTTCTACATATTTGCATATCGTTTTGTCTAAATGGATCAGGTGCCCTGGAGAGTTCATTTAACACGAGCTGGCATACTTTCCTAAATAAGCGAGCATTGACTATTAAATGTTATCATTAAACACATAAGATAGATAAATTGCAAGATTAGGAGGTAAAATACTTTTATAAGAACTGTGCCTCTAATATGAATATATTATTTGTCATTAATCATATAGGTTAAAATATAAAATTCTGCCATGACTTGTCCAGTCTCTTATAGAGAGTGGTATATGCGATAATATGATCCATGTAAATGAATATCAAAACAAACAGTTACCATGGATAGGCAAACCATACAACATAAGTTAAAACTACATCTTTTGAAATGGAATCCAGAATACAGTTTTGTCATTCAAAACCGTTTGAACATCAGTGTTTGCATTTCAGGTCTCCCGGTGACTATTCGGCTCCTGGACCCTCCACTTCATGAATTCCTTCCAGAAGGACATGTCGAGGATATTGTGCGTGAGCTATGTGCTGAAACCGGAGCCGCTGAGGATGATGTCCTTGCAAGGATGGAGAAACTTTCAGAAGTAAACCCAATGCTTGGTTTCCGTGGTTGCAGGTTGGTGTTTATTTGCCTTGCTGCTTGTTTAGTTATTAAAGAGATTGGACTGTCCATTCATTCAACGGAATATATCCATTTGTGTAATCTTTCATGGTGTATTCACTTTTGAATCACGTTTTTCTTTCATGTTCATTTACTTGGCTGTTATACTCTATGTTCTTGTATAGCAGCGTTCCTTACTAGTAACATCTGTGTGTTTTCCCCTTTTACTAAGGTTCGCAATGCTAATATTTCAGGCTTGGTATATCATATCCTGAATTAACAGAAATGCAAGCCCGGGCCATTTTTGAAGCTGCTATATTCATGACCAACCAGGGTATTCAAGTTTTTCCAGAGATAATGGTTCCTCTGGTTGGAACACCTCAGGCACGTCTTCCTTTTGAGCATGTTTTCTTGCTGATGTCAAGGCTACACGCACATTTAATGCAGTTGAAAATGACAAACATTTGATGATCAAATTGCATAAAAATTTAGAATTATTTCATGCCTGTGCAATTTCAAAATTATGTGTGGTAGATCATACGAGTATGCAACATATTTTTATGAAAATCTTGACTTCACCTAGGAATCGTACCATTTTCATTTCTTTTCAAATGCAATTGTTTTTGTTATCGTAAAATTGATCCAGCACTTGACTTTCTTCCTGACAATTGACATTTGATTCTACCAGGAATTGGGTCATCAAGTGGCTCTTATCCGCCAAATTGCTAACACAGTTTTCACCAACATGGGGAAAACCATTGGCTACAAAGTTGGGACTATGATTGAAATTCCTAGGGCAGCTCTAGTGGCAGATGAGGTAAACAACTGATGATACCTATGCTCTTTCCATGAGGAAACCATAAAATATGGCCTATTGCTGTTCAGAATAGTACATGCACTGGTTGTGGGAACTCTCACCACAACTAATGGGTTGAGAAGAGTTCTCCAAATGCAAAGAATAATTTCATCAGAATTATCAATGGAAGTTACATGTTCTCATTACTTCGAATCTGTAAACTGATACTTTTGTGTTGGTTGCACATCCGTTGACAGATAGCAGAGCAGGCCGAGTTCTTCTCTTTCGGAACAAACGACCTCACACAGATGACGTTTGGTTACAGCAGGGATGATGTGGGGAAGTTCCTCCCCATATATCTGGCCCAGGGTATCCTCCAGCATGACCCTTTCGAGGTAGATTTTTCATGACCGGGACCACAGCCCACTTCAACTTTAAGTACCATCCGCCTTTCATCATTTACAGACTTGAGCAACTCACATATCTAGGCATTCTGTGTGTTCTTCTCTTGATCTTATTATATTGTACTTGGCAATTTATCTGTGAATGATCATATATACCAGGTGCTTGATCAGAGAGGGGTGGGGGAACTGGTTAAGATTGCTACAGAGAGGGGTCGCAAGGCGAGGCCTAATTTGAAGGTCAGTATTGCACTGATGAGGACACTGCATCTTTCGTATAAAATTCATTCTGGCTCATTTGACTGATGGGTTTCTTGTTCCTAAACAGGTGGGCATCTGCGGCGAACATGGCGGAGAGCCATCATCAGTTGCTTTCTTTGCAAAGGCTGGTCTGGATTATGTCTCTTGCTCCCCGTTCAGGTTGGTTGATATGATCGAAACTTTGAAGATTAGTAATAGTACTAGGCTGGCGCTGTTTATCGCGGTTAACATCTTGACATGGAACTTCTTGGCAGGGTCCCGATCGCTAGGCTAGCTGCAGCCCAGGTGCTGGTCTGAGGGGTGCCGCCTCGTTGTCGACCAGTGGATCGCCTGCTGTTGGTGCTTCTGGTGAAGTCAAATAATACATAGCCGTGGACTGGTGGAAACTCTGCTGCCTGACAAAGGCCGCTGTGTATATGTAGTCTGCGCATGTAAGCCTGAAAATGGGTGGTTCTGTGCATTTCCCTTGAACTGTCATGGTAATGTACTACCAAACAGCGATGATGACGAATAGAGATCGAATAAAAAGTGGCGATTACCTGTGCTATGCTATCAGCTCAAGTGCTTTCATTTCTACTATGAACTGCGGTTGGAATTGCGCATTTGATTCAGTCCCGAGTATCTTTTCTATTTCGTCCATGTGGAATATCAAACACAAAAACGTAACAGTGAATTATCTACTAGTTCAGGCAATTAGTTCGACCAGAACGGGAAGGGACAGTCTCAAAATTGTGAAGTTCACTTGAACTGTGACAGTTTATTGTGCAGGAGAACGAATGTTGGCCCATCCAACTCGCCTGTTAATCATTTCACTTGCACCTCATCCATGTATCAAAGGCAAGCTTGATGGAATGATTCCATTCACCCCCAAGGCCTTGTTTTGTACGGGGTTATTTTAGTGGATCCGCGAGTATTCATCCCACCGGGATTCGGTGAAAACAACCGGTCCACCTAAAACACGAGGCCAGAGTGAGCGAACGACAGAAATCAAAAACGCGAGGTCAACTAGATTTTCTATATACACGCAGATTAGAAGTTTTCAGAGGGGTTTGCTGGGGGTTTTTAGGGGCTGAGACCATGCAAACCTGGCCTACAAAACAGTCCATCGGGGATTTGCCGGGATGTTGGGCAGGGCCAGGGTAATACTCAGCGATCCTCTGGAAAACCTCCGTGCAAAACAAGGCCGGCCTTGTTTGGCTGCAGGGGTTTGTAGAGTTTTTTGGTGTATTATCCACCGGGGATTTGGTGAAATCAGTTCCTTCACCCAATACACTTCGCTCTTCTTAATTCCCTTGCTAATCAATCCCCTTCCCCAATTCATACCATTTGGCTCTCGGGATTATTTCTCAGTCAGGTTTGAGATCAATAAAAATCTAGTCTTTGCATCACCGATTCAGCAGCAAATCAGCACACTTTTCTTGACGAGTTCACAATATCTCAAAAAGCATTATATAGAATCAGAATAGAATAACATCTCAGCAGCTAATTAATATTTTTTGCAACAAGAATATGTAGCTTTTTTTGCCATTGTTCATTGTGAGGTAACCTGATGGAGTCGAGCCCTTTTTACGTACTGGATTAGAATTTTTGCAGCAAAATGAAAAGAAAAAAAAACGCGGGGGCGGGCGTAATCTGCATGGACGTATCAGTTTGGTCGGTTCTTCCAAAGCTTGTTCTAGGAAAAAGAAAAGTGCCATGTTCATGAGCTGTTGACTACATAACATCAACTTTTGTTGATCATCAAAGTGCTTTGCTCATCAGCCGGTGCACTGGTTGCTGTCATAAAGAAAGCTAGCTCATTTCAATAAAAAAAAATTAATTACTATAGAATTTAAACAATAGTGCTAACTATCCTGAGTTTGATGTGGCATAAAATATATATTCTGATTTGAGGTAGCTCTAGCAATACAAATGCAGTTCAACCAAAATTCTGTAGGAACTTCTTATGATAATAGTACCTGGACTTCACTCGCCTGGACAACTTAAGTTTAGCATGGAAATTAGAGAACTTCTTATTTGGGCTATTTTCTTTGATTTCTACCAATTTCTCCATCACTCCTACTATTCCATTTGCACTCTTCTTCTTGGGGGTATTCTTAGGATTCACTCTTGAAGCACCTGCTTGTGAACTATTTCTCCTTCCAACATATCCTTGCGACTTATTCCTTTCAAAAGCACCTCCTCCTCTTCGATTCCTGAAGCCCAATAAGGTTTTGGTACCTAAAAAACAGCAAACACAGCAGTTAGAAGTAAGCACATAGAGCATTATGTAGTAAATACATACAACAGGAAATAAGCTGATACTAATTGCCAACAATCAACACACATCCAAATTGAGAAATCACTAGCTGCATCGTGGTTCAAAGTTAGAACAAATCAACACATAGGAAATAAGTTGTTGCTAATTGTTCACGAACCAGAACCAATCAATATGCAGAACTGCAACGTGGTTCAGAATTAGAACCGATAAAAAACAAATCATAGTTTCATAGGCATCTAGCCAGCAAGTGAGGAATAGGTGGAGAACCAATCATAGCTTTATGTATCTAGCTAAGGTAGCTAGATCTAGCTACTGCAGTATTGGCTATTTGTTCACAGATATAAAAAGCAAAGCTTCATAGCTTGTAAATGTAGAAAACAATTCATCGCTGCTAACATTCATAGCTTTAAGTTTGAACAAGATAAGGAACACGATGCAAAACTAAGTTTGAACAAGATACAGGACATAAGAAGGCTCCCTTATACCAATTTAGATCAATAGAAAAACAAGAATGGACTGATCCATCAAAGCAACATTTAGATCGAGAAAAGTACAACTAGTATTGAAATTTCTGCATCAATTCAGTCGCCATAGGTAAAACAAGATGTGGATCAGTCCAAGGAACACTCACAACATGGACAGCATCAGTCCATGCAAGATCTACTAAACAAGATGTGGATCAGTCCAAGGAACACTCGAATCAGCTCTACAACATAGACTGGTACGGATCAGATCTTGCAGGTTCTGCAGAGAACGAATTAGCATGCTTACAACAAGTGAACCAATCCATCAATCCTATTTCTTCAGAACTAATAAGAACCCTAGTACAAAAAGGCTAGTACAAGAACTCGTGAGAACGCCAACCGGAACTTCTGGAGAAGCTGAGACGACGACGGAGGCGACGGCGAAGCTGAGACGGCGGCGGAGGAGACGAAGAGAAGGAGACGGCAGCGGGACGGCGGCGGGACGACGAAGGGGAGATGGAGGAGGACGCGACGACGAGGCGGGATCGAGCGGCAGCAGGGACGCTCCGCCGCAAGAGCTCGCTGCGCCGCCGCCGCGAGAGCTTGCTGTGACGATAGGAGTGGAAGAAACGCGAGCCCTTCCTCGCGTCTGGAAAACTCGTCGACCTGACGGGTTTCTAGGAATTTACTCGGGCTCACCAGATTGCAAACCGGGCTGCCAAACGGGCCATTGAGTGTAACTTCGGGTAACGAACGGGGCTGGTAAGATTCACGTGGAACTAGTTAAAAACACGGCTGCCAAACAAGGCCTAAAAGACAAGGAGCAAAAGAAGAAATGTGTGGATTCAACCTTAGATGATATTGGATTGGATCGTGCTACTCCGTTTCATAATATATAGTATGTTTTAGCTTTGTAAAGATAATGTATCTAGACGTCTTTTAGTGTATAGATTTAGAAAAGAGGTTCACTCTGAATCTACACACTAAAAGATGTCTAAATATATTACCTTCACAAACCTAAAACATCTTATATTTTAAAACGGAGGGAGTATTACACAACATGATTCTGTCTTCTGAAAAACGATATACTGTTAAGTGGTAACACCAAAGACAAAGAAGCTTATCATAGATAGGCGTTCCGGCAATTAGCAACCAATGAACAAGCTAAGAGTACATGGGTTGCGAGAAAACATTAGCAGTTTTGGGTTGAAATTTACCTTCCATCTGCAAGCTCAGTATAGACAATTCTGCTGGCAGTTCAGTTCTCCTAGTAGGTACTAAAAGGTAGCCCAAATTGGATGCTTCAAGTAAAGATGCAAGTGGGTCACTATTAGGGTACCCTTTACCCTCTTTAGTTCAAAAAAATGAACTAATCTTTATAAAATGATGATGTCATCATAAAAGTTAGTTCATTTTGTTGAACTAAAGAAGATAGAGGGTACCCTAATGTTGACCCACTTGCATCACTAGCTTCAAGCTTGTACTCCCTTTGTTTTGAAATATAAGATGTTTTAGGTTTGTGAAAAAGATGTATCTAGACATATTTTAGTGTTTAGATTCATTTGAACCTATATAATAAAAGATGTGTAGATACATCTCCTTCACAAATCTAAAACATCTTATATTTTCAAACGGAGGGAGTAGTAGTTAAGCAACATTTTCAGGATCACAATTGCTCGAGGCAAAAAATTCAGGAAAATTCTTCACTAAACCATAGCATCAGTCAAAGCTGGAAAACCGGTGACGCCAAATGAAGAAAAGTGGCCTGATTACCTGACAGGAGGTTCTTTTGCAATAGTCGCAGAACAGGAAATTTGTATTGGACACTGACTACTAGCGGCAAAAAAACAAAATTAGGTTCAGAATTGCTGTTGTCACCTGATCATTCATGTGGGAAAGTGACGACCCAAAGTTGTCATAGAGCGTTTCATCATTAAGTCCAAATTTGGAGCGAGAGAGAGGTTCGAACTCACGATCAACATTTAGATATGAGACTTAGGGGCCAACCAACTGCACAAGTACCCGTTATGACAATGATTGAAGTATTTACTCTAACAGAAATAAATAGAGTCGTCATACTAGAGGCGTCTGTGCGGTACAAAGTCCATACCATCTCATCCATGAATGAAGCTAGTATTTTTTAAACGATTTTGCCAATCCTCGACTGACCAAGAATTAAGTGAGAGCTTGGTCGACTTCATAACTATCATATTCGCATCGCGGTTCGTGCACCTTACAATTGCACATGAATTTGCAATCGTAGCCGAATTTTTCCAGTTGCATTGCTATTGAAACTGGTGATGCCATCTGACCGAGGTAATTTTTGGTTGACCGGGAATTAGTTGGGTCCTTATTTAAAGTAGACTTTTATTGTGCTCAATTTTCTCTCTTGTTACCTTCAACATGGAAGGTTTGAACCAATGGGAGAGCTTGACTTCGCCGAAAAAATGGGAGAGTTTGATGGAAAATATTAAGGGAACGGCAATTCTACGAAGACAGAATTCTACTATGCAAATTATGATCTGTAGTACTGTATGTTTTGGCTCTAATCCTTCTTTCCCGAAGCGAGTATTGATGCAAAATACGAGCCAATGTGTTCTACAGCTTCACTAGTAGGATCACAATACCCTGACGGTTCCCGGAAACAGAAACAGAAGAAGATTCACCAACTAGTTGAACCCACTAATCATATAGGATGCTATTGTTAGGTCTAGTTCATATTGCAGGTCACAACCGCTTCTGAATTCCATGGCTCCATGAGCACACCATGCACCCACAAAAGGGCTCGGCCACTCGGTGGAGAGACTATTAAGTTCATATTAAGTCTGGTTCATATTAAGTCTTCTGCTGATGTTTTAACCACTCATTTGGTGACCCATATCAAGGCGGAGAAGTTGATATGCTTTGCAAACATCCCGATTTCAATAAATAACCTTTCCATATTTTCCACATAACATGTTTTCTGATGTGGTTGATGCAATTGCAACATGACAGAAATCTACCACCCTGTGTCCACTATGACCATCCGTCCACATCAAGAGCAAGTGTCGTTGTTTAAAAACAGACTAACAGAGAGACAGAGACATCGCTCTAGACTAGGTATTTCCAAATGTAATATTACTTACTGTACAAGAACAGATCAACATTTCAAACCAAATAACAAGTTCATCCCACCCAGAAAAGCCATTTTGTCCACGGAACTACAGGCTTGAACGTTAGAAATGGCTTAACAGACCTTACACACAAAAAACTGTCAGTGCACATTACTCATTAGTGGACGCTCACTTGCGTGCATGGCCCTCAAGGAAACCATGAGAAGCTAGCTTTTATTCAAGAATTGCGCGACCTAAAACAACTATTCTACAGTGAATGGCTTCTTGTGGGTGACTTCAACCTCATCACGAAAGCTTCCAATAATAATAACCTAAACATAAACCGTCACCTCATCTGCAAGTTCCGCGAAGCTCGTGACTACCTTCATCTTAAAGATATGCGCATGGTCGGTAGTCGTTTCACCTGGTCAAATGCTCAAGACGATCCCGCACGATCCCGTCCTCACCTGGTCAAATGCTCAAGACGAGAACCAAGCGCTGTCTTGGTGGCAAGGCTAGCGAGTGCGCAGCCAGCCCACCCGGGTTCGAGTCCCCACGGGGACCAAATTAAATGGATTTTATCCGAGCGCGTACAATTCGCTGCTGGAGAGGTCTCATCTGTCTAATAACGTATAGCCCGTGAGGGATCATTCCCCGGTGGTCAACGTTTTAAGATTGACCATGTGTTTTTCTCGGACGATTGGGACTCCCTCTTCCCGGACGCTCACCTGCAAGCCGTCACTTCGGCTTGTTCGGACCACGCCCCCTGTACCTGCAAGGTTGCGTCAGCTCTAATAGGAAGCCATCCTTCAAGTTTGAAGAGTTCTGGCTTCGTTTGCATGGCTTCAAGGAAACAATCATTGAGGCATGGAACAAGGACATCACGGATATGGACCCCATCCGGAGAATCCACATCAAGATCTCCCGTACGGCTAAGGCGCTCAAGAAATGGCAACGTCAGAGCATCAGAACCCTGAAAAGTCAAATTACTTTGGCAAAGGAGATAATATGGCGCCTCGACGTCGCCGAGGAATCTAGAATTCTTTCTGAAGATGAGCGAGAGCTTCGACGCCGTCTCAAGTCCTCCTATGTGGGCCTCCTCGCTATTCAGAAAATCAAGCTATGCCAGATATCAAGACTAACTTGGATTCGATTGGAAGATGCCAACACTAAACTCTTCCATGCTAGGGCTAATGGCCGCAGGAGGAGGGTCTACATCCAGTCCCTTACCACGTCCTCTGGGATGGCTATCACGACAAAGGACAAAGAAGAGGAACTTCTTCAACACTTCAAGGGGCATCTTGGCATACAACTTGGACTAGGACGACTTGGGCTACACTATGCACGATCTTTCGGACCTCGATACCTCCTTCGACGATGAGGAGATAAAAGAGGCGGTGTTCTCTCTGCCTTCGGTCAAAGCACCAGGCCCGGATGGGTTTATTGGAGCCTTCTTCAAATTATGCTGGGAAATTATAAAGGTCGACGTCATCAACGCTATCACTCACATGTCCAAACTCTGGGGCAACTGCGCCCATCTCATAAACTCGGCTAATATTGTCCTCATCTCTAGGAAGCCGGACGCCTCGGCTGTCGGAGACTATCGGCCCATCGGCCTCATCCGTAGTCTGTCAAAAAATTTCTCCAAACTTCTCGCTAACCGGCTCGCACCCATCCTACCGGACATTTGTATCCAATTGCCAAAGTGCATTTGTCAAAAAAGGAGCATCCACGACAACTTTATGCATGTGCAGAACCTTATCAGAGAGCTTCACTCGTCAAAGACTCCTAGCCTCTTCCTCAAATTGGACATTTCTAAAGCTTTCGATTCCGTCGAATGGACGTATCTTCTAGAGGTTCTCACGGCCATCGATTTTGGCCCGATGTGGCGTGACTGGATCTTCCTCACCCTTGCTTCTTCGTTGTCTCGCGTTCTTCTTAACGGCGACCCTGGAAAGGCCTTTTGGCACGCTAAGGGGCTCAGACAAGGAGATCATCTATCTCTGATGCTCTTCATCTTGGCAATAGACCTCCTGCAGCGCATTCTTTCTAGGGCGACCCTTTGTGGAATTCTGAGCCCCATCCACTCACGTATAAACAAATGCAGAATTTTCATGTACGCCGATAGCTATGGTATCTTCATCAATCCTACTAGAGAGGAGTTGCACGCCATCAGGACCATCCTGGACTGCTTCGGCAAGGCCAGTGGCCACATCACTAACATGGACAAGACCGAGGTCTTCCCAGTGCAATGTGAACAAATCAACCTCGACGAAGTCATGACTGCCTTCCCGGCCAAGGTTGCTTCCTTCCCCGGAAGATACCCGAGTCTCCCGCTTCACATCCGTCGTCTTGGCAAAGTGTACTTTCAGCCTCTCTTCGACAAAATTGCTAGGAAGCTTCCAGGATGGTACGGCAAGAACATTGCGCGTCCGGTAGAATTACCCTCGCCAAGTCGGTTCTCATGGACACGGCAATATACCACCCGACCGCCATTCCGCTTTCCAACTGAGCACAAAATAAGATTACAAAGATTGTCAGAAACTTTGTTTGGGCTGGAGACAAAGGCGAGCATGCTGCGAATGGAAAGGCGCTAGTCAACTTGAAGACCGTTTGCAGACCTAGGGCATTGGGTGGCCTTAGGATGCCTGACATCGAGCGCACTGGGCGGGCGTTGAGACTCCGGTGGCCCTGGATACAATGGACCGACCCCGACTGCACCTTGGCGGATCTAAGCTTCCCTGCAGCTCGGCTGACATGGCCCTTTTCAGGGCTTCAGCGACAATAATTATC
Organism: Avena longiglumis; assembly: GCA_030063025.1. Classification (NCBI taxonomy): domain Eukaryota; kingdom Viridiplantae; phylum Streptophyta; class Magnoliopsida; order Poales; family Poaceae; genus Avena; species Avena longiglumis. The sequence goes on from CP125974.1 coordinate 486,559,010, forward strand.
GGGAATGGAGAATCGGCGTCATTCTGGCACGGCAACTGGTGCGGACACGGGCCCCTGACCTTTATAAGATTGCAACAAGAAAAAAAAGGACCGTCGCTAAGGAGTTATTTCGGGAAAATTGGATCCGCTCTATTGCAAGGTTGAACACGCCTTCATAGCTTTCCCAATACCTCGATGTTTGGTACGTAATCCAGGACACTCATCTAAACCCTTTGGAAAAGGACAACATAAGATGGAACTGAACGAACGACGGTGTGTATTCTGCTAGCTCGGCCTACCATGTACAATTCAATGTCTCCTTACCTAGGTTCAAGGCGGAAAAAAATCTGGAGCCGAAGTGCAAGCTCTTCTCTTGGCTGGCTCTTCATGGAAAACCTCTCACCGCTGACATGTTAGCCATTAGAGGCTGGCCCTACGACCCTACTTGCAAGTTGCGTGGATCTGTCCCTAAAACTGCCGCTCACCTCTGCAAGGATTGCCCCTTCACGACGGCGGTCTGGAACACAATACAAGCATGGGACAACGAGATGATGGGGAATCACGGCACTTCCTTTCCTTCCATTTCCGAATGGTGGGACGATATGATCGTTGGAAGATCTAAGCTCGAGCAAAATCACCGAAGCGGCCGCCTGCTCTACAGCCTGTGGAATGCATGGAAGGAAATAAACCGCAGAATCTTCACTCGTAGGCGCCTCACCTATATCGAGGTGGCTTCCATCACTCGTGATGATATCTCTATGCGGGCCGCCGCTTTTGCTGTGGCTGGACCGGCTATTCTAGCCGAGTCAGACTAGTTATTTTTTGGTGTTTTTGTTTTTCCAGTGATTTTGGCATGTTTCCACTTTAATCCAAAAATGTCTTTCTATACTAAGACTGTTTAACTCCCTCTTCTAATAGAAAGGTAGCCTCCTGCGGGTTGCTCTAAAAAAAACATTACTCATTAGCATTATATTCAGGGAGAGAGAAAGTAAGACATGGATGTTCTCAACTTACGATAAAGCGATGAAAATATTTATTTGAAAATCTAAAGAGACTTCGGACGAGTCATGGAATGAAAATTAAAACTGAGTTCAATCTGGAGTGTATACTATAGCATATAGGGACAATCGATAAAAAAAATAACGTTTAAAAGGACCAAGTCAAGATAATAAATCAAGGAACTTCAATAACAGCACAATCATCTAGTATGCTTCTAGATTTTAATAGGTCACGGGGCGCAAAATAGCAGCTGCCAAAACCACAATTGTAGCTGATACTGAGTACACATGGACCATCAATGGGTAAAAGACTGTCCTCTGAAGCAGAGTTAGATCATGACTTGAGTTTAACTGACACTGGAAACATAAGCCTAATCTAAAGTTATATCATTCTACAAGTCTGGCCTAATGAACAAATCATCTGTCATATCCGAATCCTTCAAATTCAATCTTACCCTCGTATGCCTTAAGAACATCTGGCACATGATCGGCATGCCTTAGTACAAATCTGGTTGAGAATGTCCTGGAACTGCCAAGCAAAGCCGGAAGCAATTTGATATCTTTCTGAATCCTCCCCTCTGTTACAATTGCAACAAGAAGATAACGAAAAACGAAAACACAGCAAGGGAATACAGATTTAACGTGGAAAAACCTCTCCAACAAAGAGAGGAAAAAACCACGGACGCTAGCCAGCGAAACTTAACTATATCGGGGAGTATTTACAAACGTCGGGGATTTCACAGATGCAACTCATCCCAACCGGCGGCTTACAAGGGGTTTATATATCGGTGGAAACCTAGTCTTCGACAATCCGTACCGTACCGCGGGGGGCTGTCGCCCCCCTGCACACACACACACCCCCCCCCCCCAACACACAAGTGTCTCTGTTAAGCACGGAGTAGGCTGGCCTCGCTCCACTCGTTAGAAGTTGGCCTATACTTTATAGAATTTGGATCAACATATAACACCCTCCCTCATCAACACACTCAGCACAGCGCACCTTGACAGGATGCACTTCTCCAAGCTATACCCCAGAATCACATACCACGCCATTATATCATGTATTCCGAGCTTCAGCTCGTCCAGAAAGAACCGGACCTTCTTTTTTATGCTCTCCTCCGCGAGATGCAGTATGGAGGCCTGCCTCTTGAAGGCGGAGAAAACCTCGTGCTCCGACAGCCCGAAGCTCTTGTACAATGCCAGCTTCCGCAGCCACGTCTCTCTCTCTCTTTATGACGCACATCACGCCGAAGCAGTAGATGAAGCGCGAGTCCTCGATGTACATACCAATCTCCTTCAGGTCCTCGAAGGCTTTGCTTATCCGATCAGGCGACAACGCGAGCACGCCCAGCTGGATGACGAGGAGCTTCGAAATGGCAGCCTCGGCAAGGCCAGCTCGGCGGAGGGCTTCCACGGCGGGGCACATGTACTTGTCGAGGTCCACCATCAGGGTGCGGGTGGAGCGAGCAAGAGCGGTCCAGAGGTCGCCATCGCTGCCGATGATGTCGCGAAGGAACTGGATGCAGGGGACAAGGTGCTTGTCGAGGCTACGCCCGAGGACCATAGGAGTGGAGGCGAACTTGCGGGGCTCGAAGCCGAGGGAGACGAAGAAATCAAGCTTGGGGCAGAGGATCCGTTCGGGGTCGATGGCGAGGAGTATCGGGGCGCTGCGAACCATCCGGGCGATGTGCGCGTCGCTGAAGCCATAGTGTCTGAGAAGGTCGTGCACGTCGTCGGCTTTGTCGGTGGAACGGATGCGGAAGCGGTGGTGAGTGGTGGCCGTGCCGATGGCGGCGGCAGGGGAGAGGCCGCACGAGATTAGGTAGGAAACAATGTCGGGGCAGGGCTCCAAGTTGGGGACATCGTCGACGGCGGACGAGGAATAGCTGTTGTGGGCGGGAGGGATGGTGCCACTAATGGAGTGGAGGGGATTTGTGCCGCCGCCAGGAACTCGATGGATCCGGAAGGGGAACCACCGTCGGCAGATGGAGGCGAACATGATGATTGAGGGCTGGGAGGGAGGAGCGAGTGGGTGTGAATTCTCAGTAAAATGGTGTATTAGGTAAGCTTTTTTTATTTCTGAAAAGTCTTATATTGTGGAAAAGAGGGAGTAGTGAGAAATCTATCTCAAGTCTGACTTTGATCTAACTTACACTAAGGTCACGCCTCCGCGCCGCCCGTTCGCCATCGTACCATCCCGCATGCGTCAAGGCTGATATGAGCACCTGACCGAGAGAGATAGCTCAGTCGCCACTTCTTCCCTAAATCCGCCCCTCCCATCTCGGCCACATCACCGATTCTTGCGACGGAGAGGGGCGAGGAGGTGGTGCTTTGCTGGAGATGGAGCGATGGAGGCGCATGATGGAGCGTTGGGGCTAGGAGGTGGTGCTTTGCGGGAGATGTAGTGATGGAGCGATGGATCATAAATATAACAACAATGCTACAGCTACAAACTGGTAGACAATAGCTCTATATATATGCAGCGGATGCAAGCTAGGGTTTACAAGCATGTACAGTTGGTTAGTATCACAACAGCCTAACGAGCTATCTAATCTATACACGGTTAGCTACCAGCTCAGGATCGTATCCTCTCCTGTCACAACTAATTCAGTTTAACAGCCCCTCTCGATCCGAGCATGTACTGAACAAATTTAGATTGTACTTCAGACAATCAAAAGGCTCTCGAGCTAGTGCCTACGTAAATATATTTGCCAACTGATCCTGTGACGAAATGAACTGAAACCTTCAGCGTTCCAGCAGACATCTTCTCACGCACGAAATGGAAATCAATTTCTATATGCTTCATGTGAGCGTGAAACACAGGATTGGCAGTGAGAAAAGTTGCTTCCAAATTATCACACCACAGAACCGGAGCATGAGACTAAAAAATTCTTAATTCTCCAAGAACACACTGCAATCACGTCGCTTCTGCAGTTCCATTTGCAATTGCTTTGTATTCAGCCTCCGTACTCGATCTGCTCACAGTAGGCTGTTTTCTAGAACTCCATGAGACTAGGTTTGGACCATAAAAGATGGCATAATCACCAGTCGATCGCCGATCATCTGGGCAACCGGCCCAGTCTGCATCAGTATAGATACTCAGTTCTGTCGAAGCAGATTTCTGTATGTTGAGTCCTACATTTGCTGTTCCTCTGACGTAGCAAAGAACCCTTTTGACTGCTGACCAATGCGCATCAGTTGGTGCTGCAAGGAATTGACAAGCCTTGTTTATAGAGAATGCTATATCTAGACGTGTCAGGCAAAGATACTGTAGTGCTCCGATAGTGCTCCTGTAAGTGAAGGCTTCTTCAACAGTTAATGGAGTACCAACAGTTCGGCTCAACTTGTATGATGCTGACATTGGTGTAGTGATTGCCTTGCATGTATGCATGTTCAGGCGTTTGAGCAAATCCATTGCATATTTTGTCTGTGTAAAAACAATGCCATCATCTTTGCTTGGTCACTTCCACTCCGAGAAAATACGACAACTGACCCAGGTCCTTGAGTGCAAAAGATTCTGGTAACTGACTGAGAAGAGCCTCCACTACTCGTTTACAAGATCCTGCAATGATTATGTCATCGACATAGATCAACATGTAGATGATGACGGTTTTGTCCACGTAGATGAACAAGGACGTGTCTGTCTTGGAGGGAGCAAATCCTAACGATTGGAGTTTGGTGCTGAGTTTGGAGTACCAAGCCCTCGGTGCCTGTTTCAGACCGAACAATGATTTTTGCAGTCGACTGATACGTTGGAAACGTATCTATAATTTTTGATGTTTCATGCTTGTTTAGTATCTACTTTTCTTTACTTGTCCACACTTTGAGGTGCCTTTTACATGTTTCTGGTACTAACCTATTAACAAGTTGCAACAGTGCCCGATGTCTGTTTTTGGTTTCAGAAAAGTTAGTAAAGAAATATTCTCGGAATTGGACGGGACAAAGGACAAAGTCAATTACTTTCCGTGGGAAACAAGAAGTCCAGAGGAGAGCCCGGGAGGCCAGCCAGGGGGGCCAGACCCACCCCAGGCGTGGGTGGGCCCCATCCCACGCCTGTCTAGGGTTTGGTGGCCCTGGCCGCCTCCTCGGTCTCCCCCTTCTCCTATAAGAAGCCCCCGATGCAGAAACCCTGAGTACCCGATCAGAAATCCACGAAACCGTCTGTAGCCGCCGCCACCATCGTCCCTAGATCGGGGGGATCTGAAGTTCTTCCCGGCACCCTGCCGGAGGGGAGATCATCCCGGAGGCCTTCTCTCCGGTATGATGTGTGAGTAGTTCCACCTTGGACTATGGGTCCATGTAGTAGCTAGATGGTTGTATCTCCTCCTTTGTGCTTTCATGTATAGATCTTATGAGCTCCGTTTATGATCAAGATCTAATCTATTTGTAATCATGCATGTTGTGTTTGCGGGGATCCGATGGTTATTGAGATTATTATGTTGGTTTGATTAATGGTTTTGTCTTTATGATTCTATCATGTCTATGTTGTTTGTGATCTTGCATGCTCTCCGTTGTTAGTAGCTATCTTGGCCAAATAGTTGCTAGTGACTCCAAGAGGGGGTATTTATGCTCGATAGTGGGTTCATGCCTCTAGTTTCCAAGGAAAGTGACAGAAATATCTTCGGTTGTAGATGTGCTGTTGCTACTAGGGAGAAAACAACGGTCTCTTGTTCATGGAACATGTGGACTGTTTACCTTACACACTTTGTTTAAAGCAATGCTTGTCTTGCAACTTAATACTGGAGGGGGTTCAGATGATAACCTGAAGGTGGACTTCTAGTCATAGATGCAGTTGGATGACGGTCTATGTATATTGTTGTATTGCCCAATCAACCTTATAGGATCTTTCTGACTAGTAATTGCATTGTTATGCCTTGCTTAGTTCCTGTCAATTGCACCATTGTAATTTGTTTACACTTCATGCCATGTTGTTTATCTAAGGAGAGCACCTCTAGTGAACTATGGACCCCAGTCCAATCTTTACCATTGATACATCTTCCACTGTTACTTGTTTATTTGCTGCAAACCATTACCTTCCACACCATACGTTTAATCCTTTGTTACAGCAAACCGGTGAGCTTGACAACCTCACTGATTCGTTGGGGCAAAGTCTTGAGTTTGTGTTGTGAAGGTCTCCACGTTGCTTGCAACACCTGTGTGACATTTCCTTCCTCCTACTGGTTCGATAACCTCGGTTTCTTACTGAGGGAAAACTTGTTGCTATGCTACTTCACACCTTGCTCTTGGGGTTCCTAACAGTCTCCATGTCAAGCACCAAGTTCTCTGGCGCCATCAAGGAGTCACCAACAAGTTTTCTGGCACCGTTGCCGGGGAGGCCAAGGACGTCTTCACTGGGGAAATCCTTCACTTCCTTTCTCTTTACTTTGTTTTTAGTTTGCTTTGTTTCTTTTGATTGGTTTTGCTCGCCTCTTTTCAAAAAACCCAAAAAAAAATTAGTCTAGTTTGGTTTGCTTTCTTTATTCAAAAACACAAAAAATTTAGTTCCCACTCTAGTTGGTGGTCTGTTATTGCCTTGCTTGGTCATGCTTTCTATCAATGGATGGTTTCATTGAAACTAGTGCTTATTGGCAAGGTGGGTTCACAGAAGAACAAAAGTATTATTATAAGAAACACCGTTGTCACTAAAAGGGAAACACTTATGGGAACAAATTGATAAATTGAATACTATTGCTAGAGAGGTGTACTCCATTTATAATGTTACTTATTGTTTTGATAAATCTTTTTGCTGTAGGAGGTATAAACACCTTCCTTTTTAATGTGAGTATAATAATATTGTTACCATATCTTCTTACGTTATGGGAAATTATGACTTTTATGATGTGGAACAAATTGAAGAATTTATTGCTTTCAAGGGTGCATTTGAACTTGCTAGTTTGCTTGAAAATACTGATGATGCACCTTATGAATATGAGGTTTATGAGATACTTAAATTTTGCTTTGACAATTATAAGGAAGCAAATGGCTATATTCTTGAATATTTTAATAGATGCTTTTCACAAATAGAAGAAAGCAATGCCTTGCAGGAGCCTATGGAAGAAGATATTGTTGAAACTGGAAGCTCATTAGATGAAAAAGAGGAGGAGAGTGATGAACAAAAGAAGGAAGAATGGATCTACCCATGCCTCCCTTCTAATGAGAGTAACTGTTTACCTATTATATTATTTGATTGTCCCCATGCTTACCAAAGGAGGATAAATGTTATGTTCCTGTGGATCCTTTTGAAATATCTACTTTGGGTAAAACCTGTGAAGGTTTTAATCCCACTATTTTTGAGCTTGATAGTAATTATGTGTTTGTAGATCATGAAAAGCATGCTTTATGTGATAGCTATTTTTTGAGTTTGTTCATGATGCTACTGAAAATTATTATGAGGGAGGAAAGTATGATTGTAGAATTTTTCATGGTACTGAAACACCTCTCTATGTGCTGAAAGTTTTGAAGTTACCCTTATCTTATCTTCCTATGCTTGGCACTTCGTTCTTTGTGAATATATTTGTGTACAAGATTCCCATGCATAGGAAGTGGGTTAGACTTAAATGTGTTTTGAATTTTCTTCTTGATGCTCTCTTTGACTTCAATTCATATTCCTTATGTGAGCATCTTCTCAAGCTATCAACCCTAACATAAAGGCGTTAAAGAAAAGTACTTGTTGGGAGATAACCCAAGAGTTTCCTTGAGTCTTGGAAGTTATTACTTATGTAATGACCTGTCCTTATCCTTTTTGTTTGCTTTTTGTGCCAATAATGACCTCTAATGAGAGGGAAGTAAGATTTGGGGAGTTGCTGTCCCAAAACAGATTTCTGTCCTCCACCAAAAAAAATCTTGAGGAGGCTCTGTAACTTGGATTGAGCTCAAAATTTACAAATAAATCCCCCAGTATGTTAGATAACTTTCGTTAGTTTAACACTTCTTGATTTGAGCAACAAAAATGTTTGAAAAAATCGGTTCCTACTTGCTGGTCTGTTTTGAAAGATTTCTGCCATTATTTGCATTTGCTTCATATTGATTCCTTTTTGAGTTCTCTTCAGGTAAATTGAGCTTTTTGAAGGAGTTACTACAGTAGCTTGTGTTTTTAGTGAAAAGCCTTGCTGTTCCAAAGCTTTGCCAGTGGTCTAATATCTTTTGAATACACTAATGTTGCTAATGAAGATTGTGTGAAGTTTTGTATGAAGGAAATTTTTTAGGTGTAGAGAAAGAATGATGCAATGATATGAAGAATGGACAAAAGATCAAGCTTAGGGATGCCACCATGGTGTCACCCCAAGAAATATCCAAGAGGTACAAGCTTCAAAGCTTGGGGATGCCCAAGACATCCCCTTCTTGATCAATAAAAAGCTCAGGTCTGTCTAGACACTTCGTTTTTATTGTTTCATGCACAGTTGTGCTATTCTTGGAGCGTATTAGTTTTCGTTTGCTTTGCTTAGTTTGTTTAGTTTGCTTGAATAAAGTAGTTTGGACCCCCGTTCTCGCTGTGTTGTTTTGCAAGTAAGGTTGCTTGGTGTTTGGAAAGGAGTAGTAAGTTCTTGCTTGAAGTACAAGAGGAGCTTGCATTGACTGTGACTTAGACTCTAGCATGACATGCTAGGTGTTGTTTTGACCTTATGCTTAGTGATTATTGCTGTAACATGTCTTGTTCCAAACAATTGGGATTGCTTAGTGTGCCTTGAAGAAATTATGCGTTGTTTTAGCATGCAAAAGCATAGTATTGTGGTATTATCCTTTGATGTTTTGCTTGGGTTGACTTGGCACATGCTCACACCATGTTATGACTATGACAAGTCACCATTAGCCTCTATGATCATTTAGTCATTGGCTTGTAGTACCACTCTTTGCTTTGATTAGTATGCTTTGTTGCATTGCATGATTTTGGCCATTATTGCTCTCTTAGTTGGTTGCTCCCAGTCTTTTGCTAGCCTCCACTTGTATGAGTAAGTTCTACTCATGCTTCCAACTCCCAAGAAACCAAGTTATTCCAAAGTGTCCACTATAAAATCCTATGTATGGTGTGTTACACCATTCCAAGTATATTCTTGTTTTCAGCTATCTTCCAATTAAAAACTATTTTTTATGTGAAAATTTAGTGATAAAAGCCCTCACGAACTTGATGGCACACTTTATTCTTTTCCCCTAATAAACTTGAACCATTTTGACAACTTTGTTGTATATGCTTGCACTTATAAGTTGGAATTAGCAGAACCATGCTGTCACGGGGAACGTTTTCAACATTGCACTTGTACCTTGTTGTACTCAGTTGATATCATGTTCTTTTGTCTATGGATGTCACCGGTGTGAAATAAAGAGGGAACTTGTAAGTCCATGGAGTTTGTATACTGTCGTAGAGAAACGCCTGGGCCGCTAGCCTAAGCCATGCCTAATCATGGTGGAAGCTTGCAACATCACCATAGTGACATATGTGAAGCATTCTTCTTATAAAAAAAAGACACATTGAGAAAAGAGGAAAGAGAGAAAAAATTACCATATTCCCATGGTACATAAAAAGAATTGATGAGATGCTCATTGTCTGCTTGCCTTGTCATTTTGGTTATGGGAAAGCTCCTGTACCATGTGCAAGGGGTACCCCGTTGGCTGTTCTCAATGCTATGCAAATACTTACAATGACAAGAACTTACCTGGACCCAAAGTTGAGTATGCATGAGGTGTGGCCCTCATATTCAAGGGACATGGGATTGCCAACTTATACTTCGTCAAGCATATACTCCAGCTTTGCCACTTTAACCTTAACCACTTCAAGATGCTTATGATAGGGGCAATGAGGGCTGAAAGCTAACTAGTACCATAATTTTTGGAAGCTCTTTTTGAAACTTGTAATCACTGCTCCCTTTACAAAAAGGCCTTTCTTCCACCACTATTGAGTCTCCATCTTCTAACTTTAGGCACCATTAAGAGAGCATAGTTGTCATTCTGTGTGCAGTGTTTCAAAGATTATTAATTGATGCATATTGTGTTATTACTTGCTCTTGTGCTACTTATTTCTAGTCACCCTTGTGAACTTTGCAGGTGTCCTATGCATCTATTTTCTACTCTATGAGGGACAAGCTGATTGCCACTATGCTATGTTTTCTGTATGTGAAACAAACAAACATTTTTCAATGCATGTTATTCATGATCTTTGTTTGTATCTTGCCATGTTGCATGCATAGTTACTATGTCTTATTATTAGAACTCCATCTTTCATGCACATGTTTAGAGTTCTTTGATCCCAGCTTTCAATGCTTGCAAATGGTTGGATCTTTATTGTGAGGGTGCATGTCACCTAAAAAATTATTCTTTTTATCACTTACCTACTCGAGGACGAGCAGGAGTTAAGCTTGGGGATGCTGATACGTTAGAAACGTATCTATAATTTTTGATGCTCCGTGCTTGTTTAGTATCTACTTTGCTTTACTTGTCAACACTTTGAGGTGCCTTTTACATGTTTTCTGGTACTAACCTATTAACAAGTTGCAACAGTGCCAGATGCATGTTTTCTCCTCTTTTTGGTTTCAGAAATGTTAGTAAAGAAATATTCTCGGAACTAGACGGGACAAAGGACAAAGTCAATTACTTTTCGTGGGGAACAAGAAGTCCAGAGGAGATCCCGGGAGGCCAGACCCACCCCAGGCGCGGGTGGGCCCCACCCCACACCTGTCTAGGGTTTGGTGGCCCTGGCCGCCTCCTCGGTCTCCCCCTTCGTCTATAAGAAGCCCCCGATGCAGAAACCCTGAGTACCTGATCAGAAATCCACAAAACCGTCGGTAGCCACCGCGACCATCGTCCCTAGATCGGGGGAATATGAAGTTCTTCCCGACACCCCGCCGGAGGGGAGATCATCCCGGAGGCCTTCTCTCCGGTATGATGCGTGAGTAGTTCCACCTTGGACTATGGGTCCATGTAGTAGCTAGATGGTTGTATCTCCTCCTTTGTGCTTTCATGTATAGATCTTGTGAGCTCCGTTCATGATCAAGATCTAATCTATTTGTAATCATGTGTCGTGGGAATGGTCACGATAGATGCTGAAATCGGCAGCGAGTAGTAGAACGAGGGGCAAGGGCGGCCAGCCATCTGCGGTGCGAGATGAGGGCGGAGACACAGGGTTTTACCCAGGTTCGGCCCCCCGGAGGGTAAAGACCTACTCCTGCTAGATTGTATGATGATGGTGGTACAATGGGGCGAGCTCGGCGGCTAGGTGGCGAGTCGCTTGGGTGTATGATGGAACGTATCTCTACACACCCTGTAGGGAGGTTTATATAGACTCACCTCCCCTAGGGTTTACATATCTCAACCGAATCAGTTAAGGCTTCGGTACTTGTTTAACCTAATCCGACTGGGCCTTTCTACTACTTTGGGCCTTGACTTCCATCGCTTGGATCCACACGGGCCTTGATCCGGTCGCCGTCTTGCAGGCCCACTCGCCATTCTGGGCGATCGGAAGCGTCCTGGGTATACCCTAGGCATATCCCCATTAGTAGTCCGAGGCCATCGATTGGCGCGAGATGGTTCTTGCCGATCGAGCATACGGCTTTCAACGCGGACATCCAAATCGAATCGGGCGGGCTCTGAATAAAGGAGGAAACTAGTCATTCGGTCGCAGCTTTGGCGATTGGATCGGCGAAATATTTAGTCACCGTTTGTAGTGATCGGTCGGCGAGCCGAGTCTGAGTTGGACCGTCAAACTAGCCGCGTTGGGGTAATCCAACGGTAACTTTTGGCGTAATCACCGCGTAGTAACGGCTCCACGATTTGGCGGGTATCAACCGCTATATAAAGGGAATGGTAGGCGATCGGAGAACCACCTCCTCGTCATTTCCTCCGATTACGCGCTGCTTCGTTTCCTCCGCATCGCGATCCAATAACCGAAATCCTCGACCCCACGAATCCTTCCGCCTATGCCCCCACCGAGCCATGGGGCGATCCAAGTGCGAGGCGCAATGGCGTCCTTCGGAGGCGGGATCCTGCGCGCGGTAGGTGGCGCATCCTCGTGGCGGAGAGGTGACTTCGGACCCGAGCGAGAGTTCGTGCTTCACCAGCCACCTAGAGCGGGGCTGATTCCCAACATCTCTTTTCTTTCGGCGGTAACCTGCGCCTTCTACGAGATCCGGCCGGGACTGGGTCCAAGACGACAACAACAGCTCGCCATTTTTGTGGCGTTCTGCGAGTTCTACCTGGGCTGCATGCCCTACTTCCTCCTGTGGCAAGACCTGTTCCACGGGAGGATCAGTCGCGAAGAAGCGGGCGACCCAATGCTCGCTGCGGGCGGCCTGACGTTTCAGTTGAAATCGAAGGCTTCCTTCTTCGATCTGATGCTACCCGCCATGGCGGCGAGTGAATGGAAGAAATCTTGGTTTTATGTCACCGAGGTGACTCCAGACGGCGAGGTGGCGATCCCAAGATACTCCGTCGACCGGCCCGAACCGCGCCTACTCCAGGTCGGCAAGCTTCCAACAGACCAGCGGATGGTTGTGGATGAAATGCTTCAGACCATCCGCGGCCTGAAGAAGAAAGGTCTCCAGCCCATCAACTTGTTTAACTGCTGGCTCGGGCGGCGACTCGTCCCCCTGGCCCGCCGTGACCACTACATGTACGAGTACGCGGGCCGGGAGGACTCGACAAAGTCCTGCCTCGCCGAGTGGCAACTCGAGGATTACCTTCTGGCGCTGAAGAAGATCACCCAGGAGGTGTACCTCGACGCGAAGGCCAGGGTCGCTCCCTACACCGCGAAGCATCCAGCCCCAACGGTAAGTCATCTTTCTATCATTCGCAGTCGCAGTTAAATGCTGTCGCGGTTATACTGATATTTTCTTATTCTTATTGCAGCTATTTCAAGTGGTGGAAGGGTGGCTTCCGCCCGCGGACGACGAGAATTCGAGCTCGTCCGTCCAGGAGGTAGGTTACTCGCCTCAAAGAAGCGGCGTCGAGTGACGGGAGTGGCGACGACGACGAATCCGAGGAAGAGGTCGCCCCGCTGGTCCGGAAAACTCGGGGACAGCGGCAGCGTGAGCTCGAAGCAAGCAAAAGCCTCGAGCATCATGATGATGATGACGACGAGCTCCCCGAGCACACCTCACATCGCGAGGCTACTCCATCGAAGAAGAAGAAGAAGAAGGAGGTGAAGGCCCCTCCAAAGAGGAAGACGAAGCCAGCAAAACAGGCGTCTCGCCTCATTCGCCAAGCAGCTCCGACGCCACCAGCCTGGCCAGGGGTGAAGCTCCATAGACGATGGCGGCGCCGGATATCACCGCCATCCTGAGTGAGGTGCCTCTGGCCTCGATGCCTCCGCCGTTCGCCCATCTACGGGTCGGGGCCGCTCGATCGCGGCAACTTCGCCGAGGATGCTCCACGAAAACATTTCGAAGCTCGATCCACGCCTCGACAACGAAGAAACCGTCCGTGTCTTGGGCACGCGATGTCTGAGATGGGCCTCGATCGGCCCGGGCCCCAAATTGGAGAAGCCGGCCGGCATCCGCACGGGGCTGCGGTTCCTACCGGTCGCCAAGTGAGTTTTATTCACCTGTCTTTTGTTTTTCATTGTATTCGGACCACTTGCTCATGTGATCAATTTGTAGGACTGGAGCCAAGAAGATAGGCCACCCGACCGTGGCCAAGGTGCCACCAGTCGTCAGCGAGGAGGATCCCTCCCGGAAGAGGAAGGCGGACGAGGTCGTCGCCCCCGCGGATAGCGCCATGAAGACCAAGGGCGACGAAGTCGTCACGGTGTCTGACGACACGACGATCGCGCCGAATGAACCCGTGGCGGAGGCGGCCTTAACGACCAAGGAGGGTGCTCCCTCGCCTGGGGTGGAGCCGGCCTCTTTTGGTGCCGGCGCATCCATCGCGACCTTCCCGCGCTTCATGGACAGAGCGGCTACGGCGAGTGGTACCACGCCCTCGAGCCGCGTTCCTGAAGTCGCCGAGACGGAGGTCGATCAGCGTCGCGGGCACACTTCGCCACTTCTCGCATCCGTGGACGCGATACAGCTTCATGGCATGCTTGGCGCAGCCATCTAGGTATGTCCAGTCCCCAAGGATCGGGCCGCTGACTTGCAGCGGTCGGATTCTTTTAGTGTCTTTGTTTTTGTTTCTTGCGTCCAGTCCCCGAGTGCCTAGTCGCTGAATTTCAGCGGGTGGGCACTTAGTTTTTTGATCTCCAGTCCCCGAGTGCCTACTCGCTGAATTTCAGCGGGTGGGCACTTAGGATTTTTGATCCCCAGTCCCCGAGTGCCTACGCGCTGAATTTCAGCGGGTGGGCACTTAGGATTTCGTTTTGTTAGCGGTTGTCTTTTTCGCGAGGTTTGCGGCGTGAGTCACCGACCGCTTGCTGCGGCGTCGCGGAGAAAGAACTTGCCATCGTCCGGAGGCGAACAAGGGACTCTAGGTGATCGCTGCAAGGCGTAGAGGTCGCCAGGGCCTTGTCCCAGCGAGTGAGTTGGCGGCAGCTCAAACTGCTTTGAACTCAGCTGAGAAGCGGATCGCCGACCTTGAGCGCGAGCTGAAGGAAGCGAAGGAGGAGGCAACTTCGGCTGATGGGCGAGCCAAGGCTGCCGTTACAGCCGCCGCTGAGGAGCGTAAGGTCTCCGGCGCCCTTGTTGCTGGGCTTGAAGACGACTACACCTCTCTTCAGAGCTTCATCGCGGGTCTCTCCCGTCCTTTGATTGGTGAGTGTTCCTGCCTCTGCCTGCAGCATATGCATTGTGTAATTTTTGATGTATTCACTGTCACCTTCTGTCCGCAGGTCGGATCATTGATAGCGCGGAAGAGGCGAATTTGTTCGACGCACGGCAATGTGTAGCCACACTGGTCGACTCGGCCACGTTGTCGGCGACATGTATACGGGCGTATCTTCAGGAGATGTCGCCCACGGAAGTGATTCCCAGCGACCTCGTCGAGGTGTGGCGATACTTGGAGAAGGCGCCGTCGGTCGTCGAGTTCATGACACGATCGGCGTTCCGACGCGGAGTGGCAATGGCGCTTAGCCTTGGGCGCGCTCACTTCCCAGAGGACTTCGATCTGGATGACGTGACGAGTGGCTACCCGTCGTCGACCGGCTCGGTGGAGATCTCCGAGGTGCTGAAGCTGACGGACCGCGCCGCGGTATACTCCGAGCGCGTCTAGGCGATGGGAGACCTCCTTCCTTATCAGGAGATGGTCGTCGCACCCAACGACCCCGAGTCGCAGCACCGGGACTTCAAGATCGAGCAACCCTTCCGTGCGGCGATGGCGGGTGAGCTGACGACGTACCCGTCGAACCCGTACACTCCCTTCATTCGCAATCGCAAGGGTGGTGGCGAGTCGTCGTCGAAGCCTGCGGAGTAGAATATTGTGCCCTGGGGCGTTAGTAGTTGTTCTGCCGTTGGGCATAACTTGTATTTTGTGACAATTGCGGCATGCTATAATGCGAGATCGTGTTGTTTTGTGAATTGTCGTGTGTTTCTGATTGAGGGTTGAACGAGTCCCCGAGCGCGTCCGCCCTTTTTTATGGGGTTTACCTCGTTTGTTATGTGTTTGCGGTTTTGGATGTTTTGTTATTGAGGTCGACTCGCCTGAACTTGGAAAGCCAGTCGCAAGGCGACTCCCATGAGTGCTCTGTACTTCACCGTTTTCCCTTGCGCGAACGAGGTCGGGTGGCCGAGTCCCCGAGCGTGGTACTTGGTTGTTCTAGGCGCGACTCGAGGGTGGGTGAGGACTTGGCGCGTTAGGGTGAGCGCATCACTCCTGCCTGGCCCGTCGGGTCAGTCGCATGGCGAGTCCTGGGCATGCTCTTATACTTGGCGTTTTCCCTAGCCGTTCGTGTTGAACTGGTCGTCAGTCCCCGAGCGTGGTACTTGGCCGTTCGAGTCGCTATGTCGAGGATGCGGAGAATCATGGTCGCTGTGAGAAGCGAAGGCAGTTGTCTTGGCTCGTAGAGCCAGTCGAGCTAGGCGACTCCAATGGTGCTCCGGGTAGGCTTTTTCGTGGACGTTACAAGACCTGAGGTGACCCAGTTCCCTTGTAACGCACTACTTGGCCATGCCGATCGCTGTACCAGAGGTTGACTTCTGCAGTTAGCTTGGCACTGTTATTACGAGTGCGAGTGGCACAAGACACGGAGAGTAGGCGCAATTTGCGGTAACCAATTCTTTTTATTTCATAGCGACTGGATGGTACATATGTGAGGTTCTAGGAGTAGAACTTCCGTAGGAGGTTTACATTCCATGGTCGCTTGACGTCGAGTTTGCCGTCCCCGCGGACGTCGATGAGGTAGTAGGCGTCGTTGCCGAGTACTCGCCCGATGGCGAATGGTCCCTCCCACGGGGGGAAAGCTTGTGCATGCCTTTCTTGTCCTGGATGAGGCGCAGCACCAGGTCGCCATCTTGGAAGGTGCGAGTTTTCACCCGCCGGCTGTGGTAGCGGCGGAGTCCTTGCTGGTAGATGGCGGTGCGTGATCGAGCTAGGTCGCGTGACTCGTCGAGTTGATCAACTCCATCCTGTCGTGCGAGTTAGTTCGCAGCCTCCGTGTAGTGGACGACCCTTGGCGAGTCGTGCTCGAGGTCGGTGGGCATGACTGCCTCAGCGTCGTACACCATGAAGAAGGGGGTGAACCCTGTCGACCTGTTGACCGAGGTGCGGATGCCCCAGATGACGGAGGGTAGCTCCTCGACCCAGCACCCGGCGGTGCGCTCAAGTGGTACTTGGAGCCGCGACTTCAGGCCATGGAGTATGCTCTGGTTGGCCCGTTCCGCCTGGCCGTTGGACTCCGGGTGGGCGACTGACGCGAGGTCGAGCCGGATGTGGTGTTCCTCGCAGAACTCGGCCATGGCTCCTTTGGCGGCGAAGTTGTTGTCCGTGATGATGCTGTTTGGGAACCCGTAGCGATATATGAGCTCGCGTAGGAATTTGGTGGCGGTCTTCCCGTCGCATTTCCGGACTGGCTTGGCCTCCACCCACTTTGTGTATTTGTCGACCGCGACCAGGAGGTGGGTGAAGCCGGAGGGGGCCTTTTTGAAGGGGCCTACCATGTCCATACCCCACACGGCGAATGGCCAGGTGATGCGGATTGTCTTGAGCGCTGAGCTCGGCACGTGTGTCTGGTTGGCGTACTTCTGGCACCCGGCGCACCGCTGGACAATGTCGATGGCATCGGCGTGTGCGGTGGGCCAGTAGAAGCCGTGTCGCATAGCCTTGGCGACCAGAGAGCGGGCGCCGGCATGGTGGCCGCAGTTGCCGGAGTGGATGTCGTGGAGGATCTTGCGTCCTTCGGCGGATTGGACGCAGCGTTGGAACACGCCGGTCACGCTGTGCTTGTGGAGCTCGCCGTCGATGATGGTGAAAGATTTGCAGCGGCGTGCAACCATCCGGGTGTCTGTCTCGTCTGCCGGCAAGGTGCCAGCCTCCAGGTAGGCGATGTACGGCTTGGTCCAGTCGTCTGGCTCGGCGACGAGTGCGATTAGGGCTGCCTCTGGTTGCAGCGAGACTCCGATGTCGATCTCCCTTGGGGGAGAGACTGATGGCTTGGTGATTGTGTCGAGGAAGATGCCAGCGGGTGGTGCGAGTCGAGCCGACCCGATGCGAGAGAGTGCGTCAGCCTCCTCGTTCTTCCGCCTGTCGATCCACTCGACTGAGTAGCCTGCGAAGTGTCCCCTAGCTTGTCTACTGCTTGGCAGTATGCCGCCATGGTAGGAGAGACGGCGTCGCAGGTGCCAGCGACTTGCCCAACGACGAGGTCGGAGTCTCCGTAGCAGCGTAGGCGGTTGACGTTCATCTCCTTGGCAGCTCGCATGCCGTGGAGTAGTGCCTCGTACTCGGCCATATTGTTGGTGCAGGGGGTGAAGTCGAGGCAGAGGACGTAGCAGAGCTTGTCGCCCTTCGGTGAAGTAAGCACAATCCCTGCTCCTGCGCCGTCCGTGTTCTTGGAGCCGTCGAAGTGCAGGCTCCAGTAGTGGAGGTATGGCAGCTTTTCTGGCTGCTGGGCCTCTTCCCAGTCGGCGATGAAGTCCGCTAGAGCCTGCAACTTGATCGCTTTTCGTGGCTCGTATTTGATGTTGTGGACGCCGATTTCGACGGCCCACTTGGCGACTCGCCCGGTTGCCTCACGGTTGCGGATGATGTCCTGCAACGGTGCTGAGGAGACGACCGTGATCGATGCTCCTGGAAGTAGTGCGGCAGTCGCCGCTGTGCTCTGAAGACTGCGTATACCAGTTTCTGGTATTGCGGGTACTGCTGGCGCGACTCGGTGAGGACCTCGCTGATGTAGTACACCGGTCGCTGTACCGGGCGCTCCTTTCCTTCCTCTGGCCGCTCGACGACCATGACGGCGCTGACGACGCGCTCGGAAGCCACGACGTAGACCAACATGGGTTCTTTGTCGACGGGGGCGTCGAGTAGCGGTGCTGCGAGTAGCACCTTCTTGAGGTCGCGGAGCGCGTCGTCCGCCTCCTTATCCCATTGGAAGGTGGGGTTCTTGCGCATTAGGCGGTATAGGGGCATTGCCTTTTCGCCCATGCGGGGGATGAAGCGACTAAGAGCCGCTACTCGCCCGGCCAGCTTCTGGACGTCGCGCAGGCACTCGGATTTGCCGAGTCGAGCGATCGTGTCGATATTGCTGGGGTTCGCCTCGATCCCGTGCTTGGAGATGACGTACCCCAGTAGTTGCCCTGCTGGTACACCGAAGGTGCATTTGCCTGGGTTAAGCTTTATCTTGTATTTCCGCAGGTTGGCAAATGTTTCCGCCAGGTCGGCGAGTAGATCGCCCTGGCGAGCGGACTTCACGACCACGTCATCGATGTAGACGTGGATATTGCGGCCAATTTGGCTCACGAGGCACTCCTGCATGCACCGCTGGTAGGTCGCCCCAGCGTTCTTGAGGAAGAAGGTCATGGCGATGTAGCAAAAGGCTCTGAATGGCGTGATGAACACCGTCTTCTCCTCGTCCTCAACAGCCATTTTGATCTGGTTGTACCCAGAGTAAGCGTCGAGGAAACACAGCGACTCCGAGCCCGCGGTGGAGTCGATTATTTTGTCGATCCGCGGGAGGACGAACTGCTCTTTCGGGCAGGCGCTGTTCAAGTTTGTGTAGTCGATACACATCCTCCAGGTCCCGTTCTTCTTCTCGACCAAGACTGGGTTTGCCAGCCACTTGGATTATTTAATTGGCCGGATGAAGCCTGCAGCCAGTAGATGCTGCACCTCCTCGGCGATAGCTCGGCGGAGCTCTTCATTGAAGGGCCGTAGCGGCTGTTTGACGGGTCGCACTTTGGGGTCGGCGTTTAGTTTGTGCTCAGCGAGCTCCCTAGGGACACCAGGCATGTCAGAGGGCTTCCATGCGAAGATGTCCCTGTTCTCATGGAGGAACTCGATGAGCGCGCCTTCCTAGGCTAGGCTCATGCCCGTCCTGATCATCACCGTCTGGCTGGAGTCGCCTGGGACCAGCTTCACGGTGCGGGTGCGCTGCTGCCTCGAAGTTGAGGTGTTTGCGCCCCGAGTTGGGCTTTTTAGTATGGTGGGGTCGTTGTTGACCCCGCCGCATTTCGGCGAGCTCGTCGGCGTGGTTGGTTTCTGCCGCGATGACGGTGTCAGCGAGTTCGGCTCCTTTGGCCTCGCACTCGGCGGCCATGTCGGGGTCACCGTTGATGGTGATGACGCCGCACGGCCCGGGTAGCTTCATCGCGTTGTACGCGTAGTGGGGCGCTGCCATGAACTTAGCGAACGCCTGGCGCCCCAGGACGCAGTGGTAGGGGCTGTCGAAGGGTACCAGCTCGAAGACGATCCGCTCGGTGCGAAAGTTTGCTGGTGTGCCGAAGGTGACTGGCAGCGTGACCTTGTCGATCGGGTATGCCTTCCGACCGAGGACGATGCCGTGGAACGTGGTGTAGGTCGTCTCGACCATCGACTACGGGAGCCGCAGTCGCCTGAAGGTGTCCAGGTACAGGATGTTGATGGAGCTGCCGCCGTCCATCAATGTCTTGGGGAGCTAGTAGTCGCCCACCTTAGGCTTGACCACCAGGGCGACTCGGCCTGGGTACTCGATGCGTGGCGAGTGGTCCTGGCGGCTCCAGGTGATGAGCTGCTCCGACCAGTTGAGGAACTGGGGAACGTCCACCTGGGCCACCGCGTTGACGGCGGCGGCGCGGGTGATGACCTTCTTCTCGCGCTTCGTGTTGAAGTCTGTGAAGGTATGGAGCGAGCCGGCCACATTGCCGAATTTTCCGCCGTTTGGCGGGTTGTTGTCGGGGTCCTCCCGTGCTCGCCGTGCCTTCTCAATCTCTCTGAGAGTGTGGCAGTCGGCGGTCGTGTGCGTGGCGGGCTTCCCTTCCCTGTTGTGAAACGCACAACGTTGGTTGAGGAGGGCCGCGGGGTCGAACCTTGGTTTCGCGTTGTAGTTGCCACCATCGCGGCGGAAGCTCTTGGGCTCGCGCTGCGCGTGCCCGGCGTTGGCGACGAAGTCGACTCGCCCGTCACTGTGGCGCTTGCCGGTGAGTCGAGTGTTGCTGTAGCATAGGTCGGACCGTCGTCCGTTGTCGTTGCCGCTCGTGCGGCGTTGGCCTCCCAACTCGTCCTCGTTTTCCTGGTTTGGATCTTCCTCCGCGTACCGTTTGGCGATCTCGAGGAGGTCCGGTATGTTGTCGAGCGTGCGAGAATGTCGCTTGAGCTTGGCAACCAAGGGCTCGTAGCGGCACGAGGTCTTGAAGCAATGGATCGCGGTGTCCGGGTGGATGCCGACCGCGTTGTACCATAGTTCTTGCCACCGCTGGACCCAGCTATGGTCGACTTCGCGGGTCCCCGGACGACGCCCGTGTCCTCGATGGTGGTGGCGCGGTGTAGGAGCACTCGAGTGCTGACGACGGCGTCACAGATCTCCTCGTGAGTCGATGCTATCCCGGGAGGGTATTGATCCATCGCACGCACGCCCTCCATCATCAAGGGGAGGTAACGGGCGGCTAGCAGGTCGGTGTGGCCAGCGATCCCCATCGCCATGAGGTATGTATCCAGCCACACGGAAGGGTCGTACGAAGGGTCGTACTTCTCTATTTCCTTCGGCGCCTTGAAGTTCGTCGGGTATTTTTCGCCTCGGATCATCGGTCCGAAGCACCTGGGCCCGAGTCGGCTTAGCGACCCTATCGGCTCGCCGTCGTGGAGATTGGTTAGGGTGTGTCACAGGTCGTCGGGCTGGCGTGCGCGCCAGCTTTGGTTGTTAATGATGTGGGTGCGGGCGTCGATGGGCTAACCGTTGGCGGCGACGAAGTTGGTCGCCGCCCGGGATCGCAGGGAGAGGCTGCCGCGGGTCGGTGTTGGAGCTGCAGTGGCTCTGGTGGCGGGCAGTTGAGGGTGTTTGCCGCCACTAGGCGGACGCTTGAGGCCGCTCTGCTACCCGAAGAACGTGAGTACACTCGACCCTGCGAGTCGGCGCCTGCGTTTTGCTGCTCGACCGCCTTTGCGAGCAGGGCCCTGACGTACTGGATCTGTAGGGCGCCATCACCAGTGGCCGTGATGTTGTCGGCCGCTGCTCGGCTCGCCACGAGGTTGTCCATCGGGGTAGAGAACAGAGGTAGGCCATTCGCGTCTCGCTCCCGTGAGGATACCACTATCCGCGGCTGATCCCTGGGGGGTGTGCGGTTGGGTGGAGGTGGGGCACCCATCGCCGTCGACCCTGGTGGGGGTCGAGCGCTTCCTCCTGGTGGCGCGTTCTCGCAGATCGCGCGCTCGGCCATGCGGGCCGGGTCGTTTTCGTCGTCAAAGTTCAGGGCGCGCCCTTGGACGGTGGGGTTCAGGCGCGACCTGATTCGTTGCTGGTGGTAGCGTGACAGCTCCTGTGCCGTCACCTGCTCGAGGCGAAATGTTTCGCGCTCGGCTTGTTCTTTGTGGACTGCCTCCGCCAGCTTCAGGCGGAGTTCCTCGACCTCCGTTGCCGTGGCGTTAGGAGGGATCGGGGTAGAGAAGGGATCCTCCAGCGGATCGGTGCCAATCACCATGTAGGTCGCGGCGTGGCGACCGGTCCCGTCGCGGAGATCGGTGGAGTTTTCCGACCCGGAGTCGAAGTCGAAGATCCCAAGGATGGAGGGATCCTCGAAGTCTCCCATGTTGGAGACCTGGGTGATGGAGCCCGCGGGTGAAGCCGCGGTGATGGATCCGGCGGGGTGACGCCGGGGTCGCCGAGGTGGCGTCATCATTGAGGGCCGCGTCTTCCGCGGCCGCGGGATTTTTGGCCATGTTGTTGTGGGCCGAGTTATACTCGGAGGCGAGGCGAGGGATCGTGCGGACCTGGCTCTCGGAGAGCCGGTCGCGTGGCGGCGACTCGCGGATGCGAGCCCGAGTCCTCCGAGGTGATGACGTCGGTGAGGCCGATGAAGAGGCTGATCGTGCCGACCGGCAAGATCATGCTGTGCGTGACGGGTCGCGCCGCCGGGACGTAGCTGCTCGGCAAGATCTGGAGCATCTCGCCGATCGCTATCATGCGGCCGGTGGCGACCGTCTCGTTGATGGGCAGATTGGATCTCGCCGCAGAACACCGGCCAGGCCCCACGGTGGGTGCCACTGTCGTGGGAATGGTCACGGCAGATGCTGCAATCGGCAGCGAGTAGTAGAACGAGGGGCAAGGGCGGCCAGCCATCTGCGGTGCGAGATGAGGGCGGAGACACAGGGTTTTACCCAGGTTCGGCCCCCCGGAGGGTAAAGACCTACTCCTGCTAGATTGTATTATGATGGTGGAACAATGGGGCGAGCTCGGCGGCGAGTCGCTTGGGTATATGATGGAACGTATCTGTACACGCCCTGTAGGGAGGTTTATATAGACTCACCTCCCCTAGGGTTTACATATCTCAACCGCATCAGTTAAGGCTTCGGTACTTGTTTAACCTAATCCGACTGGGCCTTTCTACTCGCCTGGGCCTTCAGCTTCCAGTCGCTTGGATCCACACCGGGCCTTGATCCAGTCGTCGTCTTGCAGGCCCACTCGCCAGTTTCTGGGCCAGTCGGAAACGTCCTGCTGGGTATACCCCGGTAGGCATATCACCATCATCATGCATGTTGTGTTTGCGGGGATCCGATGGATATTGAGATTATTATGTTGGTTTGATTAATGGTTTTGTCTTGATGATTCTATCATGTATGTGTTGTTTGTGATCTTGCATGCTCTCAGTTGTTATTAGCTATCTTGGCCAAGTAGTTGCTAGTGACTCCAAGAGGGGGTATTTATGCTCGATAGTGGGTTCATGCCTCTAGTTTCCAAGGGAAGTGACATAAATATCTTCGGTTGTAGATGTGATGTTGCTACTAGGGAGAAAACAACGGTCTCTTGTTCATGGAACATGTGGACTGTTTACCTTACACACTTTGCTTAAAGCAGTTGTCTGTTGCTTGCAACTTAATACTGGAGGGGGTTCGGATGATAACCTGAAGGTGGACTTCTAGTCATAGATGCAGTTGTATGACGGCCTATGTATATTGTTGTATTGCTCAATCAACCTCATAGGATCTTTCTGACTAGTAATTGCATTGTTATGCCTTGCTCAGTTCCTGTCAATTGCACTGCTGTAATTTGTTTACCCTTCATGTCATGTTGTTTATCTAAGGAGAGCACCTCTAGTGAACTATGGACCCCGGTCCAAACTTTACCATTGATACATCTTTCACTGTTACTTGTTTACTTGCTGCAAACCATTACCTTCCACACCATGTGTTTAATCCTTTGTTACATCAAACCGGTGAGCTTGACAACCTCACTGATTCTTTGGGGCAAAGTCTTGAGTTTGTGTTGTGCAGGTCTCCACGTTGCTTGCAACACCTATGTGACGTTTCCTTCCTCCTACTGGTTCGATAACCTCGGTTTCTTACTGAGGGAAAACTTGCTACTGTGCTACTTCACACCTTGCTCTTGGGGTTCCCAACAGTCTCCACGTCAAGAACCAAGTTCTCTGGCGCCATTAAGGAGTCACCATCGACAGACATGATTGGGATGATTTTGATCAACATATCCTGGCGGTTGATACATGTACACTTCCTCCTGGATATCGCCATGGAGAAAGGCGTTCTGCACATCAACTTGAGAAGGATCCATCCCCAGGACACCGCGATAGACAAAATCAGCCGAACCGTGGTCGGTTTGACCACAGGTGAGAAGGTATATGTATAATCAATGCCCTGTCGCTGAGTAAAACCCCTTGAAACGAGCCGAGCTTTGTAGCGATCGACAGTGCCATTAGGTGAGAAGCTTTGTATCTTTGTAGCTCAGGATCGTATCCTCTCCTGGTTTCATCAGGTTTCTGTTTCAGCTTTAATGACACCAACATTACTCATCGAGTTTCCTGCCCACACACTCATCAACAAAACGGTGCCATTGAACGAAAACATTGACACTTAGTCGAAACAACCCTTGCCCTCCTCGCCCAAGCTTCTGTTCCCATTCGGTTTTCGGATGATGCCATTCTCACCGCATGCTATATAATAAATCGTATGCCTAGTCGAGTCATTCATAATTCTACTCCTTTTACAAAACTGTTCAATAAATCAGTTTATTGCAGTATACTCCGCGTGTTCGGCTGTGCGTGCTGGCCGAATCTACGCCCATACAACAATAGGAAACTCTCCTTTCGATCTCGTCAGTGTGTCTTCCTCGGATTCAGTCCAAATCATCTAGGCTTTCGTTTTCTTGACAAAACAAGTGGGCGCATTTATGTGTCACGGGATGTTTTTGACGAACATGTCTATCCGTTTTATAGTGATCCACGAACCCTTCATCTTCCTAAACCCACTGAGGATGCCATTTTACTTCCTGAGCCGGATATACCGGTGTCAAAATGTGATGATACGGCAGGTGCTACCGACTTGTTTCCTGTATCTCCCGTTTCAGGTACACGGGATCATGTGCTTGTCCACGCGCCTGCTCAGCTAGATCCCGAGGATGTCAATGGTGACCCGCCCCATAGCCCTCATCACAATGGGTCTGAACACTCACCGCCACCATCTCCACTTACGCCGCCCCATGGGCCGGCCTGCGATGACGACGACGCATCATCTGCATCGACCCTTGCAACCACGTATAACACATGCAATTTTTATATAGCTGTAATAAATTAGATGGGAGCTTTCTTGGCGCCTTAGATGGAACACATGGCTAGTTGTAATATGTTAGATGGGAGCTTCTCTATGGCCTTAGATGTAACACATGGTTAATTTTTTAGACCTTTTTCAAGTTCTATTTTATATGTGCTTTACAATCCTTTTTATACGTTCCTCAATATCACTGATGTGTGTTTCTGTTTTCCTTTCATCAGCCTCTTTTCTACATTGTGAACTATATGGTATAGTGCACGACACACGGGATAAGCTGTGATTATGTCTTTTGTAAATATTTTTGCAATAAATAGGTAAAAATGACAAGACCAACTAGCATAAGGAAAATAAAACCATGGAAGAAACATCATAAGTTGAGCCTAATGCGCAAGAAACTGACATCGAGGCCTGGAATCTCACCTTTTGTAGTATTTTACAAAGATACATAGATGTTAGCTCTTCACTAGATCTCACCATCTGCTGTTGTCCCATTTTTTCGCATGCACTCCCTTGCTATAATGTAATAGGAACTAACCATGTGTAACATTAGAGTACCAAAACCAACACATGGGTGTACTTATGGAATATATCAGTAGGTTCCATGCAATTTTTAACTCAATTTAAGGAAAGTATACATACCATGGATCTATTGTTAATGGAACTTAAGGGAAATTCTCAGGCCATGGATGTGTTATAGGAAGATTTAGAAGAACAAATAAAATGGATGTAACAGGTAATGATTCGGAACTGGGGGGAGTTACAGGCGATCTCCCTTGATGGAGGATGAAGTCTGAGATGTAACAGATGCTCTAGAATTAGTGGAGGACATGTTCTGATGTAAGCTTCGTTCTTCTCTTTAATGCGATGCACCTCCAGATTTGTGTTTGTAGTGCAAGAGAAAAGAGTAGATGGAATGGGGGTTTATGATTCTGTGTTTTTTCGTTGTTTGGGAGCAGGTAGGAACATGTGAGCTGGCTCAGGAGGGGTCGAGGTCCGTGAGTGAGTCGCTTCTGCTCAGGGCTGCCGTCGTGGGTGCCTGCCCCGTGCTCGAGGTAATGTTGTGCCGCTGCTTGTAAAGACGATAGGGAGGAGCGACTGGCGACAGCGTGCAAGATGTGTGCGAGCCGGGTGCAGCACAAAGTGGTAGTGGGAGTGCCCGGATGCAACCTGGTGTTCTTATGCTGGTGCATGGGGGCTATCACGGTGATTTTTTTAGAGAAGAGTATATATTAATACCACATGGATACCCATTACATCCGGCCTCTGTAACAACGCATGCCCTAGCGGCCCTACAGATGCACACATCCTAAAAAAAAGAATTACAAAAAAAGTCCCGCTATAAAGAATTAATTCTCAAAGCAACGACACTGACACCATCAGAACAACACCAGTAGTCCTTCACTCCAATAACAACGTCTTCAAGAAGGAAAGAGTGTCCAAGCGTCGTCGCCCGATCAAAGATCATAGGTGTTCACCCTGGAGAAAGTCCTCGCTCATAAAACAATGCCTTCAACAAGGTCATTGCCAGGCACAACCAGTTAAGGCCAGATCTTAGATTTTCACCCTGTACTGAGAACTCCCCCTGTGTTGTCTTCCCGCACCAATAGTCGCTGCAACGAGTCCCAGATCACGCAGCCAGTTCTTCGTCGTCACAAGAACTAAAATCACCATCGCTACCCTCATATTTCCGCTTTCCTGACATTCTCCGCATCTGACTTCACCATGGCTCTAAGAATGGCACTTGGTGGGAACAAACAACAGAGCTTCTCAACGCTCCCGCTGAAACCAAACGGCCAGAAAAACAAGGTGCACACGACCAAATACCTTCCGATCCAGCAATCTCCAGGCATGATACGCCCATGGGAGTTCGCTAGCGGAGCCTTTCGGAACTCGCCTCTCCAGTCCAGATCAACGAGGGAAGACATCAAGCATATCTTCATCTTTGTGCGAAAGAAACCTAAGGACCACCTCCTTTAATAGATCCGACACAATGATCCCCACACCGCCAGCTGGTTTCCGTAGAACGGATCAAGCAGGCCGACCAACGGTACCGATGAGCACGTAGGCTTAGCACCGCCGCTAAGGGCGTGCCTTCGCCTCCATACTGCAGCACCACGTTCGCCGTTTCCCCCAGATACCGGCCAACACCGTCCATGGCCCTCGCCGCCCCGGTCCAGCAGCCACCGGCCCCGAGCACGAAACCACCGCTCCACGCAGCCCTCCTCGCCACAGCTGGGTGTCGCCACCGCGCTGAGCCCCGCCACCTAGCCAGACGCCGCCTTGCCCCGCGCACGCACGCCGCCGCCGATCGTCGATCTTGGCCCATGCCTAGATCTGGCGAACCAGGGGGAGAAGAGGGGCCCACCGCCATCGACGTCGAGCGGCTTTGCCACCGGTGCGTCCCGGCGGCGGCGAGGAGGGAGGAGCGAAGGAGGCCCGATGGCGCGCTTAGGTCTCTGCCGCCAAGGGAGCGACACGTGAGGGGTATGTGCAACGTCCCAGCATTTAGGAACTAACGAATGGTAGATTTAGGAATTTGAAATGTTGCATGCATTCATATGTGAAAATGTGGTTAATTTTTTCGTCAAATAAAAACCTAAAGTGATCAAAGTTTCTTTCATACTTTGAGAATAGGTTTAGTCTTGAAGGATGATTGCTATAGACTTTGATATGATATTTCTGGATTTATGTGTTTTGGAAAATGAAATTTGAATTTAAAACTTGAGTGTTTGAATTATAATTCAAAAGGATTTTTGAATAATGTTTGAATCTTGATTTAATTAAGAATTAACCAAAAATTACTTAAACTTTATATAAAGAGAGCAATTAAGAATATGAATATATCTTTCATAACTTCATTCAACAAATAAGTTACAAAAATTTAATTTATGAAAATCATCCACAATTTTTACAATAGTAACTAAATAAATAATAATAATATTTATTTATTGATAATAGTACAATCTTTATTACAAAATACTAAAATAAAAATTACAAAAGAATAAAGAATATTACATATGACTATTCTACAAATAAAGAAGAAAACCTAAACTAAAATCTTGAATTTCCAAGTGTGGTACCTGCAAAACAAACACAAACAGAAATAAAGAAAGTTAAGGTTAAAATTATATTACTCTCAGACTTGTCAGTGAAGTACACTGATCAAGGTTCATCATTGAGTAATCTAATAGAAAGGGGCAAGTTTCACCAATATGAAAGAATGTATCTTTCATAATTTTAAGCCATAAGTCAAATAACAGCAAGGAGGGGCAAGTTTCACCAGCCAAGTAGAAGTTACCAGATGAAAGTAACTTTCAAAATTCTAAACATATCCACATCTGTGCAGCAGACACACAAGCAGCACACACACCAAACTGCATGGTGTGTGATGTCAACACCACAACAGTAGCACAACCAAACAAAATCATCAATACAGCCGTGGGAAACCAATCCCCACATCATTCCTTTGCTCTTACACACCAAGCACAGCAGCCAGCAGCTAAATCAATTACAACAGCCAGCAGCTAAACCAAGCCAAGCTAGATCAAACCAACCAAAGCCCAGGATCAAATCACCATGATGGTGACATAAGGAGGGGGAAGATCAGGTGGATAGAAAGACCAAGGTCAAGCCATCAGGATCAGGAGATGATGGGCTAGATCAAGGACAAGCCAGGAACTGGAAATACCAGGGGATCACCAGATCAAGCTACCACAAGGGCGACCACTAGCAACCACAACATCAAGTGACAGTGGTGAGTAAATAGATCATCAAATGATCTATCTGTCTAAGATTAGACAAACATACATGATCTGACACTTATTTAAACTCTCAGAAAGCACCCAAGTGGGGTGAATCCATCATTGAGGTTTTAAACTTTAAAAGCAAACATCAAAGTACAAGGATCCAACTAAATCTCAGAACAACATCATTGATTTAACTATATAGCTATATTTCAATTCAAGAATGAATATAGCTAAGATTTAACTTCTAGGCACATCTCTAAGATAAGAGTAGCACCTTAGAATTTAATCTTTTGTATTTATACAAATGATCAAGCCTACCATCATTTTTTCCAAGCTTTGATTCAAGAAACAGTAGCTGATACCACTACAAGAACCATCCATATGAATCAACTAGATAAAGCTTAATCCCTAAACCTCAGACCAACATCATTGGTCTTAGGGATTTAAGAAAGGAACATTTCTATTTATCTTTAATGCCAAACTCATCTTAAGCTTGCACCAAACCAAATCAAGAAAATAGAATTTAATCTCGTGTGCCATACAAAGATGGTGTCACAAGAACAGTTCTACACTAATCAGGTTAAGCATTCAATCTTCACAGATTTAACCCATCAACTACAAATCATTTTCCTGTCATCACAGGAATCATAATTAAGAAAAGTCCTATGTATACTTTCACTGTTGGAAACCATTTGATCTCAAACTACATCTGAATTTTAAGCCAACAAGTGTTAATACAGTGATATCATCACACAATACTCACTGTCATTAACCAAGTAATGACAGTGGTGAAACAGTAAACCACGAGATTCCCAAGTATTGCTTATAAAGCAACTTGATCATCTGACCACATCAAAATTAATCCATAGAATCATCTGATAAGCCACTAGCACCACCACAGTTCATCTTAAGCAGCAAACCACAACTAACAATCTTTTAGCATGCTTAGGGACCATCAACACATGATCCCATTTATCAGTATCTAACCCACAACAGGATATGAACCCTAAATGGAACAAATCATCTTAATCAGGACAAGACAGTAACCAGAAAGGTCACTACCAACAGCTAGCATAGGATGACCTAGCACAGTGAGCTCAAGAGGAGAGGAAGCACTCACCAAAGGTCCTCGCTTGTGATTAGAAGAGGAAGCAGAGGTAGCCGACGACCATGGCGGCACGGGGAGCACCCCCAGGGGGCTGTGACCCATACAGCGCCACAGCGGCAACCATAGCCATGTTTGGAGGCGAGGAGCGTCACCACGGCGCACGACAGCAGCGGCGGCGCCAGGATCCACGCCAACCCCAAACCCTAGGGTTTGGGATGACATCGATCTGTCGTAGGAGAGCTCCATGTCCAAATCCAGTTGGACATGAGGAAAGATCAGAGTCGACAACCTCTTCCTGCACCACGGCAGCGGCTAGGGCGGTCCACGATGGCGAGAATCGCCGGCGACGACACCACTAACAACAACGTCGGGGAAGGAGAAGGAGAGGGGTGAGATCGAGAGAGGAGACAGCGAGTGAGTGGGCTGGGTGGGCCGAAAACCCTTAGGGGTGGTTGTTTTGACCATGCCCTACTGGGCCACAAGGGCCCAATAAACCCAAAAGGCCAGCCCAATTCATTTAGAATCTGTTTTAATAAATAGGAAAAGACCAAAATGCCCCTGAACTTAATTAAATTCTAGAAAATAAAATAAAATCCCAAAAATTATAAATAAAATATTTTTGGATTCACAATAATCCAAACTATCCAAATAAATTAAGAAATAAAATTTTAGACATATAAATTTTATTAAGAATTTTGTAATTTATATATTTCTTATGGAATTTTACAAAATTATTGAAAGATGATAAAAATAAATAAAATCACTTTCATTATATATTAATATTTTATTATTTTAGAAAAATACTAAAGAAATATTTTATAACATTTTTTTATATTTAAGTGATAATTCTTAAAAAATTATTAAATCAATAAAATTCAAATAAAAGGAAAATAAAATAAAATAATACAATATTCTATTATAAATATTAAAAATTAATATTTATATATCCTTTATTATTAAAAAGAATTTTATTAATAATGGGGAGAATGCATATCAAGTTAAATGATCCATTACATTACTTTGCATAATCATTTTGCTTCTTTAAATATTGTCCTTACCGGACAATAATGATGTTTTTGTAGACATAGAAGCTCAAGGTCCAGTGCAAGCACCAGACTTCACTACCTTGCAATCACAAGGCAAGTTCATCACTTGCTCATGTCCTTTGAAGAGTCTTTATCAAAGTATTTGCAAATTGTGTGTTATCATCTATACTACAGAAAAAGAAAACAATATTTTATCAAGATACTAAATCTTAGATATCATCCTAAGTGATGATTGAAGGGTTTCGCGGCATAGTAAATCAAAAAATTTCTACGGATGCGAACAGAGGGAAGCCAAGATCTAATCTAGGAGATGCAAACAACGAGAGAGGTTGGATTAGATCTTCATACCCTTGAAGATTCGCACAACGGAACGTTCGTCGGAACATGGGTGATGTAGTCGTACTCGCTTCTCCTCCTCGCGATCCGATCCGATCTAGCATCACAAGTGGCGATGCCTCCGTGAGATGCACACGTGCAGCACCTCGACGTCTCTTCCTTCCTTGGTCCAGCAAGTATGGTGTAGAGATGGGTTGGATCTACAACGCGACGGTGCGGTGCAATTGGTGGAGAGTTTCTGCAGCAGGGCTTCGCCTACATGCAGTCGGGAGGGAGAGAGAGAGGAGGGCAGCAGGGCGACTAGGCTTGAGGGGAAGGTGTGTGTGTGGGGGGGGGTGGTGCGCCCCAGACCTCTATATATAGAGGGGTGGGCGCCTGCCCTAACCCCTCCCCCAAGCCCTAGGCCGGCGGCCAAAGGAGGGAGGAGTGGGGGGCAAGGAAACCCCCCCTTCTAGTTTGGCCGGATGGGCCCTATGGGGCCTTGTGCCCCTGGCACAATGCGGCCAGGGCACTCCCTCATAGGCCCATGCCCCCTCCCGGAAGGTGGGGCCACGTTGGTCCCCTTCCGGAAGGTTCTAGAAGCTTCCGGTACAATACCGATTAACCTGGAACAATTCCGAACTCCAAAAACGGCACTGCCTTATATGAATCTTATTCTCCGGACCATTCCGGAACCTCTCATGATGTCCCGGATCCCATCCGAGTCTCCGAACAAAAACTCATAAACCAATTATCCAATCTATCCTAGCGTCGAGATACGTTAAGTGCGTGACCCTTCGGGTTCGAGAATATATAGACATGATCTTCTATCAATAATCAACAGTGGGGTCTAGAAACCCATATTGACTCCCACACATTCATCGATGATCATATCGGATGAACCACGATGCCAGGATTCAATCAATCCCATATATATATTCCCTTCGTCTCGCGATATTTTACTTGCCCGAGATTTGATCGTTTGCATCATACCTAGTTCAATCTCGCTCACAAAAAGTACTTTACTCTGCTCAGAATCCGATATCACTTTGTGATTAACTCCTTAACCACATGCTTTCAAGCGGTGTTGATATCGACACGAGTGGGCAAGTATATCTCTCCAACTTGGGAGGGACAAATCCCATCTTGATACATACAACCCAACAGATACTTTCCGATCACCTGAGAGACACCTTTATGATCACCCTCTCATAGGATGACGTTTGATGACCTCAAAGCTTTCTTCCGATACCAGGGAGTTGTATTATCTCATGGTCTAAGGAATACAATATTTGACATAAGAAAAGCTTTGCAAAGATGAACACCATGACACGATCTAATTGCTTCGCTTAGTTTGGGTCTGTCCATCATATCATTCTCCCAATGATATGGTCTCATTATTAATCGACAACTCATGTCCATGGTTAGGAAACCTTAACCATCATTAATCAATGAGCTAGTCCATAGAGGCGTACTAGGGACACGGTGTTGTTCACAAACCACACAAGTATTAAAGTTTCCGCTTAATACAATTCTAGCATGGAATATAAACATTATCATGAACAAGAATTATAATAATAACATCTTTATTATTGCCTCTAGGGCATAATTCCAACAGTCTCCCACTTGCACTAGAGTCAATAATCTAGTTTACATTTGGCAACAATCTCACACCCATGGCACTGAGGTGCTGATCATGTTTTACACGTGGAAGAGGTTTAGTCAATGGATCTGCGACATTCAGATATGTATGTACTTTGCTAATCTTCAGATCTCCATCTGCTATATAATCTCGGATTATATGAAACTTGCGGTTGATATGCTTGGTCTTTGGATGATATCTTGGTTCCTTAGCGAGTGCTATGGCGCTAGTGTTGTCACACAATATCTCTAGTGGGTCCAATGCACTTGGAACCACGCCAAGCTCAGTGATGAAGTTTCTGATCCAAACTCCTTCACTTGACGCTTCCAAAGAACCATGTATTCCGCT
This sequence comes from Avena longiglumis, assembly GCA_030063025.1. Taxonomy (NCBI): domain Eukaryota; kingdom Viridiplantae; phylum Streptophyta; class Magnoliopsida; order Poales; family Poaceae; genus Avena; species Avena longiglumis. Next base: position 486,592,234 of record CP125974.1, read on the forward strand.
TTCATCAGATCCCGCGATCACGCTTTGCTTGCAGCTTCTCCAGCTCACAGCTCCTCCATTCAAAATATACACGTATCCTGTCTGAGATTTAGAATCATCCTTGTCGGTGTCGAAACTAGCATCGACGTAACCTTTTACGACGAGTTGTTCATCACCCCCATAGACTAAGAACATTTCTTTAGTCCTATTCAGGTACTTTAGGATGTTCTTCACGGCTTTCCAATGTTCCACCTGGATCACTTTGATATCTCGTCAAACTAAGAGCATGGGACACATCCGTCTAGTACAAGATGGCATACATGATAGAACCTATGGCCGAGGCATAAGGCACTTTGCTCATAGCTTTCCTATCATTTATCAGAATGGACACCGAGCCTTGCTCAATATCTTACCCGACAACATGGGCAGAACCTTTCTTTGCCTTATCCATTCTGAACCTTTTCGTAACTTTGTCTAGGTATGTACTGCTTAAAGCTATCAGCGTCTTTGTCTATCTCTATAGATTTTGATGCCCAATATATAAGCAGCTTCACCTAGGTCTTTCATTGAAAACACTTGTTCAAATAACTCTTCACATCGTTAAGCATGTTGATGTCATTTCCAATAATCAATATGTCATCCACATATAGTACCGTAAACGCCACCGAGCTCCCACTCACTTTCTTGTAGATACAAGCTTCAGAGCAATTTGGAACAAATCCAAAGCTCTTGATCACTTGATCAAAACGAAGGTTCCAACTCCGAGATGCTTGCTTCATCCATAAATAGAACGCTGAAGTTTGCATACTTTATCGCATCCTTAGGATCAACAAAACCTTCGGTTGCATCATATACAACTCTTCATCAAGGTTGCCATTGAGGAACGCAGTCTTGACATCCATCGCCATATTTCATAATCATGAAACGCAGCATTGCTAATAAAGTCCGAATGGACTTAAACATCGCTATGGAGAGAAAGTCTCATCGTAGTCAACACCTTGAACTTGCGAAACCTTTCGCGACAAGCCGTGCTTTATAGACGTAACATTACCATCCGCCCCGCTTTCTTCTTGAAAATCCATTTGCACTCAACGGCCTTTCGGTCGCTAGGAGGGTCCACCAAAGTCCATACTTGGTTTTCGCTCATGGATCCCAATTGATTTCATGGATTCTAGCCATTTCTCGAGTCCGGCTCATCATCGCTTCCTCATATTTCGTAGGTTCACCGTCTTCTACCAACAAGACAGTCAAGACAGGTTGCCGTACCACTCGGGAGGGCACGCGACCTTGTCGACCTCGCGACGCTCAAGATGCAAGATCGTCCAAGCTTCATGATCCTTGTCATGAGCTTCCTCTATTGTTGGTGCAGCGCACCTTGAACAATTTCAGGTGCTGCGCTACTCTCCAACTCAAGAGAAGGTTCAATAACCTCGTCTAGCTCTACTTTCCTCCCACTCACTTCTGTCGAGAGAAACTCCTTCTCAAGAAAGGAACCGCTCTTTGCGACAAACACTTTGCCTTCGGTTCTGTGATAGAAGGTATACCCAATAGTTTCCTTAGGGTATCCTACGAAGACGCATTTCTCCGCTTTGGGTTCGAGCTTGTCCGGCATCAATTTCTTGACGTAAGCTTCGCATCCCCAAACTTTAAGAAACGACAACTTAGGTTTAGCACCAAACCACAGTTCATACGGTGTCGTCTCAACGGATTTAGATGGAGCCCTATTTAAAGTGAATGCAGCGGTTTCTAATGCATAACCCCAAAATGATAACGGCAAATCAGTAAGAGACATCATCGATCGGACCATATCTAATAGGGTTCGATTCCTGCTCGTACACACCATTGCGCTGTGGTGTTCCGGTATGGAGTTGCGAAACGATTCCGCTTGCTTTAAGATGCGTGAGAAAATCATAACTCAAATATTCACCTCCACGATCGGATCGTAGAAACTTAATCTTTCTGTTACGATGGTTCTCCACTTCATTCTGAAATTGTTTGAACTTTTCAAATGTTTCAGATTTATGTTTTATTAAATTGATATACCCATATCTACTTAAGTCATCGGTAAAAGTGAGAAAATAGCGATATCCACCGCGCGTCGAAACACTCATCGGTCCGCATACATCGGTATGTATGATTTCCAACAAGTCCGTTGCTCGCTCCATCATACCGAGAACGGGTTTTGATCATCTTGCCCATGAGGCATGGTTCACATGTGTCAAATGATTCAAAATCAAGAGACTCCAAAAGTCCATCGAATGGAGTTTCTTCATGCTTTACACCAATATGACCTAGACGATTGCCACAAATAAGTAGTATTATCACTATCTACTTTGTATCTCTTAGCCTCAATGTTATGGATGTGTGTTTCATCCCTTCGAGATTTAGAAGAAATAAACCATTCACGGAGGTGCATGACCATAAAAGATGTTACTCATATAAATAGAACAACCATTATTCTCCGATTTAAATGAATAACCGTCTTGCAATAAACAAGATCCAGAATAATGTTCATGCTCAACGCAGCACATAAAACATTTATTGAGGTTTAAAACTAATCCCGAAGGTAAAACTAAGGAGAGCGTGCGATGGCCATCACATCAACTCTTGATCCGCTACAACGCCGCATCGTCACCTCATCCTCGCAAGCCGTCTCATTCGTAGCTCTGTTTTGAGTTACAAATATTAGCAACAACCAGTATCAAATACCCAGGCACTACAACGAGGGCTAGTAAGGAAAACATCAATAATATGTATATCAAATATACCTTTGCTGGCCCCAGCGTTCTTGTCCGCTAAGTACTTGGACAAAAGCGCTTCAGTGACCCTTGTCCTTGCAATAGAAGCACTCAAGTCCGGCTTAGGACCAGACTGAGCTTCTCAAGCGAGGGCAATGCGCTTGCCGCCTTTCTTGAAGGGATTCTTTGCACCCTTACCTTCCTTGACGGTGGGGGCTTGTTGACCATCAACACATGATTATCCTTTTTGATGTCCACCTCAGCCTTCACTTTGCGAAGAGCTCGGTGATCGATCAGTGGAACCAACTGATTGTGAGTCACTACAAAGCTTTTGTAGCTGGGAGGAGTGATTGCGAACCTGTCAATCTTGAGCTCCTCTGGAATCTTGCAGTCCAGTTGCTCAAGGCGTTGAGTGTAGCCCGACATCTTAATGGCGTGCTCACTAACGGAACTCCCTTCCTCCATCTTGCAGTTAAAGAACTTCTCAGAGATCTCATATCTCTCAGAACGGGCCTGAGTCTGAAACATGGTTTTTAGCTCCTCGAGAATCTCAAAGGGCCCGGGATAGTCTTCAAAACGATTTTGAAGGTCCGATTCCATAGCAAACAACATGGTGCTCTTAATCACACCATAATCATATTTGCGCGACTGATAGACAGCTTTCTCATCAGCCGACGCAGTAGCAGCAGGGGCGTCACCTAACGCATTCTCAAGGACATAGTCCTTTTGACCGCCAGAGAGAATGATTCTCAGATTGCGAAACCAGTTGGTGAAGTTAGACCCATTGTTTTTAAGCTTTTCCTTCTCAGCAAAAACGTTGAAGTTGAAGTTGGACTTAGCCATTTGATCTACAATATTTGCAAGTACAAATTAGACTATGTTCATGATAACTAGTTAAACTTTTAATCAAATTACTAGATGAACTCTCACTAAATTCAACATCCCTCAAGTTGTTTAGTGAACACGATCCAAATTCACCACACCTAATCCGATCTTCACGAGAAGAGATGTGGTTTCAATGGTGGACAACGAAGTGTCGATCATATCATTCATATGACTCATGTTTAACCTTTCGGTTCATGTGTTCCGAGGCCATGTCTGTACATGCTAGGCTCGTCAAGTTAGAAAAAAGTATTTCCGCGTGTGCAAAATTGGCTTGCACCCGTTGTATGTGAACGTAGAGTCTATAGCACCCGACATCACGTGATGCTTGGACACGACGAACTTTCGCAATGGTGCATACTTGGGGAGAACACAGTTTTATCTTGATCTTTAAGTGAGGAATCATCTTATAATGCTACCGTCGCGATCTAAGCATAATAAGATACATAAAAGGATAAACATCACATGCATATAACTTTATGTGACATGGTATAGCCAATCTTAAGAATGATCTCCATCTTGTGCGTCCCGGCATGATCTCCATCACTCCACCATGATTGCCTCCACCACGAATAGCAACTACAACTATTGCTAACTACTTAGCGATAAAGTGAAATTATTACATGGCGTATAAGAAGTTGACACACAGGTCATACACAATTATAAAGACAACCATATATTCTGCCGGTTGTGTACTCATCGACATGCAAGTCGTGAAACATTACAAAACATGATCATCGCATACATTATACACATCACATCTTGGGCCATACCATATCACAGAAAACACTCCCTGCAAAAACAAGTTAGACGCCTCTACTTTGTTGTTGCATGTTTTACGTGGCTTATGGGAGTAGAAGCTAAGAACGATTCTTACTTACGGAAAGCCACAATGGTGATATTATGGTTGCCAAACTCCGGTGTAAATCCCATGACAACTATAGTGAGAGAAACTGGCATCCACCAGCCGCATGTGTGGAACAAGCCACACGTCAAGTGCGGAGCCGGTCTCGCGAACGACGTCGCGTAAGGTTGGCCTAGACCGCTTCAATCTCACTATCCCGCGTCATAAGAAGAACACAAACAAGAGGCTTGCAACAGAAAACATCAACGCCCGCAACAACCATGTTGCGTTCTACTCGTGAAACACATCTACGCATAGATCTAGCTCTGATACCACTGAAGGGTTTCGCGGCATAGTAAATCAAAAAAATTCTACGGATGCGAACAAAGGGAAGCCAAGATCTAATATAGGAGATGCAAACAACGAGAGAGGTTGGATTAGATCTTCATACCCTTGAAGATTCGCACAGCGGAACGTTCGTCGGAACGTGGGTGATGTAGTCGTACTCGCTTCTCCTCCTCGCGATCCGATCCGATCTAGCACCACAAGTGGCGATGCCTCCGTGAGATGCACACGTACAACACCTTGACGTCTCTTCCTTCCTTGGTCCAGCAAGTATGGTGGAGAGATGGGTTGGATCTACAACGCGACGGCGCGGTGCAATTGGTGGAGAGTTTCTGCAGCAGGGCTTCGCCTACACGCAGTCGGGAGGGAGAGAGAGAGGAGGGCAGCAGGGCGACTAGGCTTGAGGGGAAGGTGTGGGGGAGTGGTGCGCCCCAGACCTCTATATATAGAGGGGTGGGCGCCTGCCCTAACCCCTCCCCCAAGCCCTAGGCCGGCGGCCAAAGGAGGGAGGAGTGGGGGGCAAGGAACCCCCCCTTCTAGAAGCTCCAACTAGAGTTTATCCCTAGTTTGGCCGGCTGGTCCCTATGGGGCCTTGTGCCCCTGGCCCAATGCGGCCAGGGCACTCCCTCATAGGCCCATGCCACCTCCGGTGGGGCCACGTTGGTCCCCTTCCGAAAGGTTCTAGAAGCTTCCGGTACAATACCGATTAACCCGGAACAATTCCGAACTCCAAAAACTGCACTGCCTTATATGAATCTCATTCTCCGGACCATTCCGAAACCTCTCGTGATGTCCTGTATCCCATACGAGACTCCGAACAAAAACTCATAAACCAATTATCCAATCTATCCTAGCGTCGAGATACGTTAAGTGTGTGACCCTTCTGGTTCGAGAATATGCAGACATGATCTTCTATCAATAATCAATGGGTCCGAAACCCATATTGACTCACACATTCATAGATGATCATATTGGATGAACCACGATGCCGGATTCAATCAATCCCATATATATATTCCTTCGTCTCGCGATATTTTACTTGCTCGAGATTTGATCGTGCATCGTCATACCTAATTCAATCTCGCTCACGAAGTACTTTACTCGTTCGTAATCCGATATCACTTTGTGATTAACTCCTTAACCACATGCTTGCAAGCGGTGTTGATATCGACACGAGTGGGCCCGAAGTATATCTCTCCAACTTGGGAGGGACAAATCCCATCTCGATACATACAACCCAACAGATACTTTCCAATCACCTGAGAGACACCTTTATGATCACCCTCTCATAGGATGATGTTTGATGACCTCAAAGCTTTCTTCCGATACCAGGGAGTTGTATTATCTCATGGTCTAAGGAATACAATATTTGACATAAGAAAAGCTTCGCAAAGATGAACACCATGACACAATCTAATTGCTTCGCTTAGTTTGGGTATGTCCATCATATCATTCTCCCTATGATATGATCTCATTATTAATCGACAACTCATGTCCATGGTTAGGAAACCTTAACCATCATTAATCAATGAGCTAGTCCATAGAGGCGTACTAGGGACACGGTGTTGTTCACAAACCACACAAGTATTAAAGTTTCCGCTTAATACAATTCTAGCATGGAATATAAACATTATGATGAACAAGAATTATAATAATAACATCTTTATTATTGCCTCTAGTGCATAATTCCAACAATGATGTGCTAGAGCAATAGAACTTAGAGTTCTACTTGCACTAATGATGAACAACTAGGAATTAATAACCCATGACATAAGTGATTCTAGCACAGTATATTACGCGTTAACCATGAGATTTGGAATGGAACAGTGTCAACACCCGGATTTTTAATCCCAGATGCTTGTTATGCCATACATCGCAATACCAGGATTACCATTTTTTCGAGACATAACAGAATTGGATACCACAGTACATCATCCATTACAAACCATACGTAAGGTCTTACACAAATAAGGATCTCATGATCCAGTTCTTAATACAATGCAAGCAGCGGAAATACGTAATGATAAAGGTTGCGTAGGCGAAGCTCCATCTTCGGGGTCACAGGCAATGCTGACGATGGGAGATGATCCTAGTTGTCGTAACCTTCCTGGGGTCCATCATCCTGGTACTCCTCTTCATAGTCTGGCCACGGGAATAGCTAGGGACAAAGCCATGAGTACTCTTTAAGTACTCGCAAACTAATAATAACAGGTGAAGGGGTTTTTTGTAGTAGGACACTAAGCTCTAGGGTTATTTTGCAAAAAGCCAGATTTACCTCTACTAAGTTCAGAAGCAAGAGAAAGCTAGTCAAATTTTATAACACCTAAGTGGGAACTTGTATCTCATGTCACAACTCTGTTGTGGTCAAGTCAAATTCTCAATTCATTTCACAAGTCATTTTGAAACATCTGACGGGGGAACGGTATGGACACTCCAACTGTCTATAACCGCGGACGCGGCTATTCGAATAGTTTGACACTCTGCAGACATTGTACACTTTCACCACAACATTCGATACATCTGTCCGGAACAAATCCTGAATTCACCATACTCAGTATGCGGATAATCAATCCTAACCTTTCAATTACATGCCCTAGTATAGGCACCTCTCCTGTGAGCTTGGCCTCCCAACCATGACCAACTGTCATCTTGGGTACTGCACAGGTGGACAATCTTCACAAGGTAGCCTCAGCTCAGACCTTGGCCGTGAGGGAACCCATACTAAAGTATATAAGTTTCCAATCAAGCCCTGCCCAGTTTTTGGGTATTGTGGTTGTACGGTAAAAATTGGAATGGTATCCCATCCAGACAACCATCAGTTTTATGAAGGGCTAAGGCTCATGCCTCAACATTTTCATCACCAAACTCATCTGGTGTTCGGAAACACATGTCAAAACATCTTAGTAGAATGACTCATCATTCTAAGGTTTTCATAACCATTTTCTACCAAGTATTCCCATCTAAAGTTGATCAAGTTTTATGCTTAGCACTAGCATCTACAAGTGGGGTGAGTACTAATGAGGGGTGGCAAACAAGTGGAGTTTTAACTAAGTTCAATCTCATGCCTTACGATGACATCAAGATTATCTAGCTTAGGCCAAATTTAATGCTCTTTATGCAACCTTCAATTATCTTCCTAGAATCTACAAGTCACTTAAATAAACTCTAAGGAAAAAGCTTTGATAAATAAATAAAGTATAAAGGTTGCAAGTAAAACTAGGATTGGGTATCATCAAATGTGTCCAACCAAGCATGCTTAGTGCATTGCATAGGTTATCTAACTTTCATAATTTCAAGTGTTAGCTTGCCTTGTGCGGAGCAGTGGTTGAAGTTCTCCTCGGCTTCTTCTTCGTAGTATCCTCCTTCCTCCTCGTATTCTTGGTCGGTACTAGCGTCTATAAATAAATACAAGGTACACAATCACCAAACAATACTTAACTACTTTCAATCATCACACAAAAGGGTTCTATATATGATCTAGCATCATCACTAACATTACAAGATTAAAGCATTTGTCTTATTTATTTTATTTTTAGAAAAGTAATTTCTACACATTGAAAAACTACTTAAGATTTAATATTCTCCAACTCAAACATGGGATCATGTTGACACATGTCATCACCACATATTTCAGTACACGAGAATGTGATTTAATGTGGTGTCACAATTTAATAAGGTTTAACCTTTTATTTTAAATAAATAAAGTGACTAGAAATGCCTATGTGGCATTCTTTTATTACTTGGACATTATTTCTGTAATTAAACCCATATATTTTTATATATTCTGAAAGGTATGATCAAATGTGATTTTTGAGAGTTGGAATCAACTCAAAAGCTATTATGGTTTAAATTTGAAAAATGTTTGAATGCAGAAAAGCTTATGCCTTGTTATTTTTACCAAGGTTGATCTATAGATCCAAATGATTTGAATCCAACGGGCTTGGATTAAGCATTTCAATATCTTTCTAACAAAATTGGTTTCATTCAATTTGGTTCACTGAATCGAGTTGGGTTGATTTTTGAAACTAGGTACAGAACTGAGTTTTGAATATAAATAGAAAAAGCTAAATTCAAACGAGTGGGCTGCGCGGAAAGGTTTAATGGGCCGGCCCAGTGTCACTCCGCAGCACGGGGCACAACTGACAGGGGGAGGTCTACTGGTCAGTGGGTCATTAAACGTGAAGCGGTACAGGGCGATGTGGTGCGTTGGATTAGAATGAAGATCGACGACGATGAACAGGTCACCGGCGAGCTCAAACCCTAGCGGCTCGATGGGGGTGCATGGGGGGCATACCGTGGCTCCAGTGACGACGGCGAGGCGGGCAAATGACGAAGTCGACGACGGCGTACTCAGGGGTGGTCGCGACAACTTCGGGGTGGACGAAATCAACGGCTCCTCTTCTCCTCTGCAGCGGCGAGCTCCGGCCAAATTCCGGCGATGCGCTGCTCGCCTTGCTCCGGCTAAGGGGTGGAATGATCAGTGAGGGGAGGGGAGTGAGATGGTGTGAAGAAATCGAGCGGGGGTCGTCTCCTTTTATAGGCTCGACGGCGAGACCGAGAGGGATGGGCAGGCGACGGTGGCGACATGGCTACGGGCAGCTAGAGGCATGACCGAGCTTGGCGATCGACGGGCGGTCTCCTGGTGATGCTCTGGAGCTTTAATGCGCATGTAGGGATGGTGGCAAATGGTCAGGAACGTGCGGTGCTCTGTGTGGCAGAGGCGGTGTCTTCGACGGCGAGCGGTGGCTGTGAGGCATGGGGCGGCGAACGGGGGTGTCTGCGGGGTTGCTGGGGCGGTGGTGATTACGCGTGCACGCGGCGAGGGCGGCGCACGGTCTGTGGGCGTGTGTCGAGGGTGGCGCTCTGGCGCGCTCTCGGCATGCGCTTAGAGAAGCTTGGCATGGCTTGGGTGTGTGGTCCAGTGGCTGGGAGGGTTCGAGCGCTGGACAGGGGGTGGCGGTGGACGGTGGCTTGTGTCCTAGACATGGTGTTTAGGCTTGGTGCTTGCTCTGGCTAGCTAGCCATGGTCGGCTGGCAAGGGGTCCTTCGGTTTGGCATGGCATGGTGCAAAGGGTAGGGGCTAGGGGTGGTCAAGGCACTGGTTGGCACTGGGGGAGACAAGTGTGATCAATGGTGAACAATGCTTAGCCAAATTACTGCTCAAAACAGTGAAGTTTGGCTAGTTTGATTTGTTGTCTCCAAGTGTTTGATGAAATGGCCGCAAGAACTTGAGTTTTGAATTTTGGAAAGATTTTTGGTGGGTATGCTAGGCATGTGCTGAGGATTCTGTGGATGCTTGGGTTATGAAAATTGAGCTTGTTTGAGTGGTTTTTGAAATAGTGGGATCTTCCCATATGAAATAGATTCAATTTTAAACTGTCATTTAAACTATGCATTAAAATGTTTTTGGATGATCACAAGGTGGGCCTTGGTACCTTGTTATGAGTACTATCAAGGGGTGCAAAGATCCAAACATGTTTCTGTTAAGTTCTGAAAGCTAGAGATAGCCAAAGTAGGCATGGGAGTTAATTTGGCCAAAGTGACCATTCACTTAATTTGTTTGTTTTGATTTTTTTGTCTTTGGGAAAAGTGTGGGGATTGTTTATATGATGTTTATTTCACCTAAGAATCATTTTACAAGCAAAGACACACAGAACCAAGGCAATTTAAAAGAATCCAAATTTTAATACACACACATATGCATGCTTTCATATTTTTAATTGGAAAAGTTTTTGTTAACCCTAATTTTGATGATTAGAGTTTGATGATTCAAGTTTAATATTTTTGGGATGTTACAAACCTTCCCCCCTTAAACAAAATCTCGTCCCGAGATTTGAAAAAGGATGAAAAAGATTACCTAGGATTTGAGGAGATCGGGAAAATCCGTCCTGATGTGATCTTCGCGCTCCCAGGTAGCTTCCTCTTCCGTGTGGTTGCTCCACTGAATCTTGAGAAACTTGATGCTTCGGGTTCTGGTAGTTCTGAAAGCTTATTCCAAAATACGGATGGGTACTTCGGGATAGGTCAGGTCATCGTTGATTTCTATGGTCCGGTGATCAATATTCTTGAACACTTCAGTCTTCTCTGGAACTTCGAGGCACTTGCAAAGCAATGAGATATGGAACACATTGTGCACGACTGACATCTCTTCGGGTAGTTCCAATTGATACGACACTTCTCCTCGACGGTTCAGAATCTTAAAGGGTCCGATATATCTGGGGGCTAGCTTTCCTTTCAGTTGGAAACGCTGCATTCCTTTCAGTGGCGTAACTATCAGATACACAAAATCTCCTATGTTGAAGGTGAGGTCTCGATGTCTCTTGTCGGTGTAACTCTTCTGTCTAGACTGGGCTGTCTTGAGGTGCTCACGAATCTTGTGAACCTTCTCTTCTGCTTCTCGTAGGATGTCGGGTCCGAAAATCTGACTCTCTCCTACTTCCGACCAGTTCAAAGGGGTGCGACACTTCCTTCCATACGTGAATTCAAATGGGGCCATTTGCAAACTAGCTTGATAACTATTGTTGTATGAAAATTCTGCAAACAGCAGACAGTCTTTCCACTTAGATCCATATTCTAACACACATGCTCTTAGCATATCTTCGAGTATTTGATTTACTTGCTCCGTTTGTCTATCGGTCTGAGGGTGATACGCCATGTTGAAATCAAGGCGGGTTCCTAAACCTTCTTGGACTTTCTTCCAGAATCTCGAGGTAAACTGAGTTCCTCGATCCGATACGATGTTCTTGGGGACTCCATGCAAACTAACGATTCTAGCGATGTATAACTCAACTAGCTTCGAACTCTGATATGTGGTCTTGACGGGTAAGAAATGGGCGACTTTGGACAATGTCCACTATGACCCAGATAGAGTCATTTCCCCTACTAGAAGTAGGAAATCCGGTGATAAAGTCCATTCCAACGGAATCCCATTTCCATTCCGGAATCTGCAATGGTTGTAACAATCCAGCGGGTCTTTGATGTCCTGCCTTGACTCGCAGACATATATCACACTTGGCGATATAGCTTCCGATTTCTCTCTTCATCTTATGCCACCAAAATTGGTCTTTCAAATCTTGATACATCTTCGTTCCTCCGGGGTGGATAGAATAAAGAGTATCATGATCTTCCTTCAGAATCACTTCTTTCAACTCAGAATCTGCTGGTACACAAAGGTGTCCTTTGTACCACAGAACTCCTTCTTCGTCTTCGGTGAATCCGGGTACTTTGCCTATACCGATACGACGCTTGATTCCATCGATACTAGCATTTCCTTTCTGCGCGTCTTTGATCTGGCTGATCAAGTGGGTTAAAGTTCTATGCTGGCCAAAAATCCTTCACTTACTAATTCCATTTGAAAATCTTCCATCTCTTTGTGCAAGCTTGGTTGCTCCTTCAAAATCATGGAGTTCAAGCGGCACGACAATCTGCTAAGGGAATCTGCTACCAGATTGCCTTTACCAGGGTGATAGTGAATGTCCAGGTCGTAATCCTTGATTAGCTCAATCCATCTGCTCTGTCTCATATTCAGCTCCTTTTGAGTGAATATATACTTCAGACTCTTGTGATCCGAATATATCTCACAACGGTTTCCCATCAAGTAATGCCTCCATGTCTTCAGGGCTAGAACTACGGCTGCGAGTTCGAGGTCATGGGTTGGGTAATTTTGCTCATGTTGTTTCAGTTGTCGGGATAGATAAGATATGACTTTGCCTTCTTGCATTAGCACACATCTGAGACCGATCTTGGGTGCATCACAATACACGTCGAAGGGCTTCGTGATATCCGGCATGATTAAGATTGGGGCTGAAATCAATCTTCTCTTGAGTTCTTGAAAACTCGCTTCACATTTGTCCGTCCATTCAAACTTCTTGTCTTTCTTCAGCAATTGGGTCATGGGTCTGGCGATACTCGAGAATCCTTCTACGAACTTGCAGTAGTATCCCGCCAATCCAAGAAATGTTCGAACTTGGGTTTGAGTGGTTGGGGCTTGCCAATCTTCGACATCTTTCATTTGTGCAGGGTCAACGGCAATTCCACCGGCTGATACAATGTGACCGAGGAATCCTACCTCCTGTAACTAGAATTCACATTTGCTAAACTTGGCATACAACTGATGCTCTCTAAGGGTTCCAAGAATGGTCCTTAGGTGTAGCTCATGTTCTTCTTCCGATTTGGAATAAATCAGAATGTCATCAATGAAAACAACGACAAACTTATCCAGGAAGTCCATAAAAATCTTATTCATGGGATTCATGAAATAAGCGGGGGCATTGGTTAACCCAAAAGACATGACAGTATACTCGTATAATCCATATCTGGTGGTAAAGGCGGTCTTGGGAATATCCTCTGCGCGAATCTTGAGTTGATGATAGCCAGTTCTAAGATCAATCTTAGAAAACACTTTGGCACCGGTCAACTGATCAAACAAATCTTTTATCTTGGGCAATGGGTACTTGTTCTTGATGGTGACATCATTCAACTTCCGGTAATCCGTACACAAATGGTTTCCTCCATCCTTCTTGTCCACGAACAAGACAGGTGATCTCCATGGTGACGCACTTGGTTGAATCAATACAATTTCCAGCATGGCATCCAGTTGCTTCTTCAGTTCTTCTAGTTCAGACAGGTTCATACTATAGGGTCTCTGAGCTATGGGTCCTGTTCCGGGGATTAGTTCGATGATAAACTCGATATCCCGATCTGGGGGCATACCAGGCAAAACATCTGGAAATACATCGGGGTATTCACAGACTATCCGGACTTGGTCAATGGTAGGTTGGGATATACTATTGTTGCACTTGAATTGGCGAGGTAAGGTTTCAGATGTATGCTCGACTGATATTCCAGCGGTACTGGTCATGGTTATGGCTTTCTTGGCACAGTCAATCAATCCTTTATGTTTGGACATCCAATCCATTCCTAGTACTACTTCCAAACCTTTAGTTCCGAGTACTATCAGATTAGCATAAAAATCTATGCCATGGATTCAGATGGGGACGGCTTTGTAAATTTGCCTAGCTTTGGTGGTGGAACTGGGGATTTGAACAATCATAACATGCTTCAGTTTGGTTGGTTGAATCTTACTGGTGCATGCAAATTCTTCGGTGACAAATGAGTGTGATGCACCAGAATCAAACAACACTCGAGCAAGTAATGAATTAACAGAAAACATACCCAGGACGATGTCTGACGCTTCCTGGGCTTCTTCATCATGCATGAGAAAAAGACGGCCGTTGCGGTTGAGCGAGTTTCCTAGGGCAAACTTTCTTCCAGGCTGAACACGATGCTGCTGCTGAGCTGGGGTATTGGCATTGGGGGCTACGGCATTCTTCTTGGGTCACTCATTGGAGTAGTGTCCCTTATTTCCACAGTCATAGCAAGTCACTTGTGACTTGTCCTTTGCTGCAACAGTCACAGCATTGCTTCCAGTCCTCGGGGCAGTGTTGGTGTTGGCGGTAGCATTGTTGTTGTTGAACTTGGGTGGATCGCGGTTGAAATTGCTAGAGTTGCTAGGGTTGTTGTGATTTCCTCCGGGCCTTGGGTTTCCACGGTTGGGATAGGTCGGACGGTTCATTGGGGGTCTGTTGGTTCTTGGGGCAAATCATGGAGATGGGTTAGGGCGATACTTTGGGGTCTGATGGATCCCTGGCTGATGCATCATGTGACGCTTGCGGTTCTCATTGGCTTGGTTGATCTTTCCTTCCATCTGGATGGCAGAGTCGACAAGGGCTTCAATTTCTGCAAAGCGGATATTGACTAACACAGTCTGCATCTCATCATGCAAACCATTCAGGAATCTCTCTTTCTTCTTGGCTTCGGTGTCGATCTCATCCAGGGCATACCTAGCTAATGACAAGAATTTGTCACGGTATTCCACTATGGTCATCCTTCCTTGCTTCAGTTCTCTGAACTCATCTCTCATTCTCTTGATCAAACCCGGTGGCACATGGGTTCTGATGAACTTGGCCTTGAATTCTTCCCAGGTAATCATCTGTCCTCCGGTCATTGCACGAGCGCTGTTCCACCATGCTCTTGCATCTCTGGCTAGATAGTGGGTGGCGAACAGAACTTTCTCGTTAGCTTCCACTCCGGCGACTTCCAGGTTATTCTCCATGGTTTGCAGCCAATCGTCTGCATCTAGGGGCTCTTCCGACTTAGTGAAAACGGGTGGGTTGGTATTCTGGAAATTCTTGAGCTTAGATCCATGGTTGTCCTGATTTCCTTGGCCTTGATTGTTGTGGGCTAGCTGAGCTATCTGCTGAAGTGTGGCTAGGTTGGCTTGACGTTCGGCTCTTTCAGCTTCACGATCAGAAACCAACATTTGCAGGATCTGCAACATCGGGTCCGGGGATGAACCACTTCCTCCGCGTGGCATCTGAAGATTGAGATAGATCATGAGAAAAGAGGGAAACTTCTACGGTTTAGGGACTTTGAAAAGCTTTTAAAGTTTGACTCAGATTTTTTTTACAACTTGCTTTTCATTCATTCATAGCACACGATACAAACACACACCACAACAAAGGTAAACATATGGTTTTAAGAACCATTCTAGAAACTACGATACAGTGGGACCGAATACAACTCACTGCGCTAGTGCTCAAGTGCTACTACTCCTTGGAGTCGGTGTAGTCGTCATCCTCATCATCCTCATCATCATCGATGAAGGCAAAATCATCATCATCGGTGAAGAAGTCCATAGCCCGATCTTCCCAAAAATCATCATCATCGCTGAGATAGGAGTAGAGGTCTCCACGAAGATCCTCTCCGACATTCTCCCTTTCCTCCAACTACATGTCTCTCTCATGGATGGTCTCCTCCAAATCCGAGATACGGTGGCGAAGACGGGCAATGATGCGCTCCTTCTTGTCGAGCTGACGGCGGCGAGACTTGCGATCCTTTGCTAGCATGGAATGTTGGAGATATGCCCTAGAGGCAATAATAAATATAGTTATTATTATATCTTTGTGTTTATGATAAATGTTTACATTCATGCTATAATAGTATTAACAAGGAAACATTAATACTTGTGTTATTTGTAGACTAAATTAGAGTCCCTAGTAAAGCCTCTTTATAATACTAGCTTGTTGGTTAATAAATGATTGTGGTTTCCCTATCATGAACATTGAGATGTTATTAACAACAAGATCATATCGTTAGGAGAATGATATTATGGACATACTCCTATAGATAAGCGTAGCATAAAGATCAAGTCATTTTAATAGTTCAATTGCTATATGCTTTTTGATACATAGTAACCTAATTCTTTTGACCATGAGATCATGCATATCACCATCACCGGAAGGATGCTTTGATGACATCAAACACCACACCGTAACTAGGTGGCTATAAAGGTGGCATTGAGTATTCGGAAAGTATTGGTTGAGACACATGGATCAAGAGTGGGATTTGTCCATCCATATGACAGATAGATATACTCTGGGCCCTCTCGGTGGAATGTCATCCAATTAGCTTGCAAGCATGTGACTAGATCACAAGGAATCACATATCACGGGAACGAGAAAAGAGTACTTACCAGTAACGAGGTTGAACTAGGTATGCAGAGATACCGACGATCAAAAACTCGGATAAGTAAACTATCGTGAGACAAAGGGAAATTGGTATCGTATGTAAGTGGTTCATTCGATCGCAAAGTAATCGTAGAAATATGTGGGAGCCATATGAATTTCCAGATTCCTCTATTGGTTATTGTTCGGAGAAGTGTCTCAATCATGTCCGCATAATTCACGAACTGTAGGGAGAGACACTTAAGGATTCGATGTTGTTGAGTAGTTATGGAATGATGAGTAAGAGACCAAATTTTGTTCGGAGTCTCGGATGGGATCCGGGATATCACGAGGAGATCCGGAATGGTCCGGAGAATAAGATTCATATACGGAAAGTCTTGTTTCGGGGTTGGAGAATGGTTCCGGTGTTTTCATCGAGAATGTTCTAGAAGGTTCCGGATTGGCCGGCACTCCGGAGGGGAAGGGTACATGAATGTGTCATAACAAGTTGGAATGGTTGCATCATGTACTAGGTGTCATCGCTGAACAAAATAAAGGGATAAATCAAATCCTAGTTTGAAAAGTCAAACGCCAATTTGAAAAGTCAAACGGCTATTTTGTTTGGTGGAGGGAGAGTAGGAAACCTACTTGGGGAGGAAGTCCCTCTCCCTCCACCGCCGGCCTTGGAAGCCGATTTGGGGAGGGACTCCCCTCCCCTTGGCGCGCCCCCTCCACCTATATAAGGAGGGGCAGGGCTGCCCCTCCAAACACACAACTTGCACCCCGCAAACCCTAGCTCCAAGCCGCCGGCGCCGCCACCTCCCGCTGTTGCCGCCGCCTAGGGCTAACCCTAGCCGCCGAGTTGGGGCACCCCTTGCCCTAGCCGCCGGCCTAGCCTATCCTCCTTGGTGTGTCTAAACCCTAGATTACCGAGGCTCTCTCATAGTCAACCATACTCGCTCCGGCTTAAGGCAAAGCCCTGCGAGATCTCCCCTCTACTTCTGGTACCACGCCGTCGTGCTACCGGAATCGCGAGGAGAGTGCTACAACCTCCGCTGCCTACTGGAACAAGGGAGAGGAAGGTCTTCGTCGAGTACCGAACGTGTGACCGACTGCGGGAGCGCTGCCGGAACGCAGCGTCGGAAGGATCGTCTACGCAATCTTGAGCCTCGTCAAGAGTACGACTACATCACCCACGAGAATCCTCTCTCGTTAAACACTTTGGAATCTTCGAGGGTGAGTTATTCCATCGACTCGTTGCTACAATCTAGTAGATAGATCTTGGCTTCTTTGTTTGTATGCGGTAGAAAAATTTTGTTCTCCATGCTACGAACCCCTAAAGTGGTATCAGAGCCGTGTCTATATGTAGATCTGTTGCACGAGTAGAAAACAATGGTCATTGTGGGCGGTGGTGCTTTTATTATCAATTGCTTCTTGTGTAGTTTGCATCTTGCGGTATGATGGGATGAAGCTGTAGGGGTTCGTAGCATGGAAAAACAAAAAATTTCTATCGCATACAAACAAACAAGCCAAGATCTATCTACTAGATTGTAGCAACGAGTCGATGGAATAACTTACCCTCGAAGATTCCAAAGTGTTTAACGAGAGCGGATTCTCGTGGGTGATGTAGTCGTACTCTTTCCGATCTCAAGATCGTGTGGACGATCCTTCCGACGCTGCATTCCTGGCGCTTCATGATCGGTCACACGTTCGATACTCGACGAAGACCTTCCTCTCCCTTGTTCCAAAGCAGCACGGAGGTTGTAGCACTCTCCTCGGCAACCCGGCGTGGTACCTAAGTAGAGGGAGATCCCGCAGGCTTCGCTTAAGCGGGCGAGTATGGTGGATTATGAGAGGGCTATTAGTGGTAGAGATTAGACACACCAATTAGAAGGCTCTAAACCGCAGGCTAAAGCAATTAGAAGCTCTAAACCAAACGGCTCTAAACCTGAGATTAGAGGTGGAAACTTGTGTGTCTCAAGGAGGAGCCTGCCTCCTTTTATGGGTGGAGGGGCTAGGCGCCAGGAGGGAGGAGTCCTCCCCAACTCGCCTAGGGCTGGCCGGCTGGAGGTGGGACTCCTCCTCCAAGTTGGTTCCAACTCCTCTTGCTTGTTTCCCAGTTTCTGTTCCCAGTTTCTGTTTTCCACAGTTTCTGTTTTAGCCGCTTGACTTTCAAACTGGCAATTTGACTTTCATGTTTTGGAACAGCAAGAACACTTAGTACATGATGCAATCATTCAATGACACACTCATGTACCCTCCCCGAGTCTTGGGACAATCCGGAACTTTCTAGAACATTCCCGATGAAAACACCGGAATCATTCCCGAACTCCGAAACGGGACTTTCCTTATATGAATCTTATTCTCCGGACCATTCCGGATCACCTCGTGATATTCCGGATCCCATCCGAGACTCCGAACAACATTCGGTCTCTTTCTCATAATACCATAACTACTCAAAACAACGTCGAATCCTTAAGTGTGTCTCCCTACGGTTCGTGAATTATGCGGACATGATCGAGACACTTCTCCGAACAATAACCAATAGAGGAATCTGGAAATTCATATGGCTCCCACATATTTCTACAATTACTTTGCGATCGAATGAACCACTTACATACGATACCAATTTCCCTTTGTCTCACGATAGTTTACTTATCCGAGGTTATGATCGTCGGTATCTCTGCATACCTAGTTCAACCTCGTTACAGATAAGTACTCTTTTCTCGTTCCCGTGATATGTGATCCCTTGTGACCAAGTCACATGCTTGCAAGCCAATTGGATGACATTTCACCGAGAGGGCCCAGAGTATATCTATCCGTCATGTGGATGGACAAATCCCACTCTTGATCCATGTGTTTCAACCAATACTTTCCGAACACTTAATGCCACCTTTATAGCCACCCAGTTACGGTGTGGTGTTTGATGTCATCAAAGCATCCATCCGTAAAGGTGATATGCATGATCTCATGGTCGAAGGAATTAGGTTACTATGTATCGAAAGCATATAGCAATTGAACTATTGAAATGACTTGATCTTTATGCTACGCTTATCAATAGGAGTATGTCCACCATATCATTCTCCTAACGATATGATCTTGTTGTTGATAACATCTCAATGTTCATGATATGGAAACCACAATCATTTAATCAACCAACAAGCTAGTGAAGTATAGAGGCTATACTAGGGACTTCTAATTAAGTTTACAAATCACACAAGTATTAATGTTTCCTTGTTAATACTATTATAGCATGAATATAAACATTTATCATAAACACAAAGATATAATAATAACTACATTTATTATTGCCTCTAGGGCATATCTCCAACAGTCTCCCACTTGCACTAGAGTCATCTAATCTAGATTACATGGTAATATACCGAACACCCATGGCAGTTTGGTGTTGGTCATGTTTTGCCCTCGGGAGAGGTTTAGTCAACGGATCCGCCACATTCAGATCTGTGTGTACTTTGCAAATCTTTATATCCCCATCCTGGATATGTTCTCGAATAGCGTGAAAACGCAGCTTGATATGCTTCAGCTTCTTTTGTGACCTTGGTTCTTGCGCATTGGCTATGGCGCCCATGTTATCACAGTAGATAGACATTGGGTCCAGCGCACTTGGAACCACACCCAGCTTTGTAATGAACTCTTTCATCCATATTGCTTCTTGTGAAGCCTCCGAAGTAGCCATGTATTCTGATTCAGTTGAAGATCTCGCCACAACGCTTTGCTTTGCACTCCTCCAGCTAACTGCTGCACCATTCAAAATAAATACGTATCCAGATTGTGATTTAGAATCATCTGGATCGGTGTTCCAACTAGCATCGGTGTAACCATTAACAACGAGTTGTTCATCACCTCCATAAGAAAGAACCATATCCTTAGTTCTTCTCAAGTACTTAAGGATGTTTTGACATTGTCCAATGATCCACTCTGGATCACTTTGATATCTGCTAGTTAAACTAACAAGATATGCAATGTCGGGTCTAGTACATAGCATGGCATACATTAGAGATCCTATGGCTGAGGCATAGGAGTCTTACTCATCATTTCTCTATCTTACGCGATGTTGGACTTTGAGTTTTACTCAAGGTCGTATTGGGCAACATGGGCAAGGACCCTTTCTTGCTTTCTTCCATTCCAAACTTCTTTAGAACTTTGTCCAAATATGTACTCTGTGACAATGATATTTGGCGTTTCGATCTATCTCTATAAATCTTTATGCCTAATATGTAAGCTGCTTCGCCAAGATCCTTCATTGAAAAACTATTATTCAAATATTCCTTGACACTATTAAGAAGGTCTACATCATTCCCAATCAACAATATGTCATCCACATATAGTATTAAGAATGCTACAGAGATCCCACTCACTTTCTTGTAAATACAAGCTTCTCCATAAGTTTGTATAAAACCAAAACTTTTGATTACCTTATCAAAACGTTGATTCCAACTTCGGGATGCTTGCTTCAATCCATAGATGGACCGTTGAAGTTTGCATACCTTGTTAGCATCTTTAGGATCGACAAAACCTTTGGGTTGCATCATATACACTCTTCATCAATATCTCCATTGAGGAATGCTGTTTTGACACCCATCTGCCATATCTCATAATCATAATATGCAGCGATTGCTAACATAATCCTCACAGACTTTAGCTTCGCTACTGTCGAGAAAGTCTCATCGTAGTCAACTCCTTGAATTTGTCGAAACCCTTTTGCGACAAGTCGAGCTTTATAGACAGTAACATTACCATCAGCATCTGTTTTCTTCTTGAAAATCCATTTGTTCTCGACAGCCTTCCGGCCATCCGGTAAGTCCACCAAAGTCCATACTTGGTTTTCGTACATGGATCCAATCTCGGATTTCATGGCTTCTTGCCATTTATTGGAATCTGGGCTCATCATCGCTTCCTCATATGTCTCGGGGTCATCGGTGTTGTCCACCAACATGACACTCATAACGGAATCATACCAATGCAGGTGGTACGAGTTCTCGTTGACCTCCGAGGCTGTAGCAACTTCAACCGAAGTTTCATGATCATCATCATTAGCTTCCTCTCTAATTGGTGCAGGCACCACAGAACTTCTTCGGTCTGCGCTACTCGCAATTCGAGAGAAGGTTCGACAACCTCGTCGAGTTCTACTTTCCTTCCAGTCACTTCTTTCGAGAGAAATTCCTTCTCTAGAAAGGATCCATTCTTGGCAACGAAGATTTTGCCTTCGGATCTATGATAGAAGGTATACCCAATAGTTTCCTTCGGTATCCTATGAAGACGCATTTTTCGCTTTGGGTTCAAGCTTGTCCGGTGTAACTTCTTTACATAGGCCTCGCATCCCCAAACTTTAAGGAGCGACAATTTAGGTTTCTTCCCAAACCATAATTCAAACGGTGTCGTTTCAGCGGATTTAGACGGTGCCCTATTTAAAGTGAATGCGGTTGTTTCTAATGCATAACCCCAAAATGATAGCGGTAAATCTATAAGTGACATCATAGAACGAACCATATCTAAGAGAGTTCGATTACGACGTTCGGACACACCATTACGCTGTGGTGTTCCCGGCGGTGTCAATTGTGAAAGTATTCCGCACTTCTTTAAATGCTCGCCAAACTCGTAACTTAGATATTCACCTCCACGATCAGAACGTAGAAATTTAATCTTCTTGTTACGTTGATTCTCTACCTCACTTTGAAACTCCTTAAACTTCTCGAAAGTTTCGGACTTATGTTTCATGAAATAGATATACCCATATCTACTCAAGTCATCTGTGAAGGTAAGAACATAACGATAACCACCGCGCGATGCTACACTCATTGGACCACATACATCAGTATGTATGATTTCCAATAAGTCCGTAGCTCGCTCCATCATACTAGAAAATGGAGTCTTAGTCATTTTTCCCATCAGACATGCTTCGCATCTTTCAAGTTATTCAAAATCAAGTGATTCAAGAAGTCCATCGGAATGGAGTTTCTTCATACGCTTCACTCCAATGTGACCAAGACGACAGTGCCACATATAGGTCGAATTATCGCTTGATTTCAAACGTTTAGCCTCAATATTGTTGATATGTGTATTTCCAATATCGAGATTCAATAAGAATAGACCATCTATCAAAGGTGCATGTGCATAAAACATATTACTCATATAAATCGAACAACCATTATTCTCTGACTTAAACAAGTAACCATCTCGCAATAAACAAGATCCCGATATAATGTTCATGCTCAACGCAGGCACTAAATAACAGTTATTTAAGTATAAAACTAATCCCGATGGTAGATGAAGAGGTAGCGTGCCGACCGCGATCACATCAACCTTTGATCCGTTTCCCACGCGCATCGTCACCTCGTTCTTCGCTAGCTTCCGTTTATTCTGCAAAGCACTGTTTGAGTTACAAATATGAGCAACCGAACCAGTATCAAATACCCAGGCACTACTACGAGTACTAGTGAGATACACATCAATAACATGTATATCAGATATACCTTTCTTCTTGATGTTGCCGTTCTTCAGATCCGCCAAGTACTTTGGGCAATTCCGCTTCCAGTGACCTTCTCCCTTGCAGTAAAAGCACTCAGTTTCAGGCTTTGGTCCAGCCTTGGTTTTCTTCGTCGGCGTGGTAACTTTCTTACCACCCTTCTTGAAGTGTCCCTTTTTCTTAGACTTGCCTTTCTTGAGTTTGGTGGTCTTATTGACCATCAACACTTGGTGCTCTTTCTTGATCTCCACTTCTGCAGACTTTAACATAGCAAACAGTTCTGGCAACTCTTTGTTCATGTTCTGCATGTTGTAGTTCATCACAAAGTTCCTGTAACTTGGTGGCAGTGACTGGAGGACGCGGTAAATCCCCAAAGCATTAGGAATCACTATACCCAAGCTTTGAAGTTTGTTTGCGTGCCCAGACATCTTAAGCACATGCTCACTCACGGAGCTGCCCTCTTCCATCTTGCAGTTAAAGAACTTTTCAGAAGCCTCATAGCTTTCAATTGCCGCATGAGTCTCAAAAATCAATTTGAGATCCTCGACAATATCATATGGGTCTGACTCTTCAAACCTTTTCTGAAGCTCCGATTCTAAACCATACAAGATAGCACACTGAACTGGAGTCGATTCTTCCGAGCGAGGTAAACATTCTTTACTTCATCGGAAGCATCACCAGTGGGTCACCCAATGTGCATCCAAAGACATAGGTCAAATTACCAAATGTGAGGACAATCCTCAAATTGCGGAACCAATCATGAAGTTGCTTCCATTGTTTTTCAACTTTTCTTTCTCTAGGAACGCATTAAAATTGATGGTAGGGCTGCCATTGATCTACAACATATTTGCAATAGTTTAGACTAAGTTTATGACAAATTGAGTTCAAATTAATTAATGAAATTAAACTAGGTGAACTCCACTCAAAACAACATCCCTCACATTGTTTTAGTGATCACAGACCAAATCCACTACATCAACACCGATCATCACGAGAGTTGATATAGTTTCAATGGCGAACAATCATCATGTTCATCATATCTACTATACGATTCATGCTTTACCTTTCGGTAATCCGTGTTCGAGACCATGTCGTACATGCTAGGCTCGTCAAGATCAAACCTTAGTTTCGCATGAGCAAATGGCTTGCACGTTGTATACACTTGTAGAATCTAACACACCCGATCATCACGTGGTGCTTCGAAACAACAAGCTTTAGCAACGGTGCTAACTAAGGGCGAACACTTTATGATTTGAAATTCATGTGCATGAGGGATCATCTTATAATGCTACCGTCGTCTACTAAGCAATACAAGATGCATAAAGGATTAACATGACATGCAATTCATAATATGTGATATGATATGGCCTTTCTTCTTTGTGCTTCTGATCTCCATCTTCAAACACGAACATGATCTCCATCATCACCGGCATTGCATCAAGGTCAATGACGCCTCACCATGGTTGTCGTCCACCGGCTTCAACTATTACAACTACTTTGAATAGACACGCGGGTCTTAACATAAATTAAATACAACCATATGGCTCCTGCCGGTTGCCAACTTACAATAAGGAACATTGCATACATCAAATATAATCACAATCATGGCCATATCACATCACTGCACACCCCTGCAAAATAAAGTTAGACGCTTCTACTTTCTTTGCATATTTTACGTGGTTTGGGGCTTTCAATAAGTGTCGTTTTAACTTACGAACAAGAACCACAACATTGATACTAGCATTGTTGATTACCCGTTGTAAATTGGATCTTAACTATGCTAGGAGAAAGCACCCATAAAGCCACTTATGCAATACAAGTTGCATGTCAAGCGTGGAGCAAGTCTCATGAACGATGTCATGTAAGGTTAGCCGGGCTTCATCCCAACATACCGCAAGATGCAAAGTACACAAAAGCAATCGACAATAAAGCATCAACGCCCAATGACCATTGTGTTCTACTCGCAACAGATCTACATATAGACACGGCTCGATACCCTTTGTAGGGGTTCGTAGCATGGAAAAACAAAAATTTCTATCGCATACAAACAAACAAGCCAATATCTATCTACTAGATTGTAGCAACGAGTCGATGGAATAACTTACCCTCGAAGATTCCAAAGTGTTTAACGAGCGGATTCTCGTGGGTGATGTAGTCGTACTCTTCCGATCTCAAGATCGTGTGGACGATCCTTCCGGCCAAGTTCGGCAGCGCTTCCAGATCGGTCACACGTTCGATACTCGAAGACCTTCCTCTCCTTGTTCCAGCGAAAGCGGAGGTTGTAGCACTCTCCTCGATTCCGGCGACCTGGCGTGGTACCTAAGTAGAGGGAGATCCCAGGCTTCGCCTTAAGCCGGAGCGAGTATGGTGGATTATGAGAGAGGGCTATTAGTGGTCTAGAGATTAGACACACCAATTAGAAGGCTCTAAACCGCAGGCTAAAGCAATTAGAAGCTCTAAACCAAACGGCTCTAAACCTGAGATTAGAGGTGGAAACTTGTGTGTCTCAAGGAGGAGCCTTGCCCCTCCTTTTATGGGTGGAGGGGCTAGGCGCACCAGGGGAGGGAGGGAGTCCCTCCCCAACTCGGCCTAGGGCTGGGCGCCGGCCTGGAGGAGTGGGACTCCTCCTCCAAGTTGGTTCCAACTCCTCTTGCTTGTTTCCCACAGTTTCTTGTTTCCCACAGTTTCCTGTTTTCCACAGTTTCCTGTTTTAGCCGTTTGACTTTCAAACTGGCAATTTGACTTTCATGTTTTTGGAACAGCAAGAACACTTAGTACATGATGCAATCATTCAATGACACACTCATGTACCCTCCCCCCCGGAGTGCCGGACAATCCGGAACTTTCTAGAACATTCGATGAAAACACCGAATCATTCCCGAACTCAAACAGGACTTTCCTTCTATGAATCTTATTCTCCGGACCATTCCGGATCACCTCGTGATATCCCGGATCCCATCCGAGACTCCGAACAACATTCGGTCTCTTTCTCATAATACCATAACTACTCAAAACAACGTCGAATCCTTAAGTGTGTCTCCCTACGGTTCGTGAATTATGCGGACATGATCGAGACACTTCTCGAACAATAACCAATAGAGGAATCTGGAAATTCATATGGCTCCACATATTTCTCGATTACTTTGCGATCGAATGAACCACTTACATACGATACCAATTTCCCTTTGTCTCACGATAGTTTACTTATCCGAGGTTATGATCGCGGTATCTCTGCATACCTAGTTCAACCTCGTTACAGATAAGTACTCTTTTCTTGTTCGTGATATGTGATCCCTTGTGACCAAGTCACATGCTTGCAAGCCAATTGGATGACATTTCACCGAGAGGGCCCAGTATATCTATCCGTCATGTGGATGGACAAATCCACTCTTGATCCATGTGTTTCAACCAATACTTTCCGACACTTAATGCCACCTTTATAGCCACCCGATTCTGGTGTGGTGTTTGATGTCATCAAAGCATCCATCCGGTAAAGGTGATATGCATGATCTCATGGTCGAAGGAATTAGGTTACTATGTATCAGAAAGCATATAGCAATCGAACTATTGAAATGACTTGATCTTTATGCTACGCTTATCAATAGGAGTATGTCCACCATATCATTCTCCTAACGATATGATCTTGTTGTTGATAACATCTCAATGTTCATGATATGGAAACCACAATCATTTAATCAACCAACAAGCTAGTGAAGTATAGAGGCTATACTAGGGACTTCTAATTAAGTTTACAAATCACACAAGTATTAATGTTTCCTTGTTAATACTATTATAGCATGAATATAAACATTTATCATAAACACAAATATATAATAATAACTACATTTATTATTGCCTCTAGGGCATATCTCCAACAGAAGCGGCCCGGTCTAACCTTACATGACATCGTTCATGAGACTTGCTCCACGCTCAACATGCAACTTGTATTGCATAGGTGGATTTGCGGGTGTCTGTCTCTCCCATTATAATATAGATCCAATTTACAACGGGCACTTGATAGTTCAAACATCAACGTTGTGGTTCTTGTTCGTAAGTTAGATCGACACTTATTGAAAGCCCCAAACCACGTAAAATATGCAAAGAAATTAGAGGCGTCTAACTTTGTTTTGCAGGGGTGTGCTATGATGTGATATGGCCATGATTGTGATTATATTTGATGTATGCAATGTTCCTTATTGTAAGTTGGCAATCGGCAGGAGCCATATGGTTGTCTTTAATTTTTGTTAAGACCCGCGTGTCTATTTGAAGTAGTTGTAATAGTTGAAGCTGGTGGACGATAATCATGGAGCAGCGTCATTGACCTTGATGCAATGCCGGTGATGATGGAGATCATGTTCGTGATTGAAGATGGAGATCGGAAGCACAAAGAAGAAAGGCCATATCATATCACATATTATGAATTGCATGTGATGTTAATCCTTTATGCATCTTGTATTGCTTAGTTAACGACGGTAGCATTATAAGATGATCCCTCTAGCACATAAATTTCAAGTTCTAAAGTGTTCATCCTTAGTAAGCACCGTTGCTAAAGCTTGTTGTTTTGAAGCACCACGTGATGATCGGGTGTGTTAGATTCCGCAAGTGTATACAACGTGAGCAAGCCAGATTTGCTCATGCGGAAGCTAAGGTTTGATCTTGACGAGCCTAGCATGTACAGACATGGTCTCGGAACACGGATCACCGAAAGGTAAAGCATGAATCATATAGTAGATATGATGAACATGTCGATTGTTTGCCATTGAAGCTGCATCAACTCTCGTGATGATCGGTTTTTGATTTGGTGGATTTGGTTTGTGTGATCACTAAAACAATGTGAGGGATATTGTTTTGAGTGGGAGTTCACCTAGATTAATTTAACTATTAATTAGAACTCAATTTGTCATAAACTTAGTCTAAACTATTGCAAATATGTTGTAGATCAATGGCGGCCCCTACCACCAATTTTAATGCGTTTCTAGAGAAAGAAAAGTTGAAAAACAATGGAAGCAACTTCGCAGATTGGTTCCGCAATTTGAGGATTGTCCTCAATATTGGTAATTTGACCTATGTGCTGGATTCACCGCTAGGTGACCCGCCTGCAGCTGATGCTACCGATGAAGTAAAGAATGTTTACCTCGCTCGAAAGACTCAGTACTCCACAGTTCAGTGTGCTATCTTGTATGGTTTGGAATCGGAGCTTCAGAAAAGGTTTGAGAATTCAGACCCACATGATATTGTCTGTGAACTCAAATTGATCTTTGAGACGCATGCGGCAGTTGAGAGCTATGAGGCTTCTGAAAAGTTCTTTAACTGCAAGATGGAAGAGGCAGGCATTCGGTGAGCATGTGCTTAAGATGTCTGGGCACGCAAACAAACTTCAAAGCTTGGGTATAGTGATTCCTAATGCTTTGGGGATTTACCGTGTCCTCCAATCACTACCACCAAGTTACAAGAACTTTGTGATGAACTACAATATGCAAAGCATGAACAAGCAGTTGCCAGAATTCTTCTCCATGTTAAAATCTGCAGAAGTGGAGATCAAGAAAGATCACCAAGTGTTGATGGTCAATAAGACCACCAAATTCAAGAAAGGCAAGTCTAAGCAAAAGGGACACTTCAAGAAGGGTGGTAAGAAAGTTACCGCACCGACGAAGAAGACCAAGGTTGGACCCAAGCCTGATACAGAGTGCTTTTACTACAAGGGAGAAGGTCAATGGAAGCGGAATTGCCCAAAGTACTTGGCGGATTTGAAGAACGGCAACATCAAGAAGAAAGGTATATCCGATATACATGTTATTGATATGTATCTCACTAGTACTCGTAGTAGTGCCTGGGTATTTGATACTGGTTCGGTTGCTCATATTTATAACTCGAAACAGGTGCTGCAGAATAAATGGAAGCTAGCGAAGAACAAGGTGACGATGCGTGTGGGAAATGGATCAAAGTTTGATGTGATCGCGGTCGGCACGCTACCTCTTCATCTACCATCGGGATTAGTATTATACTTAAATAATTGTTATTTGGTGCCTGCGTTAAGCATGAACATTATATCGGGATCTTGTTTATTGCGAGACGGTTACTTGTTTAAGTCCGAGAATAATGGTTGTTCGATTTATATGAGTAATATGTTTTATGCACATAAACCTTTGATAGATGGTCTATTCTTATTGAATCTCGATAGTGGAAATACACATATTAATAACATTGAAGCTAAACGTTTGAAATCGAGCGATAACTCGACCTATATGTGGCACTATCATCTTGGTCACATTGGAGTGAAGCGTATGAAGAAACTCCATTCCAATGGACTTCTTGAATCACTTGATTTCGAATCACTTGAAAGATGCGTAGCATGTCTAATGGGTAAAATGACTAAGACTCCATTTTCTGGGACGATGGAGCGAGCTACGGACTTATTGGAAATCATACATACCGATGTGTGTGGTCCAATGAGTGTAGCATCGCGCGGTGGTTATCGTTATGTTCTTACCTTCACGGATGACTTGAGTAGATATGGGTATATCTATTTCATGAAACATAAGTCTGAAACTTTCGAGAAGTTTAAGGAATTTCAAAGTGAGGTTGAGAATCAACGTAACAAGAAGATTAAATTTCTACGTTCTGATCGTGGAGGTGAATATCTAAGTTACGAGTTTGGCGAGCATTTGAAGAAATGCGGAATACTTTCACAATTGACACCGCCGGGAACACCATAGCATAATGGTGTGTCCGAACGTCATAATCGAACTCTCTTAGATATGGTTCGTTCTATGATGTCACTTACAGATTTACCGCTATCATTTTGGGGTTATGCATTAGAAACAGCCGCATTCACTTTAAATAGGGCACCATCTAAATCCGTTGAAACGACACCATATGAATTATGGTTTGGGAAGAAACCTAAATTGTCGTTCCTTAAAGTTTAGGGTTGCGAAGCCTATGTAAAGAAGTTACAGCCGGACAAGCTTGAACCCAAAGCGGAAAAATGCGTCTTCATAGGATACCCAAAGAAAACTATTGGGTATACCTTCTATCATAGATCCGAAGGCAAAATCTTTATTGCCAAGAATGGATCCTTTCTAGAGAAGGAATTTCTCTCGAAAGAAGTGACTGGAAGGAAAGTAGAACTCGACGAGGTTGTTGAACCTTATCTCGAACTTGCGAGTAGCGCAGCACCAGAAGAAGTTCCTGTGGTGCCTGCACCAATAACAGAGGAAGCTAATGATGATGATCATGAAACTTCGGTTGTAGTTGCTACAGAGCCTCGCAGGTCAACGAGAACTCGTACCACTCCTGATTGGTGTGATCCCGTTATGAGTGTCATGTTGGTGGATAACACCGATGACCCTGCGACATATGAGGAAGCGATGATGAGCCCAGATTCCAATAAATGGCAAGAAGCCATGAAATCCTAGATTGGATCCATGTACGAAAACCAAGTATGGACTTTGGTGGACTTACCGGATGGCTGGAAGGCTGTCGAGAACAAATGGATTTTCAAGAAGAAAACAGATGCTGATGGTAATGTTACTGTCTATAAAGCTCGACTTGTCGCAAAAGGGTTTCGACAAATTCAAGGAGTTGACTACGATGAGACTTTCTCACCAGTAGCGAAGCTAAAGTCTGTGAGGATATGTTAGCAATCTCTGCATATTATGATTATGAGATATGGCAGATGGATGTCAAAACAGCATTCCTCAATGGAGACATTGATGAAGAGTTGTATATGATGCAACCCAAAGGTTTTGTCGATACTAAAGATGCTAACAAGGTATGCAAACTTCAACAGTCCATCTATGGATTGAAGCAAGCATCCCGAAGTTGGAATCAACGTTTTGATAAGGTGATCAAAAGTTTTGGTTTTATGCAAACTTATGGAGAAGCTTGTATTTACAAGAAAGTGAGTGGGAGCTCTGTAGCATTCTTAATACTATATGTAGATGACATATTGTTGATTGGGAATGATGTAGACCTTCTTAATAGTGTCAGGGAATATTTGAATAATAGTTTTTCAATGAAAGATCTTGGCGAAGCAGCTTACATATTGGGCATAAAGATTTATAGAGATAGATCGAGACACCTAATATCATTGTCATAAAGTACATATTTGGACAAAGTTCTAAAGAGGTTTGGAATGGAAGATAGCAAGAAAGGGTTCTTGCCCATGTTGCCCAATACGACCTTGAGTAAAACTTAAAGTCCAGCAACGGCAGAATATAGATAAAGGATGAGTAAAACTCCCTATGCCTCAGCCATAGGATCTCTAATGTATGCCATGCTATGTACTAGACCCGACATTGCATATGTTGTTAGTTTGACTAGCAGATATCAAAGTGATCCAGGAGTGGATCATTGGACAGCGGTCAAAAACATCCTTAAGTACTTGAGAAGAACTAAGGATATGGTTCTTTCTTATGGAGGTGATGAACAGCTCGTTGTTAATGGTTACACCGATGCTAGTTGGAACACCGATCCGGATGATTCTAAATGACAATCTGGATACGTATTTACTTTGAATGGTGCAGCAGTTAGCTGGAGGAGTGCAAAGCAAAGCGTTGTGGCGAGATCTTCAACGAATCGGAATACATGGTCGCTTGAGGCTTCACAAGAAGATATGGATGAAAGAGTTCATTCATTAGCTCGGTGGTTCCAAGTGCGCTGGACCCAATGTCTATCTACTGTGATAACATGGGCGCCATAGCCAATGCGCAAGAACCAAGGTCACACAAGAGGCTGAAGCACATCAAGCTACGTTTTCACGCTATTCGAGAACATGTCCAAGATGGTGACATAAAGATTTGCAAAGTACACACATATCTGAATGTGGCGGCTCCGTTGACTAAACCTCTCCCGAGGGCAAAACATGACCAACACCAAACTGCCATGGGTGTTCGGTATATTACCATGTAATCTAGATTAGTTGACTCTAGTGCAAGTGGGAGACTGTTGGAGATATGCCCTAGAGGCAATAATAAATATAGTTATTATTATATCTTTGTGTTTATGATAAATGTTTACATTCATGCTATAATAGTATTAACAAGGAAACATTAATACTTGTGTGATTTGTAGACTAAATTAGAGTCCCTAGTAAATCCTCTTTATAATACTAGCTTGTTGGTTAATAAATGATTGTGGTTTCTGTTGGAATTATGCCCTAGAGGAAATAATAAAGATGTTATTATTATAATTCTTGTTCATGATAATGTTTATATTCCATGCTAGAATTGTATTAAGCGGCAACTTTAATACTTGTGTGGTTTGTGAACAACACCGTGTCCCTAGTACGCCTCTATGGACTAGCTCATTGATTAATGATGGTTAAGGTTTCCTAACCATGGACATGAGTTGTCAATTAATAATGAGATCATATAATTGGGAGAATGATATGGTGGACAGACCCAAACTAAGCAAAGAAATTAGATCGTGTCATCGTGTTCATCTTTGCGAAGCTTTTCTTATGTCAAATATTGTATTCCTTAGACCATGAGATAATACAACTCCCTGGTATCGGAAGAAAGCTTTGAGGTCATCAAACGTCATCCTATGAGAGGGTGATCATAAAGGTGTCTCTCAGGTGATCGGAAAGTATCTGTTGGGTTGTATGTATCGAGATGGGATTTGTCCCTCCCAAGTTGGAGAGATATACTTCGGGCCCACTCGTGTCGATATCAACACCGCTTGCAAGCATGTGGTTAAGGAGTTAATCACAAAGTGATATCGGATTACGGAATGAGTAAAGTACTGCGTGAACGAGATTGAACTAGGTATGATGCATCGAGCGATCAAATCTCGGGCAAGTAAAATATCGCGAGACGAAGGAATATATATGGGATTGATTGAATCCTGGCATCGTGGTTCATCCGATATGATCATCGATGAATGTGTAGAGTCAATATGGGTTTCGCACTACTGTTGATTGTTGATAGAAGATCATATGCATATTCTCGAACTCAGGTCACACTTAACGTGTTCGACGCTAGGATAGATTGGATAATTGGTTTATGAATTTTTGTTCGGAATCTCGGATGGGATCCGGGACATCACGAGAGGTTCTCGAGTGGTCCGGAGAATAAGATTCATATAAGGCAGTGCAGTTTTTGGAGTTCGGAATTGTTCCGGGTTAATCGGTATTGTACCGGAAGCTTCTAGAACCTTCCGGAAGGGGACCAACGTGGCCACACCTTCCGGGAGGGGGCATGGGCCTATGAGTGAGTGCCCTGGCCGCATTGGGCCAGGGGCACAAGGCCCCATAGGGCCCAGCCGGCCAAGAGGGATAAAACCCTAATCTAGACCTTCTAGAAGGGGGGGTTTCCTTGCCCCCCACTCCTCCTCCTTTGGGGCCGCCGGTTTTGGACTTGGGGGAGGGGCTAGGGAAGCCGCCCACCCCTCTATATAAGGAGGGCTGGGGGAGCACCACCCCTCCACACCTTCCCCTCCAACCCTAGCCGCCCTGATGCCCTCCTCTCCCCCTCCCGACTGTTTGTAGGCGAAGCCCTGCTGCAGAAATTCTCCACCATATACACCACGCCGTCGTGTTGTAGATCCAATCCGTCTCTCCACCATACTTGCTGGTCCGAGGAAGGAGGAGACGTCGAGGTGCTGCACGTGTGCATCTCACGGAGGCACCGCCACTTGTGGTGCTAGATCGGATCAGATCGCAAGGAGGAGAAGCGAGTACGACTACATCACCCACGTTCCGACGAACGTTCCACTGTGCGAATATTCAAGGGTATGAAGATCTAATCCAATCTCTCTCGTTGTTTGTATCTCCTAGATTAGATCTTGGCTTTCCCTCTGTTCACTTCCATAGAAAATTTTGATTTACTATGCCGCGAAACCCTTCAGTGGTATCAGATCTAGATCTATGCGTAGATGTGTTTCACGAGTAGAACGCAACATGGTTGTTGCGGCCGTTGCTGTTTTATGTTGCAAGCCTCTTGTTTGTGTTCTTCTTATGACGTGGGATAGTGAGATTGAAGCGGTCCAGGCCAACCTTACGCGACGTCGTTCGCGAGACCGGCTCCGCACTTGACGTGTGGCTTGTTCCACACATGCGGCTGGTGGATGTCAGTTTCTCTCACTATAGTTGTCATGGGATTAACACCGGAGTTTGGCAACCATAATATCACCGTTGTGGCTTTCCGTAGGTAAGAATCGTTCTTAGCATCTACTCCCATAAGCCACGTAAAACATGCAACAACAAAGTAGAGGCGTCTAACTTGTTTTTGCAGGGAGTGTTTTCTGTGATATGGTATGGCCCAAGATGTGATGTGTATAATGTATGCGATGATCATGTTTTGTAATGTTTCACAACTTGCATGTCGATGAGTACACAACCGGCAGGAGCCATATGGTTGTCTTTATAATTGTGTATGACCTGTGTGTCAACTTCTTATGCGCCATGTAATAGTTTCACTTTATCGCTAAGTAGTTAGCAATAGTTTTAGTCGCTATTCGTGGTGGAGGCAATCATGGTGGAGTGATGGAGATCATGTCGGCACGCACAAGATGGAGATCATTGCGCGAAGATTGGCTATACCATGTCACATAAAGTTATATGCATGTGATGTTTATCCTTTTATGTATCTTATTATGCTTAGATCGCGACGGTAGCATTATAAGATGATTCCTCACTTAAAGATCAAGATAAAAACTGTGTTCTCCCCAAGTATGCACCGTTGCGAAAGTTCGTCGTGTCCAAGCATCACGTGATGATCGGGTGCTATAGACTCTACGCTCACATACAACGGGTGCAAGCCAGTTTTGCACACGCGGAAATACTTGGGTCTAACTTGACGAGCCTAGCATGTACAAACATGGCCTCGGAACACAAGAACCAAAAGGTTAAGCATGAGTCATATGAATGATATGATCGACACTTCGTTGTCCACCATTGAAACCACATCTCTTCTCGTGATGATCGGATTAGGTGTGGTGAATTTGGATCGTGTTCACTAAACAACTTGAGGGATGTTGAATTTAGTGGGAGTTCATCTAGTAATTTGATTAAGTTGAACTATTTATCATGAACATAGTCTAAATTGTACTTGCAAATATTGTAGATCAAATGGCTAAATCCAACTTCAACTTCAACGTTTTCGCTGAGAAGGAAAATCTTAGAAACAATGGGTCTAACTTCACAAATTGGTTCCGCGATCTGAGAATCATTCTCTCTGGTGGTCAAAAGGACTATGTCCTTGGGAAAGCGTTAGGTGACCCTCCCGCTGCAACTGCGCCGGCTGATGAGAAAGCTGTCTATCAGTCGCGCAAAGATGATTATGGTGTGATTAAGAGCACCATGTTGTTTGCTATGGAACCGGAACTTCAAAATCGTTTTGAAGACTATCCCGGGCCCTTTGAGATTCTCGAAGAACTGAAAACCATGTTTCAGACTCAGGCCCGTTCTGAGAGATATGAGATCTCTAAGAAGTTCTTTAACTGCAAGATGGAGGAAGGGAGTTCCGTTAGTGAGCACGCCATTAAGATGACAGGCTATACTCAACGCCTTGAGCAACTGGAATGCACGATTCCACAGGAGCTCAAGTTTTACAGGGTTCTACAATCACTCCCTCCCAGCTACAAAGGTTTTGTAGTGACTCACAATCAGATTGGTTCCACTGATACGATCACCGAGCTCTTCGCAAAGCTGAAGGCTGTGGAGGTGGACATCAAAAAGGATAATCATGTGTTGATGGTCAACAAGCCCACCTTCAAGAAAGGTAAGGGTGCAAAGAAGCCCTTCAAGAAAGGCGGCGGCAAGCGCGTTGCCCCTGCTGAGAAGAAGCTCAAGTCTGGTCCTAAGTCGGACACTGAGTGCTTCTATTGCAAGGACAAGGGTCACTGGAAGCGCAACTGTCCGAAGTACTTAGCGGACAAGTAGGCTGGCACCATCAAAGGTATATTTGATATACATGTTATTGATGTTTTCCTTACTAGCCCTCATTGTAGTGCCTGGGTATTTGATACTGGTTCAGTTCCTAATATTTGTAACTCGAAACAGGAGCTACGAAATAGATGGCGGCTTGCGAGGGATGAGGCGACGATGCGCGTTGGCAACGGATCAAGAGTTGATGTGATGGCCGTCGGCACGCTCTCCTTAGTTTTACCTTCGGGATTAGTTTTAAACCTCAATAAATGTTATTATGTGCCTGCGTTGAGCATGAACATTATTTCTGGATCTTGTTTATTGCAAGACGGTTATTCATTTAAATCAGAGAATAATGGTTGTTCTATTTATATGAGTAACATCTTTTATGGTCATGCACCTATTGTGAATGGTTTATTTCTTCTAAATCTCGAAAGGGATGAAACACACATCCATAACATTGATGCTAAGAGATACAAAGTAGATAGTGATAATACTACTTATTTGTGGCACTGTCGTCTAGGTCATATTGGTGTAAAACGCATGAAGAAACTCCATTCTGATGGACTTTTGGAGTCTCTTGATTTTGAATCATTTGACACATGCGAACCATGCCTCATGGGCAAGATGATCAAAACCCCGTTCTCCGGTATGATGGAGCGAGCAACGGACTTGTTGGAAATCATACATACCGATGTATGTGGACCGATGAGTGTTTCGAAGCGCGGTGGATATCGCTACTTTCTCACTTTTACCGATGACTTAAGTAGATATGGGTATATCTATTTAATGAAACATAAATCTGAAACATTTGAAAAGTTCAAAGAATTTCAGAATGAAGTGGAGAACCATCGTAACAGAAAG
Organism: Avena longiglumis; assembly: GCA_030063025.1. Lineage (NCBI taxonomy): Eukaryota > Viridiplantae > Streptophyta > Magnoliopsida > Poales > Poaceae > Avena > Avena longiglumis. The sequence continues at coordinate 486,628,745 of CP125974.1, forward strand.
ATTAAGTTTCTACGATCCGATCGTGGAGGTGAATATTTGAGTTACGATTTTCTCACACATCTTAAAGCAAGTGGAATCGTTTCACAACTCCATACCGAACACCACAGACAATGGTGTGTCTGAGCAGGAACGAACCCTATTAGATATGGTCCGATCGATGATGTCTCTTCTTGATTTGCGTTATCATTTTGGGGTTATGCATTAGAAACCTGCATTCACTTCAAATAGGGCTCCATCTAAATCCGTTGAGATGACACCGTATGAACTGTGGTTTGGTGCTAAACCTAAGTTGTCGTTTCTTAAAGTTTGGGGATGCGAAGCTTACGTCAAGAAGTTGATGCGGACAAGCTCGAACCCAAAGCGAGAAATGCGTCTTCATAGGATACCCTAAGGAAACTATTGGGTATACCTTCTATCCAGAAAGAAGGCAAAGTGTTTGTCGAAAGAACGGTTCCTTTCTTGATAAGGAGTTTCTCTCGAAAGAAGTGAGTGGGAGGAAAGTAGAGCTAGACGAGGTTATTGAACCTTCTCTTGAATTGGAGAGTAGAGCACACTGAAATGGTTCCAAAGGTCACCTGCACCAACAATAGAGGAAGCTAATGACAAGGATCATGAAGCTTGCACGATCTTGCTCTTGAGCGTCGCGGTCGACAAGGTCGCGTGCCCCTCCGAGTGGTACGGCAACCTGTCTTGTCTTGTTAGTAGAAGACAGTGAACCTACGAACTATGAGGAAGCGATGATGAGCCCAGACTCTAAGAAATGGCTAGAAGCCATGAAATCCGAATTGGGATCCATGAGCGAAAACCAAGTATGGACTTTGGTGGACCCTCCTAGCGACCGAAAGGCCGTTGAGTGCAAATGGATTTTCAAGAAGAAAACGGACGTAGATGGTAATGTTACCGTCTATAAAGCACGGCTTGTTGCGAAAGGTTTTCTACAAGTTCAAGGTGTTGACTACGATGAGACTTTCTCTCCCGTAGCGATGTTTAAGTCCATTCGGATTTTATTAGCAATTGCTGCGTTTCATGATTATGAAATATGGCAGATGGATGTCAAGACTGCGTTCCTCAATGGAAACATTGATGAAGAGTTGTATATGATGCAACCCGAAGGTTTTGTTGATCCTAAGGATGCTGATAAAGTATGCAAACTTCAGCGTTCTATTTATGGACTGAAGCAAGCATCTCGGAGTTGGAACCTTCGTTTTGATCAAGTGATCAAGAGCTTTGGATTTGTTCCAAATTTCTACGAAGCTTGTATCTACAAGAAAGTGAGTGGGAGCTCGATGACGTTTCTGGTACTATATGTGGATGACATATTGATTATTGGAAATGACATCAACATGCTTAACGATGTGAAGAGTTATTTGAACATGTGTTTTTCAATGAAAGACCTAGGTGAAGCTGCTTATATATTGGGCATCAAAATCTATAGAGATAGACAAAGACGCCTAATAGCTTTAAGCCAGAGTACATACCTAGACAAAGTTCTGAAAAGGTTCAGAATGGATAAGGCAAAGAAAGGTTCAGTGCCCATGTTGTCAGGTAAGATATTGAGCAAGGCTCAGTGTCCAGCTACGGTAAATGATAGGGAAGCTATGATCAAAGTGTCTTATGCCTCGGCCATAGGTTCTATCATGTACGCCATGCTGTGTACTAGACCGGATGTGTCCAATGCTCTTGGTTTGACGAGCAGATATCAAAGTGATCCAGGAGTGGAACACTGGACAGCCGTGAAGAACATCCTAAAGTACCTAAATAGAACTAAAGAAATGTTCTTAGTCTATGGGGGTGATGAACAGTTCGTCGTAAAAGGTTACGTCGATGCTAGTTTCGACACCGACAAGGATGATTCTAAATCTCAGATAGGATACATGTATATTTTGAATGGAGGAGCTGTGAGCTGGAGAAGCTACAAGCAAAGCGTGATCGCGGGATCTACAGTAGAAGCGGAATACATGGCGGCTGCAGAAGCGTCAAGTGAAGGATTTTGGATCAGGAACTTCATCACTGAGCTTGGCGTGGTTCCAAGTGCATTGGACCCACTGGAGATATTGTGTGACAACACTAGCGCCATAGCACTCGCTAAGGAACCAAGATATCATCCAAAGACCAAGCATATCAACCGCAAGTTTCATATAATCCGAGATTATATAGCAGATGGAGATCTAAAGATTAGCAAAGTACATACATATCTGAATGTCGCAGATCCATTGACTAAACCTCTTCCACGTGTAAAACATGATCAGCACCTCAGTGCCATGGGTGTGAGATTGTTGCCAAATGTAAACTAGATTATTGACTCTAGTGCAAGTGGGAGACTGTTGGAATTATGCCCTAGAGGCAATAATAAAGATGTTATTATTATAATTCTTGTTCATGATAATGTTTATATTCCATGCTAGAATTGTATTAAGCGGAAACTTTAATACTTGTGTGGTTTGTGAACAACACTGTGTCCCTAGTATGCCTCTATGGAATAGCTCATTGATTAATGATGGTTAAGGTTTCCTAACCATGGACATGAGTTGTCAATTAATAATGAGATCATATCATTGGGAGAATGATATGGTGGATGACCAAACTAAGCGAAGCAATTAGATCTTGTCATCGTGGTCATCTTTTCGAAGCTTTTCTTATGTCAAATATTGTATTCCTTAGACCATGAGATAATACAACTCCCTGGTATCGGAAGAAAGCTTTGAGGTCATCAAACGTCATCCTATGAGAGGGTGATCATAAAGGTGTCTCTCGGTGATTGGAAAGTATCATTGGGTTGTATGTATCGAGATGGGATTTGTCCCTCCCAAGTTGGAGAGATATACTTGGGCCCACTCGTGTCGATATCAACACCGCTTGCAAGCATGTGGTTAAGGAGTTAATCACAAAGTGATATCGGATTACGGAACGAGTAAAGTACTTGCTGTGAACGAGATTGAACTAGGTATGACGGTACCGACGATCAAATCTCGGGCAAGTAAAATATCGCGAGACGAAGAGAAGATATATATGGGATTGATTGAATCCTGGCATCGTGGTTCATCTGATATGATCATCGATGAATGTGTGGGAGTCGATATGGGTTTCCAGACCCCGCTGTTGATTGTTGATAGAAGATCATGTCTACATATTCTCGAACCCGCAGGGTCACACACTTAACGTGTCTCGACGCTAGGATAGATTGGATAATTGGTTTATGAGTTTTTGTTCGGAGTCTCGGATGGGATCCGGGACATCACGAGAGGTTCCGGAGTGGTCCGGAGAATAAGATTCATATAAGGCAGTGCAGTTTTTGGTGACATGGTTATACCCTACGGGTACGTAACTTCAGCATACCTAGTCCATCCCAAGGAAGGCCCACGGCAGACATACGCTGGCCCATGAATATTTTCGGGTGGCCAAGGCCCATGACGTCTTCGGATCCTTGGAGAGCAAGACTAGAGGAGATAGGAAATTCAAAGGGGTAAAACCCTAGAACTTGTAACCGACTAGGACTATGCCCGGGACCTGCCTAAGTCTATATAAAGGCCAGGAGGGCACGTCCTAGGGCAACTCGACTCATACTTTCGCACACGCATCCACGCCCGGATCGAATATGCCACTGTAACCTTCGGTTCCCGTAATCAAAGAGCGGACAAGCGGAGTAGGGTTTTTCCCTCAGGCCTGAACACAGGTAAATCGTGTCCCCTGGTTGTTTGTCTGTTAACTGTGCCACGATCTCCAGCATCCCCATCTTCTCCAAAACCCAAGTCCATAACAATGGGCATTGACGAGATTAAACCTCGTCAATTGGCGCCGTCTGTGGGATTTGGGGCTGCTGATTGTGCGGTCGTGACGGTTCCGACCCGATCGATCTACAACTCCGCGGCGACGGAGAATCACCTCCTCTTCGGCGCTTTCGACTTCACCGCCCACTCGCCAGATACCATGAAGGATTTCGAGCCCGTAGGCGACGGACTCGAAATCTTGTTTGGGAGCTTCTGCTTCCAGGTGGGACAAACTGGCACCCTCCGCCTCCCTGAGCGGGTGCCCGTGCCGTCAATCAGGCCCGCTTCATGGGATCCACACCCCGTGCTACGCACGTCACCATCAACAGATGAGTTCTACAGCAGCAGCAGCTGCAACTCCGATCTATGCTATCCACCTTCGGATGAAGGGACCTATGGTTCCGGATCCGAAAGCTGCGGCAGCAGCCAACCAATCTGCAGGCGCTATCTGTGCGCCGCAGTCATCCAAACCGACGAGGAAACGCCTAACCCGCCGCCCAACCCCAACCCGCGAGGCGAAGCAGCGGTGGAAACGGGCGAAAACGGGAAAATGCCACCTCATCCAACTTAGCAAAGAAGGATGGGTCGAAGCACGCCGCGCCGTCGCAGGCGAAATAGTCCTACCTCTGGACTCCCCACGTGATCTGCTGAGGGCATACCACTATCTCCTCATCGAGGAGCACAAGAAGCAAGTCAAGATGCGAGGCGCCGACAAGCGCAAGCAAGAAGCCTCGAGTCCAAGGTCTTGCGACGATCTGCGCTCTCGCCATGGGACCGGCTCTAGTACAAGCGGAAATCAGGGAAACAAGCACCGCTCGGGTGGAAAACATGGACCCCAAGGAGGCGTGGCGTGACCGAACTCTCCACACATCGTTCATGGATATGGACGCCGCGGCAACATCATCCGAAGGCCACAAGCTGCGATCATGGCAGCCACTGCGTATCTCGCGGCTCACCCACCTCGGAGGGACCCAAAAGGGCCATGCATAGGTCCGCACTCACGGACTAGGACTAATCGGAGCTGCGCTCACGAAGGCGCTCAGCCGAAGAGGAAAGCTCCGGCCAGGCGCGACCGGAGTCCCACCCCCTCATCCGAAGAGGAAGGGGAGCACGATCTTCCTCGAAAGAAGAAGAGCTCACACCGCCATAAAAGCGACTACGACGCCAGAGACAAGCTTACGCAGCGCAAGATCGATAAAGCACGCGCTAAACGTGCATGCTCGTCTGAATCTGAGATGGATGAAGACGAAGGAGAACTCTGCGGGGCTCGATGCTTCAGCAGATCCGTTCGGCGAACACAGATGCCACGCAACTTCAAGCTTCCTTCGGATACTCCGAAGTTCAACGGCACACAAGATCCAAAGTCCTGGCTCAGTGACCATATGTCATCCGTCAAACTTCACGGAGGCAACAAAGAAACTGCCATGCAATGCCTTGTTTGCATCTAACGGTAGCGGTGCGGCTTATCGGCCTATCATCGGGATCCATCCGAGCGGGAGGAGCTCGCTTACGGCTTCATCCGAAACTTCAAAGGCACCAGCAAGAGGCGCCTCAATCGAAGAGTTGCGAGCCGCACTCGAGAAACGGGTGAATCTATTCGTACATACTACGCTGGTCTACAACCAAGAACTCCAGACACACATCTCCGAAGAAAGGGCCATCGACGCCTTGAGGGGCGGTGTTAAGCGCCCACTTCAAGGAGAAACTTGGATGTAAAGCCCAAGACACTCGACAGCTCATGGAAATCGCCATGTGATTGGGCGGCAAAGATTGCATCCAGGCGCAATCGAGATGAAGAGGACGACTACGGCGAAGATCTGCAACGCCGCGACAAGAGGAGATCGCGTGTCTCACGAGGACATGCGGACCCGACATGGTTGCGGCCGGCTCGCCGACGCCCGTAACGACAACAGCCGCAGCGAAGGATACGCGGCGGAAACTTCGCGACAGCGGACGACCAACGATCGTGTAGCGCCGCGACCGCGACGGACCCTCGGCATTCGACAAACTTTGGTCCATGCACCATCCACTTCTACATCTACAAACAGGATGGCAAAAGAAAGCTAGCCACATGCTCAAGGGCCGCGAGTTCCGAAACTCAGCGAAGGCATGGTGCGATGACAACAAGCTCCAATCCTGCGTTGAAGCGCACTGCGCCCGGTGAAATAGCACAGCTCCTCCACCGCCGCCTATTGGAGGCCCAAATCAACGATCGCACCAACAAAACAACGGGGTCCCATACCCCACCAAAGGAGCACTAAATATGATCCGGAAGGGCGCCCCACAACAGGTGCGAAGAAAATCACCCGACAAATCAACTTGGCGTGGCAACTCCGCTGCAATCCACAGTACCTCGGCGGATCGAGTCTGCATCACATTCACTCGCGCGGATCACCCTTGCGGATCCCTCGCCCGGTCATGATGCCCTGGTCTTTGGGCGCAGATCGGCGGCTTGAGATGAGCAGCGTCTTCATGGACGGCAGCGGCATCAACCTAATGTTCGCAAGCACTCTAGCAGCTATGCGGATCCCGCAATGCAGCCTGGAACAATCAGACACAACGTTCCACGGCATTGTCCTGAGAAGGGCATCTTCCCCAGGCAAAATAGGGCTCGGCGTCATCTTGAAGCGGACAACTTTGGCGGGCGCCTAGAATTGAAGTGGTGGACTGGCGTCGCAATACCATGCCATCTGGGCGTAGCATTCGCAGGTTCTGGCCGTCCCACGCATACCTACTACTCAAGATGCGGGACCAAGGCGTCATCACGATCCACGGAGCTTCACCCGATCGGACCAATGCGACAGGATTTCAACAAAATCTCCCGGTCCTTGACATGCAACACGAGCTCGTAAGGCTCCGCGGTGACGGACAATGGGCTACCCGGTCACAAGGCGAACACCCGACATGTCCTTCGACTCCACCGTCAACACCAAGAAAGTGCAGGTCCATCCGACAGACGCCTCAAGGCGGCTGATCGCCAACGACCTCGGCACCACATAGGAAAAGGCGCTCGTCAATTCCTCCGTGGCCGGAAATCTTCGCTGGTGTCCTGCGGACATGCCAGAGTTCGTGGAATTCGCCAACGCACTCAATGTCTTCCCTAGACACCAAGCGATCAAGCAGTCTAACCAAAGACTATCGAGCCACGAGCGAAGCTATCGGCAAGGAGATCAACAGTTACTGCAGCGAGACTTCATCCGGAAATCAAGGAAAGCGAGTGGGCGCAAATCGGTGATGGTCCCGAAGGACACGGACATCCTGCGGATGTGCGTGGACTTCACGTCACTAAATAAACGCCAAAGGACCACTTCCCTCTTCCTCGGATCGACCGGATCATCGATTATTGCAGGTTGTGAGAATCTTTCCTTCCTCGGCGCCTACTCGGGCTATAACCGATTCGACTCAAGGTCGAAGATCAAGAAAGCGGCGTTCATCACACCGTTGAGTATTCTGCTACAACACAATGCCCTTGGGCTAAAAACCTTGGTGCCAGCGGTGCATATAAACTGCCTCAAGGACCAGATCGGTCATAGCGTCCAAGTCTATGTCGACGACATAGTCATAAAAACCAAGGAGGCAAGAACACTTATCGACGATCTCCGCGAGACGTTCGACAACCTTGATCGCTATAGGATCAAGCTCAATCCATAAAAGTGCGCCTTCGGCGTCCCCCCGGGTCAGCTGCTCGGGTACTTCATCTCTCAACGAGGGATCGAAGCGAACCCGAAGAAAATCAAAGCTATCATGACAATGGAGAAGCCGAAAAACCTCAAGGGCGTTCAATTTCGCGAGGCGGTAGCGGCACTAAGCGGGTTCATCGGCCGCATGGGCGAAGGCCCTACCATTTTACCGGTATTGCGCAAAGCGGACAAGTTCAGTGGACACGAAGCCAGCAGCGCATTCGAAAGTCTCAAGCGGCTCCTCTCCACCTCGCCCGTTTTGGTCACGCCAAAAGAGCGCGAGCCCCTGTTGCTGTACATAGCATCCACACACCAGGTGGTCAGCACATTACTCGTGTCCGAACGACCCGAAGAAGGCAAGACCCACGGGGTACGACGCCCAATTTACTACCTCAGTGAGGTTCTCACTCCAACAAAACAGCGGTACCACTACGAGCTGGCCCCTGGCGTGTTCATGACGGCTCGACGGTGAGCCACTACTTCCGAGCATCGGTGATGGTCGTCAGCGAGCACCCTGAACGGCATCTGAATAACCCGAGGCCACGGGGCGATTGGCCATGGGGCATTGAACTATCACCCCGGACATCGTCTCACGAAGCGACATAATCAAATCTCAAGTCCTTCCGGACTTCCTGGTACCTTTGGATGGGCTGCAACGCTGACACCCAGATATGTCACGATCTGGACAATGCATTTCGACGGCTCCAAGCGCCGCGAGTAGGGCGAGAGTCATCTTGACCTCCCGCAAGGTGACAAGATGAAGTCGTTCTTGGATGAAATTGAGCCTCCAACAACGAGGCGAATCTGAAGCCCTCATCCATGGCATGAAGATGGCAAAAATATGTGGCGCAGCGCTGGTCATCTGGTGACTCCAACCTTGTCGTACAACATACGATGAATGAGTGCGGCGCATGCGCGAAAACATGATCGCGTCTGGCGCTATACAACGCACTTTCGAAGGAGAATTCGACATCTGCGAACTTGACGCGTTGGAAGAGAGCAACAGGAGGCCGATAGACTTCGCCAACATCGGCTCCACTTGTGCAAAGGTGCCACCGGTGTGTTCCTCGAACGGTCTGCGTGCCATCCATCAGCGAAAGTTCCCAAGGGATCACCCAAGAAGCGAGAACACTCGGGGGCTCGCTGAAGGACATGAAGGACCGAAAAGATGGATAAAGTTTCCTTGGTCAACCTGATGCAGGTCATGGCGTTGAAGAAACTTGGACACGTCCATACCTCCGGTTCACGATAAGCGGAATTGCTGACGGCGATAGATGCGGCGCATATCTCGTCGATCGAAAGCCTTCACCATCATCAGCGGCGAAGCTGCAAGCGCAGCATTACAGGTGTATTGCAGCGGTGCGTCACCATCAACGGCAAGGCCATACTCCAAGATATCCATGAAGGCATCTGCGGCCACCAGCGATCGCTCCCTCATTGCCAAAGCTCTGCGGCGAGATTCTCTTGCCAACGGCCATGAGCGACGAAGGACATCGTCCGAAGATGCAACGGTGCCAGCGGTTCGCCGACAAACCGCACGCACTGGGTCGAACTTGACCCATACCCATAACTGTCCTTTTGCCCAATGGGGCCTCGACATGATCGGCAAAGCGCCAAAATCTTGAAGGAGGACACGTCTTCCTCCTGGTCGCGATCGACAAATTCACCAAGTGGATCGAGGCCATGCGATCACCAACGGAAGGGCAAACCCGCCGTCAAGTTCTTGAATCCATTGTCTACGGTTTGGCGTACGCCTGCATCATCACCGACAATGGATCAAACTTCATCTCCGAAGAATTCCGGGACTTGCGAAGGCCTCGGGATCAATATCACGTATGCCTCGGTGGCACACCGCAAACAAGCGGGCAAGTGGAAAAGTCCAACGGCCTAATCGGCTGGCATCAAGAAGCGCCTCATGAGCTCACTCGAGCACAAAGCGTAAAGCGGGCGAAGAACTACCGTCGTCACGGAGCTTCGTGCTACCAAACAGCTCCACCGCTACACCGTTCTTCATGGTGCACGCGGGAGGCCGTGCTACCAGCCGCGATCACCGGGATCCACGGTCGTCACTTACGGTGAGCGAGTCCGCAATACTTCGAAGGCGCCGTCGACACTCGACAAAGCACGGGATATAGCGGCCTCGATCACGGTGTACCAGCGAGTCTCCGCAACTATCACAGCCGCGGCGCCCAAGGTCGCCTTCGAAGGAGACCTCGTCTTGCGACTCAAGCAAAAACGACCGAACAAACTCGATTCACCATGGGAAGGAACCTATGTCATCACCGAAGTCATCCCAGGTGGCGCCTATCGCCTCAAGCACGTGGAGTCTGGAGTCGCATACTCCAACCCATGGAATGTCTCGCACCTGCGACGATTCTACCCGTAGCAACCTACCCCCCTTTTTTACTTTCAATAAGGCTTTCAGCCAAGGCTACTCAGCCGAACCATGTACCTCCTCCATTACGATATAAATAAAGCTAAGTGTCTCGCCCCCAACCTTCGGTTGACCATTTTCTGCAACTTTACTACATGCTACATACGCACTTGGGGGCTCCCCCCACCTCACGATTTCATCGACTAAGGACCAAATGTGTACACCTGAGTAGCTGACTACGTTAGGCAAACGAAAAGGGCACGTACTCAATCAAAGCACTGCGTGCTCACAAACAAGCAAATCTTTACAACAAAGGGCACATAAACGCCCAGCCGCAATATACAAATTTTACATCTATCTGTTTATTTCAGGTCCTACCTATTCTGAAGAATAACCTGAGCACGTTGCTCAAACAAATCTACAATTTGTTCGGCATACTGCCTTACAGCCGCGTAATGCGGACGCATGTTCCACTCGCCACCAACTGGTCGAGGAGGTGGCCCGATCGCCAGCCAAATCTCGTCGAGCGGTGCACCCTCACAAGAGACAAGGCAGCCTTCACCTGCGACGAAGCTTTGCCGCGCACCAGCTCCGTGACATTGCTGGCACTCCGAAACTTCGTCAGAAGACCAGAAAGGGTCGTTGGCACGGCATCCAACGGAAACATGACGTGCAGCACCGAGGAAAGTGATGTTTGCACCTGGCGGAACACCCGCGAAACCTGGTAGACACGATCCTGCACCGTCGCCAGAACCATGGCGCGATCACGATCCATCCAGAAGAAGCCGCCGGCCTCCATGTCCTGTTGAGTCAAGCAATTGACCCGAACAGCGATACGCTCCTTTTCTTCCCTCGGAGCAAGATTGGAACCTGCGACAACCGCACAAAACAAGAATAAGGCCAGCAGGCTCACCCGAAGAACTGAGCTACAGCCCGAAAGAAGGATCAACTTACATTGCAGCTGCTCGGACAGCCAACCCAGCTCCGCCATCAAATACTCCTCTCTGGCTGCACCACGGTCTGCCTTGGATTTCCAAACGTCGGGGCGACCGCGTAACCCAAGCAAATCTCTCTCCAAGCTGCGCACGCGATCTCGAAGAAAAGCGAGCTACGAGGAATCATCCAATGATGGTCGCAAGGGCCTTCCGGATGAAGTGTCAACTGGGTCAGCACTCGAAGGATCCTATAGCAGCAGAAAAAAGAAGGCACACAGACATTCAGCCAAGGATAGAGCACAACTCGGAGGAATTCATTAAAATATATAAGGCCACTACGTGGCACAAGGATGGTACTACAAAAGATATTTACAACAAAATTAGACTACAAACTACCCTACGTCTACTATGCCTAAGGCGGAGGACACCGAGTCGCCTCAGAACCAGACTGCCTAGCTTTGGCCTCGCCCTGCTGCCGCAATGCGTACTCAGACAGCAAGTCAATGAGCTTGGGCCCATATCGTCTGCAGTGAGCGGAGTAGGCGGCGAAGGCTACCTCGGATCCATATGCAGTCATCGGCATCCGAGAAGTAATCTGGGGCAGGTCCAACTCCGCCCCAGCCGCCATGGCCATCGCCAGCCCGACGGACGCGTCGATGCCCTTCTGCTTGCGCTTGTACGCTGCAGGCGCTTCGGCTGACAGAGCCTCTGCCATGGCATCCACATCTTCAAGGGATGCGCCCTACGGGAAGAGCTCCTGGTAGAAGCGACCAAGGACCTCTTTCGCCTTGGCAAGGGAGTTGACGATGGTGCTGCAGCGGTCTTCGACCGCTACAGTGGCATCATCCAGAGCACTCCCGTGCTCCAGAGCACCGCGGTCGAACTCGATGCCTGCGGCATCTGAGACAAAAAAGAAGAAAACAGGAAAAAAGGCAACATAGAAGAAGATCCGTAGAAAAATAAGCAAGTACAAAAGCTTGTACTCACCCGAAATGGCCTTGGCAGCAGCCATGAGCTTATCTGCCACCCCTATTTCCCGAGCAGCAGCAACGGTGTCCAGCTGCTCCTCACGATCTGCAGCCTCCTGCTGCAGACGCTCCTTCGCTTCGGCTGGCTTCGTCAGCTCCAGCTCAAGGCGCTCTTTCACACCAGTGGCGGCTTCGGCCTTCTGCTCTGATTCGCCAAGGCCCTTCTTAAGAGCGTCGACCTCACGGAGAGAGTCATTATGCTCCTCTGCATTTCCAACAAGCAAGTGTCAAAGAACAGGACCAGGATAAACAAGAAAAGTACTACAAGGCAGGCGAATACCCTGAAGCTGCCGCAATTTCGCCTCCAGCGTCAGGCGTTCTGTGGCATCCCGCAAAACCACTACTAGAAAATCGCGTTGAATTTGTGCATTGCATCGTCATTATCATGCATAGTTTGCATAAAACTATTTTTGCAAACCCCGATTGTTTTCCAGACGCCCCATCTCTATTCAAATGTCAAACACCGGGTCTCCGGAATAATTTTGTTTTGTTGCTATCGGGTTGCAAACGGCCCAATTAAATTAAATAAAAGATTTATTTATTTTAGTAGGGGCAGTCGAACGGGCCAACCCGACCCGAACGACCGCCCCAGAAAATTAATCGGTCCAACCTGCCCCATCTAAATCCTAAGACTACCCAGATTCCTACCCAACCTACCCTCCACATCACTCCCACCAATCCCCATGCGCCACATAAGCCCAGCCCAACTCCCCCACCAACCATCCGCTGACACATCACTCTCCCCTCTCTCTCTCACCTGACCACTCAACCATCCCCACTCACCTTCCTGGCTCTACACACGCACTGCGCTTTGCCTATCCCACCTCGGCCCCACCCGAGCCACCCACCGGCCTCCTGGCGCGTTCCACCGCCCCCAGCGTGCCCACAGGTCCCACCCTTCCTCCCGGCCCATCGCTGTCCCTGTTCCTCTTCCCCAGCTTTCTTTTCTTCCCAGTCATGGCGCCTCCACAGCCCCAGCCGGCGCGCCACCTCGCCTTCTCCGCTCCGGCTCACGCCTCGCCTCGTCTCCTCCTCGCGCTCCGCCCAGCGTCTGCTCCCTCGCTCAGACCTCCACCGCCCCCAACCTTGCTCCGCCGCCTCCACCCGTAGCTCGCGGCACCTCCAGCGACCACCGCGCCGCCGCCGCCAGAGCCCGTGCCGCCAGAGCCTCCGCCCGTCCTCCTCCGCAACCCTACTGCGGCGCGACCGCGTCCGTCCGAGCCTCCGTCCGTCTGCCTCAACCCCTCCGCACTCAGCGTCCTCGCTGGCGCCCGAGGCGCGGACTTCCTCCGCCAGCGGTCCACCTCATGTTGTCGCCGCCCCTCCACGTCGAGCTTCCGTGGGCCACCTCCCTCTGCCGCCCGCCCAGCTGCCTCCAGCCTGAGCGCCCTCGACCCGGGCCCGGCTCCCTCGACCGGGCGGCCTCGCTCTCTCTCGGCCCGGCGCTCCCTGCAACCGCCTCGAGCAGCGTCGGTCTCCGCCCTTCGCCGGCCGCCCTCGTCGCGCCCCGAGCTCGCCCAACCTCCGCGTCGCCGCGGCGAACCCCTTTCGCGGAGCTGCCATGGCGGCCCCCTCCTCCGAGCCACGCGTCGCCCTCCCTCAGCCAGCGCCGCCAAGGTTCACCGGCGCGCGACCGGCCAGCGCCGTCCCTGCCGCGCCCGGCCTCACTGCCTCGCATGGCCCGACCCGTCGACCCGTGGGCCCGCTGCCCGTGTGCGTGTATGTGTGCTCGTGTATGTGTCACAGGAACGCATGTGAACCCTATGGCCCTTTTGGGGCACCCGAGCTTCGCCAGCGACCTTGGCACGAACCTCGGAACCGCCAAGCCCTTCATCGCGGGGCCAAGATCCGGACCGAAGCGAACCCGTGCGGCGAAGTCGCCTCTGGGATCTGAGGCCTTTGGACCCACAAGATCTTCGCCGCGGACCCGTCAAGTTCCCCTCGGCGACAAGATCATCGAAGAGCACCGAAGACATGCGACAAGTACTCCCTCGTGAGCGCAAGACCGACCGGTACACGGTCGACAAAGATCCTCGTGGCGGCAAGATCAGCCGTGGGACCCGACAAGATCTGCTGACGACAAGAACGGCACCGACCGGAAGATCCGATGCGCCGGCCGAACCAAGTCGCTTCGGGCAAGACCGACCGGAATCAGAGCGTTTTCCGCGAACCCCGAACCCGGGCGTCGAACCACGGACCCGAACCCGAACCGGAACACCCAAGTTCGTCGAGGCTCCTTCATGCGAACCCTTTCCGGAACCCTATTTTATAACATCACAACTTGTCGCATATTTAATTGCCATCCTTGCATGCATATCTGTGGTTTGGGGGCCTTATGCCGATTCACCTAATAACTAAATATGGGGCCCATATGCGGGCAAATCTAGTCTCATCTTGGCCTCATTAAAATTTGTGTAGCAAACCCGGTGCTATTAATTGCCATGTTAAAACAACATTTAAATTGCGGGGGTTCCAAACAACATGAAACAACTAATTAAATGTCGGGACCCCGGTTCCACTTAATTTGACCTAATTGCATCGAACCTTTGCCATGCCATGCATCATACACGCATCATGCCGATCTTCTGCCGTTGTATTAAATATTGCATCCGGTGTTTCTTCTAGTGTTTTGCTTCTTCGCGGATAAGGCCGTTGAGTTGATGTGAGCTTCGCCCCGATCTTCGGGGAAGATCTTCGACAATGTTTTCAGGCGAGCATCTCCCCCTTTCTACCTATCTTACTTTTATAGTATTTACTTCCCTCCTGTTGATCTATTGCTATCTGTGTTGCGATGCTTTAGTTTCCGTACCCGTGATAATACCGTGCAGCCCTATATTGCCTTGGACACACCCTATTACCTGTTGTTTGGTAGATAGTTGGACTTGCGCGTCGTAGTGGCTTGCTCAAGTGCTGATGTATGTCGCCATATGCCACAGTTGCTGATGTTTTGCCGCATGTTAATGTTGGAGGTGATTCTAGTTTTACTTATCGTCACTTTAATTTCTGTTTAACAACTAAAATTGAATAAGCAGAGGCATCGGTGGGTGATAGATAATATTTGGTTTCCGAACGCCCACTTGTGTCCCGTAAGACCCAGTACTTGATACTGTTCCTTGATTTTGCGCTATCCACATCAAGGTATATGGGACCCCACTGAGCGAGCTTGATTCATCTTATTTCTTGGGGCCACAAACTAGTTTGAGGTTTTATTTACGATCTGTGCTTATGCCATGCTTCTTTGCTTTATTTACGATTGTGCGACGGATAGCACCTTTGTCTTTGTTAGGATCGGGACACGATTCAGCGGTGTCGACAAGCCCGTTTGGGGTTCCCATCGTTCACGTCCACCCGACACCTTGAGGCCGTCTCGGAGCTTGTCTACTCCGTTCGGGATTCTACTTAAGGGTGGCCCCACGAAATATTTCTGAATCTGTGATTGTTCGATCGTGAAAGCCTCGTTGGGTTTTGATTTGGTTTTCCGAGGTTGATCGGCGTGTGTTGCTATTGGTGCACCCGGGTAAAACTTTCTGAAAGCCGTGTCGCGGATATGGGCGACTTGGAGCCGATTTCTTGATCATAGACAAGCATAACTAAAGTTCTTGCTATAAATTTGACTTATAATGATTAGTAATCAGCTTCACTATAATGGAATGGCTAATTACTGCCCACAATTGCTTGTTTGATGGTAAACTTGCGACAAAAAGTATCGACTAGTAAGTATTGCAACTTCTAGCGAAATGGCTGAATAAAAGTACCAACAAGCTGCTGGGTTTTGGGTTTATCTCACGCTATCTCATATCGATTAGTAAGAGCTGCAACTATAACGGAATGGTTAACTAAAAGTGCCCATTGTTTACTTTATCGGGCGATTATCTATACGACTAGTAAGTGCCTTAACTATAGCGAATAAGTAAAATTGCCAACCGTGTGAGTGCCTCGGTTGACTTCCTCGTTGGTCTCGAGAAGCGCCGAGATGGGTTTGTTTGATGATAGTATCGAGTTGGATCCGAATAGGTCTCTCTCACCCTCTCGATTGGCCCGGTTGTATCGAGTCTCTATAGGTTGTTTAGTGCATCTTTGCCGCTCGATCCACCATACCTTTGTGGCGAGGCCGCGAATTCTAGCCTCGCCGTGTCTTGGCCTCGATCTTGGCTCCTTCTTTGTTTTTGCTTTGCCCTTTGTCGGCACCCTTTTGTTAAGCGGGTTTTGAGATCGGCCGTTAGCGAGTTACCCTTCGGCTTGGCTGGCGAGTTATGGGCGCCATTGGTTATTCTTGGGGCTCTTAGCCCCATTTGCTTCTTGTCCGTAGTCGGACTCTCATTTTCAAGGTGATTTGGATCTTGTATATTATATCGTATTCTTGACTCTTTGAGTGTTGTTATATATATATACATTACATGGGTCCCATCGAGGACTGTTGTGTAATGTTATTACTTGTTTTCCACCCTTGCGAAGTGCTGGTGGCACCTTTGAATCGTTTCTATGCGGGTTTGGTGAATTTTGCCCGGACTTGCATAGGTCCGGTCTGAGGTGTTGAGTGGTATCGAGCTCGGCGGTTGCGATACCCACAAGTCCAGCTAGGATAAC
Source organism: Avena longiglumis (assembly GCA_030063025.1). NCBI lineage: Eukaryota > Viridiplantae > Streptophyta > Magnoliopsida > Poales > Poaceae > Avena > Avena longiglumis. The sequence goes on from CP125974.1 coordinate 486,645,116, forward strand.
CTAGCTAACGGCCGAGTAGAGTGTCAAAACTATTTTTGCAAAATCGGTTGGATAGTTCTGGTTAGGTCTGATTTTACTCCTTACCCCTCTGCTATTCTCCTCTTACCCCTACGTGTTTTGAATCCGCTCTCTTCTCTCTCTTCGAGTCCAGGATTTCTCGTGGTTGGGTTTCCATCGTACCTTCAGGGTTTTCACTCTCTTCCTTTTGTGCCGGAGGTGCTACGATCATCAATCTGCAACTGTTCTGTTGTGCCCTTCATCCGATCTTTTGTTCTTGAGATCTTTATCCCTATGTGTTCCTTGCCGGATATCAGTGTCGTGGAAAACATATGAGAAGTACGAGCTTTGGTGAAGTTGGAGTCGACCTTGAGCATGTGTTGTTCAGGCCGATGGGACCATCGCTAAACCTAATCATTGTGTCTTTCATACGATTTCTGCTGGCAACTCTCCCTTGTATCCGAACCTCGCTTGTCGAGATCTTCAGTCTAAATCTCGAGAGTTGAGTTGCCTGATTCTCCTACCCATGTATAGAGTTGATAGTGTGGGTGCGGGATGGACTGATCACCCTACCCGACTCTTACTGTTCGCTCTGTACATCGAACTGGTGGATCAAGGTAACTTTTCCCTCTTCTAATGGAAGCTAGAGGTGACCTTATCGTTTGATGCCTCTACCTTCGTCCGTTGTTTATCCGGAGTGCTCTCTCGACGATCAGGGGCAACGAACCTTTGTTGGTGGTGTCGCCGATTTCAAGATGGAGGATGAACTCTTGTTAGTGGTGTCGCGAGGATCTACACAAGCGAGAAGACGGAGAACGCCGACCTTCCTTCCGGTATCATGAGGCGGATCTCGAGGGCGAGATCCCTTGTTAGTGGTGTCGAATTGTGGCATCCCGCAAAACCACTACTAGAAAATCGCGTTGAATTTGTGCATTGCATCGTCATTATCATGCATAGTTTGCATAAAACTATTTTTGCAAACCCGATTGTTTTCAGCGCCCCATCTCTATTCAAATGTCAAACACGGGTCTCGGAATAATTTTGTTTGTTGCTATCGGGTTTGCAAACGGCCCAATTAAATTAAATAAAAGATTTATTTATTTTAGTAAGGCGTCGAGCAGCCAACCCGACCGAGCAACCTTGAAAATTAATCGGTCCAACTGCCCCATCTAAATCCTAAGACTACCCGATTCCTACCCAACCTACCCTCCACATCACTCCCACCAATCCCCATCGCCACATAAGCCCAACTCCCCACCAACCATCCGGTGACACATCACTCCTCTCTCTCCTCTCTCTCCTGACCACTCAACCATCCCCTCACCTTCTGGCTCTACACACGCCTGCCTGCCTATCCCTCTCGGCCTTGGCCCCAGAGCCACCGCACCCCCGGCCTCCCTGGCGCGTTCCACCCGCCCCTGGCCGCGCCCCTGGGTCCCACCCTTCCTCCCGGGCCCACTCGCTGTCCCTGTTCCTCTTCCCCCACGCTTTCTTTTCTTCCCCCGAGTCCCGCGAGCGCCTCCCTGGCCCCCAGCGACCGCGTCGCCGCACCTCGCCTTCTCCCGCTCCGGCTCACGCCTCCGCCTCGTCTCCCTCCTCTGGCCGCTCCGCCCCCGCGCGTGCCGCTCCCCTCGCTCAGACCTCCACCGCGCCGCCCCCCAACCTTGCTCCGCCCGCCGCCGCCTCCACCCGTAGCTCCCGCGGCCACCTCCAGCGACCACCGCGCCCAACCGCCGCCGCCAGGAGCCCGTGCCGCCGCCAGACGCTCCCGCCCGTCCTCCTCCCGCAACCCCTGCTGCGGCGCACGCGTCCGTCGCCCGAGCCTCGTCCGTCTGCCTCGCCCTCACGCCCGCGTCTCGCTGGCGCCCGAGCCCGGACTTCCTCCGCCCGGCCAGCGGTCCACCTCGCGGCCGTCCGCGCCCCTCCACGTCGAGCTCGCCCGTCGGGCCACCTCCTGCGCCGCCCAGCTGCGCTGCCCGCCTCGAGCCCGACCCGCCCGGCTCCCTCGACCGGCCGGCCTCGCTCTCTCCGGCCCCGGCGCTCCCTGCAACCGCCTCGAGCCGCGCCGGCGTCGGCCTCCGCTCTTCCTCGCCGGCCCACCCTCGTCGCGCCCCACCCGAGCTCGCCCAACCTCCGCGTCGCCCGCGGCGAACCCCTTCGCCGGAGCCTGCCGCGGCGACCCCCTCCGAGCCACGACGCGTCGCCTCCCAGCGGCCTCGCCAAGTTTCACCGGCGCGCGACCCGAGCCGACCAGCGCCGTCCCTGCGCCGCGGGCCCGGCTCTGCCTCGCATGGCGACCCGTCGACCGTGGGCCCGCTGCGTAATGCGTGTATGTGTGTGCTCGTGTATGTGTCACGGGAACGCATGTGAACCCTATGGCCCTTTTGGGCACCAGGAACTCGCCAACGACCTTGGCACCGAAACCGCCAAGCCCTTCATCGCGGGGCGCCAAGATCCGGACGGCAAACGAACCCGTGCCGGAATGCGCCTACGGATCTGCGAGCCGGACCCAAGATCTTCGCCGCGGACCCGTCAAGTTCCCCTCGACGACAAGATCATCGAAAGAGCACCCGAAGGAGACCTGTGCGACAAGTACTCCCTCGTGAACGCCAAGACCGACCCGGTACACGGTCCCGACAAGATCCTCGTGACGGCAAGATCAACCGTGGGACCCGACAAGATCTGCGCGACGACAAGAACGGCACCGACCCGGAAGATCCGATGCGCCCCGACGCCGAACCAAGTCCGGCTTCTCGGAACGCCAAGACCGACCCCGGAATCCGAGAACGTTTTCCGCCGAACCCCCCGAACCCCGGAACCGTCGAACCCTGGACCCCGAACCCCGAACCCCGGAACACCCAAGTTCGTCGAGGCTCCTTCATGTGCGAACCCCTTTCCGGAACCCTATTTTATAACATCACAACTTGTCGCATATTTAATTGCCATCCTTGCATGCATATCTGTGGTTTGGGGGCCTTATGCCGATTCACCTAATAACTAAATATGGGGCCCATATGCGGGCAAATCTAGTCTCATCTTGGCCTCATTAAAATTTGTGTAGCAAACCCGGTGCTATTAATTGCCATGTTAAAACAACATTTAAATTGCGGGGGTTCCAAACAACATGAAACAACTAATTAAATGTCGGGACCCCGGTTCCACTTAATTTGACCTAATTGCATCGCACCTTCGCCATGTCATACATCATACATGCATCATGCCGATCTATTGCCGTAGTATTAAATATTGCATCCGGTGTTTGTTCTAGTGTTTTGCTTCTTCGCGGATAAGGCCGTTGAGTTGATGCGAGTGTCGACCCGATCTTCGGGGAAAACCCTTCGACAATGTTTTCAGGCGAGCATCTCCCCCTTTTCTACCTATCTTACTTTTATAGTATTTATTCCCTCCTGTTGATCTATTGCTATCTGTGTTGCGATGCTCTAGTTTCGTGCCGTGATAATACCGTGCAGCCCTATATTGCCTTGGACACACCCTATTACATTGTTTGGTAGATAGTTGAACTTGCGGCGTCGTGGCTTGCTCAAGTCTTGATGTATGTCGCCATATGCCACGATTCTTGATGTTTTTGCCGCATGTTAATGTTGGAGGTGATTCTAGTTTTACTTATCGTCACTTTAATTTCTGTTTAACAACTAAAATTGAATAAGCGAGGCATCGGTGGGTGATAGATAATATTTGGTTTCGAGCCCACTTGTGTCCCGTAAGACCCAGTACTTGATACTGTTCCTTGATTTTGCGCTATCCACATCCGGAGGTATATGGGACCACAGCGAGCTTGATTCAGTCTTATTTCTTGGGGCCACAAACTAGTTTGAGGTTTTATTTACGATCTGTACTTATGCCATGCTTCTTGCTTTATTACGATTGTGCGACGGATAGCACCTTTGTCTTTAGGATCGGGACACGATTCATGGTGTCGACAAGCCCGTTTGGGGTTCCCGATCGTTCACCGTCCACCAGCACCTTGAGGCCGTCTCGAGCTTGTCTACCGTTATGGATTCTACTTAAGGTGGCCCCTGAAATATTTCTGAATCCTGTGATTGTTCGATCGTGAAAGCCTCGTTGGGTTTTGATTTGGTTTTTCCGAGGTTGATCGGCGTGTGTTGCTATTGGTGCACCCGGGTAAAACTTTCGAAAGCCGCGGATATGGACGACTTGGAGCACAGTTTCTTGATCATAGACAAGCATAACTAAAGTTTACTGCTATAAATTTGACTTATAATGATTAGTAATCAGCTTCACTATAATGGAATGGCTAATTAATACTGCCCACAATTGCTTGTTTGATCGTCGCTTGCGACAAAAGTATCTGACTAGTAAGTATTGCAACTACAACGAAATGGCTGAATAAAAGTACCAACAACTGCTGGGTTTCGGGTTTATCTCACGCTATCTGTCGATTAGTAAGAGCTGCAACTATAACGGAATGGTTAACTAAAAGTGCCCACTGTTTACTTTATCAGGACGATTATCTATACCTGACTAGTAAGTGCCGCAACTATAACTGAATAAGTAAAATTGCCAACCGTGTGAGTGCCTCGGTTGACTTCCTCGTTGGTCTCGAGGGTGAAACGCCAGGATGGGTTTGTTTGATGATAGTATCAGGTTGGATCCGAATAGGTCTCTCTCACCCTCGATTGGCGCCGGTTGTATCGAGTCTCTATAGGTTGTTTAGTGCATCTTTGCCTTGCTCGATCCACCATACCTTTGTAGGCGAGGACCGAATTCTAGCCTCGCTGTGTCTTGGCCTCGATCTTGGCGCTCCTTCTTTGTTTTCTGCTTGCCCTTTGTCGGCCCTTTTGTTAAGCAGGTTTTGAGATCGGCCGTTAGCAGGGTTACCCTTCCGGCTTGGCCTGGGCAGGGTTATGGACGCCATTGGTTATTCTTCAGGGCTCTTAGCCCCATTTGCTTCTTGTCCGTAGTCGGACGCTCTACTGTTTTCAAGGTGATTTGGATCTTGTATATTATATCTGTATTATTGACTCTTTGAGTCGCTGTTATATATATCTGTTCTGTGGGTCCCATCGAGGACTGTTGTGTAATGTTATTACTTCGTTTTCCACCCGCACGAAAGTGCCTGGTGGCACCTTTGAATCGTTTCTATGCGGGTTTGGTGAATTTTGCCCAGACTTGCATAGGTCCGATTCTGAGGGTGTTACACGTTCCTCCACAACGTTTGGCCTCTTGGACAAAAGGCTGCAGCAAAAGGCAATAGCAGTAAGAACAGGACTTGGGGGCTACGCCCAACACAAGGAAGCAAAAACAACATCAGCATACGAAGACACCCGCCCGTAGCATAAAGCAGAAAAACTTACGTGCTCCGAAGGCCACCCGCAGGCGCGCCTGCGAAATTCTGAGGCGCAACCACCAGCCTCTCCTGCACAGGAGGAACTGGAGCAGCGTTACCCGAAGTCGCCACAGTCTGAGGAGTAGGCGACGCAATGTTCGACTCCCCCATCATCTCCCGCGCATCATCACTAGAGCCATCGGAGGATTGCCTGCATACGAACCAATCAACACAGGTGCAAAAATAACAAGGGAACAAAGGACAACAGTGGCAACAAGAAAACTTACGAGCCCAACGCGCTCAGGTCGAAGATAGGAGAAGCCCTTCGGCCCTCTTCTTCTCCTTCTTTTCTTCCTTCTTCTCCTCCTTCTTTTCTTCCTTCTTCCGCTGCGCGGGTGCGAGCAACAGCCCACACAGAATGGCGGGAAGGGAGAGGAAGAACCCCATGAACATCATCATGACGCTCAAGGCCCAGAGGATTTCTGGGAGTCGGAGGAGTCGAGGCATCTGACGACTCGCTAGAGCTCCGTGATCGCTTGCGCGAATGGTCCTCACTCGATTCGTCGGCATCCTCCGCTGGGGATCGCACTGACGGTAGCTCGGACACGGAATCCACCACTTCATTATCCAGGGCATTCGGATACCTTTCGGCCAACGGTGGTGCCATGCCCGGCACTTTGAACCTCTGCCAAAGGAAAAGGAACTTTGTTAGCAAACAAAGGAAAAAGTACACAGCTGACAAAAACAAAAGGGGGGCACTACGTGCGCAAATCTACACCTTAGGTACGACCAACGTCGAAGAAAAGGGAGGAGTCAGCGACTTCCCCGGGATTTCTTCTTCGGCCTTGAACTTCAACAACGCGCGAAGAGCCTTGTCAAGTTTCACCTCGAAGATTTTCTCATTCGAAACCCTCGTCGGATCACGGCGCCCAGAGTAAAGAAACATCGGATACGCCCTCGCTTGGAGAGGCTGCACCCGACGCTCAAGAAACGTCCGGATGACGTCGACACCGTTCACCTCCTTCTCAGGAATCAGTTGGAGATCCTCCACCCGACGGTACAGGGCCTCTATCTCCGCCACCTCACCGTCTAAGATTTGGTTTTTCCAAGATCTTTTCTTCTCAATCAATTGGGAGGGCTCAAAAGGAACGAGACCAAAATCTTGCCCAGGAAGTACGGAGTCACGGATGTAAAACCATTTCCTCCGCCAGTACTGGACAGATTCGGACATGGAAAGGGAAAAGAATTGCACATTGGGACTGAGGGAGATGATGAAACCCCCAATGGGATACACACCATTCGAACCAGACTGCCTCTTCACGGAATAAAGCTTCCAAAAGAGGCCAAAGTGCGGCTCAATGCCCAGCCAACACTCGCAAAGGGTGATAAAACAAGCAATGTGGAGAAGAGAATTGGGAGACAGATGATGCAACTGAACCCCATAGAAGAAGAGCAGTCCACGAAGGAAGTCATGGACTGGATACGAAAACCCACGCAAGACGAAGGCAAGAAACATAACCCGGTACCCAGATGGGGGACGGGGGATTACCTCATTGCCGGGGAGTTTGATGGCCGTCGTATCCTGCGGGATCAGGCCCCGCCCGCGCAGTTTGCGGAGATCGCTCTCCCGCGTCTCTGATCGCCACCAGCCACCATCGGTGACGCGAGCAGCGGCGGTGCTCTTCTTGCCTCCGGCGGCGCTGGTCCCAACCGCAGATGAGGATTTCTTTGTCTTCCCCATGGCGCTACAGCGATGGTGGTGTTGGCAACGAAGAAGGACAAAGGAAATGTGGAGGAAACTCTCAGCGCGCAGCAAGAATAGCTCAAGAACGAAGAGGCGGTGAATAGATGAACTGTTGCAGTGAAAAACAAACCACGATTTCACCAGGGATTATAACAGCGAAGACGACGCACGATGTCCGTCCATCGAGAAGACCTAACGCCAACGGTAGATCTGGCCGTACACGTGTCAGCACCAAAACGAACCGTCGTTACCACGCCTTCCACTACGCGCGGAAATCGAGGAGACGCCGTAATCATCTCCACGCCGCGCATGACCGGTCAATTCAAAGTCAGCAAGTGGGACCCATGCTTCGTCCAGTCAAGTCATCTCTGGCGTAGCAGACGCTTGAGGTCATCGATCGTAAGCACTGACGTCATCAAAAGCTATACTAGCACCACTCCACGCTAAGAGTACTCACCGAATCTACGATTCGACTAAATACTTGGGGCTACTCTATCGGGGCCGCGCACCCGACAGACAAATGAGGACAAAATTACTTCTCTGAGTCCTACGTCGAGTCTACGACTCCACTACGGACTCGGGGGATACTCCCATAGGGAGGATGGATTTAAGCATCCAAAAAATTTCGAGTCCTGCGGACCTAATGATCTGAAAGTCTCCGTTCGAATCTACGACTCGAACAGACACTTGGGGGCTACTCCCATAGGGAGCGCTGGTCGCGCACCCTATGAAATCTTCGACTGCGATCTTCCGGATCCGCATGCAAAAACTTTTTTGGCAACTCTGCCCCAACAAAACGCTAAGTGAGCAACAATCTCCTTGGCCACCAGAAGCACCTCCGAGGTGATAAATGTTCGGATGCTGCGTCTGCGACGCAAAGATAAGACCTACAAATATCATCTGATGGCACGCAACGCACTGATCAAGGCTCGCTAGTATGAATCCTGCATCGGTAGTGCGATAAAAATCTGACGGACGCGTTGGGTACACCAATTAAAATCACTGGAATTCCACTTCTATAAGTCCTCCGCGGCCTAAGTTGAATTACGCCAGCATATGTTCCAGGCCCGGGTTAAGGGACCCGAACACAAGAAGATCGTGTTGTTTCGTCCTAAGACTTAATCGACTGATCCGTCGGGTGAGTCGAACACGCATCAACAATCCCTACACATATACTATTAACATATAGCTCCCGAAGGATGGAAGAGTCCTCACCAGATCTACGATTCAGCGATCACTCGGGGACTCTTGACATGGTTATACCTCACGGCACGTAACCAAAGATACCTAGTCCATCCCAAGGAAGGCCGGTCTGACATACACGCTGGCCCATGAAGATTTTCGGGTGGCCAAGGCCCATGACGTCTTCGAATCCTTGGAGTGTAAGACTAGAGGAGATAGGAAATTCAAAGGGGTAAAACCCTAGAACTTGTAACCGACTAGGACTACGCCCGGGACCTGCCTAAGTCTATATAAAGGCCAGGAGGGCACGTCCTAGGGCAACTCAACTCATACTTTCGCACACGCATCCACGCCAGATCGAATCTGCGCACCTGTAACCTTCCGGTTCGCCGTAATCAAAGAGCAAGCGGAGTAGGGTTTTCCCTCAGGGGCCGAACAGGTAAATCTCGTGTCCCCTGGTTGCTTATCTGTTAACCGTGCCATGATCTCCAGCATCCCCATCTTCTCCAAAACCCAAGTCCATAACAATGGGCATTGATGAGATTAAACCTCGTCATTTGGAGTTCGGAATTGTTCCGGGTTAATCGGTATTGTACCGGAAGCTTCTAGAACCTTCCAGAAGGGGACCAACGTGGCCACACCTTCCGGGAGGGAGAATGGGCCTATGAGGGAGTGCCATGGCTGCATTGGGCCAGGGGCACAAGGCCCCATAGGGCCCAGCCGGCCAAGAGGGATAAAACCCTAATCTAGACCTTTTAGAAGGGGGGTTTCCTTGCCCCCCACTCCTCCTCCTTTGGGGCCGCCGGTTTTGGACTTGGGGGAGGGGCTAGGGCAGCTGCCCACCCCTCTATATAAGGAGGGCTGGGGGCGCACCACCCCTCCACACCTTCCCCTCCAACCCTAGCCGCCTGCCGCCTCTCCTCTCCTCCCATTGTTTGTAGGCGAAGCCTCTGCAGAAATTATCCACCATATACACCACACGTCGTGTTGTAGATCCAATCTTTCTCCACCATACTTGCTGGTCAGGAAGGAGGAGCGTCGAGGTGCTGCGTGTGCATCTCATGGAGGCACCGCCACTTGTGGTGCTAGATCGGATCGGATCGCAGGAGGAGAAAGTCGACTACATCACCCACGTTAAATGAACGCGTTCCATCTTGAATCTTCAAGGGTATGAAGATCTAATCCAATCTCTCTCGTTGTTTGCAGCTCCTAGATTAGATCTTGGCTTTCCCTCTGTTCGCTTCCGTAGAAAATTTTGATTTACTATGCCGCGAAACCCTTCAGCTTCCCTATCATGAACATTGAGATGTTATTAACAACAAGATCATATCGTTAGGAGAATGATATGATGGACATACTCCTATAGATAAGCGTAGCATAAAGATCAAGTCATTTTAATAGTTCAATTGCTATATGCTTTCTGATACATAGTAACCTAATTCCTTCGACCATGAGATCATGCATATCACCATCACCGGAAGGATGCTTTGATGACATCAAACACCACACCGTAACTGGGTGGCTATAAAGGTGGCATTGAGTATTCAAAAAGTATTGGTTGAGACACATGGATCAAGAGTGGGATTTGTCCATCCATATGACGGATAGATATACTCTGGGCCCTCTCGGTGGAATGTCATCCAATCAGCTTGCAAGCATGTGACTAGCTCACAAGGGATCACATATCACGGGAACGATAAAAGAGTACTTATCAGTAACGAGGTTGAACTAGGTATGCAGAGATACCGACGATCAGAACCTCGGATAAGTAAACTATCGTGAGACAAAGGGAAATTGGTATCGTATGTAAGTGGTTCATTCGATCGCAAAGTAATCATAGAAATATGTGGGAACCATATGAATTTCCAGATTCCTCTGTTGGTTATTGTTCGGAGAAGTGTCTCGATCATGTCCGCATAATTCACGAACCGTAGGGAGACACACTTAAGGATTCGATGTTGTTGAGTAGTTATGGAATGATGAGTAAGAGACCGAATGTTGTTCGGAGTCTCGGATGGGATCCGGATATCACGAAGAGATCCGTAATGGTCTGCAGAATAAGATTCATATAAGGAAAGTCCTGTTTCGGGGTTGGAGAATGGTTCCGGTGTTTTCATCGGGAATGTTCTAGAAGGTTCCGGAATGTCCGGCACTCCGGAGGGGAAGGGTACATGAATGTGTCATAACAAGTTGGAATGGTTGCATCATGTACTAGGTGTCATCGCTGAACAAAATAAAGGGATAAATCAAATCCTAGTTTGAAAAGTCAAACGCCAATTTGAAAAGTCAAACGGCTATTTTGTTTGGTGGAGGGAGAGTAGGAAACCTACTTGGGGAGGAAGTCCCTCTCCCTCCACCGCCGGCCTTGGAAGCCGAGTTGGGGAGGGACTCCCCTCCCCTTGGCGCGCCCCCTCCACCTATATAAGGAGGGGCAGGGCTGCCCCTCCAAACACACAACTTGCACCCCACAAACCCTAGCTCCAAGCCGCCGGCGCCGCCACCTCCTGCTGCCGCCGCCTAGGGCTAACCCTAGCCGCCGAGTTGGGGCACCCCTTTCCCTAGCCGCCGGCCTAGCCTCTCCTCCTTGGTGTGTCTAAACCCTAGATCACCGAGGCTCTCTCATAGTCCACCATACTCGCTCCGGCTTAAGGCGAAGCCCTGCGAGATCTCCCCTCTACTTCTGGTACCACGCTTGCATCGCCGGGAATCGCGAGGAGAGTGCTACAACCTCCATTTTCTTTGGAACAAGGAGAGGAAGGTCTTCGTCGAGTCGAACGTGTGACCAAATCTGGAGCGCCTTAGGAACGCAGCCTTGGGAAGGATCGTCTACGCTCTTGAGATCGGCAAGAGTACGACTACATCACCCACGAGAATCCGCTCTCGTTAAACACTTTGTAATCTTCGAGGGTGATTTATTCCATCGACTCGTTGCTACAATCTAGTAGATAGATCTTAGCTTGTTTGTTTGTATGCGGTAGAATTTTTTGTCTTCTCCTCCTTGATCATTGAGCTGAGCTCCGAAGAACTCGGGGTGCGGACGCTCCAGAAGTTCTGAAAGCTGGTCCAAATCCCGCTCAAAGATAAGGTCTGCTCCATTCCCCAACTGATAAAACTTGTTGTACTTCACGTCCATCTATTAAGAATATAGGATGAGTAAATTAGTAGAGTGATCAAGTGTGTCAAATTTTATGTATTTTGCAAGAGTTTTTGAGGCACATGAATTTTTATGAAAGAATCAAGGTGATAAGAATGGGAATAAGTTTTTGTAAATATTTGCTTCCTTTGGTTTTGAAACTAAGTTTTTGATTCAAACGTCCAGTCTAACAAGGGTCTCCTATGGTCAGGATGGCTCTGATACCAACTTGTCAACACCCGGATTTTTAATCCCAGATGCTTGTTATGCCATACATCGCAATCCCAGGATTACCATTTTTGCGAGACATAACAAAATTGGATACCACGGTACATCATCCATTACAAACCATACATAAGGTCTTACACAAATAAGGATCTCATGATCCAGTTCTTAATACAACTCAAGCAGCGGAAATACGTAATGATAAAGGTAGCGTAGGCGAAGCTCCATCTTCGGGGTCACAGGCAATGCTGACGATGGGAGATAATCCTAGTTGTCATAACCTTCCTGGGGTCTCTCATCCTGGTACTCCTCTTCATAGTATGGCCACGGGAATAGCCAGGGACAAAGCCATGAGTACTCTTTAAGTACTCGCAAAGTAATAATAACAGGTAAAGGTTTTTTTTGTATTAGGACACTAAGCTCTAGGGTTATTTTTCAAAAATCCAGATTTACCTCTACTAAGTTCAGAAGCAAGAGAAAGCTAGTCAAATTTTATAACACCTAAGTGGGAACTTGTATCTCATGTCACAACTCTGTTGTGGTCAAGTCAAATTCTCAATTCATTTCACAAGTCATTTTGAAAACATCTAACGAGGGAACAGTATGGCCACTCCAACTGTCCATAACCGCGGACGCGGCTATTCGAATAGTTTGACACTCTGTAGAGATTGTACACTTTCACCATAACATTCGATACATCTGTCTGGAACAAATCCTGAATTCACCATACTCAGTATGCGGATAATCAATCCTAACCTTTCAATTACATTCCCTAGTATAGGCACCTCGCCTGTGAGTTTGGCCTCCCAACCATGACTGTGGCATCCCGCAAAAAACCACTACTAGAAAATCGCGTTAAATTTGTGCATTGCATCGTCATGACCGCATGCTCATGTCATCATGCCGCATTGCATTTGAGCATTGTCAACATCTTGCATCTGGTCGCATAAAACTAATTGCAGGAAAACCCAGTTTTGTTTTCTAAACGCCCCATCTTTATTCAAACGCAAAACCCCGGGTGCTGCCGGATACTTTGTTTGTCTAAAAACTATTTGCTAAAAATTCATCGCAAATCAAATAAAATGTTTAATTGTTTTTGTGGGGGCAGTCGAACGGGCCGAATCGACCCGAACGACCACCCCAGATTAAATCGGCCACCTGAACACCCCCAACAAATCCTAAAGCTACCTGCTAATCTACCCACACCCCTTTGGCCACATCACCCCACCCAATCCCCTAGTGACACCTCAGCTCCCCTCTCCCCTCTACCCAATCCTAAAGCGCCACCTAGCCCACCCCACTCCTCTCTCTCTCCGCCACACACACCAAACAGCTACACGCCTTACGAACGCCTGCCACTCGTTTTGGTCCACCCAGCAGCCCCTGTCCCGCCTGGGTCCCACCTCACCCAGCAGCCCGTGGCCCCGTCCCCTGCCGCTCTCCTTTCCACACACGCGACCGCCTCCCTCCCGAGTCTTCCTCTCGCCTCCGCCTCCGTCGAGCACGCCGGGCCGCCCCTCTCCCCGCAGCTCCTCCTCTCTCTCGACCCGGACCCCTACCCGCCTCCACCTCCGCTCAGGCCAGCGTCCCTCCGGCCAAGCCTGGCCTTGACCCCCTTCCGCAGCCTCCCCAACCTCCGCCGCCTTGCCTAGGTCGCCTCCACCGCCGCCCACTGCTCCAGGCCCAGCACCACTCCGCCCGCCTACCATCTCGCCCGTGCAGCCGCCTCAGCCGCCTCGCCGCCATGGACCGCCCCTCCACCGCCAGTGAGCCCACCAGGCCCGCCCGAGCTGCTCCCCGCCTCCGCCCCGCCTTCTCCTCCTGCGCCCCGCCTCTGAGCTCGGCAACCACCTTCTTCTCCTCACTGCTCGCCTCGCCCGGCTGCGCGCGCCAGCGCCTCCTCACATGCTCCGGCCATGAAAGCCCTCGCCGTCTGGCGTGCCCCGAGCCGCCTCCGCTGACGGACCGCCTCCTCGCCTACAAGGCGTCACCTCCGCTTCGCCTCTATGCGCTGAGCTCTGCGCCTCGTCCTCGTCCACAGCGCTTCCCAGCTTGCTGCCGCGTCGGCTTGCGCCCGCCGTCGCTGCCCCGCCGGTGAAGCTTCGCCCGAAGCGTTCCCACTGTCGACCGCCGCCTCCGCTCGGCCGCCTCCACCGCGCCGAAGCGACGCCACGGGCCCACCTCGCCGAGCTCGTCCCCTTCGAGATGCACCGTCGACACGCCAAGATCGTCCACCAAGACGCACAAATTCGAACCGATGGCGAAGAACCATCTCGGAACGCCATGAGCTACTACCGACCACCAAGCGGAACTCCAAGTCGCTTTTCTTTTGGACACCGAGACCAAGACCGAACCGGATGTCGATACAAGGCCGATCTCGCCGAACCCGAGAACTCCGCCGCGGTACCCGGGAGTCTCCTACACGGAACCATCGACGCCACACACGAGCTCGACACCGACAAACGAGTGGAACCCCGAGTACTTCGTCGTGGAAATTAGGGGCGATGACGCCGAATCGACAAGCTCTCCTTCACGGAATTCGAGAAGCCTGTTCGGGTGCCTGAAGACCAAACTCCGTCGAACCCTAACCAAGTACGTCGAGACCCTGAAGACCCCGAAGCCAAAGGTCAACTACAAGGGACGCCAAGCTCGTCGAGATTGCGGAACGACAAGCACTTCACCCCGGATGTCGAGATCGACCCGACCCACGGACCCGACAAGATCTTCGCGACAATAAGAACGACATCGACCAGAGAGAATCCGACGCGCCCCGACACCGACCCAAGTCCTGCTTCCGGACGCGACAAGAACTACCCCGATATCCGAGAACGATCCCGGAGTCCGAGAACGCTTCCGTCGAACCCTGGACCCTGAGACCAACCCCGAACCCCGGAACCCCAAGTTCGCCGAACCCTAAACGTGTGAACCCCTTCCCGAGAACCCTATTTTATAATTTGCCAACGATATAAATTGTTGCATATTAATTGTTCTTGCATGCATCTTGTCATGTGGTTTGGGGGCCTTATGCCGATTCACCTAATAATTAAATATGGGGCCCGTATGCGGGCAAATCTAGTCTCATATTGGCCTCATTTAAATTTGAGTAGCGAACCGGTACTATCTTTTGTCTTGATAATGCAGCATTAAAATTGCGGGGTAGCCTTACAACTGGAACCATTTAATTAAATATCGGGACCCCGGTTCCACTTAATATGACATAATTGCATCGCACCTTTGCCATGTCATACATCATACATGCATCATGCCGATCTTCTGCCGTTGTATTAAATAGTGCATCCGGTGTTCCTTCTAGTGTTTTGCTTCTTCGCGGATAAGGCCGTTGAGTTGATGTGAGCTTCGCCCGATCTTGGATGAACCTTCGACAATGTTTTCAAAGAGCATCTCCCCTTTCTACCTATCTTACTTTTATAGTATTTATTCCTCCTGTTGATCTATTGCTATACGTATGCGATGCTCTAGATTCCGTACCCTTGATATCCCTTGCAGCCATATATTGCCTTGGACACATCCTATTACTTGTTGTTTGGTAGATAGTTGGACTTGCGCGTCGTAGTCGCTTGCTCAAGTGCTGTTGCGAGTCGTCAAGTGCCACAGTTGTTGATGTATTGCCGCATGTTGATGTTGGAGATGATTCTAGTTTTACTTACCGTTCATTTTAATTCCTGTTTAACAACTAAAACTGAAGTAAGCAGAGGCATCGGTGGGTGATAGATAATATTTGGTTTCCGAACGCCCACTTGTGTCCCGTAGGACCCCGAGTACTTGATACCTGTTCCTTGATTTATCGCGCTATCCACATCCGGGAGGTATATGGGACCCCCGAGCGAGCTTGATTCATCTTATTTCTTGGGGACACAAACTAGTTTGAGGTTTTATTTACTATCCTGTACTTATGCCATGCTACTTTGTATTTAAATTGTGCGACGGATAGCACACTGTCTTTATTTAGGAAAGCGGAGTGATTACGCTGATATCGACACCCCGAGTTTCGGGTTCCCCGCTTCTGACCATTGGCGCTAACCTTGAGTCCGTCTCGAGCTTGCTTACTATGGTCTACTCAATGGGGTGGCCCCTGAAATATTTCTAAATCCTGTGATTGTTCGTCGTGAAAGCCTCGTTGGGTTTTGAGGTTTTTCCGAGGTTGATCGGCGTGTGTTGCTATTGGTGCACCCGGGTAAAACTTTCGAAAGCCGTGTCCATGGATATGGACGACTTGGAGCACGATATCTCGATCATAGACAAGCATAACTAAAGTTTATTGCTATAAATTTGACTTTATAATGACTAGTAATCAGCTTCACTATAACGGAATGCCTAAATAATACGCCCACAATTGCTTGTTTGAATTGTAAACGCGACCATGGTACCTGACTAGTAAGTATTGCAACTACCACGGAATGGCTGAATAAAAGTACCAACAACTACTGGGTTTTGGGTTATCTCATGCTAATTGTATCTGACTAGTAAGTGTTGCCACTATAACGGAATGATTAACTAAAAGTGCCCACTGCTTACTTTATCAGGACGATTATCTAAACCTGACTAGTAAAGTGCCGCAACTATAACCGAATAAGTAAAACTGCCAACCGTGTGAGTTCCTCGGTTGACTTCCTCGTTTGGTCTCGAGGGGGAAACGCCAGGATGGGTTTGTTTGATGGTAGCATCAGGTTGGATCCGAATAGGTCTTTCTTACCCTCTCTAATTGCCGCAAGTTGTATCGAGTCTCTATAGGTTGTTTAGTGCATGATGCCGCTGCCGCTCAGTCCACCATACCTATGTAGGCGAGGACCGCCGAATTCTAGCCTCGCCGTGTACTGGCCTCAGTACTGACGCTCCTTCTTTTTCTTTTGCCCTTTGTCGGCACCCCTTTTGTTTAAGCAGGTTTTGAGATCGACGTTAGCAGGGGTTACCCTTCCGCTTGGCTGGCAGGGTTATGGACGCCATTGGTTATTCTTGTGGCTCTTAGCCCCATTTGCATCTTGTCCGTAGTCGGACGTGTATCATTTTCAAGGTGATTTGGATCTTTGTACATTATATCTGTATTCTTGACTCTTGGAGTCGTCTTTGTATATCTCTGTTTGTGGGTCCCATTGAGGACTGTTGTGTAATGTTATTACTTGTTTTCCACCGCACGCAAGTGCTGGTGCACCTTCGAATCGTTTCTATGCAGGTTTGGCGGATTTTGCTCAAACTTGCATAGGTCCGATTCTGAGGGTGTTACAGAGTGGTATCAGAGCTCAGCAGTTGCGATACCCCACAAGTCCAGCCTGTAGGATAACCTAGCTAACGGCCGAAGTAGAGTGTCAAAACTATTTTTCGAAATCGGTTGGATAGTTCTGATTAGGTCTGATTTTACTTCTTACCCCGCTGCTATTCTCCTCTTACCTCTACGCGTTTTGAATCCGCTCTCTTCTCTCTCTCTCTTCGAGTCCAGGAATTCTCGTGGTTGGGTTTCTGTCGTACCTTCAGGGTTTCGCTTCCTCCCTTGGAAACGGTGTTCTACCAACCGGTGTTCATGCTGCTTGAGGAATCCGTCTACGGTGCTACCATTCTTTGTTCTTTGTTTGTGCCTTCCGGTGTTTTCCGACGCGACGGCATCCTCCACGCCAGATCCGATGCAGAGTCTGCATCACTCCTTTGTTTCCGAACCTCGCTTGTCGAGATCTTCAGTCTGATTCCGAGAGTTGGTTGCATAATCCGCTTATTCTTGTGCGGAGTAATGGTTTGGGTGCGCGATGGACTGATCACCATCCGACTACTCTTATCATTCGCTCTTGTACATCGAATCAGTGGATCCAGCAGTTTTACTCCGTCCACGGAAGTTAGGGGTGGCTTAATTTGTTGATACCTCTACCTTCGCCCTTTTGTTCCCGGAGTGTTCTCCTGACGATCACGCACAACGACCTCTTGTTAGTGGTGTCGCGAGGATCTACACGACGCGAGAAGACGCAGACCGCCGACCTTCTTTCCGGTACCATGAGGCGGATCTCGAGGGCGAGATCCTTTGTTAGTGGTGTCGAATTGTGGCATCCCGCAAAAAACCACTACTAGAAAATCGCGTTAAATTTGTGCATTGCATCGTCATGACCGCATGCTCATGTCATCATGCCGCATTGCATTTGAGCATTGTCAACATCTTGCATCTGGTCGCATAAAACTAATTGCAGGAAAACCCAGTTTTGTTTTCTAAACGCCCCATCTTTATTCAAACGCAAAACCCCGGGTGCTGCCGGATACTTTGTTTGTCTAAAAACTATTTGCTAAAAATTCATCGCAAATCAAATAAAATGTTTAATTGTTTTTGTGGGGGCAGTCGAACGGGCCGAATCGACCCGAACGACCACCCCAGATTAAATCGGCCACCTGAACACCCCCAACAAATCCTAAAGCTACCTGCTAATCTACCCACACCCCTTTGGCCACATCACCCAACCCAATCCCCTAGTGACACCTCACCCTCTCTCCCCCTCTACCCAATCCTAAACTGCCACCTAGCCCACCCCCACTCCCTCTCTCTCTCCTGCCACACACACACCAAACAGCTACACGCACGCGCCGAACCGCCCTGGCCACTCGTTTTGGTCCACCCAGCAGCCCCTGTCCCGCCTGGGTCCCACCTCACCCAGCAGCCCGTGGCCCCGTGTCCCCGCCCGCCTCTCCTCTCCACACGCGACGCCTCCCTCCCAGTCTTCCTCGCCTCCGTCGAGCACGCCGCCGCCTCTCCCAGCAGCTCCTCTCTCGGACCCCGACGCCCCTACCGCCTCCACCTCCGCTCCGACCCGCGTCCCCTCCGGCAACCGGCCCCCGGTGCGGCCCCTTCCCGCAGCCTCCCCCGCAACCGCCGAGCCGCCTTCGGCCTAGGACGCCTCCGTCTCCGCCGCTCTGCTCCACCCCGACCCCAGCGCCGCTCCGCCGCCCCGCCTACCATCCTCGCCGCAGCCTGCCGCCGCCGCCATGCCGCCCTCCACCGCCAGCCAGAGCCCACAGGCCCGCCGCCGCCTGCTCCATCGCCTCCGCCCTGCCCCTCCTCCTGCGCCACCGCCTCTGCGAGCCTGCAACCACCTTCTTCTCCTCCTGCTCGCCCGCTCTCCCGGCTGCCGCGCCTCCCAGCAGCTCCTCCGCTCGGCCCAAGACGAGCCTCGCCGTCGCCGCGTGCCCCGAGCCCGCCTCCGCCGACGGACGCCTCGCCTGCCAAGGCGTCGCCTCCACTCGCCCTCCTCAACTCGCCCGAGCTCTGCGCCTCGTCCTCCGTCCACAGCCCCACGCGCTTCGACGCGAGCTCGCCGCCGCCGCGCCCGCCTCCGTCGTGCCTCGCTGCCCCCGAAGCTTCCGCCGTCGCTGTCGACCGCCCGCTCCGCTCCTGTTCGCCGCCCACCCGCGCCCGAAGCCGGCGCCTTGGCCCACCTCGCCGAGCTCGTCCCCTTCGAGATGCACCGACACGCCAAGATCGCCCACCAAGACGCAAATTCAACCGATGACCGAAGGGAACCATCTCGGAACGCCATGAGCTACTACCCCGACCACCGAAGACGGAACTCCAAGTACGCCTTTTCGGACACCGAGACCCGCGAAGACCGAACCCGGATGTCGATACCCCGAAGGCCGATCTCGCCGAACCCGAGAACTCCGCTGCGGTACCCGGGAGTCTCCTACACGGAACCATCGACGCCACACACGAGCTCGACACTGACAAACGAGTGGAACCCCGAGTACTTCGTCATGGAAATTAGGGGCGATGACGCCGAATCGACAAGCTCTCCTTCACGGAATTCGAGAAGCCTGTTCGGGTGCCTGAAGACCAAACTCCGTCGAACCCTAACCAAGTACGTCGAGACCCTGAAGACCCCGAAGCCGAAGGTCAACTACAAGGGACGCCAAGCTCGTCGAGATTGCGGAACGACAAGCACTTCACCCCGGATGTCGAGATCGACCCGACCCGCGGACCCGACAAGATCTTCGCGACAATAAGAACGACATCGACCAGAGAGAATCCGACGCGCCCCGACACCGACCCAAGTCCTGCTTCCGGACGCGACAAGAACTACCCCGATATCCGAGAACGATCCCGGAGTCCGAGAACGCTTCCGTCGAACCCTGGACCCTGAGACCAACCCCGAACCCCGGAACCCCAAGTTCGCCGAACCCTAAACGTGTGAACCCCTTCCCGAGAACCCTATTTTATAATTTGCCAACGATATAAATTGTTGCATATTAATTGTTCTTGCATGCATCTTGTCATGTGGTTTGGGGGCCTTATGCCGATTCACCTAATAATTAAATATGGGGCCCGTATGCGGGCAAATCTAGTCTCATATTGGCCTCATTTAAATTTGAGTAGCGAACCGGTACTATCTTTTGTCTTGATAATGCAACATTAAAATTGCGGGGTAGCCTTACAACTGGAACCATTTAATTAAATATCGGGACCCCGGTTCCACTTAATATGACATAATTGCATCACACCTTTGCCATGTCATACATCATACATGCATCATGCCGATCTTCTGCCGTTGTATTAAATAGTGCATCCGGTGTTCCTTCTAGTGTTTTGCTTCTTCGCGGATAAGGCCGTTGAGTTGATGTGAGCTTCGCCCCGATCTTCGGATGAACCTTCGACAATGTTTTCAGGCGAGCATCTCCCCCTTTCTACCTATCTTACTTTTATAGTATTTATTCCCTCCCGTTGATCTATTGCTATCTGTGTTGCGATGCTCTAGATTCCGTACCCTTGATATCCCTTGCAGCCATATATTGCCTTGGACACATCCTATTACTTGTTGTTTGGTAGATAGTTGGACTTGCGCGTCGTAGTCGCTTGCTCAAGTGCTGTTGCGAGTCGTCAACTGCCACAGTTGTTGATGTATTGCCGCATGTTGATGTTGGAGATGATTCTAGTTTTACTTACCGTTCATTTTAACTCCTGTTTAACAACTAAAACTGAAGTAAGCAGAGGCATCGGTGAGTGATAGATAATATTTGGTTTCCGAACGCCCACTTGTGTCCCGTAGGACCCCGAGTACTTGATACCTGTTCCTTGATTTATCGCGCTATCCACATCCGGGAGGTATATGGGACCCCCGAGCGAGCTTGATTCATCTTATTTCTTGGGGCCACAAACTAGTTTGAGGTTTTATTTACTATCCTGTACTTATGCCATGCTACTTTACGTATTTAAATTGTGACAGATAGCACATCTTATTTAGGAAAGCGGAGTGATTACGCGGTATCGACACCCCAGTTTTCGGGTTCCCGATCGCTTCTGACCATTGGCGCTAACCTTGAGTCCGTCTCGAGCTTGCTTACTTGGGTCTACTCAATGGGGTGGCCCCTGAAATATTTCTGAATCTGTGATTGTTCGTGAAAGCCTCGTTGGGTTTTGAGTTGGTTTTTCCGAGGTTGATCGAGCGTGTGTTGCTATTGGTGCACCCCGGCCGGGTAAAACTTTCTGAAAGCCGTGTCCGCGGATATGGACGACTTGGAGCACAGTATCTCGATCATAGACAAGCATAACTAAAGTTTATTGCTATAAATTTGACTTTATAATGACTAGTAATCAGCTTCACTATAACGGAATGCCTAAATAATACTGCCCACAATTGCTTGTTTGAATTGTCGCTTGCGACCATGGTACCTGACTAGTAAGTATTGCAACTACCACGGAATGGCTGAATAAAAGTACCAACAACTGCTGGGTTTTGGGTTATCTCATGCTAATTGTATCTGACTAGTAAGTGTTGCCACTATAACAGAATGATTAACTAAAAGTGCCCACTGCTTACTTTATCAGGACGATTATCTAAACCTGACTAGTAAAGTGCCGCAACTATAACCGAATAAGTAAAACTGCCAACCGTGTGAGTTCCTTGGTTGACTTCCTCGTTTGGTCTCGAGGGGGAAACGCCAGGATGGGTTTGTTTGATGGTAGCATCAGGTTGGATCCGAATAGGTCTTTCTTACCCTCTCTAATTGCCGCCAGTTGTATCGAGTCTCTATAGGTTGTTTAGTGCATCTTCTTGCCGCTCGATCCACCATACCTATGTGGCGAGGACCGCCGATTCTAGCCTCGCAGTCTTGGCCTCGATCTTGACGCTCCTTATTTTTCTTTTGCCCTTTGTCGGCACCCCTTTTGTTTAAGCGGTTTTGAGATCGACGCCATAGGGGTTACCCTTCCGGCTTGGCCTGGGCAGGGTTATGGACGCCATTGGTTATTCTTCAGGGCTCTTAGCCCCATTTGCATCTTGTCCGTAGTCGGACGCTGTATCATTTTCAAGGTGATTTGGATCTTTGTACATTATATCTGTATTCTTGACTCTTGGAGTCGTGCTGTATATATCTGTTTTGTGGGTCCCATCGAGGACTGTTGTGTAATGTTATTACTTCGTTTTCCACCCGCACGCAAGTGCCTGGTGGGCACCTTCGAATCGTTTCTATGCAGGTTTGGTGGATTTTAATCAAACTTGCATAGGTCCGATTCTGAGGGTGTTACAATGACCAACTGTCATCTTGGGTACTGCACAGGTGGACAATCTTCACAAGGTAGCCTCGGCTCATACCTTGGCTATGAGGGAACCCATACTAAAGTATATAATTTTCCAGTCAAGCCCTACCCAGGTTTCGCGTATTGTGGTTGTACGGTAAAAATTGGAATGGTATCGCATCCAGACAACCATCAGTTTTATGAAGGGCCAAGGCTCATGCCTCAACATTTTCATCACCAAACTCATATGGTGTTCGGAAACACATGTCAAAACATCTTAGTAGAATGACTCATCATTCTAAGGTTTTCATAACCATTTTCCACCAAGTATTCCCATCTAAAGTTGATCAAGTTTTATGCTTAGCACTAGCATCTACGAGTGGGGTGAGTACTAATGAGGGGTGGCAAACAAGTGGAGTTTTAACTAAGTTCAATCTCATGCCTTAGGATGACATCAAGATTATCTAGCTTAGGCCAAATTTAATGCTCTTTATGCAACCTTCAATTATCTTCCTAGAATCTACAAGTCACTTAAATAAACTCTAAGGAAAAAGCTTTGATAAATAAATAAAGTATAAAGCTTGCAAGTAAAACTAGGATTGGGTATCATCAAATGTGTCCAACCAAGCATGCTTAGTGCATTGCATAGGTTATCTAACTTTCATAATTGCAAGTGTTAGCTTGCCTTGTGCAGAGCAGTGGTTGAAGTTCTCCTCGGCTTCTTTTTCGTAGTATCCTCCTTCCTCCTCGTATCCTTGGTCGGTACTAGCGTCTATCAATAAATACGAGGTACACAATCACCAAACAATACTTAACTACTTTCAATCGTCACACAAAATGGTTCTATAGATGATCTAGCATCATCACTAACATTACAAGATTAAAGCATTTGTCTTATTTATTTTATTTTTAGAGAAGTAATTTCTACTTATTGAAAAACTACTTAAGATTTAATATTCTCCAACTCAAACATGGGATCATGTTGACACATGTCATCACCACATATTTCAGTACACGAGAATGTGATTTAAAGTGGTGTCACAATTTAATAAGGTTTAACCTTTTATTTTAAATAAATAAAGTGACTAGAAATGCTTATGTGGCATTCTTTTATTACTTGGACATTATTTCTGTAATTAAACCCATATATTTTTATATATTCTGAAAGTTATGATCAAATTTGATTTTTGAGAGTTGGAATCAACTCAAAAGCTATTATGGTTTAAATTTGAAAAATGTTTGAATGCAGAAAAGCTTCTGCCTTGTTATTTTTACCAAGGTTGATCTATAGATCCAAATGATTTGAATCCAACGGGCTTGGATTAAGCATTTCAATATCTTTCTAACAAAATTGGTTTCATTCAATTTGGTTCACTGAATCGAGCTGGATTGATTTTTGAAACTAGGTACAGAACCGAGTTTGAATATAAATAGAAAAAGCTAAATTCAAACGAGTGGGCTGCACGGGAAGGTTTAATGGGCCAGCCCAGTGTCACTCCGCAGCGTGGGGAGCAACTGACAGGGGAGGTCTACTGGTCAGTGGCTCATTAAATGCGAAGCGGTACGGGGCGATGTGGTGTGTTGGATTAGAATAAAGATCGACGGCTGAGGGTCGTCGTCGACGATGAACAGGTCACCGGCGAGCTCGAACCCTAGCGGCTCGGTGGGAGTGCATAGGGGGCATACCGGGGCTCCAGTGATGACGGCGAGGCCGGCAAACAACAAAGTCGACGACGGCGAACTCAGGGGTGGTCGCGGCAGCTCCGGGGGTGGACGAAATCAATGGCTCCTCTTATCCTCTGCAGCGGCGAGCTCCGGCCAAATTCCGGCGAAGCGCTGCTCGCCTTGCTCCGGCTAAGGGGTGGAACGATCAGTGAGGTGAGGGGAGTGAGATGGTGTGAAGAAATCGAGCGGGGGTCGTCTCCTTTTATAGGCTCGACGGCGAGACCGAGAGGGATGGGCAGGCGATGGTGGCGACACGGCTACGGGCAGCTAGAGGCATGGCCGAGGTTGGCGATCGACGAGCGGTCTCCTGGCGATGCTCTAGAGCTTTAATGCGCGTGTACGGGCGGTGGCAAACGGTCGGGAACGTGTGGTGCTCTGCACGGCAGAGGCGGCGTCTTCGACGGCGGCTGTGGGAGGCATGGGCGTGCGAACGGGTGTCTGCGGGGTTCTTTGGGCGGTGGTGATTACGCTGCACGCGTGGCGGGCGGTAGCAGCAGGGCGTGTCGAGGGTGGAGCTCGCGGCGCTCGGCATGCGCCGAGAAGCTTGGCATGGCTTGGGCGTGTGGTCCAGATGGTGGTTCGAAAGTTGAAATGGGGTGGCGGTGGATGGTGGCCTGTGTCCTAGACATGGTGTTTAGGCTTGGTGCTTGCTCTGGCTAGCTAACCATGGTCGGCTGATAAGGGGTCCTTCGGTTTGGCATGGCATGGTACAAAGGGTAGGGGCTAGGGGTGGTCAAGGCACTGGTTGGCACTGGGGGAGACAAGTGTGATCAATTGTGAACAATGCTTAGCCAAATTACTGCTCAAAACTGTGAAGTTTGGCCAGTTTGATTTGTTGTCTCCAAGTGTTTGATGAAATGGCCGCAAGAACTTGAGTTTTGAATTTTGAAAAGATTTTTGGTGGGTGTGCTAGGCATTTGTTGAGGATTTTGTGGATGCTTGGGTTTTGAAAATTGAGCTGTTTGAGTGGTTTTTGAAATAGTGGGATCTTCCCATATGAAATAGATTTAATTTTAAAATGTCATTTAAACTATGCATTCAAATGTTTTTGGATTATCACAAGGTGGGCCTTGGTACCTTGTTATGAGTACTATCAAGGGGTGCAAAGATCCAAACATGTTTCTGTTAAGTTCTGAAAGCTAGAGATAGCCAAAGTAGGCATGGGAGTTAATTTGGCCAAAGTGACCATTCACTTTGTTTTGATTTGTTTGTCTTTGGGAAAAGTGTGAGGATTGTTTAGATGATGTTTATTTCACCTAAGAATCATTTTACAAGCAAAGACACACAGAACCAAGGCAATTTAAAAGAATCCAAATTTTAATACACACACACATATGCATGCTTTCATATTTTTAATTGGAAAAGTTTTTGTTAACCCTAATTTTGATGATTAGAGTTTGATGATTCAAGTTTAATATTTTTGGGATGTTACAGATGGAGAAGTCAGCTGTATCATTTTCCTCTTGTATGGAGGCAAGACGACCTTAACGTGACGTTGTGATTCCTTGTGTGGATCCAACATATGGGTGGGCACCCTTACGCCCCACACTTTTGGTGTCTAGATTATCTAGAATGGTGTTTAGGGAGATAGTCCATGTAAATGGTACTAATCCGGGCATCACTAGTTCATAGAGTCTTCGGGAACTCATCAGGGTTTTAGCCTGCCCGAAAGGGGGCTTAACGAAGGTGAGCTAGCCCGAAGGATCGTGCAGACATATGAGGTCGCGAAGAGGGCAGTGATTGGCTTGGATTAACTACTAGGCCCCACATCAGGGAATTGTGGACGGGAAAGTATGCCCGGTTGTGCAACAAGGAGTTGATCTCTCATAAGAAAAGTAACACACCTCTGCAGAGTATAAGAATTGTAACTTGTTACTCCCTGTTTCGGGAAGGATCTACGAACGCGGCAGGAAAGGAACTCCATGAAAGTTTTGGTCAACCTGTGAAGGCTGGTGGTCATAGATTTTCATAATAAAATCAACCTTTGAAGAAAGATTTACAAAAATTGCATAGTACCAACGACTGATAGTCCGAGGTGGTAGATAGAGCATCAAACTTCCTACCTTGCATATAATGAATTTGCTTAGTAACGCTGTTACTCATCCTTTCCTTTGAATCCTTTCTTAGACTCTGAGAATCCCGAAGATACTCCAATGTATGCATCCGAAAGTCAAGAGAATGTCTTTTATGAAGAGACCAACTTATATGGAGCCGTAGAAGGGGAGGACTACGACATCGTCTACGGAGGAGAGTTCTAGGAGTCCGAATAATTACTATAGTTCTAGTAACCACTTGAGCCGAGCATCATGAACAATATATAGCAATAAGTTGTTGAGCTCAATTTGAAGTTTAAGTTTTAAATTTGAAACTTCCGCTGAAACACTTATATCTTGGTTTGTAAGTTGAATTTTTTGGAAGTCTTGCACTTTCATTATTGTAATAATAATAACATGTGTATGTTTGTAATATGGACCCGCAATGTTTTTGTTGTACCACTCTGAGGGATGTGATATTTACGGAACGGTGTTCTGTGGATGTCATGTCAACGACTATAGTGTACTACACATACAGTGGTATGCTGGGTCACCGCAGTATGGGAGGGGTCAAAAAATGTCCGTGACTCGCTAACACGGTGATGTAGGTGCTATCGGTCACGATGGGGATCAGCGTGGTTCTTCCTCCTTCTACACGAGTGGCTCGCAGTCGGGGCGGCCAATGCGGAGGCCGTGAAATCTGTATCGACATGGCGAGCCAGCTCTACCGTCCGAGGGTGGCGGTGACAACGCTGCAAATGGTGGGGATGAAGACCGTAGAAATACAAATGACGCCTTATTTCTTGAAATGGAGGCAGCGATGTACAGTAGGACACGGGGTAATTTTCGGACGGAAGGCGTACCAATTAGACCCCGCTTGTTTCCCTGGATTTTAGCCAATAAATATTACGGATCAAGTTAGGTCCCGCTAAAATCCCGATATGCTCCGTAATATTCGGATCTGATCGGTAAACGAAACGATAAAACAAGCGGGCCCTTGCGGTGCTTTTATCTTGGACGATCCTGTCCGTATATACACCCCCGTACCCCGTCCGTCCGGTTCCCATCCGAGCGACCTATTTCGTCCCCACGCTGCCGGTGACCCTCCGACGGGGCGCTCCCGAAGTTTCGACGCCGTCCACCTCATTATTGAGCATGTCCTCACCGGCGCCGGCGCCGGTTCCGGCCTCGCCGGGGTCCTCTTCTCAGGTCCGCTTTCCCATCTTCGACCTTCGCCTAAACATGTACTGTATGACTGATTAATGTCCCCGCACCTTTGATTTCTGGCCCTATCCTATCCGCCTGGTTTACTCGTTCAATCTGGTGGGGGTGGCGGGCGGGTGCCGGCGATGGCTATTTAATTCTCAGCGGCTGATTTCGTCGCTGTTGTGGGGGTAGGTTTGGTTGCATCTGGTTGTTTGGCTTGGTAGGGATGCGTGAACTGTGACTTGTGAGCGTGATCTGGTCAGTAATATCCACATTGCTGGATCCTTGAAAATAAGTGTTGGCCTTGTTCTAGAAGACCAGCAATGTTGGTTGCCGAAATTGCTTAGATGGCTTCAGAGTAGGATCTGGTGACCCCGCATACATGACTCTTTATGGCCCTCAATACATTTGTTATTGCTGAACTTTATGTGCATTACTATTGTCAGTGCCGGGAGTTATAATCATGTAGCTTTGGAATATTGTCTATATGGTAACTGCTGGCATCTGAAGACTGTTTAACTAATAATTTCGGGTTATTTTCGAAAATCATGGTTGGAATCAAAGAGAATATGTAGGAGAGAATAAAGAATTATGAATAATTTTAAATTACTAAATGGGTTACACAGTTACCATCCCTCGCTAAATAAGCTAATTTTACAAAATTTAGATCAGTCATCAGTGTAGGCTTTTTAATGATCCATATGTTTGCTATTGCGGCAGTGTTAACCTATTTGCAGTTCTTAAGCTTTCATGACAATTCATACAGAATCTAAACCATCACTAACTAACAATCGTGAGTACTGGGTCCAAAATAAAAGTAGTTTTAGTATTTTTATACTTCTTAGTTGAATTATGGAACAAAAGTATGGCAGCCCTATCGACCAAAACAATTGATTAGAGCATTCACCTCAGTAGGCTCTGCGAAGGAAGTATCTAGACATAGTTGAGTCAATTAATTTGGGAGTGAGGGAGTATAAGATATGGCTGTGTTACGACATTGTTCAACCAAAGAAAACTGCTGGCATGGAAAGCAATATGCAAAAAAGTTATAATTTGAGCATGCATTTTGTTTAAATAGTAGGAATGGCTATGTTTGATGTGTTTGGACTGTATGCATTGTTGTACAAACTGTTCGCACGTATACTAACAAGGAACCTTCTTATTTTAGCAGAGAAAACGAGGTTCAACAGAATCTGTTGGCATGTATGCAGTCCAGTGTTGTGAATGTCATAAATGGCGTACTATTGCAACAAAAGATGAATTTGAGACACTTCGTGCAAACTTCACTGATGACCCATGGTTCTGTAGTAAAAGATCTGACTGCTCATGTGAAGACCCTGCAGACATTGAGTACGACAACAGCCGCATATGGGTCATTGACAAGCCCAACATACCAAAGCCTCCACCCAAGACTGAGAGACTAGCGCTTATGAGAGGTGATCTCACTAAAATGGATATCTACTATGTCCTGCCGAATGGGAAGCGTGCAAGGACCATAGGGGATGTGCAGAAGTTTCTCGACACAAATCCAGAGTACAATGACAGCTTATCAGCCGAAAGCTTCAGTTTTACGGTACCGAAGATTGTTGAGGAGACTGTTTCGCGCAACAATGCATGGAAGACTAAAAAGGCTAAAAAGCAGGACAAGATAAATGCTTCAAACAGCAAGAACTAACTATGACAGAAAATACAAAACAGTTGATGTGCCTGTTTGGATGATCGTACCTCATCTACCTTGAAGGTAGTCAAGGCGGTTTTCTCTGAGATGTTACTCTGAGCACCATCTCTTCTTTTTTTATGCATCAGCTGCTGTTAAATTCTCAGATTCTTGAAGAGGGCTGTAGTTTCTTTCATAACTAAATCTATTACTCCCTCCGATCCTTAATAAGTGTCACCCACTCGACACTTATTATTGATCGGAGGGAGTAATACAGATATATCCTTCAGTTATCAGCCCGTGATACAATATCTTCTAGGTTGTTTTTCACTACATAGGCATGCATGCAGACTTCATTAGAAAGCAGGCTAGTAGGCCAATTCTGTCCTAGACAGGGTATTACTTCAGTACCATTTGAGTTTTTTTCTATTTAATATTTCAAAGCCTCTAGATTATGCTACCTATTGGCAAGAAAAATAGAGTTATCTTAAATGCATAAATCTGTACCATGTCGTGGCCACGCCAAGTTCACCTAGATGACTCTGTATTTTTCATGCCAATAGTGGCCAAATTACTGACAAGCAATAAGTTGTCCAATATTTTAGCTAATCAAATACTGCCTCCATTCCATAATGTAGAATGTTTGGCAAATTAAACCATTTTTCTAAAATGTTGTACATTATGGAACATATTTAGTACATGGTATGGTGAACTTGGGCTCAAATCAAATTAGTTTGAGTCTGTCTATTTCATACCTTTTGCATATAATAGATACTCCAAGTCACCATCATTATAAAAAAAAATACCCAGTCACCTGCTATTCTGGTATGTAGATGTCCTTTTTGGCCCTCCTTTTGATGGCAAGAAGTCTCCATCATTCAGCTAAAAAGGATGTCTCCACCATTCCTATGACAATTATGGTTAGACTTGTGATTTCGTTCAAGATGTTTTATTAGTCGTCCTTGGGAGATATTCTTTTAAGAATTGTTGGTTATAAGGTTGCGTACAGGCAATTGCCATTATAGTCAACTTTCTTTGACTGCACATGAAATGCTCCATCTTAGGCCTTGTTCGGTTGCTAGGAGTTAATTCCCTGCAGGGAAACAACCCATGCATGGATTGGGTTGACCCCCTGGTGTCATCCGATCCACACCAATCCCTTTCCTATCAATCCCACAATTTCCTACATCTAAAGCTCTGTTCGTTTAATCCTGTTAAGAGTAATTATCCCAGATAATTAGGGATAAAATCCCCGCTTAATTAGGAGGTGCGGTTCCAGCCTAGGAACCGACATCCCCACTCCTCGACGGTTTCTTCCTGAAGATACTCTGCGAGCCATCGATCGTGAAACTGCTTGATCAACGTCATCCTTCAGGAAACCGACATATATCATACCGATTATATAAAAGCTTTGTCAATCTATACTATTAAAAAGATTGAGACCGTTTCTCACCCCCAAAATTTCTGTCTGCCTTAAAAAGACGCTTTTGCCCCTGACTTTTCAGACATATTACAAGCACTGCCACCGCCGAGTGGAACCTACGGGTTCGATGAGTGCGACTGCCCCAGCCTGCCCCCTTTTCCGACCCCTACGCCCGCTAAAAGCCTCCAACCCGGTGACACTATGGCAAGTTCAAGAATTAGAGGCACTTTTTTATAGGCATTTTTTATAATTGCCTCTAATTATAGCTACTAGCAGAATGCCCGTGCGTTCCTACGGGACAACAAAATTTTACAGAGTCATTGATCTAAACAATATTGCAATTTACAACCTCAGCATCGCCTCCACCTTCAATTCTGGATGTAAATCTGGCAACAATTTGTCTGATGTAGGTTTAGTAAAGCCATGTTAAACACAGATTGCTGTGATTATGAAAAAATTTAGTAGTAACAAAAATTCTGAGACAAAACATAGTGTATTCTAAAATTAATCCCTTCGTTACATAAAAATGACTTTAAGAGTTATGAATAATGAACTTCGGGATATGCGAAGGAAAAGATGGTGAAATGTAACTTTTGGGGTATGTCCAAAAGAAGGACAGATGTCCGTGCATTATTACGGATGATTTCTATTGGTCGATGGTGCGAATATTTGCAGCGAGCATGCTCTGTCGATACTCTGTTTAGGCCCCTTTGCGTTTGTAATCTTTCCTTGGAGAGCCTATCCAAACTTTCAATATATATTTCTCTTTGCGTTTCATTGGACTCTCTAAAATATTATTCTATATGCCTAAAATAGTAATAAAATTATAAACTTGAACTTTACAACGACAAACTCCAACGCATTCGCCTGTCCACGAGATCATAAAAACAACATCACTCTGGATCTCTCGTTTTCTCTTTGTTCCATGTTTCTCACACACGATATGCAAGCAAGCATGGCATCTTAATTCCTCACACAACCATAGCATGCGTGATTCACATTCTCTGCCGTAAGGAAAAACCAGTCGTCGAAGTATCGTGATCTTGTGTCCCCTGACTTTTGGCTCATGCACAATGCTTGCATACATGTTCGTATGTACACGATCTGACTTATTCTGATACTAACATTGCATACATGTTGGTATGTACACGGTCTGACTTATTCTGAAACTAACTGCAATGGAAACAGTTTTGCTTTTGATCACAAATTTATGTCACATTGTAGCATATTTGCACGATGAATAAATGTTTTGTCCAGCAGTTCAGGCTAGTGTTATTTCAAGATTATAGTCGGCACTGAACCTGTTACAATTTTTTAGCGTGATTTCTTGGATTTGCATCTTCGTCGTAGTGCTTGTTGTCTTGAGCCTCTTTGAGCCCTGAAACTGCTTTTGTCGCCAAGCGTTGGCTAACTTCCTGCTGCCATGCAACAAACGTAAAGATCCATAATAGCAATACCTTGGGATTAATCTCGGAGATTTGAAGTTGACAGAGGAGGAATACTGTAGAATAGGAGAAGCTTGCCAGGTTAGCCGAACTGCATGTCTTCCGTAAATACCCGAGAAAACCAGCCCATCCTCCTGAATCTACTGAACTAAACCGGTCAACGCCACCTTCCTCCCTAAAACATCATCTCCCAGCACGGAATGAACTCTCTACCGATCCCCCTCGATCTGCCGCCCTCCCACTCTATGTTGAGCACGCACACGAAGAACATGAGGCCGCGCCTCCCTCGAGCTCCTCCGCTGACGGCCATTCCTCTCCGTCTTGCAGACAACCCCGTCTACGCCTCCTGTAGATGGTGCTGACTATCGCGATGCTTCGTCCGTACCGTCCTCTGCTCGGTCTTGAATTGTTATCCTCGAGCTTCTGCAATGAGCGCTTCCCATATGCTAAGATCCTCTCAGCTAGAGAAAGTTTGGCGAGTGTGTGATCCTTTTCTCTTCTTGATATTTCAATTGCTTGATTTGCCACCTAGAAAAACTAAAAAAATTAGCTATTTCATCTAGAAACGGCATCATATGGCGATACTGACAAATCCACCGCCGCCATATCGACTCCCAGCGGCAGCTTCTGGAATCCTGTCACGAATCCTTGGCATACTCGCTCGACAAGGTTCCAGGCCACGTCCTTGCACCTGTCGTCGCTCCCTTCTCGCCGTCAGTGCTCTGCTTCCCTTCTCACCGCTAGTGCTTTCCACCAAATCGGCCGCCTCCCTGCAGCAGGATGGAGGCTAGGGGCGTATTCTGCGGTGCGGAGGGGCACATGAGTCTCTTGGAGCAGGGGAGGCGGCCTGGCTCCCACGGACCTTCAGACGGGCGGGGTGGGGCAGGGCCGACTACCGGGGCGGAGCGCAAGATCGCGTCGAGGAAGGGAGACGAGCAGGGTGACGACCTGGGTCATACCGACGAGCGGGGCTCGCCGCAAGCTCGTGTCTAGGAGGGCCGACAGCAGGACGGCGGCTTGGGTCGCGAGGAGACGAGCAGGAGGCGAGGAACGGAGGAGAGGAACCAACCACTGGTGGCAGGGAGGGTAAATACTCTAAAACAGCAGGGGCAAAACCGTCCAGAAAAAAGCGGACGGAAATCCTGGTAGACGAACCTACCTCAGCTTAAATTAGTAGATAGAAGATTTGTAGCACTTTGAATAATAGTGCCTTAAAATATGAGATTTTAAAGGCAGTTTTTAAAATGCCACTAACAATTTAACCTTTTGAGGCATTATTAATAGTGCCTCTAATATTTTAAAAAATAGAGACACAGTCTAATGCCTTTCCTCTATGCTGACCTATTAGTGGCACTTTGACCTGTGCCTTAAAAAGACAGATTTTTTAGAGGCACTTTTTGTGAAAATGCCACTAAAAATATATCAATTGAGGCACAATCAAAAGTGCCACAATTTGTTATCATTTAGAGGCACTAAAATATGCCTCTAATAAGTGACCAATTGTGGCACTATTCGTTGTGCCTCTAATGGACAGTTTTTTGAGGCATATATGATAATGCCTCTAATAGTTGGCTATTTGGAGCATTTTGAATACCTTAAATGGATGATCATTTGAGTCACTATTGACAAAATGCCACAAAAATATAGCATTTGAGGCATATATAAGATTGCCTAAAAAAGTATATCTTTAGAGGCACTCAAATATGCCTCTAATAATAGACCAATTATGGCACTTCTATTTGTGCCTCAAATGAACAGGTTTTTGAGGCACATCTAGTAATTCCTCTAATATTTCAAACCGAATCTTTACAATCTGTTAAAAATATGTTAAATACAGAAAATAATCACAAGAAAAAGATTATTATTACTAGATGGGAGTAGTTATTAGCTTAGTTCAACGCGTTGGGTCCATCCCTTTTATTCCTCTCGTCTCCTCGCATGTTGTGCGGGCTCCGTGCATGCGACAAGATTGGACATGGCCCCATGATTGGTCGAAACAAACATGCATGCAATTACTACAGCCGGCCGCACGGTTAGCTAGTAAGAGCAAGGTTAATAATATAGCCAGCAGCCGGCTATAAGGACATGCCATATCATCTAAGAGTCATCATATAGCCAAATCATATAATAGATGAGCTATTAGTTGGCTCTTAACTAGACATTATTTAATATATAATTTTTTGATGCATGTATGCTATTGGCTTTAGGCTACATGCAAGTCTCTTTTTCTTGATTCTTGTGCTATAGCCGGGCTACAACATAAGAGCCGGCTCTTCTCTCTTTTCTCCTTTCTCTCTCCTTCAACTAGTACTTTTGATGATATGGCAAGTACTATAGCCTGCTGACTAGACTTATTATACTTGCTCTAAACGGGGATGCAATCGAACAATTAATGCAACCAATAAAATTTCACCTTGATCTCAGCCAATGCAACCAATAATCCCATACACAGGGAGTAGCAGCTAAACTCAGAGAGAATAAAAGCTGCTTTCTGTGCATGCATGGGTCTATAGTTGCACCATGCACATGCCATGACCTAGGGCGCGCGCATGCACGCGTGTGTACCAGCTGAGCTAGTGTGTGTGAGAAGATCGATGAGACAAACTTGTGATTCGATGTCAAAAAACTTTAGTTATTTAAGAATAGTGCTTTGCTCTGCTTTCAAAGAAAAACTTGTGATTCGATATCAAAAAAAATTACCAGTTCCATGGCAGAATGAATCTTTGAGAAAAAAGAATGACTAGTCACACAACTATATTGTGGGCGGTCTTCTCGGTCCAGCCGGCCTCACATCGTTTGCCATTTTTAGACGTCGTTGCTGACCGCAATACCGTGGGCATACATTGGTGGGGGACAAGTTTGGTGAAGCGCGGCGGATTGTTTGGGGGAGTGGTTTTTTTTGGGCTCGGTAGAAATCCCTGTCGGTGTGGCCGACACTGATGCGGTGACGCCTGAGCGCGCCACCCTTCTTTTTTGAAGGGCGCCGGGTGTACCACTTCTCCACTCCTTTCTGTGTACCGGGAGAAACTGTAGGATTAGGCCAGGCAGCAGCGTCGTCATCGTCGCATTCTTTTTTGAAGGTGTTGCTTGGTGCACGATGATTCGGAGCCATAGGAGCGTGGAGGGACTTCTCTAGAGGACGCAATGGTGGCAGGCATTTCGTCGATCCAGCGATATCGGCTTTAGTTATTTTTTCTTTTAATTTTGGGCTTGGTTGTGTTGTTTGCCCCAGCAGTGGTCTCGAAATTGTATGTTTTTTTTGAACGGAATAGCTATTATATTAAAAAAAAACCAAATACAAAATAGCTCATACAACTTATGGTCTGAAGATCAAAGTCGAACCTATAGCCTAGAAGCACACAAGAGAAAAATATTACTGAAAGCTGTCCAAGCCGAAGAACACAAATGGAGCCTGCCAGGGTGTCCATCGAGAACATGGACGTGCCAAACCTGCAAATGAGTTCTTCAAGGGCCTCATAAAGCCTATCCATCCAGAAAGCCAGCGGCTCAACCGGCAATTGAGATGGCACAGGGACACGAGGTTGAAAGTTGAGCTGTAGATGTTGGGGATGCTTCACCGAGCTCAACACAGAGTCTTCATCGCCAAATCTGGGGAGCGGCAATGAGACGATCTCACCCGCCTCCCAGCACACACCCGAAATAAATGAAGAAGGCACAGATAGCCTTGACAGATTCGTAGTTGATCCTTTGTGCAACAGCTAGACCAAAGAGCCATCTCCAAAAATATATAATAATTGGCAAATGAAAACCTTTTGGAGCAGCAAAGATGGAACCACTGTCTTCTCCGATCTCCAAGATGGGCCATTTATGAATCAGGCATCAATGCCTTCGCCATCACCACGACACGCAAGCAAATAAGCATCGAGTAATATTTTGCCCCAAACAACACCATCTTGATGAAGGAGATGCAAGAAAAGCAGCCTTCTCTTCCGCCTCCCCCGCCACCACGGCCGCCAGAGGAAGAAGAACATGTCGCTTCTCATGACCGCAACTCACCCGCCACCACGGCCACCAAGCGATATTGAGACAGAGAGGATCTCCTCCTCCAAAGATGGAGCCAAATCACCTTTACCAAACTGGATCGAGGGCATCTCACCACCAAATCGAGCTATACAGCCACCACGGCGACGCAGCTGCCAGAGAATCCTTGAGCATCCAAAGCATGAGATGAACATCGAAAGGGGGCCGAGCTTATTAAGAGGACTCGCCCAGACAACTCCAATCTCCCACCGGAGGAGCTCGTTGGGGCACCGCTTGGACCATCCATCGACACCGCCGCAAGCACCGGCAGAGAAGAGCCCATAGGGACTAGAGATTGAAGCAGCAAGTCGGGCCTTGTTCTTCCTCGCCGCCACGGCCGCCAAAGAAACGAGGCCATGCCGCAGCTCAAGCTCTAGACCACCACCGACCTTATTAAAGGAGTAGTGAAGGCCACCATCCCTCCATCCCATGGAGGACGGTGAGGAATGGTCGCAGAACTCCGGATCTGGCCAGAGAATCCCGGCGAACTCCAAACGGCATAACGCCAACTACTGGGACAGAGCCCAACCCTACAACTAATATATACACTACAGCCACCGGTGCCTTCCCTCAGCCCACCTCCACCGGCAACACCGGCGAAGGCGGCGTCGGGTTGGCCCAGCGAGCTCTGGATTCCTCTTGAGTACTGTAGCAGGGGAAGAGGAGAAAGGATAGGACCGGTCGTTCGAGTGCTCTCTAAATTGTATGTTGCGGTTGCTATATTAATATAGCGGGAGGAAAGCATGTTTCAAGGAGTCACACAACCACAGCTAAGCGGCGCCATGGACGATCGAGCCTATGACAAAGCCCATTGCCGGCATCGCGAGACCCATGCTCAGGGCCACACGCGATATAGGTGGTGGCGGGAGGGCGATGTGGGCATCATGGTCCTCTCCGATGACTATTGCGCTTGGGCGAGTGGTTGGGGACTGATGGCTCTTGCCGCATAACATGGGCTAGTTTTTGTTTGTGTGGATTAGTTAACATGTTTAAATACTACTACCCCAATGTAGACACCCCATGAGGTAAGAGGATTCTCTAATGTAGACCCCCCTGCATTTGAGTTACTGGTATGTGGAGATTACCGGGCATGGGACCCATATGTCGTTGACCAAAAATCAAGGAAAGGTATGGATATATACTCAGAGATTATGTCCACTGTCACGGAGATTAAAAAAACTATGTAATAGTCCCTATATTTTGTTCTCGCCTTTGTTTGTGTTCCTTTGAGTCTAAGATTGTCGCTTTAGACGACGGTGCAGTTGGCATTGGGTGCTGCGCGCGAAAGCCGGAGCAGCGGCTCCAGATCGAGATGGTGATGATGCTCTGCCCTGGCCACGGAGGCGACGGGGTTCAGCTCCGCGGGTGTGGATGTCGTCTCTTTCGCTGGTGATCTAGCTCGCCGGGCGACATGGACTGTCTCGGTGATAGTCCCTTGGAGGTGGTTGTTGAGGTCTCCGGACAAAAGTCCAACCCGACTTGGTCGGTGCCGACAACGACAACGCTTGTGGGCGTCATTTCTCCCTCTTGAGGGTATTGTCGTGGAGCCCTGACGCCCCTCCGTCCATCACTCCAGGGTGAAAACCCAAATTTGGCTTGCCGGATTGGATGACGACGGCGTCTTTTGGACGTCGTTACCCCCTTGGCGGTGCCATTTTTAAAATTGTGCGGAGCCTTTTCTTGGGGAGCTAGTGATGCCGGTTGTGTCGATGTCTTCGGGCCCTGTCGGCGTGCGGCTATCGCTGGCGTGTTCCCTACGGCCTACCTCTCGCCATGAAGCCCGAGAGGCCTAGCTGTTTCCTTCGGCTCTGACTTCCTGTCCAGGGACATGGACCAAGCTCTTTGTAGCGCTCGCTGTTGTCGTTGTGTTCGTGCCGCTCGACGGTGCTCCAGACCTAGTCGACTAGGTAGTGCGACCTCGTGTGGTTTCTACAAGTTTTTCCTTAAAACTATGTCGTTTTGGGTTTTTTTTGGGTCCGATTTTACTTTTAACTAGACCCGTGTGTTTATATGTCTATTTCAGGTTTTGGCTGGTTTCTCTTTTAAACCGGCAATTTCTCTTCTTCTAATAGAAAAGACAGTGCTCTAGATAGCTGCTAAAAAAAAACTAAACCTACTGGTATAAAAATATGTCCATTCATTCTATGTTGGAAACAAAGATAATGAGAAAGAAACAGAGCTGCTCGTCGTTCCTTCCCGCGGCGTCCTCGCGGTTCCTGAAAGCCACTGCTCCTGGCTCTCCTCCTCGCCGTTGATCATTGTCTCTCCGCCTCGCTGCTCCTTTCCATCTCCCTGCCTCGCTGCTCCTTCCTCAAGCACCCTCTGCTCTCATCGACGACGAGTCGCACACACCGGGTTTTTGATATGTTATGCCTGTTAATGGCTAGAATATCACATATTACCAATAGAAAACCGTGTATGGACATACGTTAAAAAACATAATTATAATAAAAAAAGATTTAGGGAAACTGAAATGATGCATGTTCCTAAAAGAACACTATTTTCTAACATATTTTACGTAAGTATGAATATTTTGACATGTGCTTTGCTAAAAAAAATACTTTCTTCATCTCAAAATAGATATCACAGGTTTGTCAAAATTTGAATGAATATATATAGCAAATAGTGTCTATATTCATTTAAATTTTAAAAAATTCGAGACATCTATTTTGACACCCGGTCAAAATTTTAAAAATCCGAGATATCTATAGCAAATAGTGTCAAAATTTTGGGCTTTTTTCGTGCCGGCCGGGCTGCCCACGACCAGTCACAACTCACAACACAGGTCACCATGGCCTCTCCATAGTGTTGCAGATGAAATCCCTCAGCCAATCACGTCACCCGGTACACGTGTAAACCATGTCCTCAATCTCCACGTCACTGCCAAAAACGTGACGCGCCGTAGTTGGACACCCCCACTTGTCAGTCTTATGGTTACCATCCCCTAAATTCCAAACTCAATGTAGCACCGGGGGTCTCGTCTGGTGCATCTCCGATGGCCGACGCCCTCCACCGCCGTCCCTCCTACTCGCCGTCGTTGCGGTCGCCGACCTCCTCCCGCGCGCCGGTACCGTACGTACCTTTGTACTGGTCCTCCCCGACGACGACTTCCTCAAGGACGCCTCCGGTGCGCACCCTTCACTGCCTTCCGGCGACGGCGATGCCGACGACTGGGACGACTTCGCTGACGACTCCCCCGCGACCGACCCCCTCCTCTCCCCGTCCTCCTGGGTACCCCTCCTTGACCCCAGCACCCCCTCCCCATTGGATGATGAGCCGGACTCGCCGTCCGATGCGCTCTTCGTCGCGGGCGCTCGCGCGATGATCTCTGCGGCCTCCACGGGTGACGACGCTGCTTTCTCCACCGCGTCGGTGCAGATCGAGGCCGCGGCTGCGGGGGGACACCCCGGCGCGCAGTCGGCGCTGGCGTTCCTCACCGGGGCCGGCATGACGCGCTCGGTGTCCCGCTCGCGTGCGTTTCTGCTGCACAAATTCGCCGCCGACGCAGGAGATCTCCAGTCTATGATGGCGCTAGCCTACTCATATTTCCGCCAGGAGGTGAGGTGATTCAGTTCAATTGTTTCCTTTGGGCTATTTACCCATTCTAATGGGGACTCCATGACTGAGTGATTTTTATTAGGTTATCTAGCTAGCATTGATGGGATCATCACCGCATGGTTAACAGCAAAAACTATGTGAATTTTCGTCTCCATAGAGTAGTTGTTGGCTAAGTTTGTTGAATTAAGTGGTAGCTAATATTATTGTTCGTTGGTGCATGTAACTCTTAGCATGATTTCAAATTTTACCTCCAATGTGACAGGCAAAATTGTGTATGACCATGATGTTTTATCATCTCCGTAAGTGTTGTCATGATGATTTCTATAGGGCAAGTAATTCCTGTAAATTATCTAACAGTCCAACTCAACTCACAAGCCGAGGTGATCGAAACAACATGAATCAAGCTGCTGAAATTTAGTTGTATTTTTCCGTGGATTGCGTAGTTCTTTAACTGCTCAGATAGTCTTCTGGTATGTAATTTAGGCTCACATGCCAGTGGCCTGTTACATACTAGCAGCTGCCAATATTAAGGATGTTAAGCCTTGTTTGATGTTGTTGTTCCTGTCTGTCAGGTACATGTATACCATGCCAATATTCATGATAAAAAAGCGTATGTCTTTATGTATATTGACAGTGCATGCCCTGTTGCACTATTGTTTGATAGTCATTGTGTTTTGTTTGCAATAAATAAAGGATATCACGAGTTTTCATTTTTTTTGCTCGTCTTTGTTATGCAATCATTTGTTTCCTTCATTGTAACTTCGTTGATACTCATGAATATTTACACTTGTAGTTTCAGTTTGTTGTCTGAAATCTGTGCTTTGGTTGGTTCTGATCCATGTGTAATTTTTGAATCCCCAGTCCGCAGTACCTAGAAATAGCGACATAGTGGTTAGCAATAAGCAGGTGTGCTGACACAAATAATACATTCTGCTTTGTTTTATTTACTGCCTATGATGGCTTCATTAATTGAGAGCCGTTGTTGACAATGCTAATAGCCCTGCACTAATCTAACTTCTTTTTTGCATTTTTCATGTGGAACATTTGTACTAATCTGGCTATGTTGATGCACTAAAACAGGGATGAAGACCGATGCCATTGATCTTGGAGGAACCAACCTCAAGAGTCTTGAAGTTTCAAGTTGGTCTGTAGTTGTTAATTATAAGGTTAAAATTCAAGTCATTGATCCCTAAGGAGTTTGATGGGTACAGGTGAAGTACTTGACTTACTATCCTATTTCTATGTTTCATGTTTTTGGTACATGTCTTTAAGTTTTTATTTCAACTGCAGGATCTATTCAACGTTTATGCGTGTTTTTAATATGACTCTTAAATCTGCTAAAATTGTATCGATGATATTGTGTAGCTCCAGAATTATTTCTGGTTAATATCTGCAAGTGATGTATGGAAAAGTGGGTACTTAACATGTAGAACTCCCATACATTCAAGTGTGTGTCACCTATGATTAGCCTTTTATTTCTCATCTTTCAGGATTTACATATTGTTTCCTTTTTATTTTATATTTACTTGTCTACTACCTCTGTACCTCAGAGTGATTATTACAACTTACGTGAACCATGGAACCTCAGGTAGCCACCGATTCCTGCCTTAGTGCCTCTGTTTGCCCTGCTTCTTTAGTTCATGCTAAACATGCTTGAATGATTGATCATTTTGACTATGTGGTCAAAGTGCGTTTATGTACATACTCCCTCCGTTTCAAAATATAAGATGTTTTAGGTTTGTGAAGAAAATGTATCTAGACTTGTTTTAGTGTGTAGGTTCACTGAGGTTTGAAGTGAATCTACACACTAAAAGAAGTCTAGATACATTCTCTTCACAAACCTAAAACATCTTATATTTTGAAACAGAGGTAGTACAAACTAATGCCTTCTCTGTCACACTAATTATTCATTAGTCAGTACTCTATTGTGTTACCTAATTCCAAGAGAAGCATGAAACATTCCGAAGCTTTTGATTGGATTGTCAGGTTACATTATTCACTTGAAGGAAGCTGCATGCACATGAAACTGATGTCTGTCCATTAATACATCCATAGTTTGCTTCGACGTGTCCATGCCAGGTGAGTCAGGTAGGCATCTACTTACGTGGCGCCAAAAGTCAAGTTCCACCAGCTCTCAAATGTGCATTAACAGGTCAAACATGCTCGTGGCAAAAGGAGAACGAGCATTTTCTTCTGGCTATTTTTCATGAACGTTGTCATCATCATTCTAGACTGTCGACCATGTAAATTTTTTGATGCCTCGGTTACTGAATTCTGCACACTCCAAATTCATGGACTACTTAACTACCTAGCTTACTCAATAGATTAGATTAAATGGGTGTATGCAAACAATACTAGTTGTTTTCTATTATGGTTGTCATCACCTGAATAATTCTGCTCCAAGTTCACCGACAGGACATAAGAACAGAGCACTCATTTTCTCAGCTTTACTGCATTTTCTCATGTTAGTTTAACCCGTGCGCAAGGGCGGCGAGCTCGGGTGACGAGGAGTGGCCGCACGAGGGAGTTTGTGCGAAGATGAAACCACTACTACACGGCGCCTGGCAGGAGCTGCGACCGCGTCCCCAAGCAGTTGTAGGAGAACCTCAGGATGGCCGTAAGAAACTAACTCTTCGATGGAACTGAACCCATAAGAGGAAAAGGAATATTGGTAAGTTGGCCCATACTGAAATACCAAACTGAATACATATGAATATATCTTCTACATGTTTTGCACATCATCACTATGTTTGTATTCTTGCAGGACTCAACTCAAGATTTCATGTCATGCGAAGCACACGATGTTGTTTTCTTGTTCTGTTCGATCCAACTATGGTTCATTATTCAAATTCAGATAACTAATTAGTTCTTCCGCACCTATATATGCAACTCTCTACACATATAGTTGTGTTTTTTTGGGTAAACTGAGTTCAGATCCTTTAGCTAATGATTTTGATACACGATGTTGTTTTCTTGTTCTGTTCGATCCAACTATGGTTCATTATTCAAATTCAGATAACTAATTAGTCCTTCCGCACCTATATATGCAACTCTCCACACATAGTTGTGTTTTTTTAGGTAAACTGAGTTCAGATTCTTTAGCTAATGATTTTGATTCTATATAGCTACACTTAGTGGAGTTTCATGGAAATTGTTTATGTCATTCTGGTTTAATTATATCACACACAATATGCATTGCAAGCTTTTGATTATGTAAGTTTATGTAATTGTTTATGGAATTTTTTTCTACCAATAGTACTAGATGCTAGCATAGCTTTTGATTGCTAACTGAAAGAATTTAAATCGTTCATATTTGAAAGTATGGTAGCTCATGCTCGGAAAGTTGGCTCTGCTATAGCATTTTTCTGTTTATGATCATCTGACTATGTGCTTGTCTAAATAAGGATATAAATGGAGGGATGTTGTTGGCAGGCTAGGAAGTAGACATGTGTTTGATTTTTATTATTGTTGGGTGCCAGCAATAAATGTCTTGTCCTTGTATGTGTGCAAAGCAGAGTCGTTTACCTATGTTTTTGCCTCACCTGCTACTCCATTGTTCCTAAAATCAGCTAAAAGGATTTCTGAAGCAAGCAAAAAATAGCATTACTTTAGAAGCACTAATTTGTAGCCTTATTTCTCATCCTAACATAACATGATTCAGTTTTTTCTCCTCACTACAA
This sequence comes from Avena longiglumis, assembly GCA_030063025.1. NCBI lineage: Eukaryota > Viridiplantae > Streptophyta > Magnoliopsida > Poales > Poaceae > Avena > Avena longiglumis. Next base: position 486,687,971 of record CP125974.1, read on the forward strand.
CTTATTTACATGCAAGCAGTACAGATATTCCCAGAGCAAATATCTAAAAAGTGAAAACTCTTCTCTTCATAATCATAATGAAAACAATGTGCTGCATGTGATTGTTGATGCATCTATGGGAAGCTAATTTCTCCTGGTTATATGCGCTGATTCCCTAACCTTTGTACTATACATGAAATGAAAAATATCAGATAAATACCATGCATTTTAGGCAGGAAAGTTTAAGAAATTCTGAGAGAATGAGAGGGGGTCGCTCACATTGTTTCTCTAAAGTCAAAAGTTGATAGGTACTATTATTTTATGTTCTCGTGCTTAGTGCGCCGACTGTCGGAACAAATTAGTTTTCTTCTGAATTTAACTTATATAAAATGCCCGTTACTTTCTCTGTTCTCCATTGATTTCTCTGGTTATTATTATTTTTGTTAAGGTTTAATTCTTATCACATAGTAGCCATTCTAAGAATTGTTTTGTGTAACAAGCTTATTGGGTTTATTTTTAGCTGTTGTTATGAAAAGTATAGCTTAATCTGGACACATGGTATTTTATCTGTAGGGACAAAGCGCTATGTTAGATTGCCAAGATACCTACTTACTGTATATGCAATGTTTGATATCCACACATTCATATTGAATGATGTTCTCAGCTTATCCTAATATTCCCAGCTTATCCTGTTTGGTACTCTTGCTCTTTTGCAGGGGTTAGGGTTTGTGCTACTGCTGCCGAATTCCGGAGGCTTTATCCCTGGGGTGGCTGAATCGGGTTCTGCAGTTTCGTGTGTCATGTAGCCAGTGGATGCTTCATCTCTAGATTTTCGGTGGCATTCCCTTCTGTTTGTAGCTGTCCTGGTATGTCCTATACCCCTTTCCTCACTTTTCCTCCATACCAACCCCTTATGCTAGCATCAAGCCTGGTTCAAATACAGTTGAATTGGTGTTGATTGGGAGAACAGTCATCATGTTGGTTGGTTTGGATCATTTCAAAGGTCAAGGTCCAGATCATGTTATGTTGTTGTTTGGATAATTTCACGTGTTCATCATAGAAGACATTATTCTGTTTTTGTGATAGTTATAGAGTTCCTTGTTAGATTAGGTGTGTAATTGCAGATACACTATACTAGTGTCCTGAACATAGAGATGTAACTTTGGAACCTTTAGGTGTGTAACCTTGTTAGTGAATGGATTGACTTATCATCATAAATTTTACCCTTATGCTATTGGCTAGATACAAGAAAATCTTTCAACAGACGAATCTGATCAAGACTGAACAGTAATTCTCTGTACACCTCATATAGTTGCTTCCCATGCCCTTCTTTTGCAGCCAGTGAATGGATTGACTTTTTTTAAAAGAACCCTTTCATCCCAGCAGCTAGTGAATGGATTGACATCAGCCGTCGGCTCAAGACCTGTCAAGTGTGCCCTCTAGGTTTGTGGCACTGTCGACTCCCACAGTATCGTTGATACTTGATACTTGCTACTAGTATCTTTGTTACTTGATACTTCTTGATGTATTCTTCTGACGTTCCAATTTGCATTGCAGACAACAAGTGAGAGTTCTAGAAGTACGGTAACAAGCAAAGTGACTTCATCGTTTTTGTACTTCAATGCTAGTAGTGATAGATAGAGAGAATCCATTTGTAATTGCTCTCATTTAATTGTGATTCATTGGTGTCATAGTTGATGGTTCATTTGATCATTGCGCCGTTGGGAATTTATTGTGATATTAATTGGTGTATTATTTGAATCCGAATTACTGTAGTAAGATGGTGTGTTTGCAGTTCCTTTTAAGATATGTCACTGTAATAATAATTACTGCCATTTTAACCTAAATATTATTATGAGACGTGCCTTAAAAAGTCAACCATGAGGCATTATGTCTCATAGTGTCTCGAATGGTTGGTTTTTGGAGGCACTAGTCATAGTGCCTCGAATGGTTGGTTTTTAGAGGCGCTAGTCATAGTGCCTCAAATGGTTGGGTTTTAGAGACGCTAGTCATAGTGTCTTATATGGTTGGGTTTTAGAGGCACTAGTCATAGTGCCTCAAATGGTTGGGTTTTAAAAGCACTCTAATTTGGTTTTGAGGCACTAGTCAGATTGCCTCAAATGACTAGGATTTAGAGGCATTAGTTATAGTGCCTCAAATGTCTATGATTTAGAGGCATTTTTTGAAACTGTCCCAAATGATTTTTACCTACACGACCGTCCTCAGCATTTTTTTTAGTGTCTCAAAAACTTATTCGTGACACTAATTTAACTATTGAAGCCACTGCCTCTAAATGTTGTACCTGTAGTGTGACCGGCGTCGCCGCCGCCCTCCTATGGTGGGAGGAACGGGAACGGAGAGACGAGAAGCCGCCTTCCACAATCCCTCCATGAGTCCATCCCACCTCCGCGAGCTTCCCTTCTTCCCCATCTTTCCTCCAGTCCCCTCCCTCTGGTTATCTCTCGGCTCACTTGGTGAGGTCCCCCGACGGCACGGCCAAGCTTCTCCAGCTCGCCGCCCCAATAAATCGACCGCCACCAAACCATCCTGGCGACCGGGCGCATCCGCAGCAGTCCCACCTGTGGGACTGAGGACGGCACATTGCGAGTTTAATCTGGCGCCGCCGCTGGTCCTGCAGGGGAGGCGGAAGGACCCCTTCCGCTTGCCGAGAGGCCGATAGCAAGGAGGCGAGCGATGAACCTCCGGCGTGCTCAGGGAGGCGGAGGCATGCCTCGAACCAGTAGGCGGTATGGACAGCGCGTCGGGACAAAATGGAGGCGCAAAATAAGGCTGATTCCGTGACCTATTCATCAGATTGGCTTGGAGGTACGCATCACTCATTGACCGCTTCAGTCTATTTGTCCCCTCAATTATACTCAATTAGTGATTGCAGATTGTTTTGTTCTGTTTGCAAATACGTCCAGATCGTGACCCAATCTACACATCTGGGTTGTTGCCCGTTGACATTGCTTGATGATGTGTGGATATGCAAATGGGGCCATGCGCGCCTGAGGTGTATATGCATTCGTGGTTATCTACGAATTAGCAGATGATGAATGTGTGGCTGTTAGTTTGCCAACATTCAGTAGTGAACACAGATTTATCTGACGGATCAACCATAATCTTCAATTGATATTCAGCATTATGCTCATCTGAATTTCGATGTACATCTGACAAACCTTTTTACTTTTGTTGGGTATCTAACCTGATCAGTACAGTAAATGGAAAGTCGGTAGGCAAGCAATCTAATGGTTTGTTGGGTCCAGTTTTGTGGATCAGTTGACAAAAATGGGGAGGGAAAGGGGAAAAAGTGCAAGTGAAAGTGTGAGAGGATGGGAACTCACGGAGAGGACAAAGTGCGTGAAGAATTACAACAAGGAGGTGGGGACGTCTAGCGGCCGGCAACAGCATGACGAGGCCTATGACAGCATCACATGGTGTTGGACATCGACAATTGAGTCATTATAGTTAGTCACCTATTCCTTTATATTTAAACCTAAAAAACAGATTGATTGCTCTGCCGCTCTAATATTTGCTAATGTTTCCTCTATGTGCTGTCTAGCTCTCAATTTTTCTGTGTTTTCCTCCTTAATATCTACTCCCTCCGTTTCAAAATATAAGGCGTTTTAGCTTCTGAAGCAAATGTATCTAGACTTGTTTTAGTATGTAGGTTCACTCAACTTTAGAAAAAATCTACATACTAAAAAAAGTCTAGATTCATTTTTTTCACAAACCTAAAACATCTTATATTTCGAAACAGAGGGAGTACATGAATTCAGTTTCTATTCTAAGCTTTTTTCTTGCAGGGAATATTTGGTGATGCATGACTTTCCTATACAAACTTCATGACGATTTGAAAAACAAGATTATGTTTATCTGGTGAAGGTCTTAGCATAACCGGAATAATATAATTTGCGACACTGCAAAAGCCAGCATTACACATTTGTTAAGGTTCGTCAATAATTATTCTATTTGTATGCAGGCGCAAAAAGGTGGTATGCCGAACACTGATAGAAAATGCAAAGGGCATATGTATAAGATCCATGCAAGCACAGAAAACAATGCAGAAAAGCTGGCTGTTTAGACCTGGAAGAGACCATAGCAAGGATGGACAAAAATCAATTTTTACGCAATCGCAAGAATGAAAAACGGATATGTTATATTTTCAGCCTGGGACGTCATCACTCAATGTCAATCGGCAGAAATGAGTGAAGCCATTGCATGCCTTGAAAACCTGAAACTTATTGTTATGTTCACTCGTGGTGATCTGATGTTTGAAATTGATTTTAATTCTCTATTGAAGATTTTCAATCCTGGTTTAGTGGACAGATCACCCGCGAATTTCATAGCGAAAGAGTTTCACTTGCTAAAATTAAAGGAGAGGATAATTAAATTAATGCATGTTAGTACATTGGTTAATGGGGTAGCCCGTAACCTTGCCTAGAGTTGTGCGGAGGTGTAATGTAAGGTGATGGTCCTGACTGGGTGTCTGAACTTATCTTGCAAGATTATAAGTACAACTTCTTGTGTTAATTAATACACAACTCTTGTAAGATTATAAGTACAGATTCTTGTGTTAATTAATACACAACTCTTTAGAAAAATAGAGAACTCATAACAGTTGAACGGTTAGAGAATATGCTGGGCATGCTCTCAAGCTCTTAAGTGTGGAGATGGAGGAGGTGAGCAAGTAGAAGAGCGACTCTTTGTGAGAATAATCATAGCCATGTTGATGTTAGATTGCAAAGAAATTACTTCCTCTGATTTAAATTAATTGATTTAGATTTAAATGTATTTAGACATGATTTAGTACTAAATATATTTAAAATTAAATCCAAGTCAATAAATTTAGATTGGAGGGAGTACTTCAATTGCAGTGTACATCAGCGTGCCGCTGTTATTTTTGCAAATTATGCTATTGGAAGGCTAATTGTTATGGTTTGAAAAATTATGTGTATTTATAGAAATAAAATTTAATTAATTAAACTATGATTGACCACGGCATGCCATATCTTTTCATATTAGCCACTTAAATTTATGCGCGTGACGTTTAAGACCAAAAAAATAATTTACTAAACCGTAGCAACGCACGGGGCATTTAGCTAGTCATCAATAAAGAACATAAATTTTCATTCTAGTCTCTCGCTGTCAATTCTTCTAGTTCTAACACGTTATTAGCACTGCTTTGGCCAGAACTCTTCGAGGATTCCGACGATCACCGGAATTAGAGAAAAGAGGTAAGAAACATGCCTCGTCTGATGCCCCTGTTCCTCCGTCGCTCGCGCTTCGTCGCTCGATGCCGTCGCGGAATTGGGGTTCGCCACCACGCCCTTTGCCTTGACGACCGCCGCTACGGTGATGGGCAGTACTCCGGCCGCCGCCACGGTGCAAGAGCCTACCGTGAGCGCCGCCATGGTCTGCGCGTTCCCCGTGGTGCCGGCCCGACGTATGGCGCGCCTTTGCGCCGCCAATCCGGATCAAGCTTCGTCGGTCCGGCGCGCCCGATCTTTGGCCGACGTCGTCGACCCTGCACTCGCGCCTCCGTCGCCGCCATTCTGGTGCCAGGCACATGGGTGGGTAGTTTGCCCGCCTACGTCTCGGACATGGCGAGACAAGCCCGAGACGACGACGCGGGCGCCGCGCTGCAGCCTCCAACGACTCCTGCCGGCATGGGCGCAGCCGGCCTGTCGCCCACCTCCGTCTTCGATTTCGGAGGCCCGTCCGACGCCATGGAGCCGCTCCCGCCGTCTCGACCCGATGGTCGTTGAGATCGAACCGCGTGCGCTCGAATGCCGCCGTCGGGCGCCACGCTGCGAGCGCGAAGCGTCGTTCGCCTCCGTCTCGCCGATCGAGTGACGCTCGCGCCGACTGGCGTCGCGCTTCGAAGCGCCGCCCATGGCGACACGGTTGCACCACCGAGGCTTCCGTCCCCGACACCGGCCTCTCCTCCTTCACCGCGAAGTTCCGCTGCCGCTGATGCCTTCGCTGACCGCCCGTCGGCGGCCGCGGGCGCCGCACCGGAACTTGGAGCCCAGTCATGCTGGGCCTCGCCAACGGCGTCGCGCCATAATACTGCCTCCCCAATGACTCCTCTGACGAGGAGGCTCGCGGAGGAAGCAGCTCCAGCCGCCGGTAAACTCTGTCCGCGCGACGGCGGCTCCTGGTGCTTGCGTCGTACTGCAAAAGTCGATGAGGAAGACGCGTTTGGGGAAGTCACCTCTGAGTTTAGGGAAGTCACGCCTGAGTACAGCGCGTGGCTTGCGTGTGTGTACCGCATGGCTCCAGTATCGTTTATCTCTTCGAGTGAATAAAAAAAACAATTCCCTGCTTTGCATGCTGTCAAGCACATGTGAAGTGCAGTGCCGCGGTACTAGCAGCTTCTGGATTTGTCTAGTTTGCTATACTAACTATAGTTACATTTTAATAGCTACTTAGTAGTAAATATTTATCCGTTATAAATTATGTTAAAATCAGTATATTGTATTGTTTATTTGTCGAGTATTATGCGTATTTCAAAAATATTTGATATAATATATTTCCGTGTGTGTGCACGTGTTGAGATTTATTACATTCATCGTTTACAATTGAGATTTTCAATTTCTTGCAATAGATCAATTCATCGTCTTAATTGAGTCATTTTGACTCGATACAAGCACGAATTAGTATGCAAAATTCAAAGTAATTTCTTTAAATTGATGTTTTAGGAACACAAGGTAGTGACTAGATCTACCGCACTGCAAATTATCACCACTACTGTTTAAAGCCTACATTTTGTCATTTTTGACACTATGATTGCTTAACAATGTGCTCTCCCAAACTTTTTATTAAGTCATATGACATAAGGCATTAGAAGTATGAGTATCTACTGATTTCATCAGATTATACTCTCTAATGCTGCGAGACGTACTCTAAATATTCTTCGAAGATTATCTACAATGTGTCATACTTAATAATTTGAAGTTCACACTAATGATTTCGAGCCCACTTCTTGAAGCCATCATTTAATTTTGCATAGTTCATTACAATATGACCATGATGGATTTTAATTTACCGAACGTAGATTAATATTCTCTGGTTTACCATATAGGTAACCAATGGCTGAAAAAGAGTTCGATTCACTCGAGCTTAATGGCCACAACTACCCTACATGGGCCATGGACATCAAGATCGCTCTTGCGTCCCGTGGGATAGTGCGTGTCATCCAGAACCCGGACGACCCTCTTCCGGCTGGAGCCGCACCGCTGAGAGAAGAGCAGAAATATGTTGCCTTGTACATTATAAGGCATCATATTCACTCGGATCTTAAGTCCGAGTATTTGGAGGAGGAATCCCATTTACTTTGTTTCAAGCCCTCAAGACGAGGTATGAAAAACAGAAGGCAGTTGTCCTGCCCGAAGCACTTCATGATTGGACTCATCTCGATTCCAGGACTTTAAGTCCGTCGGGGATTACAATCATAAGGTTCATAAGATAAGTTCCAAGTTGCGCTTTTGCGAGAAGAAACCTAGAGATGCGAAAAAGATAGAAAAACCTCTATCCACTATGCTTCCATCTGAAAGGCTCCTCCAGCAGCAATACCACGCTCGCGACTACCAGATCTATTCAGACCTTATTCATATCCTACTTCAGGCTAAAAAGCATGATGAGCTTCTTGCTAAGAATGGCTCTCAGCGCCCGGTTGGTTCCCAACCTTTGCAGGCAACAACACAGGAAAATAACAAAGGGCACCTAGCCACAGTTCAACATGAATGAAAGAGGCAACACGAACAGGCAAACTGGGGTTGCTAATTAGTATAAACATGTACTTCTAATTACTGTACAATGCTCAAGAATCATCATCACCAGAATACAAATTAAATTGATCAAGAAATGGCAAAAACTATACTCCATCCGTCCAGAAAAGGATGTCGCCGCTTATGTACAAAATGATTTTTACAAAAAAATTCCTCCTAAATTCAAACCATTTCAATATTTGTCCTGATTCAGACATGTTATTATGCTCATGGTCGTCCCCATCCGAGCTTGCGATGCCACCTCCCCATTCAAGCTCATGGTTGTGCAGGAGAACTCCCTCGCCGGACTCGCCTACTTCCGCACCCACATAGGAGGGAGCACGGCCTCGCCGGACTATTCCACTACGCAAGGCCGCCGCCGCCTCGTCGGCCGCCGCTCCTGGGCTGTGTGGCACATTCGAAACTGCTGCCCGCCACCGCATCGCCCCACCTCACCCTGCTCCGGCTATAGGGGAGCTCTCTCCTAGGGCCGCATGGCCGCTCAGCTCGCCAGAGGGGTCCAGTGGGGTCACCCAACTCACCACTGTCCTCAAATTGGACGCCTATGCAGGCGGGCAGGCGGGCGGGGGGGGGGTGCCAATAATTGGGAACTCGGAGTGGACGCTCTACCGCATGCTGTGAGGCGCCAAGGACCATGCGGCGTCCATCTTGAGCTGAAATTCAGGTGAAATGTAATTGCCATGCATCTATAGATAGGCAAGATTGTAGATGTACTGATCATGTTGTATTGGTACTTAAGTGCAACAAACCAATCTTAAGTGTGCACCCTGCCAAGTGAGATTATGATCTTCTACTGTCTCTAATTATCTGTCTAGTAGCAAAAGAAAAATGGATAAGTTAAACAGCTTTATTTGAACCAATGACAAGCATGCTGATGCTGATGCAGTAATTTTAGAAGCACAACTCTGATTTCTTTTAAACGGAGATAAAGATAATGCATAACAGTAATTTTGAGATTGAGCAGCAGACTCAATCTAGTATAAGAAGGCATAGCATTTCCAGGATCTCGATTGCTATCGCTGATCCGATCACCACCGAAAGTATTGTTGTTGCAGAAAATAAAGATATGGAGAATGGTATGCTCTGACCAACCAAGTACGTAAAGAACATGACATCGGTACTACTTACATATGGCACTTCTTGAGTTCATATTGAGAGGTCGTTTACAGTAATGAATAACCTTGTCTCATGGCTTGCACCCTGCAAGAGAACAAATATCACATTAGAATACAAGATTAAATATCCAAATAAAGACTATCGTCTTGTCTTGTATCTCTAGTTCTCTATCTGCTTGACATACCACTGATCTGAACTTTGTGCGTACAATGAAAGATGGAATTTTTCATTGGCATTGAAACTAAATCACTAATTTCATGGTTTAGGGGTGTATTCTACATGTATGTGACATTAATTTTTCTGACTGAGTTAAGCTATATACAACAAGATGACACACGATTAATCCCCTATGCAGAAAAACAAGAAAGGGACCAAAATCAACTATGTAAAATTAAGAATAATGAGCATGAATACTAGTACCCTACACATTAACCACGATGTGGCTCAGCACTCCTCAACCTATACATTAGCTAATTAACTAATGTATGCATGCCAATCGAGCAGCACTGACAGTGAATACAATTATGTAAATTAAAGAAGTCTCTCACATACAACTTTTTATTACTCCCTCCAACCCAAATTAGTTGACTTAGATTGTCTAGATTCGATTGTATTAGACATGATTTAGTATTAGATTTGTCCATATCTTGACAAATTTGAGTCAACTAATTTGGGCTGGAGAGAGTAGAACTAATTAACTCCCAATAAAAAGTGCAACCATGAACCAAGCATTCTGCAATAGATCTACGATTCTCCTAGTAAAAAAACATGAATCTGTGTGTTGTACGTGAACCAAAAAGAGAAGAACTAAATTCTGCACAATAGAATGCTCACGGACGACTGGTCCCTTCATATTTGCCTGAACCCTAGACCAAGACGCGTGCCACGGGAGGGGTAGAAGAAAGAGTACAGACCTAGGCTCACTGCAGCAAAAACCAGGCCTCCATGTCGCCGTCCCTGCCACAAGTCAACGACATCGCTAGGCAGATCCAAGAACTTCACAGTTTGCCAGAGGAGAGGGGGCTGGGAGGTGGGAGGAAGAGGGGCTTTTACCGGCGGGAGGCTTCCATCGTGGGGGAGGGATGCTGGAGATGCAGAGGCACCGTCACCGCTGCTATCGAGTTTGCCTCCGGGTCGCGACGCCTTCGAGTCACGTGAGACGTCGCTCGAGATGGATTTCTTCCACGGGTTGGGAGGAGATGTTTCAATCCACCGTGGAATGAACGGGTCGGGAGGGTTTGGGCCGGGATCGGTTCCGTGTCGGGAGTAACCGAACGCGTGGTTACGGGTGGGCGGGGATTAAATCTCTCGGGAACTAATCCACGCGGGTTGACAGGGATTAGGACCGGTTCCCCGCCGGGTTGGGGCTAACCGAACAAAGCCTTAGAGTTTGTCCAACCTTTGTGTGGGTGGGTGGGTGTTGTGTGTGTGTGTGTGTGGTGGTGGGGTGGGGGGGAGGAGGGGGGGAGGGTATAGATTATTCTCGAAAGGAGATCAATACTACAGTTTTCACACATAACCGTTTGAACATCAATATTCGCATTCCAGGGCCCTGATCCCTAGGCTAGCCGCACTCTGAGTGCTCGTCTGAGAAGGAGCCTAAGAGCATCTTAAGTCGCGTCCCCCAAATTGAGTCTGGCATAATGATTTGGGACATATTTTGAAGAGCGCTGGACAAAAAGAAATTAAGTTGATGGACAAAACCACATGTCTATGATGGTCTTCGCCTGGCAGAAAGAGTAGGTTGCAACCGACTATATATTGAAACAGACTCCATGGAGGTGGTCTCAGCATTTTCAAACCCGGCGAACAATCGGATGGTGGCTACGGCCTTTTTGGGGCCTTTTTGGATGAGTGTCGAATGATGATGGCTGATCATGGCAGGGTTGGTTTTGGCACGGTTGGTACACTGTCCAAGCGAAACAAAAAATCAGGTGGCGGATGCTGGAGCAAAATTTAAAAATAATTCTGACCATAATGTATAGCTAGAAGAGCAAATTTAAAAATAATTCTGACCATAATGTATGGCTAGAAGAGTCGCCGTTGTTTCTTATTCCACATCTAGTGGAAGATGTAACCATTTTTTCTTGATAATAAATGTTACATAATTATTTTAAAAAAGTTGATGAACAAAACACCATCGCATGCCTCAAACGGTGTCCGAACTGCATGCATGGCCGTATTCGGTAGTGAAAAAGTAGAGAGAAAGAGTAGCGTAGGTGGAAAGAGAGAATGACATGTGGGGACTATGGGGCTGCATGCAGACTTGGCTTTCGTCCCGCTCTAAATTCATGTCCGGTGCGCCCGGTTGGGTACTATACATCGGGAACAGACCGGGCATGGCGGACAACGTTTGGAAAACATTTGGATGAAACAATGGTTTTAGAGGCTCCACTGGTTAGTAATTTTTATCCGAACACGCTTTGAGAGACGCGGCTGGAGATGCTCTAACTTAGTCAATATCTACCCCACACAAAACTCAGTTGAGTGGCTCCACTTGCTTTGTACTACTTGCAGCAGCTGCTACCTAATTTTGGAGGGAATAGGCAAAACTTAGTTAGAAATTTTTTGTGCGTGTGCCCCTGATATTTATCCAACTTTCATTAGTTTTGCACTTTTGATTATTGAACTCAGGGAGAAAGTGGTCAAAGGTATCCCTCTCAAGCAACATTATAATCAAGAGATACAAGAAGTTTTCTGTGTCTCCAACACACCTAATACACTTGTTAGGTGTATATGTGTACTAGTTCGGCAAGAGATAGTGAAATACAAGTAATATGGATGATTATAAGACAACGGTGCCAGAAAATAGCTTGATAGGGAGGAAGAGACTAAAGGCGATCTGAAATAAAGATAGCAGCAAGTAAACATGCAACAGATCTAGTTGTAAACGGTGTTTTAATACTTAGAAACAAGGCCTAGGGATCATACTTTCACTAGTGGACACTCTTAAATAAATATCTTCTCTTCATTATGCTACTCTGAACTATTCTTCGGTTGGACAACTCTAATCCTTGGTAGGGCTATAAAAGCACACCTCAAAGTTCGGATTCCCCATCTAGATAACCCCACACTGTCACCTTGAGCGCTAGATGGTTCCAACAAACACCACAATTTCATAGAGACAACCAACTCAAAATATAACTCATGATAAGTATTCATGTAATCTTTAGCCTAAGTGCCACATGGTGTGCACCTTCACACACATGGGGACAACCAGAGATTACAATTAAAGCACTTGAGTAGTAGAGTAGATCTACTTGATTACAAAGCTCATGACCATCATAAGATCACGCATAGAGAGAGATGAACACATAGCTACCGATAGAGCCCTTAGCCTCGAGGGAGAACTACTCCCTCCTTATCATGGGAGTCAACAACGGCAATGGAGATGGTGGTGGAGTCGATGGAGATGGCTCTAGGGGCAATTCCCCATCCCGGCAGGGTGCTGGAATAGAGACTTCTGTCCCCCGAATCTCCTTTTCGGTGGCGACGGCGCTGCGGAACTTTTTGTGGAGATCTAATCTTCCCTAGGGTTACGTCTCGGGAGACGTATAAGTAGGGGAAAGGGCAAGGTCGGTGGAGGGCCAGGGGCACACACCATGGGGCCGCGTGGCCAGGGTGGGCCCGCGCCACCATATGATGTGGCCTCCCTGGTGCCCTCCTCCGGATGCCCTTCGGTCTCTATGTTTGCTCTGGTAAAATATTGACTTTGGATTTTGTCCCGTCCAATTCCGAGAATATTTATTTTCTCGTTTTCTGAAACCAAAAACAGCAGAAAATAGGCAACTAACACTACAACATCTTGTTAATAGGTTAGTTTCATAAAATGTATAAAAATGCCTCAAAGTGTAGACAAAATATATCAAAGTTGATACTAAACAATCATGGAGCATCAAAAATTATAGATACGTCTACGACGTAACAGGCGGCAACCTCCAACTTATGCTTGGCCGAAGCCAGTTGGTCAATCTGCCCCCGACGGGTCTTGCTGGACTCCCCCAGCCGGGAAACCTCTGCCTTCAAACGCTCCACCTCCTTCTCCTTCTCCACAATCATGGCTATAGGAGGGTACCCGATAGTCAACAAAAAATGGGAAAGGAGGATAGTCTCCAAGATATATCACAGGAGGCAATCTTACGCCCCAACTCCTTAGTACTTCTAGCAGCTTATGAAAACGCTTTCTATGAAGGAAAGGCAGTAAGGAACAAAGCAAGAAAACTCGACTAGAGAAAATATGGCTGCAACGAAAAGGTTCGGAGAGAGACACCTACCTCCAAAGAAACAGACAAAACTCTAGCTTCGCCAAGCCCCCGCTCTATCGTCTCCACCAGGTGGAGAGCCTAGTCGAGAGATACGGGCACCGCGCCGGAGAGACGGGAGAGGATGGTACCCGGCGTAAGCACATCAGGAGATAGCCTCAAGCCGGTCACCACGACCGCGCATCCACCACCAACTCAGCTCCCATGGAGCCGGAAGCTCCCGCCTGGACGCTGCTCGCCACAGCCGCCGGCACCGGGCCGCTCGGAACCTCCTCCGCCGGCTCCTCGACGATAGGCCTGGCCGAACTGGCTGGAGCATCGCTCCAGGCCAGGTTCATGCCAGCCGTTGGACGGAGTAGGGGGTGTCGGGGCCCTGGCCAGCCACGAAGAACTGCACAATCCGTGAAGTCGTGGGCGAGTAGTGCAGCGCTTCCGCGGCCGGTGAACCTTGGGAGGGTGCAGGCGGAGGCGACACGGTCGAGGCAGCTGAGGCAGGTACAGCTGGCTACGCGTCCGGATCCGTAGTGCTGGTGGCAGCACCAGAGCCGCCCAGCGACATCGCGTCTCTGCAAAAGAACCCAAGCGGTTCAGCAAAAAGCAAGAAGAAGAGCAAGGAAAAATGAGGAGACAAGAAGGCGCCTACCCAACATAGGAGGGCACGGCGGCGGCTGGTCGCAGCCGGCGTGTCCTCTTCTGCTCCGTGTTAGCCGACGCAGTGGTGGACGTCGCCCTTTTCCCCCGGGCCCTCGCCGTGGCTTTTTCCTCCCGGCCAGCCTCCTCCTCGGCGGCTGCAACGCCGCAAAAAGAAACATCAACGGCAATCCCTAAGAGAAAGTTGCAAGAAGAAACTCCAGCCAGAAATTACCGTGTGGATCCGAAGGCCCGTTGTCGCTCGGGACGGGAAATCCCTCCGGCTCCGTCTACAGGTACTTCGTCGGCTTCCGGTCGGCAATGAAGGAGGGAAGGGTGTAGTCGCCGACACCGTCCTTGGCATGTTTTTCCATAAAAGCTACTCAAAGGGGGACCATAAGGCACTCAAGGAACACCCTTCATGGAAAAAATGCAACAGGAAAAAAGGAGGTATAACTCACCCGAGGTGGCAGACCGCCACAGTGATAGGGCGGGAAGGGGTACTGCCACCCAGTCTCCAGGCGGAACTTGGAGATCATGGCGAGCTAGTTCCGCATGGCCTCGTACAGCACATCCTTCCGCGACATTCGGGTCGGATCGTCGACGGTGGAGAGGTGGCACATCTTGTGCAGCCGTCTCTGGAGTGGAAGCACCCGCCGCGCCATCCAGGAGAGCACGATGTATCGGGCGGTGAGTCGCTCCGTCGCCACCATCGCCTCCACCCTGGAGGCCATCCGATTGATGTCCACCTAGGCCCCATGCTCTTCACCGACCAGGCCTTCTGCGACGACGGCAAGTCGACAAAGACCGGCAACCCGATCCAGTCCACATCAATGGCATTGCTCACATAAAAATATGAGTGCTGCCAGAGCTTGACGGTGTCGGGGAGGTCGAACCACGACATCGGCGAGGAGGGCCACGGGTATATGGCGCTACAACCCATCTCCGTCAGCAGGCCGTCCTTGGCCGTGTTCTGCGCCTTAAAGTGGAAGAATTTCAGGAAATTCGCCACCTCGGGGCGAACTCCCAAATACGATTCGCAGCATTTCGCCTGATGCGACAGCTGCGCAATGGCATTAGTGCCGAGGTGGTGGAGTTGAAGGTTGAATAATTCGAAGAGTTAGAGGAGGAACTTGATACGTCTAATTTGCATCACTATTCTATATCATAAATTGCTTCTATTCATTGATATATTCCTTATTAAAAGGTGATACTTATGTCTTTTCATCTGTTTTTGCATGTTGGATGATTCTTTGAGGATGAACTGCCGGAGTCAGGATTCTGATGGAAAAAGCAGTGTCTAGATGCAATTTTTGTGAAGATCAGAAAAATACAAGAAAAACCATGGAAAATTCTATTTTTCCAGAAGACGAAGGAAGCCAGAAGGGGAGGCGGAGTTGGGCCACAGGGGGACCACACCCCCCAGGAGCGGGCCACCCTGGGCCGCGCATACAGGGTTTGTGGCCACCCTGGACCACCTCTGGCTCCGCTCCTTCGCCTATATCTTCCTCCCGAAACCCTAAAGTTCAGGGAGCAACCACAGAAAGATTCCGCCGCCTCTGCGGGGCGAAAACTACTGAGAGAGAAGGAGTTCTCCGGCAGACAGATTTCTATCGGGGAAATTCCTTCCCGGAGAGGGGAGATCGTCGCCATCAACACCGTCATCAAGCTATACTTCATCGGGATCATCATCATCATCCACACCATCATCTCCATCAGCACCATCATCACCACTCCATCCCGCTGTAACAATTGTGTTGAATCTTGCATAGTTCTTAGGGGAAACTTTCCCGGTGTTGATTGCTATTGTAGTTGATGCTTGTGAGTGGAACCATTGAATTATTTTTATGTTCAGATTGTTATCCATCATTATTGTAGGGTTCGCAGCATAGAAAACAAAAAATTCCTACGATGGGAACTATGTACCAAGATCTATCTACTAGATACAAACAACGGGCGGATGTATATCCATAGAGAACATACCCTTGAAGACCGACAAAGCTTAACGAGTTTAACTCGTGGTTGATGTAGACAATCTCTTGCCGATCTCAAGATCGAGAGGAAGTCCTAGCGCCGCAAAGCAGCAGCGCATCCGTGCTCGCACACACGTACAAGACACCGGGCAACCTCCGCCTCCTCGCTCCAAATATGCGGTGAAGCACAACCCTTTCTTTCCGAATAGCCACCGGGAACATGTATCTTGCTAGTCCGAGACCATGGGGGATAAATTCTAGAGGGGGAGAGAGATCCTTCACGAGGAGGTGTGAGAGACAAGTGAGAGGAGGGGCTCATTTTATAGGAGGAGGGGGGCACCCAAGGGGGTGGCCGCCGGCCATGGGGGCTGCCCCCTCCCCTCCTTCATTCATGTGGGTGGACACTCCACTCACAAAATGGTCCTTCAATTTTCTCCACTCAAATTCCCATTAAATTTCCACCAAATTTAATGCAAACTCTCATTAAATAAAACTCTTTTATTTTATTCAGAATTTTGTAAATTACTTTAATGACAAACATTTACAAATAACCCCTTGCTAGAATTCCATTTCACATGCATAACCTCTTTATGCAATTTCACCCGAAAACCTGTTTCGGTATCTAGTGAAATAAATTCATGCGCTTGTTTATTCTTTCGGCATGAAACATTTGCTCCAACTAGATGCCAGTGTCCCTTAAGTGTGTCACCCTACGGTTCGTGAATAATGCGGACATGATCGAGACCCTTCTCCGATCAATAATCGATGATGGGACACGAGATCCATCGACTCCCACACATTCAACGATGACTTTTCCTGTGATCATCGGAACATTTTACGCTTGTATCTTAATCCCTTTGTTTCACGATATATTACATGTCCGAGATTCGATCATCGGTATCTCCATACCTAGTTTGATCTCGTTACTGACATGCACTCTTTTCTCGTTCCCGTGATATAACATTCTAGTGATCAAATCACTTGCTTGCAAGCTAACCAATGTGATATCACCGAGAGGGCCCAGAGCATATCTATACGTCATCGGGATGAACAAATTCCACTCTTGATCCATGATTCTCAACATAACACTTTTGTAGATTTGAATCCATCTTTATAATCACCTAGTTACAGAGTGACGTTTGATGTCAACAAGAAACTCTTTCGGTGTTAGTGATTGGCATGATCTCATGGTCTAAGGATTAGGATTACTTCGTAGTTTGTTTATAGCAATATAAACTCAGTGACTTTGATCGTAATGCTATAATTCGGATGAATGTTCATCACACCATTACACTAATGTTGTGATCTCGTTACTAACAACATCCAATGTCTATGATCAGGAAAATGTGATCATCTTGTTAATCAACGAACTAGTTTATGAGAGAGGCATAACTAGGAACTTTCTGTTTTTTTATTAAACACACATGTATTAACGTTTCCGTATTAATACAATTATAGCATGAAAAATAAACATCTATCATATACTTGGAATACACATAATAAATAATTTATTATTGCCTCTCAGGGCATATTCCCTTCAGTCTCCCACTTACACTAGAGACAATAATCTAGTTACATTGTGATGTATCTAACACCCATGGAGTTCTGGTGTAGATCATGTTTTGCTCTAGGGAGAGTTTTAGTCAACGGATCTGCTACATTGAGATCCGTATGTACTTTAAAAATCTTTATATCTCCATCCTTGACTTGCTCGCGGATGGAGTGAAACCGATGCTTAATATGCTTGGAATGCTTGTGAGACCTTGGCTCTTTGGCATTGGCAATGGTACCATTGTTGTCACAATAGATCACCATTGGGTCCAACGTGTTTGCAACCACACCTAGTTCGGATATGAACTCCTTCATCCAAACTTCTTCCTGAGCCGCTTATGAAGCAACAACATATTCGACCTCCGTTGTTGATCCCGCCACCACAGGTTGTTTGGAGCTCCTCCAACTAACCGCTCCGCCATTCATGAGAAATACGTATCCGGATTGAGACTTAGTCATCCGGATCGGTGTCAAAGCTAGCGTCGACATAACACTTAGCGACGAGCTCTTCTTCACCTCCATATACAAGAAACATATCCTTAGTTCTTCGCAAGTACTTAAGGATATTTTTGACCGCTTTCCAGTGTTCTGAACCTGGATCCGATTGGTACCTAATAGTCAAACTAATAGCATGTGCCACATCCGGTCTTGTACATAGCATGACGTACATTATAGAGCCTATGGCTGAAGCATAGGGGACCTTGTCCATTATCTCTCTTTCTTCCGCCGAAGCCGGACTTTGAGTCTTACTCAATGTCGTGCCTTGTGTCATAGGTAAGAACCCCTTCTTACTATCTTCCATTTTAAACTTCTTTAAAATCTTATCAAGGTATGTACTTTGCAATAGCCCTATTAGGCGCCTAGATCTATCTCTATAGATCTTTATGCCTAATATGTATGACGCTTCACCTAGGTCCTTCATTGAAAATTTGCTGTTTAGATAACTTTTAACACTGTTTAAAAGATCTATATTATTTCCGATCAATAATATGTCATCCACATATAATATCAGAAATGCTACGTTGCTCCCACTCACTTTCTTGTAAATACAAGCTTCTCCATAAGTTTGGACAAATCCAAACTCTTTGATCACCTCATCAAAGCGGAGATTCCAACTTCATGATGCTTGCTTCAATCCATAGATGGATCGCTGAAGCTTGCACACCTTGTTAGCATCCTTAGGATCGACAAAACCCTTTGGTTGTATCATATACAACTCTTCTTCAATATTACCATTGAGAAACGCGGTTTTGACATCCATCTGCCATATCTCATAATCGAAATATGCAGCAATTGCTAACATAATCCTAACTGAATTTAGCATCGCTACGGGAGAGAATATCTCATCGTGGTCAACTCCTTGAATTTGTCGAAACCCCTTTGCGACAAGTCGAGCTTTATAGACGGTTATATTACCATCGATCGCTTTTCCTTTGAAAATCCATTTGTTCTCCACGGCCTTTCGGTCGTGAGGTAAGTCCACCAAGTTCCAAACTTGATTTTCATACATGGATTCCATCTCGGATTTCATGGCTTCTAACCATTTATTGGAATCCGGGCTCATCATCGCTTCTTGATACGTCGCAGGGTCATCATTTTCATCAACCATGAAATTCATGACAGGATTTCCGACAAATCGGAGTCTGCGTCTGCTAGACTGCGAGGGTCGGGAGTACTCTCTTTCGGAGTTTCATGATCATTATCATTAGTTCCCTCTTCAACAGGTGAAGCCAACTCCGGAACAACTTCCGGCGCTGCGCTACTCGCTATACTTTGAAGAGAAGGTTCAATAACCTCTTCGAGTTCTACCTTCCGACTACTCACACCTTTCGCGAGAAACTCTTTCTCTAGAAAGGATCCATTCTTGGCAACAAAAACCTTGCCCTCGGATCTGTGATAGAAGGAATACCCAATAGTTTCCTTAGGGTATCCTATGAAGACGCATTTTTCCGCTTTGGGTTCGAGTTTATCCGGTTGAAGTTTCTTCACATAAACATCCTAACCCCAAACTTTAAGAAATGACAGCTTAGGTTTGTTTCCAAACCACAATTCATACGGTGTCTTTTCAACGGATTTAGATGGTGCCCGATTGAAAATGAATGCAACAGTTTCTAGTGCATAGCCCCAAAATGACAACGGCAAGTCCGTCAGAGACATCATAGATCGAACCATATCTAATAAAGTACGATTACGACGTTACGACACACCATTTCTCTGTGGTGTTCCGGCAGGTGTGAGTTGTGAAACAATTCCACACTCTTTCATGTGAGTGCTAAACTCGTAACTTAGATACTCACCTCCACGGTCGGACCGTAGAAATTTGATCTTTCTATTATGATGATTTTCCACTTCATTCTGAAATTCCTTGAACTTTTCAAAGGTTTCAGACTTGTGTTTCATCAAATAGATATAACTGTATCTACTCAAATCATCCGTGAAAGTAACAAAATAACGATATCCACCTCGCGCCGACACACTCATTGGACCACATACATCAGAATGTATGATTTCCAAGTCGCCCGTTCCATTGAACCGGAAAACGGCGTTCTAGTCATCTTGCCCATAAGGCATGTCTCACATGTATCAAATGATTCATAATCAAGTGATTCCAAAAGTCCATCCGAATGGAGCTTATTCATGCGTTTAACTCCAATATGACCTAGACGGCAGTGCCACATATATGCAGATATATCATCATTTAGTTTAATCCTTTTAGCATAAAAATTATGAATATGTGTAACATTATTATCGAGATCCAAAAGAAATAAACCATTCATCATCGGTGCATGACCATAAAAGATTTCATTCATATAAATGGAACAACCATTGTTCTCGGATTTAAATGAATAACCACTTCGCATCAAACACGATCCAGATACAATGTTCATGCTCAGTGTAGGCACCAGATAACAATTATTCAAGTTTATTACTAATCCCGACGGCAAGTGGAGAGGCAGCGTTCCGACGGCGATCACATCAACGCTTGATCCATTGCCGACACGCATCTTGACCTCACCCTTTGCTAGCGGTCGCTTGTTCCGCAGCCCCTGATTCGAGTTACAAATATTAGCAACTGAACCGATATCAAATACCTGTGTTCTCATCATGAGCACTAGTCAAGTACACATCAATAACATGTATATCATATATACCTTTGTTTGCCTTGCCGACCTTCTTGTCGCCAAATACTTGGGGCAATGCGCTTCTAGTGGCGATCCCTTACAATAGTAGCACTTCGATCGGACTTAGGTCCAACTCGGGGTTTCTTTTCACGCAATGTGCTTGCCGCCCTTACTTCCCTTTCGTTTTCCCTTCTTGTATTTCTTGAAACCAGTGTTCCTATTGATCATCAACACTTGATGTTCCTTTTTGATCTCCACTTCTGCAGTTGTAAGCATTGATAGAAGCTCGGTGAGAGACTTCTTCATGCCTTGCATATTATAGTTCATCACGAAGCTCTTATAGCTAGGTGGTAGAGACTGCAGAACACGATGGATGCCTAAGTCAATGGGAATCGATATTCCCAAGGACACAAGCTTATCAGCGTAACCCGACATCTTGAGTACATGCTCACTAACGGAGCTATGCTCTTCCATCATGCAGCTAAAGAACTTTTCTGAAGCGTTGTAGCTCTCTACAACAGCATGTGTGTCGAAAATCATTTTCAACTTACCCATTGTATCAAAAGCATTGCCGTTTCAAAACGCTTTCGAAGTTCCGGCTCTAACCCATACAATATGCCGCAATGAACTAAGTTGTGGTCCTCCTGATGAGTCTGATATACATTATTCTCCTCGTCAGGGGCATCCTCAAAAGGTGGGGGGCCTAACGGCGCTTCTAGAACATATTGCTTTTGTGCAGCAGAGAGGAGAATCCTCAAATTCATGGCCCATTCAGTAAAGTTGCTACCGTACGTTGCAAGTTTCTCTTTCTCCATGAACACATTGAAATTAAAAGCAGGTGGTGCCATCTACAATAGAATTTGTAAAGTTTAGACTAAGTTTATGATAGATTGAGTTCAACTAATCCATATTATGAATGAACTCCCACTCAAAAACGACATCCCTCGTGCCTTTTTGGTGATTACATGAACCAAATCCACTACACCAAGTCCGATCATCACGTGAGTCGGTGTAGCTTCAAAGGCGAGCATCAAATGGGCATCATATCTACTATATGACTCATGCTTAACCTTTCGGTCCATGTTCCGAGGCCATGTCTGTACATGCTAGGCTCGCCAAGTTAGAATCTTAGTATTCGCGTGTAATCGCTTTTACACCCGAAATATGGTCGTGGATCCAAGAACACCCGATCATCACGTGATGTCTTGGAGCGACGAAAACATAATCGGTGCATACTAAAGGAAGAACACATTCTTATCTTGATATTTAAAAGAGGGATCATCTTACTATGCTAACAAAGCGCTAAACAAGCAATATAAGATGCTATCAAACATCACATGTTTATTAGTGAAATGATATGGTTCCCGCATATGATCTCTATCATGTGCACCGTGGTATGATCACTATCATACCTATATGTGTAAGTCCAAGGTCTATGGAGATTACACGTTATGTATGTTGTAAGAGTATCATCTCATACTTCTACTTACAACATCACCATATCATAACACTAGCCCAGCAACAATCTAAACTAGACGCCTCTAATTTATCCATTGCAAGTTTTACGTGGCTTAGGGCTTTCGAGATAGAACCGTTCTTACCTACGAACATGAACCACAACGAGGATAACCAAATTGTTGACAACTCGTTGCAAAATAGATATTGACTATAGTAGGAGAGACAGACACCCGCTAGCCACTTATGCAAACTAGTTGCATGTCAAGCGTGGAACAGGTCTCATGTGCAAGGACATGTAAAGTTTGTCCGGGCCGCTTCATCCCACTATGCCACCAATATCCAAAATTACAACTAAGGAGCAACAACATGATCATCATCGCCCACATACTCATATGTGTACTACCCGTGTAAAGTATCTACGCATAGATCCGGCTCTAATACCACTGTAGGGTTCGCAGCATAGAAAACAAAATTTTTCCTACGATGGGAACTATGTACCAAGATCTATCTACTAGATACAAACAACGGGCGGATGTATATCCGTAGAGAACATACCCTTGAAGACTGACAAAGCTTAACGAGTTCAACTCGTGGTTGATGTAGACGATCTCTTGCCAATCTCAAGATCGAGAGGAAGTCCTAGCGCCGCAAAGCAGCGCATCCGTTCTCGCACACGCATAAGACACCGGGCAACCTCCGCCTCCTCGCTCCAGCGATGCAAATGAAGCACAACCCTTTCTTTCCGAATAGCCACGGGAACATGTATCTCGCTAGTCCGAGACCATGGGGAATAAATTCTAGAAGGAGAGAGATCCTTCACGAGGAGGTGTGAGAGACAAGTGAGAGGAGGGGCTCCTTTTATAGGAGGAGGGGGGGCACCCAAGGGGGTGGCCGCCGGCCATGGGGGCTGCCCCCTCCCCTCCTTCATTCATGTGGGTGGACACTCCACTCACAAAATGGCCCTTCAATTTTCTCCACTAAAAAATCCACTCAAATTCCCATTAAATTTCCACCAAATTTAATGCAAACTCTCATTAAATAAAACTATTTTATTTTATTCAGAATTTTGTCAATTACTTTAATAAAAAACATTCACAAATAACCCCTTGCTAGAATTCCATTTCACATGCATAACCTCTTTATGCAATTTCACCCGAAAACCTGTTTTGGTATCTAGTGAAATAAATTCCTACGCTTGTTTATTTTTTCGGCATGAAACATTTGCTCCAACTAGATGCCAGTGTCCCTTAAGTGTGTCACCCTACGGTTCGCGAATAATGCGGACATGATCGAGACCCTTCTCCGATCAATAATCAGTAGCGGGACCTGGAGATCCATACTGACTCCCACACATTCAACGATGACTTTTCCTGTGATCATCGGAACATTTTATGCTTGTATCTTAATCCCTTTGTTTCACGATATATTACATGTCCGAGATTCGATCATCGGTATCTCCATACCTAGTTTGATCTCGTTACTGACATGCACTCTTTTCTCGTTCCCTTGATATAACATTCTAGTGATCAAATCACTTGCTTGCAAGCTAACCAATGTGATATCACCGAGAGGGCCCAGAGCATATCTATACGTCATCGGGATGAAAAAATTCCACTCTTGATCCATGATTCTCAACATAACACTTTTTTAGCTTTGAAGCCATCTTTATAATCACCCAGTTACGGAGTGACGTTTGATGTCAACAAGAAACTCTTCCGGTGTTAGTGATTGGCATGATCTCATGGTATAAGTATTAGGATTACTTCGTAGTTTGTTTATAACAATATAAACTCAATGACTTTGATCGTAATGCTATACTTCGGATGAATGTTCATCACACCATTACACTAATGTTGTGATCTCGTTATTAACAACATCCAATGTCTATGATCAGGAAACTGTGATCATCTTGTTAATCAATGAACTAGTTTATGAGAGAGGCATAACTAGGAACTTTCTGTTTTTTTATTAAACACACATGTATTAACGTTTCCGTATTAATACAATTATAGCATGCAAAATAAACATCTATCATATGCTTGGAATACACATAATAAACATTTTATTATTGCCTCTCAGGGCATATTCCCTTCAATTATATCATCTCTGATCTTGATCCATATGATCTCTCGTGAGTAGTTCGTTTAGTTCTTGAGGACATGGGAGAAGTCATGTTGTTAGTAGTGGAATTGTGTTGAGGTATTATTCAATGGTTTAATATTTAAGTTGTGGTGCTATTCTTCTAGTGGTGTCATGTGAACATCGACTACATGATACTTCACCATTTATGGGCCTAGGGGAATGCATTGTGTATTTGGCTACTAATTGTGGGGTTGCCGGAGTGACAGAAACATGAACCCCCGTTAGGAAACCTTTACACAAGGGAGTGTAGGATCTCAAAGTTTAAGGCTGTGGTTAGGTTTTTATCTTAATTACTTTCTTGTAGTTGCGGATGCTTGCAAGGGGTTTGATCACAAATATGTATTAGTCCAAGTAAGGTCGGTACATTAGCATAGGTTCACCCACACAACACTTATAAAACCGAAGAAGATTAATCAACTATATGAAACGAAAGCACTTGACAGTATTCCCATGTGTCGTCGAGAACGTTTGGTCCCCATAAGTATTACCACCGGCTTGTCCTTTGCTAAGAAAGGATTGGGCCACTTGCTGTAGTTATTTGTTGTCTTTATTTACTTGCACTTTATTTCTTTGCTTTATCAAAAACCCCTAAAAATCTGTTTGCTAAGTATTTACAGAGATTTCCTGCTCCAAACCACTAGTCAACACCTTCTGCTCCTTGTTGGGATCGACACTCCTATTTATTGAAAGTACTATGATACACCCCCTATACTTGTGAGTCACCAAGACTATTTTATGGCGCCGTTGCCGGGGAGTGAAGTGCTTTTGAAGAGTGGAACTGGTAAAGGAAACTTCTACTATGAGTATTGCTTTTTATTTCTGTTTATTACTTTGTTTCCAATATGGATAACCCACTTGGTTTACTATTTGGTAAAGCTACTACCACTGTTAGGGTAGTAGATGAACCACCACCTATTGAGATAGATCCTTTTAAAATACCTACAAGAATTGTTGATCGTGTTATGGATAATTATTATCTTGGGGATGGAACTGTCCATCCTGGTGATCATTTTCTTTTTATCCATGAATTATGCGGGTTGTTTAAGTGTGCATGTATCACAACTGAACAGGTGAAGAAGAAGTTACTCTCTATATCATTGAAAGGAAGAATTGAAGAATGGTATAAGCTGCTAAAGAATGGACAATCCATGGAATGGGAGAAAATAGTACCTCTCTTTTATTCTAAATTCTATCCTCCTGGTGAGATTCATAAGGATAGGAATCAAATATATAACTTTTGGCCTCGTGATGGAGAAAGTACAACCCAAGCTTGGGGGAGATTGAAGTTACTAATGCTTAAATGTCCTATTCATGAACTCCCTAACAATATTATTATTAAGAACTTTTATGCAAGGCTTTCTCTTCATGATAAAGATTTATTAGATGCTTCTTGTGCTGGATCATTCACACGTATGAAGGAGGAAGCTAAATGAGATCTTCTAGACCATATTCAAGATAACATTGAAGCATGGGAGAATGACAAAGGAAGAAAATTAGGTATAAATTATGATTATGAATGCATTAAATATTTTATGGGAACTGATAACTTTCATGATATTAGTACCGAGTATGGTCTTGATTCTCTAGTTCTTGCAAATTGTTTTAAGGCCTTTGCCTATTATATTGAAATTACCCAAAAGGAGTGGGACAAGTACCATGCACCTTATAAAGATATTGTTAATCATGTTTCTATTAGAAGCACTGAAGTTTGTACTATTGATCCTATTTTGCCTGAACCTTATATTGAGAAAATCCCTTTTCCTGCTAAGGTATAGGAACATTCGATCATACCTAATGTGGTTAGCAAAAGTACAAAGAAAACTGTGGAACCTGATGAGCAAATAAATATTTAACCTGTAGTAGCCATTGTGAAAGATATTATTACTAAAAATATAGAGGATGAGCACATTGTCTTCTGTGAAGACGCTTCTAATATTGTCTTTCATCCTAGTAAAGTTAGGAAAACCAGTGTCCCTGTGCTGTCTGTTAGAATTGGTGATCATTGATATTATGATTTATGTGATATTGGTGCTAGTTCTAGTGCTATTCCTTATAAGCTTTACATGGAAATTATGCATGAAATTGGTGCTTTTGCACTTGAGGACATTGATGTGGTTATTCACCTTGCTAATAGAGAGACAGTCTGTCCAATTGGTATTGTAAGAGATGTGGAGGTTCTTTGAGGTAAGATTAAATATCCTGCTGATTTTCTAGTGCTTGGTTCTGAAGCTAGTAAAACTTGTCCTATATTTTTTGGTAGACCCTTTTTGAATACTTGTGAAGCTATTATAGATTGTAAGAAGGAGAAAGTTTTAACTAAGTTTGATGAAAAAACTTATGAGTTTAACTTTTCCAAATTTACTAAAGCTCCTTATGAAAATGAATTGCCTAATAAGGATTTTAGGGTTGAACAACCTGCTTCTATTGATCCTGTTTATGACCTTAGACCTCCTTTTGATGATTGGAAGTATGCTCATTCTGATAAAGTTGTTTCTTGTGACAGTTATATTGTCAACGTTATTCAAAGTGCTACTGAAACTTATTATGAGAGAGGAAAATATGGTTTTATGCATCTCAATAATATTAAGTTTCCCCGCTTTATGTTGAAAGCTTTGAAGTTGCACTTGTTTTGTCTTCCTATGCTAGTAGCCTTTTGTTTCAATAATTTGTTTTCTCATGAGACTCCCCTGCATTTGAAGTGGGTTAGACTCAAAAGTGTTGGATATTTGCTTCTTGATGCTCTCTTTCACTTCAAATCTATATCTCCTTTGTGAGCATCTTTGAAATTGTCAAGTCTAACTTAAAAGCATTAAAGAAAAGTACTTCTTGGAAGATAACCCAATAGTTTTATTGAGTCTTCACTACAAGAAATGTGTTTACTTGTGACCTTCTCACAGTGACGGGGAATGAAATCGTCATAAAGCTATGACGATTTCGCACAAGATGGTCGTAGGCCGTTTGGAGAGGTCAAAACCCTGTAAAATTACGACGATTTGTGTCAAATCGTAGTAATTTCTTCATATGAAATCGTCATAAACTACATGGCACAGCTGGTAGACTTATTTATAGCCAATTATGATCAATTTAAATCGTCGTGTCTAGATCAGAATACATTTAAATAATTAGAGGACCAAATCAGCAATTCCATCTACATGTCAGTCTATGTGTCAATATTTGCTACATAGAAGCCCACAGTACCAATGGACCACCCAGGACCCACCACGATCGAGCGTTCAACCTAATTTCCAAAAGATGCTCTCTTTCAGATCAGCAATTCCATCTACATGTCAGTCTATGTGTCAATATTTGCTACATAGAAGCCCACAGTACCAATGGACCACCCAGGACCCACCACGATCGAGCGTTCAACCTAATTTCCAAAAGATGCTCTCTTTCAGATCAGCAATTCCATCTACATGTCAATATTTGCTACATAGAAGCCCACAGTACCAATGGACCACCGAGGACCCACCACGATCGAGCGTTCGACCTAATTTCCAAAAGTAAGTCTAGGTGGGGGTTCGAACCCGCGACACCGAGACTCCATAGTCCCTGGCAATCTAACCACTACACCAACGTGTCTTTTGTGTTCAACTACCGCGATAACGCTATTTAACCACTTCGGTATTGGACTTGCGCCCTGGTGGGCCAATTTCTTCCTGCACTGCTGTTGGGCCTTTGCCTCGCTGGTTTTTTAACTTACCTCAATGTTGCACCTGCTGCAACGAATGGGCTAACAACCCATAATCCAATAGCAAGCTGAATTCACACGTTAATTGGGCTGCTTCAAAAGAGTTTGAGCCCCCAAATTAGAGGGAGCTTTTTTTTATTTGTAACTAGTTAGTATGTACGTGCATGGTTTATTCAAATCCTATTTTTATGAGTTTTTCTCTACCTTAAGTAAAAAATGCTAATTTTGTGCCTAATAAAGATGTCCATATTAACTTAGTGAAATCAAGCTTCATTTTATGCATCATGTACATGCATGTACATCTCCACAATACAACATGGTTTTTCGTTAGTTTTCTATCACTTCAAAATAATATATACTGATTCCAGTCTTTCTCTTTGATAGAACTGATTATTTAGGGATAAAAATATGTTCCTAAGTGCATCAAGTATTTCCAAGAGCATAATTTCCTGAATCTAGAGTGCAAAAACATAAGTTGGCACTTGGCTAGTTATTGTGCGACACACATAATCGATTTAGGAAGACGTCATAGAGGAAATCCATGTCTCACATCTCAATACTGGAAACAGTAGCTTGTCGTCTTTTTCTGCTACTTATGATCTCTTAATCATGGTCTGGCTATATATTTTGAACAGAGGTCTAGCTATATGAGTATGCGACGGAAACAAGCTTCTACCATGCTTTACTCCTCAAACTTGCCGCCAGCGTTTTACTTGTAATCAAGTGGAATCCCACACATGGGGTTAGCCCACCTAACTTGCCGCACAATAGAGAGGAATTAACGTCCTTGACCATCTGATTAACACGATCCCGGTGGAACTTTAATCACGAAATCATGCATGCGTGATTTTAGGGGCCGCTAAATCTGGACGGGGATTTCTTATGCCTGTTTCAAATTTTGGTCAAAATGACGGGCATGAAGTTTCTTAGCTAGTGGATGGGCCTCGCTAAAATTGCATTAGATATATGAAGAAACATCGTATTGTGAACCTAAAAATCATTTTTGCAAAAAATCATGAGCACTAAATCATGTATCTATAGTTCAAACCGAACCCACTTCCTACCGATTTGGCAGGAATTTGTCTTTTTCGCCAGGGGTGGACGGAAAGGTTTGATATACCTTAATTGAGACATTGTCAATGTAAGATGGTCTATTATTTTTGAAAAATGGGATGGTAGCGTTTTAAAACTTTTATTTTGAAAAATGGGGTGGTAGCGTTTTAAATGTTTCGAGACACTTGCAATATACCAAGTTTGATATTTTTCCTTGGAACTATGTCACATAACATGACGCCACGTGAATGTTTCACATAGTTTGGACCATTTTTGAATTTTTTATGCCCGTTTTAAACTATGGTCAAAACAGCGGACACGAAAGTTCTTAGCTAGGGGCTGAGCCTCGCTAAACTTGAATTGGATCTCTGAAGAAATAGCATATTGTGCGTCTAAAAATTATTTTTTCCAAAAATCATGAGCATCGGATCATGTACCTGTAGTTCAAACCGGACCCACTTCCTAAATGCCCCGGATCATAAGGTGGTCTAATATTTTTACAAAATGTGGTGGTACTATTCTAAAACTGTCATTTGGTGGTTGCTTCACAAATTGCTCCATTTTTTGCGCTCAGAAAATGGAAAATAGATTTTCTGTGCGTCAAAAAGAAAAACTTCCTCCTGCAACATTGTTCTCCGTCCCATGATACATATGTGTGCATAATATGAGCATATTATCAAAGACTATGACATGATTCTTGCCATAATATTGATCTTCCGGCCTAAAAGCCATGAAACCTCGGACATGATAGGTCATTTGTGAGAAAGTTTTTTGAGACACTTGCAATATACCAAGTTTGGTATTTTTCCTTTCAACTATGTCACATAATAAGACACCATCGAAGGATTTGCATTGATCGGACCATTTTTTAATTTTTTATGCCCGTTTCAAACTATGGTCAAAACGGTGGGCATGAAGGTTCTTATCTAGGTGCCGAGCCTCGCTAAACTTGCATTGGATCTCTGAAGAAATAGCATATTGTGAGTCTAAAAAACATTTTTGAAAAAAATCATGGGCATCATATCATGTACCTGTAGTTCAAATCGGACCCACTTCCTATCGATTCGATAGTAATTTGTCCTTTTCACGAGGGGTGGACGGAAATATTTGAGATAACCCGGTTGGGACATTATACATTTAAGGTGGTCTAGTATTTTTGAAAAATAAGATGATACCATTTTGGAACTTACATTTGATGATTGCTTTATAATACACCCGTTTTTTGGCACACGAAAAATAAAACCAGCCATTCAGAATAGAGAGACAGACTATCCACAGATCACCTCATAGAAATAGATCTCATCCGTTCATGTGGGCTCCATCCAATGATCCAGATTTCACCTCCCACCAGGTCTCCCGCCTCCCCTACCCGCCCACATTTTAGTATCAAATGACCGAAAAGTACTATAGTTTCCAAAGTAGCAACACATAAATGTCAGGGGTAGTTTTGGGAAATCATATGCCCCACCCATCCAGATCGAGAGGAACATCACCCATGCCCTAATCCCCTCCCACCCTGTAGCGCTCTCATCTCCCTTCTCCACACTACCCATCCGTCGCCTCCGCCACCACAAATTCGCGGCTGCGCCCATCCATCCGCCCTCATGACCCGCGTCCACCCTCTCGCCTCACCCATCCATCTGCCTTCGCCCGCTTGCGGAGTTGGTGGTTCCTCCATGTACTCCCTGGATCCATCTCCTCTGCCGCTAGATCCCATTGAATCCACGCACCCCTCAAGCTCTCCAACCCCGCCTCCTTGAAGCAGTCACGGCGGCCTGGCGGGCCTGTTCGTCGGCGCGAGCGTGCGTTCGTGCATTTACGCGCACTGCTCCGTCAATCTCGCCTTGTCCGCATCGCGCTCGTGGCCACCAGACGACTCTGCAAGACTCCAACTCCCTGGCACCGGTGGTCGACAGATCCGGCGCCCTCCTCCACAAGGTCGTCTCCCAACGTTGCATCAGCACCCGAGCTCCGTCCGGGCCATGTCCTCCAGCGTGCTGGCCGGGAACAAGGCAGCCACTTCGCAGATGGTGAGACCCCTTTCATCTTCAGAGATTGTCTTGTACACTTCGCATCTCTATCATCATGGTCATGTTGTACTATTGTATTGCACTGATATGTATGCATCTGTCAAGCGTTTTTAGCAAACACTATGGCCTGATGCATGTATTGTTTGCATGTTGTGGTAGCTTGCTTAGCTGAAGCCTGAATCCTGATGGTAGTCGTTGGTCATTCTAACATACACCATCAGAACTATAGCATACCTTGTTTTATCCTGAAGCTCGCAGGAGGTGAGCTAGTGTCTTGTTGATGTTGGTAGACATCAGTAGGGCTAATGCTAATATAATTCTGAACTGATCATCGAGGTAGATATCTTGTGTTGTCATGAAAACTGTTGTTATCTCATGTTGCTTCTGGCAACACTACATGTTAGGACAAATGATGCCACAAATTGGTCTAGTCTTAAGACTCAAGAGCCGCGTTGATGTGTGATGAGATGTTTACAACTTTCAGTTTCCATTTGGATAAAATTTCTAAAAACTGTGCCGTTCCAAGATGTGCGACTTTTCAGTTTCCTTATGCTGTTCCTGCTAGTCCCATGTCCGATACTAGTCATTCATGTTTAGTACCACTCCTGTTTTTCCTGATCTATGACTAGTATGTTGAATGCAAGCATTGATGTTGTTTACCACTACTGCTATTTCTTGCTGATATATGACTAGTATGTTTATGTAAGCATCACTATTGTTTAGTGTTCAGTAGCACTGCTTATTCATGTTGATCCGTTGTTAGTATATTAAATATAAGCATCACCACTGTTTCTTGTTGTTTTGTACAACCACAATGATCTAAGATTAGTGTGTTAAATGTAAGCAGCACTGCTCCTTGTTGTTGTTTATTACCAATGTTCTAAGTTTAATATGATGAATGTAAGCACCACTGCTGTTTAGTAGCACAACTATGACCTTTATACCCTGTCCATATCTAAGGTTATAGATGTGCTGTTGCTATTAGCACATATGACTTGTTATATAAGGTTCTGCTTTCTACAATGTAAACCTATTGCACATATGGAGTGTGCTGAGCATACTTTGTAGCAGCATCCTTGATTGGCCTTTATTTTACTTGGTTCTTCTTTATACAATGTAAACATATTGCACATATGCATTATATTGTCTTCACTTGGGCATACAGTGTAGCTAGACTTGGATCTAAGCAGTTTTTTTGCCAGGACTTGGATCTAAGAAGTTGATCTTCATTTCTTCATATGTCTGTGATGTGCTTTTCCTCAACACACTCAAGCCAGGTTTGTTCCTGTTATCCCTTGCTCCTATCATGGTTGCTTGATTTAGTGCTTTGTACTCATGTATGTCCTTGATTTGGCACTAATTCGAGTAGTGCGAGCTCTGTTGGATTTGTAGAGCCTTGTTGAAGATTTTGAAGGTCTTATGTACTAGTGATGTGCTCTGTGTTGTCTGCTAGATTCTTGGTATGGTCTCACTAAATCACATGAATAGGTGGTGTTGCTAGTGGTGTAGATCTGGAACTAGCCTTACTTTTGATCTAGCCTGACATGTATTCTTGTAGCTACATGTTTCTGTTAGATAAGTTGGATGTTTACTTAGTGTAGTCCTATTCTTCCTCATAGGACATGAATTTCTCCATCGAAGATTATGGTCTATCCTCTTATTCACCTGCTTTCCATAGCACACGATGCATATCTAACTTGTTGTTGTCAGGTGCGGTGGTCGCTAGTGAGTGCACGCGGGAGCTGGGAGTCGAGGCGCTGCACATTGAGCTACTCAAGTGAGCTGACGGCATGGTCATCTCAAGTGAGCTTCATAAAACTCTTGTTTTAAGTCTACTAGTCATTCATGCCTGTTCACTTACACATTAGTCTAGTAGTATTGTAGTAGTTTATTACCCATCCAGCCAAACAAAAAGAATTACTACCTCGGTTCAGAAGTGACTTGTATTTGTCTAGTTTTGCATATATTTAGACACGTCACTTGTTACTTCACTTCTCCTTCTGCTTGGTCGGTCTCATTAAAAGGTACTGCTCCCTCTTGATAAAACAATGGTAGTGGTAGAACAGTTTGGTTCTCTCGAACGCCACACCTAACTGCACGTCATTTCCTTACACAACACACTGAAATACTACTAGAAATCATCCTTGGATAAGGCAATTTGGACACATGATGGGTTGAAGTTCTACTAAATTAGCAGTGTTCGACTATAGAATTATGGTGCAAAGCATAGATGAATTACACTAGCGTAACAGTCTATTCTTCTATTTATCTGCTGTTTATGTCTTTATCTGCTTGTAATTACTCTCTATTTGAGCTTCTAATTATGTTGCAAAGCATAGATTGAGAACTTTGTATGAGCTGCTATTTATCTGTTTGTAATTGTTTTGTTGAACTATTGCAGATATACTCTTTACAAGAGCTACATGTTGAAGAAGTTTCAGAATATCAAAGAGTAGCTAGTTTTTAAACTTGCCGAGAGTTATATTTATAGATTCCATTGTGATGAAGGTTAAGCATGTTGTGATGTGAATTTTGAGCGTGGAACTTCATGTGTACTATGTGTTCCCACTAGAATATTGTATAAATTGATTCTGGCCATTGTTTGAATATATTCATGTGTTTTCTCTGCTTTCTGATTGCTATATTTCATTTTAATTAATATTCTGTTAAAAAAATAACCTGATGATTGGGACCACTGCCTAGAAGAATATGACAATTGGGACCAATGGTTCGTAAATATAAGATGAATTGACCTAATAAGGCCGTAAATAATAAATAACTGGACTAAAAAGGATAAGGCCCAGTACATAAAAAGGGATGAAATGTTGGGATTGGCCCATGTAGCATAATAAAATTCATAGGGAAAAAACATAAACATGCCAAATTACTGGGCTTAGCCCATATGGACCACTAAAATGGACCGGACTGATTTCATACTATGACATTCACATTTCGTCATATTTTTGCCACGTCAGATCGGCCACGTAGAATCTGACCTGGCCTGGATAGATGGCCCGTCATGATACTCGATCGTCATAACGGTTATGACGATACAATATCGTCATATATGGTTATGACGATTTCGTAAAAAACGTCATTGTATGCAATTATTGACGCTCAGTTTTTGACGATATGTTTTTCGTCATAAGATCGTCATATATTATAGACAATGACGATTCAGTGATGAAAATGGAGGGTCATGTATCAGCAGATTCCTTGTAGTGCTTGGAAGTTATTACTTGTAATAACCTCTCCTTATCCTTTTTGTTTGGTTTTTGTGTCAAGATCAACCTCTTTTGAGAAGTAGAGGAGTTGGGAGAGTTGCTGTCGTGGGACAGATTTTTGTGCTGCATTGTAAAATTTTGTGAAGGAGCTCGGTACTTCAGATGGAGCTGTAATTTTCTATGCTTGTGCCCCAAGTTGTTATACAACTTTCATTAGTTTTGCACTTTTTGATTTGAGCAATAGAAGAATTTCAAAAAAAATCAATCTTTACCTGCTGGTCTGTTTTGACAGATTTTTCCTCTTAAATCGATTTCCTTTCAGATTCTTTTGGGCTTTTGGAAGGAGTTGCTTCAGTAGCTTTTGTCTTGTTGGATTTCAGTTGACGTGTGAACCCAAAGGTTTATGGTTTTTGCATACACTAATGTTGCTAATGAAGTTTGTGTGAGGCTTTTGATACGTCCAATTTGCATCACCATTCTATATCATAATTTGCCTATATTAATTGATATATTTCTTATTAAGAGGTGATACTTATGCCTTTTTATCTGTTTTTGCATGTTGGATGATTCTTGGAGGATGAACTGTGGGAGTCAGGATTCTGATGGAAAAAGAGGTGTTTTGATGCAATTTCGCAAAGATCAGAAAAATACCAGAAAAACTACGGAAAATCCTATTTTCCCAAAAGAAGAAGAACGCCAGAAGGGGAGGAGGAGATGGACCACAGGGGGGCCACAACCCCCAGGCATGGGCCACCCTAGGTCGCGCCTATAGGGGGTGTGTACCACCTGGCCCACCTCTGGCTCCGCCCTCCCGCCTATATCTTCTCCTCAAGACCCTAATACATGGGAGGGCGACCACAGAAAGATTCCACCGCCTGTGCGGGGCGGAAAACACCGAGAGGGAAAGAGGTCTCCAGCAGACAGATTTCTGCCGGGGAAATTCCTTCCCAAAGAGGGGATATCGTTGCCATCAACACCATCATCAATCTAGACTTCATCGGGATCATCATCATCATCCACACCATCATCTCCACCAGCACCATCATCACCACTCCATCCCGCTGTAACAATTGTGTTGAATACTTGCATAGTTCTTAGGGGATACTTTCCTGGTGTTGATTACTATTGTAGTTGATGCCTGTGAGTGGAACCATTGGATTATTGTTTATGTTCAGATTGTTATCCATCACCATATCATCTTTGATCTTTATCCATATGATATCTGTTGAGTAGTTCGTTTAGTTCTTGAGGACATGGGAGAATTCATGTTGTTAGTAGTGGAATTGTGTTGAGGTATTATTCAATGGTTCAGTATTTAAGTTGTGGTGCTATTCTTCTAGTGGTGTCATGTGAACATCGACTACATGATACTTCACCATTTATGGGCCTAGGGGAATGCATTGTGTATTTGGCTACTAATTGTGGGGTTGCCGGAGTGATAGAAACCTGAACCCCCGTTAGGAAACCATTGCACAAGGGAGTGTAGGATCTCAGTGTTTAAGGCCTTGGTTAGGTTTATACCTTAATTGCCTTCTTGTAGTTGCGAATGCTTGCAACGGGTTTAATCACAAGTATGTATTAGTCCGAGTAATATCGGTACATTAGCACAGGTTCACCCACACAACACTTATGAAACCAGAGAAAACTACTCATCTATATGAAGCGAAAGCACTTGACAGTATTCCCATGTGTCCTCGAGAACATTTGGTCCCCATAAGTATTACCACCGGCTTGTCCTTTGCTAAGAAAGGATTGGACCACTTGATGCAATTATTTGCTGTCTTTGTTTACTTGCACTTTATTTCCTTGCTTTATTAAAAAACCCTAAAAATCCGTTTTCTAAGTATTATAGAGATTTCCGGATCCAAACCACTAGTCAACACCTTCTGCTCCTCGTTGGGATCGACACTCCTATTTATCAAAAGTACTATGATACACCCCCTATACTTGTGGGTCATCAGAACTCGCTGACGGGGAGGCCGAAGCCACGGGAGAAGTGCGTGAGCAAGACGACTCGCTCCCCCGCCCGGTGCTCGGGCACTCTCTCCCCCTCTAGGGAAAGCCGGTGCTTCACCAGCCACGATGACGGGAAGAACCTCCCCTGCTGATACTTGTAGATGAGCTCGTCCGTGACAAAGGACCCACACCATCCCCCTCGCTGCTCTGGCAGCATCTCAGTGCATGGAGCGGCCATGATGGAAACAGGGTT
The DNA here is from genome assembly GCA_030063025.1 of Avena longiglumis. Classification (NCBI taxonomy): domain Eukaryota; kingdom Viridiplantae; phylum Streptophyta; class Magnoliopsida; order Poales; family Poaceae; genus Avena; species Avena longiglumis. The sequence goes on from CP125974.1 coordinate 486,724,204, forward strand.
TCCCAGCGGGAAAGCGGACGGCTCCTGCGACCAAGGTCGGGCGGCGCAAAGACAATTGGAAAGCAAGAAAGCAAAGGGTGCAGAGGCTTAAGAGGGAAAGCGCTAGAGGAAGATGAAGTGGGGAGGCCATGACCCCCCTCGTGGCTCTATTTATCACCAGAGAGGGCACCGTCGTCTCCTCCACTCCCTCGTGACACGTGGCCACGCGGTGATTACCATCCCGTGACACTACGGTTACGGATCCATCCTGCCGGCGCAAGTACGCACAGAAGATCCACATGCGTTACGTGGGAGGCGAGGCATGCACACTCGCCCCAATAAACTGCAGTGGCAAGACGTGCACACAGTTACCAAAAACTGGCGCAATGGCACAAGAGTCAAACCGATGCGACGTGCGCCAAAGCTGTGGTCGTGGCTGATGGAAGCACTGACATCATCAACCAGACGTTTCGGTTCCAGCTATTCCAGCTGGTTGCCACCTTCACTGTTGACACCCAGTGGACGACCATCGATTCTGCAGCCGGTTGAATCCAGCCGGAAAGTAAAAGGCAAAGCTGCAGCCGGATTTTATCAGCAACTACTTCAAAGAAACAAAGGAGCTCGCAAGACCTTCCCCACAGGCAAAGTCCTTACGCGCTCGGGGACTAGTATCGGGGGATAACCCCGGATGGGGCAAGCCGGGCCTAAGAAGGCCGGCTCCAGAAGATACCGGCTGCTTGCCCGCCAAGCAGAAGAATTCTAGCAGGTTGGTTAATCCCACCCGACTAGGCTTAAAGATTTCCCGGCTAGCCCATCTAGGCGGGTAGCCAGAAGAACCGACTAGGTCGCCGTTCCCACCCGGCTGGCCTCAGATTCAATGGAGAGCACAGAGGGGGGACACTCCTTGCAGGGTACACCTATGGCGCCTCCCATCAATAGGCAGGCTAGCACACCGCCTTGACCGGCGCTAACAGATGAGGATAAAGCAAAGTTGTCGGCTGACCGAAAAAGAAGCCTCAGGTGACCGTTAAAGCAAGGTATGACGCCCCAAAGGTAGCCCGGGTGACCGCTAAAGCGAAGGGTGACGCTAAAATAAGGGTGCAGGGCTACTGCAGCGCCGTCCATCAATGTACTGGAGGATGACTGGGTCCTAGCCCACCGACTGGGGGCCCTGCATCTGGCCCGCCCTATAAACTCAAATCCAAACAGTAAACCCTAGAGCCCACATTGTAACCTACCTCCCTCGACCAATATAAAAGGGAGGGTAGAGCTAGGGTTCTTGGTAGACACCACGGAGTAGAGTTTTCCTCTAGTTCATATTCTTCCTCTAGCCTTCGATAGTTGCTAAGGAAACAACTCAAGGAGCACTTGTACTAGGCATTCGCCCCCCCATACAGTAGATCTTGCAGGAATAGGGGTGTTACCTCACCGAGGGCCCGGGACCTGGGTACGTCGCTGTGTTTGCAGTTCACCATGCCCAACCTGTTGCATGAACCACCGATTGCATCCTAAGTGTCCCTCTTAAGCCATCCCCGATGGCACGTCCGTGTCCCACACCACGACATTGATGCCCTCAGAGAAGGCGGTGATGACGTTGGAGTCCAAGATCTTTGGAATCTTGTTGCAGACTAGGCTAAACCTCTGCAGGAATTTGAAGAGGGTCTCTCCAGGTTGCTGGCACACCTGGTGGAGGTCGAAGTACGTGAGCGGGCGCTCGTAGCTCCCCTTGAAGTTCGCGATGAAGAGGGAGCTGAGATCATCCCACCAGTCGATGGATTCCTCTGAGAGGTTCATCAATCAAGTGCTGGTCGTCTCCTTCAGGCACACGGAAAGCCAGTTCACCATGATGCGGTCATCGCATCCCATGGACTCGATGCCCATAGTGTAGAGATGCAAGAACTCGCACGAATTGGTTGTTCTGTCATAACGCGCTGGCGTCTCTAGCCGAAACTTGTGCTGCCAAATCACACGGTGGAGCGCCTTTGTGCGGGCGAGGCAGTCGTTGGCCTGCATCGCCTTGACTTTGGCGAGGGCCACGCGGTTCCGCTGGCCTGCAGCTGCGATTTCTTCGGTGAGACGGTCCTCGCGCCCACGCGGTGGTACCGCGACCGCGGAGAGCGAGACGATCTGGCAACTATTGGCCGATGGTGGAGTCGCCTGGTTAGGCGTGAGGGCCCCGTCGTAGCGTTGGGTCAGCCGCGAGCCCCCAACCCCCGGCGTTAGATCCTCCCCTCGAGCCCCCTGATCTCGTAGGGAGAGCGTGGAACATCGAGGAGCTCCGTGATCCGGTCACACAACCTCTCCTTGCCTGGCTCGGCCGACGGGTGGTCCAGGAGCTCCTGCACCATGCACTTGGAGGCCTCAGGCGTGAGACGCTCGTCGTGGCCGGGCGAGGATGAGGTGCGAGAGAGTGAGGTGACGCCGCGCGAGGATGATGGGGACTCCCTCGATTGACAATAGATAGAGCCCCCGTCGTCCTTGGTCCACGGGTCCTTCTCGGAGGGGTCGTGCCACAGAGTCGGATTGGTGAAGGTCTCGGAAGCGCGCCTCAGCCCCCTACCTGGCGCGCCAAATATCAGAGATTTATCCTGTGAAGGAACTAGGGTCCAACGATCACTTGGTTTGAGATGGGGCTAAACACGCGTTTTCATGGAACCATGGCGACGGTGGCAACGGCGGAGCAAGAACCAGGACAGAGAGGTGACATAGGTTTTTTTACCCAGGTTCGGGACCCTTGTGAGGAGGTAAATCCCCTACTCCTGCTTTCTTGTATTGCTTGCTTGGCTTCGCGAGGGTACAATGGAGGATGAATGTCTAGGGTTTAGATCGTAGGGGATCGATCCTTTCTAAGGTAGGAGGAGGGTCCCTTATATAGGGTGGAGTTGGGCCTCTTACCACTGCCCTTAGGCGGGAAGGGTGTCCACAGTGCCGCTCCTCGAGATCCTAGTCTAGGAGACTACTTTTCGTGGACTTGGACTAGCTCGCTGCGCTCCAATCTGTCATCCTGTAAAGCAGCCTTTGTTGACGTCTCTTGTCCTCATCCAACGCCCTCTGATTTCCCCTTCTATCCCCAAAATGGCAATAGAAGGGGTCTTCCATATCACGAGGCCGGTCGTCCTCTCCCTGCAAAGGGGGGGGACCAAGTCTTATTTACTGAGGCAGTCGGCGTCGCAGAGATGCTGTACTTTCTACTAGAGCTATGGTTCAAACTCTGTCGGGCAAAGTTACTGTCCTGCCCTGGAGGCGCTCCATGGTATCCGGGGTTCATAGGCAACCGCAGAGTGATGCAATAGACTCCCTCCGAATGCTCATCCCCTCGCGAGGTGGATGCCTCGCGATGCCCATTTGGTGGGGTCCCCTAGAGAGGTGTGCTGCCTCTCGGGAGCGTGGATTTCCTTAGCACGGGCTCACCCATCGTGGGGACGTGGCACCCCGGTTTCCAGGGCTCCGACAATTCCTACAAAATAACGAAGTAATCGAATGAGCCTATTGATGTCAATACTATCCCTTTGCATACAATCCCGAGGTAAGACAACTTAGTATCCTTGTAATATAACTCTTGATTACTATACCATGTTGACCTTGTTACCATTTTTTCGTTCTTTTTCTCGTTCGCATATTCCCGTGTTCGGTGAGTATCATCACCCTGTGTCTGGATAGACGTATTAGTGATACCATAATATACAAAAGGTCCCAAGAGTATCTCTCCATCCATGGAGGTGCAAATCCCATCTCATACTACCTTGTGCCCATTCATAGTTTCCAACATATCCGAAAGCATGCTTTATTGTCACCCGGTTAAAGGAGACTTTTAAAAGAAATCAAGACAAGCCTTCCTCTATGAAGGACAAATGATATCATCATGGTCAAAGGACTAGTGATATGACAGGAACAACGATATACCAACCATAGAATGACGAAGTTTATCTTTTAGTAGATCATTTTGACTTAGGTCGATTCAGCATCCTTGTTAAGCCATAACAATATGCCCTTATTGTCAAATGATATCCTTGTTATAATAATTATACCATGATCTAGGAAACTTGATCATCTTTGATAATGACCTAGTCATGCCCATGATACCAGGAACACTTGGTCATTATACCTTTACTCATGCTACCGAGTTTTCCTTTAATTCTCATAATCAAGACATACAATAGTTTTAGCATAAATTATAATCTACTATTATGAATAATGGAATAGCAATAAAAATGTATTGCCTCTATGTCATATTTCTAATAGTCTCCCACTTGCACTAGAGTCAAAACTAGTTCCATAAGATCAAGCATTTTAACACCGATGACACTATGGTGTTCTTCATTCTTAGCTCGTGGCAGAGATTTTGCCAATAGATCAGGCACATTTAGATTCGTGTGAATTTTGATGATGCACAATCGATCCTTCTCATCGTAGTCACGAATGATATTATACTTGAGCTCGATGTGCTTGGAATTCTTATGAGACATTGGTTCCTTCACCTGAGCCACTGCTCCACTAATGTCATAGTAGATGTCGATGGGGTTCAACGCATCAGGGACCACACTCAGTTCAGTGACAAACTTCTTAATCCAATAGCTCTCCTTTACACCTAGTGAAGCAGCCATATACGTCGCTTCCATTGTAGAATCCGGAACTTTACTTTTCTTGGAACTTTTCTAGCTTACTAGAACCCCCATTCAGTGTGAAGACAAAACTAGATTGAGATTTGAAGTCATGTGTATTTAAGTTGAAGCCAACATCGGTGTAACCCGTTACAACAAGCTCATCTTCACCACCAAATAATAAGAACAAATATTTTGTCCTTCTTAGATACTTCAATATGCTTTTAACCCAACCCCCAGTAATTCATTCCATGAGCACTTTAGTATCTTGAACCAAGGCTTAATGCAAGTGCCACATCTAACTTTGTACTTATCATTGTAGACATAATGGATCTAATAGACGATGTATATGTATTCATGGTGATAGTCTCGGCAGTTGTCCTTGGACACTGTTCCTTACTGAGCTTAGTCCCACGTGTGTAACATCCCAGCACTAGAGCTTAGAAATAAGCTGAACCCAGGTGTGTGCATTGCATTCATACATAGAAAATCCGAATAATTTTCGCGCTTTGAACAAAACTTGTCAAAGTGATTGAAGCTTCTCTCAATTGATGGAGTTGATGTAGATCATCAAGTTGACTGCGATAAGTTTCAATATGAACTTTGCTTAAACCTTATTTTGGGTAGACATGATTTGATCTAAGGGTAGATCAAATGCAAGGAAACTAAACCATTACACCTTGATTAATGATTATAATTTGATCCTTAAGTGATCACATCCTAGTATTCATCACAACAACCCATGAATACCAAATTAAGAATATAACCCAAATAGTAAGAGTATAATAACTAACTCTTTATCTATTTTATCCTTATTTATTTCTACCATGTGGATCATGGTAATACTTAACCCTCACTCTTTAGTTGTATTGAGTAGGAAGGAAAGCAATTCAAGACTATTCACCACACATCCTTCTTTCCATATCAATCCTTATCATCTCTAATGAATCTTATCTTAATATCTATTGTTCATCAATGTTGAGTAATCAACTATTGATTCACAAATTATTAAACTATCAATTCTTGATCTATCAACTCTTGTCCTTATCATAGCATCCACTCTAAAACCTTTAGACAAAGAAGTAAGAAGAGATAGGTGGTAATGTTAGTTTTAAATATCATCTATAGGATGGGAGAGTTGGAAGAGAATAAGATCAATGTGATAATTGATGGAGTTAATTCACTCCTGTAATGATAGAAGAGTTAATTGGAATATATATTCATATGGTAACAGAGAGGATTCCAAGGATTAATATTGAAGATAGTTACCAAGGAGCAATCCTATTGGATCAAGTAGGTATAGTCAATGAATAATATATCTTAGTCCAATAGATATAAACAGAAGATAATTATAATACAACTGTAATGTTGTATTGATGAGACCTTGATTAGCCAACTGGGAACCTAAGCCATAAATGATCAAAGGATTATAATGATCATGCTTTAGTCACCAAGATTGAATGCGTATATCATGTATAAGTGACATTGGTGGATAGAACGTGATTGAACCCTAGTATAGATATGTTATTCTAAGATAGCCATGATAAGTCACCATGACATGATGTGAAGTTTGAATATAAGATACTGGAGTTAAGTAGATATAATATAGTATGATTAAGCTAAAGCTAGAGTAGCATGGAGTTATTAAAGTAGTGTTATTTCTCTTAAAAAGATAGTAAGCTTTGGAGGAAAGTAAAATTTGATATATATATACATCCATTGGAGTAATATTAGTGATGGATGATTAAGGAAGAGTATGAATGGAGTTAGAAGTAACTACTTGTTGAATTGGCGATTATCAACAGTAGATTAGTTGATATAACCAAGTAAATATATGTGAACATTATGAAAGGCTTCAGTGACAAGCTTCTGAGATTTGTAAGAGAGATTACAAAGTAATCTAAGAAGTAAGAAGGTGATTATTCAAGTGGAATTAGAATCAGAAGAAGTACTCTAGTGATGAGAGTTATTTTTATGAGAATATCATATAGAGCTTTAGTGTCAAGATCATTAGATTTACAAATGAATTTAGGAGCAGAAATTATTGATAAGAATATTCTTGTGAAGTAAAGCTCATCATGTTAACACATGATGATGGATATGAAGGAGTAGTATATCTAGAAAAGGAATTCCTTAATTAGAAGTCCATGATTGTGAATTTTAGAAGAAAGGAATTCTTGGTAAACACTCAACTTTAAATCTTAAACCAAACATAATATTAATTTCATATTATTGATCTATCATCTTATTTCCACAATGCTTTATAGGAATAATTTCCTATAGCAAATCACTTAAGCACATCTTTGTAATTTTCAATTATCATAACCATATGTGCTTAGGGGATATCTTATTCAATTCTTTTCTATAAGATATTCCAAAAAGTAACTTTCTATTCTAAAGGGTGATATCATAAAAAAATCACAAACATAAAGACAATATGTTTAGCCATTAATCTTCACTCACATCAACAAAAGAATATAAGTATATTAAGAACCCTAAACCCTAGGACAAGCATATACAATTCAAACCCTAACTCTTATGTTAGTTATAATAAGATATATACCTTGATATCACTTAAACTCATGGGAATCATATTAACCATATTAATTCCCTAAAACTTTATGTATCATATAATAAGAAAAGGATCACCGTATATATATATATATTTCTCTCCAAACTCTAAATTAATTAGAACTAAGTTTTATAAAGAAATAAGGAAATATCATATAATAAATCAATGGGTTATCATATGGAAAGAAAATTAATAACAAAGTCCATTACCAAATATTAGAAGGATTTATATAAACAAAATAAAGAAATATAACATTATATAATAAAAGTTCACAAATTAATTCTTAATAACCTTATTATTGCTGCAAGTATTCAGCAAATAAAATTCTATAAAGAAATTTCAAACCAAATATAAAAATACAAATCTGGAAAGAAAACAGAAAAAAATAAAGGAAGAAGAGGCATCAGTCAAATCTGGCCCACGGCCGATCTTTCCTCTTCGATTTCTGTCGCTCGCGTGCGCCACACTGTAGCCCACAATGGCCCAACAGCTAGCCCAGCCTGTATGCCTCTCTGACTTACCGGTGGACCGCCAAAGGACTGCGAGTTGAGTTTGAAATCATGGCAGGGGGTTTTCCGCAAAAATGACAATCGTCGCCTTCCTCGCAACGTCACAAGCTGCTGCCTATCGATATCGTCGCTGTCCGCCGCCGCGCCATGACGTCCGCCTTCATTCAGATTCGCGCCACCACTCTCCGTTGTCTATATAACTCCCGCGCCACCACCGGAGAACCCTAGACCCCAATTCCCCTTTCTTCCTCCTCAATTTCTTCTTTGACCGAACCCTAGTTCCAGCCAAGGTTGTCCGTCACCGATGTTTCCGGCCATCCCGAGCTTCGCCGTGATTCCGGGAAGACTCGTCTCGCTGGACTCTGTTAATTGCCTCCGTCAGCACAAGCCGGTGAGGTCCCAGACGCTCGGATTGAGACCTCCGTTCCCAACTCCGGTCGCCGTCATCCCCGTTGATTTTGGCTACCCCGAGCCTTTCAGAGTCCACCAGCGGCATCCTGGTGAGTTACTGAGTCTCCCAGTATTCCCTAATGCTTCAATTGCTTCCTGTATTGACGCCTACGTGATCGCCTGCAAGCGCCGCCGTGAAAGCTCGCCACCAACCCTTCTCAGGTGACCAAAAACTAGCCGTGCCGCCACTATTAGGTTCCCCATCGCAGCCTCTTTCCAGCAAGTCCAGCCTCGGCCGCGCGCTTGCACCCAATCGCTCGATCGAGCTTCGATCTGAGAGGATCATCCCCATGTGACGTGATGATGACATCATCCCCTGCCTAGTTAGACAGTTTGACCAGTCTTCGCTGAGATGGAGTGTGACGTGGCCTAGGGCCCAATGGTTAGTGACCATGGCTAGAATACACCCCGATGAAAAATAACCTATCCTTACAATGACATCAGCAGTGACATAGTAAATAGTTTATTTATTCTATTTTAATAATTTTCAAAAAAGATAAACTATAGAAATTCAATAACTTCTGTTTTATAATTCAGAAAAATACATGTAATAAATGTAAATTTTTAGAAAAATAAAATCTATAACTTAAAACTATTATCAAATATTATTATGATAATTATTTAAATAAATATTATTTATTAAAGGTTTTATAAGTAATAAAACTTAGATAATTCATATTTTAATATTGGTAAATACTAAAAATATAAGTAAAATACCAAAAATCTTAGAAAAATAAAAATAATACTTTAAAACTATAATCATACATTATTATTTCACTTAAATAAATATCTATTATTTATTAAGTGTTTATAAAGTAATAAATCTTATAAAAACATATCTTATTATTTACAAATCACAAAAATAAATGTAATATACCAAATGATCACAAAAAATAATACCTACATGTTAAAAATATAATATTCCACTTTTGAGTTAAATAAAAATTTAAATACTTTAATAACTTGAATATAAAATTATTTCCTTAATTGATAATTCATATAAGGGTAAATAAAATTTGCTAATAATTCTAAAAAATTAGCCAATTGAGTCTAATAAGTAGTATTAGTCTTAAATATTGATAATATAAAGTCAAAATGCTTCAAGTAACTTTAAGAAACCTTATAAAGTGAACAAGATACAAATATCATAAGCAATACATCCTTAAAGTTAACGTTAGTCTACAAGACTTTAAATAAAATGCTAAGGTATTTGTTATGTGTTTTATAGTTAACTTTGGTCTATTTAAAATTAGACCTAAGGCATCTCAAGTCCAGAATATTCAAGCTAGCATAAAGAACATCAATCACATTCTATTAATCCTATTCTAAAAACTATCAGGATTGTTTAAACCTTAATAAAGAAATCTTTTCTTCAAAAGTTATTCGTTTTGCCACTTAAGTCAACAAATGACAATTAATCGTAATCATATTACTTTATACTTTACTTGTATACTTAGGATTGATGACACTTAAGTTATTTATAAGTGACATTACTTGTAAAGTAAAATTTGAAGATAAACAATTATGGTGTAAGCAATCTTGAGTAGCATTCCATATGTGTGTATCTTATTGTTGTATGATATTTTAAATACGTGTTGTTCACACACACTCACAAGCCTTAATAAAAAGCACAAATATGAAACTTATCTAAAAGGACAACACATTCTAAAGAATCCATTTCCAGATTCCAAACCCTAGATCAACGTTATCCCTGGGATTCGAGTTTATCAACTTGCATTACATTACTTATGCATAAAGCATCTTGCTTATTTAAACATTAGTCCTTACCGGACCAATGATGCTAATTTCAGATATTGGATCTTATATTGTCTTGAAGACCGTGAGTGCATAATCTTGCAATCACAAAAGGCAAGTTCACACTTGCTCATGTCCTTTGATTATTTTCTATAAAGTATTTTGCAAATCCAGTGTTGTCATCACCTGCATTTGAAAAATGTCATAAAACACTATTGGCATAATAATGTGATTATAGGTCACTTACCATGAGGTAATTACCTACTATGAAAGTTCCGGTGGTAAAGGAACATATTATCTAGGACTTAACAACCAATGTCGCCAGTGATTTTTGCGCCGTATATTACGCGTTGACCATGAGATTTGGAATGGGACGAAGAAGTCAACTATATCTTTTCCCTCTAGCATGGAGCCGGATGTTCGGGTTGTGGCTGTTATCACTCATAGCATGCATATTAATTGGTAATTCGTAGAGGATATGTAGCATATGAGTGGGAGCCCTCAACGTCCCACGATAGTTTCAGCATCTGAACGGTCTGTACTGCCAATTGCTGTAATTCAATAGGTGGGCTGGCGTACACCAAGGAGACATGCGGGGTCACGGAGAAGGCAGTGATTGGCTTGGATCTTAGGTTGGGCCTCAAACCAAGGAAGTTTGAACGGGGACATACTCCCGGCCGTGCAACAAAACCTAAGGCCTCTCATGGGTAAAGTGACGCACCTCTGCAGAGTGTAAGAACTGTAACTTGTGACTCCCTGTTCCGGGAAGGAGCTACGAACGCGGCGGGAAAGGAACTCCATGAAAGTTCTGGTAAACCGGTGAATGCTGACGGACATATCTTTTCAGAATAAAAGCAACCTTTGAAGAAATGTTTATGAAAACCTGCATTTCCTACGACCTACGATATGTGGCTGTAGATATAGTGCATCAAACACTCTTTTCTAGTGAACTTTCTGAGTACGCTCGTACGCAACGTATCTTCTTAACCCTTGCTAGATTCTGAAGCCAGTACAGACGACGTCTACATCAAGATATGCTCCAGGAATCATCATCAGAAGCGAAAGTTCTTCAATAAAGTCATGAAAGTCAACATATACATCAACTCAAGTGAAGACGAAGTTACTTATTATATAGGAATATAATATCTAGCCATAGAACCTATTTCTTTAATGTATTGCGATAACAGCAATGCCAGATCATTAGTTAAGATACTCGTCTTAATGGTATGATAGTTTTTGAGTTGTTTATTTCTGATTCTTCTTTGTAAGAAGTTTATTTCTCTCTATTTAACCTAGAGTGTTCTCTGGATCTTATGTAAAGAGTCGAGTTATAACCTATAGTCATGTCTTGGACCTGCTATGTTTCTGTTGTACCACTCTGAGGGATGTAATACTAGTGAACGGTGTTTCATTGGTGTTATGTCAACGAATATAGTGTACTAAATCATGAAGTGGTATGCTGGGTCACCGCAATGTGCCATGGGAGTAAAGCCCCTTTTGGAATTATCCATGTTGAACCTCTCCAACACTTTTTCAATGTGTATTCTCTGGCTTAGCCCTATCATGTGTTAGGATCTATCTCAATATATCATGATGTATAACATGTACGTGGCTTCACCCAAGTCTTATAGGGGTTCGTAGTATGGAAAACAAAAAATTCTACCGCATGCACACAAACAAGCCAAGATCTATCTACTAGACTGTAGCAACGAGTCGATTAGAGTACTCACCCTCGAAGATTCCAACGGGGTTAATGAGAGCAGATTCTCGTGGGTGAAGATGTCGTACACTTGCCGATATCAAGATCGCATAGACGATACTTCCGGCGCTATGACCGGCAGTGCTTCCGCAGTCGGTCACACGTTCCGTACTCGATGAAGACCTTCCTCTCCCTTGTTCTAGGAGGCAGTGGAGGTTGTAGTTCTCTCCTCGCGATTCCGGCAACACGACGTCGTGGTTTCAAAAGTAGAGGGGAGATCCTGCAGGGCTTCGCCTAAGCCGGAGCAGGTATGGTGGAGTAGAGGGAGCCCCGAAATCTAGGGTTTAGAGGCCGAGGTTTAGAGGTAGCTAGAAACTAGGGTTTAGCTAGTTGGTAGCAGTTTATAGGACATCTAGATTGGCTGCAACTAGAGAGGGGGCGGCGGCCAACCTAGGGTTTCTTGTGTGTGCAAGGGGGGAGCCCTACCCCTACTTTTATAGTTGGGGAGGCTCCAAGGGGGAGGGAGTTCTCCCCCAACTCCACTTCATGTGGCCGGCCCAAGGGAGAGGGAGGATTCCTTCCCTAGGTAAGAATCCTTCTCTCCCTCCACTTGGAAATATTGTCCCAGTTTGACTTTTTCAAATTGCCCTTTTGACTTTCAAATTAGAGTTTAATTTTTCTCTTCCAAGTGTCCAGCCAAGTGACCTAGGACATGATGCAACCATTCGACTTCTTCATGACACATACATGTACCCTTCCCCTTCCGGATCGGTGAACCTTCTAGACCCTTCTAGAACAGTCCGGTGAAAACATCGGAACCATTCCTGAACTCCGGAATTTGACTTTCCTTATATGAATCTTATTCTCCGGACCAATCCTGATCTCCTCGTGATATCCCGGATCCTATCCTAGACTCCAAACAACATTCGGTCTCTTTACTCACTTACCATATCTACTAAACAACATCGAATCCTTAAGTGTGTCTCCCTACGGTTCGTGAATTATGCAGACATGACCGAGACTCTTCTCCGGTCAATAACCAATAGAGGAATCTGGAAATTCATATGGCTCCCACATATTTCTATGATTACTTCGTGATCGAATGAACCATTTACATACGATACCAATTTCCCTTTGTCTCACGATATTTTACTTATCCGAGGTTTGATTGTCGGTATCTCTGCATACCTAGTTCAACCTCGTTACCGATAAGTACTCTTTTATCGTTCCCATGATATGTTATCCCTTGTGATCCAGTCACATGCTTGCAAGCTAATTGGATGACATTCCACTGAGAGGGCCCAGAGTATATCTATCTGTCATATGGATGGACAAATCCCACTCTTCATCCATGTGCCTCAACACATACTTTCCGAACACTCAATGCCACCTTTATAGCCACCCAGTTATGGTGTGGTGTTTGATGTCATCAAAGCATCCTTCCGGTGATGGTGATTAGCATGATCTCATGGTCGAAGGAATTAGGTTACTATGTATCAAAAAGCTTATAGCAAATGAACTATATTAAATGACTTGATCTTTATGCTATGCTTAACTATAAGAGTATGTCCGTCACACCATTCTCCTAATGATATGATCTTGTTGTTAATAACATCTAAATGTTCATGATAAGGAAACCATGATCATATATTAACCAACAAGCTAGTTTAACAAAAGGCTTTACTAGGGACTCTTTTATGTTTACAAATAACACAAGTATTAATGTTTCCGGTTAATACAATTATAGCATTGTATGTAAACATTTACCATAAGCATGAAGATATGATAATAACCTCTTTATTATTGCCTCTTGGGCATATCTCCAACAGTTTCCCACTTGCACTAGAGTCAATAATCTAGTTTCAAACCTTTGTGCATTCAACACCTATGGCTTTCCGGTGTTGTATTTACATGATTGCTAGTGGTCAACTGATCTCCGAATCCGATACTTTCAGGTACGTGTGTAATTGCATGTCTTTGCATCTCTACGCATTACCCATTCTCTAATGAGATGGATTTGTATAAATTTGATCCTTTGGTGAGACCTTTAGTTCCTTGGGATTAACCATGTTGATAATATTGTCATACAATATATCTTCATAGTACTATCCCGCTGTGAACCACACCTAGTTTGATAACAAACTACTTGACACAAATTCCCTCTTTTGATGATATAATAGCAGTCATATACTTAGACTTTTGTTGTAGTACTATCACAATGTCTTAACTTTGGAACTCATCCAAATCCATTATGGAACTTACTTTCCATTATATTGTGCCACCCTTAGTTTAAATTGAGATAAACTTAATTTGTACTTTGTGACAAAACTAGTATCAATGCAGTACTTTTACAATGAACTAATCATCTATTTGTCACATCTAAAAAAATAATATATTCTTAGTTCTTCCAAAAGATCATAAGAATATCCTTACTATCGTCCAATGATCATCTTATGAATCATTCTGGTATATGCTCATAAGATTTAGAGCATAGGACTTATCTGGATTTGTACATATCATAGTATGATTGATATAAATACTCTTTGTGATTTCATACATCAAGTATCAATCTATACTTGAATCTTTGTTTCACTTACAAAGTGTCGATATACTTGAATTTTGATTTTATACTTTCTGTGTGGCAAGAACCTTTCTTGTCATTTCCATACTAAACTCATTCAATATATCATCTATGTACATTTGGCACAACCATATTAGAGTCTCAATCTATCTATATAGATATTGATGCCAAATATTCGGGTTTTGCCTAAGTATTTCATCGAGATGAAATTCTTAACATGTGTTAATAAAAGATATATCATTTCCAATCAACAATATGTCTTCCACATAATGTATTAAAAATATGTCTTAGTTCTCCCACTTAATTTCTTGCAAATGCAAGCATCTTCATCGTCTCCGATGAAATTAAACTGTTTTAACAGTTTCATCATAGTGAAGATTCCAACTCCGCGATGCTTACTTCAACCATTGAAGTTTGCATATGCTTTTAGTATCCTTTCAATTAACAAAACCCTTTGGACCGTGTTATGCACACGTCCTAGGTAACAATTCTATCAGAAGAACTTGTTTTGTTTATTCAACTACCATATAACAAAATTATATGTAGTGGTTGCTACATTAATCCGTCTAGACTAAACATCGCTATGAAAGATCAAATCTTGTCATACTCAACCTTTGAATATTTTTGTGAACTCTTTCCCAACATGTCGACTATTTCATAGATGTGAAACATCCATGTCTATTTATTTATAGATCCAAACACGACTGTAAGGTTTTACACCTTTCTAGAGGGTCTTTGAAGTTCAAAGCTTGATTTTTCGTGTATGGAACTATCATAGATTTTATGGCTCAAGCCATTTTACGGAGTCAGGGCCCATCATCACTTCTTTGCATGTAGTCGATTCATTATTGTCAAATAATGATTCTACCCTCAAATCTTGGTATTTGATTGTTTATCCGACCTACTTGGTTCAATAGGAACTTATAATTCCGTGACCACAACCTTTGAGGCACGTGAGCCATGAGCATGGTTACTGCCTCCGGAACACTTTTCGGCGCTACGCAACTTTGCACATATAGCCAAGGTTCTTTTTACCTTATCAAAGTTCTATTGTCCTCCCACTTAACTTTTCACGGAAAATTCCTTTCTCAAAGAAAATTGATGTTCTAAGCGACAAACATTTTTATCTTAGGTGTTATGGAGGAATACTCAATGATTATTCAAAATAACATACAAAGTGTAAGGGTCCCAACCTTTAATAAGGTAGAGTCCCCTGTGTTTACAATGCTAGTCCCTGGATCAATAGCTAGCATCCACAGTTAAGATGTAATATCAAGAAACAAAGGTCATAATACAACTTTATAACCAGGAATCACATAATTTTATTACATCGTACATAGCTCATTTGGCTATTACATTACATTGCAGCAGAATATCTATAGCATGGGGTCCTTCATCTTCAAAGTGCCACATGCAGACATGTTGGTTGTAGACTTTGTAATCCTAATAAACACACTTCACTAAATCAATCAAACCTTCAACATACAAGTTACAGCCACAAGGGTCAATACATTTGAATTGTATTGGCAAGTGATACTATGGTAGTATAGTGGAGTCTATCATCTATATGCATTTGGCTAAGTGGAGTTGAAGCTTGCATTGCTCAAAATAGATTTTTCCTTAACATTTGAAAACACTAAGTTTTTGCTTAGACAAAATCATTCTTCTCAATCAAAGATTGAAGATCCTTTAACCCTTGTTCAACCACAAGTTTTTAACTTAGAAATTTGAATGATGAGATTCTTGATTGCTTCCATGTCTTGATGCTCAAATTGTCCTTTACCAGGGACATGGCTAAGTACTTAGATTTTACACTCTGTAGAGGTGGTGCACTTTCCCCACAAGACTTGGTTTCACCAAGACAAGATCTTTTAGAAGCCTTCCCTTAGACCAAAATGGACGCGCTCCAACCTATCAACCTCTACCACCAACTTTCCATATGGCTAAGTTCTTGCAACCTATATGATCCAGGCAGAGCCCATAATGACAAGTCCTCAGAACTTAGAAATTTTTCCATAGTATGAATGTATATTCCACCCTTGTTTTCTATTAGCTAAGCTAAGCTTAATAGTAGTAGGAATCTTAACTTAGGAAAATTTCTACTAAGGTTTCATCTACTAGATTTTCCTATAGCAAGGTTTATACTTAGCAAAATTCCATGCAAGTTTTACTTAGAGGAAATCACTAATGCATAGCGAAAGTAATGGGACAAAAGTATGAAGCATCACTTGCCTTTTTGGTAGAGGGTATAAGTTCACTCCTTGATCTTTGCAATGTTCACACACTTCAAGTCACTACAAATCAATCAAGCAAACAATATTTCAATCTACCAATCAAGCAAAACATCACATAAATCATAGAACCAAGATAAGGCATGCAATCATGCCAAGGATTGTTTCATTTGGAAAAGTGGTTCCTAATGGGTCATAAACATTTGAAAACACCTAATGGTCATTTTGGTAAAGTGATAAAGTCATTTGCAAAAGGTTTCACTTCATAAACCATTTTCAAAACAAGGTATCATTTTATGTGGTGTAGAAATGTTTTTACTAAGGCATTAATCTATAGGGTTCACAAAATATGTTTTAAAACCACAAAACTTGGTGTTTAGGGTCAGAGAGTTTAAAACAAAACATTTCCCAAAGGTTTTCTTCCAAAACCATTTTTAATAAATAAACTATATTTTTATTTGACTAGAAATGGTTTTAAATCAAAGAATCATTCTTTTGTTTCACCAAATACATTTTTGAAACCTCAAGGTGTTTCCTATGGTTAGTAGGTTCAAATCACACCATTTTCCAAAGATTTTATCCCCAAAATCAGTTTTGAACAATTTTTACATCCTAAACAAGCATACAAATGTTTTTGCAAAAACAAACATTTTACTAGAAACTTTTTACTAAACAAAGGGCATGGTTGGCTAGGGCTTTTTCCACTGATTCCATTGATATAAAGTTTGCAAAATTTGGACGTGTGGAACTAAAGTTATGCAATTTACAAAATTGGAAATCTAATAGATCAATTCTATTCTAATTCAACTCAAGAGAGACACGTGGCGTGTTTCTATTCGCTGATAACGCTTCGTCTGGATCACGCGCTGTAGGCCGTAGGATTAAACTAACATCGCACGGCGCAGATCGATCGATACCCCTTCGGCTAAGGTTCTATCGTGAGCGTCAGATCAAGATCCTACGATGCGCAGCACGCTTGCCAACTAGTGGCGGCACTGGCGGCGGTGCTCACGCGGCAGCGCTCAGATGGCAGCGCTCATATGAGGTCGTCGACGGTGATACAAGACGCAAGGGAGAGGAGGAGAAGGCTCACCGTGTTCGCAGAAGCCTGGGGAAGCTCAAGGTGTGGTCAGTTTGTCGAGGGGCGCTCTGGTCCGACGTGGATTGCTCACCGGAGTCCACACGGCGTCGGGCGTGCTCTGGTCGTCGTTGTGGGCGAGGCTACAGGGCATGCCGAAGCAAAGTAGAGGGTGCGTTAGACGCGCATGGTACTAAGGAGCATGTGAGCATCACTGAATGGCATCGGGGCGGTCCGAGCTTACCAGGAAGACTCGCCGGAGTTGTGGGGTTCTTCGGTGGCGCTCAGACGAAGACGGAGGCGAGGTTGCAGGTCACTCGCGGGCGAGCTGAGGCCACAGAGCGGTGCGCGAGAGTCTGGTGAACTTTCCTGCGTGCTCGGGGAGGCAAGGGGTGGCATGAGGTCGCCGGAATTTGCACTGGACCTCGTCGGAGAAGGCGGTGCGGAAAATTGAGGCAGCACAGGAGCTCTCTGCGTGGTGTCGAGGAAAGGAGGAGGGAGGTGGTTAAACGAGCGTGATCGCGGGGGATTTCAATTCGCAGAATAACTCGTATTGATTCGAATTAAGATGCGGAGGAAATAGCCAGAGGCGAGTTCATCGGGGGATGAAGACGACGATGATCTGGCTGTGGGGCCCGGCGTCAGTGAGGGAGGGACGTTTCAGGTGGGGTCCAATGGTCAGCGTCTGTGCGGGTTAAATCGTGAGTGAAAGAAAAACGCTTCGGGGGAGAGAGGTAAATGGGCTGCTGGGCTTAGTGGGCCAGGTGGGTTGGGTTGCGTCCGTTTCTATTTTTTTCCTTCCTGATTGCTTTTTCTTTTTCTAATTCGATTTTCTGTTTTGAATTTCAAACAACCAATTCAAACATTCAAATCAAATCAAACATTCACCACACTTGTATTGAGTTTTGGTTCTGTTTAACAACATAAACCAATGTCCAAAACAAAATAATATTTTTAATCTTTTTAGGATCCATTTATTAATTAAATAAAATGGACCTTAGTTATTAAATCAAATAGGGTTTGATTTATTTAAAAACTCCATTTGAAAATCTAAAATAATATAAAAAACAAAACAGTAGGTTTTATTTGAAAATATAAAATACTTGGAAAACTTGTTTAAAATAGTTTAACAAGTTTTGATGTTTTAATTAAAATGGTAAAACCTTTATTTTTAATAAAATTGGATATTAATAAATCCTTATTATTTTATTTAAATAACCCTTTACTCCTTTAATCAAAACAAAATATTTTATTTCAAAAACTTGGCCAAGGTTTAATTTGGCTCTATAAAATAATCTTTATTTATAAATCTAACCATTTCTTTTGAAACCAAATCTTTTTATTAAAAGATCCAAAAATAGTAATTTTATATATTTAAAATATTTTCTTTATTAATTGTTTAAATTTTCAAATCCCTTTAGGATTTGTTTGATCAAAAAGGTTTGAAGGTTTCCAATTGGAATCAAAAAGTTTCTTCTCACCCTGAAAATCAACAAAGTTTTATTTTATTCATTTATTTTTCACATTACAAGATTTGGAAAATCTTGGGATGTGACAGTCTACCACCCTTAAAATAAATCTCGTCCCGAGATTTGGGAAGGCTAGGGTTACAAGTTGGCTCAAAGCAACTAGGGTACTACCACCCTTAAAATATTTTCCAACTAAATTACATCTTGGCCTGCTTGGGATCTTGGTGTAACTTTCCTGGACAGAAGTTTGCATAGTGGCCTAGTTCCTTGCATTTGAAACACATCACTTGGCTGATATCTCTCTTTTCCTTTGATATCATTGCCTCTTGTTTGTTTCTTTGGCTCTTCTTCTTTTCTGGGCATTCATTGGCATAGTGTCCCATCTCTTTGCAATTGTAACATTGCAACTGGCTTATATCCTTCTTCTTCCTTTTGGGTCTCTCCAAAGCTAGGAGTTCTTCTAGTTCATGCTCTTCATATCTCACCTCAAAGGTGGGAAATCTTTCTCTCTTCTTGGGGCAGTTACTAGAGATATGAATTTCTTCTTCACAATTAGGGCATTGATCTTCATGCTCCTTGCATGTATGATCCTTGTCTCTACAAATATTGCATGCTTGGGTTCCTTCTAGAATAACATCTTTGTCATCCTTGTTGTCATTAGCTCTTTGGGAAAAGTTTTCTCCCATGTTGATCATTTGAGTAACCAATCCTTGCAATAATTGGGATTGAAGCTTCAAAATCCTTTGGATGGCTGGGTCTAGTCCATTGTTGTTGGCTAAAAGCTGAGTTGTCATTTGGCTCAACTGGTTTTGGGTTGCTATAAGTTCTCTCATGTGCATCTCTTGGTTGTTGTTGTTGTCATCAACCTTGATGTTGGAGTCTCTTGGAGTAGTCATCTGTTTGGGTTGAATGGGGATTATAATAGGCAAAAGATTTCTAAATAAGGATTCTGATCACACACATCACAATTCACTCAAGCAATGTGCAAGCAATCACAAACAAACATTCCACTCAAACAACAAGTTTCCAAGCATATTCTTAGGCAACCAAAAATATTTTTGTTACACCACATAGGTTGGTGTGTTTGACTTAAACTAAATATGGTGGTCCATATATATGGTTCACTTGTGATCTTTCCATCCTTCTTGGTTGATTCCTTCTTGCATGAGGTCATAGTTTCCTTGGAAAAAAAACTCTTGGTCACAAAACTTCAATGGTGATGATGGTTCCTTCTAATTTGTGTTTCCTTGGTCTCCAAATCTTGAGCAAGATTTCTTGTCTCACTTGTCCTTAGTGATATCCAAGGTTGAAGTCCTTGGTGATAATGCCGAAGATGTTGAAGTCATTAGAGTTGAAGATGTTGAAGTCATTAGAGTTGAAGAAGTTGAAGTCATTAGAGTTGATGAAGTCCTTTGCACATGGTGAAGTCCTTGGCCATGGGGTAGGTTTTTCCATCAAGTTGAAATAGAAGAGATGTAGAATCAAAAATCAAAGTGGTTGAGGAAAGAGTTTACAAGATTGTTTTGTAAATAAGTTTTTGGAACAAATACAACTCCTATTTTTCTAAGGGTTTTTGTCCAATCCTAGGTTTACAAATCCTACAGGCAACATAATGCTCTGATACCATCTGTAAGGGTCCCAACCTTTAATAAGGTAGAGCCCCCTGTGTTTACAATGCTAGTCCCTGGATCAATAGCTAGCATCCACAGTTAAGATGTAATATCAAGAAACAAAGGTCATAATACAACTTTATAACCAGTAATAACATAATTTTATTACATCTTACATAGCTCATTTGGCTATTACATTACATTGCAGCAGAATATCTATAGCATGGGGTCCTTCATATTCAAAGTGCCACAGGCAGACATGTTGGTTGTAGACTTTGTAATCCTAATCAACACACTTCACTAAATCAATCAAACCTGCAACATACAAGTTACAGCCACAAGGGTCAATACATTTGAATTGTATTGGCAAGTGATACTATGGTAGTATAGTGGAGTCTATCATCTATATGCATTTGGCTAAGTGGAGTTGAGGCTTGCATTGCTCAAAATAGATTTTTCCTTAACATTTGAAAACACTAAGTTTTTGCTTTGACAAAATCATTGTTCTCAATCAAAGATTATAGATCCTTTTACCCTTGTTCAACCACAAGTTTTTAACTTAGAAATTTGAATGATGAGATTCTTGATTGCTTCCATGTCTTGATGCTCAAATTGTCCTTTACCATGGACATGGCTAAGTACTTAGATTTTACACTCTGCAGAGGTGGTGCACTTTCCCCACAAGACTTGGTTTCACCAAGACAAGATCTTTCAGAAGCCTTCCCTTAGACCAAAATGGACGCGCTCCAACCTATCAAACTCTACCACCAACTTTCCATATGGCTAAGTTCTTCAAACCTATATGATCCAGGCAGAGCCCATAATGCCAAGTGGTTGCACTTGAAGCTTCTCAACATTTGACATCTCAAATCTCTTTGTTCCTGGGTGGCCATCCACAAGTGAGATACACAAGGTCAACCATAAACATGGGCCTTAAGAACCACTCAACCAAAAACCACCAAGCAATTACCATTCCACCCAGGTGATTCATTAACTTAGTTGTTTTATTAAATGAAAACACAAGTCCTCAGACTTAGAAATTTTTCCATAGTATGAATGTATATTCCACCCTTGTTTTCTATTAGCTAAGCTAAGCTTGATAGTAGTAGGAATCTTAACTTAGGAAAATTTCTACTAAGGTTTCATCTACTAGGTTTTCCTATAGCAAGGTTTATACAAAATTCCATGCAAGTTTTACTTAGAGAAAATCACTAATGCATAGTGAAAGTAATGGGACAAAAGTATGAAGCATCACTTGCCTTTTTGGTAGAGGGTATAAGTTCACTCCTTGATCTTTGCAATGTTCACACACTTCAAGTCACTACAAATCAATCAAGCAAACAATATTTCAATCTACCAATCAAGCAAAACATCACATAAAATCATAGAACCAAGATAATGCATGCAAGCATGCCAAGGATTGTTTTATTTGGAAAAGTTGTTCCTAATGGGTCATAAACATTTGAAAACACCTAATGGTCATTTTGGTAAAGTGGCAAAGTCATTTGCAAAAGGTTTCACTTCATAAACCATTTTCAAAACAAGGTATCATTTTATGTGGTGTAGAAATGTTTTTACTAAGGCATTAATCTATAGGGTTCACAAAATATGTTTTCAAACCACAAAACTTGGTGTTTAGGGTCAGAGAGTTTAAAACAAAACATTTCCCAAAGGTTTTCTTCCAAAACCATTTTAAATAAATAAACTATATTTTTATTTGACTAGAAATGGTTTTAAATCAAATAATCATTCTTTTGTTTCACCAAATACATTTTTGAAACCTCAAGGTGTTTCCTATGGTTAGTAGGTTCAAATCACACCATTTTCCAAAGATTTTATCCCCAAAATCATTTTTGAACAATTTTTACATCCTAAACAAGCATACAAATGTTTCTGCAAAAACAAACATTTTACTAGAAACTTTTTACTAAACAAAGGGCATGGTTGGCTAGGGATTGTTCCACTGATTCCATTAATATAAAGTTTGCAAAATTTGGACGTGTGGAACTAAAGTTATGCAATTTACAAAATTGGAAATCTAATAGATCAATTCTATTCTAATTCAACTCAACAGAGACACGTGGCGTGTTTCTATTCGCTGATAACGCTTCGTCTGGATCACGCGCTGTAGGACGTAGGATTAAACTAACATCGCACGACGCAGATCGAGCGATACCCCTTCGGCTAAGGTTCTATCGTGAGCGTCAGATCAAGATCCTACGGTGCGCAGCACGCTTGCCAACTAGTGGCGACGCTGGCGGCGGTGCTCAGGCGGCAGCGCTCATACGAGGTCGTCGCCGGTGATACAAGACGCAAGGGAGAGGAGGAGAAGGCTCACCATGTTCGCAGAAGCCTGGGGAAGCTCAAGGTGTGGTCAGTTTGTCGAGGGGCGCTCTGGTCCGACGTGGATTGCTCACCAGAGTCCACACGGCGTCGGGCGTGCTCTGGTCGTCGTTGTGGGCGAGGCTACAGGGCATGCCGAAGCAAAGTAGAGGGTGCGTTAGACGCTCATGGTACTAAGGAGCATGTGAGCATCACTGAATGGCATCGGGGCGGTCCGAGCTTACCAGGAAGACTCGCCGGAGTTGTGGGGTTCTTCGGTGGCGCTCAGACGAAGACGGAGGCGAGGTTGCAGGTCACTCGCGGGCGAGCTGAGGCCACAGAGCGGTGCGCCAGAGTCTGGTGAACTTGCCTGCGTGCTCGGGGAGGCAAGGGGTGGCATGAGGTCGCCGGAATTTGCACTGGACCTCGTCGGAGAAGGCGGCGGTGCAGAAGAAATTGGAGGCAGCCTGGGGGCTCTCCTGCAGCGGTGTCTGAGGGGAAAGGGAGGGGAGGGGGAGGTGGTTAAACGAGCGTGATCGCAGGGGATTTCAATTCGCAGAATAACTCGTATTGATTCGAATTAAGACGCGGAGGAAACAGTCAGAGGCGAGTTCATCGGGGGGTGAAGACGACGATGATCTGGCTGTGGGGCCCGGCATCAGTTAGGGAGGGACGTTTCTGGTGGGGTCCAATGGTCAGCGTCTGGGGGAGAGAGGGAAATGGGCTGCTGGGCTTAGTGGGCCAGGTGGGTTGGGTTGCGTCCGTTTCTATTTTTTTCCTTTCTGATTGCTTTTTATTTTTCTAATTCGATTTTCTGTTTTGAATTTCAAACAACCAATTCAAACATTCAAATCAAATCAAACATTCACCACACTTGTATTGAGTTTTGGTTTTGTTTAACAACATAAACCAAAGTCCAAAACAAAATAATATTTTTAATCTTTTTAGGATCCATTTATTAATTAAATAAAATGGACCTTAGTTATTAAATCAAATAGGGTTTGATTTATTTAAAAACTCCATTTGAAAATCTAAAATAATATCAAAAACAAAACAGTAGGTTTTATTTGAAAATATAAAATACTTGGAAAACGTGTTTAAAATAGTTTAACAAGTTTTGATGTTTTAATTAAAATGGTAAAACCTTTATTTTTAATAAAATTGGATATTAATAAATCCTTATTATTTTATTTAAATAAACCTTTACTCCTTTAATCAAAACAAAATATTTTATTTCAAAAACTTGGCCAAGGTTTAATTTGGCTCTATAAAATAATCTTTATTTATAAATCTAACCATTTCTTTTGAAACCAAATCTTTTTATTAAAAGATCCAAAAATAGTAATTTTATATATTTAAAATATTTTATTTATTAATTGTTTAACTTTTCAAATCCCTTTAGGATTTGTTTGATCAAAAAGGTTTGAAGGTTTCCAATTGGAATCAAAAAGTTTCTTCTCACCCTGAAAATCAACAAAGTTTTATTTTATTCATTTATTTTTCACATTACAAGATTTGGAAAATCTTGGGATGTGACACAAAGATATGTTCATCCGATTTTGGTTGCAAACATCTTTCTTATGCATAGCATACCAATGTTTAAGAAAGGACAACTTGGGGTTTATCCAAAACCATAACTTTATATGGTGTCATTTCAACAGATTATGATGGAGCTCTTTTCAGTGGAAAAATGGTAGTCTCTAAAGCTTTAATCTTTAAAATATAATGGCAGTTTTATAAATTACACCATTGATCTTACCATGTCAAACAAGGTTTCATTAGATATCTCGAACGCTCCATACTCTTATGGTGTTTCAGGAAATGCAAATCATTCTCAAATCTAAGGTATTATGCTAAACTTGTAACTCAAATATCTTCCTTTATGATCCTACAATAATTCTTTATTTTCTTGTTACATTGATTTTGCACTTCATCCTGGAAGTTTTTGAACTTTTCAAATGTTTCACACTTCATCCTCATTATGTAAATATTCATATATTCACTCAAATTTTTGGAGAAAGCATATGAAGTTGAAATCCATCTCTCTTGACTACACGTAATGGACTTCATACATCAAATATGTACAAATTTTTGGCCTCTGAACGGAGTTTTAATTATCTCTAGGAAAGTTTCACAAGCGTCATTTGATCAAAAATCAAAAGACTCCAAAATTCCATCCACATAGAGTTTCTTCATGTTTTCTTTCCAATTTAATTTAAATGGCGATGCCACTTCCTAAGTGATCTTTCAATCAATTTGTCTTTCACATTTTTAGCACTAGTTTTATGGATGTGATTTATCCAATGAGATTTATAAATCATCCATCTTTTATGGATTACGACATTTGTTTGAACAACCCTTTTGTTCTCATAATACCTGATAAAACAAACCTTGAAGGAAAGCTTTAATTTCAACGAGCAACACAATAGCCCTTTATTTGTTCTCGATGAACATCATCACATATTATTTTTCTGGTTACTTAGGCCATTGTAGGTCATGAATTGTGTTGTTTAGTATGACGATTCACACCAAAAAATTCTGTATCTAATACTTAAGAACCACATTATTTAACAAGCAAAGAATACATCCATAACACGTATATCCTCTATATACCTAAGTTAAACAATTCTGGTATTTTCTTTTCTGCCATATATTTATGAGATTCTATTTCAGTATTTCCCTTTCTGTTTGAAAGAATCTATCAACATCAATTATGGAGCCATAGCTTTGAAGTAGATCACCATCATCAAATGTTTGGTGTTATTTCAAATTTCATTCTTTAGTAATCTCTTGGTGTAGTAAACATTTTACCTACATCAAATATTCATCCTTATCATGGAATTATTCATGACCAAGCTACTTTAGCTTATAACAATGAATCGCGAGTATAATGTTGTTCTCCAAAATCTTTTGGAGGATTAGGACGACTAGCGTCTCCAACCTTTTGAAAATTCCCATCAAATCTGAGAACATAAACTTTGCCATATTATACTCTATCATGTTATAATCAAAAATATCATTTCAGATATCGCAATATCTTCCACATATGATGTTCCTAGATAACCTTGGTATTAAAACAATATTTTGAATATCAAGAATCATGTAGATAAACATGATACTTATATACTAACACTGGAATTGGTACTCTTGATTTAATACCAATTATTAAACTTCACGGAGTAACCGGAACTTACTGAAAGTTTGCAATTGGACTTTTAAACTTTAGATTAACACTTCAAAACAATACGATACCAGTTCGTAAAGTAATTAACCAGAATTCTATAGTTCTATTATCTCAATTATAACTAAGCGCAAGGTGGTAAACGGATGCCAATGACTACAACAACTATGCAAATTCACTTTGATTTAATTTATGACAAATAGTGTTCAACTTATAATCATATTGCTGTTGAACTCCCAGTCAAAACAATATCCCTCACATTGTTTTAGTGATCACATGAACCAAATTCACTACACCAAGTCCGATCATCACGTGACATGATATAGTTTCAAAGGCGAACAATCATCATGTTCATCATATCATCTATATGACTCATGCTTTACCTTTCGGTATTCCGTGTTCCGAGACCATGTCTGTACATGCTAGTCTCGTCAAGATCAAACCTTAGCTTTCGCATGAGCAAATCTGGCTTGCTCCCATTGTATACACTCGCATAATCTAACACACCCGATCATCACGTGGTGCTTCAAAACAACGAGCTTTAGCAACGGTGCCTACTAAGGATGACACTTTATAACTTGATATTTTGTGAGAGGGATCATCTTATAATGCTACCGTCATGAACTAAGCAATACAAGCTGCATAAAAGGATTAACATCACATGCAATTCATAATATGTGATATGATATGACCTTTCTTCTTGTGCTTCCGATCTCCATCTTCAAGCACGAACATGATCTCCATCATCACCGACATGGCGTCAAGGTCAATGGCGCCGCTCCATGGTTGTCGTCCACCAGTATCAACTATTACAACTACTTTGAATAATAGACACACAGGTCTTAATGAAATTAAAAAACAACCATATGGCTCCTACTGGTTGCCGACTTACAATAAGGAACATTGCATACATCATATATAATCACAATCATGGCCATATCACATCACATCACACCCCTGCAAAACAAAGTTAGATGCCTCTAATTTTCTTTGCATGTTTTACGTGGTTTGGGGCTTTCAATTAGTGTCGTTCTAACTTACGAACAAGAACCACAATGTTGATAATAGTATTTTCAATCATCCGTTGTAAATTGAATCTTCACTATGTTGGGAGAAACAGGCACCCGCAAAGCCACTTATGCAATACTACTTTCATGTCAAGCGTGGAACAAGTCTCATGAACGATGTCATGTAAGGTTAGCCCGGGCCGCTTCATCCCACCATCCCGTAGGATGCAAAGTACATAAGAACCAATCGACAACAAAAGCATCAACGCCCATAATGACCATTGTGTTCTACTCGTGCAACAGATCTACATATAGACACGACTCTGATACCACTGTAGGGGTTCATAGCTTGGAAAACAAAAAATTTCTACCGCATGCACACAAACAAGCCAAGATCTATCTACTAGATTGTAGCAACGAGTCGATTAGAGTAGTCACCCTCGAAGATTCCAAAGCGGTTAACGAGAGCAGATTCTCGTGGGTGATGTAGTCGTACACTTGCCGATCTCAAGATCGCGTAGACGATCCTTCCGGCGCTGTGTTTCGGCAGTGCTTCCACAGTCGGTCACACGTTCAGTACTTGACGAAGACCTTCCTCTCCCTTGTTCCAGCAGGCAGCGGAGGTTGTAGTTCTCTCCTCGCGATTCCGGCAACACGACATCGTGGTGTCAGAAGTAGAGGGGAGATCCCGCAGGGCTTCGCCTAACCCGGAGCGGGTATGGTGGAGTAGAGGGAGCCCCGACAATCTAGGGTTTAGAGGCCGAGGTTTAGAGGTAGCTAGCAACTGGGGTTTCGCTAGTTGGTAGCGGTTTAGAGGAGATCTAGATTGGCCGCAACTAGAGAGGGGGGCAGCGACCAACCTAGGGTTTCTTGTGTGTGCAAGGGGGGCGCCCTACCCCTCCTTTTATAGGTGGGGAGGAGCCAAGGGGGAGGGATTCCTCCCCCAACTCCACTTCATGTGGACGGCCCAAGGGAGAGGGAGGATTCCTTCCCTAGGTAAGAATCCTTCTCTCCCTCCACTTGGAAATATTGTCCCAGTTTGACTTTTTCAAACTGCCCTTTTGAATTTCAAATTAGAGTTTGGTTTCTCTCTTCCAAGTGTCCATCCAAGTGAACTAGGACATGATACAACCATTCCACTTTGTCATGACACATCCATGTAACCTTCCCCTTCCGGATCGGCGGACCTTCTAGACCCTTCTAGAACATTCCGGTGAAAACACCGGAACCATTCCTGAACTCCGGAATTGGACTTTCCTTATATGAATCTTATTCTTCGAACCATTCCGGATCTCCTCGTGATACCCCGGATCCAATCTGAGACTCCGAACAACATTCGGTCTCTTTACTCACTTTCCATATCTACTAAACAACATCGAATCCTTAAGTGTGTCTCCCTACGGTTTGTGAATTATGCAGACATGACCGAGACTCTTCCCTGATCAATAACCAATAGAGGAATCTGGAAATTCATATGGCTCCCACATATTTATACGATTACTTCGTGATCGAATGGACCATTTACATACGATACCAATTTCCCTTTGTCTCACGATATTTTACTTATCCGAGGTTTGATCGGTGGTATCTCTGCATACCTAGTTTAACCTCCTTACCGATAAGTACTCTTTTATAGTTCCCGTGATATGTGATCCCTTGTGAGCCAGTCACACGATTGTAAGCTAATTGGATGCCATTCCACCGAGAGGGCCCAGAGTATATCTATCTGTCATATGGATGGACAAATCCCACTCTTGATCCATGTGCCTCAACACATACTTTCCTAACACTCAATGTTACCTTTATAGCCACCCAGTTATGGTGTGGTGTTTGATGTCATCAAAGCATCCGTCCGGTGATGGTGATTAGCATGATCTCATGCTCGAAGGAATTAGGTTACTATGTATCAGAAAGCTTATAACAAATGAACTATATTAAATGACTTGATCTTTATGGTATGCTTAACTGTAGGAGTATGTCCATCACACCATTCTCCTAATGATATGATCTTGTTGTTAATAACATCTCAATGTTCATGATCAGGAAACCATGATCATATATTAACCAACAAGCTAGTTTAACAAGAGGCTTTACTAGGGACTCTTTTATGTTTACAAATCACATAAGTATTAATGTTTCCGATTAATACAATTATAGCATGATATGTAAACATTTATCATAAGCATGAAGATATGATAATAACCTATTTTTTATTGCCTCTTCGGCATATCTCCAACAAGTCTTTCATTGAAAAACTATTGTTCAATGACTTCTTTACAATAATAAGAAATTCTATACCATTTCTGATCAATAATATGTCATCCACATAAAGTATCAAAAATGCCTTTGCGCTGTCACTTGAATTTTGATATATGCAATCTTCCTCACAGTTCTGCATGAAGCCAAACCCTTTGATTAATTCATCGAACCATTTGTTCTAGCTCCTTGATGCTTGCTTCAGGCCATAGATTGACCTCAGAAGTTTGCATATATTTTCATCATTGTTAGGATTGACCAAACCGTCAGGTTGTGTCATGTACACATCCTCCGTCAAGTTTCCAATTAGGAAAGCGGTTTTGACATCCATCTGCCAGATTTCATAATCATAATAGGAAGCGGTAGCTAATAAATCCGCACAGATTTAAGCATTGCTACTGGCGAGAAAGTCTCATTATAGTCAACTCCTTTCCCTTGTCGGAACCCTTTCGCGACAAGCCTAGCTTTATGCATGGTCACATTACAATCTGCTTTCGTCTTTATTCTGAAAATCCATTTACATTCAATAGGCTTCACACCTTCTGGAGGCTCTACCAAATTCCAAACTTGGTTCTTGTACATGGATTCCATTTCGTATTTCATGGTACTAGCCATTCTTTTGAGCAGGTGCTCATCATAACTTCATGTAGTTTGCAGGACATCGTCCTCAAGGATGAAGATTTATTTTTTAAATCATTGAGGGGTTTGACGGGTCTTACCCGTCATGCATGGTTCAGTAACAGGCTCGAGTTAAACTGTTTTGTCTAACACATGATCTTCTGGTTAAGTTGTAGTGATGGATGGTGGAACTACTTCCACTTCTTCAAAATCGTCAATTGTTCTCAAAGATCATATCTCATCGAGCTATAATATTTTTCTAGTCACCTCTTTCATGATAAAGTATTTCTCTAGAAATGCACCATTCTTGGCAACAATTACTTTGCCTTCAGTGGGGTGACAGAAGAAACATCCAAATGTATTCTTGGAATAACCAACAAATTAGCATTTTTCTTCTTTGGTGTCTAGATTGTTTGGCTGTAACTTCATATAGGCTTCGTATCCCCAAATAATATTGTCTAGCGTTTACAGTTAATGGAAAATAAAAATGTGGTCATTTCACAATAATTGATGACACCCATAAATCTCTCTACATACATAACTAATTATAATTAGTTAGCTAACAAAATCAATTGAGTAATATAAATTATCGACACCACCCAATCTATTCAATAGCCAATATTAACTGCATATGTAAGAGGTCCCAACCTTTAATAAGGTAGAGATCCCTGTGTTTACAATGCTAGTCCCTAGATCAATAGCTAGCATCCACAGTTAAGATGTAATATCAAGGAACAAAGGTCATAATATAACTTTATAACCGGGAATAACATAATTTTTATTACATCTTACATAGCTCATTTGGCTATTACATTACATTGCAGCAGAAAATCTATAAGCATGGGGTCCTTCATCTTCAAAGTGCCACAGACAGACATGTTGGTTGTAGACTTTGTAATCCTAATCAATCAACTTCACTAATATCAAACAAACCTGCAACATAACAAGTTACAGCCACAAGGGTCAATACATTTGAATTGTATTGGCAAGTTTCACTACTATGTAGAATATAAGTGGATCCTATTAATACATGCATATTTGGCTAAGTAGGGTTTTAGGATCATTTGCAGAAACCAATAATTTATCCTATCTTTTCAAAATGGTTTTGTTCTTTTGTCAAATATTTCTGAACTCCTTGGTAAATCCCCAAGTGTTTCAAGTCTTTGTCAAAATCTCTTGAGCTCCTTGGTAAATCCCCAAGTGCTTCAAGTTTTTATCAAAATCTCTTGAGCTCCTTGGTACACCCCAAGTACTTCAAGTTTTTATCAAAATCTCTTGAGCTCCTTGGTACACCCCAAGTGCTTCAAGTCCTTTGTTGTCATTTTAAAGTTTTGCTTTTAGAAATTGGAATGTCGATATTTCCCATAGCTTCAAGCTTTAGTTGCTCAGTATTGTCCATAACCGGGGACACGGCTAAGTACTTAGAATTTTTATATTCCGCAGAAGTTGTACACTTTACCCACATGACACAATATCATCTTGTTGCCACCAGTGGCCGCTGGATAAGAACTCACCAAGATGGAGTACTAGCAGATTGAGAATGTGACGAAGTCTTTCCAGAGGGTCCTCCCATACACCAATGCTAGCTTGTCTTCAGGCACCAATGTAGGGTTCCTAGTTCCCTCATTTCCAGTAAACCTGAAGATAATGCATGGGTATTCCCAATGTATTTGACTAAGCCAGAGCCATATTAGCATGTGGCTTGTACACAAAAGCCACTGTTGGAGAAACATGTTCAATCTCTAAGTCCCTGGGTGGTTTTCTTTTGGTGCACAACACAAAGAGATTGCCATCAACATGGTTCCTTTTGTTGCCACCTTGTCCAAAACTTGAGTATCCTTGTCCACCCAGGTGGTTCATTGAGTACTTGTTTTATTATATAAAACACAAGTCTTTTCTCATCTTTATAAAAATCTCAACATGTATCTCTTCTCAAAATATGTTGCATGGCTAAGCATTTTACAACTACATTGTTTTCACTAAGGAATGTATAAGGGTATCCTATTAGGATTTAGCATAGCATAAAGTATAGAAATCCTTTTCATGCATGTTTTCAAAATCCACTAAGTATGATGAAAATAGTAGGACTTTGGATGATTGTGTCACTTGCCTTTTGGTAGGGAATGTTAGTTCACTTCTTGATCTTGCTAATCTCACACTCTTCTAACTTCACTACAAGTCAATCAAGCAAACACAAATTCAACTAGCATTCCAAACCATAATCAAACAAACAAAACATCACACATAAAATAATAGAAACAAAGTCATACATGCAAGCATGCCAAAGGTAGTTTTATTTGCAAAGGTGGTCTCCACTAGGCTCTAAACTTTGTAAGGTTCAAATTGGTCATTTTCCAAAGTGGCAAAGTCATTTGCAAAAGAGTTTTATCTATAAACCATTTTTTTAAATCCAATCATTATTTTATGTGATTGAAATTGTTTTTAGCAAAGCAACAATTTTACATTGTTCACCAAATAAGTTGCTAATTCACAAAACTTGGTGTTTTGGGTCAGTAGGTTTGAATCAAAACATTTTCCAAAGGTTTTTCTCAAAAATCATTTTCATAACAAAACCAACATTTTTATTTGACTAGAAATGAGCTAATTCAACTATTCAATCCTAATCTTCACAAAATACATTTTTGAATCCATAGGTTGGTTCCTAAGGTCAGTAGGTTCACAAAAACCCAATTTGGAAAGAATTTAACCCTAAAAACACTTTGGAACAATTTTTATAACCTAAACAAGCATACAAATGTTTCTGCAAAAACAAAAAATCTAACAGAAACTTTTTACTAAAAAAATTGCTTGGTTCTCTAGGGCTTGTTCCACTGATTCCATTGATATAAAGTTTGCAAATTTTGGACGTGTGGATCAAAAGTTATAAGGTTTTCAAATTTGCATCTAAATCAGATTCTAAAATCTGTTTTAAATCAAAAGCTGGCCACGCGGCGTGTTCTCATTGGGCGGTACCGGTTCACGCGGATTGCGCTCTGTGGTTCGTTGGATCTAAGCAGATCGCACGGCTCTGGTTGCGTACCCCTTCAGCGTTTAAGTGATATATCGCGTGCGTACGATTAAAATCCAACGACCCACAGCTACTGGACACAAACCGGCGGCGCTAGCGGTGGTGAACGGCGGCGGCGCGGCCAGACGATGACGCTGCGGCGGCTACAGGAAGCAAAGGAGGAAACGAGGATACTCACCGTGCTCGCGAGGTCGAGATGAAGCTTGAGGTGGTGCTGGTCTAGCGAGGGGCGCACTGGAGCGGGAGTAATCGCTCGCCGGAGTGGAGCTGCGCCTCGGCCACGCTCTGTCGTCATCGAGGGCGGTGCTACGGGTCACGAGGAAACAAACAGAGAGCATGGTCAGACGCGCAAAGTCAAGGCGATGATGCGTGCGTGATTGAGAGGGCGCGGGGTGGTCTAGACTTACCAGGAAGACTCGCCGGAGGAAGGAAGCGTCGGCCTTCGGAGGTTGTCAAGTCGGCGTTGAGCGCGCGAGTGAGCGGAAACACAGGATAAGCGCCCGGCTGGGAGTGCGTGAGCTTGGTCGAGGAGGCGAGGGGCGGTGTCTACTGGCCAGAATTTGCTGGAAAGGTTCACCGGAGCAGCGGCGGTGCAACTTCGATTCAGGGCAGCCTGGTGGCTCTCGTGCTGCGGTGTTTGAGGGGAAAGGAGGAGGAGGCAGGGTCGATTAAAAGGGAGTGATCGCGGGGTGGAGTAATGTGGTCTTTAACGCGAATTGATCGCCGGCGTTACTGACTGCAATGGCAGGGCGTCGTCTGCGCGAGGAAGAAGAGAGTGAAATTGCTGTGGTCCGCTTTGTCGTGAAGAGAGAGGGAAAGCGGGGCCACTGGTCAGTGAGGGTGCGGGTTCTTTCTCTGGTGCGAATCATTTTCTTCGGGGAGAGAGGGAGTGGGCTGGTTGTTGGGCTTTTTGGGCTGGCCGGTTGGGCTGTGCCCTTTACACATTTTTTTTGTTCTGAAACTTTTCCTTTTTCCATTTCTATTTTCTGTTTTGAAATTCAAACAAACAATCAAACATTCAAATCAAATCAAAACTCCTCCATACTTTGCCTTGAGTTTTGGTTCTGTTTAATAACACAAAACCAAGTCCTAAAAATAAAATAATATTTTTATTTTAGGGTCCATTAATAATCAAATAAAATGGACCTTAGTTATTAAATCAAATAGGATTTGATTTATTTAAATTCTTTATTTGAAATCTAAATAATCCCAAAATCAATTCAGTAGGTTTTATTTGAAAATATAAAATACTTGGAAAACTTATTTTAAATAAATAAATAAGTTTTGATTTTTAATTAAAATAGTAAAACCTTTATTTTTAATAAACTTGGATATTAAATCCTTATTAATTTATTTAAATAAACCTTTACTAATTTTATCAAATGGAAATATTTTATTTCAAAGGTTTGGCCAAGTTTTAATTTGGCTTTATAAAATAATCCTTATTTATATTTCTACCTTTTCATTTGAAAACCAAATCTTTTTATTAAAAGATTTCAAAAATTAATAAATCCAAATATTTTATCTTTATTGTTTTATTTATCTTTTTAAATTCCTTTAGGATTTTATTTGATCCAAATAGGTTTTGAAAGTTTCCAATTGGATTCAAAAAGTTTCTTCTCATCCTGAAAATCAACAAAATTTTATTTTATTCATTTATTTTTCACATTGCAAGATTTGGATAATCTTGGGATGTGACAGGCTACCACCCTTAAAATAAATCTCGTCCCGATATTTGGGAAGGCTAGGGTTAAAAGTAGGCTCAAAAGCATCTAGGGTACTACCACCCTTAAAAAATTTCAAACTAAATTACATATTGGCTTGCTTGGGATCTTGGGGAAACTTCTCTGGGCAAACATCTGCATAGTGTCCTTTGTTTCCACACTTGACACATGTGACAAGGATGATATCCTTCATAAGCTTGTTTATCTTGTTCTTCATCTTTCTGGACAATTGCTTGCATAATGTCCTGGTTCTTTGCAATTGAAACATATGATCACTTTGAGTTCTTCACGTGTCTCTTGTGGACAAGTTGTTGCATAATGGCCTAGCTCTTTGCAGTTGTTGCACCATACTTGGCCAATCTCTTTATACTTCTGTTTCTCTGGACATTCACTGGAATAGTGTCCCATTTCTTTACAATTATGACATTGCACATGGCTTTTGTCCTTCTTTTTCCTTTTGGGTTTCTCCAAAGCTAGGAGTGCATCTAGTTCATGTTGTTCATATGTTATCTGGTAGGTAGGAATGTCTACTTGTTTCTTTGACCTTCTATTGCTCTTTGGATAATTCATATGCCTCTTCTTTGGTCCTTTGAATTGGGTTGTATTGCATGGAGGTATAAGTGGAGCTTTTCCTTTGTCCTCATAATTCTTGGTAGACTTGGATCCTTCTTGATAGTTTGCAATCATTTGTTGCACTCCACCTTGTTTCCTTTGTTCAACTATGGAATAGATGGGGCATTGGATAGGGACATGGTTGTTTCCTTCACATAGGTAGCAAGTAGCTTGAGAGGTGGGACATTGGCCAACTGGATGTTTCTCTTCACAGTTAGGGCATTGATCTCCATGCTCCTTGGAAGTGTGATCCTTGTCTCTACAAATATTGCAAGCTTTGGTTCCTTTTAGAATAACATCCTTGTCTCCTTTGGAAAAGTTGCTTTCCATGTTGAGCATTTGGTCTGTCACCTTATGCAACATTTGGGCTTGGTCTTCCAAAAACTTTTGCAGTGTTGGATCTTCCCCACTGGTGTTGGCTATGAACTGAGCTGTCATTTGGTTCAACTGGTTTTGGGTTGCTATGAGTTCCTCCATGTGGTCCTCTTGGTTGGTGTTGTTGTCATCAACCTTGATGTTGGAGTCTCTTGGAGTAGACATCTGTTTGGGTTGAATTGAGATTAGAATAGGCAAAAGATTTCTAAGTAAGGATTCTAATCACACACATCACAATTTACACAAGAAATGTGCAAGCAATCACAACAAACATTTCACTCAATCAACAAAGTTTCCAAGCATATACTTAGGCAACCAAAAATATTTTTGTTACACCACATAAGTTGGTGGGTTTGGCTTAAGCTAAATATGGTGGTCCATCTATATGGTTCACTTGTGATCTTTCCATCCTTCTTGGTTGATTCTTCTTGCATGAGATCATGGTTTCTTTGGGAAAACATTTGGTCAAAAAACTTCAAAGGTGAGGATGGCTCCTTCTAAGTTGTGTTTCCTTAGTCTCCAAATATTGAGCAAGATTTCCTTGTCTCACTTGTCCTTAGTGACATCCAAGATTGACGTCCTTGGTGAATATGCTGAAGATGTTGAAGTCATTAGAGTTGAAGATGTTGAAGTCATTAGAGTTGAAGATGTTGAAGTCATTAGAGTTGAAGAAGTTGAAGTCATTAGAGTTGAAGAAGTTGAAGTTATTAGAGTTGATGAGGTCCTTTGCACATGGTGAAGTCCTTGGTCATGGGGTAGGTTTTTCCATCAAGTTGAAGTAGAGGAGATGTTGAGTTGAAACCAAAATGGTTAAGGAAAGAGTTTACAAGGTTGTTTGTAAATAAGTTTTGGAACAAATACAACTCCTATTTTTCTAAGGGTTTTTGTCCAATCCTAGGTTTACAAATCCTACAGGCAACACAATGCTCTGATACCATCTGTAAGAGGTCCCAACCTTTAATAAGGTAGAGATCCCTGTGTTTACAATGCTAGTCCCTGGATCAATAGCTAGCATCCACAGTTAAGATGTAATATCAAGGAAAAAAGGTCATAATATAAATTTATAACTAGGAATAACATAATTTTTATTACATCTTACATAGCTCATTTGGCTATTACATTACATTGAAGCAGAAAATCTATAAGCATGGGGTCCTTCATCTTCAAAGTGCCACAGGTAGACATGTTGGTTGTAGACTTTGTAATCCTAATCAATCAACTTCACTAATATCACACAAACCTGCAACATAACAAGTTACATCCACAAGGGTCAATACATTTGAATTGTATTGGCAAGTTTCACTACTATGTAGAATATAAGTGGATCCTATTAATACATGCATATTTGGCTAAGTAGGGTTTTAGGATCATTTGCAGAAAGCAATAATTTATCCTATCTTTTCAAAATGGTTTTGTTCTTTTTTCAAATCTTTCTGAACTCCTTGGTAAATCCCCAAGTGTTTCAAGTCTTTGTCAAAATCTCTTGAGCTCCTTGGTAAATCCCCAAGTGCTTCAAGTTTTTATCAAAATCTCTTGAGCTCCTTGGTACACCCCAAGTACTTCAAGTTTTTGTCAAAATCTCTTGAGCTCCTTGGTACACCCCAAGTGCTTCAAGTCCTTTGTTGTCACTTTAAAGTTTTGCTTTTAGAAATTGGAATGTCGAGATTTCCCATAGCTTCA
Organism: Avena longiglumis; assembly: GCA_030063025.1. Classification (NCBI taxonomy): domain Eukaryota; kingdom Viridiplantae; phylum Streptophyta; class Magnoliopsida; order Poales; family Poaceae; genus Avena; species Avena longiglumis. The sequence goes on from CP125974.1 coordinate 486,761,541, forward strand.
AGCTTTAGTTGCTCAGTATTGTCCATAACCGGGGACACGGCTAAGTACTTAGAATTTTTATATTCTGCAGAAGTTGTACACTTTACTCACATGACACAATCTCATCTTGTTGCCACCAGTGGCCGCTGGATAAGTACTCACCAAGATGGAGTACTAGCAGATTGAGAATGTGACGAAGTCTTTCCAGAGGGTCCTCCCATACACCATTGCTAGCTTGTCTTCAGGAACCAATGTAGGGTTCCTAGTCCCTCATTTCCAGTAAACCTGAAGACAATGCATGGGTCTTCCCAATGTAGTTGACTAAGCCAGATCCATATTAGCATGTGGCTGTACACGAAAGCCACTGTTGGAGAAACATGTTCAATCTCTAAGTCCCTGGGTGGTTTTATTTTGGTGCACAACACAAAGAGATTACCATCGACATGGTTCCTTTTGTTTCCACCTTGTCCAAAACTTGAGTATCCTTGTCCACCCAGATGGTTCATTGAGTAATTGTTTTATTATATAAAACACAAGTCTTTTCTCATCTTTATAAAAATATCAACATGTATCTCTTCTCAAAATATGTTGCATGGCTAAGCATTTTACAACTACATTGTTTTCGCTAAGGAATGTATAAGGGTATCCTATTAGGATTTAGCATAGCATAAAGTATAGAAATCCTTTTCATGCATGTTTTCAAAATCCACTAAGTATGATGAAAATAGTAGGACTTTGGATGATAGTGTCACTTGCCTTTTGGTAGGGAATGTTGGTTCACTTCTTGATCTTGCTAATCTCACACTCTTCTAACTTCACTACTAGTCAATCAAGCAAACACAAATTCAACTAGCATTCCAAACCATAATCAAACAAACAAAACATCACACATAAAATAATAGAAACTAAGTCATACATGCAAGCATGCCAAAGGTAGTTTTTGAAGGGTTTCGCGGCATAGTAAATCAAAATTTTCTACGGATGCGAACAGAGGGAAAGCCAAGATCTAATCTAGGAGATGCAATCAACGAGAGAGATTGGATTAGATCTTCATACCCTTGAAGATTCGCATAGCGGAACGTTTGTCGGAACGTGGGTGATGTAGTCGTACTCGCTTCTCCTCCTCGCGATCCAATCCGATCTAGCACCACAAGTGGCGGTGCCTCCGTGAGATGCACACGTGCAGCACCTCGACGTCTCCTCCTTCCTCGGACCAGCGAGTATGGTGGAGAGATAGATTGGATCTACAACACGACGGCGTGGTGTATATGGTGGAGAATTTCTGCTGCAGGGCTTCGCCTACAAACAGTCGGGAGGGAGAGAGGAAGGTAGCAAGGCTGCTAGGGCTTGGATGAATCTTATTCTCCGGACCATTCCGGAACCTCTCGTGATATCCCGGATCCCATCCGAGACTCCGAACAAAAAATTCATAAACCAATTATCCAATCTATCCTAGCGTCAAGACACGTTAAGTGTGTGACCCTGCGGGTTCGAGAATATGCAGACATGATCTTCTATCAATAATCAACAGTGGGTCCGCACCCATATTGACTCCCACACATTCATCGATGATCATATCGGATGAACCACGATGCCAGGATTCAATCAATCCCATATATATATTCCCTTCGTCTCGCGATATTTTACTTGCTCGAGATTCGATCGTCGGTATCGTCATACCTAGTTCAATCTCGTTCACAGCAAGTACTTTAATCGTTCCGTAATCCGATATCACTTTGTGATTAACTCCTTAACCACATGCTTACAAGCGGTGTTGATATCGATTACCGAGTGGGCCCGAAGTATATCTCTCCGACTTGGGAGGGACAAATTCCATCTCGATACATACAACCCAACAGATACTTTCCGATCACCTGAGAGACACCTTTATGATCACCCTCTCATAGGATGACGTTTGATGACCTCAAAGCTTTCTTCCGATACCAGGGAGTTGCATTATCTCATGGTCTAAGGAATACAATATTTGACATAGGAAAATCTTCGCAAAGACGAACACGATGAAACGATCTAATTTCTTCGCTTAGTTTGGGTCTGTCCATCATATCATTCTCCCAATGATATGATCTCATTATCAATTGACAACTCATGTCTATGGTTAGGAAACCTTAACCATCATTGATCAATGAGCTAGTCCATAGAGGCGTACTAGGGACACGGTGTTGTTTACAAACCACACAAGTATTAAAGTTTCCGCTTAATACAATTCTAGCATGGAATATAAACTTTATCATGAACATGAATTATAATAATAACATATTTATTATTGCCTCTAGGGCATAATTCCAACAGTCTCCCACTTGCACTAGAGTCAATAATCTAGTTAACATCTGGCAACAATCTCACACCCATGGCACTGAGGTGTTGATCATGTTTTACACGTGGAAGAGGTTTAGTCAATGGATCTGCGACATTCAGATCCGTATGTACTTTGCTAATCTTCAGATCTCCATCTGCTATATAATCTCGGATTATATGAAACTTGCGGTTGATATGCTTGGTCTTTGGATGATATCTTGGTTCCTTAGCGAGTGCTATGGCGCCAGTGTTGTCACACAATATCTCGATGGGTCCAATGCACTTGGAACCACGCCAAGCTTAGTGATGAACTTTCGATCCAAACTCCTTCACTTGACGCTCTGCAGCAGCCATGTATTCCGCTTCCCGTAGATCCCGCCATCACGCTTTGCTTGCACTTCTCCACTCACAGCCTCCATTCAAAATATACACGTATCCCATGCGAGATTTAGAATCATCCTTGTCGGTGTTGAAACTAGCGTCGACGTAACCTTTACGACAAGCTGTTCATCACCCCATAGACTAAGAACATTTCTTTAGTTCTATTTAGGTACTTTAGGATGTTCTTCATGGTCGATGTTCCACTCTGGATCACTTTGATATCTGCTCGTCAAACTAAGAGCATTGGACACATCCGGTCTAGTACACAAGATGGCATACATGATGGAACCTATGGCCGAGGCATAAGGCACTTTGCTCATAGCTTCCTATCATTTCGTAGAATGGACACCGAGCCTTGCTCAATATCTTACCTGACAACATAGGCACTGAACCTTTCTTTGCCTTATCCATTCTGAACCTTTTCAGAACTTTGTCTAGGTATGTACTCTGGCTTAAAGCTATCAGGAGTCTTTGTCTATCTCTATAGATTTTGATGCCCAATATATAAGCAGCTTCACCTAGGTCTTTCATTGAAAAACACTTGTTCAAATAACTCTTCACATCGTTAAGCATGTTGATGTCATTTCCAATAATCAATATGTCATCCACATATAGTACCAGAAACGTCACCGAGCTCCCACTCACTCTCTTGTAGATACAAGATTCATAGAAATTTGGAACAAATCCAAAACTCTTGATCACTTGATCAAAACGAAGGTTCCAACTCCGAGATGCTTGCTTCAGTCCATAAATGGAACGCTGAAGTTTGCATACTTTACTAGCATCCTTAGGATCGACAAAACCTTCGGGTTGCATCATATACAACTCTTCATCAATGTTCCCATTGAGGAAAGCAGTCTTGACATCCATCTGCCATATTTCATAATCATGAAACGCAGCAATTGCTAATAAAATCCGAATGGACTTAAACATCTCTACGGGAGAGAAAGTCTCATCGTAGTCAACACCTTGAACTTGTCGAAAACCTTTTGCGACAAGCCGTGCTTTATAGACGGTAACATTACCATCCGCGTCCGTTTTCTTCTTGAATATCCATTTGCACTCAACGGCCTTTCGGTCGCTAGGAGGATCCACCAAAGTCCATACTTGGTTTTCGCTCATGGATCCCAATTCGGATTTCATGGCTTCCAGCCATTTCTCAGAGTCTGGGATCATCATCGCTTCCTCATAGTTCGTAGGTTCACTGTCTTCTACCAACAAGACACCAAGACAGGTTGCCTTACCACTCGGGAGGGCGCGACCTTGTCGACTGCGACGTTCAAGAGCAAGATCGTCCAAGCTTCATGATCCTTGTCATTAGCTTCCTCTATTGTTGGTGCGGTGACCTGGAACAATTTCAGGTGATGCGCTACTCTCCAATTCAAGAGAAGGTTCAATAACCTCGTCTAGCTCTACTTTCCTCCCACTCACTTCTTTCGAGAGAAACTCCTTCTCAAGAAAGGAACCGTTCTTTGCAACAAACACTTTGCCTTCGGTTCTGTGATAGAAGGTATACCCAATAGTTTCCTTAGGGTATCCTATGAAGACGCATTTCTCCGCTTTGGGTTCGAGCTTGTCCGGCATCAACTTCTTGACGTAAGCTTCGCATCCCCAAACTTTAAGGAACGACAACTTAGGTTTAGCACCAAACCACAGTTCATACGGTGTCGTCTCAACGGATTTAGATGGAGCCCTATTTAAAGTGATGCAGCGGTTTCTAATGCATAAACCCAAAATGATAACGGCAAATCAGTAAGAGACATCATTGATCGGATCATATCTAATAGGGTTCGATTCCGGCGTTCAGACACACCATTGCGCTGTGGTGTTCGTGTATGGAGTTGTGAAACGATTCCACTTGCTTTAAGATGCGTGAGAAAATCATAACTCAAATATTCACCTCCACGATCGGATCGTAGAAACTTAATCTTTACATTACGATGGTTCTCCACTTTCTCGAAATTCTTTGAACTTTTCAAATGTTTCAGATTTATGTTTCATTAAATAGATATACCCATATCTACTTAAGTCATCGGTAAAAGTGAGAAAATAGCGATATCCACCGCGTGTCGAAACACTCATCGGTCCGCATACATCGGTATGTATGATTTCCAACAAGTCCGTTGCTCGCTCCATCACACCGGAGAACGGGGTTTTGATCATCTTGCCCATGAGGCATGGTTCGCATGTGTCAAATGATTCAAAATCAAGAGACTCCAAAAGTCCATCAGAATGGAGTTTCTTCATGCGCTTTACACCAATATGACCTAGACGACAGTGCCACAAATAAGTAGTATTATCACTATCTACTTTGCATCTCTTAGCCTCAATGTTATGGATGTGTGTTTCATCCCTTTCGAGATTTAGAAGAAATAAACCATTCACAAGAGGTGCATGACCATAAAAGATGTTACTCATATAAATAGAACAACCATTATTCTCCGATTTAAATGAATAACCGTCTTGCAATAAACATGATCCGGAAATGATGTTCATGCTCAATGCAGGCACATAATAACATTTATTAAGGTTTAAAACTAATCCCGAAGGTAAAACTAAGGAGAGCGTGCCGACGGCCATCACATCAACTCTTGATCCGCTAACGCAAGATCGTCACCTCATCCTCGCAAGTCGCCTATTCCGTAGCTCTGTTTGAGTTACAAATATTAGCAACGAACCGTATCAAATATCCGGGCACTACAACGAGGGCTAGTAAGGAAAACATCAATAACATGTATATCAAATATACCTTTGATGGTGCCAGCCTTCTTGTCCGCTAAGTATTTCGGACGATGCTTCCAGGACCCTTGTCCTTGCAATAGAAGCACTCGATTGTCCGCTTGGGACCAGACCGAGCTTCTTCTCGGCGAGGGCATTAAGCTTGCCGCCCTTCTTGAAGGGCTTCTTTGCTCCTTACCTTTCTTAAAGGAGGGCTTGTTGACCATCAACACATGATTATCCTTCTTGATGTCCACTTCGCAGCCTTGACTGCGAAGAGCTCGGTGATCGATGGAACCAATCGATTATGAGTCACTACAAAACTTTTGTAGCTGGGAGGAGTGATTTGAACCTGTCAATCTTGAGCTCCTCCGAATCGTGCATTCCAGTTGCTCAAGGCGTTGAGTGTAGCCCGACATCTTTATGGCGTTCACTAACGGAACTCCCTTCCTCCATCTTGCGCTTAAAGAACTTCTCGAGATCTCATATCTCTCAGAACGGTCTTGAGTCTGAAACATGGTTTTCAGCTCCTCGAGAATCTCAAAGGGCCCGGGATAGGTTTCAAAACGATTTTTAAGTTCCGGTTCCATAGCAAACAACATGGTGCTCTTAATCACACCATAATCTTCTTTACGCGACTGATAGACAGCTTTCTCATCGGTAAGCGCGATTGCAGGGGGTCACCTAACGCTTTACCAAGGACATAGTCCTTTTGTCCGCCGCAGAATGATTCTTAGATTGCGAACAAATTGGTGAAGTTAGACCCATTGTTTCTAAGCTTTTCCTTCTCAAAGAAAACGTTGAAGTTGAAGTTGGACTTGGCCATGTGATCTACAGTATTTGCAAGTACAATTTAAACTATGTTCATGATAAATAGTTCAATTTAATCAAATTACTAGATGAACTCCCACTAAATTCAACATCCCTCAAGTTGTTTAGTGAACACGATCCAAATTCACCACACCTAATCCGATCATCACGAGAAGAGATGTGGTTTCAATGGTGGACAACAAAGTGTCGATCATATCATTCATATGACTCATGCTTAACCTTTCGGTTCTTGTGTTCCGAGGCCATGTCCAGTACATGCTAGGCTCGTCAAGCTAGACCCAAGTATTTCGCGTGTGCAAAAACCGGCTTGCACCCGTTGTATGTGAGCGTAGAGTCTATAGCACCCGATCATCACGTGATGCTTGGACACGATTTAACTTTCATAGCGGTGCATACTTGGGGAGAACACAGTTTTTATCTTGATCTTTAAGTGATGAATCATCTTATAATGCTACCACGTGATCTAAGCATAATAAGATACATAAAAGGGATAAACATCACATGCATATAACTTTATGTGACATGGTATAGCCAATCTTCGCGCAATGATCTACATCTTGTGAGTTAAGGCATGATCTCCATCACTCCACCATGATTGCCTCCACCACGAATAGCAACTACAACTATTGCTAACTACTTAGCGATAAAGTAAAGCTATTACATGGCGTATAAGAAGTTGACTTGCAGGTCATACACAATTATAAAGACAACCATATGGCTCCTGCCGGTTGTGTACTCATCGACATGCAAGTCGTGAAACATTACAAAACATGATCATCGCATACAATATACACATCACATCTTGGGCCATACCATATCACAGAAAACACTCCCTGCAAAAACAAGTTAGACGCCTCTACTTTGTTGTTGCATGTTTTACGTGGCTTTATGGGAGTAGATGCTAAGAACGATTCTTACCTATGGAAAGCCACAACGGTGATATTATGGTTGCCAAACTCCGGTGTTAATCCCATGACAACTATAGTGAGAGAAACTGACATCCACCAGCCGCATGTGTGGAACAAGCCACACGTCAAGTGCGGAGCCGGTCTCGCGAACGAGGTCGCGTAAGGTTAGCCTGGACCGCTTCAATCTCACTATCTCGCGTCATAAGAAGAACACAAACAAGAGGCTTGCAACAGAAAACATCAACGCCCGCAACAACCATGTTGCGTTCTACTCGTGAAACACATCTACGCATAGATCTAGCTCTGATACCCTTTGAAGGGTTTGGCGGCATAGTAAATCAAAATTTTCTACGGATGCGAGAGGGAAAGCCAAGATCTAATCTAGGAGATGCAATCAACGAGAGAGATTGGATTAGATCTTCATACCCTTGAAGATTACGCAGTGAACGTTCGTTGGAACATGGGTGATGTAGTCGCATTTCGCTTCTCCTCCTCGCGATCCGATCCGATCTAGCACCACAAGTGGCGGTGCCTCCGTGAGATGCACACGCAGCACCTCGGCGTCTCCTCCTTACTCGGACCAGCGAGTATGGTGGAGATAGATTGGATCTACAACACGACGGCGTGGTGTATATGGTGGAGAATTTCACTGCAGGCTTCGCCTACAAACGATCGGGAGGGAGAGAGGAAGGTAGCAAGGCTGCTAGGGCTTGGAGGAAGGTGTGTAGTGTGGGGAGGCGCACCACCCTCTATATATAGAGGGGCGGCCAGCCCTGCCCTCCTCCAAGCCTATCTCTAGTTTAAATAATTTAAACTCTCCCTTATCTAGAAATCCTATCTCTAGTTTAAAGCGATTTAAACTCTCCCTTATCTAGAAATCCTATCTCTAGTTTAAACGAGTTTAAACTTATCTAGATCGGCTGGGCCCTATGGGCCTTGTGCCCAATGCGCCAGGACACTCCCTCATAGGCCCATGCCCCTCCCGGAAGGTGGGGCCACGTTGGTCCCCTTCCGGAAGGTTCTAGAAGCTTCCGATACAATACCGATTAACCCGGAACAATTCCGAACTCCAAAAACTGCACTGCCTTATATGAATCTTATTCTCCGGACCATTCCGGAACCTCTCGTGATATCCCGGATCCCATCGGGGACTCCGAACAAAAATTCATAAACCAATTATCCAATCTATCCTAGCGTCAAGACACGTTAAGAGTGTGACCCTGCGGGTTCGAGAATATGCAGACATGATCTTCTATCAATAATCAACAGCGGGGTCTGGGCACCCATATTGACTCCCACACATTCATCGATGATCATATCGGATGAACCACGATGCCAGGATTCAATCAATCCCATATATATATTCCCTTCGTCTCGCGATATTTTACTTGCTCGAGATTCGATCGTCGGTATCGTCATACCTAGTTCAATATCGTTCACAGCAAGTACTTTACTCGTTCCGTAATCCGATATCACTTTGTGATTAACTCCTTAACCACATGCTTGCAAGCGGTGTTGATATCGATTACCGAGTGGGCCCGAAGTATATCTCTCCGACTTGGGAGGGACAAATTCCATCTCGATACATACAACCCAACAGATACTTTCCGATCACCTGAGAGACACCTTTATGATCACCCTATCATAGGATGACGTCTGATGACCTCAAAGCTTTCTTCCGATACCAGGGAGTTGCATTATCTCATGGTCTAAGGAATACAATATTTGACATAGGAAAAGCTTCGCAAAGAAGAACACGATGAAACGATCTAATTGCTTCGCTTAGTTTGGGTCTGTCCATCATATCATTCTCCCAATGATATGATCTCATTATCAATTGACAACTCATGTCTATGGTTAGGAAACCTTAACCATCATTGATCAATGAGCTAGTCCATAGAGGCGTACTAGGGACACGGTGTTGTTTACAAACCACACAAGTATTAAAGTTTCCGCTTAATACAATTCTAGCATGGAATATAAACTTTATCATGAACATGAATTATAATAATAACATCTTTATTATTGCCTCTAGGGCATAATTCCAACAGTTTTATTTGCAAAGGTGGTCTTCACTAGGCTCTAAACATTGTAAGGTTCAAAGTGGTCATTTTCCAAAGTGGCAAAGTCATTTGCAAAAGAGTTTTATCTATAAACCATTTTTTTAAATCCAATCATTATTTTATGTGATTGAAATTGTTTTTAGCAAAGCAACAATTTTACATTGTTCACCAAATAAGTTGCTAATTCAAAAAACTTGGTGTTTTGGGTCAGTAGGTTTGAATCAAAACATTTTCCAAAGGTTTTGCTCAAAAATCATTTCCATAACAAAACCAACATTTTTATTTGACTAGAAATGAGCTAATTCAACTATTCAATCCTAATCTTCACAAAATACATTTTTGAATCCATAGGTTGGTTCCTAAGGTCAGCAGGTTCACAACAACCCAATTTGCAAAGAATTTAACCCTAAAAACACTTTGGAACAATTTTTATAACCTAAACAAGCATACAAATGTTTCTGCAAAAACAAACAATCTAACAGAAACTTTTTACTAAACAAATTGCATGGTTGACTAGGGCTTGTTCCACTGATTCCATTGATATAAAGTTTGCAAATTTTGGACGTGTGGATCAAAAGTTACAAGGTTTTCAAATTTGCATCTAAATCAGATTCTAAAATCTGTTTTAAATCAAAAGCTGGCCACGCGGCGTGTTCTCATTAGGCGGTACCGGTTCGCGCGGATTGTGCTCTGTGGTTTGTTGGATCTAAGCAGATCGCACGGCTCTGGTTGCGTACCCCTTCAGCGTTTAAGTGATCTATCGCGTGCGTACGATTAAAATCCAACGACCCACAACTACTGGACACAAACCGGCGACGCTAGCGGTGGTGAACGGCAGCGGTGCGGTCAGATGATGACGCTGCAGCGGCTACAGGAAGCAAAGGAGGAAACGAGGACGCTCACCGTGCTCGCGAGGTCGAGATGAAGCTCGAGGTGGTGCTGGTCTGGCGAGGGGCGCACTGGAGCGGGAGTAATCGCTCGCCGGAGTGGAGCTGCGCCTCGGCCACGCTCTGTCGTCGTCGAGTGCGGTGCTACGGGTCACGAGGGAACAAACGGAGAGCATGGTCAGACGCTCAAAGTCAAGGCGATGATGCGTGCGTGATTGAGAGGGCGCGAGGTGGTCTAGACTTACCAGGAAGACTCGCCGGAGGAAGAAAGCAGACGCGGCGACGCTCAGAGGTTGTCGAAGTCGACGTTCAGGGGCGCCCGCGAGTGAACGGAAAACACAGGGAGAAGCGCCAGGGGCTGGGGAGTGCGTGAGCTTGGTCGAGGAGGCGAGGGGCGGTGTCTACTGGCCGGAATTTGCTGGAAAGGTTCGCCGGAGCAGCGGCGGTGCAACTTCGATTCAGGGCAGCCTGGTGGCTCTCGTGCTGCGGTGTTTGAGGGGAAAGGAGGAGGAGGCAGGGGCGATTAAAAGGGCATGGTCGCGGGGTGGAGTAATGCGGTCTTTAACGCGAATTGATCGCCGGTGTTACTGACTGGAACGGCAGGGCGTCGTCTGCGCGAGGAAGAAGAGAGTGAGCTGGCTGCGTGGGTCCGCTTTGTCAGCGAAGGAGAGAGAGGGAAAGCGGGGTCACTGGTCAGTGAGGGTGCGGGTTCTTTCTCTGGTGCGAACCGTTTTCTTCGGGGAGAGAGGGAGTGGGCTGGTTGTTGGGCTTTTTGGGCTGGCCGGTTGGGCTGTGTCCTTTACACATTTTTTTTGTTCTGAAACTTTTCCTTTTTCCATTTCTATTTTCTGTTTTGAAATTCAAACAAACAATCAAACATTCAAATCAAATCAAAACTCCTCCATACTTTGCCTTGAGTTTTGGTTCTGTTTAATAACACAAAACCAAGTCCTAAAAATAAAATAATATTTTTATTTTAGGGTCAATTAATAATCAAATAAAATGGACCTTAGTTATTAAATCAAATAGGATTTGATTTATTTAAATTCTTTATTTGAAATCTAAATAATCCCAAAATCAATTCAGTAGATTTTTAATTAAAATAGTAAAACCTTTATTTTTAATAAACTTGGATATTAAATCCTTATTAATTTATTTAAATAAACCTTTACTAATTTTATCAAATGGAAATATTTTATTTCAAAGGTTTGGCCAAGTTTTAATTTGGCTTTATAAAATAATCCTTATTTATATTTCTACCTTTTCATTTGAAAACCAAATCTTTTTATTAAAAGATTTCAAAAATTAATAAATCCAAATATTTTATCTTTATTGTTTTATTTATCTTTTTAAATTCCTTTAGGATTTTATTTGATCCAAATAGGTTTTGAAAGTTTGCAATTGGATTCAAAAAGTTTCTTCTCACCCTGAAAATCAACAAAGTTTTATTTTATTCATTTATTTTTCACATTACAAGATTTGGAAAATCTTGGGATGTGACAGCATATCTTTCAAAAACAATAAATATGATCATATATATGATGTATCCATATGTAAACCAATTTTATTTTGATATAAAATAAGGTTAAACCCTGCTTCTTTGGATCTGAATATACCAAGAAGACCACAACAAAGTACTCCAAATAGTATCATCACCAACCTTATGGACGTTAAAGCATCCCTAGGAACCTAGGAATCATGGTTGATGAGAGGTAATTCGATGATTCAGGGCCTTGTCTTTGTTTTGGTTTTTCTTTCTTAGGTAGGTCCGTGATCTAAGAATAGTTCTTTCACCATCCTATTTATTTTACATTAAGTAATCATAGGGTTTATAGGCTTAAGAAATTAAGGCAATAGTCTTCCCACAGAGAATTTTTGACTCACTGATTTGTCATGTTAGGAGAAGTTCTTGAAGGATATTATTTACAAATATACTCAAATATGGTTTAGAAAAAGTTCTAGTTCATATTATCCCTTTATAAGATCATGTCAAATAACTTGTCCAATACTCTCGTAGAAAAAAAATCATGTTTAAAACCGCCTTCATTCTTGTAGAAAAAACTGTGGGAAACAACCAAACCAAATATTGCAAGTAATTTTTTGTTATGTTCCCTAACGAGTTTCATTACTGTGAAATATTTAAGAAACAACTAAACTATTGAACATGTAACCTTTGATTTCTAATGAATTGGGATAGAGGAATGAAGGTCCCAAAGTCTACATCGGCATGTACGCGGTCTGCTGGTACAAATGTGAGAAATGACGCAAGATCCCAACAAGCAGGAGTTTGAGGCAATCCACGAGCGCCTCGAGGAGGACCATTGGTTCGGGAGCAGAGATCTCAGTGCGAGATGATCCGTGAGCAGACTAAGGACATCTCGTACGTCATCAGCGGCATCTGGGTGATGGACAAGACCAACATCCGGAGACCTCTCCTAGGGACGAAGCAGCTGGTGATAATGTGGCGGGATCTATCCAAGGCAGACATATACTACGTGATGCCCATTGGGAAGCGTGCGCAGAGCGGTGGCGACATGGCGAGTTTCCTCGAGGAGAACCCATGATACAAGGCCATGTTAATGGCATCGAGCTTCATCTTTTCCATTCCCAAGATAGTGTAGGAGACCATGGAGGAGCGCTTTCAATAGAGGTCTGAGGGGTGCTTTTTGAGGAGGGCTGCCAAGGCTGATCTAAAGTAGAGGTATGAGGAGAAGTCCCATATCAAGAAGATACACATAACTGATCATAACACAACACAAACTCTTCTTCATTTTTTTAGAAGGCAAACTTTTTATTTGAAGAATGCATGGTACACAACGAATGGCAATCAAATGTCCAAATATTCTTAAATACAATATAATATCTATAAGAACAATTGTTGGCACCACTACAACGCGTAAATAACACAATATAGTACCCAACAAATGCCAATCAAATGCCCAAATCTTCTTAAAATATGATTTTTATCAGTAAGGACAATTGATTGACGCCACCACAACACATAAATATCACCATATAGTACACAACTAATGCCAATCAGGTCAAATCTTCTTACAATATGATATGATATTAGTAAAATTAATTTATCGACCACCAAAAAACTTAGTAACTGCACATCCTTGCAAATAAATACGACCACGTTTATGTCATATTCACATGTAAAAAAGCAATGCTTTCTATCTCTTTGGATATATATATATGTATCACTATTGTCCTCTATGTATTACAACATTGCACTCCACCCATCATCACAACTCTAGTAAGGACCCCAAATCATCCAAGAAAGTTCACCCTAGCTAAGATTTATGGTTTTTATGAGGTAATTCCTCGATTCTTATTTGGTTTATTGTCTTCTTTTGGATTTTGTTTTTTAGGTAGATGTGATCTAAGCATAATTATTTCAACACCTAGTCATTCTATATGAATTAATCATAAGATTTATGACCTTCTGAAAAGAATACGATCGGTTTTGTTGAGAGACTATACATGAATTAGTTTCTCCTCTCAGAACCCTAGAGAGGAGATTTTATAGGCCACTGTGTGGCCATCCCTCCTCGACTTGCTTCTATGCTGTGAGAGTGAGAATAGGCACTGATCTATCGGAGAGAGGTCTACTTTTCTCTGCTCTGGGGTTTGGGTAGGGCAAGGCGGCGATGTTTTGTTGGTGGTGGGGACGACAATGATGTAGCGCATAGTTTTCCTCGATCGTCTCCATCTTGATGAACTCGACTATTGCAGCGTCTATAGCACTTTGTCCTAGATTTCATCAACCTTTTGTTCTTTCGTTTTCCATTATGATTGCATAGTTTGTATTTTCTACACATGCAATTGGGAACAAATGTAGGACACAAATGATGGGCAACCTATCCTAAATTGTGAGAAAATGTAATGAACATTAATGTTACCAAATATAACTCGAGACTCGAGAAAATATAACTAACAATTTTTTCGAGTATTATAGCATGACTTATTGCCATTTTATTTCTCATCATATCCAACACGGGTATGAGCGTTGTGCAAGGAGTGGGAGGAAAAGGGAGTGAACTCGCTGAAATGCAAAAAAGTTTGGAATAATGGTGGAGTGTGACGGGAAGTGTTGTGGGCACAATAACAAAATATGTGCTTACCATTTCACCAATGATCAATGATATTATAAAAGATTTTTCTGAGTTGAAGAACACGGCCCACTCTACACATAAGGTGTTCCATCCCTGTTTTCCATTTAAGTAGTTCCTAGTTTCTAATTTGTTATACTAAAATCGAGGATCTAACTCTATCTGGTTAACTTTGAAACCACAATCACTTTGACCAAATAAAATAAATAGTAACTTTCCCTTATTTTATATGTATGAATGCAATGTGCATAGATTGTACCTCGTGTTAGTCTAAAATACGGTATCTAGCAAACATTCCCTCATTACTTGTGCTTCCATATATATAGAGAGACTATTTTCCCTCTATGATTGTCTTGTTTTGATATGTACTAATTCCAGCCAGCCACAATCATCGATGGATTCATTTGCTTTGTTAATTTTATTATTTATGTATACACTTTTTCTCGAAGAAGGGATTGCTAGCTATAAATGTTCTATATCACCTTTTTTCAAAACACGATCTTACGAAAGAACAAAACATACCAAGATTACAGAAAATTGAGGACGCACATTTATAGTACTAAGTTATTGCTTAGCATTTATAGTGAATGAAAAAATGAGGCAATTTCACAATAATTGACCGACACCCATAAATCTCACTTAATACATAACTAATTCCAATAAATTATAAAAATACTCTCACTAAAAGAAATTATCGACACAAGCTAATCTATTCAATAACCGATATTAACTTCATATATTGTAAAAACAATAAATACAATCATATCTATCATGTATCCATATGTAAACCAATTTTATTTTGATGTAAAATTAGGTTAACTCTGTTTATTTGGATCTGAATATACCAAGCATACCACAATAAAGTACTCTAAATAGTATCATCGCCAATCTTGTGAATGTTATAGCATCCCTAGGAACCTATGAATTATGTAGATGTGGTAACTCGATGATTCAGTACCTTGTGTTCGTTTTGGTCTTTCTTTCTTAGGCAGGTCACTGATCTAAGAAATAGTTCTATCATCATCCTATTCATTCTACATTAAGTAATCATAGGGTTTATATCCTTAATAAATTAAGGCAATAATTTTCCCTAAGAGAATTCTGGATTCTGTTGATTTTTGTACGTTTGGAGAAGTTCTGGAAGGATCTTATTTATAAAGATACTGAAATATGGTTCAACAAAAACATATCTAGTTCAGATTATCCCATTATGATAGCATGTCAAATATTTTGCTCAAAACTCTCATAGAAAAAATTATCATGTTTAAAACTGCATTCATTCTTGTAAAAGAAATTGTGGGAAACAACCAAATCAAATATTGCAAGTAATTTCTTGTTTTATTCCCTAACGAGTTTGATTACTATGAAATATTTAAGAAACACTAAACTATTCAACTTTTCACCTTTGATTAATAATGATTTGGCACACAGGAATCAAGGTCCCAAAGTCCCCATCGATATGTTCGCGGTCTATTGCTACAAATGCGATAAATGATGCAAGATCCAAACAAAGCAGGAGTTTGAGGCCATCCGTGAGTGCCTCGAGGAGGACCCATTGTTCTGCAGCAGAGACCCCGGTGACAGATGCTCCGCGAGAAGCATGAGGACATCTTGTACGTCATCAGACAGAGCGGTTGGTGATCATGTTGGGGATCTCTCCAAGGAAGACATCTACTACGTGATGCCCATTGGGAAGCGTGCGCTGAGCGCTGTCGACTTGGAGAGGTTACTCGAGGAGAACCCACGGTACAAGGCCATGCTGCCGGGTTCGAGCTTCAGCTTCCACAAGGCCAAGATAGTCTAGGAGACTGTGGAGGAGTGCTCACAATAGAGGGCTGCGAAGGATGACCATAGGGCGAGATCTGAGGGGTGCTTGCTGAGTTGGGCTGCCAAGGCTGATATGAATGAGAGATATGAGGAGAAGGCCCATATCAAGAAGAAACACATAACTGACCACAACACAACATGGGCGCTTCTTCATTTTCCTTTAGAAGGCCAAACTTTTTATTGGAAGAAACAAGATAGTAGCTTAGGAGAACATGACACATGCATGGTACACAACTAATGCCAATCAAATGTCCAAATATCCTTAAATACGATATAATATCTATAATAATTTTTTTTGGCACCACTACAACACGTAAATCTCACAATATAGTACCCAACTAATGCCAATCAAATGCCCAAATCTTTTTAAAATACGATTTCTATCAATAAGGACGATTGATTGATGCACGACAACACATAAATATCACCATATAGTACACAACTAATGCCAATCAAATGGCCAAATCTTCTTAAAATATGATATGATATTAATAAAAGTAATTTATTGACCCCCAAAAAACTTAGTAACTGCACATACTTGCAAATAAATAAGACCACGTCCATGTCATATTCACATGTAAAAAAACAATGCTTTCTTCCTCTTTGGATGGATATATATGTAGCACTATCGTTGTCCAGATGTATTACAACATTGCACTCCACGTATCATCACAACACTATTAAGGACCCCAAATCATCAAAGGAAGTTCACCCTAAGCTTTATGGTTTTTAGGTAATTTCTCAATTCTTATTTGGTGTACTGCCTTCTTTTGGATTTTCTTTCTTAAGGAGATGCGATGTAAGCATAATTATATCAACACCTAGTCATTATATATTGATTAATCATAGGATTTATAACCTTATGAAAATAAGGAAATCGATTTTGTTGTGAGATTATACATGAATTAGTCTCTCTTCTCCGAACCCTAGAGAGGAGATTTTCTAAGCCACCATGTCTCCATCCCTCCTCGACTGGCTTCGATGGTGTGAGTGTAGAGAGTCACTGATCTGTCGGAGAGAGCTCTGGGTTTTCTATCGAGCAAGGTGGCGATGCATCGTTGACAGTGGAGACGGCATCTTTCTAGCTCATAATTTTCCTCGAGCCTCTCCATCTTGGTGAAGTCGGGTATTGCATCGTCTATAACACTTTGTCCTAGATTTCATAACTTCTAGTACATACTTTTTCCACTATGAGTGCATAGTTTGTAGTTTCTACACATGCAATAGGAAATAAATGTAGGAAACAAATGATGTGCTACTCATCCTAAATTGTGAGATAATGTAATAAACATTAATGTTCCCACAATAATAACTAACAATTTTTTCGAGTATTAAAGCACGACTTATGGATATTTTTTCTCATCATTTCCAACACTGACATGAGTGTTGTGCAAGGAGCAAGAGGAAAAAGGGAACAAACTGGTTGAAATGTAGAAATTTTGGAATAATGGTGGAGTGTGACGGAAAGTGTTGAGGGGACAAGAACAAAATATGTGCTTACCATTTCACCAATAATGATAAATTATATTACTAAGAATTTTTCTGAGTTGAAGAACATGGTCCACCTTAGAGATAAGATGTTTCATCCTTGTTTTCGATTTAAGTAATCCCTGGTTTCTAATTTATCGTACTAAAATCGACGATGTAACTAGTTAACTTTGAAACCTCAATCACTTCGACAAAATAAAAATAATATTAACTTCCTCGTATTTCATACGTATGAATGCAATGTACATATGTAGATTGTATCCCTTTTGTTAATCTAAACTACAGTATCTGACGGGCATTCCTTCATTGCTTGTGCTTACATATGTATGTAGGGATTATTTTTTCCTCTATGATTATCTTGTTTTGATATGTATGTACTGATTCCAGCCACAATCATGATGGCTTCATTTATTTTGATCATTTATTATTTATGTATACAAATTTGCTCGAAGAAGGGGTTACTAGCTATAAATGTTTGTCATCTTTTTTTTATCAAAACACGGTCTTACTAAAAAAGACAACATCTCTAGATTACTAAATACAGAGGATGCACATTTATAGTATCCAAGGTTCAAAGGCAACCGCAGAGTGATGCAACAGACTCCCTCCGGAGGCTCATCCCCTCGCGAGGCGGATGCCTCGCGATGCCCATTTGGTGGGGTCCCCTCCAGAGGCTTGCTGCCTCTCAGGAGCGTGGATTTCCTCAACACGGGGCTCACCCATCGTGGGGACGTGGCACCCCGATTTCTAGGGCTCCGGCAATTCCTACATAATAACGAAGTAATCGAATGAGCCTATTGATGTCAATACTATCCCTTTGCAGACAATTCCGAGGTGAGACAATTCAGTATCCTTGTAATATAACTCTTGATTACTATTCCATGTTGACCTCTTTACCGTTTTTCGTTATTTCTCTCGTTCGCATATTCTGGTATTCGGTGAGTATCATCACCCTGTGTCTAGATAGACGTATTAGTGATACCATAATATAGAAAATGTCCCAAGAGTATCTCTCCATCCACGGAGGTGCAAATCCCATCTCATACTACCTTGTGCCCATTCATAGTTTCCAACATATCCGAAAGCATGATTTATTGCCACCCGGTTAAAGGAGACTTTTGAAAGAAATCAAGACAAGCCTTCCTCTATGAAGGACAAATGATATCATCCTGGTCAAAGGACTAATGATATGACAGGAAAACCGATATACCATCCATAGAATGACGAAGTTTATCTTTTAGTAGATCATTTTGACTTGGGTCGGTTCATCATCCTTTTTAAGCCATAGCAATATGCCATAATTTTCAAATGATATCCTTGTTACAATAATTATACCATGATCTAGGGAACTTGATCATCTTTGATAATGACCTAGTCATGCCCATGAGACCAGGAACACTTGGTCATTATACCTTTACTCATGCTACTGAGTTTTCCTTTAATTCTCATAATCAAGACACACAATAGTTTTAGCATAAAGTATAATCTACTATTATGAATAATGGAATAGCAATAAAAATTTATGGCCTCTATATCATATTTCCAACAGTCTTCAACTTGCACTAGAGTCAAAACTAGTTCCATAAGCTCAAGCATTTTAACACCAATGACACTATGGTGTTCTTCATGCTTAGCTCGTGGCAGAGGTTTTGCCAATAGATCAGGCACATTTATATTCATGTGAATTTTGATGATGCACAATTGATCCTTCTCATCGTAGTCACGAATGAGATTATACTTGAGCTCGATGTGCTTGGAATTCTTGTGAGACATCGGTTCCTTCACCTGAGCCACTGCTCCACTAATGTCATAGTAGATGTCGATGGGGTTCAACAAAAACTTTTCTAAATAAAAATATGAAAGCATGCATGTGTGTATGCATCCCATTTTGAATTCTTTTGAATTGCCTTGTTTATGTGTTTCTTTGCTTGTAAATGGATTCTTAGGTGAATTAAACATCATCTAAACAATTCCCAAACTTTTCCCAAAGACAAATAAATCAAAACAAGCCAAATTGAGTGAATGGTCATTTTGACCAATTTAACCCCCATGCCTACTTTGGCTGTCCCAAACTTTCAGAACTTAACAGAAACTTGTTTGGATCTTTGCACCCCTTGATAGTACTCATAACAAAGTATCAAGGCCCACCCTGTGATTATCCAGAAACTTTCAAATGCATAGTTTAAAGGACCGTTTAAAATTGAATCTTTATCATATGGGAAGATCCCACTTTTTTAAAAACCACTCATACAAGCTCAACTTTCAAAACCCAAGCATCTGCAGACTCAGCAGCACCAACCTAGCACACCCACCAAAAATCTTTTCAAAATTCAAAACTTGAATTCTTGCGGCCATTTCATCAAACACCTTGCTGATTCAAATCAAACAAAATCTAAACACTATTGTGAGCAGTGATTGGAGCCTAACTTGTTCCCTCTCTAGCTCACAGCAACCTCAGTAGATCATCTAGCAAACTAAACCAAGCACTAGCCCCACTGTAAGCTTGGCAATGCCATCAATGGTGAACAGCCGAAGCTCACCATGTCACCCCAGTATGGACAGCAAGCTAGGAGAAGATTTAGCCGTGCCAACCTTGCCTAGGAGGCAGCCCACCGTCCACCGACACTCCCTGTCCCAGCCGCGAGCGTTGCCAACCCCTGGACCACACACACAGACCGTGCCCAGCTCTCCAGCAACCATGCTGAGCATGCGCTAGAGTGCCGCCCTCGACACACGCCCACAGACCGCGCGCCTCCCTCGCCGCGTGCATACGCGATCACCACCAACCCAGGAGACCGCCAGACATCCCCGTTCGCCGCCCCATGCCTCATAGCCACCGCTCGCCGTCGAAGATGCCGCCTCGGCCGCGCAGAGCATCGCGTGTTCCAGACCGTTTGCCACCGCCCCTACATGCGCATTAAAGCCGTAGAGCATCGCCAGGAGACCACCAAGCGATCGCCACCGCCGACCATGCCTCTAGTAGCCCGTAGCCATGTCGCCACCGTCGCCTGCCCATCACGTTCGGTCTCATTGTCGAGACTATAAATAGAGGCCACCCCAGCCGAATTGAGCACACCATTTCACTCCCCTCTCCTCACTGATCGTTCCACCCCGTTCCCAAAGCAAGGCGAGCAGCGCTTCGACGGAATTTCGCCGGAGCCCGCCGCCTCTGGAGAAGAAGGGAGCCAGCGATTGGAGCCGCCCTAGAAGAAGCTGCCGGTACCAGGAGGTTTTCCGTTGTCGTTCGCCCGCCTCGCCGACCCTCGCCTGAGCCCCGGTGAGCCCCCGACGACCCCCACCTGTTGCGTTAGGATTCAGTCTCGCCGGCGTTGCCCGACATGGACGATGACCCTCAGACGTTGGATTAGAATTAGGTCGAACACATCACATTGCCCCGTACCTCTTCGAACCCCCTATGTCACTGACGCATGGGGACAGCAACTTAACCAGCCCGCGTAAGCGCTGTGCTTAGCAGGCCGGCCCAGTATCGTTTCCCACGCAGCCCAGTCGTTTGAATTTAACCTTTTCCATTTTATTTCAAACACAGTTCTGTACCTAGTTTCAAAAATCAACCCAACTTGATTCACTAAACCAAATTGAATGAAACCAATTTTTTTAGAAAGGTCTAGAAGTTCTGAATCCAAGCTCGTTGGATTCAAATCATTTGGATCTGTAGATCAACCTTGGTAAAAATAACAAGGCAGAAGATTTTCTGCATTCAAACATTTTTCAAATTTAAACCATAATAGCTTTTGAGTTGATTCCAACTCTCAAAAATCACATTCAACCATAACTTTCAGAATATAAAAAATATATAGGTTTACTTACAGAAATAATGTTCAAGTAATAAAAGAATGCCACATAGGCATTTCTAGCCACTTTAGTTAATTAAAATAAAAGGGTAAAACCTTATTAAATTGTGACACCACTTTAAATCACATTCCCATTGACTAAAATATGTGGTGATGACATGTGTCAACATGATCCCATGTTTGGTTTGGAGAATATTAAATCTTAAGCAGTTTTTCAATGAGTAGAAATTACTTTTCTAAAAATAAAAGGAATTAAACCAAGCTTTAATCTTGTAATGTCAGTGATGATGCTAGATCATCTATAGGACCCTTTTGTGTGATGATTGAAAGTAGTTAAGTATTGTTTGGTGATTGTGTACCTCGTACTTATTCATAGACGCTAGTACCGACCAAGGATACGAGGAAGAAGGAGGATACTACGAAGAAGCCGAGGAGAACTTCAACCACTGCTCTGCACAAGGCAAGCCTAATACTACTAGTTGAATGTGCAAGCTAACACTTGCAATTATGAAAGTTAGATAACCTATGCAATGCACTAAGCATGCTTCGTGACATATTTGATGATACCCAATCCTAGTTTTACTTGCAAGCTTTCTACTTTATTTCTTTATCGAAGCTATTACTTAGAGTTTACTTTAGTGAATTGTAGATAGTAGAAAGATAATTGAAGGATGCATAAAGAGCATAAAATTTGGCCTAAGCTAGATAATCTTTATGTCATCCTAAGGCATGAGATTGAACTTAGTTAAACTCCACTAGTTTACCACCCCTCATTAGTACTCACTCCCACTTGTAGATGCTAGTGCTAAGCATAAAACTTGATCAAATTTAGATGGGAATACTTGGTGGAAAAATGGTTATGAAAACCTTGGAATGATGGATCATTCTATTGAAATGTTTTGGACATGTGTTTCCAAACACCAGATGATTTATGGTGATGAAAATGTTGAGGCAAGAGCCTTAGCCCTTTATAAAACTGATGGTTGTCTGGATGCGATACCATTCCAATTTTACCATACAACCACAATACCCGAGAATTGGGTAGGGCTTGACTGGAAACTTATATACCTTAGTATTAGTTCCCTCACGGCCAAGGTATGAGCTGAGGCTACCTTGTGAAGATTGTCCACCTGTGCAGTACCCAAGATGACAGTTGGTCATGGTTGGGAGGCCAAACTCACAGGAGAGGTGCTTATACTAGGGCGTGTAATTTAAAGGTTATGATTGATTATCCGCATACTGAGTATGGTGAATTCATGATTTGTTCCTGACGGATGTATCGAATGTTGTGGTGAAAGTGTACAATCTCTGCAGAGTGTCAAACTATTCGAATAGCCGCGTCCGCGGTTATGGACATTTGGAGTGGCCATACTGTTCCCCCGTCAGATGTTTTTCCAAATGACTTGTGAAATGATTTGAGACTTTGACTTGACCACAACAGGGTTGTGATATGAATGCAAGATCCCACTTAGGTGTTATAAAATATGGAACTAGCTTTCTTCAATTCTAAACTTAGTAGAGGTAAATCTGGCTTTTGAAAAACAACCCTAGAGCTTAATGTCCTATTACAAAAACCCCCTCACTTGTTAGTATTAGTTTGCGAGTACTTAAAGAGTACTCATGGCTTTGTCCCTGTCTATTCCCGTGGCCAGACTATGAAGAGGAGTACCTGGAGGATGGACCCCAAGAAGGTTACGACAACTAGGACCATCTCCCATCGTCAGCATTGCATGTGACCCCGAATATGGAGCTTCGCCTATGCTACCGTTATGATTACGTATTTCCGCTGCTTGAGTTGTATTAAGAACTGGATCATGAGATCCTTATTTGTGTAAGACCTTATGTATGGTTTGTAATGGATGATGTACTGTGGTATCCAATTCTGTTATGTCTCGCAAAAATGGTAATCCTGGGATTGCGATGTATGGCATAACAGGCATCTGGGATTTAAAATCCGGGTGTTGACAAGTTGGTATCAGAGCCATCCTGACCATAGGATACCCTAGTTAGACTGGATGTTTGAATCAAAAACTTAGTTTCAAAAAACAAAGAAAGCAAATATTTACAAAAACTTATTCCCATTCTTATCACCTTGAATTCTTACATAAAAACTCATGTTCCTCAAAAACTCTTGCAAAATACATAAAATTTGACGCACTTGATCATTCCACTAACTTACTCATCTTATATTCTTTTATATGGACCTGAAGTACAACAAGTTTTACTAGTTGGGAAATGGAGGAGACCTTATCTTTGAGAGGGATTTGGACCAGCTTTCGGAACTTCTTGAGCGTCCTCACCCCGAGTTCTTCGGAGCTCAGCTCAATGATCAAGGAGGAGAAGATCTGCAGTGGCTAATTGTTGCAAGTCTCCGAGGAAAAATTGAACCTCCCACTGCTGAGGGAATTCAGTTTACCTTAAGAGAGAACAACTGGCTCGATGGACTTGCCAGGGCCAAGTAGGAAGCTCTTGCTCGTCTGTGTGGGGAGAGTATCAACCAGATCAAGGGTACCCGCTTTGATTTTTGCCCAAGGCGTGATGCAAATGGACAACCATTGGAAGCCCCATACCACCATGAGATGAAGACTCAATTGTACCACCTTAGCATCATGATGTACGATCATCAGCAGGAGTTGGATAACTGCCGTGACTACTCCAACCACAAGTCCGCCATCATCAAGACGAAGGATCAAACCATCGCCATGCTAGCGAAGGATCGCAAGTCTCGTCGCCGTCAGCTTGAAAAGAAGGAGCGCATCATTGCCCATCTTCGCCACCGTATCTCGTCTTTGGAGGAGACCATCCACGAGAGAGACATGCAGTTGGAGGAAAGGGAGAATGCCGGAGAGGATCTTCGTGGAGACCCCTACTCCTATCTCAGCGATGATGATGATTTTCTGGAGGATCAGGCTATGGATTTCTTCACCGATGAGGATGATTACGCCTTCATCGATGACGACGAGGATGATGACTACACTGACTCCGAGGAGTAGTAGCACTTGAGCACTAGCGTAGTGAGTAGTATTCGGCCCCACTATATCGTAGTTTCCAGAATGGTTCTTAAAACCATCAGACCCCAAAGTATCGCCCTAACCCATCTCCAGGATTTGCCCCGAGAACCAACAGACCCCCGATGAACCATCCGACCTATCCCAACCATGGAAACCCTAGGCCCGGAGGAAATCACAACAACCCCGGCAACTCTAGCAATTTCAACCGTGCCCCACCCAAGTTCAACAACAATGCTACCGCCAACACCAACACTGCCCCAAGGACTGGAAGCAATGCTATGCCTATAGCAGCAAAGGACAAGTTGCAAGTGACTTGTTATGACTGTGGACATAAGGGTCACTACTCCAACGAGTGACTCAACAAGAAGAATGCGGAAGCCCCCAATGCCAATGCCCCAGCTCAGTAGCAGCGTCGTGTTCAGCCAGGAAGAAGGTTTGCCCCAGGGAATTCACTCAACCGCAACGACCGTCTTTTCCTCATGCATGCTGAAGAAGCTCAGGAAGCGCTAGACATCGTGCTGGGTATGTTTTCTGTTAATTCAGTACTTGCTCGAGTGTTGTTTGATTCTAGTGCATCGCATTCATTTGTCACCGAAGAATTTTCTTGCACTAGTAAAATTCAACCAACCAAACTGAAGCATGTGATGTTCGTCCAAATTCCCGGTTCAATCACCAAAGCTAGGAAAATTTGCAAAGCCGTTCCTATCCGAATCCATGGCATTGCTTTTATGCTAATCTAATAGTACTCGGAACTAAAGGTTTGGAAGTAGTACTAGGAATGTATTGGATGTCCAAACATAAAGGATTGATTGACTGTGCCAAGAAAGCCATAACCATGACCAGTACAGCCGGAATATCAGTTGAGCATATATCTGAAACCTTACCTCGTCAATTCAAGTGAAACAAGGGTATAGCCCAACCTACCATTGACCAAGTCCGGATAGTATGTGAATACCCCGATGTATTTCCAGATGTTTTGCCCGGTATGCCCCCAGATCGGGATATCGAGTTTATCATCGAACTAATCCCCGGAACTGGACCCATAGCCCAGAGACTGTATAGTATGAACCCGTCTGAACTAGAAGAACTGAAGAAGCAACTGGATGCCATGCAGGAAATTGGATTGATTCAACCAAGTGCGTCACCATGGAGATCACCTGTTTTGTTTGTGGACAAGAAAGATGGAGGTAACTATTTGTGTACTTATCGGAAGTTGAATGATGTCAACATCAAGAACAAGTACCCCTTGACCAAGATAGAAGATTTGTTTGATCAGTTGACCAGTGCCAACGTGTTTTCTAAGATTGATCTTACGACTGGCTATCATCAACTCAAGATTCATTCAGAAGATATTCCCAAGACTGCCTTTACCACCAGATATGGATTATACGAGTATACCGTTATGTCCTTTGGATTAAACAATGCCCCCGCTTATTTCATGAATCTCATGAATAAGATTTTTATGGACTTCCTGGATAAGTTTGTCGTTGTTTTCATCGACGATATTCTGATTTATTCCAAATCAGAAGAAGAACATGAGCTACACCTAAGGACCATTCTTGGAACCCTTAGAGAGCATCAGTTGTATGCCAAGTTTATCAAATGTGAATTCTGGTTACAGGAGGTAGGATTCCTCGATCACATTGTATCAGCCGGAGGAATTGCCGTTGACCCTGCAAAAGTGAAAGATGTCGAAGATTGGCAAGCCCCAACCACTCAAACCCAAGTTCGTGCTTTTCTCGGATTGGCGGGATACTACCGCAAGTTTGTAGAAGGATTTTCGAGTATCGCCAGACCCATGACCCAATTGCTGAAGAAGGACAAGAAGGTTGAATGGACAGACAAATGTGAAGCGAGTTTTCAAGAACTCAAGAGGAGATTGATTTCAGCCCCAATCTTAATCATGCCGGATATCACTAAACCCTTCGATGTGTATTGTGATGCATCCAAGATCGGTCTCGGATGTGTGCTAATGCAAGAAGGCAAGGTTATATCTTATCTATCTCGACAACTGAAACAACATGAGCAAAATTACACAACCCATGACCTCGAACTCGCAGCCGTAGTTTTAGCCCTGAAGACATGGAGACATTACCTGATGGGAAACCGTTGTGAGATTTATTCGGATCACAAGAGCCTGAAATATATATTCACTCAGAAGGAGCTGAATATGAGGCAGAGAAGATGGATTGAGCTAATCAAGGATTACAACCTGGACATTCACTATCACCCTGGTAAAGCCAATGTGGTCGCAGATGCCCTTAGCAGATTGCCGTGCCGCTTGAACTCCATGATTTTGAAGGAGCAACCAAGCTTGAACAAGGAGATGGAAGATTTTCAAATGGAATTAGTGAGTGAAGGATTTTTGGCTAGCATAGAACTTCAACCCAATTTGATCAGCCAGATCAAAGAGGCGCAGAAAGGAAATGCTAGTATTGACGGAATCAAGTGTCGTATTGGTACAGGCAAAGTATCCGGATTCACCGAAGACGAAGGAGTTCTGTGGTACAAATGACGCCTTTGTGTACCCGCAGATTTAGAGTTGAAAGAGGTTATTTTGAAAGAAGCTCATGATACTCTTTATTCTATCCACCCCGGAGGAACTAAGATGTATCAAGATTTGAAAGAGCAATTTTGGTGGCATAAGATGAAGAGAGAAATTGGAAGCTATATCGCCAAGTGTGATATATGTCAGTGAGTCAAGGCAGGACATCAAAGACCCGCTGGATTGTTGCAACCCTTGCAGATTCCGGAATGGAAATGGGATTCCGTTGGAATGGACTTTATCACCATATTGCCTACTTCTAGTAGGGAAAATGACTCTATCTGGGTCATAGTGGACAGATTGTCCATAGTCGCCCATTTCTTACCCGTCAAGACCACATATCAGTGTTCGAAGCTAGCAGAGTTATACATAGCTAGAATCGTTAGTTTGCATGGAGTCCCCAAGAACATCGTATCGGATCGAGGAACTCAGTTTACCTCGATATTCTGGAAGAAAGTCCAAGAAGGTTTAGGAACCCGCCTAGATTTCAGCACCGCGTATCACCCTCAGACCAATGGACAAACGGAGCGAGTAAATCAAATACTAGAAGATATGGTGAGAGCATGTGTGTTGGAATATGGATCCAAGTGGGAAGACTGTCTGCCATTTGCAGAATTTTCATACAACAACAGTTATCAGGCTAGTTTGCAAATGGCCCCATTTAAATTCATGTACAGAAGGAAGTGTTGCACCCCTTTGAACTGGTCGGAAGTAGGAGAGAGTCAGATTTTTGGACCCAACATCCTACGAGAAGCAGAAGAGAAGGTTCACAAGATTCGTGAGCACCTCAAGACAGCCCAGTCCAGACAGAAGAGTTACGCCGACAAGAGACGTCGAGATCTCGCCTTCAACATAGGAGATTTTGTGTATCTGAAGGTGTCGCCATTGAAGGGAATGCAGTGTTTCCAACTCAAAGGAAAGTTAGCCCCCAGATATATCAGACCTTTCAAAATTCTGAACCGTCGAGGAGAAGTGTCGTATCAATTGGAACTACCCTAAGAGATGTCAGCCGTGCACAATGTGTTCCATATCTCATTACTTCGCAAGTGTCTCGAAGTTCCGGAGAAGACAGAAGTGTTCAAGAATATTGATCACCGGATGATAGAGATCAATGATGACCTGACCTATCCCGAGGTACCCATCCGTATTCTGGAAGAAGCTTTCCGAACCATCAGAACCCGAAGCATCAAGTTTCTCAAAATTCAGTGGAGCAACCACACCGAAGAAGAAGCTACCTGGGAGCGCGAAGATCACATCAGGACGGAGTTTCCCGATCTCTTCCAGTCCTAGGTAATCTTTTTCGTCCTTTTTCAAATCTAGGGATGAGATTTTGTTTAAGGGGGAAGGTTTCTAACATCCCAAAAATACTAAACTTGGATCATCAAACTCTAATCATCAAAATTAGGGTTAACAAAAACTTTTCTAAATAAAAATATGAAAGCATGCATGTGTGTATGCATCCCATTTTGAATTCTTTTGAATTGCCTTGTTTATGTGTTTCTTTGCATGTAAATGGATTCTTAGGTGAATTAAACATCATCTAAACAATTCCCAAACTTTTCCCAAAGACAAATAAATCAAAACAAGCCAAATTGAGTGAACGGTCATTTTGACCAATTTAACCCACATGCCTACTTTGGCTGTCCCAAACTTTCAGAACTTAATAGATACTTGTTTGGATCTTTGCACGCCTTGATAGTACTCATAACAAAGTATCAAGGCCCACCTTGTGATCATCCAGAAACTTTCAAATGCATAGTTTAAAGGACAGTTTAAATTGAATCTTTATCATATGGGAAGATCCCACTTTTCCAAAAACCACTCAAACAAGCTCAACTTTCAAAACCCAAGCATCTGCAGACTCACCAGCACCAACCTAGCACACCCACCAAAAATCTTTTCAAAATTCAAAACTTGAATTCTGGCGGCCATTTCATCAAACTCCTTGCTGATTCAAATCATATAAAATCTAAACACTATTGTGAGCAGTGATTGGAGCCTAACTTGTTCCCTCTCTAGATCACAGCAACCTCATTAGATCATCTAGCAAACTAAACCAAGCACTAGCCCCACTGTAAGCTTGGCAATGCCATCAAAGGTGAACAGCCGAAGCTCACCATGTCACCCCAGTGTGGACACCAAGCTAGGAGAAGATTTAGCCGTGCCAACCTTGTCTAGGAGGCAGCCCACCGTCCACCGACACTCCCTGTCCCAGTCGCGAGCGTTGCCAACCCCTAGACCACACGCACAGACCGTGCCCAGCTCGCCAGCAACCATGCCGAGCATACGCCAGAGCGCCGCCCTCGACACACGCTCACAGACCGCGCGTAGCCCTCGCCGCGTGCATATGTGATCACCACCGACCCAGGAGACCGCCAGACATCCCTGTTGACCGCCCCATGCCTCACAGCCACCGCTCGCCGTCGAAGACGTCGCCTCAGCCGCGCAGAGCATCGTGTGTTCTAGACCGTTTGCCACCACCCCTACATGCGCATTAAAGCCATAGAGCATCGCCAAGAGACCACCAAGCGATCGCCACCGCCGGTCATGCCTCTAGCATCCCGTAGCCATGTCGCCACCGTCGCCTGCCCATCCCGTTCGGTCTCATCGTCGAGACTATAAATAGAGGACACCCTTTACTCACTGATCGTTCCACCCCGTTCTCGAAGCAAGGCGACCAGCGCTTCGCCGAAATTTCGCTGGAGCCCGCCGCCTCTGGAGAAGAAGGGAGCCAGCGATTGGAGCCGCCCCAGGATTAGCTGCCGGTACCAGGAGGTTCGCCGTCGTCGACTTTGTCGATCGCCCGCCTCGCCGACCCTCGCCTGAGCCCCGGTGAGCCCCCGACGACCCCCACCTGCCGCGTTAGGGTTCAGTCTCGCCGGCGTTGCCCGACGTGGACGATGACCCTCAGCCGTTGGATTAGAATTAGATCGAACGCATCACATTGCCCCGTACCGCTTCGCACCCCCTGTGTCACTGACGCGTGGGGACAGCAACTTAACCAGCCCGCGTAAGCGCTGTGCTTAGCAGGCCGGCCCAGTATCGTTTCCCGCGCAGCCCAGTCGTTTGAATTTAACCTTTTCCATTTTATTTCAAACACAGTTCTGTACCTAGTTTCAAAAATCAACCCAGCTCGATTTAGTGAACCAAATTGAATGAAACCAATTTTGTTAGAAAGGTCTAGAAGTGCTGAATCCAAGACCGTTGGATTCAAATCATTTGGATCTGTAGATCAACCTTGGTAAAAATAACAAGGCAGAAGCTTTTCTGCATTCAAACATTTTTCAAATTTAAACCATAATAGCTTTTGAGTTGATTCCAACTCTCAAAAATCATATTCAACCATACCTTTCATAATATATAAAAATATATAGGTTTACTTATAGAAATAATGTTCAAGTAATAAAATAATGCCACATAGGCATTTCTAGCCACTTTAGTTAATTAAAATAAAAGGGTAAAACCTTATTAAATTGTGACACCACTTTAAATCACATTCCCGTGGACTAAAATATGTGGTGATGACATGTGTCAACATGACCCCATGTTTGGTTTGGAGAATATTAAATCTTAAGCATTTTTTCAATGAGTAGAAATTACTTTTCTAAAAAAAGGAATTAAACCAAGCTTTAATCTAGTAATATTAGTGATGATGCTAGATCATCTTTAGGACCCTTTTGTGTGATGATTGCAAGTAGTTAAGTATTATTTGGTGATTGTGTACCTCGTATTTATTCATAGACGCTAGTACCGACCAAGGATACGAGGAAGAAGGAGGATACTACGAAGAAGCCGAGGAGAACTTCAACCACTGCTCTGCACAAGGCAAGCCTAATACTACTAGTTGAATGTGCAAGCTAACACTTGCAGTTATGAAAGTTAGATAACCTATGAAATGCACTAAGCATGCTTGGCTAGACATATTTGATGATACCCAATCCTAGTTTTACTTGCAAGCTTTCTACTTTATTTCTTTATCAAAGCTATTACTTAGAGTTTACTTAAGTGAATTGTAGATACTATAAAGATAATTGAAGGATGCATAAAGAGCATAAAATTTGGCCTAAGCTAGATAATCTTTATGTCATCCTAAGGCATGAGATTGAACTTAGTTAAACTCCACTAGTTTACCACCCCTCATTAGTACTCACTCCCACTTGTAGATGCTAGTGCTAAGCATAAAACTTGATCAAATTTCGATGAGAATACTTGGTGGAAAAATGGTTATGAAAACCTTGGAATGATGGATCATTCTATTGAAATGTTTTGGACATGTGTTTCCGAACACAAGATGATTTATGGTGATGAAAATGTTGAGGGATGAGCCTTAGCCCTTTATAAAACTGATGGTTTTCTGGATGCGATACCATTCCAATTTTACCGTACAACCACAATACCCGAGAATTGGGTAGGGCTTGTCTGGAAACTTATATACATTAGTATTAGTTCCCTCACGGCCAAGGTATGAGCTGAGGATACCTTGTGAAGATTGTCCACCTGTGCAGTACCCAAGATGACAGTTGGTCATGGTTGGGAGGCCAAACTCACTGGAGAGGTGCTTATACTAGGGCGTGTAATTGGAAGGTTATGATTGATTATCCGCATACTGAGTATGGTGAATTCAGGATTTGTTCCTGACGGATGTATCGAATGTTGTGGTGAAAGTGTATGTAGCATCCCATTTGTCTAACAACTGTAATGCTACTTGGTTTAGTAATAAAATGGCTACTCTCTACATATAATTGTTGCATCATCATCATATCATTCTCATGTCATCATGCCACCTTGCATTTGAGCATCATACAAAAACCCTTGTGTTTTGGTTCTTATCTCATATGCATTATTATTTATATTTGCCTCTTGATATTGTATTTGGTTCTTGATATATTGTTAAATGCCCAAGTTGAGTTGGGGGCATATCTTTTATTGACTTCACCACCCTTTCTTTCACCACCTTACAATTCCACCATCCCATTATCCATGAGCTTGTAATTTTCTTTGGATTTTATTTCTGGCTCATGTGGGTTGGATGGATCCAATTCTAAATCCTTTTGCTTGGCTTGTTCCATATTTCTGGAATGCATATGTATGAATGCCCTGAATAATTGTTTTGTTTTCACAAGATTGAAACAGGGCATTTAATGCTTATGCATGGCCCATGCAAGCTTGTACCAATCTCTTAGGGAGTGCATTAAATATAATGCATGTCCCATGCAACCATCACCAACTTTGGTCATCTTTGGTTTTATTGGAAGTTTTGAGTGGTTCATCTCTATCTCTATCCTTTCTTTTAGGCTTGATATTTTTTTTGATCTTGCTTAAACCTCATCCCCATCTCTATCTACCCCATCACCACCTTTTCTTCTTCTCTCTCTTTGGCTATCTTGTTTGGGCTTGGGTTGATCATGCTTGATCTAATCAAGGCACCAATTCATCTCTCTCTCTCTCTCTTACCCTCTAGCTAAGATCCTACCCTATCACCATACCCCCATCAAACCCTAAACCCTACCCCCTCTTTAAACCATCCCCCATCCATGCATGATCATGTGGGCATGCCCAAAACCCTAAACCTCCCCTCTCTCTTTTCATCTCAAAACCCTAGCCACCCTTCCACTAGGCCGAGCCAACTTTGCCCTCTCCCTCTCCTCTCTCTACCATGCTGCCCCACCTAGCTACCCCCAACCCTGGTTCCAACCTAACCGAAGCTCCCTACCCGAACTCCCTCTAACCCTAGCTTCTAACCCTAGTTCCCACCCAAGCACCTCCCCTCTTCTCTCTTCTCTCTCTGCCGGCGTGCCCCACCATGAGCTCCCTCCCCCTGGCCCGCTTGGCAGCCCCAGCACCCCCTCCCCCTGCCCTCAGCCTGTGCCTGCCGAGCCCCATGCCGAGCACGTCAGGGAGCAGGTGAAAAAGGTGGCCGACGCCACCTTCCCCTCCCCCACGCCATCCACACCTTCCCCATCCTTATCTACTCCTCTCCCAACCCTCTGGCCTCTCCCAGATCTCCGCAGAGGCCCTGCCTCGCCTCCCCTCTTCTCCCTCTTTCTCCACCGCCACCATCCTCCGACGCCGGCCACCACCG
Organism: Avena longiglumis; assembly: GCA_030063025.1. Classification (NCBI taxonomy): domain Eukaryota; kingdom Viridiplantae; phylum Streptophyta; class Magnoliopsida; order Poales; family Poaceae; genus Avena; species Avena longiglumis. The sequence goes on from CP125974.1 coordinate 486,794,504, forward strand.
TCAGCTCCCTCTCGTCCACATCGATCCAGGAGGCGGGCGAGGTGCTAGGGTTGTCGAGGAAGCTCTGCAAGGCCTCTGCATCGCCCCCGCCATGGCCGAGGAGGAGGAGCCCAGCCGAGCTACTGCGCCGGCCGACGCAAACCCTAACCGCCGGTGCGCCAGCCTCGCCGACGATCGTGACCACCTCGAGCCGTTCCACCTACACCAACGCCCTCACGGTGAGCCCGCAAACCCCCTAGACATGCCCCCGCTTCGTTTCACAGCGGACAGCGTTTTGTCGAGCAGCCTGCGCGTGCCGCCGATCGCTGGCGTCTGCACGCTCGCGCTCCGCGCAAACCCTATCTAGCCCCCCTTACTGACAAAGAACCCCACCCCATCTGCCGCCTGGTAGCCATGCCAACACGGGTTCGAGCCTCGCTTGCGCCACGTCATTGTCAGCGTCGTCGATTCGTCGAAGACTGAAGAAAAGCGAGTGTGGCCATCTTGCGATACCCCCACCTTTTGCTCCTCAACCCGCGACCCTCGGGACCCACACATGCGTGCCCTCGCCTTTTGCAAAAGGTTAATATTTAATTCAACCCGCAGTCCCTCCTTTTCCTGTGCGCGCGTGTGGCGCTGAGTCAGCCTGGCCCCACCTGTCACTGGCAGTGGCTAGGTCCAGGCTGAGTAGAAAAAGTTTCTGTTTCTGTTTAATTAAAAACCTTTTCAAAATTTGTTTAAAATTCAAATTTAAATCTGTTTTCAAACAACTTTTGAATTATAAATCCAAAATTAACAAATGATATATGATTTTGAATCAGAAAAATATGAGGATTACAAATATGCCATCCAAATTTCAATTGAGCACTTTATTTTCCAAGTTGAATATCATTACATAAAATGCCATTTACCTTAAATAATTAATAACTTTAGTTCTATAACTCCAAATTAAACAAATGATATGTCTAAAATGATCAGCTCGACGAGACCTTTCTGTTAATGCTATCCATGACTTAAATTGCAGCATGCATCCTATAAATATATAGTATACAACAACTAATATGACAATAAATTGTGGCCAAAACTCAATAAAATGACTTATTCTTGTATTCCACACCTCACCCATGCCATGCTACTTCATTGCCATGTAAATTGTGCATCATTCATCATGGCATGATTGTTTGCTTGACGCATTTTATTCATATGCTTGTGCACTTTATTTATGTTGGCCCTTGTTTGTTTGGTTCTTCTTTGAATAGACACTGAGCAGGGGATATATCAAGAGAACCAGGAGCACTACCCAGATCCGTCTCTCGCTTCAACTGAGTTGCCAGGCAAGCACTACCACATGCTTGCATACATACAATACCTATTGCCTCTATCTTATTCTTGCATCATTGAGTCGCGATTGCATTAAACTGAATCCCAAGTAATGCATAGCCTTTACTTTTACACCCCACCAAGCTTGTTCCTCCACCCCATGAGCCATTACTACAGGAGTTGTTCGAGCCATGCGAGTCGTAGAACAGCATGTGTAGGGTATGTGAGTGTCTGTTGGATAACGAGGTACTTAAACAACTTAACCTGAGTAGTAATGGGATAACTAATGAAAGTGGCACCGGTGAGCAATATCTGCTATTTGGTTTTTCCTGCTCATTTGTGTCCCGTAGGACCCCGAGTACTTGATTCCTGTTCCTTGATTATTCGCGCTATCCACATCCGGGAGGCTTATGGGACCCCCCTGAGCCAGAGCTTGATTCAGTCTTATTTCTTGGGGCCACAAACTAGTTTGAGGTTTTATTTACTATCCTGTACTTATGCCATGCCTTACTGCTTTATTACGATTGTGCGAGGAGCACCTGTACTGTTTAGGATCGGGACACGTTTTCGCGGTGTCGACAAGCCCAGTTTTGGGTTCCCAGTCGTTCACAGCCGTCCACCCAAACCTCGGGTCCGTCTCGGAGTCAGCTAACTTCGTTGCGGGTGTACTCCAAGGGGTGGCCCCCTGAAATAATTCTGAATCATGTGATTGCTTTGTCGTGAAGGCCTCGTTGGGTTTTGATTTGGTTTTTCCGAGGTTGATCGAGTGTGTGTTGCTATTTGTGCACCCCTGCAGGGTAAAACTTTCTGAAAGCCGTGTCCGCGGTTATGGACGACTTGGAGCACAGTTTCTCGATCATAGACAAGCATAACTAAAGTACCGCTTTTAATTTGACTAAGTAAATGACTAGTAAATAGTACAGCACTCATGGAATGGTTAATAAAATTGCCAACTGATGGGGGGATGTTCGTCCGCTTCCTGTTGGTAAGCGAGGAGGAGGATGGATCTGTGGATATTACTGTTATAACTGTTGTCATTAATTCACGGACATCCGTCTATCTTTGGTTAGGCGGATGGTTAGCGAGTATCTATAGAACTGTTAGGATTTATCTTTTCTTTATTGCGTCACCCCAGGTTGTGTCCCCTTTAGAGGCATAAAGACTTGCTGAGTACCCCTAGGGTCTCACACGATAAATTATTGGTTCAGATGAACAGGTACACTCGCAAGATGGATACTGGGTGGAGGAGGCTGATGATGTGGGCAAGGATCGTTCGGTGTAGAGATTCCGGGAACGGGGATCCGTGAGATCTGTGGGCGGGATGTGCTTATTTATGTGGCATCTTATACCGATTTGCTTCTTATCCGTACTCGGATCTTGTTTGCCGCTTCCGCCTGATACTCTGATGTGTGATGTATGAGGAAATATCCTAAACTATTATATCTATCTAGGACATTTGAATCTTGCCGTATGGCGTTGCTATATTTCCTTTCTTTTTAGATGGAATGGCTCTGATGTACTATTGTATGGTGGCTTGCATACATACTCATTTGTGTATGTAGTTGATCCCTTCGCCTGCCGATTACGCCACCCGTACTTGTCCCGATGACTGGAAATGGTTGGGACGGCCGAAAGGTCTACCCGTGAGTGGCATTTGGGCCCTACCGTACTATTTCAACCATTTCCGCTCATCCAGGCTTGTATCTAGGAGCGTAATTCACCGAGGTAGTTACAGTGTACAATCTCTGCAGAGTGTCAAACTATTCGAATAGCGGCGTCCGCGGTTATGGACAGTTGGAGTGGCCATACTGTTCCCTCGTCAGATGTTTTTCCAAATGACTTGTGAAATGATTTGAGACTTTGACTTGACCACAACAGGGTTGTGATATGAATGCAAGATCCCACTTAGGTGTTATAAAATATGCAACTAGATTTCTTCAATTCTAAACTTAGTAGAGGTAAATCTGGCTTTTGCAAAACAACCCTAGAGCTTAATGTCCTATTACAAAAACCCCTTCACTTGTTAGTATTAGTTTGCGAGTACTTAAAGAGTACTCATGGCTTTGTCCCTGGCTATTCCCGTGGCCAGACTATGAATAGGAGTACCTGGAGGATGGACCCCAAGAAGGTTACGACAACTAGGACCATCTCCCATCGTCAGCATTGCATGTGACCCCGAGGATGGAGTTTCGCCTACGCTACCGTTATGATTACGTATTTCCGCTGCTTGAGTTGTATTAAGAACTGGATCATGAGATCCTTATTTGTGTAAGACCTTATGTCTGGTTTGTAATGGATGATGTACTGTGGTATCCAATTCTGTTATGTCTCGCAAAAATGGTAATCCTGGGATTGCGATGTATGGCATAACATGCATCTGGGATTTAAAATCCGGGTGTTGACAGTGACAAACTTCTTAATCCAATAGCCCTCCTTTGCACCCAGTGAAGCAACCATATACGACTCTTCCATTGTAGAATCCGCAACTTTACTTTTCTTGGAACTTTTCTAGCTTATTAGAACCCCCATTCAGTGTGAAGACAAAACTAGATTGAGATTTGAAGTCATATGTATTTAAGTTGAAGCCAGCATCGGTGTAACCCCTTACAACAAGCTTATCTTGACCACCAAATAATAAGAACAAATATTTTGTCCTTCTTAGATACTTCAATATGCTTTTAACCCAACCCCCAGTAATTCATTCCATGATCACTTTAGTATCTTGAACCAAGGCTTAATGCAAGTGCCACATCTAACTTTGTACTTATCATGGCAGACATAATGCATCTAATAGCCAATGTATATGTATTGATGGTGATAGTCTCAGCAATTGTCCTTGGACACTATTCCTTATTTAGCTTAGTCCCATGTGCCATGGGAGTAAAGCCCCTTTTGGAATTATCCATGTTGAACCTCTCCAACACTTTGTCAATATGCATGCTCTGGCTTAGCCCTATCAGGCATTAGGATCTATCTCAATAGATCATGATGTACAACATGTACGTGGCTTCGCCCAAGTCTTTCATTGAAAAACTATTCTTCAATGACTTCTTTACTATGATGAGAAACTCTATATAATTTCTGATCAATAATATGTCATCCATATAAAGTATTAGAAATGCATTTGTGCTCCCACTTGAATTTTGATATATGCAATCTTCCTCACAGTTCTGCATGAAGCCAAACCCTTTGATTACTTCATCGAACCATTTGTTCTAGCTCCTTGATGCTTTCTTCAGGCCATAGACTAACCTCTGAAGTTTGAATATATTTTCATCATCGTTAGGAATGAACAAACCGCCGGGTTGTGTCATATACACATCCTCCGTCAAGTTTCCAGGAAAGCGGTTTTGACATCCATCTGCCAGATTTCATAATCATAATAGGAAGTGATATCTAATAAATCCACACAGATTTAAGCATTGCTACTGGCGAGAAAGTCTCATTATATTCAACTCCTTACCCTTGTTGGAACCCTTTCGTGACAAGCCTAGCTTTATGCATGGTCACATTACCATCTTCGTTCGTCTTTCTTTTGAAAATCCATTTACATTCAATATGCTTCACACCTTCTGGAGGCTCTACCAAATTCCAAACTTGGTTCTTGTACATGGATTCCATTTCGGATTTCATGGTATCTAGCCATTCTTTTGAGTTGGTGCTCATCATAACTTCATGTAGTTTGTAGGACATCGTCCTCAAGGATGAAGATTTCTTTTTCAAATCATTGAGGGGTTTGATGGGTCTTACCCGACATGCGTGGTTCAGTAACAGGCTCGACTTAAACTGTTTTGTCTAATACATGAGCTTCTGGTTCAGTTGTAGTGATGGATGGTGGAACTACTTCCACTTCTTCAAAATCGTCAACTGTTGTCAAAGAGCATATCTCATAGAGCTGTACTGTTTTTCTAGTCACCTCTTTCATGAGAAAGTCTTTCTATAAAAATGCACCATTCTTGGCAACAATTACTTTGCCTTCGGTGGGGTGATAGAAGAAACATCCAAATGTATTCTTGGAATAACCAACAAAGTAGCATTTTTCTTCTTTGGTATCTAGCTTGTTTGGCTGTAACTTCACATAGGCATCGTATTCCCAAATAAATATTGTCTAGCGTTTACAGTTAATGGAAAATAAAAATGTGGCCATTTCACAATAATTGATGACACCCATAAATCTCTCTGCGTACATAACTAATTCTAATTAATTAACTAACAAAATCATCTGAGTAATAGAAATTATCGACACAACCTAATCTATTCAATAGACAATATTAACTGCATATCTTTCAAAAACAATAAATATGATCATATCTATGATGTATCCATATGTAAACCAATTTTATTTTGATATAAAATAAGGTTAACCCTGCTTCTTTGCAGATGAATATACCAAGCAGACCATACTCCAAATAGTATCATCACCAACCTTTGGACGTTAAAGCATCCCTAGGAACCTAGGAATCATGGTTGATGAGAGGTAATTCGATGATTCAGAGCATTGTCTTTGTTTTAGTTTTTCTTTCTTAGGTAGGTCCGTGATCTAAGAATAGTTCTTTCACCATCTTCTTCATTCTACATTAAGTAATCATAGGGTTTATAGGCTTAAGAAATTAAGGCAATAGTCTTCCCACAGAGAATTTTTGACTCACTGAATTGTCATGTTTGGAGAAGTTCTTGAAGGATCTTATTTACAAATATACTCAAATATGGTTTAGAAAAAGATCTAGTTAATATTATCCCTTTATAAGATCATGTCAAATATCTTGTCCAAGACTCTCGTAGAAAAAAAATCATGTTTAAAACCACATTCATTCTTGTAGAAGAAACTGTGGGAAACAACCAAACCAAATATTGCAAGTAATTTTTTGTTATGTTCCCTAACGAGTTTCATTACTGTGAAATATTTAAGAAACAACTAAACTATTGAACATGTAACCTTTGATTTCTAATGAATTGGGATAGAGGAATGAAGGTCCCAAAGTCAACATCGGCATGTACGCGGTCTGCTGGTACAAATGTGAGAAATGACGCAAGATCCCAACAAGCAGGAGTTTGAGGCAATCCGCGAGCTCCTCGAGGAGGACCAATGGTTCGAGAGCAGAGATCCTAGTACGAGACGCTCCGTGAGTAGACTAAGGACATCTCGTACATCATCAGCGGCATCTAGGTGATGGACAACAATGATGTAGCGCATAGTTTTCCTCGATCATCTCCATCTCGATGAACTCGGCTATTGCAGCGTCTATAGCACCTTGTCCTAGATTTCATCAACTTTTTGTACTTTCGTTTTCCATTATGATTGCATAGTTTGTATTTTCTACACATGCAATAGGGAACACATGTATCCCCAATCCCCGTCTCCTCCTCCATCTACCACCGTCGTCTCCTCCCCCCCTCCCCCCCGTGTCAGATGGGGAATGATGGGGCAATGAAAAAATGAGGCAATTTCACAATAATTTTATGGGTTTAGGGTCTCCTCCTCCATCTACACATGCATTTATAGTGAATGAAAAAATGAGGCAATTTCACAATAATTGACCGACACCCATAAAACTCACCTCATACATAACTAATTCCAATAAATTATAAAAATCCTCTCACTAAAAGAAATTCTCGACACAACCTAATCTATTCAATAGCCGATATTAACTTCATATCTTGCAAAAACAATAAATACAATCATATCTGTCATGTATCCATATGTAAAGCAATTTTATTTTGATGTAAAATTAGGTTAACTCTGTTTATTTGAATCTGAATATACCAAGCGTACCACAACAAAGTACTCTAAATAGTAGGGGGAGAAAAAATAAAGGACAGTTGCTAACGCCGTTAGCCGAGATGTAGGGTGGAAAATGTTCTATAGCCTAATCCAATGGTTCCATGGGGGTGTACAGTTACCACTCTAGGCAGCCCACTATTTTGCATATATATATATATATATATATATATATATATATATATATATATATATATATATGTGTGTGTGTGTGTGTGTGTGTGTATGTATGTATCACTATTGTACTCTATGTATTACAACATTGCACTCCACCCATCATCACAACTCTAGTAAGGACCCCAAATCATCCAAGAAAGTTCACCCTAGCTAAGATTTATGGTTTTTATGAGGTAATTCCTCGATTCTTATTTGGTTTATTGTCTTCTCTTGGATTTTCATTTTTAGGTAGATGTGATCTAAGCATAATTATTTCAACACCTAGTCATTCTATATTAATTAATCATAAGATTTATGACCTTCTGAAAATAATACGACTAGTTTTGTTGAGAGACTATACATGAATTAGTCTCTCCTCTCGGAACCCTAGAGAGGAGATTTTCTAGGCCACCGTGTGTCCATCCCTCCTCGACTGGCTTCGATTATGTGAGAGTGAGGAGAGGCACTGATCTATTGGAGAGAGGTCTACTTTTCCCTGCTCTAGGGTTTGGGTAGGGCAACGCGGCGATGCTTTGTTGGTGGTGGGGACGAAAATGATCTAGCGCATAGTTTTTATCGATTGTCTCCATCTCGACGAACTCGACTATTGCAACGTCTATAGCACTTTGTCCTAGATTTCATCAAGTTTTTGTACTTTCGTTTTTCCATTATGATTGCATAGTTTGTATTTTCACACATGCAATAGGGAACACATGTAGGACACAAATGATGGGAAACCTATCCTAAATTGTGAGAAAATGTAATGAACATTAATTTTACCAAAAATGATAACTAACAATTTTTTCGAGTATTATAGCATGACTTATTGCTATTTTATTTCTCATCATATCCAACACGGGCATGAGCGTTGTGCAAGGAGTGGGAGGAAAAGGGAGTGAAATCCCTGAACTGCAAAATTTTTTGGAATAATGGTGGAGTGTGACGGGAAGTGTTGAGGGCACAATAACAAAATATGTGCTTACCATTTCATCAATAATGATCAATGATATTACTATGGAATTTTCTGAGTTGAAGAACACGGTCCACTTTACACATAAGATGTTCCATCCCTGCTTTCCATTTAAGTAGTCCCTGGTTTCTAATTTGTTGTACTAAAATCGACGATCTAACTCTAACTCGTTAACTTTCAACCCACAATCACTTTGACAAAATAAAAAAGTTAGTAACTTCCCCTTATTTTATATGTATGAATGCAATGTGCATAGATTGTACCCCGTGTTAGTCTAAACTACGGTATCTAGCAAACATTCCCTCATTACTTGTGCTTCCATATATATAGAGAGATTATTTTTCCCTCTATGATTGTCTTGTTTTGATATGTACTAATTCCAGCCACAATCATCGATGGATTCATTTGCTTTGATAATTTTATTATTTATGTATACAAATTTGCTCGTAGAAGGGGTTGCTAGCTATAAATGTTCTATATCACCTTTTTCAAAACACGATCTTACTAAATAAGAAAACATCCCAAAATTACAGAAAACTGAGGACGCAGATTTATAGTACTAAGTTATTGCTTAGCATTTATAGTGAATGAAAAATGAGGAAATTTCACAATAATTGACCGACCCCCATAAAAATCACCTCATACATAACTAATTCCAATAAATTATAAAAATCCTCTCACTAAAAGAAATTATCGGCACAACCTATTCTATTCAATAGCCAATATTAACTTCATATCTTGCAAAAACAATAAATACAATCATATCTGTCATGTATCCATATGTAAAGCAATTTTATTTTGATGCAAAATTAGGTTAACTCTGTTTATTTGGATCTGAATATACCAAGCATACCACAACAAAGTACTCTAAATCGTATCATCACCAATCTTGTGAATGTTATAGAATCCCTAGGAACCTAGGAATTATGGTAGATGTGGTAATTCGATGATTCAGTACCTTGTGTTCGTTTTGGTCTTTCTTTCTTAGGTAGGTCACTGATCTAAGAATATTTCTATCACCATCCTATTCATTCTACATTAAGTAATCATAGGGATTATATCCTTAATAAAGTAAGGCAATGATTTTCCCTCAGAGAATTCTGGACTCGTTGATTTTTGTACGTTTGGAGAAGTTCTTGAAGGATCTTATTTATAAAGATACTGAAATATGGTTCAACAAAAACAGATCTTGTTCGGATTATCCCATTATGACATCATGCCAAATATCTTGCTCAAAACTCTCATAGAAAAAATTATCATGTTTAAAACTGCATTCATTCTGGTAAAAGAAATTGTGGGAAACAACCAAACCAAATATTGCAACTAATTTCTTGTTTTGTTCCCTAACGAGTTTCATTACCGTGAAACATTTAAGAAACTAAACTATTCAACTTGTCACCTTTGATTTATAATGAATTGGCACAGAGGAATCAAGGTCCCAAAGTCTCCATCGACATGTTCGCGGTCTACTCCTACAAATGCGATAAATGACGCAAGATCCAAACAAAGCAGGAGTTTGAGGCCATCCGTTAGTGCCTCGAGGAGGACCCGTGGTTCTGCAGCAGAGACCCCGGTGACAGATGCTCCGCGAGAAGCATGAGGACATCTTGTATGTCATCGACTGCATCTGGGTGATGGCCATGTCTGACATCCCGAGCCCTCTGCCGGAGACAGAGCGGCTTGTGATCATGCTTGGGGATCTGTCCAATGAAGACATCTACTACGTGATACCTATTGGGAAGCGTGCGCTGAGCGGTGGCCACATGGAGAGGTTCCTTGAGGAGAACCCACGGTACAAGGCCATGCTGCCGGGGTTGAGCTTCAGCTTACCCAAGCCCCAGACAGTCTAGGAGATTATGGAGGAGTGCTCGCAATAGAGGGTTGCCAAGGATAACCAGAGGGCGAGATTTGAGGGGTGCTTGCTGAGTTGGGATGCCAAGGCTGATCTGAATGAGGGATATGAGGAGAAGGCCCATATCAAGAAGAAACACATAACTGGCCACAACACAACATGGGCGCTTCTTTATTTTCCTTTAGAAGGCCAAACTTTTTATTGGAAGAAACAAGATAGCAGCTTAGGAGAACATGCCACATGCATGGTACACAACTAATGCCAATCAAATGTCCAAATATCCTTAAATACGATATAATATCTATAAGAACAATTTGTTGGCACCACTACAACACGTAAATCTCATAATATATTACCCAACCAATGCCAATAATATGCCCAAATCTTTTTAAAATATGATTTCTATCAATAAGGACGATTGATTGATGCACAACAACACATAAATATCACCATATAGTACACAACTAATGCCAATCAAATGGCCAAATCTTCTTAAAATATGATATGATATTAATAAAAGTAATTTATTGACCCCAAAAAAAACTTAGTAACTGCACATACTTGCAAATAAATAAGACCACGTCCATGTCATATTCACATGTAAAAAAGCAATGCTTTCTTCCTCTTTGGATGTATATATATGTAGCACTATCGTTGTCCATATGTATTACAACATTGCACTCCACATATCATCACAACACTATTAAAGACCCCCAAATCGTCCAAGGAAGTTCACCCTAAGCTTTATGGTTTTTTGGTAATTCCTCGATTCTTATTTGGTCTATCGCCTTCTTTTGGATTTTCTTTCTTAAGGAGATGCAATGTAAGCATAATTGTACCAACAACTAGTCATTCTATATTGATTAATCATAAGATTTATAACCTTATGAAAAGAAGGCAATGAATTTTGTTGTGAGATTATACATGAATTAGTCTCTGTTCTCCGAACCCTATAGAGGAGATTTTCTAAGCCACCGTGTCGCCATCCCTCCTCGACTGGCTTTGATGGTGTGAGTGTAGAGAGTCACTGATCTGTCTTAGAGAGCTCTGGGTTTTCCGTAGAGCAAGGCGGCGATGCATCATTGACGGTGGAGACGACATCGTTCTAGCGCATAATTTTCCTCGAGCCTCTCCATCTTGGTGAAGTCGGGTATTGCAGCGTCTATAACACTTTGTCCTAGATTTTATAACTTCTGGTACATTCTTTTTCCACTATGATTGCATAGTTTGTAGTTTCTACACATGCTATAGGAAATAAATGTAGGAAACAAATGATGTGCTACTCATCCTAAATTGTGAGATAATGTAATAAACATTAATGTTCCCACAATAATAACTAACAATTATTTCGAGTATTAAAGAACGACTTATTGATATTTTTTCTCATCATTTCCAACACTGACATGAGCGTTGTGCAAGGAGAAAGAGGAAAAAGGGAACAAACTGGCTAAAATGTAGAAAGTTTGGAATAATGGTGGAGTGTGACGGAAAGTTTTGAGGGAACAAGAACAAAATATGTGCTTACCATTTCACCAATAATGATAAATGATATTACTAAGATTTTTTCTGAGTTGAAGAACACGGTCCACCTTAGACATAAGATGTTCCATCCTTGTTTTCGATTTAAGTAATACCTGGTTTCTAATTTATCGTACTAAAATCGACGATGTAACAAGTTAACTCTAAAACCTCAAGCACTTCGATAAAATAAAAATAATATTACCTTCCTCGTATTTCATATGTATGAATGTAATTTACATACGTAGATTGTATCCCTTTGTTAATCTAAACTACAGTATCTGACGGGCATTCCTTCATTGCTTGTGCTTCCATATGTATGTAGGGATTATTTTTTCCTCTATGATTATCTTGTTTTGATATGTATGTACCGATTCCAGCCACAATCATGATGGGTTCATTTATTATTTATGTATACAAATTTGCTCGAACAAGGGGTTACTAGCGATAAATGTTTTTTCACCCTTTTTTTTATCAAAACATGGTCTTACTAAAAAAGAGAACATTTCTAGATTACTGAATACAGAGGATGCACATTTATAGTACTGAAATATTTCTTAGCGTTTACAGTTAACGAAAAATAAAAATGAGGCCATTTCACAATAATTGACGATACCCATAAATCTAATCTCATAGATAACTAATTCCAATCAATGATCAAAAACCTCTCAGTAAAAGAAATTATCGACACAACCTAATCTATTCAATTGCCGATATTTACTGCATATCTTGCAAAAATGATAAATACAATCATATCTATCGTGTATCCATATGTAACCAATTTTAATTTGATGTAAAATAAGGTCAACTTTGCTTCTTTGGATATGAATATACCAAGGAGACTACAACAAATTACTCCAAATAGTATCATCATCAACCTTGCGGACGTTAAAGCATCCCTAGGAACCTAGGAATTATGGTTGATGAGGTATTCGATGATTCAGTGCCTTGCCTTCGTTTTGGTTTTTCTTTCTTAGGCAGGTCAGCGATCTAAGAATAGTTCTGTCACCATCCTCTTCATTCTACATTGAGTAATCCTTGGGTATAGCCTTACAAAATTAAAGAAATAGTCTTCCCTGAAAGAATTCTAGACTCCTTGATTTTTTACGTTTGGAGAAGTTCTTAAAGGATCTTATTAATAAAGATACTAAAATATGGTTCAACAAAAATAGATCTAGTTCAGATTTTCCCATTATGATAGCATGTCAAATATCTTGTCCAAAACTCTCGTGGAAAAAATATCATGTTTAAAATTATGTTCATTCTTGTAAACAAAACTATGGGAAACAACAAGACCAAATGTTGCAACTTATTTCTTGTTATGTTCCCTAACAAGTTTCATTACCGTGAAACATTTAAGCAACACTAAACTATTCAACCTGTCACCTTTTATTTCTAATGATTCGGCATAGAGTATTTAAGGTCCCAAAGTCTCCATCAGCATGTTCACTGTCTACTGCTACAAATACGAAAAATGACGCAAGGTCCCAACAAAGAAGGATTCGAGGCCATCCACAAGAGCCCCAAGGAGGACTCGTGGTTCTGCGGCGGAGACCCCGTCACTGGACGCTCCTACAAGCGGCCTGAGGACATCTCATATGTCATGAGCTGCATCTGCATGATTGACAAGACCGACATCCCGAGGCCTCTACCGGATACGAAGCGGATGGTGATCATGTGTGGGGATCTGTCCAAGGCGGACATCTACTATGTGATGCCCATTGGGAAGCATGTGTGGAGCGGTGGCGACATGGAGAGATTCCTCGAGGAGAACCCATAGTACAAGGCCACACTACCGGAGTCGAGCTTCAGCTTCGCCAAGCCCAAGATATTCTAGGAGACCGCGGAGGAGTGCTCGCAATAGAGGGCTGCAAAGGATGATTAGAGGGAGAGGTCTGAGGGGTGCTTTCTGAGAAGGCTGCCAAGTATGATCTGAGGGAGAGGTATGCGGAGAATAAGCCGTCTCTGGATTCTAGGGCCAAGAGTGAAAGCTTCGAGGAGACGGAATATGTCGGATTCGGATTACTACTGTCCAAGTAGAAACGGTGGCAGGGAGTATCTCTGCTACGTAATTGGGAGCATGAACTAACATGTATGCCCCATTTGGCAGGATGCCTAATAATGTCATACCTAGTCTTGGATCACAATGTTTGGTTGTTTTTGTTTTCTTTCCTTCTTTGATTTGGGACACAGTTTTTCACCTTGGTGGAATCATTGCTCTCCTCACTCTTTAATTGCTCTTTGCTAAAATTGAGCAGTTCCTATGTGATTCTCTGGGTATGTGATCTATGTTTAGCTTTGCCGTAAAATAAAAAACTATTTCTAGCTTCCCCAAATGATCCATGTATGAATGTTTAGTGGTGCTCTGACCAGTCACCCTTCCAAAATCAAATTTATTTCATACAGTCAAGAGGGTTGATGACAAGAAAATGTTAACATTTGAAAGCTACTATGTATTTCACTATGTAATAGCTAAGCTGCTGCAAAAAAAACAATGTTTTCGATAACTCATAACCGCAACCTGTTGAGGCCTTTAGTTCGGCCATGAACAACAAGTCTTAAAATTGTGAACTTCACTACCTTCACTACAACTTTGCTAATTTCTTGTTGATCATTCCAAAGGAGAATGATTGTTGATGCATGTAACATGCGTGTTGATCATTTAAATCTTGCAGATCACCCATGTACAAACACAATCTTGATGCACATGATTCATCAAAATTAGGCTAATCCATGTTGTAACCCCAAAATTGGGGCCCGTTGCTACCCCAAATCACATTTGTTTTGAAACAGACATCATACGAGAGACCATAGGAGAGAAAGGGGAGGATCCGGGGTAGTCGCCATGTGACCAGGGCTCAGGTGAGGCCGCCAAGAGGGGTGGGTCTACACTAATTGCACTTCTCGGACTAATCTCTCACTCTCTCAGAACCCAAGCTACCAAGACATGATACCCCAACCTTTTTCGAAATAGGGCATTAGATCACGACACATCATACCCACAACTGCCATTCATTAACGATAGCATTTAGAACCACCTGCGGTGAAGTAAGTCTTAAATGATACTAGAATGGTTATAATGTTAGACAACAAGATTCTGCTGACATGTTAAACACCAAAGATAAACAAGTTGTAATATGCTGCCAGAATATTAGCAGATTTTTTGACATTTACCCCCTCCCAAATGCCCAATGTAGGGATAACAATGACTGTTTTATCTCATACAAGGTACCCCTAGTAAAATGCTTCAAGTCTTGAAATGTAGTGCCACTAGTTAGGCAACGTACTCCGGAATCAAGAGCACAGTTAACTGAACTTCCAGTTGCAGGAACATGCTTAGTAAACCTTACCACTAGGAAAGCTACAAACCTGAGAAGACAATGAAATAAACCTGCCAGGAAAAATGTTTTGAACCATTTTCCTTTATTCTAGTACTGCAAACAACTTGACTAAATCTCCATCTACAACAATAAAAATGAATGCCACACTGATGGTGGCATCTAAGAGCGCATGGGGGTGTGAAAGTAAGGACCAATGCTCATATTTTCTCAACGTCACATGATGATTCAGGTGTAATGCAGTGATGACCCAAGTGTCGCAGGATCTTTTCATCATTACGATGTCTTTTTTTTGGATTGAAAGAGGCCTGAACTCTCAATGTCACATGATGATAACTCTTGAGTAAAGAAAATATGTGGTGGCAGTGCTAGGCTTCAAAGAGCTAGTGTTAGATAAATGGACCTCAGCGGGCAACAAGGCACGGGGCCCTGACGCTGTCGACTGGTGACAGTCACTAGACATGAACTTGCGCCAATTCCTCCGCGGGTGGAGTGAGAACCAGGGAAAAGAGGCCCAACATAATAAGGATACACTGCTTGGCCAGATTAATCAATTGGACATTCAAGCGGACTCCTCCGGTTTAGATGAACGGAAATTCTAAAAATCAGTCGACCTAGATATAACTTACACCGAGGTCGCGCCTTCAAACCGTACGATCACGACCGAACGGTCCACAGCGAGCGGTGCGTTCCCAGCGCCATTAGTGTACACGTAGCGGAGACCCACCGCGTCGTTTTCCCTCATCCCCATCGATGGCGATTTCCCCAATTTCTCCGTCGATTCAAGTGGTGCGGCGGTGATTTTGGACGGTGCTGCTCCTCCTCGTCGCCTGCATCCTTTCCGCCGGAGCCGGCTACATCCAGGTGCCGTCGGCGGTTCAATCGTTGTCGGCGGAGGGCCTGCTACTCCCTCGCGTCCTCGGCTACATACCGCGTCGACCAGCTGCTTCTGTGCTTCCATTATATGAGTCAACGGCTTCTTCCCTCGTCGCAGGCTACTCCATGATGTGCGTCATTGGCTACATCCTTGGGGTCAGGTAATTTCGCCATACCCCCCGTCCAGTAGATGTACCTCACCTTATCTAGTAGATGACACCTCCCGTACTAGTAAATGTACCTCACCCTGTACATCTAGATGGTACTCCCCCACCCCACACCTCCCATGATCTAGATGGTACCTCACCTAGTCCAGTAGGTGTAACCTCACCATGAATTTAGTAAAGGACATCTTACCTTGAATCTACTAGGTAGATGTACCTTACTAAGGTCCTAGTAGATGTACCAAACCATGAATGTAGTAGATGTACCTATGTTTTAACTAGATGTACCTCAATTTTAACTAGATATACCTCACCAGTTTTTGATCCAGTTCATGTATCTTGTCCTTATTTGTTACTAGATGTACCTCACCATGATCCCAGTAGATGTACCAATTTTTTACTAGATGTGCCTAATGGAGTAGATGATAGCCCTCATTTACCAGTAAATGTATCTTGCCCTTGTCCTTGTCAAGATCCAAATAGTTGTTTCTATTTTTTTGCTACATGTACCTGATTATTTTACTAGATGTATCTGATGTAGTAGACGATACCTTTCCCTCATTTACTAGTAGATGTATCTTGCCCTTGTACTTTCTCAAAATCCAAGTAGATGTATCTATTTTTTTGCTCGATGTACCTCATGCAGTAGATGATACCTTGCCCTCATTTACGAGCAGATGTATATTGCCCTTGTCCATGTCAAGATCTAGATAAATGTATCTGTTTTTTTGCTAGATGTGCCTGATTGTTTTACTAGATGTATTTGATGTCGTGGATGATACCTTGCCATCATTTACCAGTAGATGTATCTTGCCCTTGTCCTTGCTAGATGTACCTGATTGTTTTATTAGATGTATCTGATGCACGATGCAGTAGATGATACCTTGCCCTCATGTATCTTGCCCTTAGCCTTGTCAATATCCAAGTAGATGTATCTGTTTTTTTGCTAGATGTACCTGATTATTTTACTAGATGTATTTCTTAGTGGCCATTTAGTGTACATCTTGTCCTTGATTTTTCCCAGTACATGTATCTTTCCTTGAATTTTGTACTGGATTTACCTCAACAAGATCCAGTAGATGTATCTGATTTGTGTTACTAGATATACCTGATTTTTAACAACAGATGTATCTTGCCTTGATTTTATTTTCTAGATGCACCTTAAATATAGGGTGGATGTATCGAAAAATACAATCGGTGGTTTTATCTAGAATCTTGTTTGTGTAGATGTACCTAAAGCTAGATGTATCTGGAAATCTGATAAAATGATATAGTAGATGTACCCCTACCATGTTTTTTTAACAAGGTGTATTACCTCATAAATTTGTGTGTTTATCTTCTTCTTCATCAGCCTTTTTCCCGCATTATGAATTATATGGTACAGTGCGCAACACATGGAATAAGCTGTAATTTATGGCATTTGTATTTTATCTTTTTGCAATAAGTAGGTGAAAATGATAAGGCCAACCAGCAAGTAGGAAATTAAAATCAAGGAAGAAACATTACAAGTTGGGCCTGATGCGCAAGAAACCGACATTGAGGCCTGAAATCTCACCTTTTGCATTTTTTACAGATATATTTCAGTAGATGACACAGTGAAAGTTGCTATATTTTTCAATGTCGTACACATCAACACAGTGTGTCTTGAAGTATCTTCTTTTTTTATGCCAGGATGCTAGCAATTGCAAGTTACCCTAGATGTTCCTTTTCCAAAATTATATTATATTTTCTAGTTTTTATCCCTCAAGTGTATTCTACCTACGTGTTCTTCCTGTTAAATCCTGAAAGTTGCACCTTCTATATGTCATGGCAATACAACTAAATTTACCGTTTCCATAGCATGTGGATATTAACATGCGGCTGCTCCTTTTTTATGTGCATGTTTTCCCCTCTTGTGTTTAGCAAAATATCTAATGCTTGGATGGAACTAAGAGTTCAGCTTATTCAAACAATATGATATAAGATGCATGATCTTTTCCATCTTGCTGTCGTGCCATTTTTTGGCATGCACTCCCTTGACATGATGTAACAAGAACTAACCATGTGTTACATAAGTTCCACCATGACTGATATTTGTTACACTTTTTCAGTACCAAAAGCAACACCTGGGTGTACTTATGGAACATATCATTAGGTTCCATGCAATCTATAACTCAACTTTAAGGGAAGTATTCATGCCACAGATCTAATGTAAATGGAACTTAAGGGGAAAAACATATGCCATGGATGCGTCACGGTAAGATTTAGAAGAGCAGATCAATGAATGTCACATGTAAGATTCAGAACTAAGGGAAAAACTTGCGACCTCCCTTGATGGATGATCAAGTATGAGATGTAACCGATGCTCTAGAATTAGTGGGGGAGATGTTCAGATGTAAATTTCGGGTTTGTATCTAGAGGCAGATGCATCTCCAAATTTGTGTTTGTATTGCTGGAGAAGGGGATAAGAAAGGGGGATCCGATGTTGTGTTTTGACGTGGTTTGGTGGCAGGTAGTAACAAGAGCTTGTCCCAGCTATTTAAGTGCCCGCGCGTCCCATATAATCCATTTCTGAAAGGTTCTCATATCTAAAAGAGGAAAGACGCACCTGGTCTGAGCTGACCTCGGGTTAGCTTAAAACAAGGTCGACCTCGATGTAGCAAATCCCTTAGATGAAGACGGTTGGGCATACCGCTATTACCTGGAGGAGCAGCTGCTCCACATATATCGGCAGGAGGAGGAGTACTGGCCCCAGCGAGGCCGTATGAGATACAGGGTACTTTCACGCCATCTCCAATGGGCGGAGGAGGAAATGTAACATCTCCTCTCTCGCCACCGCGGACGGCACCATCAGGGAAAAGGAGGCCATCCAAGTGCACATTTATAGCTTCTAGCGCGAGATCTTAGGCTCTACTACTGCTCAGTGCTATGGCCTAGATTCTTCTACATGGGAAGCTAGGGCACGGGTCTCGATAGAGGAAAATATCTCCCTGGCCATTACCTTCATGAAACAGGAACTCGATCTGGTGGTTGCGAACATGAAATCTGACACTGCCCTAGGACCATACGACTTCCCGGTTCCTTCCTTCAAATTCTTCCGGCCATGGCTAAAGCAGGGCATCTTGCACATTCTGAACGACTTCATCCTTTGGCAGACTGATGTCTCCCGTCTTAACTCCAGCATTTTCTTGCTAATTCCTAAGGTCTCGGGTGCGGAATCGATCACTCAATACCTTCCCATCGCCCTCGTCAACATGATATTCAAGATTATCTCCAAAGCATATGATTCCTGTCTCGATCCAATGGACAATCAAATCATTAACCTAAACCAGGCCGTGTTTATCAAGAGACGCTTTATCCTGGATGGTTCGCTTACGCTGATGGAAATTATACACGAACTCAGGAAACAGAAACTTGGTGGGGGTTTATTAAAACTTAACATCGACAAATCCTATGACCGTGTCAATTGGGATTTTCTATTGGAAGTTCTTCGGCTCAAGGGATTTGATGTCGGTTACGTCCACATGATCTCCCAGCTTATATCGGGAGGACAGACTGCATTCTCCATCAATGGTTAAATGGGGACATATTTCCATAACAAGCAAGGGGTGTGTCAAGGGGACCCCCTCTCGCCTATGCTCTTCAACTTCATTGGTGAGGCCCTTTCGGCCATTCTCTTTATGTCTATTGCTGCATCAGAGGAGTGGTTCCTCACTTGAGCGGACGATACGCTCATCATGATCCAACAAGACGATGAATCTTTAGCCAACCTTAAAATCCTTTTGATGTGCTTTGAAGACATATCTGGGCTCAAAATCAACTACCACAAGAGTGAGGTAGTAGTTATGGGCAACCGCTGGAAGTCCAACAAAGAACTGCCAACATTCTAAATTGCAATCTAGGAGGATTCCCATTTGTGTACCTTGCTGTGGAACGGTGGTTGTTCCTAGTAAGAAATCTTGGGGGCAGGCTGGATCCATGGCTTAGTCGATTTCTTTCCTCGCATGTGAGATTAATCTTGAAAAACTCATGTCTAGACATCCTCCTTTTGTTTGCGATGGGATTATTCTTACTATAGGATAACATCCACGAAAAATTTGATTCGATGAGGTCCAAATTCTTTTGGGATGAGGTGGGGCCCAAACGTAAATATCATCTAGTGAACTGGCCAGCGATCTGCCGACCCAAGGAGTAGGGCGGATTAGGTCTACTAAACACCAATAAGATGAACATCGCGCTCCTGTTAAAATGGATGTGGAAATTGTACCAAGACAACGACTCTCTTTGGGCCTCCATCATTAGGGCCAAGTATGAGGAGGCCAATGATATATTTCCAGAAACAGGACACGGGGATCCCAATTCTGGAAAAGCCTCCACAAAATCAAACATCACTTGAAGGTAGGGGCCAAACACCAAGTGGTTGACGGAGCTCGAACCTTATTTTGGCTTAACAGGTGACTCGGGAGGGTTCCATATGCGACCAGTACCCTGGGTTCTTCGCCATCTGTGACAACCCCTCAGCCTCCATAGAAGAAGTTTGTTTTCCCACGTGAATTTATCTTAATTTCCGTCAGGCTCTTGACCATGGGGTGTTGAGGCCTAGCTCGCGCTGGTGTACGAGCTCGAAGTTGTGACCCTTCGACCTGGCCTAGACATGATCATCTAGCACCTGGAACCATCGGGAGTGTTCTCGGTTAAATCCATGTATATCCTGCTATCCCAAGGAGTGTCGGTGGCACACTTTAAGGATATTTGGGCAGAAAAAATCCCTCTTAAGAACAAGATTTTTACATGGCAGCTTTCTCTTGAGTGCCTTCCCACCAATTCATTGCCTTAATGCATGGCCCCTCCACTGGTCTCTGCTCTCTGTGCGGGGCAAAGGAAGACGCCTCGCACATTTTCTTTACATGCTCCATGACAAAGTTTGCATGGGGCACACTTTGCCAAGTCCTCGGTTGCAACTGGCACCCCAATAGTTTTTCTAACTTCTATGCTATCTTGTCGGGCTTTTCAGGACAACCTAGAAACCTTGTCTGGACCTTTTTGTCGCGCAATCTTAGTCGCTTTGGCTTATTCAAAACAAGCTTTTGATCGAATCGAAGGTGCTTGATCACCCAGCTGACATGCTTTACAAAATGATTATTTGTCTATAGCTATGGAAGGTAAACACAAAGACGAAGGACAAGGAGGGGCTCGAATGGATGGCAAGCAAACTAAGGTTGTTATACCTCAAGATGGCGCCAGGAAGAAGTGAGGCATAATCACCATGCATATAGATCTACCTCTGGACTATTCGCCTTCTCTTAGGGGATGTCGACCCCGTAGTCTAGGTGGCTTATCCGCATGTTAGTTCGTTTGGATAAGCTGTTGGCCTCAACATGTTTGTTTCGTGGATTATGGTTGTGAACTCTGTGGCTTTATTTTTAAGCTAGCCACTTGATGCCTATTATCTAAAAAGAAAATATGTGCTTACCATTTCACCAATAATAATCAATAATATTTCTAATAATTTTTTCGAGTTGAAGAACAGGGTCCACTTTAGACATAAGATGTTTCATCCCTGTGTTTCTGATTTAAGTAAATCCTGGTTTCTAATTGATTGTATTAAAATCGACTATGTAACTCTAACAGGTCAACTTTGAAACCTCAATCACTTTGACAAAATAAAAATACTATTAACTTCCCCTTATTTCATACGTATGAAAGCAATGTACATACCTAGGTTCTACCACTTTTGTTAGTCTAAACTATGGTATCTATCAGACATTCCCTCATTATTTGTGCTTCCATATATTGTAGAGATTATTTTTCCTCTATGATTGTATTGTTTTGATATGTACCGATTCTAGCCACAATGACGATGACTTCATTTGATTTGATCATTTTATTATTTATGTATACAAAGTTTCTCGAAAAATGGGCTGCTAGCTATAAATGTTTTATATCACCTTTTCTATCAAAACGGAGGTCCTAGATTATTGTTTAGCATTTATAGTTAATGGAAAAAATGAGGCCATTTCACAATAATTGATGACACACATAAATCTCACCGCGTACATAACTAATTCCAACCATTTATCAAAATCCTCGCACGAATAGAAATTATCGAAACAACCTAATCTATTCAATCCTGATATCAACTGCATATCATTCAAAAACAATAAATACGATCATATGTATCATGTATCTATATGTAAACCAATTTTATTTGGTTGTAAACTAAGGTTAATCCCGCTTCTTTGGATCTGAATGTACCAACAGGACCACAATAAAGTACTCCAAATAATATCATCACCAACCCTACGGATGTTAAAGCATCCCTAAGAACTTAGGAATTATGGTTGATGAGGTAATTCGATGATTCAGCTCCTTGCCTTCATTTTAGTTTTTCTTTCTTAGGTATCTCAGCAATCTAAGAATAGTTCTATCACCATCCTGTTCATTCTACATTAAGTAATCATAGGGTTTATAGTCTTTAAAAATTAAGGAAATATAGTCTTCCCTGAGCCGGACTCATTGATTTGACATGTTTGGAGAAGTTCTTGAAGGATATTATTTATAAAGATACTCAAATATGGTTCAAGAAAAATAGATCTATTTTGAATTATCCCATTATGGCAGCATGTCAAATATCTTGTTCAATACTCTCTTAGAAAAATCATGTTTAAAAATGCTTTCATTCTTGTAAAAGAAATTTTGGGAAAGAACCAAACCAAATATTGCAAGTATTTCTTGTTATGTTCCCTACGAGTTTGACTACTACGAAAACTTTAAGCAACAATTAACTATTCAACATGTCACCTGTGATTTGTAATGATTCGACACGGAGAAATGAAGGTCCCAAAGACTCCATCGGCATGTATACGCAGTGGCGAAGGACGAGAAAAAATTAAGGTCGGGCAAACTCTAAGGTATAAAAAATATGATGCAAAAAATAAAAATTGTATCAATACAATGGTAATAGCATAATTAGTTGACCACAAATTCAAACTTGCTTCAATAGTTAAATTGACCACAAAATCACAAATTATAGCTGTCCCCTTTGAAGCTGCAGGTTTCTTCCCCTTCTTGTCTATCTCTACCACAAATTTGCGGGGCCTAGAGGCCACTAATAGGAAGGAGCATAACCCTATATTTTGAAGTAGTGTTAGAAATTATAACTGAGATGAGAAGGATCCCTAGCCGGGTGAACCGTGTCACCGTGAGAATTTAAAATTTAAGAAAATGAGAAGGTTGGAGGAGGATTATGGGGAGGGCGGCCTGATCGGCGGGCAGTTTTTCCGGCAGGGAGTAGATTAGTAGAAGACGGTGGTGTTCCTCCTGCTCGTCGCTCGAGTCCAAGACTCGTAGGCTTCGATCTCTCCGGGGTGAAGACAGGAAGGGGCTCCGGTCATATACGCACACACGATCAGGGGGCCTACTGCTCCCTAGTGCGCGGCCCAGCAAACGACCAGTACGGCCGAATCCCCTCCAACATAGCCCGTTTTCTATTTTCGGTACTCCCTCCGGCCCATATTAATTGACTTGAAATTGTCAAAATTTAGATGATCTATATACTAAATAGTGTCTAGATTTATTCAAATCTAGACAAATATGAGTCAATTAATATGGGTCGGAGGGAGTAGTAGTTTTTCTTCAGAACTCACGTACTTTGCAGAGAATTGTATGTAGGTTGAATAGAAGCTTATATATATGCAACTTTTTGCAAAAAATCAAGATAGGATAGCTGACATACCTTGCCCAAAGAGGTCCTTCGCCCCTGCCCTGTGTATACTGTCTGCTGGTCCAAAATGCAAGAAATGACCAAGATCCCAACAAGCACGAGTTTGAGGCCATCCGTGAGTGCCTCATGGAGGACCCGTGGTTCTACAACAGATACGCTGGTGCCGGATGACTGAGGACATTTCGTTCGTCATCAGCTGTATCTGGGTGATGGACATG
Organism: Avena longiglumis; assembly: GCA_030063025.1. Lineage (NCBI taxonomy): Eukaryota > Viridiplantae > Streptophyta > Magnoliopsida > Poales > Poaceae > Avena > Avena longiglumis. The sequence continues at coordinate 486,818,376 of CP125974.1, forward strand.
GCTGTCACCCCGAGGCCTCTGCCAGGGGCAACGCGGCCGGTGATCATGGTGTGGATTTTTCCAAGGTGGACATCTACTATGGGATTCCCATTAGGAAGCATGCGCGAAGCGGCAGCGACATGGACGGTTTCCTCGAGGAGAACCCACAGTACCAGGCCACGCTGCTGGCGTCGAGCTTTGGCTTTGCCAAGCCCAAGATATTCTAGGAGACCGTGGATGAGTGCTTTGAGTAGAAGGCAACAAATGATGGGCAACCCATCCTAAATTGTGAGAAAATGTAATAAACATTAACATTTCCAAACTAATAATTAAATTTATTTTTTGAGTATTAAAGCATGACTTACGGCTATTTTCTCTCTCATCATATCCAACACAGGCATAAGCGTTGTGCAATGAGCGGGAGGAAAAAGGGAGAGAACTGGCTGAAATGCTGAAGGTTTACGCTAATGGTGGAGTTTGATGGAAAGTGTAGCTTGAGGTCATAAGAAGAAAATATGTTCTCACCATTTCACCAATAATAATCAAAAATATTACTAGGAATTTTTATGCATTGAAGGGAACGGTCCACTTTAGACATAAGATATTACATAGTAATTCTTGGTTTCTAATTAATCATACTAAAATCGACCATGTAACTCTAACTAGTCAACTTTGAAACCGCAGTCACTTCGACAAAATAAAAAATATTAACCTCCCCATATTTCATATGTATTAATGCAATGCACATATTTAGGTTGTATCCTTTTTGTTACTCTAAACTACGGTATCTGACAGACATTCCCTCATTGCTTGCTCTTCCACATATATGTAGAGATTAGTATTTTTCCTTTGCGATTGTCATGTTTTGATATGTACTGGTTCCATCCACAATAACAATGACTTCCTCATTTGCTTTGATCATTTTATTATTTATGTGTACAAAGTTGCTCGAAGAAGGGGTTGCTAGTTATAAATATTTTATATCACTTTGTTTTTCAAAACAACGTCTTACTAACAAAGAAAACATCCCTAGATTACTGAATATTGATAATGAACATTTATAGTACTGAATTATTAATAGTGTTTATGGTTAATGAAAAATAAAAACGAGGCACTTCCACAATAATTGATGTCACACATAAATCTCACTGCATACATAACTAATTCCAATCAATTATCAAAATCCTCTCAATAAAAGAAATTATCAACAAAAACAAATCTATTCAATATCAGATATTAACTTCGTATCTTGCCAAGCCTAAGATAGTCTAGAAGACCTTGGAGGATTGCTTTCAGTAGAGGGCACCAAATGATGGGTTCCAAAAATAATAATTAACAAAAAAATCGTGTATTAAAGCAAGACTTATGGATATTTTCTCTCTCATCATATACAACACGGCATGAGCATTCTGCAAGGAGCGGGAGGAAAAAGGGAGCAGGCGGGCTGAAATGAAGAAAGTTTTGAATAACAGTAGTGTGACGGGTAGTGTTGAGGGCACAAGGAAAAATGCTTACCATTTCACCAATAACAATTAATGATATTTTTAAGAATTTTTCCGAGTTGAAGAACACGATCCACTTTAGACATAAGGATATGATGTTCCATCCCTGTTTTCGATTTAACTAATTCCTGGTTTCTAATTGATTGTACTAAAATTGACGATGTAACTCTAAACGGTCAACTTTAAAACCTCAATTACATTGGCAAAGTAAAAATAATATTAATTTCCCCGTAATTCATATGTATAAATGCAATGCACATACCTAGATTTTACCTATTTTGTTAGTCTAAACTACGGTATCTAACAGATATTCTCTCATTGCTTGTTCTTCCACATATATGTAGAGATTATTTTTCCTCTATGATTGTCTTGTTTTAATCTTTACCAATTCCAGCCACAATGACGATGGCTTCATTTTCTTTGATAATTTCATTATTTATGTATATAAAGTTGCTGGAAGAAGGGGCTGCTAGCTATAAAATTTTATATCACCTTTTTTAAAGCGGCGGTCTTACTAGAAAAACATCCATAGATTACTGAATACTGAGGATGCACATTGCAGTACTGAATTATTGTTTCGCATTTACAGTTCATGAAAAATAAAAATAAGGTCATTTCACAATAATTGACGACACCCATAAATCTCACCGCGTACATAAGTAATTCCCATCAATTATCAAAATCCAATGACTAATAGAAATCATCGACAAAACCTAATCTTCTATATCTAAATAGGAACACCCCACTATCCTATTTCTCTTGACATGCAAGCTATCCACCTCAACAAGCCTCCACGTCACCCATTCTTCCACGTCATCAGGACTTAGCATTACTTTTGGTGGGTTTCCAAGTCACAACAAATAGGCAGCGTCTAGGTTCTCATCTCACTCTTCACCTTCAGTGGGTTGTAACTGCATGCACGAACGAATCGGTACAACGGCTGCATGTATTAAATTTTCTACATTCTATTCTTGTCATATGCATGGTGTAACCATTTGATCCTCAGGCGTCATTATTATTTTTCCAAAAAAATTCTGGAACTCGGTAAGGCACTGCGGCCGGTGGCCTATCATCTTCTCCACGACCTCACATTTCCATCTCCTAGACACCATAGATGAATCGACGAGTAACCCTTGATGCCTCTTTATTCTCCGCCCGTCGCTTACTCGCTGCCATGTATAAATGCTTAGCTTTCCCTACCAGTGTAGTCCTACGTTATGGTTGCTGCAACCTGCAAGCTTAGTCCACCCCTACTGATCTGACATCACACAACACCATCCGCGATAGTGTTCTACGCCGTTGTCTGTCGCTCCTAGACCTCACGCGCACGCCAGTTTCACCATCATGCCGCACGCCTAGGAGATCGACAACAATGACTCTCTGCTTCAGGTCATCGCCCTTCATGCGCTCTCTCATAGGCATGTCCAGTAGACGACGAAGCGGTAGAATCATGGGGCCGTCCCGATTATTCAAGGTACTTCTGAAGTTTGTATTATGTACTTCTGCAGCCATTCTCATCCACCAGTTTACCGCCAATTAGCAGTAGAACTCAGCGCTGATAAAAAAAGCTAGCTGCAAGGAGTGCCCCCTCTTCCAAATTTAGCAAACAGCCTCACCTGGTGTACGCCCATGTTTTTGTCAAATTATTTTTTTAGATGAAACAATTCTCTTTTATCCCATATGTACATGGAGTTACGGACCATGTGGTATTATGGTTTGTTGTTGGTTTTCATAGTAGGGAGATCCCTGCTCCCATCTTCCAAGATGGTCGTGCAGCAATAGATCAACCGGCCCTCCTTCCAAATGACTGATGGTCTCAGGACCCTAATTAGACTGATGAGATTGATATAAACATCTTTGTTTTGCCGTTCATGTGTCATATTTTAAGGATATAATATTGTATCGTATGGCAGAAAATTGTATGTGTTATCTGCAAAATCTGAAGTACTAATTGTAGTTACCATAAGATTGTATACACCTTCTTACACGTCTGATGGGAAGATGTTCGTGTATATGTACCATACTATTTTTTTTGTATTGATCATGCAGAAGAATTTATGACTATATACATAGGGACTTTGATCATTTGATAAATTCATTACATTGTTTGCAAATTTATTTAGTAAAATAAATGATTCGTCCGATATTCATGTTTTTTGAAATTGTCACTATACAAATACTATTTAATAACTTAGTATATTTTCAAAAGGGTACTTTACAATAATGGCCTACAAATTTCCGTAGCAATGCGCGGGGCTTTATCTAGTCTATTCAATAGCCGATATTACCTGCATATCTTTCAAAAACAATAAATACGATCACATCTATCATTGATCCATACGTAAACCAATTTTAATTTGATGTGAAATAAGTTTTAACCTACTTGTTTGGATCTGAATGTACCAAGCAGACCACAACAAAGTACTTCAAATAGTATCGTCAGCAACCTTGCGGACGTTAAAGCATCCCTATGAACCTAGGAATTATGGTTGATGAGGTAATTCGATGATTCAGTGCCTTGCCTTTGTTTTGGGTTTTCTTTCTTGGGTAGGTCAGCTATCTAAGAATAGTTCTTTCACCATCCTCTTCATTCTACATTAAGTAATCATAGTTTCTAGCATTAAGAAATTGTAACATCCCAAAAATAGTGATCAAGGTTACCAAATTCCAATCACCCAAATTTAGGGTTAACAAAAACTTTTATTAATTAAAATCAATATGAATGCATGTGTGTATGTGATGAATGTATGAATGCATGAATGGACTTGTTTGATTGTTTTGAATAGCAAGGAATGGTTTAAAAATGAAAACAACATCATCTAAATCAATTCCAAGCAGAAACAAATCAAGAAAAATTCAAAAACAAACAAAACAAGCAAATGGTTATTTTTGCCAATCTTGCTCACTAGGCCACTTTGAGTGTTTTTAGTCCAAGATTTCAAACAGAAACAAATCTATTTCTTTTCACTCCTTGCTAGACCAAGTGAAAGTGAACCCAAGCCCACTTTGCAAACTCACAGAAACATTTGGCAACCTGATTCAAATGACATTTTAAAATTGAATCTATATCATATGGGAACATCACTATTTCTCAAAATCCAACCAAACCAGTGCACATTGACAAATCCAAGCAACCAGAGACTACCTAGTATGTGACTAGTATATCCACCAAGTTTCATCCAAAAATTCAAATTCAAATTCAAATCTCTTGTGGCCATTTCATCAAACATCTTCTGAGCACAAATCAAATAAAACATCAAACACTATAGTGAGCAGTGTTTGTGCCAAACTTGTTCCCTCTCTAGCTCTCACTACACTCTCAGTAGATCATCTAACAAATTTAACCAGCCTAGCTCACTATGAACTCGACCATGCCATCAATGGTGATCATGGCCGACAACACTTGCCACCCCTACTGTCAACAGCAAGCTAGGAGCCTCACTAGCCTCGCCAACCTTGTCTAGCAGGCACTCCACCGTCCACCGCCATCCCCTGTCCAACGCTCGAGCCTTACCAGCCACTGGACCACACGGAACGCGCACACCTAGTCTCTCTGCGACCATGCCGAGAGCGCGCCAGAGCGCCGCGCTTGACACACTCGCACAGACCGCACCCCGCCTTCGCTGCTCGCGTACGTGATCACCACCGCCCAGGGAACCGCCCAGACATGCCCGTTCGCCGCCGCGCGGACCATAGCCGTTGTGCGCCATTAAAACTTCAGTCGGAGCCGCCTAGAGCATTGCAGTATTCCGACCGCATCACACCGCCCCACGCCTCTCCACCATACCATTGAGCTTTGCCAGGAGGCAGCGCACTGTCCCCTACCTTTAGCCATGCCGTTAGCTCGCTGTGCAGCCGACCCCGACGAGCTCAGCCCGCCCCCTTCGATCCCCTCGTCGCACTATAAATAGAGGCCTTCCCCGTTCGAATTCATCACACCATTCCACTCCCCTTTCTCTCTCAGAACCACCCCACTTCATCCCTGGAGCAAGGAGAGCACCAAGTCGCCGGAATTTTGTCGGGGCTTGCCGCTGCTGGAGGAGAAGGGCGCCGTTGATTGGACCCACCTCAGGAGGAGCCGCAAGTATTAGGAGGATCGTTGTCGTTGACTCCATCGTTCGCCCCCATCGCCGACCATCGCCGGAGCCCCGGTGAGCCCCCACTGACCCCCACTGGCCGCGCTAGGGTCCGTGCTCATCGCGTCCTATTCAGGCGTGGACGATGAACCTTTGCCACTCTCCGTCTCACTGACGAGTGGGGACAGCCACTTAACCAGCCCCCGCGCGCGCTGTGCGTAGTGGTCTGGCCCAGTTAATGTACCCGCGTGACCCAATAATTCAAACTTAGGTTTTTCAATTTAGTTTCAAACCTAGTACTGCTTGTTGATTCAAAATTCAATTCAGAGAGTTGCACCAAACCAAATTGCATGAAACTAATTTTGCTAGAAAGGTATTAAAATTCTTAATCCAAGCCCGTTGGATTTAAATCATTTGGTATTATAGATCACCTATAGTAAAAATAACAAGGTAGATATTTTTTTGCATTCAAACATTTTTTCAAAATTCAACAATAAATGCTTTTGAGTTGATTCCGACTCTCAAAAATCACATTTGATAAGACCTTTCTGAATATATAAAAATATCTAGGTTTACTTGCAAAAATAATGGACAAGTAATAAAAGGATGCCCCATAGGCATTTCTAGTCACTTTAATTAATTCAAATAAAAAGGTTAAACCTTATTAAATTGTGACACCACTTTAAATCACATTCCCTGAAATATGTGGTGATGACATGTGTCACCATGACCCCATGTTTTAGTTGGATAATATTAAGTCTTAAGTAGTTTTTCAATGAGTCGAAATTACTTTTCTAAAGTAAAATAAATAGAACCTTTTCCTTAATTTTTGTGATAATAGTGATGATGCTAGATCATCTAGTGTAAGTCTTTGTGTGCTAAATAGAAGTAGTTAAGAATTTTTTGGTGATTGTGTACTTCGTATTTATTTATAGACGCTAGTACCGAGCAAGGATACGAAGAAGAAGGGGAATACTACGAGGAAAAAGCAGAGGAGAACTTCAACCACTGCACTGCACAAGGCAAGCTAAGCTAAACCATGCAAGTCATAATTGCAAGCTTAAACCTACAAGATAACCTATGCAATGCAATAGGCATGCCTTGGTTATACCCTCTTATGATACCCAATCCCAATTTTACTTGCTAGCTTAGTTATTTTATTTCTTTATCAAAGCTTTTTATTTGTGTTTACTTAGTAAGTTGTAGATTTTAGAAAGATTGTTAAAGGTAGCATAAAGAAATAAAATCTTGATGTCATCCTGAGGCATGGGATTGAACTTAGATAATTTACACTTGATTATCACCCCTCATTCGTTTTACCCCCACTTGTAGTTGCTAGTGCTAAGCATTAAACTTGATCACTTTAGATGGGAATACTTGGCGAAAATGATTATGAAAATCTTAGAATGACGAGTCATTCTAATGAAATGTTTTGACATGTGTTCTTGAACACCAGATGATTTTGATGATGAAAATGTTGAAGCATGAGCCTTAGCCCTTTATAAAACTGATGATTGTCTGGATGCGATACCATTCCAATTTTACCGTACAACCACAATACCCGAAATTGGGTATGGCTTGACTGGAAATTTATATACCTTAGTATGGGTTCCCTTGCGGTAGAGGTTTGAGCCGAGGCTACCTCGTGAAGCTTGACCACCTATGCAGTTCTCAAGATGACAAATGGCCATGGTTGGAAGGCCAAACTCATAGGAGAGGTGCCTATACTAGGACATGTAATTGAAAGGTTAGGATTGATTATCCGCATACTGAGTATGGTGAATTTAGGATTGTTCCTAACAGATGTATCGAATATTGTGGTGAATGTGTACCACCTTTGTAGAGTGTCAAACTATTCGAATAGCCGCGTCCGCGGTTATGGACAGTTGGAGTGACCATACTGTTCCGTCATCATATGCTTTCAAAATTACTTGTGAAATGAATCATAACTTTGACTTGACCACAACATGGTTGTGAAAGTGAAAGCTAAGTTCCCACTTAGGTGTTATAAAACTTTAAACTAGCTTTCTTTGCTTCTAAACTCAGTTAAGGTAAATCTAGCTTTTTGCAAAACAACCTAGAGCCTAGTATTTCCTACTCAAAACCACTTCACTTGTTAGTCTTAGTTTGCGAGTACTTAAAGAGTACTCACGGCTTTGTCTCTGGCTATTCCCATGGCCAGACTATGAAGAGGACTATCAGGAGGATGGAACGCAGGAAGGTTACGACAACTAAGATCATCTCCCATCGTCAGCATTGCCTGTGACCATGAAGATGGAGCTTCGCCCATGCTATCGTTATTATATTATTCCACTGCTTTGATTGTACTAAGAATGGATCATGTGAACCTTTATTTTTTGTAAGACCTTATGTATGGTTTGTAATGGATGATGTACTGTGATATCCAATCTGTTATGTCTCGCAAAATGGTAATCCTGGGATAGTGATGTATGTCATAACAGGCATCTAGGATTAAAAATCCGGGTGTTGACAAGTTGGTATCAGAGCCATCCTGACCATAGGATACCCTAGTTTAGAATGGACGTTTGAATCAAAATTTTAGTTTCCAAACAAAAGAAGTGAGTATTTATAAAAACCTATTCTCCTTACCATTTAAATTCTTTCATGAAAATTCATGTTCCTCAATTTTTTTATGCAAACTTCCATAAAATTTGACACACTTGATCACTCTACTAACTTACTCATCCTACATTCTTATAGATGGACGTGAAGTATATCAAGTTCTATCAGTTGGGCAATGGAGGAGATCTCATCTTTGAGCGTGACTTGGACAAGCTTTCGAAACTTCTGGAGCGCTCGCACCCCGAGTTCTTCGGAGCTCAGCTCAACGACCAGGAAGGAGGAGAATTGCAATGGCTGATTGTTGCAAGTCTCCGAGGAAAGATTAAAGCCCCCACCTTGGAGGGAATTCAGTTCACCGTAAGGGAGAAAAACTGGCTAGATGGACTTACCAGGGCCATGCAGGAAGCGCTTCCCGTCTGTGTGGGCAAAGCATCAATCAGATCAAGGGCACCCACTTTGAGTTCTATCCAAGGCGTGATGCTATGGGACAGCCATTGGAGGTACCACGTCACCCAGATCTGAAGCATCAAGTGGACCATCTCAGCTTCATGATGTATGACCGGCAGAAGGATTTGGACAATGCCCGTTCCTACGCCAACCACAACTACGCCATCGGAGTCAAGAAGGATCAGACCATCGCCATGCTAGTGAAGGATCACAAGTCTCGTCGCTGTCATCTTGACAAGAAGGAGCGCATCATTGCCCGCCTTCTCCATAGGATCACATACTTGGAGGAGACCATCCACGAGCGGGACATGCATCTTGAGGAGAGGGAGAATGCAGAGGAGGATATCCGTGGAGACCCCTACTCCTACCTCAGTGATGATGATGACTTCCTAGAAGATCAAGCCATGGACTTCTTCACCGATTATGATGACTTCGCCTTCATTGATGATGATGATGAAGACACCGATTCCGAGGAGTAGTAGCACTTGAGCACTAGCGTTAGTGAGTTGTATCCGGTCCCACTGTATCGTAGTTTCACAGAATGGTTCTTAAAACCATCTGTTTTCCTTGTTGGGGTGTGTGTTTGTATGGTGTTTTATGAATGAATGAAAAGAAAGTTGCTAGAAAAATCTGAGTCAAACTTCAAAAACTTTTCAAAAACAAAACCCCTGAACCTTAGAAATTTCCCCTTTTTCTCATGATCTATCTCAATCTTCAGATGCCTCGCGGAGGAAGCAGTTCGTCCCCGGACCCAATGTTGCAAATCTTGCAAATGTTGGTTTCTGACCGCGAAGCTGAAAGAGCCGAATGTCAAGCCAACTTAGCCACCCTTCAACACATAGCTCGGATGGCCAACAACAATCAAGGCCATGGAAACCAGGACAACCATGGATCCAAGCTCAAGAATTTTCAGAACACCAATCCACCCATCTTTACTAAGTCTGAAGAGCCCCTAGATGCATATGATTGGACGCAAACCATGGAGAACAACTTAGAAGTTGCAGGAGTGGAAGCCAACGAGAAGGTACTGTTTTCCACCCACTATCTGGCAGGAGATGCAAGATCTTGGTGGAATAGCGTTTGCGCCATGAATGGAGGACATATGATGACTTGGGATGAATTCAAACTCAAGTTCAGCAGAACCCATGTGCCACCGGGTTTGATCAAGAGGATGAGAGATGAATTCAGAGAACTGAAGCAAGGGAGGATGACCGTAGTTGAATAAAATGACAATTTTTTGTCATTGGCTAGGTATGCGCCAGATGATATTGACACTGAAGCCAAGAAGAAAGAGAGATTCTTGAATGGTCTGCATGATGAGATGCAGACATTTTTAGTCAACATTCCATTTGCTGACATTGAAGCCTTAGTGGATTCTGCCATTCAGATGGAAGGCAAGATCAACCAAGCCAATGAGAACCGCAAGCGTAGAATGACGCATCAACCAGGAATCCACCATACCCCAAAGTATCGCCCCAACCCGTCTACGGGATTTGCCCCAAGAAACAATAGACCCCCGATGAACCATCCAACCTATCCCAACCGTGGAGGAGGAAACCCAAGGCTCGGAGGAAACCACAACAACAACCTCGGCAACTCCAGAAATTTCAACCGTGCACCGTCCAAGTTCAACAACAACAATGTCGCCACCAACACTAATACTGCCCCAAGGACTGAAAGCAAAGCTGTGAGAGTGAGAAGAGGCACTGATCTATCGGAGAGAGCTCTACTTTTCCCTGCTTTGGGGTTTGGGTAGGTCAAGGCCACGATGTTTTGTTGGTGGTGGCGATGACAATGATGTAGCGCATAGTTTTCCTCGATTGTCTCCATCTTGATGAACTCGGCTATTGCAGCGTCTATAGAACTTTGTCCTAGATTTCATCAACTTTTTATGCTTTCGTTTTCCATTATGATTGCATAGTTTGTATTTTATACACATGCAATTGGGAACAAATGTAGGACACAAATTATGGGCAACCTATCCTAAATTGTGAAAAAATGTAATGAACATTAATGTTACCAAAAATAATAACTAACAATTTTTTCGAGTATTATAGCATGACTTATTGCCATTTTATTTCTCATCATATCCAACACGGGGATGAGCGTTGTGCAAGGAGTGGGAGGAAAAGGGAGTGAACTCACTGAAATGCAAAAAAGTTTGGAATAATGGTGGAGTGTGACGGGAAGTATTGAGGGCACAATAACAAAATATGTGCTTACCATTTCACCAATAATGATCAATGATATTACTAAGGATTTTTCTGAGTTGAAGAACATGGTCCACTTTACACATAAGGTGTTCCATCCCGGTTTTCCATTTAAATAGTTCCTGGTTTCTAATTTGTTATACTAAAATCGACGATCTAACTCTAACTGGTTAACTTTGAAACCACAATCACTTTGACAAAATAAAATAAATAGTAACTTCCCCTTATTTTATATGTATGAATGCAATGTGCATATATTGTACCCTCGTGTTAGTCTAAACTACGGTATCTAGCAAACTTTCCTCATTACTTGTGCTTCCATATATATAGAGAGAAATTATTTTTCCCTCTATGATTGTCTTGTTTTGATATGTACTAATTCCAGCCACAATCATCCATGGATTCATTTGCTTTGATAATTTTATTATTTATGTATACAAATTTGCTCGAAGAAGGGGTTGCTAGCTATAAATGTTCTATATCACCTTTTTTCAAAACACGATCTTACTAAAGAAGAAAATATCCCAAGATTACAGAAAACGGATGACGCACATTTATAGTTCTGAATTATTGCTTAGCATTTATAGTGAATGAAAAAATGAGGCAATTTCACAATAATTGACCGAACCCATAAATCTCACCTCATACATAACTAATTCCAATAAATTATAAAAATACTCTCACTAAAAGAAATTATCGACACAACCTAATCTATTCAATAACCGATATTAACTTCATATATAGTAAAAACAATAAATACAATCATATTTGTCATGTATCCATATGTAAACCAATTTTATTTGGATGTAAAATTAGTTTAACTCTGTTTATTTGGATCTGAATATACCAAGCATACCACAATAAAGTACTCTAAATAGTATCATCGCTAATCTTGTGAATGTTATAGCATCCCTAGGAACCTAGGAATTATGGTAGATGTGGTAACTCGATGATTCAGTACCTTGTGTTTGTTTTGGTGTTTCTTTCTTAGGAAGGTCACTGATATAAGAATAGTTCTATCACCATCCTATTCATTCTACATTAAGTAATCATACGGTTTATATCCTTAATAAATTCTGGACTCGTTGATTTTTGTACGTTTGGAGAAGTTCTTGAAGAATCTTATTTATAAAGATACTGAAATATGGTTCAACAAAAACAGATCTAGTTCAAATTATCCCATTATGATAGCATGTCAAATATTTTGCTCAAAACTCTCATAGAAAAAATTATCATGTTTAAAACTGCATTCATTCTTGTAAAAGAAATTGTGGGAAACAACCAAACCAAATATTGCAAGTAATTTCTTGTTTTGTTCCCTAACGAGTTTGATTACTATGAAACATTTAAGAAACACTAAACTATTCCACTTGTCACCTTTGATTTATAATGATTTGGCACAGAGGAATCAAGGTCCCAAAGTCTCCATCGATATGTTCACGGTCTACTGCTACAAATGTGATAAATGACGCAAGATCCAAACAAAGCAGGAGTTTGAGGCCATCCGTGAGTGCCTCGAGGACCCGTGGTTCTGCAGTAGAGACCCCGGTGACAGATGCTCCGCAAGAAGCATGAGGACATCTTGTACGTCATCAGCTGCATCTAGGTGATGGACATGTCCGACATTGCGAGCCCTCTGCCGGAGACAAAGCGGTTGGTGATCATGCTTGGGGATCTGTCCAAGGAAGACATCGACTACGTGATTCCCGTTGGGAAGCGTGCGCTGAGCGGTGGCGACATGGAGAGGTTCCTCAAGGAGAACTCACGGTACAAGGCCATGCTGCCGGGGTCGAGCTTCAGCTTCCCCAAGCTCAAGACAATCTAGGAGACTGTGGAGGAGTGCTCGCAATAGAGGGTTGCCAAGGATGACCAGAGGGCGGGCTGATCTGAATGAGGGATATGAGGAGAAGGCCCATATCAAGAAGAAACACATAACTGACCACAACACAACATGGGTGCTTCTTCATTTTCCTTTAGAAGGCCAAACTTTTTATTGGAAGAAACAAGATAGTATCTTAGGAGAACATGACACATGCATGGTACACAACTAATGCCAATCAAATGTCCAAATATCCTTAAATATGATATAATATCTATAAGAACAATTTGTTGGCACCACTACAACACGTAAATCTCACAATATAGTACCCAACTAATGCCAATCAAATGCCCAAATCTTTTTAAAATACGATTTCTATCAATAAGGACGATTGATTGATGCACGACAACACATAAATATCACCATATATTATACAACTAATGCCAATCAAATGGCCAAATCTTCTTAAAATATGATATGATATTAATAAAAGTAATTTATTGACCCCCAAAAAACTTAGTAACTGCACATACTTGCAAATAAATAAGACCATGTCCATGTCATATTCAAATGTAAAAAACAATGCTTTTTTCCTCTTTGGATGGATATATATGTAGCACTATCGTTGGCCATATGTATTACAACATTGCACTCCACGTATCATCACAACACTATTAAGGACCCCAAATCGTCTAAGGAAGTTCACCCTAAGCTTTAGGGTTTTTAGGTAATTCCTCGATTCTTATTTGGTGTATTGCCTTCTTTTGGATTTTCTTTCTTAAGGAGATGCGATGTAAGCATAATTATATCAACACCTAGTCATTCTATATTGATTAATCATAAGATTTATAACCTTATGAAAAGAAGGCAATCAATTTTTTTGTGAGATTATACATGAATTAGTCTCTCTTATCCGAACCCTAGAGAGGACATTTTCTAAGCCACCGTGTCGCCATCCCTCCTCGACTGGCTTTGATGGTGTGAGTGTAGAGAGTCACTGATCTGTTGGAGAGAGCTCTAGTTTTCTGTAGCGCAAGGCGGTGATGCATCAATGACGGTGAAGACGACATCGTTCTAGCGCATAATTTTCCTCGAGCCTCTCCATCTTGGTGAAGTTGGGTATTGCAGCGTCTATAACACTTTGTCCTAGATTTTATAACTTCTGGTACATTCTTTTTCCACTATGATTGCATAGTTTGTAGTTTCTACACATGCAATAGGAAAGAAATGTAGGAAACAAATGATGTGCTACTCATCCTAAATTGTGATATAATGTAATAAACATTAATGTTCCCACAATAATAACTAACAATTTTTTCGAGTATTAAAGCACGGCTTATGGATATTTTTTCTCATCATTTCCAACACTAACATGAGCGTTGTGCAAGGAGCAAGAGAAAAATGGAACAAACTGGCTGAAATGTAGAAATTTTGGAATAATGGTGGAGTGTGACGGAAAGTGTTGATATGTGATTACCATTTCACTAATAATGATAAATGATATTACTAAGAATTTTTCTGAGTTGAAGAACACGGTCCACCTTAGACATAAGATGTTTCATCCTTGTTTTCGATTTAAGTAATCCCTGGTTTCTAATTTATCGTACTAAAATCGAAGATGTAACTAGTTAACTTTGAAACCTCAATCACTTCGACAAAATAAAAATAATATTAACTTCCTCGTATTTTATATGTATGAATGCAATGTACATACATAGATTGTATCCCTTTTGTTAATTTAAACTACAGTATCTGACGGGCATTCCTTCATTGCTTGTGCTTTCATATGTATGTAGGGATTGCAAACCAACCTGTGGTTGGATGGTTAGGAGGGTGATTGTACCCCCAGCCCACCAGAGTTCAAACCCTAGGTTTGACCATGTGTGTTGCATAAAAGGCGGAATATTCTTTTACTGGGAGGCGACGTTCTCGTCGACAGCGAGGCGCCCGTGGTGACTTTGTCAATCTTAAGACCCGATCCGCCGACTCTGTTTTTCGGAGGTGCTCATAGGGGTATGGTGTGCGTGTGTGCGTTCATAGGGGTGGGTGCATGTACGTGTTGTGAGCGTCTTTGATTGTACTGTGTTTCTTAAAAAATATGTATGTAGGGATTATTTTTTTCCTCTATGATTTTCTTATTTTGATATGTATGTACTGATTCCAGCCACAATCATGATGGCTTCATTTATTTTGATCATTTATTATTTATGTATACAAATTTGCTCGAAGAAGGGGTTACTAGCTATAAATGTTTTGTCATATTTTTTTTATCAAAACACGGTCTTACTAAAAAAGAGAACATCTCTAGATTACTGAATACAGAGGATGCACATTTATAGTATCCGAGGTTCGAAGGAAACCGCGGAGTGATGAAACAGACTCCCTTCGGAGGCTCAAGCCCTCGCGAGGGGGATGCACATTTATAGTACTGAATTATTGCTTAGCGTTTATAGTTAACGAAAAATAAAAATGAGGCCATTTCACAATAATTGACGATACCCATAAATCTAATCTCATAGATAACTAATTCCAATCAATGATCAAAATCCTCTCAGTAAAAGAAATTATCGACACGACCTAATCTATTCAATAGCCGATATTTATTGCATATCTTGCAAAAATGATAAATACAATCATATCTATCGTCTATCCATATGTAACCAATTTTAATTTGATGTAAAATAAGGTTAACTTTGCTTCTTTGGATCTGAATATACCAAGGAGACTACAACAAAGTACTCCAAATAGTATCATCATCAACCTTGCGGACGTTAAAGCATTCCTAGTAACCTAGGAATTATGGTTGATGAGGTATTCGATGATTCACTGCCTTGCCTTCGTTTTAGTTTTTCTTTCTTAGGTAGGTCAGCGATCTAAGAATAGTTCTGTCACCATCCTCTTCATTCTACATTGAGTAATCCTAGGGTATAGCCTTACGAAATTAAAGAAATAGTGTTCCCTGAAAGAATTCTGGACTCTTTGATTTTTTAGGTAAGGAGAAGTTCTTAAAGGATCTTATTAATGAAGATACTAAAATATGGTTCAACAAAAATAGATCTAGTTTATATTTTCCCATTATGATAGCATGTCAAATATCTTGTCCAAAACTCTCGTAGAAAAATATCATGTTTAAAATTGTGTTCATTCTTTTAAATAAAACTATGGGAAACAACAAGACCAAATATTGCAACTTATTTCTTGTTATGTTCCCTAACAAGTTTCATTACTGTGTAACATTTTAGCAACACTAAACTATTCAACCTGTCACCTTTTAATTCTAATGATTTTGCATAGAGTATTCAAGGTCCCAAAGTCTCCATCAACATGTTCACTCTCTACTGCTACAAATACGAAAAATTACGCAAGGTCCCAACAAAACAGGATTCGAGGCCATCCACAAGAGCCCCAAGGAGGACTCGTGGTTCTGCGGCAGAGACCCCGTCATTGGACGCTCCTACAAGCGGCCTGAGAACATCTCATATGTCATCAGCTGCATCTGTATGATTGACAAGACCGGCATCCCGAGGCCTCTACCGTATATGAAGCGGATGGTGATCATGTGTGGGGATCTGTCCAAGGCGGACATCTACTACGTGATGCCCATTGGGAAGCGTGTGTGAAGCGGTGGCTACATGGAGAGATTCCTCGAGGATAACCCACAGTACAAGGCCACACTACCGGCGTCGAGCTTCAGCTTCTCCAAGCCCAAGATATTCTAGGAGACCATGGAGGAGTGCTCGCAGTAGAGGGCTGCAAAGGATGATTAGAGGGAGATGTCTGAGGGGTGCTTTCTGAGAAGTCTGCCAAGGCTGATCTGAGGGAGAGGTATGCGGAGAATAAGCCGTGTATGGATTCTACGGCCAAGAGTGAAAGCTTTGAGGAGACGGAATATGTCAGATTCGGATTACTACTGTCCAAGTAGAAACGGTGGCAGGGAGTATCTGCTGCAGAATTGGAAGCATGAACTTACATGTATGCCCCATTTGGCATGATGCCTAATAATGTCATACCTAGTCTTGGATCACAATGTTTGGTTGTTTTTGTTTTCTTTCCTAGTTTGATTTGGGACACAGTTTTTCACCTTGGTGGAATCATTGCTCTCCTCACTCTTTAATTGCTCTTTGCTAAAATTGAGCAGTTCCTATGTGATTCTCTGGGTATGTGAACTATGTTTAGCTTTTCCGTAAAATAAAAAACTATTTCTAGCTTCCCCAAATGATCCATGTATGAATGTTTAGTGGTGCTCTGACCAGTCACCCTTCAAAAATCAAACTTATTTCATACAGTGAAGAGGGTTGATGTGAAGAATTTCAAAGCTACTCTGTATTTCACTATGTAATAGCTAATCGGCTGCCCCAAAAAACAATGTTTTCAATAACTCATAACCGCAAACAGTTGAGGCCTTTAGTTAGGCCATCAACAACAAGTCTTAAAATTGTGAACTTCACTACCTTCAATACAACTTTGCTAATTTCATGTTGATCATTCCAAAGGAGAATGATTGTTGATGTATGTAACATGCGTGTTGATCATTTCAATCTTGCAGATCACCTATGTACAAACACAATCTTGATGTACATGGTTCATCAAAATTAGGCTACCCCATGTTGCTACCCCGAAATTGGGGCCCGTTGCTACCCCAAATCACATTTGTTTTGAAACAGACATCCTACGAGAGACCATAGGAGAGAAAGGGGGAGGATCCGGGGTAGTCGCCATGTGACCAGGGCTCAGGTGAGGCCGCCAAGAGGGGTGGGTCTACACTAATTGCACTTCTAGGACTAATCGATCACTCTCTCAGAACCCAAGCTACCAGGACATGATACCCACAACCTTTTTTGAAATGGGGCATTAGATCCCGGCACATCATACCCACAACTGCCATTCATTAACGATAGCATTTAGAACCACCTGCGGTGAAGTAAGTCTTAAATGATACTAGAATGGTTATAATGTTAGACAACAAGATTCTGCTGACATGTTAAACACCAAAGATAAACAAGTTGTAATATTATTCCAGAATATTAGCATATTTTTTGAAATTTATCCCCTCCAAAATGCCCAATGTAGCGATAACAATGACTGTTTTATCTCATACACGGTACCCCTAGTAAAATGCTTCAAGTCTTGAAATGTAGTGCCACTAGTTAGGCAACATACTACGGAATCAGGAGCACAGTTAACTGAACTTCCAGTTGCAGGAACATGCTTCAGTAAACCTTACCACTAGAAAAGCTGCAAACCTGAGAAGCCAATGAAATAAACCTGCCAGGAAAAATGTTTTGAACCATTTGCCTTTCTAGTACCGGAAACAAGTTGACTAAAGCTCCATCTGCAACAACAAAAAACGAATGCCACACTGATGGTGGCATCTAAGAGCGCATGGGGGTGTGAAAGTAAGGACCAATGCTCATATTTTCTCAATGTCACATGATGATTCACGTGTAATGCAGTGATGACCCAAGTGTCGCAGGAGATTTTCATCATTACGATGTCTTTTTTTTGGATTGAAAGAGGCCTGAACTCTCAACGTCACATTATGATAACTCTTGACTAAAGAAAATGTGTGCTGGAAGTGCTAGGCTTCAAAGAGCTAGTGTTAGCTAAATGGGCCTCAGCGGGCAACAAGGCACGGGGCCCTGACGCTGTCGACTGGTGACAGTCACTAGACATGAACCTGCGCCACTTCCTCCGCGGGTGGAGTGCGAACCAGGGAAAAGAGGCCCAACATAATAAGGATACACTGCTTGGCAAAATTAATCAATTGGACATTCAAGAGGACTCCTCCGGTTTAGATGAACGGAAATTCTAACAATCAGTCTGTTGCCTGTCAAAACCCACCGGCGAGCAGCGACGAGCAACACGAAGAGCCGGGAGGCTCCCAGAACTGTTGGTGGGCCCTGGTCCCTCGGGCAACGGCCCGCAAAACTCCGGCACACGTCCTGGCTTGGTTCGAGGGCGTGCCACCTGACCTATACCTGGTCAGGAATGTGAAGGATTGCTTCGATTGATTTCCTGCATGGTAAACAAGTATACGTAAAATTCGAGCCGTGACCGGCTCCCAGGTTTCCCTGTGAATCGGCTCCTGGAGCCGATTGTCCCATGGTTCTGCATTAGATCTACGATAACATGGGGTTTTGCTTCATCATTACAAGTTAAATCGATCTACGACAGTTTAATGTTTTCACCACGTAATTGGAACGTCCTACACGTAATTGAGCCTGGTAGATACAAAAGATGATAGAAAACTAACCCTAGAGGAGGCCTAACAACCGACGCAGAGTCAATTACCGGAACAACTCCTCTCGAACTAGCAAACCATATCCTTACGTACTACTGGATCGTTCAACCCGTTTGCAAGGCCTGACTACGTGGATATCAAACTAAACCTTGGAAAACAAGGCATAACTATAACAGATCGAATCAACTGAATAAGGATCAAGCAAGATGCTACCCTTATACCCGGGAAAAGGTGCAAAGGCAGCGAGGTAACTAGAGGTAGCATAACTTAAACAATCATAGCGAAAAGTACCGATGCTAACCTAAACAAATCTACGATAATAGTATTACTCGCCATCAACAAGGCTTCAGTACGAGTAACACCAAATAACGCATAATCAAATACTGCCTAGATCGCGAGATGCGATCTAGGCAGCATGACACTTACCCGAAAGAAACCCTAGAAACAAGGGGTGGCGATGCGCCGAGATTGTGTTTGTTGTGAACGTGATTGTCCTCCTTTTCTTGATAACCTTAGGTACATATTTATAGTCCGGAGACTTTCTATCTTTGGAATAACTCTACAACTCTATCTCTTACCTAAACCGAAACGGAACCTACTACAATATACAGATACACGGGCAATTTAGCCCAAACCCACGCACAAGGCCGATTCAACAACACGTTGCATATATGTATCTTCCAAGCCCATCTTGATTACGGCCCATCTCCTCCTTTGGCCAAAATATGGCGATAACACATGCCCCCTGGTTTTGGCAATAATAATTCCAAAACCACTCTGCCGATGTTTTTTCTTTCCCTTCTCCTTTTTTTCTCTTCACATCGGGTTACGCGTTGCAGAGCAGAATCGTCACGCCACCCCCTCATCATGATGCCCTGTCTTCTCAACTCCTTCGCAGTGCATGATTTGACGATTTTGGCAGCACATTCTGGGAAACCGCTATGGCATTGAACCGCCTCCCACTATTCCCCTTATTTAAATTCATCTGAGCAGTTCGCAGTCCCCATCTTCCTCCAGTAGCCAAAAAACCCTCTTCCTCCGCCGAAAAAACCCTCTTCCTCCGCCATGGCCTCCTCTTCTTCCGCCCGTTCCTCCCAGTCTTCCAACACCATTAGCGACCGGGAGCCGACGCCGGAGCACTACCACGGCGTACGAGACTCTCGCCCCACAATGGTGGGACGAGAGGGATTGGGATTTCGCCGCTTGGTCGGAGGACGACGCGTCCCTGACTGACGGCGAGGAGGGCCTGCAGTTCCTCGTCGACGGGGAACTGGAGGCGAAGAGCAGCGACGACGCCTGGTCCTGGGACGGCGTCGAATCCTCCGACGAGGAGGAGGAGTCGGAGGAGGACACCTCCTCCGATGAGTATCCACCGGTGAAGCGCTTCCGCGCCGGGTCCAGCGAGGACACCGAAGACGACGACGAGGACGAGGAGGCCCCTGCTGGCATCTTCAGCAGCAGCAGCGAGGACGACGCCGGCAGCAGCGCTGATGACAGCGAACAAGACGACGGCGAAGACAGCGGCGACGACCTCGGCCTCTAGATTAGGAACCAGTAGTAGTAGTAGTAGTAGTAATAGTAGGTTTCCTTTTGTAAGCAATCAGCCCCACTGTAAATAATCGTCTTTTGAATGAACGAAGATTACTTTTCCAACTCGAAGATTGCTTTTCCGACCCAATTTCGCCGATAGTCAAAATAGGTCGATGCTCCAGAAGCCGATAGTACTGTATCGGCTTTCACCACACTGCGCTCATACAGTCAAACAAGTCAAATCTCAAAGAGCCGATGGTAAAGCATCGGCTTTCAAAAAACGTTGACAAGGTCAATTTTGGTCGGCGATTTAAACAAATCTGAGGCCACTTTCCAGCTTCACGGTAACCTGCGACCCTCTTCAAAAAGGAGCGACCCAGATCTCCAATTGCCCACCGACCAGATCGAGCTCACAGCGACAAGAACCCTCGATCCCCAACTGCATAGATCCATCTCCGCCGGTAAACTAGATGGCGGAATCGTCCAACACCAACCCAGAGGTCTCCGGTCAAGGTACGCCTACCTCGCAATCAACGCGATGTTAGAATTAATGGCGAACACCAATTAATGCCTTATTCCACCATTAAATTTTCTAGGTTTCGTACATTCTCGCCGCATCCTTCTCTCCCAAATTCTCTCTGCCTTGGCCCTCGCATGATTCTAGTCCTGCCCATCTAATCTCTTGCAAGCAAAAGAATCCCTTCATAAGCCAAGACCTAGATTTAAACTCTTGGGCCGACCGCTATGAGCCCGGCCTAATCCCCTGAACATTGGGTCTCTTGGTTCAGGGGTAGCTAGAGCTACCAATCCCAATGGGAAACCACGGAATAGCCGATGCCTTGCATTTGTCATTGTCTCCCTTGAGAAACATGAGAATCTTCCGAAAACCATCGGCTACTTCGTCCGACGCTCAATCGCTTCATGTTCGGTCATGGCCCTATGTCACCAACCCCATTAGACGTGGTGATGATTACTGTCCGGATGTTACATCACCCAGCCCTCGCTTTTAAACTGACCAAAGTCCCTACAAACTGTTTTCTAAAATAGACTGCATTTAATGGGTGCCTACCTCCAACGCCATATGAAAACAAAGGGCCTGTCACGTAGAAAGAACACATGCCTTTCTCAACTTCTGCTGGAACATTTCATATTTTGTGGCCCTTCCCTTGCTCCAACCAAGAATTATCTCCTTAGCCCACGAACCGCCAAAGGCACTCAACTTGGCCTCGGCAAACTGTTCCTTGGAGAGGTCTATCGATATCTCCAGTTAATGTCTGTCAAGCTGTTCTCTGGCATAGCAGTCAAAACAGGTGGTCCTTGGTGGTTCATTCAGCTATGGGCTCAGCTGTATTTCCAAAACCACATCCCAAACTTCCCCCTTTTGGCGAGTTGCACCTTTCCAGATGTAAAAGGGAAGCAGATCCGATGCACCAGCTATGACCAAGCTTTGTATAGACTGCCAGGTAGCAAACTGACCCCTCAAGAGGCATCCAAGTGGTTCAACACTTTCTTTCAAGGCCTGGACAATCCTATCTTCTTTCCTTACATGGAAGAATCGGAACATTTTGAAAACCCACTCTCCTTCAGGCTAGACAATTTTGCCGATGACACCAGCACTCGGCAGCTCTTTTCCACTGTGATTCGTCCCTGTTTCCTTCCAGTTGGCATGAGTACATCCAACAGAATAATCAAGCCTGGGTATGAATTCTACCAGCCAGTCGTAGTGGCTCGTCAATTTGGCCTTGGACAAGTACCTCCCCATTTCTTTCTCCACCATCTTACAGAGAGCAGAGCCGACCTGCCTGATCCTCTCACCAGCCAAAGGTGTTATTCCTTCTTTGACGCCCTGACCATCCCAATTCCTAACGACCTCACCTTCGCCTCATCAACCGATGGCTTTGAAGACTGGTGGTCGATGTGGAAGACTCACGCCTTTAGGAGAGCTCTGGGACCGTTGCTGAAACAGCTCGATGCTGACTATGACATCCCCGTGGAACAGGTACCACTACTTGTAAATTTTCTTGATGCAGCTCACAAATGATTCTTCTACTAACCCACTCTTTCTCTCTGCAGCAACAAGATGGCCCTGAACCTACGCACAGTGATGGCTCCCCCTTCGAGTTCTTTCCGCCAGCTCCTGTGGTTCTTTTCTGCAAAAACTCGCCACCTTTGAAAAAGGTCATGATGCAGAACCAGCCGATAACACCACAATCGGCTTCCAAGAACCAAGCAACTCCTAAGTCAGCTGCCCCTCGAGTTCCAACTAAAACAAGAACGATGGCGAGGAAGGTAGCTGCCAGGAAGACCTTGAGGCGCCGGAGCCCTTCTCCAGAAAGCTCGCATGTAGGCTGATCCATGCCTTGGTCGATCCTTCTCATTCTCCCATTCTTGCAGACATGCTCGTGCTCACTGGTTCTCCTTTTTTACAGGCTTCCGTCGAAGACACCTCCAGCGAGGACACTCAGACCCATCGAGGAGAACTGGGCCCAACAGATTCTGAGAGGACCATAACACCGAGCCAGCCAGATTCACCACCATCGGCTTCCAGGAAAAGGTCGGTTCCTGAACCTACTGCCCCCCGAGCACCAGTCGAGGCGGGGACAGCTGTGGGTCCCAAGAGAGCTCGCAAAGGACTGCAAGCTTCTTCATCGAGCCAGGAGGTTTCGAAAATCATCACCCTTCATGCTCTTACCACTTGCTTCTTTTTATCTGCCGATTCATCATTACTTACATCGGCTAAACACCTTCCATGCAGACGACTGATGCTTCTAGTGGGAAAGCCGGGGCGGTGCCGATGCCTTTAGCCAAGCCGGGTCTAGCAATCCCCGAAGGTGTAGATGAAACGGCTACCACTTTGGCCAAGCCCCCAGCAACCACACACAAGCCGATCGTCTCCTCATCTGCTATCCCCTCGATCTTAGGAGAGGTACGTTAGCTTCTTTCGGCTCATCCTTACACGTTTGGACGCATACTGACGCTTTTTCCGCCGAGTTGTGATATTTCAGGCTTGTCGACGTTCGACCTGAATCCATCGAACCAACCCCTCTGCTATTGATGAACCACGAGCCAGGCTGTTCCACCTTAATTCCAGCCTTAAAGCCCTCGCTGTCCTCCCGATCAAGAGTTGATCGAGGGTTCCGAGGAGGTGAAGAGCGTTCGCTGAAATAAAAGACCAACTCCCGAGCATTGCAGGTGAAGCTTTGGCCAGTTGTAACTCGTCATTCTACGGGTCAAGGGTGAAGTTAGCTCGTGAGAGGATCTGCGCGCGCCAACTTCCAGAAGGCCAATATCGCATGATGTCGCAGCTCAACGAGAAAAGGCGTCTCGATGCCAAAACCGACACCTCACAAGATCACGAGCTAGCATCCTTGAAAAGGAGTTGGAAGATCTTGAAGAGAAGGTCCGGCGACTAAACAGCTCATTCGCGACAAGGAAGAATCCATCGCCTCCCAAGACGAAGCGAAAGCCTCAAAGCTCAATCAAGACCGATCTGGCAGAAATACGTGCCCTGAACAAGCAACTAGTGACGGGCAAGGACGAAGATGACGAAGCCGAGATCGCCGAGGTGGATCGTGTCCGTGATGACGCCCTCCACGCCTTCGAGGTATTTCTTCAGTAGCTCGTTTATGTAAACCGCATCGCCAGGTAGCTTGAACCTCTAGAGTCGATGACCTGCATCGGCTATATATTTTTTTTCTTTGGCCGATTTCATGTATCGCCCCACATTTCATCGCCCATCATCCCACATGCTTGGGAAATATTTCTTGATATGTTGGCCGTTGATACCATCGAATTTTACGCCCAGCTCCTCAAGCATGTACGCTGCTTTCCTCTTAAAACTGATCGACCCTGTATGGCCCGTGCCAATTTGGAGACCATTTACCATATGTTGCATCCTTAGTCCCTAATGGCAACACAGCTTCCCATACCAGATCGCCAACGTGGAACTCCTTTGGTCTCACTTTCTTGTTATATGCACGAGCTACCTTGGCCTTGTTCTCTTTGATTTTCTCAAGCGACCACAGCCTGAGCTCAGTTAAATCCTCAACACTGTCACTCATCAGGGTTGCATATTCTTCAGTTGTTAGATTGTTCTGAAAAGTGACACGTCTCGATCCAGCCGTAATTTCCCAAGGCAATACGGCTTCTTGTCCATAGACCAGATGGTATGGCGAGGTTTTTATCGCTCCATGGCATGACATGCGATAAGCCCATAAAGCCTCTGACAGAACCTCGTGCCAACGCCTAGGGTGCTCGTCGATTTTCCTCTTGATCAGCTTGATAAGGCTCTGGTTGGACGCTTCAGCTTGCCCATTTGCTTGAGCATAGTATGGAGATGATCGAATCAGCTTAATCCCCGTGTCCTCACAGAATTTTCTAAACTCGTGAGAAATGAAGACCGAACCTCCATCGGTCGTGATAGTTTGGGGAATCCCAAATCTGTGAATGACATGTTCTTTCACAAAATTGATAACATCCTTTGAGTTCACTGACTTCATCGGGACAGCCTCCACCCATTTAGTGAAATAATCAGTAATGGCCAAAATCCACATGTGGCCTTTGCTTGATGGAGGATTGATCTTGCCAATCATATCCATGCCCCAACCTCGGAATGGCCAAGGTTTGATGATGGGGTTCATTGCTGACGCGGGTACCATCTGAATCTTCCCAAATTTCTGACATGCTTGACACCCTTTGTAGTACTTGAAGCAGTCCTCAAGCATGGTGGGCCAATAAAACCCTGATCGCCTGATCAACCATTTCATCTTGTGAGCCGATTGGTGAGTTCCACAGGCGCCTTCGTGTACCTCGTGTAGGAGCCGATTGGCCTCGGCTGTCCCTGCACATTTGAGCAATAACCCTCCAGTCCTGTAAAACATGTCGCCCCGATAAGCACATACTTCATGGCCTTGTACCTTATCCGTTTAGGTGCCCCCCGAGCCGAATCCTTCAAGTAATTGAAGATATCGGCTCCGATCGCCTGCTTCGAACTGCACGAACATCGGCTCCTCTCGCTACATCCTTGTAGCACAAGCCATTGTGCAAGATCATTCGCCTCGGTATTCGCGATCGCGATCCAGTGAAGTTTATGTACCGGAATCGCCATCAGCTCGGCATTGCAGCCATAATGGGAAGAGCGACTCGCTCTCACACTTGTATTCCTCCGTGAGTTGAGAAATCACCAACTTGGAGTCTCCAAAAATTCCACCGCTTCGCTTCGATGAGCAACTCCATTCCTTGCGTATCGCCTCATACTCGATGACGTTGTTGGTACGAGGCGATAACGATGGAGAAGGAAAATGTTGCCCCCCGGGGGGACACGAGTAGCATGCCGATGCCGCACCCATCGTCACAAACCGATCCATCAAAAAACATAGCCCACGCTCGTATAGACAGTGCTGCTATATTCGTGTTGATCCTTTCAGCGATAAGGTCGGCCAATGCCTGACCCTTAACCGCTTTCGCAGGTTGATACCGGATGTCAAACTCCGATAATGCAAACATCCATTTGCCCAGTCGGCCTTTCAACATTGGAGCCGACAGCATGTGCTTTATGACATCTGATTTGCATATGATGACAATCTCCGCCGATAGCAAAATGTGGCGCAGCTTGGTGCAGGTGAAAAACAGGCAGAGGCACAACTTGTCGATCTCAGGATACCTTGTCTCTGCATCCAGCATCCTTCTTCTTATGTAAAACACGACTCGCTCCAGGCCATCATAAACTTGCACCACCACTGAGGCGATGGACGTGTCACCATCGATAAGTAAATGTAGAATGGTTTATCCGGCTCAAGGGAACCAACACCGCGGCTTCGGATATTCTTTGATCTCGTCAAGGCTCGTTGTTGTTCGCCCCATGAATTCCTCGTCAGCTTTAATCTTCACCAATCCCATGAACGGCTCTATTCTTCCTGACAGATTGGAGATGAATCTTCTGACGAAGTTGATCTTGCCGATGAGAGACTGCAGTTCTTTCTTCGTGGTAGGTGGCTTCATTGTTCGTGACCGCCTCGACTTTTCAGGCCGATCTCAATTCCGCGTTCATGGACCAAGAAACCCAAGAACTGACCGGCCGTCACCCCGAAGGCACACTTCTTTGGATTCATCCGTAGCCCGAATTTTCTTGTTCGGTCCAGGATGCATTGCAGATCGTCCAAGTGTCCTTGTACTGAAGCAGACTTGACCACCACGTCGTCGATGTAAATTTCCACCAGCTTGCCGATCAGATCATGGAAAATGTAATTCATGGCTCTTTGGTACGTGGCGCCGGCATTCTTCAGTCCAAACGTCATGACTACATATTCAAACAACCCCACCGAACCTCGACTCAATGCGCCTTGTGTATATCTTCCGGAGCCATAAAAATTTGATTGTAACCGGCATTGCCATCCATGAAACTCAAGATCTTATGACCAGCCGCTGCGTTGATTAACATTTCTGCTACCGGCATCGGATACTCATCCTTTGGAGTAGCTCTATTGAGGTCCCGAAAATCTATGGCAACACGCCAGCGGCCATCCTTTTTCTCTACAGGTACGATACTAGAAATCCACTTAGCATACCTGCATGGCCTGATTAACTTGGCTGTCAACATTTTCTCGACCTCCTTCTTGACTTTTTCCAAAATTTCGGCCTTCATCTGTCGTGCTCGCTGATGGAATGGCCGAGATCCTTTTTTAAGCGGGAGTCGATGCTCAATGATGCTCCTGTCTAACCCAGGCATCTCTGTATAGTCCCAGGCGAAGCAGTCCGGATATTTTTTTCAACAGAGCTATCATCGGACCCCGCAGACTCGGATCTAACTTCTTGCTGATAAATGTTGGTCGTGGCTTATCCCCAGGACCGATGTCGATTTCCTCTAGCTCATCAGCGGATGTAAACCCATACCCTAGCTTTCCATCACCTGTTAAATCGATGCTAAACACAGGGCAAACAGTAGGTGAGGATAACAAAAATAATTTGGGCCGATTGCCTGAATCGGCCCCCTTTTTGATTGCATTAGTCAAGGACGGTTTACACCTTATTTGTGTTTTACAATGGCAGGGAATCTCCCTACGACGACTACATGATCTGCTTGTCGTAAGATTGCTGCTTTTTATTTTTTGTGGCCGATCGCATGGATCGGCCGTACCACGTACGATCGTGGACTTTGCTACTCTGCCAGGCCAGTGGATAAGACCAGCCTCACCCCGTTTTTTGTAGCCTCGATGCGTTCGCATCCGTCTAGACTGATTCCAGAGATCGGCTCTTGGTCTGCTGCTTCCCAGACGTTCATTCCAGCAATGGAGACCTCGACAGAATCGTCTGCATGAATGACTTCCACCTCATCTCCATCCCATCAGATTAGGCACGGTGCATCGTGGATGGAATGCAGCTAGCATGAATCCAATCTCTCCTAGCAAGACAGCAGAGGTGCTTTTGCTGTCCACGACGAAGAATGACGTAGGGATGGTTTTTCGCCCACGCCGATCCACGCTCGACGCCTTGCGTTCAAGTCCGCCGTTGAAGTCGCTTAGCGTGACGTTGGTTTTGATCGGATCTGCGGTGAGCGTCCCAAACGCCGTAGCATGGAGTATGGCATTATATTGATCGCCGCCCGTGTCCACCAACATCTTGGCGACAGCTGCCCATTGATGTAACCTCGTAGGCAGTGGCTTTCGATGTTTGTAGCCCTTCTCGTGGCTTCTCAAAGATAACCGCCGTGGGCGCGATCAAACCGTACATCGCAGCTCGTTGGTTCTTGGAGCACAGAACTCTGACGGAAGTATGAACACCATGTTTGTGCCAGCCGATGTCTTTGCATCGGCTTTTACCTGTTTGGGGCGCCACTCTTTCCTTTTTGGGCGATCTTCTGTTTCCAAGGTCTGCCGAATTTTAACGGCCAGATCGGGTCGTGCTTTCCTTAAAGCATGGAGGTACTGTGCTTCGGCTTCCTCCAAGTTACGCAGTCGTTGAACTCTACGCTTTTGGGTATGTCTGAGTCCGTCGGGACACCACCTTGGACGGTGATATCTGTCTTCTTCTTTGTCATCCATTGGCTCCTCGAGATCTTTTGCTCGAGCGGACTCCCTGTATCGGCTCTGAGGTGGGAGAGGCCCTAGACGTTTGAACACTGAAACTGGCCCCGTGTCCTCCTTCTGCTGTCCACATTCCGGGCAGTTATCGATTGTAGGCAATCGGCTCATTCCTGCATCCCAGCAATACTTGAAGAAAGGACAATCCCAATGTTTGTCTGCGCCTTCCTTTTCTTTTGACGGTCCCCTAGCGAGGTGCTCATATCCTTCATCGTCTCCATCGCGTCGGCGCCGTCGGTCATATTGACGCCCATACTTGTTAAGGAGATGCGTGGAATGTGGCTTCTGATATCGCACGCTCCTCACCTGTTCCTCAGTTAAATACCGCCTTTCATCGTAGCTGGGCCGGTCGCGTGGACCAGCCTCCTCTCTTTCTTTGCCCCGATAGCGACCGCCTTCCTCCTTGTACGTGCCATGGTGGTACCCAGATCCTGCCATATTAACATCGAACGAGAAATCCAGCTGACGCCTCGTGGAGTGACTGTGTTCTACCATGTTGACGCCGGGAAATGGGTTCGTGTCCACTTTCATGGCGAACTGCCCAAGGATCAGACGGCCTTGTTCTATCGCTGTTTGGATCTGGCGACGTAGCTCTTTGCAATCATTGGTGGTGTGGGTGAACGAGTGATGCCACTTGCAGTATGGTCTCCCGTTCATCTCCTGAGCCGTAGGGATTTTGTGGCCTTCAGGTAACCTCAGCTGCTTCTCCTTCAGCAGTAAATCGAATATCTGCTCGGCTTTGCTCACATCGAAGTCGAACCCTTTTGCAGGCCCTTGCTGTTTCACCCATTTGCGGGATACAGGATCTTCCCCCCGAGCCCATTCAGCCACGGCCACCTCCTGGTCTTGTGTAGGATCTTCTTCTTCTGTATCGACCAGGCCTATCAGACGTTTAAACTTGTCTTGGTACAACTCAGGGTGGCGCTGTTCATACATCGTCAGCTTCTGGGCCATGTGCGCCAATGAGTTGTACTCTACTTGGAAAGTCAGATCCTTGATAGGTGCTGAGAGACCCAACACTGCCAGCTCGACTGCTTCTTTTTCAGTTAAACGAGCTGAGTAACATCGGTTCTTGACATCTGGCGCTGGATGTACTCGGCTCTGATTTCTCCTTTTGCCGCACTTGTGCCAGTCCGCAATGCCAGCCTCGGTAGCTCTCGAATGATACTGAATGTGGAACTGCTCTTCCAGTTGCTTCCAGGTCTGAATCGAATCAGGTGGCAGCGAGGTGTACCACCCGAAAGCTGGTCCTGTCAGAGATTGCGCAAAGAACCTTACGCGCAACTGATCTGATGCTGAAATCATGCCTAACTGTGCCAGGTATCGGCTCACGTGCTCGATCGAGCTCGACCCTTCTGATCCACTAAACCTTGAGAACTCAGGGAGACGATACTTGGGTGGCAGCGGAATCAGGTCAAACTCGTTGGGGTACGGCTTTGAATAGCTGATTGTCCTTCTCTTCGGCACGAAGCCGAACTGGTCTCTCAAGATGGTACGGATTTGCTCCACTGTTTGAGCTGCAGGGGCTAGATTCTCATGACTCATCCCAGTGGCATACTTGGCTAGCCACGCCTGCTTGTCGGCGTCCATCCCAGACATCGCTGCTCCAGAAACGCCTGCTGAAGCCCCTGCACCAGGAACTCCTGCCGCAGAAATCCCTGCGGTTGCAATCTGGTTGGTACGTGTCAGGTTATTGCAGTCTGGCACGTAGGTGCACACATATCCATGTGGGATTTCTTTAGGTGGCTCAAACAGGAACTGGCAATCGCCTGGGTCGCCTCCGACCTTGTAGACGACGTACGCCGCTGCCCCTGGTGGCTCCGGAGCTGCAAGTGCGAATGGCAGCGGTGGCCTAGCCTGGAGCAGTCTTTCTCCCTGGTGAGTCCCCAGAGTAGGCCCCGACGGAGAGTACTGATGTTTCATGATCTCCTGAACTACGCGAACTGCGATCCGCTCGAAAGCGTTCACCAGGCTCTCAGAATGGCGGTGAAGAGAATGAGCCACCATATAGTTGACTTCCTGTCGCAGAGCTCTGGTGCGCTCCTCTGAAGGAACAGACAGGTCCACCTCATCAAGAGCACCTTCAGGTGAAAAACCTTTCCACCTTATGCCATGCTTACGGGTCCTCTCAAAAGAGCCGATGAGATCGGCTTCGAAGAGAGCTTTGATGTCATCATACTTCGCCTTGTGCTCCTCAGGCAGCTCGTCGTACGTGACTGGTCTGTCCCCCATCTCAGCGTCGGATGTCGATGCAGATGCTGTTGAAGGTCCCACCGGGCGTGCCAGAATGTGTTGCCTGTCAAAACCCACCGGCGAGCAGAGACGAGCAACACGAAGAGCCGGGAGGCTCCCAGAACTGCTGGTGGGCCCTAGTCCCTCGGGCAACGGCCCGCAAAACTCCGGCACACGTCCTTGCTTGGTTCGAGAGCGTGCCACCTGACCTATACCTGGTCAGGAAGGTGAAGGATTGCTCCGATTGATTTCCTGCATGGTAAACAAGTATACGTAAAATTCGAGCCGTGACCGGCTCCCAGGTTTCCCTGTGAATCGGCTCCTGGAGCCGATTGTCCCATGGTTCTGCATTAGATCTACGATAACATGGGGTTTTGCTTCATCATTACAAGTTAAATCGATCTACGACAGTTTAACGTTTTCACCACGTAATTGGAACGTCCTACACGTAATTGAGCCTGGTAGATACAAAAGATGATAGAAAACTAACCCTAGAGGAGGCCTAACAACCGACGTAAAGTCAATTACCGGAACAACTCCTCTCGAGCTAGCAAACCATATCCTTACGTACTACTGGATCGTTCAACCCGTTTGCAAGGCCTGACTGCGTGGATATCAAACTAAACCTTGGAGAACAAGGCACAACTATAACAGATCGAATCAACTGAATAAGGATCAAGCAAGATGCTACCCTTACACCCGGGAAAAGGTGCAAAGGCAGCGAGGTAACTAGAGGTAGCATAACTTAAACAATCATAGCGAAAAGTACTGATGCTAACCTAAACAAATCTACGATAATAGTATTACTCGCCATCAACAAGGCTTCAGTACGAGTAACACCAAATAACGCATAAGCAAATACTGCCTAGATCGCGAGATGCGATCTAGGCAGCATGACACTTACCCGAAAGAAACCCTAGAAACAAGGGGTGGCGATGCGCCGAGATTGTGTTTGTTGTGAACGTGATTGTCCTCCTTTTCTTGATAACCTTAGGTACATATTTATAGTCCGGAGACTTTCTATCTTTGGAATAACTCTACAACTCTATCTCTTACCTAAACCGAAACGGAACCTACTACAATATACAGATACACGGGCAATTTAGCCCAAACCCACGCACAAGGCCGATTCAACAACACGTTGCATATATGTATCTTCCAAGCCCATCTTGATTACGGCCCATCTCCTCCTTTGGCCAAAATATGGCGATAACACAGTCGACCTTTTTTTCCATACAATCCCCCAGGAAGAGGGATCGGGTTTCATTATCATCAGACAACGGAACAACAATCACACACACATCAACGTAGTACTGACCCACCTAGGGGGTCAAAAATGATTCAAGAGGTTCAAATTACAAACCAACAAAACTAAACAGATAAAAAGAAGGAGGCTGGAGACGCAAGAACACCGCCCTCAGGCTAGTGGGGAACAGTACTATCAAACACAATCAAGAAGCTAACAGACCAAAACGAAGAAAGCCACGTGAGATGCCAACACCGTCTTCTCGCAGACCAGTCCTTTTTCAAGTTATCCTTCTTTTCTCCCGCCCCCTTTCCAGTTCCGGAGCTTCATGAGCATGACCTCCAGGGATTGCAGGTAGTCCCAGAAAAGGAATAGGAGCCACATCCATAGCTGCCGCATCAGCCAGCGCATTCTGTTGCAAAGTATCCGCTCCAGCTTGCAACACCGCCCGGTCATTCTCCCCATGCAGCCCTGCCCAATAACGAATGAACACACAAGCATATATAACCAAATCAACAGGCGAGTTAATGAGTTTTTTCTCAAAACAAGCCCTATTCCTGAGCTTCCAAATAGCCCAGCAGATTGCCGCCACCACCGTAATCTGCACATTCCTGCTAACACCCACATACTGCGAAGCCCACCAAAAGTATTGAGAAAAGGACCCAGGTCTATTCGCGGCACCAATAGCTCTGGCAACCACCCCCCAAACGTATCTAGCTGCCACACAAGAAAAGAACAAGTGCCCAATGCTCTCATCCTCATTACAAAACCAGCAAGTAAAATCTCCTACCCAATTCTTCCTCCTCATGTTGTCTTTGGTGAGAATAGCATTGTGCCATATGAGCCACAGCCAAATTTTAATCTTCAGGAGAATTTTAGCTTTCCACAGATGCTTAAAACTTCTATCAATCCCTACATTCGATAGATGTGTGTACATTGACTTAATAGAGAATTTGCCAGATTTTATTCCACATCCACACTGGCCTGTCTTTTTCCTGATTCAAACTCACCCCAGACAGCAACTTTCTCATTTGTTCCTGATGATTCAACCCATCAGTATCCAACCATCTCCTAAAAGAACATCTCCACCCTTTTCTTGCCATATCAGCCACAGTGATCATTTGATTCTGGCAAATATCAAATAAATCAGGGAACCTATCCTTCAAAGGCCTGTCCAGGCACCAAGCATCATGGCAGAAGTCAGTCAACCTAGATATAACTTACACCGAGGTCGCGCCTTCGAACCGTACGATCACGACCGAACGTTCCACAACGAGCGGTCCGTTCCCGGCGCCGTTAGTGTACTCGTAGCGGAGACCCGCCGCGTCGTTTTCCATCATCCCCATCGATGGCGATTTCCCCAATTCCTCCGTCGATTCAAGTGGTGCGGCGGTGATTTTGGACGGTGCTGCTCCTCCTCGTCGCCTGCATCCTTTCCGCCAGAGCCGGCTACATCCTAGGGCAAAGGGGGGGAGAGAGCTCATGTACTTCTCCTTCCAGGTGCCGTCGGCGGCTACAATCGTTGTCGGCGGAGGGCCTGCTACTCCCTCGCGTCCTCGGCTACATACCGCGTCGACCGGCTGCTTCTGTGCTTCCATTCTACGAGTCAACGGCTTCTTCCCTCGTCGCCAGGCTACTCCGCGATGTGCGCCATTGGCTACATCCTTGGGGTCAGGTAATTTCGCCATACCCCTGTCCAGTAGATGTACCTCACCTTATCTAGTAGATGGCACCTCCTGATCTAGTAAATGTACCTCACCCTGTACATCTAGATGGTACTCCCCCACCCCACACCTCCCATGATCTAGATGGTACCTCACCTGGTCCAGTAGGTGTAACCTCACCATGAATTTAGTAAAGGACATCTCACCTTTTATCTACTAGGTAGATGTACCTTACTAAGGTCCCAGTAGATGTACCAAACCATGAATGCAGTAGATGTACCTATGTTTTAACTAGATGTACCTCAATTTTAACTAGATATACCTCACCAGTTGATGTATCTTGTCCTGATTTGTTACTAGATGTACCTCACTATGATCCCAGTAGATGTACCTATTTTTTACTACATGTACCTAATGCAGTAGATGATAGCCCTCATTTACCAGTAGATGTATCTTGACCTTGTCCTTGTCAAGATCCAAGTAGTTGTTTCTATTTTTTTGCTACATGTACCTGATTATTTTACTAGATGTATCTGATGTAGTAGACGATACCTTTCCCTCATTTACTAGTAGATGTATCTTGCCCTTGTACTTTGTCAAGATCCAAGTAGATGTATCTATTTTTTTGCTAGATGTACCTCAGGAAGTAGATGATACTTTCCCTCATTTACGAGCAGATGTATCTTGCCCTTGTCCATGTGAAGATCTAGATAGATGTATCTGTTTTTGTTTGCTAGATGTGCCTGATTATCTTACTAGATGTATTTGATGTCGTGGATGATACCTTGACATCATTTACTAGTAGATGAATCTTTCCCTTGTCCTTGCTAGATGTACCTGATTGTTTTATTAGATGTATTTGATGCATGATGCAGTAGATGATACCTTTCCCTCATGTATCTTGCCCTTATCCTTGTCAATATCCAAGTAGATATATCTGTTTTTTGCTAGATGTACCTGATTATTTTACTAGATATATTTCTTAGTGGCCATTTAGTGTACATCTTGTCCTTGATTTTTCCCAGTACATGTATCTTTCCTTGAATTTTGTACTGGATTTACCTCAACAAGATCCAGTAGATGTATCTGATTTGTGTTACTAGATATACCTAATTTTTAACAATAGATTTATCTTGCCTTGATTTTTTTGCTAGATGCACCTTAAATATAGAGTGGATGTATCGACAAATACAATCGGTGGTTTTATCTAGAATCTTGTTTGTGTAGATGTACCTAAAGCTAGATGTATTTGGAAATCTGATAAAATGATGTAGTAGATGTACCCCTACCATGTTTTTTAACAAGCAGGTGTATTACCTCATAAATTTGTGTGTTTATGTTCTTCTTCATCATCCTTTTTTCCTGCATTATGAATTATAGGGTACAGTGCACAACACATGGAATAAGCTGTAATTTATGGCATTTGTATTTTACCTTTTTGCAATAAGTAGGTGAAAATTATAAGGCCAACCAGCAGCAGGAAGTAAAATCAGGGAAGAAACATTACAAGTTGGGCCTATGCGCAAGAAACTGACATTGAGTCCTGAAATCTCACCTTTTGCATTTTTACAGAGATATTTCAGTAGATGACACAGTGAAAGTTGCTGTATTTTTCAATGTCGTACACATCAACACAATGTGTCTTGACGTATCTTCTCTTTTTATGTCAGGATGATAGCAATTGCAAGTTACCCTAGATGTTCCTTTTCCAAAATTATATTGTATTTTCTAGTTTTTACCCCTCAAGCGTATTCTACCTACGTGTTCTTCCTGTTAAATCCTGGAATTTGCACCTTCTATATGTCATGGAAATACAACGAAATTTACCGTTTCCATAGCATGTGGATATTAACATGCAGCTGCTCCTTTTTTATATGCATGTTTTCCCCTCTTGTGTTTAGCTAAATATCTAATGCTTGGATGGAACTAAGAGTTCAGCTTATTCAAACAATATGATATAAGATGCATGATCTTTTCCATCTTGCTATCGTGCCATTTTTTGGCATGCACTCCCTTGACATGATGTAACAAGAACTAACCATGTGTTACATTAGTTCCACCATGACTGATATTTGTTACAGTTTTTCAGTACCAAAAGCAACACCTGGGTGTACTTATGGAACATATCATTAGGTTCCATGCAATCTATAACTCAACTTTAAGGGAAGTATTCATGCCACAGATCTAATGTAAATGGAACTTAAGGGGAAAAACATATGCCATGGATGCGTCACGGGAAGATTTAGAAGAGCAGATCAATGGATGTAATAGGTAAGTTTCAGAACTAAGGGAAAAACTTGCGACCTCCCTTGATGGATGATCAAGTCTGAGATGTAACAGATGCTCTAGAATTAGTGGGGGAGATGTTCAGATGTAAATTTCAGGTTTATATCTAGAGGCAGATGCATCTCCAAATTTGTGTTTGTATTGCTGGAGAAGGGGGGAAGAAAGGGGGATCCGATGCTATGTTTTGATGTGGTTTGGTGGCAGGTAGGAACAATAGCTTGTCCCAGCTATTTTTGTGCCCGCGCGTCCCAGCTAATCCATTTCCGAAAGGTTCTCCTATCTAAAAGAGGAAAGACGCACCCGGTTTGAGCTGACCTCGGGTTAGCTTAAAACAAGGTCGACCTCGATGTAGCAAAGCCCTTAGATGAAGACGGTCGGGCATACCGCTATTACCTGGAGGAGCAGCTGCTCCACATATATCGGCAGGAGGAGGAGTACTGGCCCCAGCGAGGCCGTATGAGATA
This sequence comes from Avena longiglumis, assembly GCA_030063025.1. Taxonomy (NCBI): domain Eukaryota; kingdom Viridiplantae; phylum Streptophyta; class Magnoliopsida; order Poales; family Poaceae; genus Avena; species Avena longiglumis. Next base: position 486,854,733 of record CP125974.1, read on the forward strand.
CAGGGTACTTCCACGCCATCGCCAATGGGCGGCAGAGGAAATGTAACATCTCCTCTCTCGCCACCGCGGACGGCACCATCAGGGAAAATGAGGCCATCCAAGTGAACATTTATAGCTTCTAGCGCGAGATCTTAGGCTCTACTACTGCTCGGTGCTATGGCCTAGATTTGTCTACTTGGGACGCTGGGGCACGGGTCTCGACAGAGGAAAATATCTCCCTGGCCATTACCTTCACGAAACAGGAACTCGATATGGTGGTTGCGAACATGAAATCTGACACTGCCCTAGGACCAGACGACTTCCCGTTTCCTTTCTTCAAATTCTTCCGGCCATGGCTAAAGCAGGGCATCTTGCACATTCTGAACGACTTCATCCTTTGGCAGACTGATGTCTCCCGTCTTAACTCCAACATTTTCTCGCTAATTCCTAAGGTCCCGGGTGCGGAATCGATCACTAAATACCTTCCTATCGCCCTCATCGATGTGATATTCAAGATTATCTCCAAAGCATATGATTCCTGTCTCAATCCAATGGCCAATCAAATCATTAACCTGAACCAGGACGTGGTTATCAAGAGACGGTTTATCCTGGATGGTTCGCTTACGCTGATGGAAATTATACACGAACTCAGGAAACAGAAACTTGGCGGGGGTTTATTAAAACTTAACGTCGAAGAAGCCTATGACCGTGTCAATTGGGATTTTCTGTTGGAAGTTCTTTGGCTCAAGGGATTTGATGTCGGTTACGTCGACATGATCTCCTAGCTTATATCGGGAGGACATACTGCATTCTCCATCAATGGTTAAATGGGGACGTATTTCCGTAACAAGCAAGGGGTGCGTCAAGGGGACCCCCTCTCGCCTATGCTCTTCAACTTCATTGGTGAGGCCCTTTCGGCCATTATCTTTACGTCTATTGCTGCATCAGAGGAGTGGTTTCTCACTTGAGCGGACGATGCGCTCATCATGATCCAACAAGACGATGAATCTCTAGCCAACCTTAAAATCCTTTTGATGTGCTTTGAAGACATATCTGGGCTGAAAATCAACTACCACAAGAGTGAGGTAGTAGTTATGGACAACCGCTGGAAGTCCAATAAAGAACTGCCAACATTCTAAATTGCAATCTAGGAGTATTCCCAATTGTGTACCTTGATGTGGAACGGTGGTTGCTCCTAGTAAGAAATCTTGGGGGCAGGCTGGATCCATGGCTTATTCGATTTCTTTCCTCGCGTGTCAGATTAATCTTGAAATCTCATGTCTAGACATCCTCCTTTTGTTTGCGATAGGATTTATTCTTACTATAGGATAACATCCACGAAAAATTTGATTCGATGAGGTCCAAATTATTTTGGGATGAGGTGGGCCCCAAACGTAAATATCATCTAGTGAACTGGCCAGCGATACCCAAGGAGTAGGGCAGATTAGGTCTAGTAAACACCAATAAGATGAACATCATGCTCCTATTAAAATGGACATGGAAATTATACCAAGACAACGACTCTCTTTGGGCCTCCATCATTAGGGCCAAGTATGAGGAGGCTAATGATATCTTTCCAGAAACAGGACACGGGGATCCCAATTCTGGAAAATCCTCCACAAAATCAAACATCACTTGAAGATAGGGGCCAAACACCAAGTGGTTGACGGAGCTCGAACCTTATTTTGACTTAACTGATGACCGGGGAGGGTCCCATATGAGACCAGTACCCTGTGTTCTTTGCCATCTGTGAAAACCCCTCAGCCTCCATAGAAGAAGTTTGTTTTCCCACGTGAATTTATCTTAATTTCCGTCGGGCTCTCGACCATGGGGTGTTGAGGCCTGGCTCGCGCTGGTGGACGAGCTCGAAGTTGTGACCCTTCGACCTGGCCTAGACAAGATCATCTAGCACCCGGAACCATCAGGAGTGTTCTCGGTTAAATCCATGTATATCCTGCTATCCCAAGGAGTGTCGGTGGCACATTTTAAGGATATTTGGGCAGAAAAAATCCCTCTTAAGAACAAGATTTTTACATGGCAGCTTTCTCTTGAGTGCCTTCCCACCAATTCATTGCCTCAATGCATGGCCCATCCACTGGTCTCTGCTCTCTGTGTGGGGCAAAGGAAGACTCCTCACACATTTTCTTTACATGCTCCATGACAAAGTTTGCATGGGGCACACTTTGCCAAGTCCTCGGTTGCAACTGGCACCCCAATAGATTTTCTAACTTCTATGCTATCTTGTCGGGCTTTTCAGGACAACCTAGATGCCTTGTCTGGACCTTTTTGTCGCGCAATCTTGGTCGCTTTGGCTTATTCAAAACAAGCTTTTGATCGAATCGAAGGTGCTTGATCACCCAGCTGACATGCTTTACAAAATGATTATTTGTCTATAGCTATGGAAGGTAAACGCAAAGACGAAGGACAAGGAGGGGCTCGAATGGATGGCAAGCAAACTAAGGTTTCTATACCTCAAGATGGCGCCAGGAAGAAGTGAGGCATAATCACCATGCCTATAGATCTACCTTTGGACTATTCGGGTTCTCTTAGGGGATGTCGACCCCGTAGTCTAGGTGGCTTATCCGCATGTTAGTTCGTTTGGATAAGCTGTTGGCCTCAACATGTTTGTTTCGTGGATTATGGTTGTGAACTCTGTGGCTTTATTTTTAAGCTAGCCACTTGATGCCTATTATCTAAAAAGAAAATATGTGCTTACCATTTCACCAATAATAATCAATAATATTTCTAATAATTTTTTCGAGTTGAAGAACAGGGTCCACTTTAGAAATAAGATGTTTCATCCCTGTGTTTCTGATTTAAGTAAATCCTGGTTTCTAATTGATTGTATTAAAATCGACTATGTAACTCTAACAAGTCAACTTTGAAACCTCAATCACTTTGACAAAATAAAAATAATATTAACTTCTCCTTATTTCATACGTATGATTGCAATGTACATACCTAGGTTCTACCACTTTTGTTAGTCTAAACTATGGTATCTACCAGACATTCCCTCATTATTTGTGCTTCCATATATTGTAGAGATTATTTTTCCTCTATGATTGTATTGTTTTGATATGTACCGATTCTAGCCAAAATGACGATGCCTTCATTTGATTTGATAATTTTATTATTTATGTATACAAAGTTTCTCGAAAAATGGGATGCTACCTATAAATGATTTATATCACCTTTTCTTTCAAAACGGAGGTCCTAGATTACTGTTTAGCATTTATAGTTAATGGAAAAAATGAGGTCATTTCACAATAATCGACAACACACATAAATCTCACCGCGTACATAACTACTTCCAACCATTTATCAAAATCGTCTCATGAATAGAAATTATCAAAACAACCTAATCTATTCAATCCCGATATCAACTGCATATCATTCAAAATAAATAAATACGATCATATCTATCATGTATCTATATGTAAACCAATTTTATTTGGTTGTAAACTAAGGTTAATCCCGCTTCTTTGGATCTGAATGTACGAACAAGACCACAATAAAGTACTCCAAATAATATCATCACCAACCCTACGGATGTTAAAGCATCCCTAAGAACTTAGGAATTATGGTTGATGAGGTAATTCGATGATTCAGTTCCTTTCCTTCATTTTAGTTTTTCTTTCTTAGGTAGCTCAGCAATCTAAGAATAGTTCTATCACCATCCTGTTCATTCTACATTAAGTAATCATAGGGTTTATAGTCTTTAAAAATTAAGGAAATATAGTCTTCCCTGAGCCGGACTCATTGATTTGACATGTTTGGAGAAGTTCTTGAAGGATATTATTTATAAAGATACTCAAATATGGTTCAAGAAAAATAGATCTATTTCGAATTATCCCATTATGGTAGCATGTCAAATATCTTGTTCAATACTCTCTTAGGAAAATCATGTTTAAAAATGCTTTCATTCTTGTAAAAGAAATTTTGGGAAACAACCAAACCAAATATTGCAAGTATTTCTTGTTATGTTCCCTACGAGTTTGACTACTACGAAAACTTTAAGCAACAACTAACTATTCAACATGTCACCTGTGATTTGTAATGATTTGGCATGGAGAAATGAAGGTCCCAAAGACTCCATCGGCATGTATACGGTCTGCTAGTCCAAAATGCGAGAAATGACCAAGATCCCAACAAGCACGAATTTGAGGCCATCCGTGAGAACATATTTTCTTCTTATGAAGGTCCCAAAGACTCCATCGGCATGCACCACTAGAACATGTAAATCTCACAATATAGTACCCAACTAATGCCAATCAAATGCCCAAATCTTTTTAAAATACGTTTTCTATCAATAAGGACGATTGATTGATGCACCACAACACATAAATATCACCATATAATACACAACTAAAGCCAATCAAATGGCCAAATCTTCTTAAAATATGATATTAAGAAAAGTAATTTATTGACCCCCAAAAAACTTAGTAACTGCACATACTTGCAAATAAATAAGACCACGTCCATGTCATATTCACATGTAAAAAAACAATGCTTTCTCCCTCTTTGGATGGATATATATGTAGCACTATCGTTGTCCATATGTATTACAACATTGCACTCCACGTATCATCACAACACTATTAAGGACCCCAAATCGTCCAAGGAAGTTCACCCTAAGCTTTATGGTTTTTAGGCAATTCCTTGATTCTTATTTGGTGTATTGCCTTCTTTTGGATTTTCTTTCTTAAGGAGATGCGATGTAAGCATAATTATATCAACACCTAGTCATTCTATATTGATTAATCATAAGATTTATAACCTTATGAAAAGAAGGAAATCAATTTTGTTGTGAGATTATACATGAATTAGTCTCTCTTCTCCGAACCCTATAGAGGAGATTTTCTAAGCCACCGTGTCGCCATCCCTCCTCGACTGGCTTCGATGGTGTGAGTCTAGAGAGTCACTGATCTGTCGGAGAGAGTTCTGGGTTTTCTGTAGAGCAAGGCGGCGATGCATCATTGATGGTGGAGACGACATCGTTCTAGCACATAATTTTCCTCGAGCCTCTCCATCTTGGTGAAGTCGGGTATTGCAGCGTCTATAACACTTTGTCCTAGATTTTATAACTTCTGGTACATTCTTTTTCCACTATGATTGCAAAGTTTGTAGTTTCTACACATGCAATAGGAAATAAATGTAGGAAAGAAATGATGTGCTACTCATCCTAAATTGTGAGATAATGTAATAAACATTAATGTTCCCACAATAATAACTAACAATTTTTTCGAGTATTAAAGCACGACTTATGGATATTTTTTTCTCATCATTTCCAACACTGACATGAGCGTTGTGCAAGGAGCAAGAGGAAAAAGGGAACAAACTGGCTGAAATGTAGAAAGTTTGGAGTAATGGTGGAGTGTGACGGAAAGTGTTGAGGGCACAAGAACAAAATATTTGCTTACCATTTCACCAATAATGATAAATGATATTACAAAGAATTTTTCAGAGTTGAAGAACACGGTCCACCTTGGACATAAGATGTTTCATCCTTGTTTTCGATTTAAGTAATCCCTGGTTTCTAATTTATCGTACTAAAATCAACGATGTAACCAGTTAACATTGAAACCTCATTCACTTCGACAAAATAAAAATAATATTAACTTCCTCGTATTTCATATGTATGAATGCAATGTACATACGTAGATTTTATCCCTTTTGTAAATCTAAACTAAAGTATCTGACGGGCATTCCTTTATTGCTTGTGCTTCTATATGTATGTAGGGATTATTTTTTTTCCTCTATGATTATCTTGTTTTGATATGTATGTACTGATTCCAGCCACAATCATGATGGCTTCATTTATTTTGATCATTTATTATTTATGTATACAAATTTGCTTGAAGAAGAGGTTACTAGCTATAAGTTTTGTCATCCTTTTTTATCAAAACACGGTCTTACTAAAAAAGAGAACATCTCTAGATTACTGAATACAGAGGATGCACATTTATAGTATCCGAGGTTCGAAGGAAACCGCAGAGTGATGCAACAGACTCCCTTCGGAGGCTCATCCCCTCGCGAGGCGGATGCACATTTATAGTACGTAATTATTGCTTAGCGTTTACAGTTAACGAAAAATAAAAATGAGGCCATTTCACAATAATTGATGATACCCATAAATCTAATCTCATAGATAACTAATTCCAATCAATGTTCAAAATCCTCTCAGTAAAAGAAATTATCGACACAACCTAATCTATTCAATAGCCGATATTTACTGCATATCTTGCAAAAATGATAAATACAATCATATCTACCGTGTCTCCATATGTAACCAATTTTAATTTGATGTAAAATAAGGTTAACTTTGCTTCTTTGGATCTGAATATACCAAGGAGACTACAACAAAGTACTCTAAATAGTATCATCATCAACCTTGCGGAGGTTAAAGCATTCCTAGGAACCTAGGAATTATGGTTGATGAGGTATTCGATTATTCAGTGCCTTGCCTTCGTTTTGGTATTTCTTTCTTAGGTAGGTCAGCGATCTAAGAATAGTTCTGTCACTATCCTCTTCATTCTACATTGAGTAATCCTAGGGTATAGCCTTACAAAATTAAACAAATAGTGTTCCCTGAAAGAATTCTGGACTCCTTGATTTTTTATGTTTGGAGAAGTTCTTAAAGGATATTATTAATAAAGATACTATAATATGGTTCAACAAAAATAGATCTAGTTTAGATTTTCCCATTATGATAACATGTCAAATATCTTGTCCAAAACTCTCGTAGAAAAAATATCATGTTTAAAATTGTGTTCATTCTTGTAAATAAAACTATGGGCAACAACAAGACCAAATATTGCAACTTATTTCTTGTTATGTTCCCTAACAAGTTTCATTACTGTGAAACATTTAAGCAACACTAAACTATTCAACCTGTCACCTTTTATTTCTAATGATTTGGCATAGAGTATTCAAGGTCCCAAAGTCTCCATCAGCATGTTCACTGTCTACTGCTACAAATACGAAAAATGACACAAGGTCCCAACAAAGCAAGAGTCGAGGCCATCCACAAGAGCCCCAAGGAGGACTCGTGGTTCTGCGGCAGAAACCCCGTCACTGGACGCTCTTACAAGCGGCCTGAGGACATCTCATATGTGATCAGCTGCATGTGTATGATTGATAAGACCGACATCCCTAGGCCTCTGCCGGATACGAAGCGGATGGTGATCATGTGTGGGGATCTGTCCAAGGCAGACATCTACTACGCGATGGCCATTGGGAAGCGTGTGTGGAGCGGTGGCGACATGGAGAGATTCCTCGAGGAGAACCCACAGTACAAGGCCACACTACTTGCGTCGAGCTTCAGCTTCGCCAGGCCCAAGATATTCTAGGAGACCGTGGAGGAGTGCTCGTAGTAGAGGGCTGCAAAGGATGATTAGAGGGAGAGGTCTGAGGGTTGTTTTCTGAGAAGGCTGCCAAGTCTGATATGAGGGAGATGTATGCGGAGAATAAGCCGTGTATGGATTCTAGGGCCAAGAGTGAAAGCTTCGAGGAGACGTAATATGTCAGATTTGGATTACTACTGTCCAATTAGAAACAGTGGCAGGAAGTATCTGTTGCGGAATTGGGAGCATGAACTGACATGTATGCCCAATTTGGCATGATGCCTAATAATGTCATACCTAGTCTTGGATAACAATGTTTGGTTGTTTTTGTTTTCTTTCCTTGTTTGATTTGGGACACAGTTTTTCACCTTGGTGGAATCATTGCTCTCCTCACTCTTTAATTGCTCTTTGCTAAAATTGAGCAGTTCCTATGTGATTCTCTGGGTATGTGAACTATGTTTAGCTTTGCCGTAAAAGAAAAACCTATTTCTAGCTTCCCCAAATGATCCATGTATGAATGTTTAGTGGTGCTCTGACCTGTCACCCTTCCAAATTCAAACTTATTTCAAACAGTCAAGAGGGTTGATGTCAAGAAAACGTTAACATTTCAAAGCTACTATGTATTTCACTATGTAATAGCTAATCTGCTGCCCCAAAAAACAATGTTTTTGATAACTCATAACCTCAACCAGTTGAGGCCTTTAGTTCGGCCATGAACAACAAGTCTTAAAATTGTGAACTTCACTACCTTCACTACAACTTTGCTAATTTCATGTTGATCATTCCAAAGGAGAATGATTGTTAATGCATGTAACATGCATGTTGATCATTTCAATCTTGCATATCACCCATGTACAAAAACAATCTTGATGCACATGATTCATCAAAATTAGGCTACCCCATGTTGCTACCCCAAAATTGGGGCCCGTTGCTACCCCAAATCACATTTGTTTTGAAACAGACATCATACGAGAGACCATAGGAGAGAAAGGGGGAGGAGCCGGGGTAGTCGCCATGTGACCAGGGCTCAGGTGAGGCCGCCAAGAGGGGTGGGTCTACACTAATTGAACTTCTAGGACTAATCACTCACTCTCTCAGAACCCAAGCTACCAGGACATGATACCCACAACCTTTTTCAAAATGGGGCATTAGATCTTGGCACATCATACCCACAACTGCCATTCATTAACTATAGCATTTAGAACCACCACTACTAGGAAAATGCATGTTCGTGGCGCACCTGTAAACAGCACCTGTGGCGCACTAGGGGTGCGCCACGTGCCTCGCGCTACGGCTATCTCCTAGCCATGGCACACTGCCTGGTGCGCCACGATTATATCGAGATAGGTGTGGCGCACTACCAGGTGCGCCACGGGTAGGGGTACAGGGTGCACCACAGATGTTCTTTTCAAAAAACAAAAAAATGCAAAAAACACCCTCTATTTGAATTGCAAAAGCAATCGGGTCCATGCATCGCCGCCGCAGTCGTGTCATCTCGCCGGAGCATGGCCGTTGCAGGGAGGTGCGGGAGGGGTCGTGGCCACTCTAGTCCTCGCCGGCGTCGAGGTGGTAGGAAGGGTGTGGTTGGAGAAAGGAAGGTAGGAAGAGAGGGAGGAAGGAAGAGATGGAGGAAGACAGGGAGGAAGAGAGGGAGGAAGGAAGAGAGGGAGGAAGAGAGGGAGGAAGGAATAGATGGAGGAAGAGAGGAAGGAAGGGAGGTCGAACGCCGCCGTCACTGCAAGGAGAGGAGGAGGCTGCCGTTGCGCCGCCGCCGCGCCACCGTCACTGCAAGGAGAGGAGGAGGCCGTCGTCGCGCCGTCACTGCAAGAAGATGAGAAGGGGAATGAGGAGAAGGAAGAAGGAAGAAGGAGAAGGAGAAGGAAGAAGGAGAAGGGAGAAGGAAGAAGGAGAAGGGAAAGGAAAAGGAAGAGGGAAAAGGGGGAGGGAAAAGGGGGAAGGGAAAGGTAGGTGGGCGGGGTGAAGGTTCGAAATTTAAATAAGCTTATCCGTGGCGCACTAGGTGGTGGTGCGCTACGGGTAAGTAGCCCTCTATTTTTTTCTGCAGGAAAAAACGGTATTTTGACCGTAACTTTTCACTCTTTTCGAATTTTGAAAATCTAAAAAATCGCTAAACGACCAAAGGTCGTTGCGAGCAGATGCGAAATCTCGTTCTCGTCATTTTGGTATATTATACGATTTTTTTATATCATATGCAAAAGTTACGGCCTTTTTACCGTGGCATGACTTTTTTTGCAAATAAAGTCGAAACTCATGTTTGTTAATTTTACTAGAAGCTATACCACATTACCTACCTAAATATGAAAGGATTTAATTTTTTGAAGTGTTTATCATTTTCATTTATTTTTTGCAAAGCCTAAAAAGGCAATCCACGAGGGGGGGGGGTGGAGTTGGTGCAGGATAGTTAGGCGTAGGGCACTAGGGCAAGGTGTGCCCTACTACTAAGTTTATACATCCGTGGCGCACATGGCTTAGTGCGCCATCGAACTTGCCACAACCATAGCGCACCTACCCCATGTGCACTACGGGTACGTGGCATGCGGCTGGCAGGCCCTTGGCCCATACATATTTGTGGCGCACATACCAATAATGCGCCACGGTTGTTCTAGTTACTAGTAGGGCACTACCCATAGGTGAGCTACGCCTATTTTATCCGTGGGGCACTTCAACCATGTGAGCCACGGACGTGCGGATTATCTATAGCCCTTTTCTTAGTAGTGCACCTACGGTGAAGTAAGTCTTAAATGATACTAGAATGGTTATAATGTTAGACAACAAGATTCTGCTGACATGTTAAACACCAAAGATAAACAAGTTGTAATATGCTGCCAGAATATTAGCAGATTTTTTGACATTTATCCCCCTCCCAAATGCCCAAGTAGGGATAACAATGACTGTTTTATCTCATACAAGGTACCCCTAGTCAAATGCTTCAAGTCTTGAAATGTAGTGTCACTAGTTAGGCAACATACTCCGGAATCAGGAGCACAGTTAACTGAACTTCCAGTTGCAGGAACATGCTTCAGTAAACCTTACCACTAGGAAAGCTGCACAACTGAGAAACCAATGAAATAAACCTGCTAGGATAAATGTTTTGAACCATTTGCCTTTATTCTAGTACCGCAAAAAACTTGACTAAAGCTCCATCTGCAACAACAAAAACGAATGCCACACTGATGGTGGCATCTAAGAGCGCATGGGGGTGTGAAAGAAAGGACCAATGCTCATATTTTCTCAACGTCACATGATGATTCATTTGTAATGCAGTGATGACCCAAGTGTCGCAGGAGCTTTTCATCATTACGTTGTCTTTTTTTTGGATTGAAAGAGGCCTAAACTCTCAACGTCACATGATGATAACTCTTGACTAAAGAAAATATGTGCTGGAAGTGCTAGGCTTCAAAGAGCTAGTGTTAGGTAAATGGGCCTCATCGGGCAACAAGGCACGGGGCCTTTACGCTGTCGACTGGTGATAGTAACTAGACATGAACCTGCGCCAATTCCTTCGCGGCTGGAGTGTGAACCAGGGAAAAGAGGCCCAACGTAATAAGGGTACACTGCTTGGCCGGATTAATCAAATTGGACATTCAAGCGGACTCCTACGGTTTAGATGAAGACGGTTGGGCATACCGCTATTACCTGGAGGAGCAGCTGCTCCACATATATCGACAGGAGGAGGAGTACTAGCCCGAGCGAGGCTGTATGAGATACAAGGTACTTTCAGGCCATCGCCAATGGGCGGCGGAGGAAATGTAACATCTCCTCTCTCGCCACCGTGGACGGCACCATCAGTGAAAAGGAGGCCATCCAAGTGCACATTTATAGCTTATAGCGCGAGATCTTAGGCTCTACTACTGCTTGGTGCTATGGCCTAGATTCGTCTACTTGGGAAGCTGGGGCACGGGTCTCGACAGAGGAAAATATCTCCCTGGCCATTACCTTCACAAAACATGTACTCGATCTGGTGGTTGCGAACATGAAATATGACAATGCCCTAGGACCAGACGACTTCTCGGTTCCTTTCTTCAAATTCTTCCGGCCATGGCTAAAGCAGGGCATCTTGCACATTCTGAACGACTTCATCCTTTGGCAGACTGATGTCTCCTGTCTTAACTCCAGCATTTTCTCATTAATTCCTAAGATCCCGGGTGCGGAATCGATCACTCAATACCTTCCAATCGCCCTCATCAATATGATATTCAAGATTATCTCCAAAGCAGCATATGATTCCTGTCTCGATCCAATGGCCAATCAAATCATTAACCTGAACCGGGCCGTGTTTATCAAGAGACGGTTTATCCTGGATAGTTCGCTTACGCTGATGGAAATTATACACGAACTCAGAAAACAGAAACTTGGTGGGGGTTTATTAAAACTTGACATCCAAAAAGCCTATGACCGTGTCAATTGGGATTTTTTGTTGGAAGTTCTTCGGCTCAAGGGATTTGATGTCGATTACGTCCACATGATCTCCCAGCTTATATCGGGAGGACAGACTGCATTCTCCATCAATGGTTAAATGGGGACGTATTTCCGTAACAAGCAAGGGGTGCGTCAAGGGGACCCCCTCTCACCTATGCTCTTCAACTTCATTGGTGAGGCCCTTTTAGCCATTCTCTTTGCATCTATTGCTGCATCAGAGGAGTGGTTCCTCACTTGAGCGGACGATACGCTCATCATGATCCAACAAGACGATGAATATCTAGCCTAACCTTAAAATCCTTTTGATGTGCTTTGAATACATATCCGGGCTCAAAATCAACTACCACAAGAATGAGGTAGTAGTTATGGACAACCGCTGGAATTCCGACAAAGAACTGCCAACATTCTAAATTGCAATCTAGGAGGATTCCCATTTGTGTACCTTGCTGTGGAACAATGGTTGTTCCTAGTAAGAAATCTTGGGGGCATGCTAGATCCATGGCTTAGTCGATTTCTTTCCTCGCGTGTCAGATTAATCTTGAAAACTCATGTCTAGACAGCCTCCTTTTGTTTGCGATGGGATTATTCTTACTATAGGATAACATCCACGAAAATTTTTATTCGATCAGGTCCAAATTCTTTTGGGATGAGGTGGGCCCCAAATCGTAAATATCATCTAGTGAACTGGTCATCGATCTGCCGACCCAAGGAGTAGGGCAGATTAGGTCTAGTAAACACCAATAAGATGAACATCGCTCTCCTGTTAAAATGGATATGGAAATTGTACCAAGAAAGCGACTCTCTTTGGGAGTCCATCATTAGGGCCAAGTATGGGAGGCTAATGATATCTTTCCAGAAACAGGACACGGGGATCCCAATTCTGGAAAAGACTCCACAAAATCAAACATCACTTCAAGGCAGGGGCCAAACACCAAGGTTGACGGAGCTCGAACCTTATTTTCGCTTAACTGGTGACTGGGGAGGGTCCCATATACGACCAGTACCCTGGGTTCTTCGCCATCTATGACAACCCCTCAGCCTCCATAGAAGAAGTTTGTCTTTCCACGTGAATTTATCTCAATTTCCGTCGGGCTCTCGACCATGGGGTGTTGAGGCTTGGCTCGCGCTGGTGGACGAGCTCGAAGTTGTGACCCTTCGACCTGGCCTAGACAAGATCATCTAGCACCCGGAACCATCGGGAGTGTTCTCGGTTAAATCCATGTATATCCTGCTATCCCAAGGAGTGTTGGTGGCACACTTTAAGGATATTTGGGCAGCAAAAATCCCTCTTAAGAACAAGATTTTTGCCTGGCAGCTTTCTCTTGAGCCCCTTCCCACCAATTCATTGCCTCAATGCATGGCCCCTCCACTGGTCTCTGCTCTCTATGCAGGGAAAAGGAAGACGCCTCACACATTTTCTTTACATGCTCCATGAAAAAGTTTGCATGGGGCGTTCTTTGCCAAGTCCTCGGTTGCAACTGGCACCCCAATAGTTTTTCTAACTTCTATGCTATCTTGTCGAGCTTTTCAGGACAACCTAGATGCCTCCTCTGGACCTTTTTGTCGCGCAATCTTGGTCGCTTTGTCTTATTCAAAACAAGCTTTTGATCGAATCGAAGGTGGTTGATCACCCAGCTAACATACTTTACAAAATGATTATTTGTCTATAGCTATGGAAGGTAAACGCAAAGACGAAGGACAAGGAGGGGCTCGAATGGATGGAAAGCAAACTAAGGTTGCTATACCGCAAGATGGCGCCAGGAAGAAGTGAGGCGTAATCACCATGCCTATAGATCTACCTTTGGAGCTATTCGGCTTCTCTTAGGGGATGTCGACCCCGTAGTCTAGGTGGCTTATCCGCATGTTAGTTCGTCTGGATAAGCTGTTGGCCTCAGCATGTTTGTTTCGTGGATTATGGTTGTGAATTCCGTGGCTTTATTTTTAAGCTAGGCACTTGATGCCTATTATCTAAAAAGAAAATATGTGCTTACCATTTCACCAATAATAATCAATAATATTTCTAATAATTTTTTCGAGTTGAAGAACATGGTCCACTTTAGACATAAGATGTTTCATCCCTATGTTTCCGATATAAGTAAATCCTGGTTTCTAATTGATTGTATTAAAATCGACGATGTAACTCTAACAGGTTAACTTTGAAACCTCAGTCACTTTGACAAAATAAAAATAATATTAACTTCCCCTTATTTCATATGTATGAATTCAATGTACATACCTAGGTTCTACCACTTTTGTTAGTCTAAACTATGGTATCTATCAGACATTCCCTCATTATTTGTGCTTCCATATATTGTAGAGATTATTTTTCCTCTATGATTGTATTGTTTTGATATGTACCGATTCCAGCCACAATGACGATGCCTTCATTTGATTTGATCATTTTATTATTTATGTATACAAAGTTACTCGAAAAATGGGCTGCTAGCTATAAATGTTTTATATCACCTTTTCTTTCAAAACGGAGGTCCTAGATTACTGTTTAGCATTTATAGTTAATGGAAAAAATGAGGCCATTTCACAATAATTGACGACACACATTAATCTCACCGTGTATATAACTAATTCCAATCATTTATCAAAATCCTCTAACGAATAGAAATTATCGAAACAACCTAATCTATTCAATCCCGATATCAACTATGTATCATTCAAAAACAATAAATACGATCATATCTATCATGTATCTATATGTAAACCAATTTTATTTGGATGTAAACTAAGGTTAATCCCGCTTCTTTGGATCTGAATGTACCAACAAGACCACAATAAAGTACTCCAAATAGTATCATCACCAACCCTACGGATGTTAAAGCATCCCTAAGAACTTAGGAATTATGGTTGATGAGGTAATTCAATGATTCAGCTCCTTGCCTTCATTTTAGTTTTTCTTTCTTAGGTAGCTCAGCAATCTAAGAATTGTTCTATCACCATCCTGTTCATTCTGCATTAAGTAATCATAGGGTTTATAGTCTTAAGAAATTAAGGAAATATAGTCTTCCCTGAGCCGAACTCATTGATTTGACATGTTTGGAGAAGTTCTTGAAGGATATTATTTATAAAGATACTCAAATATGGTTCAAGAAAAATAGATCTATTTCGAATTATCCCATTATGGCAGCATGTCAAATATCTTGTTCAATACTCTGTTAGAAAAATCATGTTTAAAAATGCTTTCATTCTTGTAAAAGAAATTTTGGGAAACAACCAAAACAAATATTACAAGTATTTCTTGTTATGTTCCCTACGAGTTTGACTACTACGAAAACTTTAATCAACAACTAACTATTCAACATGTCACCTGTGATTTGTAATGATTTGGCACGGAGAAATGAAGGTCCCAAAGACTCCATCGGCATATATACGGTCTGCTGGTCCAAATGCGAGAAATGACCAAGATCCTAACAAGAAAAAGTTTGAGGCCATCCGTGAGCGCCTCATGGAGGACCCGTGGTTATACAGCAGATACGCTGGTGCTGGATGACTGAGGACATCTCATTCGTCATCAGCTGCATCTGGGTGATGGACATAACTGTCACCCCGGGGCCTCTGCCAGGGACAGCGCGGCTGTTGATCATGGTGGGGATTTGTCCAAGGTGGACATCTACTATGGGATTCCCATTAGGAAGCGTGCGCGAAGCGGCGGTGACGTGGACGTTTTCCTCGAGGAGAACCCACAGTACCAGGACACGCTGCTGGTGTTGAGCTTTGGCTTTGCCAAGCCCAAGATATTCTAGGAGACCGTGGATGAGTGCTTTCAGTAGAAGGCAACAAATGATGGGCAACCCATCCTAAATTGTGAGAAAATGTAATAAAAATTAACATTTCCAAAACTAATAATTAAATTTATTTTTTGAGTATTAAAGCATGACTTACGGCTATTTTCTCTCTCATCATATCCAACACAGGCATAAGCGTTGTGCAATTAGCGGGAGGAAAAAGGGAGAGAACTGGCTGAAATGTTGAAGGTTTACGCTAATGGTGGAGTTTGATGGAAAGTGTGGCTTGAGGTCATAAGAAGAAAATATGTTCTCACCATTTCACCAATAATAATAAAAAATATTACTAGGAATTTTTATGCATTGAAGGGAACGGTTCACTTTAGACATAACATATTACATAGTAATTCTTGGTTTCTAATTAATCATACTAATATCGACCATGTAACTCTAACAGTCAACTTTGAAACCACAGTCACTTCGACAAAATAAAAAAATATTAACCTCCCCATATTTCATATGTATTAATGCAATGCACATATTTAGGTTGTATCCTTTTTGTTACTCTAAACTATGGTATCTGACAGACATTCCCTCATTGCTTGTGTTTCCACATATATGTAGAGATTAGTATTTTTCCTTTGCGATTGTCATGTTTTGATATGTACTGGTTCCATCCACAATGACAATGGCTTCCTCATTTGATTTGATCATTTTATTATTTATATCACTTTGTTTTTCAAAACAACGTGTTACTAACAAAGAAAACATCCCTAGATTACTGAATATTGAGAATGCACATTTATAGTACCGAATTATTGATAGTGTTTATGGTCAATGAAAAATAAAAGCGAGGCACTTCCACAATAATTCATGTCACACATAAATCTCACTGCATACATAACTATCTCCAATCAATTATCAAAATACTCTCAATAAAAGAAATTATCAACAAAAACAAATCTATTCAATATCGGATATTAACTTCGTATCTTGCCAAGCCTAAGATAGTCTAGCAGACCTTGAAGGATTGCTTTCCGTAGAGGGCACCAAATGATGGGTTCCAAACAAAAAATTAACAAAAAAAATCGTGTATTAAAGCATGACTTATGGATATTTTCTCTCTCATCATATACAACACGGGTATGAGCATTCTGCAAGGAGCGGGAGGAAAAAGGGAGCAGACGGGCTGAAATGAAGAAAATTTTGAATAACGGTAGTGTGACGGGAAGTGTTGAGGGCACAAGAAAAAAATGATTACCATTTCACCAATAATAATTAATGATATTTTTAAGAATTTTTCCGAGTTGAAGAACACGGTCCACTTTAGACATAAGATGTTTCATCCCTGTTTTCGATTTAACTAATCCCTGGTTTCTAATTGATTGTACTAAAATCGATGATGTTGTCAAGCTTCATGCACTAGCCAACGCAACCAAAAGTCCGAACTGATGGAAAGGGCTAGTGCAATCCACTTATACACTTCAACACCCCCTCTCACGTGTGACTGGGAGAAGTCAGCACGTGCAACCGGAAGAGAGCGACGGCGCGCGAAACTCACGTATGACTCAAGAGGCCTATACATGGACATAGAGGGGTCAACAGCAATTTTAGGATAAATTGCGAAATCCAGGACTCGAAGTCGAGACCTTAGGCTCTGATACCATGTCAAGCTTCATACACTAGCCAACGCAACCAAAAGTCCGAACTGATGGAAAGGGCTAGTGCAATCCACTTATACACTTCAACAGATGTAACTCTAAACGGTCAACTTTAAAACCTCAATTACATTGGCAAAGTAAAAATAATATTAATTCCCCGTAATTCATATGTATGAATGCAACGCACATACCTAGATTTTACCTATTTTGTTAGTCTAAACTACGGTATCTAACATATATTCTCTCATTGCTTGTTCTTCCACATATATATAAAGATTATTTTTCCTCTATGATTGTCTTGTTTTAATCTTTACCAATTCCAGCCACAATGACGATGGCTTCATTTTCTTTGATAATTTTATTATTTATGTATATAAAGTTGCTGGAAGAAGGGGCTGCTAGCTATAAATGTTTTATATCACTTTTTTTAAAGCAGCGGTCTTACTAAAAAA
Source organism: Avena longiglumis (assembly GCA_030063025.1). Lineage (NCBI taxonomy): Eukaryota > Viridiplantae > Streptophyta > Magnoliopsida > Poales > Poaceae > Avena > Avena longiglumis. Next base: position 486,872,345 of record CP125974.1, read on the forward strand.
ACATCCGTAGATTACTGAATATTGAGGATGCACATTACAGTATTGAATTATTGTTTCGCATTTACAGTTCATGAAAAATAAAAATAAGGTCATTTCACAATAATTGACGACACCCATAAATCTCACCGCGTACATAAGTAATTCCCATCAATTATCAAAATCCAGTGACTAATAGAAATCATCGACAAAACCTAATCTTCTATATCTAAATAGGAACACCCCACTACCCTATTTCTCTTAACATGCAAGCTATCCACCTCAACAAGCCTCCACGTCACCCATTCTTCCACGTCAATAGGACTTAGCAATACTTTTGGTGGGTTTCCAAGTCACAACAAATAGGCTGCGTCTAGGTTCATCTCACTCTTCACCTTCAGTGGGTTGTAACTACATGCACGAACGAATCGGTACAATGGCCGCATGTATTAAATTTTCTATATATATTCTATTCTTGTCATATGCATGGTGTTACCATTTGATCCTCAGGCGTCATTATTATTTTTCCAAAAAAAATTCTGGAACTCAGTAAGGCACTGCGGCCGGTGGCCTATCATCCTCTCCACGACCTCACCTTTCCATCTCCTAGACACCATAGATGAATCGACGAGTAACCACTAGTGGAAACGAGGTCTTTTGTTGATCCCGAAAAGGGGCTTTAACACCGGTTTTTCTACGAACCGGTGTTAAAGGGGGGGGGGGCGTACCAGCGTGGCCCCTGCGGCATTAAAGGAGCCCCCTTTAACACCGGTTCGTGCCACGAACCGGTGTTAAAGGGCCCTGCACCAGGGCTCACAAGATTTCTTTAACACCGGTTCGTGGCATGAACCGGTGTTAAAGGGGGGGCTATATAAGACACCACCCCAGCCCACACACACTCCACTCTTCCATTCTTTCATATTTTGGAGCCTAGCAAGAGGGTGTGAAGAGTGCTAGTTTGTGTTTTTTTCATATGCACTAGACGTGTTCGGTGAAATGCCCGAGAGCTCAAAATAAGCTTTCTTGTTGCTCTTTCCGTCTCGGTCGAGGTCGGCAACTATAGTTTCATGTGTCATTGATGTACTATATATATAAATGGTCATCTCCCTATTATTTTTTGATATATACTACATATTAATGCAGATGAATCGGCAATGGATGTACGGTGACCGCCGCACTTCCGAGTACATTACGGGCCTCCAAAATTTGATCGTTGTGGCTAATGCAAACTGTGGTCACAATGGTTTTATGTGCTGTCCGTGTGTTCACTGTCAGAACAAGAAAGACTACTCAAATACCAGAACAATTCACGCCCACCTGCTTCGATCCGGTTTCATGCCTAGCTATAATTGTTGGACCAAGCACGGAGAAAAAGGGGTTGTGATGGAAGACAACGAAGAAGAAGAGGATGATGAAAACTATCATAATATGTATCCTGAATATGATGATAATGCAACGGAGGTAGATAATGAAGATCAAGAGGGAGCAGATGGGCCCGCTGATGACGATATTGGTCGGGCCATTACTCATGCAAAGGAAGAATGTGAAACTGAAAAGGAGAAGGAGAAGCTGGAGCAAATGTTAAAGGATCACAAAACATTGTTGTATCCAACTTGCGAAGATGGCCACAAAAAGCTAGGTGCCACACTGGATTTGCTGCAATGGAAGGCAGAGAATGGTGTGACTGACAGCGCATTTTCAAAGTTGTTGGTAAAAATGAAGAATCTTCTTCCAAGAAATAATGAGTTGCGACAAGACATACCAAGCAAAGAAGGTTGTCTGCCCTCTAGGATTAGACGTGCAGAAGATACATGCCTGCATTAATGACTGCATCCTCTACCGCGGTGAGAAGTACGAGAATTTGGATGCATGCCCGGTATGCACTACACTGCGGTATAAGATCAGACGAGACGATCCTGGCGATGTTGAGGGCGAGGCCCCTAGGAAGAAGGTTCCTGCCAAGGTTATGTGGTATGCTCCTATAATACCACGGTTAAAACGTCTCTTCAGAAATAAAGAGCATGCCAAGTTGTTGCGATGGCACATGGAAGACCGTAAGAAAGACGCGATGTTGAGACACCCCGCTGATGGGTCACAGTGGAGAAAAGTCGAGCAAGAGTACCCGGACTTCGCACGTGACGCAAGGAACTTAAGGTTTGGTCTAAGTACAGACGGCATGAATCCTTTTGGTGAGCAGAGCTGCAGTCACAGCACCTGGCCTGTGACCCTATGTATCTATAACCTTCCTCCTTGGTTGTGTATGAAGAGGAAGTTCATTATGATGCCAGTGCTCATCCAAGGCCCGAGGCAACCCGGCAACGACATTGATGCCTAAGGCCATTAGTTGAAGAAATTTTACAGCTGTGGGCCAAACCAGGTGTACGTATGTGGGATGAGCACAAGGGGAGCCATTTGACCTCTGAGCATTGCTTTTGAACCATCAATGATTGGCCTGCTCTTAGTAACATTTCGGGCAGATAAACAAGGGATACAATGCATGCACACACTGTTTAGATGATACGAAAGTGTATATTTGGATAAATGTAAGAAGGTTGTGTACCTAGGGTATCGCCGATTTCTTCCGAACTCGCATCCAAAGAAGAAAGAAAGGCAAGCATTTCAAACGTCTGGCGTAACCCCGGAGGAAGCCTGTCCTCCGCATCGGAGGAGGTATTTGGTATGGTCAAGGACCTAGAAGTAATCTTTGGAAAAGGTCCCGGCATCTATCTGTTCCGAATGACGACGCCGGACACGCCCATGTGGAAGAAGCAATCTATATTTTGGGACCTACCCTATTAGAAAGTCTTAGAGGTCCGCTCTTCAATCGACGTGATGCACGTGATTTAAGAATGTTTGCGTGAACCTGCTAGGCTTTCTAGGAGTGTATGGGAAGACAAAAGATACACCGAAGCACGACAGACCAGCAACGCCTCAAGGCCCTGAAGAGCCTATGCATCCTGAGAACGAGAAGGGTAAACGATGCCACTTAACTCCTGCCAGCTACGCTCTTACCAAAGCAGAGAAGGAAATCTTTTTTGAATGTCTGAGCAGTATCAAGGTCCCGTCTGGCTTCTCGTCAAATATAAAGGGAATAATAAATATGGCAGAGAAAAAATTCCAAAACCGTAAGTCTCATGACTGCCACGTGATTATGACACAATTGCTTCTGATTGCATTGAGGGGGCATCTACCTGAAAATGTTCGAGTACCCATTGTGAAGCTATGTGCATTCCTCAATGCAATATCTCAGAAGGTAATCGATCCAGAAAGCCTACCAGGGTTACAAACAGATGTGGCCCAATGTCTTGTCAGCTTTGAGTTGGTGTTCCCACCATCCTTCTTCAATATTATGACGCATCTCCTAGTTCACCTAGTAGAAGAGATTGCCATTCTCGGTCCTGTATTTCTACACAATATGTTCCCCTTTGAGAGGTACATGGGAGTCTTAAAGAAATATGTTCATAACCGTGCTAGGCCAGAAGGAAGCATCTCCAAGGGCTATGTAACAGAGGAGGTCATTGAGTTCTGTGTTGATTTTATTCCTGACCTTAAGGCGATTGGTGTTCCAGAATCACGACATGAGGGGAGAATGCGTGGAAAAGGCACCCTAGGATGTAAAGCAATGATATGTAGGGACGGGCATTATCTCAATCAAGCACACTACACTGTTTTACAAAGATCTATCTTGGTTGCCCAGTATATCAATGAACACAAGAATTTAATACGCCTCAAACACCCGGGACAGTCTGATGAATGGATTATAAGTGAACACATGGCGAGTTTTGGCGGTTGGCTGCAAAGACTTCTCACGAATAACACCACTTGGGGATCACCGTACTTGTTGGCTGTGACACCGTCTTCGACTGTATGTACTTTCCAAGGGTACGAGATAAATGGGAATACATTTTACACGATAGGCCAAGATAAAAAGAGCACCAACCAAAACAGTGGTGTCCGCTTCGATGCAGAAGACAATGGGCAAAAGACCACGTATTATGGGTTCATAGAGGAGATATGGGAACTTGACTATGGACCTAATTTTAAGGTCCCCTTGTTTCGATGCAAATGGGTCAAGCTAACAGGAGGAGGGGTTGAGGTAGACAAGAAGTACGGAATGACAACGGTGGATCTCAACAATCTTATGAAGAACTTAGACGAACCATTCGTCCTAGCCAATGATGTGGCTCAGGTTTTCTATGTGAAGGACATGTCCTCCAGACCAAAAAAAGAAAAAATATGCAAACGAATACATCATATGATGAGCCAAAGCGTCACATAGTTCTTTCAGGGAAAAGAAACATCGTGGGAATCGAGGACAAGACAGACATGTCAGAAGATTATAATAAGTTTGATGAAATTCCGCCCTTCACAGTTTGCATATGGAAGATGCGGACATCATGGGAATCGAGGCCAAGCATTCCGTTAAGTAAAGAAGATGCTCCATGGTTACATCTGAAGCGATCATAAGGAAGGGCATATGCCAAGAAGTTCATGCTCATATTATGTAACTCTAGTTCATGTTTTTAATATTAATACATGTCTTGAGTGTTAGTCATGTTTTGTGGATGGACCGGGACTATGAGAAGAAGTTGTCCCGATTCGTACTTACCATTAAGATCTGATCTCCAAACGCGCGCGGTCACATATTAGGGAGTGCCTCTATGACCAGTTTCTTGGAGATGCCGGAGGACTAGGCTCCGTCGGCATCTCCCTGAAACTGGCCGTAGTGGTGTCCCTGCTCTCGAAAACCATCTTGCAGCTTTGTAACTTCTCTAACTAGATCAATACACCAGGAGATAACTAATTTCACATATTAGGAGTGCCTCTATGACGATTCGGAGATGCCGGAGGATCTGGCTCCGGCATCTCCCCGAATCGGCCGTAGTGGTGTCCTCGCCTCAAACGGCCGGAGGACTGGACTCACAAGGATGCCTATTTATAGTACAAGCAGCTCGACATAGTGTTGACACTTACAAAATAATGTCGACACTCACCCCTATTATTAGTGCTGACTCGTGTTTTGTGCCGGATGGTGTCTACAACCGGGACTAAAGGTTCATCTTTAGTCCCGGTTGGTGACACCATCCGGGACAAGGTACACGCCGCACGACATAATGTCGACATGCACTCACCCCTATTATTAGTGCTGACTCGTGTTTTGTCCCGGTTGGTATCTCCAACCGGGACTAAAGGTTCATCCCGCCATTTTTTCCCGTCATTTTTCTTCCCGCCAGTTCTTCCCTCCAGTTCTTCCCGCTAGTTCACTATATATATAGGGGGTTGGCCTCCATTGTCATTGCACATCTCTAGACTCATATCTGCAACCTCATCACTCTTTCCCATGGCTTCCACCGTAGCACTAACCCCCAGGGAGGCGGAGGCGCTTTGCGCCTCGAACTACCCCTGCCCGCCGGGCTACTGTGTCCCCGTCGGCTGGATGCTGAAAGTCGGAGGCGTGCCGGTTCCTCCTGTCCCTCTAGGTGTGGCGCGCCGGATGGCCATCACGAACCACTACTACTTCGAGCTCACGCCGGAGCAGCGGAGGAATCCCAGATGGCATCCCGACTATTTCCCTACTTGGGAAGCCTTCTTCATGGATCGGCATGAGGGCGCCGCCAGCACGAGGAGGACGGCCCACCTCCTCCTAACTTCAACGAGGCGGCCGTCGGCTATGGTGGCGCGGTCGACTCTCCAGAGCGTCATGGCCTATGACACCGCCGCCGCCGACTCTAACCCCGTCTGCGCTACCTCAAGTCCAGCCCACGCTACCCTCAAGTCCAGCCCACGCACTCTCCAGAGTTGCAATTACGACGACCCGACGACAAATGATGACGGCAAGCAGTACGACGACTACAAAGGGCAGTATTACAGGTGTAGGAGCATGACTGAATCACTCCAACATTCCGAAACAAGTTCGGCCGATTGTTACTTAATCTGGCCATGTATCTTAATTTTCAGTTCTTTTATGTATCTTAATTTTTAGTTCCAGTTCGGCCGATTGTTACTTAATCTGGCCATGTATCTTAATTTTCAGTTCTTTTATGTATCTTAATTTTCAGTTCCAGTTCGGCTTATGTAACTGTCTCAAAATGACCTATCTCATTCGAGGTTTCTTGGCTTTCGGGTCAAATGACCAATGTTATGGCTAGAATCAAGGCATAGTTTGCAAGAGGAGTTTTCCTTTTTATCGCACCAAAAAGACATTTTCCATTTTCCGAGCATAAAAAACGGACGGTTTTGTGAAGCAACTACCAAATGGCTAATTCAAAAAACCACCAACACATTTTTAGGTTCACAATATGCTATTTTATCAAAAAACAATGCAAGTTGAGCGAGGCTTGGTGAGATTCAAGTGTATACAAAAGATGCGACATTTAAATATCCAATCAATTCAAAAATGTTAATACAAAAGATGCGGCATTAAAATATGATTTGATCTAATAAAAATCATTTTTTAGATGCTTAATATTTCTTATGTTCAAAGTTTTAGGATTTAACAATTTATTTTTGTTTGAATTGAATAATCAAAATTTATATGTAAGTATTTTAATTATTTAAAAAAATATCATGTAAAGTAAATATAAAATGATTTACACGAATGGATAGATATTATTTTTCTGAAAATTATGATATATTATTCATATTTTTCTGAGTTGAAATGAAAAAGATATGAATTTTCTAAATTCATATCATATTTTTTGAATTAAAAAAGCCCCTTTAATGCATGAAATAAATGCCCCCCTTTAACACCGGTTCCAGACAGGAACCGGTGTTAAAGGGGGGGGGCATTTATTTCGCTTCACACATTCTTTAACACCGGTTCGTGGCTGGAACCGGTGTTAAAGGGGGGGTAATAAATACGCGCGCAAACGAATTCCCCCCCTTTTAACACCGGTTCCAGCCACGAACCGGTGTTAAAGGGGGGGGTATTAAATGCGCCCCTTCGCTCCTTTCTTCCCCCCAGAGCCAGATCGCGCCACCGCCGCCAGAGCCCCGAACCCCTCGCCGTCGTCCTCGCCACCGAAGCCCTCCAGCCCTCGCCGTCGCCACCGCCACACCACCGGCGACCGCCATCACATCACGCGCCATACCACGACGACGCCGACGCCTACAAGAACCCCGACGCCGTGGTGAGCTAGCGGACCGCTACCGGTCGCCTCTATTTCCTCCCTTCTTCGCTTGCCGCCGGCCCCTTTGCAGTCAAGGCTCACACGCCGCTGGCCGTCTCGGCCGCTGCAGCTGCCGCTGGTTTCGCTGCTGCCCGTGCTGCTTTCGCTCGCCTGCCTCCCCGTGCTCGCCCCCGAGCAGTTCCTCGCCGGAGCCGGTCTTCCCACACGAGCTCTCTCGCGAGCGCGTCCACGGATTGGAGCCCTCCAAACAGATGTACCAAGATGAAATCGAACCCCTCCGAACAGATGTACCAAGATGAAATCGAACCCCTCCATTGTACTTATTATTAGTAGCTAGGATCAAATCGGACACGAGGACAGCTTTGACGTGGTAGCTCGCATCATCGGGTGTGGCGGGCAGGAGTGGCTACGCGAGCGTGTCCACGGATTGGGGCTAATGACAGGGAAGTGGAGGGGATGGGTCAGGGAGGCGAATTCGTCGGGGAGGCCCAGGCCCAGGCAGATGGGACGGCCTCCTCTCCGCTATGGGGCGGCCTAGGTGGGGTGCAAGCTCCGGTGGTGGCCATGGGGTGCGAGCTCGCGATGCGGCCTAGGTGGGGTGCGAGCTCTGATGTGGCATCCCCCCTCGGTCTGGGGCCTATCTTGGGGACATCCCCTCCACATTGTATCTGTTCTGCCAAGTTGTTTTCTGTCGCTATAATGTTTGCCTCGGCCTCCTCTTTCGAACAGCCCGTTTTAGGTAGGCCGCATCACGCTACCTCGTGCTCCCTAGGTCGCTCTCCAACGCCGCCAGCCTCCGGCCAGCCACTGTAGCTAGCCCCTCTCATATGCATCCGGGATTTCTCCGAATTAGGGTTTGGACCCCTCGAAACTCGTTTAAAATGATCAAGCATCCTTAGGGTTTTAATTTCATTTGTGTATTTTTGTATGAATAATATGTATATTTGTCTATGAATCCAAGTATACTTGAATGTTTACACTCTTACTCTAGATAATATTATTGTTTTAGAAACTATGGATCCACTTAGTAGAAACCTTGAAGAAGAAGAAATAATGGAGAATATTATTGATGAGGACACCTCACAATATCTGAACTTGGAGGGAAATGATGACGACAACTCAAGTACTAGTCATGGAGAAGATGAAGACTCCGGTGAACGCAATTTAATGGTTACAAAGTCCGGCGAGGTATATGCATTGATTAATCCTCTGCTGACTTCCACAAACAATCTTCTTCTACATGTATTAATTAACGCTTCTTTCTTCTTTTAGCCCTCTGGATCGACCAGCCAGCAACCATCTTCTTCTACGAAAAAGAGCAAGCGAGGCGCGAGCCAGCGGTTGAAAGATCGTGCAAAGTTCACGATCGAAGCAGTCCGTGTTGATGGCAGGCCGATGGAGCCCAAGAAGGCCGCAGACAAATTTATACGTCAGGCTGGAGTTCTTGTTAGGGACCAAATCCCAATCACAATTGAAAATTGGAATAAGCCAAAGAAGGGCGACGGTACCTTTGTCGATGACAGATCCAAAGAAACGCTTTGAAATTCGTTGTTGGTAAATTTCACCCTTCCGCCAGAGGAGGATGAAAACAACCCGGTTATAAAGGAAAATGTCAAAGAGTGGACTCTAAAGAAGATGGCTGACGCTTTCCGCAACTGGAAGACAAAATTGAACAAATTTGTCAAATCCGAGACTCAAATTTCAAGACGATATTATGCGAAGATAAGACCTCACGCCCGAATTTGAGACATATAAAAAGTGCTATAGCTAAAAGAGGTCGAAACCAATACGCTTAATGCCCCAAGAAGGAATATCACCGAGGACGGGGTCGGTGGCTACATATCTCGAGGCCTAAGTGGGAGGAAGCTGAGAAGGCCCTGCGAGAGAGGGATCACACCCTGCATGATGGGTGGGACCTACGTGCAAAGACTTGGTTCTTCGTAATCGGGCAAGGTTGGACCCGAAACAGGATTGTGTATCTTCCCAACCATCCTTGCCAAACCCGTCACGAACTCATCACGGCATACGAGGAAACATCCGTCAGACCTTCCATCCCGACAGAGAGAATGACCAGCTCACACGCCCATCGGTAAAAAGAACACCTGGACATGCACGAGGCATGGGGTATGACATGGAAGGATGGGTTTGCCGACGAGCGACTCTACAGATGGCCCAGAAAAGAAAAGAGCGTCAGAGCGATGACAGATAGAACATGCACTTGCGGCCGCAGCGCAAGTGAATGCACAACAGAGCCATCAAGCTACCGCCCATCTCAGGCACGAAGAGCTGCATTGGAAGCGGCCGCCCAGACTGCATCGGAAAAGCAGGTGGCTTCCACGGAGAACGTGCCCATGCCTGAAATGACGGGTCCTCGATACCCCGTGGATGAGATCACGGAGAGCGAACACTGAGCTTCATGTGAGATTAATGGGCTTATCCATTAAGGTGGTATCGGCTATGCCTTACCTCCCGTAGAGCTGGTGGAACTTACCACGCCGACCGATTCCATGGCTATGCTATTGTCGGGTGGATGAGGTTGTGAAGGAATATGAGGAAGCACAGCTTGACCATGCTACGGTGAAGGGGAAACTCAACTCAAATTTGCAGTGAAAAGAACCATTCTTTGGAAGAAGGAACACATTGTGCTTCCAAATTGAGGTCACTGCACCCCGCCTCCATGCAGCCGAGCCCGAGCCGCTTCACTATCTCTCAAGGCAGCCATCTCCGGGCTGCATCCATCTCCGCCCGTCGGCCATCTCCTGCACAGCCATCTCGCCCGTCACCATCTCTCATGTGGCAGCCATCTCCGCCCACAGCCATCTCCGGCCCGTCAGCCATCTCCGGTGCTTTAGCCATCTCCTCAGCGTAAGCGGAAGAGCACTGCCACGAGGAGCATCAGTAGCACTGCCACAAAGAAATCTGCAGGAAACCGTATGCCAAAGAGTTCAAAAAACTACGTCCCGCAGCCTTCCGCCAAGCCATTGCCGGTTTTACTGTGGAATCGCAGGGATGAGGAGACCAATAGGATGTCGGAAGAACAGGTCAAGAAATTCTTTGCACCTAGACGGGCCGAGCCAAAGGAGAAAATAGATCCGGCGGTGGTGGAGAAGTTTTACAATAATCTTTTGAAACCTGAAACCCCACTTGTGCCGAACTACGAGCGCCAGATTTTGAAGGCGGATGCAAGGCGCCGTAGGGAGACTGAAAGAAGCAGTCGTGAGGCACCCCAGAAAACAGTTCCCATGCTCGGAGAGCAGGAAAACCAATTATGTGCCCCGCTCCAAATGTTCGACACACGAGACGCTCCTCCCGTAAATGATTACGAGGCAGAGCTACAAAGAAAGGCCAATGAGATGGGGATGACTTACATTGCATACTTGAACGTCATGGGAGACAACTTTCCCAAATGCGATGCCAACCCCATACAGCCATGGAAGTATGGGAAGAATCTCGTCAAGAAAGAGGAGCTCAAGACTCTACCAACAAAGATGCGAAAATTGCACAAGTGGTACCTTCATTTCTGCAAGACGAGAAAGGTAGAATGGATCACAAGCATATAAGAGATGATATTTTCTTCTGCGGAGATGACGCGATTGACTTCAACATTCAAGACTTGCATTTTCTATTCAATCAGAAGGAACTCGACAAAGCTGCCATCAGCCTTTATTGTGTGTAAGTACTATTTCTATAATTTATATCTCATCTCATTCACTTTATTAATTGCATGTATATATATATGCTCACCATATATGTATATACTATTATGCAGGAAAAAGGTTATAGAATGCAGGAAAGGAGGCCCTTTTGACATTGGGTTCGGACCCAAATAGAGTTCATGAAGAAGTGGTAGAAACCAAACCCGGCAAAGAAGATTACTTGCTAACGCCTTTCTGAGACAACAAACCAAAAGAGAAATACTATTGCCTTACAACTTCTCGTGAGTACTGTTACCCTCTCTCTTGTACACATTATGTTTCAGCTTACTCGATGTTAAGTGTAACTGCTGATGAGTTATGCGTATGAGGTTCCACTTTATTCGCTAGTCATTCAATCCGACTCAGAAAAGTCCTTGTCATGGACTCACATTAAAATAAAAAGAGATATGGGCAAACTTTAGAGAGATGCTCCAGAGGTAATTTCAATCATATTATCGCACTAGATCGGCAACTTTCGTGACAATAAGTAATTAATTACTCCTTTATCCATTTTCTTTGTCGGACAGGGTTTGGAAAAGGTTCACGGGCAGGGCCGTGGGTGAATGGTCAGAAGAACTAAAATTTGTAGACCAAAATGTAAGTAATACTAGCTAGCTTCCAATTCCATTATATCATGCTTTATTGATTATTATTTTGATTGAACTCTCTATTCTCGTAAAGTGCGCGCATCAGGGACACGGCAATAACTTATGTGGGTACTATGTTTGCGAATTCATTCGCAACACGATATGTGCGACGGGCCAAGCCGCACTAGAACAACTTAGAGTAAGTAAACAAAGTCCACAATATTATTTTATTACCATCAATTGTGTTGAGTTTTATTCATATATATATATATATATTGACGGCCCATTCTTCATATATATTCAGATCGAACGGATGCGGGACCAACTCCTACCATTTGAACGCATACGAGCCATTCAAGAGGAATTGGCGGGGTTCATACTTGATGAGGTCGTCACGCCTGACGGAGAACTCTTTAGATATCCACCAAAATGAACGATGATGATGTATGTGCCGATGACGATGTTTATGTATAATAATAGTTGCTTAATTATTCATGTACTCGTATGTACCGATGACCGGTTGCAGATACGAACCGGTGTTAAAGGGGGGGGGGGGGGCCTGAGGCCTGCGGCAGCCCCACGTGCGCCACCCTTTAACACCGGTTCATATAAGAACTGGCCCCCCCTCTAACACCGAACCCTCAACAGCGGTTGGGGAACCGCTGTTAGAGGGCCCTCCCAACCGGAGTTAAAGGGGGGCTCTGCACTAGTGAACCCTCCATGCCTCTTTATTCTCCGCCCGTCGCTTACTCGCTGCCATGTATAAATACTTAGCTTTCCCTGCCAGTGTAGTCCTATGTTATGGTTGCTGCAACCTGCAAGCTTAGTCCACCCCTACTGATCTGACATCACACAGCACCGTCCGCGACAGTGTTCTACGCCGTTGTCTGTCGCTCCTAGATCTCACAAGGCCCCCACCTTATCCCCAGTTTCACCATCACGCCGCACGCCTAGGAGATCGACAACAATGACTCTCTGTTTCAGGTTATAGCCCTTCATCCGCTCTCTCATAGGCATGTCCAGTAGACGAGGAAGCGGTAGAATCATGGGGCCATCCCGATTATTCAAGGTACTTCTGCAGTTTGTATTATGTACTTCTGCAGCCATTCTCATCCACCAGTTTACCGCCAATTAGCAGTAGAACTCATCGCTGATAAAAAAAGCTAGTTGTGCAAGGAGTGCCCCCTCTACCAAATTTACCAAACAGCCTCACCTGGTGCTCGCCCCATTTCTCTCCATGGTGTACACCCATGTTTTGGTCAAATTATTTTTTTAGATGGAACAATTCTCTTTTATCCCGTATGTACGTGGAGTTACATACGGCAGCCCTACGTGCGCCACCCTTTAACACCGGTTCGTATAAGAACTGGCCCTCCCCTCTAACACCGAACCCTCAACAGCGGTTGGGGAACCGCTGCTAGAGGGCCCTCCCAACCGGAGTTAAAGGAGGGCTCTGCACTAGTGAACCCTCCATGCCTCTTTATTCTCCGCCCGTCGCTTACTCGCTGCCATGTATAAATACTTAGCTTTCCCTGCCAGTGTAGTCCTATGTTATGGTTGCTGCAACCTGCAAGCTTAGTCCACCCCTACTGATCTGACATCACACAGCACCATCCGCGACAGTGTTCTACGCCGTTGTCTGTCGCTCCTAGATCTCACAAGGCCCCCACCTTATCCCCAGTTTCACCATCACGCCGCACGCCTAGGAGATCGACAACAATGACTCTCTGTTTCAGGTTATAGCCCTTCATCCGCTCTCTCATAGGCATGTCCAGTAGACGAGGAAGCGGTAGAATCATGGGGCCATCCCGATTATTCAAGGTACTTCTGCAGTTTGTATTATTCCCTCCAACCCATATTAATTGACTTGGATTTGTCAAAATTTGAATGAATCTATTTAGTATATAGGTTCATCCAAAATTTGACAAATCCAAGTCAATTAATATGGGCCGGAGGGAGTATGTACTTCTGCAGCCATTCTCATGCACCAGTTTACCGCCAATTAGCAGTAGAACTCATCGCTGATAAAAAAAGCTAGCTGTGCAAGGAGTGCCCCCTCTACCAAATTTACCAAACAGCCTCACCTGGTGCTCGCCCCATTTCTCTCCATGGTGTACACCCATGTTTTGGTCAAATTATTTTTTTAGATGGAACAATTCTCTTTTATCCCGTATGTACGTGGAGTTACGGACCATGTGGTATTATGGTGTTGTTGGTTTTCATAGTAGGGAGATCCCTGCTCCCATCTTTCAAGATGGTCGTGAAGCAATAAATCAACCGGCCGCCTTCCAAATGACTGATGGTCTCAGGACCTTAATTAGACGGTGATGAGATTGATATAAACATCTTCGTTTTGCAGTTCATGTGTCATATTTTAAGGATATAATATTGTATCATATGGCACAAAATTGTATGTGTTATATGCAAAATCTGAAGTACTAATTGTAGTTATCATAAGATTGTATACACCTTCTTACACGTCTGATGGAAAGATGTTCGTGTATATGTACCATACTATTTTTTTTGTATTGATCATGCAGAAGAATTTATGACTATACATAGGAACTTTGATCATTTGATAATTTATTACATTGTTTGCAAATTGATTTAGTAAAATAATTGATTCGTCCAATATTCATGTTTTTTGAAATTGTCACTATACAAATACTATTTAATAACTTAGTATATTTTCAAAAGGGTACTTTACAATAATGGCCTACAAATTTCCACAGCAATGCGTGGGGCTTTATCTAGTCTATTCAATAGCCAATATTACCTGCATATCTTTCAAAAACAATAAATACAATCACATCTATCATTGATCCATACGTAAACCAATTTTAATTTGATGTGAAATAAGTTTTAACCTACTTGTTTGGATCTGAATGTACCGAGCAGACCACAACAAAGTACTTCAAATAGTATCGCCAGCAACCTTGCGGACGTTAAAGCATCCCTATGAACCTAGGAATCATGGTTGATGAGGTAATTCGATGATTCAGTGCATGCCTTTGTTTTGGGTTTTCTTTCTTGGGTAGGTCAGCTATCTAAGAATAGTTCTTTCACCATCCTCTTCATTCTACATTAAGTAATCATAGTTTCTAGCCTTAAGAAATTCTAACATCCCAAAAATAGTGATCAAGGTTATCAAATTCCAATCACTCAAATTTAGGGTTAACAAAAACTTTTGTTAATTAAAATCAATATGAATGCATGTGTGTATGAGATGAATGTATGAATGCATGAATGGACTTGTTTGAATGTTTTGAATAGCAAGGAATGGTTTAAAAATGAAAACAACATCATCTAAATAAATTCCAAGCAGAAACAAATCAAGAGAAATTCAAAAACAAACAAAACAAGCAAATGGTTATTTTTGCCAATCTTGCTTACTAGGCCACTTTGAGTGTTTCTAGTCCAAGATTTCAAACATAAACAAATCTATTTATTTTCACCCCTTGATAGACCAAGTGAAAGTGAACCCAAGCCCACTTTGCAAACTCACAGAAACAATTTTCAACCTGATTCAAATAACATTTCAAAATTGAATCTATATCATATGGGAAGATCACCATTTCTCAAAACCCAACCAAACCAGTGCACCTTGACAAATCCAAGCAACGAGAGACTACCTAGTATGTGACTAGTACACCCACCAAGTTTCATCCAAAAATTCAAATTCAAATCTCTTGTGGTCATTTCATCAAACACCTTTTTAGTATAAATCAAATAAAACATTAAACACTATAGTGAGCAGTGTTTGTGCCAAACTTGTTCCCTCTCTAGCTCTCACTACACTCTCAGTAGATCATCTAACAAATTTAACCAGCCCTAGCTCACTGTGAACTCGACCATGCCATCAATGGTGACCATGGCCGAGCACACTTGCCACCCCTACTGTCGACAACAAGCTAGGAGGCTCACTAGCCTCGCCAACCTTGTCTAGCAGGCACTCCACCGTCCACCGCCACCCCCTGTCCAACGCTCGAGCCTTGCAAGTCACTGGACCACACGAAACACGCACACCCAGTCTTTCTGCGACCATGCCGAGAGCGCGCTAGAGCTCCGCGCTCGCACAGACCGCACCCCGCCTTCGCCGCTCACGTACGTGATCACCACCGCCCAGGGAACCGCCCAGACATGTCCGTTCGCTGTCGCGAGGACCGTAGCCGTTGTGCGCCATTAAAACTTCCGTCGGAGCCGCCAAGAGCATCGTAGTGTTCCGACCGATCACACCGCCCCACGCCTCGCCACCATGCCGTTGAGCTTCGCCAGGAGGCAGCGCACTGTCCCCTACCTTCGGCCATGCCGTTAGCTTGCTGTGTAGCCAACCCCCACGAGCTCAGCCCGCCCTCTTCGATCCCCTTGTCGCACTATAAATAGAGGCCTTCCCCGTTCGAATTCAGCACACAATTCCACTCCCCTCTCTCTCAGAACCACCCACTTCATCCCCGGAGCAAGGCGAGGACCAAGTCGCCGGAATTTTGCCGGAGAATGCTGCTGCTGGAGGAGAAGGGAGCCGTTGATTGGAGCCACCCCAGGAGGAGCCGCAAATACCAGGAGGATTGCTGTCATCGACTCCGTCGTTTGCCCCCATCGTGGACCATCGCTAGAGCCCCGATGAGCCCCCACTGACCCCCACTGGCCGTGCTAGGGTTCGTTCTCTTCACGTCCTATTCAGGCGTGGACGATGAACCTTTGCCACTCTCTGCCTCACTAAAGAGTGGATACATTTTATACCTTATTAAAGGTTGGGACCTCTACATTTTCTAAAGTAAAATAAATAGAACCTTTGCCTTAATTTTTGTGATAATAGTGATGATGCTAGATCATCTAGTGTAAGTCTTTGTGTGCTAAATAGAAGTAGTTAAGAATTTTTTAGTGATTGTTTACTTCATATTTATTTATAGACGCTAGTACCGAGCAAGGATACGAAGAGGAAGGGAAATACTACGAGGAAGAAGCAGAGGAGAACTTCAACCACTGCACTGCACAAGGAAAGCTAAGCTAAACCATGCAAGTCATACTTGCGAGCTTAAACCTACGAACCTATGCAATGCATTAGGCATTCCTTGGTTATACCCCCTTATGATACCCAATCCCAGTTTTACTTGCTAGCTTAGTTATTTTATTTCTTTATCAAAGCTTTTTATTTGTGTTTACTTAGTAAGTTGTAAATTTTAGAAAGATTGTTAAAGGTAGCATAAAGAAATAAAATCTTGATGTCATCCTGAGGCATGAGATTGAACTTAGATAATTCACACTTGATTAACACCCCTCATTAGTTTTACCCCCACTTGTAGTTTCTAGTGCTAAGCATAAAACTTGATCACTTTAGATGGGAATACTTGGTGAAAATGATTATGAAAACCTTAGAATGATGAGTCATTCTAATGAAATGTTTTGACATGTGTTCTTGAACACCAGATGATTTTGATGATGAAAATGTTGAGGCATGAGTCTTAGCCCTTTATAAAACTGATGAAATTGGGTAGGGCTTGACTAGAAATTTATATACCTTAGTATGGGTTCCCTTGCGGCCGAGGTTTGAGCTGAGGCTACCTCGTGAAGCTTGACCACCTATGCAGTTCCCAAGATGACATATGGTCATGGTTGGGAGGCTAAACTCATAGGAGAGGTTCCTATACTAGGGCGTGTAATTGAAAGGTTAGGATCGATTATCCGCATACTGAGTATGGTGAATTCAGGATTGTTCCTAACGGATGTATTGAATATTATGGTGAAAGTGTACCACCTCTGCAAAGTGTCAAACTATTCAAATAGCCGCGTCCGCGGTTATGGATAGTTGGAGTGGCCATACTGGTCCGTTGTCAGATGCTTTCAAAATGACTTGTGAAATGAATCATGACTTTGACTTGACCACAACATGGTTGTGAAAGTGAAATCTAAGTTCCCACTTAGGTGTTATAAAAGTTTAAACAATCTTTCTTTGTTTCTAAACTCAGTTAAGGTAAATCTGGCTTTTTACAAAACAACCTAGAGCCTAGTATTTCCTACTCAAAACCACTTCACTTGTTAGTCTTAGTTTGCAAGTACTTAAAAAGTACTCATGGTTTTGTCCCTGGATATTCCCATGGCCAGACTATGAAGAGGACTATCCGGAGGATGGACCGCAGGAAGGTTACGACAACTAGGATCATCTCCCATCGTCAGCATTGCATGTGACCATGAAGATGGAGCTTCGCCCACGCTATCGTTATTATATTATTCCGCTGCTTTGATTGTACTAAGAATGGATCATGTGATCCTTTATTTGTTGTATGACCTTATGTATGGTTTGTAATGGATTATGTACTGTGATATCCAATCTGTTATGTTTCACAAAAATGATAATCCTGGGATTGTGATGTATGGCATAACAGGCATCTCGGATTAAAAATCCGGGTGTTGACAAGTTGGTATCAAAGCCATCCTGACCATAGGAGACCCTAGTTTAGAATGGACGTTTGAATCAAAAATTTAGTTTCCAAACAAAAGAAGTGAGTATTTATAAAAACCTATTCTGCTTCTTACCATTTAAATTCTTTCATGAAAATTCATGTTCCTCAATTTTTTTTGCAAACTTACATAAAATTTGACACACTTGATCACTCTAGTAATTTACTCATCCTACATTCTTATTGATGGACATGAAGTATAGCAAGTTCTATCATTTGGGCAATGGAGGAGATCTCATCTTTGAGCGTGACTTGGACAAGCTTTTGGAACTTCTGGAGCGCCCGCACCCCGAGTTCTTCGGAGATCAGCTCCACGATCATGAAGGAGGAGAATTGCAATGGCTGATTGTTGCAAGTCTTCGAGGAAACATTGAAGCCCCCACCTCGGAGGGAATTCAGTTCACCTTAAGGGAGAAAAACTGGCTAGATGGACTTGCCAGGGCCATGCAGGAAGGGCTTGCCCGTCTGTGTGGGCAAAGCATCAATCAGATCAAGAGCACCCACTTTGAGTTCTATCCAAGGTGTGATGCTATGGGACAGCCATTGGAGGTACCACATCACCCAGATCTGAAGCATCAAGTGGACCATCTCAGCTTCATGATATATGACCGACAGAAGGAGTTGGACAATGCCCGTTCCTATGCCAACCACAACTATTCCATCACAGTCAAGAAGGATCAGACCATCGCCATGCTGGTGAAGTATCGCAAGTCTCATCGCTGTCAGCTTGACAAGAAGGAGCGCATCATTGCCCGCCTTCGCCATGGGATCACAGACTTGGAGGAGACCATCCACGAGCGGGACATGCAGCTTGAGGAGAGGGAGAATGCAGGGGAGGATATCTATGGAGACCCCTACTCCTACCTCAGTGATGATGATGACTTCCTGGAAGATCAAGCCATGGACTTCTTAACCGATGAAGATGACTTCGCCTTCATTGATGATGATGAAGACACCGATTCCGAGGAGTAGTAGCACTTGAGCACTAGCGTTAGTGAGTTGTATCCGGTCCCACTATATCGTAGTTTCACAAAATGGTTCTTAAAACCATCTATTTTCCTTGTTGTGGTGTGTGTTTTTATGGTGTTTTATGAATGAATGAAAAGCAAGTTGCTAGAAAAATCTGAGTCAAACTTCAAATTTTTTTCAAAAACAAACCCCCTGAACCTTAGAAATTTCCCCCTTTTCTCATGATCTATCTCAACCTTTAGATGCCTCGCGGAGGAAGAAGTTCATCCCCGGACCCAATGTTGCAAATTTTGCAAATGTTGGTTTCTGACCGCGAAGCTGAAAGAGACGAACGTCAAGCCAACTTAGCCACCCTTCAACACATAGCTCAGATGGGCAACAACAATCAAGGCCATGAAAACTAGGACAACCATGGATCCAAGCTCAAGAATTTTCATAACACCAATCCACCCATCTTTACTAAGTCTAAAGAGCCCCTAGATGTAGATGATTGGCTGCAAACCATGGAGAACAACTTAGAAGTTGCAGGATTGAAACCCAACGAGAAGGTACTGTTTGCCACCCACTGTCTGGCAGGAGACGCAAGAGCTTGGTGGAATAGCGTTCGCGCCATGAATGGAGGACATATGATGACTTGGGATGAATATAAACTCAAGTTCAGCAGAACCCATGTGTGCCACCAGGTTTGATCAAGAGGATGAGAGATGAATTCAGAGAACTGAAGCAAGGGAGGATGACCGTAGTTGAATACCGTGACAAATTTTTGTCATTAGCTAGGTATGCACCGGATGAGATTGATACTGAAGCCAAGAAGAAGGAGAAATTCTTCAATGGTCTGCATGATGAGATGCAGACAGTTTTAGTCAACATTCTATTTGCTGACATTGAAGCCTTAGTGGATTCTGTCATTCAGATGGAAGGCAATATCAACCAAGCCAATGTGAACAGCAAGCGTAGAATGATGCATCAACTAGGAACCCACCATACCCCAAAGTATCGCCCCAACCCGTCTACAGGATTTGTCCCAATAAACAAAAGACCCCCGATGAACCGTCCAACCTATCCCAACCGTGGAGGAGGAAACCCAAGGCCCGGAGGAAACCACAACAACAACCCTGGCAACTCCAACAATTTCAACCGTGCACCGCCCAAGTTCAACAACAACAATGTCGCCACCAACACTAATACTGCCCCAAGGACAGGAAGCAATGCTATGAGAGTGAGAAGAGCCACCGATCTATTGGAGAGAGCTCTACTTTTCCCTGCTCTAGGGTTTGGGTAGGGAAAGGCCACGATGTTTTGTTGGTGGTGGGGATGACAATGATGTAGCGCATAGTTTTCCTCGATCGTCTCCATCTTGATGAACTCGGCTATGGCAGCGTCTATAGCACTTTGTCCTAGATTTCATCAACTTTTTGTGCTTTCATTTTCCATTATGATTGCATAGTTTGTATTTTCTACACATGCAATTGGGAAAAAATGTAGGACACAAATGATGGGCAACCTATCCTAAATTGTGAGAAAATGTAATGAACATTAATGTTACCAAAAATAATAACTAATAATTTTTTCGAGTATTATAGCATGACTTATTGCTATTTTATTTCTCATCATATCCAACACGGGCATGAGCGTTGTGAAAGGAGTGGGAGGAAAAGGGAGTGAACTCGCTGAAATGCAAAAAAAATTGGAATAATGGTGGAGTGTGACGGGAAGTGTTGAGGGCACAATAACAAAATATGTGCTTACCATTTCACCAATAATGATAAATGATATTACTAAGGATTTTTCTGAGTTGAAGAACACGGTCCATTTTACACATAAGGTGTTCCATCCCTGTTTTCCATTTAAATAGTTCCTGGTTTCTAATTTGTTATACTAAATCGATGATCTAACTCTAACTGGTTAACTTTGAAACCACAATCACTTTGACAAAATAAAATAAATAGTAACTTCCCCTTATTTTATATGTATGAATGCAATATGCATAGATTGTACCCGGTGTTAGTCTAAACTAGGTATCTAGCAAACTTCCCTCATTACTTGTGCTTCCATATATATAGAGAGATTATTTTTCCCTCTATGATTGTCTTGTTTTGATATGTACTAATTATAAAAATACTCTCACTAAAAGAAATGGTAAACACTACCTATCGCAGGCCGATGGAAACAAATCATCGGACCAATCTGACGTCGTCCAAATCTATTCCATCGCACAGTTTGCATTTGTCTTTGGTTCTCTCAACGTTTTACCCGTTAACCCTCTATCCCCACAATTCCCAGACGGTTGCGCATTATGGGCCTTGCAACAACGCCAATAGATCTGGTGCTCGCCGTTTCGGCTCTGTCCACCGCGTCGCCACACCATCCAGGCCATGCCGCCACCTCCTATCCCGGCAGGGACCTGTGCCTCCACCAGGATTGAGTCATGCATCGACACCCTGCTGTTCCGCCATGGGGAATGTTGGTCGGGATGTCCCTTATTGCCGACGGCCGGCACAGTAGGTTGGGAAGGAGCTTGGTGGATGAGCAACACAGCAGATACTGCTTCCACTGGTCCATGTGCCATCTCGATCTCTTCAACGAGATTAGTAGCAAGCTCTGAGTACATAATTTTCATGTTTCACTAGTGGAAACGAGGTCTTTTGTTGATCCCGAAAAGGGGCTTTAACACCGGTTCTTCTCCGAACCGGTGTTAAAGAAGGGCACCAGCCCCTCAAGATTAGGAGCCCCCCTTTAACACCGGTTCGTGGCATGAACTAGTGTTAAAGGGGGGGCTATATAAGACACCACCCCAGCCCACACACACCCCACTCTTCCATTCTTTCACATTTTGGAGCCTAGCAAGAGGGTGTGAAGAGTGCTAGTTTGTGTTTTTTTCATATGCACTAGAGGTGTTCGGTGAAATGTCCGAGAGCTCAAAATAAGCTTTCTTGTTGCTCTTTCCGTCTTGGTCGAGGTCGGCAACTATAGTTTCATGTGTCATTGATGTACTATATATATAAATGGTCATCTCCCTATTATTTTTTGATATATACTACATATTAATGCAGATGAATCGGCAATGGATGTACGGTGACCGCCGCACTTCCGAGTACATTACGGGCCTCCAAAATTTCATCGTTGTGGCTAATGCAAACCATGGTCACAATGGTTTTATGTGTTGTCCGTGTGTTCACTGTCAGAACAAGAAAGACTACTCAAATACCAGAACCATTCACGCCCACCTGCTTCGATCCGGTTTCATGCCTAGCTATAATTGTTGGACCAAGCACGGAGAAAAAGGGTTTGTGATGGAAGACAACGAAGAAGAAGAGGATGATGAAAACTATCATAATATGTATCCTGAATATGATGATAATGCAACGGAGGTAGATAATGAAGATCAAGAGGGAGCAGATGGGCCCACTGATGACGATCTTGGTCGGGCCATTACTGATGCAAAGGAAGAATGTGAAACTGAAAAGCAGAAGGAGAAGCTGGAGCAGATGTTAAAGGATCACAAAACATTGTTGTATCCAACTTGCGAAGATGGCCACAAAAAGCTAGGTGCCAATCGATATGCTTTGCAATGGAAGGCAGAGAATGGTGTGACTGACAAGATTTTCAAAGTTGTTGGTAAAAATGAAGAATCTTCTTCCAAGAAATAATGAGTTGCCCGATAGTACATACCAAGCAAAGAAGGTTGTCGCCTCTAGGATTAGTCGTAGAAGATACATGCCTGCATTAATGACTGCATCCTCTACCATGGTGAGAAGTACGAGAATTTGGATGCATGCCCGTATGCACTGCATCAGTATAAGATCGAGAGACGATCCTGGCGATGTTGAGGGCGAGGCCCCTAGGAAGAAGGTTCGCCAAGGTTATGTGGTATGCTCCTATAATACCACGGTTAAAACGCTCTTCGTAAATAAAGAGCATGCCAAGTTGTTGCGATGGCACATGGAAGATCAGAAGAAAGACGCGATGTTGAGACACCCGCTGATGGGTCACAGTGGAGAAAAGTCGAGCAAGAGTACCCGGACTTCAGACGTGACGCAAGGAACTTAAGGTTTGGTCTAAGTACGCAGGCATGAATCCTTTTGGTGAGCAGAGCTGCAGCCACAAAGACCTGGCCCGGACCCTATGTATCTATAACCTTCCTCCTTGGTTGTGTATGAAGAGGAAGTTCATTATGATGCCAAGGCTCATCCAAGGCCCGAGGCAACCCGGCAACGACATTGATGTGTACCTAAGGCCATTAGTTGAAGAACTTTTACATTGTGGGCCAAACCAGGTGTACGTATGTGGGATGAGCACAAAGGGGAGCCATTTGACCCACGAGCATTGCTTTTCAGAACCATCAATGATTGGCCTGCTCTTAGTAACATTTCGTATGCATAAACAAGGGATACAATGCATGCATACACTTTTAGATGATACGAAAGTGTATATTTGGATAAATGTAAGAAGGTTGTGTACCTAGGGTATCGCCGATTTCTTCCGAACTCGATCCAAGAAGAAAGAAAGGCAAGCATTTCAAACGTCTGGCGTAACCCTTGAGGAAGCCCGTCCTCCGCACCGTGAGGAGGTATTTGGTATGGTCAAGGACCTAGAAGTAATCTTTGGAAAAGGTCCCGCAGTCTATCTGTTCAATGACGATGCGACACGCGCCCATGTGGAAGAAGCAATCTATATTTTGGGACCTACCCTATTGGAAAGTCTTAGAGGTCCGCTCTTCAATCGACGTGATGCACGTGACGAAGAATGTTTGCGTGAACCTGCTAGGCTTTCTAGGAGTGTATGGGAAGACAAAATATACACCGAAGCACGACAGACCAAGAACGCCCAAGGCCTCAAGAGCCTATGCATCCCGAGAACGAGAAGGGTAAACGATGCCACTTAACTCCCGCCACACGCCTTACCAAAGGTAGAAGGAAATCTTTTTGAATGTCCGAAAGATCAAGGTCCCGGCTCGGCTTCGTCGAATATAAAGGAATAATAAATATGGCGGAGAAAAAATTCCAAAACCTGAAGTCTCATGATCGCCACGTGATTATGACACAATTGCTTCCGATTGCATTGAGGGGCTTCTACCGAAAATGTTCGAGTACCCATTGAAGCTATGTGCATTCCTCAATGCAATATCTCAAGGTAATCGATCCGTAAAGCCTACCAGGTTACAAACAGATGTGGCCCAATGTCTTGTCAGCTTTGAGTTGGTGTTCCCACCATCCTTCTTCAATATTATGACGCATCTCCTGGTTCACCTAGTAGAAGAGATTGCCATTCTCGGTCCTGTATTTCTACACAATATGTTCCCCTTTGAGAGGTACATGGGAGTCTTAAAGAAATATGTTCATAACCGTGCTAGGCCAGAAGGAAGCATCTCCAAGGGCTATGTAACAGAGGAGGTCATTGAGTTATGTGTTGATTTTATTCCTGACCTTAAGGTGATTGGTGTTCCAGAATCACGACATGAGGGGAGACTGCGTGGAAAAGGCACCCTAGGATGTAAAGCAATGATATGTAGGGACGGGCATTCTCTCAATCAAGCACACTACACGGTTTTACAAAGATCTATCTTTGTTGCCCCGTATATCAATGAACACAAGAATTTAATACGCCTCAAACACCCGGGGCAGTCTGATGAATGGATTATAAGTGAACACATGGCGAGTTTTACTGGTGCAAAGACTTCTCACGAATAACACCACGTTAGGGATCACCGTACTTGTTGGCTGTGACACCGCCTTCGATCGTATGTACTTTCCAAGGGTACGAGATAAATGGGAATACATTTTACACGATAGGCCAAGATAAAAGAGCACCAACCAAAATAGTGGTGTCCGCTCGATGCAGAAGACAATGGGCAAAAGACCACGTATTATGGGTTCATAGAGGAGATATGGGAACTTGACTATGGACCTAATTTTAAGGTCCCCTTGTTTCGATGCAAATGGGTCAAGCTAACAGGAGGAGGGGTTGAGGTAGACAAGAAGTACGGAATGACAATGGTGGATCTCAACAATCTTATGAAGAACTTAGACGAACCATTCGTCCTAGCAAATGATGTGGCTTAGGTTTTCTATGTGAAGGACATGTCCTCCACCAAAAAAAAAAGAAAAATATGCAAACGAATACATCATATGATGAGCCAAAGGCCACATAGTTCTTTCAGGAAAAGAAACATCATGGGAATCGAGGACAAGATGACATGTCGTAAGATTATAATAAGTTTGATGAAATTCGCCCTTCACAAAGGAAAACCCACCAAGCATTCCGTTAAGTAAAGAAGATGCTCCATGGTTACGTCAAGCGATCATAAGGAAGGGCATATGCCAAGAAGTTCATGCTCATATTATGTAACTCTAGTTCATGTTTTTAATATTAATACATGTCTTGAGTGTTAGTCATGTTTTGTGGATGGACCGACTATGAGAAGAAGTTGTCCCGATTCGTATTTACCATTAAGATCTCGATCTCCAAACGCTGTCACATATTAGGGAGTGCCTCTATGACTAGTTTCTTGGAGATGCCGAGGACTAGGCTCTGTAAGCATCTCCCTGAATCGGACGTAGTGTCCTGCCTCGAAACCATCTTGCAGCTTTGTAACTTCTCTAACTAGATCAATACACCGTGGAGCTAACTAATTTCACATATTAGGAGTGTTTATGACCAGTTTCTGAGATGCCGAGGATCGGGCTCCCAAGATCTCCTCGAATCCTTAGTGGTGTCCCCGCCTCAAACCGGCCGGAGGACTGACTCACAAGGATGCCTATTTATAGTACAAGCAGCTCGACATAGTGTTGACACTTACAAAATAATGTCGACACTCACCCCTATTATTAGTGCCGACTGTGTTTTGTGCCGATGGTGTCTACAACCGACTAAAGGTTCATCTTTAGTCTGGTTGGTGTCTCCAACCGACTAAGGTTCATCTTTAGTCCCTTGGTGACACCATCCGGGACAAGGTACACGCCAGACGACATAATGTCGACATGCACTCACCCCTATTATTAGTGTTGACTCGTGTTTTGTCCCGTTGGTGTCTCCAACCGACTAAAGTTCATCTTTAGTCCTTGGTGTCTCCAACCGACTAAAGGTTAATCCCGCCATTTTTTCCCCGCCATTTTTCTTCCCGCCATTTTTCTTCCCGCCAGTTCTTCCCTCCAGATTTCCCGCTAGTTCACTATATATATATGTAGGGGTTGGCCTCCATTGTCATTGCACATCTCTAGACTCATATCCGCAACCTCATCACTCTTTCCCATGGCTTCCACCGTAGCACTAACCCCCTGTGGAGGCTCGAACCAACCCCGCCGGCCATCGTGTCCCCTGTCGGATGTCGAGGCCGAGGCGCGATTCCTCCTGTCCCTCTAGGTGTGGCGCACGGATGGCCATCACGAACCACTACTACTTCGATCTCACGCCGGCAGCGGAGGAATCCAGATGGCATCCCGACTATTTCCCTACTTGGGAAGCCTTCTTCGTGGATCGGCATGAGAGGGCGCCGCCAGCACGAGGAGGACGGCCCACCTCCTCCTAACTTCAACGAGGCCGTCGGCTATGGTGGCGCGGTCGGACTCTCCAGAGCCATGGCCTGACACCGCCACGACTCTAACCCCCGTCTGCGCTACCCTCAAGTCCAGCCCACGCGCTACCCTCAAGTCCAGCCACGCTGCATTTCTAGAGGTTCAATTACGACCCGACGACAATGATGACGGCGGCGGCGAGTATGACTTACTGATGGCGAGTATTACAGGTGTAGGCGTGAGCATGATCAATCACTCCAACATTCCGAACAAGTTCGCCGATTGTTACTTAATCTGCCATGTATCTTAATTTTCAGTTCTTTTATGTATCTTAATTTTCGCCCATCGCTTTATGTAACTGTCTCAAAATGACCTATCTCATTCGAGGTTTCTTGGCTTTCGGGTCAAATGACCAATGTTATGGCTAGAATCAAGGCATAGTTTGCAAGAGGTGTTTTCCTTTTTATCGCACCAAAAAGGCATTTTCCATTTTCCGAGCATAAAAAACGGACGGTTTTGTGAAGCAACCACCAAATGGCTAATTCAAAAAACCACCAACACATTTTTAGGTTCACAATATGCTATTTTATCAAAAAACAATGCAAGTTGAGCGAGGCTTGGTGAGATTCAAGTGTATACAAAAGATGCGACATTTAAATATCCAATCAATTCAAAAATGTTAATACAAAAGATGCGGCATTAAAATATGATTTGATCTAATAAAATCATTTTTAGATGCTTAATATTTCTTATGTTCAAAGTTTTAGGATTTAACAATTTATTTTTGTTTAAATTGAATAATCAAAATTTATATGTAAGTGTTTTAATTATTTTAAAAAATTTCATGTAAAGTAAATATAAAATGATTTACATGAATGGATAGATATTATTTTTCTGAAAATTATGATATATTATTCATATTTTTCTGAGTTGAATGAAAAAGATATGAATTTTCTAAATTCATATCATATTTTTGAATTAAAATGCCCTTTAATGCATGAATAATGCCCCCTTTAACACCGGTTCCGACAGAACCGTGTTAAAGGGGGCATTTATTTCGCTTTCACGCACACTTCTTTAACATCGGTTCATGGTGGAACCGTGTTAAAGGGGTAATAAATACGCAAGAATTCCCCTTTAACACGGTTCGTGGTCGAACCGGTGTTAAAGGGTAATAACACGCTGAACGACTTCCCTTTAACAACGGTTCTAACCACGAACCGGTGTTAAAGGGGGGGTATTAAATTCACCTTCCCCTTCCTTTCTTCCCCCCAGAGCAGCCAGATCGCCACCGCCACCGTACCGCCACCGCGCGCCATCGGAGCAGAGAGAAGCGCCGCCACCGCCACCGCCCATCGGAGCAGAGAAGCCACCGCCGACCGCCACCGCCCTCGGAGAGTGAGGGAGGAATCGTCCGGGTGCCTCAATCGTCGGCCACCCACCTCATCCGCTCGCCATCCACAACGCCGGCGTCCCCGACCTTCCCCGGCCTCGTCGACCCCACCATCGGCTTCCTGGTGAGCCTCTGGTGCTTAGGGACATCTTCTCTTCCTCCCTCACGGTCTATATCGCCTCCGCATCGTGTAACCGCCGCCAACCGCCGCAGTTCCTCGTCGTTCTCTGTTCTCCGGCGACCAAAAAGGGGAGGCGCCGCCACTACTAGGTCCGCCTCGACCTCCTCTTTCCAAACAGCCCAACCACAAGTCCCCGCATGTAGCAGATCGATAGGAGCAAGATCGACCTGAGAGGAGCTCCATTGCTGACGTCAGCGTGATGCAATATTCGTTTTCTTTTTCTTTTATTATTTCTGTAATTATTTCAGTGAAGAAAATACCTGACATGTGGGCCCTATCTGTAAGCGACAAAAACATTTCCATAAATGTTTTCTAATTAAGAAAATTGTTTATGTAAATTCCAAAAATGCAAATGGTTTTATAATATTCCAAAAAATAATTTAAAATGAAATAATTGAAAATGCAATTATTTTATAATGCATCCGCGCGCAGAGAGCAGAGAGCAGCCGCGCCGGCACCGCGTCCAGCCCTCGCCGTCGGAGCCGCCGCCCTCGCCCTCGGAGCGGCCGCCCTCGCCCTCGCCGTCGGAGCCGCCGTCCACGCCTCTGCGTCGGGCGGCACAATGTGAACAATGTGTCAAAGTTGGCGGCACAATGTGAACAATGTGAACAATGTGGGGAATATGTGTGACGATAAAAGATGTAGTCGTGTATTTATATTTGAGTAAAGTTTCGATGTTGTAACATCGATAATATTGTTTACTTAGTGTTGGTGGTGAACTTGATGGTCAAAATTGGGAAACTCAAACTAAGATGACATCTAATTATGGAGGAGTAGTAGTATAGATAGGGTGTCAAGGGGCGGGTTCAAGGTGCAACGTAGTTTCACCGGCTAATATAAATTGTACTACATGCATAGATTAAAACTTGTATAAAATGGGACCTCGACTCATCCCGATTAGGGTTTCACCTCTAACTCGTTTAAAATGATCAAGAATCCTTAGGGTTTTAATTTCATTTGTATATTTATTTGTGTATTTTGGTATGAATAATATGTATATTTGTGTATGAATCCAAGTCCACTTGAATGTTTACACTCTTACTCTAGATAATATTATTGTTTTAGAAACTATGGATCCACTTAGTAGAAACCTTAAAGAAGAAGAAATAATGGAGAACATTATTGATGAGGACACCTCACAATATCTGAACTTGGAGGGACATGATGACGATAGCTCAAGTACTAGTCATGGAGAAGATGAAGACTCCGGTGAACGCAATGTAATGGTTACAAAGTCCGGCGAGGTATATGCATTGATTAAGCCTCTGCTGACTTCCACCAACAATCTTCTTCTACATGTATTAATTAACGCTTCTTTCTTCTTTTAGCCCTCTGGATCGACCAGCCAGCAACCATCTTCTTCTACGAAAAAGAGCAAGCGAGGCGAGCGGCCGTTGAAAGATCGTGCAAAGTTCACGATCGAAGCAGTCCGTGTTGATGGCAGGCCGATGGAGCCCAAGAAGGCCGCAGACAAATTTATACGTCAGGCTGGAGTTCTTGTTAGGGACCAAATCCCAATCACAATTGAAAATTGGAATAACCAAAGAAGGGCGATGGTACCTTTGTCGATGACAGATCCAAAGAAACGCTTTGGAATTCGTTGTTGGTAAATTTCACCCTTCCGCCAGAGGAGGATGAAAACAACCCGGTTATAAAGGAAAAGGTCAAAGAGTGGACTCTAAAGAAGATGGCTGACGCTTTCCGCAATAGGAAGACAAAATTGAACAAATTTGTCAAATCTGGCGATACTCCAAATTTCGAAGACGCATATTATGCGAAGATAAGACCTCACTGGCCCGAATTTGAGACATATAAAAAAAGTGCTATAGCTAAAAATAGGTCAGAAACCAATACGCTTAATGCCCTGAAGAAGGAATATCACCAGAGGACGGGGTCAGGTGGCTACATATCTCGTGAGGCCTAAGTGGGAGGAAGCTGAGAAGGCCTCATGAGAGGGATCACACCTGCATGATGGGTGGGACCTACGTGCAAAGACTTGGTTCTACGGAATCGGGGCAAGGTTGAACCCAGAAACAGGATTATGTATCTTCCCAACCATCCTTGCCAAACCCGTCACTAAACTCATCACGGCAAACGAGGAAACATCCGCCAGGACCTTCCATCCCGACAGAGAGAATGACCAGCTCACACGCGCCATCGCTAAAAAAGAACACCCTGGACATGCACGAGGCACAGGGGGTATGACATGGAAGGATGGGTTTGCCGACTAGAGAGACTATTACAGATGGCGCGGCAGAAAATAAAAAGAGCGTACAGAGCGGATGACACAGATAGAACATGCACTTGCGGCGCTGCAGGCGCAAGTGAATGCACAACAGAGCCATCAAGCTACCGGCCCATCTCAGCGGCATGAAGAGCCTGCATTGGAAGCTGCCAGCCCGCATCACAAAAAGCAGCAGGTTTTCCATGGAGAACGGCAGCCCACGCTTGAAATGACGGGTCTCGATACCCGTGGATGAGATCACGGAGAGCGAACACTGAGCTGCATGTGAGATTAATGGGCTTATCCATTAAGGTGGTATCGGCTATGCCTTACCTCCGTAGCTGGTGGAACTTACCACCGCCGACCGATTCCAGATGGCTATGCTATTGTCGGGTGGATGAGGTTGTGAAGGAATATGAGGAAGCACACTTGACCATGCTACGTGAAGGGAAACTCAACTCAAATTTGCGGTGAAAACAACCATTCTTTGGATGAAGGAACACATTGTGCTTCCAAATTGGAGGTCACTGCACCCGC
Organism: Avena longiglumis; assembly: GCA_030063025.1. Taxonomy (NCBI): domain Eukaryota; kingdom Viridiplantae; phylum Streptophyta; class Magnoliopsida; order Poales; family Poaceae; genus Avena; species Avena longiglumis. Next base: position 486,903,009 of record CP125974.1, read on the forward strand.
CGTCTCCGCAGCCGCAGCCCGAGCCGCTCAGCTATCTCTCAAGGCAGCCATCTCCGGCGCAGCCATCTCCGCGTGGCCATCTCTCAAGGCAGCCATCTCCGGCCCGTCAGCCATCTTCGGTGCTTCATCCATCTCCTCAGCGTAAGCGGAAGAGCACTGCCACGAGGAGCATCAGTAGCACTGCCACAAAGAAATCCGCAGGAAAACGTACGCCAAAGAGTTCAAAAAACTACGTCCCGCAGCCTTCCGCCAAGCCATTGTCGGTTTTACCGTGGAATCGCAGCGACGAGGAGACCAATAGGATCTCGGAAGAACAGGTCAAGAAATTCTTTGCACCTAGACGGGCCGAGCCAAAGGAGAAAATAGATCCGGCGGTGGTGGAGAAGTTTTACAATAATCTTTTGAAACCTGAAACCCCACTTGTGCCGGACTACGAGCGCCAGATTTTGAAGGCGGATGCAAGGCGCCGTAGGGAGACTGAAAGTAGCAGTCGTGAGGCACCCCAGAAAACAGTTCGCATGCTCGGAGAGCAGGAAAACCAATCATGTGCCCCGCTCCAAATGTTCGACACACGAGACGCTCCTCCCGTAAATGATTACGAGGCAGATCTACAAAGAAAGGCCAATGAGATGGGGATGACTTACATTGCATACTTGAACGTCGTGGGAGACAACTTGCCCAAATGCGATGCCAACCCCATACATCCATGGAAGTATGGGAAGAATCTCGTCAAGAAAGAGGAGCTCAAGACTCTACCAACAAAGATGCGAAAATTGCACAAGTGGTACCTTGATTTCTGCAAGACGAGAAAGGTAGAATGGATCACGACGCATATAAGAGATCATATTTTCTTGTGCGGAGACGACACAATCGACTTCAACATTCAAGACTTGCATTTTCTATTCAATCAGAAGGAACTCGACAAATCTGCCATCAGCCTTTATTGTGTGTAAGTACTATTTCTGTAATTTTTATCTCATCTCATTCACTTCATTAATTGCATGTATATATATATATGCTCACCATATATGTATATACTATTATGCAGGAAAAAGGTTATGGAATGCATGAAAGGAGGCCCTTTTGACATTGGGTTCGTTGACCCAAATAGAGTTCATGAACAAGTGGTAAGAGACAAACCCGGGCAAACAGAATATTACTTGCTAAAGTCTTTACTGAGACAACAAACCAAAAGGGAAATACTATTGCCTTACAACTTCTCGTGAGTATCATTACCCTCTCTCTTGTACACATTCTGCTTCGCTTACTCGATGTTAAGTGTAATTGATGATGAGTTATGCGTAGAGGTTCCACTTTATTCTCGCTAGTCATTCAACCCGACTCAGAAAAGTCCTTGTCATGGACTCGTTACGAAAAGAAAAAGAGCTATGGGCAGACTTTAGAGAGATGCTCCAGAGGTAATTTCAATCATATTATCGCACTAGATCGGCAACTTTCGTGACAATAAGTAATTAATTACTCCTTTATCCATTTTCTTTGTCGGACAGGGTTTGGAAAAGGTTCACGGGCAGGGCCGTGGGTGAATGGTCAGAAGAACTAAAATTTGTAGACCAAAATGTAAGTAATACTAGCTAGCTTCCAATTCCATTATATCATGCTTTATTGATTATTATTTTTATTGAACTCTCTATTCTCGTAAAGTGCGCGCATCAGGGATACGGCAATAACTTATGTGGGTACTATGTTTGCGAATTCATTCGCAACACGATATGTGCGACGGGCCAAGCCGCACTAGAACAACTTAGAGTAAGTAAACAAAGTCCACAACATTATTTTATTAGCATTAATTGTTTTGAGTTTTATTCTTATATATATATTGACGGGTCATTCTTCATATATATTCAGATCGAACGGATGCGGGACCAACTCCTACCATTTGAACGCATACGAGCCATTCAAGAGGAATTGGCGGGGTTCATACTTGATGAGGTCGTCACGCCTGGCGGAGAACTCTTTAGATATCCACCAAAATGAACGATGACGATGTATGTGCCGATGACGATGTATGTGCCGATGACGATGTATGTGCCGATGACGATGTTTGTGTATAATAATAGTTGCTTAATTATTCATGTACTCGTATGTACCGATGACGATTTATGTGTATACCGCTCCCGATCGATTCCCCCTTACTCCCCGCAGAAATACGCCTTAATGGGGCAGAGGCGTAATCCGCCGCGCAGATTTAGGTTTCTCGCCAGCGGAGTTTCTGCCGCGGCGAAACGCCAAATCTGCGGCAAAAGAACCTTTAACATCGGTTGCAGAGACGAACCGGTGTTAAAGGGGGGGCTGAGGCCAGCGGCAGCCCCACGTGCGCCACCCTTTAACACCGGTTCGTATAATAACCGGTGTTAAAGGGCCCCCCTCTCACACCGAACCCTCAACATCGGTTGGGGAACCGCTGTTAGAGGGCCCTCCCAACCGGAGTTAAAGGGGGGCTCTGCACTAGTGTTTCCTTGATTTCTCGTGCATGCTTTCATTGTCTGTCACAACTCACAAATCCTTCTTTTTCTCTTTTTGTTTGGAAACGACGAGGTCCTGATGTACTTGTAGACCGTGCGTTGTTTACACATGTCATAAGTTTTCATAGAGTGCAAGCGATGTAATACAATTCCAATAACCAGGCAGGCACCTTCCGGTGATGTCCACATCTGCGAGCATCACGTGTTGGCTATGCTACTACAACCATTTTGCATTGTCGTCAGACCCTGTTGTTGTCTGCATGACCATACGTTACTAATGGTGGATGCTCATTGCATAGAAGTATCGGTTTATTTGATGGAAATACATTGTGATTGCCCTAGAAGCAAATTCTTGTATAGATGGAAACATACTGTTATGCATTCAAAAGGAGGCATATTATTTTAAAAGAAGAAAAAATTGTACTCGAAGCATATTGTATAATTGAGAAACAAAATTGTCGATAGTGAGGCATCTACGGTGAATTCTTCAATCTCAAGGCCCGCCGGCTCAGTCTCTCGGAGGTGCTCATAGGGATAGGGTATGCGTGCGCGTGTTCATAGGGGCAAGTGTATGTATGCATTGTGGGTCGTCCGCATTTGTACTGTGTTTCTCAACAAAAAAAGTTGCCAATACACTGAAACAAAATAGTGTTTGAACGAAGCAAATTTTAGTATCATTAAAAACCTTATTTACGAAGAAAACATGAATGAAACATTTCTCTGTTTGCTGAAAACGAATTTACACTGGTAGAAAAGGGCCCATGCGTTCCGGTTGGTAAGGGCCATTAGTCCCGGTTGCCCAACCGGGACGGGGCAATCGGGACTAAAGCTCCAACCATTAGTCCCGGTTGCCCCACCAACCGGGACAAATGGGGGCACACGTAGGCATCGAAAGGCGGGTGGAGATTAGTCCGGTTCGTAACACGAACCGACTATAAACTTCCGCCATGGCAGAGATTTGTTTCATTTCGCCGCGCAGAGAATTCATTTTGGCACATTTTGTTGTCACAAGATTTTCGCCACTTTTGTGCCAAGAGAATTCATTTAGGTTGTTTTATTGTTTATTTAGTGTTTTGCACTTATCAATGAAGGAACCTTATATTACACAAGATCATCATGACAACATTACATTCAATACACGATCGAGTTCATGCACTACATACAAAAGTTGCTATTCGATGCTTCCGCCAATTTCTAGAAAGTTGCTATTTTTACAATTCCTATTGTCTATACACAGCGAGTAGTATTCCCTTGTGTTTAGGACTTCGCATCCAAGAATCCCGCCAATTCCTCCCAGATTGCTCGTAGATGATCCTTTGGCGTAAGACCGTCCGTAGACGCTCGATTTAAAAAGGAGTCACCTATATGAATATGAAACTAAACACAATTTGATTGTAATTAAAACTATAGAAATTGTTTACGACGTGAGTTGCTCTAAATTCCTGCCCTTCTCATCGCACGTCCGGATGAACTCGCATACATAGTATCCACATAGATTGTTACCGTCCTCGTTAGGCACTTTACGACAACAGAGTTCAATCAAAATAATAATCAAGCATGATAATAAGTATCAAAACTAGAATCAAAGAGATGCGGATATAGCTAGTGGTGCTTACATCTAGTGGTTGAAATGTAAGCTCCTCTTTCCAAACACCCTAGCCTTCTTGGTGAACTGCTTCAAGCGCTGCCGAGAAAACGAATAAAATAAGTTATTAAGTACTTGATATCATAAAATTCACGAACGTTGCCGATATAGTGTCGTAATGATTAGAATTACACCGGAGAAGTATCGCATGTCCTTCCACGTCTCAAGGGTTTATGTTTCGAGTCCATGACTAGTACACGCCTTTGTCAAGTTGAATGATTAATGTAATATAGTGGTACCTACGAATGCGTAACTAATCAATTATATACTTAACATCGAGTAAGCGAAATAGAAAGTGTATACAAGACAATAACACTCATGGAAGTTGTAAGGAAATAGTATTTCCTTTTGGTTTCTTGAAACCTTAACGCTGTACTATATTATCCTCCGTATCCCTGGGGCTTATTTTGAGATTAGCTTCATGAACCCAATATGGGTCAATGAAGCCAATGTCATAGATTTGTCCTCCACTGCATTCGAGAATCTTCATTCGTATATTAAAGTATGATTATATACATGCAATAAACAAAATATTATAGATGGAGACTAAATTAATTACGTAATTAGTACTTACGCATAATAGGCACTCATGATCGATTTGTCCAAGGCGCCTTGATTGAATAATTGAAATAGTTCATCAAATTCAATGGATATCATGTCATCGCTTTCTTTCCCATGATGCTTTTTGTAACCCTCAAGACTATCCGATTAGCCCCCCTTGTGGCATGCATGTACAGTTATGCAATCTTCGCATTTTGTTGGAAGATTGTTTACCTCCTCGTGTTTGACGAGAGGTTTTCCGTCGTATTGGTATGCTACTTCACTCACGGGAAGAACTCTAATCGGGATAAGTCTCGGCAATACTCATACCTTGAGCAATGACTTCTCCAGACAGTAACTACCTCTAGATCATACTGCTCTTCGGCCCCATATTTGCTCGACCCCACATTGGTTTGAGAAATCACCTTGAGAGGGGCGCAAGTCTGTTTTGCTTGTTCTCCGAGCTGGGCAGCTTGCATCGATCGCTCTTGAGGCTTTTGTGCCGCATGTGACTTGAGAATAGAACGCTCATAGTCTGATGACAGCTTTGGCTCGGGTTGATGAAGAGTCTTTAGCATTGTCAACACTTTGGCCTTTTCTTCTTTGGTGCTGGGGAACTCTGGCTCTTTCGCCTCGCCTTAGCTTAAAACGTCGTTTCGCATCAACGATCGCCGCAGCCTCTTCAAGATACCATAAGCTCTCTTGGGAGGAACCGTTGGTACTTTTGGAAGAGGCTCTTGTTTACGTTTCGCGATCGCCACGACGACAAGAGCGCTTACGCTTTTTATCCCGAGGCGCCGCGATGGATCCCGCGGCGATGGCTGCACCGAGATTGGTGAGGCGACGAGCCGGTGAGGCGACGAAGACGGCCAGCGGCGGCGACCTCATTTGGAGACGGGTGAGGCGGGCGAAGATGGCCTTGGCGTGTGATTTCAAGCGATACAATCCTTCGGCCATAGAATGGTGACGCTTTTGGCCACCCAGACAAATCATCCCCTTCACCAGAGGGTAGTGAAGATCCAAAACCTCAAAGGTGGGCATGATTTCATCCACCGACAACAGCGTAGCTCTCCGGAATCGGAAGACAGTGGTAAGTTGGTGTGGGTCCAATTGGTAAGGCATAGCGACCGCCACCTTCATTGATATGTTCACAACTTTGACATGTAGCTCGCAGTGTGTCATCTCTGTGATATCATCCACCGGTAGCCAATAGGAGCCATCGCTTGCATCATCGGCATCGCCATTGTCATCACCCGACCCTTGGAAGCCACATCGCTTTTCGATTATTCGATAGGCGGTAGCATCGAATGCAAGCAGTCTTCTTGAGATGGGGCGCCGTAGTACTTTGCTCTTTAAGTGAGTTAATTTCATCTTGTTGTTGCTTTAATCGTTCTTCAATTAAACGCATTCGCTTCTTCTCGACTTTCTCGCTCAACCGCCTGCCCCTTACTCCTCCGACGGCTTCTATCAGATATTTCTTCCTCTCTTGAAACCCAGTCCTCCATGATTGGGAGCCTATTGTGCCTCGTGTTCGTCCATCATGTTCCTTATTTCCAAGGGCGAGTGTGAGCTCATCATTCTCTATCGGGAATGAAGTCCCCATCTTTAACAGCCTTTACCGCTTTTCTCATCCTCTCGATTGGCAAGGGGTCTTCTTTATGTCGTATGGTATATATACACCTCCTTCCGAGTCCAACGTGCCCCCATGCCCGTAAAACCAATTCCTTGCACGTTCTACCCAATCGCCCTGCCTCTGGGTGATATTTTTATCACGCAGCCTCCTGCCAAGTTTCTCCCACTTAGGAATGCCAGCCAGAGCCACCTTGCCCCATAGTATGGTGATACTTCTTGTTAGCAGATTCAGCTTATTCGCTTCGCACATTTTCTTAGCTTTTTCTGATTTCTTGTATTCCACAAACTCATCCCGTAATGGTTTTATCTTCTCAAACTGAATATTCTTGAAATCGAGTCTTCTTTTTCACGACATAGTCAAGGTGCAATCTTTTCTTCCAGCCAGAAACATCTGGCCATCTTCTTCAAAGCCCACTCCCCGACCTTAGCCTCCATGGCTCTCCCATGTTGTAAGGCGTCCTCAATCGATCCTCCGCATTTGTATCCAGCTCTATCTTCGGTAGTTTGAAATTAACCATGAGCCTCTTCCACAAGAAATCTTGGCGTGGTTAGGGACAAATAAACATGTTCCTCTTCATCCGCATTAGCGTGCCTATTCCAATTTCTAATGGTGATCGGGATTAAGTCCCTAACGACATTCCGCATTGTGCCACAAATTTCGCTATGACAACTTCGAGTCAGTTTCATTGCTCTACATACATCTTCGATCCTGAACCTCTCATGGTCTTGCAACTTTTGGTTGGGCCTCGCTCTTTTCAAGAGATTCCTTCGATCCGAGGGCTAAAAGAAGAAAGATCGCCGTTACTATTTCTATATAGATAGCAGATGATTAATTAATGAATTGATTTATATTACATGCACCTTGCCGAGCGGTCGCCTTCTCGATTACACAAGGCATCGCTTTCCTCGCGGAAGGCAACACCTTCAACCTCAAACAAGTTGTCTACTCCGTAAAAAGAGGATCACCTCACCGAGTTGTTCGTAAACGTTGATACGCCTAAATTATCTTCCCACGGATCACACCTTGGATCAACTCTTCCTTTTCGCCTCTCGACGTGTGGGTCCATATTTTCTCGCATAGGTGGAAAACGAATAAGTCAAAGCGCTAAAGGAGAAAGTTAAGTACGGTGTTGAGAGATATAAACCCTAATTCAGAGAAACCCTAATATATACATACACAATAATAAAATGAAGAGAAAGGGAAACCGTAGTAGATAGGCACATCGTCGAACCCACATGCACCTAAGTTGCTTGACAATGTGAATCGGTCCGGGCTACCCACAAAGGATCCACCAGCAATAAGACCAATAATACCAAAGTAATTAATAAACCTAATAATACCTAACTAATAATAAACCTAATAATCGAAACACCGAAAAGAAAGGGAAACAATCAACACATGGCATCGATGCAATGCTCAAGCAAGTATGATGATATGACAAGTTAATTTGCATTGGAATGTAACCCTAATACATGCTCGATGATTTAATCGGGTTACGAGGGGTGAAAACCCTAACTCGGAGAAACTCCTAACATATGAGAGGGGTGCATTTGTTCTTCTAATTATACTTGTCATTTAAGTTGTTTAACAATGCATGATTATATGTTAAATAGATAGGTTTCATTTTTCTGAACAATTTGATATATTATTTGTGTTTTTCTGACTTATAAACAATAAGTTATTTATTTTACAATATTAAATCATTTTATGGAATTAAAAACAAAAAGGCAAATAGTTTTTACACCGGGGAGACCCCTAGCCAGTGAGACTGACAGATGGGCCCTAGTGCCAACTCAGCCTCCACGCAAGCAAGGCCCCCACCCAAAGACAACACATCACGGTGAGCAGCACTGTGCGGTGGCCGACGACGTTGCTAGAGGGCTCGGGAGGGGGCGTGCGTGGGTTTGTTCGAAAGAGGGCGTCGAGGCGAACCTAACTAGTAGGGCACCGCCCGGATTTGGTCACCGGAATAGGGCACGCGACGACATGCAGCGGCGGCGGATGGCGAGAGAAGGACAGCGCTAGGAGGAAAGAAGGGTCCCAGAGTTACAAGCTCACCGACGCGCGGTGTAGCCTTGGCGGGACGGAGGAGATCGGCAAGAACGGTGATGGCAAGGCGGAGCTCGTCGGTGATGGGAAGACGGTCGATTCCAGTCATGGCTCGATTCCTTCCAAGGAGGATAAGCACAATGAGGCAACGTGGAGGCCGACGGCGAGACGATGGTTGGGCAGCTGACGGCCCGAAGCGGTTGTCCTCAAGGCGGCGGCGATCTCTGTGGGTGAGTGAGAAAGAGGAACGGGAAGAAGGAGAAGGGCATGGATAACTAGGGGACCTTTAGTCCGGTTGGTGGCTCCAACCGGGACTAGCATACGTCGGTTGGAGCCACCAACCGGACCTATACTCAATATTTTCAGCAGCCAAGCGTTGCTAGGGTCTTTAGTCCCTTGGTGGCTCCAACCGACATATTCTCGATTTCAAATTTTCGTATTTTCTCTGTTCTCCTTATTTTTTATTTTGGGGTTTAAATTTGTATTGTTTTTAAATGATAATTAATTTGGAATTTAGAAAACTTTAAACATAAGAAGTGTTTGATTTGAATAAATAATTCAAAAACATTTTCTGTTTTAAAAATAATTAATGTAACCATTTAAAATATGAACCATTTACAATTAAAATGAATTAACTTATATTTTTTTAATATCAATTTGGAATTTAGAAAAACTTTAACCATAAGAAGTGTTTGATTTGAATAAATAATTCAAAAACATATTCTATTTTTAAAAATAATTAATGTAACCTTTTAAAATGAATTAACTTATATTTTTGAAAATTAATTTGAATTTAGAAAAATTTAAACATAAAAAGTGTTTGGATTTAAATAAATAATTCAAAACATTTTGCTTTTAAAAAATAATTAATGTAACCATTTAAAATATGAACCATTTACAATTAAAAATAAATTAACTTATATTTTTTTAATATCAATTTGGAATTTAGAAAAAATTTAAACATAAAAAGTGTTTGGATTTAAATAAATAATTCAAAAACATTTTCTGTTTTAAAAAATAATTAATGTAACCATTTAAAATATGAACCATTTACAATTAAAAATGAATTAACTTATATTTTTTTAATATCAATTTGGATTTTAGAAAAACTTTAAACATAAGAAGTGTATGGATTTGAATAAGATGTACCGGTTGGGAGATAGTCCATGTAAGGTGGTCTAGTATTTTAGGAAAATGGGACGGTAGCATTGTGAAACGGCATTTTGGTGGTTACTTCATAAAATTCGCTTTTGCGCTTTAAAATGGAAAAGGGTTTTTCCGTGTCATAAAAAGGAAAACTTCCTCCTGCAACATTGTTCTCCATACCAATGTCCACACACATGCATAATATGGGCACAACATCACAAACTATGCCGTGATTCAGCACATAACATCGGTCATTTGGACCGAAAGCCATGAAACCTCGAACATGATAGGTCATTTTGTGAAGGTTTTTTCGAAACATGATCAATATACCAAGTCTGGTATTTTTCCTTTCAACTATGTAACATAATATGACACCACGCGAAGTATTTTCATTGTTCGGATTTTCTTTGAATTTATTATGCCCGTTTTGAATTATCTGAATTTCTAACTATGGTCGAACCGGTGTGCATGAGGATAGGGGACGAGCATCGTTAGAACTTGCATTGGATCTCTGAAGAAACCACATATTGCGAGTCTAAAATGATTTTTTCAAAAATCACGGCGATAGATCATGTACTGTAGTACAAACCGGACCCACTTCCCGCCGATTCGGCATACATTTGTCCTTTTACCCGGATGGACGAAAAGGTTTGAGATGTACCGTTGGGAGATAGTCCATGTAAGGTGGTCTAGTATTTTAGGAAAATGGGACTAGCATTGTGAAACGGCATTTTGGTGGTTACTTCACAAACGACCGCTTTTTGCGCTTTAAAATGGAAAAGGGCTTTTCCGTGCGACAAAAAGGAAAACTTCCTCCGCAACACTGTTCTCCATACCAATGTCCACACACATGCATAATATGGGCACAACATCACAAACTATGCCGTGATTCAAGACATAACATCGGTCGTTTGGACCGAAAGCCATGAAACCTCGAACATGATAGGTCATTTTGTGAAGGTTTTTCAAACATGATCAATATACCAAGTCCGTATTTTTCCTTTCAACTATGTAACATAATATGACACCACGCCAAGGATTTTCATTGTTCGAATTTTTTGAATTTATTATGCCCGCTTTGAATTATCTCAATTTCTAACTATGGTCGAACCGTGTGCATGAAGATAGGGGACGCATCGTTAGAACTTGCATTGGATCTCCAAGAAACCACATATTGCGAGTCTAAAATGATTTTTTTCAAAAATCACGGCGATAGATCATGTACCCAGTACAAACCCACTTCCTGCCGATTCGGCAGACATTTGTCCTTTTTACCCGGGATGGACGAAAAGGTTTGAGATGTACCGGTTGGGAGATAGTCCATGTAAGGTGGTATAGTATTTTAGGAAAATGGGACGGTAGCATTGTGAAACGGCATTTTGGTGGTTACTTCACAAAACGACCCGTTTTTTGCGCTCGGAAAATGGAAAAGGGCTTTTCCGTGCGACAAAAAGGAAAACTTCCTCCTGCAACATTGTTCTCCATACCAATGTCCACACACATGCATAATATGGGCACGACATCACAAACTATGCCGTGATTCTGCACATAACATCGGTCATTTGGACCGAAAGCCATGAAACCTCGAACATGATAGGTCATTTTGTGAAGGTTTTTTCGAAACATGATCAATATACCAAGTCTGGTATTTTTTCTTTCAACTATGTAACATAATATGACACCACGCGAAGGATTTTCATTGTTCGGATTTTTTTTGAATTTATTATGCCCGTTTTGAATTATCTGAATTTCTAACTATGGTCAAACCGGTGTGCATGAAGATAGGGGACGGGGATCGTTAGAAATTGCATTGGATCTCTGAAGAAACCACATATTGCGAGTCTAAAAATGATTTTTCAAAAATCACGGCGATAGATCATGTACTGTAGTACAAACCGGACCCACTTCTGCCGATTCGGCATACATTTGTCCTTTTACCCGGATGGACGAAAAGGTTTGAGATGTACCGTTGGGAGATAGTCCATGTAAGGTGGTCTAGTATTTTAGGAAAATGGGACGGTAGCATTGTGAAACGGCATTTTGGTGGTTACTTCACAAAACGACCCGCTTTGCGCCGGAAAATGGAAAAGGGCTTTTCCGCGATAAAAGGAAAACTTCCTCCGCAACACTGTTCTCCATACCAATGTCCACACACATGCATAATATGGGCACAACATCACAAACTATGCCGTGATTCAAGACATAACATCGGTCGCTTGGACCGAAAGCCATGAAACCTCGAACATGATAGGTCATTTTGTGAAGGTTTTTTCAAACATGATCAATATACCAAGTCTGGTATTTTTCCTTTCAACTATGTAACATAATATGACACCACGCCAAGGATTTTCATTGTTCGAATTTTTTGAATTTATTATGCCCGCTTTGAATTATCTCAATTTCTAACTATGGTCGAACCGTGTGCATGAAGATAGGGACGGCATCGTTAGAACTTGCATTGGATCTCAAGAAACCACATATTGCGAGTCTAAAATGATTTTTTCAAAAATCACGGCGATAGATCATGTACTGTAGTACAAACCGGACCCACTTCACCGATTCGGCAGACATTTGTCCTTTTACCCGGATGGACGAAAAGGTTTGAGATGTACCGGTTGGGAGATAGTCCATGTAAGGTGGTATAGTATTTTAGGAAAATGGGACGGTAGCATTGTGAAACGGCATTTTGGTGGTTACTTCACAAAACGACCCGTTTTTTGCGCTCGGAAAATGGAAAAGGGCTTTTCCGTACATAAAAAGGAAAACTTCCTCTGCAACATTGTTCTCCATACCAATGTCCACACACATGCATAATATGGGCACGACATCACAAACTATGCTGTGATTCTGCACATAACATCGGTCATTTGGACCGAAAGCCATGAAACCTCGAACATGATAGGTCATTTTGTGAAGGTTTTTTCAAGACATGATCAATATACCAAGTCTGGTATTTTTCTTTCAACTATGTAACATGATATGACACCACGCGAAGGATTTTCATTGTTTGGATTTTTTTGAATTTATTATGCCCGTTTTGAATTATCCGAATTTCTAACTATGGTCAAACCGTGTGCATGAAGATAGGGACGGGATCGTTAGAAATTGCATTGGATCTCAAGAAACCACATATTGCGAGTCTAAAATGATTTTTTCAAAAATCACGGCGATAGATCATGTACTGTAGTACAAACCGGACCCACTTCTGCCGATTCGGCATACATTTGTCCTTTTACCCGGATGGACGAAAAGGTTTGAGATGTACCGGTTGGGAGATAGTCCATGTAAGGTGGTCTAGTATTTTAGGAAAATGGGACGGTAGCATTGTGAAACGGCATTTTGGTGGTTACTTCACAAACGACCCGCTTTTGCGCTTGAAAATGGAAAAGGGCTTTTCCGCATGCAAAAAGGAAAACTTCCTCCCGCAACATTGTTCTCCATACCAATGTCCACACACATGCATAATATGGGCACAACATCACAAACTATGCCGTGATTCAGCACATAACATCGGTCATTTGGACCGAAAGCCATGAAACCTCGAACATGATAGGTCATTTTGTGAAGCTTTTTTCGAAACATGATCAATATACCAAGTCTGGTATTTTTCCTTTCAACTATGTAACATAATATGACACCACGCGAAGGATTTTCATTGTTCGGATTTTTTTTTTAATTTATTATGCCCGCTTTGAATTATCCGAATTTCTAACTATGGTCGAACCGTGTGCATGAAGATAGGGACGCATCGTTAGAACTTGCATTGGATCTCTGAAGAAACCACATATTGCGAGTCTAAAATGATTTTTTCAAAAATCACGGGCGATAGATCATGTACCAGAGTACAAACCGACCCACTTCCTCACGATTCTAAGACATTTGTCCTTTTACCCGGGATGGACGAAAAGGTTTGAGATGTACCGTTGGGAGATAGTCCATGTAAGGTGGTATAGTATTTTAGGAAAATGGACGGTAGCATTGTGAAACGGCATTTTGGTGGTTACTTCACAACGACCGCTTTTGCGCTCGGAAAATGGAAAAGGGTTTTTGAAACATGATCATTGTTCGACAAATTTAGTCCCGGATGTATTCAAACCTGGACTAAAAATATTTTCCGCCATTTCCCACCTCTTCCCGCCAAGTTTTCCGCCTTTCCTTTCTACTAGAGCTTTTAGTCCCGGATGTAGTCACTAACCGACTAAAGATATTTCCGCCATTTCCCAAAGCTTCACGCCAAGTTTTCCCGCCTTTCCTCTATATTTAGGGTGATCGTGTCATGGCTATCCACACATCCACACCTTCCTCTCTTAGAACAATGGACAACGCCATCTTGGGCCATTCGACCTCGAGAGACCGAGGCGCTGGCGCCCAACTACCCTTGTCCACCGGGTACCGCCTACCACTGGATGCCGAGCTACCGAGGGGTTCTGTCCCTCCTGTCCTCAAGGTTCCGCACGTCATGCGCCATCACAAACCACTTCTACCACGAGCTCACGCCGGAGTAGCGGATGGATCCCTAGTGGGATCCCGACAACTATGACACCTGGAATGCCTTCTTCGCTAATAGGCGTGAAAGGGAGCTCGCCAGGTACGAGGGTGATGGCCCGCCACCGGTGAACCACAACGAAGTCGGCCGTCTGTGGTGGGAGAACCGCATTATCATCAAGTGATGTTCTACATCGCCGGGAGACCATCTCGCCACGGTGCCCACGAGTCCACCCGCCACAGGCCCCACATCGTCCCGGCGGCATCGCCTTCAGAGACCCTCCCACCCGCCGTGAACCCGAGGCTGGAATGGCCCCTGGTATATGCCATGGATGGGCCGAGGATCCCGTGAGTGTGACGGCGATGATGATGATGACGACGACGATGAAGACCTCGGCTGCACTATAGGACTAGGCATGATTATGACTAAAGGGGCGCTTTAGGCCTGAGTGTTAGCTAGTCCCGATTTGTCCCGGTTTTAATATTAATAAATGTCTTAAGTGTTACATAATAAATAGGGAAATGCCTATATAAAGAGAGGGTTCATATTTAGTCTCTGGAGAAACCAACCGCGATCAAGGGATTATGCAGTGGGCGATACAACACTAATAATAGGGGTGAGTGTCGACATTATGTCGCATGGTTAGTACCTTGTCCCGGATGGTGTCACCAACCGGGACTAAAGATGAATTTAGTCCCGGTTGGAGACACCAACCGACTAAAGATGAGTCATCACTAATAATAGGTGAGTGTCGACATTATGTCGTGAGTGTCGACATTATGCCGAGCTGCTTGTACTATAAATATGCATCCTTGTGAGTCTAGTCCTCCAGCCAGTTTGAGGCATCTCCAAGATGGTTTTAGAGAGGGACACCACTACGGCCGTTCTGTGGAGATGCCGACTGAGCCCAGCCTCCGGCATCTCCGAGAAATCGGTCATAGAGGCACTCCTAATATGTGAAATTAGTTAGCTGAGGCGTATTGATCTAGTTAGTGAAGTTACAAGCTGCAAGATGGTTTTGAGAGCGACACCATCATGCGGCTTGTGGAGATGCCGACGAGCCCAGTCCTCCCGGCATCTCCGAGAAACTAGTCATAGAGGCACTCCTAATATGTGAAATTAGTTAGCTCCGAGGCGTATTGATCTAGTTAGTGAAGTTACAAGCTGCAAGATGGTTTTCGAGAGCAGGACACCATCATGCGCCAGTTTGTGGAGATGCCGACGGAGCCCAGTCCTCCGGCATCTCCGAGAAACTGGTCATAGAGGCACTCCCTAATATGTTAAATTAGTTAGCTCCGAGGCGTATTGATCTAGTTAGTGAAGTTACAAGCTGCAAGATGGTTTTCGAGAGCAGGGACACCACTGCGGCCAGTTTCAGGGAGATGCCGACGGAGCCCAGTCCTCCGGCATCTCCGAGAAACTGGTCATAGAGGCACTCCCGGTCCAGCCACAAAATGGGACTAACACTCAAGACATTTATTAATATTAAAAACTGAGACTACAAAACCGGGACTAAAGGCCACAAACCGCGAAAGATATCCTTCGGTCAAGCCACAAACCGCGAAAGACATGAACTAGAGTTACATAATATGAGCATGAACTTCTTGGCATATGTCATTCCTTATGACCGCTTCAGACGTAACCATGGAGCATCTTCTTTACTTAACGGAATGCTTGGGTCCGTTTTCACTGTGAAGGGCGGAATTTCATCAAACTTATTATAATCTTCTGACATGTCTGTCTTGTCCTCGATTCCCACGATGTTTCTTTTCCCTGAAAGAACTATGTGACGCTTTGGCTCATCATATGATGTATTCGTTTGCATTTTTTTCTTTTTTTCGGTCTGGAGGACATGTCCTTCACATAGAAAACCTGAGACACATCATTGGCTAGGACGAATGGTTCATCTCTATAACCAAGATTGTTGAGATCCACTGTTGTCATTCCGTACAACTGGTCTATCTTTACCCCTTCCCCATTCAAAGTTGACCCATTTGCAGCGAAACAAAGGGACCTTTAAAAGAGACTCCATAGTCTAGTTCCCATATCTCCTCTATGTAACCATAATATGTGTCCTTTTGTCCATTCTCGCCTATTGCATCAAAGCGGACACCACTATTTTGGTTGGTGCTCTTTTTATCTTGGGCGATCGTGTAGAATGTATTCCCATTTATTTCGCACCTTGGAAATTCAATACAAGAGAAGATGGTGACGCGCCAACAAGTATAGCCGATCTCCAAGTGGTGTCATTCAAGAGATGTGTCCGCATCCAACCACCGAAAGACTTCATGTGTTCATCTCAGAATCCATGATTCAGCTTCCCGGTTTTTGAGCGTATAATATTCTTGTGTTCCTCCATATATACGGAGCGCCAAGGTGGAATTATGTAGAACTGTAGTGTGCTTTAGTGAAAGAATCTCCGTCCTACATATCATTGCTTTCTTTCCCAGCTGCCTTTTCCACTTAGTCTTCCCTCATGCCGCGAGTCGAAACACCAATCGGCTTAAGGTCGAATAAAGTCAACACAAAACTCAATGACCTCCTCTGCTCCATATCCCTTGAGATGCTTCCTTATGGTCTAGCACGGTTATGAACATATTTCTTTAAGACTCCCATGAACCTCTCAAAGGGGAACATATTGTGCAGAAATACCGGACCGAGAATGGCAATCTCTTCCACTAGATGAACCAGAGATGCGTCATAATATTGAAGAAGGATGGTGGGAACACCAATTCAAAACTAACAAGACATTGTACCACATCCTTCAGAACCTTGGCGTAATATCCGGATTGATTACCTTCGAGATATTGCATTGAGGAATGCACAGCTTCACAATGGGTACTCGAACATTTTCTCGTAGAAGCCCCTCAATGCAATCGGAAGCAATCGCTCATAATCACGTGATCATGAGACTCGGTTTTGGAACTTTTCTCCGCCATATTTATTATCCCTTTATATTAGATGAGAAGCGACGGCACCTTGATACCGTAAAGGACTTCAAAAAGATTTCCTTCTCTGCTTTGGTAAGAGCATAGTGGCACGACTTAAGTGACGCCTTTATCCGCCTTGTTATCTGTATGCATGTTCTTTGGGTCTTTCATAATTTGTTGGTCCTCCTGCTTCGGTGTATCTTTTGTCTTCCCATACACGCCTAGGAATCCTAGCAGTTCACGCAGAGATTCTTCGTCACGTGCATCACGTCGATTGAAGAGCGGACACGCAGGACTTTCCAATATGGCAGCTCCCAAAATATAGATTTCTTCTTCCACATGGGTGCGTGTCCTGTAGCGACGCTGCTCGAACTGATTGACCACCGTACCCTTTCCAAAGATTACTTCTATGTCCTTGACCATACCAAATACATCATCACCACCGAGTTCAGGCTTCTTCGGTGATCCGCCTCACCTTTGAAATGCTTGCCTTTCTTTCTTACGGATGATTGGTCGGAAGAAATCGTCGATTCTCTAGGTACACAACCTTCTTGCATTTATGCAAATATGTACCTTCGGTCTTATCTAAACAAAGGGTGCATGCCTTATATCCTTTGTTTGTCTGTCTCCGAAGGTTACTAAGAGCAGGCCAATCATTGATGGTTACGAATAACAACCCTCGAGATTAAATGGCTCTGTTTGTTCTCATCCCACGCACGCACACCTGGTTTGCCCCACAACCGTAAGAGTTCTTCAACTAATGGCCTAAGGTACACATCAATGTCGCGTCTCGGTTTCGGGCCTTGGATGAGCACCGCATCATAATGAACTTACGCTTCATGCACAACCAAGGAGGCAGGTTGTAGATACATAGAGTCACGGGCCAGTCTGTGATCGCAGCTCTGCTCCCCAAAAGGATTCATGCCATCCGTATTAGACCAAACCATAAGTTCCTTGCGCCACCGCAAAGTCCGGGAAGTCTCTCTCAATTTTTCTCCACTGTGACCCATCGCCAGGTGTCTCAACTCCCGCCTTTCTTACGGTCTTCTTTGTGCCATCGCAACAACTGGCATGCTCTTTGTTTCTCGAACATGCGTTTCAACCTTGGTATTATAGGAGCATACCACATAACCTTAGCAGAACCCTCTTCCGAGGGGCTCTCCTCAACATCACCAGGTCATCTCGTTCGATCTTATACCGAACGCTGCATACCGGCATTTATCTAAATTCTCATACTCCTTATCATGTAGAGGATGCATCATTAATGCATGCATGTATCTTTTGCACATCTAATCCCGTGAGGATGAGTCTTCTTTGCTTCAGAGGTACTCTCGGGAAGTTCGTTATGTTTTGGAAACTTCGGCTTCATTATTTTCAGATCTTTTCAAATGAGGAGTCGGTTAGACCACACCGCCTTCCATCGCAACAATTCCAAAGGTCGCATCGAGCTTTGTGCCGCCATCTTCACAATTTGGGTACAACAATTTCTTGTGATCTTCTAACATGCCCTCTAACTTCAACTTCTCATTTTCTGCTTCATAGTCTCTCTTTGCATCGAAATGACCCTACCAAGTTCATCGGTACTCATCCGATGCCCGTTCTTCACCTTTTTCCTCTCCATTATCTTCCATTGCAAGATCAACGATTCAGAAACATATGATGATAGTTGTTATCATCATCTTCTTCTTCACCATCTTCCATCATAACCCCTCTTTCCGTGCTTGGTCCAGCAATTATAGTTGGGCATGAAACCTTTCATAATCGTGTGGCGAATGATTTTCGAGGAAGAGTACTCCTTGTTGTTCCGACATTGAACACATGGACAACGATAAATCCATTCTCTTTGTTTGCCGTAGCCACATCGATAAATTTATCCACGCCTTTGATATACCCGCTACCCGGCCACCGTACATCCATTCCCGACCGCTCATCGCATCATATAAGTAAGTTTATCAAAAACAGGACATCATAAATAGTGAAATAACCAATTCACACGGACACATGAATTGTATCAATGACCTAGAAAAGATAAGATTGCTAACCTCGATCGAGGGAAATAAAGAGGAGAAAGCTCAAGTGCGTCTCGGACACCTTCTATATTTTTGTTCTATGAGAAATTCAACGGATTTTTCACTCAAACATTTCAACAAACACCTTCAATGCATGCATGAAAAAACTAGCACACACCCTCACGCCTTACACCATTCAAAAACAGAGTGGAGGCAGAGGGGCTAGGGCGCATTTATAGAGGGCAGGTCTTTAGTCCCGGTTGAAGCCAAGAACCGACTAAAGGTGTGTGCTGTGCCACGTGGCCAAACCTTTAGTCCCGGTTGGTGGCTCCAACCGGGACGCATGCCCCATTACCAACCGGGACCCATGCCCCCTGGCCCCGTGCCCGCTCCAACCGGGACGCGTGCCAGCATTAGTCCCGGTTGGTGGCGCAACCGGGACTAATGCTCCGAGGGGTCGCGAACGGATGGCCCTTTTTCCTCTAGTGTTAGCACAGGAGGCAAATTATCTTTTAATTGGAAGCACCATTTTGCAACCTTGGTGTGCTTCTCTTCTACCTTGCTCATGCTTCAACGATAATTAAATTGTGCTTCCAATATTGCATACATGCTTCAAAGTTAAACATATATAACCAAATTTCTATGGACAAATAATTTATTCACATGGAAGCACATTGCAATATAATTAAACAAAAACAAAATTGTAAGGAAGCATATATATAGAGAAATTTATTCAGATAAAATAATTAGTTTCCTATAATCAAGCACTCCAGATTTAAACCTGAGTGGTAATGACCAATTAGCGACAGTAATCAGATCTAGCATTTACTACAGTAATTAGGAGACCACCGACCACATGAGCCCTGTTTTGAGGGGAAATCATAGGCATTGGATACGACTGATCCTACGGTGATGCAGTAGTCCGATTGGAAGCAAATATCGGATTCCATTTTGTAGCAGTGCCCTGTTATAGCATCCCTAGGAACCTAGGAATTATGGTAGATGTGGTAACTCGATGATTCAGTTCCTTGTGTTCGTTTTGGTCTTTCTTTCTTTGGCAGGTCACTGATCTAAGAATAGTTCTATCACCATCCTATTCATTCTACATTAAGTAATCATAAGGTTTATATTCTTAATAAATTAAGGCAATAATTTTCCCTAAGAGAATTCTGGACTCGTTGATTTTTGTACGTTTGGAGAAGTTCTTGAAGGATCTTATTTATAAAGATACTGAAATATGGTTCAACAAAAACAGATCTAGTTCAGATTATCCCATTATGATAGCATGTCAAATATTTTGCTCAAAACTCTCATAGAAAAAATTATCATGTTTAAAACTGCATTCATTCTTGTAAAATAAATTGTGGAAAACAACCAAACCAAATATTGCAAGCAATTTCTTGTTTTGTTCCCTAACGAGTTTGAATACTATGAAACATTTAAGAAACACTAAACTATTCAACTTGTCACCTTTGATTTATAATGATTTGGCACAGAGGAATCAAGGTCCCAAAGTCTCCATCGATATGTTCGTGGTCTACTGCTACAAATGCGATAAATGACGCAAGATCCAAACAAAGCAGGAGTTTGAGGCCATCCGTGAGTGCCTCGAGGAGGACCCGTGGTTCTGCAGCAGAGACCCCGGTGACAGATGCTCCGCGAGAAGCATGAGGACATCTTGTACGTCATCAACTGCATCTAGGTGATGGACATGTCCGACATCCCGAGCCCTCTGCCGGAGACAAAGCGGTTGGTGATCATGCTTGGGGATCTATCCAAGGAAGACATCTACTACGTGATGCCCATTGGGAAGCGTGCGCTGAGCAGTGGCGACATGGAGAGGTTCCTCAAGGAGAACCCACGGTACAAGGACATGCTGCCGGGGTCGAGCTTCAGCTTCCCCAAGACCAAGACAGTCTAGGAGACTGTGGAGGAGTGCTCACAATAGAGGGCTGCCAAGGATGACTAGAGGGCGAGATCTGAGGGGTGCTTGCTGAGTTGGGCTGCCAAGGCTGATCTGAATGAGGGATATGAGGAGAAGGCCCATATCAAGAAGAAACACATAACTGACCACAACACAACAAGGGCGCTTCTTCATTTTCCTTTAGAAGGCCAAACTTTTTATTGGAAGAAACAAGATAGTAGCTTAGGAGAACATAACACATGCATGGTACACAACTAATGCCAATCAAATGTACAAATATCCTTAAATACGATATAATATCTATAAGAATAATTTGTTGGCACCACTACAACACGTAAATCTCACAATATAGTACCCAACTAATGCCAATCAAATGCCCAAATCTTTTTAAAATACGATTTCTATCAATAAGGACGATTGATTGATGCACAACAACACATAAATATCACCATATATTACACAACTAATGCCAATCAAATGGCCAAATCTTCTTAAAATATGATATGATATTAATAAAAGTAATTTATTGACCCCCAAAAACTTTGTAACTGCACATACTTGCAAATAATTAAGACCACGTCCATGTCATATTCACATGTAAAAAAACAATGCTTTCTTCCTCTTTGGATGGATATATATGTAGCGCTATCGTTGTCCATATGTATTACAACATTGCACTCCACGTATCATCACAACACTATTAAGGACCCCAAATCGTCCAAGGAAGTTCACCCTAAGCTTTATGGTTTTTAGGTAATTCATCGATTCTCATTTGGTGTATTGCCTTCTTTTGGATTTTCTTTCTTAAGGAGATGCGATGTAAGCATAATTATATCAACACCTAGTCATTCTATATTGATTAATCATAAGATTTATAACCTTATGAAAATAAGGAAATCAATTTTGTTGTGAGATTATACATGAATTAGTCTCTCTTCTCCGAACCCTATAGAGGAGATTTTCTAAGCCAACGTGTCGCCATCCCTCCTCGACTGGCTTTGATGGTGTGAGTGTAGAGAGTCACTAATCTGTCGGAGAGAGCTCTGGGTTTTCTATAGAGCAAGGCGGTGATGCATCATTGATGGTGGAGACGACATCATTCTAGCGCATAATTTTCCTCGAGCCTCTCTATCTTGGTGAAGTCGGGTATTGCAGCGTCTATAACACTTTGTCCTAGATTTTATATCTTCTGGTACATTCTTTTTCCACTATGATTGCATAGTTTGTAGTTTCTACACATGCATAGGAAAGAAATGTAGGAAACAAATGATGTGCTACTCATCCTAAATTGTGAGATAATGTAATAAACATTAATGTTCCCACAATAATAACTAACAATTTTTTTGAGTATTAAAGCACGACTTATGGATATTTTTTTCTCATCATTTCCAACACTGACATGAGCGTTGTGCAAGGAGCAAGAGGAAAAAGGGACAAACTGGCTGAAATGTAGAAAGTTTGGAATAATGGTGGAGTGTGACGGAAAGTGTTGAGGGCACAAGAACAAAATATGTGCTTACCATTTCACCAATAATGATAAATGATATTACTAAGAATTTTTCTGAGTTGAAGAACGCGGTCCACCTTAGACATAAGATTTTTCATCCTTGTTTTTGATTTAAGTAATCCCTGGTTTCTAATTTATCGTACTAAAATCAACAATGTAACCAGCTAACATTGAAACCTCCTTCACTTTGACAAAATAAAAATAATATTAACTTCATTGTATTTCATATGTATGAATGCAATGTACATACGTAGATTGTATCCCTTTTGTTAATGTAAACTACAGTATCTTACTTGCATTCCTTCATTGGTTGTGCTTCCATATGTATGTAGGGATTATCTTTTTCCTCTATGATTATCTTGTTTTGATATGTATGTACTGATTCCAGCCACAATCATGATGGCTTCATTTATTTTGATCATTTATTATTTATGTATACAAATTTGCTCGAAGAAGGGGTTACTAGCTATAAATGTTTTGTCATCTTTTTTTTTATCAAAACACGGTCTTACTAAAAAAGAGAACATCTCTAGATTACTGAATACAGAGGATGCACATTTATAGTATCTGAGGTTCGAAGGCAACCGCAGAGTGATGCAACAGAGTCCCTTCGGAGGCTCATCCCCTCGCGAGGCGAATGCACATTTATAGTACTGAATTATTGCTTAGCGTTTATAGTTAACGGAAAATAAAAATGAGGCCATTTCACAATAATTGACGATACGCATAAATCTAATCTCATAGATAACTAATTCCAATAAATGATAAAAATCCTCTCAGTAAAAGAAATTATCGACACAACCTAATCTATTCAATAGCCGATATTTTCTACATATCTTGCAAAAATGATAAATACAATCATATCTACCGTGTATCCATGTGTAACCAATTTTAATTTGATGTAAAATAAGGTTAACTTTGCTTCTTTGGATCTGAATATACCAAGGAGACTACAACAAAGTACTCCAAATAGTATCATCATCAACCTTGCGGACGTTAAAGCATTCCTAGGAACCTAGGAATTAAGGTTGATGAGGTATTTGATGATCCAGTGCCTTGCCTTCGTTTTGGTTTTTCTTTCTTAGGTAGGTCAGCGATCTAAGAATAGTTCTGTCACTATTCTCTTCATTCTACATTGAGTAATCCTAGGGTATAGCCTTATGAAATTAAAGAAATAGTTTTCCCTGAAAGATTTCTGGACTCCTTGATTTTTTAAGTTTGGAGAAGTTCTTAAAGGATCTTATTAATAAAGATACTAAAGTATGGTTCAACAAAAATAGATCTAGTTTAGATTTTCCCATTATGATAGCATGTCAAATATCTTGTCCAAAACTCTTGTAGAAAGAATATCATGTTTAAAATTATGTTCATTCTTGTAAATAAAACTATGGGAAACAACAAGACCAAATATTGCAACTAATTTCTTGTTATGTTCCCTAACAAGTTTCATTACTGTGAAACAGTTAAGCAACACTAAACTATTCAACCTGTCAACTTTTATTTCTAATGATTTGGCATAGAGTATTCAAGGTCCCAAAGTCTCCATCAGCATGTTCACTGTCTACTGCTACAAATACGAAAAATGACGCAAGGGCCCAATAAAGCAGGATCGAGGCCATCCACAAGAGCCCCAAGGAGGACTCGTGGTTCTACGGCAGAGAACCCATCACTGGACGCTCCTACAAGCGGCCTGAGGACATCTCATATGTCATCAGCTGCATGTGTATGATTGATAAGACCGACATCCCGAGGCCTCTGCCGGATACGAAGCGGATGGTGATCATGTGTGGGGATCTGTTCAAGGCAGACATCTACTACGTGATTCCCATTGGGAAGCGTGTGTGGAGGGGTGGCGACATGGAGAGATTCCTCGAGGAGAACCCATAGTACAAGGCCACACTACCGGCGTCGAGCTTCAGCTTCGCCAAGCCCAAGATATTCTAGGAGACCGCGGAGGAGTGCTCGCAGTAGAGGGCTGCAAAGGATGATTAGAGGGAGAGGTCTGAGGGGTGCTTTCTGAGAAGGCTGCCAAGTATGATCTGAGGGAGAGGTATGTGGAGAATAAGCCGTGTATGGATTCTAGGGCCAAGAGTGAAAGCTTCAAGGATACGGAATATGTCGGATTTGGATGACTACTGTCCATGTAGAAACGGTGGAAGGGAGTATCTGCTGCGGAATTGGGAGCATGAACTTACATGTATGCCCCATTTGGCATGATGCCTAATAATGTCATACCTAGTCTTGGATCACAATGTTTGGTTGTTTTTGTTTTCTTTCCTTGTTTGATTTGGGACACAGTTTTTCACCTTGGTGGAATCATTGCTCTCCTCACTCTTTAATTGCTCTTTGCTAAAATTGAGCAGTTCCTATGTGGTTCTCTAGGTATGTGAACTATGTTTAGCTTTGCCGTAAAAGAAAAAACTATTTCTAGCTTCCCCAAATGATCCATGTATGAATGTTTAGTGGTGCTATGACCAGTCACCCTTCCAAAATCAAACTTATTTCATACAGTCAAGAGGGTTGATGTCAAGAAAACGTTAACATTTCAAAGCTACTATGTATTTTACTATGTTGAGGCCTTGTGGATAACTCATAACCGCAACCAGTTGAGGCCTTTAGTTCGGCCATGAACAACAAGTCTTAAAATTGTGAACTTCACTACCTTCACTACAACTTTGCTAATTTCATGTTGATCATTCCAAATGAGAATGATTGTTGATGCATGTAACATGTGTGTTGATCATTTCAATCTTGCATATCACCCATGTACAAACACAATCTTGATGCACATGATTCATCAAAATTAGGCTACCCCATGTTGCTACCCCAAAATTGGGGCCCGTTGCTACCCCAAATCACATTTGTTTTGAAACAGACATCATACGAGAGACCATAGGAGAGAAAGGGGGAGGAGCCGGGGTAGTCTCCATGTGACCAGGGCTCAGGTGAGGCCGCCAAGAGGGGTGGGTCTACACTAATTGCACTTCTAGGACTAATCGCTCACTCTCTCAGAACCCAAGCTACCAGGACATGATACCCACAACCTTTTTCAAAATGGGGCATTAGATTCCGGCACATCATATCCACAACTGCCATTCATTAACGATAGCATTTAGAACCACATGCGTGAAGTATGTCTTAAATGATACTAGAATGGTTATAATGTTAGACAACAAGATTCTGCTGACATGTTAAACACCAAAGAAAACAAGTTGTAATATGCTGCTAGAATATTAGCATATTTTTTGACATTTATGCCCCTCCCAAATTCCCAAGTAGGGATAACAATGACCGTTTTATCTCATACAAGGTACCCCTAGTCAAATGCATCAAGTCATGAAATGTAGTGCCACTAGTTAGGCAACATACTCCGGAATCAGGAGCACAGTTAACTGAACTTCCAGTTGCAAGAACATGCTTCAGTAAACCTTACCACTAGGAAAGCTGCAAACATGAGAAGCCAATAAAATAAACCTGCCAGGAAAAATGTTTTGAACCATTTGCCTTTATTCTAGTACCGCAAAAAACTTGACTAAATCTCCATCTGCAACAACAAAAACGAATGCCACACTGATGGTGGCATCTAAGAGAGCATGGGGGTGTGAAAGTAATGAACAATGCTCATATTTTCTCAACGTCACATGATGATTAATTTGTAATGCAGTGATGGCCCAAGTGTCGCAGGAGATTTTCATCATTACAATGTCTTTTTTTTTGGATTGAAAGAGGCCTGAACTCTCAAAGTCACATGATGATACCTCTTAACTAAAGAAAATACGTGCTGGAAGTGCTAGGCTTCAAAGAGCTAGTGTTAGGTAAATGGGCCTCATCGGGCAACAAGGCACGGGGCCCTGACGCTGTCGACGGGTGACAGTCACTAGACATGAACCTGCGCCAATTCCTTTGTGGGTGGAGTGCGAACCAGGGAAAAGAGGCCCAATGTAATAAGGGTACACTGCTTGGCCAGATTAATCAATTGGATATTTAAGAGGACTCCTCCGGTTTAGATGAAGACGGTTGGGCATACCGCTATTACCTGGAGGAGCAGCTGCTCCACATATATCGGCAAGAGGAGGAGTACTGGCCCCAGCGAGGCTTTATGAGATATAGGGTACTTTCACGCCATCGCCAATGGGCGGCGGAGGAAATGTAACATCTCCTCTCTCGCTACCGCGGAAGGCACCATCAGTGAAAAGGAGGCCATCCAAGTGCACATTTATAGCTTCTAGCGCGAGATCTTAGGCTCTACTACTGATTGGTGCTATGGGCTAGATTCGTCTACTTGGGAAGCTGGGGCACGAGTCTCGACAGAGGAAAATATATCCTTGGCCATTACCTTCACAAAACAGGAACTCGATCTGGTGGTTGCAAACATGAAATCTGACACTGCCCTAGGACCAGACGACTTCTCGGTTCCTTTCTTCAAATTCTTCCGGCCATGGCTAAAGCAGGGCATCTTGCACATTCTGAACGACTTCATCCTTTGGCAGACTGATGTCTCCTGTCTTAACTCCAGCATTTTCTCACTAATTCCTAAGGTCCCAGGTGCGGAATCGATCACTCAATACCTTCCCATCGCCCTCATCAACGTGATATTCAAGATTATCTCCAAAGCAGCATATGATTCCTGTCTCGATCCAATGGCCAATCAAATCATTAACCTGAACCAGGCGGTGTTTATCAAGAGACGGTTTATCCTGGATGGTTCGCTTACGCTGATGGAAATTATACACGAACTCAGGAAACATAAACTTGGTGGGGGTTTATTAAAACTTGACATCCAAAAAGCCTATGACCGTGTCAATTGGGATTTTCTGTTGGAAGTTCTTCGGCTCAAGGGATTTGATGTCGGTTACGTCCACATGATCACCCAGCTTATATCGGGAGGAAAGACTGCATTCTCCATCAATGGTTAAATGGGGACGTATTTCCGTAACAAGCAAGGGGTGCGTCAAGGGGACCCCCTCTCGCCTATGCTCTTCAACTTCATTGGTGAGGCCCTTTTGGCCATTCTCTTTGTGTCTATTGCTGCATCAGAGGAGTGGTTCCTCACTTGAGCGGACGATGCGCTCATCATGATCCAACAAGACAATGAATCTCTATCCTAACCTTAAAATCCTTTTGATGTGCTTTGAAGACATATCCGGGCTCAAAATCAACTACCACAAGAATGAGGTAGTAGTTATGGACAACCGCTGGAAGTCCAACAAAGAACTACCAACATTCTAAATTGCAATCTAGGAGGATTCCCATTTGTGTACCTTGCTGTGGAACGGTGGTTGTTCCTAGTAAGAAATCTTGGGGGCATGCTGGATCCATGGCTTAGTCGATTTCTTTCCTCGCGGGTGAGATTAATCTTGAAAAACTCATGTCTAGACAGCCTCCTTTTGTTTGCGATGGGATTATTCTTACTATATGATAACATCCACGAAAAATTTCATTCGATCAGGTCCAAATTCTTTTGTAATGAGGTGGGCCCCAAATCGTAAATATCATCTAGTGAACTGGCCATCAATCTGCCGACCCAAGGAGTAGGGCGAATTAGGTCTAGTAAACACCAATAAGATGAACATCGCTCTACTGTTAAAATGGATATGGTTGTACCAAGAAAACGACTCTCTTTGGGAGTCCATCATTAGGGCCAAGTATGGGAGGCTAATGATATCTTTCCAGAAACAGGACACGGGGATCCCAATTCTGGAAAAGCCTCCACAAAATCAAACATCACTTCAAGGCAGGGGCAAACACCAAGGTTGACGGAGCTCGAACCTTATTTTGGCTTAACTGGTGACTAGGGAGGGTCCCATATACGACCAGTACCCTGGGTTCTTCGCCATCTGTGACAATCGCTCAGCCTCCATAGAAGAAGTTTGTCTTTCCACGTGAATTTATCTCAATTTCTGTCGGGCTCTCGACCATGGGGTGTTGAGGCCTGGCTCGCGCTGGTGGACGAGCTCGAAGTTGTGACCCTTCGACCTGGCCTAGACAAGATCATATAGCACCCGGAACCATCGGGAGTGTTCTCGGTTAAATCCATGTATATCCTGCTATCCCAAGGAGTGTTGGTGGCACACTTTAAGGATATTTGGGCAGCAAAAATCCCTCTTAAGAACAAGATTTTTGCCTGGTAGCTTTCTCTTGAGCGCCTTCCCACCAATTCATTGCCTCAATGCATGGCCCCTCCACTGGTCTCTGCTCTCTATGCGGGGAAAAGGAAGACGCCTCACACATTTTCTTTACATGCTCCATGAAAAAGTTTGCATGGGGCGTTCTTTGCCAAGTCCTCGGTTGCAACTGGAACCCCAATAGTTTTTCTAACTTCTATGCTATCTTGTCGAGCTTTTCATGACAACCTAGATGCCTCCTCTGGACCTTTTTGTCGCGCAATCTTGGTCGCTTTGTCTTTTTCAAAACAAGCTTTTGATCGAATCGAAGGTGCTCGATCACCCAGCTAACATACTTTACAAAATGATTATTTGTCTATAGCTATGGAAGGTAAATGCAAAGACGAAGGACAAGGAGGGGCTCGAATGGATGGAAAGCAAACTAAGGTTGCTATACCGCAAGATGGCGCAAGGAAGAAGTGAGGCTTAATCACCATGCCTATAGATCTACCTTTGGAGCTATTCGGCTTCTCTTAGGGGATGTCGACCCCGTAGTCTAGGTGGCTTATCCGCATGTTAGTTCGTCTGGATAAGTTGTTGGCCTCAGTATGTTTGTTTCGTGGATTATGGTTGTGAATTCTGTGGCTTTATTTTTAAGCTAGGCACTTGATGCCTATTATCTAAAAATAAAATATGTGCTTACCATTTCACCAATAATAATCAATAATATTTCTAATAATTTTTTCGAGTTGAAGAACAGGGTCCACTTTAGACATAAGATGTTTCATCCCTATGTTTCCGATATAAGTAAATCCTGGTTTCTAATTGATTGTATTAAAATCGACGATGTAACTCTAAGAGGTCAACTTTCAAACCTAAATCACTTTGACAAAATAAAAATAATATTAACTTCCCCTTATTACATACGTATGAATGCAATGTACATACCTAGGTTCTACCACTTCTGTTAGTCTAAACTATGGTATCTATAAGACATTCCCTCATTATTTGTGCTTTCATATATTGTAGAGATTATTTTTCCTCTATGATTGTATTGTTTTGATATGTACCGATTCCAGCCAAAATGACGATGCCTTCATTTGATTTGATCATTTTATTATTTATGTATACAAAGTTGCTCGAAAAATGGGCTGCTAGCTATAAATGTTTTATATCACCTTTTCTTTCAAAACGGAGGTCCTAGATTACTGTTTAGCATTTATAGTTAATATAAAAAATGAGGCCATTTCACAATAATTGACGACACACATAAATCTCACCGCGTACATAACTAATTCCAATCATTTATCAAAATCCTCTCACTAATAGAAATTATCGAAACAACCTAATCTATTCAATCCTGGTATCAACTGCATATCGTTCAAAAACAATAAATACGATCATATCTATCATGTATCTACATGTAAACCAATTTTATTTGAATGTAAACTAAGGTTAATCCCGCTTCTTTGGATCTGAATGTACCAACAAGACCACAATAAAGTACTCAAAATAGTATCATCACCAACCCTACGGATGTTAAAGCATCCCTAAGAACTTAGAAATTATGGTTAATGAGGTAATTCGATGATTCAGCTCCGTGCCTTCATTTTAGTTTTTCTTTCTTAGGTAGCTCAACAATCTAAGAATAGTTCTATCACCATCCTGTTCATTCTACATTAAGTAATTATAAGGTTTACAGTCTTAAGAAATTAAGGAAATATAGTCTTCCATGAGCCGGACTCATTGATTTGACATGTTTGGAGAAGTTCTTGAAGGATATTATTTATAAAGATACTCAAATATGGTTCAAGAAAAATAGATCTATTTCGAATTATCCCATTATGGCAGCATGTCAAATATCTTGTTCAATACTCTCTTAGAAAAATCATGTGTAAAAATGCTTTCATTCTTGTAAAAGAAACTTTGGGAAACAACCAAACCAAATATTGGAAGTAATTTCTTGTTATGTTCCCTATGAGTTTGACTACTACGAAAACTTTAAGCAACAACTAACTATTCAACATGTCACCTGTGATTTGTAATGATTTGGCACGGAGAAATGAAGGTCCCAAAGACTCCATCGGCATGTATACGGTCTACTGGTCCAAATGCGAGAAATGACCAAGATCCCAACAAGCACGAGTTTGAGGCCATCCGTGAGCGCCTCATGGAGAACCCGTGGTTCTACAACAGATACGCTGGTGCCGGATGACAGAGGGCGAGGCCTCTGCCAGGGACAGCGCGGCTGGTGATCATGGTGGGGATTTGTCCAAGGTGGATATCTACTATGGGATTCCCATTAGAAAGCATGCGTGAAGCGGCGACGACGTGGACGGTTTCCTCGAGGAGAACCCACAGTACCAGGCCACGCTGCTGGTGTCGAGCTTTGGCTTTGCCAAGCCCAAGATATTCTAGGAGACCGTGGATGAGTGCTTTCAGTAGAAGGCAACAAATGATGGGCAACCCATCCTAAATTGTGAGAAAATGTAATAAACATTAAAATTTCCAAAACTAATAATTAAATTTATTTTTTGAGTATTAAAGCATGACTTACGGCTATTTTCTCTCTGATCATATCCAACACAGGCATAAGCGTTGTGCAATGAGCCGGAGGAAAAAGGGAGAGAACTAGCTGAAATGTTGAAGGTTTATGCTAATGGTGGAGTTTGATGGAAAGTGCAGCTTGAGGTCATAAGAATAAAATATGTTCTCACCATTTCACCAATAATAATCAAAAATATTACTAGGAATTTTTATGCATTGAAGGGAACGGTCCACTTTAGACATAAGATATTACATAGTAATTCTTGGTTTCTAATTAATCATACTAAAATCGACCATGTAACTCTAACTAGTCAACTTCGACAAAATAAAAAATATTGACCTCCCCATATTTCATATGTATCAATGCAATGCACATATTTATGGAGTATCCTTTTTGTTACTCTAAACTATGGTATCTGACATACATTCCCTCATTGCTTGCGCTTCCACATATATGTAGAGATTAGTATTTTTCCTTTGTGATTGTCATGTTTTGATATGTACTGGTTCCATCCACAATGACAATGGCTTCCTCATTTGCTTTGATCATTTTATTATTTATGTGTACAAAGTTGCTCGAAGAAGGGGTTGCTAGCTATAAATATTTTTATCTTACTTTGTTTTTCAAAACAACGTCTTACTAACAAAGAAAACATCCCTAAATTACTGAATATTGAGAATGCACATTTATAGTACCGAATTATTGATAGTGTTTATGGTTAATGAAAAATAGAAACGAGGCACTTCCACAATAATTGATGTCACACATAAATCTCACTGCATACATAACTAATTCCAATCAATTATCAAAATCCTCTCAATAAAAGAAATTATCAACAAAAATAAATCTATTCAATATCAGATATTAAATTCGTATCTTGCCAAGCCTAAGATAGTCTAGCAGACCTTGGAGAATTGCTTTCAGTAGAGGGCACCAAATGATGGGTTCCAAAAAAATAATTAACAAAAAAAATCGTGTATTAAAGCATGACTTATGGATATTTTCTCTCTCATCATATACAACATGGGCATGAGCATTCTGCAAGGAGCGGGAGGAAAAAGGGAGCAGGCAGGCTGATATGAAGAAAGTTTTGAATAATGGTAGTGTGACGGGAAGTGTTGAGGGCACAAGAAAAAAAATGCTTACCATTTCACCAATAATAATTAATGACATTTTTAATAATTTTTCCGAGTTGAAGAACACGATCCACTTTAGACATAAGATGTTTCATCCCTGTTTTTGATTTAATTAATCCCTGGTTTCTAATTGATTGTACTAAAATCGACGATGTAACTCTAAACGATCAACTTTAAATCCTCAATTACATTGGCAAAGTAAAAATAATATTAATTTCCCCGTAATTCATATGTATGAATGCAATGCACATACCTAGATTTTACCTATTATGTTATTCTAAACTATGGTATCTAACTGATATTCTCTCATTGCTTGTTCTTCCACATATATGTAGAGATTATTTTTCCTCTATGATTGTCTTGTTTTAATCTTTACCAATTGCAGCCACAATGACGATGGCTTCATTTTCTTTGATAATATCATTATTTATGTATATGAATTTGCTGGAAGAAGGGGCTGCTAGCTATAAATGTTTTATATCACTTTTTTTTAAGCGGCGGTCTTATTAGAAAAACATCCCTAGATTACTGTATCATGTTTTTTAATTGCTAACCACGTACACCACGTGGTCTAGATTACTGAATACTGAGGATGCACATTACAGTACCGAATTATTGTTTCGCATTTACAGTTCATGAAAAATAAAAATAAGGTCATTTCACAATAATTGACGAAACCCATAAATCTCACGCGTACATAAGTAATTCCCATAAATTATCAAAATCCAGTGACTAATAGAAATCCTCGACAAAACCTAATCTTCTATATCTAAATAGTAACACCTCACTACCCTATTTCTCTTGACATGCAAGCTATCCACCTCAACAAGCCTCCACGTCACCCATTCTTCCACGTCATCAGGACTTATCATTACTTTTGGTGGGTTTCCAAGTCACAACAAATAGGCAGCGAACTCACTCTTCACTCTTCACCGTTGTCTGTCGCTCCTAGATCTCACAAGGCCCCCACCTTATCCCCAGTTTCACCATCACGCCGCACGCCTAGGAGATCGACAACAATGACTCTCTGTTTCAGGTCATCGCCCTTCATGCGCTCTCTCATAGGCATGTCCAGTAGACGACGAAGCGGTAGAATCATGGGGCCGTCCCGATTATTCAAGGTGGTTGACATAGGACATAGTCGGGTCACATGGTCGATCCGTTTGTATTATGTACTTCTGCAGCCATTCTCATCCACCAGTTTACCGCCAATTAGCAGTAGAACTCAGCGCTGATAAAAAAGTTAGCTGCAAGGAGTGCCCCCTCTACCAAATTTACCAAACAGCCTCACCTGGTGCTCGCCCCATATCTCTCCATGGTGTACGCCCATGTTTTTGTCAAATTCTTTTTTAGATGGAACAATTCTCATTTACGGACCATGTGGTATTATGGTGCTGTTGGTTTTCATAGTAGGGAGATCCCTGCTCCCATATTCCAAGATGGTCGTGAAGCAATAGATCAACCGGCCGCCTTCCAAATGACTGATGGTCTCAGGACCCTAATTAGACGGTGATGAGATTGATATAAACATCTCCGTTTTGCCGTTCATGTGTCATATTTTAAGGATATAATATTGTATCGTATGGCAGAAAATTGTATGTGTTATATGCAAAATCTGAAGTACTAATTGTAGTTATCATAAGATTGCAGGGAGATCCCTTGTAACATACCATCTTTTTTTGTAATATAAATAAAGACATGTTTGAGCATTGCATGCATGCATAACATTTGCACTTTGGTTTAACCAAGTAAGAACAAATAAAACCCTAATAGCTTCCCCTCTCTCTTTGAATCAATTCAAATGGTCTCTATATTTTGAAAATTCTCAAAACAAATGGAGCCGAAATGGTGTTGAGGGGCCTTAGTGTTTTCAAATATTATATAAAAGTTTTTGTAATTTGAAAATATTCAAAACAGAGTTGAATTTGAAAATACAAAGAGAAATTAGAAAACATAAAAGAAAAAGGTTTAACAGAAAAAATCTAACCTAGCTACTGGGCCGAGCCCATCTCTCCTTCCCTCCCTCTCTGCCGCCAGCGCAGCACGCAGCCGGCCCAGCCTGGCCCAGGAGCAGCCCGTCCCCGGCCCCGTACCGCTTCAGCCTTCTATCCCGTGTCGTCTTCGTAAACAACGAGCAAACAGCTCGCTGTCGACACGGCCGCCGTCCATCGTCGCCGGCGTGCGCCAGGATTCGTGCCGCCGCCCCTGGTCGTCTATAAACCGCCACCGTCGCCGCTGACGAACCCTAACCCGCCATTTTCCCATCTCCCTAGCTCTCCAGCGCCATGGCCGAACCCTAGTTCGTCGGCACCCGCTCGTTCCCGCCGTCTCCGACCATCCCAGCTCAAGCCGACGCCACCACTGGACGCGCCTCGCCTTCCTCGTCCTCCTACTGGAAGCACGCGAGCCAGGACGACCTCCTCTGGCCGGAATCGAGTAAGAAGCGCCGTCGGCCGTTGCCGTCGTCACCGGCGATTACTCCTCCATCCGTGCGCGCCTCGCCACCACTACCATCGTGCTCCTGGTGAGCTTGTGGTGCTCAAGCACCCCTCCGTTCTCCCCCTCTCCCTCTGGATCTTCACCTCCCCACGAGAGCCCGCCGCCGCCGCAGTTGTTCGTCGTCGCGCCGCCGTCTCCGATGACCCCCCAGCACGCCGCACCACCACTTTCTGGCTCAGCGCGATGCGCTGCGTCTAGCGCACCTAGCTTCGCGTCCCCGCGTGCGCTCGATCGATAGATCAAGTTTCGATCTGAGAGCAAGTTCATCGATGATGTTAGCATGACATCATCATGATGTCATATTTCCTTTTTATTTTATTTTAATTGTTTTATTAATTATTTCTGTAAATAAGAAATATATGACAGGTGGGCCCTGCCTGTCAGGGTTTTAATATTTTCTGTAAAAATTTTCTGAAATTAATAAAAGTATGACATGTGGGCCCAAGTTTGGAAATTATTTCAAATATTCCAAAAATGAATTAAAATTTGGGAAATTCATAACTAATTCATTTAAAATCAGAAAAATACAAATAATTTATCAAAATATTCAGAAAAATGAAACCTATCTAACTAAGCTATAATCATACATTGATGATAAGTTTAATTAGAAGAACCAATTGAACCCCATAGGTGATTCCGAGGATCCCCCTGTTCTAGGGTTTGGACCTTTCGGATCCCCTTTAAAGTGACCAAGCATGCTCTAGGGTTTATTTCAACACTATTTAATTTTTCATATCATCCATAATGTATGAGCATTGCACATGCCATGTGTTGAGTGTTGCTTTCTCTTTTCCGATGATTGGTTCTTGTGAACAGGAACCAAACCCAAGGCTGAAGTCAACGCCACCGAAGAGCAGTACCAGTCCAACAACGGACAAGACAAGTGAAGCCCCACTCATATATATGAACCCTATGTTTACAAAGTATTTCATGCTCGTCATATGCATCCGGTTCAACAGTCTTTTATCAGTAGATAGAGTAATCCTATCTGATGCATGTTTCCCTTTGTGAACTATATACCTGATCCACTACTCCTAGCATAACTAGGGTTTGGCTTATGAGCATCGCTGGTGCCACAATTCAGTTAAGCTTGGCCAAGCTTAGTGGTCTAATGCTGATTATTTAGATGATGCACCGGATATGCGAATGAATCTAGTATGGTAGGATGTGTGATGTGATAAGAGATGGATAATAAACATGCTAAGGCTTGTATGGGAGGCCATGTGGGTTGTGGTTTTTGCAGTCCCATACTTGCCACCATTAGGACCTGATGTTCTCGCCTATTGAACCAAGACGAGCGTACAACCACATGGGGGCCTGGAAACCCCCTCGACCAACTAACTTGCCTAGTAGATTCCATGACTCACATAGTTCGGGCTTTCCATTCGACATATGCATCTTGGTTGTTCTTGAATGGAGGTGAAGGAGGTGCATTTATAATAGGTAGGTAAGCGTGGCGGGGAACAAGTGATGCCCGACATCCGTAATCTTGAACCCCGCACACATCATTAGGGACCGGCTTCGGGACTTGAACCGTTACGGCGGCATCTCCCTAGTGCGTGACTCATGGTCTCGGCGAAATCAAGGTAAAGGTCGTGGTCAACCACTCTCTGCCAGCCTTCCAAGGAAGAGGGCTAAAAATTAGGCATGCAAAATCAGTTGGTACGTGTGGGTAAAGTTGTGCACCCCTGCAGGGTTATTAATATTTTTGAAAAGTCGTGTCCACGGTTATGGACGACTTGGGAACGGATTCTGTGATCATAGAAAACTATATCCGAATGTTAAAACTTTCCAACTAATGTGAGACTCGGAGTACTTCCTCGGGGTTGTTTGAGGGGGTAGTCTGGGAAGAGAGGTTCAGTTGGTGATGGTTCTTGGTGGATATCAAAGATGACCCCTAAGAGCTAGAGTGGTAGTCTTCTTATCCTTTTTGAAAATGATCTGACTAGACGAGTTTCTTCTCCCTCTTGTTTTGAAAACAAAAGATGGCTTTATGCAAAATAACTCCACTAGCCATAAGTCTTATGAGTACACCACATCACTCAGCCTTGCTTCGTTGATGTTTTTCTACAGATGAAGCTACTCCAACTGAAGGTGGTATATATGTCGAAGTCGACGAGTAGTCGGGGTTCCCGGGCAGCAGCCTAGGATCTATGGAAGGGTCGCTAATTCTGATAAAGGCCTCTTAGGCCCTTTTCTAAGTTTTTTGTTAAGAACAACTTGTTTGCTTCCGTTGTTTGATGTAATGATGGGTCTGTGACCCCTGGCTTGTATGACTGGTTTGTAACTCTCTTAAGAGTTTACCTTATTAATGTATGGTTTGTATGTTCTTTAATGTTACCGATCTTTCCCTGTGTGCTTCGGAATTTAGGTTAGGCTTATATCAGATGAGGATCTGGTATTTGTCTAGCCCTGATCCCGGTTCGTGATAGATTTTGGTATCAGAGCAGGACTGCCTGTAGGAAACCCTTCTAGCTGGTCGATGTTGAGTCTAGAGTTTGAGAAAACTATTTGAAAGCTAAAAAAACTATTTGCAAAACTCTGAATAGGACTCTTTTTACTCCTTATCCAAGGTTGTTCTATTGCTGAGTTATCTTATCTCGTTTGCTTTGCAAAGTTTTCACTCCTCATCTATCATTTCAAACTCTTAGGAGATACGGGTTTGGGTTGTTTTTCCTAGTACTCAGTACTTGGTTGCAAGGCTCATAGTTTCAAAGATATATCTGTGCAACTGAAGCATTGTTTTTCAACTTTGATAAGGATGCCTCCAATCTCGCTCTCTAATCTCCTGTGACTTGTTGGTAGCGTATCATGCTTGCATTCTGTGACATCCCGCAAAACCTCTACTAGAAAATCGCGTTGTTTTTGTGCATTGCATCATCATGACCGCATGCTCATGTCATCATGCCACATTGCATATGAGCATCATCATCATCTTGCATTTGCTTGCATAAAATTATTTGCGGATAAACCAGTTCATGTTTTCTAAACGGCCGTCTTAATTCAAACGCAAAACCACGGATGCTGCCGGATATTTTGTTTGTCCAAAACTATTTACAAAGTTCGTCGCAATCAAATAAAAATATTAAATTATTTTGGGCGGGGCAGTCGAACGGGCCGATTGACCCGAACGACCGCCCCAGAAATTAAAACGGTCCACCTACACCTGCCCTTCTAATCCTAAGTTTACCAACTAGTCTACCCACACCCCTTGGCCACATCACCCCAACCAATCGGTGTTCGCCACGTCACCTTGCCCAACCCCCCAACCAACCAGAGGCAGCCACCTCATCTCACCCCTCTCTCCCCTCTCTCTCCCACCAGCCACTTCCCCCACCACACATGCGCTACACACACCCAAGCCTCACCCGCACCCAGCCAACCCCACCCGCTGCAGCTGGCCCCCCCCCCGCGCGCAGCGCTCCCCACCTGCCCAATCCCAGCACCCGGTCTCACCCAAACTCACACCCACACAGCACGCACAGCTAACACACGCCACACCCACCCCACGCGACCCCACGCGGGCCCTACCGCCTCGGTCCCTGGAACCGCACGCGTCTCCCCCACGCGCTACCTCCCCGCTCCATCCGTCCGACGCCGCACCCCTCCCCTCATGGCGACCGCCTCACTGAACCCCTCCCGTCGCCTCCCTGGGCGACGCCTGAGCACCTCGCCGCCCGGTCACCGACCTTCCCGCCTCCCTTCCACCCGCAGCCTCCTTCCTCCTCTGGCGCGCCCTCCTACCGCCGCTGCCCGACCGAGCTCAATCGCCCGCTAGCGTCCCGGCCGCCCCTCC
Source organism: Avena longiglumis (assembly GCA_030063025.1). Lineage (NCBI taxonomy): Eukaryota > Viridiplantae > Streptophyta > Magnoliopsida > Poales > Poaceae > Avena > Avena longiglumis. The sequence continues at coordinate 486,941,444 of CP125974.1, forward strand.
TCCCGGCGTCGTCCTCACGCAGGCGAGCACCTCGCCGTCAGAGCCTCCCTCGCCCGGCCGCGTGCGTGCCTCGCCACCAGCCCGAGCCGACCGCCTCGCTGCCTCCCTTGCGTCCTCTGCTTCCGGCCGCGCCGCCGACATCGACCACCGCGACCACCTCGCCTCCTCCGCGCCCAACCACCTCCGCTCCCGCCGGCCTCGACCTTCCCCCGGACTCCATCCTCCGAGCCGCCTCCTTCCGCCTCGGCCTCCCCGTCGCCGCGTCGCCGGAGCCGAGCTCACCCGCCGCCGAGCCCGCCTCACCACCGTCCGTCCCGTCGCTGAACGCGTCCTCCTTCGCCTCCGCGCCCAACCCCAGCTGCCCGTCCACCCACGGCGCCGGCGCAAGCTTGCCTCTGCAGCCGACCGACCTCGACGCGTCGCCCGACGCCAGAAGCTCTGCAGCCACGGGCCTCGCCCGCCGGAGACCGCCTCCACCACCCCGCCACCGGCCGGCGCGCCCGGGGCCCTGCGGCGCCCCGCCGCTCGAGCCTGGCCGCGTCGTCACCTGCTCCTCTCCTGCAGTCCACCTCAAGCGTGGCGCACGTCTTTGTTCCGGTTCAGCGCGGTGATGTTTGGTACCAGCGAACGGAGGCGTTATGGACGGCATGGCTTGGCTTGGCGTCACTCGAAGGCCCGGCACCGATTCCAAGATCGGCACCGACCCTCAAAGTCCGAAGACCGTTTCGAACCAAGGGGAACCATCGACAAGAGCTTCCTCGGGGCACCAAGAACCCCTTCATGGGTCCGAAGGCCGAACCCTCGAACGACATGAACTATCCCCGGGAACCCAAGTTCACCCCTCGCCAAGATCTTCGTCGAACCCGGTGATCTCCTACATGTACCTGAGAACGAACCCGAAGGCCACCGACGGCGAACCCTGAGGCCCTCGACGCGACGATGCCTGTTTCCAAGATCTCCGGCTTGGATCGAAAAGTTCCCGAACCGATCCCGATGTCGGACCGGACCCTCGACACGCCAGGATCTACCCTCGGACGCCAAGACCCGAACCGGGAAGACGCAAAGATCGCCACGAGAACGACAAGCACTTCACCCCGAAGCCAAGACCGACCCGACTTGAGGACCCGGCAAGATCTGCGCAACAACAAGAGCGGCACCGACCCGGAAGATCCGATGCGCCCCGACGCCGAACCAAGTCCTCCTTCACGGATGCGACAAGATCTACCCCTGTAACCCGAGAACGCTCCCGCTGCGACCGAACCGTCGAAACCTGGACCCTGAGACCGACCCCGAACCCCGAACCCCGAAGATCGTCGAGACCCCTAATGTGTGAACCCCTTCCCGAAACCTTATTTTATAATATAACAACAACTTGTTGCATATTGAATTGTCATACTCGCATGCATATCTGTGGTTTGGGGGCCTTATGCCGATTCACCTATTAATTAAATATGGGGCCCATATGCGGGCAAATCTAGCCTTATATTGGCCTCGTTTAAACATGGGTAGCGAACCGGATCCATCTGTTGTCTTGCTAAACAACATTTAATTTGCGGGGTAGCTAAACAACTTGAACCATTTAATTGATTGTCGGGACCCCGGTTCCGCTTAATATGACCTAATTGCATCGCATCTTTGCCACGTCATCCATCATGCATGCATCATGCCGATCTTCTGCCGTTGTATTAAATCTTGCATCCGGTGTTTCTTCTAGTGTTTTGCTTCTTCGCGGATAAGGCCGTTGAGTTGATGCGAGTGTCGACCCGATCTTCGGCTGAACCTTCGGCCATGTTTTCAGGCGAGCATCTCCCCCTTTCTACCTATCTTACTTTTCTAGTATTTATTCCCTCCTGTTGATCTTTGCTATCTGTGTTGCGATGCTCTAGTTTTCGTACCCGTGATAACCCTTGCAGCCATATATAGCCTTGGACACATCCTATTACCTGTTGTTTGGTAGATAGTTGGACCCGCGTGTCGTAGTCGCTTGCTCAAGTGTTTTGCTTGTCGTCAAGTACCACAATTGTTGGAGGTTTGCCGCATGTTGACGTTGGAGATGCTCATGGCTTTAATTATTGTTTCACTTTAATTCCTGTTTAACAACTAAAATTGAATTAAGCAGAGGCATCGGTGGGTGATGGGTAAGATTTGGTTTCCGACCGCCCACTTGTGTCCCGTAGGACCCGAGTTCTTGACACCTGTTCCGAGATTGAGCGCGCTAACCACAGGTGGGGAGATATGGGCCCCCCATTGATTATTACCTGATTTCAAAGTATTGTACTGGGGGCCACAACTAGTTTGAGGTGTTTTTACTTTCCTGTACTTATGCCATGCTACTTATGTATTTACGTTTGTGCGAGGAGCACACTGTACTGTTTAGGAATTGTGACCCGTTTACGTGGTATCGACAGTCCCCGTTTGGGGACCTGCTGTCGTTTACCGCCGGCCCCACAAACCCTAAGTCCGTCTCGGAGACCGGCCGACTTCGTTGCGGGTGTACTTAGTGGGGTGGCCCCCCGTGCTTGCTTTGAGTGCAGGAGCGTCGTGACTTAGGCCCCGACATACCGATGGGTGTATGTTACCGATCGCAAAAGGGTCGAAGTGCCTGTGGATACTTTGGTGCACCCCTGCAGGGTTAAATCTTTTCGAGAAGCCGTGTCCGCGGTTATGGACGACTTGGATCACAGTGCTTGATCATAGACAACTATAACTAAAGCTTACTGTTATAAATTGACTTGTATCCGATATGACTAGTAACCAGCTTCACCACAACGGAATGGCTAAATAAAAGTACCAACAACTGCTGGGTTTTTGGGGTTATCTCATGCTAATTGTATCTGACTAGTAAGTGTTGCAACTATCATGGAATGGTTAACTAAAAGTGCCCACTGCTTACTTTATCAGGACGAATATCTAAACCTGACTAGTAAAGTGCCGCGACTATAACTGAATAAATAAAACTGCCAACTGTGTGAGTTCCTCGGTTGACTTCCTCGTTTTGTCTCGAGGGGGAAACACCAGGATGGGTTTGTTTGGTGTTAGTTTCAGGTTGGATCCGCATAGGTCCTTCTTACCCCTCTCTGAATTGCCGCCAGTCGTATCGAGTCTCTATAGGTTGTTTAGTGCATGCTGCCGCTGCCGCTTCAGTCCACCATACCTATGTAGGCGAGGACCGCCGAATTCTAGCCTCGCCGTGTACTGGCCTCATTACTAACGCTCCTCTTTTTCCTTTGCCCTTTGTCGGCACCCCTTTTGTTTAAGCAGGTTTTGAGATCGACGCCGTTAGCAGGGTTACCCTTGGCTTGGCACAGGGCGGTTATGGGCGCCATTGGTTATTCGTCAGGCTCTTAGCCCCATTTGCATCTTGTCCGTGTCTGGGCCTTTTCACCGTTTTCAAGGTGATTTGGGATCTTTGTATAATATATCGTATTCTTGACTCATTGAGTCGCTGTTATATATATATTACATGGGTCCCATCGAGGACTGTTGTGTAATGTTATTACTTCGTTTTCCACCCGCACGAAAGTGCCTGGTGGGCACCTTTGAATCGTTTCTATGCGGGTTTGGTGAATTTTGCCCAAACTTGCATAGGTCCGATTCTGAGGGTGTTACACATTCCATTGTTATGGTTTGTATCTAAGTTGGTAGCGTATACGTTTTGTATGCTTGTTCTACTGCCATAGTTAATGCATTGATATAATTTTCATCCACATGTTCACCTCTACCATGATCTCTGGTATGGTTTTCATCATCCTTTGATGTACCCTTTTTGGTGAATCCATTCTCATGGTTTCTGTTTTCTCCTCAGTATGTCTTCTGGTACTCGTGGTTCTGTTGGCCATCGAGCAAACAACAATGTTGACCAGGAACTTCCGCCACCTCCCACAATGGCCGAGGTTCTCAACAACATTGATACCAACCGTCTGAGGAATGAACGCCTTCTGGAGCGTGTGGCGTAGAGCACTGAACATCATCCTGACGACTGTGTCACACTTGGATATTTTATTCGCTCTTTTCCTCCAATCTTCACCCACTCCAAGGAGCGCCTTGAAGCTGGTGATTGGCTCTGCACCATAGAGCGCAAGTTTATTGCTCTTCGTGTTCGTATCGCTGACCACGTCAACTTCGCCACCTATCAACTGGAAGGTGAGGCTGGTGTTTGGTGGGAAGGTTTTCTGAATCTGCAATCTCAGGGACATGTTGTTACCTGGGAAGAGTTTGTTGCAGCATTCCGTGCCTCTTATATCGATAAGCCCGTCATGGATCTCAAAAGGAGGGAGTTTTTGGATCTGACTCAGGGGCTCAAGGATATTGAAACCTATGGGCGTGAGTTTACTCGCCTGGCTCGCTATGTAACTAGGGATGTGACCAATGATGAAGATAAGAAAGAGCTGTTCCATAAGGGACTTAACCCTGCACTTCGTGCTGCCCTTCAAGTTCCAGTCTTTCCAGGACTTGCACAATCAGGCTCTTACTCTGGATCATGGAAGGAAGGATATGGAAGTCTCCCAGAAGCGTGAAGAAGGAAATTCTCGTGCTTCTTCCTCTGGTAACAAGAAGCGCCATGTCTTTGTTCCATACAGCTTTGTGCCTCGTGCTCCTTATGCACCCAAGTCTTTTGGCAATAATTATCGTCAGCCACAGTCAAATACTGGTGGAGCAAACTATCATCCTCCTGCTGGTTCTCACACTGGAGTCACCTGTTACTCCTGTGGTCAGCCTGGTCACTACTCAAGGGAGTGTTCTCAAAGGGTTGTCAGACGTAATGATCAGCAGGCAAAGAAGAATGATAAGTCTCAAGGTGCTGGACGTAGTCGTCTGACCCATGTCACTGTTGAGGAAGCTCAGGAAAATCCACGCGTCTTTCTGGGTACGCTCCGTGTCAATTCAATTCTAGCAACCGTCTTGTTTGATTCTAGAGCATCGCATACATTCATATTACAAGATTTTGCGCAAATGCATGATATCAACTTTCAAGCTATGGACTCCCCTCTAGAGATTAGAACTCCTGGGTCTCGTTGGCAGACCATCTGGGTTACTCATGGGGTTGAGATAGATATAGCTTATCAGAAGTTTCCCACTTCCCTCATTGCACTCAATTCAACTGACATAGATGTTATTCTGGGCATGGACTGGTTAACCAAGTATCAAGCCGTCATTGACTGTGCACTTAGAACAGTTGTTGTGACCTCTCCTGCTGGCATAACTGTCAAGTATTGGACTAATGGTTCAAAGTCTCCATCAGCAATCACTTTTCTTGGAGTTGTATGCCATGGATGTCCTACCTATTCTCGAGGTTCAAGATGTCCATGTAGTATGTGATTTCCCGGATGTCTTCCCTGAAGAGTTGCCTGGCATGCCACCTGATCGAAGCGTGGAGTTTGTCATAGAGCTAGTTCCTAGAACTGCTCCTATCTCCAAAAGACCTTACCGCATGCCTCCTCATGAGTTGGTTGAGTTGAAGAAGCAACTTGAAGAGTTAGAGGGTCTAGGATACAACCAACCTAGTACATCCTCTTGGGGTTGCCCTACCATCTCTGTCAAGAAGAGAGATACAAATATTCCAAGATTGGTGGTTGATTACCATCCACTCAATGCGGTGACAATCAAGAATAAGTACCCACTTCCCCGGATAAATGACCTCTTTGATCAATTAAGTGGTGCCACTGTCTTCTCCAAAATGGAATTAAGATCAGGGTATCATCAAATCAAGATCAGAAAGGAAGATATCCCAAAGACAGCATTCACAACTCGTTATGGTCTTTAAGAGTATAAAGTGATGTCCTTCGGGTTTACCAATGCCCCTACCACATTTATGAGTCTCATGAACTCATTCTTCATGGAATATCTCAACAAGTTCGTCGTGGTATACATTTATGACATTCTAATCTATTCCAAGACCGAAGAAGAGCATGCCGAACATTTACGTTTGGTGTTGACTAAACTTCGTGAACATCGTCTCTATGCCAAGTTTTCCAAATGTGAGTTCTGGTTACAAGAGCTCATCTTCCTTGGCCATGTTGTGTTTGCAAGTGGTATTGTTGTCATACCGGATAACGTTCAGACCATTCTGGAATGGAAGTCACCTACTTCAGTCAAGGAAGTTTGAAGTTTTCTTGAAATGGCTGGATATTACCGCCGATTCATCGAGAACTTCTCCAAGATAGCCAAGCCTACGACTGATCTTCTTAAGAAAGATAAGAAGTTTGAATGGTTAGAAAAGGCAGAAGAAAGCTTCCAAGCTTTGAAAACTAAGCTAACCACAGCCCTTGTGCTTGTCCTTCCGGACACAAGCAAGGATTTCGTCATCTATTGTGACGCTTCTCTTCAAGGGCTCGATTGTGTGTTAATGCAAGATGGTCATGTAGTGGTTTATGCTTCTCGGCAGTTGAAGCCACATGAGAACAATTACCCAACCCATGATCTCGAACTCGCTGCTGTTGTTCATGCTCTTAAGCAATGACGACATTACCTCATCGGTAATCGTTGCGAACTCTATGGAGGGGTCCTCACAGTGCGTGTTTAGAGACGTAGGTAAGGCGACGGTTGACGGGTACGAGGTAACACAGCTTACCAAGGTTCAGATCCCACAACGGTGGCGGAATCCTACTCCTGCTATAAATCACTATAAGGGCAATACGCCGAGTTATAGAGATAGGTTCGCTGTGCGAGGTTGTCTGATGTTGTATGAGATTGTGCCCTAAAGGCTCCCATAGGCCCGACTTATATAGTCTCCAGGACCTAGGGCTACAGGGAAAAGTCCTAGCCGGGCAGGTTACAGAGTCCTACACCGTCTATTACTAGTCTTGTGTATCTTGCACTCCAAGGCTCCGGGTACGCTGGTGACTCCACCGTAGCCTTCCTTTATCCGGCATGGGCCTCCCTTCTGGATCCACCTAGCTGGGCCGCCCAGCAGGCCATAGGCCATGCTACGGACTATGGGACACCCGGGTTAGTCGGATAAGAGACATGCTATAAGGATACCCATATAGTATACCCCCAACAGTAGCCCCCGGAGAACTCCGAGATCTTGCGCCGTCTTGCCTCTTCACGTTGAATGCTCCGTCTAGATGGATGTCGGCAAATCATCAAGAAATATCTTGTACTCCTCCCAAAGAACCCTGTAAGGTTTTTCTCCGTCTTCAAATGGTAAGTTGGAGAAATGCTGAATCTTCCATCGTACTCTTCCGTAGTCGGATTAAATCTGTCCATGCCGGAATCTTCGACGCGACGGCTCATCTACTCGTGTCAGCTAGGACGACGTAGGCTTAGGTCAGGGACGCCTCGTAACTCACACATGCAGAGAACGCAATCATATCCGATTTTCCCGCGCGAGCGATACGAACCGTTGGCGGCGACGGTTGGATACGTGGCGAAATTACCATGCACGTTCACGAACATGTCATCTACGCGGCAACTGTCCGATCAGCTGCACGAATCTTGACGCAGAGCATGATAAATAGTAACCGTGGGACACTTTCCACTTTTTACCTCATTCCTCTCGCGTCATCGTCTTCTTCCTCCAGCCGCACGCCTCCTCGAGCTCTCCACGAGAAACCTCGAAAACCCTAGCCTCCCTCTGCATCAGTCGCATACTTCCAGCACCCCATGGCCAGCAGCAGCTCCTCCCCATCAATGGCGGCGTCGAGCGAAGCCACGACGAAGCCGGCGAGCTCCGTCGTCGTGCCTCCAGAGGGCCTAGTAATCCCCGCATCGGCAGTGATCGAAACCACCGGCGGTGACCATAATCTGGCGGCGCTAGAGCCTCTGGAAGAAGAGCCAGACTCGCACAAGGGCGACTGGCGCGGCTCAGACATCACCGACCGCGACATCCAAGAGATGGTCGCCGAAGGCTACCTCCCCGCGACGGAGGGGCTTGCCTGGCGGGCGGCGCCAGCCGGCGAGGTGACACCTTCTCCCCAAGACGGAGAAAAGGTGTACCTCAAGGCTCAGCTGGTACGCGACGTTTCTCTGCCCATCTCCCACTTCTTTCTCTCCGTCTTGAATCACTACAAGGTCCAACCCCATAATCTCTCCCCCAATAGCATCTTAGTTCTTAGCAACTTCGCAGCACTTTGTGAGGGTTACCTAGGGATTAGGCCTAGGTTAGACTTGTTCTTGTACTTCTTCACCGTCAAACGTGAAGCCGGACATAGTAGGGAGGAGCTTAGGAACTAAAGCACCATAAGCTTCTAGATCTGACCTGGCCGGCGGTTCCCCGACATCGTCGGCCACGAGTCCTGCAAAAACTGGCAGCGAACGTACTTCTACGACCCCGACATTCCTTTGGCGGACCGAGAAGTAACGTACCCGGACTTCGCGGATGGAGCCGCCGCTGAAGTTTCCACATGGAGATCCCATGCCTCCCTTCCCTCCGACCTTGATGCTTCTCGCGCAATAAGGCGGATCGAATGGTTCGTAGAGACGGGTTTGACCGGCTTGGACCTGGCCATGTGCTGGTTCATCAGGAGAATCCAACCTCTGCAGCACCGCGCGAAGTTCATGCACGAGTATACCAGTGATCGAAGGGATACCCTCCGGATCTTCGTGGATAAATTCTCGAGCGACTCCGTCAAGCTCCGCCTGAAGGACATCGTCAAGGTGAAGGATAAGAAGCATGGCTTCACCATCACCTACGACATGTTCGTAGACGGCAAGTGCCCAAAGGTAGATATGTATTTTCCGTGTACGACATATACTCCAGTTTATCCGTCTTGCCATTACCACCCCATCTAACACGGTGATTTATAACTTAACAGCTTAGCGATCTAGATGAGGACAACCTGGCTGCCCAAATCTACGATCCAAAGATGAAGGAAGTCACGGTCGTGTCCGAGGACGATGTCCCGTTGGCGCGAAAGCGGAAGAGCTCCACCTCTGACGCTGCCGACGGAGGCAAGAAGAATAAGACGGAGGGTGGAGCCTCCAAGAAGACTACCGCCGCCCTGGAGGCGGAAAAGAGAAAAGCCACCGGGATTTTTGCCAAAGCACCCCCCTAGTGTAATTTTCTCATTCTCCGACATTGTCTTGTTTATCTGTCTTGCTCCTGTACTTATGCACTTTGCATGTTTCAGGAAGAAAGCCACGACCAGCCTCAAGAAGACCTCCAAGACTTTGGGAGCTTCTAGAAATATCAAGGATATGCTGCATCGCGACTCCTCCCCCGCCATCGCCCATGCTACTCCTGCCGTCAAGCCTTCCTCTTCCCCGACAAGCTTTCAAGCCCAGGAGGCATCAGGCCCTTCCGCCATGGAAGTGGATTCTGGCGCCTCTACCGAACTCGCTATTGTTGGCGAACAGGCGACGCAGGAGAGCACTGCTCTACAAATGGCTGAAGCTCCGACTAAGGATGCCATCGGTAGCAGCAAGGAGGCATTGGGAGCTGGTACCTCTGCCGAAGGCGGCGCCCCCGCTCCCCAGAAGCCCTTCGAGTTCCCGAAGATAGTTTACCCGGTGCTCATGCCGAGTAACACAACTCTGGTTCCTGGAGGAGTGCCGTCATCTCCGACATGCGGTATTGACGAGCTTCTCTGAGAGGTAGATATCTTGCAAGGAAATAGCATTTCCTTTGGCAAGCTGCTGGCCGAGGGCGCTACAAACCTCATGATTATTGCACTTTTAAGTTTTACTTTACCTTTTGTATTTCATATGAGTATCCCACTGTAGCCCTCGAGGATGTAGACGGAAAACCATAGGTTTTTGCATCTATATGCTCTAAGAGTGACTAAGTTAGAAAGAACTCTCACTATAGCCCCCAAGCATTTAGATGGAAGAAATTATTCCGACTAGATGCATTAAGAGTAGAATACGCATTGTTTATAATTTTCAATACTGTAGCCCCCAAGCCTCTAGTTGTAACTGAATTTAGTTCCGACTAGATGCTTAAAGAAAAGCTAAGCATATTTCTAAGTTAAAAAACTTTCGCTGTAGCCCCCGAGCGCCTAGATGGAAAGTTTCCGACTAGGTGCTCCAAGCAGACTAAACAACAATTTAACTTTTTCCTTTGTTCCACAGAACGAGAATGCTCGGAGGGGCATGGCCAACGACAAGTACCAGAAGATGCGCGTAGATCTTGAAGCCAAAAAGGGTAAAACCGCCATCTTGAAGGAATAGATCATCAAAAACAAGAGTCTGTTTTATTTTTTGCGCATTTTGTCTTAGTTTTATGCCTTCATTCTCCGAGTACTCACTATGTACTTTTGTTTTCTCCGACTTTGCAGAACATGTCGCCAAGGCCAAGGATATTGTTGAGCAGTCCAAGCACATCCAGCAGCTGGACAGCGAGAACAGAATCCTTAAGAAGGAGAGGGAAGAGATGCTGAAGATGCACGAGGATTCCATGAAAGCCCTGCAGGATTCCGCCTCCGCGGAAATCAATCGCTTGAAGGACGAGCTTGTGATCTTACAAGATCAGAAGCAAGCTGCTGATGAGCAAAACCAACGCCACAACGAGGCATTTAAGCTCCTCCAACAAGAGAAGGAATCCTTGGCGGACACCATCTGGCAGGCCAAGGCCAGCATCTTCAGTAAGTTTCCTCCGCCTTTTATGTCTGTAGTCAGGATACTTAGAGTTTGTTGAACTCATGCGCTCATTTTCGGAATTTTCAGCTCCTATGGGTTTAACCTGCTCGCCTCCTTCGGACAAGGAATGCATGGTTCTTGCAGGCAACTTTATCAACACCGCCATCACCCCAGCCAAGGAGATTGCCAAGCCCCACCAGATATACATCAAGGCCTCGGACTCCGTGACGAAGTACTCGGAGATTCTGCGCCAAGCCCCCGAGCGTGTTACAAGCTGGAAAGCTTCATGTGCACGGGCTGGTGCAAGGATGGCGCTCTCAATGGTGAAGGCACACTATGAAGATGCCGACATCGACACGGTGACCTCTGGTATCCCCGACGTCGATGATGACGGCAAAGAGATTGATCACGAATCCATCCTGTCATCACTCGCAGGTTATGACACCAGAGTCGCCGAGTTGGTGGACATCGACGTCTTCGTGCCCATGAACACCATCGATAGCGTCAACCAAGATTCCTCCTAGTCTCATCATAGCGCCGATGTTGAAGGTGATTCTCCGGCTGGGGACGATGCTGCTTCCAAGTCTCCTGTGCCCAAAGAGTGAAAAACACTATGTAATATTTGTTTTGCCTTTGGTATGTGCGCAGAAAAAACTTTGATGATGTAACTTAAGGCGGAAAACAATGGTTGTTATTTCCTTCTACTTAAGAACTTAGTTCCCAGTATGTATATATTTTTAAGCAAGTGTTGGCTTATCCATTACTTTGGTTCCTATGCTTGACTTTTCGTGAGTCGAAAGACTCGTTGTCGGAACCATGCGCTTAGGTGATGATGCCCAATGGCACCGTCAATAACCTGAGCACAAAATCGCCGACAATAAGTGCCGAAAGTCACTACTCCAGAATCCACATAAAAACGACAAAGAACGTGTAGACCAGAAAACTTAAGCTAACGCCCGTAGGAGAAATTTTCACAAGTGCAAACGCAAATCTTGTGCATAAAGGTTTTACATGATCTAAAAATGAACACTAAAGGAGGTAAAAGACTCAGAAATATGAGTGAACCAAAGAGCTTTATTTCATTGATCATATAAGAGGTACACAATTAGATAAAAAATGCTAAGTGTAAAAAGGACGTAGCTGTGCTATGTTCCATGGCCGATCAAGTTCCGGGTAGTCCTCATCCGGGTCACGTCGCTTACGCTTATGATCCTCGTTGGGTCGATCCTTTAGTTCACGATTGTCAACAAGGTAGTAAGACCCATTGAGCAGCGCCTTGCTTATGATGAACGGTCCTTCCCATGGCGGGGATAATTTGTGTGACTTCTTCTGCTTAAGTCGGAGCACCAAATCCCCCTCTTTAAACGAGCGATGCCAAACGCGGCGACTATGGTAGCTGCGTAGCTTCTGCTGGTAGATGGCGGATCTTTGGCATGCTCCTCGAGAAGGTCCACATCCAGGCGTCTGGATTCTTCAGCGTCATCCTCGTCGTAGGCGGTAACTCTTGGTGCATCGTGAAGGATGTCGGAAGGCAGGATGGCTTCTGCTCCATATACCATGAAGTAAGAGGTGTAGCCGGTAGATCTGTTGGGTGTAGTTCATAAACTCCACAGCACAGATGGCAATTCTTCCGCCCAGGCTCCAGCTGCTCTATGTAGCAGTGCCTCAAGACGTGACTTGATTCCCTACAAAATTAATCCATTGGCTCGCTCGACCTGTCCATTGGATTGTGGGTGTGCCACAAATGCAAGGTCAAGTCGGATGCCTTTTTCCAAGCAATATGCCTCCACTTCTCCGAGTGATAAGTTGCTGCCATAGTAGGTGATAATGCTATGTGGGAGACCAAGTCTCACCACTAGATCTCGGACGAACCTGAGGGCAGTTGCCCCATCAAGCTTTCTAATGGGTTTATCTTCTATCCATTTAGTGAATTTATCAACTGCTACGAGCAGATGTGTAAAACAACAAGGTATTGTTCGCAGTTCTTCAGCAGGAACATGTGGTTGTCGGGCATAATACTAGCATCCCATACACGTCTCAACCAGCTTGTCGGCGTCCGCCTTCGCGTTCAGCCAATAGAATCCTTGCCGGAAGGCTTTCGCGACCAACGATCGAGGAGCGGCGTGATGCCCGCAATCTCCGAGATGGATTTCGCGTAGGATTTCCATACCTTCTAGCTGGGAAACACACCTTAGGTATACACTAGTAGTGCTTCTTTTGTAGAGTTGCCCATTTATTATGGTGTAACCCTTTGCTCGTCGTACTATTTGCCGTCTTTCGACTTCATCGTCAGGCAAAGATCCGTGTTCGAGGTATTCCATGAACGGCTTTTTCCAAGCCGGAGCGACCTTAGTCACCATGTTAACAAAAGAGTCAGCTCTATCCGAGTTGTCGATGTCGGCCCCCTTCACGGATGGTGTGCGCAGATGCTCTAGGAAAACTCCTGGCGGAATTCGCTTGCGCCCTGATCCTAGCTTAGACAGCAGATCAGCCGCTTCGTTTTGTTCCCTAGGCACATACTTAACTTCGTAGCCCAAGAAGCTCTTGGCTATCTCGTCCACTTCGTCTCGATATGCCACCATCATAGGGTTCCGCGCATTCCAGTTGCCAGCCACCTACTGGGCAACCAAGTCGGAATCTCCACAGCAAACTATGCGCTTGATACCAATATCCTTGGCTACACGTATTCCGTGAATGAGTGCTTCATACTCCGCCATGTTGTTTGTAGCCTCGAAGTGGATCTGCAGAACATAGTGTAGCTTGTCTCCTGTTGGTGACTGTAGCAATACACTAGCCCCTGAGCCGTTGAGCATCTTTGATCCTTCAAAGTGCATCACCCAGTACTCTGGTTCTGGCAACGGAGTAGCATCTGGCATCTCCGTCTAGTCTGCTACAAAATCTGCCAGGGCTTGTGATTTGATAGAGTTGCGTCTCTTGTAGGTGATCTCGAAGGCGGGATGTTCAATACCCCACTTTGTGACCCTTCCTGTAGCGTTGCTGTTATTGATGATGTCGGACAGTGGAGTCTTGCTCACCACTGTGATTGGGTGCTCCTGAAAGTAATGCCTCAGCTTCCGAGAGGCAAGGAATACTCCATAAGCTATTTTTTGGTAGTGCGGGTAATGCTGCTTGGACTCCGTCAAGACCTCACTCACATAGTAAACTGGTCGTTGAACTCCATGCTCATAGCCTGGTTCCTTCCGCTCTACCACGACGACGATGCTGATAACCCTGTTGGTTGCCGCCATATAAATTAACAGGGGCTCTCAAGGCTCGGGTGCTACAAGGATGGGCGCTGAGGAAAGAATCTCCTTGAGCTGCTTCAATGCTGCATCTGCTTCGTCCATCCACGTGAATTTGTCCGCCTTCTTCAAAGAATCTGTACGGCAGAGCCTTCTCTCCAAGTCGGCTGACGAACCGACTAACTGCTGCAACACAACCTGTTAGTCGTTGAATGTCCTTTAGGCATGTCGGACGGTTTATGTTCAAGATGGCCTTGATTTTCTCTGGGTTGACCTCGGTTCCACGCTGCGAAACGATGAAGCACAACAATTTGCCGGCTGGGACCCCGAAGATGCACTTCTTAGGGTTAAGCATCATGTTGTATTTCCGGAGATTATCAAAGGTTTCTTTTAAGTCGGAGATTAAGTCGATTGATTTTTTGGACATCACCGCAATATCGTCCATGTAGGCGTGAACGTTCCGACCAATTTGGTCGTGAAGGCAACGTTGCATTGTCCACTGGTAGGTAGCACCTGCGTTTTTCAGCCCAAAGGGCATTGTGACATAGCAAAACGTTTCGTATGGGGTAGTGAACGAATTGGCCAATTGGTCCGACTTCCTCATCTTGGTCTGGTGGTATCCTGAGTATGCATCGAGAAAACACAAAAGTTCCGAGCCAGCCGTCGAGTCAATGACTTGGTCAATGCGAGGCAAAGAAAACGGATCTTTGGGACATGCTTTGTTCAAGCTGGTGTAATCAACGCACATTCTTAATTCATTGGTTCCCTTTTTGGGGACAAGTACAGGATTGTCCACCCATTGGGTGTGAAGGACTTCTCGGATAAATCTATCCTTAAGTAACCTAGCTATCTCTTTGCCAATGGCGCATCTCTTCTCATCTCCAAAGCATCGTAGAGGTTGTTTCACTGGTTTGCATTTTGGATCAATGTTTTAAGCTGTGCTCGGCAAGTTCCCTAGGCAAAGATGTCCCTGTTCTCACAGAGGAACTCGACGAGTGCGCTTTCCTATTTGGGATCCAGGTTTGTCCCAATGGCGGTGACCTTGGAGGCATCGCCTACCACAAGTTCCACCGGCTTGGTCTTGATGGCGGCCTTGAACGCAGGAGTGGAGTCGGAGATCTATTTCTTCGACGCGGGCATCTCTGAGTCATTGACCTTTCTCTGGATCTCTTTGAATTCTTCAACAGAGGCGGCTTACACTTGGTCGCCGTTGATCTCGCAGTCCCTTGCCTTGGTAAAGCTTCCGGATACGGTGATGATGCCGTTTGGTCCGGGTATCTTGAGCTTGTTGTAGACGAAGCATGGCTTGGCCATGAACGTGTGGAATATGTCGCGGCCAAATATGACATGGTACACGCTTTTGAAGGGACCACCTCAAAGGTCATGCGCTCTTGGCGGTAATTATTAACATCGCCAAAGGCAACCTGAAGTGTAATGCACCCAAGGGACCGAGCCTCCCAACCTGGCACTACGCCGTGGAAGATGGTGTTGGTCCATCTTAGGTTTGCCTCCGTCAAGTTCATCTTTTGCAGTGTATCCAGGTATATGATGTTGATGCTGCTTCCACTGTCCACCATACACTTGGTGAACTCCACGCCGTCAATCAAGGGGTTGATGACCATGGCGTACTGGTTCTCCGTGGGTATAAGGTCTGGGTGGTCCGTCCTGTCCCAAGTTATTGGAACCTCCGACCAGCGCAGGTACTGGGGGACTGGGGGAGAGTAGCCATCAGGATCCTCAGAGAGGTCTTCTGTTGTCAGAAGGTGGGGGTGCCAAGTAAAGTGTGGTAGACTGGGGCCTTCTTCGCGAAGGGGTTCTTTCCTTTGTCGTCGCTCTTGGCGGCATGCTTGGGGTCAACGTCCTCGTCCATGTCACTTGAATCCTTGTACTCCTCCTCCTCCTTCTTCTTCCCCTTGCCCTTGCCGCGCGGTCTGTTCTTCCGACTTTGCTTGTAGCCGGACTCCGGATCTTCCTTGAGGTCGTTGACGAACTTGCAGTGTCGATTGGTATGGGTGGCTTTGCCGTTGACGTCGAGGTGTACGAGGCATGGCATATCACGGTACTCCTCGTAGGTTTGGGGAACACGGAGCGGCGCCGAGGTGGTTTCACTTCCTTGTTGCTGCCCACGACCAGCTCCCATTCCTCGGCCACGTTGTCCGCCCTCTCCTCGTCCTGCAAAAGTCATAGCAACCATGTCGGTAGATTGCTTTTCTTCTGGAGCGGTCTTCCGCTTTGTACTGCTGTTCCTCCGAGCTTGAGTTGGAACGGCCGTTGCCGGCAGGGAGCCACGAGCATCGTCGTAGGCAGCTGCGAACTCACTAGCCAACTGAATCATCTGGTTCAAGTCGAGCTGGTGATTGTCCTGCAAGCGCTTCAGCTTATGTCGGAGCAACGTTCCCCTTTCCAACCCATCGATGAAGGCGGCCATGGCTGTCTGAGCATGCACTCCTGCACAAGAATTCTTCATGTCCAGCCAGCGGGAGAGGTAGGCGCGAGATGTCTCGTCTTTCTCTTGCACGCACCGCTGTAGATCGCCCATAGTTCAGGGACGCTTGTATGTACCCTCAAAGTTCTTGGTGAACGCTTCTTGCATGTCCAACCAGTTGTAGATAGATTTCTCCGGCAAGTCGTCGATCCATTGACGGGCCGTACCCGCCAAAATTAATGGGAGGTACTTGACGGCGACGTTGGGGTTGCCTCCGGCAATTTCCACCGTGTTGCCTAGTCCTGCAACCATGTGGCTGGCTTGGCGGTGCCGTCATAAGGCTTGATGGTCTTGTCAATCCAGAAGACTTTGGGGTAAGTTGCGGATCGTATTGCAGGTCCGAAGAAACATGGTCCCATGTATGGTCCTTCCCGGGCCTCGTGGATCTTATCGATCCGAGAACACGCATCATATGGCTCCAGGTTCTTCTTCTTCTTCTCAACAGGGGATCGGCTGCGTGAACGACGCGGGCCTCCTCCGCCATGGTGAATGCTTGGTGGTGATGGAGGCAGAGGTGGTGGTGGATTAGCCTTCTTGCTGTTACCCTCCTACGACGCCTCACGCCTGTCACGGTTGCTTGTCGGACGCGGAGGGTCATGGCGCGACCTGCTCTTATGTCCTCCGTTGTGCTTTCCGTCATGACGGGTCTGCTCCGCGTTGTCGTTAGATGACGATGCCACACTGCTTTGGTGGGGGCATATCCGTACGATGGTGAGCTTTGTGATCTTCGCGGTGTCGGGGAGACCGGGGCGGTGGAGATGGGCGACGAGGTCGGGCCTTTTCTCCGTGGTCGGAGGATATTGGGATAGCGTCCTTCCTGTTGCGTGCATCCCTCCGTCTTCGTTCTGAGGAACCCGTCTAGGACCCGACATCAAGAGGAGATCTGTCCCTTGGCGGCTTGTACTGGCTAGACTAGCAGAGCGCTGGGTTAGACTCAAGCCTCTGAGAGGTGGCCTTTTCCTGCTGCTTTACCGCCTTGGCCACTAGGTCGTAGACCTGTTCCACCACCTCAGGCGATCTATCCTGCTCCAGAAGGGTCTTGGCGACGGCGAGGTTAAGTAGTGGGGTGACATCACCTGCTTGCCTTCACTGTCAATGTATGGCTTGGCCTGTGCCGGATTAGAGGGAGCCCATCCTAGGTTGCGCCGTACGCCAGGATCGTTGATGACGCGAGCCGGAGCTTTCTTAGCCTTCTGATGCTGTAGCAGAGTCTTGTACTCGGCCTCCATTGCTCTAGCTTTCTCTATGGACTTCTGCGCGTTGACCAGATCTCGATCTAGTTTAGCGCCTTGCTCCGCAATGGCTTGCGCTTACTCCAGCAACTGTTGGCGCTTCTCGTCAAGCTGGGTCACGTTCCGGATATGAGCAACGGTCAGTGGCTCGATGAGGAGATTGTCGTACATTACTCTATCAGCTGGAGTAACTTGGGCTGCTGCAGACGTAGATGCTGGAGGTGGCAAGTTTGCGGTGTTGTTGTTGCTCGGGCCGGTGCCGAGTTCCTACGGCTGCTGCACTGGGTTAGGCGGAGGAGGCATGTCTTTTGCGCGATCATCGTCAGCAGCAAGTGGCCCCTTCCCCTTTTCTAGCGCCGTAGGCGGAGCTCGTCCAGGTTGATCTTTGTCCATCGCCGTCCCAATGGTGATGAACACCCCTCGGGACGCGACGACGTTGTTGGCCTGCTTGTCGCGCGAGTACTCCTCCTCCATCTCCTGCATAGCGGAGTCTAGCTCTTCTGGACTGAAGTCTATCTCCTCTGAATCTGCACTGAAATCAGCATAAAGCCTTGAATTTTTCCGTTCTTTGCCGGCAAACTCCAAAGAGATATCCGACATCGATCCTTCCGCGAACGTATCCTACCCGTAGGCGGTCTGCGCGGGTCTTGATGCTCCTCCGACTCCCAGGGAACTAGTGCCCGAGTCGGTTTCACCGATGAAGAGGTGGATGTCTCCGATAGGAACGATCGAACACCGTGTAGGGTTCGTCTTCGCCGGGATCCAGAACTCGTGTGGCATCCCGCAAAACCACTACTAGAAAATCGCGTTGTTTTTGTGCATTGCATCATCATGACCGCATGATCATGTCATCATGCCACATTGCATTTGAGCATCGTCCCCGTCTTTTATTCAAACGCCAAAATCCGGGTCGCCGGAATATTTTGTTTTGTCTGATATCGGTTTGCAAAGGCCTTGTTTGAAATAAATAAAAACATTTATTTATTTTAGTGGGGCAGTCGAACGGGCCGAATGACCCGAACGACCACCCCGGAAATACAAACGGCCCACCCCGTTAATCCTACAGCTACCAACTAACCTACCCAGCCCTCCCCACCACATCACCCCACCCAATGGCCTGCTGCCACCTCACCTCTCCTCTCTCCCCCCACCACTCACACTCTGCCACATCATCCCACCAGCCACCCCCTCTCTCTCTCTCTCCCCACTCAACCCACCCCACACCACACGCACACACGCACGCCAGCCGCCACCTGACCACACACCCCCACCAACCCGCGCACGCGCCAGCACCCCTGGTCCGCCTGGGTCCCACCGCGGGTCCCACCGCCGCCCGTGCCCCTGTTCCTCTTCCCCCCACCTTCTTCCTCTTCCTCCCCCGATTCCGCTCCTTCCCCTCCTCCCTCAGGCCGCCTCCCTCCGGCGAGCCTAGCCCCTCCGCCGCTCCACAGGCCTCTCTCCTCTCCGACCTAGCCACACTTGCCACCGCCTCCTGCATCCCTCCTCCCTTCATGAGCCGTCCCCTATCCCGTCCTCTCTCCTGGCCATGACCACCTCCCGTCGCGCTTCGCCCGGCCCGAGCCTCCTGTCCACCTCGCCCCCTCGCTGCCGGGCGCACCAGCCGTTCCCGAGCCGCGCCGGCCGCCTCGCCTACAGCAGCCTGGCACCAGCGCCCGGCGCTCGCCCGCCACGGGCCCCTCCCATGCTCCTTTCTCCGGCCCGCGGCTGAAGCGCCGCCCGGTAGCCCTTCGCGTGACCCCAGCGTCGCCCCTCGCTCCGCTCCAGCCGTCCGCAAGCCGCGCCGCCGCGCGGGCCCGCCTCGCCGTCACCCTCCTCGTCTGCCGCCTCTCCTCGCTGCTGCTGCGCGACCTCCGCCTCCCCTGTTGCGCCGCGTCTCTGCGCCGGCCGACCCTAGCCTCAGCGAGCCTTCCTCGACCGCCTCTCGGGCCGCCGACCACGCCGTCGTCTGCGTGCCCGATGCAGCACCGCCCCCTCCTCGCCGCGTTCGGCCCGCCACCGCTTCCAGTCACGCGCTGCCTCGACGCCAAGCCGGCCTCCTTCGCTCGCGCCCAGCGCCCCGCACGAGTCCCTGACGCCCCGTCGAGGCTGCCTCCTCGCCGTGTTGTCATCGTTGGCCGCCGTCGGGGTCAGCCGCGCCCGTCCCGTGTTTGCCTGCAGCGTGTTCGACAAGAGTTCTGCAAGGCCAAGCTCTTCCGTAGATGCAAGTACCACCAAGGTGCTCGTGGGCGCCTAACGGGACTTCATCGACAAGATCTTCGACATGTGCCGCCATACTCGAAGTCCACGTCGCGGACCCGAAAACCACACCTCGACACGCCAAGTTCGCCGAGAACCTAGATGCCAAGCTCTTCTCATCGGCAGGATCGACCCGATCCGTGTGGCATCCCGCAAAACCACTACTAGAAAATCGCGTTGAATTTGTGCATTGCATCGTCATCATCATGCATTGTTTGCCAAAACTATTTCGCAAAGCCCGCTTTTGTTTTCTAAAACGCCCCGACAACTATTCAAACGCCAAACCCCGGGGCTCCGGAGTATTTTGTTTTGTCGCTATCGGTTTGCAAATGGTCCAATTAACACAAATAAAATTTATAAATATTTTTAGTAGGGGCAGTCGGACGGGCCAACCCGACCCGAACGACCGCCCCAGATTTTTAAAACGGCCCACCCCAAACAGCGGCCCCAAATCCTATTCCTACCAAACCAAACCTACCCACCACTCACAACTCTCCACCTCACCCTCTCACCAGTTTTCTACCCACCCCACCTAAGCAATCCTCCCTTTTTCCCCTTTTCTTTCCTCACACCCCTTTCTACCCCTCTCTCTGCTGGGACCCCACCGTCCTTTTCCCCCAGCCTCCCGCCCCTGTCTGCCTGGGCCCCCCACGCCTCCGCCACGCCCAGCACTGGCCAGGCCACTGGCCACGCCAGCAGGCCCCGCTTGCCAGCCTCCCTCGCTGCCGCCACTGTGGGCCCCCCACCCACCCTGGCCCCCAGGCCCCCACGCTCCCAAAGCCTGATCACGCACCCCCACCTCTCACTGCCGCCCCACCCGCTCCACCACCAAGGCCCACCCGTCGCTCTCTCTCTCACCTCTCCTCCCGCCTCGGCGATCGCCCGCCTGCCACCCTCACTGCCAAGGCCCTTGTGCTCCGGCGACCCCTCCTCCTCTCCGCCGCCCGCTTCCTCCTCCGCTCCCGCCCGTTTGCGCCCCTTCCGCCGCCAGGCCCGCCACGCTGATCCGCTGCGCTAGCATCGCCGCTCGCCCTCTATCTTCCCCCACCGCCCCTGGCTCCCCGCACAGCTCCTCCACCTCCTTCCTTCCTCCTGCCGGCCACCCCCACCCTCTGCGCCCCGCGTCCGCCGCTGCTTCCACCCTCGCCGCCCGCCGCTCAGACCCGTGTCGCCCTTGCTGGCAGCCCCGACGCCTGCGCCACGGAGCTCCGCCCGCTACGCCGCCGGTCACCGCCGGACCCGCTCCGCCCAGCGCCCCTCCGAACTCGCCACCTCCCTCCGTCGTCCAAGCCTGCTGCCGTCGCGTCGCCCGCCGCCTGAGCCCCGCCTCCCCTGGCCACGACCTGCCTCGTCACCCCGCCACCGCCGGAGACCACCTCTTTTCCCCGTCGTCCGCCCGTCTCCCCGAGCGCCGTCGCTGAGCTCGCCGTCCGTGGCCGTCGCCACCTCATGGCCTTCCTCCCGTCCGCCACAAGCCCGCCTCGGCCCGCCGTCGCTGGCGCCCTGCTCGGCGAGCGCCAGCCGCGCGCCAGCCGCTCGCGGGCCCCGCCGCTTCCTAGTGCGTCCCGCGCGCGTCCCGAACCTGCGCTCTGGTCCTCGTCAACCATCGCCGGGCGAACCCTCCACCGATTGCTCCTGCGGCCTCGTCGTCCGCCTCGGCACCGTGCCGTTCGGTGCGGTACCAAGTTGGTACTAAGCTGTGAGGTGGAGCGACAAAGCCGCAAACCCTGTGGACCGACGCCGAGAACGGGCCCGACACCAGCAATCAAGCCCGCCCGACTTCACCATCAAGACCGCGAAAACCGACAAGATCGTCATGGAACCGACGCCGATGCGTCGAAATCGCCAAGGACTACCTCGTGGACCGAAGGCTATGCCGCGAAACTTATCCTCGGAACCCGAAGACCCTCGACGAGATCTCCTACATGGAAACGGAAACCCGGATGCCAAGGACGTCGAAACGAATACACCGAGCTCTCCCTCGCGGACGCCAAGTACTCCGGCACGGAACGACAAGATCCTCGCGACAGTGAGACCGGCCCCGTGGGAACCGACAAGCCCCCGGCGCGACAAGAACTCCGACAAGGACCATCCGATGCCAAGGTCTTCTTCCCGGACCCGATCAAGATCGACGCCTGACCGGCCGAGAACCCGACACGACACACCAAGTTCTCCCTCGAGGAAACCAAGGCCGTCGACGTGGAACCGTAGAACGCCGAGTGCTTCACCCGGACGCCGAGAACTTCCCCCTGAACGCCAAGACCGACACCATGACCCTAAGACCGCGAATGCGACAAGAACGACCCCGGAATCCGAGAACGCCCCGCCGAGGCCATCGAACCCCGAGACCGACCCCGAACCCCGAACCCCGGAACCCCAAGATCGTCGAGACCCCTCAATGTGTGACCCTTTTTCCTCGAACCCTATTTTATAATATATCAACTTGTTGCACATTAAATTGTCATTCCGCATGCATAGCATTGGTTTGGGGGCCTTTGGCCGATTCACCTAATGATTAATTATGGGGCCCATATGCGGGCAAATCTAGCCTTATATTGGCCTCATTTAATTTGTGTAGCGAACCCGATGATATCTTCTACCATGTTAAACAACATTTAAATTGCGGGGGTTCTAAATAACTTGAACCACTTAAATAATTGTCGGGACCCCAG
This sequence comes from Avena longiglumis, assembly GCA_030063025.1. Classification (NCBI taxonomy): domain Eukaryota; kingdom Viridiplantae; phylum Streptophyta; class Magnoliopsida; order Poales; family Poaceae; genus Avena; species Avena longiglumis. Next base: position 486,963,849 of record CP125974.1, read on the forward strand.
TTCCGCTTAATATTGACCTAATTGCACTGCACCTTTGCCATGCCATACATCATACATGCATCATGCCGATCTTCTGCCGTGTATTAAATACTGCATCCGGTGCTTCTGCTAGTGTTTTTGCTTCTTCGCGGATAAGGCCGTTGAGTTGATGTGAGCTTCGCCCCGATCTTCGGGGAAAACCCTTCGACAATGTTTTCAGGCGAGCATCTCCCCCTTTCTACCTATCTTATTTTATAGTCTTTATTCCCTCCTGTTGATCTTTTGCTATCTGTGTTGCGATGCTTTAGTTTCCGTACCTGTGATATTCCCTTGCAGCCCTATATTGCCTTGGACACATCCTATTACCTGTTGTTTGGTAGATAGTTGGACTTGCGCGTCGTAGTTGCTTGCTCAAGTGCTGATGTGTGTCGTCATATGCCACGGTTGCTGATGAATTGCCGCATGTTGATGTTGGAGATGATGCTAGTTTTCCTTATCGTCACTTTAATTTCTGTTTAACAACTAAAATTGAATAAGCAGAGGCATCGGTGGGTGATAGAAAATATTTGGTTTCCGAACGCCCACTTGTGTCCCGTAAGACCCCGAGTACTTGATACCTGTTCCTTGATTTTGCGCGCTATCCACATCCGGGAGGTATATGGGACCCCCCTGAGCCAGAGCTTGATTCATTCTTATTTCTTGGGGCCACAAACTAGTTTGAGGTTTTATTTACGATCCTGTACTTATGCCATGCTTTACTGCTTTATTTACGATTGTGCGACAGATAGCACACTGTACTGTTTTGGATAGTGGCACGATTCCGCGGTGTCGACAAGCCCCGTTTGGGTTCCCGTTCTGGCCACCGTCCCCAGAACCTTGAGGCCGTCTCGAGCTTGCCTACTCGTTCTGGATTCTACTTAAGGGTGGCCCCAAATATTTCTGAATCCTGTGATTGTTCGATCGTGAAAGCCTCGTTGGGTTTTGTTTTGGTTTTTCCGAGGTTGATCGGCGTGTGTTGCTATTGGTGCACCCGGCCGGTAAAACTTTCAAAGCCGTGTCGCGGATATGGACGACTTGGAGCACAGTTTCTTGATCATAGACAAGCATAACTAAAGTTTACTGCTATAAATTTGACTTATAATGACTAGTAATCAGCTTCACTATAATGGAATGGCTAATTAATACTGCCCACAATTGCTTGTTTGGTTGTCGCGATAATTGTATCGACTAGTAAGTATTGCAACTTCAACGAATTGGCTGAATAAAAGTACCAACAACCTTTGGGTTTTGGGTTTATCTCATGCTATATATCTGATTAGTAAGTAAATCGCCACTATAACGGAATGATTAACTAAAAGTGCCCACTGCTTACTTTATCAGGACGATTATCTAAATCTGACTAGTAAAGTGCCACAACTATAACTGTATAAGTAAAACTGCCAACCATGTGAGTTCCTCGGTTGACTTCCTCGTTTGGTCACGAGGGGGAAACACCAGGATGGGTTGGTTTGGTGATAGCTTCAGGTTGGATCCGGTTAGGTCATTCTTACCCCTCTCTGATATCCGCCAGTTGTATCGAGTCTCTGTAGGTTGTTTAGTGCATCTTTGCCGTGCTTTCGATCCACCATACCTATGTGGCGAGGACCGCCCGAATTCTAGCCTCGCTGTCTTGGCCTCGTCTTGGCGCTCCTTCTTTGTTTTCTGCTTTGCCCTTTGTCGGCACCCCTTTTTTGAGCAGGTTTGAGATCGGCGCCGTTAGCGGGGTTACCCTTCCGCTTGGCCTGCAGGGTTATGGGCGCCATTGGTTATTCTTGGGGCTCTTAGCCCCATTTGCTTCTTGTCCGTAGTCGGACGCTCTCTGTTTTCAAGGTGATTTGGATCTTGTATATTATATACGTATTCTTGACTCTTTGTCATTGTTATATATATCTGCTCATGGGTCCCATCGAGGACTGTGTAATGTTATTGCCGTTTTCCACCCGCGAAAGTGCTGGTGGGCACCTTTGAATCGTTTCTATGCGGGTTTGGTGAATTTTGCCCAAACTTGCATAGGTCCGATTCGAGGGTGTTCTGAGTGGTATCGAGCTCAGCGATTCTGATACCCCACAAGTCCAAACATAGGATAACCTAGCTAACGGCCGAAGTAGAAGTGTCCAAAACTATTTTCTAAAATCGGTTGGATAGTTCTGGCTAGGTCTGATTTTACTCCTTACCCCTCTGCTGCTCTCCTCTTACCTCTACGTGTTTTGAATCCACCTCTTATCTTTTCTTGAGTCCGATTTCTCGTGGTTGGGTCCGCGTACCTTTAGGGTTTCGCTTCTTCCTTTAACGGTGTCGCTACATCTGGTTTTCCTGCTATCAGGAATCCTCCGTCGGTGGACTTCTCTTGTTCCTTCTCGTGTTTTCCGGTGTTTTCGACGGACGACATCCTCTCGCCGGATCCGATGCGATGCGCATCACTCCTTTGTTCCGAACCTCGCTTGTCGAGATCTTCAGTCTAATTCCGAGAATGGTTGCACGCTTTTCCACTGATTGTGCGGAGTAATAGTTGGGTGCGTGATGGATTGGCCCCCATGCCGACTACCCTTTCTATTCGCTTTTGTACATTGAAGTGGACGGGAATGCATCGGTTCCCCCTTTCCACCGTAAGCTAGAGGTGGCTTATCGTTGATGCCTCTATCTTCGTCCTTTGATTCTCCGGAGTGTTCTCTCGACGATCACGGACAACGACCCTTTGTTAGTGGTGTCGCGAAGCTCTACACGAAGCGCGAAGACGAAGATCGCCGACCTTCCTCCGGTACCATGAGGCGGATCTCGAGGGCGAGATCCTTTGTTAGTGGTGTCGAATTGTGGCATCCCGCAAAACCACTACTAGAAAATCGCGTTGAATTTGTGCATTGCATCGTCATCATCATGCATTGTTTGCCAAAACTATTTCATAAAGCCGCTTTGTTTTCTAAACGCCCGACAACTATTCAAACGCCAAACCCCGGGGCTCCGGAGTATTTTGTTTTGTCGCTATCGGTTTGCAAATGGTCCAATTAACACAAATAAAATTTATAAATATTTTTAGTAGGGGCAGTCGGACGGGCCAACCCGACCCGAACGACCGCCCCAGATTTTTAAAACGGCCCACCCCAAAACAGCTCCCCCGGAAATCCTATTCCTACCCAAACCAAACCTACCCACCACTCACAACTCTCCACCTCACCCTCTCACCAGTTTTCTACCCACCCCGCCACCTAAGCAATCCTCCCCTTTTTCCCCCTTTTCTTTCCTCACCCTACCCCTTTCTACCCCCTCTCTCTGCGCCTGGGACCCACCCCGTCCTTTTCCCCAGCCTCCCCTGTCCCTGCCTGGGCCCCCCACGCGCCTCCACGCTGCTGTGCCCAGCAGCCGGCCAGCAGCGGGACCGCGCCCGGCCCAGCAGCTTGCCAGCCTCCCAGCGCGCCACTGCGCTGTGGCCCCCACAACCCCAGTGGCCCCCACTGCCCCAGCGCTCCCGGCGCTGTCACGCACGCACCCCCCACCTCTCACTCGCCCCCGACCCCAACCGCTCCACCAACCGCGTCCACCCCGCGTCGCTCCCTCTCTCACCTCCTCCTCTGCCCTCCGGCGCCTTCTCCCGCCTCCGGCCACCCTCACTTGCCCTTGCGTCCTGCTCCGCGACCCCTCCTCCTCCGCCCGCTTCTTCCTCCTCCGCTCCCGCTCGTTCGCTCCCCTTCCGCCGCCGCCCGCCTTGCCGCTGCGCTAGCGCCCTCGCCTCTATCTTCCCACCGCGCCGCCTGCCCCTCACGACTCCTCCACCTCCTTCCTTCCTCCTGCCGACCACCCCCACCCTCTGCGCCCGCGTCCCGCCTCTTCCACCCGCCGCCCGCCCAGACCCGTGTCGCCCAGCCCTTGTGAGCCCAGCGCCCGCCACTGAACTCGCCCGCTTCGCCCGCCGGTCACGCCGGACCGCTCCGCCCAGCGCCCTCAGGCTCGCCACCTCCCTCCGTCGGCCAAGCCTGCCGCGTCCGCCGCTCCGTGCGTGCGCCTCGCCGCCGCCTGAGCCCCGCCTCCCCTGGCCACGACCTGCCTCGTCACCCCGCCACCGCCGGAGACCACCTCTTTTCCCCGTCGTCCGCCCGTCTCCCCGAGCGCCGTCGCTGAGCTCGCCGTCCCGCAGGCCGTCGCCACCTCATGGCCTTCCTCCCGTCCGCCGCCAGCCTCGGCCCCGCCGTCGCTGGCGCCTGCTCGGCGAGCGCCCAGCCAGCGCCCGCCCGGCTCGCGGGCCCCCGCTCGCCTTCCTAGTGCGTCCCGCATCGCCGCGTCCCCGAACCTCTGCTCTGGTCCCTGTCAACCATCGCCGCCGGGCGGGCCCCTCCACCGAGCTGCTCCTCTGCGGGCCCCTCCGTCGTCCGCCTCGACCGTGCAGTACCAAGTTGGTACTAAGCTGTGAGGTGTGGAGACGACAAAGCCGCAAACCCCTGTGGACCGACATCGAGAACTGAGCCCGACACCAGCAATCAAGCCCCGAGCCCGACTTCGACCATCAAGACCGCGAAAAAACCGACAAGATCGCCGTCATGGAACCGATGCGCCGATCTGAAATCGCCAGGACTACCTCGTGGACCCGAAGGCTATGCCACGCAAGAGCTTCTCCTCGGAACCCGAAGACCCTCGACGAGATCTCCTACATGGAAACGGAAACCCGGATGCCAAGGACGTCGAAACGAATACACCGAGCTCTCCCTCGCGGACGCCAAGTACTCCGGCACGGAACGACAAGATCCTCGCGACAGTGAGACCGGCCCCGTGGGAACCGACAAGCCCCCGGCGCGACAAGAACTCCGACAAGGACCATCCGATGCCAAGGTCTTCTTCCCGGACCCGATCCCGAAGACTGACGCCCGGCGACCGAAGCCGAGAACCCCGACACGGACACACCAAGTTCTCCCTCGAGGAAACCAAGGCCGTCGACGTGGAACCGTAGAACGCCGAGTGCTTCACCCGGACGCCGAGAACTTCCCCCTGAACGCCAAGACCGACACCATGACCCTAAGACCGCGAATGCGACAAGAACGACCCCGGAATCCGAGAACGCCCCGCCGAGGCCATCGAACCCCGAGACCGACCCCGAACCCCGAACCCCGGAACCCCAAGATCGTCGAGACCCCTCAATGTGTGACCCTTTTTCCTCGAACCCTATTTTATAATATATCAACTTGTTGCACATTAAATTGTCATTCCGCATGCATAGCATTGGTTTGGGGGCCTTTGGCCGATTCACCTAATGATTAATTATGGGGCCCATATGCGGGCAAATCTAGCCTTATATTGGCCTCATTTAATTTGTGTAGCGAACCCGATGATATCTTCTACCATGTTAAACAACATTTAAATTGCGGGGGTTCTAAATAACTTGAACCACTTAAATAATTGTCGGGACCCCAGTTCCGCTTAATATTGACCTAATTGCACTGCACCTTTGCCATGCCATACATCATACATGCATCATGCCGATCTTCTGCCGTGTATTAAATCTCGCATCCGTGCTTCTAGTGTTTTTGCTTCTTCGCGGATAAGGCCGTTGAGTTGATGTGAGCTTCCCGATCTTGAAAACCCTTCGACAATGTTTTCGGAGCATCTCCCCTTTCTACCTATCTTATTTTATAGTCTTTATTCCTCTCTGTTGATCTTTTGCTATACGTGTTGCGATGCTTTAGTTTCCGTACTGATATTCCCTTGCAGCCCTATATTGCCTTGGACACATCCTATTACCTGTTGTTTGGTAGATAGTTGGACTTGCGGCGTCGTAGTTGCTTGCTCAAGTCTTGATGTGTGTGTCGTCATATACCTGCCTTGATGAATTGCCGCATGTTGATGTTGGAGATGATGCTAGTTTTCCTTATCGTCACTTTAATTTCTGTTTAACAACTAAAATTGAATAAGCGAGGCATCGGTGGGTGATAGAAAATATTTGGTTTCGAACGCCCACTTGTGTCCGTAAGACCCCGAGTACTTGATACATTCCTTGATTTTCTTGGCGCTATCCACATCCGGGAGGTATATGGGACCCCCAGGCGAGCTTGATTCATTCTTATTTCTTGGGGCCACAAACTAGTTTGAGGTTTTATTTACGATCCACTTATGCCATGCTTTTTGCTTTATTTACGATTGTGCGACGGATAGCACCTGCATCGCTTTGGATAGTGGCACGATTCCGCGGTGTCGACAAGCCCGTTTGGGGTTCCCGTTCCTGACCGTCCCCAGACCTTGAGGCCGTCTCGAGCTTGCCTACTCCGTTGCGGATTCTACTTAAGGGTGGCCCCTGAAATATTTCTGAATCCTGTGATTGTTCGTGAAAGCCTCGTTGGGTTTTGTTTTGGTTTTTCCGAGGTTGATCGGCGTGTGTTGCTATTGGTGCACCCGGCGGGTAAAACTTTCTGAAAGCCGTGTCCGGATATGGACGACTTGGAGCAGTTTCTTGATCATAGACAAGCATAACTAAAGTTTTTGCTATAAATTTGACTTATAATGACTAGTAATCAGCTTCACTATAATGGAATGGCTAATTAATACTGCCCACAATTGCTTGTTTGGTTGTCGCTTGCGACAATTGTATCGACTAGTAAGTATTGCAACTTCTACGAATTGGTGAATAAAAGTACCAACAAGCTGCTGGGTTTTGGGTTTATCTCATGCTATATGTATCGATTAGTAAAATCGCCACTATAACGGAATGATTAACTAAAAGTGCCCACTGCTTACTTTATCGGGCGATTATCTAAATCGACTAGTAAAGTGCCACAACTATAAGCGTATAAGTAAACTGCCAACCGTGAGTTCCTCGGTTGACTTCCTCGTTGGTCACGAGGGAAACACCGAGATGGGTTGGTTTGGTGATAGCGAGTTGGATCGGTTAGGTCATTCTTACCCCTCTCTCGATATCAGCCTGTATCGAGTCTCATGGGTTGTTTAGTGCATGCTTGCCGCCGCTCGATCCACCATACCTATGTGGCGAGACCGAATTCTAGCCTCGCCGTGTCTTGGCCTCGATCTTGGCGCTCCTTCTTTGTTTTCTGCTTTGCCCTTTGTCGGCCCCTTTTTTGAGCAGGTTTGAGATCGGCGCCGTTAGCGGGTTACCCTTCCGGCTTGGCCTGCGGGTTATGGGCGCCATTGGTTATTCTTGAGGCTCTTAGCCCCATTTGCTTCTTGTCCGTAGTCGGACGCTCTATTTTCAAGGTGATTTGGATCTTGTATATTATATACGTATTCTTGACTCTTTGAGTCATTATATATATCTGTTCATGGGTCCCATCGAGGACTGTTGTGTAATGTTATTACTTCGTTTTCCACCCGCACGAAAGTGCCTGGTGGGCACCTTTGAATCGTTTCTATGCGGGTTTGGTGAATTTTGCCCAAACTTGCATAGGTCCGATTCTGAGGGTGTTACAATCCGGAACGCCAAGTACTACCCTCGGACGCCAAACCCGAACCCTCGGACGCCAAGATCTCCCTCTCGGACCCGAAGGCGCCAAGACCCCGGACCCCAAGATCTCTGCCGTGAGACAACAAGACCGTCGGCACGACCCGACGACCGCGGATGCGACAGGATCGTCCCCAGGACGCCAAGTTTGCCACGAGAACGCTTCCGGACGTTAACACCGACTCGATGGCGCGGGCCCGACAAGACCTTCACGACGACAAGAACGGCATCGGCCCGAAAGAGTCCGATGCGCCCCGACACCGACCCAAGTCCCGCACCCGGACGCGCCAACATCTACCCCGATCCGAGACCCTAACCCCGGAGTCCGAGAACGACCCCGTCAAAACCCTGGACCCCGAGACCGGACCCTGGACCCTGTCGAACCCCGAACCCCGGAACTCCAAGACCGTCGAGACCCCTCAATGTGTGAACCCCTTCCCGAAAACCCTATTTTATAATATAATAACAACTTGTTGCATGTTAATCATTCATCTCGCATGCATATCATTGGTTTGGGGGCCTTATGCCGATTCACCTACTAATTAAATATGGGTCCCATATGCGGGCAAATCTAGTCTCATATTGGCCTCATTTAAACTTGTGTAGCGAACCGGTGATATATTTTGCCTTGTTAAACAACATTTAAATTGCGGGGGTTCTAAATAACTTGAACCGTTTAATTAATTGTCGGGACCCCGGTTCCACTTAATATGACCTAATCGCATCGCATCTTTGCCATGCCCTGCATCATACATGCATGATGCCGATCTTCTGCCGTTGTATTAAATAGTGCATCCGGTGTTTCTTCTAGTGTTTTGCTTCTTCGCGGATAAGGCCGTTGAGTTGATGCGAGTGTCGACCCGATCTTCGGTTGAACCCTTTGGCAATGTTTTCAGGCGAGCATCTCCCCCTTTCTACCTATCTTACTTTTCTAGTATTTATTCCCTCCTGTTGATCTATTGCTATCTGTGTTGCGATGCTCTAGTTCTCGTACCCTTGATATCCCTTGCAGCCCTATATTGCCTTTGACACACCCTATCACCTGTTGTTTGGTAGATAGTTGGACTTGCGCGTCGTAGTCGCTTGCTCAAGTGCTATTGCGTGTCGTTCAATGCCACAGTTGTTGGAGCCTTGCCGCATGTTTGATGTTGGAGATGATCATAGCTTTACTTACCGTTCACTTTAATTCCTGTTTAACAACTAAAATTGAAGTAAGCAGAGGCATCGGTGGGTGATAGAAAATATTTGGTTTCCGAACGCCCACTTGTGTCCCGTAGGACCCCGAGTACTTGATACCTGTTCCTTGATTTATCGCGCTATCCACATCCGGGAGGTATATGGGACCCCCCTGAGCCAGATCTTGATTCAGTCTTAATTCTTGGGGCCACAAACTAGTTTGAGGTTTTATTTACGATCCTGTACTTATGCCATGCTACTTATGTATTTACGATTGTGCGAGGAGCACACTGTACTGTTTAGGATCGGGACACGATTCCGCGGTGTCGACAAGCCCAGCCACACTTTCGGGTTCCCGATGTTCGTTCCGTCTACCCAAACCTTGAGTCCGTCTCGGAGTCAGCTGGCTTCGTTGCGGGTCTACTCAATGGGGTGGCCCCCTGAAATATTTCTGAATCCTGTGATTGTTCAGTCGTGAAAGCCTCGTTGGGTTTTGATTTGGTTTTTCCGAGGTTCATCGAGCGTGTGTTGCTATTGGTGCACCCCGGCCGGGTAAAACTTTCTGAAAGCCGTGTCCGCGGATATGGACGACTTGGAGCACAGTATCTCGACCATAGACAAGCATAACTAAAGTTTATTGCTATAAATTTGACTTTATAATGACTAGTAATCAGCTTCACTACAACGGAATGGCTAAATAATACTGCTCACAATTGCTGCTTGGGTTGTCGCTGGCGACCATGGTACCTGACTAGTAAGTATTGCAACTACAACGGAATGGCTGAATAAAAGTACCAACAACTGCTGGGTTTTGGGTTATCTCATGCTATCTGTATCTGATTAGTAAGTGTTGCAACTATAACGGAATGGTTAACTAAAAGTGCCCACTGCTTACTTTATCAGGATGATTATCTATACCTGACTAGTAAAGTGCCGCAACTATAACTGATTAAGTAAAGCGCCAAGCGTGAGTTCCTCGGTTGACTTCCTCGTTTGGTCTCGAGAAGCGCCAGATGGGTTTGTTTGATGATAGTATCGAGGTTGGATCCGAATAGGTCTTCCTTACCCTCTCTCGATAGTCGCCGGTAGTATCGAGTCTCTATAGGTTGTTTAGTGCATCTTTTGCCGCTCGATCCACCATACCTATGTAGGCGAGGACCGCCAATTCTAGTCTCGCTGTACTAGCCTCGATCTTGGCGCTCTTTTTCCTTTGCCCTTTGTCGGCACCCCTTTTGTTTAAGCAGGTTTTGAGATCGACGCCGTTAGCAGGGTTACCCTTCCGGCTTCGCCTGGGCAGGGTTATGGACGCCATTGGTTATTCTTCAGGGCTCTTAGCCCCATTTGCATCCTGTCCGTAGTCGGACACTCCCTCTTTTCAAGGTGTTTTGGATCTTGTATCGTATATCTGTATTCTTGACTCTTTGAGTCGCTGTTATATATATCTGTTCTGTGGGTCCCATCGAGGACTATTGTGTAATGTTATTACTTCGTATTCCACCCGCACGAAAGTGCCTGGTGGGCACCTTTGAATCGTTTCTATGCGGGTTTGGCGGGTTTCGCTAAAACTTGCATCGGTCCGATTCTGAGGGTGTTACAGAGTGGTATCAGAGCTCAGCAGTTGCGATACCCCACAAGTCCAGCCTGTAGGATAACCTAGCTAACGGCCGAAGTAGAGTGTCAAAACTATTTTGCAAAAACGGTTGGATAGTTCTGATTAGGTCTGCTTTTATTCCTTACCCCTTTGCTATTCCTCTCTTACCTCTACGTATTTTGAATCCGCTCTCTTCTCTCTCTTCGAGTCCAGGATTTCTCGTGGTTGGGTTTCCGTCGTACCTTCAGGGTTTCGCTTTCTTCCTTTTGTAGCTTAGGCGCTTCGATCATCAATCGCAACTTGTCCATTGTACCTTCCTCCAATCTTTTATTCTTGAACTCTTTTCCATATGTGTTCCTTTTGGATATCCGTGTCGTTGAAAAACATATGAGAAGGAAGCATTGGTGAAGTTGGAGTATACCTTGAGCATGTGTTGTTCATGCCAATGGAACCATCGCGAAACCTAATCATTGTGTCTTTCATCGATTTCATTGTATCTTCGGTTTCCGTCGCGACGACATCCTCTCGCCAGATCCGATGCGCATCACTCCTTTGTTTCCGAACCTCGTTTGTCGAGATCTTCAGTCTAATTCCGAGAGTTGGTTGCATAATCCGCCTATTCGTGTGCAGAGTAATGGTTTGAGTGCGGGATGGAGTAGCTACCATACCACTACCCTTATCATTCGCTCTTTTACGTCGAATCAGTGGGTCCAGCAATTTTACTCCGTCCACGGAAGTTAGGGGTGGCTTTATTTGTTGATGCCTCTACCTTTGACCTTTTGTTCCCGGAGTGTTCCCTCGACGATCACGGACAACGACCTCTTGTTAGTGGTGTCGCGAGGGTCTACACGAAGCGCGAAGGATCAGATCGCCGACCTTCTTTCCGGTACCATGAGGCGAATCTCGAGGGCGAGATCATTTGTTAGTGGTGTCGAATTGTGGCATCCCGCAAAACCACTACTAGAAAATCGCGTTGTTTTTGTGCATTGCATCATCATGACCGCATGCTCATGTCATCATGCCACATTGAATTTGAGCATCGTCATCATCTTGCATCTGGTCGCATAAAACTATTTACAGAAAAACCTAGTTTTGTTTTCTAAATGCCCCGTCTTTTATTCAAACGCCAAAATCCGGGTCGCCAGAATATTTTGTTTTGTCTGATATCGGTTTGCAAAGGCCTTGTTTGAAATAAATAAAAACATTTATTTATTTTAGTGGGGCAGTCGAACGGGCCGAATGACCCGAACGACCACCCCGGAAATACAAACGGCCCACCCCGTTAATCCTACAGCTACCAACTAACCTACCCAGCCCTCCCCTCCACATCACCCCACCCAATGGCCCGCTGCCCACCTCTCCCTCTCTCCCCCACCACTCACACTGCCACATCATCCCACCCCACCCTCTCTCTCCCTCTCAACCCACCCCACACCACACGCACACACCCGCCACCACACCCCACCACACACCCCACCAACCAGCCTTCGCCAGCCCTGGTCACTTTGGGTCCCACCGCGGTCCCACCGCCCGTGCCTGTTCCTCTCCCCCACCTTCTTCCTCTTCCTCCCCGATTCCCTCCTTCCCTCCTCCCTCGGGCCGCCTCCTCCCGTGAGCCTAGCCCTCCGCTCCACAGGCCTCTCCTCTCCCTCAGCGACCCCGCCGCCCCTCTGCTAGCCACACCGCCGCCTCCTGCATCCCTCCTCCCACATGAGCCGTCCCTATCCGCGCCCTCTCTCCTGGCCACGCCACCATGACCACCTCCCGTCCGCTCGCAGGCCCGAGCCTCCCGTCCCTCTGGCCCCTCGCGCCGCCGCGCCTTGCGCCGCGGCCTTTGGCGCCGCGACCCCTCGCCCTCCTTTCAGCCCCGGCTGACCGGGCCAGCGCCCCTCCGCCCTCCGCCTCGGCCCCCGCCTGCGCCTGCCACCCTCCCTCGCTGCCTCCAGCGCGCCTCCGCCCCTCATTGCGCTCTGCGGTAGCCGGCACCTAACCTCAGCCGAGCCTTCCTCGACCGCCTCTCGGGCGCACCACCCGTCGTCTGCGTGCCCGATGCCGCCGCCTCTCCCGCGTTGCCGCCACCGCTTCGATCACGCGGCCTCGGCGCAAGCGGCCTCCGCTTTCGCGCCCAGTATCCCGCGAGTCCACAGCGCCCGTCGAGGCCGCCTCCTCGCCGTGTTGTCATCGTTGGCCGCCGTCGGGGTCAGCCGCGCCCGTCCCGTGTTTGCCTGCAGCGTGTTCGACAAGAGTTCTGCAAGGCCAAGCTCTTCCGTAGATGCAAGTACCACCAAGGTGCTCGTGGGCGCCTAACGGGACTTCATCGACAAGATCTTCGACATGTGCCGCCATACTCGAAGTCCACGTCGCGGACCCGAAAACCCCACCTCGACACGCCAAGTTCGCCGAGAACCTAGATGCCAAGCTCTTCTCTTCGGCAGGATCGACCCGATCCGGAACGCCAAGTACTACCCTCGGACGCCAAACCCGAACCCTCGGACGCCAAGATCTCCCTCTCGGACCCGAAGGCGCCAAGACCCCGGACCCCAAGATCTCTGCCGTGAGACAACAAGACCGTCGGCACGACCCGACGCGGATCACGGAGATCGTCCAGGCGCCAAGTTTACCACGAACGCTTGGGGCGTTAACAAGCTTCGATGGCGCGGCCGGCAAGACCTTTGCGGCGACAAGAACGGCATCGGCCGAAGAGTCCGTCGCCCGACACCGACCAAGTCCGCACCGAACGCGCCAAGATCTACCCGATCCGAGACCCTAACCGGTCAGAAACGACCCGTCAAACCACGACCGGGCCGGACCACGGACCTGTCGAACCCCGAACCCCGGAACTCCAAGACCGTCGAGACCCCTCAATGTGTGAACCCCTTCCCGAAAACCCTATTTTATAATATAATAACAACTTGTTGCATGTTAATCATTCATCTCGCATGCATATCATTGGTATGGGGGCCTTATGCCGATTCACCTACTAATTAAATATGGGTCCCATATACGGGCAAATCTAGTCTCATATTGGCCTCATTTAAACTTGTGTAGCGAACCGGTGATATATTTTGCCTTGTTAAACAACATTTAAATTGCGGGGGTTCTAAATAACTTGAACCGTTTAATTAATTGTCGGGACCCCGGTTCCACTTAATATGACCTAATCGCATCGCATATTTGCCATGCCCTGCATCATACATGCATCATGCCGATCTTCTGCCGTTGTATTAAATAGTGCATCTGGTGTTTCTTCTAGTGTTTTGCTTCTTCGCGGATAAGGCCGTTGAGTTGATGCGAGTGTCGACCCGATCTTCGGTTGAACCCTTCGGCAATGTTTTCAGGCGAGCATCTCCCCCTTTCTACCTATCTTACTTTTCTAGTATTTATTCCCTCCTGTTGATCTATTGCTATCTGTGTTGCGATGCTCTAGTTCTCGTACCCTTGATATCCCTTGCAGCCCTATATTGCCTTGGACACACCCTATCACCTGTTGTTTGGTAGATAGTTGGACTTGCGCGTCGTAGTCGCTTGCTCAAGTGCTATTGCGTGTCGTTCAATGCCACAATTGTTGGAGCCTTGCCGCATGTTTGATGTTGGATATGATCATAGCTTTACTTACCGTTCACTTTAATTCCTGTTTAACAACTAAAATTGAAGTAAGCAGAGGCATCGGTGGGTGATAGAAAATATTTGGTTTCCGAACGCCCACTTGTGTCCCGTAGGACCCCGAGTACTTGATACCTGTTCCTTGATTTATCGCGCTATCCACATCCAGGAGGTATATGGGACCCCCCTGAGCCAGAGCTTGATTCAGCCTTATTTCTTGGGGCCACAAACTAGTTTGAGGTTTTATTTACGATCCTGTACTTATGCCATGCTACTTATGTATTTACGATTGCGAGGAGCACCTTTGTCTTGTTAGGATCGGGACACGATTTGCGGTGTCGACAAGCCCAGCCACACTTTCGGGTTCCCGATCGTTTCCACGGTAGTCACCCAAACCTTGAGTCCGTCTCGAGTCGGCTTCGTTTGGGTCTACTCAATGGGGTGGCCCCTGAAATATTTCAATCCTGTGATTGTTCAGTGAAAGCCTCGTTGGGTTTTGATTTGGTTTTTCCGAGGTTCATCGGCGTGTGTTGCTATTGGCTATTGCACCCGGCCGGTAAAACTTTCTAAAGCCGTGTCCGCGGATATGGACGACTTGGAGCACAGTATCTCGACCATAGACAAGCATAACTAAAGTTTATTGCTATAAATTTGACTTTATAATGACTAGTAATCAGCTTCACTACAACGGAATGGCTAAATAATACTGCTCACAATTGCTTGGGTTGTCGCTGGCGACCATGGTACCTGACTAGTAAGTATTGCAACTACAACGGAATGGCTGAATAAAAGTACCAACAACTGCTGGGTTTTGGGTTATCTCATGCTATCATGTCGATTAGTAAGTGTTGCAACTATAACGGAATGGTTAACTAAAAGTGCCCATTGCTTACTTTATCGGGATGATTATCTATACCGACTAGTAAAGTGCGCAACTATAAGCGATTAAGTAAAGCGCCAGCATGTGAGTTCCTCGGTTGACTTCCTCGTTTGGTCTCGAGGAAGCGCCAGATGGGTTTGTTTGATGATAGTATCGGGTTGGATCCGAATAGGTCTTCCTTACCCTCTCGATAGTCGCCGGTAGTATCGAGTCTCTATAGGTTGTTTAGTGCATCTTCTTTGGCTGCCACGATCCACCATACCTATGTAGGCGAGGACCGCCGAATTCTAGTCTCGCCGTGTACTGGCCTCAGTACTGACGCTCCTATTTTTCCTTTGCCCTTTGTCGGCACCCCTTTGTTTAAGCAGGTTTTGAGATCGACGCCGTTAGCAGGGTTACCCTTCCGGCTTGGCCTGGGCAGGGTTATGGACGCCATTGGTTATTCTTCAGGGCTCTTAGCCCCATTTGCATCCTGTCCGTAGTCGGACGCTCCCTCTTTTCAAGGTGTTTTGGATTTTGTATCGTATATCTGTATTCTTGACTCTTTGAGTCGCTGTTATATATATCTGTTCTGTGGGTCCCATCGAGGACTGTTGTGCAATGTTATTACTTCGTATTCCACCCGCACGAAAGTGCCTGGTGGGCACCTTTGAATCGTTTCTATGCGGATTTGGCGGGTTTCGCTAAAACTTGCATAGGTCCGATTCTGAGGGTGTTACAACTCGTCGGGAGGGACGATCAGAACGTTGCCAGAGAAGAGAACACGACCGATGGCTACGGTTTTGCCGATTCCCGCGAAGATCTTGGTCCTCGCCCGCTGAAGAGCCCGAAGCGCCTCTTGCCCCACGGTGGGCGCCAACTGTCGTGGTATTTCCGATGAGTACGCCATGGAGGGGTCCTCACAATGCGTGTTTAGAGACGTGGGGTAAGGTGGACGGTTGACGGGTACGAGGTAACACAGCTTACCCAGGTTCAGATCCCACAACGGTGGCGGAATCCTACTCCTGCTATAAATCACTATAAGGGCAATACGCCGAGTTATAGAGATAGGTTCGCCGTGCGAGTATGTCTGAAGTTGTATGAGATTGTGCCCTAAAGGCTCCCATAGGCCCGACTTATATAGTCGCCAGGACCTAGGGTTCTGAGGAAAAGTCCTATGGACGAGTTCTGAGTCCTACACCGTCTATTACTAGTCTTGTGTATCTTGCACTCCAAGGCTCCGGGTACGCTGGTGACTCCACCGTAGCCTTCCTTTATCCGGCATGGGCCTCCCTTCTGGATCCACCTAACTGGGTCGCCCAGAAGGCCATAGGCCATGCTACCCCACCCGGGTTAGTCGGATAAGAGACATGCTATAAGGATACCCATATAGTATACCCCCAACACTCTACTCGGATCATCAAAGTGTGAAGTACCTCTTTACCCAGCTAGATCAGAATCTCAGGCAAATACGATGGTTGGAACTCATAAAAGATTATGATTAGGGTCTCAACTATCAACCCAGCAAAGCCAATGTCGTTGCTAATGCGCTAAGTTGGAAGTCTTATTGCAACAATCTGATGATTTCACAAGCCTAACCTGCTCTCTACGAGGAAATCAAGCATCTCAACCTTGAAGTGGTTCCTTGTGGATTCCTTTCTAACCTTGAAATAAAATCTTCTCTCGAGGACCAAATCAAGGAAGCTCAAAAGAAAGATGATGAAGTTACCAAGATTAAAGAACGTGTTGCAAGAGGTTGTGGCATCCCGCAAAAACCAATACTAGAAAATCGCGTTGTTTTTGTGCATTGCATCATCATGACCGCATGCTCATGTCATCATGCCACATTGCATTTGAGCATCGTCATGGCATCATGCATTTGTTTGTCGAAACCTATTTTCTAAAAGCCTAGTTTGGTTTCGTAAATATCCCCCGTCTCGATTTCAAATTAAAGCGCCGGGCTTTTCCGGGTCCTTTATTTGTCTAAAAACTATTTACAAAGTTTATTTTAAATTAAACAAAAGTTTATATTATTTTTAGGGGGCAGCCGTACCGGGCCGACCCGACCCAGTCGGCCACCCCCAGTACAAAATCGGGCCACCTAAATCTTTCCCTACCCAGACCTAATCTACCCAGCCCCCCTCCACATCACCCTGACCAATCCCCTCTCGCCACCTCACCAACCCTCACCCACTCACCCTATCACCATGCGCCACCTACCCCACCTCTCTCACCCACTCCACACAGCCACCAAACCCACCACCACTCACACAACACACGACCAACCCACGCCTGGTCAACCACCCACCCCTGCCCACACCCCAACGCCCACTGCGGTCCCACCGCCACCCTCTTCCCCGCATGCCTGCTCCCACAGCTCCAACCCCACCTGGGATCCCCCCCACAGGCGCCTCTCCTCCCCCCAACCCACTTCCCCCTGGCCCCACCACGACCGCGTTTCCCCTCACCGCGCGCGTCGGCCTCGCCTCGCTCCTCGCCTTCTTCCTCCCGCAGCCGCCGCCGCAAGGGCCCCTTCTCACCGCTCCCGTTCGACCCCACCGCCGGCGTCCCCTCCACCACCGCCCTCTGCTCCCCCTCCTCGGCTCCGTCACCGAGCTCCGCGCCCTGCCTTCCCCTAGCGCCGCCTCCGGCCGGTCCCGCGTCATCGCCCTCTGCGCCTTCCCTCCTGGCGTCTGCTGCCCTAAGCGTGCCATGGTGCCCTCCTCTGGCCGCCTTGGCTCGGCGGATGCTTCCGAGCAGTGAGCCCGCCCAGCCTCGCGTCTCCCGCCGACACCCCGCATCTCCTCTTCCCGGTGCACTCCCACGCTCCGCCAAGGCCTGCTTCACTGCCACCGCCGCCCGCGCCCTCCACCCCGCCGCCAGGCCTCGCCGCATCGCCCTGATCCCCGCCGCCTCACCCATCTGCATCAACCTGCCACCATCCACCACCTCCTCGTCTGGCCGACACCCCTCTGCCCGTCGCCGCCCTAGCTGCGCGCGCCAGGCCACCTCCGGCCTTGCCTCTGCACCGACACTGCTAGGGGCACCCTCGCCTCCTCTGCCCCATACCGCGCCCGTCCTCTGTCAACCCGCTTGTCGCCCTGGCGCCAGGTTCTGCCTCGAGTCGGCCTCCTCTGCAAGCGCTTGTCGCGGCTGCGACCTCTGTTGAGCCCCGAGCCATACAGAGAGGACCCGATCCTGTCCCCGATGCCTTCTACCGCGGATGGTGTTGCGACCGCATGATCTCTGCTTCCTGTTTGCAGCCTGAACCGACGAGTTCGGGTGGCATCATATCCGTCAAGATCTTCGCGTGGCTTCAAAGATACGAGTGTGCCTTCACCAAGATCCTCGAACAAAGATCGCCGAGGACCTCGGATGCGCCAACATGGATTCCGAAGCCCGTTCTCGTCGAGATCCGAAGACCGATCCCGGTGTTTGAAAACCGAACCCCAAGATCTGCCTCACGGGACTGAACCCCTCAGAACTCCATGTTCTCCTTCATGGAAACCCCGATGCTTTCGACACGGATGCCATGATCTTCGTCACGGACGCCGAAACCCCCGGACCCGAAGACCACACGTGCGAAAAGTACTCCTTCCCGGATGCGATGCTCGAGAACACGGACGGTAGGGACACCGACGCAGAACGCCAAGTTCTTCACCCCGAACGCCAAGACCGACCCGACACGAGGACACGACAAGATCTTCGCGACGACAAGATCGACACCGACCAGGGCGGATCCGATGCGCCCCGACGCCACACCAAGTCCTTCTTCCCGGAATGCCAAGCTCTTCATCTTGTACCCGACCTTCGAAGACTGATCCCGTCGAACCCTGAACCCTGAGACCCGACACCGAACCCCCCGGAACCAAGATCGCCGAACCCTAATGTGTGACCCCTTTTCTCGAGCCCTATTTTATAAATGTAATATCAAATTGATGCATATTAAATTGTCATACTCGCATGCATATTTGTGTGGTTTGGGGGCCTTATGCCGATTCACCTTATAATTAAATATGGGGCCATATGCGGGATATCTAGTCTCATATTGGTTCCATTTAAATTTGTGTAGCGAACCGATGCCATGTTTTCGCCTTGTTAAGACAACATATAAATTGCAGGGTATCTAAACAACATGAACCTATTAATTAATTGTCGGGACCCCGGTTCCACTTAATATTGCCCAATTGCATTGCACCCTTGCCATGTCATACATCATACATGCATCATGCCCGATCTTTTGTCGTAGTATTAAATATTGCATCCGGTGTTCATTCTAGTGTTTTGATTCTTCGCGGATAAGGCCGTTGAGTTGATGTGAGCTTCGCCCCGATCTTCGGATGAATCTTTGGCAATGTTTTCAGGCGAGCATCTCCCCCTTTCTACCTATCTTACTTTTATAGTATTTATTCCCTCCTGTTGATCTATTGCTATCTATGTTGCGTTGCTCTAGTTTTCGTACCCGTGTTATCCCTTGCAGCCTTATATTGCCTTGGACACCTCCGATTACCTGTTTTTGGTAGATAGTTGGACCCGCGCGTCGCAGTCGCTTGCTCAAGTGCTGTTGTGTGTCGTCAAGTACCACAATTGTTGGAGTATTGCCTTGTGTTTATTGTTGGGGATGATCATAACTTTAATTATTGTTTAACAACTAAAATTGAAGTAGGTAATGCAGAGGCACAGGTGGGCAATATATGTTATTTGGTTGTTAACCGTCCACTTGTGTCCCATAGGACCACGAGTACTTGATACCTGTTCCTTGAATATTCGCGCTATCCACATCCGGGAGGATTATGGTACCCCCCTGAGCCAGAGCTTGATTCATTCTTATTTCTTGGGGCCACAAAATAGTTTGAGGTTTTATTTACTATCCTGTACCTATGCCATGCTTTACTGCTTATTTACGATTGTGCGAGGAGCACCTGTACTGTTTAGGTAAGCGGAGTGTTTTCGCGGTATCGACAAGCCCAGTTTTGGGTTCCCAGTCGTTCTGACCATGGCGCAAACCTTGAGTCCGTCTCGTCAGCTAACCGTTGCTATGGTGTACTCAATGGGGTGGCCCCTGAAATATTTCAATCTGTGATTGCTTTGTCGTGAAGGCCTCGTTGGGTTTTGATTTGGTTTTTCCGAGGTTGATCGAGTGTGTGTTGCTATTTGTGCACCCCTGCAGGGTAAAACTTTCTGAAAGCCGTGTCCGCGGTTATGGACGACTTGGAGCACAGTATCTCGATCATAGACAACTATAACTAAAGTAGTGCTATAAATTTGACTTTATAATGACTAGTAATCATCTTCACTATAATGGACTGGCTAAATAAAACTGCCAACAATTGCTTGTTTGGGTTGTCGTTGCGACCATTGTATCTGACTAGTAAGTATTGCAACTACAACGGAATGGCTAAATAAAAGTGCCAACAACTGCTGGGTTTTGGGATATCTCATGCCAATTGTATCTGACTAGTAAGTGTTGCAACTACAAAGGAATGGTTAACTAAAACTGCCCACTGCTTATTTTATCAGAATGACTATCTACACCTGACTAGTAATTGCTGCAACGATAACTGAATAAATAAAACTGCCAACTGTGTGAGTTCCTCGGTTGACTTCCTCGTTTGGTCTCGAGGGGGAAACACCAGGATGGGTTTGTTTGGTGGTAGTATCAGGTTGGTTCCGAATAGGTCTTTCTTATCCCTCTCTGATAGCCGACAGTTATATCGAGTCTCTATAGGTTGTTTAGTGCATCTTTGCCGCTGCGCTTGATCCACCATACCTATGTGGCGAGGACCGCGAATTCTAGCCTCGCTGTCTTGGCCTCGATCTTGGCGCCTCTTTTTCCTTTGCCCTTTGTCGGCACCCCTTTTGTTTAAGCAGTTTTGAGGTCGGCGTCGTTAGCATGGTTACCCTTAAACCTTGGCACTGGGGTTATGGGCGCCATTGGTTATTCTTGGGCTCTTAGCCCATTGCATCTTGTCCGTAGTCGGACGCTCTATCATTTTCAAGGTGGTTTGGATCTTTGTATATTATATACGTATTCTTGACTCATTGAGTCGTTGTATATATATCGTTACGTGGGTCCCATCGAGGACTGTTGTGTAATGTTATTACTTCGTTTTCCACCCGCACGAAAGTGCCTGGTGGGCACCTTTGAATCGTTTCTATGCGGGTTTGGCGGGAATCGCTGAAACTTGCATAGGGCCGATTCTGAGGGTGTTACAGAGTGGTATCAGATCTCAGCAGTTGCGATACCCCACAAGTCCAGCCTGTAGGATAACCTAGCTAACAGCCGAAGTAGAGTGTCAAACTATTTTTGCAAAATCGGTTGGTTAGTTCTAATTAGGTCTGATTTTACTCCTTACCCCTCTGCTGCTCTCCTCTCACTTCTGCGTGTTTTGAATCCGCTCTCTTCTCTCTCTTCGAGTCCAGGATTCTCGTGGTTGGGTTCCGTCGTACCTTCAGGGTTTCGC
This sequence comes from Avena longiglumis, assembly GCA_030063025.1. NCBI lineage: Eukaryota > Viridiplantae > Streptophyta > Magnoliopsida > Poales > Poaceae > Avena > Avena longiglumis. The sequence goes on from CP125974.1 coordinate 486,984,992, forward strand.
TTCCTCCTTGGTAACGGTGTTGCTACATCTGGTCTTCATGCTATCCGAGGAACCCTTCGTCTGGTGGACTTCTCTTTGTTCCTTCTCGTGCCTTCCGGTATTTTCCGACGCGACGGCATCACCTACACCAGATCCGGTGTAGGGCATGCATCACTCCTTTGTTCCGACCCTCGCTTGTCGAGATCTACAATCTGAATTCCGAGAGTTGGTTGCATAATTCGCCTATTCGTGTGCAGAGTAATGGTTTGGGTGCGCGATGCACTGATCACCATCCGACTACTCTTATCATTCGCTCTTGTACATCGAATCAGTGGATCCAGCAATTTTACTCCGTCCACGGAAGCTAGAGGTGGCTTTATTTGTTGATACCTCTACCTTCGACCTTTTGTTTCCGGAGTGTTTCCCTCGACGGTCACGGACAACGACCTCTTGTTAGTGGTGTCGCGAGGATCTACACGAAGCGAGAAGAAGCAGATCGCTGACCTCCCTTCCGGTACCATGAGGCGGATCTCGAGGGTGAGATCCATTGTTAGTGGTGTCGAATTGTGGCATCCCGCAAAAACCACTACTAGAAAATCGCGTTGTTTTTGTGCATTGCATCATCATGACCGCATGCTCATGTCATCATGCCACATTGCATTTGAGCATCGTCATGGCATCATGCATTTGTTTGTCGAAACCTATTTTCTAAAAGCCTAGTTTGGTTTCCTAAATATCCCCCGTCTCGATTTCAAATTAAAGCGCCGTGCTTTTCCGGGTCCTTTATTTGTCTAAAAACTATTTACAAAGTTTATTTTAAATTAAACAAAAGTTTATATTATTTTTAGGGGGCAGCCGTGCTTGACCGACCCAGTCGGCCACCCCCAGTACAAAATCGGGCCACCTAAATCTTTCCCTACCCAGACCTAATCTACCCAGCCCCCCTCCACATCACCCTGACCAATCCCCTCTCGCCACCTCACCAACCCTCACCCACTCACCCTATGTCGTGGGAATTGTCACGGCAGATGCTGCAATCGGCAGCGAGTAGTAGAACGAGGGGCAAGGGCGGCCAGCCATCTGCGGTGCGAGATGAGGGCAAAGACATAGGGTTTTACCCAGGTTCGGCCCCCGGGAGGGTAAAGACCTACTCCTGCTAGATTGTATTATGGAGGTGTTACAATGGCCGTGACTCGGCGGCAAGTCTCTTGGGTGTATGAGGCGATGTCTCTACTCGCCCTATAGGGAGGTTTATATAGGCTCACCTCCCTAGGGTTTACATATCTCACCGATTCGTTACAGCTTCAATAGTCGTTTAACCTAGTCCGAGCCTATCTACTACTTTGGGCCTTCAACTTCCGATCGCTCGAGATCTGGCTGGGCTTTGATCCACTCGCCGCTCACAGGCCCATTCGCGAGTCTTGGGCCGGAACGTCCTTTGGGTATACCCCGGTAGGCATATCCCCATCAGTAGTCCCCGAGGCCGTCGTCGATTAGGCGTAGGTGGCTGCTGGCAATCGGAGTATACGGCTTTAGAGTAGGCACCCAGTCGAATCATCGGCGGGCTCCTGTATAAAGGAGACAACCAATGATCCAGGTCGCAGCCTTGGACTAGTCGAGTCGGCGGAAACACTGTCTTAGTGATTGGGTCGGCGAGCCGAGTGGCCGTAGTTGGACCTTCAGGCGTGGTCAAACTAGCCGTTGAGGTAATCCAACGGTAACTTTCGGCGTAATCACCGCGTGGTAACGGCTCCCTGATTTGGCGGGTAACTCCCGCTATATAAGGGGAATGGCAGGCAGTCGTAGAGCCAAATCCTCACCACTTCTTCCGAGTGCGCGCATTTTCTTTCCTTCGCTCCGCGATCCAGCCGACCCGAAATCCTCCGATCTCCAACCAATCTCTCGGCCATGGCCCTTTCCACCGAGCTGGGTAGGTCCAAGTGCACAGGCACGGTGGCCTCCTTCGAGGAGGCGGGATCCTCGCGAGCCGGTTGGCGTATCCCGGCCAAGAAACGACCCCAAACCCGCAAGAGGGAATTAAATGCTTCACCGGTCATCTCGGCGGGGCTAGGGTTTCCTCGTCCCTATTCTTCCGCGCTGCGCCTACTACGGGATCCAGCCTTCAGATCTGGGTCCCCATAGCATCGAGCAGCTCGCCATCTTCGTGGCGTTCTGCGAATGCTACTTGGGCTGCCGGCCCTACTTCCCCTTGTGGCAAGATCTGTTCCACGGACGGATCCGCCGCGAGGAGGCAGGCGGCCCAAAGCTGGCCGCGGGCGGCTTGACGTTTCAGCTCAAGTCCAAAGCTTCTTTCTTTGATCTGATGCTACCCGCCAAGGCAGCGAGCGACTGGAAGAAGTCGTGGTTCTATGTGGCCAAGGCGACCCCGGAGGGCGAGGTGGCGATCCCGCGGTACTCCGCTAATCGCTCCGAGCCGCGCAATCTCCAAGTCGGCAAGCTCCCCGGCGACCAGCGGATGGTCGTCGATGAGATGCTCCAGACCATCCGTGGTCTGAAAAATAAGGGACTTCAAACGATAAACTTGTACAATTGCTGGCTCGGGCGGCGGTTCGTTCCACTCGCCCACCGCGACCACTACATGTACCAGTACACGGGCCGGGGAGATTCGACGAAGGCCTGTCTTGACGAGTGGAAGCTGGAGGATTATCTCCTAGCGTTGAAGAAGATTACCCAGGCGGTGTACCTGGATGCGCAAGCGGGTCGCCCTATACATGGCGTCCGGCTCCAACGGTAATTTCTTTACCTTGTTCGCAGTCGCAGTAAATGTAGTCGCGGTAATTCTGATTCCGTTTTGTATTCGTTGCAGCTATTCCCAGTGGTGGAAGGGTGGCTCCCACCCTCGGATGATGAGAGCTCGGGCCCGTCCGCCCAGGACATAGGCGAATCGCCGCCTATTAAGGGCAACGAGGACGACAAGGACGAGTCCGAAGAGGAGGACGCCCCGCTGGTCCGAAAGACTCGCGGGCAACGACAGAGCGAGATCGAGGCGAGCAGAAGCCTCGAACGTCACGATGATGAGGACGAGCTCCCAGAGACCACCTCGCGCCGTCAAGCCACCCCGTCAAAGAAGAAGAGGAAGGAAAGGGAGGCGAGGGCCCCCCCGAAAAAGAAGACGAGGCCGTCGAAGTCGGCCTCGCCGTCACTACTCGAGCAGCTTCGATGCTCCCAGCCAGCGACGGCGCGCCACCAGCACAACCGTCTTTGAGCCGGGCGACCGTGGAAATGCCGTTAGCTTCAATGCCTCCACCATTCGCCCCTGGCTGGGAAGCTCACGGTGCAGCCGCCTCGCAAGGAGGCCCGGCCAACGGCTTCCCGCGAGGAGGCTTCGGAGGATGTTCGAGGCGCCATTGCCAGCCTCAACAACGAAGAAGCCGTCCGTGTCTTGGGCACGCGGCGTCCTGAGTTGGGGCTCACTCGCCGTCTGGGCCCTGAGCTGGAGAAACCGCCGCCTCCGTCAGATCACGCTTCATCCCAGTCGCCAAGTGAGTTCGCTCACCTTTCCTTACTTTTCATAACTAGTTCGATTGCTTTTGTTGATTCGATTGATGCGCAGGACCGGGGTGAAGAGGATGGGCCACCCGACCGTGGCCAAGGTGCCCTCCACGGCTAGCGAGGAAGATCCTTCCCGCAAGAGGAAGGCGGACGAGGTTGTCGCCTCGGCGGATGGCAGTAAGAAGGCCAAGGGCGACGACACCATCACTATCTCTGACGATACAGCGGTCGCACCAGCCGGGCCCGTGATGGAAGCAGCCGCGTCTACGAAGGAGGGTACTTCATTGCCTGGAACGGCGGAGGCGACCTCTCTCGGAGCAGGTACCTCTATTGCTACCTTCCCGCGCTTCGTGACCAAGGTGGCCACGGCGAGTGGGCCTGCACCCTCGAGCCACGCTCCTGGGACCGCCGACGCTGAAGTCGACCAACGCCGCGGGCACACGCCGGCACTTCTCGCATCCGTTGAAGCGGTACAACTTCACAGCATGCTTGGCGCGGCCATCCAGGTACATCCAGTCCCCGAGGATCGGGTCGGTGCTTTGCAGCGGCCTGATTCTTATAATTTCACATCTTTTTGTTTGTCGCATCCAGTCCCCAAGTGCGCACTCGCTGAATTTCAGCGGGTGGGCACTTAGGAAATTTTTTTTGATCACCAGTCCCCGAGTGCGCACTCGCTGAATTTCAGCGGGTGGGCACTTAGGAATATTTTGATCGCCAGTCCCCGAGTGCGTACTCGCTGAATTTCAGCGGGTGGGCACTTAGGAATATTTTGATCGCCAGTCCCCGAGTGCGCACTCTCTGAATTTCAGCGGGTGGGCACTTAGGAATTTTGATTTGACTAACCCTTTTTTGGTGATGTGCGAGTCTGGCTTGAGTCGTGACGATTGGCGCGTAACAAGGCGGAGAAGGAGCTGGCCATCGTCCAGGAAGCAAACAAAGGACTTCAAGCTGTTGCTGCGAAGGCAGAGGAAGCTCGCCAGGGGCTTGTCCCCGCTGGTGAATTGGTGGCGGCGCGATCTGCTCTGGGTGCCGCTGAACAGCGGATCGCCGACCTCGAGCGCGAACTGCGAGAGGCGAGAGAAGAAGCGAGCTCGGCGGACGGGCGAGCTAAGGCCGCCATTGCGGCCGCTGAAGAGGATCGCAAGGTGTCCGAAGTCCTTATTGCTGGGCTTCAGGACGACCACACGTCGCTTCAATGCTTCATCACGGGACTCGCCCGCCCGTTGCTTGGTGAGTGCATCTCCCCTTTCTAATAGTTGTGGTTTTTGTGGTGTCCGTCATACTTATCATTGTCTTCTACTCGCAGGTCGCATCATTGATAGCGAAGAAGAGGCGAGCTCGCTCGACGCGAGGCGAGGCGTGTCGCATGCTTTCGATTCGGCGGCGTTAGCCGGCGATGCATCGTGCCTACCTCAAGAAATATCGCCCACGGAGGTGATTCCCAGCGACCTCGTTGAGGTGTGGAGGTACTTGGAGAAGGCGCCGATCGTTGAGTTCATGGCGTTTGGCGTTTGGCGTGAGCATCGACGGCATCGAGCCTTGGACTTCACTTCCCGAGGATTTCGACATTGACGATGTGACGAGTGGGTATCCATCGTCGACCGGGCGCGGTGGAGCTGTCCGAGGTCCTCAAGTTGCAGGATCGTGCCGCCACGCATCGAACGGTTCGGGCAATGGGCGACTCCTGCCGTGCTAGGAGGCGGTCGCGTAAACGACCGAGCCGCCGCATCGGGACTTCAAGGTCGAGCAGCCTTTTCGCGGCGATGGCGGGTGAACCGGCGACGTATCCATCCAACCCGTACACGGCATTCATCCGCATCGCCGGATCTTTGGCGGTCGTCATCGAAGCTGCGAGTAGGGTAGTTTTCCTTGTGGCGTTAGCAGCTTACGCCACGGGCATATTTTGTAACATGAAACAATGCAACATGTGATTGAATGAGACGTCGTGTCTATTTTGATATTTGTTTGTGTGCTTTTGATTGATTTTGGACGAGTCCCCGAGCGCGTCCGCCCTTTTGTGGGGTTTACCTCGTATATGATGTGTGTGTTGTTATCATGTGTTTTGTTGATTTGGTCGACTCGCCCGAGCTCGGAGAGCCAGTCGCAAGGCGACTCCCTTGAGTGCTCTATACTTTACCGTTTTCCCCTGCGAACGGGGTCGGGTGGCCGAGTCCCCGAGCGTGGTACTTGGTTGTTCTAGTCGCGACTCGAGGGTGGTTGAGGATTTAGGCGTTGGTGTGGCGCGTCGCTCTGCCCGCCCGTTGGGTCGCGTGCAGTCCTGGGCATGCTCTTACTTTGCGTTTTCACAGCAGCTCGCGATTTAACTGGTCTTGATCCCGAGCATGGTACTTAGCCGCTCGAGTCGCTATGCCGAGGATGCGGAGGACCAAGGTCTGTGTGAAGCGAGGGCGATTGTCTTGGCTCGTAGAACCCGAGAGCTAAGCGACTCGATGGGGCTCCAGGTTGGAGTTTTTCGTGGACGATGCAAGACCTGAAGTGATTCAGTGCTCTTACACCGCACTACTTAGCCGTGCCGATCGTTGTACCAGAGGTAGACTTCTGCATTTAGCATAACGCTGTTTTTACGAGTGCGAGTGGCACAAGTCATGGATAGTAGGCGCAATTTGCGGTAACCATTTCTTTTTATTTCATAGCGACTGGAGAGTAAATGTGTGGGGTTCTAGGAGTAGAACTTCCGGAGGAGGTTTACATTCCATGGTCGCTTGACGTCGAGTTCGCCGTCCCCGCGGACGTCGATGAGGTAGTAGGCGTCGTTGTCGAGTACGCGCCCGATAGCGAATGGGCCTTCCCACGGAGGGGAAAGCTTGTGCATGCCCTTCTTGTCCTGGATGGGGCGTAGCACCAGGTCGCCTTCCTGGAAGGTGCGAGATTTCACCCGCCGGCTGTGGTAGCGGCGGAGTCCTTGCTGGTAGATGGCGGTGCGTGACCGAGCGAGGTCGCGTGCTTCGTCAAGCTGGTCGACCCCATCTTGGCGGGCCAGCTCGTTTGCAGCCTCCGTATAGTGGACGACTCGCGGCGAGTCGTGTTCGAGGTCGGTGGGCATGACTGCTTCGGCACCGTAGACCATGAAGAAGGGAGTGAATCCCGTCGATCTGTTGATGGAGGTGCGGATCCCCGGATGATGAGGGCAACTCGACCCAGCACCCGGTGCGCTCGAGTGGTACTTGAGTCGCGGCTTCGTGCCGTGGAGGATGCTGGTTGGCCCGTTCCGCCTGGCCGTTGGATTCCGGGTGGGCGACTGACGCGATGTCGAGCCGGGTATGGTGCTCTTCGCAGAATTCAGCCATGGCTCCCTTGGCGAAGTTGGTGCCGTTGTCCGTGATGATGCTGTTGGGGAACCCGTAGCGATATATGAGCTCGCGTAAGAATTTTGTGGCGGTCTTCCCGTCGCATTTCTGGACTGGCTTGGCCTCCACCCGCCGTGAATTTGTCGACGGCGACTAGCGGTGGGTGTAGCCGAGGGGCCTTCTTGAAGGGCCTACCATGTCCATGCCCCACAGCGAATGGCGGTGATGGGGATTGTTTTGAGCATCGAGCTCGGCACGCGTGCGATTGGCGTGCCGGCACCCGGCGCATCGCTGGGCGATGTCGACAGCGTCGGGCGTGCGGTGGGCGATGAAGCCGTGTCGCATAGCCTTGGCGACCAGGGAGCGGCGGCGTGGTGGCCGATCACCGAGTGAATGTCGTGGAGGATTTTGCGTCCTTGACCGGTTGGGCGCAGCGTTGGAACACGCCGGTGACAACTGCGCTTGTGGAGCTCGCCGTCGATGATGGTGTAGGACTTGCATCGAGCGATCATTCGGCCGTCTGTCTCGTCTGCTGGCAGGTGCGGCTTCGGGTAAGCGATGTAAGGCTTGGTCCAGTCGTCTGGCTCGGTGGCGAGTGCGACCAAGGCTGCCTCTGGTTGGAGTGGTACTCCGATGTCGATCTCCCTCGGGGGAGAGACTGATGGCTTGGAGATTGTGTCGAGGAACAAGCCGGCGGGTGGTGCGAGTCGATCCAACCCGATGCGAGAGAGGGCGTCGGCCTCCTCGTTTTTCCGCCTGTCGATCCACTCGACAGAGTAGCCGGTGAAGTGGCCGCCCAAATTGTCCACCGCTTGGCGGTACGCCACCATGGTAGGGGAGACGGCGTCGCAGGTGCCGGCGACTTGCCCCGCGACAAGGTCGGAATCTCCATAGCAGCGGAGGCGATTGACGTTCATCTCCTTGGCGGCTCGCATGCCGTGGAGTAGGGCCTCGTATTCAGCCATGTTGTTGGTGCAGGGCGTGAAGTCGAGGCAGAGGATGTAGCGGAGCTTGTCGCCTTTTGGTGAAGTCAACACTATCCCTGCGCCTGCACCTTCTGCATTCTTGGAGCCATCGAAGTGCAGGCTCCAGTAGTGGAGGTACGGCAGCTTCTCCGGCTGCTGGGCCTCCTCCCAGTCGGCGATGAAGTCTGCCAGTGCCTATGACTTGATTGCCTTTCGTGGCTCATATTTGATGTTGTGGACGCCGATCTCGACGGCCCACTTGGCGACTCGCCCGATGCCGCCGCGATTGCGATGATGTCTTGCAGTGGTGCTGAGGAGACGACCGTGATCGGGTGCTCCTGGAAGTAGTGCGGCAGGCGCCGCTGAGCCCGGAAGACCGCGTATACTAGCTTTTGGTACTGCGGGTACCACTGGCGCGACTCGGTGAGGACCTCACTGATGTAGTACACCGGCCGCTGAACCGGGCGCTCCTTTCCTTCCTCTGGTCGCTCGACGACCATCACGGCGCTGACGCCGACGCGCCGCGACGTAAACCAGCATGGGTTCTTTGTCGGCGGGGGCGGCGATTAGTGGTGCGGCGAGTAGCACCTTTTTGAGGTCGCGGAGCGCGTCGTCCGCCTCCTTGTGCCACTGGAAGGTGGGGTTCTTGCGCATCAGGCGGTATAGGGGCATCGCCTTTTCGCCCAGGCGGGGGATGAAGCAACTGAGAGCCGCTACTCGCCCGACCAGCTTCTGGATGTCGCGCAGGCACTCGGGTTTGCCGAGCCGGGCGATCGTGTCGATCTTTGTGGGGTTCGCCTCGATCCCTCGTTTGGAGCAGCGTACCCGATGGTTGTCCGTGGTACACGAAGGTGCACTTGCCTGGGTTGAGCTTTATCTTGTATCTTCGCAGGTTGGCGAAAGTTTCCGCCAGGTCGGCGAGTAGGTCGCCTTGGCGAGCGGACTTCACGACCACGTCATCGATGTAGACGTGGATGTTGCGGCCAATTTGGCTCGCGAGGCATTCTTGCATGCACCGCTGGTAGGTCGCCCTGGCGTTCTTGAGGCCGAAGGTCATGGCGGTAGCAGAAGGCTCCGAATGGCGTGATGAACGCCGTCTTCTCCTCGTCTTCGACGGCCATTTTGATCTAGTTGTACCCAGAGTAGGCGTCGAGGAAACATAGCGACTCCGAGCCCGCGGTTGAATCGATTATCTGGTCGATCCGCGGGAGGATGAACTACTCCTTTGGGCAGGCGCTGTTCAGGTTTGTGTAGTCGATACACATTCTCCAGGTCCCGTTTTTCTTCTCGACCAGGACTGGGTTTGCCAGCCACTTGGAATACTTGATTGGCCGGATGAAGCCGCAGCGGTAAACTGCACTTCCTCGGCCATTGCTCGGCGGCGTTCTTCATTGAAGGGCGCGATCGCTGATGTGTCGCACTTTGGGGTCGGCGTTTAGCTTGTGCACAGCGAGCTCCCTAGGGACACCGGGCATGTCGGAGGGTTTCCATGCGAAGATGTCCCTGTTCTCACGGAGGAACTCGATGAGCGCGCCTTCCTATGCTGGGCTCATGCCCGTCCCGATCGTCACCGTCTGGCTGGAATCGCCTGGTACCAGCTCGACGGTGCGCGTGTGCGTCGTGGCCTCAAAGGTTGAGGTGCCTGCGCCCTCTGAGTTGGGATTCTTGAGTATGGTGGGGTCGTCGTTGTTAACCCCGCTCGCGTACTTGGCGAGCTCATCGGCGTGGTTGGTCTTCCCCGCGATGACGGCGTCGGCGAGCTCGGATCCTTTGGCCTCGCACTCGGCGGCCATGTTGGGGTCGCCGTTGATGGTGATGACGCCGCACGGCCCGGGGAGCTTCATCGCGTTGTACGCGTAGTGGGACGCTGCCATGAATTTAGCGAACGCCTGGCGCCCGGGCCGCGATGGTAGGGCCGAGGGCACCAGCTCGAAGGCGATCCGCTCGGTGCGGAAGTTTGCGGTGTCGAAGGTGACCGGCGTGACCTTGCCGATCGGGTACACCTTCCGACCGGGGACGATGTCGTGGAATGTGGTGTGGGTCGTCTCGATCATCGACTACGGGAGCCGCAGCCGCCTGAAGGTGTCGAGGTAGAGGATGTTGATGGAGCTGCCGCCGTCCATCAGTGTCTTGGGGAGCCAGTAGTCGCCAACCTTGGGCTTGGCCACCAAGGCGACTCGTCCTGGGTACTCGATGCGCGGCGAGTGGTCTTGCCGGCTCCAGGTGATGGGCTGCTCCGACCAGTTCAGGAACTGGGGGACGTCTATTTGGGCCACCGCATTGATGGCGACGACGCGGGCGATGACCTTCTTCTCGCGCTTCGTGTTGAAGCCTGTGAAGGTATGGAGCGAGCCGACTACTTTGCCGAATTTTCCGCCGTTTGGCGGGTCGTTGTCGGGGTCCTCCCGCGCTTGCCGTGCCTTCTCGATTTCCCTGAGGGTGTGGCAGTCGGCGGTGTGCGGGCTTTCCTTCCCTGCTATGGAACGCACATGGTTGGTTAAGGAGGGCAGGGATCGAACCTTGGCTTGTCCTAGTTGCCGTCGCGGCGGTAGCTCTTGGGCTCGCCAGCGTGTGCGGCCGGCGTTAAGTCGACTCGCCCGTCCTTCTGGCGCTTACCCGATGGCGAGTGCCTGTAGCGTAGGTCGGTCGAGTCCGTCGTTTCCGCCCGTCGGGCGTTGACCTCTGACTCGTCGTCGTTTCCTGGTTCGGATCTTCCTCGGCGTCTGTTTGGCGATCTCGAGGAGGTCGGGATGTTGTCGAGTATGCGGAGTGTCGCTGAGCTTGGCGACTAGAGGCTCGTGGCGGCACGAGGTCTTGAAGCAATGGCTCGCGGTGTCCGGTGGATGCCGACCGTTGTACCAAAGCTCTTGCCACCGTTGGACCCGATTGCGGGTCGACTCGGGGTCCCTGGGCGCACTGCCCAGTCCTAAATAGTGGTGGCGCGGTGTAGCACTTTCGAAGTGCCCGACGGCGTCGCATTTCCTCCCGTGAGTCGACATCGTCACGGGGAGAGTGTTGATCCACTGCCTGCACGTCCCCTCCATCATCAGGGGGGGGGGGGTAACGGGCGGCGAGTAGGTCAGTGTGACCCGCGATCCCCATCGCCATGAGGTATGTGTTGAGCCAGATGGCGGGGTCGTACGAGGAGTCGTACTTTTCTATCTCTTTTGGCGCCTTGAAGTTTGGCGGGTACTTCTCGCATCAGATCATTGGTCCGAAGCACTTGGGTCCGAGTCGACTGAGCGACCCCATAGGCTCGCCGTCGCGGCGATTAGTTAGGGTGTGCCGCAAGTCGTCGGGCTGGCATGCGCGCCAGCTTTGGTTGTTGATGATGTGGGTGCAGGCGTCGATGGGTTGCCCGTTGGTGGCGACAAGGTTGGTTGCCGGCCTGGGGTCGTTGGTGGAGAGTGTTGCGTTCGCGGGTCGGTGTTGGAGCTGCAGCGGCTCTGGTGGCAGGCAATTGAGGGTGTTTGCCGCCGCGGGGCGGCCGCTGGAGGCCGCTCTGCTTCCCGAGGAACGCGAGTATACTCGGCCGAGTCGGCGCCGCTTTGCTGCTGACGGCCTTTGCGGCAGGGCCTGGCGTATTGGATCTGTAGGGCGCCGTCGCGGTGGCTGTGATGGTGTCGGGTTGCTCGACGCCACGAGGTTGTCCATTGGGGTGGAGAATGGGAGGCCGTTCGCGTCTCGCTCCCGTGAGGAGACTACTATCCGCGGTTGGTCCCTGGGAGGGGTGCCGTTGGGTGGAGGTGGGGCGGCCCTCGCCGTTGATCCTGGCGGGGGCCGGGCGCTTCCTCCTGGTGGCGCGTTCTCCCAGATCGCGCGCTCGGCCACGCGGGCCGGGTCGTTTTCGTCGTCGAAGTTCAGGGCGCGCCCCTGAACGGTGGGGTTCAGGCGCGACCTGATCCGGTGGTAGTGACAGCGGCTCTGGCGTCACCTGCTCGAGGCGAAATTTTTCGCGCTCGGCTTGCTCTTTGCGTACTGCCTCCGCCAGTTTCAGGCGGAGTTCCTCGACCTCCGTTGCCATGGCGTTAGGAGGGATTGGGGTGGAGAAAGGATCCTCCGGCGGATCGGCGCCGGTGGCCATGTAGGTCGCGGCGTGGCGACCGGTTCCATCGCGGAGGTCGGCGGAGTTCTCCGACCCGGAGTCGAATTCGAAGATCCCGAGGATGGAGGGGTCCTCGAAATCTTCCGCATTGGAGACCTGGGCGATGGAGCCCACGGATGAGGCCGCGGTGATGGATCCGGCGAGTGACGCAGGGTTCGCCGAGTCGGTGAGGGCCGCATCCTCTGCGGCCGCTGAATTCCCGGCCACGTTGCTGTGGGCCGAGTTGTACTCGGAGGCGAGGCGGTGGATCGTGCGGATCTGGCTCTCTGAGAGCCGATCGCGTGGCGGCGACTCGCGGATGCGAGCCGAGTCCTCCGAGACGATTACGTCGGTGAGGCCGACGAAGAGGCTGATCGTGCCGATAGGCAGGATCACGCTGTGCGTGACGGGTCGCGCCGCCGGGACGTAGCTGCTCGGCAAGATCTGGAGCATCTCGCCGATCGCTATCATGCGGCCGGTGGCGACCGTCTCGTTGATGGGCAGATTGGATCTCGCCGCGAGAACACCGCCGACCGGCCAGCCCCACGGTGGGCGCCACTGCCGTGGGAATTGTCACGGATGCTGCAATCGGCAGCGGTAGTAGAACGAGGGCAAGGCGCCAGCCATCGTGGTGCGAGATGAGGCAAAGACACAGTTTTACCCAGGTTCGCCCCCTGGAGGGTAAAGACCTACTCCTGCTAGATTGTATTATGGAGGTGTTACAATGGGCGAGCTCGGCGGCTAGGCGGCGAGTCGCTTGGGTGTATGAGGGAACGTGTCTCTACTCGCCCTATAGGGAGGTTTATATAGGCTCACCTCCCCTAGGGTTTACATATCTCAACCGATTCGGTTACAGCTTCAATAGTCATTTAACCTAGTCCGACTGGGCCTATCTACTACTTTGGGCCTTGACTTCCAGTCACCTCGGCTGGGCTTTGATCCACTCGCCGTTCTGCAGGCCCATTCGCCGGGTCTTGGGCCAGTCGGAAACGTCCTGCTGGGTATACCCCGGTAGGCATATCCCCATCACCCTATCACCATGCGCCACCTACTCCACCTCTCTCACCCACTCCACACAGCCACCAACCCCACCACCACTCACACAACACACGACCAACCCACGCCTGGTCAACCACCCACCCCTGCCCACACCCCAACGCCACCTGCCGGTCCCACCTGCCCCGCCCTCTTCCCCCGCATGCCTGCCCGCTCCCCTGGTCGTTCCCAACCCCACCTCGGGATCCCGCCCCACCTGGCGCGCCCCACACTCCCTCCCCCGACCCACTTCCCCCTGGCCCCACCACGACCGTGTTTCCCCTCCTCGCGCGCGTCGGCCTCGCCTCGCTCCTCGCCTTCTTCCTCCCGCAGCCGCCGCCAGGGCCCCTCTTCACCGCTCCCGTTCGACCCCGCCGCCGGCATCCCCTCCACCACCGCCCTCTGCTCCCCCTCCTCGGCTCCGTCACCGAGCTCCGCGCCCCGCCTTCCCCTAGCGCCGCCTCCGGCCGGTCCCGTGTCATCGCCCTCTGCGCCTTCCCTCCTGGCGTCTGCTGCCCTAGCGTCGCCGCGGGTGCCCTCCTCCTGGCCGGACGCAGCTCGGCAGCGGCGTGCTTGCCGAGCCAGTGAGGCCCACCCTCGCCGCGTCTGCCTCCCGCCGACGCCCCTCATCTCCTCTTCCCCGGTGCCGCTCCCCACCGCCTCCGCCCGCGCTCCGCTTCCCTAAGCCGTGACCGCCGCCTGCGCCCTCCACCCCGCCGCCAGGCCTCGCCGCATCGCCCTGATCCCCGCCGACTCACCCATCTGCATCAACCTGCCACCATCCACCACCTCCTCGTCTGGCTGACACCCCTCTGCCCGCCGCCGCCCTAGCTGCGCGCGCCAGGCCACCTCCGGCCTTGCCTCTGCACCGACGCTGCTAGGGGCACCCTCGCCTCCTCTGCCCCATACCGCGCCCGGCCTCTGTCAACCCGCTTGTTGCCCTGGCGCAAGGTTCTGCCTCGAGTCGGCCTCCTCTGCAAGCGCTTGTTGCGGCTGCGACCTATGTTGAGCCCCGAGCCGTACAGCGAGGACCCGATCCTGTCCCCGATGCGTTCTACCGCGGATGGTGTTGCGACCGCATGATCTCTGCTTCCTATTTGCAGCCTGAACCGACGAGTTCAGGTGGCATCATATCCGTCAAGATCTTCGCGTGGTTTCAAAGATACGAGTGTGCCTTCACCAAGATCCCCGAACAAAGATCGCCGAGAACCTCGGATGCGCCAACATGGATTCCGAAGCCCGTTCCCGTCGAGATCCGAAGACCGATCCCGGTGTTTGAAGACCGAACCCCAAGATCTGCCTCACGGGACTGAACCCCTCGGAACTCCATGTTCTCCTTCACGGAAACCCCGATGCTTTCGACACGGATGCCATGATCTTTGTCACGGACGCCGAAACCCCCGGACCCGAAGACCACACGTGCGACAAGTACTCCTTCCCGGATGCGATGCTCGAGAACACGGACGGTAAGGACACCGACGCAGAACTCCAAGTTCTTCACCCCGAACGCCAAGACCGACCCGACACGAGGACACGACAAGATCTTCGCGACGACAAGATCGACACCGACCAGGGCGGATCCGATGCGCCCCGACGCCACACCAAGTCCTTCTTCCCGGAATGCCAAGCTCTTCATCTTGTACCCGACCTTCGAAGACCGATCCCGTCGAACCCTGAACCCTGAGACCCGACCCCGAACCCCCCGGAACCAAGATCGCCAAACCCTAATGTGTTACCCCTTTTCTCGAGCCCTATTTTATAAATGTAATATCAAATTGATGCATATTAAATTGTCATACTCGCATGCATATTTGTGTGGTTTGGGGGCCTTATGCTGATTCACCTTATAATTAAATATGGGGCCATATGCGGGATATCTAGTCTCATATTGGTTCCATTTAAATTTGTGTAGCGAACCGATGCCATGTTTTCGCCTTGTTAAGACAACATATAAATTGCAGGGTATCTAAACAACATGAACCTATTAATTAATTGTCGGGACCCCGGTTCCACTTAATATTGCCCAATTGCATTGCACCCTTGCCATGTCATACATCATACATGCATCATGCCCGATCTTTTGCAGTAGTATTAAATATTGCATCCGGTGTTCATTCTAGTGTTTTGCTTCTTCGCGGATAAGGCCGTTGAGTTGATGTGAGCTTCGCCCCGATCTTCGGATGAATCTTCGGCAATGTTTTCAGGCGAGCATCTCCCCCTTTCTACCTATCTTACTTTTATAGTATTTATTCCCTCCTGTTGATCTATTCCTATCTGTGTTGCGTTGCTCTAGTTTTCGTACCCGTGTTATCCCTTGCAGCCTTATATTGCCTTGGACACCTCCTATTACCTGTATTTTGGTAGATAGTTGGACCCGCGCGTCGCAGTCGCTTGCTCAAGTGCTGTTGCGTGTCGTCAAGTACCACAGTTGTTGGAGTATTGCCTTGTGTTTATTGTTGGGGATGATCATAACTTTAATTATTGTTTAACAACTAAAATTGAAGTAGGTAATGCAGAGGCACAGGTGGGCAATAGATGTTATTTGGTTGTTAACCGTCCACTTGTGTCCCGTAGGACCCCGAGTACTTGATACCTGTTCCTTGAATATTCGCGCTATCCACATCCGGGAGGATTATGGGACCCCCCCTGAGCCAGAGCTTGATTCATTCTTATTTCTTGGGGCCACAAACTAGTTTGAGGTTTTATTTACTATCCTGTACCTATGCCATGCTTTACTGCTTATTTACGATTGTGCGAGGAGCACCTGTACTATTTAGATAAGCGGAGTGTTTTCGCGGTATCGACAAGCCCAGTTTTGGGTTCCCAGTCGTTTACAGCCACTGGCGCAAACCTTGAGTCCGTCTCGAAGTCAGCTAACTTCGTTGCGGGTGTACTCAATGGGGTGGCCCCCTGAAATATTTCTGAATCCTGTGATTGCTTTGTCGTGAAGGCCTCTTTGGGTTTTGATTTGGTTTTTTCGATCATGATCGAGTGTGTGTTGCTATTTGTGCACCCCTGCAGGGTAAAACTTTCTGAAAGCCGTGTCTGCGGTTATGGACGACTTGGAGCAGAGTATCTCGATCATAGACAACTATAACTAAAGTAGTGCTATAAATTTGACTTTATAATGACTAGTAATCAGCTTCACTATAATGGAATGGCTAAATAAAACTGCCAACAATTGCTTGTTTGGGTTGTCGTTGCGACCATTGTATCTGACTAGTAAGTATTGCAACTACAACGGAATGGCTAAATAAAAGTGCCAACAACTGCTGGGTTTTGGGATATCTCATGCCAATTGTATCAAACTAGTAAGTGTTGCAACTACAACGGAATGGTTAACTAAAACTGCCCACTGCTTATTTTATCAGAATGACTATCTACACCTGACTAGTAATTGCTGCAACGATAACTGAATAAATAAAACTGCCAACTGTGTGAGTTCCTCGGTTGACTTCCTCGTTTGGTCTCGAGGGGGAAACACCAGGATGGGTTTGTTTGGTGGTAGTATCAGGTTGGTTCCGAATAGGTCTTTCTTATCCCTCTCTGATAGCCGACAGTTATATCGAGTCTCTATAGGTTGTTTAGTGCATCTTCTTGCCGCCGCCATCCACCATACCTATGTAGGCGAGGACCGCCGATTCTAGCCTCATGGTGTCTTGGCCTCGATCTTGACGCTCCTCTTTTTCCTTTTCCCTTTGTCGGCACCCCTTTTGTTTAAGCAGGTTTTGAGGTCGATGTCGTTAGAATGGTTACCCTTCCGGCTTGGCCTGGGCAGGGTTATGGACAACATTGGTTATTCTTCAGGGCTCTTAGCCCCATTTGCATCTTGTCCGTAGTCGGACGCTCTATCATTTTCAAGGTGGTTTGGATCTTTGTATATTATATCTGTATTCTTGACTCATTGAGTCGTTGTTGTATATATATATCTGTTCTGTGGGTCCCATCGAGGACTGTTGTGTAATGTTATTACTTCGTTTTCCACCCGCACGAAAGTGCCTGGTGGGCACCTTTGAATCGTTTCTATGCGGGTTTGGCGGGAATCGCTGAAACTTGCATAGGGCCGATTCTGAGGGTGTTACAGAGGTGAAGCTAAATGTTTCTCCGTCAATGATCAAGGTATCCTATACTTCAGTAACCGGCTAGTGGTTCCAAACAGTCAAAAAATCAAAGATCTAATCCTACTATAAGATCATGAATCCCCTCTGTCTATCCATCCTGGTGGTACCAAGATGTACCGAGATCTCCGTCAAAGATTATGGTGGAGTGGTATGAAACCAGAAATCACTCGCTTTGTTGCAGAGTGCGACGTTTGCCGTCGTGTGAAGGCTGAACACCAAAGGCCTGCTGGACTTCTGCAGCCGTTGAAAATTCCTGAGTGGAAATGGGATGAAATTGGTATGGATTTTATCACTGGACTCCCAAAGACACAAGCAGGCAATGATGCCATATGGGTAGTAGTTGATCGACCATCTAAAGTTGCTCACTTCCTTGCTGTTCAGGAAAGCGTTACTGCAAGCGAGCTGGCGAAGCTATACATATACCGGATAGTCGTTCTTCATGGTGTTCCGAAGAAGATCATCTCTGATCGTGGAAGTTTGTTTACTTCCAAATTCTGGGCTAGTATCCAACAAGCAATGGGAACTCAAGTCTCCTTCAGTACAGCCTATCATCCTAAAACCGGTAGTCAGACCGAAAGAGTAAATCAAATTCTTGAAGACATGCTCAGAGCGTGTGTCATATCCTTTGGAAAGAACTGGGAGAAATGTCTTCCTTTCGAGGAGTTCTCTTACAACAACAGTTTTCAATCCAGTTTGGGCATGGCACCTTTCCAATTCCTGTATGGGAGAACATGTCGAACACCACTGAACTAGACAGAAACCGGCAAAAGACAATTCTTTGGTCCGGACATGATCCAAGAAGCAGAAGATCAAGTTCGCATAATTTGAGACCGTCTGAAGGCCGCTCAATCTCGTCAGAAGACCAACTATGATCGTCAACAGTTTTCAATCCAGTTTGGGCATGGCACCTTTCCAATTCCTGTATGGGAGAACATGTCGAACACCGCTGAACTAGACAGAAACCGGCAAAAGACAATTCTTTGGTCCGGACATGATCCAAGAAGCAGAAGATCAAGTTCGCATAATTCGAGAGAGTCTGAAGGCTGCTCAATCTCGTCAGAAGACCAACTATGATCGTCTTCATCTTGATGTTCATTATGAAGTTGGTGATCAAGTTTATCTCCGGGTCACTCCTCTAAAGGGTGTCCATCGATTCGGTATCAAAGGCAATTTGGCTCCTCGCTATGTTGGTCCCTTTCGCATTATCTCCAAGCGGGGTGAGCTTGCCTACCAATTGGATCTACCTTCAACTTTTCCAGAGGTTCATGATGTCTTTGATGTGTCTCAACTCAAGCGTTGCTTCAAAGATCCCATTCGTGGTGTGGACCATGAAACTTTGGATCTCCCAGATGATCTAACCTACCGAGAATATCCTATTCGTATTCTTGATGAAACCGAGCGCAAGACTCGTTGTCAAACCATCAAGTTCCTGAAAGTTCAATGGTCTCATCACTCTGAGTCAGAAGCAACCTGGGAACGTGAAGATCGTCTTCGATCTGAGTACCCTGCCTTTTTTTCTAAAACCTAGGAATCTCGGGTTGAGATTCTTGTAAGTGGGGTAAAGCTGTAACATACCACCTTTCTTTGTAATATAAATAAAGACATGTTTGAGCATTGAATGCATGCATAACACTTGCACTTTGGTTTAACCAAGTAAGAACAAATAAAACCCTAATAGCTTCCCCTCTGTCTCTTTGAATCAATTCAAATGGTCTCTATATTTTGAAAATTCTCAAAACAAATGGAGCCCAAATGGTGTTGAGGGCCCTTAGTGTTTTCAGATATTATATAAAAGTTTCTGTAATTTGAAAATATTCAAAACAGAGTTGAATTTGAAAATACCAACATAAATTAGAAAACAGAAAAGAAAAAGGTTTAACAGAAAAAAATCCAACCTAGCTACTCGGCCGAGCCCATCTCTCCTTCCCTCCCTCTCTGCTGTGCCAAGGTACCAGCACTGCCCAGAGCAGCCCGTCCCGGCCCTGCATCTTTCAGCTTACCAGCGTCGTCTTCGTCGACGACGAGTAAGCAGCTCGCTCTCGACACCGCCGACGTCCGTCGTCGCTGGCGTGCGCCAGGATTCGTGCCGCCACCCCTGGTCGTCTATAAACCGCCATCTTTGCTGCCGACGAACCCTAACCCACCATTTACCCCTCTCCGTAGCTCTCCAGCGCCATGTCCAAACCCTAGTTCGTCGGCACCCGCTCGTTCCTGCTGTCTCCGACCACCCCATCTCAAGCCGACACCACCGCTGGACCCGCCTCACCGCCCTTGTCCTCCTACTCAAAGCATGCGAGTTGGGATGACCTCCTCTGGCCGGAATCGAGCAAGAAGCGTCGTCGGCCGTCGTTGTCGTCACCGACGATTACTCCTCCGTCCGTGCACGCCTTGCCTCACCACCACCACCATCGTGCTCCTGGTGAGATTGTGGTGCTCAAGCACCCCTCCGTTCTCTCCCTCTCCCTATGGATCTTCACCCCCCCCAGAGAGCCCGCTGCCGCCGCCGCTGTTCGTCGTCGCGCCGCCGTCTCCGGTGACCCCCAGCACGCCGCGCTGCCACTTTCTAGCTCAGCGCGATGCACTGAGTCCAGTGCACCTAGCTTCGCGTCCCCGCGTGCGCTCGATCGACAGATCAAGTTTCAATCTGAGAGCAAGTTCATCGATGATGTCAACATGACATCATCATGATGTCATATTTCCTTTTTAATTTATTTTAATTGTTTTGTAAATTATTTCTATAAATAAGAAATATATGATAGTTGGGCCCAACCTGTCAGGGTTTTAATATTATCTGTAAATATTTTCTGAAATTAATAAAAGTATGACATGTGGGCCCAAGTTTGGAAATTATTTCAAATATTCCAAAAATGATTTAAAATGAAATAAAACTTGGGAAATTCATAACTAATTCATTTTAAATCACAAAAATACAAATAATATATCAAAATGTTCAGAAAAATGAAACCTATCGAACTAATCTATAATAATACATTGTTAACTAACTTTTATGACAAGTTTAATTAGAAGAACCAATTGAACCCCACAGGTGATTCCGAAGACCCCCCTATTCTAGGGTTTGGACCTTTCGGACCCCCTTTAAAGTGACCAAGCATGCTCTAGGGTTTATTTTAACACTACTTAACTTGTCATATCGAACATAATGTATGAGCATTGCACATGCCATTTGTTGAGTGTTG
Source organism: Avena longiglumis (assembly GCA_030063025.1). Classification (NCBI taxonomy): domain Eukaryota; kingdom Viridiplantae; phylum Streptophyta; class Magnoliopsida; order Poales; family Poaceae; genus Avena; species Avena longiglumis. The sequence goes on from CP125974.1 coordinate 487,005,194, forward strand.
CTTTCTCTTTTCCGGTGATTGGTTCTTGCGAATAGGAACTGAACCCGAGGCTGAAGTTAACGCCATCGAAGAGCAGTACCAGTCCAACAACGGACAAGGAAAGCGAATCCCCACTCATATATATGAATCCTATGTTTACAAAGTATTTCATGGTCGTCATATGCATCCGGTTCAATAGTCTTTATCAGTAGATAGAGTAATCCTATCTGATGCATGTTTCCCTTTGTGAACTATATACCTGATCCACTGCTCCTAGCACAACCCTGGTTTGGATTATGAGCATCGCTAGTGCCACATTTTATTAAGGAGATGCGATGTAAGAACAATTATATCAACACCTAGTCATTCTATATTGATTAATCATAAGATTTATGACCTTATGAAAATAAGGCAATCAATTTTGTTGTGAGATTATACATGAATTAGTCTCTCTTCTCAGAACCCTATAGAGGAGATATTCTAAGCCACTGTGTCGCCATACCTCCTCGACTGACTTCGATGGTGTGAGTGTAGAGAGTCACTGATCTGTCGGAGAGAGCTCTGGGTTTTCTGTAGAGCAAGGAGGCGATGCATCATTGACGGTGGAGACGACATCGTTCTAGCGCATAATTTTCCTCGAGCCTCTTCATCTTGGTTAAGTCGGGTATTGCAGCGTCTATAACACTTTGTCCTAGATTTTATAACTTCTGGTACATTCTTTTTCCACTATGATTGCATAGTTTGTAGTTTCTACACATGCAATAGGAAAGAAATGTAGGTAACAAATGATGTGCTACTCATCTTAAATTGTGAGATAATGTAATAAACATTAATTTTCCCACAATAATAACTAACAATTTTTTCGATTATTAAAGCACAACTTATGGATATTGTTTTCTCATCATTTCCAACACTAACATGAGCGTTGTGCAAGGAGCAAGAGGAAAAAGGGAACAAACTGGCTGAAATGTGGAAAGTTTGGAATAATGGTGGAGTGTGGCGGAAAGTGTTGAGGGAACAAGAATAAAATATGTTCTTACCATTTCACCAATAATGATAAATGATATTACTAAGAATTTTTCTGAGTTGAAGAACACGGTCCACCTTAGTCATAAGATGTTTGATCCTTGTTTTCGATTTAAGTAATCCCTGGTTTCTAATTTATCGTACTAAAATCGACAATGTAACCAGTTAACTTTGAAACCTCAATCACTTCGAAAAAATAAAAATAATATTAACTTCCTCGTATTTCATATGTATGAATGCAATGTACATACATAGATTGTATCCCTTTTGTTAATCTAGACTATAGTATCTGACGGGCATTCCTTCATTGCTTGTGCTTCCATATGTATGTAGGGATTATTTTCTTTCTCTATGATTATCTTATTTTGATATGTATGTACTGATTCCAGCCACAATCATGATGGCTTCATTTATTTTGATCATTTATTATTTATGTATACAAATTTGCTCGAAGAAGGGGTTACTAGCTATAAAGGTTTTGTCATATTTTTTTTATCAAAACACGGTCTTACTAAAAAAGAGAACATCTCTAGATTACTGAATACAGAGGATGAACATTTATAGTATCCGAGGTTCGAAGGCAACCGCAGAGTGATGCAACAGACTCCCTTCGGAGGTTCATCCCTCGCGAGGCGGAAAATAAAAATGAGGCCATTTCACAATAATTGACGATATCCATAAATATAATCTCATAGATAACTAATTCCAATCAATGATCAATATCCTCTCAGTAAAAGAAATTATCGACACAACCTAATCTATTCAATAGCCGATATTTACTGCATATCTTGCAAAAATGATAAATACAATCATATCTACCATGCATCCATATCTAACCAATTTTAATTTGATGTAAAATAAGGTTAAATTTGCTTCTTTGGATCTGATTATACCAAGGAGATCACAACAAAGTACTCCAAATGTATCATCATCAACCTTGCGGATCGTTAAAGCATTCCTAGGAACCTAGGAATTATGGTTGATGAGGTATTCGATGATTCAGTGCCTTGCCTTCGTTTTGGTTTTTTTTTCTTAGGTAGGTCAGCGATCTAATAATAGTTCTGTTACCATCCTCTTCATTCTACATTGAGTAATCCTTGGGTATAGCCTTACGAAATTAAAGAAATAGTATTTCCTGAAAGAATTCTGGACTCCTTGATTTTTTACGTTTGGAGAAGTTCTTAAAGGATCTTATTAATAAAGATACTAAAATATGGTTCAACAAAAATAGATCTAGTTCAGATTTTCCCATTATGATAGCATGTCAAATATCTTGTCGAAAACTCTCGTAGAAAAAATATCATGTTTAAAATTGTGTTCATTCTTGTAAATAAAACTATGGGAAACAGCAAGACCACATATTGCAACTTATTTCTTGTTATGTTCCCTAACAAGTTTCATTACTGTGAAACATTTAAGCAACACTAAACTATTCAACCTGTCACCTTTTATTTCTAATGATTTGGCATAGAGTATTCAAGGTCCCAAAGTCTCCACCAGCATGTTCACTGTCTACTGCTACAAATATGAAAAATGACGCAAGGTCCCAACAAAGCAGGATTCGAGGCCATCCACAAGAGCCCCAAGGAGGACTCATGGTTCTGCGGCAGAGACCCTGTCACTGGACGCTCCTAAATGCGGCCTGAGGACATCTCATATGTCATCAGCTGCATCTGTATGATTGACAAGACCGACATCCCGAGGCCTTTGCCGGATATGAAGCTGATGGTGATCATGTGTGGGGATCTGTCCAAGGCAGACATCTACTACGTGATGCCCATTGGGAAGCGTGTGTGGAGCGGTGGCGACATGGATAGGTTCCTCGAGGAGAACCAACAGTACAAGGCCACACTACCGGCGTCGAGCTTCAGCTTCACCAAGCCGAAGATATTCTAGGAGACCGTGGAGGAGTGCTCGCAGTAGAGGGCTACAAAGGATTATTAGAGGGAGAGGTCCGAGGGGTGCTTTCTGAGAAGGCTGCCAAGTCTGATCTGAGGGAGAGGTATGCGGTGAATAAGACGTGTATGGATTCTAGGGCCAAGAGTGAAAGCTTCGAGGAGACGGAATATGTCAGATTCGGATTACTACTGTCAAAGTAGAAACGGTGGCAGGGAGTATCTGCTGCGGAATTGGGAGCATGAACTTACATGTATTCCCCATTTGGCATGATGCCTAATAATGTCATACCTAGTCTTGGATCACAATGTTTGGTTGTTTTTGTTTTCTTTCCTTGTTTGATTTGGGACACAGTTTTTCACCTTGGTGGAACCATTGCTCTCCTCACTCTTTAATTGCTCTTTGCTAAAATTGAGCAGTTCCTATGTGATTCTCTGGGTATGTGAACTATGTTTAGCTTTGCCGTAAAATAAAAAACTATTTCTAGCTTCCCCAAATGATCCATCACTAGTGGAAAAAGGGCCTCCAGTCCCGGGCCGCAATGGGCTCTAGTCCCGGTTTTGGGCCCGGGACTGCGAAAATGGGACTAGAGGCCCCCCTCTAGTCCCGGATCAACGGCCCATGACGATAACCAGTGGCTGTTTGAGCCAGCGGAACCCTCTAGTCCCGGGCCGTAACACCATCCGGGACTAAAAGGTTTCCTGCCGCGGCAGAGAAACACCACATTTCTCTGCCGCGGCAGAGATTGTATATTTCCTTTTTTGCCATTTTGTTCCTTTTTCGTTTTGTGTTTCACTATAACAAACATATATTTCAGTATACATATTATACGCTACTACATTCACACTACACGTCGATGCATTTATATAATTAATCGATCCCTTGCAAGCATACATATAATCAATCATATCAAAAGGAAGAAATGTTTTGAAATTACATGGTCATTGATGAATATATATATCATATGAGCTACATGGAGATGACTAAGGAAAATCGACTTCCACGTCATCCGCATAATGCTCTCCATGTACATCAAGGACTTCCTTCATCATAAATCCCGCCAGCTCCTCTTGAATTGCTCTTATGCGTTGGTCTGGCTCTAGTTTCTCTCGCAAATCATAAATATAATGTGAGTCAACTTTCCGCTCACTGGTAAACTCGCGGATGTACTTGCAGACGTAGTATCCACATAAATGAGTTCCCGGTGGTTGCTGTAAACTCTTCGCCATTTTATAAGTTAGCTCCGTTCCTGGTGGCTGCTGTAAACTCTTCGCCATTTTATAAGTTAGCTCCTCTTTGAATGGACCTGGTATTTTCTGTCTGAACCGTGTCTAACACCTGCTCGGCAAAGAAAATGAACAAAGGAGTTATTAGTTACTTGATATCAGGAAATGAATGAAAGAGGACGATATAATGCGATAATGATTGAAATTACTTATGGAGCATTGCTTTCATGTCGCTCCACTTCTCTTGGTCCCAACTTAATGAGTCGTGGACTTCAACTAGGGAGTTGTCAACTTGAATGTTTAGCAAGATCCAGTGGAATCTGCAGACATTTACATAAGCATACATGCATAGCTCATCTAGTAAGCAAAAATAAAATGTGTACAAGATATAAACACTCACTTGAAGTTGTAAGGAAATAGTATTTCCTTAACAAAATTATGCTCGTTTAAGAACCTGGACAGGTCTTCCTCCACGTCTTTGGGGTGATTCTTTAACGTATATTCATTAATGATATGTGGGTCAATGAACCCAACGTCGTATCTTCTAGCTCTTTTGCATTCAAGCATCTTAATTCTGCGGAATATAATATCATCATACAAAAGGATATATAGTTAGGATAATATATTAAATTCAATGAACGAGCTAAAGCTACAAACTTAATTATAGAAATAAATAACTTACAGACAGTAGCAACCAATGATAGATTTGTCGAGGGCGCGCTGGTTGTATAACTGAAACAGTTCGGTCATTTGAACTCAGATCGAGTATGGTTTGAAGTGATGCTCCTTTCTAACGTCCACGAAACCAATCTTTATGATGCTTTTTCTGCTATGACATGTACATTCATGCAGATTTCGCATATGTGTGGATAGACGCCGAGCTCCTCATTCTTGACTAGAGGCTGCCCTTGGACATCTTGTCGTACTCGACCATCGGGCGTATCTTCATAGCTTAAATATTGACAAAGAGACATATTTGCTTCGTTAGCAAGTGCTTTGGCCTGCGATACAGTGATTCCCATAAGTGCGGCATTATTACGGGCTCTAGGGTCCATTATTTGCATGTCCATATCCATTTCAGCTCTGAAGGCCTTGTCGAGGTCTGAAATGACTTTGAGCGGGGCGACCGATTGATTCTTCTGTGCTCCGAGCTGGGCAATTTGCTTCCCGCTTTTTGCACTTGTGATTTTTTTCTTCTGTGCTTGCTTAATAATCTCCCGGTCATAGTCTACTTACAGATTCATCGATATCTGGGATGGTTGCTCAAGAAAGGACTTAGCCCACTTTTTGGTTTTTTCGTTATATACCGGCTTTGGCTCAGGCTTTTTGGGTGCAAAATGCGCCTTAACTTGGGCAGCCACATCCGCGTTAGTTTCCTCATCGGTCTTGTCATAAGGTCTCTTTGGAAGAGCCGGCGGGATATCGACTATCTTCGGTGTTTGACCTTTCTTCGATGTGGGGCGCGGGGGGCCGTCGAACTTCCGTTTCTTCGACGAGGTAGTAGTATTGCACGGAGGAGGAGGCGGAGATCGAGTTGATGTACTCCTGTTGCGGCGATCGTCAGCGGGGCGGGGTGGACTTGGAGGTTGGTGATAATCGGGTTGGGGTGGACTTGGAGGTTGGCGATAATCGGGTTGGGGTGGACTTCGAGGTTGACGATATTCGATGCGGGGTGGATTTGGATTCCTTGGAGTCGGTGGCCTTGGCGAGCACGAAACTTGATGTACTTCTTATTCCATAGAATGATGTTGCTTGACATCTCCTAGTTTCGTAAGGCCTTGAAAGCGATTTCAATCTCTAGGTCCGCAAAATCCTCCACTATGTCATCCACCGTGACACGAGCATAGCCTGGTGGAATCAGAAGTGAATGGTGCAGTGCTCCAGGTAGACAAGGTAAAGCAGTGCCGATCGCCACCTTGAAGGACAGGTTGTTCATTGGCTGATGTAGCTCACATTGTGCCATCTCTCTAACATCATCCACAGGGTAGTGAGGAGCCGGTGCATCATCCAGCATTGCTTGATCATCAGCACGGACCTCCATCGAAGCCACGCTGCTTCTCCGTTGGCTAAGATCCAATGCAGGATCATCAGACCGCGGGTGAGTTGACGACGGTGGCCTTTGGCTAATTTCATGCATGAGGTTCTTCAGATCAGCTAGGTCCTGCTCTACCCTGGAGATCCGGTTTGCCTCTCGGTCCTTCTTTCTCTGACGGCTTCTGTAACTGGCATCATACTGAGGAAACCCTTTCTTCCACGAGACACCGTCGCCTTTGCCTCGTGTTCGTCCTCCCTTTTCAGGATTCCCTAGGGTGCGTGTCAGCTCATCGTTCTCTCTCTCGGGACGGAACAATCCCAATTGAGAATCGTTCATAACTTGAATAAGGTCTTGGGAGGGTTTTAGAATTTTATCATGAAATAATGTCTTTCCTGTTTCTGGGTCCAAGGATCCCCCGCACCGGTACCACCAGTGCTTTGACCTCTCGGGCCATCCATCTGTACCAGGAGTGACGCCTCTAGCCCTCATATCCTTCTCCATAGTTTCCCACTTAGGGATGGCACTCTTGTAGCCACCTGTCCCCATTTTATGATGGTATTTCTTGTTGGCAGCATTTAACGCGTTCTTTGCCGACTTTGCCTTTGCTTTATCAAATTGCTTGTACTGTAAAAAATCGGGCCACTGTTCTCTCAACTTCTCGTTTACTCCTTTGAAGTCTGGAGTTTTCTTTTTCGCGACATATTTCGCGTATAAACTTTTCTTGTGGTTCCGGTACAGTTCAGCCATCTTGCTTAGTGCCCACTCCTTGACTTTTGCTCTATTTTCAAGCCCACCCGGCCTTGGGGTAATACCATCTACCTCAAATTCCTCATACTCTGGAGGTAGTATGAAATGCGCTATGAGCTTCTGCCAAAGGTCATCTTTGTCATCATCGGTGAAATAGCTGTTGGATTCTTCAATGGCTTTCTTTGACTTATTCCATTCTTGGATGGTGATCGACAGGTTGTCCCTAACAAGCACCCCGCATTGATTTATAAACATCCTCCGGTGCTTCTCTGGAGCAATCGGTTCACCATCATCATCTATTTATTCGATGGTGAACCTCTGATTACCATCCAACTTTTTGTTCGGCCCTCGTTTCGTTCGAGCTATCTATTGCTTCGATCTGGTGGGCTAAAATAAGAAGAGAGAGTGATTAATATATATCTAGATCAGTTAATGAATAGAGGTAACACGAGACTTTATACATATATATATATATATATGTACCTCGCCGGATCTTGAGAAAAAAATGGCATGAACTCTCTTGCTTCTTTGAGAAAAATGGCCACCATATGCTTTAGGGCAGCTAGCCAGAGAGCTGTATATATAGTGATGGACAATTAGTCCCGGGCCGTGATACGACCCGGGACTAATAGTCCCCGAAAAGAGCTGTTGGCCCGCTCTAGCTTATTAGTCCTGGGCCGTATTACGGACCGGTACTAGAGCTCTGGTCCGGCCCGGGACTAGTGTCTTTGGACATTTTTAGCCGTTGGAGGCCTCACGGCCCGGGACTAGTTCTAGCACTAGTCGCGGTTCGTGATGGGCTGGGACTGGTGACGTTGTTCAGATCGAACCGAAGGCCTGTTTTCCAGTAGTTCATGTATGAATGTTTAGTGGTGCTCTGACCAGTCACCCTTCCAAAATCAAACTTATTTCATAGAGTCAAGAGGGTTGATGTCAAGAAAACGTTAACATTTCAAAGCTACTATGTATTTCACTATGTAATAGCTAATCTGCTACCCCAAAAAATAATATTTTCGATAACTCATAACCGCAACCAGTTGAGGCCTTAAGTTCGGCCATGAACAACAAGTCTTAAAATTGTGAACTTCACTACCTTCACTACAACTTTGCTAATTTCATGTTGATCATTCCAAAGGAGAATGATTGTTGATGCATGTAACATGTGTGTTGATCATTTCAATCTTGCAGATCACCCATGTACTAACACAATTTTGATGTACATGATTCATCAAAATTAGGCTACCCCATGTTGCTACCCCAAAATTGTGGCCCGTTGCTACCCCAAATCACATTTGTTTTGAAACAGACATCATACGAGAGACCATAGGAGAGAAAGGGGGAGGAGTCGGGGTAGTCGCCATGTGACCAGGGCTCAAGTGAGGCCGCCAAGAGGGGTGGGTATGTTGAATAAAAGAGCAATTTACCAAGCGAATTATCTATAATAAACGCAAGATAAAACACATGTTACATGCATCAACAATCTGCAAGGCGTAAAACATATTAAGGCATATATAAACGCTAGATTAAAATAATAGACAATATACTAATCATGTGAAATAGCGAATACATATTAAGGCATATAACCAAACAAACTGCAAGGCGTAAAACTTTAGATACGATCAGAACAAGATTGAGAAAGGAGATATACACGGCAGTAGTAGAAGAAGAACCGCTGGCGTTGGCCATGTCGTCGAGGAAGAGGGTGCTGATGTCAGGGAAGAAGTCCTCGTCGGGGAAGACATCGCCGCAGTCGCTATCCGTGAGGGAGTCCGTGACGAAGCCAGTAGTCGCGCCGATAGCGCTCCTCAAAAACCTTATCGCCCTTCTCCCGTACATGACTCGAAGCAGCGGGGTCTCGGAGGCCTACTGTCCCGACTCACGGTGCACGCCGCAAGACGGGATGGGGAAGATCTAAGTAGCGCATTGCTCTGGAACTGGAGGCGCAAAGGATGTGTGGTAGTGTATCTGAGAGGAGGCGCGACCTCTTTCTTATATAGGCACAGACGGGCAGGCAGACAGGCTGCGCAGAACATGAAACGAACGGACAGAAGCTGAAGCGAACAGGCGGCAGCCCACTGGACAGCCTCCACTCAGTTTTTATTTAGCTCGTATTAAAAGTCCACTCGAGCAAAATGTTTCAACTTCTGTATGATTGTTCATATACCATTTATGCATGGCAAAATAAAGTTCGGCTCGGCGAAATTTCCGCAACCGGCAGCGTGAGCGTCGTGTCATGACGAGGCGAGGTTTGGAACTCTCACCTTCTCATTCTCATCCTTTTTACCAAGTGGTAGGAGAGCTCACCTTATAAGCTGGTCCAACTTCCACTCAACTAGCAATGTGGGACTAAACATTTGTCCCAGCTCTTGCCTTGCATGAATGGGCCAAATGGGCCTCTAGAATTTCAGGAATTTATTGGCATATAATAAATGGGATGGGCCTATTTAGGCAAAAATTCCAACAATCCCCCACCAGATCCCAGAGGCACATGAAGTTTGCCTTTGGTTCCAAAACATTGTTTATATACCGGTACTATAGTGGAGACTGTTAAGTTGAACTTCCACCTGGAGCTTTATGTTATACGAGGCCGCAACTTGTATAGTGGACTATGCCTTGAACTGCAAGTTTGCTGCGAACCTAGCTTCACAAAAAGTCTTGACCGATACTAGGCTACCATGGGACTTCCCCGCGGGTGGAGCTTATACGTCATACTCCATGACCTTTCATGAGCTTATTAGATAGCACCCTACTCTCATAGACTGTGACGTTTTAACATTCATACTCCTATAGGTGTGTTCTTCAAAAGATGTTCTACAGGACAACATCTTTGCTTAGGATAAGCCACTTAGAACACATTAAGATAATAAATCAACCTGCCGTGCAGAATAGGAAAGTATTGCATCTTTATGGAGTGGTGTTTATTAAAGTAAGTATACTTTCCTCTCAGCTAACCAACATCTTGTGTCCCAATTCTAATTCACGGGATCTCCGATCACATAGAGTCGTTTACCACTGTGGAAAGCTCAAATTGTGGGTCTCATACCCATCTGCTTTGATGCATTTTCTATCACGTTGCGTGATAGACCCTTTCTGAAGGGATCTGCCAAATTTTTAGATGTTTGGATATAATCCAATGCAATAACTCCGGAGTTTCTCATATTCCTGAAAGATTTCAGTCTCCTCTTCACATGTCTTGATGACTTCATATTATCCTTAGAACTATTTACCTTTATTGGTTTTTCAACCACATGCAAGTTCATCAAGAGTTCACGAAGCCACTCTGCTTCAACAGTGGCTATGTCTAATGTTGTGAGTTCCGCTTCCATAGTTGACCTTGTTAAGATGGTCTGCATGCAAGACTTCCAAGAAACAGCGCTACCAGCAAGTTTGAATACATATCCATTTGTGGCCTTTATCTCGTCAGCATCAGATATCCAATTTGAATCACTATAACCCTCTAGTACCCTCGGATACCCGGTAAGTGTATGCCATAGCTCGCAGTGCCTTTTAGATATCGCATAACTCTCTCAAGAGCATGCCAGTGATCATCTCCTGGATTTGAAACAAATCGACTGAGTTTGCTTACAGAAAATGCGATGTCAGGCCTCGTGGCACTAGATAAATACATAAGCGAGCCAATGATTTGAGAGTATATCAGTTGGTCTCTAGCATTTCCTCGATTATTTCGAAGCAACACACTAGGATCATACGGTGTAGGAGAAAACTTGAAGTCGCTATACCCGAAACGACTCAAGATCTTTTCCACATAGTGGGACTGAAGCAGTGTAATTCCACCATCATCATCTCTCAATAGCTTGATGTTCAGGATGACATCAGTTACTCCCAGATCCTTCATCTCAAAGGAACGAGATAAGAAATCTTTGACCTCCTTAATTGCATTAAGGTTGGTTCCGAAAATCAGTATGTCATCAACATACAAACAAAATATGACTCCCTCACCCCCACCATGGCGATGGTACACACATTTATCAGCTTCATTTACAACAAAGCCTGTAGCAGTTAAAGTTCTTTCGAACTTCTCATGCCATTGCTTAGGGGCTTGTTTTAGGCCATATAAAGACTTCAACAACTTGCACACCTTTCCTTCTTGACCATTTACCACAAATCCATCTGGCTGATCCATGTAAATTTCCTCATCCAACTCTCCATTAAGGAAAGTTGTCTTAACGTCCATTTGATGAACGAGAAGACCATGAGAGGCAGCCAATGAGAGTAATACTCGAATGGTGGTCAATCTGGCAACAAGTGAGTAAGTGTCATAGAAGTCTTCACCTTCTTTTTGAGTATATCCCTTGGCTACAAGCCGTGCCTTGTACTTCTCAATAGTACCATCAGGTCTAAGATTTTTCTTAAACACCCACTTGCATCCTACAGGTTTGCACCCATAAGGGCGATCAGTGATCTCCCATGTTCCATTAGCTAAGATGGAATTCATCTCTCTATGGACGGCTTCCTTCCAGTAATCAGCATCAGGAGATGCATATGCTTTTGAAATGGAAGTAGGAGTGTCATCCACAAGGTACACAATGAAATCATCACCAAAGGACTTTGTAGTCCTCTATCTCTTGATCCTTTTAGGAATTTCATTATCATCCTCCTTAGGACTTTCAGAGTGTTCAATTGGAATGGTAGGTTCGAAGAATGTAGCAAATTCCTGATTAGATGAACTAGGTATCTCCGGATTTGATGAGTTAGGTTTATCCTTTATAGGAAAGATATCCTCAAAGAAAGTTGCATCAGTCGACTCCATGATTGTACCGACATGAATGTCAGGTACTTCAGATTTTACTATCAAGAATCTATAACCAATGTTATGGAAAGCATAGCCCAGAAAAACACAATCAATGGTTTTTGGTCCAATCTTGCGCTTCTTGGGGATTGGTACATTAACCTTTGCTAAACAACCGCAAGTACATAAGTAAGAGAGTTTTAATAGTTTCTTCTCCCATTCTTCGAATGGAGTAATTTCTTTGTTATTTGTGGGAACTCGGTTTAGGACATGACACGCAGTCAATAGTGCCTCCCCCCACCATTCCTTAGAGAGACCCAATGTGTCTAACATGGCGTTAACCAAATCTGTTAGAGTACGATTCTTTCTTTCGGCTCCATTTGACTGGGGTGAGTAAGGAGGCATCCTCTCATGAATTATGCCATGTTCCGCACAAAAAGAATCAAAATCGTTGGAAAAATACTCTCCACCACGATCAGACCTAAGCCTCTTAATCTTTTGATCAAGTTGATTTTCTGCCTCAGCTTTATAGATTTTGAAGAAACTTAAAGCCTCATCTTTTGATTTCAAAAGATACACATGACAATATCTCATAGAGTCATCGATCAATGAAATATTTCTTTCCACCTTTTTTCAACACACCATTCATCTCATAAAGATCATAATGTATGAGCTCTAGTGGTGTTAAATTTCTCACTTCTGCGGTCGTATGTGACTTGCGAGGTTGTTTAGATTGCACGCAGACTTGGCACTTAGATCCCTTAATAGTTGTGAAATCAGGGATTAAATTCATTTTGGCTAGCCGCGTCATACAACCAAAATTAATATGACAAAGCCGAGAATGCCAGACATTTGATTCAAAATTCGTGTAAATATGATTAACAACTTTATTACAAATGTCTGACAGAGATAAGCGGAACAAGCCTCCGCACTCATAGGCTTTACCAACAAAGGTTCCATACATAGAAATTACAAATTTACTGGACTCGAATACAATCTTGTAGCCATCTCGACATAGAAGAGATCCGCTAACAAGATTTTTATTTATTGAGGGAACATGATGCACGTTCTTCAGGCGCACGATCTTTCCCGAAGTGAACTTCAGATCGACCCTACCAACACCATGAATAGAAGCATGCGAGCCGTTCCCCATCAGCACGGTTTGAGTCTCTCTGACCTGATATGAAGAAAACATGGAAATATCAGAACAGACATGTAAATTAGCGTCCGTGTCAATCCACCAACCAGGAGAATGACATAATGAAAGAACAGTAGGTAATATACCATACCCAACATCTTTCATCTCAACGTCGCCCATGACAACATTAGCAGTCTTGCTGCCCTTCCCATGCTGGCGCTTGTCAAAGCGGTTGGGACAAGCAGGAGCCAAATGATTAGGATCACCGCACACATGACAAGCATCTTTCCTCTTATCAGTCTTCTTCTTGAAGTTGGTGGACTGTGAGGCCTTGTTCTTTCCATCGAACTTTCCTTTATCGTCAAACTTGCCTTTGTTCTTGAACATGTGAGGCTGGAAGTTCCTTTTCTGTACCAGATTGGCATTAGAACCTCCCTCGGTACCTCAAGCACGTGTGTATTTTGCTCTCGCCTTCTCTTCCACATCAAGAGTCCCAATGAGATCCGTCATGGAGAACTCTTGTCTCTTATGCTTCAGAGAAGTAGCAAAATTCCTCCATGACTGGGGAAGTTTGGCAATAATGCCTCCGGCAACAAACTTTTCCGGTAACACACAAGTGAAGTTCTCAAGCTCCCTGGCAAGTGACTGTATCTCATGAGCCTGCTCCATAATGGGGCCGTCCTCAACCATCTTATAGTCATAGAATTGTTCCAAGACATACAGTTCACTGCCAGCATCGGAGACTCCAAATTTTCTCTCGAGCACATCCCACATATCCTTGCCATTGCTAAATGACAGATATGAATCGACAATATTGTCGCCAAGAATACTGATCAAGGCAGCCTTGAAAGTGGTATCAAGTTTTTGGAACGCCTCTTCCTGAGCGGGATTAAGTTCTCCCTCAGGTGCGCCATAGATTGCGTTATAGCAGCTCATGGTCTGAAACCAGAGCACTGCTCTCGCACGCCATCGTTTGTAATTCACACCTTCGAACACAGGTGGCTTCATAGAAGAAACAAAGCCACTTGGGGCAAATTGCCTGAAATAAGGTTTTTGGATTGTTGAATAAAAGAGCAATTTACCAAGTGAATTATCCATAATAAATGCTAGATAAAACATGATTAAAATAATATACAATATACTAATCATGTGAAATAGCGAATACATATTAAGGCATATAACCAAAAAAACTGCAAGGCGTAAAACTTTAGATACGATCAGAACAAGATTGAGAAAGGAGATATACACGGCAGTAGCAGAAGAAGCACCGCCGACGTTGGCGATGTCGTCGAGGAAGAGGGTGCTTCTGTCGGGGAAGAAGTCCTCGTCGGGGAAGACGTCGCCACAGTCCCTATCTGTGAGGGAGTCTGTGACGAAGCCAGTAGTTGCGTCGATAGCGCTCCCCAAAAAACTTATCGCCCTTCTCCCGTATAGGACTCAAAGCAGTGGGGTCTCGGAGGCCTATTGTCCCGGCTCACGGTGCACGCCGCAAGACGGGATGGGGAAAGTCCACTCGAGCAAAACGTTTCAACTTCTGTGTCACTGTTCATATACCATTCATGCGTGGCAAAATAAAGCTCGGCTCGGCGAGATTCCCGCAACCCGCGGCGCGCGCGTCGTGACGTGGCGAGGCGAGGCGAGGCGTGGCGTGGCGAGGCGAGCGAGGAGAAGGAGCGCGCGTGTGGAACTCTCTCCCTCATCTTCTCATCCTTTTTACCAAGTGGTAGGAGAGCCCACCTTATAAGCTGGTCCAACTTCCACTCAACTAGCAATGTGGAACTAAACATTTGTCCCAGCTCTTGCCTTGCATGAATGGGCCAAATGGGCCTTTAGGATTTCAGGAATTTATTGGCACATAATAAATGGACTGGGCCTATTTAGGCAAAAATTCCAACAGGGTCTACACTAATTGCACTTCTAGGACTAATCGCTCACTCTCTCAAAACCCAAGCTACCAGGACATGATACCCACAACCTTTTTCGAAATGGGGCATTAGATCCTGGCACATCATACCCACAACTGCCATTCATTAATGATAGCATTTAGAACCACCTTCGGTGAAGTAAGTCTTAAATGATACTAGAATGGTTATAATGTTAGACAACAAGATTCTGCTGACATGTTAAACACCAAAGATAAACAAGTTGTAATATGCTGCCAGAATATTAGCAGATTTTTTGACATTTATCCCCCTCCCAAATGCCCAATGTAGGGATAACAATAACTGTTTTATCTCATACAAGGTACCCCTAGTCAAATGCTTCAAGTCTTGAAATGTAGTGCCACTAGTTAGGCAACATACTCCGGAATCAGGAGCACAGTTAACTGAACTTCCAGTTGCAGGAACATGCTTCAGTAAACCTTACCACTAGGAAAGCTGCAAACCTAAGAAGCCAATGAAATAAACCTGCCAGGAAAAATGTTTTGAACAATTTGCCTTTATTCTAGTACCGCAAAAAACTTGACTAAAGCTCCATCTGCAACAACAAAAACGAATGCCACACTGATGGTGGCATCTAAGAGCGCATGGGGGTGTGAAAGTAAGGACCAATGCTCATATTTTCTCAGCGGCACATGATGATTCAGGTGTAATGCAGTGATGACCCAAGTGTCGCAGGAGCTTTTCATCATTACAATGTATTTTTCTTGGATTGAAAGAGGCCTAAACTCTCAACGTCCCATGATGATATCTCTTAACTAAAGAAAATATGTGCTAGAAGTGCTAGGATTCAAAGAGCTAGTGCTAGCTAAATGGGCCTCAGCGGGCAACATGGCACGGGGGCTTGACGCTGTCGACCGGTGACAGTCACTATCCACGAACTGGCGCCAATTCCTCTGCGGGTGGAGTGCGAACCAGGGAAAAGAGGCCCAACGTAATAAGGGTACGCTGCTTGGCCAGATTAATCAATTGGACATTCAAATGGACTCCTCCGGTTTAGATGAAGACGGTTGGGCATACCGCTATTACCTGGAGGAGCAGCTGCTCCACATATATCGGCAGGAGGGGTGTACTAAGCCCTAGCGAGGCCGTATGAGATACAGGATACTTTCACGCCGTCGCCAATAGGCAGTAGAGGAAATGTAACATCTCCTCACTCGCCACCACGGATGGCACCATCAGGGAAAATAAGGTCATCCAAATGCACATTTAAAACTTCTAGCGTGAGCTCCTAGGCTCTACTACTGCTCGGTGCTATGGCCTAAATTCGTCTATTTGGGAAGCCGGGGCACGAGTCTCGACAGAGGAAAATGTCTCCCTTGCAATTTCCTTCACGGAACAGGAACTCGATCTGGTGGTTGCGAACAGGGCCGAGCCAAAAAAGTCCGAGGCCCTGTGTGAAACTTTAAATTGGGCCCCTATTTTATTAAAAAATAACTAATAAAAAATTATAATTTATATGATATAATAATTAAAAAATATCTAGATATATAAAAAATTATGTTTTTTCAACTCCTAATTGCATAATGTTTATTTAAACAAATTATTTCCTTTAATTTTCTATGGAATGAATCGTCAATGCTATCTTCATAATCAGTCCGATGAATCAACTGGATAAGAGAAATCTTGATCAAATGAGAGCAAGCAATTGACAATCATGCAAGTCTTATGAATCAACTGGATAAGAGAAATCTTGATCAAATGAGAGCAAACAATTGACAACCACGCAATAAGGAAGATATATAGCAGAGTTGGGTATGTACATGTCTTAATTAGTTAGAATTTTCATTAGAAGAACTACCCTTGGCACATGTAGATTCCAAACTCATGGTAAAATCGTCTTAGGAACCGTGTTAAGAGGAAACACGTAGTTTAAAAACTAGACATGACCGACCAGAATAAATCTAAACTAGATATTGTTTTTGTTTTTCTAAGTGGCAACAATACCAAAAAATACAAACTAGAGCTTATGTTGGTTTTTTAAGAGTCAACCGTGATCTATCTCAATCTTCAGATGTCTCGCGGAGGAAGCAGTTCATCCCTAGACCCAATGCTGCAAATCTTGCAAATGTTGGTTTCTGACTATGATGCTGAAAGAGTCGAATGTCAAGACAACCTAGCTACCCTTCAACACATATCTCAGATGGCCAATAACAATCAAGGCCATGGAAACCAGGACAACCATGGATTCAAGCTCAAGAAATTTAAAAACACCAATCCCCCCATATTTAGTAAGTCTAAAGATCCATTAGATGCAGATGACTGGCTGCAGACCATGGAGAACAACTTAGAAATCGCAGGAGTGGAGGCCAATAAGAAAGTACTATTGGCCACCCATTATCTGGCAGGAGATGCAAGAGCTTGGTGGAATAGCATTCGCACCATGAATGGAGGACAGATGATGACTTGGGATGAATTCAAACTCAAGTTTAGCAGAACCCATGTGCCAATGGGTTTAATCAAGAGGATGAGAGATGAGTTCAGAGAATTGAAGTAAGGGAGGATGACGGTAGTTGAGTACCATGATAAATTTCTGTCATTAGCTAGGTATGCCCCCAAATCGGGAGATCGAGTTTATCATTGAACTAATCCATGGAACTGGACCCATAGCTCAGAGACCTTATATTATGAACCCGTCTGAATTAGCGGAGCTAAAGAAGCAACTGGATTCAACTAAGTGCGTCGCCATGGTGATCACCTGTCTTGTTTGTGGATAAGAAAGATGGAGGTAACCATTTGTGCATGGATTATCGGAAGCTATATGATGTCACCATTAAGAACAAGTACCCACTACCGAAGATAGAAGATCTGTTTGACCAGTTGACCGGTGCCAAAGTGTTTTCTAAGATTGATCTTAGAATTGGTTATCATCAACTCAAGATTCGCGGAGAGGATATTACAAAGACTGCCTTCAACACCAGATATGGACTGTATGAGTACACTGTCATGTCTTTTGGATTAACCAATGCCCCCACTTATTTCATGAACCTCATGAATAAGATTTTTATGAACTTCCTGAATAAGTTTTTCGTTGTTTTCATCGATGACATTCTGATCTATTCCAAATTAGAAGAAGAACATGGGCTACACCTAAGAACCATCCTTGAAACCCTTAGGGAGCATCAGTTGTATGCCAAGTTTAGCAAATGTGAGTTCTGGTTAAAGGAAGTAGGACTCCTCGGACATATCGTGTCGGCAGGAGGAATTCCTGTCGACCATGCGAAGGTTAAGCATGTGGAAGAATGGCAAGCCCCAACCACTCAAACCCAAGTTCGTGCATTTCTCGAATTAGCGGGATATACCGCAAGTTCGTAGAAGGATTCTCGAGCATCACAAGACCCATGACTCAATTGTTGAAGAAATATAAGAAGTTTGAATGGACGGACAAATGTGAAGCAAGTTTTCAAGAACTTAAGAAGAGATTGATTTCAGCCCCAATCTTGATCATGCCGGATATCACGAAGCCTTTTGATGTGTTTTGTGACGCATCCAAGATTGGTCTCGGATGTGTGTTGATGCAAGAAGGCAAAGTCCTATCCTATCTATCCCGACAACTAAAGCAACATGAGCAGAATTACCCTACCCATGACCTCGAACTAGCAGCCGTAGTTTTAGCCTTGAAGACATGGGGGCATTACCTCATGGCTAACCGTTGTGAGATTTATTCGGATCACAAGAGCCTGAAGTATATTTTCACCCAAATGGAGCTCAATATGAGGCAAAGGAGATGGATAGAGATAATCAAGGACTATGACCTCGACATTCACTATCACCCTGGCAAAGCCAATGTGGTAGTAGATGCTCTTAGCAGATTGCCATGTCGCTTGAACACCATGATTCTGAAAGAGAAACCAAGTTTGCACAAGGATTTGGAAGATTTTAGAATGGAGCTAGTAAGTACAGGATTTTTGGCTAGCATAGAACTTCAACCCAATTTGATCAGTAAGATCAAGGAGGCGCAAAAAGGAAATGCTAGTATCAACGGAATCAAACATCTCATCGGTACGGGGAAGGTACACGGATTCACCGAAGATGAAGAAGGAGTTTTGTGGTACAAATGACGTATATGTGTGCCAGCAGATTCAGAATAGAAGCAAGCAATTTTGAAAGAATCTCATGATACTCTTTATTCTATCCACCTCGGAGGAACCAAGATGTATCAGGGCATGAAGGAGAAATTTTGGTGGCATAAGATGAAGAGAGAAATCAGAAGCTACATAGCCAAATGTGATATCTGTTAGAGAGTCAAAGCGGGACATCAGAGACCCACGGGACTGTTGCAACCATTGCAGATTCCGTAATGGAAATGGGATTCTGTAGGAATGGATTTTATAACCGGTTTGCCTACATCTAGTAGGGGAAATGACTCTATTTGTGTCATAGTGGATAGACTGTCTAAAGTCGCTCATTTCTTCCCGGTCAAGACCACTTATCAGAGTTCGAAGCTAGCAGAGTTGTACATTGCTAGAATAGTCTGTTTGCATGGAGTCTTAATGACCCACAAGTATAGGGGGTATATTATAGTACTTTCGATAAATAGGAGTGTCGATCCCAAAGAGGAGCAGAAGGTGTTGACTAGTGGTATGGAGCAGGAAATCTCTGTAAATACTTAGCAAATGGATTTTTAGGAGTTTTCTGATAAAGCAACAAAACAAAGTGCAATTAATAAAGACAATGAACAACTGCAACAAGTGGCCCAATCCTTTCTTAGCAAAGGATAAGCTAGTGGAAATACTTATAAGGACCAAACGTTCTCGAGGACACATGGGAATTCTGTCAAGTGCTTTCGCGTCATATAGCTAAGTACTCTTCTTTGGTGTTGTAAGTGTTGTGTGGATGAACATGTGGTAATGTACCGACCTTACTTGGACTAATACATACTTGTGATTAAACCCCCTGTAAGCATCCGCAACTACAAGAAAGTAATTAATATATTAACCTAACCACAACCTTAAACTCTGAGATCATACACTCCCTTATGCAATGGTGTCCTAACGGGGGTTCAGGTTTTTGTCACTCCGGTAACCCCACAATTAGTAGCCAAATACACAATGCATTCCCCTAGGTCCATAAATGGTGAAGTATCATGTAGTCAACGTTCACACGACACCACTAGAAGAATAGCACCACAACTTGAATACTAAACCATTGAATAATAACTCAACACAAATCCACTACTAACAACATGACTTCTCCCATGTCCTCAAGAACTAGACGAACTACTCACGAGACATCATATGGATCAAGATCAAAGATGATATGGTGATGGAGAACAATCTGAACATAAACAATAATCCAATGGTTCCACTCACAAGCATCAACTACAATAGTAATTAACACCGGGAAAGTTTCCCCTAAGAACTAATGCAAGATCCAACACAATTGTTATAGCGGGATGGAATGGTGATAATGGTGCTGGTGGAGATGATGGTGTGGATGATGATGATGACCCCGATGAAGACTATCTTGATGACGGTGTTGATGGCGACGATCTCCCCTCTCCAGGAAGGAATTTCCCCGGCAGAAATCTGTCTGCCAGAGAGCTCTTTCTCTCTCGGTGTTTTCCGCCCCGCAGAGGCGGTGGAAATCTTTCTGTGGTCACCCCCCTAGTATTAGGGTTCCGTGAGGAAGATATAGGCGAGAAGGTGGAGTCAGGAGCCGTCCATGTGGGCCACACCTGCCCTAGGCGCGGGGCAAGGTGGGCCCGTGCCTAGGGGGTGTGGGCCTCCTGTGGCCTAGCTACGCCTCCCCCTCTGGCTTCCTCCGTCTTCTGGATTCGAGGCCATCCACAAGATCCCCAAGGAGGACTCGTGGTTCTGCGGCAGAGACCTCGTCACTAGACGCTCCTACAAGTGGCCTAAGGACATCTCATATGTCATCGGCTGCATCTGTATGATTGCCAAGACCGACATCCCGAGGCCTCTGCCGGATACGAAGCGACTGGTGATCATGTGTGGGGATCTGTCCAAGGAGGACATCTACTACGTGATGCCCATTGGGAAGCGTGTGTGGAGCGGTGGCAACATGGAGAGATTCCTCGAGGAGAACCGACAGTACAAGGCCACACTACCGGCGTCGAGCTTCAGCTTCGCCAAGCCCAAGATATTCTAGGAGACCATGGAGGAGTGCTCGCAGTAGAGGGCTGCAAAGGATAATTAGAGGGAGACGTCTGAGGGGTGATTTCTAAGAAGGCTGTCAAGGCTGATCTGAGGGAGAGGTATGCAGAGAATAAGACATGGATGGATTCTAGGGCCAAGAGTGAAAGCTCCAAGGAGACAGAATATGTCGGATTCGGATTACTACTGTCCAAGTAGAAACGGTGGCAGGAAGTATCTGCTGCAGAATTGGGAGGATGAACTTTCATGTATGACCCATTTGGCATGATGCCTAATAATGTCATACCTAGTCCTGGATCACAATTTTTGGTTTTTTTTGTTTTATTTCCTTTTTTGATTTGGGACAAAGTTTTTCACCTTGGTGGAATCATTGCTCTCCTCACTCTTTGCTAAAATTGAGCATTTCCTATGTGATTCTCTGGGTATGCGAACTATGTTTAGCTTTGCCGTAAAAGAAAAAACTATTTCTAGCTTCCCCAAATGATCCATGTATGAAAGTTTAGTGGTGCACTGACCAGTCACCCTTCCAAAATCAAACTTATTTCATACAGTCAAGAGGGTTGATGTCAAGAAAACGTTAACATTTCAAAGCTACTACGTATTTCACTATGTAATAGCTAATCCGCACTACTAGGAAAATGCCTGTTTGTGGCGCACCTGAAAAGGCCTTCCGTGGCGCACTAGTAGTGCGCCACTAGCCTCGCGCTGCGGCTATCTCCTAGACGTGGCGCACTGCCTGGTGCGCCACGGTTGTGTCGAGATAGGCGTAGCGCACCTCCTAGTGCGCCACGGATAGGAGGGCAGATGCGCTACTGGTAGGATCTTCTATGGCGCACGTTGCAGTGCGCCACTAAGCTGCGTAGGTGCGCTTTAGCTGTAGTGCACCACAAAAGCTATGCCATGTGCGTCACGGGCGTTTTTTTTTTAATTTCAGAGCCAGATGATATACACTACATTTTATATATAATATTACAGGCAGATATACACACACAGATACAAGATATACAAGTATATATATAAATACACAATTTGCAAAACAAGATTGAAACAAATACATATAGATAAGTATCATACTTGAATACATAGTATAAGTTACATTGTTTCGGTCAAGTTACAAAGTAGTTGGTGACAACGCGAATACGTGTGTCTCGAACAAGTTAGAGCTTGGAAGCTCGCCTAGACATCTAAACTATCTAGACACAAACGCGGGATAAACAACCAAAGACGATAAGCATCACCGCGACGAAGGTGTAGGTCTTCATCCGGTTCCTCGTCCTAACTCCCGCTAGATAGCGCGTGTATCTAGCTTTTGCCTCCGCCATAGTGTTGTACCCTTTGTAGCTATTGCCGCTGAAATGGTGCACCTGTCTCCGGCAGTCTTCCCAATCATCGTAGACTCCGGAAACCCGTCCCTTGTACACGACGTACCACGTCATCTACAAGTTGACAATAATAATTAACCGGTGATTGAAAAAAAACATGTATAATTAAAGTCGCATATGAAGATACACTTATAGAAATTACTCCCAACTCAAAAAGGCCAAAGTAACTGAAAAATCATGCCTCATATATAACTAGGTTGTTGGACACAGGAATATGCTACGAGGGAACTGTACGCCAAGTAGGATGCACAACACCTGGACTTGTGCATAGCACAAGGCGTACAATCCCATCGCAGCACATTCACATATATAGTGTGCCACGACATTTCAGTCATCGACATTCTCGAAGAAGACCAAAGTAACTCAAAAATCATGCCTCATATATAACTAGCTAGGTCGTTGGACACATGAATATGCTATGATGGAACTGTAAGATAAGTAGGATGCACAACATCTGGACTTGTGCATAACACAAGGCTTACAATCTCATCATAGCACATTCACATATATAGTGTGCCACAACATTTCAATCATTGGCACTATTCTCGAAAAAGACCAAAGTAACTCGAAAAGAATGCGTCATATATATATACATAGGTCGTTGGACACAGGAATATGCTACGACAGAACAGTTAGACAAGTAGGATGCACAACACCTAGACTTGTGTATATCACAAGGCTAACTATCCCATCATAGCACATTCACATATATAGTGTGCCACGACATTTCAATCATCGGCATTATTCTCGAAAAAGACCAAAGTAACTCAAAAAGAATGCCTCATATATATATATATATACATATATATATATACATAGGTCGTTGGACACAGGAATATGCTACGATGGAACTGTAAGCCAAGTAGGATGCATGTAACACCCTTAGAATCGGCCCTATGCAAGTTTCAGCGCTTCTCGCCAAACCCGCATAGAAACGATTCAAAGGTGCCCACCAGGCACTTGCGTGCGGGTGGAAAACGAACAATATTCCTCGATGGAACCCACAAAACATATATATATATACAACATCGACTCAAAGAGTCAAGAATACAGATATACAGTACAGAGATCCAGATCACCTTGAAAACAATACAACATATGAGTACGGACAAGATGCAAATTGAGCTAAGAGCCCTGAAGAATAACCAATGGCGTCCATAACCCTGCCCAGGCCAAGCCGGAAGGGTAACCCTGCTAACGACGTCGATTCCAAAACCTGCTAAAACAAAAGGGGTGCCGACAAAGGGAAAAGGAAAAAGAGAGCGGTCAGTACTGAGGCCAGTACACGGCGAGACTAGAATTCGGCGGTCCTCGCCTACATAGGTATGGTGGACTGAAGCGGCAGCGCAACATGCACTAAACAACCTATAGAGACTTAATACAACTGGCGGCTATCATATAGGGATAAGAAAGACCTATTCGGAGCCAACCTGAAACTATTACCAAGCATACCCATCCTGGTATTTCCCCCTCGAGACCAAACGAGGAAATCAACCGAGGAACTCACACAGTTGGCAGTTTTATTTATTCAGTTATCTCTGCAGTAATTACTAGTTAGGTATAGATAGTCATCCTGATATAATAAGTAGTGGGCACTTTTAGTTAATCATTCCGTTTTAATTGCGACACTTACTAGTTAGATAAAATTAGCATGATATATCCCAAACCCAGCAGTTGTTGGTACGTTTATTTAGCCAATCCGTTGTAGTGAAGCTGATTACTAGTCATATCGGGTACAAGTCAACTTATAACAGTAAACTTTAGTTGTAGTTGTCTATGATCGAGAACTGTGCTCCAAGTCGTCCATAACCGCGGACACGGCTTCTTGAAAAGATTTAACCCTGCAAGGGTGCACCAAAGTTTCCACCCGCACCTACACCCTTGTTGTCAGATCAGGTAGGTACAAGATGAAAAAACATACACCCAACGGTATGTCGACGGGGTTTCAGACACGACGTTTTCTAGACCCAAAGCAAGCACAGGGGGCCACCCCACTAAGCTACCCGTAACGAAGTCGGCCGGTCTCCGAGACGGACCCAGGGTTTGCGAGAACGGCTGTAAACGACTGGGAACCTGAAAGTGTGACTGGGCTTGTCGATACCGCGAAATCGTTCCGCGATCCAAAACAGTACAGGCGCTCCACGCGCAATAGTAAATAAAGTAGTAAAACATGGCATAAGTACAGGATAGTAATAAAGCCCCAAACTAGTTTGTGGCCCCCGGTACAACACTTTGAAATCAGGTACTAAATCGATGGGGGTGCCCACACACCCCACCTGTGGTTAGCGCGCTCAATCTCGGAACAGGTGTCAAGAACTCAGGGTCCTACGAGACACAAATGGGCGGTTAAAACCCAAATAACATCTATTGCCCACTTGTGCCTCTGCATTATTTACCTACTTCAATTTTAGTTATTAAACAGTAATTAAAGCCATGATCATCTCCAACATTAAACATGCGGCATTTCTCCAACAACGGTGGTACTTGAGAACATCGAAACAACACTTGAGCAAGCAACTATGACTCGCAAGGCCGACTATCTACCAAACAAAAGGCAATAGGAGGTGTCCATGGCAATATAATGGCTGCAAGGGATATCACGGGTATGAAAACTAAAGCATCGCAACACAGTCAGCAATAGATCAACAGGAGGAAATAAACACTATAAAAGTAAGATAGGTAGAAAGGGGGAGAATGCTCGCCTGGAAACATTGCTGAAGGTTCATCCGAAGATCGGGGTCGACACTCGCATCAACTCATCGGCCTAATCCGTGAAGAAGCAAAGAACTAGCACAAACACCGGATGCACTATTTAATACTATGGCAAAAGATCGGGCATGATCCATGTATGATGTATGACATGGCAAAGATGCGATGCAATTAGGCCATATTAAGCGGAACAGGGGTCCCGATAATTTATTAGATGGTTTATATTGTTTAGATACCCCGCATTTTAAATGTTGTCTTAACAAGGCAAAATATATCACCGGTTCGCTACACAATTTTAAATGAGACCAATATTAGATTAGATTCGCCCGCATATGGTCTCCATATTTAATTTAGGTGAATCATCTAGATACCCTCAAACAACCAAAATATGTATGCAAACATGATCATTTAATATGCATCAAGATCAATATCATATATTATAAAATATGAGGGGTCTCGGATAGGGGTCACACATCGGATGGCGATCTTGGGGTTCCGACGGTTCGGGGGATCGGTCTTCGGTTCCATGATGGAGATCTTGAGGGTCCATGCCGGCACACTCGACGCCTTCGGATTCGAAGATCGGGGTCTCGGCCATCGGATCCATGTCGAAGAACTTAGGAATCCAAGTCGGAGAACTTATGGCACCAACTTCGGCTTCATATCCATGTATTCGGGGTTGTAGCTCGATGATCGGTGTCGGTCTTGAACTTCGGCGACAACACAAACACAAACGCCACATCACCAGGAAGGGGCCAATGAGGACGACTTGGAAGAATGGGGCTTTTCTCATGAGGAGGCAGGGACACGGGCAACAGCAAGTACAAGGATTGTCACGACGCAAAACGTGCCCTGCCAGTGCGATATGGCAGGCTCGAATGGCGGAGGTCACGCGAGGCAGAGGGCGGAGCGGCGGGCTCGGCAGCTGCAACCAACATGCGGGCGACAAGGCACTGCGGGGCTCACAGGAGGCGTTGCTCGTCGGCGATAGCGGCGGCGGGTGCCTGCGGCCTAGTGCAGCGAGCGAGGGCGCAGAGGAGGAGCACCAGAGAGGCGCTGCCGACTCATGAGGCGGCTCCTTAGGCGGTGGCGGCTCCGGCGAGCCAGACACGGGCCGGGGAGGTGGCCGCAGAGGAGGCTGCGGCGGTGCGCCTCCAGGTCGAGCTGGGTGCGGGGCGGCCGGAGAGGGGCAAGGGAGGAGCAGGCCGGGCCAGAGAGGGGCTCACGGGACGACGGGCGAAGGAGGAGGGAGAGCGGTAGGGATCGATGCGGGCTAGGGCGATGGCGGTTTCACGCGAGGGAGGAGACGGCTCGGGAGAAAAGAGCGAGGATGAGGGGTCGCGGACGGGCGGAGGAGGGTTGTGGAGCACGAGCAGAGAGGGTAGGGGAAGGTAGATGGCGGCGGCGGCGGACGCACGGGAGGAGGGAGGAAGAAGTCGAGGGGAGGAGCGGGGGTGCGAGGGTGGGCCTGCCGAGTGAGGGAGTGGGGCTGGTTGACGGGTAGGAAAACGTGATGGGGTGGGCGATCGCTGGGGTGTGCGCATGTGTTGTGTGTCGTGTTGGGCAGGGACCTAGGGCGCGCGCTGCGTGCGGGTTGTGTGGGTGGGTCCGGCGGTGGGGACTGGTGTAGGGTGTGTCTAGGGTTTGGACAGGTAGGGATCTAGGGTTTTAGTGGGGTGGTAGTTGGCTGGCTGCTGGGCTTTTGGGCCTGGCGGCTAGCTGAGTCCCCCACAGGTTTTATAAAACTTTGTTTTATTTTATTTATATAGTTGTTTGATATATTTTATAAAATACTTTTATAAATAGTTTTTAGACAAAACAAAATATCCGGAATACCGGCTTTTAATTTGAAATAAAGACGGAGTGTTTGTAGAAAACAGAATAGGCATTAATGAAAATGTTTTTCAAAGGCAAAAATATACATGATGATGTCACGATGATGCATGAATAAAAATAACACGCGATTTTCTAGTAGCGGTTTTACCCGGGGTGCTACAATGCACAACACATGGACTTGTGCATATCACAAGGCTCACAATCCCGTCATAGCACATTCACATATATAGTGTGCCATGACATTTCAATCATCAGCATTATTCTCGAAAAAGACCAAAGTAAATAAAAAATAATGCCTCATATATATACATAGGTCGTTGGACACAGGAATATGCTACGACGGAACCATGAGCCAAGTAGGATGCACAAGACCTGTACTTGTGCATATCACAAGGCTCACAATCCCGTCGAAGCACATTCACATATATAGTGTTCCACGACATTTCAATCATCAGCATTATTCTCAAAAAAAGACTAATAAAGTAAGGAAAAAAAGGACCAAAGTGAGCAAAGGACCAAAGAGTAAGCAAAAAAACCAAGCATTGATTGATATATAATAATAAGCAAAAGAAATAAGAGATGATTCATAAACCTAATAAGATAAGTAGTAGCATGTACACTTGACCACACACACACACACAAAGGTCATCTATAGTTTGGAACTACAACTATGCCAACATCAAGCCTTCTGGCTCGGCTTAGGGAACGGGAGGACGCCTTGTCTCGTCATGAATTTCCTATAGTCACCCTGCATCTCTAGGCGATCTTCTATATCACGATTATTCAGGATATTTCCTCCGTAGAATATCCTCCCCCTCCCCGAAGTCATGACATCATGAAAGATGATTGACCCAAACTACTGTTGGATGTGATACATCTCTTGTCTAATATCTGAATCAGTGATCTTGGCCTTGGCTTTGGCCCACTGTTTGAGATGATCTGGCAGCATAGAATTCTGCTGGTCTAGTAGGAACGCCCTAATGTGATGGAGTGCATAGTAGGCTTCCTTCTTATTGCTTTCTGGATGCTTCACGCAGGGGAACTCCGTTACATGGTTGAAGACGTGCCTGCCAAACTTGAACTTCGTACGCATGAAGGTGGTGCCTTCCGTCGAGGCATAGCCAGTGAGAGCATCATCTAGAACTTCCTTGATATTGTCGTAGTTTTTCTTCTTTTCTAGACTCCCCGAGTCGAAATATGTGGAGTGCGAATGCTTTGGCGATAAGGAGATGAGCATGCAGTGTTCATCTCTGCGCAAAAAATTCAAATGGAATTTGTTTGAAAAAGAATGATGACAATCTAATAAAGCCAATCAATGGTGGCGAGTGAATAACGACTTACTCGGGAAAGTAAGGCACGAGAATGTATTCCTTTGTCTTGTTCGCCACGAAGATTCTTTTTAGGTACGAGGCCACGATACGTAGTTCAGCGGGGGAACCCAAGCATCCATCACGCATATAGTAGGGGTCCACTATGGCGATGCCCGGTGTGTCCTCTCTAATGATCTACATGGCCAGGCTGAGAAAACAGGCGGACCATGGTATAGTGCAGCGGGTATAGGTGGAACATATTGAAGATGTCATCAAAGCGCAGGAAGAACAAATCTGCAGGGGCATTGTCAACGAAGCCCAAGCCTGGTGGCACCTTAACCACGAATACCGGGTGTGGGGGATCTTTCTCCGCCAGAAGGCGTCTCTCTATTGTCAGCACGCCATCATGCACACTCTGCAGTTCTGAACTGGCGAGCCTCCGCAAATTCTTAGGTAGCATGGGCTCACCTGCCACATGAATCCTCCACATAATACCCTCGGGTCTTGGTGGACCGTCCCGAAACCTAATCGGATTCGCAGTTGACGCCACCGGCTGGCTCGAGCTGCTGGATTTTCTTTTCCTACCCTTTTTTCCTTTTGGAGTGCAGGCAGGCACCGCAATCTGAGCACCAGCCGCCCTATATAGTGTGTCAGGGCTTAGAATAAAGGGCAGGTTGGTTGTATCAGCTGGCTCTGTAAAGGCACAAGATGGAGGCGTCTCCTGAGAACCAAACAGACGCTTGGTTATAGTGGGTTTCTCTGTGGGGCCACCAGCTAGGTCTTCATTGCTAAACTGAGTGTTGAAGAAGTGATCATTCTAGTCTTCTTCGTCCTCGGCCGGATCCTGCGCCATGTGCATATCATCACCATGATCATCCGACCCACCGCGTGGAGGTGACGGCGAGGGCGGTAAGGGTGCCTTGCCACCGCTTGTCGCTGGCACGACAGGCGGTGCTGTTGTCTGTGGCGTGTTGGCCCCCGCCGTCCCCAAACGGATCATGCTCTTTGGCCATTGCAAGAATAAGCCGAAGCAACTTCTGAGGACAGACGGCTCTTCTTGATCCGCTCCTGGGGGTTGAATGGGAGGTTCCAGGTCATCGCAACCCCTTAGCACCCGACTAATTTTAACCCTGTGCACGCTATCTAGCATCGGCCTTGAGTGGAACATGCGCTGCAAGGGTTGAACGATGGTACCCTTGGCAACATTCCTCAGCTTGTTGTTCACGTGGCATAATAGAGTGCAAGGAACATCCGTCTGCGGAAAACATGTACGACGTCGTCAGAGATTCCATAAGAGTAATAGATGGCATGAAAGGCGGTAGAGCAATTTGTTTATCGTGATGGCGTCGAGAGCGGCTAATGTCGAGGCACCGCATACGACAATGGGCGTGCAAGAGATGGACGGGCTGCTTGATGGAGCGGTGCTGGCCGCCAGTGTATTCTCCCTACCGGGTGCTTGGAGCTCTGGTGCCGCCGCGACAATGGCAGGGGGGGTCACTAACATGTCCGGCGCTGCGGTGATGGCAGGGGGAGTCACCAACACTTTCGGCGCCGCGGTGCTAGCGGGCGGAGTCACGAACACATAGTTCGCCTGATTCGTCGGTGCCGCATTGTTAGAGTGGCTTCTGACCATGCTTGGAATCGGGCACGGCCCTTGTCAACCACCCGCACTCCAGTTCGCTATTGACTCCACCAAGGTAGTCAGGAAGGACGTGAGGGCGATTGCCAGGTTGTCTTGGACGATCTGCAGGATCCGCGCCACTTGTTCCTTAAGTTATTGAACCTCGCGGTTTTCCTCCTCGCTCCGTCCCGACGGTGCCACACGTGTCCTCGGCGGTGACAAAACTGATCCACCCAATTCTTACACCCGAGGCCGGCCAGACGGCCAGCCGACGTCGGCTTCTTCGTAACCGGCTCTATTTTCTTGGCCCGGTTCATCGCCCTGTTAAAATGGTTATCCCACCGGGTGGTCGCCGTCGACCCCTGGGATGAAGAACCCTGGGATCCATGACTAGAAACAATTTCCTCCTCCTGCAGAAGAAGTAACAGTGAACCGTTTAGAAACTAGACTTCATCAATTAAAATGCAATCAAGTTGATCCGCAATAATTAAATTACTTACCACGATTTCCTCGAATAACTTCACCGCAGGATCCGCGGTGAGTTGTTTGTTTTTTTGGGTCCACATGGTAACGGGCCCTGATGATGTTTCGAACCTGCCCGGGTTTGAATTTCTCAAAGGGGTTTTCTATCCCCTTAGATCTATAATCTTCGTCCTCCTTATTCCATTTGGCCTCCGCGGTTCTGTATCCACCAGATCCGAAATGCTAATGACCTATATTCATCGCCTGCAGCACCTTTCCCCAATTACAATTGGCCAGGGCTCTTTCGGATTCACACCTCTCCTTGAACTCCCGGAACTGATCTTCGGTGATCTGCGGGTCAATCTTCTGGATCTCCTCGAGAATTTTGCCTTCTTTATAGATCTTCTTCTTTATCCGGGTTCTCCAGCTGGCCAGGGCGATGCTCATCTTTGTGAGGGCGGATTTGCTTACTTCGTTCCCATGATAATTTGTGTTCTGATACTCAGGGGGGAACTTGTATCTTGCGTGCAGCTTCTCGAAGAGGAGTGTGCGCAAGTGGACATTATATTTATGCCGGAGATTATCGGTGTTGATCGAGATGGTTGTCCGGGTGATCGCCGCCACTTTCCCACCGTACCCTCTGACGACAAGGTTGGGCTCCAAAGGAACCCCTGTTGGGATCACTTCGGTAATTTCCTCCCTGACGATGCCGACCATGTTCGGGCGCCATTCCTTCTGCTTCTTCTTCTTCTTGGTAGGAGGATTGCTACCACTCCATGTGCCCTCGCCACCATCATTGATTTCATCATCCGCCATTCCTTCGGCTTCTTCCTCCGCATCTTCCATATCATCATCCTCGCTCTCTGAAGGATGGTATTCTTCATCGTCTTCTAGCCGCTGGGCCGCCTCCCAGAATTTCAATTGTTTATTCGGAGGTATGAGTTCTCCTTCAGCGCTGATGTTCTTAGAACATCCAGCCTCGTTGTTATCACACATCTTTGCACTAATAAAAAAAATTGGTTAAATGCACGGAAAAATCTGGCATGACCTTTGCTAATTTTCTTAAACTAGGAGTGCCCGATTTCTTCCGAAATGGAAGTTAATCAACATTCCGGCAAAAATCAGGACTCATTTCATACAAGAACCTGCATACACGACATAATAAACTCCTTCATGCAAGTATAAGCACAATTAGCAAAGAATAAGCACATGTCATTATATGACAGCAAGCAAATATGACAGCAAGTATGGTCATTATATGACAGCAAGCAAATAGGCACCTGTCATTATATAATATACATGCAGATTATAGCATTTAACACCAGGAGCATTCAACACTAGGAGCATTTAATCACTAAAGCAAATAAGCAAATAAGCAAGCCAAGAGCATTTCATCACCAGGAGCATTCAACACCAGAACATATTGCTTGCAGTAGTATATACACATATATTCATCATCAGGATTGCTCTCTGTTTGCTAAAAAAAATCAAGCCTAAACCTACAAGCTCTCTGTTTGCTACAAGCCTAAACCTACAAGCTCTCTGATTGCTGTCTGTAGACACATATTTTTGGAATCAAATGTAAAACCAACTTGTTCCTAACCGCCATTGTCATGCACCAAAAATGCAAGGTACTTTCTGTAAAGCATATTACGAAAGAAACAACAAGCAAACATGTCTTCATAGATTTGGTAAAAACATGTCTTCATGAGTTAGCCTTTTTTTAAATCAAGGAAACATTAGATTGCGAATAATGGCCTGATGCACACTACATAAAGCATTACATGATAAGTAGCAACTTTTTTTGAGCTGTTATCTGTTTAGACTAGGAGTGATCTGTTTTCACTCTTATTAGACTAAGAGTGATCTGTTTTCACGTGTGGATGGAATTGATGATGGCACTTGGTCATATCTGCTGCCTGCTCTCACCTTCCAGATTTAGATTTGTCTTGCAATGGCATATGATGATGCCAATAGGCGACACAAGGATTGCATAGCATTGTACAAACAATTGGAGAAAACACATCCGATGATTAGCATCAGGAAGCAGGCAGCTGATTTCAGATACATTGCGGAGGCACCTAAGTTGAAGATCTCCAACGATAAGGTGGTCACGATACCACAAATTGGATCCTGCTGGGACTGGTTACTTTTATCTCTCTGACACTGCACTTTTTCACCATCTCTATGCCTCATAGCTACTCTGGTTTTTCTGCATGTGACTTGTTTTAGTTGGGTGATGCATTCTAGTGAAACATGGAATAAGTAAAATGAAAAGCCTATTTGCTTAGCTTTTTACAATTTCCTAAATGAGCCTTTTGATTTCTGTTTCATTTTATCTCCTAGTAGGCTGTAGCAGCCAGATGAGTAATTTTAAGCTTCAAACTTCTGCTTCTTTTTAATTATGTCTTTGAATTGTAACTAAATTAAAACCGAGGGGGTAATGTAAATCGGTTGTTTTGCTTCTACTAGATGACATCGTGTAACAAATAATATTTTTCTCCGTTAATGTCGTTTTTTGGCTAGTAGTACATCCTGGAATCAGTTATATTTTCTACTCCTGGTTTAAACACTACAACTGCGGTTAGAACCATGACTTACAACACTGTGTATGCAGCAGCAACTTCGTCCTCTGCATCCTGCAAGAGGTTCCTTGACATCTAGTACTTCTGTATGCCGCTAAGTTACAACTTAGAAAATAGTTTGCGCGTCCATTTGATACCCAGCAAAATACCTGTCAGTTCGTTTCGCTAGATTAGTCTAATATACGCGTGTCATCACATTAACCAGGTACGCCGGAACGTGGAGTGACAAGATCGAGGAACAAGAGGAAAGGAACAGAAAGATTGTGGCCTCCAGCATCCAAGCTGAACCTTCGGCAAACATCCTCGGCAATACTGACTGTGATCCGTCTAATTACCAGAGAGCAAGAAAGAAAAATAAATGCCCAGTTCCTGGGTGCAGAGAGGGGAGAGAGGGAGAGAGGGGAGAAGGCTCACCTCCTCTGAGACGAGGACGACGACAAGCGCGGGCGAGGCGGTGGCCTCCTCCTCCTCAGCCTCGAGCGGCGGCGGCCTCCTCCTCCTCGAGCGGCGGCGACCTCCTCCTCCACGGATCGGCAGCCACGCGGGCCTCCTCGTCGAGCGGCGCGGGCCTCCTCCTCCACAAGCGGCGCGGGCCTCCTCCTCCTCCATGGATCGGTAGCGGCGCGGGCCTCCTCCTCCTCGAGAGCGCAGCAGCGAGGCTCGATGCGGTGTCTGAGATAGGGATGAGATGGGGATGAGAGAGGCGGACGTGGCGCGGTTGACTAGTCCAACCCACTTAGGAGTAGCGCACCCTGGCCAAATGCGCTACGGTCACTTGGCCAGGGTGCACTACACCTAAGTGGGTTGGACTAGTCAGATAAGAGGGCGGCCACCCCACTAGTTAACACTAGCATTGTCGTATCCCACTGGTTCTGCCCACTGCTCTATTCTAAACTTGTGAGCACCCAGGTTTGAATCCTGGTGCCCCACTTTTTTATTTTTATTTTAAAAATACTTTTAAATGTTCCAAAAAATGTCAAAAAGTGGTGATATATGCCATACAAGTTTTGTTTTTAAAATAATTTTAAATATTCCAAAAATGCCCAAAAGTGATAATATATGTCATAAAAGTGGTACAAATATTATTCAAAGTATAACTAAATTTCATAATAATTTGTGCATGAATATTACAATCTTTTTCGACCACGCGTTTTACAATATTTTTTGAGCTACTTTTTATAATCTTTTTCCCTTCTTTGTCGCGGTTGAATAATTTAGCCCCGACACTTTAATGTTTCTTCTTTCGAACGGGCTACATTTTTGGGGTAGGGTTGTGCTTTTTCTTATTGTGATGTATGTTGCTGCATCGTAGTCGTCGTCATCTTCAATATTTGGATCATCGTACTGGTCGAAGTCTTGCTCGTTGGCGACTCCATCCATTCTGATGATGTTTCTTTTTCCTCTCCTGGCGACAACACGGCTAGGCTTTGTCGGGTCAGTAATGAAAAAACATTGGTCCAATTTGGTAGCCAGTACCCACGGTTCATTTTTCGCGGCCACGTTCGCATCGGTGGCCTTGGATTTGGCTGCTTCGGGTATAACCATGGTTGTGAAATACCGGTGTTCTCTTTCGACGCTCTTTGCCCATCTGACACGGAACACCGGCACCTTTTCTTCACAGTAGTCGAGCTCCTAGATCTCCTCGATCCTTCCATAGAATCTTTCCTTCACGTTGTCATCGGTGCAGAATTCGGACGTTACGCCTGAGTTCTGATAATCACACTTGTTGTCCTTTTCCTCCGTGTAGAATGTGTAGCCGTTGATATCATATGCCTGATAGGTCACCAGGTTTTGCATCGGTCCCTGCAACAAGGTGAATATGATCTTTTCCATGTTAGAAGAATGCGATCACGGGGGGTTATCAAGGAGCGCCTGCCTAAACCAACACGTGAAATCTGAGTTGTGCTCTTTGATTATTTCTCCATGCGTCCTCTGTATGCCGCGATCACTGTACTTCTTCTCGATTAACCTTTTGTGCTTCTGTACCCAAGGATCGACCAGTTCTAAATGCTGTAGCGTCACGAGGTTTGCTCGATCAAAGTCCGTGCGTCGAAAATCGAAGTCTGCATGCAGTATGCGACGACCCTCTGGTGACCAGATCCTCGAGCATGCCAAGGTGCCTGTTGACGGGAAGACCGACATGGTTCTCGATGTATAGATAATTCGTGCAGAAAGAGATGAACTCTTCAGCCAGAAAGCCCTTGGCTATGCTTCCATCTGGACGGGACCTATTGCGAACATATCCTTTGATGTGTCCGTTCATCCTTTCGAATGCCATCATGCTGCGGAGGAACATCGGCCCGAGTTGGACGATGTGCTCCACGACATGGACCAGCAGATGAACCATAATGTCGAAGAATGCGGGCGGGAAGTAGACCTTAAGCTCGCATAGTATCACCACGATCTCCTCCTGTAGCCTCCCGAGCTGATTCACGCCAATCGACTTCCTAGAGATGACGTCAAAAAACTTGAAGAGGCCAAATAACGTTTCACGGACATGCTCGTCCATTATCCCTCTTAGTGCAACCGAAAGTACCTACGTCATTAGCACGACACAGTCGTGAGACTTCATGCCACTGAACCTCTGCTTCGCCTCGTCTTGGTATCTGCTTATCTTGCCCGTGTAGCCGTAAGGAAATTTGACTCCTAGAAGGCACTTGAAAAACTGTTTGATCTCATCCTGGCTTAGAGTGAAGCAAGAAGGAGGGCAGTAATATTCGTTCTTCTTGAACTTTTTACCCTTCCAACGACCTTGTGTCGTCTCCGACTCATGATCAACAGGAGTAGTGCGTCCTCCGTGAAGCTCCTTCCGGATACCCATGAATATCAGGTCGTGCCTTGCTTTCGGACCATCTTTCGTCCTATCTAGCATGTTGATTATGGTGGCGACCAGACTCTCACACACGTTTTTCGTGATATGCATGATGTCAAGGCTATGAGTCGTGCGGAGAAACTTCCAATATGGCAACTCCCAGAAAACATACCTTGTTTTCCATACCTTCATCAACGTCTTGTCTTGCTGCCTCTTCCTCTTCTTTCCAGGCTTAGGACAATCTTTCCAGTTTTTTAGCAACTCTTCCACTTCTTTGCTGCTCCTCCGCTCTGGGATTCCTCGGGTCTCGGATTTGCCATCGAACAGGTCTCCATGTTTTCTCCATGGATCATTCTTGCCAAGCCACCTCTGGTGCGCCATGAACACGGTTTTCGAAGACACTGGATCTTTCTCTAGTTCGAGATAGCTTGTGTTATGCATGCACCTAACGCATGCGCAGAATCCTTGGATAACCTGCCCCGAGATATACCCGCAACCTGGATAGTCTTGCACCATAGTGACCAACACGGCTCTCATAGTGAAATAATCTTGTGCGACGGCATCGTAAGTATTGGCTCCAGATTCCCATAACGTGGCTAGCTCGTCTTTCAACAGCCCGAGATACAGATTGATGTCGGTACCAGGTTGTTTTGGCCCTACTTCTTCTTCATGCACAACCATGGAGGGAGGTTGTACATCCATACAAACACGGGCCAAGTGCTGTGCGTGCTGATCTAGCTACCGAACGGATTGAGTCCATCGGTGCTCGCACCAAGCCTGATGTTCCTCGAATCTCCACCGAATTCTGGGAATTCGAGGTCCAATGTTTTCCACTGGCTATCATCTGAAGGGTGCGTCAACAGCTCATCCTTTTCGGGGTCATCGTCATCTCCTGGCTTCTTCCTTTCCGCATGCCATCGCATGAGCTTCGCTTCCTTAGGGTCCACGAAATAGCGCTGTAGACGAGGAGTGATAGGAAAGTACCATACCACTTTTCGAGGTGTTTACTCCGCGTCCTCGCCCCGATAAATGATGAAATCGTTGATGCATACGTGATATCTAACATGCGGTAGATCGAGAGGACAGATGATTTTCTTGGCGTCCTCGATACTAGTTGGAAACGTGTTCCCCTCCGGGAGACGATCGTGCTAGAATGCCATCATATCGTCGAAGCTTACGTCGCTTAATTTGTGTTTTGCCTTCATCTCCATAGCCTTGAGTGTTACATTCAACCGTGTATCATCGGGCCTGCATCCTTCATACAATGGAGTAACCGCGTCTTTCTCAAGTTGCGCAAGCTTGGCTTTCTCTCTAGCGGCAGGACTGGCGTTACTCATCTTCTTGAGAAGCAGCTCTTGCACATAAGGGTCCCGCACCCAACCTGACGTTGTTCCATTGTCGTCTGCTCCTCCAACATCTAGTTCATCATCATCCCGGTCTGCTTCCGCACCTTCACCATCCCCAGGACACTCTTCATCATCTCGCCCGTTCTCGCCGTGATGATCATCGTCATGTTGCCCACCTTCACCGTCTCCTTCGTCTTCGTCATCGCTTATCCAACGAGTGTATCTATCCATGAAACCATGGCGGAGCAGGTGCACCTGCAGATTCCCGGAATCTGGGTCGATCACCCAGTTGAGTTTGCATCTTCTACACGGACATCTTATCTCCGTCTTGTTATTTCGTATCATGTTGGCCGTCGCACATTTCAAAAATCTAGCCACAATGCCTTCGCTCATTATGAGCACCATTTTTGCCTGCACGGTGTACACGGTACAATTATAAGTCTATTAGAACCACATAATCAATGCATGCATGCAATGGTCGATAGAAAATTTCGGCATGATTTATCCTAAAATAAGGACCTTTGCGAAATGCCAAAGTCTTGCCAAAATGGAAATGAATCAACATTTTGGCAAAACAAATGGCAACTTGTTCACACACAAACACAATAGAGAGAGACCGATCCATACACACATGAACATATCATCCTATCCATACACACATGCGTGAGCATCGATCCTCTCCATATACACACACATGAGACCATCGATCCTCTCCATACACACATCATGAGCATCGATCATCTACATACATATGAGCATATCATCCATATACACATGAACACATCCTTACATGGACAACTTACCGAGATGAGAGACCGATCGCGAGAAGATGGAAAGGAGAGGTGCGTGCGAGACCGGAGAAGGAGATGAGAGACCGGAGAGCTTCCTCTATTACGTATGTAACATACAAGAAAAGTTCTACATGCTAAAAATGGTGAATGAGTGGAGAAATTGAGGTGGGAAGGAGAAGGATCCCGACTATATTTAAGGAGGAACAAGAAGAGGAAAGTGAAGTGTGGGTGGTGGATGATCACATGGGCATATAAAAGTGGAGCTGCCAAAAAAAGGATCATCACATCCGTGGCGCACATGGCCCTAGTGCGCCAAAAGCACTAAAATCAACCGTGGCGCACATGCCACATTGCGCCACAGATGTGTTCCCCCACTTAAGGAGTAGAGGGGGCTTCACACAGGCGTAGCGCACTCTCCACATGTGCTCTACGACTATCCTAAACAACAGTAGCGCACTTACCCCCTGTGTGCTACGGATATGTGGCATGCGGCTGGCAGGCTCCTAGCCCACACACATCTGTGGCGCACCTACCACATGTGCGCCTTACTAGTAGGGCACTGTTCATAGGTGAGCCACGCCTATTTTAGCCATGGGGTACTTCAACCATGTGAGCCATGGATGTGCTGATTACCTATAGACATTTTCCTAGTAGTGCCGCTTCCCCCAAAAAACAATGTTTTCGATAACTCATAACCACAACCAGTTGAGGCCTTTAGTTCGGCCATGAACAACAAGTCTTAAAATTGTGAACTTCACTACCTTCACTACAACTTTGCTAATTTCATGTTGATCATTCTAAAGGAGAATGATTGTTGAAGCATGTAACATGCGTGTTGATCATTTCAATCTTTCATCTCACCCATGTACAAACACAATCTTGATGCACATGAGTCGCCAAAATTAGGCTACCCCAAAATTGGGGGCTCGTTGCTACCCAAATCACATTTGTTTTGAAACAGACATCATACGAGAGACCATAGGAGAGAAAGGGGGGATCCGGGGTAGTCACCATGTGACCAGGGCTCAGGTGAGGCCGCCAAGAGGGGTGGGTCTACACTAATTGCACTTCTAGAACTAATCGCTCACTCTCTTAGAACCCAAGCTACTAGGACATGATACCCACAACCTTTTTCGAAATGGGGCACCCGGCACATCATACCCACAACTGCCATTCATTATAACGATAGCATTTAGAACCACCTGCGGTGAAGTAAGTCTTAAATGATACTAGAATGGTTATAATGTTATACAACAAGATTCTGCTGACATGTTAAACGACAAAGATAAACATGTTGTAATATGTTTCCAGAATATTAGCAGCTTGTTTTACATTTAACTCCTGCCCAAATTCCCAATGAGGGACAATAATGAATGTTTTATCTCATACTGCAAGTTAGTAGCTGCTTCAAGTCTTGAAATGTAGTGCCACTAGTTAGGCAACATATTTAGGAATCAGGATCACAGTTAACTGAACTTCCATTTGCAGGAACCTGCTTCAGTAAACCTTACCACTAGGGAAGCTGCAAACCTGAGAAGCCAATGAAATAAACCTGGCAGGAGAAATGTTTTGAACCAATTGCCTTTATTCTAGTACGGCAAACAACTTGACTAAAGCTCCATCTGCAACAACAAAAACGAATGCCACACTGATGGTGGCATCTAAGAGCGCATGGGGGTGTAAAAGTAAAGACCAATGCTCATATTTTCTCAACGTCACATGATGATTCAGGTGTAATGCAGTGATGACCCAAGTGTCGCAGGAGCTTTTCATCATTACGATGTCTTTTTTTGGATTGAAAGAGGCCTGAACTCTAGACCTTAGGATACCTCTTGACTAAAGAAAATATGTGCTGGAAGTGCTATGCTTCAAAGTTCTAGTGTTAGCTAAATGGGCCTCAACGGGCAACAGGGCATGGGGCCCTGACGCCGTCGACTGGTGACAGTCACTAGACATGAACCTGCGCCAATTCCTCCGCTGGTGGAGTGCGAACCAGGGAAAAGAGGCCCAACATAATAAGGGTACGCTGCTTGGCCAGATTAATCAATTGGACATTCAAGCGGACTCCTCCGGTTTAGATGAAGTCGGTTGGGCATACCGCTATTACCTGGAGGAGCAGCTGCTCCACATATATCGGCAGGAGGAGTACTAGCGCCAGCGACTAAAGATAACAATTTTACCCATGAGTACCAGTAGCCGCGGGTAACGTAACCGTATGAATAGGGTATTGGCATACTTATCCATGGGTAATATCCATACCTACCCATTAGTTATGGGTACGGGTCGGGATGTAAATGGTACGAATAATTTCCGCTCTGAAACCGTATCCACATCCCTTTTAAGGATATGGTATGCCCTTTTTGATACCAGGTTGATATGGATGCGGATGCGGTTATTTGTCGAGCGGATATCCGACGGATATAGTAGCGGATATGGTATTGATAATATCCGACGGTTAAGGATAATCCGATATTTTATGTGGATTATCCGAGGTATTCAAATAGGATAATCCGATATATTTAACATAACCAGAATATCTAGAAAATCTAGTTAGTTTATCGGCTATCTATACATGCTACATATGCATGTTATACTATTCTATTACCAATCTTGCACTTTTATACTAGTGATATCTAGTGTTGCACGCTTTCTTGTCATTTATTTTGCATAAAGTAAATAAATTTTAATTTTAATATGTGTATTTATTCAATTATCCTTTTCCGATCCGAGTGCACTTCGAATCTGCTCCATATCCATAATCCGATATAATCCATATTTGAAGCATCTGGCTATTATCTGCTTTGATCCGAATCCGCCTAAAAAATATGGTAAAGGATATGATAATAGCAATATCCGATCCGATCCATTTACATCCGTAGGTACAGGCATGGTTATAGGGCTGTCTCCATAGATATATCCATACTCTGTCTATTTAGAGTGACTTGTAAAACTTACTTGTAGAGTTTTAACCTATGCGATCGAGTAGCCTACGGGCAAGGTTGAGATTACGATTTCTAAACTTTGATAATTGTTATGTACTCATGTACCTATTATTGAGTAGAGATATTTATTTTTTATCAAATATGATATTATTTAATATAAAATTCTAAATAAATTGTGTACTATTAGATCTATCCATCGGGTATCCAATGGGTACGGATACCCATCGGATATGGGCATGGGTAAAGATTTATACCCACGGGTACGTGTATGGATAAAGTTTTCTACCCATTGACTACACGGTTATGGGTATAATATTGCTCTACCCTCCCAATACGTTGTCCATTGCCATCCTTACCAGCGAGGCCGTGTGAGATGAGCCCTCCAAGGCGACGCCAAAACAGGTCATTTTCACGCCGTCGCTAATGGGCAGAGGAGGAAATGTAACATCTCCTCTCTCGCCACTGCCGACGGCACCATCACGGAAAATGAGTCCATCCAAGCGCACATTTATATCTTCTAGTGCGATCTCTTAGGCTCTACTTCTACTCGGTGCTATGGCCTAGCTCTGTCTACTTGGAAAGCCGGGGCGCGGGTCTCGACATAGGAAACTATCTCCCGGGCCATTACCTTTATGGAACAGGAACTTGATCCGATGGCTGCGAACATGAAATCTAACACTGTCCTAGGACCAGACAGCTTACCGGTTCCTTTCTTGGGCAGACTGATGTCTCCGGTCTTAACTCTGGCATTCTCTTGCTAATTCCTAAGGTCCTGAGTGCGGAATCAATCACTCAATACCGTCCCATCGGACTCATCAACCAGATATTCAAGATTATATCCAAAGCATATGCTTCCCGTCTCGATCCAGCGGCCAATCGAATCATTAACCCAAACCATACCGTGTGTATCAAGGGACGGTTTATCCTAGATGGTTCGCTTAAGCCGATGGAAATTATACATGAAATCAGGAAATAGAAACTTGGTGGGGGGGGGGGGGGGGTATTGAAACTTGACTTTGAAAAATCCTATGACCATGTCAATTGGGATTTTCTGTTGGAAGTTCTTAGGCTCAAGGGATTTGATGTCGGTTACGTCCACATGATCTCCAGCTTATCTCAAGAGGACAGACTGCAATCTCCATCAATGGTGAAATAGGGCTATAATTCCATAACAAGCGAGGGGTGCGTCAAGGGGACCCCCTCTCGCCTCTGCTCTTCAACTTCATCGGTGAGGCCCTTTCGGCCATTCTATCTTTGGCTATCGCTGCAGGCCACATCAAAGGAGTGGTTCCTCACTTGATCCCGGGGGGATCACACACCTGCAGTACGCGAACGATATGATCATCATGATCCAACAATACGGTGAGGCTCTAGCCAACCTTAAATTCCTTTTGATGTGCTTTGAAGACATGTCCAGGCACAAAATCAACTACCACAAGAGTGAGGTAGTAGTTATGGACAACCGCTGGAAGTCTAACAAAGAACTGCCAACATTCTAAATTGGAAGCTAGGAGGATTCCCATCTGTGTACCTTGGGCTCCCTATTTCTAACCGAAATCTTACTGTGGAACAGTGGTTGTTCCTAGTATGAAATCTTGGGGGAAGGCTGGAACCCTGACTTAAGTCAATTTGTTTCCTCGGGTGGGAGATTAATCTTGACAAACTCTTGTCTGGACAGTCTCCTTTTTTTGTGATGTGATTATTCTTACTACAGGATAACATCCACAGAAAATTGATTCAATCTGGTCCAAATTATTTTGGGAGGGGGATGGGTCCCAAATGTAAGTATCATCTAGTGAACTGGTCGGCGATCTGCCGACCCAAGGAGCATGGAGGATTAGGTCGAGTAAACACCAACACGATCAACATCGTGCTCCTGTTAAAATGGATATGGAAGCTTTACCAAGACGACGACTCTCTTTGGGCCACCATAATTAGGGCCAAGTATGGGGAGGCTAATGAAATCTTTGCAGAAATAGGACAAGGGGGATCCCAATTCTTGAAAAGCTTCCACAAAATCAAACATCACTTCAACGAAGGGGCCAAACACCAAGTGGTTGACAGAGCTCGGACCTTATTTTGGCTTAACTGGTGGCTGGGAGGCCCCCATATGCGACCAGTACCCTGGGTTCTTCGCCATCTGTGACAACTACTCGGTCTTTGTAGCAGAAGTTTGTCTTCCCACACGAATTCATCTCAATTTCCGTCAGGCTCTCGACCATGGGGGTGTTGAGGCCTGGCTCGGGCTGGTGGACGAGCTCGAAGTTGTGACCCTTCGACCTGGCCTAGACAATATCATCTGGCACCCATAACTAAAAGGAGTGTTCTTGGTTAAATCCATGTATAGCCTGCTATCCCAAGGAGTGTCGGTGGCGCACTTCAAGGATATTTTGGCGGCAAAAATCCCTCTTAAGAACATGATTTTCGCATGGCAGCTTGCTCTTGATCACCTTCCCACCAATTGATTGCCGCAAGACACGGCCCCTCCAGTGGTCTCTGCGCTCTGTGCGGGAAGTGCGGGGCAGGGGAAGACGCCTCACACATTTCTTTACCTTCTCCATGGAAAAGTTTACATGGGGCACGCTTTGCCAAGTCCTCGGTTTTAACTGGCACCCCAATAGTTTTTCTCACTTTTATGCTATCTTGTCGGTCTTTTTCGGGACAACCTAGATGCCTTGTTTGGACCTTTTTTTGTGCAATCTTGGTCGCTTTGGCTTATTCAAAACAAGCTTTTGATCGAATCGAAGGTGCTTTGTCACCCAGCTAACATGTATTACAAAATGATTATTGTCTACAGCCATGGAAGGTAAACGCAAAGGCAAAGGACAAGGAGGGGCTCGAATGGATGGCAAGGAAACTAAAGTTTTTGTACCTCAAGATGGCGCCAGAAAGAATTGAAGCATAATCACGCTGCCTTCAGATCTATCTTTGGATCTATTCAGCTTGTCTTAGGGGATGCCAACCCCGTAGTCTAGGTCGTTTATCCGTATGTTAGTTCGTGGGCTGAGATATAGGCCTCAGAATGTTTGGATTATGGTTGTGAAATCTGTGGCTT
This sequence comes from Avena longiglumis, assembly GCA_030063025.1. NCBI lineage: Eukaryota > Viridiplantae > Streptophyta > Magnoliopsida > Poales > Poaceae > Avena > Avena longiglumis. Next base: position 487,048,898 of record CP125974.1, read on the forward strand.
TATTAATTTAAAGATGGACACTTGATGCCTATTATCTAAAAATAATATATGTGCTTACCATTTCACCAATAATAATCAAAGATATTTCTAAGAATTTTTTCAAGTTAAAGAACATGATCCACTTTAGAGATAAGATGTTCCATCCATGTTTCCGATTTAAGTAAACCCTGGTTTTTAATTGATTGTATTAAAATCGACAATGTAACTTCACTTTGACAAAATAAAAATAATATTAACCTCCCCGTATTTCATAGATATGAATGCAATGTACATATCTAGATTCTAACCCTTTTGTTAGTCTAAACTAAGGTATCTATCAGACATTCCCTCATTGTTTGTGCTTCCAGATATATGTAGAGATTATTTTTCCTCTATGATTGTCTTGTTTTGATATGTATATATTCGAGCCACAATGACGATGGCTTCATTTTCTTTGATAATTTTATTATTTATGTATACAAATTTGCTCTAAGAATGGGCTTCTAGCTCTAAATGTTTTATATCACCTTTTATTTAAAAAGGGAGGTCCTAGATTACTAGTTAGCATTTACAGTTAATGGAAAAATGGGGCCATTTCACAATAATTGATGACACACATAAATCTCGCCGCGTACTGATATCTCACAAATATAGGGGATCGTGTGTAGCCTTTTTGGTAAGTAAGAGTATCGAACCCAACGAGGATCTAAAGGTAGGATAAATATTCTCTCAAGTTCTATCAACCACTGATACAACTCTATGCACACTAAACGTTTGCATTATCTAGGAAATAAAACTAGAGCAACAAAACGAGTACTAGAGAAAGCTTTGCAAGATAATAAACAACAAGAAAGTAAAGCTAGTTGCTGCAGCAATAAAATACACTAAACTAACAGAACCATGAGTCTGGAACAGTAGTGGCAATTGTGGTGGATTTGTACAAGTTTAATTGGCGAATAAATCAGATTTATTATCTTCGATGCAGTTTTCTATATGGGAGAGGCTAAATATACATGCGCTTCACTACTTGGAATTACATGTACTATATTATTGGATTGTTAGCAAACATCCGTAACTACTAACAAAGCATTAAGGTTTACCCAACCATAGCCTTAAGTTAATGGTCCTCTTACTCCCATACGTGCAACATTCCGGGTCGCGTCCTTAGGTTTCTGTCACTCCGGCAGAACTTCCCCTTCCTCTTACACATACTACAAACCCTATAATGTTTAATCCATGCGCGCACAAATATAATGGACACCAAAGAACTGTACCATATCAATGTACAACTCTAATGAACCAAAGACGTTCAACCATTCAATCTAAGAACAAAAAACTACACAAACATGACATAGATCATAGGATTATAACTTATAGCATCAAACACCGTGTTTACATAGGACGGTACAGATTTGTGTGGGAGGATGAACCACTGGATACTAGGATGATTAGGTGATGGAGATGGCGGTGAAGATGGTGAAGAGGGCGGCGGCAGCGCTGGCGGAGGCACAGCGGACTCCTTCCCCCCGCTGGTATCATGGGGGAGCACCGCCCCTTAGCCCCTTCCTTCATGGCTTCTTGGGAGCCCTCCCCCATGGAGATGGGATCCATGGGGGAGGCAAAAACGTAGCTTTGGTGGCTGCAAATTCGTGGGTGGAGGTGTCTCCCACGAATTAGGTTTCCTCCCTTTATATAGCTTCTCGGATTCCCGTCAACCCATCTTGGGCTGCAGTAAATCGGGTCTAGCGGGCCCTCTCCGGACTCGGAATCAGGTAAATTTGATGTCCAGAACGATTTTTGTGACATTTCCTACAACTTTGTAGTTTAAGAGTTGTCCGTTTGACGCCGTCTTTGACCCGAAATGTGACCATCTTCAAAAAGAGTTCTGAGACAGATTTCTGTAAAATCCCAATTTGACTCCAACAAGGGTTCCACTTGTATTCTTGATAATTCCTGCACATCAAAGTGTAAAAAAGACATTGTGCACTTTTGCAACTATTAGTAGGTTAGTCCAAATAACTCATGAACTTTATATAAAAAGAAGTGTCAAAAGCATAATATTAGCATGAAACCATCAAATCTCCAAGCTTAGTTCCTGCTCGTCCTTGAGTAGGTAAACGATAAAAACAATATAATTTTTGAGGGGACATGCACCATCATAATATTGATCAAATCATTTGCAAAACATGGATAGCTGGGATCAAAGTACTCTAAACATGAGCATGAAAGATGTAGTTCTGATAATAAGACATAGCAACCAAGTTGCAACATTAATAGGTTACAAACAAAGATCATGAATAACAATGCATTGAAAAAGTTTGTTTGTTTCACATAAAGAAAACATAATAATAGTGGTATTCAGATTATCCCTCATGGTATAGCAAATCATAAATTCATAGGACACCTTCAAAGTTCATAAAGGTGACTAGATACAAATAGTTCAAGAACAAGCAATATCAACCTTATGAATCAATTAACAAGTTTTGGGACAATGCACATAGAACTAAGAATGGCAACTATGCTCTCTTAATTGGTACCTAAGGATAGAAGGTGGATACTCAATGTAATAGTGGAAGAAAGGCCCTTCAAAGGGAAGTGGGGATTTCAAGTTTCATAGAGAGCTTTCAAAAATTATGGTACTTGTTAGCTTTCAGCTCTCATTGCCCCTATCATAAGCATCTTGAAGTGATTAAGGTTAAAGTGAACAAACTATGGAGTATATGCTTGACAAAGTATAAGTTGGCAATCTCATGTTCCTTAAGTACGAGGGCCGCTCCTCATGCTACTCAACTTTAGTCACCGGTAAGTTCTTGTCATAGTAAGTACATGTGTATCATAAAGATCCGCCAATAGGGTACCCCTTGCACATGATACATGAGCTATCCCATATCAAAATGACAAGGCAAGTAGACAATAAGCATCTCAGCAATCTTCTTATTTACCATGGGAAAATGGTGCATTTTTATCTCTTTCCTCTTTTCTCATCTTTTTTTCTTTTTCTCATTCTCTATCTCTTTTTTATAAGAATAATGCTTCATAGATTGCTCACTATGGTAATGCTGCAAGTTTCTACCATGATTAGGCATGGCTTAGGCTAGCGGCCCAAGCGTTTCTTTAACACACATACATAACTCCATGGACTTACAAGCTCCCCTTTCATTTCACACTGACAACATCTATAAACAAAAGAGCATGATATCAACTGGGTACAATGTACAAGTGCAATGTTGAAAGCGTTCCCCGAGACAGCACGATTCTGCTAATTCCAACGTATAAGTGCAAGCATATACAACATAGATGATACAATGGTTCAAGTTTATTAGGGACAAGAAAAATAAATTGTGCCATCAAGTTTGTGAGATCTTTAATCACTAACTTTCATATAACAAGTTTAATTTGGAAGATAGATAAAACAAGAATATACTTGAAATGGTGTAACACACCATGCATAGGAATTTATAGTGGACACTTTGGAATAAATTGGTTTCTTGGGAGTTGGATGCAGGAGTAGAGGTTAATCAATATAAGTGGAGGCTAGCAAAAGACTGGGAGGGACCAACTAAGAGAGCAATAATGGCCATAATCATGCAGAGCGATAAAACATTACTAATCAAAGCATAAAGTGGTCCCACAAGTCAAAAACTAAATGATCATAGAGGCTATGGTGACTGGTTCATAGTCATAACATGGTGTGAGCATGTGCCAAGTCAACCCAAACAAAGCATCAAAGGAGAATACCACAATATTATGCTTTTGTATGCCATAACAAGCATGATTCTTCCAAGGCACATTAAGCAATCCCAATTGTTTAGAACAAGTCATGATACAACAATAACCACTAAGCATAGGGTCAAAACAACATCGAACATGACATGATAAGGTCTAGGACATAGTCAAAACAAACTCCTTTTGTACCACTTATAAGCATATAGCTTCCTTCTCTTTTCTAATCCAATCACCTTATTTGAAACAACACAGCGAAAACGGAGGTCCAGCCACTTTATTCAAGTAAACTAAGAAAACAAAAACCAGAAACAAAAACTAAGACGCTCCAAGAACAATAAAATAGTGCATAAAACAATAAAAACGAAGTGTCTAGAAAGACCTGCGATTTTGATTGATGAAGAAGGGAATGCCTTGGGCATCCCCAAGTTTTGACGCTTGTACCTCTTGAATATTTCTTGCGGTGACACGGGGTGGCATCCCCAAGCTTGATATTTTGTCCATTCTTCATCTTATTACATCATTCTTTCCTTACACCTGAAAATTTTCCTTCATACAAAACTTCACACAATCTTCATTAGCAACATTAGTGCATTAAAAAGATAATAGACCTTTGGTTTTAGTTTCAAAACAACAAAAACTTTCACTAAATACACAATATACTGTAGCAATTCCCTCAAAAAGCTCAATTTCCTAAATAGAACCCCAAAAGGAATCAATAAGAAGCAAATGCAAATAATGACAGAAATATGTCAAAATAGACCAGTAGGTAGAAACTGATTTTTTCGAGGATCTTATGTTGCTCAAACCAAAAAGTGTTGAACTAAAGAAAGTTAGCTAACAACCTAGGGGATTTATTTAGAAAATTACATCTCAATCCGACTTATAGAGATTTTACACTAATTTTTATAGTGGAGCATAAAAATCTTTTTCAGGGCAACAACTCCCCAAATCTTACTTCCCTCTCATTAGAGGTTATTCTTGGCACAAAAATTAAACAAAAAAGGATAAGGAGAGGTTATTACAGAATTAATCACTTCTAATACTCAAGAAAACTATTGTATTATCTCCTAAGAAGTACTTTTCTTTAACGTCTTTAAGTTAGGCACAAGAAGCAATATTCAACTATTTTCAAATAAAGAAGCATTAAGAGCAAATTTTGTTTTAATAGGAGAGGCAAAGGTATTCTATACCTTTCTTGAATGGGAATTGATATTTAAAGGTGTCTTCCTTTAGTTGAAAAGCTTCCATGGGAAGTTTTGTTTTGGTTTCATAGGCATGAACACAAGTGTTCAAGGTCAACCTCAACTTAACCATTATTCATCTTTCCAATCACTTTCCTTTTTGAAAATGTTTTTAGGTAACAAGTATAACTAATTTTTTTGTAATTCACAATACATATCCATACTAAGATAGAGACCAACTTAAAACTGAAAGTAAAAACTACTTACAGATAAAGCAAACCAGTGCACACAAGAATATTCATCCACACGCTATTGCTCCCCGGCAACGGCGCCAGAAAAGGTCTTGATATTCCACGAGTATAGGGGATCATGTGTAGACTTTTTGATAAGCAAGAGTGTCAAACCCAACGAGAAGCTAAAGGTAGGATAAATATTCTCTCAAGTTCTATCAACCACGGATATAACTCTACGAACACTAAATGTTTGCATTACCTAGGAAATAAAACTAGAGAAACAAAACGAGTACTAGAGAAACCTTTGCAAGATAATAAACAATAAGAAAGTAAAGATAGTTGCTGCAGCAATAAAATACACTAAACTAACAGAACCATGAGTGTGGAATAGTGGTAGTAATTGTGGTGGCTTTGTCCATGTTTAATTGGCGAATAAATCGGGTTCATTGTCTTCGATGCAGTTTTCTATGTGGGAGATGCTAAATATACAGGTGCTTCACTACTTGGAATTACATGTACTATATGATTGGATTGTTAGCAAACATCTGTAACTACTAACAAAGCATTAAGGTTTCCCCAACAATAGCCTTAAGTTAATGGTCCTCTTACTCCCATACGTGCAACGTTCCGGTTCGTGTCCTTAGGTTTCAATCACTCCGGCAGAACTTCCTCCTTCCTCTTACACATACGACAAACCCTATGATATTCAATCCATGCGCGCACAAATATAATGGAAACCAAAGTACTATACTATATCAACATACAACTCTAATGAACCAAAGACGTTTAACCATTCAATCTAAGAACAAAGAAACTACACAAACATGGCATAGATCATAGGATTATAACTTATAACATCAAACACCATGTTTACATAGGATGGTACAGAGGTGTGTGGGAGGATAAACCACTGCATACTAAGAGGATTAGGTGATGGAGATGGCGGTGAAGATGTTGAAGAGGGCGGCGGCGGCGCCAGCGCCGGCGCGGGGGACTCCTTCCCCGCCGCCGGAAATCGTGGGGGAGCACCGCCCCTTAGCTCCCTTCCTTCATGGATTCTTGGGAGCCCTCCCCAATGGAGATGGTATCCATGGGGGAGGCAAAAACGTGGCTTTGATGGATGCCAATTCGTTGGTGGAGGTGTCTCCCACGAATTAGGTTTCCTCCGTTTATATAGCTTCTTGGATTTCCGTCAACCCATCTTGGGCTGCAGTAAATCGAGCCTAGTAGGCCTGTACAGACTCGGAATCAGCTAAATTTTATGTCCAGGGCGATTGTTGTGAAATTTTCTAGAACTTTGTAGTTGAAGAATTTTCCGTTTGACGCCGTCTTCGACCCTTAACGTGAACATCTTAAAAAATATTTCTGAGACAAATTTCTAGAAAATCCCAATTTGACTCCAACAAGGGTTCCACTTGTATTCTTGAAAATTCCTACACATCAAAGTGTAAAATAAGACATTGTCCATGTTTGCAATTATTAGTAGGTTAGTCCAAATAACTCATGAACTTTATATAAAAAGAAGTGTCAAAAGCATAATATTAGCATGAAACCATCAAAAATTATAGATACGTTATGGACGTATCACGTACATAACTAATTGCAATCAATTATCAAAATCCTCACACAAGTAGAAATTAGTGACACAACCTAATCTATTCAATACCCGATATAAACTCCATATCTTTCAAAAACAATAAATACAATCATATCTATCATGAATCCATACGTAAACCAATTTTATTTGGATGTAAACTAAGGTTAACCCTATTTCTTTGGATCTGAATATACCAACAAGACCACAACAAAGTACTCCAAATAGTATCATCACCAACCCCGCGGATGTTAAAGCATCCCCAAGAACTTAGGACTGATGGTTGATGAGGTAATTCGATGATTCATTCCTTGCCTTCGTTTTGGTTTTTATTTCTTAGGTATCTCAGCGGTTTAATAATAGTTCTATCACCATCTTGTTCATTCTACATTAAGTAATTATAGGGTTTATAGTCTTAAGAAATTAAGGAAACAGTCTTCCGTGAGAAAATTCTGGACTCATTGATTTGACATGTTTGGAGAAGTTCCTGAAGGATCTTATTTATAAAGATACTAAAATATGGTTCAAGAAAAATATATCTATTTTGTATTATACCCATATCAAATATCTTGTCCAATACTCTCGTAGAAAAAAATCATGTTTAAAAATTTGTTCATTCCTGTAAAATAAATTTTGGGAAACAACCAAACCAAATATTGCAAGTAATTTCTTGTTATGTTCCCTATGAGTTTCACTACTATGAAACCTTTAAGCAACAACTAACTATTCAACATGTTACCTTTGATTTCTAATGATTTGGCATAGAGAAATGAAGGTTCCGAAGACTCCATCGGTATGTACACGGTCTGCTGGTACAAATGCGAGAAATGACCAAAATCCCAACAAGTACAAGTTTGAGGCCATCCGCAAGCGCCTCTTGGAGGACCCATGGTTCTACAACAGATATGCTGGTGCCGGATGCTCTGCGAGCGGACTAAGGAAATCTTGTACATCATCAGCTCCATCTGGCTGATGGACATGATCGTCATCCCGAGGCTTCTACCAGGGACGGAGCAGCTAGTGATCATGTGTGGGGATTTGTCCAAGGCGGACATATACTACGTGATGCCCATTGGGAAGCATGCTCGGAGCGGTGGCGACATGTAGAGCTTCGTCGAGGAGTACCCACGGTGTAGAGAGATTTTGTGAGATTGCACAGTTCCAATAGGGTCGGCTGTCACACACACACACACACACATATATATATATATATATATATATATATATGAAATTACATGGTACAATCCTAGTGTTATAAGGAGACCAACTGGACTACAGATATATCTCAACAACCCCCGCAATCGAAGTGTCAACACCCGGATTTTTCAATCCTAGATGCCTGTTATGCCATACATCGCAATCCCAGGATTGCCATTTTTGCGAGACATAACAGAATTGGATACCATAGTACTTCATCCATTACAAACGATACATAAGTTCTTACACAAATAGGGATCTCATGATCCAATTCTTAATAAAACATCAAGCAGCGGAATACGTAATAATAACGGTAGGGGTAGGCGAAGCTCCATCTTCGGGGTCACAGGCAATGCTGATGATGGGAGATGATCCTAGTTGTCGTAACCTTCCTGGGGTCCATCTTCCAGGTACTCCTCTTCATAGTCTGGCCATGGGAATAGCCAGGGACAAAGCCATGAGTACTCTTTAAGTACTCGCAAACTAATACTAACAAGTAAAGGGGGTTTTTGGATAATAGGACACTAGGCTCTAGGGTTCTTTTACATAAGACAGATTTATCTCTACTAGGTTCTGAAGCTAGTAATAATTTCATAAATCATAAGTGGGAACTTGTATTTCAGGTCACAACTCTGTTGTGGTCAAGTCAAAGTCTCAATTCATTTCACAAGTCATTTTAAAAAGTCTGACGGGGGAACAGTATGGCCACTCCAACTGTCCATAACCGCGGACGCGGCTATTCGAATAGTTTGACATTCTGTAGAGATTGTACACTTTCACCACAACATTCGATACATCTGTCAGGAACAAATCCTGAACTCACCATACTCAGTATGCGTATAATCAATCCTAACCTTTCAATTACACGCCCTAGTATGAGAACCTCTCCTGTGAGTTTGGCCTCCCAACCATGACCAGCTGTCATCTTGGGTACTGCACAGGTGGACAATCTTCACAAGGTAACCTCAGCTCAGACCTTGGCCGTGAGAGAACTAATACTAAGGTATATAAGTTTCCAGTCAAGCCCTACCCAATATTCGGGTATTGTGGTTGTACGCTAAAATTGGAATGGTATAGCATCTAGACAACCATCAGTTTTATAAAGGGCTAAGGCTCATGCCTCAACATTTTTATCACCAGAATCATCTAGTGTTTGGAAACACATGTCCAAAACATTTCAATAGAATGATCCATCATTCCAAGGTTTTCATAACCATTTTTCCACCAAGTATTCCCATCTAAAAGTTGTTCAAGTTTTATGATTAGCACTAGCATCTACAGGTGGGGGTAGTACTAATGAGGGGTGGTAACTAGTGGAGTTTCACTAAGTCCAACCTTATATCTTAGGCTGATATCAAGGTTTCTAGCTTAGGCCAAATTTTATGCTCTTTAGGCAACCTTCAGCATCTTTCCAAAATCTACCAATCACTTAAGTAAACTCTAAGTAAGCTTTGATAAATAAATAAAGTGAGAAGCTTGCACATAAAACTAGGATTGGTTTATCAAATGGGTAATCTTGCAAGGGTTAGCCTGCATAGGTATATTATCAGCTTGCACATTCACTAGTAGTATTTGGCTTGCTAAAGTAGAGTGTCTTGCAAGTTTTAGCTTGCATCAATGTCAATATAAGCTTGCCTTGTGCAGAGCAGTGGTTGAAGTTCTCCCCGGCTTCTTCTTCGTAGTATCCCCCTTCCTCCTCGTAGCCTTGGTCGGTACTAGCGTCTATGAATAAATACGAGGTACACAATCACCAAACAATACTTAACTACTTTCAATCATCACACACAAGGGTCTTATAGATGATCTAACATCATCTCTAACCTTACAAGGTTAAGGCTTGATTTGATTCTTTTTATTTTTATAAAAGTAATTTCTACTCATTGAAAAAACTACTTAAGATTTAATATTCTCCAAACCAAACATGGGATCATGTTGACACATGTCATCACCACATATTGTAGTCCATGGGAATGTGATTTAAAGTGGTGTCACAATTTAATAAGGTTTTACCCTTTTATTTTAATTAATTAAAGTGGCTAGAAATGCTTATGTAGCATTCTTTTATTACTTGAACATTATTTCTGCAAGTAAACCTATATATTTTTATATATTCTGAAAGGTATGGTTAAATGTGATTTTTGAGAGTTGGAATCAACTCAAAAGCTTTTATGGTTTAAATTTGAAAAATGTTTGAATGCAGAAAAGCTTCTGCCTTGTTATTTTTACTATGGGTGATCTACAGATCCAAATGACTTGAATCCAACGGTCTTGGATTCAGCATTCATAGACCTTTCCAACAAAATTGGTTTCATCAAATTTGGTGCACTGAATCGATCTGGGTTGATTTTTGAAGTTGGGTACAGAAGTGTGTTTGAATTTAAAAAGAAAAAGGTTTAATTTGAATTCTTTGGGCTGCGGGAAAAATCTTGGGCGGCCTGCTAAGCAGTGCTCAGCTGGCTGCTTAAGTGGGTGTCCCCACTCGTCAGTGACACGGGGCTGGGCGAAGCGGTATGGGGCAACGTGGATCATTCGATCTAGTTCTAATCAAACGGCTGGGGGTCATCGTCGACGCGAGACAACTCCGGCGAGGACGAAACCTAGCGCGGCCAGTGAGGGGTGCTGGGGGCTCACCGGAGTACGGGCGAGGGTCGGCAAGTCGGGCGAACGACAAAGTCGACGACGGCGAATCTCTTGGTACTGGTGGCTTCTCCTGGGGCGGCTCTAATCGCTGGCTCCCTTCTCCCCTAGAGGCGGCGAGCTTCGGTGAAATTCCGGCGAGGTGGTGCTCGCCTTGCTCTGAGAACGGTGTGGCACGGTCAGTGAGGAGAGGGGAGTGAGATGGTGTGAAGAAATCATGCGGGGGTGGCCTCTATTTATAGTCGAGCGAGGGGACCGTCGGGGCGCACGGTGAGCTCGTCGGGGGCGAGGTTACAGGTGGCTAGAGGCATGGGCAAGGGTAGGGGACGGTGCGGTGTCTCCTGGCGATGCTCAACGACATGGTCTCGAGGCATGGGGCGGTGCGGCTTGGTCTGGAACGGGCGGTGCTCTGCGCGGCAGAGGCGGCGTCTTCGACGGCGAGCGGTGGCTGTATGGCACGGGGCGGCAAACGGGGATGTCTGGCGGTCTCCTGGGTAGGTGGTGATCGTGTGTGCACGCGGTGAGGGCGGTGCGCGGTCTGTAGACGCTGGTCGAGGGTGGCGCTCTAGGGCATGCTCGACATGGTCTGGGCGCGGCTTGTGCGCGTGGTCTAGGGCTTGGCAACGCTCGCGACTGGGATAGGTAGTGGCGGTGGACGGTGGGCTGCCTCCCAGACAAGGTTGGCACGACTAGTTCTTCCTCTAGCCTGCTGTCCACAATGGGGTTGCAAGGTTGGCTTCGGCTGTTCACCATTGATGGCAATGGCAAGCTCACAGTGGTTCTAGTGGTTAGTTAATCTTCCTAGATGATCTACTGAGTTGTGTGTGAGCTAACTAGGGAACAAGTTAGGCCAATTTTACTGCACACTATAGTGTTTGATGTTTGTTTGATTTGTGTCTACAACCTGTTTGATGAAATGGCCGCATGAAATCAAGTTTTGAATTTTGAAATGAATTTTGGTGGGTTTGCTAGATTGGTGCTGGTGAGTCTGCAGATGCTTGGGTTTTGAAAGTTGAGCTTGTTTGAGTGGTTTTTGAAAAAGTGGGATCTTCCCATATGATAAGGATTCAATTTTGAATTGTCATTTAAACTATGCATTTGAAAGTTTCTGGATGATCACAAAGTGGGCCTTGATACCTTGTTATGAGTACATTCAAGGGGTGCAAAGATCCAGAAAAAGTTTCTGTTAGGTTTTGAAAGTTTGAGACAACCAAAGTAGGCATGGGAGTTAAATTGTCCAAAATGACCATTCACTTCATATATGTGTTTTGATTTACTTGTCTTTAGGAAAAGTGTGGGAAATGTTTTAGATGATGTTTATTTCACCTAAGAAACATTTTACAAGCAATGAAACAAACAAACAAGGTGGGTTTAAAAGAATTCAAAATCAATGCATACACATATGCATGCATACATAATTTTATTTAGAAAAGTTTTTGTTAACCCTAAATGTGAGGATTAGAATTTGATGATCCAAGTTTAGTATTTTTGGGATGTTACAAACCTTCCCCCCTTAAAAAAATCTCGTCCCAAGATTTGAAAAGGACGAAAAGATTACCTAGGATTTGAAGAGATCTGGAAACTCCGTCCTGATGTGATCTTCGCGCTCCCAGGTAGCTTCCTCTTCTGTGTGGTTGCTCCACTGAATCTTGAGAAACTTGATGCTTCGGGTTCTGGTAGTTCGAAAGGCTTCTTCCAAAATACGGATGGGTACTTCAGGATAGGTCAGGTCATCGTTGATCTCTATGGTCCGGTGATCGATATTCTTGAACACTTCGGTCTTCTCGGGGACTTCGAGACACTTGCGAAGTAACGAGATATGGAACACATTGTGCACAGCTGACATCTCTTCTGGTAGTTCCAATTGATACGATACTTCTCCTCGACGGTTCAGAATTTTTAAAGGTACGATATATCTGGGGACTAACTTTCCCTTGAGTTGGAAACGCTGCATTCCCTTCAATGGCGACACTTTCAGATAAACAAAATCTCCTATGTTGAAGGCGATGTCTCTACGTCTCTTGTCGGCGTAACTCTTCTGTCGGGATTGGGCTGTCTTGAGGTGCTCACGAATCTTGTGAACCTTCTCTTCTGCTTCTCGGAGGATGTTGGGTCCGAAAATCTGACTCTCTCCTACTTCCGACCAGTTCAAAGGGGTGCGACACTTTCTTCCGTACATGAATTCAAATGGGGCCATCTGCAAACTGGCTTGGTAACTATTGTTGTATGAAAATTCTGCAAACGGCAGACAGTCTTCCCACTTGGATCCATATTCTAGCACACATTCTCTAAGCATATCTTCGAGTATTTGATTTACTCGCTCCGTTTGTCCATCGGTCTAAGGGTGATACGCGGTACTGAAATCTAGGCGGGTTCCTAAACCTTCTTGGACTTTCTTCCAGAATCTCGAGGTAAACTGAGTTCCTCGATCCGATACGATGTTCTTGGGGACTCCATGCAAACTAACGATTCTAGCGATGTACAACTCTGCTAGCTTCGAACTCTGATAGGTGGTTTTGACGGGCAAGAAATGGGCGACTTTGGACAATCTGTCCACTATGACCCAAATGGAGTCATTTCCCCTACTAGAAGTAGGTAGTCCAGTGATAAAGTCCATTCCTACAGAATCCCATTTCCATTTCGGAATTTGCAAAGGTTGCAACAATCGAGCGAGTCTTTGATGTCCGGCCTTGACTCGCTGACATATATCACATTTGGCGATATAGCTTCCGATTTCTCTCTTCATCTTATGCCACCAAAATTGCTCTTTCAAATCTTGATACATCTTAGTTCCTCCGGGATGGATAGAATAAAGAGTATCATGAGCCTCCTTCAAGATAACTTCTTTTAACTCAGAATCTGATGGTACACAAAGGCGTCCTTTGTACCACAAAACTCCTTCTTCGTCCTCGGTGAATCCGGGTACTTTGCCTGTACCGATACGACGCTTGATTCCGTCGATACTGGCATTTCCCTTCTGCGCCTCTTTAATCTGACTGATCAAAGTGGGATGAAGTTCTATGCTAGCCAAAAATCCTTCACTTACTAATTCCATTCGAAAATCTTCCATCTCTTTGTGCAAACTTGGTTGCTCCTTCAAAATCATGGAGTTCAAGCGGCACGGCAATCTGCTAAGGGCATCGGATACCACGTTGGCTTTACCAGGGTGATAGTGAATGTCCAGGTCGTAATATTTGATTAGCTCAATCCATCTTCTCTGCCTCATATTCAGCTCCTTCTGAGTGAATATATACTTTAGGCTCTTGTGATCCGAATAAATCTCACAACGGTTTCCCATCAGGTAATGTCTCCATGTCTTCAGGCTAGAACTACGGCTGCGAGTTCGAGGTCATGGGTTGGGTAATTTTGTTCATGTTGCTTCAATTGTCGCGATAGATAAGATATAACTTTGCCTTCTTGCATTATCACACATCCGAGACCAATCTTGGATGCGTCACAATACACATCGAAGGGCTTCGTGATATCCGGCATGATCAAGATTGGGGCTGAAATCAATCTCCTTTTGAGTTCTTGAAAACTCGCTTCACATTTGTCGGTCCATTCAAACTTCTTGTCCTTCTTTAGCAATTGGGTCATGGGTCTGGCGATACTAGAGAATCCTTCTACAAATTTGCGGTAATATCCCGCCAATCCGAGAAAAGCACGAACTTGGGTTTGAGTGGTTGGGGCTTGCCAATCTTCTACATCTTTCACTTTGGCAGGGTCAACGGCAATTCCTCCGGCTGATACAATGTGACCAAGGAATCCTACTTCCTGTAACCAGAATTCACATTTGCTAAACTTTGCACATCTGATGCTCTCTAAGGGTTCCAAGAATGGTCCTTAGGTGTAGCTCATGTTCTTCTTCTGATTTGGAATAAATTAGAATGTCATCGATGAAAACAATGACAAACTTATCCAGGAAGTCCATAAAAATCTTATTCATGAGGTTCATGAAATAAGCGGGGGCATTGGTTAATCCAAAAGACATGACTGTATACTCATACAATCCATATATGGTGGTAAAGGCAGTCTTTGGAATATCCTCTGCACGAATTTTGAGTTGATGATAGCCAGTCCTAGGATCAATATTAGAAAACACTTTGGCATCGGTCAACTGATCAAAAAAATCTTCTATCTTAGGCAAGGGGTACTTGTTCTTGATGGTGACATCATTCAACTTTCGATAATCCGTACACAAACAGTTACCTCCATCCTTCTTGTCCACAAACAAGACAGGGGATCTCCATGGGGACGCACTTGGTTGAATCAATCCGATTTCCAGCATGGAATCCAGTTGCTTCTTTAGTTCTTCTAGTTCTGACGGGTTCATACTATAGGGTCTCTGGGCTATGGGTCCTATTCCAGGGATTAGTTCGATGATAAACTCGATATCCCGATCTGGGGGCATACCGGGCAAAACATCTGGAAATACATCGGGGTATTCGCAGACTATACGTACTTGGTCAATGGTAGGTTGGGCTATACTCTTGTTACACTTGAATTGGCGAGGTAAGGTTTCAGATATATGCTCGACTGATATTCCGGTGGTACTGGTCATGGTGATGGCTTTCTTGGCACAGTCAATCAATCCTTTATGTTTGGACATCCAATCCATTCCTAGTACTACTTCCAAACCTTTAGTTCCGAGTACTATTAGGTTAGCATAAAAATCTATGCCATGGATTCGGATAGGGACGGCCTTGCAAATTTGCCTAGCCTTGGTGGTTGATCCGGGAATTTGTACAATCATCACATGCTTCAATTTGGTTGGTTGAATTTTACTAGTGCAGGCAAATTCTTCGGTGACAAATGAATGCAATGCACCAGAGTCAAACAACACTCTTGCAAGTACTGAATTAACAGAAAACATACCCAGCACGACGTCTGGCGCTTCCTGAGATTCTTCAGCATGCATGAGAAAAAGACGGACATTGCGGTTGAGTGAATTCCCTGGGGCAAATCTTCTCCCTGGCTGGACACGACGCTGCTGCTGAGCTGGGACATTGGCGTTGGGGGCTGTAGCATTCTTCTTGTTGGGGCACTCGTTGGAATAGTGGCCTTTATTTCCACAGTCATAACAGGTCACTTGTGACTTGTCCTTGGCTGCGACAGGCACAGCATTGCTTCCAGTCCTCGGGGCAGTGTTGGGGTTGGCGGTAGCATTGTTGGTGTTGAACTTGGGTGGGGCACGGGTGAAATTGCTAGAGTTGCCGGGGTTGTTGTGATTTCCTCCGGGTCTAGGGTTTCCACGGTTGGGGTAGGTCGGACGGGTCATAGGGGGTCTATTGGTTCTTGGGGCAAATCCTGGAGATGGGTTGGGGCGATACTTTGGGGTCTGATGGGTTCCTGGTTGATGCATCATGCGACGCTTGCGGTTCTCATTGGCCTGGTTGATCTTTCCTTCCATCTGGATAGCAGAGTCGACAAGGGCTTCAATATCAATAAAGGGGATATTGACTAACACTATCTGCATCTCGTCATGCAGACCATTCAGGAATCTTTCTTTCTTATTGGCTTCGGTGTCTATCTCGTCCGGGGCATACCTAGCTAATGACAAAAATTTGTCACAGTATTCCACTACAGTCATCCTTCCTTGCTTGAATTCTCTGAAATCGTCTCTCATTCTCTTGATCAAACCTGGTGGCACATGGGTTCTGCTGAACTTGACCTTGAATTCCTCCCAGGTCATCATTTGGCCTCCGGTCATGGCGCGAACACTGTTCCACCATGCCCTGGCATCTCCGGCTAGATAATGGGTGGCGAACAGGACTTTCTCGTTGGCTTCCACTCCGGCAACTTCTAGGTTGTTTTCCATGGTTTGCAGCCAATCATCAGCATCTAGGGGTTCTTCTGACTTGGTGAAAACAGGTGGGTTGGTATTCTGGAAATTCTTGAGCTTAGATCCATGGTTGTCCTGATTTCTGTGGCCTTGGTTGTTGTGGGCTAGCTGGGCTGCTTGAGTGGCTAGGTTGGCTTGACGTTCCGCTCTTTCAGCTTCGCGGTCAGAAGTCAACATTTGCAGGATCTGCAACATCGGGTCCGGGGCTGAACCACTTCCTCCACGTGGCATCTGAAGATTGATATAGATCATGAGAAAAGCGGGAAATTTCTAAGGTTTTGGGTCTTTGAAAAGTGTTAAATGTTTTATTCAGATTTTTCTAGAAACTTGCTTTTTCATTCATTCATTCACTCGATACAACGCACACCACAACAAGGAAAAACAGATGGTTTTAAGAACCATTCTGGAATCTACGATACAGTGGGACCGACTACTACTCACTACACTAGTGCTCAAGTGCTACTACTCCTCGAAATCTGTGGCTTCATCATCTTCATCATCATCATCGATGAAGGCGAAATCATCCTCATCGGTGAAGAAGTCCATGGCCTGATCCTCCAGAAAATCATCGTCATCGCTGAGATAGGAGTAAAGGTCTCCACGAAGATCCTCTCCGGCATTCTCCCTTTCCTCTAACTGCATGTCTCTCTCGTGGATGGTCTCCTCCAGAGATGAGATGCGATGGCGAAGACGGGCAATAACGCACTCCTTCTTGTCGAGCTGACGGCGGCGAGACTTGCAATCCTTTGCTAGCATGGCGATGGTCTGGTCCTTCGTCTTGATGATGGCAGACTTGTGGTTGCAATAGTCATGGCAGTTGTCCAATTCCTACTGACGATCATACATCATGAAGCTAAGGTGGTCCAATTGAGTCTTCAGCTCGGGGTGGTATGGGGCTTCCAATGGTTGTCCATTTGCATCACGCCTTGGGAAAAACTCAAAGCGAGTACCCTTGATCTGATTGATGCTCTGCCCACACAGACGGGAAAGAGCTTCCTGCATTGCTCTGGCAAGTCCATCGAGCCAGTTGTTTTCCTTCAAGGTAAACTGAATTTCCTCCGTAGTGGGAGGTTCATTCTTTCCTCGGAGACTTGCAACAATTAGCCACTGCAGATCTTCTCCTCCTTGATCATTGAGTTGAGCTCCGAAGAACTCGGGGTGCGGACGCTCCAGAAGTTCTGAAAGCTGATCCAGATCCCTCTCAAAGATAAGGTCTCCTCCATTCCCAAGTTGGTAAAACTTGTTGTACTTCACGTCCATCTATAAAAATAGAGGATGAGTAGATTAGTAGAGTGATCAAGTGTGTCAAAATTTTATCTATTTTGCAAGAGTTTTTGAGGAACATGAAGTTTTATGAAAGAATTAAAGAGGTAAGAATGAGAATAAGTTTTTGTAAATATTTGTGTTCTTTGGTTTTGAAACTAAGTTTTTGGTTCAACGTCCAGTCTAACTAGGGTCTCCTATGGTCAGGATGGCTCTGATACCAACTTGTCAACACCCGGATTTTTCAATCCTAGATGCCTGTTATGCCATACATCGCAATCCCAGGATTACCATTTTTGCGAGACATAACAGAATTGGATACCATAGTACTTCATCCATTACAAACGATACATAAGTTCTTACACAAATAGGGATCTCATGATCCAGTTCTTAATACAACATCAAGTAGCGGAATACGTAATAATAATGGTAGCGTAGGCGAAGCTCCATCTTCGGGGTCACAGGCAATGCTGACGATGGGAGATGATCCTAGTTGTCGTAACCTTCCTGGGGTCCATCTTCCAGGTACTCCTCTTCATAGTCTGGCCATGGGAATAGAAAGAGACAAAGCCATGAGTACTCTTTAAGTACTCGCAAACTAATACTAACAAGTAAAGGGGGTTTTTGGATAATAGGACACTAGGCTCTAGGGTTGTTTTGCATAAGCCAGATTTATCTCTACTAGGTTCTGAAGCTAGTCATAGTTTTATAAATCCTAAGTGGGAACTTGTATTTCAGGTCATAACTCTGTTGTGGTCAAGTCAAAGTCTCAATTCATTTCACAAGTCATTTTGAAAAGTCTGACGGGGGAACAGTATGGCCACTCCAACTGTCCATAACCGCGGACGCGGTTATTCGAATAGTTTGACACTCTGCAGAGATTGTACACTTTCACCACAACATTCGATACATCCGTCAGGAACAAATCCTGAAATCACCATACTTAGTATGCAGATAATCAATCCTAACCTTTCAATTACACGCCCTAGTATGAGCATCTCTCCTGTGAGTTTGGCCTCCCAACCATGACCAGCTGTCATCTTGGGTACTGCACAGGTGGACAATCTTCACAAGGTAGCCTCAGCTCAGACCTTGTCCGTGAGGGAACTAATACTAAGGTATATAAGTTTCCAGTCAAGCCCTACCCAATATTCGAGTATTGTGGTTGTACGCTAAAATTGGAATGGTATCGCATCCAGACAACCATCAGTTTTATAAAGGGTTAAGGCTCATGCCTCAACATTTTTATCACCAGAATCATCAAGTGTTTGGAAACAGATGTCCAAAACATTTCAATAGAATGATCCATCATTCCAAGGTTTTCATAACCATTTTTCCACCAAGTATTCCCATCTAAAATTTGATCAAGTTTTATGCTTAGCACTAGCATCTACAGGTGGGGGTAGTACTAATGAGGGGTGGTAACTAGTGGAGTTTCACTAAGTCCAACCTTATATCTTAGGCTGATATCAAGGTTTCTAGCTTAGGCCAAATTTTATGCTCTTTAGGCAACCTTCAGCATCTTTCCAAAATCTACCAATCACTTAAGTAAACTCTAAGTAAGCTTTGATAAAGAAATAAAGTGAGAAGCTTGCACATAAAACTAGGATTGGTTTATCAAATGGGTAATCTTGCAAGGGTTATCTTGCATAGGTATATTATCAGCTTGCACTTTCACTAGTAGTATTTGGCTCGCTAAATTAGAGTGTCTTGTAAGTTTTAGCTTGCATCAATGTCAATATAAGCTTGCCTTGTGCAGAGCAGTGGTTGAAGTTCTCCTCGGCTTCTTCTTCGTAGTATCCTCCTTCCTCCTCGTAGTCTTGGTCGGTACTAGCGTCTATGAATAAATATGAGGTACACAATCACCAAACAAAACTTAACTACTTTCAATCATCACACACAAGGGTCTTATAGATGATCTAACATCATCTCTAACCATACAAGGTTAAGGCTTGATTTGGTTCTTTTTATTTTTAGAAAAGTAATTTCTACTCATTGAAAAACTACTTAAGATTTAAAATTCTCCAAACCAAACATGGGATCATGTTGACACATGTCATCACCACATATTGTAGTCCATGGGATTGTGATTTAAAGTGGTGTCACAATTTAATAAGGTTTTACCCTTTTATTTTAATTAATTAAAGTGGCTAGAAATGCTTATGTAGCATTCTTTTATTACTTGAACATTATTTCTGCAAGTAAACCTATATATTTTTATATATTCTGAAAGGTATGGTTAAATGTGATTTTTGAGAGTTGGAATCAACTCAAAAGCTTTTATGGTTTAAATTTGAAAAATGTTTGAATGCAGAAAAGCTTCTGCCTTGTTATTTTTCCTATGGGTGATCTACAGATCCAAATGACTTGAATCCAACGGGCTTGGATTCAGCATTCATAGGCCTTTCCAACAAAATTGGTTTCATCAAATTTGGTGCACTGAATCGATCTGGGTTGATTTTTGAAGTTGGGTACAGAAGTGTGTTTGAATTTAAAAAGAAAAAGGTTTAATTTGAATCGCTGGGCTGCGCGGGAAAAAGTACTGGGCCGGCCTGCTAAGCGCAGTGCTCCCGCGGGCTGCTTAAGTGGGTGTCCCCACTCGTCAGTGACACGGGGTTGGGCGAAGCGGTATGGGGCAACGTGGATCGTTCGATCTAGTTCTAATCCAACGGCTGGGGGTCATCGTCGACGCGAGACAACTCCGGCGAGAACGAAACCTAGAGAGGCCAGTCAGGGGTGCTGGGGGCTCACCGGGGTACGGGCGAGGGTCGGCGAGTCGGGCGAACGACGAAGTCAACGACGGCGAATCTCCTGGTACTGGTTGCTTCTCCTGGGCGGCTCCAATCGATGTCTTCCTTCTTCTCCAGAGGCGGCGAGCTCGGTGAAATTCCGGCGAGGTGGTGCTCGCCTTGCTCTGAGAACGGTGTGGCACGGTCAGTGAGGAGAGGGGAGTGAGATGGTGGGAAGAAATCGTGCGGGGGTGGCCTCTATTTATAGTCGAGCGAGGGGACCGTCGGGGCACACGGTGAGCTCGTCGGGGGCGAGGTTACAGGCGGCTAAAGGCATGGGCAAGGGTAGGGGACGGTGCGGTGTCTCCTGGCGATGCTCAACGATATGGTCTCGAGGCATGGGGCGGTGCGGCTTGGTCTGGAACGGGCGGTGCTCTGCGCGGCAGAGGCGGCGTCTTCGACGGCGGGCGGTGGCTGTGGCGGCATGGCGGCAAACGGGGATGTCTGGCGGTCTCCTGGGTCGGTGGTGATCGTGTGTGCACGCGGTGAGGGCGGCGCGCGGTCTGTGGATGCTGGTCGAGGGTGGCGCTCTGGCGCATGCTCGGCATGGTCTGGGCGCGGCTTGTGCGTGTGGTCCAGGCCTTGGCAACGCCATGGCCGGTGTAGTGGCGATGGACGGTGGGCTGCCTCCCAGACAAGGTTGGCACGGCTAGTTCTTCCTCTAGCCTGCTGTCCACAATGGGGTGGCAAGGTTGGCTTCGGCTGTTCACCATTGATGGCAATGGCAAGCTCACAGTGGTGCTAGTGGTTAGTTAATCTTCCTAGATGATCTACTGAGCTGTGTGTGAGCTAACTAGGGAACAAGTTAGGCCAATTTTACTGCACACTATAGTGTTTTATGTTTGTTTGATTTGTGTCTACAACCTGTTTGATGAAATGGCCGCATGAAATCAAGTTTTGAATTTTGAAATGAATTTTGGTGGGTTTGCTAGATTGGTGCTGGTGAGTCTGCAGATGCTTGGGTTTTGAAAGTTGACCTTGTTTGAGTGGTTTTTGAAAAAGTGGGATCTTCCCATATGATAAGGATTCAATTTTGAATTGTCATTTAAACTATGCATTTGAAAGTTTTAGATGATCACAAAGTGGGCCTTGATACCTTGTTATGAGTACATTCAAGGGGTGCAAAGATCCAGAAAAAGTTTCTGTTAGGTTTTGAAAGTTTGAGACAGCCAAAGTAGGCATGGGAGTTAAATTGGCCAAAATGACCATTCACTTCATATATGTGTTTTGATCTACTTGTCTTTAGGAAAAGTGTGGGAAATGTTTTAGATGATGTTTATTTCACCTAAGAAACATTTTACAAGCAATGAAACAAACAAACAAGTTGGGTTTAAAAGAATTCAAAATCAATGCATACACATATGCATGCATTCATAATTTTATTTAGAAAAGTTTTTGTTAACCCTAAATGTGAGGATTAGAATTTGATGATCCAAGTTTAGTATTTTTGGGATGTTACACGAAGGGTCAACACCGACACATAGACTGGATCGAAACTCGTCAAAGGTTGACGTCGGCAAGCCCTTCGTCATGATATCCGCAAACTGCTGAGAGGTTGGCACGTGAAGTACTTGAACGTGACTAAGAGCAACTTCCTCGCGAACGAAGTGGATATCCATCTCAATGTTCTTGGTGCATCGATGATGAACAAGGTTTACAGAGAGGTAGACTGCCGAGACGTTGCCACAAAACACAATGGTAGCCTTGTCAACATGACAAGATAGCTCGGAGAGAAGCTGGCGAAGCCAGGTGCACTCAGCGACGACATTGGCCGTGGCGCGATACTCATCCTCAGTGCTAGAGCACGAGACAGTGGGATGTCGCTTGGACGACCAGGAGATGAACAACGAGCCAAGGTAAACACAGTATCCCAAGGTAGAATGTCGTGTGTCGGGGCAGCCAACCCAGTCCGCATTGGAGTAAGCCACAATATTCGAGGAGGGCAAAACCTGTATCGAGAGGATGAGGTCTATAGTACCGCATATATAGCGCAAAAACCGCTTGACCATGGTCCAGTGGGCATCACAAAGCGCATGCATGTGGATACACACCTGCTGTACAACATACTGCAACTCTGGTCGCGTGAGCATCAAGTACTGCAAGGCACCAACAATGGAGTGGTAGAGAGACGCGTCAGGAGCCGGTGATCCGTCACTTGCGGAGATCTTGGCCTTTGTGTCAATAAGGGTGGGTGCTGGGTTACAGTTAAGCATCCCTACGCGCTCGAGGGGCTCATGAGCGTACTTCCGTTGATGAAGAAAGAACCCGTCCGCTCGACATACCACCTCAAGGCCAAGGAAGTAATGAAGCGGTCCCAAGTCCTTGATGGAGAACTCAGCACGAAGAAGATTAGTGAGATGTCGAAAAAGAGCGATGGTGCTTGCCATCAAGATGATGTCGTCAACATAGAGCAGCCGGTAGGAAGCATCGGCGCCTTGTCAAAAGACAACCAGCGACGCGTTGGAGCGCGTTGAGCGAAAGCCAAGCTCATGAAGAAACACCACGATGCGCTGGTACCAGGCGCGTGGTGCTAGATTAATCCCATACAGGGAGCACAGAAGTAGGCACACGTGGTCGGGTTGGGCAGCGTCGACAAATCCAGTGGGATGCTGGCAGTACACCTGCTTAAAGATGTGTACGTGAAGGAAGGCACTGGAGACGTCCATCTGATGCACCGGCCAAGCTCGAGATGAGGCGAGGTGCAGAATAGTGTGGATCATGCTCTGTTTGACAACTAAGGAAAACGTATTAGTGAAATCGATGCCAGTGCGTTGACGGAAACCGCAGACCACCCATCGTGGCTTGTAGTGCTCGAGTGTCCCATCAGGATGCAACTTGTGCTTGAACACCCATTTGTCGGTGATGATGTTTGCACGATGATGGCGCGGGACGAGCTCCCAAGTCCGGTTACGCTATAAGGTGTTGAACTCCTCTTGCATGGCTGTGAGCTAATGCGGGTCTCAAAGGGCAGCCCGAGCAGAAGTGGGCACCGGTGAGAGCACCAATGAGGGCGTGGATGTAGAGGTCGCACAGACAAACTCAGCAGAGCGGTAGCGAGTAGACGGATGGCGCACACCCGCACGTGTACGAGTGATAACACCCACAGGCAGAGGAGGCGGCGTGTCGACAGCTGAAGAGCACGTGGACGGGGCCGTCGAGCCAGAGGTAGACATCTTGGGGAAGGCTGACACGGCTAGGGTCATAGGCGCGGACGAGGTCAACACTGACGGTGTCACGGGCGCGTACGGTGTCGACGCGGACGGTGTAGACGCGGACGAGGTCAAAGCGGATGACGGCGCAGTCCCAGGCGCCAAGGTAACCGGTAGAGCGGGTGCGAGCAGAGCCGTGGTGGCCCGTCGCCATCCAGGGGTAGCCTCAGAGGGGGCCGCAGGTGTCACCGAAGGAGTCAACAAAAGTCCCTGTTGAAACAGAAAACCAACTCATTAAAGTAAACGTGATGGGACGTGATCATGTGATGAGAGACCGGATCATAGTAGCGATAACCCTTGGCGTTAGCAGGATTGTCGAGGAACACACAAGGAAGGGAGCGGGGGTGAGCTTCTGCGCAGCGGTGGCGGCGATGCTAGGGTAGCAGCGGCATCCAAAGATGAAGAGATCATTGTAGGAAGGGGCGCACCAAAGAGAAGATGGTGAGGCGTGTAATGCTAGCGAGAACGTCAAGGGTGGATGTTGATGAGAAGGGCAGCAGTGGCGAGGGAATCTGGCTAGAACCGTGGAGGCATATGCGCATGGAACAAAAGGGTTCAAACACAATCGTTGAGAGTGTGAAGGATGTATTTGGCGCGACCTTTATGGTGAGAGGTGTAGGGACACGTTAGCGGAAGACGGTGCCATGAGAGGTGAGGAGGGTGCAGACGGTGATGTTGTCGAAGTATTTGCTATTGTTAGTTTGGAAAGCATGGATGGGGCGGCATAATTGTGTGGAGATGTAGATGAAGAAGGAGGCAAGGGTGGCGGGGACGTCAGACTTACGGTGGAGGGGAAAGGTCCACACAAAATGCGAATAATCGTCTAAAATAAAAAGATAGTAATTAAAACCAGAATTACTCAGAATTGGCGAGGTCCAAACATCACTATGAATTAACTAAAATAGAAAAGACGCGACTGTGGAGGATGAACTAAATGGAAGGCGAACATGTTTGCTGAGATAACATGCTTCACAAGAATGAGCATCCGTTTTATTACAAGAAAATAAAATCATTTCATTATTTCACAAAGAGTGGTGTAGCTAGGGTGGTCGAGACACTCGTGCTAGAAGTCGACACCGGCTGAGAGGGCGAGGCGACTGGTGGTGGCGGTGGAGGGAGATCCAACGGGGTATAGATTGCCAGAGCTATCACATCGGTGGAGGAGCATCCGAGTACAACCATCCTTAACAGTAAAAACAGAAGCGTCAAATTCCATAGTCATAGAATTATCATGAGTGAGGGAACGAACAAAGACTAAGTCCTGAATCAAGTAAAGAGAGACGATAACATTATTTTGAGAGAGAGGAGTGGAGGTAGACAAAAAAGAGGTAGAACCGATGTGGGTGATAGGAAGAGCATGACCGTTGCCAATGAGTACGTGAGACGAGGTGGAGGTAGGAAAAGAAGTGGAGAGGTTACCTAGGTGAGAGGACATGTACGAGGAGGCACCGGTTTCCATGAACTAGTCGCCGCCGCCACCATAGGAGCCAGCGGTGGGGGCAGTCCGAAGGTCGGTCAGGTGTGTAGGATCCAAGGGGTTGATGACGACAAATGCGTGGGGTAGTAGCTGGGCGCGGTGTAGGCGCTGGTCTAGGGCGCCGCGAAGAACGCCTGGTGAGTGTAGGCATGGGAATCATGTAGGTGTGGATGACCCTGGTCCATGGGTTATGGCCCGTCGTCTAGGGAGAGATTAGGGAAACCTGCTGGGGTGGATGAGGCTAGGGTGGACGAACTCGCGGTGGGTTGCCACTGTTCCCGTTGTTGCCACCATTCCCACCATTGTGTCCGCGTCCACGCCGACGGCGGCCACCGTTGCCGCCGTTTCCACCATTGGTGGGAGGCGGATAGGAGGGCTGCTGGGGCGCGTAAAATGAGAACGGGGCTAGGGCGCAAGGCGAAGGAGCCCTTGGCAGTGGGTGGGGGTACGGGAGAGGCCAGCGATGAAGGCGGTGTGAGCAGCGCGGGCCCACAGGTACTTCAGCAGCTGCTCCTCGAGGTGGAGGTGGGCCACGACTTTCTCGAAGGTCGGTGTGGTGAGCCGCGTGAGGTTGGAGGCGGCGTGTTGAGATATTTGTCGAGCCCTGCCGACAGCATGGATATGAGGATCTTTTCATCAATCGAAAACTCCAAGTCACGTAGCTCGTCGGAGAGGGACTTTAGGCATATGCAGTAATCATCAAGGGTGAGATCGTTTTGTTAGGTGCCGAAGAACTCCCGCTGGAGGAAGGTGACACGCTGGATCTTGTTGTCGTGAAGAGGTCGGTGATCTTGTTACAGACCTGGCACGCGGTCCTTCCATCGGCAAAGACGGTGTGGAAGATCTCTGTGGAGATGGTTTGGAAAAACCAGCGGACGATAGTGGTGTCGATCGTTAACCAGTCGGGGTCGTGGGGCATGGCGAGGATGTTAATGGTGCCGTCGACATGGTCGAGGAGATCGTACTGGCAAAAGAGGAGGCCTAAGTACGTCTTCCAGGAGAAGAATTTAGAAGTGGTGTTGGAGAGCTTCACCGGCACACGCTCGAGGATGGGAACACCGTGGAGACGGCAACAGAGGGCCGGCAAAGGGGTTGCTACTCCCGGAGTGGGAGGATTTGAAGGGGTTACTAGGGATAGAGGAGGATAAGTCGACCATGGTGGTGAATGGGCGGAATAGGTGGAGCCGGCGGCGCCGAGGAGGACGAGGCGGCGACTAGGATTGTGATGACCCACAAGTATAGCGGGTGTATCATAGTACTTTTTGTTGGGTTCACAGCATAGAAAACAAAAAATTTCCTACGATGGGAACTATGTACCAATATATATCTACTAGATATAAACAACGGGCGGATGTATCCATAGAGAACATACCCTTGAAGACCGACAAAGCTTAATGAGTTCAACTCGTGGTTGATGTAGACGATCTCTTGCCGGTCTCAAGATCGAGAGGAAGTCCTAGCGCCGCAAAGCAGCAGAACATCCGTGCTCGCACACACGTACAAGACACCGAGCAACCTTCACCTCCTCGCTCCAGCGATGAAGCGGAAGAACAACTCTTTCTTGCCGAATATCCACCGGGAACATGTATCTCTCTAGTCCGAGACCATGGGGGATAAATTCTAGAGGGGGAGAGATCCTTCACGAGGAGCTGTGAGTGAGAAGTGAGGAGAGGGGTGCCTTTTATAGGAGAGGGGGAACCCCAAGGGCGTGGCTGCCGCATGGGGGATCCTCCCTTGACCTCCCCTCTTCATGTGGGTGGACACTCCACTCACAAAAAACCATTCAAATCCCTCCACGCAAAATCCCACTCAAACTTGCTACTAAATTTCCACCAAATTTAATGCAAACTCTCATTAAATAAAACTCTTTTATTTATTCAGAATTTTGTAAATTACTTTAATGACAAACATTCACATATAACCCCTTGCTAGAATTCTATTTCACATGCATAACCACTTTATGCAATTTCACCCAAAAACCTGTTTCAGTATCTAGTGAAA
Source organism: Avena longiglumis (assembly GCA_030063025.1). Lineage (NCBI taxonomy): Eukaryota > Viridiplantae > Streptophyta > Magnoliopsida > Poales > Poaceae > Avena > Avena longiglumis. Next base: position 487,076,026 of record CP125974.1, read on the forward strand.
TAAATTCCTGCGCTTGTTTATTCTTTCGGCATGAAACATTTGCTCCAACTAGATGTCAGTGTCCCTTAAGTGTGTCACCCTACGGTTCACGAATAATGCGGACATGATCGAGACCCTTCTTCGATCAATAATCAGTAGCGGGACCTGGAGATCCATACTGACTCCCACACATTCAACGATGACTCTCCTGTGATCGTTGGAACCTTTTATGCTTGTATCTTAATCCCTTTGTTTTACGATATATTACATGTCCGAGATTCGATCATAGGTATCTACATACCTAGTTTGATCTCGTTACTGACATGCACTCTTTTCTTGTTCCCGTGATATAACATTCTAGTGATCAAATCACTTGCTTGCAAGCTAACCAATGTGATATCACCGAGAGGGCCCAGAGTATATCTATCCGTCATCGGGATGAACAAATTCCACTCTTAATCCATGGTTCTCAACATAACACTTTAGTAGCTTTTAATCCATCTTTATAATCACCCAGTTACGGTGTGACGTTTGATGTCAACAAGAAACTCTTCCGGTGTTAGTGATTGGCATGATCTCATGGTCTAAGGATTAGGATCACTTAGTAAGTTGTTTATAGCAATATAAACTCAATGACTTTGATCGTAATGCTGTACTTCGGATGAATGTTCATCACACCATTACACTAATGTTGTGATCTTGTTATTAACAACATCCAATGTCTATGATCATGAAACTGTGATCATCTTGTTAATCAACGAACTAGTTTACGAGAGAGGCATGACTAGGAACTTTATGTTTGTTTATTAAACACACATGTATTAACTTTTCCGTATTAATACAATTATAGCATGCAAAATAAACATCTATCATATACTTGGAATACACATAATAAACACTTGATTATTGCCTCTCAGGGCATATTCCCTTCAGTCTCCCACTTGCACTAGAGAAAATAATCTAGTTACATAGTGATGTATCTAACACCCATGGAGTTCTGGTGTAGATCATGTTTTGCTCTAGGGAGAGTTTTAGTCAACGGATCTGCCTCATTGAGATCTGTATGTACTTTACAAATCTTTATATCTCCATCCTTGACATGCTCGCGGATGGAGTGAAACCGGCGCTTAATATGCTTTGAATGCTTGTGAGACCTTGGCTCTTTGGCATTGGAAATGGCACCATTGTTGTCACAATAGATCACCATTGGGTCCAACGCGTTTGAAACCACAACTAGTTCGGATATGAACTCCTTCATCCAAACCGCTTCCTGAGCCGCTTCTGAAGCAGCAACATATTCGGCCTCCGTCGTTGATCCCGCCACCACAGGTTGTTTGGAGCTCCTCTAAATAACCGCTCCGCCATTCATGAGAAATACGTATCCGGATTGAGACTTAGAGTCATCCGGATTGGTGTCAAAGCTAGCATCGACATAACACTTAGCGACGAGCTCTTCTTCACCTCCGTATACAAGAAACATATCCTTAGTTCTTCGCAAGTACTTAAGGATATTCTTGACCGCTTTCCAATGTTCCGAACCTGGATCCGATTGGTACCTACTAGTCAAACTAATAACATGTGCCACATCCGGTCTTGTACATAGCATGGCGTACATTATAGAGCCTATGGCTGAAGCATAGGGGACTTTGTCCATTTTCTCTCTTTCTTCCGTCGTAGCCGGACTTTGAGTCTTACTCAATGTCGTGCCTTGTGTCATAGGTAAGAACCCCTTCTTACTATCTTCCACTTTAAACTTCTTTAAAATCTTATCAAGGTATGTACTTTGCGATAGCCCTATTAGGCGCCTAGATCTATCTCTATAGATCTTTATGCCTAATATGTATGACTCTTCACCTAGGTCCTTCATTGAAAATTTGCTGTTTAGATAACTTTTAACACTATTTAAAAGATCTATATCATTTCCGATCAATAATATGTCATCCACATATAATATCAGAAATGCCACATTGCTCCCACTCACTTTCTTGTAAATACAAGCTTCTCCATAAGTTTGGACAAATCCAAACTCTTTGATCACCTCATTAAAGCGGAGATTCCAAGTTCGTGATGCTTGCTTCAATCCATAGATGGATCGCTGAAGCTTGCACACCTTGTTAGCATCCTTAGGATCGACAAAACCCTTTGGTTGTATCATATACAACTCTTCTTCAATATTACCATTAAGAAACTCGGTTTTGACATCCATCTGCCATATCTCATAATCGAAATATGCAGCAATTGCTAACATAATCTAACTGACTTTAGAATCGCTACGGGAGAGAATGTCTCATTGTAGTCAACTCCTTGAATTTGTGGAAACCCCTTTGCGACCAGTCGAGCTTTATAGACGGTTACATTACCATCAGCATCAGTTTTCCTTTTGAAAATCCATTTGTTCTCCACGGCCTTTCGGTCATGAGGTAATTCTACCAAGTTCCAAACTTGATTTTCATACATGGATTCCATCTCGGATTTCATGGCTTCTAACCATTTTTTGGAATCCGGGTTCATCATTGCTTCTTCATACGTTGCAGGGTCATCATTTTCATCAACCGTGAAATTCATGACAGGATTTCCGTACAGCTCAGGAGTCGCACGCGTCCTGCTAGACCTACGAGGCTCGGTAGTACTCTCTTCTAGAGTTTTATGATCATTATCATTAGTTCTTATTCAACTGGTGAAGCCAACTCCGGAACGACTTCCGGCGCTGCACTACTCACCATACTTTGAAGAGAAGGTTCAATAACCTCTTCGAGTTCTACCTTCCGACTACTCACACCTTTCGCGAGAAACTCTTTCTCTAGAAAGGATCCATTCTTGGCAACAAAAACCTTGCCCTCGGATCTGTGATAGAAGGAATACCCAATTGTTTCCTTAGGGTATCCTATGAAGACGCATTTTCTGCTTTGGGTTCGAGTTTATCCGGTTGAAGTTTTTTCACATAAACATCGCATCGCCAAACTTTAAGAAATGACAGCTTAGGTTTGTTTCCAAACCATAATTCATATGGTGTCTTTTAAATGGATTTAGATGGTGCCCGATTTAAAGTGAATGCGGCTGTTTCTAGTGCATAACCCCAAAATGACAACAGCAAGTCCGTCAGAGACATCATAGATCGAACCATATCCAATAAAGTACGATTACGGCATTCCGACACACCATTTTGTTGTGGTGTTCCGGCAGGTGTGAGTTGTGAAACAATTCCACACTCTTTCATGTGAGTGCTAAACTCGTAACTTAGATACTCACCTTCACGGTCGGACCTTAGAAATTTGATCTTTCTATTACGATGATTTTCCACTTCATTCTGAAATTCTTTGAACTTTTCAAATGTTTGAGACTTGTGTTTCATCAAGTAGATATAACCGTACCTACTCAAATCATCCGTTAAAGTAACAAAATAATGATATCCACCTCGCGCCGACACACTCATTGGACCAGATACATCAGAATGTATGATTTCTAGTAAATTTGTCGCTCGTTCCATTGAACCGGAAAACGGCGTTCTAGTCATCTTGCCCATAAGGCATGGCTCACATGTATCAAATGATTCAAAATCAAGTGATTCCAAAAGTCCATCTGAATGGAGCTTCTTCATGCGTTTAACGCCAATATGACCTAGACGGGAGTGCCACATATATGCGGATATATCATCATTAAGTTTAATCCTTTTAGCATCAACATTGTGAATATTTGTAACATTATTATCGAGATTCAAAAGAAATAAACCATTCATCATCGGTGCATGAACATAAAAGATTTCATTTATATAAATAGAACAACCATTGTTCTCAGATTTAAATGAATAACCACCTCGCATTAAACATGATCCAGATACAATGTTCATGCTCAGTGCTGGCACCAGATAACAATTCTTCAAGTTTTTTACTAATCTCGATAGCAAATGGAGAGGTAGCGTTCCAACGGCGATCACATCAACGCTTGATCCATTGACGACACGCATCTTGACCTCACCCCTTGCTAGCGGTCCTTGTTCCGTAGCCCCTGATTCGAGTTACAAATATTAGCAACTGAACTTGTATCAAATACCCAGGTGCTACTACGAGCACTAGTCAAGTACACATCAATAACATGTATATTATATATACCTTTGTTTGCCTTGCCGACCTTCTTGTCTGCCAAATACTTGGGGCAGTTGCGCTTCCAGTGGCCAGTCCCCTTACAATAGTAGCACTCAGTATCAGACTTAGGTCCAACTCGGGGTTTCTTTTCAGGCACGGCAACCGGCTTGCCGCCCTTACTTCCCTTCCGTTTTCCCTTCTTGTCTTTCTTGAAACCAGTGTTCCTATTGATCATCAACACTTGATGTTCCTTTTTGATCTCCACTTCTACAGTTTTAAGCATTGACAAAAGCTCGGGGAGAGACTTCTTCATGCCTTGCATATTATAGTTCATCACGAACCTCTTATAGCTAGGTGGCAGAGACTGCAGAACACGATGGATGCCTAAGTCAATGGGAATCTTTATTCCCAAGGACACAAGCTTATCGGCGTAACCCGACATCTTGAGTACATGCTCAATAACGGAGTTGTGCTATTCCATCATGCGGCTAAAGAACTTTTCTGAAGCATTGTAGCTCTCTACAGCAGCATGTGTGTCGAAAATCATTTTCAACTCACCCATTGTATCAAATGCATTGCCGTTTTCGAAACGCTTTCGATGTTCCGGCTCTAGCCCATACAATATGCCACAATGAACTAAGTTGTGGTCCTCCTGACGAGTCTGATAGACATTCTTCTCCTTGTCAGGGGCATCCTCAAAAGGTGGGGGGCCTAGTGGTGCTTCTAGCACATATTGCTTTTGTGCAGCAGAGAGGAGAATCCTCAAATTCATGTCCCATTCGGTAAAGTTGCTACCGTTCGTTGCAAGTTTCTCTTTCTCCATGAACACATTGAAATTAAAAGCAGGTGGTGCCATCTACAACAAAATTTGTAAAGTTTAGACTAAGTTTATGATAGATTGAGTTCAACTAATCCGTATTACGAATGAACTCCTACTCAAAAAAGACATCCATCGTGCCTTTTTGGTGATTACATGAACCAAATCCACTACACCAAGTCCGATCATCACGTGAGTCGGTGTAGCTTCAAAGGCGAGCATCAAATGGGCATCATATCTACTATATGACTCATGCTTAACCTTTCGGTCCGTGTTCTGAGGCCATGTCTGTACATGCTAGGCTCGCCAAGTTAGAACCTTAGTATTCGCGTGTGTAAATGTTTTACACCCGATATATGGTCGTGGATCCGAGAACACCCGATCATCACGTGATGTCTTGGAGCGACGAAAACATAATCGGTGCATACTAAAGGAAGAACACATTCTTATCTTGATATTTAAATGAGGGATCATCTTATTATGCTAACAAAGAGCTAAACAAGCAATATAAGATGCTATCAAACATCACATGTTTATTAGTGAAATGATATGGTTCCCGCATATGATCTCTATCATGTGCATCGTGGTATGATCACTATCATACCTTTATGTGTAAGTCCAAGGTCTATGGATTTTACACGCTATGTGTGTTGTAAGAGTATCATCTCATACTTCTACTTACAACATCACCATATCATGACACTATCCCAACAACAATCTAAACTAGACGCCTCTACTTTATCCACTGCAAGTTTTACATGGCTTAGGGCTTTCGAAGATAGAACCATTCTTACCTACGAACATGAACCACAACGAGGATCAAATTTTTGACAACTCGTTGCAAAATATATACTGACTATATTAGGAGAGACAGACACCCGCTAGCCACTTATGCAAATTAGTTGCATGTCAAGCGTGGAACAGGTCTCATGTGCGAGGACATGTAAAGTTTGTTCGGGCCACTTCATCCCACTATGCCACCAATATCCAAAATTACAACTAAGGAGCAACAACATGACCATCATCGCCCACATACTCATATGTGTACTACCCGTGTAAAGCATCTACGCATAGATCCGGCTCTGATCCTACTATTGGGTTTGCAGCATAGAAAACAAAAAATTTCCTACAATGGGAACTATGTACCAAGATCTATCTACTAGATACAAACAATGGGCGGATGTATATCCGTAAAGAACATACCCTTGAAGACCGACAAATCTTAACGAGTTCAACTCGTGGTTGATGTATACGATCTCTTGCCGATCTCAAGATCGAGAGGAAGTCCTAGAGCCGCAAAGTAGCATCGCATCCGTGCTCGCACACTAGTACAAGACACCGAGCAACCGCCGCTTCCTCGCTCTCGTGATGCAGCGGAAGCACAACTCTTTCTTGCCGAATAGCCACCGGGAACATGTATCTCGCTAGCTCGAGACCATGGGGGATAAATTCTAGAGGGGGACAGAGATCCTTCACGAGGAGGTGTGAGTGAGAAGTGAGGAGAGGGGTGCCTTTTATAGGAGAGGGGGAACCCCAAGGGGGTGGCCGGTGCATGGGGGCTCCCCCCTTGCCCTCCCCTCTTCATGTGGGTGGACACTCCACTCACAAAAAACCATTCAAATCCCTCCACACAAAATCCCACTCAAACTTGCTATTAAATTTCCACCAAATTTAATGCAAACTCTCATTAAATAAAAATCTTTTCTTTATTCAGAATTTTGTCAATTACTTTAATGACAAACATCAACATATAACCCCTTGCTAGAATTCTATTTCACATGCATAACCACTTTATGCAATTTCACCCGAAAACCTGTTTCGGTATCTAGTGAAATAAATTCCTATGCTTGTTTATTCTTTTGGCATGAAACATTTGCTCCAACTAGATGTCAGTGTCCCTTAAGTGTGTCACCCTCCGGTTCACGAATAATGCGGACATGATCGAGACCCTTCTCCGATCAATAATCAGTAGCGGGACCTGGAGATCCATACTGACTCCCACACATTCAACGATGACTTTCATGTGATCGTCGGAACCTTTTATGCTTGTATCTTAATCCCTTTGTTTCACGATATATTACATGACCGAGATTCGATCATCGGTGTCTCCATACCGAGTTTGATCTTGTTACTGACATGCACTCTTTTCTCGTTCCCGTGATATAACATTCTAGTGATCACATCACTTGCTTGCAAGCTAACCAATGTGATATCACCGATGGGGCCCAGAGTATATCGATCCGTCATCGGGATGAAAAAATTCCACTCTTGATCCATGATTCTCAACATAACACTTTAGTAGCTTTGACGCCATCTTTATAATCACCTAGTTACGGTGTGATGTTTGATGTCAACAAGAAACTCTTCCGGTGTTAGTGATTGGCATGATCTCATGGTCTAAGGATTAGGATCACTTCGTAATTTGTTTATAGCAATATAAACTCAATGACTTTGATCGTAATGCTATACTTCGGATGAATGTGGATCACACCATTACACTAATGTTGTGATCTCGTTATTAACAACATCCAATGTCTATGATCAGGAAACTATGATCATCTTGTTAATCCACGAACTAGTTTATGAGAGAGGCATAACTAGGAACTTTCTGTTTGTTTATTAAACACACATGTATTACCATTTCCGTATTAATACAATTATAGCATGCAAAATAAACATCTATCATATACTTGGAATACACATAATAAACACTTTATTATTCCCTCTTAGGGCATATTCCCTTCACTTTCGATAAATAGGAGTGTCGATCACAACAAAGAGCAGAAGGTGTTGACTAGTGGTATGGAGCAGGAAATCTCTGTAAATACTTAGCAAACAGATTTTTAGGGGTTTTTGATAAAGAAACAAAATAAAGTGCAAGTAAATAAAGACAACAAATAATTGCAGCAAGTGGCCCAATCCTTTCTTAGCAAAGGACAAGCCGGTAGGAATACTTATGAGGACCAAACGTTCTCGAGGACACATGGGAATACTGTCAAGTACTTTCATTTCATATAGCTGATTAATCTTCTTTGGTTTGATAAGTGTTTTGTGGGTGAACTTGTGCTAATGTACCGAACTTACTTGGACTAATACATACTTGTGATTAAACCCCTTTCAAGCATCCGCAACTACAAGAAAGAAATTAAGATAAAAACCTAACCACAGCCTTAAAAATAAGATCCTACACTCCCTTGTGCGAAGATTTCCTAACGGGGGTTCAGGTTTTTGTCACTCCGGCAACCCCACAATTTGTAGCCAAATACACAATGCATTACCCTAGGCCCATAAATGGTGAAGTATCATGTAGTCGATGTTCACATGACACCACTAGAATAATAGCACCACAACTTAAATATTAAACCATTGAATAATACCTCAACACAATTCCACTACTAACAACATGACTCCTCCAATGTCCTCAAGAACTAAACAAACTACTCACGAGACATTATATGGATGAAGATCAGAGATGATATAATGATGGATAACAATCTGAACATAAACAATAATTCAATGGTTCCACTCACAAGCATCAACTACAATAGTAATCAACACCGGGAAAGTTTCGCCTAAGAACTATGCAAGATTCAACACAATTGTTACAACAGGATGGAGTGGTGATGATGGTGCTGGTGGAGATGATTTTGTGGATGATGATGATGATCCCAATGAAGTCTAGCTTGATGATGGTGTTGATGGCGATGATCTCCCCTCTCCGGGAAGGAATTTCCCTGGCAGAAATGTATCTGCCGGAGAGCTCTTTCTCTCTCTGTAGTTTGCGCCCCGCAGAAGCGGAGGAATCTTTCTATGGTTGCTCTCCCCGACTTTAGGGTTTCGAGGAGAAGATATAGTCGAGAGGGTAGAGCCAGAGGTGGGCTAGGGTGGCCACACCCCTGTAGGCGTGGCCCAGGATGGCCCGCGCCTGGGGGTGGTGTGGGCCCCCTGTGCGCCAACTCCGCCTCCCCTTCTAGCATTTTTCGTCTTCCGTGAAATATAATTTTCTATATTTTGTATGATATTTTTCTGATCTTCATGAAATTGCATCAAAACACCGCTTTTTCCATCAGAATCCTGACTCCGGCAGTTCATCCTCCAAGAATTATCCAACATGCAAAAACATATGAAAAGACATAAGTATCACCTCTTAATAAGGAATATATCAATAAATAGAGGCAAATTATGATATAGAATGGTGATGTAAATTGGACGTATCAACTCCCCCCAAGCTTAGACTTCGCTTGTCCCCAAGCAAAAACTGAGCTCGATAAACATGTCCACAGGTTTATGGAGTGAGGTGTCGATAAAAAGAATATGAACAACTCATACTCCCTCCGATCCATATTAATTGACTTCGATTTGTTAAAATTTGGATGAACCTATATACTAAATAGTGTCTAGATTCATTCAAATCTACTTCAAAAAAAAGATTCATTCAAATCTAGACAAATTTGAGTCAATTAATATGGGCCAGAGGGAGTAGTAGAAAGCAACTCACAAATATATAATTTAGCTTGCAAAAAGTATGGGAGTCACAATAAATATGCATAAAGATAAATCATAATTCGGATTGGCAAACTTTGTTCTTGGTTAGAGAACAGTTGGCAAACAGTTTTCCAAGCAAAGCTTTTTGTAAAGAAGTTTATAACAAGAGTACTCTTTGCTCAAACATAAAAGTCTTTTCATAATGATGGCTTTCAAAGTAATACTCATTTAGGCTTGACGAAATATAAGTTGGCAATCTCATGTCCCTTGAGTACGAGGGCTGCTACTCATGCTACTCAACTTTAGTTACCGGTAAGTCTTGTCACTGTGAGTACATGTGTATCATAGAGAACCGCCAATAGGGTACCCCTTGCACATGATACATGAGCTATCCCATATAAAAATGACAAGGCAAGAAGGCAGTGAGCATCTCAGCGATCTTTTTATTTGCTATTTGCATAGGTTTTTATTGATGATGCTTCACAGATTGCTCACTATGGTTATGCTGCAAGTTTCCACCATGATTAGGCATGGCTTAGGCTAGTGGCCCAGGCGTTTCTCTAACACACATACATAACTCCATGTACTTACAAGCTCCCCTTTTATTTCACACCAATGACATCCGCAAACAAAAGATCATGATATCAACTGTGTACAATGTACAAGTGCAATGTTGAAAGCGTTCCTCGTGATAGCACGATTCTGCTAATTCCAACGTATAGGTGCAAGCATATACAACTTCGATGACATAAGGGTTCAAGTTTATTAGGGGCAAGAAAATAAGGTGTGCCATCAAGTTCGTGAGAGCTTTACTAACTAGTTTTCACATAACAAAAAAATTTTTAATTGGAAAAATAGATGAAGATTGAGAATTTAGTTGGAATAGCAATAATGCTAATGGGTAGATATGATGGACACAAATGGCATAGTTTTTGGTTTAAAGGATTGGATGCATGAGAAGTGTTCCCTCTCAGCACAGGTTTTTGGATAGCAAGGCCGGGTAGCAAGCAAAAGAGTTGAAGGAAACAAGCAAACATACAAGTGATAAAGTCAAACATGCAATCTTCCTTGAAGACACAAAAGATCTTAAATAGATAATACTGAGCTTATGAGCCAACTAAGAAAGAAAATAAATGATACAAAATACCTATAAGCTCTTTTCTCTTTTCCTTTCAAACCTCAAAAAGTGTTTCTACTAACCGAGCTTGGTTTGCCAAAACCAATTTATATCTACTTGATGCTCAAAAAGTGATACCAATACTAATCAACAAGATCAATCATATAATAGAGATTGCAAACTAAAATAAGAAGTGCAAAATGTAAAAGATGAAACTTCTCATTAATATTCCATAAAGGCACTCACACCAAGGGATACATAGATAACCAACTAAAGTAGAGATACTTCCACAATGAAAACCATCCTATATGATAACTTATCTATCCGAGATATGAATCTACTAAAAAGGGAAAAAGATAAAAGATAATGACGTGATACCGCGACACTCCCCCAAGCTTGGAACAAGCCAAGGGGATGCCAAAACCTGATGATGCATTACCCCTTCTATGGTGTTGTTATTCCCTTGTCATCATTAGACTTCCACGGTAAAGGCTCCCCGTCCACAAATGATGTCTTGGTATCAAATATCCTGAAACTAGCAGCAAAGATTATGTGTTTAAACCTAGCCTCATACTCATAGTTTTGATTTTGTATGCCGTAGAGTTGTGCTTGCAATTGATTGGTGGTCTGATGGAGTGAGAGGATTTAATCTCGAAGCTAAGCAGTCTCCCGCTTGTGCTTGGCGATGAGTTCTGAATTTATCTTATGGATGACGTCCACTTTGCGTTTCGCCATCTTCTTGTACCTAAAAACTTCTTGCTCAAGTTCTTCCATCCTATCTTCCAGACTGTCTTCTCCCTTAGTACCATGTACCTCTTTTATATGCACCTTCCCATCCTTAAGTAACAACTCCTTGGGGTGATCCTTCAACTCATACATGTACGGGTTGATGACATCCGCGGAGGCATCCTCCATGGGTGATCCAGAGGAAGACATTGTGGCTCTAAAACTGGGAATCTACCTGACAGAAATAGATCAAAAGAAAAACACGACGGAAACACGAGATACGAACCTCGGAGTATCTGGGGGTGGTGGTGGGGGGTTATATATTACGAAGTTTTACGACATAAGGAAGGTACTGTACGAAAATGAGGCGGAGACGGACTCCAGGGTGGTCTCACCCCCTGGTGGCGCGGCCAGCTGGGGCCTGTGCCACTGGTGGGTGTGGCCCATCCGGGCTCCGTTTCCTCCTATTTTTCGTGTCGTAACTATCCATATGGAATAAAAACATCAAAAATATAAATAGATAAGTTTTTCGCGAACCTTCTATTTTCACCATTTTTACCTATTCGGAAATGTACTCTGCAGATTCTGGAGTTTGGTTTCTAATAAATTCTTCTTGAGTCACCATTTGAATAATATCAACATCTTCATTATAAGAATCTCTAGAAATATAATGTTTGAGCCTTTGACCATTCACCACCTATGTAGTGTTGTCCCTCAAATAAGATATTTTAATAGCTCCTGAACGATACACCTCCTCAATAACAAAATGTCTTTCCCATTTTCAGAGTAGTTTCCCTGCAAAAAATATGAGACGAGACGTATAAAAAGAACTTTCTCACCAACATGGAACTACCTTTTTAGAATTCTCCTATCATGCCATCTTTTTACTTATTCCTTAAAGAGTCTAGAATTTTAATAAGCTTCACTTCTCCACTCATCTAAGGTACTTAAGTTAAGAAATCTTTTATCGCTAGCAAGTTTAAAATATATATTCACTTCTTTCTCTGCCCAATAAGATTTGTGTTCTAATTCTAGAGGCAAGTGACAAGCTTTACCATAAATCATTTTGTAAGAAGACATTCCCATATTCACTTCTTTCTCTGCCCAATAAGATTTGTGTTCTAATTCTAGAGGCAAGTGACAAGCTTTACCATAAATCATTTTGTAAGAAGACATTCCCATAGGATTTTTATAAGTAGTTCTATAAGCCCATAAAGTGTCATTCAACTTTTTAGCCCAATTTTTCCTAGATCTATTAACGGACTTTTGCAAGATAGATTTAATTTCTCTATTTGAAAGTTCTACTTGCCCAATGGTTTGGGGTGATAAGATGAAGCAATTCTATGGTTAACATCATATTTAGCAAGAGTCTTCCTAAAACCACCATGATAAAATGAGAACCTCTATCAGTCATGAGATATATAGGCACACCAAACCTAGGAAAAATAACATCTTTAAGCATTTTTAAAGAGGTCTTACCATCAGCACTGTTTGTGGGTATGGGTTCTACCCACTTTGTAACATAATCAACAGCAACAAGAATATGAGTATACCCTTTTGAAGGAGGAAAAGGACCCATAAAGTCAAATCCCCAACAATCAAAAGGTTCAATAATAAGAGAATAATTCATAGGCATTTCATTGCGTCTAGAAATGCTACCAACTCTTTGACATTCGTCACATGATAACATAAACTTCCTTGCGTCCTTGAAAAGAGTAGGACAATAAAATCAAGATTGTAAAACTTTTTGTGTGGTCCTATTCCCAGCATGATGTCCTCCATAAGCACTGCCATGGCATTTTCTCAATATCTCTTGTTGTTTATATTCTGGGACACATCTCCGCATAATACCATCTACTCCTTATTTATATAAATGTGGGTCATCCCAAAAGTAATGCCTCAAATCATAAAATAATTTTCTTCTTTAATGGGCTGTAAAGGTCGGAGGCAAATACTTGGAAACTATAAAGTTAGCATAATCAGCATACCGAGGACTCTCTTGCGGGCTTACCTTTATTGCAGTCAACTGTTCATTTGGAAAACTATTATTAACAGGCATAGGATCAAAAGAAATGTTTTCCAAACGAGATAAATTATCAGCAACATGATTTTCATCACCTTTCCTATATACAATATGCATATCAAACTCTTGTAAAAGCAACACCCATCTAATAAGCCTAGGCTTAGCGTCTTTCTTTGTCATAAGGTACTTAATAGCAGCATGATCAGTATGAATGGTAACTTTTGAATCAACAATATAAGGTATAAACTTATCACAAGCAAAAATTATAGCTAAGAACTCCTTTTCAGTAGTAGCATAATTATTTTGAGAAGCATCAAGATTCTTACTAGCATAATGAATAACATTCAACTTTTTATCTATTCATTGCCCAAGAACAGCACCCACAGCAAAATCACTAGCATCACACATAATTTCAAAGGGTAAATTCCAATCAGGCAGTTGGACAATAGGAGCAGTAGTCAAAGCTTTCTTCAAAGTTTCAAAAGCTTCCTTACAATCATCATAAAAAAAAGGTACATCTTTTTGAAGAAGATTAGTAAGGGGCTTTGAAATTTTGGAGAAAACTTTAATAAAACTTCTATAGAAACCAACATGACCAAGGATACTATGAATACCTTTTACATCCCTAGGCCAAAGAATTTTATCAATTGCTTCAACCTTGGCTCTGTGTACTTCAATACCTCTTTCAGAAATTTTGTGTCCAAGAACAATCCCTTCATTAACCATGAAGTGGCATTTCTCCCAATTAAGAACAAGATGAGTTTCTTCGCATCTCTGCAAAACTTTATCAAGGTTGTGCAAACAATTATCAAAAGAAGCTCCATAGACGGAGAAATCTTCCATGAAAATTTCCATAATTTCTTCACCAAAACCATGAAAGATAGCAGACATACATCTCTGGAAGGTAGCAGGAGCATTACATAAACCAAAAGGCATACGCCTATAAGCATAAGTTCCATAAGGAAAAGTGGAAGAGGTTTTCTCTTGGTCTCGTGCTCTCACAGCAATTTGAGAGAACCCAGAATAACCATCAAGAAAGAAAAAGTGAGTATTTTTAGACAACATTTCTAGCATTTGATCAATAAAAGGTAGAGGATAATGATCTTTCTTAGTAACTTTATTAACCTTTCTAAAATTGATGCACATCCTATAATCAACCACTACTCTTTGAGGTATAAGCTCATTTTATCATTAGGCACAACAGTGATCCCCCTTTCTTTGGGACACAATGAACAGGGCTAACCCATTGACTATCACCAATAGGGTAAATAATACCGGCATTAAGGAGTTTTCATACCTCATTTCTTATCACTTCCTTCATATTAGGATTTAAATGGCTTTGATGTTAACAAACTGGTTTTGCATCAGGTTCTATATTCATAGCATGCTGACATATAGTAGGAGAAATCTATTTTAAATCATCAAGAGTATATCCCATAGCACCTCGGTGTTTCTTCAATACATCCAATAATCTGTCCTCTTCCTTTCTGAAAGTTTAGAGCTAATAATAACATGATATATTTTCTTATCGTCTAGATAAGCATATTTAAGATCATCAGGTAGAGGTTTTAAATCAAAAACAGGATCCCCTTTAGGTGGTAATGTGGAACCCAAATCTTCCACATGTAGGTTATGCTTAAGTATCTCATGTTGACGAAGGAAAATCTTGTCAATCTCATTTCTTTTCTTCAGGAAGACCTCACTTTCATGATCTTCCATATACTGCTACAAGGCATTGTTAGGAGCAAGAGAAATAGAAGCAAGTTGTTCAACCCTGAAATCCTCATTAAGCATTCATTTTAATGAGTTTTAGCAAATTTGGAAAAATTAAACTCATAAGATTATCCATCAAAATTAGTTAAAAAATTCTCTTTCTTACAATCCATAATAGCTCCACAAGTGTTCAAGAAAGGTCTACCAAAGATAATAGGACAAGTTTTACTAGCTTCTGAACCAAGCACTAGAAAATCTGCAGGATATTTAATCTTACCACAAAGAACCTCCACAACTCTTACAATGCCAATTGGACAGACTGTCTCTCTATTAGCAAGGTGAATAACCACATCAATGTCCTCAAGTTCACAAGGACCAATTTCATGCATAATTACCCTGTAAAGCTCATAAGGAATAACACTAGAACTAGCACCAATATCACATAAACCATAATAGCAATGATCACCAATTATCACAGAAATCATAGAGACACTAGTTTTCCTAGATTTACTAGGATGAGAGACAATATTAGAAGCGTCTTCGCAGAAGACAATGTGCTCATCCTCTATATTTTTAGTGACAAGATCTTTCACAATGGCTACTAAAGGTTCAATGTTTATTTGCTCATCAGGTTCCACAGTTTTCTTTGTACTTTTTCTAACCATGTTAGCTATGATAGAATGTTCCTTTACCTTAGCAGGGAGGGATTTTCTCAATATAAGGTTCAGGCAAAATAGGATCAATAGTACAAACTTTAGTGCTTCTAACAGCAACATGATTAACAACATCTTTATAAGGCGCATGGTACTTGTCCCACTCCTTTTTGGGAATTTCAATATAAGAGGCAAATGCCTTAAAACAATTTGCAAGAACTTTAGAATCAAGAATATACTCAGTACTAATATCATAAAAGTTATCAGTTCCCATAGAAGATTTAATGCATTCATAATCATAATTTATACCTGACTTTCTTCCTTTGTCATTCTCCCATGCTTCAGTGTTCTCTTGAATACGGTCTAGAAGATCCCATTTAGTTTCTTCCTTCATACGTGTGAATGATCCATCACAAGAAGTATCTAGTAAATCTTTATCATGAAGAGAAAGCCTTGCATAAAAGTTATTAATAATAATATTGTTAGGGAGTTCATGAATAGGACATTTAAGCATTAGTAACTTCAATCTCCCCCAAGCTTGGGTTGTACTTTCTCCATCACGAGGCCAAAAGTTATATATTTGATTTTGATCCTTATGAATCTCACCGGGAGGATAGAATTTAGAATAAAAGAGAGGTACTATTTTCTCCCATTTCATGGATTGTCCAATCTTCAGCTCTTCCTTTCAATGATATAGAGAGTAACTTCCTATTCACCTATTCAGTTGTGATACCTGCACACTTAAACAACCCGCATAATTCATGGACAAAAAGCAAATGATCACCAGGATGGACAGTTCCATCCCCAAGATAATAATTATCCATAACACGATCAATAATTCTTGTAGGAATCTTAAAATGATCTATCTCAATAGGTGGTGGTTTGTCTACTACCCTAACAGTGGTAGTAGCTTTCCCAAACAGGAAACCAAGTGGGTTATCCATATTGGAAACAAAGTAACAAACAGAAATAAAAAGCAATACTCACAGTAGAAGTTTCCTTTACCAGTTCCACACTTCAAAAGTGCTTCACTCCCCGGCAATGGCGCTAGAAAATAGTCTTCATGACCCACAAGTATAGAGGGTGTATCATAGTACTTTCGATAAATAGGAGTGTCGATCCCAACGAGGAGCAGAAGGTGTTGACTAGTGGTATGGAGCAGGAAATCTCTGTAAATACTTAGCAAGCGGATTTTTAGGTTTTTTTATAAAGCAAGGAAATAAAGTGCAAGTAAATAAAGACAACAAATAATTGCAGCAAGTGGCCCAATCCTTTCTTAGAAAAGTACAAGACGGTAGGAATACTTATGAGGACCAAACGTTCTCGAGGACACATGGGAATATTGTCAAGTGCTTTCGTTTCATATAGCTGATTAATGTTCTTTGGTTTGATAAGTGTTGTGTGGGTGAACCTGTGCTAATGTACCGACCTTACTTGGACTAATACATACTTGTGATTAAACCCCTTGCAAGCATCCGCAATTACTAGAAAGCAATTAAGATAAAAACCTAACCATAGCCTTAAACTCTGAGATCCTACGCTCCCTTGTGCAATGGTTTCCTAACGGGGGTTCAGGTTTCTGTCACTCTATCAACCCCACAATTAGTAGCCAAATACACAATGCATTCCCCTAGGCCCATAAATGGTGAAGTAT
This sequence comes from Avena longiglumis, assembly GCA_030063025.1. Lineage (NCBI taxonomy): Eukaryota > Viridiplantae > Streptophyta > Magnoliopsida > Poales > Poaceae > Avena > Avena longiglumis. The sequence continues at coordinate 487,093,275 of CP125974.1, forward strand.
CATGTAGTCAATGTTCACATGACACCACTAGAAGAATAGCACCACAACTTAATATTAAACCATTGAATAATACCTTAACACAGTTCCACTACTAACAACATGACTTCTCGCATGTCCTCAAGAACTAAACGAACTACTCACGAGACATCATATGGATCAAAATCAGAGATGATATGATGATGGATAACAATCTGAACATAAACAATAATTTAATGGTTCCACTCACAAGCATCAACTACAATAGTAATCAACACCGGGAAAGTTTCCCCTAAGAACTATGCAAGATTCAACACAATTGTTACAGCGGGATGGAGTGGTGATGATGGTGCTAGTGGAGATGATGGTGTGGATGATGATGTTGATCCCGATGAAGTCTATCTTGATGATGGTGTTGATGGCGACGATCTCCCCTCTTCGGGAACGAATTTCCACGACAGAAATCTATCTGTCGGAGAGATCTTTCTCTCTCTGTATTTTCCGCTCCACAGAGGCGGCAAAATCTTTCTGTGGTCGCTCTCCCCGACTTTAGTGTTTCGAGGAGAAGATATAGGCGAGAGGGCGGAGCCAGAGATGGGCCAGGTGGGCCACAACCCCTGTAGACGCGGCCCAGGGTGGCCCGCGCCTGGGGGTGTGGGCCCCTTGTGGCCCAACTCCGCCATCCCTTCTGGCATCCTTTGTCTTTTGGGAAAATATAATCTATAGTTTTTCTGGTATTTTTCCGATCTTCGTGAAATTGCATCAAAACACCGCTTTTTTCTATCAGAATCCCGACTCCGGCAATTCATCCCCCAAGAATCATCCAATATGCAAAAACAAATGAAAAGACATAAGTATCACCTCTTAATAAAGAATATATCAATGAATAGAGGCAAATTATGATATAGAATGTTGATGCAAATTGGACGTATCAGATTGCGCGGTGGCGCCGAGGGGAGGATGCGGTGGCGGATAGGGTTAGAGAGTCGGTTAGGCTGATACGATTTATAGAGATTTAGGGAGATTGCACATCTCCAATAGAGCCGGCTGTCACGTATATACGAAGCCCATATGGGACACCATGGTGCCTGGGCACCATACCTAATATATAGATACCTAAGTTACCTATACCTAGGTATCACATACCTAATGTATATGTATCCTACATACGTGAATATATATGTAACTTGGGTACGTATGCTTTAGGTATGTGATAACTTGGGTATATGTAATTAGGATACATATAACTTAGCACTAGTGGAAAAAGGTCCATCCGTTCGCGACCCCTCAGAGCATTAGTCCCGGTTGCTCCACCAACTGGGACTAATGCTGGCACGCGTCCCGGTTCGAGCGGGCACGAGGCCAGGGGGCATGCGTCCCGGTTGGTAAGGGGGGATACGTCCCGGTTAGAGCCACCAACCGGGACTAAAGGTTTGGCCACAGCCACGTGGCGTGGCACACACCTTTAGTCCCGGTTGCTGGCTCCAACCAGGACGTATTCTCCCACCCTCTATAAATGCAACGCCCCAGCCCCCTCTGCCTCCACTCTGTTTTTTCTCTTGGTGGAAGGTGTGAGGGGTGTGCTAGTTTTTTCTCTTCTATGCATGCATTGAAGGTGTTTAATGAAATGTTTGAGTGAATAATCCCGTTCAATTTCTCATAGAACAAAAATATAGAAGGTGTCCGAGACGCACTTGAGCTTTCTCCTCTTTATTTCCCTCGATCGAGGTTAGCAATCTTATCTTTTCTCTGTCATTGATACAATTCATGTGTCGATGTGAATTGGTTATTTCACTATTTATGATGTCCTGTTTTTTGATAAACTTACTTATATGATACAGATGAACGGTCGGGAATGGATGTACGGTGACCGGCGCGTAGCCGGGTATATGAAAGGCGTGGATAAATTTATCGATGTGGCTACGACAAACAAAGAGAATGGTTTTATACGTTGTCCATGTGTTCAATGTCGGAACAACAAGGAGTACTCTTCCTCGAAAATCATTCGCTGCCACCTGATTATGAAAGGTTTCATGCCCAACTATAATTGCTGGACCAAGCACGGGGAAAGAGGGGTTATGATGGAAGATGGTGAAGAAGAAGATGATGATAACAACTATCATCGTATGTTTCCTGAATACAGTGATACTGCAATGGAAGACAATGGAGAGGAAAGAGATGAAGAACGGGCATTAGATGAGCCAGCTGATGAACTTGGTAGGGTCATTCGATGCAAAGCGAGACCGTGAAATGAAAATGATAAGTTGAAGTTAGAGGGCATGTTAGAAGATCACAAGAAATTGTTGTACCCAAATTGTGAAGATGGTAGCACAAAGCTCGGTACCACTTGGAATTGTTGCGATGGAAGGCAGTGTGGTCTAACTGACTCCTCATTTGAAAAGATCTTTGAAAATAATGAAGCCAAAGTTTCCAAAACATAACGAACTTCCCGAGAGTACCTACGAAGCAAAGAAGACTCTCATCCTCCGGGATTAGATGTGCAAAAGATACATGCATGCATTAATGATCGCATCCTCTACATGTAAGGAGTATGAGAATTTAGATAAATGCCCGGTATGCAATGTGTTGCGGTATAAGATCGCACGAGATGACCCAGTGATGTTGAGGGAGAGCCTCCTAAGAGGGTTCGCTAAGGTTATGTGGTATGCTCCTATAATACCAAGGTTGAAACGCATGTTCAAACAAAGAGCATGCCAAAGTTGTTGCGATGGCACAAAGAAAACCGTAAGAAAGACGGAAGTTGAGACACCCTACGATGGGTCACAGTGGAGAAAAATCGAGAGAGACTTCCTGACTTTGGTGTGACGCAAGGAACTTATGGTTTCGTCTAAGTACGGATGACATGAATCCTTTTGGGGAGTAGAGCTGCATTCACAGAACCTGGCCCGTGACTCTATGTATCTACAACCTGCCTCCTTGGTTATGCATGAAGCGTAAGTTCATTATGATGCCAGTGCTCATCAAAGGCCCGAAGCAACCGGGCAACAACATTGATGTGTACCTTAGGCCATTAGTTGAAGAACTCTTACAGTTGTGGGGCAAACCAGGTGTACGTATGGGATGAGAACAAACAGAGCCATTTGATCTCTACGAGGTTGTTATTCGTAACCATCAATGATTGGCCTGCTCTTAGTAACCTTCGTGATGTACAAACAAGGGATATAAGGAATGCACCTACTGTTTAGATAAGACTGAAGGTACATATTTGCATAAATGCAAGAAGGTTGTGTACCTGGCGAATCAACGATTTCTTCCGACCAATCATCCCGTAAGAAAGAAAGGCAAGCATTTCAAAGGTGAGGCAGATCACCGGAAGAAGCCTGAACTCCCTGCTGGTGATGATGTATTTGGTATGGTCAAGGACATAGAAGTAATCTTTGGAAAGGGTCCCGGCGGTTAATCAGTTCCGAACGACGTCGCTACAGGACACGCACCCATGTGGAAGAAGAAATCTATATTTTGGGAGCTGCCATATTGGAAAGTCCTGCGTGTCCGCTCTTCAATCGACGTGATGCACTTGACGAGGAATCTTTGCGTGAACCTGCTAGGATTCCTAGGCGTGTATGGGAAGACAAAAGATACACCTGAAGCACGGGAGGACCAACAAATTATGAAAGACCCAAAGAACATGCATACACATAACAAGACGGATAAAGGGCGTCACTTAAGTCGTGCCAGCTTGCTCTTACCAAAGCAGAGAAGGAAATATTTTTTGAAGTCCTTTACAGTATCAAGGTGCCGTCGGGCTTCTCATCTAATATAAAGGGGATAATAAATCTGACAGAGAAAAAGTTCCAAAACCTGAAGTCTCATGACTGTCACGTGATTATGATGCAGTTGCTTCCGATTGCATTGAGGGGGCTTCTACCGGAAAATGTTCGAGTACCCATTGTGAAGTTGTGTGCATTCCTCAATGCAATATCTCAGAAGGTAATCAATCCAGATATTCTGCCAAGGTTACAGAAGGATGTGGTACAATGTCTTGTTAGTTTTGAATTGGTGTTCCCACCATCCTTCTTCAATATTATGACGCATCTCCTGGTTCATCTAGTGGAAGAGATTGCCATTCTCGGTCCGGTATTTCTGCACAATATGTTCCCCTTTGAGAGGTTCTTGGGAGTCTTAAAGAAATATGTTCATAACCGTGCTAGACCAGAAGGAAGCATCTCCAAGGGATATGGAACAGAGGAGGTCATTGAGTTTTGTGTTGACTTTATTCCTGACCTTAAGCCGATTGGTGTTTCTGACTCGCGGCATGAGGGAATACTAAGTGGAAAAGGCACGCTGGGAAAGAAAGCAATGTAGGGACGGGGATTCTTTCACTAAAGCACACTACACAGTTCTACATAATTCCACCTTGGCAGCTCAGATATCGAGGAACACAAGAATATTATACGCTCAAAAACCCGGGAAGCTCAAACATGGATTACATATGAACACATGAAGTCTTCGTGGTTGGATGCGGACACATCTCTTGAATGACACCACCGTTGGAGATCAGCTATACTTGCTGGTCACCACCATCTTCTATTGTATTGAATTTCCAAGGGTAAATAAATGGGAATACATTCTACACGATCGCCCAAGATAAAAAGAGCACCAACCAAAATAGTGGTGTCTGCTTTGATGCAATAGACGAGAAAGGACAAAAGGACACATATTATGGTTACATAGAGGAGATATGGGAACTAGACTATGGAGTCTCTTTAAGGTCCCTTTGTTTCATGCAAATGGGTCAACCTGAATGGGGAAGGGTAAAGATAGACCGGTTATGCGGAATGACAACAGTGGATCTCAACAATCTTGGTTATAGAGATGAACCATTCGTCCTAGCCAATGATGTGTCTCAGGTTTTCTATGTGAAGGACATGTCCTCCAGACCGAAAAAAAGAGAAAATATGCAAACGAATACATCATATGATGAGCCAAAGCGTCACATAGTTCTTTCAGGAAAATAAACATCGTGGGAATCGAGGACAAGATGCATATGTCGTAAGATTATAATAAGTTTGATGAAATTCTGCCCTTCACAAAGGAAAACCCACCCAAGCATTCCGTTAAGTAAAGAAGATGCTCCATGGTTACGCCCAAGCGATCATAAGGAAGGACATATGCCAAGAAGTTCATGCTCATATTATGTAACTCTAGTTCATGTCTTTCGCGGTTTGTGGCTTGACCAAGAATATCTTTCGCGGTTTGTGGCCTTTAGTCCCGGTTTTGTAGTCTCGCTTTTAATATTAATAAATGTCTTGAGTGTTAGTCCCGTTTGTGGCTGGACCGACTATGAAGAAGTTGTCCCGATTCGTACTTACCATTAAGATCGATCTCCAAACACGCCATAAGAACATATTAGGGAGTGCCTCTATGACCAGTTTCTTGGAGATGCCGAGGACTGATCCGCGGCATCTCCCCAAATGGTCGTAGTGGAGTCCCCGCTCGAAAACCATCTTGCAGCTTGTAACTTCTCTAACTATATCAATACGCCTCGAGCTAACTAATTTCACATATTAGAGTGCCTCTATGACCAGTTTCTCGGAGATGCCGGAGGACTGGGCTCCGTCGGCATCTCCCTGAAACTGGCCGTAGTGGTGTCCCTGCTCTCGAAAACCATCTTGCAGCTTGTAACTTCTCTAACTATATCAATACGCCTCGGAGCTAACTAATTTCACATATTAGGGAGTGCCTCTATGACCAGTTTACCGGAGATGCCGGAGGACTGGGCTCCATCGGCATTTCCCTGAAACTGGCCGCAGTGGTGTCCCTGCTCTCGAAAAGCATCTTGGAGATGCCTCAAACTGGCTGGAGGACTGGACTCGCAAGGATGCCTATTTATAGTACAAGCAGCTCGGCATAGTGTCGACACATACGAAATAATGTCGACACTCACCCCTATCATTAGTGCTGACTCGTGTTTTGTCCCGGTTGGTGTCTCCAACCGGGACTACAGGTTGATCTTTAGTCCTGGTTGGTGACACCATCCGGGACAAGGTACACACCGCACGACATAATGTCGACATAATGTTGTGCCCATATTATGCATGTGTGTGGACATTGGTATGGAGAACAATGTTGCAAGAGGAAGTTTTCCTTTTTGTCGCACGGAAAAGCCCTTTTCCATTTTCCGAGCGCAAAAAACGGGTCGTTTTGTGAAGTAACCACCAAAATGCCGTTTCAGAATGCTACCGTCCCATTTTCCTAAAATACTAGACCACCTTACATGGACTATCTCCCAACAGGGACATCTCAAACCTTTTCGTCCATCCCGGGTAAAAAGGACAAATGTCTGCCGAATCGGTAGAAAGTGGGTCCAGTTTGTACTACAGGTACATGATCTATCGCCCGTGATTTTTTGAAAAAATCATTTTTAGACTCGCAATATGTGGTTTCTTCAGAGATCCAATGCAAGGTTTGTGATCATGTTTCGAAAAAACCTTCACAAAATGACCTATCATGTTCGAGGTTTCATGTCTTTCGGTCCAAATGACCGATGTTATGTGCTGAATCACGGCATAGTTTGTGATGTTGTGCCCATATTATGCATGGAGAACAATGTTGCAAGAGGAAGTTTTCCTTTTTGTCGCATGGAAAAGCCCTTTTCCATTTTCCAACACTCACCCCTATTATTAGTGCTGACTCGTGTTTTGTCCCGGTTGGTGTCTCCAACCGGGACTAAAGGTTCATCTTTAGTCCCGGTTGGTGACACCATCCGGGACAAGGTACATGCCGCACGACATAATGTCGACGCGCCATTTTTCTTCCCGCCATTTTTTCCCGCCAGTTCTTCCCTCCAGTTCTTCCCGCCAGTTCTTCACTATATATATATGTAGGGTTGGCCTTGTCATTGCACATCTCTAGACTCATATCTGCAATCTCATCACTCTTTCCCATGACTTCCACCGTAGCACTAACTCCTGGGAGGCGAGGCGCTGCGCCGACTACCCCCGCCCGACTCTTGTGTCCCGTCGCTGGATCTGAGCGCCGGAGGCGTGCTGGTTCCTCCTGTCCCTCTAGGTGTGGCGCGTCGGATGGCCATCATGAACCACTACTACTTCGAGCTCATGCCAGAGTAGCGGAGGAATCCCAGATGGCATCCCGACTATTTCCCGACTTGGGAAGCCTTCTTCGTGGATCGGCGTGAGAGGGCACTCGCCAGGCACGAGGAGGAGGGCCCACCTCCTCCGAACTTCAACGAGGCCGGCCGTCGGCTGTGGTGGCGCGGCCGGACTCTCCAGAGCGTCATGGCCTACGACACGGCCGCCGACTCTAGCCCCCGCCTGCGCTACCCTCAAGTCCAGCCCACTCGTACTCAAACTTCAAGGTTCAACTATGGCGACCCCGACGACGATAGCGATGACGACCGCGGCGAGTACGACGACTACAGTGGCGAGTATTACAGGTGTAGGCAGGAGCATGGCTGAATTATTCCAACATTTCAAAACAAGTTCGGCCGATTGTGGCTTAATCTGGCCATGTATCTTAATTTTCAGTTCTTCTATGTAACTTTGTGTTAGTTGCGTTATGTACTTTAATGCCAGTTCTATCCTAATCAAATTTTCTTTCCGCCCATTATTTTCCGTCCTTTTTTTTCTGCCCATTAAAAACAGAAAATGGTTTTGAATTACTTATTCAAATCCAAACATTTTTTATGTTTAAAGTTTTTCTAAATTCCAAATTGATATTAAAAAAAATAAGTTAATTCATTTTAAATTGTAAATGGTTCATATTTTAAATGTTTACATTAATTATTATTTAAAACAGAAAATGGTTTTGAATTATCTATTCAAATCCAAACACTTTTTATGTTTAAAGTTTTTCTAAATTCCAAATTAATATTCAAAAATATAAGTTAATTCATTTTAAATGGTTACATTAATTATTTTTTAAAAATAGAAAATGGTTTTGGATTATTTATTCAAATCCATACACTTTTTATGTTTAAAGTTTTTCTAAACTCCAAATTGATATTAAAAAAATATAAGTTAATTCATTTTTAATTGTAAATGGTTCATATTTTAAATGGTTACATTAATTATTTTTTAAAACAGAAAATGGTTTTGAATTATTTATTCAAATCCAAACACTTTTTATGTTTAAAGTTTTCTAAATTCCAAATTAATTATCATTTAAAAAACAATACAAATTTAAACCCCAACATAAAAAATAAGGCGGGAACAGAGAGAAAATACCTGAAAAAAATTTGAAAACAGGGGAATATGTCCCGGTTGGAGCCATCAACCGGGACTAAAGACCCCCTGCACGCCAACCCTTGGTCTGCTGAAAATATTGGAGTATACGTCCCAGTTGGTGGTTCCGAAAAATACAAATAATATATCAAATTGTTTATAAGTCAGAAAAATACAAATAATATATCAAATTGTTCAGAAAAATGAAACCTATCTATTTAACCTATAATCATGCATTGTTCAACAACTTAAATGACAAGCATAATTAGAAGAACAAATGCACCCCTCTCATATGTTCCGGAGTTTCCCCGAGTTAGGGTTTTCACCCCTCGGAACCCCGATTAAATCGTCGAGCATGTATTAGGGTTACATTCCAATGCAAATTAACTTATCATATCATCATACTTGCTTGAGAATTGCATCGATGCCATGTGTTGATTGTTTCCCTTTCTTTTCGGTTTTTGCATTACTAGGTTTATTATTAGTTAGGTATTATTAGGTTTATTAATTAGTTTGGTATTATTGGTCTTCGGCCCCACTGGTTAGTCACTTGGGTAGCCCCAGACCCAATTCACATTGTAGCTAGGTTTAGGGTTTCTCTTCCTTTTTATTATTGTGTATGTATATATTAGGGTTTCTCTGAATTAGGGTTTATATCTCTCAACACCGTACCTAACTTTCTCCTTTAGCCGCTTTGACTTATTCGTTTTTCCACCTATGTAGAAAATATGGACCCACACGTCAGAGACGAAGAAAAGGAAGAGTTGATCCAAGGTGTGATCCGTGGGGAAGAAAATTTAGACGTATCAACGTTTCTGAACAACTCCGGTGAGGGTGATCCTCTTGAATAGACGACTTTTTTGAGGTTGAAGGTGTTGCCTTCCGCGAGGGAGAAGGCGATGCCTTGTGTAATCGAGAAGACGACCGCTCCGGCGAGGTGCATGTAATATAATCAATTCATTAATTAATCATCTGCTATCTATATAGAAATAATAACGACGATCTTTCTTCTTTTAGCCCTCCGGATCGAAGGAATCTACTGAAAAGAGCAGACGAGGCCCAACCAAAAAGTTGCAAGGCCATGAAAGGTTCAGGATCGAAGATGTCGCTGAAGACGGCAAACCCATGGCTCCCGAAGTTGTCACAACCAAATTTGTGGCACAATGCGGAGTAATCGTTAGGGACTTAATCCCGATCACCATTAGAAATTGGAATAGGCCTGCTAATGCGGATGAAGAGGGAACATGTTTATTTGTCCCTAACCACGCAAAATATTTACTGTGGAAGAGGCTCATGGTTAATTTCAAACTACCGAAGATAGAGCTGGATCCAAATGCGGAGGATCCAGTTGAGGACGCCTTACAACATGGGAGAACCATGGAGGCTAAGGTCAGGGAGTGCGCTTTGAAGAAGATGGCCCAGTGTTTCACCAACTGGAAGAAAAGATTGCACCTTGACTATGTCGTGAAAGAGAAGACTCCGGATTTCAAGAATATTCATTTTGAGAAGATAAAACCATTCTGGGCTGATTTTGTGGAATACAAGACATCAGAAAAAGCTAAGAAAATGTCTGCAACGAATAAGCTGAATGCTGTTAACAAGAAGTATCACCATACTATGGGGCAAGGTGGCTACAGGGCTGGCATTCCTAAGTGGGAGAAACTTGAGAATGAACTGCGTGATAAAAAGATCACCCCAGAGACAGACGATTGGGTAAAACGTGCAAGGAATTGGTTTTACGGGCATGGGGCATGTTGGAATCGGAAGGGAGGTGTATATATAACATACGACATAAAGAAGACCCCTTGCCAATCGAGAGGATGAGAAAAGCAGTAAAGGCTGTTAAAGATGGGGACTTCATTCCCGATAGAGAGAATGATGAGCTCACACTCGCCCTTGGAAATAAGGAACATGATGGACGAACACGAGGCACAAGAGGCTCCCAACCATGGAGGACTAGGTTTCCCGAAGAGAGGAAGAAATATCCTGATAGAAGCTGTCAAAGGAGAAAGGACAGGGCGGAAGTTGAAGCAGATAGTCAGAAAGAGCAAATGTGTTTAATTGAAGAACGATTAAAGCAACAACAATATGAAATTAACGCACTTAAAGAGCAAAGTACTACCGGCCCATCTCAGCAGCACACTGCATTCGATGCTACCGGCCTATCGAATAATCGAAAAAGCAGTGTGGCTTCCACCGAGGTCCCGGGTGATGACGATGGTGCACTGACGATGGCTCCTGTTGGCTACCCAGTGGATGATATCACAGAGATGACACGCTGCAAGCTACATGTGAAAGTTGTGAACATATCAATGAAGGTGGCGGTCGGCTATGCCTTACCAATTGGACCCACACCAACTTACCACTGTCGTCCGGTTCCAAAGGGCTATGCTGTTGTCGGGGTGGAAGAAATCATGCCCACCTTTAAAGTTTTGGATCTTCACTACCCTGCAGGTGAAGGGGATGTGACTGTACTGGGAGATGCAAAAAACGTCACCATTCTATGGCCGAAGGAATGTATCGTGCTTCGAAATCACACGCCAAGGCCATCTTCGCCGCTGCCTCACCCGTCTCCAGCGAGGTCGTCGCCGCCGCGGCAGCCGTCTTCGTCGCCTCACCCGGCTACGTACTGCTACTGTGCGTCGTGGTAAGCGATCGCCGAAACGTAAACAAGAGCCTCTTCCAAAAGTACCAAAGGTTCCTCCCAAGAGAGCTTATGATCTGATCAAGAGGAGAGGCGATCGTTGATGCGGAAACGACATTGCTAAGCTAAGTCGAGGCGGCCGAAAGAGCCAGAGTTCCCCAGCACCAAAGAAGAAAAATTCAAAGTGTTGAAAATGCTAAAGACTCTTCATCAACCCGAGCCAAAGCTGTCATCACACTATGAGCGTTCTATTCTCAAGTCACATGCGGCACAAAAAGCCTCGAAGAGCAGTACTGATGCAAGCGAGAAATTTGTTGCCCAGCTCGGAGAACAAGCAAAACAGACTTGCGCCCCTCTCAAGGTGATTTCCCAAACCAATGTGGGGTAGAGCAAATATGGGGCCAAAGAGCAGTATGATCCAGAGGTAGTTGCACAATACGGAGAAGTTGCCGCTGCTCAAGGTATGAGTATTGCCAAGATTTATCCCGATTAGAGTTCTTCCCGTGAGTGAAGTAGAATACAAATACCAAGACAAACCTCTCACAAACCTAGGAGGTAAACAATCTTCCAACAAAAATGCTAAGATTGCATAATCGTACTTGCATGGCACAAAGGCCGGGGCTAACTGGATAGTGCTGAAGGTTACAAAAAAGCATTATGGGAAAGATATGGATGACATGATATCCATTGAATTTGATGAACTATTTCAATTATTCAATCAAGACGCCTTGGACAAATCGATCATCAGTGCCTATTATCTGTAAGTACTAATTATGTAATTAATTTAGTCTCCAGCTATCTCACCTTGTTTATTGCATGTATATAATCATACTGTAATATGCAGAATGAAGATTCTCGAATACAGCAGAGGACAAATCTATGACATTGTCTTCATTGACCCATATTGGGTTCATCAAGCTAATCTCAAAACAAACCCCCAGGATACGGAGGATAATATAGTACACGCGTTAAGGTTTCAAGAAACCAAAAGGGAAATACTATTTCCTTACAACTTCGAGTTATTGTCTTGTATTCACTTTCTATTTCACTTACTCGATGTTAAGTATATAATTTATTAGTTATGCATTCGCAGCTACCACTATATTCTGTTAATCATTCAACTTGACAAAGGGCGTGTACTAGTCATGGACTCGAAACATAAACCCCTTGAGACGTGGAAGGACATGCAGATACTTCTCCAGCGGTAATTCTAATCATTACGACACTATATCAACGCGTTAAGTGAATTTTATGATATCAAGTACTTAATAACTTATTTTATTCGTTTTCTACGCCGGGCAGCGCTTGGAAACGGTTCACCAACAAGGCTAGGGGTGTTTGGAAAGAGGAGCTTACATTTCAACCACTAAATGTAAGCACCACTAGCTATATCCGCGCATCTCTTTGATTCCAGTTTTGATACAGTTATTATCATTCTTGATTATTATTTTGATTGAACTCTGTTTTCGTAAAGTTCCTGACGAAGGGATCAGGTAACAATCTATGTGGATACTATGTTTGCGAGTTCATATGGCAGATGTGCGAAGAGTAGGGCAGAAATTTAGAGCAACTCCACGTACATAAACAATTTCTATAGTTTTTAATTACAATAAAATTGTGTTTAGTTTCATTTATATAGGCTGACTCTTTTTTTAAATCAGATCGAATGTCTACGAGACGGTCTTCTGCCAAAGGATCGCGTACGAGCAATTCATGAGGAATTGGCGGGATTCTTGGATGCAGAAGTCCTAGACCCAAAAGGGGAATACTATTCGGCTGTGTATAGACAATAGGGATTGTAAAAATAACAACTTTGAAGGAATTGGCCGGTAGCATCGAATAGCAACATTTGTATGTAGTGCATGAACTCGATCCGTGTATTGAATGTAATATTTTCATGATATTCATGATGTAATATAAGGTTCCTTCATTGATAAGTGCAAATCACTAAATAAACAATAAAACAACCTAAATGAATTCTCTGCCGCGGCACAAAAAGTGGCGAAAATCTTTGTCATGGCAACAAAATGTGCCAATGAATTCTTCATGCGAGAAGGTTATTAGTCCCTACATTTAACCTAAATGTGCCAAAATGTGTTACGAACCGGGAGTAATGCTCCACCCCCCTCGCCCTCTGCCGCTGCCACGTGTGCACCCTTTTGTCCCGGTTGGTGGGGCAACCGGGACTAAAGGTTAGGGCTTTAGTCCGGATTGCCCCGTCCCGGTTGGGCAACCGGGACTAAAGCCCCGTACCAACCGGGACCTATAGCCCCGTTTCCACCAGTGTAGGTATGTAAAATTTGCGTATATACACTATCAGGTATGTAAGAATTTAAAGAAATACAGGTATGGTGCCCAGGCACCATGATGTCCCAAATGGGTTCCTATACACATATATATACATATTATATATTATATATATACAATTATATGATACAATCCTAGTGTTACAAGGAGACCACCTGAAGGAAAAATATATCTCAACACATGGTACAATGCTATGTTGCCGGCGTCGAGCTTCAGCATTGCCAAGCCTAAGATAGTCTAGGAGACCGTGGAGAAGTGGTTTCCGTAGAGGGAAAAAATGATGGGAAACCCATCCTAAATTGTGACAAAATGTAATAAACATTAATATTTCCAAAAAGAATAATTAACATTATTTTCGAGTATTAAAGCATGACTTATGGCTACTTGCTCTCTCATCATATCCAACACAAGCATGAGCGTTGTGCAATGAGCGAGAGGAAATAGGGAGAGAACTTGTTGAAATGCTGAAGGTTTATGATAATGGTGGAGTTTGATGGAAAGTGAATGTTGAGGTCATAAGAAGAAAATATGTTCTTACCATTTGACCAATAATAATCAACAATATTCCTATTATTTTTTCTGCATTGAAGGGCACGGCCGGTCTACTTTAGACATAAGATATTCCATCCCTATTTTCAATTTAAGTAATTCTTGGTTTCTAATTCATCATACTAAAATCGACCATGTAATTCTAACTAGTCAACTTTGAAACCACAATCACTTTGACAAAATAAAAAATATTAACTTCCCCATATTTCATATGTATTAATGTAATGTACATATTTTGGTTGTACCCCTTTTGTTACTCTAAACTATGGTATCTGACAGACATTTCCTCATTGCTTGCCACTTCCACATATATGTAGAGATTATTTTTTTTCCTTTGTGATTGTCATGTTTTGATATGTACTGCTTCCATCCACATTGACAATGGTTTCCTCATTTTCTTTGATCATTTTATTATTTATGTGTATAAAGTTTCTCGGAGAAGGGGTTGCTAGCAATAAATATTTTATATCACTTTGTTTTCAAAACAATGTCTTACTACAAAAGAGAACATCACTAGATTACTAAATATTGAGAATGCACATTTATAGTACTAAATTATTGATAGTGTTTACGGTTAATGAAAAATAAGAATGGGGCGCTTTCACAATAATTGACGACACACATAAATCTCAATACATACATAACTAATGCCAATTAATTATCAAAATCCTCTCAATAAAATAAATTATGGACACAAACAAATCTATTCAATATGATATTAACTGCGTATCTTGCCAAGCCCAAGATAGTCTTGCAGACCTTGGAGGATTGTAGAGGGAACCAAATGATTTGTTCCAAAAATAATAATTAACAAAAGAATTCATGTAGTAAAGCATGACTTGTTGCTATTTTCTCTCTCATCATATCCAACAGGGGCATGAGCATTCTTGCAAGGAGGGGGAGGAAAAAGGGAGCAGACAGGCTGAAAGGCAGAAAGTTATGAATAACGGTGGAGTGTAACGGAAAGTGTTGGGGGCACAAGAAGAAAATACATTTTTACCATTTCACCAATAATAATCAATGATATTTCTAAGAATTTTTCCGAGTTGAAGAACACGATCCACTTTAGACATAAGATGTTTCATCCCTGTTTTCGATTTAACTAATCCCTTTCTAATTGATTATACTAAAATTGACGACGTAACTCTAACTGGTCAACTTTGAAACCTCAATCACATTGCCAAAGTAAACGTAATATCAATTTCTACGTAATTCATATGTATGAATGCAATGCACATACCTAGATTTTACCTCTTTTGTTAGTCTAAACTACAGTATCTAACAGACATTCTCTCATTGCTTGTGCTTCCACATATATGTTGATATTATTTTTTCCTCTATGATTGTCTTGTTTTAATATTTACCAATTCCAGCCACAATGATGATGGATTCATTTGCTTTGATAATTTTATTATTTATGTATACAAAGTTGCTCAAAGAAGTTGCTGCTAGCTATAAATGTTTTATATCACCTTTTTTTAAAAGCGGCAGTCTTACTAAAAAACATCCCTAGATTACTTAATACTAAGGATGCACAGTACTGAATTATTGTTTAGCATTTATAGTTCATGGAAAATAAAATTAGGCCATTTCACAATAATTGACGACACCCATATATCTCACCGCGTACATAAGTAATTCCTATCAATTATTAAAATCCAGTCACTAATAGAAATTATCGACACAACCTAATCTATTCAATAGCCGATATTACCAGCATATCTTTCAAAAACAATAAATACGATCACATCTATCATGGATGCATGGATCCATACGTAAACCAATTTTATTTTGATGTAAAATAAGTTTAAACCTACTTGTTTGGATCTGAATGTACCAAGTAGACCACAACAAAGTACTCCAAATAGTATCGTCACCAAACTTGCGGACGTTAAATCATCCCTATGAACCTAGAAATCATGGTTGATGAGGTAATTCAATGATTCAGTGCCTTTCCTTAGCTTTGGGTTTTCTTTCTTGGTTAGGTCAGCTATCTAAGAATAGTTCTATCACCATCTCTTCATTCTACATTAAGTAATCATAGGGTTTATAGCCTTAAGAAATTATGGCAATAGTCTTCCCTAGGAATTCTAGACTCGTTTATTTGACACCTTTGGTGAAGTTCTTGAAGCATCTTATTTATAAAGATACTCAAATATGGTTCAACAAAACTATATCTAGTTCGTATTACCCATTATGACAGCATGTCAAATATCTTGTTTGATACTCTCGTAGAAAAAAATCATGTTTAAAATTGCGTACATTCTTGTAAAAAATTATGGGAAACAACCAAACCAAATATTGCAAGTAATTTATTGTTATGTTCCCTAACGAGTTTCATTATTACGAAACATTTAAGCAACAACTAAACTATTCAACTTGGCACCTTTGATTTATAATAACTTGGCATAGAGAAATCAAGGTCCCAAAGTCCCCATCGACATATACGCGGTGTGATGGTAGAAATGCAAGAAATGACACAAGATGCCAACAAGAAAGAGTTTGAGGCCATCCGCGAGCGCCTCGAGGAAGACCCGTGGTTTTGTAGTAGACCCGGTGTCGGACGCTCCACAAGAGGACTGAGGATATCTCGTACGTCATCAGCTGCATCTAGGTGATGGACATGACCGGCATCATGAGGTCTCCGCCAGGGACGGAGCGGATGGTGATCATGTGTGGGGATCTTTTCAAGGCGGACATCTACTACGTGATGCCCATTGGGAAGCATGCATGGAGTGGTGACGACATGGAGAGTTTTATCGAGGAGTACCCATAGTACAAGGCCACGTCGCCAGCGTCGAGCTTCACCATTGCCAAGCCCAAGATAGTCTAGGAGACCGTGGAGGAGTGCTTTCCGTAGAGGGCAACAAGTGATGGGAAACCCATCCTAAATTGTGAGAAAATGTAATAAACATTAATGTTTTCAAAAATAATAATTAAAATTATTTTCGAGTATTAAAGCACGACTTATGGATATTTGCTCTCTCGTCATATCCACCATGGGCATGAGCATTGTGCAATGAGAGTGAGGAAAAAGGGAGCGAACTGGCTGAAATCCGAAAGGTTTAGGATAATGGGGGAGTTTGACGGAAAGTGTTGAGGCCACAAGAAGAAAATATTTTTTATCATTTCACCGATAATAAACAACAGTATTACTAAGAATTTTTCTGAGTTAAAGGGAACAACCCACTTTAGACATAAGATGTTCCATCCTTGTTTTTGATTTAAGTAATTCCTGATTTCTAATTAATTTTAGTAAAATCGATGATGTAATTCTAACTGGTCAACTTTGAAACCTCAGTCATTCCGACAATATAAAAATTACTAACTTCCTCATATTTCATATGTATTAATGCAATGTAAATATTTAGATTATACCCCTTTTGTTAGTCTAAACTACAACCCAGTCATAAATTGACAACGCGCATAAATCTCACCGCATACATAACTAATGCCAATAATTATCAAAATCCTCTCAATAAAAGCAATTATCGATACCAACTATCTATTCAATAGCCAATATTAACTGTGTATCTTTCCTAAACAATAAATACCATCATATCTATCATATATTCATACATATACTAATTTTTTATGTCTTCTTTGGATCTACATATACCAAGTAGACCATAACGAAGTACTCCAAATAGTACCATTACCAACCTCGCGGACCTCGAAGCATCCCTAGGAACCTACAAATTATTGTTTATGAGGTCACTCGACGATTCAGTGACTTGTTTCCTTTTTGTTAGGAAAGTCAGTCATCTAAGCATAGTTCTTTCACCATACTATTCATTCTACATAGAGAAATCATATGGTTTATAGCCTTAAGAAATTAAGGCAATAGTCTTTTCTAAGATATTTCTAGACTCCTTGATTTGTTATGTTTGGAGAAGTTCTTTAAGAGACTTATTATAAAGATACTCAAATATGGTTCAATAGAAATATATCTGGTTCAGGATATCCCATTATGACAATATGTCAAATATCTTGTTCAAAACTCATGTTGAAAAATAAGATCATGTTCAAAATTGCGTTCATTCTTGTAAAAGAAACTATGCCAAACAACTAAATCAAATCTTGCAATGAATATCTTGTTATGTTGCCTAACTAGTTTTGTTACAGTGAAACATTTCAACAACAACTAAACTAGTTCTAGATTCATATTGTTTATTTGGAGTATATGTTTTCACTTGGTTCTATTAGAGCTTTAGATAGTGTAGAGTTCATATGTATGGCATTTAAATATTTCAATTCATTATGGTTTAGCTCATAAGAAGGCTACAATAAGATTTGTAGATGTTTTCTAGTTTCCGTTGATCTATTGGTAACATTAGATAATTATACTATTTGTATTAATCTATTTCTTCTTCCATAATACAACCAAATTTTATTTTTTGATGATTTGGCACAAAGGAATCAAGGTCCCAAAGTCTCCGTCAGCATGTACGCGGTATGCTGTAACATATGCGAGAAATGGTGCGAGATCCCAATAAAGCAAGAGTTCGAGGCCATCCGCGAGCGGCTCAAGGAGGACCCGTTGTTCTGCGATAGAGACCCTGGCCACGGCCGCTCCTGCGAGCAGCCTGAGGACATCAAGTACGATAGCAGCCACATCTGGGTGATGGATAGGCCTGGCATCCCAAGGCCGCCGCCAGATACAGAGCGGCTGGTGATCATTAGGAGGGGCCCTGTCCAAGACGGACATCTACTACGTGATTCCCAATGGAAAGTGTGCGCGAAGCCACGGTGATGTGGAGAGGTTCCTCAAGGAGAACCGAGGTACAGGGACACGCTGCTAGCACCGAGCTTTAGCTTCGCCACGCCCAAGATAGCCAGGGAGACTGTGGAAGGGAGCTCGCAGTGGAGGGATGCCAAGGGTGATCCAAGGGGGAAAAGGCCCATGGAGAGCTCGTTGGGTAGATCTGCAAGGGCCGAAAGTGAAAGCTCTAATGAGACGGACGTATCAGATTCTGATTACTAGTGTCCGAGTAGCTGCAACGGCAGCGAGTAGCTGCTGTGGAAAGTATGAACTTATATGTATGTCTCATGTCGCATCATGTTTAATAATGTGATACTTAGTCCTGGATTACAATGTTTGATTGTTTTTCCTCGTTTTATAAAGAAATTATCAGTTGACACATTTAGTTCGACCCGGAACGGCAAGTCTTAAATCTGTGAACTTCACTAGAACCATGGTAAATTTTTGATAATCATTTATGGGTTGTGTGTATCTGTAATGCATTAAGACATGCATTGTTGCAGAGGCTAAGTATAATTGGTATCTCTTGATATTAATATATACTATTTTTCAAAAACAAATGGCGTGTTGATCATTATAAAACTGTAGCTCACCGATGTATCAGGGGCAAAGCCTGATGCAGATGTCTCGACAAAATTAATCCCTGGAAACCAGAAAGAAAACAAAAACAGTGAATACAGTCTTAAATGTTAATACCCGTTTAAAAATATAAGATATTTTAGTTTTGTAAATAAATGTATGTAGATCCCTTTTAATATATAGGTTCACTCCAAATGTCTACGAACCTGTATACTAAAAGACATCTAGGCACATTTGATTCACAAAGTTAAAACGTTATATATTTCTGAACGGAGGAAGTAGTTACAATCATTATAGTGTTAAACAAGAAGATCATGCTGACATGTTAAAAATCATGCGCTCGAAACACCAAATGTAAAGAAGCTTGTAATATGCTGGCAGAAAATTAGCAGCTTTGGTTGCCAATTCTACGATGTAGACAATTGTGCTCGTAGCTTATTTTCTCTGGTCCAGTTTATTAGGCACGCATGTAGTTTAAAAAAAATTGACCATCAATTTAGACCAAGAAAATATGTAATATATGCTGTAAAAAATATACCATTGGAAACTACTTTTGAGATGAATCTAATGGTATAATTTTTTACATATTATGTAAAATTTGTTGACCAAAATTATTGGTCAAAGTTATCCTTAAACTAAATTGATGGGGATATGCCTACCGGGTTATGCCCAGTAGGATGTTTTCTATTGGCCCAAGCTGCCAGCGAGTGGGCCTGCAGGACGGCGACTGGATCGAGACTTGGCGTGGACTCAGGCGACTGGAAGCTAGAGGCCCAGAAGCGTAGCTAGGCCCAGTCAGACTAGGTCAAAGACCCTCCGAATCCTTAACCAATTCGGCGGTAGATCTGTAAACCCTAGCGAGGTGAGCCTATATAAACCTTCCTACGGTACGCATAGGGGACACGTTCCATCATACGCCTCAGCGACTCGCCGCCTAGTCGTCGAGCTCGCCCTTGTACTCTCACCATAATACAATCTAGCAGGAGTAGGTCTTTACCCTCCAAGGGGGCGAACCTGGGTAAACCCTCGTGTCTCTGCCCTCATCTCGCACCGCAGATGGTTGGCCGCCCTTGCCCCATGTTCTACTACTCGCTGCCGATTGCAGCATCTGCCGTGGCCATTCCCACGACAGTAGCGCCCACCGTGGGGCCTGGCCGGTCAGGCCGGTGTTCTGCGGCGAGATCCAATCTTCCCATCAACGAGACGATCGTCACCGGCCGCATGATCGTGATCGGCGAGATCCTCCAGATCTTGCCGAGCAGCTACGTCCCGGCGGCACGCCCCGTCACGCACAATGTGATCATGCCAGTCAGCATGATCAGCCTCTTCGTCGGCTTCACCGACGTCATTGTCTCGGAGGACTCGGCTCGCATCCGCGAGTCGCCGCCACGCGACCAGCTCTCTGAGAGCCAGGTCCGCACGATCCACCGCCTTGCCTCCGAGTACGATTCGGCCCACAACAACGTGGCCAAACAGCCATGGTCGCGGACGACGCGGCCCTCAACGACGATGCCGACTCGGCGACCCCGGCGTCGGCTGCCGGATCCATCGTCGCCGCATCTCCCATGGACTCCATCACCTAGGTCTCCAACGTGGGAGACTTCGAGGACCCCTCCATCCTTGGGATCTTCCGCTTCGACTCCGGGTCGGAGAACTCCGCCGACCTCCACGACGGGTCTGGTCGCCACGTCGTGGCCTACATGGCGAATGACGCCAACCCCCCGCAAGACCCCTTCTCCACGCCGATCCCACCGAACACAACATCAACGGAGGTCGAGGAACTCCGCCTGCTGATGGAGGAGGCGGTCCGCAAAGAACAAGCCGAGCGCGAAAAATTTCACCTCGAGCAGGTGACAGCGCAGGAGCTCTCGCGTTACCACCAACTCCGAATTAGGTCGCGCCTGAACCCCACCATTCAGGGGCGCGCCCTGAACTTCGACGACAAGAATGACCCGGCTCGTGCAGCCGAGCACGCGCTCTGCGAGAACGCGCCGCCAGGAGGGAGCTCCCGGCCCCCACCAGGCGCGACGGCCAACGGCGCCCCACCACCACCCAAGCGCGCCCCCTAGGGACCAACCAAGAATCATGGTCTCCTCACGGGAGCGAGACGCAAATGGCCTCCTGCTGTTCTCCACTCCGATGGACAATGTCGTCGCGAGCCGAGCAGCGGTCGACAACATAAATGTAACCGGGAACGGCGCCCTGCGGATCCAGTACGCCAAGGCTCTGCTTGCCAAGGCAGTCGAGCAACAAAACGCGGGCGCCGACTCATAGGGTCGCATGTACTCGCGTTCTTCAGACAGCAGGGCGGCCTCGAGCGGCCGCCCAATGGTGGCGAACACCCTCAACTGCCCACCACCGGAGCCCCTGCAGCTCCAACATCGACCCGCGCATGCGTCACTCTCCACCAGCGACCCGCGGCCGGCGAACAACTTCGTCGCCGCCAACGGGCAGCCAGTTGACGTGCGCACCCACATCATCAACAACTAGAGCTGGCGCGCACGCCAACCCGACGACCTGCGACATACCCTCACCAACCGCCGCAACGATGAACCAAGGGGATTGCTGAGTCGAGTCGGACCCCAGTGTTTCGGACCAATGATCCGAGGCAAAAAATACCCGGCGAACTTCAAGGCGCCGAAGGAGATCGAGAAGTACGATCCCTCGTATGACCCATCCGTGTGGCTAGATACCTACCTCATGGCAATGGGAATCGCTGGCCACACCGACCTTCTTGCCGCCCGCTACCTCCCCCTGATGATGGAAGGAGTGTGTAGGCAATGGATCAACACCCTCCCCGCGGACATCATCGACTCCTTGGAGGAAATGCGCGACGCCTTCGTCAGGAACTTCGAGGGTTCCTACACCCGCGCCACCACCATCGAGGACCTGGAACGGTGCGTCCAGGGACCCCGTGAGTCGACCCGCAGCTGGGTCCAATGGTGGCAAGACCTGTGGTATAACGCGGACGGAATCCACCCGGACACCGCGATCCACTGTTTCAAGACCTTGTGCCGCTATGAGCCCCTAGTCGCCAAGCTCAAGCGAGTGTACAGAACACTCGACAATATACTGAACCTCCTAGAGATCGCCAAGCAGTACGCGGAAGAGGACCCAAACCAAGAAACGGACGACGAATCGAGAGGGAATCACCGCATGAGCGGCCACGGCAATGGGAGGCGACCCGAGCTACGCTACAGCAACACTCGCCTCACCGGCAAGCGCCGCGGTGATGGGCGAGTCGACTTCGTCGCCAACGCCGGATACGCGCCGCGCAAACCCAAGAGCTTCCGCCGCGACGGAGGCCAGCGCCGCGATGGCGGAAACTACAAGGCGAAGCCGAGGTTCGACCCCACGGCTCCCCTCAATCAACCCTGTGTGTTTCACAGTAGGGAAGGGAAGCCCGCCACGCACACGACCACCGACTGCCACTCCCTCAAGGAGATTGAGAAGGCACGACGCGCACGGGAAGACCCCGACAACAACCCGCCAAATGGCAGAAAATTCGGCAGCGTCGCCAGCTCGCTCCACACCTTCACAGGCTTCAACACGAAGCACGAGAAGAAGGTCATTGCCCGTGCCGTCGCCGTCAACTCGATGTCCCAGATAGACATCCCCCAATTCCTCAACTGGTCCGAGCAACCAATCACCTGGATCCGCGAGGACCACTCGCCACGGATCGAATATCCGAGCCGAGTCGCTTTGGTGGTCAAGCCCAAGGTGGGGCACTATTGGATCCCCAAGACGCTGATGGACGGCGGCAGCTCCATCAACATCCTATACCTGGACACATTTAGGCGACTGCGGCTCCCCCAGTCGATGATCGAGACGACCTACACCACCTTTCACGGCATCGTCCCCGGTCGGAAGGCGTACCCAATCGGCAAGGTGCCGCTTCAGTTACCTTCGGCACACCAGCAAACTTCCGCACTGAGCGGATTGTCTTCGAGTTGGTGCCGTTCAACAGCCCCTACCACTGCGTCATAGGGCGCCAGGCGTTCGCCAAATTCATGGCAGCGCCCCACTACGCATACAACGCGATGAAGCTCCCCGGGCCGTGTGGCATCATCACTTTCCATGGCGATCCCGACATAGCCACAGAATGCGAGGCCAAAGGCGCCGAAATCGCTGACGCCATCATCGTGGCGGAGGCCAACCACGCCGAGGAGCTCGCCAAGTACGCGAGTGGGGTCAACAATGAAGACCCCACCATACTCAAGAAGCCACACTCGGAGGGTGGCAGCTCCACCGCCTTCGAGGCAACGATGCACCCTCGCACCGTCGAGCTGGTCCCAGGCGACTCCAGCCAGACGGTGACGATCGGAACGGGCATGAGCCCAGCATAGGAAGGCGCACTCATCAAGTTCCTACGTGAGAATCGTGACATATTCGCATGGATGCCATCCGACATGCCTGGTGTCCCGAGGGAAATCGCTGATCACAGACTCAACGCCGACCCCAAAGGGCGACCTGTCAAGCAGTCACTGCGGCCCTTCAATGAAGAGAGCCATCGAGCAATCGCCGAGGAGGTGCAGCGTCTACTCGCTGCAAGCTTCATCCGGCCAATTAAATACTCCAAATGGCTGGCAAACCCAGCCCTGGTCGAGAAGAAAAACGGGACCTGGATAATGTGTATTGACTACACAAACCTCAACAGCGCCTGCCCCAAGGAGCAGTTCGTCCTCCCGCGGATCGACCAAATCATTGACTCAACCGCGGGTTCAGAGTCAGCTATGCTTCCTCGATGCCTACTCTGGGTACAACCAGATCAAAATGGCAGTCAAGGAAGAAGAGAGGACGGCGTTCATCACGCTATTCGGCGCCTTCTGCTACACCGCCATGAACTTTGGCCTCAAGAACATCGGGGGGACCTACCAGAGGTGCATGCAGGAGTGTCTTGCGAGCCAAATTGGCCGCAACATCCACGTCTACATCGATGACGTGGTGGTAAAATCCACTCGCCAGGGCGATCTACTCACTGGACCCAGGAAAGTGTACAAGATAAATCTAAACCCAGGAAAGTGCACCTTCGGTGTACCCACTGGACAGCTGCTGGGATACGTCGTATCCAAGTGCGGGATCAAGGCGAACCCCGCCAAGATCAACACGATCGCCCGTCTCGGCAGACCCGAGTGCCTGCGCGACGTCCAGAAGTTGGCCGGGCGAGTCGCGGCTCTTAGTCGCTTCATCCCCCGGCTAGGCGAGAAGGCGATGCCCCTCTACCGCCTAATGCGCAAGAACCCCACCTTCTAGTGGGACAAGGAGGCTGACGACGCACTCCACGCCCTTAAGGAGGTGCTACTCGCGGCACCTCTACTCGCCGCCCCCGTCGACAAGAAACCCATGCTCGTCTATGTCGCGGCTTCGTCAGCGCCGTCATGGTCGTCGAACGACCAGAGGAAGGCAAGGAGCGCCTGGTGCAGCGACCCGTATACTACATCAGCGAAGTCCTCACCGAGTCGCGCCAGCGCTACTCGCAGTACCAAAAATTGGTATATGCGGTCTTTAGAGCACAACGGTGACTGCCGCACTACTTCCAGGAGCACCCAGTAATGGTCGTCTCCTCAGCACCATTGCAGGACATCATCTGCAACCGTGAGGCGACCGGGCGAGTCGCCAAATGGGTCGTCGAGATCGGCGTCCACAACATCAGGTACGAGCCGCGCAAAGCGATCAAATTGCAGGCTCTCACAGACTTCCTCGCCGACTGGGAAGAGGCCCAGCAGCCAGAGAAGCTGCCGTACCTCCATTACTGGAGCCTAAACTTCGACGGCTCCAAGAACGCGGATGGCGCAGGAGCGGCGATCGTGCTAACATCTCCAAAGGGCGACAAGCTACGCTACTTCCTCTACCTCGACTTCACCCCCTGCACTAACAACATGGCCGAGTACGAGGCGTTACTCCACGGCATGCGGGCAGCCAAGGAAGTGAACATCAATCGCCTGCGCTGCTACGGAGACTCCGACCTCGTCGCCGGGCAAGTCGCCGACACCTGCAATGCAGTCTCCCCCACCATGGCGGCATACTGTCAAGCAGTGGAACAGCTGGGAGGCCACTTCACAGGCTACTCCGTCGAGTGGATCGACAGGCGGAAGAACGAGGAGGCCGACGCATTCTCTCGCATCGGCTCGGCTCGACTCGCACCACCCGTCGGCATCTTCCTCGACACCATCACGAAGCCCTCCGTCTCTCCCCCAAGGGAGATCGACATCAGAATTCCGCTACAACCAGACGCAGCCCTGGTCGCACTAATCACCGAGCCAAGCGACTGGACCGCGTCTTACGTCGCTTACCTCGAGGGAGGCACCCTACCCGCAGACGAGACGGAGGCCCGGATGATAGCACGCCACTGCAAATCCTTCGTCATCATCAACGGCGAGCTCCACAAGCGCAGCGTGGCAGGCGTGTTCCAACGCTGCGTCCAACCCGCTGAAGGACGCAAGATCCTCCAGGACATCCACTCCGGCGACTGCGGCCACCACGCCGGTGCCCGTTCCCTGGTCGCCAAGGCCATGCGCCATGGCTTCTACTAGCTCACCCCACACGCCGATGCGGTCGACATCGTCCAACGATGCATCGGGTGCCAGAAGTACGCCAACCAGACTCACGTACCGAGCTCGGCGCTCAAGACAATCCCCATTACCTGGCCGTTCGCCGTATGAGGCATGGATATGGTAGGCCCCTTCAAGAAGGCCCCCTCCGGTTTCACCCACCTCCTAGTTTTAGTCGATAAATTCACAAAATGGGTGGAGGCCAAGACAGTCCGCAAGTGTGACAGGAAGACCTCTACAAAATTCCTACGCGAGCTCATCTATCGCTACGGGTTCCCAAATAGCATCATCACGGACAACGGCACCAACTTCTCCAAGGGAGCCATGGCCGAGTTCTACGAGGAGCATAACATCCGACTCGACCTCGCCTCAGTCGCCCACCCAGAGTCCAATGGCCAGGCGGAACACGCCAACCAGAGCATCCTCCACGGCATGAAGCCATGATTACAAGTCCCACTCGAGCGCACCGCCGGGTGCTGGGTCGAAGAACTCCCTCCGTCACCTGGGCATCCGCACGTCCGTCAACAGGTCGATGGGGTTCACCCCCTTCTTCATGGTGTATGGTGCCGAGGCAGTCATGCCAACCAACCTCGAGCATGACTCACCTCGGGTGGTCAACTACACGGAGGCTGACAACGAACTCGCACGCCAAGACAGAGTCGACCAGCTCGACGAAGCACGCGACATAGCTCGCTCCTGCACCGCCATCTACCAGCAAGGGCTTCTCCGCTACCACAGCCGGCGAGTACGGACTCGCACCTTCCAGGAAGGCGACTTGGTACTGCGCCTAATCGAGGACAAGAAAGGCATGCACAAGCTATCCCCCCTAGGAGGGACCATTCGCCATAGGGCAAGTCCTGGGCAACGACGCCTACTACCTCACCGATGTCCGAGGTGATGGAAAACTCGACTTCAAGCGGCCATGGAATGTAAACCTCCTACGGAAGTTCTACTCTTAGAAGTCAACCTTTGGTAACGCGACCGGTACGGCCAAGTAGTGCGGTACGAGGGCACTGGAAAAATTTAGGCCTCGTACTATCCACGAAAAAAGCTAACCCGGAGCCCCATTGGAGGCGCCCGGCTAGACTGGCTCCCCGAGCCAAGATGACTGCATGCGCTTCCCATAGCGACCTAGTCGTCCACATCCTCGGTGCAGCGACTCGAACGACAAAGTACCACGCTCGGGGACTGACACCAGCCCAAAGAAGAGCGGCTATGGAAAATGCCAAGTAAGAGAGCGCGCCCAGGACTCGCCATGCGACTGATCTTACGGATCAGGCGGAGTGACGCGCCTAACATAACTTTCCTAGTCCTCAGCTACTGTAACACCCTCAGAATCGGACCTATGCAAGTTTTAGCGAAAACCCGCCAAACCCGCATAGAAACGATTCAAAGGTGCCCACCAGGCACTTTCGTGCGGGTGGAAAACGAAGTAATAACATTACACAACAGTCCTCGATGGGACCCATGTAATGTATACATATAACAGCGACTCCATGAGTCAAGAATACAGATATAATATACAAAGATCCAAATCACCTTGAAACGATAGAGCGTCCGACTACGGACAAGATGCAAATGGGGCTAAGAGCCCTGAAGAATAACCAATGGCGTCCATAACCCTGCCCAGGCCGAGCCGGAAGGGGAACCCTGCTAACGACGTCGATCTCAAACCTGCTTAAACAAAAAGGGGTGCCGACAAAGGGCAAAGGAAAAAGAGGAGCGTCAGTACTGAGGCCAGTACACGGCGATGCTAGAATTCGGCGGTCCTCGCCTACATAGGTATGGTGGACTGAGCGGCAGCGGCAGCATGCACTAAACAACCTATAGAGACTCGATACAACTGGCGACTATCAGAGAAGGGTAAGAGAGACCTATCCGGAAACAGCCTGATACTAACACCAAACAATCCCATCCTGGTATTCCCCCTCGAGACCAAACGAGAAAGTCCACCGAGGAACTCACAAAGTTGGCAGTTTTATTTATTCAGTTATCGTTGCAGAAATTACTAGTCAGGTTTAGATAATCATTCTGATAAAGTAAGCAGTGGGCAATTTTAGTTAACCATTCCGTTATAGTTACAGCACTTACTAATCGGATACAAATAGCATGAGATAACCCAAAACCCAGCAGTTGTTGGTACTTTTATTCAGCCATTCCGTTGTAGTTGCAATACTTACTAGTCAGGTACAATGGTCGCAAGCGACAATCCAAACAAGCAATTGCGGACAGTATTATTTAGCCATTCCGTTATAGTGAAGCTGATTACTAGTCATTATAAAGTCAAATTTAGAGCAATAAACTTTAGTTATGCTTGTCTATGGTCGAGATACTGTGCTCCAAGTCGTCCATATCCGCGGACACGGCTTTCAGAAAGTTTTACCCGGCCAGGGTGCACCAATAGCAACACACGCTCGATCAACCTCGGAAAAACCAAATCAAAACCCAACGAGGCCTTCACGACAAAGCAATCACAGGATTCAGAAATATTTCAGGGGGCCACCCCTTGTAGTCTTACCCGCAACGAAGTAAGCTAGCTTCGAGACGGACCCGAGGTTTGCGTCAATGGCTGTAAACGACTGGGAACCCAAAAGTGTGGCTGGGCTTGTCGATACCACGAAAACATTCCGCTTACCTAAACAGTACAGTGTGCTCCTCGCACAATCGTAAATACATAAGTAGCATGGCATAAGTACAGGATCGTAAATAAAACCTCAAACTAGTTTGTGGCCCCAAGAAATAAGACTGAATCAAGCTCTGGCTCAGGGGGGTCCCATATACCTCCCGGATGTGGATAGCGCGATAAATCAAGGAACAGGTATCAAGTACTCGGGGTCCTACGGGACACAAGTGGGCTCGAAACCAAATATTATCTATCACCCACCGATGCCTATGCTTACTTCAATTTTAGTTGTTAAACAGGAATTAAAGTGAACGATAAGTAAAACTATGATCAGCTCCAACATCAACATGCGGCAATACATCAACAACTGTGGCACTGGACGACACGCAACAGCACTGGAGCAAGCGACTACGACGCGCAATTCGAACTATCTACCAAACAACAGGTAATAGGATGTGTCCAAGGCAATATGAGGCTGCAGGGAATATCACGGGTACAGAAACTAGAGCATCGCAACACAGATAGCAATAGATCAACAGGAGGGAATAAATACTATAAAAGTAAGATAGGTAGAAAGAGGGAGATGCTCGCCTGAAAACATTGTCGAATATTCAACCGAAGATCGGGTCGACACTCGCATCAACTCAACGGCCTTATCCGCGAAGAAGCAAAACACTAGAAGAGACACCGGATGCACTATTTAATACAACGGCAGAAGATCGGCATGATGCATGTATGATGCATGACATGGCCAAAATGCGATGCAATTAGGTCATATTAAGCGGAACCGGGGTTGCGACAATTAATTAAACGGTTCAAGTTATTTAGAAACCCCGCAATTTAAATGTTGTTTTAGCATGGCAAGAGATAGCACCGGGTTCGCTACACAAATTTAAATGAGGCCAATATAAGACTAGATTTGCCCGCATATGGGCCCCATATTTAATTATGAGGTGAATCGGCATAAGGCCCCCAAACCACACAAATATGCATGCATGAACATTTAATATGCGACAAATTGTATTATGTTATAAAATAGGGTTTCGGGAAGGGGTTCACACATTAGAGGGTCTCGACGAACTTGGGGTTCCGGGGTTCGGGGTCGGTCTCAGGGTCCAGGGTTCGACGGGATCGGCGGGAGCGGATACCGACGGAGAACTTGTCGTTCAGGGTCTCGGTGTCCGGGGTGAAGCACTTGTCGTTCCATGGCGATCTTGGCGGCTCGGAGGGGTTCGAGGAATCGGAACGGTCTTCAAATTCCGTGAGGGAGATCATGGCGTCGGTGTGGTCGATCCTGTCGGTTCCACGGTTTCGGTCATCGGGACCCAGGAAGGAGGCCTTCGGATCCTCGGGTCCGTGACGGAGTACTTGGCGTCCGCGAGGGAGTACTTGGTTCGGCGTTGGGGCGCATTGGGTCCGCCCTGGTCGATGTCGTTCTTGTCGCATTCGCGGTCTTCGGGTCATGTCGACGGTCACGGCGTCCGGAAGACGATCTTGGCGGTCTAGGAGAAGCTCTTGTGGTTCCGCGTCGGCGGCCTTCGGGTTCCGGGAAGACGAGCTTGTCGGCCTTGGGTCCGGGTAGGCGATCTTCTTGTTCATGTAGGGGAACTTGAGGTCTCTCGCGGCTTCGATTATTGTGTCGGTGCCGTCCCTGGCGTGCATGCTCTGGTTGGAACAGCAGGTGGACGCGGACGCGCAGGCAGAGCACTGGCCGATGCGGGGCCCACCTAGACGGCGCCGGACCAGGACGGCAAGGAGACTTGCAAGGGTGGAACATGGCGGTCGAGGCAGCGGCACGACGGAACAACGGCGAGGTTGGCGTGGGGTCCTGCAAGGCGGGGCCACGTCGCTGGCAGAGGGCGGCAGGGAGGCTTGCAGAGGAGGACGCGGGAAGAGCTGAGGAAGGCCGGCGGTTGGGGCGTCCTGCGGGAGGCGGAGGCAGAGGCGGCCGGCGAGGAAGCCGTCGGGGAGGGACGAGCGCGGCACGGGGCAGGCGGCTCGACGGGGAGACCGCACAGGGGCACCGTCACGGGGTCGTGCATAGGGCCCGCGCGGAGCGGAGGTTGGCGGCGGGAGACGCTGGGGCTCGTGCAGGCGGTGCGGGCTCGGTGACGCGGCGAGGAGGGGGCGTGGCGACGCGGGTCGGTCGTCGCCGGAGGACGCCAGCGAAGGGCGGGCGCTGACGGGCGGAGAGGAGAGGGACGCCAGTGAGGGAGACGGAGAGGGGCGGCGAGGAGAGGAGGGCCTGGCGAAGCTCGACGCGCTCGGCCGGCGCGAGGGGCGGGGCGGACGCGGGCGAGCCCGGCGGAGCCGGAGGCGGGCGAACGGCGGCGAGGACGAGGGGAGGCACGGCGCGGAGGTCCTGGCAGCGGCGCTGGGCTGAGGCGGCGCCGCAGCGGCGGGTCGGGCCATGGAGGAGCTTGCAGGGACGGAGGGTCCGCGGTCGGCGGTGGAGCCTGGGGTCGGGAGGCGGCGAGAGAGTTGGGCGCGGAGGCGCGACTGGAGCCGGGCCGGGCGCGAGAGGCCAGAGGGGAGAGGGGAGGTGCGAGCAGGGCGCGTGCGGGATGCGGGAGCGGGAGGAAGGAGAGAACGCGCGTGCGTGGTGGGGGTGGGCCAGGGCGTGGGTTGAGTGGGGGAAGGGAGAGAGAGAGGGAGGCCAAGTGGCAGGGTGGGGTTGGTTAGAGGGGAGGGAGAGGGTGAGGTGGTGGCCCGGGATTGGGTGGGGTGATGTGGAGGGGGTTGGGTAGGATAGGATTGGGTGAACTTAGGATTTAGAAGGGCGGGTTAGGTGGACCGATTTAATCTGGGGGGTAGTCGTTCGGGTCGAATCGGCCCGTTCGACTGCCCCCACTAAAATATTTCAAACTTTATTTAATTTGCAATACATTTTCTTAAATAGTTTTTAGACCAACAAAATATCCGGAAGCATCCGGGGGTTTAATTTGAAATAGAAGGAGGACTAGTTTCAGAAAACCATAGACTTTCGCAAATAGTTTTTAGGCAAGATAATATGCATGATGATGACGATGCTCAAATGCAATGTGGCATGATGACATGAGCATGTGGTCATGATGATGCAATGCACAGAAACAACGCGATTTTCTAGTAGTGGTTTTGCGGGATGCCACAATTCGACACCACTAACAATGGATCTCACCCTCGAGATCCGCCTCATGGTACCGGAAGGAAGGTCGGCGATCTGCATCTTCTCGCTTCAGGTATATCCTCGCGACACCACCAACAAGGGTTCCTTCTTCATCTGGAAAACGGCGACACCACCAACAAAGGGTCGTTGTTCCTGATCGTCGAGAGAACACTCCGGAGAAACAAAGGACGAAGGTAGAGGTATCAAACGATATGGCCACCTCTAACTTCCATTAGAATAGGAAAAGTTACATTGATCCACCAGTTCGATGTACAGAGCGAACAGTAAGAGTCGGTTAGGGTGATCAATCCATCCCGTACCCAAACTATCAACTCTATACATGAATAGGAAAATCAGGCAACTCAACTCTCGAGATTTAGACTGAAGTTCTTCATAGGCGGTATCCGGAACAAAGGGATGATGCCAGCAGAATTCGTATGAAAGACACAATGATTAGGTTCCGCGATGGTTCCATTGTCATGAACAACACATGCTCAAGGTATACTCCAACTTCACCAATGCTCGTCCTTCTCATATGTTTTTCAACGACACGGATATCCAGCAAGGAACACATATGGATAAAGAGCTCAAGAACAAAAGATCGGATGAAGGGCGCAACAGACCAGTTGCAGATTGATGACCGTAGCACCTCCGTTACAAAAGGGAGAAAGCGAAATCCTGAAGGTATGACGAAAACCCAACCACGAGAAATCCTGGACTCGAAGAGAGAGAAGAGAGCGGATTCAAAACACGTAGAGGTAAGAGGAGAACAGCAGAGGGGTAAGGAGTAAAACCAGACCTAGTCAGAACTATCCAACCGATTTTCCAAAATAGTTTTGACACTCTACTTCGGCCGTTAGCTAGGTTATCCTACAGGCTGGACTTGTGGGGTATCGCAATCCGAGCTCGATACCACTCAGAACACCTCGGAATCGGACCTATGCAAGTTTTAGCGAAACCCGCCAAACCCGCATAGAAACGATTCAAAGGTGCTCACCAGCACTTTCAAGGGTGGAAAACGGCAATAACATTACACAACAGTCCTCGATGGGACCCATGTAATGAGAGATATATAAATGACTCCATGAGTCAAGAATACATATATAATATACAAAGATCCAAATCACCTTGAACGATAGAGCGTCCACTACGGACAAGATGCAAATGGGGCTAAGAGCCCGAAGAATAACCAATGGCGCCCATAACCCTGCCCAGGCCGAGCCGGAAGGGGAACCCTGCTAACGACGTCGATCTCAAACCTGCTTAAACAAAAAGGGGTGCCGACAAAGGGCAAAGGAAAAAGAGGAGCGTCGATCGAGGCCAAGACAGCGAGGCTAGAATTCGTGATGTCGCCTACATAGGTATGGTGGATCGAGCGCAAGGCAAAGATGCACTAAACAACCTATAGAGACTCGATACAACTGGCGACTATCAGAGAAGGGTAAGAGAGACCTATCCGGAAACAGCCTGATACTAACACCAAACAATCCCATCCTGGTATTCCCCCTCGAGACCAAACGAGGAAGTCCACCGAGGAACTCACACAGTTGGCAGTTTTACTTATTCAGTTATCGTTGCAGCAATTACTAGTCAGGTTTAGATAATCATTCTGATAAAGTAAGCAGTGGGCAATTTTAGTTAACCATTCCGTTATAGTTACAACACTTACTAATCGGATACAAATAGCATGAGATAACCCAAAACCCAGCAGTTGTTGGTACTTTTATTCAGCCATTCCGTTGTAGTTGCAATACTTACTAGTCAGGTACAATGGTCGCAAGCGACAATCCAAACAAGCAATTGCGGACAATATTATTTAGCCATTCCATTATAGTGAAGCTGATTACTAGTCATTATAAAGTCAAATTTAGAGCAATAAACTTTAGTTATGCTTGTCTATGGTCGAGATACTGTGCTCCAAGTCGTCCATATCAGCGGACACGGCTTTCAGAAAGTTTTACCCGGCCGGGGTGCACCAATAGCAACACACGCTCGATCAACCTCGGAAAAACCAAATCAAAACCCAACGAGGCCTTCACGACAAAGCAATCACAGGATTCAGAAATATTTCAGGGGGCCACCCCTTGGAGTCTTACCCGCAACGAAGTAAGCTAGCTTCGAGATGGACCCGAGGTTTGCGTCAATGGCGAAACGATCGGGAACCCAAAGTGTGGCTTGTCGATACCGCGAAACATTCCGCTTACCTAACAAGATACAGTGCTCCTCGCACAATCGAAATACATAAGTAGCATGGCATAAGTACAGATCGTAAATAAAACCTCAAACTAGTTTGTGGCCCCAAGAAATAAGACCAATCAAGCTCGCCTGGGGGTCCCATATACCTCCGGATGTGGATAGCGCGATAAATCAAGGAACAGTATCAAGTACTGGGTCCCACGGGACACAAGTGGGCGCTCGAAACCAAATATTATCTATCACCCACCGATGCCTCTTACTTCAATTTTAGTTGTTAAACAGGAATTAAAGTGAACGATAAGTAAAACTATGATCAGCTCCAACATCAACATGCGGCAATACATCAACAATCGTGGTAATCGACGACACGCAACAAAGATCGAGCAAGCGACTACGACGCGCAAGTCCAACTATCTACCAAACAATAGGTAATAGGATGTGTCCAAGGCAATATGAGGCTGCAGGGAATATCACGGGTATGGAAACTAGAGCATCGCAACACAGATAGCAATAGATCAACAGGAGGGAATAAATACTATAAAAGTAAGATAGGTAGAAAGAGGGAGATGCTCGCCTGAAAACATTGTCGAAGATTCAACCGAAGATCGGGTCGACACTCGCATCAACTCAACGGCCTTATCCGCGAAGAAGCAAAACACTAGAAGAGACACCGGATGCACTATTTAATACAACGGCAGAAGATCGGCATGATGCATGTATGATGCATGACATGGCCAAAATGCGATGCAATTAGGTCATATTAAGCGGAACCGGGGTTGCGACAATTAATTAAACGGTTCAAGTTATTTAGAAACCCCGCAATTTAAATGTTGTTTTAGCATGGCAAGAGATAGCACCGGGTTCGCTACACAAATTTAAATGAGGCCAATATAAGACTACATTTGCCCGCATATGGGCCCCATATTTAATTATGAGGTGAATCGGCATAAGGCCCCCAAACCACACAAATATGCATGCATGAACATTTAATATGCGACAAGTTGTATTATGTTATAAAATAGGGTTTCGGGAAGGGGTTCACACATTAGAGGGTCTCGACGAACTTGGGGTTCCGGGGTTCGGGGTCGGTCTCAGGGTCTAGGGTTCGACGGGATCGGCGGGAGCGGATACCAACGGAGAACTTGTCGTTCAGGGTCTCGGTGTCCGGGGTGAAGCACTTGTGGTTCCATGGCGATCTTGGCGGCTCGGAGGGGTTCGAGGAATCGGAACGGTCTTCAAATTCCGTGAGGGAGATCATGGCGTCGGTGTGGTCGATCCTGTTGGTTCCACGGTTTCGGTCTTCGGGACCCAGGAAGGAGGCCTTCGGATCCTTGGGTCCGTGACGGAGTACTTGGCGTCCGCGAGGGAGTACTTGGTTCGGCGTTGGGGCGCATTGGGTCCGCCCTGGTCGATGTGTTCTTGTCGCATTCGCGGTCTTCGGGTCATGTCGACGGTCACGACGTCCGGAAGACGATCTTGGCGGTCTAGGAGAAGCTCTTGTGGTTCCGCGTCGGCGGCCTTCGGGTTCCGGGAAGACGAGCTTGTCGGCCTTGGGTCCGGGTAGGCGATCTTCTTGTTCATGTAGGGGAACTTGAGGTCTCTCGCGGCTTCGATTATTGTGTCGGTGCCGTCCCTGGCGTGCATGCTCTGGTTGGAACAGCAGGTGGACGCGGACGCGCAGGCAGAGCACTGGCCGATGCGGGGCCCACCTAGACGGCGCCGGACCAGGACGGCAGGGAGACTTGCAAGGGTGGAACATGGCGGTCGAGGCAGCGGCACGACGGAACAACGGCGAGGTTGGCGTGGGGTCCTGCAAGGCGGGGCCACGTCGCTGGCAGAGGGCGGCAGGGAGGCTTGCAGAGGAGGACGCGGGAAGAGCTGAGGAAGGCCGGCGGTTGGGGCGTACTGCGGGAGGCGGAGGCAGAGGCGGCCGGCGAGGAAGCCGGGAGGGACGAAGGCGGGCACGGGCAAAGCGGCTCGACGGGAGACCGCACAGGCACCGCCACGGGTCGTAGATAGGGCCAAGGCGGAGGTTGGCGGCGGGAGACGCTGGGGCTCGTGCAGGCGGTGCGGGCTCGGTGACGCGGCGAGGGGCGGGCGACGCGGTCGGGTCGCGGCTGCCGGAGGAAGCCAGCGGGCGGTGGCGCTGACGGGCAGAGGTGAGGGGCGGCGAGGAGAGGAGAGGGGCCACGGCGAAGCTCGACGCTCGGCCTGGCGCCGAGGGGCGGCGCTTGGCGGACGCGGGCGAGCCTGGGCGGAGGAGGGGCGGGCGAACGCGGGGCGAGGGACGGAGGGAGGCGCGGGCGCGAGGTCCTGGCGAAGGGCGGCGCTGGAGGCGGCGCCAAGAAGTGGTCGGCCTGCCGGAGGAGCTCAATGGGACGGAGGGTCCGGGCGGTCGCGGGAGCCTGGGTCGGGAGGCGAGGAGAGTTGGGGCGCGGGAGGCGCGACCGGCCGGGTGGCCAGCGGAGAGGGCAGGGCGGGCGAGCCAGAGGGGAGAGGAGGTGCGCAGCTGCAAGGGATGCGGGAGCGGGAGGAAGGAGAGAACGCGCGTGCGTGGTGGGGGTGGGCCAGGGCGTGGGTTGAGTGGGGGAAGGGAGAGAGAGAGGGAGGCCAAGTGGCAGGGTGGGGTTGGTTAGAGGGGAGAGAGAGGGTGAGGTGGCGGCCCGGGATTGGGTGGGGTGATGTGGAGGGGGTTGGGTAGGATAGGATTGGGTGAACTTAGGATTTAGAAGGGCGGGTTAGGTGGACCGATTTAATCTGGGGGGTGATCGTTCGGGTCGAATCGGCCCGTTCGACTGCCCCCACTAAAATATTTCAAACTTTATTTAATTTGCAATACATTTTCGTAAATAGTTTTTAGACCAACAAAATATCCGGAAGCATCCGGGGGTTTAATTTGAAATAGAAGGAGGACTAGTTTCAGAAAACCATAGACTTTCGCAAATAGTTTTTAGGCAAGATAATATGCATGATGATGACGATGCTCAAATGCAATGTGGCATGATGACATGAGCATGCGGTCATGATGATGCAATGCACAGAAACAACGCGATTTTCTAGTAGTGGTTTTGCGGGATGCCACACCTACCTTGGGCATGCGACTAGAACGGCCAAGTACCACGATCGGGGAGTCAGTGACCCGACCCCATTCGCGCTCGGGAAAACGGCCAATTAAAGATCACCCCTGGGAGTCTCCATGCGACTGGCTTCCCGAGCCATGGCGAGTCGACCCTAATTCACTAACAGTTCACACAACATATAAAAACAAGGTTAACCCCAGAAAAAGGGCGGACGCGCTCGGGGACTCGTACAACCAACACTCAAATCACAAAAGAAATGACAAAATAGCCCGTGCATTCCTTCATAGCAGAAAAATTTGTTCGCATACAAGGAGAATTACATGTTTATCTTACACTAACGCCGAATGGCAAAACGATCTATTCCGCAGGCTTCGAAGAGGAGGCGCCACCGTCCTTGCGGTTGCGGATGAAGGGAACCCAGGGATTCGACGGGTATGTCGTAAGCTCACCGCCATCGCCGCACGAAACGGTTGCTCCACCTTGAAGTCGCGGTGCACCGGTTCGGGGTCATTGGGGGCGACGACTGTTTCTTGATAGGGAATAAGGTCGCCCATCACCCAAAAAAGGTCGGAGTACACCGTGGCTCGCTCCGTCAGCCTCAGCACTTCGGCAATCTCGACCGAGCCCATCGACGAGGGGTACCCGCTCGTGACGTCGTCGAGGTCGAAATCCTCGGGAAAATGTGCGAGCCCAAGACTCAGTGCAGTCGACGCTCCACGACGGAAGGCCGACCGCGTCATGAACTCCACGACCGATGGGGACTTCTCCAGATAGCGTCATACTTCGACGAGGTCACTGGAGATCACCTCCGTGGGCGAGATCTCCGGAAGATACGGCCGGAGGCAGGTCACTGACAGCGCCGCTGAATCAACCAAGGTGGTCACGCACTGCCGCGCGTCATACGACTGCGCCTCTTCAGCGTTATCAGTGATCATGTCTGCAACACACAAGCAAACAGTGAGCGAAGCACCAAAACCACAATGTGGTACGCGCGCTCGGAAAGTGGCTGAAGGAAAACTCAGCAATCAGCGGGCGACAGAGGTCCGTGATGAAATTCTGAAGAGCCGAGAGGTCATTCTGTAACCAGGCGACGAGTGCATCCGACACCTTCCGCTCCTCAGCAGCAGAAGTGACGGCCTCCTTGGATCGTCCTTCCGCCGAGCTCGCTTCCACCTTCACCTCCTTGAACTCACGCTCCAGTTCGGCGATTCGCTTCTCTGCATGCTTTGCTGTTGCTGCTATTAAACTGTTGCTACTGATAAACTTCTGTGAGCAAGAACTATTTCCAGGTGCAGCTGAATTGACAACTCAGTTGTTAAGGCTTGCAACTATTCTTTGGCTCCCCTTGTGTCGAATCAATAAATTGGGTAATACTACCCGTGAAGACTTTTGCGATCCAGTACACTTGTGGGTCATCAGCTATCTTAGTACATATTAAGGATTCAATTTTGAACTGTCCTTTAAATAGATTTGGAATTTGTTTCTGTTGGTTTGTAAAGTGGTCTTGGGTTCACTTTCACTTGATCTAGCAAGGGGTGAAAAGAATTGGATTTGTTTCTGTTAGAAATCTTTGACTAGGAACACCCAAAGTGGTCTAGTGAACAAGTTTGGCCAAAATGACCATTTGCTCATACTTCATATATTTTATTTTCTCTTCATGTGATTCTACTTGGAAATGATCTAGATGATATTGTTTTCATCTTTAAACCAATCCTTAACATTCATAGCAATCAAACATGGCAATTTCCCTCATTCATGCATTAATCACTCACACACATGCATTCATATTAATTTTAATAATAAAAGTTTTTGTTAACCCTAAACTTGGGTGATTAGAACTTGATAATTGATACGTCCAATTTGCATCACTATTCTATATCATAATTTTCCTCTATTCATTGATATATGTATTATTATGAAGTATTGCTTATGCCTTTTCCACTATTTTTGCATGTTGGATGATTCTTGGAGGATGGACTGCCGGAGTCTGGATTTTGATGGAAAAAGAGGTGTTTTGATGCAATTTCGTGAAGATCATAAAAATACCAGAAAAATATTGGAAAATTATATTTTCCCAAAAGACAGAGGAAGCCAGAAGGGGAGGCGTAGACGGTCCACAGGGGGGCCACACCCTTCCTAGGCGCGGGCCCACCTTGCCCCATGCCTAGGGCAGGTGTGGCTCACCTGGCCAGCTCCCGACTCCGCCCTCACGCCTATGTCTTCCTCACGAAACCCTAACATAAAGAGCGACCACAGATAGATTCCGCCGCCTCTGTGGGGCGGAAAACGCCAAGAGAGAAAGATCACTCCAGAAGACAGATTTCTGCCAGGTAAATTCCTTCCCGGAGAGGGGAGATCGTTGCCATCAACACCGTCATCAAGCTAGGCTTCATCAGGACCATCATCATCATCATCCACACCATCATCTCCACCAGCACCATCATCACCACTCCGTCATACTGTAACAACTATGTTGGATATTGCTTTAGTTCTTAGGGGAAACTTTCCCGGTGTTAATTACTATTGTTGTTGATGCTTGTGAGCGGAACCATTGGATTATTGTTTATGTTCAGATTGTTATTCACCACCATATGATCTTTGATCTTGATCCATATGATGTCTTGTGAGTAGTTCGCTTAATTCTTGAGGACATCAGATAAGTCTTGTTGTTAGTAGTGGATTTGTGTTGAGTTATTATTCAATGGTTTAGTATTTAAGTTGTGGTGCTATTCTTCTAGTGGTGTCATGTGAATGTCAACTAGATGATACTTCACCACTTATGGACCTAGGGTAATGCATTGTGTATTTACCTAATAATTTTGGGGTTGCCGGAGTTACAGAAACCTAAACCCCTGTTAGGACACCATTGCATAAGGGAGTGTAGGATCTCAGAGTTTAAGGCGGTGGTTAGGTTTATATCTTAATTACTTTCCTGTAGTTGCGGATGCTTGCAGGGGGTTTAATCACAAGTATATTAGTCCAAGTAAGGTCTTTACATTAGCACATGTTCACCCACACAACACTTACAACACCAAAGAAGAGTACTCAACTATTTGAAGCGAAAGCACTTGACAGAATTGTCCTCGAGAACGTTTGGTACTTATAAGTATTTCCATCGGCTTGTCCTTTGCTAAGAAAGGATTGGGCCACTTGCTGTGTTTGTTCTTTATACTTGCACTTTGTTTTGTTGCTTTATCAGAAAACCCCTAAAAATCCGTTTGCTAAGTATTTATAGAGATTTCCTGCTCCATACCACTAGTTAACACCTTCTTCTCCTCGTTGGTACCGACACTCCTATTTATCGAAAGTACTGCGATACACCCCCTATACGTGTGGGTCATCGAGACTATTTTCTGGCGCCTTT
This sequence comes from Avena longiglumis, assembly GCA_030063025.1. Taxonomy (NCBI): domain Eukaryota; kingdom Viridiplantae; phylum Streptophyta; class Magnoliopsida; order Poales; family Poaceae; genus Avena; species Avena longiglumis. Next base: position 487,133,255 of record CP125974.1, read on the forward strand.
GCCAGGGAGTGAAGCGCTATTGAAGAGTGGAACTGGTAAATGAAACTTCTACCGTGAATATTGCCTTTTGTTACTGCTTGTTACTTTGTTTCTATTATGGATAACCCACTTGGTTTTCTGTTTGGGAAAACTACTGCCACTGCTAGGGTAGTAGAAGAACCACCACCTATTGAGGTAGATCCTTTTAAGATACCTACAAGTATTGTTGATCGTGTTATGGATAATTATTATTTTGGGGATGGAACTGTACATCCTGGTGATCACTTGCTTTTTATCCATGAATTATGCGGGTTGTTTAAGTGTGCAGGTATCACAACTAAATAGGTGAAGAAGAAGTTACTCTCTATATCCTTGAAAGGGAGAGCTGAAGAATGGTATAAGCTGATGAAGAATGGATAATCCATGGAATGGGAGGAAATGGCATCTCTCTTTTATTCTAAATTCTACCCTCCAAGTGAGATTCATAAGGATAGAAATCTGATATAACTCTTGGCCTCGTGATGGAGAGAGTACAACTCAAGCTTGGGGGAGACTGATGTTACTAATGCTTAAATGTCCTATTCATGAACTCCATAACAATATTATTATCAATAACTTTTATGCTAGGCTTTATCTTCATGATAAAGATTTACTAGATGCTTCTTGTGCTGGATCATTCACACGTATGAAGGATAAAGCTAAATGGGATCTACTAGACCGTATTCAAGAGAACACTGAAGCTTGGGAGAATGACAAAGGAAGAAAGTCAGGTATAAACTATGATTATGAATGCATTTAATCTTTTATGGGAACTGATGACTTCTGTGATATTATTAATGAGTTTGGTCTTGATCCTCAAGTTATTGCAAAATGTTTTAATGCTTTTGCCTCTTATATTGAAATTCCCAAGAAAGAGTGGGACAAGTACCACGCTCCTTATAAAGACATTGTTACTCATATTCCTGCTAGCTTAGAGGTTTGTACTGTTGATCCTATTTTGCCCGAACCTTATGTTGAGAAAATCCCTTTTCCTACCAAGGTAAAGGAACATTCTATCATAGCTAATGTGGTTAGCAAAGTGCAAAGAAAACTGTGGAGCCTAATGAGCTTATTAATATTGAGCCCGTGGTAGCTATTGTGAAAGATCTTGTCACTAGAAACATAGAGGATGAGCATATTGTCTTTTGTGAAGACGCTACTAAAATTGTTTCTCATCCTAAAAAAGCTAGAAAATCTAGTTTCCATGTGCTTTCTGTTAGAATTGGTAATCATAGCTATTATGGTTTGTGTGATATTGGTGCTAGTTCTAGTGCTATTCCTTATGAGCTTTATAGGGAAATTATGCATGAAATTGGTCCTGGTGAGCTTGAGTACATTGATGTGGTTATTCACCTTGCTAATAGAGAGAAAGTTTTACCCATTGGCATTATAAGAGATGTGGAGGTCCTTTGTGGTAAGATTAAATATCCTGCTAATTTTCTCGACTTGGTAAATAAGCTAGTAAAACATATCCTATTATCTTTGGTAGACCATTCATGAATACTTGTGGGGCTATTATTGATTGTAGGAAGGAAAAAGTTTTGACTAAGTTTGATGGAGAATCTTATGAGTTTAATTTTTCCAAATTTGCCAAAACTCCTTATGAAAATGAACTGTATAATGATGATTTCAGGGTTGAACAACTTTCTGCTATTTCTCTTGCTCCTAACAATGCCTTGCAACAGTTTATGGAAGATCATGAAAGTGATGTCTTCATGAAGGAAAGAAATGAGATTGATGAGGTTTTCCTTCATCAGCCTGCGTTACTTAAGCATAATCTTCATGTGGAAGATTTGGGTACCACACTACCACCTAATGGGGAACCTGTTTTCGAATTAAAACCATTACCTGATGATCTCAAATATGCTTATCTTGATGATAAGAAAGTGTATCATGTTATTATTAGTTCTAAACTTTCAGGAAAGGAAGAAGAAAGGTTATTGGAAATACTGAAGTAACACTGAGGAGCTATGGGTTATACTCTTGATGATTTAAAAGGAAATTCTCCCACTATATGTCAGCATGCTATCAATATAGAGCCTGATGCAAAACCAGTTGTTGAGCACCAACACCGTCTAAATCCTAAGATGAAAGATGTGGTAAGAAATGAGGTATTAAAACTCCTTGATGCTGGTATTATTTATCCTATTGCTGTTATGGGTTAGCCCTGTTCATTGTGTTCCCAAGAAAGGGGGAATAACTGTTGTGACTAATGAATATAATGAGATTATACCCCAAAGAGTAGTGGTTGGGTATAGAATGTGCATTGATTTTAGAAAGATTAATAAAGTTACTAAGAAAGATCATTATCCTTTTGCCTTTATTGATCAAATGCTTGAGAGGTTGTCCAAAAAGACTCACTTTTGTTTTCTTGATGGTTATTCTGGGTTTTCTCAAATTGTTGTGAAAGGACAAGATCAAGAGAAAATCACTTTCACTTGTACTTATGGTACTTATGCTTATAGGCGTATGCCTTTTGGTTTATGTAATGCTCCTTCTACCTTTCAGAGATGCATGTCTTCTATCTTTCATGGTTTTTGTGAATAAATTGTGGAGGTTTTCATGGACAATTTTTCCGTCTATGGAACTTCTTTTGATAACTTCTTGCACAACCTTGATAAAGTTTTGCAGAGATGTGAAGAAACCAACCTTGTTCTTAATTGGGAGAAATGGCACTTCATGGTTAATGAAGGGATTGTTCTTGGACACAAGATCTCTGAAAGAGCCATTGAAGTGGACAGAGCCAAAATTGAAGCAATTGAGAAGATGCCTTGCCCTAGAGATATTAACGGTATTCGTAGTATCCTTGGTCATCCTGGTTTCTATAGGAGGTTTATTAAAGATTTCTCCAAAATTTCAAATCCCCTTACTAATCTTCTTCAAAAATATGTACCTTTTGTTTTTGATGATGATTGTAAGGAAGCTTTGAAACTTTCAAGAAAGCTTTGACAACTGCTCCTATTGTTCAACCACCTGATTGGAGTTTACCTTTTGAAATTATGTGTGATGCTAGTGATTTTGCTGTGGGTGCTGTCCTTGGACAACGTGTTGATAAGAAGTTGAATGTTATTCATTATGCTAGCAAGACTTTAGATGCTGCTCAAAAGAATTATGCTACTACTGAAAAAGAGTTCTTAGCTGTAATCTTTGCCTGTGATAAGTTTAGACCCTACATTGTTGGTTCAAAGGTCACAGTTCATAATGATCATGCTACTATTAAGTACCTTATGACGAAGAAGGACGCTAAGCCTAGGCTTATTAGATGGGTGTTGCTTTTACAAGAGTTTGATATGCATATTGTAGATAGGAAAGGTGCTGAAAATCCTATTGCTGACAATTTATCTCGTTTGGAAAATATTTCTTTTGACCCTCTGCCTGTTAATGATAGTTTTTCAAATGAGGAGTTGGCTGCAATAAGGGTAAGTCCGCATGAAAGTCCTTGGTATGCTGATTATGCTAACTTTATTGTTTCCAAGTATTTGCCTCCCACTTTTATTGCCCAGCAAAGAAGGAAATTCTTTTATGATCTAAGGCATTACTTTTGTGATGACCCACATCTATATAAATAAGGAGTATATGGCATTATGCGAAGATGTGTTTCAGAATTGGAACAACAAGAGATATTGAGAAAATGTCACGGCAGTGCTTATGGAGGACATCATGCTGGGATAGGACTGCACAAAAGGTTTTATTACCTGGATTTTATTGGCCTACCCTTTTCAGGTATGCAAGGAAGTTTGTCCTATCATGTGATGAATGTCAAAGAGTGGGTAAAATTTCTAGATGCAATGCAATGCCTATGAACTATTTTCTTGTTAATTGTTATTGAACCTTTTGATTTTTGGGAGTTTGAATTTATGGGACCTTTTCCCCCTTCAAAAGGGTACACTCATATTCTTGTTGTTGTCGACTATGTTACAAAATGGGTAGAAGCCATACCTACGAATAGTGCTGATGGTAAGATCTCTTTGAAAATGCTTAAGGATGTTATTTTTCCTAGGTTTGGTGTGCCTAGATATCTCATGAATGATGGAGGCTCTCATTTTATTCATGGGGGTTTTAGAAAAACTCTCGCTAAGTATGATGTAAACCATAGAATTTCTTCAGTTTATCACCCCCAAACCAGTGGGCAAGTAGAACTTTCCAATAGGGAAATTAAATCTATCTTGCAGAAGACTGCCAATAGATCTAGAAAAAATTGGGCTAAAAAGTTGAATGACGCTTTGTGGCCTTATAGAACTGCTTATAAAAATCCTATGGGGATGTCTCCTTACAAAATGGTCTATGGGAAAGCTTGTCACATGCCTTTAGAATTAGAACACAAAGCTTATTGGGCAGTGAAAGAGTTGAATAGAGAATTTAAACTTGCTGGTGAGAAAAGATTGCTTGACATGAGTGCCTTAGACGAGTGGAGAAGTGAATCTTATGAAAACTCTAGACTCTTTAAGAAAAAGTAAAAAGATGGCATGATAGGAGGATTCTCAAAAGAGAGTTCCATGTTGGCGAGAAAGTTATTTTGTATAGGTCTCGTCTCAGATTTTTTGTAGGGAAACTACTCTCAAAATGGGAAGGACCTTTTGTTATTGAGGAAGTATATCATTCAGGAGCTATCAAAATATATTCTTTGAAGGATGACATAACACAGGTGGTGAATGGTCAAAGACTAAAACATTATATTTCTGGAGATTCTTATAATGAAGATGTTGATGTTATTCAAATGGTGACTCTAGAAGAATTTATTAGAAACCAAACATCAGAAACTGCAGAGTTCGTCTTTGAATAGGTAAAAGAGCTGAAAACAGAAGGTTCGTGAAATCCCAATATTTTTATATTTTTGATGTTTTTAATACATAAGGGAAGTTACGAGGCAGAACAGAGGAGGAAACGGAGGCCAAGGTGGCCAAATCCACCCTAGGCGCGGGCCCACCTTGCCCTGCGCCTGGAGGGGGATGTGCCTCCCCCGAGCTCTGTCTCCGCCTCGTTTTTGTGTCAAAACCTTCCTTATGCTTTGAAACTTCGTGATATACCCCCCCAGATTCCCTGAGGTTCTTGCATCGAGTTCTTGTCGTGTTTTTGTTTCGATCTGTTTCTGATAGGCAAATTCTCAGTTTTGGAGCTACAATGTCTTCCTCTGAATCACCGATGGAGGATTCCTCTGCGGATGTCCTCAACCCATACATGTATGAGTTGAAGATCCATCCCAAGGAGCTGATTCTCAAAGATGGGAAGGTACATATGAAAGAAGTTCAAGGCCCCAAGGGAGAAGGAAGTCTAGAAGATAGGATGGAATCATTGGAGCAGGAGATTTTCGGGTACAAGAAGATGGCGGAACATGAAGTGGATGTTATTCACAAGATAAATTCAGAACTCATCGCCAAACACGAGGAGGAGGTGGCTAAGCTCTGAGAATAAATCTTATCGCTCCGTCAGACCACCAACCAACTACAAGCATAGCTCTATGACATACAAAATCAAAACTATGAGTATGAGGCTAGATTTGATTGCCTAATCTCCGTTGCTATTTTCAGGATTGCGGAGACAAGGACATCCTTTTTGGATGGGGAACCTTTGCCTTGGAAGTTTTATGATGACAAGATAACACCACCACCACCGAAGGAGTAATTCGTCATCGGGTTTGGCATCCCCTTGGCTTGTTCCAAGCTTGGGGGGTGCCTTGGTATCACAATCATTATCTTTTATCTTTTACCTTTTTAGTGGACATATCTTTGGTAGAGGTGTTATCTTATGGTTTGGTTTGCATATGGAAGTATCTCTCCTTTAGTTGGTTATCTATGTATCCCTTGGTGTGAGTGCCTTTATGGAATATTAATGAGAAGTCTCATCTTTTACTTTTTGCACTTCTTATTTTTAGTTTGCAATCTCTATTATATGATGGATCTTGTTGATGAGTATTGGCATCACTTTGGGAGAATCAAGTGGATCTAAATTGGTTTTGGCAAACCGAGTTCTGGTCAGTAGCAACACTTTTCGAGGTTTGAAAGAAAAGAGAAAAAGCTTACAGGTATTTTGTATCATTTATTTTCTTTCTTGTTGGCTCATAAGCTTAGTACTCTTTATTTAAGATCTTTTGTGTCTCCAAGAAAGATTGCATGTTTTGATTTATCACTTGTAGGTTTGCCTGTTTCTTTCAACTCGCTTTCTTGATAGCTAGCCTTAGCCAAAAACCTGTTTTGAGAAGGCATACTTCTCATGTTTCCAATCCCTTTGAACCAAAACCTATGCCATTTGTGTCCACCATACCTACCTATTAGCATTATTGCTATTCCAAGAAAATTCTCAAGCTTCATCTATCTTTCGAATTAAAAAGTATTTTGTTATGTGAAAACTAGTTAGTAAAGCTCTCATGAACTTGATGGCACACCTTATTTTCTTGCCCCTAATAGACTTGAACCATTGTGTCATCGAAGTTGTATATTCTTGCATCTATACGTTGGAATTAGCAGAATCGTGCTGTCACGGGGAACGCTTTCAACAGTGCACTTGTACTCTATACACAATTGATATCGTGCTCTTTTGTCTGTGGATGTCAACGGTGTGAAATAAAGAGGGAACTTGTAAGTCCATGGAGTCTGTATTTTGTGTTAGAGAAATGCCTGGGCCGCTAGACTAAGCCATGCCTAATCATGGTGGAAACTTGCAGCATCACCATAATGAGCTATCTATGAAGCATCCGCAATAACAAGCTATGCACATAGTTAATAAAAAGATCGCTGAGATGCTCATTATCTGCTTGCCTTGTCATTTTGGTTATGGGATAGCTCATGTACCATGTGCAAGGGGTACCCCGTTGGTGGTTCTCTATGATACGCATGTACTTACAATGACAAGAACTTACCGGTAACTAAAGTTGAGTAGCATGAGGAGTGGCCCTCATATTCAAGGGACATGAGATTGCCAACTTATATTTCGTCAAGCATATACTCCATCTTTGTGCACTTTAACCTTAATCATCTCAAGATGCCTATGATAGGGGCAATGAGGGCTCAAAGCTAGTAAGTATCATAATCTTTGGAAGCTCTTTATGACTTGTAATCCCTGCTTCCCTCTATGAAAGGGACCTTTCTCCTACTTCTAAGTTGAGTAAGTAAACCTACTTCCTCTCTATCTCCAGCAAGCACCTGAGTTGTTGTGTTGCAAGCATTCATATGGTGATTTATTAAATCATGTTCTTTATCTTATTTGTTTGCACAAGACTCTTATCTATTGAGTATTACTTTGAAAGCCTTCATTGTGAAAAAACATTTTTGAGCAAAGAGTGCTCCTGTTATAAAACTTCTACATAAAGCTTTTTGTGAAACTGTTTGCCAGCTGTTCTCTGACCAGGAACAAGAGTTTGCCAATTCCAATTATGATTTATCTTTATGCATCTCTATTGTGGCTCGTGTACTTGTTGGAAGATAAGTTATATAATGGTGAGTTGCTTTCTTCTATGAGTTGTGTATTGGTAAGTGTGATGCTTCTTGTCCATATTATTTTATCGACACTTCACTCCATAAACCTATGGACATGTTTACTGAGCTCAGTTTTCGCATGGGAACAAGCGAAGGTCTAAGCTTGGGGGGAGTTGATACGTCCAATTTGCATCACCATTCTATATCATAATTTTCCTCTATTCATTGATATATGTATTATTATGAGGTATTTCTTATGTCTTTTCCACTTTTTTGCATGTTGGATGATTCTTGGAGGATGGACTGCCGAATTCTGGATCCTGATGGAAAAATAGTTGTTTTGCTCCAATTTCGTGAAGATCAGAAAAATACCAGAAAAATATTGGAAAATTATATTTTCCCAGAAGATGGAGGAAGCCAGAAGGGGAGGCGTAGCCAGGCCACAGGGGGCCCACACCCCCTAGGCGCGGGCCCACCTTGCCCCGGGCCTAGGGCAGGTGTGGCCCACCTGGCTAGCTCCCGACTCCTCCCTCTCGCCTATATCTTCCTCACGGAACCCTAACACCAAGAGCGTCCACAGATAGATTTCTGTTGCCTCTGCGGGGCAGAAAACACCGAGAGAGAAAGATCTCTCCGGTAGACAGATTTTTGCCGGGGAAATTCCTTCCCGGAGAGGGGAGATCGTCTCCGTCAACAATGTCATCAAGCCAGGCTTAATCGGGATCATAATCATCATCCACACCATCATCTCCACCAGCACCATCATCACACTCCATCCCGCTATAACAATTGTGTTGGATATTACTTTAGTTCTTGGGGGAAACTTTCCCGGTGTTAATTACTATTGTAGATGATGCTTGTGAGTGGAACCATTGGATTATTGTTTATGTTCAGATTGTTATTCATCACCATATGATCTTTGATCTTGATCCATATGATGTCTTGTGAGTAGTTCGTCTAGTTCTTGAGGACATGGGAGAAGTCTTGTTGTTAGTAGTGGATTTGTGTTGAGTTATTATTCAATGGTTTAGTATTTAAGTTGTGGTGCTATTCTTCTAGTGGTGTCATGTGAATGTCGACTACATGATACTTCACCATTTATGGGCCTAGGGGAATGCATTTTGTATTTGGCTACTAATTGTGGGGTTGCCGGAATGACAGAAACCTGAACCCCCGTTAGGACACCATTGCATAAGGGAGTGTAGGATCTCAGAGTTTAAGGCTATGGTTAGTTTTATATCTTAATTACTTTCCTGTAGTTGAGGATGCTTGCAGGGGGTTTAATCACAAGTATGTATTAGTCCAAGTAAGGTCGGTACATTAGCACAGGTTCACCCACACAACACTTACAACACCAAAGAAGAGTACTCAGCTATTTGAAGCGAAAGCACTTGACAGAATTCCCATGTGTCCTCGAGAACGTTTGGTACTTATAAGTATTTCCACCGACTTGTCCTTTTCTAAGAAAGGATTGGGCCACTTGCTGCGTTTTTTCTTTATTACTTGCACTTTGTTTTGTTGATTTATCAGAAAACCCCTAAAAATCGGTTTGCTAAGTATTTACAGAGATTTACTCCTCCATACCACTAGTCAACACCTTCTGCTCCTTGTTGGGATCGACACTCCTATTTATCGGAAGTACTGCGATACACCCCCTATACTTGTGGGTCATCAATAATCTTGCTTAATATTTTTGAGGTGTTACAAACCTTCCCTCCTTAAACAAAATCTTGTCCCGAGATTTAAGAAAAAGTAAAACTAGTAACTAAAGAAATCTGGAAACTCAGTCCTAATGTAATCTTCTCGCTCCCAAGTAGCTTCTTCTTTAGTATGGTTACTCCACTAGATCTTGAGAAACTTGATACCCGGGTTTTGGTGGTTCTGAAGGCTTCTTCCAAAATACGAATGGGTACTTCACGATAAGTTAGGTCCTTGTTGAGTTCTATGGTTCGGTGATCAATATTCTTGAAAACTTCGGTCTTCTCCAGAACTTCTAGGCATTTGCGAAGTAACGAGATATGGAACACATCATGCATGACTGGCATCTCCTCTGGTAGTTCCAGTTGATATGATACCTCTCCTCGGCGATTCAAAATCTTGAAGGGTCCAATATATCTTGGGGCTAACTTCCCTTTGAGTTGGAAACGTTGCATTCCTTTCAAGGGTGATACTTTTAGATACACAAAATTTCCGATAGCGAATGCTAGATCTTGACGTCTCTTGTTGGCATAACTCTTCTGTCTAGATTGGGCGGTCTTGAGGTGCTCACGGATCTTGTGAACTTTATCTTTGGCTTCTCTTAGGATGTCGGGTACTAAAATATGACTCTCTCCTACTTCTGACCAATTCAGTGGGGTACGACACTTTCTTCCATACATAAACTCAAATCGGTCCATTTGTAAACTGGTTTGGTAACTGTTGTATGAGAATTCTGCAAAAGGCAGACGGTCCTCCCATTTATATCCATATTCCAACACACAAGCTCTCAACATATCTTCGAGTATCTGGTTTACTCGCTCTGTTTGTCCATCAGTCTGAGGGTGATAAGTTGTGCTGAAATCTAGTCTGGTTCCCAATCCTTCTTGGATTTTCTTCCAAAATCTCGAGGTAAATGGGGTTCCTCGATCTGACACAATGTTCTTGGGGATTCCATGCAAACTGACTATCCTAGCAATGTACAACTCTGCTAGCTTCGAGCTCTGATAAGTGGTCTTGACCGGTAAGAAATGAGCTACTCTAGACAGTCTATCAACTATGACCCAAACAGAGTCATCTCGCCTACTAGATGTAGGAAAACCGGTGATAAAATCCATTCCAACTGAATCCCATTTCCATTCTGGAATCTGCAATGGTTAAAAAGTCCTGCGGGTCTCTGATGTCCCTCTTTGACTCTCTGATAGATATAACATTTGGCTATGTAGCTTCCGATTTCTCTCTTTAGCTTATGCCACCAAAATTGCTCCTTCAAATCCTGATACATCTTCGTTCCTCCAGGGTGGATAGAATAAATAGTATCATGGGCTTCGTGCAAAATAGCTTGTTTCAACTCTGAATCTGCTGGTACACAGATACGTCCTTTGTACCACAGAACTCCTTCTTCATCTTCGTTGAATCCGGGTACCTTCCCTATACCGATACGACGTTTGATTCCATCGATACTAACATTTCCTTACTACGCCTCCTTGATCTGACTGATCCAAGTGGGTTGAAGTTCTATGCTAGCCAAAAATCCTTCACTAACTAGCTCCACTCTGAAATTTTCCATCTCATGCAAACTTGGTTGGGCTTCTTTTATCATGGTGTTCAATCAACACAGCAATCTTCTAAGAGAATCTGCTACCATATTGGTTTTGCCAGGGTGATACTGAATGTCAAGATCATAGTCCTTGATTAGCTCTATCCATCTCCTTTGCCTCATATTTAGCTCCTTGTGGGTGAAAATATACTTCAAACTCTTGTGATCCGAATAAATCTCATATTGGTTAACCATTAGGTAATGTCGCCATGTATTCAAGGCTAAACCTATGGCTGCTAGTTCGAGGTCACGGGTAGGGTAATTGTCACATCCCAAGATTTTCCAAATCTTGTAATGTGAAAATAACTGAATAAAAATAAAACTTTGTTTAAAATTTCAGAGCCAGAAGAAACTTTTTGAACTAAATTGGAAATTCAAACCCATTTGAATTAAATAAAATCCTAAAAGGATTCATAAAAATAAACATTCAATAAAGGAAATTAAAAAAATGTTTTGGAATTACTATTATTAGATCCTTTAATAAAAGATTTGATTTTCAAAAAGAGAAGGTGGTTTTATAAATAAAGATTATTTAGTAAAGCCAAATTAAAACCTTGACCAAGCTTTGGGAATTAAAACATTTTATTTCAAATAAAATAGCAAAGGTTTGTTTAAAAATAATAAAGGATTTCTTAAATAAAGTAATAAGGAATTAATATCAAAATTTATTCAAATAAAAAGGTTTTACCATTTTAAATTAAAACATCAAAACTTATTAAATTATTTTAAACAGGTTTTTCCAAGTGTTTTATATTCTTTAATAAAGCCTACTAAAGTGTTTTGGGCTTTTTTATAGGTTTCAAAATAAATAACTCAATAAAATAAATCCTAATTGAATTTATAAAGAAAGTCTATATTATTTAAATCATTAATGGACCCTAAAATAAAAGGTTATTTTGTTTTAAACAAGTTTCCCAAATATCTTTTATTTCCAAATAAAAACCTACTGATTTGTTCTGAAAATATTTGGATTTAAAAACGGTGATTCTATCAAATAAATCAAACCCTATTTAAATAAATAACTAAAGGTACATTTTATTTAATTAATGAATGGATCCTAAAATGAATTAAATATTATTTTATTTTTAGAATTTTGGTATTTGTTACTGAACAGAATCAAGATCAAAAGTTGTGAAGTGTGATGTTGGTTTGAATTTAATTGGTTGTTTGAATCATGTGTTTGAATAATCAAATCAGAAAATAAAATAGAATAAGGAAAAGCTTTCAGTATAAAAAAAAAAAATGAAGCACCAATGTGCCCAGTTCATTTACTCGCCACCAACCAGCCCAATTTTCTTTTTCCGCAGAAACGATTCGCACAAATTAGCTAAACCGGTGACACCGACCAAAGGACCTTTCCCTTGTTTCTTTTCCCACCGATGTGGACCCCACCACTCCTGCTCGTTTCTCACCCGACGACCCTTCTTCCCCAAACCACGCTGCTCCTCAATCATCAATCCGCTGCTTAATTCCTCTTAATGGCCACGTTAATCTCGCCTCGACCTCTGCATTTAAGCGCCAAGACCTTCCCTCCTTTTCCTCGCCGCCACACCTCTCTACCCCGAGGTGCTACAATTTGAGCACGCACCGCCGCCCACCACCGCCCTCCTTCGATTCCGCCGAACCACACCTCCCGTCGTGGGAATGACCACGTGATGCCGAATCGGCAATGAGTAGTAGAACGAGGGGCAAGGGCCAGCCATCTCATGTGCGAGATGAGGGCAAAGACACAGGGTTTACCCAGGTTCGCCTGAGGGTAAAGACCTACTCCTGCTAGATTGTATTATGGAGGTGTTTATAATGGGCGAACTCGCGACTAGGCGGCGAGTTGCTTGGGTGTATGAGGGAGCGTGTCTCTACTCACCCCATAGGGAGGTTTATAAGCTCACCTCCCTAGGGTTTACATATCTCAACCGACTTGGTTACAGCTTGTAATCATTTAACCTAATCCGACGGGCCTATCTCGCCTGGCCTTCAACTTCCAAACCGCTGGTACCTCGGTGGGCTTTGATCCACTGCCGTTATGCAGGCCCACTGCCAGCCCTGGGCCAGCGGAACGCCCCGCCGAGCATACCCCGTAGGCGATCCCCATCAAGAGTCCCCGAGGCCGCTGATTAGGCGGAGTGGCCGGCAATGGAGTATACGGCTTCAAGTTGGCATCCAAATAATCGCCGGGCTCCTATAAAGGAAAAATCCGTAAACCGAGTCGCGTCCGGGCGAAGTCGAGCCAACGGACGCGGTTTCGCGAGTGACTTAACGAGCCGAGTGGCTAAAGTTGGACCGTCAGGCGTGGTCAAACTAGCCGTTAAGGTAACTCAACGGTAACTTCTGGCGTAATCATCGCGCGGTAACGGCCCCCTGACTTGGCGGGGAGCTCCCATTATATAAGAGGAATGATAGGCTATCGTAAAGCCAACCGCCCACCATTTTCTCCGAAAAGCACATCTTCCTTCCTTTGATTCCGCGATCCAATCGACCCGCAATCTTCCGACCTCCAACAGATCCTCACCATGGCCCTTCCACCGAACCTTGGGTAGATCCAAATGCACCAGGCGCACTGGCCTCCTTCGAGGATGCCGGAATCCCACGGGCCGGCCGTCAATGATCTCGCAGCCGGGAAACCACCCCAATCCGGAGAGAGAGAGTTCGCCCGCTTCACTAGCCACCTCGAGCGGGATTAGGGTTCCCCACATCCTTGTTCTTCCGGCTTCGCTACTACCACGGATCCAGCCTCGGATCTGGGTCCCCATAGTATCGAGCAGCTCGCCATCTTCGTATGCTCATGAGTGCTATTTGGGCTGTCGGCCCTACTTTCCTCTGTGGCAAGATCTGTTCCACGGACGGATCAGCCGCGAGGAGGCGGGCGGCCCAATGCTAGCCGCGGGCGGCTTAACCTTCCAACTTAAGTCCAAAGCCTCCTTCTTCGATCTGATGCTGCCAGCCAAGGCAGCGAGCGACTGGAAAAAGTCATGGTTCTATGTGACCGAGGCGACCCCGGAAGACGGCGATCCCGCGGTACTCGGCTAATCGCTCTGAGCCACGCCATCTCCAGTCGGCAGCTCCCGACGACCAGCGGATGGTCGCCGACGAGATGCTCCGCACCATCCGAGGTCCGAAGAAGAAGGCTCAGACGGTGAACTTGTACAACCGCTGGCTTGGGCGGCGTTCGCTCCGCCTAACGCGACCATTACATGTACCAAGACATCGGCCGGGAGACTCGACGAAGCCTCCTCGCCGAAAGTGGAAGCCGGAGGACTACCTCTCAGACTAAAGAAGATCACCCAAGCGACATACGTGGATGCGCAGGCTGAGTACCTCCTCACACCGCAAGCGCCCGCCCAACGGTAATCCCTTTGTCTTATTCGCAGCGCAGCGTGCAACAAGCGGTAGATCTAATTCTCGTGGTTTGACGCAGCTGTTCCAAGTGGTGGAAGGGTGGTTACCACCCGCCGACGACGAGAGCCCCGAGCCATCCGCCCAGGACACAAGCGAATCGCCTCCCGCCAAGGGTAACGAGGACGATGAAGACGAGTCCGAAGAGGAGATTGCCCCATCGCCGAAGACCCTGGCAACGCCATGAGATCGAGGCAGCAGAGCCTCGAGCGCCATGACGATGACGACGAACTCCCAGAGACCACCTCGCCTCCGTCCAAGCCACTCCAAGAAGAAGAAGGAGAAAAAGGAGGCGAGGGCCCCCCTGCGAAGGAAGATGAAGCCGCCGAAGATGGCTTCACCGCCACACTCAACGAGCAGCTCGAGGCTCGTAGCTCGCCGTGACGGGCGCCCGTCGACAATCGCGCTTAGATGCGCCTCTACGTAAGCTCCACCGGCCTCACCGCCTCCGCCATTCGCCGGGCTCGAGCTAGGAAGGCTCCGTCGTGGCGACTTCGCCGCAAGGAGGTCCCGAGCGTGGCCTCGCCGCAAGGAAGTTCCGCCGCTGTGGCCCCAACTCACGAGGAGGCCTCACCAAGGCGCCCGGAGGCGCCAACCGCTACGCCAACATCGAAGAAGCCGTCAGATCCTAGGCCCCGACGCCCTAGAGCTGGGCTCGCCGATTAGGCCTCGAATCGAAAAACCGCTGGCCTTCAGACAGGCTGCGCTTCATTCCCCGCCAAGTGAGTGCATTCGGCATTCGTTATTTTCCTTTGGTACTTTGATTGTCTTTTATTGATCTGACTCAATGTGCAGGACCGGAGTGAAGAAGATGGGTCACCCGACCGTGGCCAAGGTATCGTCCGCCGCTGGCGAGGAAGACCCTTCCCGCAAGAGGAAAAGTGACGAGGTCGCCGCCTCAACGGAAGGCAGCAAGAAGGCCAAGGGCGACGACATCGTCGCCGTCTCTGATGACGCGGCGGCGGCGCCGGCTGGACCCGCAGTGGAGGCAACCGCGTCCACGAAGGGGGGCGTTTCCTTGCCCCGACCGGAGGAAGCGACCTCCTTTGGGGCGGGCGCCTCGGTTGCTACCTTCCCCCGTTTCGTGACCAAGGCGGCCACGGCGAGTGGGGCTGCGACCCCGAGCCCCGCTCCAGGGACCACCGACGCTGAACCCGACCAACGTCGCGGGCACACGCCGGCGCTGCTTGCGTCTGTGGACGCGGTGCAACTTCACGGCATGCTTGGTGCGGCCATCCAGGTACCTCCAGTCCCCGAGGATCAGGTCGGTGCTTAGCAGCGACTTGATCCTTATACTTACTTGTTTTGTACTTTCGAATCCAGTCCCCGAGTGCATGTGCGCTAAATTTTAGCGGGTATGCGCTGAGGATTTTTCGTGATCGCCAGTCCCCGAGTGCGCACCCGCTAAATTTTAGCGGGTGGGCACTGAGGAATTTTCGTGATCGCCAGTCCCCGAGTGCGCACCCGCTAAATTTTAGCGGGTGGGCACTGAGGAATTTTCGTGATCGCCAGTCCCCGAGTGCGCACCCGCTAAATTTTAGCGGGTGGGCACTGAGAAATTTTCATGTGTGCTGACTTTGAAGATGTACAGGGTCTGCAGCTGGAGTCGGCAGAGCGATTGGCTGCGGCGTCTTTGAGAAGGAACCGCCGCTCTCGTAAACCAAACAAGGAGCTTCAGGTTGTTGCTGCGCAAGCGGAGGTGGCTCGCCAGGATCTTGTCCCTGCTAGAGAACTGGAGGCGGTGCGGTCTGCGTTAGGCACCGCCGAGCAGAAGATCGCCGACCTCGAGCGCGAACTGCAGGAGGCAAAAGAAGAAGCAAGCTCGGCGAACGGGCGAGCGAAGGCTGCCATTGCGGCCGCGGAGGACGATCGAAAGGCGTCTGAAGCCCTCATTGTTGGGCTTCAGGACGACCATACATCGCTTCAAAGTTTCATCACGGGGCTCGCCCGCCCATTGCTTGGTGAGTGCGTCTTCCCTGCCTTATGATTGTATTGTTTGTAGTTTCCATTGTACTCATACTTGTCTTCTTCTCGCAGGTCGTGTTATTGGCTGCCAAGAAGAAGCAAACTCTCTTGACGCGAGGGAGTGCGTGAGCATGCTCGTCGACTCGGCGACGCTGTCGGCGACCTGCATCCGCGCCTACCTCCAAGAGATGTCGCCCACGGAGGTTATTCCCAGTGACCTCGTTGAGGTGTGGGAATACTTGGAGAAGGCGCCCGCGGTCGTAGAGTTCATGACGCGGTCGGCGTTTCGTCGCGGAGCGTCGACGGCCTTGAGCCTTGGGCTCGCCCACTTCCCCGAGGACTTCGATCTCGATGATGTGACGAGTGGATACCCTTCATCGACTGGCGCGGTGGATCTGTCCGAGGTTCTCAAGCTGCAGGAACGTGCCGCCGCGTACTCGGAGCGCGTCTGGGCGATGGGCGACCTCCTTCCCTACCAGGAAACGGTCGTCGCGCCGAACGACCCCGAGCCGCCGCATCGCGACTTCAAGGTTGAGCAGCCTTTCCGCTCGGCAATGGCGGGCGAGCTGACGACGTATCCGTCAAACCCGTACACCGCGTTCATCCGTAAGCGCCGGGATGCTGGCGCCTCGTCGTCGAAGCCTGCAGAGTAGTTTAGTTTGCCCAAATGTGTTAGCAGCAGTTCTGCCGAGTAGGCATATTTTGTAATGTAAGACAATGCGATATGCGATTGAATGGAACGTTGTGTTCATTTTGCTATTTGTTTGCGTGTTTTGGATTTATTTTGGGTGAGTCCCCGAGCGTCCGCCCTTTGTGGGGTTCACCTTGTATATGATGTTTTGTTGTTTATCATGTGTGTTGTTGGTTGAGTCGACTCCCGAGCTCGGAGAGCCGATCGCAAGGCGACTCCTTGAGTGCTCAGACTTTACCGTTTTCCGTCTGACGGGCCGGGTGGCCGAGTCCCCGAGCGTGGTACTTGGTAGTTCAAGGCGCGACTCGAGGGTGGTTGAGGACTGAGCGCGTTGGTGTGAGCGCGTCACTCCTGCCTGGCCCGGTGGGTCAGTCGCGTGGCGAGTCCTGGGCACGCTCTCTTACTTGGCGTTTTCCCTGTCCGATCGAGACGAACTGGTATTCAGTCCCCGAGTGTGGTACTTAGCCGTTCGAGTCGCTATGCCGAGGATGCGGAGGACCAGGGTCGCTGTGGGGAGCGAGGACAGATGTCTTGGTTCGTAAAACCAGTCGAGCTGGGCGACTCCGATGGGGCTCCGGATTGGCGTTTTTCGTGGACGATGCAAGACCTGAAATGACTCAGTGCTCTTTCATCGCACTACTTAGCCGTGCCGGTCGTTGTACCAAGGGTTGACTTCTGTATTTTAGCATGACGCTGTTAATTACGAGTGCGAGTGGCACAAGGCATGGAGAGTAGACGAATTTTGCGGTAACCGTTTCTTTTATTCATAGCGACTGGAGAGTACATATGTGGGGTTCTAGGAATAGAACTTCCGGAGGAGATTTACATTCCATGGCCGCTTGACGTCGAGTTCGCCGTCCCCGCGGACGTCGACGAGGTAGTAGGCGTCGTTGCCGAGTACGCGCCCAATAGCGAACGGGCCTTCCCACGGAGGGGAGAGCTTGTGCATGCCCTTCTTGTCCTGGATGAGGCGTAGGACCAGGTCGCCTTCCTGGAAGGTGCGGGTTTTCACCCGTCGGCTGTGGTAGCGGCGGAGTCCTTGCTGATAGATGGCGGTGCGCGATCGGGCGAGGTCGCGTGCCTCGTCGAGTTGGTCGAGCCCGTCTTGGCGGGCCAGCTCGTTTGGCCTCAGATAGTGGACGACCCGCGGCGAGTCGTGTTCGAGGTCGGTGGGCATGACTGCTTCGGCGCCGTAGACCATGAAGAAGGGAGTGAATCCCGTCGACCTGTTGACCGAGGTGCGGATTCCCCAGATGACGGAGGGGAGCTCGTCAACCCAGCATCCAGCGGTGCGCTCGAGTGGTACTTGGAGTCGCGGCTTCAGGCCGTGGAGGATGCTTTGTTGGCCCGCTCGCCTGGCCATTGGATTCCGGATGTGCGACCGATGCGAGGTCGAGCCGGATGTGGTGTTCTTCGCAAAATTCGGCCATTGCTCCCTTGGCGAAGTTTGTGCCGTTGTCCGTGATGATGCTGTTGGGGAACCCGTAGCGGTATATGAGCTCGCGTAGGAACTTGGTGGCGGTCTTCCCATCGCATTTCCGGACTGGCTTGGCCTCTATCCACTTTGTGAACTTGTCGACGGCGACCAGCAGGTGGGTGTAACCAGAGGGGGCCTTCTTGAAGGGGCCGACCATGTCCATGCCCCACACAAATAATGGCCAGTGATGGGGATTGTTTTGAGCGCCGAGCTCGATGCGCGGCCCGATTGGCATGATGGCATCCGGCGCATCGCTGGACGATGTCGACAAAGATCGGCGCAGCGTGGGCCAAGAGAAGCCGTGTCGCATGGCCTTGGCGATCAGAGGAAGCGGCGGCGTGATGGCCGCAGTCGCCTGAGTGGATGTCGTGGAGGATTTTGCGTCCTTCAGCTGGTTGGACGCAACGTTGGAACACTCCAGTGACGCTGCGCTTGTGTAGCTCGCCGTCGATGATGGTATAAGACTTGCATCGGCGAGCGATCATTCGAGCATTTGTTTCGTCTGCTGGCAGGGTGCCAGTTTCCAGGTAGGCGATGTAGGGCTTGGTCCAATCGTCGGGCTCGGTTATGAGTGCGACCAAGGCTGCCTCTGGTTGGAGCGGGACTCCGATGTCGATCTCCTTCGGGGGAGAGACTGATGGCGTGAAGATGGTGTCGAGGAACACGCCGGCAGGTGGTGCGAGTCGAGCCGACCCGATGCGAGAGAGGGCGTCGGCCTCCTCGTTTTTCCTCCTGTCGATCCACTCGACAGAGTAGCCGGTGAAGTGGCCGCCCACCTTGTCCACCTCTTGGCGGTACGCCGCCATGGTAGGGGAGACGGCGTCGCAGGTGCCGGCGACTTGACCCGCAACGAGGTCGGAGTCTCCGTAGCATCGAAGGCGATTGACGCTCATCTCCTTTGCGGCTCGCATGTCAGGAGTAGGGCCTCGATTCGCCATGTTGTTGGTGCAGGCGTGAATTCGAGGCGGAGGATGTAGCGGAGCTTGTCGCCTTTGGTGAGGTCAAGACTATCCCGCCTCCCGCCGTCTGCGTTTGGACCCGTGGCGGGCTCCAGTAATGGAGGTACGGCGGCTTCTCTGGCTGCTGGGCCTCCTCCCAGTCGGCGAGGAAGTCGGCCAGTGCCTGCGACTTAATCGCCCTGCGTGGCTCGTATTTAATGTTGTGGACGCCGATCTCGACGGCCCACTTGGCGACCCGCCCGGTCGCCTCGCGATTGCGGATGATATCTTGTAGTGGTGCTGAGGAGACGACCGTGATCGGGTGCTCCTGGAAGTAGTGCGGCAGGCGCCGCTGAGCCCTGAAGACCGCGTATACCAGTTTTTGGTATCAGGTATCACGCGCGACTCGGTGAGGACCTCGCTGATGTAGTACACCGCCGGACCGGGCGCCTTTCCTTCCTCTGGTCGCGACGACCATTACAAATACCGACGACGCTCGGACGCCGCGACGTAAACCAGCATGGGCTCTTTGTCAGCTGGTGCGGCGAGTAGTGGTGCGGCGAGTAGCACCTTTTTGAGGTCGCGGAGCGCCTCGTCCGCCTCCTTGTCCCACTGGAAGGTGGGGTTCTTGCGCATCAGGCGGTATAGGGGCATCGCCTTTTCGCCCAGGCGGGGGATGAAACGACTGAGAGCCGCTACTCGCCCGGCCAGCTTCTGGACGTCGCGCAGGCACTCGGGTTTGCCGAGCCGGGCGATCGTGTCGATCTTCGTTGGGTTCGCCGATCCTCGCTTGGAGACGACGATCCCAAGAGTTGCCCGCGGGTACAATCAAGGTGCACTTGCTTGATTGAGCTTTATTTTGTACCTTCGCAGATTGGCGAAGGTCTCGCGAGGTCGGCGAGTAGGTCGCCTTGGCGAGCGGATTTACGACCACGCCGTCGATGTAGACGTGGATGTTGCGCCAATTTGGCTCGCGAGGCATTCTTGCATGCACCGCTGGTAGGTTGCTCCGGCGTTTGAGGCCGATGGTCATGGCGGTGTAGCGTAGGCTCGAATGGCGTGATGAACGCCGTCTTCTCCTCGCCCTCGACAGCCATTTTGATCTGGTTATACCCGAGTAGGCGCCGAGGAAACACAACGACTCGAGCCCGCGGTGGAGCCGATTATCTGATCGATCCGGAGGACGAATCGCCTTTGGGCAAAGCGCCGTTCAGTTTGTGTAGTCGATACACATTCTCCGTGTCCCGTTTCTTCTCGACCAGGACTGGGTTTGCCAGCCACTTGAGTATTTAATTGGCCGGATGAAGCCGCATCGAGTAGACGCTGCACTTCCTCGGCGATTGCCCGACGGCGTTTCGTTGAAGGGCCGTAGTAACGCTTTATCGGTCGCACTTTGGGGTCGGCGTTAATTTGTGCTCGCCGAGCTCCCTAGGGACACCAGGCATGTCGGAGGGTTTCCATGCGAAGATGTCCCTGTTCTCACAGAGGAACTCGATGAGCGCTTCTTCCTATGCCGGGCTCATGCCTGTCCCGATCGTCACCGCCGGCCGAGTCGCCGGGACCAGCTCAAAGGCGAGTGTACGCCGTAGCCTCAAGGTTGAGGTGTTTGCGCCCGAGTTTGGCTTCTTGAGTATAGTGGGGTCGTCGTTGTTAACCCCGCCACAGATTTGGCGAGCTCGTCGGGCGTGATTAGTTTCGCCGCGATGACGGCGCCGGCGAAGTTCGACTCCTTTGGCTCGTGATTCGCGGCCATGTCGGGTCGCTGATGGTGATGACTCCACATGGCCCGGAGCTTCATCGCAGACGCGTAATGGGCGCCCATGAATTTGGCGAACGCCGCGCCCAGGACGCAGTGGTAAGGGCTGTCGAATGGCACCAGTCAAGACGATCCGCCGGTGCGGAAGTTCGCTGAGTACCAAGGTGACGGTAGCGTGACCTTGCCGATCGGGTACGCCTTCCGACCGGGACGGCGCCGTGGAACGTGGTGGGTGGTTCGATCATCGATCGCGGGAGCCGCAGCCATCAAGGTGTCGAGGTAGAGGATGTTGATGGAGCTGCCGCCGCCCATCGCTGTCTTGGGGAGCCGTAGTCGCCGACCTTGGGCTTGACCACCAAGGCGACTCGCCCCGGTACTGGCGCGTGGCGAGTGGTCTTGCCGCTCCCGGTGATGGGCTGTTCCACCGCTTGAGGAACCGGGGACGCCTGTTTGGGCCACCGCATTGACGGCGACGCGCTGGCGATGACCTTCTTCGCGCTTCGTGTTGAAGCCTGTGAAGGTATGGAGCGAGCCGCTACTTTGTCAATTTTTCGCCATTCGGGTCGTTGTCGGTGTCTTCCGCTGCGTCGTGCCTTCTCGATCTCCCGAGGGTGGCGTCGGCGGTGGTGTGCGTGGCGGCTTTCCTTCCTGCCGTGAAACGCATGGTTGGTTAAGGAGGGCCGGATCGAACCTTGGCTTGTTCTTGTAGTTCCCGCCATCGCTGCTGCCTCCGTCAGCGGTAGCTCTTGGGGTCGCGTTCAGCGTGCTCAGCGATTTAAGTCGACTCGCCTGCCGTTGCGCGCTTGCCTGTGAGGCGAGTGCCGCTGTAGCGAGGGTCGGTTCGCGGCCGCCGCTGCCGCCCGCGGCGCGTTGCCCTCCGGACTCGCTGCCGACGCCTTGGTTGGGATCTTCCTCGGCATCGCTTGGCGATCTCGAGGAGGTCGGGATGTTGTCGAGTGTGCGGCGTGTCGCTTGAGCTTGGCGACTAGAGGCTCAGAGCGACACGAGGTCTTGAAGCAATGGATCGCGTGTCCGGTGGATGCCGACCGCTGTACCGAGCTCTTGCCACCGTTGGACCCAGTTGCGGGTCGACTCGGGGTCCCCGGACGATCGCTCCAGTCCTCGATGGTGGTGGCGCGGGTGTAGGAGCACTCAAGTGCTCGACGGCGTCTCGCATTTCTCCTGTGAGTCGAGCATCGCCCGGGGAGCGTGTTGATCCATTGCCCGCACGCCCCTCCATCATCGTGGGAGGTAACGGGCGGCGAGTAGGTCACAGACCCGCGATCCCCATTGCCATGAGGTATGTGTCGAGCCGCTGGGTCGCACGAGGAGTCGATTTTTCGATCTCCTTGGCGCCTTGAAGTTGGGTGGTACTTTCGCCGGATCATTGGTCCAAGCACTTAGGCCCTAGTCGATCGAGCGACCCCATAGGCTCGCCATCGCGCGAGTAGTTAGGTGTGCCGCAGTCGCCGGGCTGGCGGCGCCAGCTTTGGTTGTTGATGATGTGAGTGGGCGCCGATTGGTTTTCCATTAGCGGCGACGAGGTTGGTCGCCGCCTGGGATCGGCAGGAGAGTGCGCATTCGGGTCGCCGTTGAGCTGCAGTGGCTCGCGGCGGGCAATTGAGGGTGTTTGCCACCGCCGGACGGCCGCTGAGGCCGCCTCGCTTCCCGAGGAGCGCGAGTACACTCGCCTGCGAGTCGGGCGCCGCTTTTGCTGTTCCACGGCCTTCGCGAGTAGGGCCCCGACGCATCGGATTTGTAAGGCGCCACGCCGTGGCCGTGATGCTATCGGCGCTGCCGCTCGCCACGAGGTTATCCATCGGGTGGAGAACATGGGAGGCCGTTAGCGCCTCGCCCCGTGAGGAGACGACTATCCGCCTGGTCCTCGGAGGTGCGGTTGGGTGGTGGTGGGCACCCATCACCGCCGATCCCGGCGGCGGCGGTTGCTTCCTCCCGGTGGCGCTGCTTCGCAGATCGCTGCCGCTATGCGCCGGGTCGCTTATCGTCGGGTTCGTGGCACGCCGAACGTGGGGTTCAGCGTGACCTGATCCGCTGGTGGTAGCGTGATGCTCGCGCTGTCACCGCCGAGGCGAAATTTTTCGCGCCGCCTGCTTTCTTACAGATCGCCTCCGCCAACTTCAGCGGAGTTCTTCACCTCCGCCGCGTGGCGTTAGGAGGATCGGTGGAGAAAGGGTCCTCCGGCGGATCGGTGCCGTGGCCATGTAGGTCGCGGCATGGCGATCGGCACCGCCGTGGAGGTCGGCGGAATTTTCCGACCCGAGTCGAATTCAAGATCCCGAGGATGGAGGGGTCTCGAAATCTCCCGCTGGAGACCGACGATGGAGCCCGCGGATGAGGTCATGGTGATGGATCCGGCGAGTGACGCCGGGTCGCCGAGTCGGCGTCGCCGGTGAGGGCGTCTTCCGCCGCCGAAGTTCTCGCCACGTTGTTGTGGGCCGAGTTGTACCGGAAGCGAGGCGGTGGATCGCGGCGGATCTGGCTCTCGAGAGCCGATTTATGGTGGCGACTCGCGGATGCGAGCCGAGTCCTCCGAGGTGATGACGCCGGTGAAGCCGACGAAGAGGCTGATCGCCGATCGCGTGATCACGCCAGTGTGACGGGTCGCGCCGCGGGACGTAGCTGCTCGGCAAGATCTGGAGCATCTCGCCGACCGCTATCATGTGGCCGGTGGCGACCGCCTCGCTGATGGGCAGATTGATCTCGCCGCGAACACCGCCAGACCGCCAGGCCCCACGGTGGGCGCCATCGCCGTGGGAATGACCACGGCAGATGCCGCAATCGGCAGCGGTAGTAGAACGAGGGCAAGGGCGCCAGCCATCTCAGGTGTAGATGAGGGCAAAGACACAGGGGTTTACCCAGGTTCGGCCCCCCGGAGGGTAAAGACCTACTCCTGCTAGATTGTATTATGGAGGTGTTTACAATGGGCGAACTCGGCGACTAGGCGGCGAGTTGCTTGGGTGTATGAGGGAGCGTGTCTCTACTCACCCCATAGGGAGGTTTATATAAGCTCACCTCCCCTAGGGTTTACATATCTCAGCCGACTTGGTTACAGCTTCGGTAATCATTTAACCTAATCCGACTGGGCCTATCTGCTCGCCTGGGCCTTCAACTTCCAGTCGCCTGGTACCTCGGTGGGCTTTGATCCACTCGCCGTTATGCAGGCCCACTCGCCAGTCCTTGGGCCAGTCGGAAACGTCCCGCTGAGCATACCCCGGTAGGCGTATCCCCATCACCTCCTGCCTCCACAAGCACACAGACGCACTCACTACTTCTTGGCGCATCTCCCAAGACTCCTGCTCAACCATGCGCCCAAAGACGCCGGTGACGACGAAGCTTTAACGCCGCTGCTCGCAACCTCTCCGACGACCTCCCCCGGTAAGCCTCGACGCCCCGCGCCTCTCATTCACGCAGCGCTGTTTTAACCTCACGCATCCGACAGCCGTTTTGCCTTAGGGCGATCTCCAGTGACGTCCTCAACCTCGACCAGAGCCGCCGCGTCTGTTTTCAATTCCGGCAAAAACTCAGGTAGATTCCGACCGCCCCGAACCTTCTCGTTCAAACACGTGACCTCTCCGTGACCTTCCGCACTTAACCATGCCCCTGTTTTGTCCTAGGACGATCTACAACATCGCCTTCGATCACGACTGAGACCACCCGACGCCGTCCTCCACTCCGGCGAGAAATCCTGCCAAGCCCAAAGCGCCACTCGCCCAACCAATCACGCCCCGAGCATCACCTCGTCCTCGCGATCACGATGAGCATTCCCACCTCAATCCTTGCTTCCTAGAACCATCGCTAGCACCTCACCTGACCTTCGCCGCCGTCTGCCGCCGTGCAGCGCCGCCCGCTTCTGGTTAAACACGCGAGAGCCGTTAGATCACCATCCTGCGGCATAGACAGAGTGACTTAAGCGAAACGGTACAAGAGCATCTGAGCCGCACAATTCACATCAGATCCAACGCTCCACAGCGTGATCCGCGCGAACCGGTACCGCCCAATAGAATCCTGCTGCGTGTCCCCTGTGCTGTTTAAAACAGATTTGAAATCTGATTTAGTTGTGAATTTCAAATCCTTATAACTTTTGATCCACACGTCCAAATTTGACAAATTTTATATCAATAAAATCAGGAGAACAAGCCCTAAACAACCATGGCCTTAGTTTTGAAAATAGTATCTGTTAGCTTGTTTGAAATTACAGAAACATTTGTGTACTTGATTAGAGTATAAAAATTGTTTAAAAATTGATTTTAGGATTAAACCTTTTGCAAAATGGATTTGTGTGACCCTACTGACCCTAGGAACCAACCATAGTGTTAAAAATGATTTTTGTGAAATTTAAGTTGAATTAATTAACTTAGTCATTTTCTAGCCAAATAAAACCCATTAAAATTATATTAAGAAAAAGTTGTTGCAAGGAAAACCTTGGGAAAATGTTATGGACCAAACTTTCTGACCCAAAACACCAAACCTTGCCAAGAGCAACTCACTTGGTGAAAAACATAAAGTTTTACTTTAAAAAGAATAATTTTCACCACATAAAATGTTGAATGGATTTTAAAATAGACTTTGGGCAAAACCCACTAACTAATGACTTTGCCATTTTGGTAAATGACCAATGTGAACCTTACAAAGTTTATAAACCTAGTAGAGACCAACTTTGCAATAGAATCCTCTTTTTACAAGACTTAGGAACCATTGCTTTGTGTATGTGAATTATTGTTTGAATGTTGGAATGCTACTTGATACTATGCTTGCTTGATTGTAGTGAAAGTAACAAAGTGTGAGACTAGCAAGATCAAGGAGTGACTATCATTCCCTAAAAAAAAAGGCAAGTTACACTATCATACAAAAGACCTACTATTTTCATTATACTTAGTGGATTTTGTAAACATGCATGAAAATGTTTCATACTTATGCTATGCTAATCCTAATAGGATTCCCTATACACTCCTTAGTAAAATATTGAAGTTGTACATGCTTAGCCATGCTATGTTTTGAAAAGAGATACATGTTGAGATTTTACAAAGGTTGTGAAAAAGACTTGTGATTTATATAATAAAACAAGGACTCAATGAATCACCTAGGTGGTGGACACTTTATGTTTTGGAGAAGGTGGCAACAAAAGTGAACCATGTCTATGGCAACCACTTTGTGTTGTGCTCCAAATGAAAACCACCTAGGAAACTTAGAGATTGAACATGTTTCTCCAATTGTGGCTTTCGTGTACAACCACATGCTATTATGGCTCTGGCTTAGTCAACTACATTAGGAAGACCCATACATTGTCTTTAGTTACCGGACATGGGGATCTGGAATGCTTCATGGGGGCTGAAGACAAGCTAGCAATGATGTATGGGAGGCCCTCTTGAAAGACTTCACACATTCTCACCGCTAATACTCCATCTTGGTGAGCACTAATCCAAGAGGCCACTGGTGGCAACAAGATGGGATTGTGTCATGTGGGTAAAGTGTACTCCTTCTGCAGAAGTTAATAAAATCTAAGTACTTAGCCGTGTCCCCGGTTATGGACAATACTGAGCAACTAAAGTTTGAACTATGGGAGATCTCGACATTCTAACTTCTAATATAAAAACTTGATGCACTTGGGGGTACCAAGGAATTCAAAGAGATTTGATAAAGCTTGTTGCACTTGGAGTTACCAAGGTGCACAAGAGCATGATGTACTTGGGGTTACCAAGGAACTCATGAGGTTTTGATAAAACTTGTTGCACTTGGGGTTACCAAGTAGCTCAAGGGATTTTGACAAGGACTTGAACACTTGAGTTTCTACCAAGGATTTCAAGGAACTTGGAAAAGAGATTTGACAAAGAACCAAAACCATTTTGAAAAGATAAGATAAAAATTGCTTTATGCAAATAAGCCTTAAAACTCTACTTAGCCAAATATGCATATATTGATAGGATCCATTCTTATTATTTATAAAAGTGAAACTTGCCAATACAATTCAAATGTATTGACCCTTGTGGCTGTAACTTGTAATGTTGCAGGTTTGATTGTTTTTAAATGAAGATTGTTTGATTGACTAGGACTACAAAGCCTACAACCAACATCTGCCTGTGGCACTATGAAGATGAAGGACCCATGACTATATTTATTCCGCTGCAATGTAATGTAATAGCCAAATGAGCTATGTATGATGTAATAAAATTATGTTATTCCTGGTTATAAATTTATATTATGACCTTTGTATCTTGATATTACATCTTTACTGTGGATGCTAGCTATTGATCCAGGGACTAGCATTGTAAAACACAGGAGGACTCTACCTTATCAGGTTGGGACCTCTACAGATGGTATCAGAGCATTGTGTTGCCTGTAGGATTTGTAAACCCTAGGATTGGACAAAACCCTTAGAAAATAGGAGTTATATTTTGATCCAAAACTTATTTACAAAAACACTTGTAACTCTTTCCTCAATCATTTGGTTCAACTCTACATCTCTTCTATTTCAAACTTGATGGAAAAACCTACCCATGACCCAAGACTACACCATGTGCAAAGGACTTCTTCAACTTCTTCAACTCTAATGACTTCAACATCTTCAGCATGTTCACCAAGGACTTCCAACATGAATATCACCAAGGACCACAAGTGAGACAAGGAAATCTTACTTCAGAATTAGAGACTGAGGGAATGCAAAATAAGAAGGATCCATCAACAACTTTGAAGTGTTGTAACCAAGAGTTTGTCTCAAGGAAACCATGATCTCATACAAAGGGAAGAAAGATCACAAGTGAACCACATAGATAGACCACCATGTTTTAGCTAAACAAAACCACCAACTTATGTGGTGTAACCAAAAATATTTTTGTTGCCTAAGTTTGTGCTTGAACTTTGTTGTTTGAGTGAAAAGTTGTTTGTGATTGCATGCACATTGTTTGTGTGAATTATGATGTGTGTGATTAGAAATATTTCCTTAGAAATATCTTGCCTATCCTAATTTTCCTTCAACCCAAACAGATGACTACTCCAAAGGACTCCAACATCAAGGTTGATGACACCAACCAAGCTGACAGCATGAGAGAGCTCATAGCAACCCAACATCAGTTGAACCAACTGACAGCTCAGTTCCTAGCCAACAATAGTGATAAAGACCCAGCACTGCAAAAGTTTTTGGAGGAACAATCCCAATTGATGCTTAAGGTGACTAATCAAATGATTAGCATGGAAGAAAGCTATCCTAGAAGTGTGTATGATAACAAGGATGACAAGAATGTTGTTCTAGATGGAGCCCCAGCTTGCATTATTTGTGGAGACAAGGATCATACTTCCAAGGAGCATGAAGGACAATGCCCCAATTGTGATGAAGACCATCCTGTTGGAGAATGCCCTACCTCTCAAGCTACATGCTATCTTTGTGAAGGAAGTGATCATACTCCTGGTCTATGTCCCATCTATGCCATGGTAGAACAAAGGAAACAAGAAGGATCCAAGTCTACCAAAGGAAAAGTACCATTTATACCTCCAAGCAAGACAACCCAATTCAAAGGATCAAGGAAACTCAAGAAGCCTAAGCAAGACATGAGCCTTGTACAATGTCGTAAATGTAAGGAAATGGGACACTACTCCAGTGGATGCCCAGAGAACATAAAGAATAAAGGAATTGACCAAGTGTGGTGTAACAACTGTAATGAACCAGGTCACTTTGTAGCAACTTGCCCACAAGAGCCACGTAAAGAACTCAATGACATTCATTGCTTCAACTGCAAGAATCCAGGACACTATGCAAGCAACTGTCCAGAAAGGATGAAGAACAAGTTGAACAAGCCTATGGAGAAGCTCAACCTTGGTCCATGAGTCAAGCATAGGAATAAAGCAAAGGTTTAACATAGAGAAATTCCAGGACCCAAGAAGGCCAATATGTAATTTTGTTTGAATTTTTTTTTTAAGGGTGGTAGTACCCTAGTTGCTTTGAACTTGCTTGTAACCCTAGCCTCCCCAAACCTCGGGACGAGATTTATTTTAAGGGTGGTAGCCTGTCACATCCCAAGATTTTCCAAATCTTGTAATGTGAAAATAACTGAATAAAAATAAAACTTTGTTTAAAATTTCAGAGCCAGAAGAAACTTTTTGAACTAAATTGGAAATTCAAACCCATTTGAATTAAATAAAATCCTAAAAGGATTCATAAAAATAAACATTCAATAAAGGAAATTAAAAAAATGTTTTGGAATTACTATTATTAGATCCTTTAATAAAAGATTTGATTTTCAAAAAGAAAAGGTGGTTTTATAAATAAAGATTATTTAGTAAAGCCAAATTAAAACCTTGACCAAGCTTTGGGAATTAAAACATTTTATTTCAAATAAAATAGCAAAGGTTTGTTTAAAAATAATAAAGGATTTCTTAAATAAAGTAATAAGGAATTAATATCAAAATTTATTCAAATAAAAAGGTTTTACCATTTTAAATTAAAACATCAAAACTTATTAAATTATTTTAAACAGGTTTTTCCAAGTGTTTTATATTCTTTAATAAAGCCTACTAAAGTTTTTTGGGCTTATTTATAGGTTTCAAAATAAATAACTCAATAAAATAAATCCTAATTGAATTTATAAAGAAAGTCTATATTATTTAAATCATTAATGGACCCTAAAATAAAAGGTTATTTTGTTTTAAACAAGTTTCCCAAATATCTTTTATTTACAAATAAAAACCTACTGATTTGTTCTGAAAATATTTGGATTTAAAAATGGTGATTCTATCAAATAAATCAAACCCTATTTAAATAAATAACTAAAGGTATATTTTATTTAATTAATGAATGGATCCTAAAATGAATTAAATATTATTTTATTTTTAGAATTTTGGTATTTGTTACTGAACAGAATCAAGATCAAAAGTTGTGAAGTGTGATGTTAGTTTGAATTTAATTGGTTGTTTGAATCATGTGTTTGAATAATCAAATCAGAAAATAAAATAGAATAAGGAAAAGCTTTCAGTATAAAAAAAATGAAGCAAAGCAGCCCAGTCGACAGGCCCAGTCCAGCCCACTCGCCACCAACCAGCCCAGCTTCTTTTTCCCGCAGAAAACGATTCGCACAAATTAGCTAAACCGCGGTGACACTGACCAGTGGACCTTTCCCCTTGTTTCTTTTCCCACTGACAGGTGGACCCCACCACTCCTGTTCGTCGTTCTCACCCGCGCGACCCCTTCTTCCCCAAACCACGCTGCCGTTCCCAGTCATCAATCCGCGCGCTTAATTCCTCTTAATGGCCACGTTAATCTCGCCTCTGACCCTGCGTACTTAAGCGCCAGCACCTTCCCCTCCTTTTCCTCGGGCCACCTCTCCGCCCGAGGCTGCTACAATTTGAGCACGCACCGCCGCAGCTCCGACCACCGTCCTCCTTCGATTCCGGCCGAACCACACCCCCTCCTGCCTCCACAAGCACACAGACGCACTCACTACTTCTTGGCGCATCTCCCAGTACCCTCTGTTCAACCGCGGGCGCCCCAGCACGTCGGTACGACGAGCTTTCGAACGCCGACGCGTCTGCAACCTCTCCGACGACCTCCCCCGGTAAGCCTCGACTGCCCCGCGCCCTCTCGTTCGCGCACACAGCGTTGCCTTAACCTCACGCATCTGACAGCGCCTTCGTTTTGCCTTAGGGCGATCTCCAGTGACGTCCTCAACCTCGACCAGAGCCGCCGCGTCTGTTTTCAATTCCGACAAAAACTCAGGTAGATTCCGACCGCCCCGAACCTTCTCGTTCAAACACGTGACCTCTCCGTGACCTTCCGCACTTAACCATGCCCCTGTTTTGTCCTAGGACGATCTACAACGTCGCCTTCGATCACGACTGAGACCACCCGACGCCGTCCTCCACTCCGGCGAGAAATCCTGCCAAGCCCAAAGCGCCCCTCGCCCAACCAATCACGCCCCAAGCATCACCTCGTCCTCGCGATCACGGTGAGCATTCCCACCTCAATCCTTGCTTCCTAGAACCATCGCTAGAACCTCACCTAGCCGTCGCCGCCGTCTGCCGCCGTGCAGCGCCGCCCGCTTCTGGTTAAACACGCGAGAGCCGTTAGATCACCATCCTGCGGCATAGACAGAGTGACTTAAGCGAAACGGTACAGGAGCATCTGAGCCGCACAATTCACATCAGATCCAACGCTCCACAGCGTGATCCGTGGCGAACCGGTACCGCCCAATAGAATCCTGCCGCGTGTCCCCTGCGCTGTTCAAAACAGATTTGAAATCTGATTTAGTTGTGAATTTCAAATCCTTATAACTTTTGATCCACACGTCCAAATTTGACAAATTTTATATCAATAAAATCAGGAGAACAAGCCCTAAACAACCATGGCCTTAGTTTTGAAAATAGTATCTGTTAGCTTGTTTGAAATTACAGAAACATTTGTGTACTTGATTAGAGTATAAAAATTGTTTAAAAATTGATTTTAGGATTAAACCTTTTGCAAAATGGATTTGTGTGACCCTACTGACCCTAGGAACCAACCATAGTGTTAAAAATGATTTTTTTGAAATTTAAGTTGAATTAATTAACTTAGTCATTTTCTAGCCAAATAAAACCCATTAAAATTATATTAAGAAAAAGTTGTTGCAAGGAAAACCTTGGGAAAATGTTATGGACCAAACTTTCTGACCCAAAACACCAAACCTTGCCAAGAGCAACTCACTTGGTGAAAAACATAAAGTTTTACTTTAAAAAGAATAATTTTCACCACATAAAATGTTGAATGGATTTTAAAATAGACTTTGGGCAAAACCCACTAACTAATGACTTTGCCATTTTGGTAAATGATCAATGTGAACCTTACAAAGTTTATAAACCTAGTAGAGACCAACTTTGCAATAGAATCCTCTTTTTACAAGACTTAGGAACCATTGCTTTGTGTATGTGAATTATTGTTTGAATGTTGGAATGCTACTTGATACTATGCTTGCTTGATTGTAGTGAAAGTAACAAAGTGTGAGACTAGCAAGATCAAGGAGTGACTATCATTCCCTAAACAAAAAGGCAAGTTACACTATCATACAAAAGACCTACTATTTTCATTATACTTAGTGGATTTTGTAAACATGCATGAAAATGTTTCATACTTATGCTATGCTAATCCTAATAGGATTCCCTATACACTCCTTAGTAAAATATTGAAGTTGTACATGCTTAGCCATTCTATGTTTTGAAAAGAGATACATGTTGAGATTTTACAAAGGTTGTGAAAAAGACTTGTGATTTATATAATAAAACAAGGACTCAATGAATCACCTAGGTGGTGGACACTTTATGTTTTGGAGAAGGTGGCAACAAAAGTGAACCATGTCTATGGCAACCACTTTGTGTTGTGCTCCAAATGAAAACCACCTAGGAAACTTAGAGATTGAACATGTTTCTCCAATTGTGGCTTTCGTGTACAACCACATGCTATTATGGCTCTGGCTTAGTCAACTACATTAGGAAGACCCATACATTGTCTTTAGTTACCGGACATGGGGATCTGGAATGCTTCGTGGGGGCTGAAGACAAGCTAGCAATGATGTATGGGAGGACCTCTTGGAAAGACTTCGTCACATTCTCAGTCTGCCAATACTCCATCTTGGTGAGAACTAATCCAGTAGGCCACTGGTGGCAACAAGATGGGATTGTGTCATGTGGGTAAAGTGTACTCCTTCTGCAGAAGTTAATAAAATCTAAGTACTTAGCCGTGTCCCCGGTTATGGACAATACTGAGCAACTAAAGTTTGAACTATGGGAGATCTCGACATTCTAACTTCTAATATAAAAACTTGATGCACTTGGGGGTACCAAGGAATTCAAAGAGATTTGATAAAGCTTGTTGCACTTGGAGTTACCAAAGTTCACAAGAGCATGATGTACTTGGGGTTACCAAGGAACTCATGAGGTTTTGATAAAACTTGTTGCACTTGGGGTTACCAAGTAGCTCAAGGGATTTTGACAAGGACTTGAACACTTGAGTTTCTACCAAGGAGTTCAAGGAACTTGGAAAAGAGATTTGACAAAGAACCAAAACCATTTTGAAAAGATAAGATAAAAATTGCTTTATGCAAATAAGCCTTAAAACTCTACTTAGCCAAATATGCATATAATGATAGGATCCATTCTTATTATTCATAAAAGTGAAACTTGCCAATACAATTCAAATGTATTGACCCTTGTGGCTGTAACTTGTAATGTTGCAGGTTTGATTGTTTTTAAATGAAGATTGTTTGATTGACTAGGACTACAAAGCCTACAACCAACATCACTCGTGGCACTATGAAGATGAAGGACCCATGACTATATTTATTCCGCTGCAATGTAATGTAATAGCCAAATGAGCTATGTATGATGTAATAAAATTATGTTATTCCTGGTTATAAATTTATATTATGACCTTTGTATCTTGATATTACATCTTTACTGTGGATGCTAGCTATTGATCCAGGGACTAGCATTGTAAAACACAGGAGGACTCTACCTTATCAGGTTGGGACCTCTACAGTAATTCTGCTCATGTTGCTTTATTTGTCGGGACAAATAGGATATTACTTTGCCTTCTTGCATCAACACACATCCGAGACCAATCTTGTATGCGTCACAATACACATCAAAAGGCTTCTTGATATCTGGCATAATCAAGATTGGGGCTGAAACCAATCTCTTCTTGAGCTCTTGAAAAATTTCTTCACATTAGTACATCCATTCAAACTTCTTATCTTTCTTCAACAACTGGGTCATGGGTCTTGTGATGCTCGAGAATCCTTCTACGAACTTGCGGTAATATCCCGCTAATCCGAGAAATGTGTGGACTTGGGTTTGAGTGGTTGTGGCTTGACATTCTTCAACATCCTTAATCTTGGCGGAGTCGACAGCAATTCCTCCTGCCAACATGATATGTCCCAGGAATCCTACTTCCTTTAACTAGAACTCACATCTGCTAAACTTGGCATAGAACCGATGCTCTCTCAGGGTTTCAAGGATGGTCCTTAGGTGTAGCTCATGGTCTTCTTATGATTTGGAATACATCAGAATATTATTGATAAAAACAATGACGAACTTATCCAAGAAGTTCATAAAAATCTTATTCATGAGATTCATGAAATAAGATGGGGAATTGGTCAATCCAAAATACATGACATTGTACTCATACAATCCATATCTGGTGGTGAAGGAAGTCTTTGGAATATCCGTTGCGCGAATCTTGAGTTGATGATAACCAGTTCTAAGATCAATCTGAGAAAACACTTTGGCACCGGTCAACTGGTCAAACAGATCTTCTATCTTCGGCAGTGGGTACTTGTTCTTAATGGTGACATCATTCAGCTTTCGATAATCCATGCACAAACGGTTACCTCCATCTTTCTTATCCACAAACAAAACAGGTGATCTCCATGGACACACACTTGGTTGAATCAAACCTGTCTCCAACATAGCATCCAATTGCTTCTTTAGCTATGATAATTCACACGGGTTCATACTATAAGGTCTTTGAGCTGTGGGTCCAGTTCTAGGGATTAGTTCAATGATAAACTCGATATCCCGATCTGGGCGCATACCGGGCAATTCATCTGGGAATACGTCAGGGTATTCACAGACTACTCTGACTTGGTCAATGGTTAGTTGGGCTAGACTCATTTTTCAGTTGAATTGACAGGGAAAAG
The DNA here is from genome assembly GCA_030063025.1 of Avena longiglumis. Classification (NCBI taxonomy): domain Eukaryota; kingdom Viridiplantae; phylum Streptophyta; class Magnoliopsida; order Poales; family Poaceae; genus Avena; species Avena longiglumis. Next base: position 487,167,873 of record CP125974.1, read on the forward strand.
TCTCATATACATGCTCTACTGATACTCTAGTGGTACTAGTCATGGTTATGGCTTTCTTGACACTGTCGATTAATCCTTTATGTTTCGACATCCAATCCGTTCCTAGTACTACTTCCAAACCTTTGGTTCCATGTACTATTAGATTAGAATAAAAATCTATTCCATGGGTTCTGATAGGTACGGCCTTGCAAATTTGTCTAGCTTTGGTGGTTGAACCAGGTATTTGGACTATCATAACATGCTTCAATTTTGTTGGTTGAATCTTACTAGTGCATGCAAAATCTTCTGTAACAAACGAGTGTGATGCTCCAGAATCAAACAACACTCTTGCAAGTACTGAGTTAACAGAAAACATATCCAGCACGACATCTGGCGCTTCCTGAGCTTCTTCAACATTCATGTGAAATAGACGGCCATTGCGATTGAGCGAATTCCCTAGGGAAAATCTCCTTCCAGGTTGAACACGGCATTGCTGCTGTGTTGGTGCATTCACATTGGTGGCTGCTGCAAGATTCTTGGGGCACTCGTTGGAGTAGTGACCCTTGACTCCGCATTCAAAACAAGTAATCAGAGACTTGTCTTTTCCTGCAACAAGCACGGCATTGCTTCCAGTCCTTGGGGCAGTATTGTTGTTGTTGGACTTGGGCGGTGCATGGTTGAAATTGTTGGAGTTGCCAGGGTTTTTGTTGTGGTTTCCTCCGGGCCTTGGGTTTCCTCCTCCACGGTTGGGGTAGTTCGGACGGGACATACGGGGTCTATTGGTTCTCGGGGCATATCCTGTAGACGGGTTGGGGCCATACTTCGTGGTATGGTGGGATCCTGGTTGATGCATCATTCGACGCTTGCGATTCTCATTGGCTTGGTTGATCTTGCCTTCCATATGGATTACAGAATCCACTAAGGCTTCAAGGTCTGTGAAGGGAATGTTGACCAGCACTGTTTGCATCTCATCATGTAGGCCATTCAAGAATCTCATGAGGGGCATACCTAGACAGAGACAGAAAGCTGTCACGGTACTCTACCACAGTCATCTTTATCTGCTTCAGCTCCTTGAATTCATCCCTCATCCTCATAATCAAACCTAGTGGCACATGGGTTCGGCTGAACTTGAGTTTGAATTCAAGCCAAGTCATCATCTGTCCTCCATTCATGGTACGAATGTTATTCCACCAAGCTCTTGAATCACCTTCCAGATAATGGGTGGAAAACAGTACTTTCTCATTGGCCTCCACTCCTGCGACTTCTAAGTTGTTCTCCATGGTCTGCAGCCAGTCATCAACATCTAATGGATCTTCAGACTTACTAAATATGGGGGATTGGTGTTTTGAAAGTTCTTGAGATTGGATCCATGGTTATCCTGGTTTCCATGGCCTTCATTATTATGGGCCATCTGAGCTATCTATTGAAGAGTGGCTAAATTATCTTGACGTTCAGCTCTTCCAGCTTCATGGTCAGCAACCAACATTTGCAGGATTTGTAGTACTGGGTCTTGAGATGAGCTGCTCTCTCCGCAAGGCATCTGAAGATTGAGATAGATCATGAGACAAGAGGTAAATTTCTAAGGTTTATGGTTTTGTTTTTGAAAACCTTTTAAACTTTGAGTTTAACTCTGGTTTTTCCAACTAGCAACTTGCTTTTCATTCATCCATTCATAGCACCCAATACAAACACACACCACACTAAGGTAACAGATGGTTTTAGGAACCATTCTGTGAAGCTACGATACAGTGGGACCAGATACAACTCACACCTACAATATTGCTCAAGTGCTACTACTCATCTGAACCGGTGGCTTCTTCATCATCAATGAAGGCGGAATCATCATCATCAGTGTGGAAGTCCATGTCGAGGTCCTCCAGGTAGTCATCAACATCACTGAGGTAGGAGTAGGGATCTCCACATATATCTTCCCTTTTGTTCTCCCTCTCCTCAAGCTGCATGTCCCTCTCATGGATGGTCTCCTCCAAACATGACACCTTGTGACGAAGGCGGTCAATGATGCTATCCTTCTTGTCACGCAGACGACAAAGTGACTTGCGCTCCTTCACAAGGATGGCGAGGGTCTGGTCCTTCTTGACTGCAATGGCATAGTTGTGGTTGGCGTAGGCGCGGGAGTTATCCAACTCCTTCTGCCTATCATACATCATGAAGTCAAGATGATCCACCAAATGCTTCAACTCCAGATGACCTGGTACCTCCAATGGATATCCCAGAGCATCCCGCCTTGCATAGTAAGGAAAGCAAGTGCCATTGATTTGGTTGATGCTTTGACCACACAGATGGGCAAGAGCCTCCTGCATAGCCCTGGCGAGTCCGTCTAGCCAGTTGTTCTCCCTCAATCTAAATTGGATCCCCTCTTAGGTGGGTGCCTCCATCTTGCCTCTGATATTTGCAACTATCGGCCATTGTAGTTCTCCTCCTTGCTGATCATTGAGCTGTGCTCCGAAGAACTCGGGGTGCGGGCGCTCAAGAAGTTCTGAGAGTTGGCTTAAATCGTGCTCGAAGATGAGCTCTCCTCCATTGCCCAACTGGTAGAACTTGCTATACTTGACTTCCATCTATAAGAATGTAGGATGAGTAAGTTAGTGAGGTGATCAAGTGTGTCAAATTTTATGTAGGATTTGCAAGAATTTTTTAAGGAACATAAATTTTCTTGAAAGAATCTCAGTGATAAGAATGAGAATATGTTTTCATAAATAATCACTTCTTTTGTTTTGAAACTAAGTTTTTTTATTCAAGCGTCCATTCTAACTAGGGTCTCCTATGGTCAGGATGGCTCTGATACCAACTTGTCAACACCCGGATTTTTAATCCCAGATGTCTGTTATGCCATACATCGCAATCCCAGGATTACCATTTTTGTGAGACATAACAGATTGGTACCATAGTTCATAATCCATTACAAACCATAATAAAGGTCTTACAAATAAAGGATCTCATGATCTAGTCTTAATACAATCAACGCAGCGGAAATAATAATAAGGGTAGCGTGGTCGACGCTCCATCTTCAGGGTCACATGAAATGCTGACAATGGGAGATGATCCTAGTTGTCATAGACTTCCTGATGTCGAGAATAGCCAGGGACAAAGCCATGAGTATTCTTTAAGTACTCGCAAACTATCACTAACACGTAAAGTAGTTCGAGTAGGAATCCTAAGCTCTAGGTTTATTTGCAAAAAAGCCAGGTTTATTTCCAACTGAGTTTAGAAGTAAATAAAACTAGTTTAAAGTTCTATAACACCTAAGTGGGAACTTAGTTTTCATGTTCACAACCTTGTTGTGGTCAAGTCAAAGTAATAGTTCATTTCACAAGTAATTTTGAAAACATCTGACAACAGAACAATTTGGCCACTCCAACTGTCCATGACCACGGACGCGGCTATTAGAATATCTTGACACTCTACAGAGGTGGTACACTTTCACCACAACATTCGATACATCCATCAGGGATAAACCTGAATCATCATATTAGTATGCGGATAATCAATCCTAACCTTTCCATTACACACCCTAGTATAGGCACCTCCCCTATGAGTTTGGCCTCCCAACCATGACCATCTGTCATCTTGGGAACTACATAGGTGGACATTCACATTCACGAGGTAGCCTTAGCTCAATCTCTTTCTGCAAGGGAACCCATACTAAGACATATAAACTTCTAGTTAAGCCCTACCCAAATCAGGTATTGTGGTTGGACGGTAAAATTGGAATGGTATCGCATCCGAACCTAACCATCGGTTTTTATAAAGGGCTAAGGCTCATGCCTCAACATTTTCATCATAAAATTATCTTGTGTTCATAACATTTCAATAGAATGAATCTTCATTCTAAGGTTTTCATAATCATTTCACCAAGTATTCCCATCTAAAGTGATCAACTTTTATGCTTAGCACTAGCCGCTAAAGTTGAGGGTATTCACTAATGAGGGGTGCTAATCAAGTGTGACTATCCAAATCTAGTATCATGCCTTAGTATGACATCTAGTTCTAACTACTTAGGCCTAGTTTTATGCTCTTTATGCGATCTATACTATTTTTCCAAAACTCACAAAAGCACTAACTAAAAGTAATAAAGAACTTTGGTAAAATAAAATAATAAAGCTTGCAAGTAAAACTAGGATTGGCGTAATCAAAGTTGCATAACCAAAGCATGCCTAATGCTTCTTGCATAGGTTATCTATCTTGCATAGTTAACTTGTATTGTGGGGCTTGCAAGTATTAGCTTGCCTTAATTGGTGCAGTGGTTGAAGTTCTCTTCTTCTTCGTAGTACTCCTCCTCCTCGTAGCCTTGGTCGGTACTAGTGTCTATAAATGAATACGAGGTACATAATCACCAAATGATACGTCCAATTTGCATTACCATTCTATATCATAATTTGCCTCTATTCATTGATATATTTATTATTAAGAGGTGTTACTTATGTCTTTTTATCTGATTTTGCATGTTGGATGATTCTTGGAGGATGAACTGCCAGAGTCAGGATTCTGATGGAAAAAGAGGTGGTTTGATGCAATTTCGCAAAGATCAGAAAATACCAGAAACACTACGGAAAATCCTATTTTACCAGAAGACAAAGATTGCCACAAGGGGAGGCAGAGATGGGCCACAGGGGGCCACATGTAGGGGTTCGTAGCATGGAAAACAAAAAATTTCTACCGCATACAAACAAACAAACAAGCCAAGATCTATCTACTAGATTGTAGCAACAAGTCGATGGAATAACTCACCCTCGAAGATTCCAAAGTGTTTAACGACAGCGGATTCTCGTGGGTGATGTAGTCGTACTCTTGCCGATCTCAAGATCGTGTAGACGATCCTTCCAGCGCTGCGTTCGGCAGCGCTTCCGCAGTCGGTCACACGTTCGGTACTCGATGAAGACCTTCCTCTCCCTTGTTCCAGCAGGCAGCGGAGGTTGTAGCACTCTCCTCGCGATTCCGGCAGCACGACGGCGTGGTACCGGAAGTAGAGGAGAGATCAAACAGGGCTTCGCCTTAATCCGGAGCGAGTATGGTGGACTATGAGTGAGGACTTGGCGATCTAGGGTTTAGACACACCAAGGATAGAGGGCTAGGCCGGCGGCTAGGGCTTGGGGAAAGCCCCAAGTCGGCGGCTAGGGTTTTCCCTAGGCGGCGGCAGCAGCAGGAGGTGGTGGCGCCGGCGGCTTAGAAGCAGGAGGTGGTCCCTCCCCAACTCGGCTTCGAAGGCCGGCGGGTGGAGGGAGAGGAACTCCTCCCCAAGTAGGTTTCCTACTCTCCCTCCACCAAGCAAAACTTGTCGTTTGACTTTTCAAATTGGCGTTTGACTTTTCAAACTAGGATTTGATTTATCCCTTTATTTTGCTCAGCGATGACACCTAGTACATGATGCAACCATTCCAACTTGTTATGACACATTCATGTACCCTTCCCCTCCAGAGTGTCGGACCTTCCGGAACCTTCTAGAACATTCCCGGTGAAAGCACCGGAACCATTCTCCAACCCCGAAACATGGCTTTCCTTATATGAATCTTATTCTACGGACCATTCCGAATCTCCTCGTGATATCCCGGATCCCATCCGAGACTCCGAACAACATTTGGTCTCTTACTCATCATTCCATAACTACTCAACAACATCGAATCCTTAAGTGTGTCTCCCTACGGTGCGTGAATTATGCGGACATGATCGAGACACTTCTCCGAACAATAACTAGTAGAGGAATCTGGAAATTCATATGGCTCCCACATATTTCTAAGATTACTTTGCGATCGAATGAACCACTTACATACGATAGCAATTTCCCTTTGTCTCACGATAGTATACTTATCCGAGGTTTTGATCGTCGGTATCTCTGCATACCTAGTTCAACCTCGTTACTGATAAGTACTCTTTAATCGTTCCCGTGATATGTGATCCCTTGTGAGCCAGTCACATGCTTGCAAGCCAATTGGATGACATTCCACCGAGAGGGCCTAGAGTATATCTATCTGTCATATGGATGGACAAATCCCACTCTTGATCCATGTGTCTCAACCAATACTTTCCGAACACTCAATGCCACCTTTATAACCACCCAGTTACGGTGTGGTGTTTGATGTCATCAAAGCATCCTTCCGGTGATGGTGATATGCATGATCTCATGGTCGAAGGAATTAGGTTACTATGTATCAGAAAGCATATAGCAATTGAACTATTAAAATGACTTGATCTTTATGCTACGCTTATCTATAGGAGTATGTCCATCATATCATTATCCTAACGATATTATCTTGTTGTTAATAGCATCTCAATGTTCATGATAGGGAAACCACAATCATTTATGAACTAACAAGCTAGTATTATAAAGAGGCTTTACTAGGGACTCTAATTTAGTTTACAAATCACACAAGTATTAATGTTTCCTTGTTAATACTGTTATAGCATGAATGTAAACATTTATCATAAACACAAAGATATAATAATAACTACATTTATTATTGCATCTAGGGCATATCTCCAATAGTCTCCCACTTGCACTAGAGTCAACTAATCTAGATTACATGGTAATATACCGAACACCCATGGCAGTTTGGTGTTGGTCATGTTTTGCCCTCGGGAGAGGTTTAGTCAACGGATCCGCCACATTCAGATCTGTGTGTACTTTGCAAATCTTTATGTCACCATCTTGGACATGTTCTCGAATAGCTTGAAAACGTAGCTTGATGTGCTTCAGCTTCTTGTGTGACCTTGGTTCTTGCGCATTGGCTATGGCGCCCATGTTATCACAGTAGATAGACATTGGGTTTAGCGCACTTGGAACCACACCGAGCTCTGTAATGAACTCATTCATCCATATCGCTTCTTGTGAAGCCTCCGAAGCAGCTATGTATTCCGATTCAGTTGAAGATCTCGCCACAATGCTTTGCTTTGCACTCCTCCAGCTAACTGCTGCACCATTCAAAGTAAATACGTATCCAGATTGAGATTTCGAATCATCCGAATCGGTGTTCCAACTAGCATCGGTGTAACCATAAACAACGAGTTGTTCATCACCTCCATAAGAAAGAACCATATCCTTAGTTCTTCTTAAGTACTTAAGGATGTTTTTGACCGCTGTCCAATGATCCACTCCTCGATCACTTTGATATCTGCTAGTCAAACTAACAGCATATGAAATGTCGGGTCTAGTACATAGCATGGCATACATTAGAGATCCTATGGCTGAGGCATAGGGAGTCTTACTCATCCTTTCTCTATCTTCTGCCGTTGCTGGACTTTGAGTTTTACTCAAGGTCGTATTGGGCAACATGGGCAAGAACCCTTTCTTGCTATCTTCCATTCCAAACCTCTTTAGAACTTTGTCCAAATATGTACTTTGTGACAATGATATTAGGCGTCTCGATCTATCTCTATAAATCTTTATGCCTAATATGTAAGCTGCTTCGCCAAGATCTTTCATTGAAAAACTATTATTCAAATATTCCTTGACACTATTAAGAAGGTCTACATCATTCCGAATCAACAATATGTCATCTACATATAGTATTAAGAATGCTACAGAGCTCCCACTCACTTTCTTGTAAATACAAGCTTCTCCATAAGTTTGTATAAAACCAAAACTTTTGATTACCTTATCAAAATGTTGATTCCAACTTCAGGATGCTTGCTTCAATCCATATATGGACCGTTGAAGTTTGCATACCTTGTTAGCATCTTTAGGATCGACAAAACCTTTGGGTTGCATCATATACAACTCTTCATCAATGTCTCCATTGAGGAACGTTGTTTTGACATCCATCTTCCATATCTCATAATCATAATATGCAGCGATTGCTAACAAAATCCTCACAGACTTTAGCTTCGCTACTGGTGAGAAAGTCTCATCGTAGTCAACTCCTTGAATTTGTCGAAACCCTTTTGCGACAAGTCGAGCTTTATAGACAGTAAGATTACCATCAACATCTGTTTTCTTCTTGAAAATCCATTTGTTCTCGACAGCCTTCCGGCCATCCGGTAAGTCCACCAAAGTCCATACTTGGTTTTCGTACATGGATCCAATCTCGGATTTCATGGCTTCTTGCCATTTATTGGAATCTGGGCTCATCATCGCTTCCTCATATGTCGCAGGGTCATCGGTGTTTTCCACCAACATGACATTCATAACAGGATCATACCAATCAGGAGTGCTACGAGTTCTCGTTGACCTGCGAGGTTCTGTAGCAACTACAACCGAAGTTTCATGATCATCATCATTAGCTTCCTCTCTTACTGGTGCAGGCACCACAGGAACTTCTTTCGGTGCTGCGCTACTCGCAAGTTCGAGAGAAGGTTCGACAACCTCGTCGAGTTCTACTTTCCTTCCAGTCACTTCTTTCGAGAGAAATTCCTTCTCTAGAAAGGATCCATTCTTGGCAACGAAGATTTTGCCTTCGGATCTATGATAGAAGGTATACCCAATAGTTTCCTTTGGGTATCCTATGAAGACGCATTTTTCCTCTTTGGGTTCAAGCTTGTCCGGCTGTAACTTCTTTACATAGGCTTCGCAACCCCAAACTTTAAGGAACGACAATTTAGGTGTCTTCCCAAACCATAATTCATATGGTGTCGTTTCAACGGATTTAGATGGTGCCCTATTTAAAGTGAATGCAGCTGTTTCTAATGCATAACCCCAAAATGATAGCGGTAAATCTGTAAGTGACATCATAGAACGAACCATATCTAAGAGAGTTCGATTACGACGTTAGGACACATCATTACGCTGTGGTGTTCCCGGTGGTGTCAATTGTGAAAGTATTCCGCATTTCTTCAAATGCTCGCCAAACTCATAACTTAGATATTCACCTCCACGATCAGAACATAGAAATTTAATCTTCTTGTTACGTTGATTCTCAACCTCACTTTGAAATTCCTTAAACTTCTAGAAAGTTTCGGACTTATGTTTCATGAAATAGATATACCCATATCTACTCAAGTCATCCGTGAAGGTAAGAACATAACGATAACCACCGCGCGATGCTACACTCATTGGACCACACACATCGGTATGTATGATTTCTAATAAGTACGTAGCTCGCTCCATCATCCCAGAAAATGGAGTCTTAGACATTTTACCCATCAAACATGCTTCGCATCTTTCAAGTGATTCGAAATCAAGTGATTCAATAAGTCCATCGGAATGGAGTTTCTTCATACGCTTCACTCCAATGTGACCAAGACGACAGTGCCACATATAGGTCGAGTTATCGCTCAATTTCAAACGTTTAGCTTCAATGTTATTAATATGTGTATTTCCACTATCGAGATTCAATAAGAATAGACCATCTATCAAAGGTGCATGTGCATAAAACATATTACTCATATAAATCGAACAACCATTATTCTCGGACATAAACAAGTAACCGTCTCGCAATAAACAAGATCCCGATATAATGTTCATGCTTAACGCAGGCACCAAATAACAATTATTTAAGTATAAAACTAATCCCGATGGTAGATGAAGAGGTAGCGTGCCGACCGCGATCACATCAACCTTTGATCCATTTCCCACGCGCATCGTCACCTCGTTCTTTGCTAGCTTCCGTTTATTCTGCAGCACCTATTTCGAGTTACAAATATGAGCAACTGAACCAGTATCAAATACCTAGGCACAACTACGAGTACTAGTGAGATACACATCAATAAAATGTATATCAGATATACCTTTCTTCTTGATGTTGTCATCTTCAAATCCGCAAAGTACTTTGGGCAATTCCGCTTCCAGTGATCTTCTCCCTTGCAGTAAAAGCACTCAGTTTCAGGCTTAGGTCCAGCCTTGGTCTTCTTCGTCGGTGCGGTAACTTTCTTACCACCCTTCTTGAAGTGTCACTTTTGCTTAGACTTTCCTTTCTTGAATTTGGTGGTCTTATTGACCATCAACACTTGTTGCTCTTTCTTGATCTCCACTTCTGCAGATTTTAACATGGAGAAGAGTTCTGGCAACTGCTTGTTCATGCGTTGCATATTTTTGTTCATCACAAAGTTCTTGTAACTTGGTGGTAGTGATTGGAGGACACGGTAAATCCCCAAAGCATTAGTAATCACTATACCCAAGCTTTGGAGTTTGTTTGCATGCCTAGACATCTTAAGCACATGCTCACTGACAAAGCTGCCCTCTTCCATCTTGCAGTTAAAGAACTTTTCAGAAGCCTCATAGCTCTCAACTGCCGCGTGAGTCTCAAATATCAGTTTGAGTTCACGGACAATATCATGTGGGTATGAATTCTCAAACTTTTCTGAAGCTCCGATTCCAAACCATACAAGATAGCACACTGAACTGTGGAGTACTGAGTCTTCCGAGCGAGGTAAACATTCTTTACTTCATCGGTAGCATCAGCTGCAGGCGGGTCACCCAACGGTGCATCCAGCACATATGTCAAATTACCAGCATTGAGGACAATCCTCAAATTGTGGAACCAATCCGCGAAGTTGCTTCCATTGTTTTTCAACTTTTCTTTCTTTAGGAACACATTAAAATTGATGGTAGGGGCCGCCATTGATCTACAACATATTTGCAATAGTTTAGACTAAGTTTATGACAAATTGAGTTCTAATTAATAGTTAAATTAATCTAGGTAAACTCCCACTCAAAACAATATCCCTCACATTGTTTTAGTGATCACACGAACCAAATCCACCACATCAAAACCGATCATAACGAGATTTGATGTAGCTTCAATGGCGAACAATCGACATGTTCATCATATCTACTATATGATTCATGCTTTACCTTTCGGTGATCCGTGTTCCGAGACCATGTCTGTACATGCTAGGCTCGTCAAGATCAAACCTTAGCATCCGCATGAGCAAATCTGGGTTGCTCATGTTGTATACACTTGTAGAATCTAACACACCCGATCATCACGTGGTGCTTCAAAACAACAAGCTTTAGCAATAGTGCTTACTAAGGATGAACACTTTAGAACTTGAAATTCATGTGCATGAGGGATCATCTTATAATGCTACCGTCGTTAACTAAGCAATACAAGATGCATAAAGGATTAACATCACATGCAATTCATAATATGTGATATGATATGGCCTTTCTTCTTTGTGCTTCTGATCTCCATCTTCAAGCACGAACATGATCTCCATCATCACCGGCATTGCATAAAGGTCAATGACGCTGCTCCATGGTTGTCGTCCACCAGCTTCAACTATTACAACTACTTTGAATAGACACGCGGGTCTTAACAGAAATTAAAGAAAACCATATGGCTCCTGCTGGTTGCCAACTTACAATAAGGAACATTGCATACATCAAATATAATCACAATCATGGCCATATCACATCACAGCACACCCCTGCAAAACAAAGTTAGACGCCTCTAATTTCTTTGCATATTTTACGTGGTTTGGGACTTTCAATAAGTGTCAATCTAACTTACGAACAAGAACCAAAACGTTGATGTTTGAACTATCTAGTGCCCGTTGTAAATTGGATCTATACTATAATGGGAGAGACAGACACCCGCCAAGCCACTTATGCAATACAAGTTGCATGTTGAGCGTGGAGCAAGTCTCATGAACGATGTCATGTAAGGTTAGCCCGGGCCGCTTCATCCCATCATGCCGCAAGATGCAAAGTACACAAGAAGAAATTGATAATAAAAGCACCACCGCCCACAATGACCATTGTGTTCTACTCGTCTGTGAGATCTACATATAGACACGGCTCGATACTCTTTGAGGGGTTCGTAGCATGGAAAACAAAAAATTTCTACCGCATACAAACAAACAAGCCAAGATCTATCTACTAGATTGTAGCAACGATTCGATGGAATAACTCACCCTCGAAGATTCCAAAGTGTTTAACGAGAGCGGATTCTCGTGGGTGATGTAGTCGTACTCTTGACGATCTCAAGATCGTGTAGACGATCCTTCCTGCGTTCCTGGCGCTTCCGCATCGATCGCCGCGGTCGGTACTCGATGAAGACCTTCCTCTCCCTTGTTCCAGCAGGCAGCGGAGGTTGTAGCACTCTCCTCGCGATTCTGGCAGCACGACGGCGTGGTACCGGAAGTAGAGGGGAGATATCGCAGGGCTTCTCCTTAAGCCGGAGCGAGTATGGTGGACTATGAGAGAGGCCTTGGCGATCTAGGGTTTAGACACACCAAGGAGAGAGGGCTAGGCCGGCGGCTAGGGCTTGGGGAAAGCCCCAAGTCGGCGGCTAGGGTTTTCCCTAGGCGGCGGCAGCAACAGGAGGTGGTGGCGCCGGTGGCTTAGGGCTAGGGTTTTGGTGAGGCAAGGTGTAGTCTTGGAGGGACAGCCCTGCCCCTCCTTATATAGGTGGAGGGTGCTGGCCAAGGGGAGGGGAGTCCCTCCCCAACTCGGATTCGAAGGCCGGCGGGTGGAGGGAGAGGAACTCCTCCCCAAGTAGGTTTCCTACTCTCCCTCCACCAAGCAAAACTTGCCGTTTGACTTTTCAAATTGGCGTTTGACTTTTCAAACTAGGATTTGATGTATCCCTTTATTTTGCTCAGCGATGACACCTAGTAAATGATGCAACCATTCCAACTTGTTATGACACATTCATGTACCCTTCCCCTCCGGAGTGTCGGACCTTCCGGAACCTTCTAGAACATTCCCGATGAAAACACCGGAACCATTCTCCAACCCCGAAACAGGACTTTCCTTATATGAATCTTATTCTCTGGACCATTTCGGATGTCCTCGTGATATCCCGGATCCCATCCGAGACTCCGAACAACATTCGGTCTCTTACTCATCATTCCATAACTACTCAACAACATCGAATCTTTAAGTGTGTCTCCCTACGGTTCGTGAATTATGCGGACATGATCGAGACACTTCTCCGAACAATAACCAATAGAGGAATCTGGAAATTCATATGGCTCCCACATATTTCTACGATTACTTTGCGATCGAATGAACCACTTGCATACGATACCAATTTCCCTTTGTCTCACAATAGTATACTTATCCGAGGTTTTGATCGTCGGTATCTCTGCATACCTAGTTCAACCTCGTTACTGATAAGTACTCTTTTCTCATTCCCGTGATATGTGATCCCTTGTGAGCCAATCACATGCTTGCAAGCCAATTGGATGACATTACACCGAGAGGGCCTAGAGTATATCTATCTGTCATATGGATGGACAAATCCCACTCTTGATCCATGTGTCTCAACCAATACTTTCCGAACACTCAATGCCACCTTTATAACCACCCAGTTACGGTGTGGTGTTTGATGTCATCAAAGCATCCTTCCGGTGATGGTGATATGCATGATCTCATGGTCAAAGGAATTAGGTTACTATGTATCAGAAAGCATATAGCAATTGAACTATTAAAATGACTTGATCTTTATGCTACACTTATCTATAGGAGTATGTCCATCATATCATTCTCCTAACGATATGATCTTGTTGTTAATAACATCTCAATGTTCATGATAGGGAAAACACAATCATTTATTAACCAACAAGCTAGTATTATAAAGAGGCTTTACTAGGGACTCTAATTTAGTTTACAAATCACACAAGTATTAATGTTTCCTTGTTAATACTGTTATAGCATGAATGTAAACATTTATCATAAACACAAAGATATAATAATAACTACATTTATTATTGCCTCTAGGGCATATCTCCAACACCACACCCCCTAGGCGCGGGCCACCCCTAGGTCGCACCTACAGGGGGTGTGGCCCACCTGGCCCACCTCTGGCTCCGCCCTCTCGCCCATATCTTCCCCTCGAAACCCTAATACACGGGTGCAAAACACCGAGAGAGAAAGAGCTCTCCGACAGACAGATTTCTACCGGGGAAATTCCTTCCCTGAGAGGGGAGATCGTCTCCATCAACACCATCATCAAGCTAGACTTCATCAGGATCATCATCATCATCATCCACACCATCATATCCACCAGCACCATCATCACCACTCCATCCCGATGTAACAATTGTGTTGAATACTTTCATAGTTCTTAGTGGAAACTTTCCTGGTGTTGATTCCTATTGTAGTCGATGCTTGTGAGTGGAACCATTGGACTATTTATTAGGTTCATATTGTTATCCATCACCATATCATCTTTGATCTTGATCAATATGATGTCTTGTGAGTAGTTCGTTTAGTTCTTGAGGACATGGGAGAAGTCATGTTGTTAGTAGTGGATTTGTGTTGAGATATTATTCAATGTTTTAGTATTTAAGTTGTGGTGCTATTATTCTAGTGGTGTCATGTGAACATCGACTACATGATACTTCACCATTTGTGGGCCTAGGGGAATGCATTGTGTATTTGGTTACTAATTGTGGGGTTACCGGAGTGACAGAAACCAGAACCCCCGTTAGGACACCATTGCACAAGGGAGCGTAGGATCTCAGAGTTTAAGGTTGTGGTTAGTTTTTTACCTTAATTGCTTTCCTGTAGTTGCGGATGCTTGCAGGGGATTTAATCACAAGTATGTATTAGTCCAAGTAAGGTCGGTACATTAGCACAGGTTAACCCACACAACACTTACAACACCAAAGAAGACTACTTAGCTATTTGAAGCGAAAGCACTTGAAAAAATTCCCATGTTTCCTCGAGAACGTTTGGTCCTTATAAGTATTCCCACCATCTTGTCCTTTTCTAAGAAAGGATTGGGCCACTTGCTGCATTTGTTTGCTGTCTTTATTTCTTGCACTTTTTCCTTTGCTTTATCAGAAAACCCCTAAACATCCGTTTCCTAAGTATTTATAGAGATTTCCTGCTCCATACCACTAGTCAACACCTTCTGCTCCTCGTTGGGATCGACACTCCTATTTATCGAAAGTACTACGATACACCCCCTATACTTGTGGGTCATCACCAAACAATACTTAACTACCTCTATTTGGAACACAAAGTTTCACACTAGATGATCTAGCATCATCACACTCATCACATGAAATAAAGACCTAGTCTATTTATTTTATTTTAGAAAAGTAATTTCTACTCATTGAAAACTACTTAAGATTTTAATATTCTCGAATTAAAATATGGTATCATGTTGACACATGTCATCACCACATATTCTAATACTTGGGAATGTGATTTAAAGTGGTGGTCATATTTTATAAAGTTTAAAATCACTATTTTATATAATTAAAGTGACTATAAATGCCTATGTAGCATTATTTTAGTACTAGTCCAAGATCACTGCAGGTAAACCTAAATATTTTTACATATTCAGAAAGATCTTGTAAAATGTGATTTTTGAGAGTTGGAATCAACTCAAAAGCATTTATGGTTTATTTTTGAAAAAGTTTGAATGTGAAACAGTCTCTGGTAAAAACCCTAGTTTCGTTAAATGCTAAGTAGGATTTGTTTGTGCATTCATGAGCATCATCATTCAAAATGTGCATTGAAGAAATAATAGCAAAACCCTAATCCTAACTCTTTTCCTCTTTATTTGTAATATGTTCAAAATGGTTTTGAATTTCTAAAAAGTACAAAAAATGTGGAGCCCAAATTGTTACAAGGGCCCCTCAAGTATTTTGAAATGTTTGCAAAGCTCTTGTATTTTGGAAATATTAAAAACAAAATTACAAATGGAAAATACAAAAGAGAAAAGGAAAAACAGAAAAGAAAATGTTTCTGTAATAAAAATCTGTAGCTAACCTAACCTGGGCCGAGCCCATCTCTCTCCCCCTCACTCTCTGCCGCACAGCGTGCGTCCCGCAGCATCTGCCTCGGCCCACCCGAAGCCCAGCCTGGCCCGATATCGCTTCGTCCCTGTCCCCGTCGTCTTCCCCCAGTCAGGCACACAGCTCCCTATCACCGGCACCACTGTCGTACTCCGCCGTACATCGCGCTCTGGGGAGGGATAAGGTCATCGCGCCGACGCCCTACCCGTCCTCATCCATTCCCGCTCTTCCTCGCGACCTCCCTCTCGTATTCTCCCCTATGGCCGACGAACCCTAGCCCTCGGGCTCCGCCGTGTGTCGTTGTTCCCGACCGCCCCAGGCCTAGCTGAGACCACAATCGAGACCATCGTGCTCGACTCCTTCATCCGTCTGGTTCGTGCAAGCCGAAGCCAACCCATTCGCCGCAATCGACCCCTCCTTCATGAGCTCCGACCACCGTCTCCGCCATCGATTCCGGCCTCCCCTATCTCCTCGAGCACTCCACGATCATCACGGTGAGCCTACGAATCCTCCAGTAACCTCCCCTTCCTTGTTTGCTTCCGAAATCATCCCCTCGACGTGTACCTGTCACCACCGCCGCTGGCTGCCGTTGTACTCCCTTCTCCGGTGACCAATTCGAAGCAGCGCCACCATATCTTGGCTCGCCCTGTCCTCCTCTCTCTAACGCACATATTCGTGCGGCCTAGATCTTTCTCCTCTGCCGTCCCTGATGCTCCCCGACATGCTCTCCGGCGAGCCGACGTGGCGCCGATGTGGCGTCGACGTGGCGCCTGCGTGGCAGTGACGTGGGCGCTGGTCCAGCTTGTCCAGCGTGGCATGTTGACCCTACCCAGGGCCCAGCAGTCAGTGACTGGAGCTAGACCCAGCCCCAGTAAGAAACACCCCACCTCCTATGCTGATGTCATAATGACGCAGTAAATGTTTTCAATTGATTAAATAATTTCAGAAATTGTTTAAATCTTGTAAAAATCATAACTAATTATTTATAAGTCAGAAAAATACAAATAATATATCAAAATGTTCAGAAAAATGAGCTCTATCTATTTAAGCTATAATCATGCATTGTTAATCAACTTCAATTACAAGTTTAATTAGAAGAACAAACCAACCCCTCTCATATACATCCGGAATTTTTCCGAATTAGGGTTTATAACCCTCGGGACCCCGATTAAGTTGTAAAACATGCCTTAGGGGTTTATTTCAATACTATTTAACTTGTCATATCATCATCCTTGCTTGATCATTGCAACGATGCCATGTGTTGATTTTTTCCTTTCTTTCCAGTATTTGGTTCTTCTCCGGTAGAATACGATATCGAGATCAAGATCTAAGACCGAAGTCAACACCGTCGAAGCTCGAAGACCAATACTTGGTCAAATATAATCAAGCCTAGTACCAGGTGTCCGAAGATCTGCTTTATGGATATCAACAGGCAAAGGAAAGCGAAGCCCCACACATGATATAATCCTATGATTTCAAGCATTTCAATTATTGCCATGTGCATATGATTCTAAAGTCTTTTATCGATAGATAGAGTAATCCTATCTGATGCATGTTCCCTTTATAGCCTATACTCCTGATCCTCTGCTCCTAGCATAAACAGGGTTTGAGCTTGTGAAGAATTGCTAGAGATGTTACATCTGTTGTGCTTAGCCACGCTTAGCTGTTACCACTGGTCCATCCGGTTGATGAATCAGACCTGCAAATGAACCTAGTTTGACAGGATGACGTGGTATGATCATAGATGAAAGTTGAACATGCTAAGGCTTGTATGGGAGGCCACGGTGGGTTGTGGTTTTTGCAGTCCCATACTTGCCACCACTAGGACCTGAGTTCTTGCCTATGGTCCAAGACGAGCGTACAACCACACGGGGGCCTGGAAACCCCCTCGAACAACTAAGTTGCCTAGTAGATTCCATGAGTCAAATAGTTCGGGCGTTCCATTCGACATACGCATTCTGGCTAGGTAGGTTCCTCATGGGTATGAGGGGGTTTCCTCATGGGTATGAGGGGGTGATCCTAGGTAGGTTCAGCTGATGATGATTCATTGGATATCAAAAGATGATCAAAGCTAGTGATATGACACTCTTATCCCCTTTTAAAATATTCTGATTAGTCGACATTCTTCTTCTTCTTGTTTTACAAAACAAAGATGGCTTTATGCAAAATAACTCCACCAACCATATGTCTTGCGGAGTACACCAAATACTCACCCTTGCTTCGTTGATATTTTTGCAGCAGAGTAAGTGTTACCATAGAACATGAGTTCTTGACGGCATCGAAGTTGATGAGTAGTTTGGAGTTCCCAGCCGGCAGTCTGGGATCTATGGATTGGACGCCATCGTTATGCTTCAGGCCTCTTAGGCCATTGTTAAGTTTTCTATACTTAATAGCATAATTTGCCTTCCGTTGTTTGAAGTTTGTGGTCAGTGACCTCTGCTTATAATATTTTGGTTCTTTGCTTAGTTATGAGCTTGCTGTAATAAATTTTTGTGTCGTAGGGTCACTATTGTGTTATCAATTCACTCTCTGTATGCTTTCGAGATTTAGGTTAGACTTATATCAGACAAAGGTCTGGGATTTGTCTAGCCCTAATCCCGGGGGTGTCATATCTCTGTCTTGTTATTTTTACTGTAGGTGATCTATAATTTCAAATGGTTTGAATCCAACGGGCTTGGATTGATAATTTCAATACCTTTCTAACAAAATTGGAATGATGCAATTTGGTTCAGTAAATCGTTTTGAATTGATTTTTGAATCTACTGACAGAACTAGGGTTTGATTGAAATGGAAATTAATTATTTGAATCCCTGGGCTACGCGCGGGAATGATACTGGGCCGGCCCAACTGCACTGCGCGCGTGCAGCGGGCTATTGAAAGGGGGGTCCTGCTGGTCAGTGGCTCAATCTAAATGAACCGGTATGTTTCAATCTAAGCCCTACGATTAGAACAAGATCTATGGTTGTGGTTCATCGTCTCCGTCGGATAGCTCTGGCGAGACTGAACCCTAACGACGATGGTGGGGGTACGCGGTGGCTCACCTGGGCTCCATCTAGGGTCGTCGATGGGGGCGAACGACGTTGTCGATGACGGTGGTTCGAACGGTGGTTGCGGCGGCTCCTGGGTGGCTCCAATCAAGGGCTCCTCTCTTCCTGTGCAGTGGTAGACTCTGGCCAAATTCTGGCGATGCGGTGCTTTCCTTGCTCCGGGGAAGGGTCAGGGGTGATTCTGAGAGAGAGGGGAGTGAGATGGTGTGAAGAATTGAGGCGAGGGTGGCCTCTATTTATACACCGGCGAGAGGGGCAGAGCGGCATGGGCTGGGCTCGTCGGTGATGATGATGCAGTGAGCTAACGGCATGGCTGAGGGCGTAGGACGGTGCGGTGTATCCTGGCGGTCGTCACACGCTTAATGGCGCGGCATGGGGCGCTCGAGGATGGTCGGGCGCGGTCCGTGCTCTGCGCGGGACGATAGTGCTCGAGACGGTGTACAGAGGTTTCGTGTCGCGCGGGAGCGAACGGTCATGTCTGGGAGGTAGCTAGGGTCATGGTGAGTGCAGTTAAGCACGGTGACGGCGAGGAACGGCGTGTGCGTGCGTGTCAGCTCCGGCGCTCTGGCGTTCTCTCGGCATGGTTGCAGAGAAAATGGGCGTGGCGTTCCTCGGTGGTCCATGGCTTGGCTGAGCTCGAGGGGTGGACAGGGAGTGGTGGTGGACGGTGGCCTGTCTCCTAGACATCGTGGATGGGCGCGACGCTTCTTCCTACGAGCTATCCATGGTTGGCCGGCAATGGCGGCTAGGGTGGTGCGGCACTAGTGCAGACGGTATAGGGGTAGCTGCTTCAATGCATTGCTCGGCACTAGGGGTGACAAGGGGAGTGAAATGGGGGCAATGGTTTGATTAATCACAACTCACCGCAATAGAAGTTAGGCAAGTTTGATCCGTGTCTGCCAGGTGTTTGATGAAATGGCCGCATGAATTCAATATTTGAATTTTTGGATGAATTTTGGTGAGTGATCTAGTTATAAGCTTGGTAGTCTGTGGTTGCTTGGGTTTGCCAAGGTGAAGTGGTTTGGTTGGTTTTTGGGAAATGGCTATCTTAGTACCTATTAAGGATTCAATTTTGAATTGTCCTTTAAATAGATTTGGAATTTGTTTCTGTTGGTTTGTAAAGTGGGATTGGGTTCACTTTCACTTGGTCTAGCAAGGGGTGAAAATAATTGGATTTGTTTCTGTTATAAATCTTTGACTAGGAACACCCAAAGTGGTCTAGTGAACAAGTTTGGTCAAAATGACCATTTGCTCATACATCTTATATTTTATTTTCTCTTCATGTGATTCTGCTTGGAAATGATCTAGATGATGTTTTTTTCATCTTTAAGCCAATCCTTAACATTCATAGCCATGAAACATGGCAATTGCACTCATTCATGCATTAATCACTCACACACATGCATTCACATTAATTTTAATAATAAAAGTTTTTGTTAACCCTAAACTTGGGTGATTAGAACTTGATAATCTTGCTCAATATTTTTGAGGTGTTACAAAAATTCGAGATACTTTAATTATTAAATTGTCGCTAAGTCATTCTATTCCACGAATATAAGCATAAAGCTAGAACTTCATTGAAAATTCCCGAAACCCTAAAACAACCCTGAAAGCCTAAACCCTTAAATCCTAAATTCCCTAACCCCAAACAAACCCCTAACATAAACCCTCGACCCCTAAATACTAAAACCCTAAACCCCTCAACCATAATTAAACCCTAACCAAGTAGGTATCATGCACTTATAGATCCAAATTCGAGATACTTTCATTAAATTGCGGTAAAACATTATGTTCCACAAATATAAGAATAAAGCTTGAACATTATTCAAAATTCCCTAAACCCTACACCCCTAACTAAATGACCATGACTAATTAAGCAGCTATATCATGCACTTATATATCAACATATGAGATATACTTTCATTAAATTATGCTAATGTCATTCCATTCCACGAATCTAAGCATAAAGCTTGAACATTATTATTGAAAATGCCCTAAAACCGAAAC
Organism: Avena longiglumis; assembly: GCA_030063025.1. Classification (NCBI taxonomy): domain Eukaryota; kingdom Viridiplantae; phylum Streptophyta; class Magnoliopsida; order Poales; family Poaceae; genus Avena; species Avena longiglumis. The sequence goes on from CP125974.1 coordinate 487,188,551, forward strand.
CTTAAACCCTATAACCCTAAACCCCTAAATTAACCTAACCAAGCTGGTATATATCTTATCCACTTATAAATCAACAGCTGAGATATACTTTTATTTAATTATGATAAACCCATTCATTTCCACGAATCCAAGCATAAAGCCTAAACATTATTGAAAATGCCATAAAACATAAACCTTAAACCCATAAACCCTAAACCGTGAAAAAGCGGGCTAGGTATATTATGAATTTATAGATCAAAATTTGAGATAGTTTCATTAAATTGCCCTAACGCCTTTCTTTTTCATGAATATCGGCATATAGCTCGAACATTATTGAAAATTCACTAAACCCTACCCTCCCAAAAACGTAAACACTAATCCATATACCTCTAAACACTAAAAACCCTAGACCCTCAATCCCTAACGCTAACTAAGCAGGTATATCATGCACTACTTATAGATAAAATTCGAGATACTTTCATTATTAAATTGTTGCTAAGTCATTCTATTCCATGAATATAAGCATAAAGCTCGAACTTCATTGAAAATTCCCGAAACACTAAACCAACCCCCAAAACCTAAACCCTTAACTCCTAAAACCCTAAACCCTAAACAACCCCACAACCTAAACCCTCGACCCCTAAATACTAAAACCCTAAACCCTAAACCCCTCAACCACTACTAGGAAAACCTTAATCAGTGGCGCATCTGTTTTGGCCTTCTATGGCGCATATCAGATGCGCCACTGTTACCTCGCCACTGATGAGAACTTCTGTGGCGCATTTCAAAATGCGCCACATAAGTCATAATACTTCTGTGGCGCATTATGGCAGATGCGCCACAGGACTGTATTCAGTGGCGCATTTTGGCAAATGCGCCACTGAAGTGGTATGCGCCACAGAAGGTAAAAACAAATGCGACACTGGTTTGTATATCAGGTATTAAAAAACCATACTGGTCCATAATCAGTCTGGTTGTACAGGTATTATAAAGTATTATACAGGTATTATACACATAGCAGTAGAAACAATATATTTGACTTAGTATATGAAAATAAATATAATACAAACACGAATATAGTGCCATCACACAACTTAGAGCCCGATCGAGGTAGACAAGTGGTCATCATATTACAATTACAAGAGCCATCACACAACAGTATCATATGAAGTTAAAGGTGGCAAATATTTATACAAGTGTTTGGTACAAAGTTCACCATCTCATCACATTACAAATGAAGTGTTCACCGCCTACACTAGAATCAAACAGAATATAGCTGTGATGACGGTGATCATGAGCAAAAGCACTAGCAATATCTTCATCCAGTTCTCCTTCCACGGGTGGTTCCTCCACTTGGCTACCGCATCCTCTCGAATCGCATATCGTTTGTAGATGTTGTCGCTAAACTTGTTCACCTGTTTCTGACAGTCCTCCCACTCATCGTAGACTCCTGGAACCCAAACCTTACACACCACGTACCACTTCGTCATCTCTATAGTTCAGGCATATTAGTAAATCATGCAACAGAAAGAACTAAATTGGTCCACATGCGTATTTGTTCACATAAAGTAAATCAAAAGATCAGTAAACATAGAAGATAGCACATCGATCACAATCATAGAACTTCGACGACAACAACCACAATAGTGAAGTTTACATCATACGACCACAGTAGTATAGTTTGTGACACAACACTACACACAGAAATCTATGATAATTCTAGGCATACACATCGATCATTGTTGAGAACTACTAACGCTCAGCTTTGAGAACGGTAGATAGACATCCTTCATCATCCACGTCATTTTGTCACCCTGCTTACGAAGAATATTTTCAATCTCCCTCTTAGTCAACCCTCTATTGTGTATTAGGACCCCTCCCCTTGTGTTGACATCTTCCACGATGATTTCTGACAACTTAAGCTGGATGAGATGGAAGTCTTCTCTAAGATCATCATCGTCGCTTCGCGCCAAATTTTTGGCCCATGCTCGGAGACTAGATGGCAGATTTAGGTTCTGGCAATCCTGGACAAACCCTTTAAGGTGATGCATGATGTAGAAGGCCTCCTTGGCGCCGCCAGTTGCCAGCTCCTTGACGCAGGGGAATTCGAGCACATGCTTGAACACGTGTTTGTCATCCTTGATACAATCCCCATTGTTGACGAAGGGGCATCCCTTTCTAGCGTATCCCTCGAGAGCCTCATACAGAACACCCTTTATTATGGTGTAGTGTTTCTTCTTCTTCTGACTCACCGAGTCGAAATATGATGCTATCGAGTACTTTGTGGAAATGATGATGAGTGTGCAGTATTTGTCTCTGCACAACATGATTGAAAAGGGATGTTGGAAAAGGGCAAAGGAAGAAATCTATAAGAAAGCCTAAGTTACCAATGCTAGGGGGCGTGTGTACTTACTCGGGAAAGAAAGGCAAAAGAAGTGTGTTCGTCCTCTTGTGGTCCACCATGAACTTCAAGAGGTATGCCATCGCCTTGCCACGCGTCTCTGATCCTTCCCTCAACTGGCTATCACGCATGTAGTAGGGATACACTGTCGTGATGTAGGGGGTTTTCTCTCTCTTGGTCTTCATCGCCAGATTGAGCGCGAATAGGCGGAACATGTTATAGTCCAGCCGTTTCGAGAGAAATAGCTTGAAGACGTCCTCGTACGCTATGAAGAACATGTCTGCGGGGCTTCATGGACGTAGTCCACGTCCGATGGCACCTTGACAGTGAAAACCGGGTAAATTGGATCTTTGTCTTTAAGAAAAATGCCCTCTAGTGTCTTGATACTATCACTCAAAGAGAGCATATGTCCACGAGCAAGGCAAAGCAACTCCGGAGTCAGTATCGCTTCACCGTCTATATGTATCCTAGGCAAGCCATCCTCGCGGGCTGGTACGACGTCATCCTTAGCCCGGATCCTCTTGGGAGGAGGTTGGCTCTCGGATTTCTTACCTCTCTTCCTATGCTTCTTCGTCTTCTGAGCAGGCTCCTCCATTGGGGATGCTAAGTGCTCAACGGCCTCCTTTTGGAGTGTGCCAAGGCTAAAGACGAATCCAACAGGTTTCTCCTGTTCATCGGCAGCCGGAGGCATCTCTTGAGATAAAACACGGAAGACCAGGCGTTGCGTGCATGTAGTGGGATGCCCACCTTGACTGTCGCAAGCGACGAAGGGTTCTTCATCCACAGTTGGCATGTACAATACTATGTTGGCGCCGGTGTTGATGTAGTCATCGATGTTGAAAAATTCTTCATCATCATCGTTGTTGCCACCATGTGGTGATGGTGGTGGCGGGGGCGACGGAGGTTGCGTTGCGACAGCTTCGCCTAGGGGTGGCCCACACGCTCCCAAAAGTTTTTGGTGGCGACTGGTGGTGGAGACGATGACATGTGGCTTTCGAGGTGGTGGTCGGACGATCGAGGTGGCGTTGGTGATAGCTGGTTTCCGAGGTGGTGGATGAACGATCGAGGTGGCGCTGGTGTGCCCTGTAAGACGAATCTGAGACTTCGGCCATATCAAGGGCCAGCCGTGGTATTATGCAAGGGTATTGTGTTCGTCGGCTCCCTGAGGTTGAAAGGGGGGTCCATGTGATCGCACCTTGGCAACACCCGAGAAATCCGGACCCTCATCACGGCATCGTTCATTGCATTGTTGTGCATCGTGTGGTTCGCCGGTTGTATGATAATGCCCTTGGCAACATTCGTCAACTCGCCACCGGCAAGTTTGTGGAGTAGTAGGCAAGCAGCATCCTGAGTTAAAACACATATGTTGGGCATCATGATCGAGGTGGTAGTCACCAAAGGCGCATAAAGAAGATAAAGCGGAGTAACTAATTAGTTACCTTGGTGAGGGCGTTGAGCTCGGCTAATGTCGACACACGGCAGGTCTCGGCGGCAGGCCTATCACCAGCATTCTCCCGCGGTACTGGTGTAACACCCCAATTTTGGTTAATCTATATTAGGGTTTGATTGAGCATCATGAGCATCATCTATTTCAAAATGCATGGAAGAAAGAAATAGAATAAAACCCTAAAACCCTAATCTTCCCCCTCTCTTTGAAGCATTCAAAATGGTTTGAAATATTTTGAAAAGTATCAAAATAGTTGGAACCCAAGTTGAATAAAAGGGCCCCTGAGATATTTTATATATTCTATAAAGCTTCTATTACTTTGAAATAATTCAAATCAGATTGGAAGTTCAAATACAAAGTATAAATTTCAAAACAGAAAAAGGAAAAGTTTCTGGAAATAAAAAAGAGAGCCAGGAAGCCAGCTAGGCCGCAGCCCAGCAACTCCCTCTCCTCCCTCCCTTTCCCGCGGCCCACCTTGGCCCAAGCAAAGCCCGCAGCCAGCCCATACCACTACTTTCTTTTTTCCTCTTTCTTCTTCGTCGACAGAAGGACGCCGGCGAGGAGAGCTACTGCGTGTCGACACCGGCGCCGTCCCCACCTCGCCGTAATTCCCGCTGCAACGAGATGGACGCTACCGATGTTGTCGATGCCTATAAAACCTGTTGTCGCCGCCGGACGAGCCTTATCCTCTCCCTCTTCCCCAATTTCTATCTCTGGCCGAACCCTAGCTCACGGGAGCTCTTGCTCGGCGTCGATTATTGCTTCCCCTCGTCGTTCTGAGCTCACAGGCGTGACCACCGTGGTCGACTTGCTCGATTGCCCTGGCCACCTCTATCGGAAGTCACCTCCATCGCTCCAATCGCCACCTCCTACCCTGTCTCCAGCCGCCGTTGCCGCGGGTGATTCCGTCCTCCCCCGAGCTCCCTAAGCCCTCCACGAGCATCACGGTAAGCCCAGGAACCCACCAGTACACTCCCATATCTCGTTTGCTTCCTGTAATGAGCTGCCATCGCGTTCTGCCGCTCGCCGCCGTTGGGCACCGCCGTAGCCGCTTCTCTGGCGACCATCTCTGGGTGGCGCCACCTCTATAGGGTCCGCGAGGTCGTGCTGTATCCAGCCCGCACAACCTGCACCGCCTGCCGCCGCCGTCTGGCCGTTCTCCGGTGAGGCCTGCGTGGCTTGCCCGCGTGGCAATGGTCCCACCAGTCGGCCTCTAGGGCTAGGCTCTGCCCCGGTAATAAAGGCCCCTTTCGCGTGTGTGGCTGCTGAGGTGGCCAGAGACCCACCTGTCTGTGTCTATCGCTACCCTAGCCTCTGTGTAAAAAAGGATTTCCAGATTTATTTAAATTAAGAAAAAGTTAAATAATTTTAGAAACTGTTTGAATATTGTAAATTCAATAACTTTTAATCTGTAATTCAGAAAAATACAAATAATATATCAAAATGTTCAGAAAAATGAGCTATATATATAAGCTATAATCATGCATTGATCAACAAATAAAATGAGAAGTTTAATTAGAGAACAAAATCAACCCCTCTCATGTGTTCTGGAGTTTCCCGAATTAGTGTTTTCACCCCTCGGAACCCCGTTTAAATTGCCGAGCATGTTTTAGGGTTTTAATTCAATGCAATTCAACTTGTCATATCATCATTCTTGTTTGAGCATTGCATTGATGCCATGTGTTGAATGTTTCCCCTTTCTTTCCAGTGATTTGGTTCTTCCCGATAGAATATTATATCGATATCGAGATCGAAGACCGAGATCAAGACCATCGAAGATCGAAGGTCGATGAACAATACTTAACCAACTGTAATCAAGTCAAGTACAAGGCTCCCGAAGATCTGCTTATCTGTTATCAACTGGCAAAGGCAAGCATAGCCCCACCATGATATAATCCTATGATTTCGAAAGCATTTCAATTCTTGCCATGATGCATAAGATTCTACTATGGTATTTTATCGATAGATAGAGTATCATATCTATTGAATTACTCCCTTTGAGCTTATATTACCTGATCCACTGCTCCTAGCATAACTAGGTTTGCCGTGTGTGCACTTCTAGAGCTTATATCTGTGTTCTACTTAGCCATGCATAGCTGTTGAGTCTGGTCCATACTGATGATGTATCAGATGCAAATAATCTAGTATGATAGGAGAACATGATGATATAAGATCAGTGATATGAGATTAAACATGTTAAGTCTTGTATGGGAGGCCACGGTGGGATGTGTTTTTTCTAGTCCCATGCTCGCCACCCTTAGGACCCTGGATTCTTGCCTCTTGAACCAAGACGAGCGTACAACCACATGGGGTAAATGGGGACCCCATGATTGACTAACTTGCCTAGTAGATTCCATGAGTCACATAGTTCGGACATTCCATTCGACATACACATTGAAAATATTTTCGAAAGAAGGAGGTGCATTCATACAGGTAGGGAAGCATGGACCGGGTTGCTTGGTGTTGATGGCGCCCCTGGTAAACCAACCTCGCCTCACAGCTTTAAGTACCGACTTCGGGATTTGACCCATTACGGCGGAACAATACTTATTGCGTGACTCATGGTCTCGGCAAAAGCAAGGTAAAGGTCATGTCCAACCACACCCTCTGCCGGCCTTCCAAGGAAGAGGGCTAATAATCTGGCATTAAGAGTCGGTTGGTACGTGTGGGTAAAGTTGTACACCCCTGCAGGGTAATAATCTTTCGGAAAGCCGTGTCCACGGTTATGGACGACTTGGGAACGGATGGGAGATCATAGAGAACATGAACCTAATCGTAAAACTTGGCAACTAATGTTTGTTAAGGATGCTTCCTCATGGGTACGAGGGGGTGTGATCCTAGTTGGTAGATGATGATGATTCGGTGGATATCAAAAGATGATGATCAATATTCCAGAGATGTCGCTCTCTTATCCCCATTTAAAATTCTCTGACTAGTCGAGCTTCTTCTTCCTCTCTTGTTTTATAAAGAAAGATGCCTTTTCGCAAAACAACTCCACTAGCCAGAAGTCTTGCGGAGTACACCCTGTACTCACCCTTGCTTTGTTGATACTTTGGCAGAGTAAGTGTTCTCCTGAAGAAGAGTTCCGTACTACATCGACATCGACGAGTAGCTTGGGGTTCCCGGTCGGCATCCTGGAATCTATGGGCTGGGACGTCATCGTTATGCTTCAGGCCTCTTAGGCCATTTGTTAAGTTTGCTATACTTAATAGCATAATTTGCCTTCCGTTGTTTGAGGTTTGTGGTCAGTGACCTCTGCTTGTAATAATTTGGTTCTCTGCTCAGTTATGAGCTCGCTGTAATAATTTTGTGTCGTAGGATCACTTCTGTGTTATCAATTATTCACTGGATATTCTCGAGCTCAAGGTTAAGCTTATCTCAGACGGAGGTCTGGGATTTATTTAGCCCTGATCCTGGGGGTGTCACGGTTCTTGGTATCAGAGCAATACCGACCGTAGGAAAACCTTACTATTGGTCGATGTTGAGTCTAGTGTTTGTGAAAATTATTTTAAAGCTGAAAAGTATTTGCGAAAACTCTAGTATGCTTCTTTTACTCCTTATCCAGTTTCGCTCTAACTCTGGGTCATCTTATCTGGTGTTGATTTTGGAAAACTTTTGATATCTCTTCTAGTCTTTCAAAGCTTAGGTGCCTTGTGGGCATGACGTTTCTAAGCCAGTTGACCTAGTGTTGAGTTCTCTAGAGTTGTGTGTGATGTGAATTCTTTGTTCCCTTTGCTCTTGCTCATCTGAGAGATTCCTTTCTATCATGATCTCTCTATCTTTTGGACCCATAATAGTATATTGTTTGTTCCATAGTGTTATGTTCTAGGATTCGAGGTTTCGTTTCGCCTCGCGTTCCTCCTTTTCTTTTGCTGGGTACTTCAGAAGTCGTTTCTTCTCTTAGAAGCTATATCGTGGTTACTAACCTGTAGTGTACGCTAAGTCACTCAAGTAGTATTTACTCCTTTCTTTGGGTTTTAACCCTTGGACTTGATTCTAAGATCCCTGATTGTGCTGGATTCTGGTGTAGTGAATCTTGTACATGAAGCTGACCTTTAAACCAGGATCCATTCCTTTGACCCCTGTTGCTAATGTTCACACATTACCTCAGGATGGCTGGTACTAAAATTCTAGCCTTCAAGCTTGTGGTCTTTGTCGTGATTGAATTGTGACAATGAAGGACTTCCCCTACCATGCTATGGCAGATGTTCTTTAATGGAACCAAATAGATCACGACAAGAGTACTCCTCGTGAGTATCGCATCTATATTCGTGACTCTGCCACACCTTACCTATTCGGAAAATAGTTGACTTATACATCCACATCTCAGGATTCCATCCTGAGCATGTTCTTCTCCCCTTGTTGTTTTCCGACCTTTGTCTACCAGTTGGTAGCCAAGTAGTAAATGTGCATCGGTGTCTTCCGAAGCAAGATACTCTTGTGGTCCGTCAAGACAAACCATTTTGGAATGTCTAGGAGAAACAAACTCTAGTACCTCGTCATTTCCAGGACCAGGTCAAAGTGTTGTAATCCGCAGATCAAGAGGCATTGCTTGTCTTCCATCTGTTCTACCTTGAAGTATCACACTCTTTTATACTAAGAGGTCATGCCGAGTTCCATGACCCCTTAATGAAGTCATGCTCCTACACATATTTACCCACCCTCCCTCGAGCTTTCAAGCTCGTGAGTGATGCGTGTGCATAACAATGTGGCCATCTAAGATTCTTAGGAACTATTATTGATTGAAACTATAAGGACATTTGTGTCATTCCTAGCGTGATTGGTTAACCCTGTCACTAAGCAAAGGATGATTATACTACCAAGTCTGATATTCTGGTACGCTCTCTTTCGTCAAAGAGTTAGGCTTGTGCTGAAACTCTGAGACTATGTCTTCTTGCCTTACCAAGCAAGTTTCCTCTCGAACAAAGTGACATATCGGTGGTTCGTGATATTCTAGATGTCTACTAGAAGTATCCCCATGTTGCCACATGACCGTGTTGTCAAGTTCTTGAGCAAGTAAGTTCTCTGAACTGTTCCTATCTCCAAGGATCCATACTGGATACCCCTGAACTAGTTGGTTGAGCTTAAACAACAACTTGGAGAGTTGTAAGACAAAAGTTTATCCGACCCAGTTCCTTTCTAAAAGGATGTCTATTTGTGGTTCGTGTTGAAGAATGATAATATTTCCTTCGTGGATATGTTATTTTCCCCCACCTTTGATTTGCTTTGGGTAATCGTCAAATCAAATTCAGTTCCAAGGACTATCTTGATGTTGTTTCTTCTTGTGATGTTTCACTTGAGTACAACCTCATGTTCTTTGGTCTGGCCAATATTGTTGTCTCGTTCAAGCAACATATGAGTCCATCTTCTTGGAGTGTCTCGATAAGTTTGTTGTTGAGCCCATCAATGACATCCTTATCTTCTCCATGTTAGATTGAATACATATGGAACATTGGGCATTAATGTTGGAAATTTTTGAGAACCATCTTTGATTCATCTCGAAGTATGTGTTCTGGATGTTAAAAGTAACCTCCTCCGATTCACGTGCAAATGTTGAAAGATGTCGCTGTGGATTCGAGTAGAGTTATCTCCTTTTCGCTAAGGACACATTTTGTGTTATTGTTAGAACTTTATATGTATGCATCTGTCTCTTCACAAGATGCTAAATACATGGGTCTAGCACTCTAGCTTGGTCTTTTGGAGCTTGACACTATAGTCCCTATCTTGAGAATCTAGTAACTTTACCTTTGTGGTAAATGTTGCAAACTTTCTATTCGGACATGCTAAGTTTGAAGTATCATTCCATTTAACCAAAGCTGAATCTCAAGCAGAATGATGGTTGGTGTTCCTCAACGTTTTGACATAGGTCTCTTTGCAAATCAGGCAAGACTGATGTAATGGTTGACACACTTAGCCACAAAGACCTTTTGTTATATTCTGTTAATTCAGCAATATCAACCACTCTTCATGAGGCTTCTTCTATAATCCATTATAGGAGTTGTGCTTATGGTTTCCTTTGTATCCAAAGTCCGACCTTTACTTGATGTTTGATTTCTCGAACATCAAGGAGAAAATTTAAAGTAGTGTTGCTAAATGTCTCTCGGTCGATCCTCTAGACCATTTTATGTTGGAAATCATCTTGTTGTGCCAAGTAATTGAAGTCTGAGAATGAAGTTTCTTTCTTCTCGTGTCATCAGGAATCTTGTTACCTATTCATCTCAGTGGTGTAAAGTGATATCACGATCTTTGGAAAAGATTTTGATAGCCTGGATGAATTAAAGAGTTTCCTTCTTGTTCTCTTAAACATGTTCAAAGAGTGACCATGATTCTGGTAATCTGTAGTTTCTCTTGCCACATGTTTCTTGTGACTTTTACAAGTCCTCTCCACAAAAACACCTTTCTTTTTGGACCTTCTGTTGAATGAAAGAGTGATCCTTCTGTGTCAAAAGTAGTTCAACAGCTTGGTTATCCATATTTCTGCAACCTAATATCTCTACTTAAGCCATTTAGTAGAGGTTCCTCATCGAAGTCTGTGTTATATTCTTTCTCTTGGAAGCTTTATTATTCAGAAGCTTCAAAACCTTCTGAGCTCCATGGTCTCAATCCTTATGAAGACCAGCTATCTAACAATTTGAAACCATCTCCTTCTGTTTCCTCCTTTACCTTGACGTGTTTCATGTTGTCATCTCAGAATTGTTTTTGAACACTCCATCCATGAGTTGACCATGAGATACCCCATGTGTTGTTTAGTGTGTTTCCCTCTTATCTTTAGAGTGACCTTGTTTCTTTCTCCCTCTGTCTCTCTTCCTACCTTTGGAATCTCGGGTCGAGATTCTCGTAAGGGGGATAGAGCTGTAACACCCCAGTTTTGGTTAATCTATATTAGGGTTTAATTGAGCATCATGAGCATCATCTATTTCAAAATGCATGTAAGAAAGAAATAGAATAAAACCCTAAAACCCTAATCTTCCCCCTCTCTTTGAAGCATTCAAAATGGTTTGAAATATTTTAAAAAGTATCAAAATAGTTGGAACCCAAGTTGAATAAAAGGGCCCCTAAGATATTTTATATATTTTATAAAGCTTCTGGTACTTTGAAATAATTCAAATCAGATTGGAAGTTCAAATACAAAACAGAAATGTCAAAACAGAAAAAGGAAAAAGTTTCTGGAAATAAAAAAGATAGCCAGGAAGCCAGCCAGGTGTGGCATCCCGCAAAACCACTACTAGAAAATCGCGTTGAATTTGTGCATTGCATCGTCATCTTCATGCATTGTTCGCATTAAAACTATTTTTCGCAACGCCCGATTTGTTTTCCAAACGCCTCATCTTAATTCAACTATCAAAACCGGGTCCCCGGAATATTTTGTTTTGGCCGCTATCGGGTTGCACACGGCCCGTTTAAATCAAATAAAAAGTTTAGTTGTTTTTAGTAGGGGCAGTCGAACGGGCCAACCCGACCCGAACGACCGCCCCAGTTTTTTCTAATCGGTCCACCCTACACCTGCCCTTCTAATCCTAAGCCCACCAATAACTCTACCCAACCTACCCCTCCACCTCACCCTGGCCAATCCCTGTGCGCCACATCACCATGTCCATTCCCCCCACCCAATCGAACACCGCCACCTCATCCTGCCCCACTCCCTCACCCCCTCCTCTCTCTCTCCTCTCTCTCCCCAACACACACCCCACCCCAGCACACCAAACACACACGCACACAACGCATGCGAGTACCCCCCACACCAGATCCCACCGCAGACCGAGCCACCCCTGGGCCCCTGCGGGACCCACCACCACCTGCCGTGCACTGTGCCTCTTCTTCCTCCCCTTCTTTCCTCGCTTCCGCCGCCTCGACCCTCCTCTCGCCCCCCTCCGCCTTGCCCCTCACTGCCAGCTGCAGACGCCTCCGCCTCAGAAGACCCGCGCCGCTCTCACGAGCTCGCCGCGTCGCGGACCTTCCCACTCGCCCAGCGTGCCCCGCCCAGCGCCTCCCACACCCTCCGCTCCCCAGCTCGCTCCGCCCCTTGAACTCCGGCTCCTCCTTCAGCACCACCTGCGCCCGCCCGAGGATCCCCTCTCCTCCGGCTCCGCCAAGCTCCTCGCCGCAGCCTTCGTCGCAAGGCCTCGCCTCCGGCCAAGGCCGAGCCCCGCCTCCTCCCGCCAACCTCACCGCCTCCGCCTAGTCCTCCAGCGCCGGGCGGCCGAGCCGAGTGGCCGGGCGAGCCCCACTGCCTCACTGCGCTGCCAGTCCTGCCGCCGCGGGTCCACTCGCCGCCCTGCGCCGCCCCGCCGCTGCTCCTCGGCGCCGCTCAAGCCCCGAGCCGCTACCTGCCCGACCCCTGTGACACCGCCGCCATCCACCTCCTCCTCGGGCCCCGCTTCCTCACCGGCCGCGGGCCCCACGTCGAGCATCGTCGCCATCCGTTCAAGACCTCCCCCCGACAATGAAATCGGAACCACCCCGGCCGCCGACAAGGAACCCGAAGGCGATGACTAGGGAACGATAAGATCTTCTTAGACGTCGAGAACCCACGGTACCCGAAGACCGAACCCGGCGCCGCTCCAAGATCCCCTTCCCGGAGTTAATGACCCGATCACGCCAAGATCTACATCACGGATCCGCCGGGCGAGACCTCGAAGGCCATCGACGCGTGAAGATGTAACCTCGAAATTCCGAGAAGGTCGGCAAGAACTCCTACACTGAACGCCATGATCTTCCACATGGATGACAAGTACTCGTACTCGGACCCGAAGCCCCGATCCGAAGGCCGAGTCGAAGCGCCAAGGCCTCCGCCATGGAATCAACAAGATCATCACGAAACGCCAAGTACTTCTTTCAGGACGCCATGATCATCGACATAGATCCCGAAGGCCACATGTGCGACAAGCACTCCAACCCGGAACCAAGTTCGCCACCGACTAAATACGGACTACGAGTTCTACTTCACGGATGTCAAGCGACAAGATCTACTACCCCGATCCGAGACCCTAACCCCGGAGCCGAGAACGCATCCGTAGAACCCTGGACCCGAGACCGGACCCTGGACCCTGTCGAACCCCGAACCCCGGAACCCCAAGATCGTCGAGCCCCCCCTCTGATGTGTGACCCCTTTTCCTCGAACCCTATTTTATAACATATCAATTTGTTGCACATTAAATTGTCATTCCCGCATGCATAGTATTGGTTTGGGGGCCTTATGCCGATTCACCTAATAATTAAATATGGGGCCCATATGCGGGCAAATCTAGTCTCATATTGGCCTCATTTAAACTTGTGTAGCGAACCGGTATCTTATCTTGCCTTGCTAAACAACATTTATTTTGCGGGGGTTCTAAACAACTTGAACCATATATATTAATTGTCGGGACCCCGGTTCCGCTTAACACTGGCCTATTTGCATCGCACCTTTGCCATGCCATCCATCATACATGCATCATGCCGATCTTCTGCCGTTGTATTAAATATTGCATCCGGTGTTTATTCTAGTGTTTTGCTTCTTCGCGGATAAGGCCGTTGAGTTGATGTGAGCTTCGCCCCGATCTTCGGTTGAACCTTCGACAATGTTTTCAGGCGAGCATCTCCCCCTTTCTACCTATCTTATTTTGCTAGTATTTACTCCCCTCCTGTTGATCTTTGCTATCTATGTTGCGATGCTCTAGATTTCGTACCCGTGATATCCCTTGCAGCCATATATAGCCTTGGACACATCCTATTGCCTGTTGCTTGGTAGATAGTTGGACCCGCGTGTCGTAGTCGCTTGCTCCAGTGTTTTGTTTGTCGTCAAGTACCACCTTTGTTGGAGAATAGCCGCATGTTGACATTGAAGATGATCATGGCTTTAATTATTGTTCACTTTAAATTCCTGTTTAACAACTAAAAATTGAATTAAGCAGAGGCATCGGTGGGTGATAGGTAAGATTTGGTTTCCGACCGCCCACTTGTGTCCCGTAGGACCCGAGTTCTTGACACCTGTTCCGAGATCGAGCGCGCTAACCACAGGTGGGGAGATATGGGCCCCACATTGATAATTACCTGATTTCAAAGTATTGTACTGGGGGCCACAACTAGTTTGAGGTTTTATTTACGATCCTGTACTTATGCCATGCTACTTTCTGTATTTAAATTGTGCGAGTCCGCACCTTGCATCTTAGGAAGCGGAGTGATTACGGTATCGACAGGTCCCGATTGGGGATCTGCCGTATGACCATTATCGCAAACCCTAAGTCCGTCTCGGAGACCGGCCGACTTCGCGGGTGTACTTAGTGGGTGGCCCCGTGCTTGCTTTGAGTGCAGGAACGTCGTGACTTAGGCCCCGACATACCGATGGGTGTATGTTAACCGATCCGGCAAAAGGGTCAAGTGCTGTGGATACTTTGGTGCACCCTGCGGTTTAATCTTTCGAGAAGCCGTGTCCGGTTATGGACGACTTGGAGCACGATTCGATCATAGACAACTATAACTAAAGTTTACTGTTTTAAATTGACTTGTTCCCGATATGATTAGTAATCAGCTTCATTACAACGGAATGGCTAAGTAAAAGTACCAACAACTGCTGGGTTTTGGGTTATCTCATGCTAATTGTATCTGACTAGTAAGTGTTGCCACTATCACGGAATGACTAACTAAAAGTGCCCACTGCTTACTTTATCAGGACGATTATCTAAACTTGACTAGTAATTGCTGCAACGATAACTGAATAAGTAAAACTGCCAACTGTGTGCGTTCCTCGGTTGACTTCCTCGTTTGGTCTCGAGGGGGAAACGCCAGGATGGGTTTGTTTGGTGATAGCTTTAGGTTGGATCCGGATAGGTCATCCTCACCCCCTCTGATATCCGCCAGTTGTTTCGAGTCTCTATAGGTTGTTTAGCGCATGCTGCCGCTGCCGCTCAGTCCACCATACCTATGTAGGCGAGGACCGCCGAATTCTAGCCTCGCCGTGTACTGGCCTCAGTACTGAGCTCCTTCTTTTTCCTTTGCCCTTTGTCGGCACCCCTTTTGTTTAAGCAGGTTTTGAGATCGACGCCGTTAGCAGGGTTACCCTTCCGGCTTGGCCTGGGCAGGGTTATGGACGCCATTGGTTATTCTTCAGGGCTCTTAGCCCCATTTGCATCTTGTCCGTAGTCGGACGCTCCATCGTTTTCGAGGTGATTTGGATCTTTGTACCGTATAATTGTATTCTTGACTCTTTGAGTCGCTGTTGTATATGTATCTGTTCTGTGGGTCCCATCGAGGACTGTTGTGTAATGTTATTACTTTGTTTTCCACCCGCACGAAAGTGCCTGGTGGGCACCTTCGAATCGTTTCTATGCGGGTTTGGCGAGTTTTGCTAAAACTTGCATAGGACCGATTCTGAGGGTGTTACACCAGGCCGCAGCCCAGCAACTCCGTCTCATTCCTCCCTTTCCCGCGGCCCACCTTGGCCCAAGCGAAGCCCGCAGCCAGCCCATACCCCTTCGTTCTTTTTTCCTCTTTCTTCTTTGTCGATAGAAGGACACCGGCAAGCAGAGCTGCCGCGTGTCGACGCCGGCACCATCCCCACCTCGCTGTGATTCCTGCTGCAAGGAGATGCACGCTACCGACGTTGTCGATGCCTATCAAACCTGTTGCCACCGTAGGACGAGCCTTATCCTCTCCCTCTTCCCCAATTTCTATCACCGGCCGAACCCTAGCTCACGGGAGCTCTGGATCGTCGTCGATTCTTGCTTACCCTCGTCGTTCCGAGCTCACAGCCGTGACCGCCATGGTCGACTTTCTCGATTGCCCCGGCCAGCTCTATCGGAAGTCACCTCCATTGCTCCAATCGCCACCTCCTTCCCTGTCTCCGGCCGCCGACGCCGCGGGTGATTCCTTCCTCCCCCGAGCTCCCTGAGCCCTCCACGAGCATCACGGTAAGCCTAGGAAGCCGCCAGTACACTCCCATTTCTTGTTTGCTTCCTGTAACGAGTTGCCATCGCGTTCTGCCGCTCGCCGCCATTGGGCACCGTCGTAGCCGCTTCTCCGGCGACCATCTCCGGGTGGCGCCACCTCTATAGGGTCCGCCAGGTCATGCTGTATCCAGCCCGCACAACCGCGCTTCCCAGATCACCCCCTAGCACCACCTGCCGCCGCCGTCTGGCCGTTCTCCGGCGAGGCCTGCGTGGCTTGCCCGCGTGGCCCTAGTCCCACCAGTCAGCCTCTAGGGCTAGGCTCTACCCCGGTAACAAATGCCGCTTTCGCGTGTGTGGCTGCTGAGGTGGCCAGACGCCCACCTGTCTGTGTCTGTGGCTATCCCAGCCTCCGTGTAAAAAATGATTTCCAGATTTATTTAAATTAAGAAAAGTTTAATAATTTCAGAAATTGTTTGAATATTGTAAATTCAATAACTTTTAATCTGTAATTCAAAAAATTACAAATAATATATCAAAATGTTCAAAAAAATGAGATCTATCTATTTAAGCTATAATCATGCATTGATCAACGACTAAAATGACAAGTTTAATTAGATAACAAAATCAACCCCTCTCATGTGTTCTGGAGTTTCCCGAATTAGGGTTTTCACCCCTCGGAACCCTGTTTAAATTGCTGAGCATGTTTTTGGGTTTCAATTCAATGCAATTCAACTTGTCATATCATCATTCTTGTTTGAGAATTGCATTGACGCCATGTGTTGAATGTTTCCCCTTTCTTTCCGGTGATTTGGTTCTTCCCGGTAGAATACGAGATCGAAGACCGAGATCAAGACCATCGAAGATTGAAGGTCGACGAACAATACTTGACCAACTGTAATAAAGTCAAGTATAAGGCTCCCAAAGATCTGCTTATCTGTTATCAACTGGCAAAGGCAAGCATAGCCCCACCATGATATAATCCTATGATTTCTAAAGCATTTCAATTCTTGCCATGATGCATATGATTCTATTGTGGTATTTTATTGATATATAGAGTATCCTATCTATTGCATTACTCCCTTTGAGCTTATATTACCTGATCCACTGCTCCTAGCGTAACTAGGTTTGGCGTGTGTGCACTGCTAGAGCTTATATCTGTGTTCTGCTTAGCCATGCATAGCTGTTGAGTTTGGTCCATCCAGATGATATATCAGATTAAACATGCTAAGGCTTGTATGGGAGGCCACGGTGGGATGTGGTTTTTCTAGTCCCATGCTCGCCACCCTTAGGACCCTGGGTTCTTGCCTCTTGAACCAAGACGAGCATACAACTACACGGGGTAAATGGGGACCCCATGATTGACTAACTTTCCTAGTAGATTCCATGAGTCACATATTTTGGGCATTCCATTCGACATATGCATTGAAAACATTTTCGAAAGAAGGAGGTGAAGGAGGTGCATTCATACAGTTAGGGAAGCGTGGACCGGGTTGCTTGGGGTTGATGGCGCCCCTGGTAAAGCAACCTCGACTCACATCTTTAAGTACCGACTTCGGGATTTGACCCGTTACAGCGGAACAATACTTATTGCGTTAATCATGGTCTCGGCGAAAGCAAGGTAAAGGTCGTGTCCAACCACACCCTCTGTCGGCCTTCCAAGGAAGAGGGCTAATGATCTGGCATTAAGAGTCGGTTGGTACGTGTGGGTATAGTTGTACACCCCTGCATGGTAATAATCATTTGGAAAGCCGTGTCCACGGTTATGGACGACTTGGGAACGG
This sequence comes from Avena longiglumis, assembly GCA_030063025.1. Classification (NCBI taxonomy): domain Eukaryota; kingdom Viridiplantae; phylum Streptophyta; class Magnoliopsida; order Poales; family Poaceae; genus Avena; species Avena longiglumis. The sequence continues at coordinate 487,206,026 of CP125974.1, forward strand.
ATGGGAGATCATAGAGAACATGAACCTAATCGTAAAACTTGGCAACTAATGTTTGTTAAGGATGCTTCCTCGTGGGTACGAGGGGTGATCCTAGTTGGTAGATGATGATGATTTGGTGGATATCAAAAGATGATGATCAATATTATGGAGATGTCGCTCTCTTATCCCCTTTTAAAATACTCTAACTAGTCGATCTTCTTCTCCCTCTCTTGTTTTATAAAGAAAGATGGCTTTTCGCAAAACAACTCCACTAGCCAGAAGTCTTGCGTAGTACACCCTGTACTCACCCTTGCTTTGTTGATACTTTTGGCAGAGTAAGTGTTCATCTGAAGACGAGTTCCGTACTACATCGACATCGACGAGTAGCTTGGGGTTCCCGGCCGGCAGCCTGGAATCTATGGGCTAGGACGTCATCGTTATGCTTCAGGCCTCTTAGGCCATTTGTTAAGTTTGCTATACTTAATAGCATAATTTGCCTTCTTTTGTTTTAGGTTTATGGTCAGTGACCTCTTCTTGTAATAATTTGGTTCTCTGCTCAGTTATGAGCTCGCTGTAATAATTTTGTGTCGTAGGGTCATTGCTGTGTTATCAATTCTTCACTGGATATTCTCGAGATCAAGGTTAAGCTTATCTCAGACGGAATGGGATTTGTTTAGCCCTGATCCCGGGGGTGTCACAACTGGTGCCGCCGCCGGCTGCGGCTTGGTATTTTTGGCGGGAGCAGCTGGGGGAAGCTTCTTCTCCAATAACTTGTACATTGCTTTCTCGTCCACTTTTTCCTCTAATTTCTTCACCTTCAACTTCATCTCTTCAACCTCGTATTTATCTTTAGCCGCCGACTGGTTCTTCCTCTCCCTCCTCTTCTTTGCGTCCTCTTTGTAGTACTCAATAAACTTCATGCTTGTACCAAAGCCGGACACACGACCAGCTGTTTTTGGCGGCAAATTCTTCTCCCTCTTCTTGTAAGTGTTCGTCACCCTGTTGAAAATAGTGTCCCATGGCTCCGCCACCGAATCCTGGGACGACAAGTCACCGGTAGCATTCAATTCCTTCTCCTGTAGAGAGACAAGGAGAGGTAAACCCATGCATTTAGATTCTTGGCTTAATTATTTTAATGAGAGATCTGCGTTAAATTCCTTACCAGCTACTCCTCAAAGACCTTCACATCCGGGTCGTCGATGACGAACTCCCCTATAATAGGGTCTAGGTAGTAGCGGGCCCGGACAAAGTGTCAGATCTGTAGGTCTGTGATTTTATGCCATGGGTTCTCTTTACATAGGGGTTCAAGCTCGGCGTCCTCCTTGTCCCAAATGGGCTGTTTCCCTCTGCATCTGCCGCTTCCAAGCCGGTGGTTGCCTATGTTCTTCTCTTGCATAGTATTTACCTACTCAGTCCATGCTTTAGAGTAAGCGGTATCTAAGTACGCCTTGAATATCTTAAACTCTTCTTCGCCGAGCATCGGATTTTTCCTACTTATAATCTCCTAGCTTTCACCTTTGTTAATGTTGTTCTTTACCCGGGTTTTCCAGCTACTCAAGGCGTTGCTCATCATTGTCAGTGCTAGTTTGTTCACCGAGTTCTTTCTCTCCAGGTTTCTGAACTTCTCTAGGAATGTTTATCGCTTGTGAAGCTTCTTAAGGAGGTTCTTGACCAAAGCCTGATTACTTCGGATGTACTTCGTGTTGATCGACATGCTTTCCCAGACGATGCACCCGAGTTGCATGTCGTACCCGCAAGCAATCGAGGCAGGCGCAATGGGTTGGCCACCTTCTGTGACCTCGGTGAACTCATCACAGACGTTGGCGAGCAATTGCGGCTTCCAATCCTTAATCTCCTTCTTCTTCTTCTTCTTCTTCTTTTGTATAGCGGTCGGGTTGCCGCTACCGCCATCTGTGCGCTCGCCGCCATCCGTGGTGGTGTTACCCTCCTTCCCTCCTTCACTAGTTCCATCGTAGTCGTCGCCGTCCCCCTCGTAATCTGGATCTTCCTCGTTGTCCCCAACACCTTCGACGACGGTCACCGGTGGTGGTGTCATTCTCATCTCCTCCGCCTCCTCATGCTCTTGGGACGGCCCCTAGAACGACTTGTTGGCCTCTCGGGCTAGATCCTCGACGCTCATGTGTTTTGAAGGACCGGCCTCGTCGTTAGTCGACATGTTTGTGCTTTATTACTAAAAAAAGAGGCAAAAAGTTATCACAAATATCGACCGAAAAATTCGGCATGAACTTTGCTAATTTTTGGACCTACGAGTGCCCATTTCTCAACCGAAACAGAAGTGAATCAACACTTCAGGAAAAATGGGCAACTCAATTGTGAAATCCCTGCAAGAAAAACACCCCAGCCCCATTGATAACCCCATTGACACCATCCATCATCGTCCAACACCATCTCATTCACAAAATAAACAAACTCTGTAGCACCATTAATAACATATAAAGGAGCACCATTCAAAAAATAAACAAACTCTGCCCAGGTCACAAAATAAGCAGCATCAGGTCATGCAGCACCAGGTCACAAAATAAGAAGCATCTTATTCACAAGCATCATGGAAAAGCAGCACCAGGTCATAGGTTGTAAAAGCACTAGTAGCCCATAGATTAAAGCATAGTACACATAGTGTTTTGTCAAAAACATAGAAGACTAGGTCACTTGGATAAAGATGATTATTAACTCGATTAGAGTATAGAGCAATTAGTGGTAGTATAAACCAACATGTGACACACACTACTAGGAAACTAGCTATAGATAGACATACCTTCTGTGGCGCATGGTTCTGACCATGTGCCACAAAAGTTATCCAGCGGCGCATCCGGAGCAATGCGCCACAGAACCACCAAACTTCTCTGGCGCATCCCCCAGATCCATGCGCCATAGAAGTTTGGTGGGACCCACACTAGCCGTTGGACCATGAATCTTCTGTGGCGCATCACTCCGTATGCGCCACAGAAGTTTGGTGGGACCCACAGCAGGCGGGGTCTGACCATGCTCTGATCAAACTTCTGTGGCGCATACAAGGAGATGCGCCACAAAACAACTATGTGGGCCCCACTCTCTAGACACCTATGTACAAGCTTTTGTGGCGCATTCTTTCCTCTTGTGCTTTTCCCAACTAAACAAGTACCTGTGGAATAGGTAGAATATACTAGAAAAATCTAGTACATAGACATGTGCAGTGGCATACATCGTTGGAAAATGCACATGCGCATAGCCTTGAACAGCAAAACAACAAATGCCATACATCATTGCAAATACACAAACTACAACATTGCAAATCCCTTCACAGAGCTGGTGGGGGCGATGGCGGTGGAAGATGCCAAACCTCCATGTTCACGCGTGCCTACAGCCTGCGGACGTGGTCCTCCATGGACACATTGGGGTCGAGCACCGGCCGCCACCCGATTGGTTTCGCCATGCGTGCCCTCTCCTCCGGAGACGCGAGCACGACGTACAACCTCATGGACTTGTTGTAGAGGGCCTCGTGCCGCAGTCTGGCCTCCTCCTCGATTAGGTTGACCTCTGAATCCCGTGGCGGCTGACTCCGAGCACTGCCCCTCGACCTCGCCCCTCCACTGCGAGTAGGCTGCAGGGAACGCGAGCGAGCTGTGCTCTCCAGCGAGTCTTCCGACGAGTTGTGGGAATAAGACATCAGGAGCAGGTATGTTTCTTCCGACGACCATGCATGTGTGTTTTGTGTGTGCATAAGGTGTTGTTTCTAATTAACCTACTCTCTATCTTTTTCTCTATATGTGCATACCGCGGAGGCTACCATGGTCGTCAGCATGAGCGAAGGTCGAGTTACTAGGTATAAGAAAGACGCCAAGGCAGACATGATTCGGAACAACAAGACCCAGATAAGAAGTCCATGTCGAACATGCAAACTCCAGCGCTGGATCGACACTGATTCTGGACAATTGGAGGATCACCTGCTCAGTAAATGGTGTTGGTCATCATGAAGACTTGGGCGAGCAAGAAGATGAAGAGTCTCCTGACAAGCATGGTCATGATGACGAAGAATATACCGCCGTCGGGCATGATCATCATGACGAAGAAGGATATGTCAACAAACATGACCATCATGAAGAAGGATAAGAAGCGAACACCCAGACGCTACTAACTTCGGTGTTAAGGGACCCTCATGTTCACGAACTTCTTCTCAAGGAGAGGAGCAACGCCAAAGCTGCAGCCAGAGAGAAAGCCAAGCTGGCGCAAAGGGAGTTAGATGGGATGACTCCATTGTATCCTAGGTGTCGGCCCGAGGATACACGCCTGAGTGTAACGCTCAAGGCTCTAGAGATGAAGGCGGAACACAAATGGACCGACGTGAGCTTCAATGCTAACATGGAATTCTGGCACGATCGTCTTCCTAACGGGAACACATTGCCAACAAGTATAGAGGAGGCCAAGAAAATCGTGTGCCCTCTCGACCTACCGCACGCTAAATACCATGCATGCATCAATGATTGCGCACTTTATCATAACGAGTACGTGGAGAGAACCACATGTCCGGTGTGTGTCCATGGACGGTACAAGAGAGGGAACAAGAAAGTTCCTCAAAAATTGGTATGGTACTTTCCTATCACTCCCCGTCTACAGAGATATTTCGTAGATCCTAAGGAAGCAAAGCTAATGCAATGGCACGTGGAAAGGGAGAAACCCGAAGATGATCCAGAGAAGGGCAAGATCCTAACACACCCTTCAGACGCTAGCCAGTGGAATGCATTGGACATCGAGTTCGAAGAGTTTGGGGGCGATGCAAGGAATGTCAGGCTGGGTATGAGCACCAATGGACTCAATCCTTTTGGCAACCAGAGTAGCACGCATAGCACCTGGCCCGTGTTTGTATGGCCGTACAACATCCCCCCGTGGCTCTGCACAAAGCAAAGGTACGTACACATGAGCATTCTTATTCAAGGGCCAAAACAGCCAGGTGTCGATATGCATCTTTATCTCGGGTTGTTGAAAGAGGAGTTAGCCACGTTGTGGCAGACGCCAGCCCATACGTGGGACGCCTACACTAAAGAATATTTCCCTCTGAGAGCCGCGTTGCTCACGACGGTGCAGGACTATCATGGTTACTCATATGTATCGGCCCAGGTGAACCACGAACACAATGCATGTGTCAAGTGCATGGATAAGACCCCGCATCTCTAGATACCCAAGGATCCCGGGTCTTCGAAAACCGTGTTCCAAGGGACTCGAAAGTGGCTTTGCATGGATCACCCATGGAGAAAACACGGTGACCTGTTTAATGGTAAAGACGAGCTTGAAAGAGCCCCGCGTACGAGGAGCGGAGAAGAAATCGAGGAGCTTCTGAATAATTGGGATGAGTGCACAGCGCCAGGAAAGAAGCAACCAAGGACAAAAGCGCTTCTGGGTGTATGGAAAGCGAGGTCTGTTTTCTGGAACCTGCCGTACTGGAAGGTCCTACGCATGCCCCATTGCCTCGATGTAATGCACATCACGAAGAACGTTATCAAGAGTCTTCTTCGCACTCTCCTCAACATGCCGGAGAGGACCAAGGATGGGCTAAAAGCAAGAAATGACCTGAAATTGCTTGGCATCAAGAAGGAGCTTCAGTACCCTGATAGTGATGATGATGACAATCAAACGGAAGGGACTCATGGTCGCCGCAAGAGGGTTAAGAAGAATGAGGTGGTTGTGCTTCGCGCTGCCTGCTTCACTCTGTGTCAGGAGGAGATCAAGCAGTTTTTCAGGTGCCTCCTAGGAGTCAAAGTTCCTCATGGTTACTCGGGCAAGATAAGCAGGTATCTCGACGTAGCGAAGTATAGGTTCAGTGGTATGAAGTCCCATGACTGTCACGTGATGATGACACGGATACTTCCAGTTGCCATACGAGGGACAATGGACGAGCACGTCAGTGAGACGTTGTTTGGCTTATGCAACTTTTTCGACGTCATCTCTAGGAAGTCGATCGGCATGAAGCAACTCGACAGGCTACATGAAGAGATCGTGGTGATACTATGATACTATGCGAGCTCGAGATTTACTTTCCGCCCGAATTCTTCGACATCATGGTGCATCTACTTGTCCATGTTGTGGATGACATCATCCATCTCGGGCCGACATTCCTGCACAACATGATGCCGTTTGAAAGGCTGAACGATGTCATCAAAGGGTTCGTTCGCAACAGGTCCCGTCCAGATGGAAGCATATCCAAGGGCTTTCTGATCTACAAGTGCATCTCTTTCTGCCAGAACTATCTAACCACCGAGAACGAGGATGTTGGAATACCCACCAAGAAGCACCTTGGCATGCTCGCTGGGTATGGTCACCACGAGAGCCACCGCTCACTGCATGTCGGCATTGCTAATCGACGCGCTGACTTTGGAAGGGCACACCGAGTCGCACTACAACACATTGAATTGGTTAGCCCTTGGGTGGAAGAGCACAAAAGCTTGATCGAGCAGGAGTACGTGGACCAGGCCTGCCCGAGGAAGAAAGGAGACGTAACAATAGAACACAACTCCAGCTTCATGTGTTGGTTCAAGAAAAGGCTGTTAGATATGTGGCCTCGAAGCTGGCTGCTCAGATGGTTGAGGATGATTGGGCTACACAAAGGCAAGTAATGCCTATACTTACTTATTTGGAAGTGTTAACAGTGGAGGATGATGCTAATGCACAAGGGAAGGCTGCAAATGCTAATGCACATGGGGCTGCACAAAGGATTGTAACTGTTGATTGGAATTCAGTTGAGATACATGACCGGGCTGATTTGGTCATTGCACCAATAGATGACATTGAAATGGCAAAGCTTTTTGGCATTCCTATAGAGCACAGAGAACAAGGAGAAGAAGAGGGATGAAGCTGCAAATGATGGTGACAACCATTTAAGAGATGAAGAGGCAGATATAGATCCAGAGTGGTTGGAAAATGCTGCAGTTCATGTAGATGATGCACATGATGATGAGTTAGTAATAGTTTATGACAAAGAGGACCTAGTTATTGAAGTTGGGAGATTGTTTCCAAGCATGGATGAATTCAGGATGTGTTTCAGGACATATGCAGTCAAACGTGAGTTTGATACCAAGACTATGTGGACTGATAAAAAGAAGTTCTATGCAAAATGCATAGGTTATGATGGTGGTGCCAGGCCTTGTAAGTGGTATATATCTGCTAGACGCCAACCTGATGGAAGGACAATAAGCGTGAATCAAATTCCAAAACCTCATACTTGCATTACAAGTTCTCAAATAGTTACAAAGATGACAACATAACTATGGGTTGCAGAAAAAATCAAGCCTATTTTATCCACAACACCAAACAGCACTGCAAAGAGAATGAAAATAGACTTGGAAAATCAGTACCCCATTAAGTTGAATTATACTATAGTGTGGAAGGCAAAGAAAAGGGCAATGCAAGAGCTATATGATGATTGGGCAAATACCTTTCGAATGCTTTATAACTTCAAAGCAGAAGTAGAGAAGAGGTCACCTGGCAGTGTTGTGGAGATAGATACTGAGGTAACAGTTGATGGGAAAGTCTTCTTCTCTAAATTCTTCATGGATTTAAAGCCTTGCATCGATGGCTTCAAAGGAAGGTGCTATCCATATTTGAGTATAGACTAATATTTCTTGACTGGAAAGTGGAATGGGCAACTAGCAGCATGCAATGCTTTAGATGGACACAATTGGATGTTCCCTGTAGCTATTGGCATGTTTCAGTCTGAGATAGAGGCATCATGGACATGGTTCATGATGTAGTTGAAAAGATGCATAGGGCCAGTATCTCCATTGGCAGTGCACACAGATGCATGTAAAGGTTTAGAAAATGCAGTGAAGATTGTTTTCCCTCATGCTAAGCAGAGGGAGTGCTTTGGCCATATGTGGACGAATTTGATCAAAAAATTCAGAGGAGATGATTTGGATGCATGTGGCCAGCAGCAAGATCTTATACCAGACAGACACATTCATATCACCTTAACAAGATTAAGGGGGCATGCTTTGAGGAGGATAGGGTCAAGTTTTTTTTTGAATATTTACTGTAGGGGAGTCCCCCACAGTCCTTTATTTTGAAAAGAGTCAAAAGTCTTATGTACAAACTAAAAAGCTAAAGAAAAGAACAGAAAAAGGAAAAGAGGCTATACAAAGTTACAGTAAATTATCTATCCAAGAAATCAGTTCTAGGATAGTGTCAAGTTTTGTACATGGTTGGAAACCTACCATTCTCTTTTATGGTACAGGTCAGGTTTTAACACTGCCATCAAATGTGATCATATCAACAATAATTTGGCAGAAAGTTTCAACAACAAAGTGAAGGAGTTAAAAGACTTGCCTATCCATGACATGGTTGACTAGATCAGGATCATGATCATGAGGTTGTGGGAATTGAGAAGAAGGCTTGGTGATGTTCTTCAAGAAGATAAGCTTCCTGATGTTGTGCAGCAGGTGGTCAACAGGAGCAAAAATGTTGCACATTTGCTTGAGAAATCCTCATCGTGGGGTGATGAAGTCAGAGATACAAAGACTGGCAGGAGGCATGTTGTTGACACTCAATTGCATGAATGCACATGCCTTGAGTGGAAACACACTGGGAAGCCTTGTGAGCAAGCCATATTTTATTGGCCTCCAAACACAAGCTAAATATGCACCCATATTTGCATGAGTATTATTCTGTAGCAAAATTCAAGGCTGCATATGGAACACCAATTTCAGCACTTACATATCAGTCTTAGTGGCTTGAAGTCGACATTCAGTTATCCTTGTGTCCTCCTTTGATGAAAAGAAAGGCTGGCAGGCCCAAGCAGAGTAGATTCAATGCTTGGTTTGAGAAAGGTGGGAGCAACAAGAAGGGAAAGAAAGATGAAAAGAAAGATGCCAAGCCAAAAAGGGCCCAAAAAGGTAACAAGAATAGATGCAAACTCTGTGAAGAACTTGGACACCAAGTTGGATCTACCAAGTGCAGATACACTGCTGAAAAGCCAAAGTATGTTCATCCAAAATCTATGTATTTCTTGTTCATGATTTTTCTCCCCCAGATAACTTGCTTGTTTTCAGGAGGAAGCGTGGAGAAAAAGGCCCACCTCTTGTTGTTGAAGAATGATGGCCAGTGAAAAGGGCAGGAATCAATGGCCAAAGAAAGAAGAGAACTAACCAGATCATGTTTGGTGCTGTTGAGGTGCAATCTGAACTTGTTTTGGAGGATGATGTGCAAACTGTTGAGTCTTTAGGGCACACCGTTTCTGATTTGGAAGCTCTGGTGCAAAATGAGGGGCAAAATGAGCATGTTGTTGAGGCTCTAGTGCAAAATGAGCATGTTGTTGAGGATCTGGTGCAAAATGAGCATGTTGTTGAGGCTCTGGTGCAAAATGAGCATGTTGATGAGGTTGTGGTGCAAACTAACCATGTTGATGAGGCTGTGGTGCAAAGTGACCATGTTGATGAGGTTCTGGTGCCAGATTGTGTTGTTGAGGAGGTGTAGGAGGTGAAGGAGTCTCTTGGACGTGCTTTGGGGAGGCCAGACGGTTATGGTAAGAAAAAAAAGAGCATAAACCTATTGTGTCGTGTGAAACTTGTGAAGGAGAAGAAAACGAGGGGTAAGAAGAGCCAAAAGAAATAGACTTTGAATTTGGCACTTGTTGTTGTTGTTGTAAACATTTGTTATTGTAATAATTTGGCACTTGTTGTTGTAATAATATGGCACTTGTTGTTGTTGTAAACATTTGTTATTGTAATAATTTTCCACTTGTTGTTGATAATTTTGCTGAAATTCAAATATGATGGTAAATTTGAATTTCAACCAATGTAGCTATGTGTACTTTTCTATGTTTGTATTATCTTCCAACTTTTTTCTCATATGTAGAGTACAACTGACCCTAATCCCTTTTGTGAAATACAACTCACCCTCACCAAAATGTGGTAGAAATGGGCTCCAAAGCTAGGGTAAACCACCCCATTTCCAAGCAAGTATTTTTCGACCATTTCTAAACCCAGGTTTGATATTTTTCCTCACAACTATGTCACATAAAATGACACCATGTGAAATTTTTGTATTTTTTTATTTTTTTTGAATTAGTTATGCAGATTTGAATGTCTTGTCAAACTTTTTGAAGGTTTTTCATAAATATTCTTACCTAGGGGCTGAGGCTCACAAAACTAGCATTGGATCTCTGATGAAATAGCATGTTGTGAACCTAAAAATGATTTTTACAAAAATCATCAACATGAAATCATGTACCGGTAGTTCATATCTTACCCACTTCCACCTGATTCGGTAGGATTTGTCTTTTTCACCAGGGATGGAATAAAAGGTTTGAGATACTCAAGTTGGGACATTGTACATGCTAGGTGGTCTAGTATTTTTGAAAAATAGGATGTTACCATTTTTAAAATTCAATTTGGTGGTTTCTTCACAAATCCCCCCTCTTTCGGCACTCGGAAAATAGAAAATGGATTTTCTGTGCGTCGAAAAGGAAAACTTTGTACTGCAACATTGTTATTCATCCCATTATACACATGCATGCCCAATATGGGCACATTATCACAAACTATTCCTTGATTCTAGCCATATCATTGGTCATTTGACTCGAAAGCTAGAAAACCTCAGAGGAGATAGGTCATTTTGTGAAGGGTTTTTGAAATAAGATCAATACACCAAGTTTAATATTTTTCCTCACAACTATGTCACATAACATGACACCCATGCGAAGGTTTTGTATTTTTTTGATTTTGTTTGAATTAGTTATGCACATTTGAATGTCTGGTCAAACTTTTTGAAGGGTTTTCAAAAATATTCTTAGCTAGGGGCTTAGGATCACAAAACTTGCATTGGATCCCTGATGAAATAGCATGTAGTGAACCTAAAAATGATTTTTACAAAAAATCATCAGCATGCAATCATGTACCTGTAGTTCATATCTTACCCACTTCCAACCGATTCGGTAGGATTTGTCTTTGTCACTAGGGATGGAATAAAAGGTTTGAGGTACTCAAGTTGGGACATTGTACATGCTAGGTGGTCTAGTATTTTTTAAAAATAGGATGTTACCATTTTGAAACTTCAATTTGGTGGTTGCTTCACAAATCCCCCCTCTTTAGGCACTCAGAAAATAGAAAATGGATTTTTTGTGCATCGAAAAGGAAAACTTTGTACTACAACATTATTAGTCATCCCATTATACACATGCATGCCCAATATGGGAACATTATCACAAACTATGCATTGATTCTATCCATATCATTGGACATTTGACCCGAAAGCCAGAAAACCTCGGAGGAGATAGGTCATTTTGTGAAGGGTTTTTTGAAATATGATCAATATACCAAGTTTGATATTTTTCCTCACAACTATGTCACATAACATGACACCATGCAAAGGTTTTGTATTGTTTTTGATTTTTTTTTGAATTAGTTATGCATGTTTGAAAGTCTGGTCAAATTTGTGAAAAACCTGTTGACTGCATCATAAACCCAGCTAACCCTAAGGCCGAATGAGGAACGTAGTGTTGGAGATATGCCCTAGAGGCAATAATAAATGTAGTTATTATTATATCTTTGTGTTTATGATAAATGTTTACATTCATGCTATAATAGTATTAACAAGGAAACATTAATACATGTGTGATTTGTAAACTTAATTTGAAGTCCCTAGTAAAGCCTCTATATAAATACTAGCTTGTTGGTTAATAGATGATTGTGGTTTACCTATCATGAACATTGAGATGTTATTAACAACAAGATCATATCGTTAGGAGAATGATATGGTGGACATACTCCTATAGATAAGCGTAGCATAAAGATCAAGTCTTAATAGTTCAATTGCTATATGCTTTCTGATACATAGTAATCTAATTCCTTCGACCATGAGATCATGCATATCACCTTTATCGGATGGATGCTTTTATGACATCAAACACCACACCGTAACTGGGTGGCTATAAAGGTGGCATTGAGTGTTCGGAAAGTATTGGTTGAAACACATGGATCAAGAGTGGGATTTGTCCATCCATATGACGGATAGATATACTCTGGGCCCTCTCGGTGAAATGTCATCCAATTAGCTTGCAAGCATGTGACTGGCTCACAAGGGATCACATATCACGGGAACGAGAAAAGAGTACTTATCGGTAACGAGGTTGAACTAGGTATGCAGAGATACCGATCATAACCTCGGATAAGTAAACTATCGTGAGACAAAGGGGAATTGATATCGTATGTAAGTGGTTCATTCGATCGCAGTAATCGTAGAAATATGTGGAGCCATATGAATTTCCAGATTTCTCTATTGGTTATTGATCGGAGAAGTGTCTCGATCATGTCCGCATAATTCACGAACCGTAGGGAGACACACTTAAGGATTCGACGTTGTTTGAGTAGTTATGGAATGATGAGATAGAGACCGAATGTTGTTCGGAGTCTCGAATGGGATTCGGGATATCACGAGGAGATCCGGAATGGTCCGGAGAATAAGATTCATATAAGGAAAGTCCTGTTTCGGAGTTAGAGAATGGTTCCGGTGTTTTCATCGGGAATGTTCTAGAAGGTTCCGGAATGTCCGGCACTCCGGGGGGAAGGGTACATGAATGTGTCATTGCAAGTTGGAATGATTGCATCATGTACTAGGTGTCATCTCTGTCCAAAATAAAGGGTTTATTCAAATCCTAGTTTGAAAAGTCAAACGGCTAGTTTGAAAGTCAAACGGCAGTTTTTGGAAAGAGGAGGAGGAGTGGGAAACCGAGTTGGGGAGGTTTCCCTCCTCCAACCGGCGGCGCACCACCCAAGCCGAGTTGGGGAGGGACTCCCCTCCCTACCCTTGGCCGGCCGGCTCCTCCACCTATATAAGGAGGGGCAGGGCTCCCTCCTAGAGACCCACAAGTCCCTTGCCCCGAAAACCCTAACCCTAGCCGCCACCGCCCTCCAAGCCGCCGCCGCCTAAGGATCTCCTTGCCGCCGACTTGGGCACCTCCAAGCCCTAGCCGCCAGCCCTAGCACCTCTTCCTCGGCATGTCTAAACCCTAGATCGTCGAGGGATTTCTCATAGCCCACCATACTCGCTCCGGCTTAAGGCGAAACCCTACGAGATCTCCCCTCTACTTCCGGTACCACGTTGTTGTGCTGCCGGAATCACGAGGAGAGTGCTACAACCTCCGCTGCCTGCTGGAACAAGGGAGAGGAAGTTCTTCGTTGAGTACCGAACGTGTGACCGACTGCAGGAGCGCTGCCGGAACGCAGCGCCGGAAGGATCGTCTACACGATCTTGAGATCAGGAAGAGTACGACGACATCACCCACGAGAATCTGCTCTCGTTAAACACTTTGGAATCTTCGAGGGTGAGTTATTCTATCGACTCGTTGCTACAATCTAGTAGATAGATCTTGGCTTGTTTATTTGTATGCGGTAGAAATTTTTTGTTTTCCATGCTATGAAACCCTACAGTGGTATCAGAGCCGTGTCTATATGTAGATCTGTTGCACGAGTAGAACACAATGGTCATTGTGGGCGTTGATGCTTTTATTGTTGATTGCTTCTTGTGTACTTTTCATCTTGGTATGTTGGGATGAAGCGGCCCGAGCTAACCTTACATGACATCGTTCATGAGACTTGCTCCACGCTTGACATGCAACTTGTATTGCATAAGTGGCTTTGCGGGTGCCTGTTTCTCCTAGCATAGTTAAGATCCAATTTACAACGGGTGATTAACAACACTAGTATCAATGTTGTGGTTCATGTTCGTAAGTTAGAACGACACTTATTGAAAGCCCCAAACCACGTAAAATATGCAAAGAAAGTAGAGGCGTCTAACTTTGTTCTGCAGGGGTGTGCTGTGATGTGATATGGCCATGATTGTGATTATATTTGATGTATGCAATGTTCCTTATTGTAATTTGGCAACCGGCAGGAGCCGTATGGTTGTCTTTAATTTAAGTTAAGACCCGCGTGTCTATTCAAAGTAGTTGTAATAGTTGAAACCGGTGGACGACAACCATGGTGAAGCGTCATTGACCTTGATGCAATGCCGGTGATGATGGAGATCATGTTCGTGCTAGAAGATGGAGATCGGAAGCACAAAGAAGAAAGGCCATATCATATCACATATTATGAATTGCATGTGATGTTAATCCTTTATGCATCTTGTATTGCTTAGTAGACGACGGTAGCATTATAAGATGATCCCTCATGAACATGAATTTCAAGTCATAAAGTGTTCACCCTTAGTTAGCACCGTTGCTAAAGCTTGTTGTTTCGAAGCACCACGTGATGATCGGGTGTGTTAGATTCCGCAAGTGTATACAACGTGAGCAAGCCAGATTTTCTCATGCGGAAGCTAAGGTTTGATCTTGACGAGCCTAGCATGTATAGACATGGTCTCGGAACACGGATCACCGAAAGGTAAAGCATGAATCATATAGTAGATATGATGAACATGTCGATTGTTCGCCACAGAAACTATATCAACTCTCGTGATGATCGGTGTTGATGTGGTGGATTTGGTTCGTGTGATCACTAAAACAATGTGAGGGATATTGTTTTGAGTGGGAGTTCACCTAGATTAATTTCATTATTAATTTGAACTCAATTTGTCATAAACTTAGTCTAAACTATTGCAAATATGTTGTAGATCAATGGCAGCCCCTACCATCAATTTTAATGCGTCCCTAGAGAAAGAAAAGTTGAAAAACAATGGAAGCAACTTCGCGGATTGGTTCCGCAATTTGAGGATTGTCCTCACAGCTGGTAATTTGACCTATGTGCAGAATGCACCGCTGGGTGACCCACCTGTAGCTGATGCTGCCGATGAAGTAAAGAATGTTTACCTCACTCGGAAGACTCAGTACTCCATAGTTCAGTGTGCTATCTTGTATGGTTTAGAATCGGAGCTTCAGAAAAGGTTTGAGAATTCAGACCCATATGATATTGTCGAGGATCTCAAATTGATCTTTGAGACTCATGCGGCAATTGAAAGCTATGAGGCTTCTGAAAAGTTCTTTAACTTCAAGATGGAAGAGGGCAGCTCCGTTAGTGAGCATGTGCTTAAGATGTCTGGGAACGCAAACAAACTTCAAAGCTTGGGTATTGTGATTCCTAATGCTTTGGGGATTTACCGTGTCCTCCAATCACTACCACCACGTTACAAGAACTTTGTGATGAACTACAACATGCAAAACATGAACAAGACGTTGCCAGAACTCTTTGCCATGTTGAAGTCTGCATATAAGGAAAGTCCTGTTTCGGAGTTAGAGAATGGTTCCGGTGTTTTCATCATGAATGTTCTAGAAGGTTCCGGAATGTCCAGCACTCCGGGGGGGAAGGGTACATGAATGTGTCATTGCAAGTTGGAATGATTGCATCATGTACTAGGTGTCATCGCTGTCCAAAATAAAGGGTTTATTCAAATCCTAGTTTGAAAAGTCAAACGGCTAGTTTGAAAGTCAAACGGCAGTTTTTGGAAAGAGGAGGAGGAGTGGGAAACCGATTTGGGGAGGGTTTCCCTCCTCCAACCGGCGGTGCACCACCCAAGCCGAGTTGGGAGGACTCCTCCTCCCTTGGCCGGCCCCTCCACCTATATAAGGAGGGGCAGGGCTCCCTCCTAGAGACACACAAGTCCCTTTCCCCGAAAACCCTAACCCTAGCCACCGCCGCCCTCCAAGCCGCCGCATAGGGATCTCCTTGCCGCCGACTTGGGCACCTCCAAGCCCTAGCCGCCGGCCCTAGCACCTCTTCCTCGGCGTGTCTAAACCCTAGATCGTTGAGGGATTTCTCATAGCCCACCATACTCGCTCCGGCTTAAGGCGAAGCCCTACGAGATCTCCCCTCTACTTCCGGTACCACGCCGTTGTGCTGCCGGAATCACGAGGAGAGTGCTACAACCTCCGCTGCCTGCTGGAACAAGGGAGAGGAAGGTCTTCGTCGAGTACCAAACGTGTGACCGACTGCGGGAGCGCTGCCGGAACGCAGCGCCGGAAGGATCGTCTACACGGTCTTGAGATCGGGAAGAGCACGACTACATCACCCACGAGAATCCGCTCTCGTTAAAAACTTTGGAATCTTCGAGGGTGAGTTATTCTATCGACTCGTTGCTACAATCTAGTAGATAGATCTTGGCTTGTTTGTTTGTATGCGGTAGAAAATTTTTGTTTTCCATGCTACGAAACCCTACACGTAGATCTAACCCTAGTGCGACATTGTGGCCGTGCGATCACGTCTTCTAGAAGGATTCCGCGAGTGGCTCTGGGCGATCTGTGGCAGGGCTTGTTCTGCAACCTGATTGGTTGGCGTCTCTTAGAAGGATTTCGCGGCTAGCTCTTGGCGATCCGTGGGATGGATGATTCTGGAATCTGATTGGCTCACATCGTTTTTCCATGAATAGATAAGGTACAGCGTGGCACACTCCATTGACCGTTGGAGGGAGCGTGGCATGCGAGGGCGCGGGGCAAGGCTGGCTGCACCATGCATGTATGTCATGCAGCTGCCTCTCGCGTCGTAGTCTAGCTATTTTGTGTGCAGCCAACCGACGCAGCAGCGCTACAGCGTATTTACTCCTCTGTCGCATTAAATAAGTGTACGTCTAAATTTTTTCTTCAGTCAAACTTAATCCCATCCGGTTCATGCGCCATAGAAAAACATGCAATTCCAAAAAATTACTCCGTGATTTATGCATTAATTGCCTCTATTCTACTCCGTCTGTCCCAAATTACTCTGTGCTTTGGGTTTAGTAAAAGTTAGTATTTAAAAACTTTGACTACGTATATAAGAAAAAATATCAAAATCTAAAATATGTATTAAATATAATTATATTCACCATAACACATACTTTTATATTATATAAAATTGATATTATAAATGCTAGTATTTTGTTCATGCATGCGGTGTAAAAATAGTGTGAACCCACTTGTAATTACATGTGACTAATAAATACTAAGTGTTTCTTCTTTCCTTGTGCTACTCTGCATGTAGTGTGAACAAGGTTGCATGCGGTGACAACTCTTAATTTATTTTTAAACTTAGTTTCATAATATGACTTGGGACTGTCAGGCTGTGAATCCTCTGCGGGCTCCGACGCGCGTGAGACTTTGGACTCAACGTGACTTGGGAGCCCGTCTGACTTTGGACGTTATTTCTCTCTATCCCATTAATGCATGCATGCATGCAGGGGGCGACGATGCAGGGCAGGGTCACGTCGCATCCTAGCAATTTTTTTGCACTGATCGCATTGATCACGCACGCGGCTACGCCCGCTTCCTACACGCAAGGGCAGCGCACGCGGCCCTTCACACTGAGCCCTCAATAAATAGTGGCAAAACGCCTTTGCCTCCTCATCTTCAACCTCGAGTCCCTTTGCCTCCTCCCAGCCCCCAAGAAACACCTCTCCGGCGAGCGATAATGGCGACCTCCCCCATACGCTTGCCTTCGGAATCCAAGGTCAGCGACGAGGACAACCACCCGGACCACAGGCAGGTCTAGGAGAAGGAGGCGCCCACGTGCCCGAGGCGTGGCAACAAGAGGGGGCGACGCAAAGCCCCTGCCTACCCCTGGGCCCAAGGCCCCTTCATCCATAACCCCCTCCCCCGCCACGGCGGCAACCTCCCCGACTCCGGCCCCTCCGACGAGGCCCTCAAGGTGGCGGAGGAGGAGGAGGCGAAGGACCTAGCTGCTGCCGAGAAGTGGGAGGAGAAGGAGGCCGCGCGTGCTCAGAAGAAAAGGCGGCAACGGGAGGAGGAGGACCGACGGGCGGCAGCTCCCTAGGCCTTCGAGGAGGAGCAGAGACGGCGGGAGACACGGGAGAGGGCGGCGGAGGCACCGCCCCCACCACCGATGGAGTAGGGAAGCCTCCCGGCGGCGAGGTTGGTTGGTAGCCCTAAACCCACGTAGTAGCTAGGGTTAGGGTTTAGGCGCCCTTAGGATTAGTTTCCCTTAGGGTTTATGTAATATGGGGACCCTCTCTATATTGTATCCCTCTCTATATTGTACTCCTTATATTATATAATATATTATCTATGTGATCGACTTGTGTTTTATTGTTTTGTCATTTGTCAAAACACCTAAAACAACAAATACATAAAACAAAAGACACAAAAAAAGTTCTCATATAATACTCGTGCAATATTTATAAAATGAGTGAAATTAGAAAATCTCAAAATGAAAAATAATTTAACGTTATGATGGTTGATTATTTTCAAACAACACATGCAACACATGGTTCATTTTCAAACAACACATTTACATATTTACATAAGTTAAAGGGGCGCCCAAGTTAAAGTACTCGGCTTGTTAGTTAAATGCATGCCCTTGGCCTTTATTTATATATTTAGTTTCACAAAAAATAAAAGATTGCGACCTGAGCACGCGTATCTGTAGATCCACATGTCCCTAGTTAGATTGTAACATGAATACTATTTTTTTGCCCAATCTACAAGTAGTTACTATTGGGCCTGGCTACGACCATTTTGGCTTGGCTAAGTTCTTTTTGGGCCTGGCCTTTTTCAATCACTCCTCGTCGATTGTTTATTAACTTTTCAACCCCTCCCCCTCCCCTGCACACTGAAGAAACTGAAGGAACAAAAGAGAGCAGCTCAAAAATTGCCCGAATTTGTGTTGCATTTTATTCAAGCCAAAGACATAGACCATTGCATCCATCTCCGCAGGTTCTACGATAACAAAGCATCACTCGAACGCTGATTGCGTTGTTTAATGACTAATGAACAGGAGATAAACAAATCCGAGAGAAATTACACAAAAATTAAAAAACCAGCCATCAGATTGTCCTGCTTCTTCAATTCAATGATTTTCCTTAGATGCTTGTTCATGTTCTTTAGCTCGGCCTTCACTTCCGCATCCACCATATTACCAGCGGAAATGGGGTTGCCAGATCCCAATTGCTCCATCACGGACGGGTTTTCGAGCTCCCGGGATGCTACCTCCACCCCAATTCGCTCAATGTACTCATCAAGCCACTCAAAATTCCCACATTTTGACAGTTCCTGAAATTGCAGAGATGAAGCCTAAATCCCAAATTCGATGAAATGTATGAAATTTCGAAAGAAAAGCGAGAAACTGGCACTCGGGACACTCAGATCTAACCTTCCCCGGCTCGGGCTTGCTCTTACACTTCACAAATTCAATGTTGTTGTTCTTATCGGTAGATGTGACAAGCCGCTTTAGGGGTGCGGTACGGGGGCAATCGGGGCACCTCGTCATCGGCACCACACCATACCGAGGCCATGAGCGGAGGGAGGCTGAAGCGGAGCTCGACATCCCTCGCCGGCGTTGCCGCACTTGCTCGCCCGAGAAGAAAACGGAAGGGGACGAGATGCTAGAACGGTGGCGGGAGGACTTGGGTGCGGGGACAGATCGGGCCAACAGCTCTCTTCTACCACAACATGGGTCCCACGATATGAGGTGGACATCAGGTGGGTCTCGCCGTGACGTGGACAGGTTGTGCGTCCTGCTCTGCTCAGCTGATTCAAATTCGTTGACGGTCTCGTGAGGTTAAGTGGAAGTGTTGCACGGGAGCTATTTGCCGCTTCAGAAGTGTCGCATGCGAGCTATTCTTTGCAACGATGTAGTTTTCCTTCCAATTCCACGTAAAGACGTCGCATGGGAGCTATAAGCCCATACCAAAATCATGCAAAGTATGCAAACATGCAAGATGGAAATTTTTTATTGTATAAATTGTTATAACAAGGTTCTGAACATTATTAAGTGATTTATGAACATTTTATATTTCCAAGATTATAAATACCACCATTTGTGCAATTTTAGCAATCAGCAATATTTTCTAACACTTCGAAAGGCCATTCTCACTAATAATTACCACGGTATTATTTATACAAGAATAAAATTATATTTTGGTCTTACTGTACATAGAGTTCATATACAACCATTTGCAAAAGGATTCACTTAAAAATAATTTACACAACAATTTTTATACTCAAAATACTCCACAAATGGTTATGTATAAAACGTGATTTTAACAGACACAAAAATACCAAATTATGGCTCCACTGTGTTCTAATCATTTTTTTTCAATCCATAGACATATTATTTTCTAAATTTGGATATACAGAACTAAAGATATGATTTTTGCAAGTTTCTATGTTCTTTTGTCTAAAAATCCGAAAATAGGAAAAGATATGACACTTGGCAGATTCTGGTTGGAGGATACTCCTTCGTGTAAGTGATCTATGATGACCTTAGATAAATATCTAATGGTCCAGGATATCTCACCGGAATAACTCGTCGAAGAGTTTGCCAGATTTGCGGGCACGGGCTTGGCGTTGCCGTTCCCGTCGCTAGGAACGTATCCGGAGTAGAAGAAGTTGTGGACGGCGTAGAGGACATCGAGGTGGTGCTACTGGACGTGATTGGAATGTCGTTTGTCTCCAACGGTGACTACAATCCACAACTGGAGCGATGCGTGACGTCGGGCGGCGCGTCTAACTACAACAAGAAGATGGACAATCATGTCCTGAAGGTAGGCAACATCAAGACTAGTCTTCTAATAGAAGGAATCGATGATGAACTCAACAAGGGAGACAAGATCTGATGATGAACTCTGTTTTTAGGCTATTCTTAGCATGGTTGGTATGTGATCTATGGAGCTCCTTTCGAGAAAGTTTAGTAACAAAAGTGATGGAGGAGGACTAGAGGTACACGCTGGTTCTCTCGGTTCATCTTGTTATGCATAGGGAGGAAGATCGGAGGGTGTATGCCGCTACTTGACATTCGGTTCACGGTTTTGATTTGAGAGATTAAGGGGCTAAAGTTGAGAAATTAATGGCCTGAACGAAACGTCCACTTAATTCCAAACTTTTTTGTTTTGAAGTCGAGAAGAAACGGTCATTGAACTGATGGGGGAGGAGAGGAGAAGACGTACTGCCATGGAATGCGACTCTAGGTTCGTGTATGTGCAAGAGGTTGAAGACGACCGATCGGCGTCGGTCAGTCTAGTTGGGCCACAAAATTCATCCCAAGATGGAAATAAAGGGATGGAAAAAAGAAGGAGTTGGCTAACTGGGCTTGGGATGCTCTTTTTTTCCTTCAACGTTTCTTTTCTCTTTCTGTTTTATTTTCTAGTTTCCAGTTTGTCTTTTCAATTTGATTCAAATTTGTATCAAACCTTTTTATAAAATTTATATAAAATATATTTTGACAGTTTACTCCAATTTATAGAATTTGGAATATTTTTTAATAAAGTATAATTTATTTTTAAAAATTGAGTATGTTACATATGCCTAGTTTTATTATTTTCTACTCCCTTTTCTTATAAAAAACATATCTTTTGACTTTGGACTCCAAAATGGTTCAAACCAATTTTCTTAGCTTTATAATTGTATTATTTATCATAATCACTCATTTAAGAATTCTTTTATTTTGTTTTTAGTCATTTCCTTAACTTGACTTTATTTTTCTTTCTATATTTTATAAATTTCATATCATTTTATCTGAGGCTTCAAATAGAGTCAAACTAATTTCTATGGTTTTATAATTTTTTCCTTTATCTTTTTAGCTCACTTAGGAATTCTTTTGTATATTTTAAATATGGAATATGTCCAAAGTCTCATGTTATTAAGTGGTCATTTCAACTTTGAGAAGAAAGTTATTTCTCATAGTTTTAAAATGCAACCATGCATGCTTCATGATTTTGAGGTTTTGAAAACATGCATACAACTTCACAAACAAAATTGTTTTATTTATTTTTTTTCTTGAAGGATTTATATTAAATAGTCAAAAAGTTTTTGTTCCCTCTGAATTTCCAAGACATAGTTTTTTATTTTCTTTAGGTTTTTTCCACATTTAAAAATTTGGGAAATTTTGGGATGTGACAGACTTGCACCCTTAAAAGGAATCTCATCCCGAGATTCGAGAAGGCTAGAAAGAACGAGTTGGGTTTTAGAATAACTTGGGTGCTACCACCCTTAAAAGAAAATTTTGTAGGGTTTCATTTGATGGTTCACTTGACTATGGGTTCAATGATTGAAAACCAAAGGTTGTTGACACGTGTCCGAGGCATCTGTTGGTTTAATAGGGATAAGTAATGATAGATAGATCTTAGGAAGTTCTAAAACATAACCCAAAACAACAAGTACAGTCAAACAATCAACAAACAACTAATCACTTAACAACGTATGAGTTTAACTCATGAGTTGAAGAAAATAACAAGTTTTCTTGAAACAATCAACCTAGTATAGTCATACCACATAGGTCGGTATGATCCATATACTAACATGATATCGATGTCTTAAATAGTTGGCAATCTAATGTCTCTTAGGTCACACTATAATAATCTTAGTGGGATCTCTCTTTTGAGTTGGGAAATCATCGGTGAAGTGTCATGTCTTCCGGTAGCGATGGCAAACCACTTTTGTAATGTCTCGAGTCCTTTTCCTCGAAGTGTTGTTGTGGTTTTCTTGAAGTTCCTTCTCTAGACATTCATTAATATTGTGTCCTTCTTGCATTTGGAGCAAGTGATATGGATATGGTTTTCTTCTATCTTCCTTAGAACTTGATACATTCCATCCTTGATTTGTTCTTTCACTTGTTGCCCTATGAAGTCGAGATGGCACTTAGCAGGAATGTGGTTGGTTCCTTCACATAGGAAACATGTGACTTGAGATATGGGGAATTCTTCAACTAGATGGTTGTCATCACAAAAGGGACATTGATCTTGATGTGCCTTAGAGGTGTGGCCTACTTCTCCACATATTTTGCAAGCTCGAGGACTTGTTGCAACTTGTATCTTGAACTTCTTGTTGACATGATCCATCTTCAATGTCCTTAGAGAAAGCAAAAGGCTGGTTTTGTACATGTTTGAAGGAGAAGAGTTAGTAAAGAATGATCAAGGTATACGAGAAAACCTACTAAGTATAAAATTATAAGTTCATTACTAACTAGGGTCTTTGTCCAAATCCTAGGGTTACAATCCTAGAGGAAACATAGTGCTCTGATAATCTGTAGCAGACCCGAACCTGGCTTGGTTCGAAATCCCTGTAAATACAGTGCTAGTCCCTGGATCGAATAGCTAGCACCCACAGTTTATGATGTAATATTAAGATACTAAGGTCACATTACATCGCATGATTTAGAATACAAATACTTTATTACAATATCATAGCCATGGGCTACCATATTACAAAGCAGCGGAATAAAATTACGGCATGGAGTCCTTCATCTTCATGTGCCACAGGCAAACATGTTGGATGCAGACTCGTAACCCCTACTCATCAAACATCACTATCATTAAGTAATCCTGCAACATGATAAGTTACAGCCACAAGGCTCAATACATTTTAATTGTATTGGCAAGTGTCACTACTATGTGGAAATAAGTTGGAGTCTATCAATACATGCATATTTGGCTAAGTAGAGTTTAGGCTCATTTGCAGAAAGAAATATGGTTTTATCCTATCTTTTGAAAATAGTTTTGATATTTCAACAATCTTTCTGAACTCCTAGGCAAACTCCAAGTGCTTCTAATCCCTTGTTGACACCATCAAATTTTACTTTGAGAAATTGAAATGTCGATATCTTCCATAGCTTCAGGCCTTAGTTGCTCAGAATTGTCCGTAACCAGGGACACGGCTAAGTACTTAGAATTTGATATTCTGCGGAAGTTTTACACTTTACCCACATGACATAATCTCGTCTTGACGCAACCAGTGGCCGCTGGATAAGTACACAGCAAATGGAGTACCGACAGATCAAGAATGTGATAAAGTATTTCCATAGAAGTCCTCCCAATACATAATGTTAGCACGTCTACCAGGTACCAATGTAAGGATATACTTCCAATGCACAATTCTAGTTAACTTGAATAGGTACCAATGCAAGGGTCTTCCACTATGTAATTGACTAAGCCAGAGCCCATTTAGCATGTGGCTGTACACGGAAGCCACTATACGAGAAACATGTTCAATCTCTATGTACCTGGGTGGTATTCTTCTAGTGCACACACAAAAAAGATAGCCATAGATATGGTTCGCTTCGTTGCCACCTTATTCACAAATGAGTATCCACATTTCACCCAGGTGATTCATTGAGTACTTGTTTTATTATAAAAGACATATCTTTTCTAATACTTCATATAATCATAACATAATATTCCACACCTGAATCAATAGCAGGGCTAAGCATACTACACCTATGATGTTTCCACTAAGGAATATATAAAGGATAACCTAATATGACATAGCATAACATAGTAACGTGGTAGCCCTATTATGCATACTACAAAAAATCCACTAAGCATAATGAAATAGTAGGATATGGATGATAGTTCGACTTTCCTTAGTAGTTGGTGGTGTTGGTACACTCTTCGCAGTTACAAACTTGGCAATTCACACAATCTATCAAACAAAACAACCAAGACAAAACATACACAAGATCAACACTAATGCCAATACCAAAATCATGCGAAGTATGCAAACATGCAAGATGGCAATTCTTATTGCACATTTTATAACAAGATTCTGAACATTACTAAGTGATTTCTAAACATTTTATATTTTCAAGATTACAAATACAACCATTTGTGCAATTGTAGCAATTAGCAATATTTTCTAACACTTGAAAAGGCCATTGTCACTAAATAATTACCACGGTATTATTTATTCTAGAATAAAATTGTATTTTGGTCTTACTATATAGAGGGTTCAATATACAACCATTTGCAAAAGGATTCACTTAAAAATAATTTACACAACAATTTTTATACTCAAAATACTCCACAAATGGTTTTGTATAAATCGTGATTTTAACAGACTTGAAAATACTGAATTACGGCTCCACTGTGTTCTAATCGTTTTTTTAATCCATAGACATATTATTTGCTAAATTTGGATATAAAGAACTAAAGATATGATTTTTGCAAGTTTCTATGTTCTTATGTCTAAAAATCCGAAAATAAGAATAGATATGACACTTGGCAGATTCTGGTTGGAGAATACCCCTTCATTTAAGTGATCTATGATGACCTTTAGATGAAGATCTAACGGTCCAGGATATCTCACCGGAATAACTCGCTGGAGAGTTCGCCGGATTTGCGGGCACGGGCTTGGCGTTGCCGTTCCCGTCGCTAGGAACTTATCCGGAATAGAAGAAAATGTGGACGGTGTAGAGGACGTCGAGACGGTGCTACTAGACGTGATTGAAAGGTCGTTCATCTCCAACGGTTACGACAATCCATAGCTAGAGCGACGCGTGACGTCGGGCGGTGCAGCCAACTACAACAAGAAGATGCACAATCATGTCCTGGAGGTAGGCAACATAAAGACTAGTCTTCTGATAGAAGGAATCGATGAGGAACTCACCGAGGGAGAGAAAATCTATCGATGAAATCTGTTTTTAGGCTATTCTTGTCATGGTCGGCATGTGATCTATAGAGCTCCTCTCGAGAAAGTATGCACTGGTTCTCTCGGTTCGTCTTGATATGCACTAGGGAGGGAGATTGGAGGGTGTATGCCGCTATTTGACATTTGGTTCACGGTATTGATTTGAGAGATTAAGGGGCTAAAGTGATAAATTAATAGCCTGAACGAAATCTCCACTTAATTCCAAACGTTTTTCATTTTGAAGTCTAGAAAAAACGGTCATTAAATTGATGGGGGAGGAGAGGAGAAGGTGTACTGCCATGGAAGGTGACTCTCTAGTTTCGTGTATGTGCAGGAGGTTGAAGATGATTGATCGGACTCGGTCGGTCTAGTTGGGTCACAAAATTCAGCCTAAGATGGAAATAAAGTGATAGGAAGATAAGGAGTTGGCTAGCTGGACTTGGGCTGCTCTTTTTCTTTTTTTTTCAATGTTTTCTTTTTTTTTTCTTTTTCTATTTTATTTTCTAGTTTCTAATTTGTATTTTCAGTTTGATTCAAATTTGTACCAACCATTTTAGAAAATTTATATAAAATATAGTTTGATAGTTTATTCCAATTTAGAGTATTTGGAATATATTTTTTTAATAAAGTATTATTCATTTTAAAAAAATTGAGCATGGTACGTATGTCCAGTTTTATTATTTTCTACTCCCCTTTCTTATAAAAACCATATCTTTTAACTCAGGACTCCAAAAAGGTTCAAACCAATTTCCTTAGCTTTATAATTTTATTATTTATCATAATCACTCATTTAAGAATTATTTTATTTTGTTTTTAGTCATTGCCTTAACTTGACTTTATTTTCCTTCCTATATTTTATAAATTTCATATAATTTTATCTAGAGCTTCAAATAGAGTCAAACTATTTTCTATGGTTTTATAATTTTTCCCTTTATCTTTTTAGCTCACTTAGGAATTCTTTTGTATATTTTAAATATTGAATATGTCCAAAGTCTCATGTTGTTCAGTGGTCATTTCAACTTTGAGAAGAAAGTTATTTCTCTTAGTTTTAAAATGCAACCATGCATATTTCATGATTTTGAGGATTTGAAAACATGAATACAACTTCACAAACAAAACTGTTTTATTTAATTTTTGTCTTGAAGGATTTATATTAAATAGTCAAAAAGTTTTTGTTCCCTCGAAATTTCCAAGACTTAGTTTTTTATTTTGTTTAGGTTTTTTCCACATTTCAAAATTTGCAAAATTTTGGGATGTGACACTAGCACGGAGTAAATAAGGATGTAATCGATGGGCTCGATAACAAACATATCAACATATTCCAAGAAGATGGACTCATGTATTCTACGAACTAGACATCAATATTGGTCAGACCAAATAACATGAAGATGCATCTAGGTGAAACATCATGATTTGATACACCATAAGAATAGTCCCTGGGACTGAGTGTTATTTGACGATAGCCTGAACCAAATCAAAGGTGGGGATGATAACATTTCCACGAATGAAACACTATCTTTCTTCAGCTCAAACAAAACTAGACATCCCTTTAGGAGGAACAAAGTTGAATAGAACTTTTGTCTTACAACTTTCCAAGTTGTTGTTTAAGCTCAACCAACTAGTTTAGGGGTATCTAGTATGAATCCTTAGAGAAAGGAGTAGCTTAAATAAACATCTTACTCAAGAACCTGACAACACGGTCATGTGGAAACAAGGTGATACTTCTAGGAAGACGTTCAGAATATCATGAACCACCGATATGTCATGGAGCTCAAGAGGGAAACTTTCTTGGTAAGGCAAGAAGATATAATCTCATAGTTTTAGCATGAGCATGACTCTTTGACCAAAGATAGTGCACTAAAATAATGGACTTGATAGCACAATCATTCTTCGTTTAGTGATAGGTTAATCATCACGCTAGGAATGACACAAATGTCCTTAGAGTTCAAAGCTTTGAGGATTGCTAAGAATCTCAAATAGCCACATTATTACTCACACGCATCATTCATGAGCATAAACAGCTCAGAGGAAAGGTGGGTATATATGTGTAGGAGCATCACATCATTAAGAGGGTCATGAAACTCAGCACGACCTCTTAGTATAAAAGGGTGTGATACTTTAAGGTAGAAGAGACAGAAGCTAATCAATGCCTCTTGATCTGCGGTTTACAACACTTTGACCTGGTCTTAAAAATGACGAGGTACTGGAGTTTGTTTCTCTTGACATCCCGAAATGGTTTGTCTCGACAGACCACAGGAGTATCTTGCATAGGAAGACACCAATGCACATTACTACTTGTCTACCAACTGGTAGACAAAGGTCGAAAAACAACAAAAGGGAAAGAACATGCTCAGGATAGAATCCCAAGATGTAGATGCATAAGTCAATAATCTTCCGAAGACCAATGCATAGAAGAGGTAAGGTGTGGCAGAGTCACGAGTGTAGATGCGAGACTCTTGAGGAGAGCTCTTGTCGTGATCTCTTTGGTTCCATTAAAGAACATCTGCCAAAGCATGTGGTAGGGGAACTCCTTAGTTGTCCCAAATCATTCACGAAAATAACCACAAACTTTAAGGATAGAGTAAAGATACTAGCCATCCTGAGGTAATGTTTAGACATTAACAACAGGGGTCTACAAAATGGATCTTGGGTTCAAGGTCAGCGTCATGTACAAGATTCACAACACTAGAATCCAACACAATCAGGGATCTTTGGTTCAAGTCCGAGGGTACACTACAAGGTAGTAATCACAAGGTAGATTCCAAAAGAAGATACAACTTCTGAAGTACCCAAACAAATGAGAAGGAGGCACATGAGGCAAAAGGAAAGATCTAGACCTTGAACAGAACATGGTGTAACATTATATTGTAGGTTCCACAAGACAGAGAGATAATGATGGAAAGGAATCTCTTAGGTGAAATGGAACAAGGGGAGAAAGGAACACACACACCCGATTCTAGAAAACACAACACTGGGTTAACTGGTTAACAAAACGACATGCCTAAAAAGGCACCTAAGCTTTGAACAAAGAGAGGAAATGGCAAAACTTTTCCAAATCAACACAGGATAATATGACCTAGAGTTAGAGCAAAACGGGATAACGAGTAAAAATAAGCATACTAGAGTTTTTTTACATACTTTTCATCTTTAAAAATAGTTTTCACAAGCACTAGACTCAACATCGACCAGTAGAAAGGTTTTCCTACAGACGGTACTGCTCTGATACCAAAACCTGGGACACCCCGGGATTAAGGCTAAACAAATCCCAGACCTTCGTCTGATTATAAGCCTAACCTAATCTCGAAAGCGCACAGAGAAATAATCGGTAACACAATAGTGACCCTACGACACAAAAATTATTATAGCAAGCTCGTAACTGAGCAAGAACCAAAATATTACAAGCAGAGGTCACTGAACACAAACATTAAACAATGGAAGGCAAGTTATGCTATTAAGCATAGCAAACTAAATAAATGGCCTAAGAGGCCTGAAGCATAACGGTGACGTCCAATCCATAGATCCCAGACTGTCGACTGGGAACCCCAAGCTACTCGTCAATGCCGTACAGAAATATTCTTCAATGGTAACACTTACTCTGCTGCAGAAGTATCAATGAAGCAAGGATGAGTACATGGTGTACTCCGCAAGACATATGGCTGGTGGAGTTATTTTGCATAAAGCTGCCTTTGTTTGTAAAAGAGGTAGGAGAATAAACTCAACTAATAGAGCCTTCTAAAAGGGATAAGAGGGCAGTATCTCTATCTTTGATCATCTTTTGATATCCACCGAATCATCATCAGCTGAACCTACCAACCAGGATCAACCCCTCGATCCCTGTGGAAGCATCCTTAAGCACACTTCACTTACCAACTTTTACGATTAGGTTCAAGTTCTCTATGATCTTAGAATATGTTTCCAAGTCTTCCATAACTGTGGACATGGCTTTTCGAAAAGATTAATACCCTGCAGGGGTGTACAAATATACCCCCACGTACTAACCGACTCTTAATGCCAGAACGTTAGCCCTCTTCCTTGGAAGGCCAGTAGAGGGTGGTTAGACACGACCTTTACCTTGCTTTCGCCGAGACCATGAGTCATGCACTAAGGAGATGCCGCCATAACGGGTTGAGTCCCGAAGCCGAACCCAAGAGATGTGAACATTGTTTGAGATTGCGAAGTCGGGCCTCTCCCATTCCCTACCACGCTTACCTACATGTATGAATGGACCTCCTTCACCTCCTTCAAGAAGAACCAGAATGCACATGTCGAATGGAATGCCTGAACTATGTGACTCATGGAATCTACTAGGAAAGGTAGTTGGTCGAGGGGGTTTCCAGGCCCCCGTGTGGTTGTACGCTCGTATTGGTTCAAGAGGCAAGAACTCACGTCCTAGTGGTGGCAAGTATGGGACTGCAAAAACCACAACCCACTTTGGCCTCCCATACAAGCCTTAGCATGTTTCACTTTCATCTCTGATCAAACCACGTCATCCTTTCAAACTAGGTTCATTCGCAGCTCTGATTCATCAACCGGATGGACCAGTGGTAACAGCTAAGCATGGCTAAGCATAATAGTTGTAACATCTCTAGCAATGCTTCACAAGCCAAACCTTAGTTATGCTAGGAGCAGTGGATCAGGGAATATAGGCTACAAAAGGAGCATGCATCAGGTAGGATTACTGTCTCTATTGATAAAAGAATTTGAAATCGTATGCACATCGCAAGAATTGAAATACTTTGAAAGCATAGGATTCATATGTATGTGTGGGGCTTCGCTTGCCTTTGCCTGTTGATACCCAACTATAGATCATTATACACCTGATACTTGACTTGATAACAATTGTTCAAGTATTGAGCTTCGATCTTCGATGGTGTTGATATCGGTCTTCGATCTCGATCTCGATATCATATTCTACCGGGAAGAACCAAAACACCGGAAAGAAAGGGAAACAATCAACATATGGCATCGATGCAATGCTCAAGAAGGAATGATGATATGACAAGTTAAAGTTATTGAAATGAAACCCTAAAACATGCTCGATCATTTTAAATGGGGTCCGAGGGGTCCAAACCCTAATTCAGGGGATCCTCGAAATCACCTATGGGGTTCATTTTGTTTTTCTAATTAAACTTATCATGGAAGTTGCTTAACAATGCATGATTTTGATGATATTGTGTAGATCTTATTTTTCTAAACATTTTGATATATTATTCGTATTTTTCTGATTTAAAATGAATTAGTTAGGAATTTTTCCATTTTTAAATCATTTTTGGAATATTATAAAATATTTACACATTGGAAAAACTTTAACATTTTATTTAATCAGAAAACATTTCTGATATGATTTATTTGAATTATAGAGGGACCACATGTCATACATTTATTAATTACTGAAATGATTTACTGAAAATACTAAAACAAAAACAAAATGGAAATATGACACCAGCATGACATCATGTTGATGTCATCAACGCCATTGCTCTCAGGTTGAGCACGGGCATGGCGCTAGGGGAGATGCAGGGCTGCAGGACAGGGCACGTTGGAAAGAGGGGAGAGAGGTGATCCTGATAGTGGTGGCGCCACCCTCGAATGGTCACCAGAGCGTCATCCATGATGACGACCAGCGGAGGCGCTCACTGGTGGTCGTCGGGGAAGCAACCAGGAGGGGTCAAGAGTAAACGTAGGGGTGCGTGAGCACCAGAGTCTCACCCTGATGCCTACGGTTGTGTCGGGGAGGCCAAGGGAGGTCGAGGTTGACAGCACGGTCTCGGCGGAGATTGGTCGGCCACGGGGAAGACAGTATTGATGGTGGCGATTAAGAGCGCCCATGGTCAATTCCTTTGGCGAGGTCGATCCACACGGAGAGGCAGAGCTCCTGGAATAGACGGTGAGTCTCGGGGCTGCATGGAACGACGGTGACTGGCGGCTCTGGTCAGGCCTAGGGTTTCGATCCGGAGTGGGGAATGAGGGGGATATCTCTAGAGGGGAAGGGGAGGATAAGGGAGAGGTAGGGCGTCATGGGGAGTCTTATCCACATCTCTAGAGAGGTTGCGAGCATCGTGGCGCGACCGGCATCAGGCGGCGGAGCAGCCAGAAAAAAACTTCGCATCGTCGACGAAGACGATGAACAACAAAGGGGCCGAAGGGGTACTGGGCTAGCTGGGCTACACGTGGGCCAAGTTGGGCCTCTGTGGGGCGTATGTGAGGAACATAGAGGCGCGAGAGGGAAAAGGGAGAAGCTAGGCTGCGGCCCAGATTAGATTAGGAGCAATTTTTATTTCTCAAAACGTTTTCCTTTTTCTGTTTTTCTTCTTTCTCTTTTGTATTTTCATTTCAAATCGGGTTTGAGAATTTTAAAATACCAGAAGATTTTGGAAATATCTGAAAACACTAAGGGTCCCTTATAACAATTTGGGCTCCATACCTTTTGTACTTTTCAAAATTCAAAACTATTTTGAATGCTTTTACATAGAGAGGGGGATGTAGGGATTTAGGGTTTTGTGATTATTTCTTGCATGCATTTTAAGATGATGCTCATGAATGCATAATAAAATCCTAATTACCATTTAATGAAACTAGGGGTGTTACACTCTATACCATGCATCAAGGTGAGCTTTGATCTCACTAATCCAACCAAGTTTAGGTGGTATAAAAACATCAAAACCCTAGATCCTCTAAATCTAGTTTCCTTCCATTTGAAAGATAGATTCTCAAACCACATTGTTGAGTATGATATATTATTCAAGTTGACATCCTCCACCTTGAATAAAACCATTTTCCAAATAATTTCCATAATTATTTGGAACCTAAAACCATTTAATTCCATTACTTTACAAAATCCTCAAAACCTTCTCTATAAAGACAAGTTTCTTTTTCTTCAAACTACTTTTTCAACTCAAGGAACTTGATGCCAATACATCATATCCTATCTTATCAAGTCAAATATAAATATTTTTGAGACCCTTTATTATTTATTTTAACCCTTTTTTCTTAAATGGCAAAACAAGAAATAATAGCTCAAAAATACTTTTCTTTCCAAATAAATTCCAATAAAATTACCCAAAGTGTGATATGGTATTTAGTACCATCTTACATAAAAAACCAACCCTTCCCAATGTAAAATTTTCAAATGAGCTTCCAGAAACCATTTCTATACTTTTGGAATAAATGGATTTAAGAGGACTAATACTCCTTAGGAAAATCCAAAATAAATCCTAGAGAGGTACTTTGACCATATACATCCACCAGTACCATTTACCCATCATGTATTATGCAAGTTTGTAGAATTACTTCATAACCATATCCTTGATTAAAATTGCAAACTAAGAAAATTCCACTAATGAAAACCACATAAAACCTACACCACCATGTTTGCAAACTTGCATAGCAAAACTTCATCCCCTCCTGGTCGTGCTACACTGTAGCATAGTACCATAGCATCCCTTGCCCCTTGTACTTTGTTCTTGTTTGTGGAGGAGACAAAGACAAGAGACCACACTCACTCTCTGCCCCTGCACGACACAGGGCACCCCCTATACCTCTCTCCATCGCCCACAGCAACCAGCTACTGGTTTCCTCTCCCCAATTCCTCCCCCTAGACATGGTTCATCATGGTCACCACCTCACAGAAATAAAAGGGGGCTAAGGACACCTAGGACATCCCCTCTAGCTCATTTGCCTCCCCACACTTCCACTCACCTTCCCCAAAACACCCCCCTCTACTCTACCCTGCCTTGCCCAAGAGAGGATCAAAAAGGCCACTCGGCCATTGCATGATATCTGAGAAAATCTCACTCCACCATTCCCCTCCCTCTCTGCATGTCACCGTACTGTGCCCCCTCCACTCCTTGTTCCTCCCCCAGAGACACGATAACTCTCTCCCTCTTTGTTCCTCAGAAGGAGCAGAAGAAATCCCCCGCGGTTTTGCACTTGCTTGCGAGTTTGCAGGCCACCCCGACCTTTCCCAATCCTCCCCAGGGCCTACATGCTCTACCCTTGGTCAGATATACCTAACCCACCGCTTTTTGTGTCCAGGTCGACCTCTGGGAGCATCTCCAGCGAGTTCCCGAGCACTTCTCGTGGGCGCTGACGCGCGAGACTCCTCCCGATGCGGACCTCCACCCTGCCGCCCTTTGATCTGCTCGTGGAGGCGTGCCGCATCTATCTGCAACTTCCCTGGTGCCTCCTCTGCTCAGTTGATCCTTCCTCATCCACCCTTGACCGCCTAGGGTTTCAACCGCCGCTTCCCTATCCTGAGGAAGACAATGCACGGGCGTCATTCATCTCCCATAAATCGGACGACTAGCGATGGGCGATACCTCTTCGTCGCTCCACTGTCGCTGACAGGCGGGCCCCTCCCTGGGGACCTTCAAATCCATATCCTGCGCGTGGTGTTGCCCGGCTAGGACGATACGTCCCTGTAACCCCTGCCCTGGCAAAATCTGGCCCATTGGCTATTCTCTACCCCTGCTAGTTTATAAATATTTCCTAGATCCCCTAATTTAGCCACTAGGTTTTAATTCAAATAAAAATGGAAACGACTATCTTTTGTCCATATATGAATTTTCTAGTATTTATGAATGTCTTATTAAACCTGGAGTACCATTGGTTGACATAAATAATGTCCTTATTATTTATCATAAATCCATTAACTAGATGCATCATTTCCACTCATAAAATCTTCATGCAAGATCAACAACTCAAAATGAGATGAACCCTTTTTGTACTGCAAGGTATTTCTAGTACCTTGCATGTCACCCTGGCCCCATACTTAATTGCTTCCTAGATTGCCCATAGTAAAAATAACAAAAACATGCCAATTCAGTCTTTGGAAAGTTCTCTAGGTCAACTCAAAATAGGAGCTGACCTAATTCCAACTCCCAGTAGACATGCATACCAATATACTAAAAAACCCAGGAGCCCAATATTTATGGACCAGTCTTTGAATTTTGGTGAATTAAACATTTTTGTTCATAGTCTATTCACTAGAAAAATCACCATGGTAGTTCTGTAATTGCAAATAGGGCGATTCCAATTTCTACGGAAAGGTATTCTAAATACCTAACATGTGTCTATGGAATCATACCAAAATCACCTATATATTAATTCTTATTAAAATAGACAACAACCTTGTTGAACTGCCTTTGGGAATTTCCCGAAGGAATTTTGTTACATAATTTAAGATGATTCTAATTCCTAGTGAACCAGTCCATCAAAATCTATTGAACCATCAAAGGAAATAATTTTTGGAACTCCAGAACATTTCTGGTGAATTATTTCCTAAAACTAGAATCTTTATCACTAGAAAATTCATTAAAAATCAAAGGTAATTGATAAAATAGTGAAACCACTTATGTTAGTTTCATTTTATCAATACATGTGTGATGATATAATTTTTATACAAGGTTATCATACAGAAGCTGGACTTTGTCTAAAAACCCTCTTCTAAATAGTTTCAAAACTCAAAATCATATTGGAATTCCTCCAAATGCTTCCGAGACAATCCAAACCTTTCTAAATCCATTATTTCCAAACCCTACTGAATTTTAGCATAAGTTATTTATTTGTTTGTTGTATGTTTGATGCCTGTATGCCTTGTATTGATTGTTGTTTTGATTTTTTGCATGTTTGCTCAATAATGGCGATAATTGCGATTATGTGCTATCGAGAAGAAGGAAGCCTCGAAGTATTATTATTTATTATTATTGGAATTATGGTATTCTAACAAGTCAAGGGACATCTCGCTGGTCACAGGCAAGCCACCTTCTTGCTCATAAGCCCCTACCCTACTATGTTGCTTATGCATGTTTTAACAACTTGTTTATGTAAATTGCATGGTTTTATTGTGCTATGTTTTCTATGTGGGAATGGTTGGCTCCTCCAAACCATTACACATTTGTACTACTAAGTACACCACCCTTGATGAAACCTATTTGTCCATAGTATGGTAGGTGGTGTTTAACACCATAACCCCTTGGAGACCCTGTTTTAGCCAAAGCAAAAGTATAGGATGGGAAGACCCCGAAAAAGGTTTTATAAAAATGTTTTATGAGAAAACATTGGCAAGGTGTGACCTGCCAATAGAGTTGAGTAAGAAAAAGGTTTTTGTTTTGGAAATGAGGCTAAAAAGGAGTAGGAGAAAACTATTTACGAAAATGCACCCGATTCTTTGAAGTTTTGCCAGAATAATTAACCCGTGCAACCACATTTCTTTGGATTGGGACGGGGCTAAACCCAAAGTTATTTCACTTTGATATGGGTATCCACACAACTACTTAGAAGGTATCATCTCCCTCTAATTCTGGACTTCCTTTTAAAATAGGGTCAACTGCGAGGCATTCTTCGGTAGGAAGCAGGATCACCCATGTGAGTGACAGAGCGATACTATGAGCCTCTCATTGAAAGTGCCGGCTCTGAAGGATTTGGGATGCACACCGGTTGGTCCGTGGATCCAGACATCCAGGTGTTGAGGGTAATAACTCATAGGGTAGGGCCCATGTTGGAGTGGACTTTACGAATGTTCTGTTTGATTATCCGAGACCCGCATACCTTCGTATGATGGCCTAGGGGTGATCCCGGTGGATATATCAAATCTTGTGGGTAAAGTGTACAACCTCTACATAGTGTAATTCTATTCGAATAGCCGAGTCCTCGGTCATGGACGGTTGGGAAGGTTGTTGTAGAGTGGTTTGTTTTGTTTTGATAAAGGACTTCGAAAAAGAAAGTGTTTTCTAAACATGGTGGTCTGAAGGACACTAGAGAAGGAGATATGATGTTGAGGAGCAAGGAAGAGGATAACCCGGTCAGTTGAGGAATGTGGAGATGAAATAGGGTGAGACACTCCTAGTGTTTTCCAAAGCTTTTCAAAAAGATTTCCAAAATGTTCTATAACAGTTCTCAACAAAATCATATAGATGCTATATCTACAAGAGAAACTATTTTAGAAAAGAACCACTCTTGGAGCCCTCCTATTACCACAGCCATATTGCATATCCCCTTGTTATTATTATTTTCTTAAGGTGGTTTGAGAGTACATTGAAAATTAATCACCGACATTGTCCCTGGCTATTTACTTGGCCAGATTTTTAGAAGCACGAGGAAAGATGGAGGTGTTGACATCTATGCGAGCTAGGCCGTCTCTCCAGTCAATCGCCTATAGGTTAAGGCATGACATGGGTTCTGAGCTTGAAGACTTCCGCTATTGTTGTTTGTAATCACCATAATGGCAATAATGTAAGTTTTCTATTAGTTAATTTATGGATGTTGTAATGATACTAGTCGGTTATTCTAATGGCTCACTGATCATGGGAACGTGAATTATGGGCATAACGGGGATTCTTGGACCATAACACACAAAATGTAATTCAGTACTCGATAAGACCTCCATGGCCCGACCTGAATTATGCCAACAAATAGCATGTTCGAGTCCGGGGACTTGAGCTTGAAGTAGATTCACGATGTTTTTGCCCAAGAGTAATTAACTAGTTCCTGACCCTTTGGATGCACCAGACTGGTCATACCATAATCCCCATGACAAGCTTATTAAACTTACAGTTCGCCTACTCGATAGAAAAAATTCCTCCTATGGAGTCGACGTGTAACATACTCAAATCGGCCCTATGCAAGTTTTAGCGATTCCCACCAAAACCACATAGAAATGAACCAAATATGTCCAATATGAACTTGCGTGCGGGTGGAAAACGAAGTAATAATATTACACAATAGTTCACGATGGAACCCATAGAAACATAGATATACAACAATGACTCAAAGAGTCAACAATACAGATATACAGCACAAGGACCCAATTCACCTTGAAAACGATCAAAATCCGAGTATGGATAAGATGCAATGGGGCTAACAACCCTGAAAAATAACCAATGGCGTCCATAACCTTGCCCAGGACAAGCTGGAAGGATAAGCTTGCTAACGTCGCCAAACTCATACCTTTCAAAACAAAAGGGGTGCCGACAAAGGGCAAAGCAAAAAAGGGAGCGATCGGTATTGAGGCTATTATATGGCGAGTCTTAGAATTTGGCGGCTCTCGCCTACATAGGTATGGTGGACTGAAGAGGTAGCAAAGCATGCACTAAAAACCTATAGAGATGTGATACAACTGTCGGCTATGAGAGAGGGATAAGAAAGACCTATTTGGAACCAACCTAATACTAACACCAAACATATCCATCCTGGTATTTCCCTCTCGAGACCAAACGAGGAAGTCCTTCCGTGGAAACTCACACAGTTGGCAGTTTTATTTTTTCATTCCATGGTGTTTATCCAACTTACTATTCATTTCAGATCCAAGTCAAATTATAATAGTAATTCTTTAGTGTAAGTTGTCGATCAAGAAACTGTGCTCCATGTCGTACATAACCACATGCATGGCTTTTCAAAAAGATTTAACCCTTTAGGGGTGCACTAAAGTTTCCACAAGCACTTCCACTCTTGTTACAAGATCAGGTAGGTGCAAGATCATGAAATATACGCCAACCGGTATGTTTACGAGGCTTCGGAGACGACGTTTCCTAGACCCAAAGCAAGTACATGGGGGCCACCCCCTAAGCTACACGCAAAACAATTGGCAGTCTCTGAGATGGACCCAGGGTTTGTGACGACATCTGTAAACGACTAGGAAACCGAAAGTATGACTACGCTTGTCGATACCGCAAAAACATGGCACATGGTTCCTAAATAGTGTAGTAAGTAAACGCTCCTAGAGCAATAGTAGTAAATAAATCGGTAAAGACATAAGAATAGCATAGTAATAATGCCCCAAACTAGTTTGTGGCCCCCAGTATAGTACTTTAAAATTAGGTAATAAGTCGATAGGGGTTCCGATTCACCCCACATGTGGGTAGCGCTTGATCATGGAACAGGTGTCAAGAACTCGGGTCCTAGGTGGACACAAGTGGGCGTCCAAAAACCAGATATTAACTTGTACCCAAGGGTGCCTCTGCATTAGTTATATCTACCACCAACATTTGATTTAACAAGCTATAAGAACCATGATTATATCCACCATTAAGCATGTGCCAACCACCCAACAACGGTCGAACTCGACGACACGAAGCAACACCTGAGCAAGCAACTACGACTCACAGGGAAAACTTTCTACCAAACAACAGGCAATAGGAGGTGTCCAAGGTAATATAGACTGCTGGGAATATAAATGGTACAGAAACTAAAGCATCGCAAAACAGATAGCAATAGATCAACAGGAGGAAGTGAAGACTATAAATGCAAAATAGGTAGAAAGGGGGAGAATGCTCGCCTGAGAAACATTGCCGAAGGTACATTATCCAAAGAACTTGTCAAGACTCGCATCAACTCAATGGGCTAATCCATGAAGAAGCAAATCACAAAAATAAACACCGGATACACTATTTAATACTACAGTCGTAGATCGGCCATGATGCATGTATGATGTATGACATGGCAAAGATGCGATGCAACTAGGCAATATTAAGCGAAATTAGAATCCTGACAATTAATTAGAAGGTTCATGTTGTTTCGGTACCCTGCAATTTCAATGTTGTCTTAATAAGGAAAATCATGGCATCGGTTCATTACACAAATTTAAATAGAGTCAGTATAAGACTAGAATAGCCCGCATGTGGTCTCCATATTTAATTATGAAGTGAATCGGCAAAAATAATCCCCAAAAATGAATATGCATGCGAGAATGAACAATTTAATATGCAACAATTTATAAATATGGCAACTTATAAAATAGGTGTCTTGGATCAGGGTCACATATTAGGGTTCGTTGATCTTGGTTTCCAAGGGTTTTGGTTCGGCGGGATCGGTCTTCGGACTCTAGGACCAGGGTCTTCGGTTTCCATGTGGGTGATCTTGGCGTCCGGGGTATCGGTCATCGGATCCCTGAAGGAGGACTTTCCATTTCGTGTATGCAATCTTCTAGTACATACTTCGTGTGGTACCATGTTCATTCTTCCGAGAAACTAGGTCGACAAGAAGACCTTGTCATTCCGGATTGGTGCGTCAGTGGCAAACTTGAGCCTATAGTCTTCAAGTGGGGACTTGTCATCAGTAGATCTACACGAGGCATCACCTCTGTAAGAGCGAGGCAAAACTTGACAAAGTGAGCATAGATATAGTTGTTCTCGATGATTTGACTGGCAGGGCGAAGGCAGAGTACCTAGCAGTTGAACTTGATGTCTCGGGCGAGCTCTCAATCAAGCAGACATGGATAGGTCAGTGATGACCCACAAGTGTAGGGGATCGCAACAGTCTTCATGGGTAGTATTACCCAATTTATTGATTCGACACAAGGGGAGACAAACAATACTTGCAAGCCTTAACAACTAAGTTGTCAGTTCAGCTGCACCTAGAAATAGTTCTTCCTCACATAAGTTTATCAGTAGCAACAGCAAAGCAACAACAACAACAGTGAAACAGTAGCAATAGTAATAGTAACGGTATCAGTAGGATTCGAGTGCGGTAGGCATAGGGATGGATGGACGGGCGTTGCATGGACGAGTCTAAACATGTAACTTCAAAGAACTAGGGCATTGCAGATAAATAATAACAAGCATCCAGGTACTAAACAATCCTAGGCATGTGCTCAAAATATAGTCATACGTGCTCGCAATAAGAACTTGCACGACATCTTCTGTCCAGCCAGCCCGTGGCCGTGGGGCCTCTAGGGAACTACTGGCAATTAAGGTGCTCCTATTAATAGAGCACCAGAGCAAAGCATTAACACTCCGTGAACACATGTGATCCTCACACCACAGCCAACCCTCCGGTTGTCCCAATTATTGTCACCTTGGGGCCTTTGGATCCGGACAATGATATGTGTACACAACTTGAAGATAAGACCATAAACAATACTATCATAATGATTCAATAATAAGTTCAAATCTGAGATCATGGCACTCGGGCCCTAGTGACAAGCATTAAGCACAACAAGTTGCAACAAAGTCAAATAGCACTAATAGAGATAGTAGGCACTATGCCCCTAACAGATCTTATTCGATTACATGATAGAACTAATCCAATCCCTACCATCGCCAAGCCTACAGCGAGAGATTACTCACTCATGGATGAGGGAAACATCGGTGGTTGATGGATATGCGTTGGTGATGATGATGGCGATGATCCTCTCCAAATTCCCCGTCTCGGCAGGGTGCTAGAACATAGTTTCTGGATCCGAATCTTGGTTTCTGGTGGCGGCGGTGGAGCGGAACTCTTTCTAGAAAACTATCAATCCCCCTCAGTTTTTAGGTCAGAAGGCAACTTATAGGCGCGGGGGGAGGCCGAGAAGCTGCCTAGGGTGGCCAAACCTCCCCCAGGCGCGGGGTTAGTGGGCCCGCGCCTAGGGTGGGTCTGGGCCCCCTAGGCCTCCCCTCTGTCTCCCCTTCTGGCTCTGTGGATCTTCTGGTGAAATATAATTTTGGCATATTTTCTGGGATTTTCCCCGATAGTTCATTTTCTGCACAAAAACAAGACACCAAGGTAATTCTGCTAAAAACAACGTCAGTCCGTGTTAGTTTTATCCAAATCACACAAGTATAGAGGAAAAATAATAGCAAAGTGTTTGAGAAAGTAGATACGTTTTGGACGTAT
Organism: Avena longiglumis; assembly: GCA_030063025.1. Lineage (NCBI taxonomy): Eukaryota > Viridiplantae > Streptophyta > Magnoliopsida > Poales > Poaceae > Avena > Avena longiglumis. The sequence goes on from CP125974.1 coordinate 487,246,899, forward strand.
CAACTCCCCCCAAGCTTAGCTTATTGCTTATCCTCAAGCAATTCAGTTGAAAACTGAGTGCGATAAAAGAACTTTCACGAACACTTTGCTTCATATGATGTATATATTCTCAGCACATGAGTAGATTTTTAGACAATTCATAATAAAGAGTATGCAACTAAGTCTACTCAATAGTCATTGCAAGCTATGAAGAGAAACCAACTCAATAATAATAAGTAGCATGAGACATAAACATAAAAAACATTGCAATGCTCATAATAAGGTATGATAGAGTGGTACTCGCTTGCCTTTGTTTGAAGAGAACAATATAAATGCCAAGGCACCTCTGAAGTTCACATGAATACTAGACATAAAGATATCAGAGATACAAGCATCAAAGGCATGACATAGTTAACCAAGTTTTGGAACAAACACAAGAATGACAACTATGCTCTCAAGAAGGTGCTCATAGAATAAGTGGTGACTCAACAAAATTGTGAAAACGGTTTTGTGAAGGTTTGAAAGGCTTCCCAATGCTGAAAGGAAGGTACTCATTAGCTTTGAGCTCTCATTGCCCCTATCATAGGCATCTTCATGTGGTTAAGGTGAAAGTGAGGTCCACTCTGAATCATATGCTTAACAGACCATAGACTGGAAATCCCATGTCCCTTGAGTACGGGGGTCACTCTGCATGCTACTCAACTTTGGTCACCTGAAAGCTCTTGTCATTGTAAATACATGCATATCATAGAGAACCGCAAATGGGGTACCCCTTGCTTATGGTACAGGATCTTTCCCATAACCAAAAGGACAAGGCAAGAAGACAATAAGCATCTCAGCAATCTTTTTATTTACCATATGCATAGCTTTTTATTGAGAAAGCTTCATAGATGCTCATTATAGTGATGCTGCAAGTTTCCACCATGATTAGGAATGGCTTAGGCTAGCGGCCCATGCGTTTCTCTAAAACAATGTATAAACTCCATGAACTAACAACTTCCCCTTTTATTTCACATCGTCGACATCCATAAACAAAAGAGCAAAGAATCAGCTAGATGAGATATCCAATAGGTGTTGAAAGCATTCCTCGTGACAACACGGTTCTGCTGACTCCCAGTATATAATAAGCAAGCATATAACTTTCATGGACTAGTGACAATGGTTCAGAATTATTAAGCGCAAGGAATAAAGTGTGCTGTCAAGTTCATGAGAGCTTTACTAACTAACTTTCTCAAAACAGAAAAACATTTTATTTTGGAAGAAAAAACGGCATATATAATATGTGCATTGAAGTAGCAAATAATGCTAATAGGTAGGTAAGGTGGACACAGTTGGCAATATTGGTTTTGGGGAGTTGGAAACACAGGTAGAGCACATACTTAGTGCAAGTGAAGGCTAGCAATAGAGAGGGAGCGACAAACGAGAGAGCAATATTTGTGATAATCATGCTTGCAATAAAACAGGACTAACTATGGCATGAAAGTGATACAAGAACTCTGAGGCAAAATAAATCATCGAGGCTTACTGACTATTGATTAGTCATATGCATGCGTGAGCATGTGCTAAGTAGATTCACATGAATAGTCAGAGGAGGATACCACAATATCATACCAGTATGAATAAAACAATGCAAGCAAACATTCATATGACATGCTACAAAATATTAGCAAGCTGGAGCTAATCATAGACAAGCAAGAACTACTAAGCATCCATAATGACATACACTTTACACAAATAGGCTAATCATGCTCGCAATGATGAGTATATGTACAAAAAATGAAACAAATAGAGTTTGTTAGCAGCCTCTTACAACACCTCGAGTTGTATTAATCTTCATTATTGCCCTTCACTTGTGTGACTTGAATAATTAACATGAAAACCAATATCCACTGAGGATGGCTGAACCCTGCGAAGAACTCACAAAACCAAAGAAGAACAACAAATATTTTTGGTGTTTTTCATTTTTTTAGAAACAAGCAAACAAAGAAAAACCAAACAAAAACAAAGCAAACCAAACAAAGCAAAATCTTTTTGTATTTTTATTTTAAGGCAAAACAAAGCAAATAAACAAAGAAACGAGCCAAGAGAAACAATGAAAATATTTTTGGTATTTTGGGTTTTTAGAAAGAAGCAACAAAAACCAAAAAGAAAGCGAAAACAATGGATATACAAAGAACCGACCGAACATGATATATATATGAGTGTGTAATGTCGTTGTACCTCCCCCCCAATCTTAGGCTTTTGGCCTAGGTGGGGCTCAATAGCGCGGATAATAAATCCATGATGGTGGGTCATCATAGGAATTATCATAGTCAGGCACCTATGAAGAAGAAGAAGAAGAAGAAGACACGCCCAAATCAAATGAGGGCTGCTGGTATGTAGACTCTCCCAAGTTGGAGGGCTGAACCGGATTGTCTTCGGCATCCTCTTCAACATTCTCCTCTTGCTGGGTGAGTTCCCCCACATAAGTGTCAACCTCTTCCTCCGTAAGTGACCATCCTTGCATGTTATCAAAGTTAAACAAAGCAAGTGCAGGCAAATAAACTATTTTCTCACTCCTACCTTTTCTCCGACCTTGCTGGACAAAAGATAGTTCATATGGCAAACTTCTCACATTAGCCCCCAAAGAAACAAAACCATGCTGAATCATGGATTCAATATCAAGCCTCTCTATGGAAAACTGAAAATATGAATAACGAGGCTCTAAACCATGGAAAGCTAGCAACCTAGAAGCATTGAGACCTCCACAAATTCCACTCTTCTCACGGTTGGTGGTGAGACGGTGAGCTATCAAAGCACCCAAACTATAAGAACTATTCCTATTTAGAGCAGCTGCAATAAAAGCTAGATCAAAAGAAGACAACTTTCTAGCACTCTTTCTAGCAAGAACACGCTTGGTAATGAAATAGGAAAAGTATCTAATAGGTGGGAGCTGGATGTTCCGAATTTTACCACTTTCCTTTGAGAAGTCAAAACCTTGGCAAATATCAGCATACAAATCAACAAGTGACTTGGGCCTCTCCTTGATCTTCTCACAAGATCGCCACTGAGGTACTCTAATTGCTGCACAGAAATCAGCAAAAGGCAGGTTGACAAGCATATTATATATTTTGTAATGGACCATGGGATTAGAAGTAGACCAAGTAAAACGGAAGTCCTACACAAAAGCCATTGTTAGCTTAATATATTGGATTGGTTCACCTTCAACAAAATGCTCCAACCCTTCACTTGTAACCAAAGTTTGGAAATCTTGGAGGATCCCCACAGCTCTCATAAATTCATGGCATGGATATATCGAAGGAAAAACTGCCTCCTCACGATGAACCTTGATTGTCTCATGCAACATCAAGTCATATTGATTCAGTGAATAAGCACTCATCTTCTTTGCTGAAATTTTTAGACAACCATCAAACCAAGTGATTTCTAAGTTGATAAATGATGAGCAACTACTATAGGAACTTTCTAGAGGACTACACATGCATCAAAACAAAGTTTCTAAGCATAGAACAAGCATGCAAGCTCAAACAACCTGTCATCTAAAGTAGCAAAATACTCAAGATACAATCTACCAATCACAAATCTAATTGGACAAGTGGAGGAGGCACATACCAAGGAGCAATCCCTCCAAAAATCAACACTTGAGATGGGCTGAACAAGGAGATCGAAAATCGCGAGCAAGAACAGCAAGAACTCGAGCTTGAGCAAGTTTTCTGGTGTTTTTCGGGAGAGAGAAAGAAGGTGGCTTTGAGGAGGCAGCCTGGAGGGGCCCAAGTGGGCCAGACCCCCCTAGGCGCCACTAGTGGCGGGCCCACGCCTACCACAGGTGTGGGGCCTAGGTGTGGCCCCCTGGGTCACCTCTGGTACCTCTCTACCCCTTTTTTCGAGGAAAAAATTATTTTGAATTTTCTTGGATTTTTCAGGAAAGTTTATTTTTGGCCAATTTTCAGGGTATGAAAATTGATTTTCTCGCAGAAACAGTTTTTTCAGAAGAATCAAAAGAAAACCAAAAGCCAAACTACAGGAGCTCTAAGAAACTAAAACAAGCAAACAACTAGCAAAACTAAAGCTAAATCAAAGACTAGGAAGGAGAAAGCAAGTATAACCATAGTGTAAACATTATTTTGTTCATTAAAATCCTTTTGTTAACAAGGTTGATCAAGTCTTGTTACCAAAACAATCTTATATGTAACAAAACTTTGCATTCCACAAGGTGATTATGTTACCTCATACTTGATAGCAACGCTCCCAATCATAATAGTTTCAATATTTTCTTGTGGAATGGGACAATATATTTCTCCAACCTTGATGCCTTCAATATTTTCAATAGAATTCAAGCAATAGCTCTTAATAACCTTCTTGGGGAAATAGACAGTGTGCTCTTTTTCATTAATATTGAATGTTACTTTTCCTTGATTGCAATTGATGACATCACCTACAGTATTAAGAAAAGGCCTCCCAAGAATAATAGACATATTATCATCTTCAGGCATTTCAAGCACAACAAAATCAGTTAGGACCATGCAATTATGAGCTACTTGAACAGGAATATCCTCACATATACCAACAGGAACAGTAGTTGACTTATCATCCATTTGCAAAGATATATTAGTTGGTATCAACTTTTCTAGCTGGAGTCTCTTATAGAGAGAAAAAGGCATAACACTAACTCCAGCTCCCAAATCACATAAAGCAGTTCTAACATAATTGTTCTTAATGGAGCAAGGAATAGTTGGTATACCTGGATCACCAAGTTTCTTTAGAACCTTACCATTGAAGGAATAATTAGCAAGCAAAGTAGAAATCTCCTCATTAGGAATCTACCTTTTATTAGAGATAATATCCTTCATATACTTTGAATAAGGAGGCAATTTAATAGCATCAGTCAAAGGAATTTGCAAAAATAAAGGTTTCATCCACTCACAAAACTTGTTGTAGTGTTGTTCCTCCTTTGACTTGTGTTTCTTACATGGAAAAGGCATAGGTTTCTGCACCCAAGGTTCTCTCTCTTTACCATGTTTATTAGCAATAAAATCTTCCTTGGTGTACCTAGTGTTCTTAGTGTGTTTTTCAAGTTCTTCCTCAACTTCCTCCTTATCATGAGACTCATCAATATTACCACTCTCAGTTTCAGCATCAGAGATAGATATACTATTAGGATCTACAGCAGGTTCAAGTGGTTCCTCAACTTTCTTATGTTTCTTTTTCTTCCTCTTACGAGGATTACCACTATCCTCACCTTGTTGGAAATCCTGCTCTATTATTTTAGGGTGTCCTTCAGGATATAAAGGATCTTGAGTAGTTATACCACTCCTAGTTTTAATTCCATAAGCATGTTTATTTCCTGAAGCATTAACTAGCATATCCTTTTGTACTTTAGCAAGTTGATCAAGTTGGGTTTGAACCATTTGAAAGTGTTTACAAAGCATTTTAATATCATTAGAAGTTCTTTCTATAATATCTTTGAACTCATGGATAGCTCTAGAGTTTTCCAATAAATGATTCTAAACTTGTTTATTAAAATGACCTTGTTTAACAATAAAAATGTCAAGTTCCTCTAAGCATTGATCATGAGGCTTACCATAAGGAATATCACCTTCATCAAAGTGTTGGAGAGAGTGTACCTCAATAGTAGATGAGTGGGGAATTGGCTTACATAATTCTTCTATAGGAGGTAGATTCTTCACATCTTCAGCTCTAATACCTTTCTCCTTTAGAAAATTTTTAGCTTCATTTATCACTTCATCATTTAATGCAATAACTCCCCTCTTCTTTGTTGTTGGTGGTGGAACTGGTTCAGGAACATCTGGTTCAGGAGTAATAGGCTCAGGTGTATTCAGTTCAGTTGAAGTCCAATCATCATAATTCTTGATTATCTTGTTCATTAATTCTTCATCATCTGTAGGAGTCCTTTTCCTGAAAACACAATCAGCAAAGCTATCTAGGTAGGTCCTAGAATCATCATTTAGTCCATTATAATAAATATCAAGCAACTCAATCTTAGGTAATGGACATCCAGGATATGCATGAATCAAGGAACATAATCTTTTCCATGACTCAGGAAATTTCTCTTCTTCTTCCTATTTAAAATCAAAAAGTCTCTGCAAAGCAGCATGTCTAGCACTGGGAGGAAAATATTTATGGAAGAAAGAAGCAATCAAGCAATCAGGGCTATCAATGGAACCAAGATTTAATCTATTAAACCAAGCCCTAGCTTCTCCTTTTAGTGAAAAAGGGAAGATCTTAGCAACAAAGTACTTGCGCATCTTAAAATCATCAGAGAACAAAGCACTCATAGTAGAAAGCTCATTCATATGAGCCACATCACTCTCGTTTTCAGTACCACAAAAAGGTTCTTTCTCAACAATATCTAAATAAGATAAATCAAGAGATAAATCATGATATTTATGTAACATCCCAAAAATATAAAAAAATGATCATCAAACTCTAATCACTAAAATTAGGGTTAACAAAAACTTTGATTAATTTAAATCATATGAATGGATGTGTGTATGTGATGATTTGATAAAAGCATGAATGAACTTGTGTGATTAACCTAAATAGCAATAAATGGTTTAAAGAGGAAAATAACATCATATAAAACATTTCCATGCAGAAACAAATCAAGAGAAAATCAAAAACAAATCAAATAAAGCAAATGGTCATTTTTGCGAATCTTGCTCACTAGGTCACTTTGAGTGTTTCTAGTCCAAGATTTCAAACAGAAACTTTCCCAATTCTTTTCACCCATTGCTAGAACAAGTAAAAGTGAATAAAATCCCACCTTTTAAAATTACAGAAACATTTGGCAACCTCATTCAAATCACAATTCAAAATTGAATATTTATCATATGTGAAGATCACCCATTTTCAAAACCCAACCAAACCAGTGCCCCTTGACTAATCCAACTAACCAGACACTCCCTAGTATGTGCCTAGCAAACCCACCAAGTTTGAATCCAAAAATTCAAATTCAAAGTTCTTGCGGCCATTTTATCAAACACCTTGCAGATACAAACCAAACAAACATCTAACACTATTTGTAGCAGTAAATTTGGCCAACCTTGTTCCTTCTCTGGTTGCAACAAGCATTTAGTAGATCATCTAGCTTAGTTATTAATCTCTAGCATCACTGTGAGCTTGCCATTGCCATCAATGGTGAGCAGGCCGAGCCTCACCTTGCCACCCCAATGTGGACAGCAAGCTAGAGGAAGAACTAGCTGCGCCAACCTTGTCTGGCATGCTGCCCATGCCGCACCGCCCCCTCTAGACCAGCCCTAGATCGAAGACAGAGACAGGAACAGCCGGAAACACCGTGCCCGCGCCGCTGTCGACCATGCCGACACGCACCATGGTGCACGCGCCGTTCCCACTCAACCCGACCACCTCGAGCCCTTGCCGCTCGCCAGCAGGAACCCCACCGTCCCAGGAGACCACTAGACATGCTCGTTTCCTCGACCATACCCTGTAGTCGCCGCATACCGCGAAGTTCGCCGTCGGTACCGCGTAGAGCACCGCATGTTCCAGACCAAATCCCACCGCCCTACACCTCGCCTTTAAGATAGCAATGATCGCCAGGAGAACGCGCACCGTCCCCTAGCCTCAGCCACGCCGATAGCCGCTTGTACCGTCGCCTCCGACGACCTCAGCCCACGCTGTGCTGCCCCTCTTGCTCGCCTATAAAAGGAGGCCTTCCCAGCTGGATTCCTCCACACCATCTCAGTCCCCACCTCGCACTGATCCTTCCCACTTCTTCTCCGAGCAAGGCGAGCACCGCATCGCCGGAATTTGCCAAAGCCCGCCGCTACTGGAGAAGAAGGGAGCCATCAATTGGAGCCGCCCCAGGAGAAGCTGTCGGTACCAGGAGAACCTCCGTCATCGACTTCATCATTCACCCCCGTCGCCGACCCTCGCCTGAGCCCCGGTGAGCCTCCCACGACCCCCACCTGCCGCGCTAGGGTTCTGTCTCGCCGGCGCTGCCCGACATGGACGATGAACCAGAGCCGTTCGATTAGAATTAGATCCCACGGACCACATTGTCCCGTACCGCTTCGCCCCTCCCCGTCTCACTGACGCGTAGGTACAACCACTTAACCAGCCTGCGCGTGCGTTGTGCGTAGTGGGCCGGCCTAGTTAAACCTCCCGTGCAACCCAACAATTCAAATTTAGTTTTATTCATTTAATTTGAAACCCAGTTCTGTACCTAGATTCAAAAATCAACCCAGCTCGATTCACTAAACCAAAATGCATGAAACCAATTTTGTTAGAAAGGTACTGGAATGCTTAATCCAAGCCCGTTGGATTCAAACCATTTAGATTTGTAGATCACCCATGGTAAAAATAACAAGGCAGAAGCTTTTCTGCATTCAAGCATAAGAGCTTTTGAGTTAATTCCAACTCTCAAAAATCACATTTAACCATACCAAATATATAAAAACATATAGGTTTACTTACAGAAATAATGATTAAGTAATAAAAGAATGCCAATAGGCATTTCTAGTCATTTTATTTAATTAAAATAAAAAGGTTAAACCTTATTAAATTGTGACACCAGTTTAAATCACATTCCCATGTACTGAAATATGTGGTGATGACATGTGTCAACATGATCCCACTTATTAACTACCCCTCTTTAGTCATTACCCCCACTTGTAGATGCTAGTGCTAAGCATAAAACTTAATCAATTTTGGATGGGAAGACTTGGTGAAAATGGTTATGAAAACCTTAGAATGTTGAGTCATTCTACTGAAATGTTTTGACATGTGTTCTTGAACACCAGATGATTTTGATGATGAAAATGTTGAGGCATGAGCCTTAGCCCTTTATAAAACTGATGGTTGTCTGGATGCGATACCATTCCAATTTTACCGTACAACCACAATACCCGACAATTGGGTAGGGCTTGACTGGAAATTTATATACCTTAGTATGGGTTCCCTTGCGGCCAAGGTCTGATCTGAGGCTACCTTGTGAAGATTGTCCACCTCTGCAGTACCCAAGATGACAGTTGGTCATGGTTGGGAGGCCAAACTTGTGACACCCCCGGGATCAGGGCTAAAAAAATCCCAGACCTCCGTCTGAAATAATCTTAACATTGAGCTCGAGAATATCCAGTGAAGAATCGGTATCACAGCAGTGACCCGACGACACAAAATTTATTACAGCAAGATAATAACTGAGCAGAGAACCAAAATATTACAAGCAGAGGTCACTGACCACAAACATCAAACAACGGAAGGCAAATTATGCTATTAACTATAGCAAACTTAACAAATGGCCTAAGAGGCCTGAAGCATAACGATGACGTCCCAGTCCATAGATTCTAGGCTGCCGGCCGGGAACCCCAAGCTACTCGTCGATGTCGATGTAGTACCAAACTGATCTTCAGGGAACACTTACTCTGCCAAAAGTATCAACAAAGAAAGGGTGAGTACAGGGTGTACTCCGCAAGACTTATGGCTGGTGGAGTTGTTTTGCATAATGCCATCTTTGTTTATAAAACAAGAGAGAGAGAAGAAGCTCGTCTAATCAGAGTATTTTAAAAGGGGATAAGAGAGCGATATCTCCGAAATATTGATCATCATCTTTTGATATCCACCAAGTCATCATCATCTGAACTAGGATCACCCCCTCGTACCCATGAGGAAGTGTACTTAAGCACACGTTGACCTACCAAGTTTTACGATTAGGTTTTAGTTCTCTATGATCTTGAGTCCGGTCGCCAAGTCGTTCATAACCGTGAACACGGATTTTTGAAAAGATTATTACCCTGCAGGGGTGTACAACTTTACCCACACATACTAACCTTCTCTTAATGCCACTAGTAATAGCCTTCTTCCTTGGAAGGCCGACATAGGGTGGTTAGACACGACGTTTACCTTGCTTTCGTCGAGACCATGAGTCATGCAATAAGTATGGTTTCGCCATAACGGGTCAAATCTCGAAGCCGGTACTTAAAGATGTGAGGCGAGGTTGGTTAACAGGGGCGCCATCTACCCCAAGCAACCCCGGCCACGCTTACATACCTATTATGAATGCACCAACTTCACCCGGGAATCTTTCAAAAGATTTTCTATGCATATGTCGAATGGAACGCCCGAACTATGTGACTCATGGAATCTACTAGGCAAGTTAGTCAGTCATGAGGTTGTCAAGGCCCCGTGTGGTTGCACGCTCGTCTTGGTTCCAAAGGCAAGAACTCAGGTCCTAGTTGTGGCGAACATGGGACTAGAAAAACCACATCCCACCGTGGCCTACCATACAAGCCTTAGCAAGTTCAATCTCATATTACTGATGTCATCTCATCACGTTCTCCTGTCATACTAGATTCTCTGCATCTGATACATCATCTGGATGAACCAGACTTCAGAACTAAGCATGGCTAAGCAAGACATAGATAAAAGCTCTAGCATTGCACACAAGCCAAACCTAGTTATGCGAGGAGAAGTGGATCAGGTAATATAAGCTCAAAGGGAGTATGCAATAGATGGGATACTCTATATATCGATAAAAGACCACAGTAGAATCGTATGCATCATGGCAGAATTGAAATGCTTTTGAAATCATAGGATTATATCATGGTGGGGCTATGCTTGCCTTTGCCTGTTGATAGCAGATAAATAGATCTTCGGAAGCCTTGTACTTGACTTGATTATAGTTGGTCAAGTATTGTTTGTCGATCTTCGATGGCCTTGATATCTGTCTTCGATCTCGATCTCGATATCGTATTCTACCGAGAAGAACCAAATCACCGGAAAGAAAGGGACACAATCAACACATGGCATCGATGCAATGCTCAAGCAATGATGATGATATGACAAGTTAATTTGCATTGAATTGAACACTAAAGCATACACGACAAATTAATCGGGGTTCCGAGGGGCGCAAACCCTAACTCGAGAAAAACTCCGGAGCATATGAGAGAGGTTAGTTTGTTCTTCTAATTAAACTTGCCATTTAAATTGTTTAGCAATGCATGATTATAGGTCTATTAAATAGTTCTCATTTTTATGAACATTTTGATATATTATTTGTATTTTTCTGAATTACAGATTAAAAGTTATTGAATTTACAATATTCAAACAATTTCTGAAATAATTAAACTATTTAAATCGTTTTACTGCGTCACACTGACGTCATCTAGGGGGTTTGGGTGTTTCTTACTGGGGCTGGATCTAACCCCAGTCACTGACTGCTCGGCCCATGGTCGGGTCAACATGCCACGCTGGACAAGCTGGACCAGCACTGACGAGGGTGCCATGTCGTGGCTACGCAAGCGCTACGCAGGCTCGCCGGAGACACGTCAGCAGGAGGCCAGGGACGGTGGAGGAGCGCGATTTGGGAAGCGGGATTGCACGCTTTCGAACCAGGGCGTCGGGGCGGACCTAATAGGAGTGGCGCGACTGTCTAACGGTCACCGGAGCATGGCGCACGGCGAGCACCCGCGACGACTCTTGCAGGTCGTCGGCGAGCGGTAACTACAGAGCGAGGGAGAGAGAGAAAAAGGGTTAGCGAGATTCGCATGCTCACCCTGGTGCTCAAGGACGTGACGAGGAGGTGCGGGGAGGTCCGTACATGGAGATGGCGGCCGGCGTCGGTGACGGAGAAGACATGCTCGATTTCGGCGATTCGGGGCATCCCAGCAAGCACGCTTCACGGAGGAGGAAGAGGGAGACACGACGCTTCTCCTGAGCTGCTCGACGAAGCTTAGGGTGGCCGGAGACGATGGGATCGACGGTGGTTCTGCGGCTAGGGTTCGGACTTGCGCGTGCGAGAGCCAGAGAGAAAGGGGAAGGAAGGAAGTGGTGTCTAGGGTTCGTCTTCGTCGAGGCCGCGACACTTGTAGGCGTCCGGGGGCGGCGGCGCGCATCTTGGCGCACGCCGGCGTGGCGGTTCTCGACACCGAGCAGCTTCGATGATCGGTCGGTGAGGAGGAAGATGAGGCAGAGAAGGTCGAACCGGTATGGGTCGGTGGTGGGATGGTAACGGACCAAGGTGGGCCACAGAAAAGGGAGAGAGGAGAGGGAGCTGTTGGGCTAGGGCCTGAGAAGCTGCTACTGCTATTTTTTTCTAAAAAATATTTCTCTTTTCCTTATTTGTGTTTTCCTCTTTGTATTTGAATTTCCAAAATGTTTTTGAATCATTCAAAAATTACCAGAGGGTTTGTAGAACATTTAAAATACTGTGGAGCCCTACTAGTCCATTTGGGCTTCAATAAATTTGGTAGTTTTCAAAATCAAAACTATTTGAATTGATCTTAAACAGAGGGAGAATATTAGAGTTTAGGTTTTGCATTTTATTTCTTAATGCATGCGAATTTTGATATGATGCTCAGGGATGCACAATCAACCCTAATATAATATTAACTTAACCTGGGGTGTTACAAAACTCATAGGAGAGGTGCCTATACTAGGGCGTGTAATGGAAAGGTTAGGGTTTATTATCCGCATACTGAGTATGGTGACTTCAGGATTGTTCCTTACGGATGTATCGAATGTTGTGGTGAAAGTGTACAATCTCTGCAGAGTGTCAAACTATTCGAATAGTCGCGTCCGCAGTTATGGACAGTTGGAGTGGCCATACTGTTCCCCCGTCAGATATTTTCAAAACAACTTGTGAAATGATTTGTGACTTTGACTTGACCACAACAGAGTTGTGACATGAAATGCAAGTTCCCACTTAGGTGTTATAAAACTTTCAACTATCTTTCTTTGCTTTTGAACTTAGTATAGATAAATCTGGCTTTTTTCAAAATAACCCTAGAGCTTAGTATCCTACTACAAAAACCCCCTTAACTTGTTAGTATTAGATTGCGAGTACTTAGAGAGTACTCATGGCTTTGTCCCTGGCTATTCCCGTGGCCAGACTATGAAGAAGATTACCAGGATGATGGACCGCAAGAAGGTTACGACAACTAGGATCATATCCCATCGTCAGCATTGCCTGTGACCCTGAAGATGGAGCTTCGCCTACGCTATCGTTACCTTATTCCGCTGCTTGAGTTGTATTAAGAACTGGATCATGAGATCCTTATTTGTGTAAGACCTTATGTATGGTTTGTAATGGATGATGTACTGTGATATCCAAATCTGTTATGTCTCGCAAAAATGGTAATCCTGGGATTGCGATTAATGGCATAACAGGCATCTGGGATTAAAAATCCGGGTGGTGACAAGTTGGTATCAGAGCCATCCTGACCATAGGAGACCCTAGTTATAATGGGTGTTTCAATCGAAAACTTAGTTTCCAAATCAAAAGAAGTGAGTATTTACAAAAACTTATTCTCATTCTTATCACTTAGACTCTTTCATGAAAATTCATGTTCCTCCAAAATTCTTGCAAAATTACCTAAAATTTGACACACTTGATCACTCTACTAACTTACTCATCCTATATTTTTATAGATGGACGTGAAGTACAACAAGTTTTATCAGTTGGGGAATGGAGGAGACCTCATCTTTGAGCGTGACTTGGACCAGCTGTCGGAGATGCTGGAGCGTCCGCGCGCCGAGTTCTTGGAAGCTCAGCTCAATGATCAGGAAGGAGAAGATTTGCAGTGGCTAGTTGTTGCAAGTCTCGGATGAAAGATTGAACCCTCCACTATAGAGGGAATTCAGTTCACCTTAAGAGAGAACAACTAGCTTGATGGACTGGCCAGGGCAATGCAGGAAGATCTTGCCCATCTGTGTGGGCAGAGTATCAATCAGATCAAGGGTACCCGTTTTGATATCTACCCAAGGCGTGATGTTATGGGACAGCCACTGGAGGCCCCATGTCACCCCGAGCTGAAGAGTCAATTGGACCACCTCAGCTTCATGATGTAAGACCGTCAGAAGGAGTTGGACAATTCCCGTTCATACGCCAACCACAATTACGCCATCGCCAAGAAGAAGGATCAGACCATCGCCATGCTAGTGAAGGATCGCAGGTCTCGTCGCTGTCAGGTCGTCAAGAAGGAGCGCATCATTGCCCGTCTTTGCCACCGGATCACGGATTTGGAGGAGACCATCCACGAGAGATACATGCAGTTGGAGGAGAGGGAGAATGCAGGGGAATACCTTCGTGGAGACCCCTACTCCTATCTCAGTGATGATGATTTTCTAGAGGATCAGGCCATGGACTTCTTCACCGATGAGGATGATTTCTCCTTCATCGATGATGATGATGAGGATACTTACTCCGAGGAGTGGTAGCATTTGAGCACTAGCGTTGGTGAGTTGTATTTTCTCCCACTGTATCGTAGTCTCCCAGAATGGTTCTTAAAACCATTTGTTTTTCCTTGTTGTGGTGTGTGTTTGTACTATGTGCTATGAATGAATGAAAAGAAAGTTGCTAGAAAAATCTAAGTCAAACTTCAAAAACTTTTCAACTACCCCTGAACCTTAGAAATTTCCCTCTTTTCTCATGATCTATCTCAATCTTCATATGCCTCATGGAGGAAGCGGTTCATCCCCGGACCCGATGTTGCAGATCTTGCAAATGTTGGTTTCTAACCGCGAAGCTGAACGAGCCGAACGTCAAGCCAACTTAGCCACCCTTCAACACATCGCCCAGATGGCCAACAACAATCAAGGCCATGGAAATCAGGACAACCATGGATCAAACCTGTTTTCATTGAGTCAAAAGAGCCCTTAGATGCAGATGATTGGCTGCAAACCATGGAGAACAATCTGGAAGTCGCAGGAGTGGAAGCTAACGAGAAGGTTCTGTTCGCCACCCATTATCTGGCCGGAGATGTAAGAGCATGGTGGAACAGCGTTCGTGCAATGAGCGGAGGTCAGCTGATGACTTGGGAAGAGTTCAAAGTCAAGTTCAGCAGAACCCATGTGCCATCGGGTTTAATCAAGAGGATGAGAGATGAATTCAGGGAACTGAAGCAAGGAAGGATGACCATAGTGGAATACCGTGACAAATTCTTGTCATTGGCTAGGTATGCCCCGGATGAGATCGACACTGAAGCCAAGAAGAAAGAGAGATTCCTGAATGTTCTGCACGATGAGATGCAGATAGTGTTAGTCAATATCCCCTTTGCTGACATTGAAGCCTTAGTTGACTCTGCCATTCAGATGGAAGGAAAGATCAACCAGGCCAATGAGAACCGCCAGCGCCGCATGATGCATCAACCAGGAACCCACCATACACCAAAGTATCGCCCCAACTCATCTCCAGGATTTGCCCCAAGAACCAACAGAACCCCAATGAACCGTCCGACCTATTCCAACCGTGGAAACCCAAGGCCCGGAGGAAACCACAACAACCGCGACAACTCCAGCAATTTCACCCGTGCACCACCCAAGTTCAACAACAACAACAATGCCACCACCAACACCAACACTTCCCCAATGATCGGAAGCAATGTTGTGCCTGTTGCAGCAAAGGACAAGTCACAAGTGATTTGTTATGAATGTGGAACCAAGGGTCACTATTCCAATGAGTGCCCCAAGAAGATTGCCGTAGCCCCAATGCAAATGCCCCAGCTCAGCAGCAGTGTCGTGTTCAGCCCGGAAGAAGGTTTGCCCTAGGGAACTCGCTCAATCACAACGGAAGCGCCAGATGTCGTGCTGGGTATGTTTTATGTTAACTCAGTACTTGCAAGAGTGTTGTTTGATTCTGGAGCATCGCACTCATTTGTCAGTAAAGAATTTGCATGCACTAGTAAGATTCAACCAACCAAATTGAAGCATGTCATGATTGTTCAAATACCTGGTTCAACTACCAAAGCTAGGCAAATTTGCAAAGTCATCCCTATCCGAATCCATGGCATATATTTTTATGCTAATCTAATAGTACTCGAAACTAAAGGTTTGGAAGTAGTACTAGGAATGAATTGGATGTCTAAACACAAAGGATTAATTGACTGTGCCAAGAAAGCCATAACCATGACCAGTACAGCCGGAATATCAGTCGAGCATGTATCTGAAACCTTGCCTCATCAATTCAAGTGCAACAAGGGTATAGCCCAACCTAACATTGACCAAGTTCGGATAGTCTGTGAATACCCCGATGTATTTCCAGATGTTTTGCCCGGTATGCCCCCAAATCGGGATATCGAGTTTATCATTGAACTAATCCCTGGAACCAGACCCATAGCCCAGAGACCATATAGTATGAACCCGGAACTAGTAATCAAGAAGCAAACTGGATTCCATGTTGGAAATTGGATTGATTCAACCAAGTGCGTCACCTTGGAGATCACCTGTTTTGTTCGTGGACAAGAAAGATGGAGGTAACCATTTGTGTACGGATTATCAGAAGTTGAATGATGTCACTATCAAAAACAAGTACCTGTTGCCGAAAATAGAAGACCTCTTTGACCAGTTGACTGGTGCCAAAGTGTTTTCTAAGTTTGATCTTAGAACTGGCTATCATCAACTCAAGATTTGCGCAAAGGATATTCCAAATACTTCCTTTACCACCAGATATGGATTATACGAGTATACTGTCATGTATTTTGGATTAACCAATGCCCTCGCTTATTTCATGAACCTCATGAATAAGATTTTTATGGACTTCCTGGATAAGTTTGTCGTTGTTTTCATCAATGACATTCTAATTTATTCCAAATCAGAAGAAGTACATGAGCTACACCTAAGGACCATTCTTGGAACCCTTAGAGAGCATCAGATATATGCCAAGTTTAGCAAATGTGAATTCTGGTTACAGGAGGTAGGATTCCTTAGACATATTATATCAGCCAGAGGAATTGCCGTTGACCCTGCGAAGGAGAAGGATGTCGAAGATTGGCAAGCCCCAACCAATCAAACCCAAGTTCGTGCATTTCTCGGATTAGCGGGAGACTACCGCAAGTTTGTAGAAGGATTCTCGAGTATTGCCAGACCCATGACCCAATTGCTTAAGAAGGACAAGAAGTTTGAATGGACGAAAAAATGTGAAGTGAGTTTTCAAGAACTCAAGAGAAGATTGATTTCATCCCCAATCTTGATCATGCCAGATATCACGAAGCCCTTTGATGTGTATTGTGACGCATCCAAGATCGGTCTCGGATGTCTGCTAATGCAAGAAGGCAAAGTTATATCTTATCTATCCCGACAACTGAAATAGCATGAACAAAATTATCCAATCCACGACCTTGAACTAGTAGCCGCAGTTCTAGCCCTGAAGACATGGAGGCATTACCTGATGGGAAACCGTTGTGAGATTTATTCGGATCACAAGAGCCTAAAATATATATTCACTTAGAAGGAGCTGAATATGAGACAGATAATATGGATTGAGCTAATCAAGGATTATGATCTGGACATTTACTATCACCCCGATAAAGCCAATGTGGTAGCAGATGCCCTTAGCAGATTGTCGTGCCGCTTGAACTCCATGATTCTAAAGGAGCAACCAAGTTTGCACAAAGAGGTGGAACATTTCAGAATGGAATTGGTAAGTGAAGGATTTTTTGCTAGCATAGAACTTCAACCCACTTTGATCAGGCAGATCAAAGAGGCGCAGAAAGGAAATGCTAGTATCGACGGAATTAAACGTCGTATCGGTACAGGCAAAGTACCCGGATTTAGATAAGACGAAGGAGTTCTGTGGTACAAAGGACGCCTTTGTGTACCAGCAGATTCGGAATTGAATGAAGTGATTTTGAAAGAGGCCCATGATACTTTTAATTCTATCCACCCCGGAGGAACGAAGATGTATCAGGATTTGAAGGAACAATATTGGTGGCATAAGATGAAGAGATAAATCGGAAGCTATATCGCCAAGTGTGATGTCTGTAAGAGAGTCAAGGCGGGACATCAAAGACCCGCATGACTATTGCAACCGCTACAGATTCGGTAATGGAAAAGGGATTCAGTTGGAATGGACTTTATCACCAGATTGCCTACTTCTAGTAGGGGCAATGACTCTATCTGGGTCATAGTGGACAGATTGTTCAAATTCGCCCATTTCTTACCTGTCAAGCCCACATACCAGAGTTCGAAGCTGGCGGAGTTATACACCGCTAGAATCCTCAGTTTGCATGGAGTTCCCAAGACCATTGTATCGGATCGAGGAACCTAGTTTACCTCGAGATTCTGGAAGAAAGTCCAAGAAGGTTTAGGAACACGACTAGATTTCAGCACCGCGTATCACCCTCAGACCGATGGGCAAACGGAGCGAGTAAATCAAATACTCGAAGATATGTTGAGAGCATGTGTGGTAGAGTATGGATATAAATGGGAAGACTGTCTGCGTTTCACAGAATTTTCATATAATAACAGTTACCAAGCTAGTTTGCAAATGGCCCCATTTGAATTCATCTATGGAAGGAAGTGTCGCACCCCCTTGAATTGGTCGGAAGTAGGAGAGAGTCAGATTTTCGGACCCGACATCCTATGAGAAGCAGAAGAGAAAGTTCACAAGATTCGTGATCAACCCAAGACCGACCAGTCAAGACAAAAGAGTTACGCCGACAGGAGATGTCGAGACCTCGCTTTCAATATCGGAGATTTCGTGTACCTTAAAGTGTCACCTTTGAAGGGAATGCAACATTTCCAGCTCAAAGGAAAGTTAGCCCCCAGATATATCAGACCCTTCAAGATTCTGAATCACCGAGGAGAAGTATCATATCAATTGGAACTGCCAGAGGAAATCTCCGCAGTGCACAATGTGTTCCATATATCGTTACTTCACAAATTCCTTGAAGTTCCGGAGAAGACCGATGTTTTCAAGAACATTGATCACCAGACCATAGAGATCAACTATGACCTGAGCTATCCCGAAGTACCCATCCGTATTTTGGAAGAAGCTTTTAGAACCACCAGGACTCGAAGCATCAAGTTTTTCAATATTCAGTGGAGCAACCAACTCAAGAAGAAGCTACATGTGAGCGCGAAGATCACATCAGGACGGAGTTTCCTGATCTCTTTAAATCCTAGGTAATCTTTTTCTTCCTTTTTGAAATCTCGGGACAAGATTTTGTTTAAGGGGGGATGGTTTGTAACATCCCAAAAATATAAAACAATGATCATGAAACTCTAATCACTAAAATTAGGGTTAACAAAAACTTTGATTAATTTAAATCATATGAATGCATGTGTGTATGTGATGATTTGATAAAAGCATGAATGAACTTGTGTGATTAACCTATATAGAAATAAATGGTTTAAAGAGTAAAATAACATCATATAAAACATTTCCATGCAAAAACAAATCAAGAGAAAATCAAAAACAAATCAAATAAAGCAAATGGTCATTTTTGCCAATCTTGCTCACTAGGTCACTTTGAGTGTTTCTAGTCCAAGATTTCAAACAAAAACTTTCCCAATTCTTTTCACCCCTTGCTAGTACAAGTAAAAGCTAATCAAAGCCCACCTTTCAAACTTACAGAAACATTTGTCAACCTCATTCAACTCACAATTCAAAATTGAATCTTTATCATATGTGAAGATCACCCATTTTCAAAACCCAACCAAACCAGTGCCCCTTGACTAATCCAACTAACCAGACACTCCCTAGTATGTGCCTAACAAACACACCAAGTTTCAATCCAAAATTCAAATTCAAAGTTCTTGCGGCCATTTTATCAAACACCTTGCAGATACAAACCAAACAAACATATAACACTATTTGTAGCAGTAAATTTGGCCAACCTTGTTCCCTCTCTGGTTGCAACAAGCATTTAGTAGATCATCTAGCTTAGTTATTAATCTCTAGCACCACTGTGATCTTTCCATTGCCATCCATGGTGAGCAGGACGAGCCTCACCTTGCCACCCCAATGTGGACAACAAGCTAGAGGAAGAACTAGTTGCGCCAACCTTGTCTAGCATGCTGCCCATGCCTCACCGCCTCCTCTAGACCAGCCCAAGCTCGAAGTCAGAGACAGGAACCGTCGGAAACGCCGTGCCCGCGCTGCTGTCGACCATGCCGACGCGCACCACGGTGCATGCGCCATTCCCACTCAACCTGACCACCTCGAGCCCTTGCCGCCCGCCAGCATGAACCCCACTGTCCCAAGAGACCACTAGACATGCTCGTTTCCTCGACCATACCCCGTAGCCGCCGCACGCCACGAAGTTCGCCGTCGGTACCACGCAGAGCACCGCACGTTCCAGACCAAATACCACCGCCCTACGCCTCTCCTTTAAGCTAGCAACGATTGCCAGGAGACCGCACACCGTCCCCTAGCCTCAGCTTTACGCTGATAGCTGCCTATACCGTCGCCTCTGACGACCTCAGCCCACGTCGTGCTGCCCCTCTTGCTTGCCTATAAAAGGAGGCCTCCCCAGATCGATTCCTCCACACCATCTCACTCCCCACCTTGCATTGATCCTTCCCATTTCTTCCCGGAGCAAGGCGAGCAGCGCATCACCGGAATTTGGCCGGAGCCCGCCGCTGCTGGAGAAGAAGGGAGCCGTCGATTGGAGCCGCCCCAGGAGAAGCTATCGGTACCAGGAGAGCCGTCGTTGTCGACTTCGTCATTCTCCCTCATCGCCGACCCTCGCCTGAGCCCTGGTGAGCCTCCCATGACCCCCACCTGCCGCGCTAGGGTTCTGTCTTGCCGGCGCATCCCGACATGGACGATGAACCAGAGTCGTTCGATTAGAATTAGATCTCATGGTCCACATTGCCCCGTACCGCTTCACACCTCCCCATCTCACTGACGCATGGGGACAGCCACTTAACCAGCCCGCGCGTGCGCTGTGCGTAGTGGGCCGGCCCAGTTAAACCTCCCCCGCGACCCAACAATTCAAATTTAGTTTTATTCATTTAATTTCAAACCCAGTTCTATACCTAGATTCAAAAATCAACCCAGCTCGATTCACTAAACCAAAATGCATGAAACCAATTTTCTTAGAAAGGTACTGGAATTCTTAATCCAAGCCCGTTGGATTAAAACCATTTAGATTTGTAGATCAACCATGGTAAAAATAACAACGAAGAAGCTTTCTTCATTCAAACATTTTTCAAAATTCAACCATAAGAGCTTTTGAGTTAATTCCAACTCTCAAAAATCACATTTAACCATACCTTTCAAAATATATAAAAACATATAGGTTTACTTACATAAATAATGATTAAGTAATAAAAGAATGCCACATAGGCATTTCTAGTCATTTTATTTAATTAAAATAAAAAGGTTAGACCTTATTAAATTGTGACACCACTTTAAATCACATTCCCATGTACTGAAATATGTGGTGATGACATGTGTCAACATGAATCCCATATTGGAGTTGGAGAATATTAAACCTTAAGTAGTCTTTCAATGAGTAGAAATTACTTTTCTCAAATAAAATAAATAAGACAAGTACTTTAATCCTGGTAATGTTAGTGATGATGCTAGATCACCTAGTGTGCACCTTTGTGTGATGATTCAAAATAGTTAAGTATTTTTTGGTGATTGTGTAGCTCGTATTTATTTATAGACGCTATTACCGACCAAGGATACAAGGAGGAAGGAGGATACTACAAGGAAGAAGCCGAGGATAACTTCAACCACTGCTCTGCACAAGGCAAGCTAACCCTTGCAACTTATTAAGCTTATACTTGCAATTATGCAAGTTAACACTTGCAAGATACCCTACTTATGCAAGCTACTACTTGCTTGTTACTATGACAATTATATGCCTTAAGCATATGTGATCATACCCACTTGATAACCCAATCCTAGCTTTACTTGCAAGCTTAACACTTTATTTTCTTTATCAAAAGCTTTCTCTTAGAGTTTACATAGTGACTTGTAGATTCTAGAAAGATAACAGCATAAAATTTGGCATAAGTTAGATAATCTTGATGTCATCCTAAGGCATGAGATTGAACTTAGCTAATCCCCACTTATTTACTACCCCTCTTTAGTCATTACCCCCACTTGTAGATGCTAGTGCTCAGCATAAAACTTGATCAATTTTAGATGGAAAAACTTGGTGAAAATGGTTATGAAAACCTTAGAATGATGAGTCATTCTACTAAAATGTTTTGACATGTGTTCTTGAACACCAGATGATTTTGATGATGAAAATGTTGAGGCATGAGCCTTAGCCCTTTATGAAACTGATGGTTGTCTGGATGCGATACCATTCCAATTTTACCGTACAACCACAATACCCGACAATTGGGTAGGGCTTGACTGGAAATTTATATACCTTAGTATGGGTTCCCTTGCGGCCAAGGTCTGAGCTGAGGCTACCTTGTGAAGATTGTCCACCTGTGAAGTACCCAAGATGACAGTTGGTCATGGTTGGGAGCCCAAACTCACAAGAGAGGTGCCTATACTAGGGCGTGTAATAGAAAGGTTAGGATTGATTATTCGCATACTGAGTATGGTGAATTCAGGATTGTTCCTGACAGATGTATCAAATGTTGTGGTGAAAGTGTACAACCTCTGCAGAGTGTCAAACTATTTGAATAGCCGCGTTCGCGGTTATGGAGAGTTGGAGTGGCCATACTGTTCCCCCGTAGATGTTTTCAAAACAACTTGTGAAATGATTTGTGACTTTGAATTGGCCACAATAGAGTTGTGACATGAAATGCAAGTTCCCATTTAGGTGTTATAAAACTTTCAACTAGCTTTATTTGCTTTTGAACTTAGGCCCAGTTCTTTTGGCGGCTTCTCCGAGAAGACGCCCTACCCCTAGCTTCCTGGGGAAGCCGGTTCCAAAATTTTGTGAGGCTTCCAAGTTAGTTTAGCCTTAACCACTTTGGAAGCCTTCTAATTTTTTTGATCCGGCTTCCCCAGAAAGCTGGGGATAGGGCGGCTTCTCGGAGAAGCCGCCAAAAGAACTGGGCCTTAGTAGAGGTAAATCTGGCTTTTTGCAAAATAACCCTAGAGCTTAGTATCCTACTACAAAAACCCCCTTAACTTGTTAGTATTAGTTTGCGAGTACTTAGAGAGTACTCATGGCTTTGTCCCTGGCTATTCCCGTGGCCAGACTATGAAGAGGAGTACTAGGATGATGGACCGCAGGAAGGTTACAACAACTAGGATCATATCCCGTCGTCATCATTGCCTGTGACCCCGAAGATGGAGCTTCCCCTACGCTATCGTTACCTTATTCCGCTGTTTGAGTTGTATTAAGAACTGTATCATGAGATCCTTATTTATGTAAGACCTTATGTATGGTTTGTAATGGATGATGTACTTTGATATCCAAATTTGTTATGTCTCACAAAAATGGTAATCCTGGGATTGCGATGTATGGCATAACAGGCATCTGGGATTAAAAATTCGGGTTTTAACACTTTATCTTTAATATCTACGGGAGAGGTGGAAAACTTAGGATCATAGGACTTCTTAGTTATAATAGTATGTCTAGCAAGGAGACTCTTAATAGCACTAGCACCATGTGTGTTTCGGCACTCTTCAACAAATTCATCAGTGAGCTCTATGTAACCATCATTAATATCAAAACTCTCACTAGACTCAGGTGAGCTAACAGGTGTAACAGTGTCTTCACTAGGAGTTTTGGTATTTACTAGACTAGCCATAGTAGCATCTATAAAAGGACCTAATGAACCACTCACATCAAGCACAGTAGAATTAACATCATGAGTATCAAAAGCAGTTTCAGATTCAGCAGTAGTAGTAATAGTAGTGTGTCTAGCATGAGCATGTGGTGGTGGTGTGACAAGCATACAGTGAATCAAGGGCAACATAGGTGTTCAGGACTGTACCTCTTCTTGTAATGGATGGTAAAATAGGGAACTTTCCATCATGAGACTTCCACATGATGAAAGGAGTAGCAGTAAACAATAATAGATCCAAGTGAACTTACAAATAAAGCTATGCTCCCCGGCAACGGCGCTAGAAAATAGTCTTGATGACCCACAAGTGTAGGGGATCACAATAGTCTTCACAGGTAGTATTACCCAATTTATTGATTCGACACAAGGGAAGACAAAGAATACTTGCAAGCCTTAACAACTGAGTTGTCAGTTCAGCTGCACCTGGAAATAGTTCTTGCTCACAGAAGTTTATCAGTAGCAACAGCAAAGTAACAACAACAGCAACAGTGAAATAGTAGCAATAGTAATAGTAACAATAACAGTAGGATTCGAGTGCGGTAGGCATAGGGATGGATGGACGGGCATTGCATGGACGAGTCTAAACATGTAACTTCAAAGAACTAGGGCATTGCAGATAAATAATAACAAGCATCCACGTACTAAACAATCCTAGGCATGTGCTCCAAATGTAGTCATACGTGCTCGCAATGAGAACTTGCACGACATCTTCTGTGCAGCCAGTCCATGGCAGCGGGGCCTCTAGGGAACTACTAGCAATTAAGGTGCTCCTTTTAATAGAGCACCATAGCAAAGCATTAACACTCGTGAACACATGTGATCCTCACACCATAGCCATCCCCTCCGGTTGTCCCAATTATTGTCATCTTGGGGCCTTTGGATCCGGACAATGATATGTGTACACAACTTGCAGATAAGACCATAAACAATACTATCATAATGATTCAATAATAAGTTCAGATCTTAGATCATGTCACTCGGGCCCTAGTGACAAGCATTAAGCACAACAAGTTGCAACAAAGTCAAATAGCACTAATAGAGATACTAGGCACTATGCCCCTAATAGATCTTATTCGATTACATGATAGAACTCATCCAATACCTACCATCCCCAAGCCTATAGCGGGGGATTACTCACTCATGGATGAGGGAAACATCGGTGGTTGATGGAGATGCGTTGGTGATGACGATGGCGATAATCCTCTCCAAATTCCCCGTCGCAGCAGGGTGCCAAAATGGAATTTCTGGATCCGAATCTTGGTTTCTGGTGGCGGCGGCGAAGCAGAACTCTTTCTAGAAAACTATCGAACCCCCTGAGTCTTTAGGTCAGAAGGCAACTTATAGGCGTGGAGGGAGGTCGAGAAGCTGCCTGGGGTGGGTCTGGGCCCCCCAGGCCTCCCCTCTGTCTCCCCTTCTGTTTCCATGGATCTTCTCGTGAAATATAATTTTTGGCATATTTTTTGAGATTTTTCCTGATAGTTCATTTTCTGCACAAAAACAAGACACCAAGGTAATTTTTCTGAAAACAGCGTCAGTCCATGTTAGTTGTATCCAAATCACACAAGTATGGAGGAAAAACAATAGCAAAGTGTTCGAGAAAGTAGATACGTTTTGGACGTATCAGTCAGAAACACACAGACATGGAGGTTTTGCAGCGGGAAGGGCCTCGCGGCACGGAGAGGTCAGCGCGAGGACAGTAGTGGCCAGGGGCGAGGGGTGGGCAACCATGGCTAGGTTGACATGTGTTGGCCTGAGATGGCGCTGCGAGGCGGTGCCAGGTGACATGGGCGGCGCGCGACATTCGCTGTGAAGGGGCGGCGCTAGGGTTGAGGGTCACATCATGGGAGGCGGAGCTCTGGGTGGCGAGGCGCACGGGTGTCGACGGTGCGACCTTTAGAGGGACGAAGCGGCGGTGCTAGGGGATGCATGGCACCCACTGGAAAAGGGTGGCGCGGCGGGGTGCTGATAGATAGGGCCAGGAGACAGGGCGCTGGGTGCAGAGGGCGGCAGAGGTTACGAGTGAGCTCGACGGTAGCAACATGTCGAGCAAGGAAGGACGTGAGGGGAGAAGTCCGGCATCATACCTGCTGGCGTCGGGGAAGGGGGCGTCGGGTGGCTCGGTGGTGACAACGCGGTGGCACTTCAAGGACGGTTCTCGGGGGAAGAAGGTTGGGGATGAGGTAGGTGGGGATCAGGGAGAGGAGAGGAACATGCAGGGTGCGGGTGGGTCGGTGTGCGAGTGAGTTGGCCAGTTGGTCCAGGGTGGTGTATGGGGCAGGGAACAGTATGTGCGCCACGTGTTATGTGTGTGTTGCTGCTGCACGCGCTTTGTGGTGTAGTGTGTGTGTGGTGGGTTAGGGTTAGGTGGGGTCTAGGTTAGGGTTTGGGGTAGGTAGATCTAGGGTTATGGTTTGGTCTGGGTTAGGGTTAGGTTTAGTTTAGGTTAAACCAGGTAGTAGGTGGTCTGGCCAGTTAGGCCTCTGGCCTGACCGGTTGGATTGCATCCCAGAAAAATATAATTTTATTTAATAGTTTTTTATTTTTATAAAATACCTTTATACAAAGTTTTGGACAAACAAAATATTGGATATCCCCCGGTCTTATAATTTGAATTAAAGAAGGGGATAATTAGAAAACAAAATAGGCTTTAGGTGAAAATAGTTTAAGGATAAATATGCATGAAGTCATGATGATGCTTAAATGCAATGTGGCATGATGACATGAGCAAGCTATCATGATGATGCACAAAATAAAAATAACAAGCGATTTTCTAGTAGTGGTTTTACTAGGGTGCTACACGATGCAAAATAAAGAAGACCCAAGTTGAGTACCTCCTCGGATGAAGAAGTGTTGGGAATATGCCCTAGAGGCAATCATGTATGATGGTATTTCCCATTGTATTCATAAAGATATTAAGTAGTCCTTGTATAAACATCTGATGTGTATCATTGAATATGTGATTCGGTTGTGGAACTATGCATTCATGTTGTTTGTACTAAATATCCTTTGTCAATGAGGTTGTGCTAGACACACAACTTAGAACAATGTGAATATTGGCTTGATGACTCGGTTCCCCTTGTCATGGGCATGGAGATGCTATTCCAACTTACACAGATTCGACTAAAGAGTTTAGAGAGTCGGATTGACCCATATTGAGGTACAACGAACTAGCTGTCATTTGTATATCTCAATCAATGTAATCCTTAGACCTGAGGTTGTTGCATAGTCCTAGTTGAGGATCACCGACTTAGGTTCTGTCAAACGCTGATCCGTAACTGGTCAGTTATAAAGGCAGAGTTCGGGTCGACTGAGAATCAAGTTGCGTGATGTGAATAACCAATATGGGATTTTTCCCCTCCACGGGCACTCTCATGAGATATGATTCGGAAAGCATGGCCATGCACGACTCGGTTAAGTGTTAACCGAGGTGATCGACTAAGAGTTAGTCGAGTGAATCACTTATCTCGGATCGAGAAGAGAGTCAGACTATTTAATTGATGACAATTATTCGCCTATAATCTGACAAGGTATATCGTGAGGCAAAAGGGACTCGGACGTAAGTCGCATTGGAAAGGAAAGTCGTCATGACTCTTTGGTACTTGGGAGTCGGCACGTTCTGCTAGGAGCCGCTACCGACTGATCGATTGAGAGTCGGACTCCAATCGTGTCCAAGTAGCCATGAGCCTACGGGGTCACACACTTAAGAGTGGGAGCAAGTCCGGATTGGATCTTAACCTGTGATCTGGTTAGGTTGTACCTAAACCAGATTAGGACTGAGTTAGTCAGTTGGACTCACGGTGACTAGTGTTATATGGGCTTTAGTGAATGGGTCACGCGAGCAGAGCCCACGTTCACTCCCTATATATAGTGGAGCACCTTAACCCAGAAAGGTTAATCGTTGTTCGGTTAGGTCATTCCATGTGTTGGAAACCCTAGCTCCACAACAGTCCTGCCCATGATACGAATCTAGCAGTTTGCCGCCGACGCTCCTCCTTGTACGTGTGGATACCAGCGGAGGTGTTGTACGATCAGCACTAGGACGATCGGATCGCAAAGGACTGCACTGCATCAGCTGACACGCTTCATCAGTAATCCGCAACTGCGCGTCTAGTGGTAAACCTCGTGGCCTTCTACCTTAGCTGGATCTTGGGATCACCACGTTAGAGGAATTTTTTTCTTTATCTCCGCGTGGCCCTATAGTGGTATCAGAGCGATAGCTTCTGGTTTTAGGCTCGAGATCTCGCATATGTGATATGCGGTTGGTTGTAGATGAGATCTATGTGCTGTTTGGTGGTCGATCTATGAGATAGATCGGTTTTGTACGAAGTTGATTGGATCAACTGTACTCGGGGAATGATAGATCTGATTTCCGTGATCATACTGCTGAGGTCGTGGAACAACATACCCCTACCGGTCGACTTCCTCCATCGGTGTAGACTGTGACACATAAATCCAGAAGCAGTGCTCGAAGATCAAAGAGTTTGATCAAATCGGAACGATGGTCGGAATCCATGTTCGGACCGCCGGCTTCGCCCTGTCGTAGCGCCTTAGATGTCGTTGCGAGTTTCACAACACCGGTAGATATTGTATCTATGCATAACTTGTTTTTGCAGGAAGTTGTGAATGGTATGGTTCATGTGCATGTGATGTATGTGTGTAATCCATACGTGATCTGCGAATCACGGTTTTTGTCAGCCGGCCGGAGCCTAGGTGCTTTCATTTTATTGTATAACGACCTGCGTGTCAAATTCTCCTTGTAATTTACTTTACTAAGCTAGTGTAGTTGTTTGGAGAACCCGGAAGGCATGCAAGGCGATGTACATGTCGGCGACATGGAGTAAGACGGCAAGTGACAAGAGTTGGAACGAGTCGGATTACAGGCTTTGTGGAGATGGAGATCGCCATGAAGAGAGCCATACCATTTCACATTATAATTGCTTTATTTTGTGTTATTGTTATGTCTCTGTTTTACCTCTATTAGATAGTCGGTAAAATTTGATCCCTCAAAGAAGGTCTAATCGGTTTTCCCGCCAGTGTTTGTACCATCACAAGTCGGACATTTTTGGTAGTGGGCTCATGAAATTGGGGTGCTGCCAATTCTTTCCGAATAGGTGGGTTCGAGTTGGACTCTTACTGCGGAAACACTCGGTAAACTAGACGGGTTTATCACAATGGTTGTGGGACTCAGGGAAAAGTCGGATGGGAGCCGAGGCATGTGATGCCACCCGTCCAACAGGAGTTGCATGAGATGCGATTGACAAGGAGTTGTCTACCTAGATCACTTGGCGGCTAGCGGTGATGCTAAAGCTCACTAGCCGACTTGCTTATTTAGGATCCTGAATCACTAAGCAACCATCGGAGGGGTGTTGGTTCTAGTGGGAGCATAAAATATTAAAATGTTTAATATGCTTGCTCTTTTATGAATACATGTCTTAAGTGTTTTGCATATTTTCTGTTGTAGATCATGGAACCAAGTAGAAGTCACTCTCAGATATCCGGTTTTGTGTTGAGAACTATCCTTGAGAAATATAAACTGAACGACACTAATTTTACCAACTGGTATCGAAATCTGAGAATTGTTCTCAAACAAGAAAAGAAGGACCATGTCCTAGACAACCCACTTCCAGATGAGCCGAATGAGAATGCGACTGTCGCTGCCACCAATGCCTACCGTCGGGCTAAGGATGAGTCCACGGATATTAGCTGTCTTATGCTTGCTCACATGGAACCGGACTTGCAAAAGCAGTTCGAGCATGTTGAGGCCTACGATATGATCGAAAGCCTCAAAAGTATGTTCCAGGCTCAGGCGAAGACTGAGAGGTATCAAGTCTCTCAGGCTTTGCTGAGTTGCAAGCTTAAGGATGGTGATCCACTGAGTCCGCATGTGATAAAAATGGTTGGTTACGTGCAGTCTCTGGAGAGGCTTGGCTACCCCATTAGCGAAGAGTTTGCTACAGATATAATTCTGAACTCTCTTCCTAGTGCATATGGGCAGTTCATTTCAAACTACCACATGCATGGTATGGATAAGAAGCTCACTAAATTACATGGGATGCTCAAGCAGGTAGAGGCGGATCTCAAGAAGGGCGCCAGTCAAGTGTTGATGGTGCAGAATAAGGCTAAGTTCAAGAAGAGTTCTTGGACTAAGAAGAAGGCTAAGTCAGGAGGAAAGCAGGCTCAGGAACCGGTCCCAAGCACTTTCTCAGGGACTAAGCCATCTCCTTCAACCGGATCCACTTGCTTCTACTGCAAGGCGGATGGCCACTGGAAGAGGAACTGTAGCAAGTACTTGGCCGACAAAGCCAAGAGTGGAGGTATGACTTCCGACTCAGGTACACTTGTTTGCAATGTTATAGACATATATCTTGCTGATGCACCTAATAGTTCTTGGGTATATGATACCGGATCAGTTATTCACATCTACAACTCGTTGCAGGGACTGGTAAGAACTAGGAGCGTAGCAAGAGGTGAGGTTGATATTCGAGTCGGCAACAAAGCAAGAGTTGCTGCGTTGGAAGTCGGCACGATGCAACTTCATTTACCTTCCGGATTCATTATGGAACTGAATAATTGTTATTATGTTCCAGTGCTCAGTCGAAACATTATTTCTGCTTCATGTTTGATGAGGCAAGGCTATGAGTCGAATATCAAGAATAATGGTTGTTCTTTGTATTTGAATGATATGTTTCACGGCTTTGCACCCGTCCAGGATGGGTTATTTATTTTGAATCTTTATGGTGAGTCGGTTTATAACATAAATGTTAAAAGGTTGAAACCAAATGATCTGAATATGACTTACTTTTGGCACTGTCGGCTTGGTCATATAAGTTGGAAACGCATGAAGAAGCTCCATGATGATGGAATCCTAACTTCGTTCGACCTGGAGTTATTCGAGACATGCGAATCTTGCCTACTCGGCAAAATGACCAAGACACCTTTTGCAAAGAGTTGCGAAAGGGCGTCCGACTTGTTGGGACTAGTACATAGTGATGTATGTGGACCAATGAGCACGACAACCAGGGGTGGTTATGAGTACTTCATTACCTTCACTGATGATTTGAGTAGGTATGGATATATCTACAAGATGAAACATAAGTCGGAAGCCTTTGAAAAGTTCAAAGAATTCCAGAATGAAGCACAGAATCAACTCAGCAAGAAAATAAAGTTTCTTCGATCAGACCGAGGAGGCGAGTACATGAGACATGAGTTTGATGACCATCTGAAAAGTTGTGGAATAGTTCCTCAACTTACTCCGCCAGTAACACCACAAAGGAATGGTGTTTCGGAAAGGCGGAATCGGACCTTGTTGGACATGGTACGATCAATGATGAGTCGGACAGATCTACCTTTATCATATTGGGGTTATTGTCTAGAAACAGCGGTGTTCACACTAAACAGAGTACCATCAAAGTCGGTAGAGAAGACACCGCATGAGATGTGGACAGGAAAATAGGCGAGTTTATCTTTTCTTAAGATTTGGGGTTGTGAAGCATTTGTCAAGCGACTTCAGTCGGACAAGCTTACTTCCAAGTCGGATAATTGTATTTTCTTGGGGTATCCGAGGGAAACCTTGGGTTACTACTTCTACAACCGAGAAGAGGGCAAAGTGTTTGTCGCTCGGAACGGTGTCTTCCTTGATAAAGAGTTTCTCAGTCGGGGAGTAAGTGGGAGCACGGTGCAGCTCGAAGAAATTCAAGAAGAACCGGCTAGTGGCGAGTCGGCAAAAACCTTGGAGGTTGAGCCGGTCGTGGTAGCTGAATCGGCAGCAGCACCTGTACTACGAAGATCGGCGAGATTACGAAGTGTTCATGTTGTGTTTTTGTTAGAAAGTGATGAGCCGGCAAATTATTCGGAAGCGATGGTGGGATCTGATTCCGAGTCATGGCTTGGAGCCATGAGATCCGAGTTGAAGTCCATGGATGAAAATCAAGTTTGGAACTTGGTTGATCTGCCAGACGGTGCAAGACCCGTCGAGTGCAAATGGGTCTTTAAGAAGAAAACTGATATGGATGGAAATGTTTCAATCTATAAAGCATGTCTTGTCGCGAAGGGGTTCCGACAAGTTCAAGGAGTTGATTACGATGAGACCTTCTCGCCCGTAGCGATGCTTAAATCAGTTCGGATCATGTTAGCTATAGCAGCCTATTTCGACTATGAGATATGGCAGATGGATGTTAAAACGGCTTTCCTTAACGGAAATTTAACCGAGGACGTGTATATGATACAGCCCGAGGGTTTTGTCGATCCAGCTAATGCTGACAAAGTATGTAAACTTCAGAAATCCATTTATGGGTTGAAGCAAGCATCTCGGAGTTGGAATATTCGCTTTGATGAGGTAGTCAAATCGTTTGGCTTCATCAAGAGTGATGATGATTCTTGTTTATACAAGAAGTTTAGTGGGAGCAAAGTAAACTTTCTAATCTTATATGTGGATGACATATTACTGATTGGAAATGATGTCCAGATGTTGCAAGAAACCACGGAATCATTGGAAAGGAGTTTCTCAATGAAAGACTTGGGTGAGGCAACATACATCCTCGGAATCTGGATCTATAGAGATAGATCAAGGAGGCTCATTGGATTGAGTCAGAGTACTTATTTGGACAAAGTGTTGAAGAAGTTCAACATGGAATCGTCTAAGAAGGGGTTCTTACCGATGTCCCATGGTGTAAAACTTAGCAAGACTCAGTGTCCTTCGAAAACTGATGAGCGAAGTCGGATGAGTGCGATTCCATAGGCTTCTGCAGTCAGATCCATCATGTATGCCATGATTTGTACTAGGCCGGATGTTTCCTATGCTCTAAGTGTTGTGAGCATATACCAGGCTGATCCTGGAGAAATCCACTGGACAGCGGCTAAAAATATCCGAAAGTACTTGAGAAGGACTAAGGATATGTTTTGGTTTATGGTGGTCAAGATGAACTCAGTGTAAAGGGTTACACGGATGCGAGTTATCTTACCGACTCTGGTGATTCTCGTTCGCAATCCGGATACGTGTTTATTTTAAACGGAGGTGCTATGAGCTAGAAGAGTTCCAAGCAAGAGACTGTGTCTGCGTCTACAACAGAGGCTGAGTATATTTCCGCCTCGGAGGCAGCAAAGGAGGCTGTTTGGATGAGGAATTTCCTCATGGATCTTAGTGTGGTTCAGGGCTCGTCCAATCCGTTGGACGTGTATTGTGACAACAATGGTGCTATTGCACAAGCCAAGGAACCTAGACAACACCAGAAGAACAAGCACATACTCATGCGGTACCACCTGATTCGCCAGTTCGTGGATCAGGGTGATATCAAGTTATGCAAGGTACACACGGATGCAAATATTGCGGATCCGTTGACAAAGCCGTTACCACAGCCAAAGCATGAGGCGCACCTAAGAGCTATGGGCATTAGATGCTTAGACATGTGATGTCGGAAGATTGACTCTAGTGCAAGTGGGAGACTGTTGGAAATATGCCCTAGAGGCAATCATGTATGATGGTATTTCCCATTATCCGTAACTGGTCAGTTATAAAGGCAGAGTTTGGGTCGACTGAGAATCAAGCTGCGTGATGTGAATAACCAAGATGGGATTTTGCCCCTCCACTCGGAGAGATATTCTCTGGGACCTCTCGTGAGATATGATTCGGAAAGCATGGCCATGCACGACTCGGTTAAGTGTTAACCGAGGCGATCGACCAAGAGTTAGTCGGGTGAATCACTTATCTCGGATCGAGAAGAGAGTCGGACTATTTAAGGGATGACAATTATTCGCCTATAGTCTGGCAAGGTATATCGTGAGGCAAAAGGGACTCGGACATAAGTCGCATTGGAAAGGCAAGTCGTCATGACTCTTTGATACTTGGGAGTCGGCACGTTCTGCTAGGATCCGCTACCGACTGATCGATTGAGAGTCGGACTCCAATCGTGTCCAAGTAGCCATGAGCCTGCGGGGTCACACACTTAAGAGCGAGAGCAAGTTCGGATTGGATCTGAACCTGTAATCTGGTTAGGTTGGACCTAAACCGGATTAGGACTGAGTTAGTGAGTTGGACTCACGGTGACTAGTGTTATATGGGCTTTAGTGAATGGGTCGTGCGAGCAGAGCCCACGTTCACTCCCTATATATAGTGGAGCACCTTAACCCAGAAAGGTTAATCATTGTTCGGTTAGGTCATTCCATGTGTTGGAAACCCTAGCTCCACAACAGTCCCGCCGACGATACGAATCTAGCAGTTCGCCGCCGGCGCTCCTCCTTGTACGTGTGGATACCAGCGGAGGTGTTGTACGATTAGCACCAGGACGATCGGATCGCAAAGGACTGCACTGCATCAGCTGACGCGCTTCATCAGTAATCCGAAACTATGCGTCTAGTGGCAAACCTCGTGGCCTTCTACCTCAGCTGGATCTTGGGATCACCACATTAGAGGAAATTTTTTGTTGTATCTCCGCGTGGCCCTACAAGAAGATCGCTGAGCCTATGCTTTAATGCAAGCACCCAAACATAGCCTCAGGGGCTATTCCCATCGGGAGCGCTGGTCGTGCACCCAATAGAAAAATCCTCCTATGGAATCGAATTAAAAAGCGAAGTACACAAAGAATAACTCCGAGGCAATTATCGGATGCAAGCCTTTGAATGTAGCCTCGGGGCTACTCCCATCGGAGCACTGGCCGCGCACCCGAAATAAAATGGAAAAATCATCCAAGAGAGTCGACAGAGGATGTCCTGGTGTGGAACACGGCAGAGCCATTGGGGATGGAAAAGAAGGGAAACATGGATGCATTCGGTGGCTCACGCAACGGGTTGGGCATGGTGCACTGCAAACACAGGGACGTACCCAGGTTCGGGGCCCTCTCGGCGAGGTAACACCCCTACTCCTGCAAGATGAACTATGTAAGGGAGCTCGATGCTCAGTACAAGTGCTCCTTGAGCTGTTTCCTTAGCTACTATCGATGGCTAGAGGAAGATGGGAGCTAGATGCTAACACTTCTCTTCTTCTACTGTTGTCCCTTTCCTAGAACCCTGGCTCTTCCCTCCCTTATATACTGGTCTAGGGGCATATTATAGATTGGGTCCTAGGGTTTACTGTTTTGATATGGGTTTACAGGGCAGGGCCAGCTGCAGGGCCCAGCCAGTGGGCCAGGACCCAGTCTGCCCTTCTTTTAGCGTCATCCTTCTCTTTAGTGGTCACTCAGGCTTCCTTTGGGGCGTCACCCTTGCTTGAACGGTCTCCCGGACCGCTTTCGCCAGTCAGGCCGACCGTCTTGCTTTATCTTTGTCTGTTAGCGTTGGTCATGACGGCATGCCAGCTTCCTTGATGACGAGGGAGATCCAGAAGCGTACCCCGCACAGAGCGTCCGTCCTTTCGTGCTCTCCATCGAATCCGAGGTGATCCGGGTGGGAACGACCACCCAGCCAGTTCTTCTGGCCACCGGCTAGACGGGCCAGCCGGGAAGGTTATAAGCCCAGCCGGGCTTGCTTTCTAGACGGCTAGAGTTGTAATTCCTAGAGGCCAGGCGGCCTGCATCTTCTGGAGCCAGCCTACTTATGACTGGCTTTCCCCACCCAGGGGTTATCCCCCAGACACTAGTCCCCGAGCATGTATGGGCTTGGCCGGTGGGCAAGATATTCCATGCTCCTTCCTTTCCTGAGAGGTTGCTTTACTTTCTCCGGCTGCGGCTTTTGCTTTTGCTTTCCGGCTGGAGTTAAAGGTCTGCGGAATTGATGGCCGTCCACTGGGTGTAAACAGCGAAGGCGGGCACCGGCTGGCGGAGGTGAAGACAAAATGTTTGGCTAGATGACGTGAGTGATGCCGTCACCCACGCCTGTGGCTCTGGCACACATCACGTCAGTTTGACTTCCGCGTCACTGCGTCAGTTTTTGTGAACTACGCACGCAAACGTGTCGCAGCGTTTCCTCGGGGCAAGGGCACACGCCTCGCCTCCCGCTGAAGCCCGGGGATCTTCTATGGCAGTCAGGACGGCGCAGAGGATCAGGAGTCAAAGCGTCGCGCAGCTGTGGCACCGTGACGCCACGCGTCGCGCAGAAGCTGAAGGGGCAACGCTGCCGCTTGCGGGGATAAATAGGGCTCCGAGGGGACCGGTTCCCACACTTTTCCATCCTCCGACTCATCTTCTCCTCATGCCCCAGCGTTCATTATTCTTGCGCGCCCTCTCCCTATCACCGCCGGCCACCTTATTTTCGCCAACCACAGCCTCCTCTTCTTCCGAGATGCCGTCGAAGCAACGTGGCGGCTGGTGCGGGTCCTTCGTGACCGACGAGCTCATAAAAAAGTACCGGCGAGGCAGGTTTCTTCCCTCGTCGATCCTTGTGAAGCATCGTCTTGAGCCGGAGGGGGAGCGGGTGCCGAACCCTCGGCCGGGGAGCGCATCGTCTTCCTCGCGCACTTCGCGCGCGTCTTCTGTCAGGGGGATAACCCCCGGGTGGGAAAAGCCAGGCATAAGTAGGCCGGCTCCAGAAGATGCAGGCCACCTGGCCTCCAAGAAATACAACTCTAACCGTCTGGCAAGCAAGCTCGGCTGGGCTTATAACCTTCCCGACTGGCCCGTCTAGCTGGTGGCCAGAAGAACCGGCCGGGTGGCTGTTCCCACCCATCTCACCTCAGATTCGATGGAGAGCACGGAAGGACTAACGCCCCGTGCGGGGTACGCTTCTGGCGCTCCCTCATCACCAATGAAGCTGGCATGCCGTCATGACCAGCGCTACCCGACGAAGATAAAGCAAGACGGTCGGCTGGACTGGGGAAAGTGGTCCGGGTGACTGTTAAAGCAAGGGTGACGCCCCAAAGGAAGCCTGAGTGACCACTAAAGAGAAGGATGATGCTAAAAGAATGGCAGACTAGGTCGCGGCCCATCGGCTGGGCCCTGTAGCCGGCCCTGCCCTGTAAACCCTCATCCAAACAGTAAACCCTAGGAACCAATCTGTAATCTGCCCCCAGACTAGTATATAAGGGAGGGAAGAGCCAGGGTTCTAGGAAAGAGACAACAGTAGGAGAAGAGAAGTTCTAGCATCTAGCTCCCATCTTCCTCTAGCCATCGATAGTAGCTAAGGAAATATCTCAAGGAGCACTTGTACTGAGCATCGAGCTCCCATACATAGTTCATCTTGGAGGAGTAGATGTGTTACCACTCCAAGAGGGCCCCGAACCTGGGTACGTCCCTGTGTTTGCAGTGCATCGTGCCCAACCCGTTGGGTGAGCCACTGAATGCATACATGTGTCCCTTCTTTGCCATTACCGATGGCTATGCCGTGTTCCACACCACGTCAGTTGGCGCCCACCATGGGGCACAGCGCTTCAGCTGGAATCATCTTCCACACGGGACTTCCGCTTGTCGCCGGCGAACGCGTGGCCTCTCGCCTTGTGCTCACGCTCGGTGCCTTCAACTGCGTCATCGACAATGCAGCGTCTTTCGCTGGAAACACCTTCCCCGTCGGCGGCTCCATCATGCATTTTGGAGACATCCGTGTCTACGTCGCCACTGTCGCTGAGGGTTTTCCCTTCGTGGTAACCCCCATCCTCGACGTGCCCCTCGCCCGCGTCCCAGCCGCAGGGAGGGTTTGCGTCGAAGTCATGATGGTGAACGCTCGTGAAAACCATCGGCAGCCTCAAGAACTTTGTGCAGGAGGAGAAAACTCCGCGCCTGAGCCGGAGCAAGACCCGCTCACCGCCTCCATCCAGCACATGCGCGCTCCGGTCATCGTCGAGATGGATCCAGCGGCTGCGGCGGCAGCACTCGAAGCTACACGCCAAAAGATCCTGGAGGAAGCCACCAAGGTCGCGGCTAACTAGCGTCGGTTGAACGCCACCGTGCATGAGTACAACGCAGCCCATGGCTTCGTCGGAAAGATCCAGCACCGAGGGCGCGACCTGGCATCAGAACTGGATCGCGCCGCTAACTCACATGCAGGTGTGGCGTGACCCGTCTATAGTAGTCCCGCCAAGAACATGAGGGTGGCCGAGGCGGCGGCCGCGGAGCTGAAGCACCTGGAGGGCGAGGAACTTCGTCGCCAGCAGGAGCGTGTGCAGCTCCTCGTGGCTACTGCTAACAAGCAGCAGGCCGAGGGCGTCCCCAGCCAGGTGGGCAACTCCCACGACATCATGGTTCGCAAAGGCGTAGACCAAACGGCGCACGGAGGAAGCAAGCATCAACAGGCCTCTTCTCCAGGAGGGGTCGCGCAAAACAGCCGCCCGCGTGGCGAATCTGGCAACCGCGGTCGTCACAACCGCGACTCCACTGCCTCCAGCATTAGTCGCGCGAGCGGAGCCTCCCAGGGGAAAAAGACATGAGCACCGGAGGAGGAAGTGGACGCGAACAAGGACCCGCCTGCGTTGCGTTTGAAGGGCCGGCTCGGTCCCCGAGAGCCAACTGATGCACGGGAGCGCATCGACCTCCTGGTGCAGTCATGCACCTTGGAGGAGGAAAGTCCGGCTGGCCCAAAGTGTTTTGGCCCGCGCATCCGGAACGAGCCGTTTCCGAAAGGATTTTCGCTCCCAAGAGACACGCCAAAGTACAACGGAACCGTCAAGCCTGAGGATTGGTTGGTCGATTACACCACCACGATGGGAATCGCCAATGGAAACCTCCGCTTGGTCGTCTGCTACGTCCCCCTCATGCTCGTCGACTCGGCGAGAACGTGGCTCAACAGCCTCCCCGACAACAGCATCAATGCGTGGCTGGACTTCGAAGAGGCGTTCATCCGCAACTTCACCGGAACATACAAGCGGCCCGGACGACCTCACGAGCTCGCCCTCTGCGTGCAAGGCAAGGACGAGTCGGATCGCGCCTACCTCACCCGGTGGACCAGCATGCACAATTCGTGTGAAGGGGTGCGTGAGCATCAGGCGATAGACTTCTTCACCAACGGTTGCCGAGACGGGACCATGCTGAAGCACAAACTCAGCTGGGCAGACCCGAAAACCATGGATCAAGTCATGGCCATCACAGACAAGTATGCCACCGCGGATGCGGCAATGAAGAAGCCCATCGTGGTGGATGACTAGGGCCAAATCATCACGGACGAGCAGGCGGAGCGTCGCCAGCCGGGCGACCATCATCCCAGGCGGCACGGTCACGACAACCACCATGGCAAGAGGAAAGACGACCAGCCGGATAGCTGGTACGGTACCAAACAGGTAGCCGCGGTGCATGAGGATCCGCTGCAGAGGCCGGATGATAGGCCGCCTCGGCCTAAGTACACCATCGAATCCATGCTCGATGGGCCGTGCAAGTTTCATAG
The DNA here is from genome assembly GCA_030063025.1 of Avena longiglumis. Lineage (NCBI taxonomy): Eukaryota > Viridiplantae > Streptophyta > Magnoliopsida > Poales > Poaceae > Avena > Avena longiglumis. The sequence continues at coordinate 487,285,575 of CP125974.1, forward strand.
TGGCGGCAACAAGCTCGCGAACCACACGACGCACCAATGTAGCTAGACAAAGAAGATGGCCGAAGCCGGTGGGCTCCCACCACCACCTCCACCGCCAGCAGGAGGCCCACCGGATAACAGGGAACGACGCAACCGCCACGAGGATGACGAAGATGGTTATCCGCGGCAGGTGGATGACGAAGATGGTAATCCGCCGCGAGGATGACGAAGAACGCCAAGCGGAGACGTGAGGCGGAGGTGAACGCAATCGTCCCACCTGTCCCCCAGTACCTGCACTGGTCCGATCAGGCGATCACATGGAGCAAGGAGGATCAGCCGGCCGTGTTACCAAGCCTTGGTAGCTACGCACTGGTCCTGGACCCCATCGTCATCTCCAAGAAGCATTCATGCTGCTTCTCTCGAGTGTTGATCGATGGAGGGAGCAACATCAACCTCCTTTACAGGAGCAGCCTCGAGAGGTTGGGCATCAGTGAATCCCAGCTGGAACCTTCAAGCACTTCGTTCCATGGAGCAGTATCGGGGCCATCGCACTCCCCAATCGGCAACATCCGGCTGTACGTCATATTCGGCAGCGAGAACAACTTCCGTCGCGAGCCAATTTGGTTCGAGGTCGTGAATCTCTCCAGCGCCTACCACGCCATACTAGGGCGCCCAGCTCTGACAAAGTTCATGGGGGTACCGAACTACGCATACCTCAAGATGAAGCTGCCAGGCCCAAGGGGAGTGATCACCGTCGATGGATGCTACAAGCGTTCGATCGAGTGCGCCTCAGACAGCTCCAAGCTGGCTGAAGCAATGATCATCGATGAAGAGAAGCGCGTCATAATGCAGAACGTGGCGGCCCTGCAGAAGGACATGCCGGCTGGAGAGCCCAAACTAGCTGGAGAATCGCAGGAAACAAGGTGACAAAAGAGCTTCTCTTTGTCTTGCACGACCCGAGTCACAAGTTGGAAGGAAACAAGGTGGAAAAAGAGCTTCGCCCCGGCTGGGTACCCCAGCCGGCCCGAACCTCGGGGACTACACCCAGTGGACGCGCTCCCGCGCACCCACAAACTCAATTCAAGGTAGCCAAAAGAGCTTCGCCCCGACTGGCTACCCCAGCCGGCCCGAACCTCGGGTACTACACCCAGTGGACGCGCTCTCGCGCACCCACAAACTCAAGTCAAGGTAGCCAAAAGAGCTTCGCCCCTGCTGGCTACCCAGCCGGCCCGAACCTCGGGGACTACACCCTGTGGACGCGCTCCCTCTCACCCACAAACTCAAGTCAAGGTAGCCAAAATAGCTTCGCCCCGACAGGCTACCCCAGCCGGCCCAAACCTCGGGGACTACACCAAGTGGACGCGCTCCCGTGCACCCACAAACTCAAGTCAACGTAGCCAGAAGAGCTTCGCCCCGACTGGCTACCCCAGCCGGCCTGAACCTCGGGGACTACACCTAGTGGACACGCTCCCGCGCACCCACAAAACCAAGTCAGGACGGCAAAAAGAGCTCGAACCCGGGTGGTTACCCCAGCTGGCGCGAGCATAAAAGACCGCAAATGAAGAAGACACAAACAAAGATCATCAAAAGGCACCAAGCCATAAAACGGAGCACGAAGGCTCCGTACATATTAAAAGGTCAGCGACAGAAGTCAGTTGAAGCCTAGCACATTAGAGTAGCAATTTTCACAAATACACCCGGCATACCGGGGATCAAGAGTCAGGAGCTTGAGAAGTAGAAGGAGCAAGAGTTGGATCAGCAGGGGCGGCACCGGCGTCAGTGGAAGGAGGCTGGCTGCTAGAGGCTACGTTAGTGGGATTCCAAGGCGTCGGCTCCCAGTGGAACGGCTGTGGCTCTTCGGGGGCGCTGAAGATACGCTCCAGGTCCACGTAGGTGCCAATCTTCACCCAGCAGGACTGGAGCGCAGGAATGCTCTCGCGAAGACCCTCGTAAGTCGTCCCGAGGCGGAAGCCGCGGTCGACCACGCTCAGGTCGACACCAGGATACCATGAGTTGACCATCGCAAGCGCCATCTCCTCCCCACCTTGAGCAGCCCACTCCTTGTGCATGTCCAGCACGTCGATGCCCTTAGACAGCACCACGGCCAGGCTGGCCATGTTGTGCATGACCAGGCCCGTGTCCGGCAGATGTAGTGGAAGAGATCATTGCCAACGGCGCGCAAGCCATTGCTCTCCTCCGCCACCACCTTGACCAAGTCGAGGGCAGTCAGGTCACGACCAACCTCCTCCATTGGCAGCTTCTCCATGGCCATCTCGGTCACCTCAGGATAGTGAGCTGCAGCCAGACACAAAGCAAAGTAAGCCGACAAGATCGAGCAAGCCACGGAACAACAGAGGAGAGTAGCTGAAAAACTTACTAATGACTATCTCCGAGATGTTCTGGAGGTGCTGCTTGAGCTCCTCCTCCCTGCGGCAAAGAGACCGGATTGTCCAGTCCTGCCGGGTGCAGATCGTCTCAAAGTTCTTCAGCACCTCCGCCCGGATATCAGCCGTCTTCTTTCCCCGCTCCACAGTAACCTCAAGCTGGTGTTTGGCCGAGGCAAGGTGATCAAACTGCGCTTGTCGCGCCTTGTTCGACTCTTCCAGCCGGACAACCTCAGCCTTGAGGCGCTCCAACTCCTTCTCCCTGTCCTAGATCATGGTTGTAGGAGGATACCCGATGGTCAACAAAAAACGGGAAAAGGGAGCCAATCGCCAAGACAGATCTGAAGAAGCAATCTTATGGCCAAAGTCCCGGGTGTTCTTCACAGACTCCATAAACGCTTTCTGCAGTAAGAAAGCACATGACCAACAGAGGAGGAAACCGGATGAACAAGCGGAAAATGTATGAAGGGTAACGACTAACCTCCATCAAAACAGACAATTTTTTGGCCTCGCCAAGGCCACTTTCCATTCCCTCAACCAGGTGGCGAACCTGGCTGAGTGTGTCAGGCGCCGAGCCGAAGAGCTGGGCAAGGATCGCAGCCGGCGTCAGCACAGTCGGAGCTGGCCTCGAGCCGGTGACGATAACCTCATCATCATCGGCGGCTGCACCCGAAGGCACAACCACCACCAACTCCCTCCCAGCCGGTTGACCGCCATCCGGCTGGCCGACATCCGCCGCAGCCGCCTACGCGGCCCCCTCTCCCTCCGTCACCTCCGTAATGACGGGCCTGGCGGAACTGCTTGGAGCATCGCTCCAAGTAGGGTTCACGCCAGCCATTAGTAGAGGGAGGGGGGTCTCCGGGTCCTGCACAGCCCCAAACAGCTGGCCCAACCGCGAAGACGCAGGGGCCTGGTGTAGCAGCCCCATGGTCGGAGAGCCCTCAGGCGCCCTGGGCGGAGATGGCACGGCTGACGCAGCGGGGCTGGCCGCAGCCGGGCCAGCCACAGCCGGCGTGGGCGCAGCCGGCGACCTCGCCACCTCTTCAATCGGCGGAGGAGGCAGATGAGGCATGACGGCGGCACCTCCGTCGCCAAGCACCATGGCCTCGCTACAAAGAAAAAAGAGTCAAAAGGAGAAGCCAGCAAAACCGCAGAGTGGCAAGCAAGGGCAAGAGAGATACTAACCCGGCGACGGAGGGTGGAGCAACAACCTGACGCCCTCGACGCATCTTTTTCGTCTCAACTTGAGCGGGAACGACAACAGGGGCCGCTCTCTTTCCCCGGGCTGTCGCCGCGGGTTTTTCTCGGGCACCCTCCTCGTCAGTGACATCGACTGCGGCAACAGGCAAAGAGTAAAGACCATAACCTCAAGAATGAAGGTGGAGGAAAAAGTTGCGGACATCAACCTACCATGAGGATCCGGGGGACCGTCGTCCTCCCGGACGAGAAACCCTTCGGGTTCCGTCTGGGGGTACTTCTTTGGCTTCCTGTCCTCCAAGAAGGACGGAAGCGGGAAGTCACCCATGCCATCCTCAGCCATCTGCGCCATGAACAACTAATCAAAAATAGGGCTATAAGGCACCGAAGGAAAGCTAGCCAACACAAGAAGCGAGATGCAAAGCAACCAGAGAAAAACTTACCGACGGCGGTAGGCGGCCGCGATGGAACGAGGGCAGGAGTATGCCCAGTTGGCCTCGATGTGGAACTTGGAGATCATGGAGATCCAGTTCCGCAGGTCCTAATTGGGCACGTCCTTCCGCGACGTCCTCGTCGGATCGTTGGCTGTTGAAAGATGGCACATCTTGTGCGACCGCTTCTGCAGTGGAAGCACACAATGCACCATCCACGACAAGGTGATGTCCCGGGCGGTGAGCCTCTCCGTCCCTACCATCGTCTCTAGCTGTGCGGCCATCCGATCGAGGTCTGCCACCGCGCCCATGCTCTTCGTCGACTAGGCCCTCTGCGACGAGGGCACGTCGGTGAAGGGCAGAAGGCCGATCCAGTCAATCTTCGTGGCATTTCTCACATAGAAATATGTTTGCTGCCACAGCTTGACGGTGTAGGGGAGCTCGAACCACGACATCGGCGAGGAGGACTGCAGATAGATGGCGAAGCAGCCCATCCACGTCAGCGAGCCACCCTTGGTGATGTTCTGGGCATTGAAGTGGAAGAACTTGAGAAAGTTCCCCACCTCGGGCCACACCCCATGATATGACTCGCAGTAGGCCGCAAAGTGCGACAGCTGCGCCATGGCGTTGGCGCCCAGGTGATGAAGCTGGAGGTCGAAGAAGCCGAAGAGCTGGAGGAGGAACGGGCTGACGGGAAGGCCAAAGCCGCACGCGAAGTGCGCGAGGAAGACGACGCGCTCACCCTTCGGTGCAAGCCGGTGCTTCATAAGGATCGATGAGGGAAGAAACCTTCCTCGCCGGTACTTGTTTATCAGCTCGTCGGTCACGAAGGACCCGCACCAGCCGCCGCGTTGCTCTGTCAGCATCTCGAAAGAAGAGGAGGTCGTGGTTGGCGAAAACAAGGTGGCCGGCGACGACAGGGAAAGGGCGCACAAGAACAAGGAACGTTGGGAGAAGACGAGCCGGAGGATGGACAAGTGTGGGAACCGATCCCCTCGGAGCCCTATTTATCCCCGCAAGAGGCAACGTCGCCCCTTCGGCTTCTGCGCGACGCGTGGTGTCACGATGCCACAGCCGCGCGACGCTTCAGCTTCGGATCCTCTGCGCTGTCGTGGCTGCCACAGAAGATTCCCGGGCTTCAGCGGGAGGCGAGGCCTGTGCCCTTGCCCCGAGGAAACGTTGCGGCACGTTTGCGTGCGCAGTTGCCAAAAAACTAACGCAGCGACGCGGAAGTCAAACTGACGCGACGTGCGCCAGAGCCACAGGCGTGGATGACGGCATTAATGACGTCATATAGCCAAACGTTTCGTCTTCAGCTCTGCCAGCCGGTACCTTCCTTCGTTGTTTACACCCAGCGGACGACCATCAATTCTACAGCTGGTTAACTCCAGCCGGAGAAAGTAAAGCAACCTCTCAGGAAAGGAAGGAGAACAGAAGATCTTGCCCACCGGCCAAGCCCATACGTGCTCGGGGAGTGTCAGGGGGATAACCCACGGGTGGGGAACTCCAGGCATAAGTAGGCCGGCTCCATAGATGCAGGCCGTCTGGCCTCCAAGAAATACAACTCTAACCGTCTGGCAAGCAAGCCTGGCTGGGCTTATAACCTTCCCAGCTGGCTCATCTAGCCGGTGGCCAGAAGAACCGGCCGGGTGGCCGTTCCCACCCGGCTCACCTCGGATTTGATGGAGAGCACGGAAGGACTGACGCTCCATGCGGGGTACGCTTCTGGCTCTCCATCGTCATCAAGGAAGCTGGCATGCCGTCATGACCAGCGCTACCCGAGGAAGATAAAGCAAGTCGGTCGGCTGGACTGGCGAAAGCGGTCCGGTGACCGTTAAAGCAAGGGGTGACGCCCCAAAGGAAGCCTGAGTAACCACTAAAGAGAAGGATGATGCTAAAAGAAGGGAGGACTGAGTCGCGGCCCACCGGCCCTGCCCTATAAACCCATATCCAAACAGTAAACCCTAGGACCCAATCTATAATCTGCCCCCCAGACTAGTATATAAGGGAGGGAAGATCCAAGGTTCTAGGTAAGAGACAACCGTAGGATAAGAAAAGTGCTAGCATCTAGCTCCCATCGTCCTCTAGCCATCGATAGTAGATAAGGAAACAGCTCAAGGAGCACTTGTACTGAGCATCGATCTCCCATACATAGTTCATCTTGCAGGAGTAGGGGTTTTACCTCGCCAAGAGGGCCCCGAACCTGGGTACGTCCCTGTGTTTTTAGTGCATCGTGCCCAACCCGTTGCGTGAGCCACCGAATGCATCCGTGTGTCCCTTCTTTGCCATCCCCGATGGCTCTGCCGTGTTCCACACCACGATAGCTTCGGCCTCCCCGTCAGCCCGTTCCTCCTCTAGCTCTTCGGCTTCTTCGACCTCTAGCTTCATCACCTGGGCGCCAACGCCATGGCGCAGCTGTCGTACTTTGCGGCCTGCCGCGAGTCATAACTTGGGGTGTGGCCCGAGGTGGCGAACTTTCTCAAGTTCTTCCACTTCAAGGCCCAGAACATCACCAAGGGTGGCTCGCTGATGCAGACAGGCTGCTGCGCCATCTATCCGCGGTCCTCCTCACCGATGTCACGGTTCGAGCTCCCCGACACCTTCAAGCTTTGGCAACACACATATTTCTATGTGAGCAATGCCACGGACATTGACTGGATCGGCCTTCCACCCTTCACCGACATGCCCTCATCGCAGAGGGCCTGGATGACGAAGAGCATGGGCGCGATAGCGGACCTCGATGGGATGGCCACCCGGTTGGAGACGATGGTGGGGACGGAGAGGCTCACCGCCCAGGACATCACCTTGTCGTGGATGGTGCGTCGCGTGCTTCTGCTGCAGAAGCGGTCGCACAAGATGTGCCATCTTTAGATCGCCAACGATCCGACGAGGACGCCGTGGAAGGTCGTGCCCAACCAGGACCTGCGGAACTGGATCTCCATGATCTCCAAGTTCCACATCGAGACCAACTCGGCATACTCCTGTCCCCCGTACCATCGCTGCCGCCTGCCGCCGTCGGTAAGTTTTTCTCTGGTTGCTTTGCGTCTCGCTTCTTGTGTTGGCTAGCTTTCCTCGGGTGCCTTATACCCCTCTTTTTTATTAGTTGTTCACGGCGCAGATGGCTGAGGATGGCATGGGTGACTTCCCTCTTCCGTCCTTCTTGGAGGATAGGAAGCCGAAGAAGTACCCCCAGAAGGAACCCAAAGGGTTCCCCGTCCGGGAGGACGACGGCTCCTTGGATCCTCAAGGTAGGTTGCTGTCCGCAGCTTTTTCTTTCACCTTCGTTTTTGAGGTTATGGTCTTTACACTTTGCTTGTACCGCAGTCGATGTCACCGACGAGGAGGGTGCTCGAGAAAACCCTGCGGCGAGAGCCCGGGGAAAGAGGGTGGCACCTGTTGCCGTTCCCGCTCAAGTTGAGATGAAAAAGACGCGGCGAGGGCGTCAGGTTGTTGCTCCACCGTCCGTCGCCGGGTTAGTATCTCTCTTCCCCTTTCTTGCCACTCTGCGGTTTTGTCGGTTTCTCCTTTGACTCTTTTTTCCGTGCAGCGAGGCCATGGTGCTCGGTGATGGAGGCACCTCCGTCAGGCCTCCTCCGCCTACTCCGCTCGTTGAAGAGGTGGCGAGGTTGCCGGCTGCGCCCGTGCCGGCTGCGCCCGTGCCGGCTGCGGCTGGCCCGGTTGCGGCTAGCCCAGCTGTGTCAGTCGTGCCATCTCCGCCCAGGGCACCTAAGGGCTCTCCGACCACGGGGCTGCTGCACCAGGCCCCTGCGTCTTCGTGGTTGGGCCAGCTGTTGCAGGACCCGGAGACCCCCCTCCCTCTCCCAAGGGCTGGCGTGAACCCGGCTTGGAGCGATGCTCCAAGCAGTTCCGCCAGGCCCGTCATTATGGAGGTGACGGAGGGAGCGGGGCCACGCAGGCGGTCGCGGCGGATGCCGGCCAGCCGAATGACGGTCAGCCGGCTAGGAGGGAGTTGGTGGTGGTTATGCCTTCGGGTGCAGCTGCCGATGATGACGAGGTTATAGTCACCGGCTCGAGGCCAGCTCCGGTTGTGCTGACGCCGGCTGCGATCCTTGCGCAGCTCTCCGGCTCGGCGCCCGACACACTCAGCCAACTTCGCCACCTCGTTGAGGGAATGGAAAGTGGCCTTGGCGAGGCCAAAAAAGTGTCTGTTTTGATGGAGGTAAGTCGTTTCCCTTCATACGTTTTCCGCTCTTTCATCCGGTTTTCTCCTATGTTGCTCATTTGCTTTCTTGTTGCAGAAAGAGTTTATGGAGTCTGTGAAGAACACCCGAGACCTTGGCCGTAAGATTGCTTCTTCAGATCTGTCTTGGTGATTGGCTCCCTTTTCCCTTTTTTGTTGACTATCGGGTATCCTCGTACAACCATGATCCAGGACATGGAGAAGGAGTTGGAACTCCTCAAGGCTGAGGATGCCTGGCTGGAGGAATCTAACAAATCATGACAGGCGCAGTTCGATCAACTTGCCGCAGCCAAGCACTAGCTTGAAGTTAGTATGGAGCGGGGCAAAAAGACGGCTGATATCCGGATGGAGGCGGTGAAGAACTTTGAGATGATCTCCTCCCAGCAGGAGTGGACAATCCAGGTTCTTCGCCGTAGGGAGGAGGAGCTCAATCAGCACCTCCAGAACATCTCGGAGATGGTGATCAGTAAGCTCTTATGCTTCCTTCTTCCGTTGCGTCGTGACTTGCTCGATCTTGCCCGCTTATCCTGCTTTGCGCCTGGCTGCAGCTCACTACCCTGAGGCGACCGAGATGGCCATAGAGAAGCTATCGGTGGAGGAGGTTGGTCGTGACCTGACTGCCCTCGACTTGGTCAAGGTGGTGGCGGAGGGGAGCAATGGCTTGCGCGTCGTTGGCAATGATCTCTTCCACTACATCTGGCCGGACGCGGGCCTGGTCGTGCACGACATGGACAGCCTGGCTAAGGTGCTGTCCAAGGGCATCGGCGTTCTGGACGTGCACAAGGAGTAGGCTGCTCGAGGCGGGGCGGAGATGGCACTTGCGATGGTGAAGTCGTGGTCTCCTGGTGTCGACCTAAGCGTGGTCGACCGCGGCTTCCGCCTTGGGACGACTTACGAGGGTCTTCGCGAGAGCATTCCGGCGCTCCAGGCCTGCGGGGTGAAGATTGGCACCTACGTGGACCTGGAGCGTGACTTCAGCGCCCCGGAGAGCCACGGCCGTTCCACTGGGAGCCGGCGCCTTGGAATCCCGTTGACGTAGCCTCCAGCAGCCAGCCTCCTTCCACTGACGCCGGTGCCGCCCTGTTGATCCAGCTCATGCTCCTTCCACGTCGCAAGCTCCTGACTCGTGATCCCCGGTGTATTTGTGAAAATTGCTACTCTGATGTGCTACACTTCGGCTGACTTCTATCGCCGATTTTTGAATCTGCGCGGAGCCTTCGTGCTCCGCTTTATGGCTTGGTGCCTTTCGCTTATCTTTGCTTGTGTCTTTGTCATTTGCGGTCGTTTATGCTCGCGCCGGCTGGGATAGCCACCCGGGTTCGAGCTCTTTTTGCCATCCTAACTTGGTTTTGTGGGTGCGCGGGAGCGCGTCCACTGGGTGTAGTCCCCGAGGTTTGCGCCGGATGCGGTAGCCAGCCGGGGCGAAGCTCTTTTGGCTACCTTGACTTGATTTTGTGGGTGCGCGGGAGCACATCCACTGGGTGTAGACCCCGAGATTCGAGCCGGCTGGGGTAGCTAGCCAGGGCGAAGCTCTTTTGGCTACCTTGACTTGAGTTTGTGGGTGCGCGGGAGCGCGTCCACTGGGTGTAGTCCCCGAGGTTCGGACCGGCTGGGGCAGCCAGCCGGGGCGAGGCTCTTTTGGCTACCTTGACTTGAGTTTGTGGGTGCGCGGGACCGCGTCCACTGGGTGTAGTCCCCGAGGTTCGGGCCGGCTGGGGTAGCCAGCCGGGGCGAAGCTCTTTTGGCTACCTTGGCTTGAGTTTGTGGGTGCGCGGGAGCGCGTCCACTAGGTGTAGTCCCCGATGTTCGGGCCGGCTGGGGTACCCAGCCGGGGCGAAGCTCTTTTGGCTACCTTGACTTGAGTTTGTCGGTGCGCGGGAGCGCGTCCACTAGGTGTAGTCCCCGAGGTTCGGGCTGGGGTAGCCACCCGGGTTCGAGCTCTTTTGGCCTTCCTGACTTGGTTTTGTGGGTGCGTGGGAGCGCGTCCACTGGGTGTAGTCCCCGAGGTTCGGGCCGGCTGGGGTAGCCAACCGGGGTGAAGCTCTCTTGCCACCTTGTTTCCTGCCAACTTGTGACTCGGGTCGTGCAAGACAAAGCATTGCTTTGGGTTAGTTTTCTTGTGCATATGCTCATGTGTTAGTTGGTAATTATCATAGGAGGAAAATAGACATGCGCCCCTTCGATTTAGGCCGCGAGCAACTCCCCTTTTCTCAGCGAGTATTGTCCCTTCTAGCATTTTTCCTTGCCGGCCGTCAGCCGGGTTGCGGTCTGCAGCCGGAACCGAAGGAGTTGCTATGTTGGCGTGCCTCGCGATACTTCGGTTCGCTCACTACTAGGAAAAGGCCCATCAGTGGCGCACCATTTTTGTACTTCTATGGCACATATGAGATACGCCACTGTTATCTCGCCACTAAAGTTCAGTTCTGTGGCGCATATTGAAATGCGCCACAGAAGTCTGAAAAACTTCTGTGGCGCATATGGCCAAAATGCGCCACAGAAGTCCTGAACCAGATCTCAAACTTCTGTGGCGCATTTGGCCAATATGCGCCACAGAAGTTTTTTTCAAATTTCAAAAAAAAAACGCCGGCCAGATCTGGCCGGAGGTGGTGCTCGCCGGAGGTGGGGGTCGCCGATGGATGAGACAAGGAGGTCGCTGGTGGATGAGGTGGAGGTCGCCGGTGGAGGAGAGGAGCAGGCCACCGGAGGAGGAGGGGGAGGAGAAGGTCGCCGGAGGAGGATAAGGTCGCCGAAGGAGGAGCTCGTTGGGGTGGAGGAGGGAGGTGGGAGGAGGAGGAGGAGCTCACCAGGGTGGAGGAGGGAGGAGCTCACCGGGGTGGTGGAGGAGGAGGAGGAGGAGGAGGAGGAGGAGGAGAAGCTCTCCGGGGTGGAGGAGAAGGAGGAGGAGGAGGAGAAGAAGGAGAAGGTGAGGAGAATGAGAGAAGAAGTGGAGGAGAAGAAGGATAGAGGAGAAGAAGTGGAGGAGTGGAAGAGTATAAGAGAGGGAGAAGGGGGGAGGGATTCAAAATTTGAATCCCTCCCAAAACTTCTGTGGCGCATATGGAAGAAATGCGCCACAAAAGTTTGTCTTCCTTTTTTTGCAGGAAAAAACGATGTTTTGGCCATAACTTTTTACTCTTTTTGAATTTTGAAAATCTAAATGATCGCTAAACGACCATAGGTGGTTGCGAGCGGATGCGAAATCTCGTTCTCGTCATTTTGGTATATTATATGTATTTTTTCGACATCGTATGCAAAAGTTACGGCCATTTTACCGTGGCATAATTTTTTTTTTGTATAAATAGTCAAAATGCATGTTTGTTAATTTTCCTACAAACTAGACCATATTACCTATCACTATGTGAAAGGATTTTATTTTTTGAAGTGTTTTTCATTTTCTATTATTTTTTACAAGGCGAAAAGGGCGATCCACGGGGGGGGGGGGGGTAGAATCTGTTTTTCCTACAGAAACTTCTATGGCGCATGCCTCTATATGCGCCACAGAAGATAAACTTCTGTGGCGCATATGGTCATATGCGCCACAGAATGTTGGTCAGAGTACAGTCAATGAATTCTGTGATAGGGTCCACCCGAGCTTTATGTGGCACATATGGACATATGCGCCACAGAAGTTGGAAGACTTTTGTGGCGCATTTGATGAAATGCGCAACTAGACAACTTTTGTGGCGCATGGTCAGAACCATGCGCCACAGAAGGTCTGTCTATCTATAGCTAGTTTCCTAGTAGTTGTTGGCTTAACTTTTGTAGGGCGCAACCAGTTCGCCTGGACGCCCTTGCTTTCTACGCCAGCATCTTCTTGCCATGTGCGCTTTGAGCTTTTTCTCTTGCTGGGTCGACAGTCGCCGTGCGTACTGAAGCTGGAACCAAAGAGGCCACTCTGGGCGCCGCGTGCAACATTATGTCGTCTGTAGAAATTGTGGGGCCTAGGCCAGCTGATACGAAAATGCAGATGGTGCGTAGAATTAGGACGAAGTCCTTAGCGTTGTGCCAAGGCTCTCATTCTTGTTCACTTGTTACATAAAAAGGGAAGATACATACACTTTTATAAGTGTAAAATGGCCGGAGCAGGCTGGCATTCCATGGGCACTCCGTCTCCTCGTCTGAGCGATCTGCCTTTTTCTTCATCGGCTACTTTGCGTCGATCAGATAGTACGAATTATTGTGGAATGCTCGGCTGACGATGAATGGTCCTTCCCATGGCGGGGACAGCTTGTGCATTCATTTGGTGCTCTGGACCAGGCGCAGCACCAGGTCTCCCTCGCGGAAAGAGGTGGGCCGGATCCGGCTGGCATGGTATTGGCGCAGGTCTTGTTGGTAAATTGATGATCTGGACAGAGCCAACTTGCATGCCTCCTCGAGCAAGTCCACATTGTCCTCCCTTGCCTCCTTGGCTTCCTGCTCCATGTAGAGCTGCTTGCGAGGTGCGTCCAATTGGATGTCTGTGGGGAGAATGGCTTATGCCCCATAGATGAGGAAGAACGGCATGAAGCCGGTTGAGCGATTGGGTGTGGTGCGTAGGCTCCAGAGCACTGCTGGCAGCTCCTCTATCCAGCATCCAAGTGACCTGACGAGCAGTTCGACGAGCCTCGTCTTGATTCTGGCTAGCACCAAACCATTAGCGCGCTCGCATTGTCCGTTGGACTGTGGGTGTGCGACCGATGCCAGATCCAGGCGGATCCCTTTTTCCCCACAGAAACGAGCAAAGACTACTTTCAGAAAGTTGGTTCCATTGTCTGTGATGATGCTGTGAGGGTAGCCGAACCGGATGATGATGTCTGTGAAGAACTTGATCACCGTCGCTCCATCCAGCTTCTTGATTGGCTTTGCCTCGATCCACTTGGTGAACTTGTCCACGACGACGAGTAGGTGCGTCATGCCGGATCGAGCTGTCTTGAATGGCCCAACCATGTCCATGCCCCAGACTGCAAACCTCCAGGTGATCGGTATTGTCTTAAGCACCGCAGACGGCGTGTGCTTCAACTGGCTGAATCGTGGGCAGCCGCTTCATGTCTTGACTATTTCTTCGGCGTCCTTCAGCGCCGTCGGCCAATAGAAACCATGCCGAAGGGCCTTGGCTGCTATTGCCCTTGACGAGGCATGTTGGCCGCACTCGCCCTGGTGTATGTCCGTTAGAAGCTTGGCTCCTTCCTCCAGACTGACGCATCGCTGGTAGATGCGTCCGACGCTGTGCTTGTACAGCTCGTTATTGATGATGGTGTAGGCGTTTGCCCTTCGTCGCAGTTGTCGTGGCCGCCTCTTGGGTCCCGGTGTCGATCCTGGCAGGCGCGGTGCGGCAGTCCCCGGGTGCGGCGCGACACCGGCTGCTCCTGGATCCGCGTCGAGCACAATGGAGCCGGACTCTGGTGAGGGAGTGATGGAGGGCTTGCGCAGGTGCTCGAGAGAAAGTCCAGGCAGTATGGCTTGTCTTGTTGACCCGACCCTGGCCAAAGCGTCAGCGGCTTCATTGTTGGCTCTGGGTACGTGGTGAAACTCACATCCTTCGAAGCAAGCGCACAGCTGCTGGACGAAGAAGCGGTAGAGGGCCATGTTCGCATCCCTGGCGTCCCATTCGCCAGATACTTGATGCACCACCAAGTACGAATCTCCGAAGCACAGAACCATCTGAATGCCTATCTGCTTGGCCATTTTGATCCCATGGATGAGCGCTTCATACTCGGCGAACTTGTTGGAAGCTTTGAAGTGGATCTGGAGAATGTATTCCAGCCGGTCGGCTTTGGGTGAGGTTATCACGATTCCGGCTCCGAGTCCTCCTCTCATTTTCGACCCGTCGAAGTGTAGCTTCCAGTAAGTTGAGTCCGGCACTGGGGGCATGTATTGCGTTTCTGCCCAATCAACGATGAAATCAGCCAATGCTTGCAACTTGATTGCTGTCCGTGGCTCGTACTGGATGTTATGCGCAGCGAGCTCGATGGCCCATTTCGCCACGCGGCCCGTGGCGTCTTTGTTGCCGATGATCTCTGTGAGTGGGGCCAATGCTACCACCCGGATGGAATGTTCCTGGAAGTAGGGATTGAGCTTCTTGGCGGCCATGTACACACCGTACACCAGCTTCTGGTAGTGAGGGTAGTTCTGCTTGGATAGCGGGAGCACCTCACTCAGGTAGTATACGGGGCGCTGGACCATCTGAGCTTTTCCTTCCTCTGGTCGCTCGACGACCAGTACCACGCTGACCACTCTGTTTGTGGCAGCGATGTACATAAGCATGGGATCCTTTGCGGCTGGCGCCGCCAGGACGGGTGGCGAGGTGAGCATGCACTTGAGATCTCGGAAAGCTTCATCTGCCTGAGCTGTCCAGACAAATTTGTCTGTCTTCTTCATCAGCTGGTACAGGGGGAGAGCCTTCTCTCCCAGACGGCTAATGAACCGGCTGAGTGAAGCGAGGCACCCGGTGAACTTCTGTACGTCGCGCAGGCTCTATGGAAGCTCCATGCGCTCGATGGCTCCGATCTTCTTCGGGTTCGCCTCGATTCCACGCTTAGAGACGAGGAAGCCTAGGAGCTTGCCGGCTGGGACTGCGAACACGCACTTTTCCGGGTTTAGCTTGATCTGGAAATGGCGGAGTTTGTCGAATGTTTCCTTCAGATCCTCAAGGAGCGTGCGCCGTTCCTTGGTCTTGATGACGATGTCGTCGACGTAAGCGTGTACGTTCTTTTCAATCTGTGTCTGCAGGCATTTCTGCATGCAGTGCTGATAGGTTGCGCCTGCGTTCTTCAATCCGAAGGGTGATGGTGGTGTAGCAGTATGCTCCATACGGGGTTATGAACGATGTCTTTATTTGATCGGTTGCATTGAGCTTGATCTGGTGGTACCCCGAGTAAGCGTCCAAAAAAGACAACAAATCGCACCCGGCAGTGGAGTCGATGACCTGATCAATTCGCGGCAGGGCGAAAGGATCCTTGGGGCAAGACTTGTTGAGACTGGTATAGTCGACTCACATGCGCCACGTCTTGTTCTTTTCAGCACCAGCATCGGTTTGGTTAGCCATTCCGGGTGGAAAACTTCCATGATGAAACCGGCCGCGAGCAGCCGTGTGATCTCCTCACTAATGGTTCTTCTTTTTTCTTCTACGAAGCGGCGTAAATATTGTTTGACCGGCTTCGCGTCCGGTCGAACATGAAAGGAGTGCTCGGCGAGTTCCCTAGGGACACCTGGCATGTCTTTGGAGCATCATGCGAAAATGTCGCGATTCTCACGGAGGAAATCGACGAGCGCACTTTCCTATTTGCTGTCCAGACCGTCTCCGACCAGGACAAACTTGCTTGGTTCTTCCTCGTTCAGCGGGATCTTCCTTGTCCCCTGCGAGGGCTTGAACTACGATTCTCAAGCCGGTTTGGGGTCTCTAGCCGGCATGTCCTTCTGTAGAGCCGCCATGTTCTGCATTATGATGCGCTTCTCTTCAGCGATGATCATTGCCTCGGCCAGCTTAGAGCCGTCTGAGGCACATTCGATCAAACGCTTGTAGCATCCATCGATGGTGATCACTCCCTTTGGGCCTGGAAGCTTCATCTTGAGGTATGCGTAGTGCGGTACTCCCATGAACTTGGTCAGAGTTGGGTGCCCTAGTATGGCGTGGTAGGCGCTGGAGAGGTTCATGACCTCGAACCAGATTGGCTCGCGATGGAAATAGTTCTCGCTGCCGAAGATGATGTCCAGCTGGATCTTGCCGATTGGGGAGTGAGACGGCCCTGGTACCGCTCCATGGAATGATTTTCTTGAAGGTTCCAGCTAGGATTCACTGATACCCAGCCTCTCGAGGCTGCTCCGGTAAAGGAGGTTGATCCTGCTCCCTCGATCGATCAGCACTCGAGAGAAGCCGCATGAATGCTTCTTGGAGATGAGGATGGGGTCAAGGACCAACTCGTAGCTACTAGGGTTTGGTAACACGGCCGGCTAATCCTCCTTGCTCCAGGTGATCGCCTGATCAGACCAGTGCAAGTACTGGGGGACGGGTGGGACGATTGCGTTCACCTCCGCCTCACGTCTCCGCTTGGCGTGCTTCGTTTCCGGTTCCACCAGGAATCTATGGTAATTACCCACCTGCCGCGGGAAACCATCTTCATCATCCTCGCGGCCATTGCGTCGTTCCCTATTGTCCGGTGGGCCTCCGGCTGGCGGTGGAGGTGGTGGTGGGAGTCCACCGGCTTCGGCCATTTTCTTTGTCCAGCTGCATTGGTGCGTCGTGTGGTTCGCGGGCTTGTTGCCGCCGCTGTGAAACTTGCACGGCCCATCGAGCATGGACTCGATGGTGTACTTAGGCCGAGGCGGCCTGTCGTCCGGCCTCTGTCTCCGACTCCCTCCTGCATTCGGATCCTCATGCACTGCTGCTACCTATTTGGTACCGTACCGGCTATAAGGCTAGTCATCTTTTCTCTTGATGGGGCGGTTGTCGTGACCGTTCCTCTTGGGATAATGGTCGCCCGGCTGGCGGCGCTCCGCCTGCTCGTCCGTGACGATTTGGCCCTGGTCGTCCACCACGATGGTCTTCTTCATTGCCACATCCGCGGTGGCGTACTTGTCTGCGATGGCCATGACCTAAGCCATGGTTTGCGGGGCTGCCCCGCTGATTTTATGCTTCAGCATGGTACCGTCTCGGCAACCGTTGGTGAATAAGTCTATCGCCTGGTGCTCACGCACCCCTTCACACGAATTGTGCACGCTGGTCCATCGGGTGAGGTAAGCGCGACCCGACTCGTCCTTTCCTTGCACGCAGAGGGAGAGATCGCGAGGTCGACCAGGCCGCTTGTATGTTTCGGTGAAGTTGCGGATGAACGCCTCTTCAAAGTCCAGCCACGCATTGATGCTATTGTCGGCGAGGCTGTTGAGCCACGTCCTCGCCGAGTCGACGAGCATGAGGGGGACGTAGCGGACGACCAAGTGGAGGTTGCCATTGGCGATTCCCACCGCGGTGGTGTAATCGACCAACCAATCCTCAAGCTTGACGGTTCGTTGTACTTTGGCGTGTCTCTTGGGAGCGAAAATCCTTTCGGAAACGGCTCGTTCCGGATGCGCGGGCCGAAGCACTTTGGGCCAGCCGGACTTTCCTCCTCCAAGGTGCGTGACTGCACCAGGAGATCGATGTGCTCCCGCGCATTGACTGGTTCTCGGGGACCGAGCTGGCCCTTCAAACGCGACGCATGAGGGTCCTTGTTCGCGTCCTCTCCTCCTCCGGTGCTCGTGTCTTTTTCCCCTGGGAGGCTCCGCCTGCGCGACTAAAGCTGGAGACACCGGCGTCACGGTTGTGATGACCGCGGTTGCCAGATTCACCACACGGGTGGCTGTTTTGCCCGACCCCTCCTGGAGAAGAGGCCTGTTGATGCTTGCTTCCTCCGTGCACCTTTTGGTCTGCGCCTTTGCGGACGACGATGTCGCAGGAGTTGCCCACCTGGCTGGGGACTACCTCGGCCAGCTGCTTGTTAGCATTAGCCACGAGGAGCTGCACACGCTCCTGCTGGCTTCGAAGTTCCTCGCCCTCCAGGTGCTTTAGCTCTACGGCCGCCGCCTCGACTGCCCTCATGTTTTGGCGGGGGTGCTGTAGACGGGTCGCGCCACACCTGCATGTGAGTCAGCGGCGCGGTCCAGTTCTGACGCCAAGTCGCGCCCTCGGTGTTGGATCTTCCTGACAAAGCCATGGGTTGTGTTGTACACATGCACGGTGGCGTTCAGCCGACGCTGGTTAGCGACGACCTTTGTGGCTTCTTCCAGGAGCTTCTGGCGTGTAGCTTCGAGTGTTGCCACCGCGGCCGCTGGATCCGTCTCGACGACGACCGGAGCACGCACGTGCTGGATGGAGGCGGTGAGCGGGTCTTGCTCTGGCTCAGGCGCGGAGTCTTCTCCTCCTGCATGACTTTCTTGAGGCTGCCGATGGTTTTCGCGAGCGTTCACCATCACTACAAGAAATGTGGCAAACTATGACCTTCTGATAGTGACCGTGAACAAAATCGTCATAGATCTATGACGATTTTGCACCAGAAAGTCATAAGCCGTTCGAAGGGGTCAAAACCTTAAAAAAATAAGACGTTTTGACTCCAAAACGTCATATTTGCACTAGCTAAAATCGTCATAATATGACGTATTTAGCATACAACATTTATTATAGCTGATTACGACGATTTAAATTGGTCATAACGTTCAAAATAGAATAAAGTTGAAATGAGTAAGCATTTTCCCTAGAATTTTCATCTATGTCGCATGTATTAGTTTTTTCATACGTGGCATACCTATGTGTCAGGCCCCACAAACTGAACTCGTGCGTGCCTCTGAAATAATAAGCAAAAAAGGGCCAGTGGGGAACTCGAACCTGAGACCTCTCCACGAATATAAGGAACCTAACCACCAGACCAACACATCTTAGGTGACATATATCCGCGCTAACGTCATTTAACTACAACCCGCGATTGAAAATGGGCCTAGCGCCCATGTTTCTCCTAATGGGCCTCGTTGGGAAGGTATATTTGGGCTTCCTTTCACCTTGGGGCACGGTAGATTAGGTCCGGATAGGTTTTTTTCGTTTTTCTTTTTATGTTTTCATAATTCTTGTGTATCTTTCTCATAAGAACTCCAAAATAATTGATTTTTTCTCTAAATTTTTATAAATTTCATTATTTCATACTAGGATGTTAATTATGAATAGTATGATTACTTTAAATGGTGGATGTACTAATCCCATATTACTCCATAGTAGGGATAATATCATAATTCAAAATATAATTTTGAAACTAGGGTTTTGAAGGTTCTTAGCTAGGGGCCGAGCCTCGCTAACCTTGCATTGGATCTCTGAAGAAACATGATATTATGATTATAAAAATCATTTTTTCAAAAAACAATGGGCATCGGATCATGTACATGTAGTTCAAATCGGACCCACTTCCTGCCGATTTGGCAGGAATTTGTCTTTTTCGCTAGGGGTGGACCCGAAAGGTTTGAGATACCCCGGGTGGGACATTTTCCATGTAAGGTGGTCTAATATTTTTACAAAATATGGCGGTACCATTCTAAAACTATCATTTGGTGGTTGTTTCACAAAACGCCCCGTTTTTTGCGTTCGGAAAATGGAAAATGGATTTTCCGTGCGTAGAAAAGGAAAACTTTCTCCTGCAACATTTTTCTCCATGCCATGATACATATGTGTGCACAATATGGGCATATCACAAACTATGCCCTTATTCTAGCCATAACATTGGTCATTTGACCCGAAAGCCACGAAACCTCGAACATGATAGGTCATTTTGTGAAGGATTTTTTGAGAAATACTCAATTTACCAAGTTTGGTATTTTTTCTTGCAATTATGTCACATAATAAGACACCACGCGAAGGATTAGCGTTGATCGAACCGTTTTTTATTTTTATGCCCGTTTCAAACTATGGTCAAAACGGTGGGCATGAAGGTTGTTAGCTAGGGGCTGAGCCTCGCTAAACTTGCGTTGGATCTCTGAAGAAACAGCATATTGTGAGTCTAAAAATGATTTTTAAAAAAAATAATGAGCATCGGATCATGTACCTGTAGTTCAAACCGGACTCACTTCCTACCGATTCGGAAGGAATTTGTCTTTTTTGCCAAGGGTGAACAGAAAGGTTTGAGTTACCCCGATTCGGACATTGTCCATGTAAGGTGGTCTAATATTTCTACAAAATGTGGCGGTACCATTCTAAAACTGTCATTTGGTGGTTGCTTCACAAAATGCCCCGTTTTTTGGGTTCGGAAAATAGAAAATGGATTTTCCGTGCGTCGAAGAGGAAAACTTTCTCCTACAACATTGTTCTCCATGACGTGATACATATGTGTGGACAATATGGGCACATTATCACAAACTATGCCCTGATTCTAGTCATAACATTGGTCATTTGACCTGAAAGCCACGAAACCTCGAACATGATAGGTCATTTTGTGAAGGTTTTTTTTGAGACATACTCAATTTACCAAGTTTGGTATTTTTCCTTGCAATTATGTCACATAATAAGACACCACGCGAAGGATTTGCGTTGATCGGACTGTTTTTTTTTATGCCCGTTTCAAACTATGGTCAAAACGGCAGGCATGAAGGTTCTTAGCTAGGGGCTGAGCCTCGCTAAACTTGCATTGGATATCTGAAGAAACATCATATTGTGAGTCTAAAAATTATTTTTTCCAAAAATCATGAGCATCGGATCATGTACCTGTAGTTGAAACCGGACCCACTTCCTACCGATTCAGCAGGAATTTTTCTTTTTCGTCAGGAATGAACTGAAAGGTTTGAGATACCCCGGTTGGGATATTGTCCATTTAAGGTGGTCTCATATTTTTACAAAATGTGGCGGTACCATTCTAAAACTGTCGTTTGGTGGTTGCTTCACAAAACGCCCCGTTTTTTGCGCTCGAAAAATGGAAAATGGATTTTCCGTGTGTCAAAAAGGAAAACTTCCTCTGCAACATTGTTCGTCATCCCATGATACATATGTGTGCACAATATGAGCACATTATCAGAAACTATGCCCTGATTCTAGCCATAACATTGGTCTTTCGGCCTAAAAGCCATGAAACCTCGGACATGATAGGTCATTTATGATAAGGTTTTTTCGAGACTTAATCAATTTACCAAGTTTGATATTTTTCCTTCAAACTATGTCACATAACATGACGCCACGTGAAGGTTTCACATAGTTTGGACTATTTTTGAATTTTTTATGCCAGTTTCAAAACTATGGTCAAAACGGTGGACACTAAGGTCCTTAGCTATGGGCTGAGCCTCACTAAACTTGCATTGGATCTCTGATGAAACGTCATATTGTGAGTCTAAAAATGAAATTTTTCCAAAATCATGAGCATCGGATCATGCACCTGTAGTTCAAACCGGACCCACTTCCTACCGATTCGGCAGGAATTTGTCTTTTTCGCCAGGAGTGAACGGAAAGGTTTGAGATACCCCGGTTGGGACATTTTCCATTTAAGGTGGTATAATATTTTTACAAAATGTGGCGGTACCATTCTAAAATTGTTATTTGGTGGTTGCTTCACAAAACGCCCCGTTTTTCGCGCTCGGAAAATGAAAAATGGATTTTCCGTGTGTCAAAAAGGAAAACTTCCTCCTGCAACATTGTTCGCCGTCCCATGATACATATGTGTGCACAATATGAGAACATTATCACAAACTATTCCCTAATTCTGGCCATAACGATTTTTTTTGAAATACTTAAACTTGTTTCCAAAATGGTCAAAAGAGCCAACCAGTCAGAAGAGAGAGCAGAACTACCCACGGATCAGCCCCACGAAGCAGATCTCAACCGTTTAGATGAGCTCCATCCAACGTCCCAAGTCACAGCGCAGTTTTCCCGCCTCCCACTCCCGCCAACATTCTGGACGTGAATTGATTGAAATAGCTACAATTTCCAGTCTTGCTTAGATAAGTGTGTAGGGGCAGTATTGTAAAATCCTCACACGACCCATACAGATCGCACCCGAGGGTTCACACTCCCAAACCCTAATCCCCTCACGCGGCAGACCCCGTGGCCTCTCTTCGGATCTCCATCTCCACCACCCCCGTCCGGCTCCGTCTTCTCCGACCACCCCCCCTTCCGTCTCCCCTCCTCCCGATTCGCTACTAGCCTCAACCATCCTCCTCCGCTCCTCACCCTCAAACTCCAACGTCCTCACCAACTCTAGTCCCTGATACGGTGATTTGTCTCGGCTGGCAAGCGCTGGATCGGCTCGCCCCCGACCTCGATGTCGCGGATCTAGGAGATGGCCTGGCCGTACCATGGCCTCCATACCTCCCATGGGCCGGCAAGCCGTGGATCTGGGAGATTGTCTCGGTCGGCAAGCCGCAGCGGCCGCGCTCTTCTCGTAGTCGTGTGCGGTGGGCGTCATCTATGGGGAGGTGTACGCGGGATGTGTCGGGGTGCCGATCATGGACGGGAGCGCGCTTAGGGGGTTGCGGAGCGTCGATCTAGGTCCGGAGTATGTGCCCTCGTTCGTCGCTGCACCGTACTCGCACCGGATGTTCCTGGAAGCAATGGTGGGGCAGTTCGATGGGTTGGAGGATGCGGACGACATCTCGGTCAACTCATTCCATGAACTCGAGCGGAAGGTAAGGCCCATTTTCGTGCCCCAGACTTGTTTGTCGTAGCTACGGACAAATCCCAGTATCCTCCCTTGGTATCCTTTCCCTATCCATCGATCTCTCTCCTTGGTGTTCCCACCTGCTGTTCATCACCAACTCCAGTGCCCGCAATGATGACTAGATTATAGTTACTTGTCATTCATATTTTAGTCATGATTTTCTTCTGTCCATGTGATTTTTATTCATGTTCATGACTAGTACCATCTGATGTGATCGTGACTGGTTATTAGTCCTGAGTTGCTTCATGTGCATGCGATTTATATTCATTTTCGTGACTAGTACCATCTGTAGTGGATGCATGACCTGTATCCTGTGAATTGCTTGTTCAGTATATAGTATATTCATTTGTTTGGTATGGAATCTAAGTGAAATGAATACCTGGTTTCGGTGTAATTTGTTTCTGCAAGGAGGAGCTCCCTAGTATGCACAACATATCTGTTGGTGTCGTCTTTAGTTCTTCATGACATCAACCACTTTTGCGATTAGAAATTGGCCCTGGTTTTGGTTAGTTGTTCTTTTATGATTAAATCAATTGTTAATTCTACTCAACAAACACTTCGACTACTGTCTAATATAAAAGTAATGAAGTGAGTAGAATTTACACTTTGGTAGATTACTGTCCTAGAACAACAGTCTAAGTGTTTCTTACCCGCTGTCCAGGTTCTTAAAAATTAATTTATTCTGTGCTTTCATGTTCAGTAGATGCTAGTGTAGAGTCTATTATCTTTATGATGAGAATATATGTCAAACTTGCCAGAAGGGGATCATATAGATATACCGTAGCATATATTAGTGTTGCACAATGTAGGGAGTTGCTCTTCTCAGATTCCTTCTCTACACCAGTTTGGTCTATCTTTCTATTAATGATATGGCTACTTTATCACTGCATATTTCTATGGATATTAGAGAAATGCGGCGATAATGGTTTGGTTTGAGTGTATTCCTATTTAGTGTGCTACCTTTGCTTAGGTTCATTCTGTACAACTTTAATTGATCGATTGCCATTTTTTAACTCTTCAAAGTTCCTGGCCTTCATGTACATTAGTTCATCTTGTACATTAGGTGGTTGAATCTGCACTATAACTACTTTGTGCTTCAGGTGCTACTTATTTTACATTAATTCTATCTTGTACTTGTGTATATGGTTGTTGGATGAATGATTTGTTTGTATGCATATGCTTATCTATTTCATCATGCATGCATTGACCTATTATTACTGGTTGTTGATTTGTTCTATTTACAGCAGTTTAAAGAACTGAGTGTATGCATCATAATGTATCTCTATAAACCATTGTTGCATGTTTCATTTTAAACTTGCCATAATCATTTTTGTAAACCATAATTAATCTCTTATCCATATGAATCACATATCATATACCATTTTGTGTTGTATTTCTCTTACAGATCTACAAGATGCCTGAGCATTGGGAAATCAACCAGAAGGGCCTCACCGACCTCTCAGGTGGTGGCAGGTTTTTTATAAGGAGGGTGGCCTTGCCTGGAGCTCTGGCAGGGAGGTGGCCTTCATCGTCGACAATTTCGAGCTAGCTGTCTATCTCTACAACGACCATGACAAGGCGCACATCAAGCTGGACAGCTGCATTGGTATGTGCTTCCCCTCTCCCCCCTCTGCTCCCTCGTGGCTCATTTAGTTTGTCACGCACCTTGTGGTGATTTATCACTTTGATGTGGATGAAATCTCAGGGACTCACTAGGAGATATTTGTGTTTAGTTTTGATTCGGAGGCTGCTTTTTTCATTGTCGTTACAGTTATGGGTTTGATTCGGATGCCGGTGGACAAGTACCTGTCACCGTGCTTTGATTCAAGTAAGTATTCGGTCTTTCCCACTCCCTTATTGTCCTTGTTAATTCACCCAAGTGAGATGCTAGCTTGAAGTTATAGTTTGATAATCAATTTTGATGATTAGTAGCTCCTGTTTTTGATATGATCTGACATGACCTAACAAAGGCTGGGTACATGATCACATGAATGCTTGTTTGTCTGCTATAGTACTGAAAGACTAAGACATGCAGAATAGTTCACACATGATGGTGGATGCATGTATTGTCATATTGTTCTGGTTGGAGAAATCTGTCAAGGTTCCTCAAAGAATGAAATCTCTGTGTGAGCGTGTGTGTCTCTCCCTCTTTGTATTCCCTTCCTTTTCTAAAGAGAAGGTAAGAGATTCATTATACAACATCTTTTCATCTAGTAGTAGTGGTACTACTACTAGTTTATGTATAACCATATAGGCATAGGACCTGTATAGAAATTTTTATTTCTGAGATCAATTTGGTATCCCAAATCCTCAAGTACTTATTTGCATTAAATCATAAGCTTTTCTAACTGTGTATACATATATTGTCATGTCTTGGGAGCGCAGAGCGGGCTTCTGCATGGACGAGTATATTTGGTCAGCGTCAATGAAGATGCGGACTAGATCTTCTACTACAACTCCATCCACCACATCAACATGAAGTCAGGTATCTACTCTTAGTCTTCTCCAACACGAAGTCAAGTATATGTTGCTTAGATTCTACCTGTAAGTTTTACCTTGTGAATAATTGTTGATCCCACTTGCATACGTTACAGCACAATAAACAGAAGTTGTTTCAGCACAAGCAGAACACAACAAGGGGTACCGGTTGATTCTCAATAAGGCAGAAGACTGATGCGAGGTTTGCTCACCTGATTGTAAAGGTTCAGAATAAGTGGCTCGAGATAGTACATGCTTGCATACTTGTATCTAATGATGGAGATACTTGTAATCTAATAAGGTTGTCATGTGTGAACCTGTTTGTATACTTGTATGTCGTGGTGCCATGTAATTCAAATGCTCGATTCTGGTTCATTTGTATATTTCCTGGGGAAATGCATTATTAAATATATTGGCCCAATCTATATAATTAAGTTGTTGATTACTACAAAAATAGGGCAAGGCCCAAACTCGATTGCACTATAAAAAGGCTACAACCGAATTTTACAGGGCCGAGTATTATCACTCTAAAAAGGCCAAATCCTCCAAAAGTTGATCCTAAAAAGGCCATGGCCTAGAAGAACAAAAGCTGAATTAATGGGCTCAGCCCATATAGGTGAACTAATTGGACCAGGCTGATTTCGATTTAAGACGATTTAATTTCGTCACAATATTGCCACGTAGGATCAGCCACGTCGGATCTGACTTGGCCAGGCTAGATGGGCTGTGACGATATTGGATCATCGTAGACGTTATGACGATCTAATATCGTCATAGACAGTTATGACGATTTTACAAAAAACGTCATTATAGTCCATTTGCGACGCCCAGCTTTCAACAATCTCAAAATCGTCATAAACGGACTACTATGACGATTCTGTGACGAAAATGGAGGGTCATATAAGGCCAGATTCCTTGTAGTGCATCATGACTTCGATGCAAACCCTCCCTGCGGCTAGGACGCGGGCGAGGGGCACGTCAAGGACGGGGTTGACTACGCTGGGAAAACCCTCAGCGATAGTGGCAACATAGACGCAGATGTCTCCAAAATGCATGATGGAGCCGCCGGCGGGGAAGGTGTTCCCAGCAAAGCATGATTCATTGTCGATGACGCAGTCGAAGGCACAGAGCATGAGCACGAGGCCAGAGGCCACGCGTTCGCCGGCGACGAGAGGAAGTCCTGTGCGGAAGATGATCCCAGCCGAAGCACTGTGCCCCACGGTGGGCGCCAACTGTTGTGGTGTTGAACACGGCAGAGCCATCAGGGATGGCAAAGAAGGGACACACGAATGCATTCGGTGGCTCACAACGGGTTGGGCACGGTGCACTGCAAACACAGGGACGTACCTAGGTTCGAGGCCCTCTCGGCGAGGTAACACCCCTACTCCTGCAAGATTAACTATGTATGGGAGCTCGATGCTCAGTACAAGTGATCCTTGAGTTGTTTCCTTAGCTACTATCGATGGCTAGAGCTATATGGGAGCTAGATGCTAACACTTCTCTTCTGCTACTATTGTCCCTTACCTAGAACCCTGGCTCTGCCCTCCCTTATATACTGGTCTGGGGGCAGATTACAGATTGGGTCCTAGGGTTTACTGTTTGGATATGGGTTTACAGGGTAGGGCAGGCTACAGGGCCCAGCCGGTGGGCCAGGACCCAGTCTGCCCTTCTTTTAGCGGCATCCTTATCTTTAGTGGTCACTCGGTCTTCCTTTGGGGCGTCACCCTTGCTTTAACGGTATCCCGGACCGCTTTCGCCAGTCAGGCCGATCGTCTTGCTTTATCTTTTTATGGTAGCCCTGGTCATGACGGCATGCCAGCTTCCTTGATGACGAGGGAGAGCCATAAGCGTACCCCACACGGAGCGTGAGTCCTTCCGTGCTCTCCATCGAATCCGAGGTGAGACGGGTGGGAACGGCCACCCGGCCGGTTCTTCTGGCCACCGGCTAGACGGGCCAGCCGGGAAGGTTATAAGCCCAGCCGGGCTTGCTTGCCAGACGGCTAGAGTTGTAATTCCTGGAGGCCAGGTGGCCTGCATCTTCTGGAGCCGACCTACTTGTGCCTGGATTTCCCCACCCAGGGGTTATCCCCCCGATAGAGGAATAACCTTGAGCCTATCTGACTGTAGCCTCAACGGTTACTCCCATCGTGAGCACGCGAAGAAAATGCCAACATCATTTTCATGAACAAGAAAACTTCATACATTGCAATAGCTAAGCAAGGCAGTCGAGAAATTCATACATCCTAAGAAATCTTTGAGATCACCTTCCAGGCATATTGAAAAAGACTTTGAACCTATGCTTAGACCCAAGCATCTGAACATAGTCTCGAGGGCTACTAACATGGGCATGACCCTTCGGGTTCCCACTTTGGTATATATGGTGTGGCCCAGCTAAAGGCTCACTCGAAGATATATCAAAGATCCATGAATCCCATGACAATTCAACAGATACGAAGCCTACAAGGAAACAAACTCCTAGCGATACAAGACAAGGAAAGTCCAAGACTAGACTAGATACAAACTCTAGACTTGTAACCAACTCGTATTGGCACCCGAGACCTAGCCTCCCCATATATAAAGTCTAGGAGGGATCAACGAGTGGGGCATCCAATCTTACAATACACTAGCCTCTCTATCTCTCTCTCTCTTGACGAGATCGCATCTAGTCGACTCAACGAGTTTGTACTCTTTAATGATAATATGAGCAGACAAGTAGGGAGTAGGGTTTCCTCTACGAGGTCCTGAACCTGGGTAAATCGCCTCCCTTGTTAGTTTGTTAAGCCGACGAAATCACCAGCAATCTCCTTTCTCTAAAACCCAAGTCCATAACAATGGGCATTTCCGAGGTTACCCCTCGACAATGGGGCAGCACCATCCTATGGAGATCCAATGTGACTATGACATTCAGCTTTTTCAGTAGTTTTTCTCCACCCCAGTGATTTGTGGGTATGAGGCTCGCACGATGAAGTGGATTACAGGGACCAACAAATGTATGACTGACTTCTACAGCTTTGGTCAGGTGCTCTCCTACCCGTTCAGGGGCCGAGATCATTCTAGTGGGGATCGCATTTGTGGTCCTAATCATCCTAGCAAGGACTCGTTCCTCTTAGCTTGCTATGGCTCCGGTGTGGTTGGCGAGGTTGATGGTCTCCTTACTCTTTGTGCTCAGCTGGTTCTCAAGTTCTGTGAATACATCATCCCTAGTGTAGGTAAGGATGATCGCATTCGTGGCCATCTTGTCAACTTTCTTAGTTTTGCGGTTGAGTGTGCTACCAGTGAATACACTTATGTGGATTACTCCTTGGATGTCGTGGACTTCATTTACCACAAGATAGTTGCCGCAATGATCAACAGGCACTCTATTTCCTATGCTCCATACATTATGAATCTCATCAAAACCATGCTTCCCCATGAGGATTTTAGTGGTACACTTGATGGGAATCACAAGTTCAAGAAGTCGTATATTAAGAGGAAGAAGACTATGTTTTCCCCTGTAGTGTCCGATGCCTTTATGGGAGACGCTCGATCTAGTGGTAGCACTCATGGGAGAAGGCCCACTGGTTCCGACCATTGCTAGAGAGGTAAAGGAACTCAACTGGTTTTGGCACAACATCCTCTACATGGGAGTCGACACGCACAAGGGACAATATGAGGCCTACCGTCAGTGCCACAATATACCTTATACCCAATAGCTCATTCTTCACCATGTCTCTAGGGCGTTAGGCAATCCCCCACAGCACTCTGTCCCTACTCCATATGCTTAGTGGAACACCTTTGGGATCAATTATGGTGAGATAGATAGGAACTTGTTCCCAGCCCTAGCGAGGGCCTTTCCACCTCCTCTGGCTGATGATGATGAGGTTGATGATGACCATGAGGATGAGGAGTATGATGATTAGGATGAGGACGAATGATCTCTAGGGGCGTTAGCATCGCTCTTTTACTTTTTGGCATTTCGATGCCAAAGGGGGAGAAGTAGTTCTATTAGGATGTTGAGGGATTTGCATGGTTTAGGTACAACCATATTTTCCTTTACTTGTGCTCTTTATATTTTTGCTTGTACCCATTTATCTAGTGTTGAACCTTATTTGCAATTTGGTTTGTGTGATGTTCAGACTATCTCAAGTAATTGTGATACAAATGGTTTTATCTTCATGGATTTATCTATGGAATTCTGGATATGGATCAATCTTCAAATTTATCAATACAGATTTATTGAGATGGTATTACCTATATATGATTGAGACTTCGTTATGGTTGGTATGATAAAACTCTCACAATTCATTATTTGTTCCTAGTTTCCAATTCATAAAGGGTCTTGAAAATATATGTGTGAATTTGTATTCAAATGCTAACCACGTATATGCACACATTTAGGAGGAGTCTCTTTATCCATTGGGATGGTTGTTGTTTATTAGGGCTCTATTGCAAATCATAGTATTGTCATCTAACACCACTAATGGGGGATTGAAAGAGCATTTCATGACCCCTAGTGTTTTGTGGGTTAGATAAAATTCCATAGGATGCTTTAACTACGCATTGAGTGATGCATATATTTCTACCCAAAAGAACTCCTGGTCAAATTAAGAAAAAGGAAGATTCTTAGTTCAGATTATCCGCCCTTGGCTACGGCCGGATAATCCCCCCCCCCTAGATAAATCTACTAAGGACCAGGAATGCGACGCTCAAATGGGGAGGATTATTGATCAGATATTTGGTACTAGGCCAGAGTTTTGCCCAAGGCTGGATTATCCGGCCCCTCCTACCACCGGATTATCCTCCCCCCTGAATCGTCTAAGGACAAAGTGCACAACACTCAGATGGGTGGCAGAGAATTCCTCCAGATATTTTGTTCAGGGCCAGAGTTTGTGCCCTGACTGACTAATCCGCCCTTGCCCATGGGCCGGATTATCCGCCCCCTAGGAATTTTCTCTAAGGACCAGCGGCGCGACGCTCTGAAGGGGGCAAAGGTTTGACCCGGATATTTGACTTTGGGCCATAATTTTGCCCAGATGGATTATCCGTCTCCCACTAAGGCTGGATTATCCATGCCCCACTTGACTCCAAACGGATCCTTTCTAGGAGGGGTATAAATTCCCCTCGCCATATTCAACCTAGAGTCTCTCGGATCTGACAAAAAAACATTGTACTATTGAACTCCAATTTCCATAAGATATCCACTTCCAACTATCTGAAGGTATTGAAATTTGGAGAATCGAAGAAGGAGACCTTGATCTACATCATCAGCAAAGCGATTCAATTCCCCTAATTAATTTGAGAGCCCTTCGACCTAGAGTTTCTTTTTAATATCTAGATCTCAGTTCGTGTGTTTTGATAAACTTGTTTACTGTGGCAGCTTATTGTTATCTCGAGAGCCTCCAATTCAGTTGTGGATGCATTCCCAATCCTGTTGTGAAGGCGCTGATTCCCTCCTCGAAGGGTACCGTATAATGGAAAGGTGGATCGGGACAGTTGTGGCGAGATCCATCGGAGAACATGGTCAGGCCTATTGTGGCGTGGTGGTCTTAGTACCGCCTAGCCCTCCAATGTAGATGTATTTCCTAACAAGGGTGGAACTGCGGTAAAACAAATATTGTTTCTCCGTGTGCTCCACTCTCGATTACCTCGTCCTCTCACCAACTTTACTCATTTAGTATCTAGATTGGCATATAGGGATATTCACCGTAGTTGCATATCCAGAGAATTTACCTTTGTGCCAAGCCTAAACTAAAAAGTTATTAAAATTTGGAGTAGCACCTATTCATACCCCCCCTCTAGGTGCCCATACAATCCATTTCACCTGTCAGCGCATCTGTCTCATCAAATACTCTTACCACATTAAGACGAATCTGTGATTCGACGTTCACATAAACTTCTAGCCTCGAAACACCACGCCAGAGAGGGATCTGGAGGAGGAACTAGGAGAAGGGAGAATCCTTGCTGCTTCACGGATCATTGGAGGACATCACATCATTTCCTTCATTATCAACCGTTGCATCTCCATCACCATTACCATTCCCCTTTTCCATACTTTCGATATTTTTGTAATTCCAAATACAATTGTGGTTTGCACTAGATTTATCTCCACTCTTTTATCCATCCATATGAATATGAATATGTTGTTGATTGCTTCCATGTGTGAGTAGTTCCCTTTGTTCTTGGGGATATGGAGAAAACGTAGAATTATTATGAAATGAAATAAAGATGATCTATTACTTTGGTCCATGATCCATTAATCTATGATATTGTATTAGGTCTCTCTCTTTAGATGATATGTGAAGTCAGCTACATATCATCTCCCTTAGGGTCTAAAGAGGATACCAATATAGTTTTCATGGACATGTATTCAAATGTATGTTTATTTTATGACTACAAGGGTTTCACACGAGGAGCCCAGTCAGTATCGAGTCACTGTCCTCGGACCCCAAGCATCCCCAGGAACGCAAAACGCGGTTTATGAGGTAACTCGATGCTCGCTGCCTTGGTTTCCTTTATTTTTTAGAACAAGGATCTAATCATAGTTCTTTTCACAATACTATTCATTCCTACATAGAGAAATGGATATTGTTTATAGCCTTAGGAAATTAAGGCAACAAATTTTTTCTACATATTCTAGAGTCCTGATTTTTTTTGTGTTTGGAGAAGTTCTTTAAGAGACTTATTATAAAAGATACACTCAAATACATGGTCTAATAGAAATAGATCTGGTTCAGGTTATCCCATTATGACACAATATGTCAAATATCTTGTTCAAACCTGTGGAAAAATAAGATCAAGGTTAAAATTGCACTATTCTTGTAAAAGAAACTATGGAACAATCAAACCAAATCTGTAAGGAATAACTTGTTATGTTCCCTAACTAGTTTTGTTATAGTGGAAAACATTGCATTCAACTAAACTAATTCTAGATTCTTTTATTATCCTAATCCATTGTATTGAGTATGTCTCAAGTCCTCATTTTACATCATTATAATGTTTGGCTCGTGGCACTTATTATCAAGATAGATGTTTTATTGCTGATTCATTGGTGCAATATTATTTGTATTGGGATAATCTATTTCTTTCAGGACAATCACCATTTTTTTAAGACGGGCACAGAGGAATCACAGTCTCAAACATCAGCAGGCAGGCGCCGCACGAGTCGGCTACGAGATTCAACAAAGAAAAAGAACACGAGAAACACACAGCGCCAGTCCCGAGGATTGCAGATCCCAGCACGCCCGGCAGCAGCCCTGAGACGCCCACATCTGGCGATGGATCTGCGTCGCCGCGCGGGCGGAGCGGCCGGAACACAGGGGACCTGCCCGGACCACCATGGAGCGCCCGAGCGCAGGGTCACCCGCGATTCCCCGCGATAACTGAGTGCGTCAGGTCGCCTGACGGCAAACAAGTCAGCCGCCACGCCTGCCGTGAGCTGCAGAGTACGCCGCTGCCAACCGGGAAAGCGTCCACGGATGATCGTCAGGATCGGTACAAGACGAAATCTCCGGACCCATCAGACCCCACCGCCCGCGCAGTGCTTGACCAGCCAGGCCACGTGCGCATGACTTGCGCACCATGTCGCATCATGTTTAATAACGTGATAGCGTCTGGATGGTCGCTGATCAGCCCTCGTTTCGTGAACACAGCCTTCACCGACGATCTAACCGTACTATTGTCACCAGTTACCTTTCGTTAACGTTTTCGTTCGCTGAAGACAACTTCCATTGATCATTCCAGTTCGTCATCGATGGCCTGCGGGCAGCATGACGGCATTCTCAAATAATCCCATCTGTGAAGAAACAAGAGCGGTGAATTGTCTCACACACCCGCTTAGAACATATTTTAGTTTTCAGAAGAAGATCATGCAACACCATTGCTGAAATTTGTCTGTTCCTCCATCCTCTTCTCCATCCTCTTCACAACCTTCCGCCTCCCAAGACTCACCAGAGATCCCAAGCTTCCCAGGTTACATTCTCCTCATGATCCACACCCAACACGCTGCTGCCATCCTGCCGCAGCCGTCATCTATCCCACTTTCTTTACATATTCACTTTGATGTCAAAACAATAGAATCCCATTCACCATGTCTAATATATTTGCCCCAGGAAAAAATGGTTGAATATGTATATTCTTTTTGAAATGTTTCTAATTTAGTAACAGTCATCAAACTCTACTAAACGTTTGAAAAATGATTTTTGAGAAAATGATTTCCTTGGATAGTTTAGTAGAGTTTGATGGACTTGTTTACTAGGAGTTAGAATCAACTTAAAATATTTAATAGAATGCCCTCAGGAAATTTGCAAAGGCAGTTCATTAAGGTTTTTGTCTATTTTAATCAGAATTAATACATAGGTGCTTTTGATATGATTCCAAAGACACATGTTAGGTAAATACCTTTTCGTAGAATTTGGATTCACCCTATTTGGAGTTACAGCACTACCGTGGTGATTTTTCTAGGGAATAGACTATGCATAGAAATGTTTAATTCACCAAAATTCAAAGATTGCTCCATAAATATTGGGCTCCTGGGGTTTTAAGTATATTGGTATGCATGTGTACTGGAAGTTGGAATTAGGTCAGTTCCTATTTTGAGTTGACCTAGAGAATTTTCCAAAGACTGAATTGGCATGTTTTTGCTATTTTTACTATGGGCAATCTAGGAAGCAATTGACTATGTGGCCAGGGTGACATGCAACATACTGTAAATGCCTTGCTTTAAAAAATGGGTTCATCTCATTTTGGGTTGTTGATCTTGCAGGAAGATTTTATGAGTGGAAATGATGCATCTAGTTAATGGATGTATGATAAATAATAAGGACATCATTTATGGCAACCAATGGTACTGCAGGTTTAATTGAATATTCATAAACACTATGAAATTCATATCTGGACAAAAGATAGTTTTTTCCATTTTTATTTGAATTAAAACCTAGTGAAAAAATTAGGAGATCTAGGAAATATTTATAAACTGGTAGGGCAGAGAATAGCCAATGGGCCAGATTTGGCCAGGGCAGGGGCTACTAGGCCTTATCGGCCTAGAAGGGCAGCACCACGCGCGGGAGATGGATTTGAAGGCCCCCGGGGAGGGGCCCGCCCATCAGCAACAGTGGAGCGACGAAGAGGTATCATCCACCGCCAGTCGTCTGATTTATGGGAGATGAACGACGCTCGTGCATCTTCTTCCTTAGGACAGGGCAGCAGCGGCCGAAACACTAGGCGGTCAAGGGTTAACGGGGGAGGCTCACCTAAGCATGAGAGGTGCCGGGGAGGTTGCAGATCGACGCGGCGCGCATCCTCGAGCAGATCAAGGGGCAGTAGGGTGGAGGTCCACGTCAGGAGGAGTCTCGCGCGTCGGCGTCCGCGAGAAGTTCTCGGGAGCTTGCCGTAGATGCTCCCAGGGGTCGACCTGGACACAAACAAGCGGCCGGTTAGGTAGATCTGAGCAAGGGTAGAGCATGTAGGCCCTAGGGAGTATTGGGGAAGGTCGAGGTGGCCTGCAAACTCGCAAGCAAGGGCAAACCCGAGGAGGGTTTCTTCTGCTACTCCTAAGAAACAGAGAGCGAGAGAGAGTTATCGTGTCTCTGGGGGATGAAGAAGGAGTGGAGGGAAAGAATACGGTGACATGCAGAGAGGGAGGGGCATGGTGGAGTGAGCTGTGCTCAAATTTCAAGCAATGGCTGAATGGTCTTTTTATGCTGCTAGTGTGAATTCTCTTTTTGTTGAAGCCAGGAGCTCTTCTATGGTATCAGATGGATCATTAGGCTTGTCTTCTTTTTTCTTCCCTGGGCTTTTTATGCTGCTAGTGTGAATTCTCTTTTTGTTGTTGCAGATAGAGGTGATTGGTCCAAGAAAGATTTGCCAGGTCATGTAGTCGAGCCATTTTGCTTCATTGGCTTCTCAAGACAAGTGTAATGATCCTAAACATGTTACCTAAATTAGTGCCACTCTATGTCCAGGATTATAGCGTTCGACTAGGCCCACCTTGCAGGATGAGAGGAAACAACCATTATTGTTCCTAGGACAAGTGAAATCATTGTAAGCTACTAGCACAATTGTCTACATCGGCAATTGGCAACCGAAGCTGCTAATTTTCTTCCATCATATTACAAGCTTCTTTACATTTGGTGTTTGGAGTGCATTATTTTTAACATGTCAGCATGATCTTATTGTTTAACATTATAATGATTGTAAGTACTCTCTCCGTTCAGAAATATATGACGTTTAAGCATGATGAATCGAATGTATCTAGATGTCTTTTAGTATATATGTTTATAGACATTCGTAGTGAACCTATATACTAAAAGGGGTCTAGATATATTTATTTTACAAAGCTAAAATATCTTATATTTCTAAACGGGGTAGTAGTATTTAAGACTGAATTCACCGCTCTTGTTTTCTTTCTGGTTCCTAGGGATTAATTTTGTCGAGATATCTGCATCATGCTTTTCCCTTGATACATCGGTGAGCTACAATTTTGGAATGATCAATAGGCCATTTACATGCTTCAACAGACAAGAAATGATTAACAAGAAATTAACATGGTGACAATAAAGTTCACGGTTATAAGACTTGCCGTTATGGGTCGAACTAATTGTGTCAAATGATAATTTGTTTTTAAAACGAGGAAACACAATCAAACATTGCAATCCAGGACTAAGTATCACATTATTAAACATGATGCGACATGAGACATGCATATAAGTTCATACTTGCAATAGCCACTACTCGCTGCCGTCGCTGCTACTCGGACAGTAGTAATCAGAATCTGATACGTCCGTCTCCTCAGAGCTTTCAGTCTTGGCCCTTGCATTCCTACCAAACGAGCTCTCCATGGACCTTTTTCCCCTTGGATTAGCCTTGGCAGCCCTCCACTGCAAGCTCCCTTCCACGGTCTCCCTGGCTATCTTGGGCGTGGCGAAGCTGAAGCTTGACGCCGTCAGGGTGGCCCTGTACCTCGGGTTATCCTTGAGGAACTTCCCCACGTCACCGTGGCTTCGCGCACGCTTCCCATTGGGCATCACGTAGTAGATGTCCGTCTTGGACAGGTCCCCCCTAATGATCACCAGCCGCTCCGTATCTTGCGGCGGCCTTGGGATGCCGGGCCTGTCCATCACCCAGATGTGGCTGCTATCATACGTGATGTCCTCAGGCTGCTCGCAGGAGCGTCCGTTGCTAGGGTCTCTACCACAGAACCACAGGTCCTCCTCGGACCGCTCGCGGATGACCTCGTATTCTTTCTTTGTTGGAATCTCGCGCCATTTCTCACATTTGTTGCAGCATACCGCGTACATGCTGATGGAGACTTTGGGACCTGCTTGATTCCTCTGTGCCAAATCATCAAAAAATAAAATTTGGTTGTATTATAGAAGAAGAAATAGATTATCCCAATACAAATAGTATTACCAATAGATCAACAGAAACTAGAAAACATCTACAAATCTTATTGTAGAATTCTTACGAGCTAAACCATAATGAATTGAAATATTTAAATGCCATACATATGAACTCTACACTATCTAAAGCTCTAATAGAACCAACTGAAAACATATATGGAGTATATTACATGGAATAAACTAGAACCTAAACATAATAAATTACTACAAATAAAAAATATGAATCTAGAACTAGTTTAGTTGTTGTTGAAATGTTTCACTATAACAAAACTAGTTAGGGAACATAGCAAGTTATTCCTTGCAAGA
This sequence comes from Avena longiglumis, assembly GCA_030063025.1. Classification (NCBI taxonomy): domain Eukaryota; kingdom Viridiplantae; phylum Streptophyta; class Magnoliopsida; order Poales; family Poaceae; genus Avena; species Avena longiglumis. Next base: position 487,322,058 of record CP125974.1, read on the forward strand.
TTTGGTTTAGTTGTTTCGCATAGTTTCTTTAACAAGAATTAATGCAATTTTGAACATGATCTTATTTTTCCACATGAGTTTTGAACAAGATATTTGACATATTGTCATAATGGGATAACCTGAACCAGATCTATTTCTATTGAACCATATTTGAGTATCTTTATAATAAGTATCTTAAAGAACTTCTCCAAACACGAAAAAAATCAAGGACTCTAGAAATATCTTAGAAAGGACTATTGCCTTAATTTCCTAAGGCTATAAACAATATCATTTCTCTATGTAGAATGAATAGTATTGTGAAAGAACTATGCTTAGATCACTGACCTTCCTAAAAAATAAAAGGAAACCAAGGCACTGAATCATCGAGTTACCTCATAAACCATAATTTGCACGTTCCTAGGGATGCTTCGAGGTCCACGAGGTTGGTGATGATACTATTTGGAATACTTCATTGTGGTCTACTTGGTATATATAGATCCAAATAAGACATAAAAAATTAGTATATGTATGAATATATGATAGATATGATGGTATTTATTGTTTTGGAAAGATACTCAGTTAATATTGGCTATTGAATAGATTAGTTTTCATCGATAATTGCTTTTATTGAGAGTATTTTGATAATTATTGGAATTAGTTATATATGCGGTGACATTTATGCGCGTTGTCAATTATTGTGAAAGGGCATTATTTTTCTTTTTTATTAATTGTATGGGTCCCACGTCCACGAGAATTCATGGCCGACAAGGGATTACGACACCACATCGACTCTCCATGAGCTCCATGACCGAGAGAAACCATGACGAGCATGGGCTCACAGTGCCACGTCGGCTCTCGGCGGGTGCGGAGGCGTGTCGCGCCCAGAACGCCTCTCACATAGCACGGTCCTGCCCACATACGCTGATAGAGGGCCCATGGAGCGCGTGCGTTCCACCATCTGGTGACAAGGGGTACGAATGCGGGCACGACACATGTATGCGTCAGGGAATATTTTACACTCGCTAATGACTACAAGATCACGGATCAATTGTAGCTAGTTTTGAAATAAGAGTATCGAACCCATAGAGAGCTATTTGGTTAAGCTCTTTATGCCCCTCTTCATTATCTACCAAAGGATACTTGTAAGCTGCCTTTGGTTTCAAGTAAAGGATGTTCGAAAGGTTTTATGGTTGTGTGTAAGAAAGTAATAAAATCAAGTAAAGTAAACAAGTAACAAAAGCGTTGGAAATGGCATTGCACTCCATAAGGGTAAAATGTTATCGGGGATGTAGGATACACCACTAGCATATAATAAGATTAGGATAATCTATTTCTTTCGTCATGGTATGTCTGGAGAGAGCTCTATAATAAGATGTTCACTACAATACTCATGAGCAGTCGCTTCTTGAATCGGGTATTGAGGTCATCTCTAAATAACCACTACAATTCTTGAGAGCAATCACTCGTACATACCACCACAATCAAGGATTTCCCCATGGATATCATAATAAGCTTAGTAAATCTCTCTTAATTTCCCCTTTGACCATGCAGGTTATAAGCCAATCCTTGTAGTCATAAAAGTAACACTAGACATACTCCCATACATGTCCTAAGGGTATCTCCCTCTCTTTAGACCCTAAGGGAGATGATATGTAGCTGACTTCACATATCATCTAAAGAGAGAGACCTAATACAATATCATAGATTAATGGATCATGGACCAAAGTAATAGATCATCTTTATTTCATTTCATAATAATTCTAGATTTTCTCCATATCCCCAAGAACAAAGGGAACTACTCACACATGGAAGCAATCAACAACATCATCATATTCATATGGATGGATAAAAGAGTGGAGATAAATCTAGTGCAACGGTTGATAATGAAGGAAATGATGTGATGTCCTCCAATGATCCGTGAAGCAGCAAGGATTCGCCCTTCTCCTAGTTCCTCCTCCAGATCCCTCTCTGTGATGGTGTTTCGAGGGTGGAAGTTTATGTGAATGTCGAATCTCCAGATTCGTCTTAGCGTGGTAAGAGTATTTGATGAGACAGATGCACTGACAGGTGAAATGGATTGTATGGGCACCTAGAGGGGGGTATGAATAGGTGCTACTCCAAATTTTAATAACTTTTCAGTTTAGGCTTGGCACAAAGGTAAATTCTCTGGATATGCAACTACGGTGAATATCCCTATATGCCAATCTAGATAATAAATGAGTAAAGTTGGTGAGAGGACGAGGTAACCGAGAGTGGATCTCACGGAGAAACAATATTTGTTTTACCGCAGTTCCACCCTTGTTAAGGGAAGTACATCTGCATTGGAGGGCTAGGCGGTACTAAGACCACCACGCCACAATAGGCCTGACCATGTTCTCCGATGGATCTCGCCACAACTGTCCCGATCCACCTTTCCATTATACGGTACACTTCGAGGAGGGAACCAGCGCCTTCACAACAGGATTGGGAACGCATCCACAACTGAATTGGAGGCTCTCGAGATAACAATAAGCTGCCACAGTAAACAAGTTTATCAAAACACACGAACTGAGATCTAGATATTCAAAAGAAACTCTAGGTCGAAGGGCCCTCAAATTAATTAGGGGAATTGAATCGTTTTGGTGATGATGTAGATCAAGTTCTCCTTCTTCGATTCTCCAAATTTCAATACCTTCATATGGTTGGAAGTGGAGATCTTATGGAAATTGGAGTTCAATAGTATAATGTTTTTTTATCAGATCCGAGAGACTCTAGGTTGAATATGGCGAGGGGAATTTATACCCCTCCTAGAAAGAATCCATTTGGAGTCAAGTGGGGCATGGATAATCCAGCCTTAGTGGGAGACGGATAATCCATCTGGGCAAAATTATGGCCCAAAGTCAAATATCCGGGTCAAACCTTTGCCCCCTTTAGAGCGTCGCGCCGCTGGTCCTTAGCGAAAATTCTTAGGGGGCGGATAATCCGGCCCATGGGCAAGGGCGGATTAGTCAGTCAGGGCACAAACTCTGGCCTTGAACAAAATATCTGGAGGAATTCTCTGCCACCCATATGAGTGTTGTGCACTTTGTCCTTAGAGGATTCAGGGGGGAGGATAATTCGGTGGTAGGAGGGGCCGGATAATCCAGCCTTGGGCAAAACTCTGGCCTAGTACCAAATATCTGATCAATAATCCTCCCCATTTGAGCGTCGCATTCCTGGTCCTTAGTAGATTTATCTAGGGGGGGATTATCCGGCTGTAGCCAAGGGCGGATAATCTAGCCTAAGAATCTTCCTTTTTCTTAATTTGACCAGGAGTTCTTTTGGGTAGAAATATATGCATCACTCAATGCGCAGTTAAAGCATCCTATGGAATTTTATCTAACCCACAAAACACTAGGGGTCATGAAATGCTCTTTCAATCCCCCATTAGTGGTGTTAGATGACAATACTAGGATTTGCAATAGAGCCCTAATAAACAACAACCATCCCAATGGATAAAGAGACTCCTCCTAAATGTGTGCATATAAGTGGTTAGCATTTGAATACAAATGCACACATATAGGTTCAAGACCCTTTATGAATTGGAAACTAGGAACAAATAATGAATTGTGAGAGTTTTATCATACCAACCATAACGAAGTCTCAATCATATATAGGTAATACCATCTCAATAAATCTGTATTGATAACTTTGAAGATTGATCCATATCCAGAATTCCATAGATAAATCCATGAAGATAAAACCATTTGTATCACAATTACTTGAGATAGTCTGAACATCACACAAACCAAATTGCAAATAAGTTTCAACACTAGATAAATGGGTACAAGCAAAAATATAAAGAGCACAAGTAAAGGCAAATATGGTTGTACCTTTGTATGGCGCTGGGCGACGGCGAGCGGCGGAGGCGCTCTATCTATGGCGTTGCGGCGGCTATAGGAAGCGAGGAAGAGGATGAGGTGGCTCATCGAGTTCGCAGGGCATTGCTAATGCTCAAGGTGTTCGTCGTAGTCCAAGGGGTGCACAGGAGCGAAGGGGATTGCTCGCTGTAGTTGTCGTCGGTGTCGGGCGTCTCTATTCGTCGTTGCGGGCGAGGTTACGGGTCACGCCAAGGCATTCGAATGATGTAGTTAGATGCGCGCAAGAATGTTGAACACGCGAGTATCAACCAGAGAGGAGGGGGCAGTCGGGTTTTACCAGTAGGGTCGTCGGAGCAGATGCAGACGACGGCGATGCTCGGGCGAGGTTGTTGCCTACGCTGTGGAGCACGCGCGGGGGAGGGGAAGGTACTGGTAGGTGCGTAGGGAGATGGGGAATAGGCTCGTGGGAATTGGGAGGCAAGGGGAGGTAGTGGTTCGCCGGAATTCGCCAAGAAAGCTCGTCGGAGCAGGAGATTTGCAGCGAGCAATTCGACCAGCCTAGGGGCAGAGGGGGAATGGGGTCTGAGGGAAAATGAGGAGGAGGGAAAGGCGCTTAAGATGGCATGGTCACGGTGAGAAATTATCGTGGCATTGATGCAAATTAATCCCGCGGAATCAAAGCAGTAAACAGGCGAGGAGGAGGGAAAGAACGAGTAGCGCGGGTGGGAGAGATGATGACGGGGGGATGGGGCCTGGCGTCAGTGAGGTGAGGCGTTGCACGTGGGGTCACCAAGTCAGCGTCTGAGGGGGTAAGCGTTCTGGTGCGAAACGTTCTGCGGGGAGAGAGGGGAGGTGGGCTTCGCTGGGCCTGCTAGGCTAGGGTTAGATGGGTTGGGTCCTAGGCTGGTTTGTTTCTTTATTTTTTTCTTCCTGAAACCTTTTTCTTTTTCTGTTTTCTTTTTATGTTTTGAATTTCAACCTTTGATTTAAACCTCAATTTGAATTCAAGTTTTGACAAAACTTTTTCAGTAAGTTTGTACTGTTTATTTATGTGTTTGAAATTAGACATTTGGTCTTTATTAAAATAAGGTTTAAATATGTTTCCAAACTTCTATTTGAATTCTAATTTTTACCATACCTTTTTCATTAGGTTTTATTTATTCATTAGTGCAAATAATTCACTTTGAATTATTATTTAAAATATTTTAATATGATTTAATGCTCATTTAAATTGGGCATTTGTCTTTATTCAAATGAAATCAAATATGGTCTTAATCCCATATAAATTTTATTCAAATAATTCTTTGATTCTATTTAAGTTAATTAAGTAACTTTTATTCCACTTGGGTAAATTCCAGTTTATTATTTTCTCATGATTTAATTAATTATTTTCATTAGGGATTTTGTATTTATTTAAATATAATTGAATTATGGTTTAATCCAATATAATTTTATTGGAATAATTTGTATCCCTTTATTTTATTTGGATTATCTTTATTTAATTTACTTATGGATTTAACTCAAGATTTAAATTGTCTTCTAAATAATTTTATTATTATTTAGTTTAGGCAATTTGTCTTTATTTAAATAAAATTGGATATTGTTCAATCCTTATGATCTTATTTAAATAATCCTTTTCTCTTTTTATTATTCAATAACTTTTATTTGTTTATGGACTTGGCCAAGATTTAATTTGTCTTTTAAATATACCTTATTTATATATTTGCCCTATAAAATCCATATCTTTTTATTTATAGATCCAAAATTTGTGTTTCCAATTTGTATAATTTTATTTAATATTTGTTTATCTTTTTAAATATTTTTAGGATTAATTTTATCACAATTTGGTATGGATTTTAGTTAGGAGCTTTATTAGCTTTGAAAATTATTTCCTTTTATCTTATTATATTCATAAGTTTTTATCCATAGTTCCAAATTAAATGAAACCAAATTCTATTGTTTTATTATATATTTATTTATCACTCTTGATCATTTATAAATGTTTTTTGCTGAATTTTATATGATCAAATCCATAGTCTTAGGGAGATCTTGGAAATGATTTATTCCATTAGTGTTTTAGGGTTTTGGTTTAACTTTTCCAAGTGTTTAAATTTCAAGGTACATTCATTGATGAATGCATTTCACTTGATTGAAATTTCGTTGGATTCAAATTTTTGTTCAAGAAGGGTTTTGATGTTTCTATTTAGAAACAAAAAGTTTCTTTTCACACTAAATTTCAACAATTATTTATTTTGTTTATTTATTTTTCACATTTCAAAATTTGGAAAATTTTGGGATGTGACATTTGCATGTTTGCACGATAATGGAGATAGTTGCGATTGTGTACCGTCGAGAAGAATGAAGCCTCAGAGTATTATTATTTATTATTATTATTGGAATTATGGTATTCTAACAAGTCAAGGGATATCTCGCTGGTCATAGGCAAGCCACCTTCTACCTCATAAGGCCCTACCCTACTATTTTTCTTATGCATGTTTTAACAACTTGTTTATGTAAATTGCATGGTTTTATTGTGCTATGTTTTCTATGTGGGAATGGTTGGCTCCTCCAAACCAATTACACTTTTGTACTACTCAGTACACCACCCTTGATGAAACCTATTTGTCCGTAGTATGGTAGGTGATGTTTAACACCATAACCCCTTGGAGACCCCGTTTAGCCGAAACAAAAGTATAGGATGGGAAGACCCCGAAAAAAAATGTTTTATGAGAAAACCTTGGCAAGGTGTGGCCTGCCAAGAGAGTTGAGTAAGAAAAATATTTTTGTTGTGCAAATGAGGCTAAAAATGAGTAGGAGAAAACTGTTTACGAAAATGCACCCGATTCTTTGCAGTTTTGCTAGAACAATTAACCCGTGCAACCACATTATCCTGGATTGGGAAGGGGATGTACCCAAAGTTAGTTCACTTTGATATGGGTATCCGCACGACTACTTATAAGGTATCATATCCGTCTAATTTCGGACTTCCTTTATGAAAAGGGTCAACTGCGATGCATTCACCTGGAATAAGCAGGATCACCCAGAGTGACCGAGCGATACTATGAGCCTCTTATTGAAAGTGCCGGCTCTAAAGGAGTTGGGATGCACTCCGGTTGGTCCATGGATCCATACGTCCAGGTATTGAGGGGAATAACTCATAGGGTAGGGCCCTTGTTGGAGTGGACTTTCCGAATGTTCTGTTTGATTATTCGAGACCCGCATACCTTCGTATGACAACCCGGGGGTGATCCCGGTGGATGTATCAAATCTTGTGGGCAAAGTGTACAACCTCTGTAGAGTGTAAATCTGTTTGAATAGCCGAGTCGTCGGTCATGGACAGTTGGGAAGGTCGCTGTAGAGCGGTGTTGTTTTTGTTTTCAGAAAGGACTTCAAAAAAAGAAAGTGTTTTGTAAACCTGGTGGTCTGACGGACACCACAGAACGAGATGTGATGTTGAGGAGCAAGGAAGAGGATAACCCGGTCAGTTGAGGACAGTGGAGATGAAATAGGGTGGCCCACTCCTAGTGTTTTCCAAAGCTTTTCAAAAAGATTTCCAAAATATTTTATAACAGTTCTCAATAAAACCTTCTATATGTTATATCTACAAGAGAAACTATTTTAGAAAAGATCCACACTTGGAGCCCTCCTATTACCATAGTTTGACCCAGTCTTATAATTTGAATTAAAGAAGGGGATAATTAGAAAACAAAATAGGCTTTAGGTGAAAATAGTTTTAGGTTAAATATGCATGTAGTCATGATGATGCTTAAATGCAATGTGGCATGATGACATGACCAAGCTATCATGATGATGCACAAAATCAAAACAACAAGCGATTTTCTAGTAGTGGTTTTACTATGGTGCTACACGATGCAAAATAAAGAAGACCCAAGTTGAGTACCTCCTTGGATGAATAAGATCTCTGAGCCTTTGCTCTGATGCAAGCACATAAACATAGCTTCGGGGGCTACTGCCATCGAGAGCGCTGGTCATGCACCCGATAGAAAAATCATCCTACGAAATCGAATTAAAAGAGAAAGTACGTGAAGAACAACTCCAAGGCAATGGTCGGATGCAAGCCTTTGAATGTGTCCTCGGGGCTACTCCCATCGGGAGTGCTGGTCGCGCACCCAAAAGAAAATGGAAAAATCATCCAATAGAGTCGACTGAGGAATAACCTTGATCCTATCCGAGTGTAGCCTCAACGGTTACTCCCATCGTGAGAACGTGAAGAAAATGCCAACATCATTTTCATGAACAAGAAAACTTCATCTATTCAACAACCAAACAAGGCAGTCAAGAAATTCACGCATCCAAAGAAATATTCGAGTTCACCTTCCAGGCATATTGAAAAGGACTTTGAACCTATGACTAGACGCAAGCATCCGAACATAGTTTCGGGGCCTACTGACATGGGCATGACCCTTCGGGTTACCACTTTGGTACATATGGTGCGGCCCAGATGAAAGCTCACTCGAAGATATATCAAAGATCCATTAATCCCATGACAATTCAATATATACGAAGCCTACAAGGACACAAACTCCTAGCGATACAAGACAAGGAAAGTCCAAGACTAGACTAGATACAAACTCTAGACTTGTAACCAACTCGTATTGGCACCCGAGACCTAGCCTCCCCCATATATAAAGTTTAGGAGGGATCAACGAGTGGGGCATCCAATCTTACAATACACAAGAATCTCTCTCTCTCTCTTGACGAGATCGCATCTAGTCGACTCAACGAGTTTGTACTCTTTAATGACAATATGAGCAGATAAGTAGGGAGAAGGGTTTCCTCTACGAGGGCCTGAACCTAGGTAAATCGCCTCCCTTGTTTGTTTGTTAGGCCGATGAAATCACCAACAATCTCCATTCCCCAAAACCCAAGTCCATAACAATGGGCATTGTTGAGGTTACCCCTCGACAATGGGGCTGCACCATCCAATGGAGATCCAATGTGACTATGACATTCATCTTTTTTAGCAATTTTTCTCCACCCCGGTGATTTGTGGGTATGAGGCTCGCACCATGAAGTGGATTGTAGGACCAACAAATGTATGACTGACTTCTACAGCTTTGGTCAGGTGCTCTCCTACCCGTTCAGGGGCCGAGATCATTCTAGTGGGGATCGCATTTGTGGCCCTAATCATCCTAGCAAGGACTCGTTCCTCTTAGCTTGCTATGGCTCCGGTGTGGTTGGCGAGGTTGATGGTCTCCTTACTCTTTATGCTTATTTGGTTCTCATGTTTCATGAATGCATCATCCCTAGTGTAGGTAAGGATGATCGCATTCGTGTCCATCTTATCAACTTTCTTGGTTTTGCGGTTGAGTGTGCTACCAGTGAACACACTTATGTGGATTCCTCCTTGGATGTCATGCACTTCATTTACCACGAGATAGTTGACACAATGATCAACAGGCACTCTATTTCCTATGCTCCATACATTATGAATCTCATCAAAACCATGATTCCCCATGAGGATTTCAGTGGTCCACTTGATGGGAATCACAAGGTCAAGAAGCTGTATATTAAGAGGGAGAAGACTATGTTTGGCCCTGCAGTGTCCGATGCCTTTATGGGAGATGCCCGGGCTAGTGGTAACACTCATGGGAGAAGGCCCCCGGTTCCAACCATTGCTAGAGAGGTAAAGGAACTCAACTGGTTTTGGCACAACATCCTCTGCATGGGAGTCGACACGCACAAGGGACAATACGTGGCCTACCGTCAGTGCCACAATATGGCTTATACCCAACAGCTCATTCTTCACCATGTCTCTAGGGCATCAGGCAATCCCCCACAGCACTCCGTCCCTACTCCGTATGCTCAGTGGAACACCTTTGGGATCAATTATGGTGATATAGAGCGGCACTTGTTCCCAGCCCGGGGAGGGACTCTCCACCTCCTCCGGCTGATGATGATGAGGGTGATGATGACCACGAGGATAAGGAGTATGATAATGAGGATGAGGTCGAGGATGAGGACGAATGGTATCTAGGGGCATTAGCATCGCTCTTTTTCCTTTTTGGCATTTCAATGCCAAAGTGGGAGAAGTAGTCCCATTAGGATGTCGAGGGATTTGCATGGTTCGGGTACAACCATATTTGCCTTTACTTGTGCTCTTTATATTTTTGCTTGTACCCATTTATCTAGTGTTGAACCTTATTTGAAATTTGGTTTGTGTGATGTTTAGACTATGTCAAGTAATTGTGATACAAATGGTTTTATCGTCAGGGATTTATCTATGGAATTCTGGATATGGATCAATCTTCAAAGTTATCAATACAGATTTATTGAGATGGTATTACCTATATATGATTGAGACTTCGTTATGGTTGGTATGATAAAACTCTCACAATTCATTATTTGTTCCTAGTTTCAAATTCATAAAGGGTCTTGAACCTATATGTGTGCATTTGTATTCAAATGTGAACCACTTATATGCAAACATTTAGGAGGAGTCTCTTTATCCATTGGAATCGTTGTTGTTTATTAGGGCTCTATTGAAAATCCTAGTATTGTCATCTAACACCAATAATGGGGGATTGAAAGAGAATTGCATGACCCTAGTGTTTTGTGTGTTAGATAACAATTCCTAGGATGCTTTAAATTTGCATTTAGTGATGCATATATTTCTACCCAAAATAGCTCCTGGTCAAATTAAGAAAAAGGAAGATTCTTAGGCCAGATTATCTGCCCCTGGCTAGGCCCTGATAATCCTCCCCCTAGCAAAATCGACTAAGGACCAGGCATGCGACACTCAAATGGGACGGATTATTGATCAGATATTTGGCACTAGGCCATAGTTTTGCCAAAGGCTGGAATATCCGGCCCCTCCTAACACTAGATTATCCTCCCCCATGAATCGTCTAAGGACAAAGTGCACAACACTTAGATGGGTGGCAGAGAATTCCTCCGGATATTTTTCCAGGGCCAGAGTTTGTGCCCGGATTGACTAATCCGCCCTAGCACGTGGGCCATATTATTCCGCCCATAGGGATTTTCGCTAAGGACCAGCGGCGCGACACTATGAAGGGGGCAGAGGTTTGACCCGGATAGTTGACTTTGGGCCATACTCTTGCCCCCGGATGGATTATCCGTCTCCCACTAAGGAAAAATTATCTAGGCCCCACTTGACTCCAAATGGATCCTTTCTAGGATGGGTATAAATTCCCCTTGCCATCTTCAACCTAGAGTCTCCGAATCCGACGAAAAAAATTGTACTATTGAACTTCAATTTCCACAAGATCTCCACTTCCAACTATCCCAAGGTATTGACCTTTGGAGAATCCAAGAAGGATTCCTTGATCTACATCATCACCAAAGCGATCTTTAATTCCCCTCATTAATTTGAGGGCCCTTCGGTGTAGAGTTTCTTTTGAATATCTAGATCTCAGTTCGTGTGTTTTGATAAACTTGTTTATTGTGGCAGCTTATTGTTATCTCGAGAGCCTCCAATTTAGTTGTGGATGCGTTCCCCAATCTTGTTGTAAAGGAACGGGTTCCCTCCTCGACGGGTACTGCATAGTGGAAAGGTGTATCAGGCCAGTTGTGGCAAGATCCATCAGAGAACATGGTGAGGCCTGTTGTGGCGTGGTGGTCTTAGTACCACCCAGCCCTCCAATGCAGATGTACTTCCCTTAACAAGGGTGGAATACGGTAAAACAAATATTGTGTCTCCATGTGATCCACTCTCAGTTACCTCGTCCTCTCACCACATTTACTCATTTAGTATCTAGATTGGCATATAGGGATATTCACCGTAGTTGCATATCTAGAGAATTTACCTTTGTGCCAAGCCCAAACTAAAAAGGTATTAAAATTTGGAGTATCACCTATTCATACTCCCTCTAGGTGCCCATACAATCCATTTCACCTGTCAGCGCATCTTCCTCATCAAATACTCTTACCACGCGAAGACGGATCTAAGATCCAACATTCACATAAACTTCTAGCCTTGAAACACCATGCCAGAGAGGGATCTGGAGGAAGTAGGAGAAGGGTGAATCCTTGCTGCTTCATGGATCATTGGAGTACATCACATCATTTCCTTCATCATCAACCTTTGCATATCCATCACCATTACCATTCCCCCTTTTCCATACTTCTTTTTGTAATTCCAAATACAATTGTGGTTTGCACTAGATTTATCTCCATTCTTTTATCCATCCATATGAATAGGATGATGTTGTTGATTTCTTCCATGTGTGAGTAGTTCCCTTTGTTCTTGGGGATATGAATAAAACCTAGCATTATTATGAAATGAAATAAAGATGATCTATTACTTTGGTCCATGATCCATTAATCTATGATATTGTATTAGGTCTCTCTCTTTAGATGATATGTGAAGTCGGCTACATATCATCTGCCTTCGGGTCTAAAGAGAGGGGGATACCCTTAGGACATGTATGGGTATGTCTAGTGTTACTTTTATGACTACAAGCATTGGTTTATAACCTACATGGTCAAAAGAAAAATTAAGAGAGATTCACTAAGCTCATTACGATATCCATGGGGAAATCCTTAATTGTGGTAGTATGTACGAGTGATTGCTCTCAAGCATCACAGTGGTTATTTACAGATGACCTTAAGAAGCGACTGCTCACGAGTCTTGTAGTGAACATCTTATTATAGAGCTCTCTCCACACATACCATGACGAAAGAAATAGATTATCCTAATCATGAGTAACTATCATATGCTAGTGGTGTATCCTACATCCCCAATAAAATTTTACCATCATTGAGTGCAATGCCATTTCCAACGCTTTCGTTACTTGTTTACTTTACTTGATTTTATTACTTTCTTACAGACAACCATAAAACCTTTCGAACATCCTTTACTTGAAACCAAAGGCAGCTTACAAGTATCCTTTGGTAGATAGTGAAGAGGGGCATAAAGAGCTTAAACAAATAGCTCTCTATGGGTTCGATACTCTTATTTCAAAACTAGCTATAATTGATCTGTGCTCTTGTATTCATTAGAGAGTGTAAGGGTGTGTTCGGTTTTGGAATTCGGTGGGACGGAACCGGTCCATTCCGTGCCTAGCTTCTCTTCGTGTGTTCGGTTGGAAGAAAGGAACGGAACTAGTTAGTTCCTCAGAATGGAATATTCCTCTAATATGCGGAACGAGGTCGTCCGACCGAATCGGCCGGATCGCGCGGACCGGCTCACTAATTCGCGAACTAATCCAGCTAAGATGATTAGTTACTGAATCAGCGGGGATTTTTGTTTTTTTGTGGCTGTGGCGATGATTAGCGACAAAATCTTGCAAAAACACGCGGCCCTCTAATTTGAGTATATTTTGCAAAGATTTTGAAAAAAAAATATTTCTATGATTTGGTACTTTTAGCAAAGATCTGAAGACAAAAAAATATTTTCTACCGTTAATTACAATTGTTAAATTTAAGCTTAAATTAATAGAATTTTAAGCATTATTATAGCTATTCTGTTCCGATCCCAATTCTCCCAACCGAACACAATATGGGACCATTTTGTTCCTCGTTCTTTTTCGAACCGAACAAAGGGTCGGAACCGTCCCATGATCTCGGAATGGCCTCACTCCGTTATGTTCCGTCTCGTTCTGGAACCAAACACACCCTAAAAGATTCCCTGCCGCGTACATGTGTCGTGCCCGCATTCGTACCCCTTGTCACCAGATGGTGGAACGCACGCACTCCATGGGCCCTCTGTTAGCGTATGTGGGCAGGACCGTGCTATGTGAGAGGCATTCTCGGCGCGACACGCCTCCGCACCCGCCGAGAGCCGACGTGGCACTGTGAGCCCATGCTGGCCATGGTTTCTCTCGGCCATGGATCTCCTAGAGAGTCGATGTGGTGTCGTAAGCCCTTGCCGGCCACGAATTCTCGTGGACGTGGAACCCATACAATTAATGAAAAAGAAAAATATGGCCCTTTCACAATAATTGACAATGCGCATAAATATCACCGCATACATAACTAATGCTAATAATTATCAAAATACTCTCAATAAAAGCAATTATCGATGAAAACTAATCTATTCAATAGCCAATATTAACTGCGTATCTTTCCAGAATAATAAATACCATCATATCTATCATATATTCATACATATACTTTTTATGTCTTATTTGGATCCATATATACCAATTAGACCATAATGAAGTATTCCAAATAGTATCATCACCAACCTCGCGGACCTCGAAGCATCCTTAGGAACCTGCAAATTATGGTTTATGAGGTAACTCGACGATTCAGTGCCTTGGTTTCCTTTTATTTTTTAGGAAGGTCAGTGATCTAAGAATAGTTCTTTTTTTGAAAGGAATACGGTAGGGAAAGCCCCTACAACGTGTTTGTTTTTTTAAATAAGAAGAACCCAAATATGCATCCGTTAGGACTTGAACCTAGGTTCCTAGGTTATACATCCACTTCCCTAACCAAGTGAGCTAGGCTCACTTCTTGTTCAATAGCCTTAGGAAATTAAGGCAATAGTCTTTTCTAAGATATTTCTAGATTCCTTGATTTGTTATGTTTGGAGAAGTTCTTTAAGAGACTTATTATAAAGATACTCAAATATGGTTCAATAGACATAGATCTGGTTCAGGTTATCCCATTATGACAATATGTCAAATATCTTGTTCAAAACTCATGTGGAAAAATAAGATCATGTTCAAAATTGCATTCATTCTTGTAAAAGAAACTATGCGAAACAACTAAACCAAATCTTGCAAGGAATATCTTGTTATGTTCCCTAACTAGTTTTGTTATAGTGAAACATTTCAACAACTAAACTAGTTCTAGATTCATATTTTTTATTTGGAGTAATTTATTATGTTTAGGTTCTAGTTCATTCCATGTAATATACTCAGTATATGTTTTCACTTGGTTCTATTGGAGCTTTAGATAGTGTAGGGTTCATATGTATGGCATTTAAATATTTCAATTCATTATGGTTTAGCTCGTAAGAAGGCTACAATAAGATTTGTATATGTTTTCTAGTTTCTATTGATCTGTTGGTAATACTATATAATTATACTATTTTTATTGGGATAATCTATTTCTTCTTCTATAATACAACCAAAATTTATTTTTTAATGATTTGGCACAGAGGAATCAAGGTCCCAAAGTCTCCATCAGCATGTACGCGGTATGCTGCAACAAATGCGAGAAATGGCGCGAGATCCCAACGAAGCAAGAATACGAGGCCATCTGCGAGCGGTCCGAGGAGGACCCGTGGTTCTGTGGTAGAGACCCTAGCAACGGACGCTCCTGCGAGCAGCCTGAGGACATCACGTATGATAGCAGCCACATCTGGGTGATGGACAGGCCCGGCATCCCAAGGCCGCCGCAAGATACGGAGCGGCTGGTGATCATTAGGGGGGACCTGTCCAAGACGGACATCTACTACGTGATGCCCAATGGGAAGCGTGCGCGAAGCCACGGTGACGTGGAGAGGTTCCTCAAGGAGAACCCGAGGTACAGGGCCACCCTGACTGCGTCAAGCTTCAGCTTCGCTACGCCCAAGATAGCCAGGGAGACCGTGGAAGGGATCTTGAAGTGGAGGGCTGCCAAGGCTAATCCGAGGGGAAAAAGGTCCACGGAGAGCTTGTTGGGTAGGACTGCAAGGGCCAAGAGTGAAAGCTCTGAGGAGACGGACGTATCAGATTCTGATTACTACTGTCCGAGTAGCAGCGACGACAGCGAGTAGTGTCTGTGGCAAGTATGAACTTATATGCATGTCTCATGTCGCATCATGTTTAATAATGTGATACCTAGTCCTGGATTGCAATGTTTGATTGTTTTTCCTCGTTTTAACAAGAAATTATCAGTTGACACAATTAGTTCGACCCGGAACGGCAAGTCTTACAACCGTGAACTTCATTGGCACCATGTTAATTTCTTGTTAATCATTTCTTGTCTGTTGAAGCATGTAAATGGCCTGTTGATCATTCCAAAATTGTAGCTCACCGATGTATCAAGGGCAAAGCCTGATTGCAGATGTCTCGACAAAACTAACCCCTAGGAGCCAGAAAGAAAACAAGAGCAGTGAATTCAGTCTTAAATACTACTATCCCGTTTAGAAATATAAGATATTTTAGCTTTGTGAAATAAATATATCTAGACCCCTTTTAGTATATAGGTTCACTACGAATGTCTATAAATATATACACTAAGAGACATTTAGATACAATTGATTCACAATGCTTAAACGTCATATATTTTTGAACGGAGAGAGTACTTACAATCATTATAATGTTAAACAGTAGGATCATGCTGACATGTTAAAAATCATGCACTCCAAACACCAAATGTAAAGAAGCTTGTAATATTCTAGAAGAAAATTAGCAGCTTCGGTTGCCAATTGCCGATGTAGACAATTGTGCTGGTAGCTTACAATGATTTCACCTGTCCTAGGTACAGCAATGCCTCATCTCATCCTGCAAGGTGGGCCTAGCCTAACGCTATAATCCTAGACATAGAGCGGCATTAATTTAGGCAACATGTTCAGGATCATTACGCTTGTCTTGAGAAGCCAATGAAGTAAAATGGCTCGACTACATGAACGGGCAAATCTTTCTTGAACCAATCACCTCCATCTATAACAACAAAACGAGAATTCACACTAGCAGCATAAAAATCCTAGGGAAGAAAAAAGAAGACAAGCGTAATGATCCATATGGTACCATAGAAGACCTCTCAGCTTCAACAAAAAGAGAATTCACACTAGCAGCATAAAAAAGATCATTCAGCCATTGCTCAATATCTGAGCAAAGCTCACTCCATTCCCCTCCCTCTCTGCATGTCACCGTATTTTGCTCCCTCCACTCCTTCTTCCTCCCCCAGAGACACGATAACTCTCTCCCTCTCTGTTGCTCAGGAGGAGCAGAAGAAACCCCCCTCGGGTTTGCCCTTGCTTGCGAGTTTGCAGGCCACCCCGACCTTTCCCAATCCTCCCTAGACTACATGCTCTACATTTGCTCAGATCTACCTAACCTGCCGCTTTTTTGTGTCCAGGTCGACCCCTGGGAGCATCTCCGGTGAGCTCCCGAGAACTTCTCGTGGGCGCCGACGCGCGAGACTCCTCCTAACGCGGACCTCCACCCTGCCTCCCCTTGATCTGCTCGCGGAGGCGCGTCGCATCGATCTGCAACCTCCTCGGCTCCTCTCATGCTTAGGTGAGCCTCCCCCGTTGACCCTTGACCTCCTAGTGTTTCAGCCGTCGCTGCCCTGTCCTGAGGAAGACGATGCACGAGCATCGTTCATCTTCCATAAATCGGATGGCTTGCGGTGGACGATACATCTTCGTCGCTCCTCTGTCGCTGATGGGCCGGCCCCTCCCCGGGGGCCTTCAAATCCATCTCCCGCGCCCAGTAGCCCCTGTCGTGGCCAAATCTGGCCCATTGGCTATTCTCTGCCCTGTCAGTTTATAAATATTTCCTAGATCCCCTAATTTACACACTAGGTTTTAATTCAAATAAAATGGAAACGACTATCTTTTGTCGATATGAATTTCCTAGTGTTTATGAATATTTAATTAAACCTGCTGTACCATTGGTTGACATAAATGATGTCCTTATTATTTATCATAAATCCATTAACTGGATGCATCATTTCCACTCATAAAATCTTCATGCAAGATCAACAACTCAAAATGAGATGAACCCATTTTGTACAGGAAGGCATTTACACTATGTTGCACGTCAGCCTGGCCCCATAGTCAATTGCTTTCTAGATTTCCCATAGTAAAAATAACAAAAACATGCGTCTTTGGAAAATTCTCTAGGTGAACTCAAAATAGGAACTGACCTAATTCAAACTCCCAGTAGACATTCATACCAATATACTTACAACCCCAAGATCCCAATATTTATGGAGCATTCTTTGAATTTAGGTAAATTAAAAATTTCTGTGCATAGTCTATTCACTAGAAAAATCATCACGGTAGTTCTATAACTCCAAATAGGGTGATTCCAATTTCTACGAAAAGGTATTCTAAATACATAACATGTGTCTGTGGAATCATATCAAAAGCACCTATATATTGATTCTGATTAAAATAGACAAATACCTTGTTGAACTGCCTTTGCAAATTTCCTGAGGGAATTCTGTTAAATATTTTTAGTTGATTCTAACTCCTAGTAAACAAGTGCATAAAACTCTACTAAACCATCCAAGGAAATAATTTTTGGAACTCTAGAACATTTATGGTGAATTATTTCCTAAAACTAGAATCTTTATCACTAGAAAATTCATTAAAAATCAAAGGTCATTGATAAAATAGTGAAACCACTTTTGTTGGTTTCATTTTATCAATACCTATCTGATGACATAATTTTTATACAAGTTTATCATACCGAAGATGGACTTGGTCTAAAAACCTTCTTCTAAATAGTTTCTAAACTCAAAATCATATTGGAATTCCTTCAAATGCTTCTGAGACAATACCAACCTTTCTAAATCCATTATTTCCAAACTCTACTGAATTGTAGCATGAGTTCCTTATTGTTTTGATGTATGTTTGATGCCTGTATGCCTTGTATTGATTGTTGTTTTGCTTGTTTGCATGTTTGCTCGATAACGGCGATAGTTATGATTGTACCGTCGATAAGAATGAAGCCTCGGAGTATTATTGTTTATTGTTATTGGCATTATGGTATTCTAACAAATAAAGGGACATCTCACTGGTCACAGGAAAGCCACCTTCTTGCTCATAAGCCCCTTCCCTACTATTTTTCTTATGCATGTTTTAACAACTTGTTTATGTAAATTGCATGGTTTTATTGTGCTATGTTTTCTATGTGGGAATGGTTGGCTCCTCCAAACCATTACACCCCTGTACTACTCAGTACACCACCCTTGATGAAACCTATTTTTCCCTAGTATGGAGACCCTGTTTTAGACGAAACAAAAGTATAGGATGGGAAGACCCCGAAAAAGGTTTTATAAAAATGTTTTATGAGAAAACCTGGGAAAGGTGTGGCCTGCCAAGAGATTTGAGTAAGAAAAATGTTTTTTTTGCAAATGTGGCTAAAAAGGAGGAGGAGAAAACTATTTACGAAAATGCACCCAGTTCTTTGCAGTTTTGCCAGAACAATTAACCCATGCAACCACATTACCCTGGATTGGGACGGGGATGAACCCAAAGTTAGTTCACTTCGATATGGTAATCCGCACAACTACTTATAAGGGATCACATCCGTCTAATTTCGGACTTCCTTTATGAAAAGGGTCAACTGCGAGGCAGTCACCGGGAGGAAGTAGGATCACCCATGTGAGTGACCGGGCGTTACTATGAGCCTCTTGAAAGTGTCGGCTCTGAAGGCGTTGGGATGCACTCCGGATGGTCCATGGATCCAGACGTCCAGGTATTGAGGGGAATAACTCATAGGGTAGGGTCCGTGTTGGAGTGGACTTTCCGAAGGTTCTGTTTGATTATCCGAGACTCGCATACCTTAGTATGACAACCCATGGGTGATCCCGATGGATGTATCAAATCTTGTGGATAAAGTGTACAACCTCTGCAGAGTGTAAATCTGTTCGAATAGCCGAGTCCTCGGTCATGGACGGGTGGGAAGGTCGCTGTAGAGCGGTGTTGGTTTTGTTTTCAGAAAGGACTATGAAAAAGAAAGTGTTTTCTAAACCTGGTGGTCTGAAGGACACCAGAGAAGGAGATGTGATGTTGAGGAGCAAGAGGATAACCCGGTCAGTTGAGGACCGTGGAGATGCAATAGGGTGGCCCACTCCTAGTGTTTTCCAATGCTTTTCAAAAAGATTTCCAAAATATTTTATAATAGTTCTCAATAAAACCTTGTAGATGCTATATCTACAAGGAAACTATTTTAGAAAAGAACCAATCTTCGATCCCTCCTATTACCATAGCCATATTGCATATCCCCTTGTTATTATTATTTTCTTAAAGTCGTTTGTGAGTACATTCAAAAGTACTCACCGTCATTGTCCCTGGCTATTTACTTGGCCAGATTTTTAGAAGAACGAGGAAAGATGGAGGTCCTGACGTCTATGCGAGCTACGCCGTCTCCTTAGTCAGTCTCCTGTAGGTTAAGGCATGACATGGGTTCTGTGCTTGAAAACTTCCGCTATTGTTGTTTGTAATCGCCATAATGGCAACAATGTAAGTTTTGTATTCGTTAATTTCTAGATGTTTTAATGATACTAGTTGGTTATGCTAATGGATCACTGATCATGGAAACGTGAATTGCAGTCATAACGAGGATTCTTAGACCATAAATGGGTCCCACACATAACACAAGAAGTGTAATTCAGTACTCGATAAGACCTCCGCGGCCCGAGCTGAATTATGCCAGCATATAGCATGTTCGAGTCCGGGGACTTCATCTTGATGTAGATTCAAGATGTTTTTGCCCAAGAGTAATTAACTAGTTCCCGGCCTATTGGATGCACCAGACTCGTTATACCATAATCCCCATGACAAGCTTATTGAACTTACAGTTTGCCTACTCGATAGAAAAATTTCCTTCTACGAAGTCGACGTGTAACACCCTCAAATCGGCCATATTCAAGTTTTAGTGATTCCCACCAAACCCATATAGAAATGATTCAAAGATGCCCACCATGCACTTACGTGCGAGTGGAAAACCAAGTAATACCATTACACAATAGTTCACGATGGAACCCATATAAACATAGATATACAACAATGACTCAAAGAGTCAAGAATACAGATATACAATACAAGGACCCAAATCACTTTGAAACGATACAACATCCGAGTATGGATAAGATGCAAATGGGGCTAAGAGCCCTGAAGAATAACCAATGGCGTCCATAACCTTGCCCATGCCAAGCCGGAAGGGTAACCTTGCTAACGTTGTCAAACTAATACCAGTCAAAACAAAAGGGTGCCGACAAAGGGAAAAGGAAAAAAGGGAGCAGTCGGTACTGAGGCCAGTATATGGCCAGTCTTAGAATTCGGCGGCTCTCGCCTACATAGGTATGCTGGACTGAAGCGGTAGCGAACCATGCACTATAAAACCTATGGAGATGCGATACAACTATCAGCTATCAGAGAGGGATAAGAAAGACCTATTTGGAACCAACCTAATACTAACACCAAACAAAGCCATCTTGGTGTTTCCCCCTTGAGAGCAAACGAGGAAGTCCTTCAGAGGAAACTCACACGGTTGGCAGTTTTATTTATTCATTCCATGGTGGTTATCCAACTTACTATTCATGTCAGATCCAGGTAAAATTATAATAGTAATTCTTTAGTGTAAGTTGTCAATCAAGAAACTGTTCTCCAAGTCATCCATAACCGCTGACACGACTTTTCGAAAAGATTTAACCCTTTAGGGGTGCACTAAAGTTTCTACATGCACATCCACTCTTGGTACCAGATCAGGTAGGTGTAAGATCATGAAATATACGCCCAATGGCATGTCTGCGGGGATTTGAACACGACGTTTCCTAGACGCAAATCAAATACATGGGGTCCACCCCAATTTAAAATTAGGTAATAAGCCGATAGGGGTTCCCATTCACCCCACATGTGGGTAGCATGCTTGATCTTGGAACAGGTGTCAAGAAATCGGGTCCTAGGTGGACACAAGTGGGCGGACAAAAACCTGATATTAACTATTACCCACCGGTGCCTCTGCATTAGTTATATCTACCACCAACATTTAATTTAACAAGCTATAAAACCATGATCATATCCACCATTAAGCATGTGCCAACCACCCAATAATGATGGAACTCGATGACGCGAAGCAACATCTGAGCAAGCAACTATGACTCGCAAGGAAAACTTTCTACCAAACAACACGCAATAGGAGGTGTCCAAGGCAATATAGACTACAGGGAGTATAAATGGTACAAAAACTAAAGCATCGCAACACAGATTGCAATAGATCAATAGGAGGAAGTGAAGACTATAAATGCAAAATATGTAGAAATGGGGAGAATGCTCGCCTGAGAAACATTGCCGAAGGTACATTATCCGAAGAACATGTTGAGACTCGCATAAACTCCATGGGCTAAGCCGTTAAGAATCAAATCACAAAAATAAAAAACGAATATACTATTTAATACTACATCAGTAGATCGAGCATGATGCATGTCTAATGTATGACATGGCAAAGATGCGATGCAACTAGCCAATATTAAGCGGCATCAGAATCCTGACAATTAATTAGAAGTTTCATGTTGTTTAGGTACCCTGTAATTTAAATGTGGTATTAATAAGGCAAATCATGGCATCGCTTCTCTACACAAATTTAAATGGAGCCAGTATAAGACTAGAATATCCCGCATAGGATCTCCATATTTAACTATGAGGTGAATCGAAAAAATAACCCCCAAAAAATGAATATGCATGCGAGCATGAACAATTTAATATGCAACAGTTTATAAATATGGCAACTTATAAAATGGGGGTATCGGATCAGGGTCACATATTAGGGTTCGTCGATCTTGGTTTTCGAGGTTTCAGGTTTGGCGGGATCGGTCTTCGGACTCTAGGACCAGGGTCTTCGGTTTCCATGTGGGCGATCTTGGCGTCCAGGGTCTCGATCATCGGATCCCTGAAGGAGGACTTGTCGTTCTGTGTATGCGATCTTCTGGTACAGACTTCGTGTGGTACCATGTTCATTCTTCCGAGAAACCAGGTTGACAAGAAGATCTTGTCGTTCTGGATTGGTGCTTCAGTGGAAAACTTGAGCCGATAGTCTTCAAGTGGGGACTTGTCATCAGTCGATCTTCATAAGGCATCATCTCTGTTAGAGTAAGGCAAAACTTGACGAAGTGAGCATAGATAGAGTTTCTCTCGATGATTTGACTAGCAAGACGAAGGCAGAGTACCCAGCAGTTGAACTTGATGTCTCGGGCGAGCTCTCAATCAAGGAGACATGGATAGGTCAGAAACACACAGACACGAAGGTTGTGCAGCAGGAAGGGCCTGGCGGCATAGAGAGGTCAACGCGAGGATGGCAGTGGCCATGGGCTAGGGAGAGGGCAGGACAACCATGGCTAGGTCGACGATGCGCTGGCCTGAGATGGCGCTACGAGGCGGTGCCAGACGACGTGGGCGGTGCGCGACATTCGTTGTGCAGGGACGGCGCTAGGGTTGAGGGCAACATCACGGGAGGTGGAGATCTAGGGGGCGATGCGCACAGGGGTTTGACGGTGTGACCTGTAGAGGGACGAGGCGGCGGTGCTAGGAGACGCGTGTCCCCCACATGATAAGGGTGGCGCGGCGGGGTGCTGACAGGCGGGGCTGGGAGACAGGGCGCCGGTTGCAGAGGGCGATGGAGGTTGTTAGTGAGCTCGGCGGTAGTAGCAGGTCGAGCAAGGAAGGAGGTGAGGGGAGTAGTCCGGCATCATCCCTGCTGGAGTCGGGGAAGGGGCGCCGGGTGGCTCGGTGGTGACAATGCGGTGGCACTTCAGGGACGGTTCTCAGGGGATGTAGGTTGGGGACGAGGTAGGTGGGGATCGGGGAGAGGAGAGAAACATGCGAGGTACGGGACGCGTCATGCGGGTGGGGCTAGGCTCGCGTGGGGTGGTTGCGAGCATGTCAGTCACGCGAGGCGGGTGGGGTGCGGGTGGTTCAGTGTGCGAGTCAGTCGGCCGGGTGTGTCCGGGCTGGTGTATGGGACAGGGAAAAGTACGTGTGTCATGTACTCTATGTGTGTTTATGCTGCACGCACTTTGTGGTGTAGTGTGTGTGTGTGGTGGGTTAGGGTTAGGTGGGGTCTAGGTTAGGGTTTGGGGTAGGTAGATCTAGGGTTAGGGTTTGGGCTAGGGTAGGGTTAGGTTTAGTTTAGGTTAATCTGGGTAGTAGGTGGTCTGATCGGTTGCCTCCCCATTAAAAAATAGTTTTATTTAATTATTTTTTATTTTTATAAAATACTTTTGTACAAAGTTTTGGACAAACAAAATATTTGGATGGCCTGGTTTTATAATTTGAATTATAGAAGGGGATAATTAGAAAATAAAATAGGCTTTAGGTGAAAATAGTTTTATGTTAAATATGCATGAAGTCATGATGATGCTCAAATGCAATGTGGTATGATGACATGAGCAAGCTATCATGATGATGAACAAAATAAAAACAACAAGAAATTTTCTATTAGTGGATTTATCAGGATGCTACATGACGCAAAAGAAAGAAGACCAAAGTCGAGTACCTCCTCGGATGAAGAAGGTCTCTGAGCCTATGCTCTGATGCAAGCACCCAAAAATAGCCTCAGGGGCTACTCCCATCGGGAGTGCTGGTCGTGCACCCGATAGAAAAATCCTCCTATGGAATCGAATTAAAAGCAAAAGTACACGAAGAACAACTCTAAGGGAATGCTCGGATGCAATCCTTCGAACGTAGGCTCGGGGTTAGGAGCGCTGGCCTCGCACCCGAAAGTAAAAGGAAAAATCATCCAACATAGTCAACAGAAGAATAACCATGAGCCTATCCGAGTGTAGCCTCAACGGTTACTCCCATCACGAGCACCCCGAAGAAAATGCCAACATCATTTTCATGAACAAGACAACTTCATCCATTGCAATAGCCAAACAAGGAAGTCAAGAAATTCAAGCATCCGAAGAAATCTACGAGTTCACCATCCATGCATATTGAAAAGGACTTTGAACCTATGCTCAGACGCAAGCATCCTAACATAGTCTCGGGGGCTACTAACATGGGAATGACCCTTCGGGTGCCCACTATTGGTATATATATGGTGCGACCCAGCTGAAGGCTCACTCGAAGATATATCCAAGATCCATTAATCCCATGACGATTCAATAGATACGAAGGCTACAAGGACACAAACTCTACACTTGTAACCAACTCGTATTGACACCCGAAACCTAGCCTCCCCATATATAAAGTCTAGGAGGGATCAACGAGTGGGGCATCCATTCTTACAATACACAAGCATCTCTCTCTCTCTCTCTCTCTCTCTCTCTCTCTCGACAAGATCGCATACAAGATAGCACACTGAACTATGGAGTACTGATTCTTCCGAGCGAGGTAAACATTCTTTACTTCATCGGCAGCATCAGCTGCAGGTGGGTCACCCAGCGGTGCATCCGGCACATAGGTCAAATTACCAGCTGTGAGGACAATCCTCAAATTGCGGAACCAATCCGCGAAGTTGCTTCCATTGTTTTTCAACTTTTCTTTCTCTAGGAACGCATTAAAATTGATGGTAGGGGCTGCCATTGATCTACAACATATTTGCAATAGTTTAGACTAAGTTTATGAAAAATTGAGTTCAAATTAATAATGAAATTAAACTAGGTGAACTCCCACTCAAAACAACATCCCTCACATTGTTTTAGTGATCACATGAACCAAATCCACTACATCAACACCGATCATCACGAGAGTTGATATAGTTTCAATGGCGAACAATCGTCATGTTCATCATATCTACTATATGATTCATGCTTTACCTTTCGGTGATCCGTGTTCCGAGACCATGTCTGTACATGCTAGGCTCGTCAAGATCAAACCTTAGTTTCCGCATGAGAAAATCTGGCTTGCTCACGTTGTATACACTTGCGGAATCTAACACACCCGATCATCACGTGGTGCTTCGAAACAACAAGCTTTAGCAACGGTGCTAACTAAGGGTGAACACTTTATGATTTGAAATTCATGTGCATGAGGGATCATCTTATAATGCTACCGTCGTCTACTAAGCAATACAAGATGCATAAAGGATTAACATCACATGCAATTCAATAATATGTGATATGATATGGCCTTTCTTCTTTGTGCTTCCGATCTCCATCTTCAAGCACGAACATGATCTCCATCATCACCGGCATTGCATCAAGGTCAATTACGCTTCTCCATGGTTGTCGTCCACGGGTTTTCAACTATTACAACTACTTTGAATAGACACGCGGGTCTTAACATAAATTTAAAGACAACCATCTGGCTCCTGCCGGTTGCCAACTTACAATAAGGAACATTGCATACATCAAATATAATCACAATCATGGCCATATCACATCATCAGACACCCGCAAAACAAAGTTAGACGCCTCTACTTTCTTTGCATATTTTACGTGGTCAGGGCTTTCAAGTAAGTGTTCTAACTTATGAACAAGAACCACAACATTGATACTAGCATTGTTGATCACCCGTTGTAAATTGGATCTTAACTATGCTAGGAGAAAGCAGGCACATAAAGCCACTTATGCAATACAAGTTGCATGTCAAGCGTGGAGCAAGTCTCATGAACAATGTCATGTAAGGTTAGCCCGGGCCGCTTCATCCCAACATACCGCAAGATGCAAAGTACACAAGAAGCGATCGACAATAAAAGCATCAACGCCCACAATGACCATTGTGTTCTACTCGTGCAACAGATCTACATATAGACGCGGCTCTGATACCACTGTAGGGTTTCGTAGCATGGAAAACAAAAATTTCCTACCGCATACAAACAAACAAGCCAAGATCTATCTACTAGATTGTAGCAACGAGTCGATGGAATAACTCACCCTCGAAGATTCCAAGTGTTTAACGAGAGCGGATTCTCGTGGGTGATGTAGTCGTACTCTTCCCGATCTCAAGATCGCATAGACGATCCTTCCGGCGCTGCATTCCTAAGGGTGCTCCATGATCAGTCTGCGTTACTCGACGAAGACCTTCCTCTCCTTGTTCCAGCAGGCGGAGGTTGTAGCACTCTCCTCGCGATTCCGGCAGCACAACGGCGTGGTACCGGAAGTAGAGGGGAAATCCCGCAGGGCTTCGCCTTAAGCCGGAGCGAGTATGGTGGAGTATGAGAGAGCTCCTCGGTCATCTAGGGTTTAGGCACACCAAGGAGGAGGGTCTAGAGCCAGCGGCTAGGGTTCCGGGGACCCCCAAGTCGGCGGCTAGGGAAAAACCCTAGGTGGTGGCGGCGGCTATGGAGGGCTGCAGCTCTCTAGGGTTTGAGGTGAGGGACTTGTGTGTCTAGAGGAGGGAGCCCTGCCCCTCCTTATATAGGTGGAGGGGCCGGCGGCGAAGGGGAGGGAGGGGAGTCCCTCCCCAACTCGGCTTGGAGGGGGCGCCACCGGTTGGAGGAGGGATTCCCTCCCCAACTCGGTTTCCCTCTCCTTCGTCTTTTCCTCTTTCCAATTTTAGACGTTTGACTTTTCAAACTAGCTATTTGACTTTTCAAATTAGGATTCAATTTAATCCTTTATTTGGAACAGCGAGGACACTTAGTACATGATGCAATCATTCCAATATGCAATGACA
The DNA here is from genome assembly GCA_030063025.1 of Avena longiglumis. NCBI lineage: Eukaryota > Viridiplantae > Streptophyta > Magnoliopsida > Poales > Poaceae > Avena > Avena longiglumis. The sequence continues at coordinate 487,349,082 of CP125974.1, forward strand.
CATTCATGTACCCTTCCTCCTGAGTCTTGACATTCCGGAACCTTCTAGAACATTCCCGATGAAAACACCGGAATCATTCCCGAACTCCGAAACGGGACTTTCCTTATATGAATTTTATTCTCCGGACCATTCCGGATCACCTCGTGATATCCCGGATCCCATCCGAGACTCCTAACAACATTCGGTCTCTTTCTCATAATACCATAACTACTCAAACAACGTCGAATCCTTAAGTGTGTCTCCCTACGGTTCGTGAATTATGCGGACATGATCGAGACACTTCTCCGAACAATAACCAATAGAGGAATCTGGAAATTCAAATGGCTCCCACATATTTCTACGATTACTTTGCGATCGAATGAACCACTTACATACGATACCAATTTCCCTTTGTCTCACGATAGTTTACTTATCCGAGGTTATGATCGTCGGTATCTCTGCATACCTAGTTCAACCTCGTTACCGATAAGTACTCTTTGCTCGTTCCCGTGATATGTGATCCCTTGTGAGCCAGTCACATTCTTGCAAGCTAATTGGATGACATTCCACCGAGAGGGCCCAGAGTATATCTATCCATCATATGGATGGACAAATCCCACTCTTGATCCATGTGTCTCAACCAACACTTTCCGAACACTCAATGCCACCTTTATAGCCACCCAGTTACGGTGTGGTGTTTGATGTCATCAAAGCATCCATCCGGTAAAGGTGATATGCATGATCTCATGGTCGAAGGAATTAGGTTACTATGTATCAGAAAGCATATAGCAATTGAACTATTGAAATGACTTGATCTTTATGCTACGCTTATCTATAGGAGTATGTCCACCATATCATTCTCCTAACGATATGATCTTGTTGTTGATAACATCTCAATGTTCATGATAGGGAAACCACAATCATTTATCAACCAACAAGCTAGTGATGTATAGAGGATATACTAGGGACTTCAAATTAAGTTTACAAATCACACAAGTATCAATGTTTCCTTGTTAATACTATTATAGCATGAATGTAAACATTTATCATAAACACAAAGATATAATAATAACTACATTTATTATTGCCTCTAGGGCATATCTCCAGTCTCCCACTTGCACTAGAGTCATCTAATCTAGATTACATGGTAATATACCGAACACCCATGGCAGTTTGGTGTTGGTCATGTTTTGCCCTCGGGAGGTTTAGTCAACGGATCCGCCACATTCAGATCTGTGTGTACTTTGCAAATCTTTATATCCCCATCACGGATATGTTCTCGAATAGCGTGAAAACGCAGCTTGATGTGCTTCACTTCTTGTGTGACCTTGGTTCTTGCGCATTGGCTATGGCGCCCATGTTATCACAGAGATAGACATTGGGTCCAGCACTAGGAACCACACCCACTCTGTAATGAACTCTTTCATCCATATCGCTTCTTGTGAAGCCTCCGAGCGACCATGTATTCCGATTCGTTGAAGATCTCGCCACAACTTTGCTTTGCACTCCTCCATTAATCGCTGCACCATTCAAAATAAATACGTATCCAGATTGTGATTTAGAATCATCTGGATCGGTGTTCCAACTAGCATTGGTGTAACCATTAACAACAAGTTGTTCATCACCTCCATAAGAAAGAACCATATCCTTAGTTCTTCTCAAGTACTTAAGGATGTTTTTGACCGCTGTCCAATGATCCACTCCTGGATCACTTTGATATCTGCTAGTTAAACTAACAGCATATGCAATGTCGGGTCTAGTACATAGCATGGCATACATTAGATATCCTATGGCTGAGGCATGGGAGTCTTACTCATCCTTTATCTATCTTCTGCCGATGTCGGACTTTGAGTTTTACTCAAGGTCGTATTGGGCAACATGGGCAAGAACCCTTTCTTGCTTTCTTCCATTCCAAACCTCTTTAGAACTTTGTCCAAATATGTACTTTGTGACAATGATATTTGGCGTTTCGATCTATCTCTGTAAATCTTTATGCCTAATATGTAAGCTGCTTCGCCAAGATCCTTCATTGAAAAACTATTATTCAAATATTCCTTGACACTATTAAGAAGGTCTACATCATTCCCAATCAACAATATGTCATCCACATATAGTATTAAGAATGCTACAGAGCTCCCACTCACTTTCTTGTAAATACAAGCTTCTCCATAAGTTTGTATAAAACCAAAACTTTTGATCACCTTATCAAAATGTTGATTCCAACCGGGATGCTTGCTTCAATCCATAGATGGACCGTTGAAGTTTGCATACCTTGTTAGCATCTTTAGGATCGACAAAACCTTTGGGTTGCATCATATACAACTCTTCATCAATATCTCCATTGAGGAATCTTTGTTTTGACATCCATCGCCATATCTCATAATCATAATATGCAGCGATTGCTAACATAATCCTCACAGACTTTAGCTTTGCTACGGTGAGAAAGTCTCATCGTAGTCAACTCCTTGAATTTGTCGAAACCCTTTTTGCGACAAGTCGAGCTTTATAAACGATAACATTACCATCAATTCTGCTTTCTTCTTGAAGATCCATTTGTTCTTGACAGCCTTCCGACCATCCGGTAAGTCCACCAAGGTCCATACTTGGTTTTCGTACATGGATCCAATCTCGGATTTCATGGCTTCTTGCCATTTATTGGAATCTGGGCTCATCATCGCTTCCTCATATGTCTCAGGGTCATCGGTGTTGTCCACCAACATGACACTCATAACGGGATCATACCAATGCAGAGTGGTACGAGTTCTCGTTGACCTCCGAGGCTCAGAGCAACTTCAACCAAGTTTCATGATCACCATCATTAGCTTCCTCTCTTATTGGTGCGGGCACCACAGAACTTCTTCCGGTCTTTGCGCTACTCGCAATTCGAGAGAAGGTTCGACAACCTCGTCAATTCTACTTTCCTTCAGTCACTTCTTTTGAGAGAAATTCCTTCTCTAGAAAGGATCCATTCTTAACGAAGATTTTGCCTTGGATCTATGATAGAAGGTATACCCAATAGTTTCCTTGGTATCCTATGAAGACGCATTTTTCGCTTTGGGTTCAAGCTTGTCATTGTAACTTCTTTACATAGGCTTCGCATCCCCAAACTTTAAGGAACGACAATCTAGGTTTCTTCCCAAACCATAATTCATACGGTGTCGTTTCAACGGATTTAGACGGTGCCCTATTTAAAGTGAATGCGGCTGTTTCTAATGCATAACCCCAAAATGATAGCGGTAAATCTGTAAGTGACATCATAGAACGAACCATATCTAAGAGAGTTCGATTACGATGTTCGGACACACCATTACGATGTGGTGTAACCGGCGGTGTCAACTGTGAAAGTATTCCGCATTTCTTCAAATGCTCGCCAAACTCATAACTTAGATATTCACCTCCACGATCAGAATGTAGAAACTTAATCTTCTTGTTACGTTGATTCTCTACCTCACTTTGAAACTCCTTAAACTTCTCGAAAGTTTCGGACTTATGTTTCATGAAATAGATATACCCATATCTACTCAAGTCATCCGTGAAGGTAAGAACATAACGATAACCACCGCGCGATGCTACACTCATTGGACCACACACATCGGTATATATGATTTCCAATAAGTCCGTAGCTCGCTCCATCATACCAGAAAATGGAGTCTTAGTCATTTTTCCCATCAGACATGCTTCGCATCTTTCAAGTGATTAAAAATCAAGTGATTCAAGAAGTCCATCGGAATGGAGTTTCTTCATACGTTTCACTCCAATGTGACCAAGGCAGCGATTACCACATATAGGTTGAATTATCGCTTGATTTCAAACGTTTAGCCTCAATGTTGTTGATATGTGTATTTCCACTATCGAGATTCAATAAGAATAGACCATCTATCAAAGGTGCATGTGCATAAAACATATTACTCATATAAATCGAACAACCATTATTCTCGGACTTAAACAAGTAACCGTCTGCAATAAACAAGATCCGATATAATGTTCATGCTCAACGCAGCACCAAATAACAATTATTTAAGTATAAAACTAATCCGATGGTAGATGAAGGGGTAGCGTGCTGACCGCGATCACATCAACCTTTGATCCGTTTCCACGCGCCGTCACCTTGTTCTTTGCTAGCTTCCGTTTATTCGAGCACTGTTTGAGTTACAAATATGAGCAACCGAACCGAATCAAATACCGAGCACTACTACAGTACTAGTGAGATACACATCAATAACATGTATATCGGATATACCTTTCTTCTTGATGTTGCCGTTCTTGATCCGCCAAGTACTTTGGGCAATTCGCTTCGAGGACCTTCTCCCTTGCGGTAAAAGCACTCAAGATCGTGCTTGGGTCAGCCTTGGTCTTCTTCGGCGGTAACTTTCTTACCACCCTTCTTGAAGTGTCCCTTCCTTAGACTTGCCTTTCTTGAATTTGGTGGTCTTATTGACCAACAACACTTGGTGCTCTTTCTTGATCTCCTTCGCAGACTTTAACATAGCAAACAGTTCTGGCAACTGCTTGTTCCTGTTCTGCATGTTGTAGTTCATCACAAAGTTCTTGTAACTTGGTGGTAGTGATTGGAGGACACGGTAAATCCCCAAAGCATTAGGAATCACTATACCCAAGCTTTGAAGTTTGTTTGCGTGCCCAGACATCTTAAGCACATGCTCACTGATGGAGCTGCCCTCTTCCATCTTGTAGTTAAAGAACTTTTCAGAAGCCTCATAGCTTTCAATTGCCGCATGAGTCTCAAAAATCAATTTGAGATCCTCGACAATATCATATGGGTCTGAATTCTCAAACCTTTATCAAGCTCGATTCTAAACCATACAAGATAGCACCTGAACTATGGAGTCTTGATTCTTCCGAGCGAGGTAAACATTCTTTACTTCATCGGCAACATCACCGCAGTGGGTCACCCAGCGGTGCATCCAGCACATAGGTCAAATTACCAGCTGTGAGGACAATCCTCAAATTGCGGAACCAATCCGCGAAGTTGCTTCCATTGTTTTTCAACTTTTCTTTCTCTAGGAATGCATTAAAATTGATGGTAGGGGCTGCCATTGATCTACAACATATTTGCAATAGTTTAGAATAAGTTTATGACAAATTGAGTTCAAATTAATAATGAAATTAAACTAGGTGAACTCCCACTCAAAACAACATCCCTCACATTGTTTTAGTGATCACACGAACCAAATCCACTACATCAACACCGATCATCACGAGAGTTGATATAGTTTCAATGGCGAACAATCGTCATGTTCATCATATCTACTATATGATTCATGCTTTACCTTTCGGTGATCCGTGTTCCGAGACCATGTCTGTACATGCTAGGATCGTCAAGATCAAACCTTAGTTTCCGCATGAGCAAATCTGGCTTGCTCACGTTGTATACACTTGCGGAATCTAACACACCCGATCATCACGTGGTGCTTCGAAACAACAAGCTTTAGCAACGGTGCTAACTAAGGGTGAACACTTTATGATTTGAAATTCATGTGCATGAGGGATCATCTTATAATTCTACCGTCGTCTACTAAGCAATACAAGATGCATAAAGGATTAACATCACATGCAATTCAATAATATGTGATATGATATGGCCTTTCTTCTTTGTGCTTCCGATCTCCATCTTCAAGCACGAACATGATCTCCATCATCACCGGCATTGCATCAAGGTCAATAACGCTTCTCCATGGTTGTCGTCCACCGGTTTTCAACTATTACAACTACTTTGAATAGACACGCGGGTCTTAACATAAATTTAAAGACAACCATCTGGATCCTGCCGGTTGCCAACTTACAATAAGGAACATTGCATACATCAAATATAATCACAATCATGGACATATCACATCACTGCACACCCCTGCAAAACAAAGTTAGACGCCTCTACTTTCTTTGCATATTTTACGTGGTTTGGGGCTTTCAGTAAGTGTCGTTCTAACTTACGAACAAGAACCACAACATTGATACTAGCATTGTTGATCACCCGTTGTAAATTGGATCTTAACTATGCTAGAGAAAGCAGGCACCATAAAGCCACTTATGCAATACAAGTTGCATGTCAAGCGTGGAGCAAGTCTCATGAACGATGTCATGTAAGGTTAGCGGCCGCTTCATCCCAACATACCGCAAGATGCAAAGTACACAAGAAGCGATCGACAATAAAGCATCAACGCCCACAATGACCATTGTGTTCTACTCTGTGCAACAGATCTACATATAGACACGACTGATACCCTTTGTAGGGTTTCGTAGCATGGAAAACAAAAATTTCTACCATACAAACAAACAAGCCAAGATCAATCTACTAGATTGTAGCAACGAGTCGATGGAATAACTCACCCTCGAAGATTCCAAGTGTTTAACGAGGCGGATTCTCGTGGGTGATGTAGTCGACTCTTCCCGATCTCAAGATCGTGTAGACGATCCTTCCGGGCTGCGTTCGGCGCTCCATGATCGGTCACACGTTCGAACTCGACGAAGACCTTCCTCTCCCTTGTTCCAGCGGCAGCGGAGGTTGTAGCACTCTCCTCGCGATTCGGCTGACAACGGCGTGTACCTAAGTAGAGGAGAAATCCCGAGGCTTCGCCTTAAGCCGAGCGAGTATGGTGGAGTATGAGAGAGCTCCTCGGCGATCTAGGGTTTAGACACACCAAGGAGGAGGGGCTAGAGCCGGCGGCTAGGGTTCCGGGGACCCCCAAGTCGGCGGCTAGGGAAAAACCCTAATGGTGGCGGCGGCTATGGAGGGCTGTAGCTTTCTAGGGTTTGAGGTGAGGGACTTGTGTGTCTAGAGGAGGGAGCCCTGCCCCTCCTTATATAGGTGGAGGGGCCGGCGGCCAAGGGGAGGGTGGGGAGTCCCTCCCCAACTCGGCTTGGAGGGGGCGCCGCCGGTTGGAGGAGGGATTCCCTCCCCAACTCGCTTTCCCTCTCCTTCCTCTTTTCCTCTTTCCAATTTTAGACGTTTGACTTTTCAAACTAGCTATTTGACTTTTCAAATTAGGATTCAATTTAATCCTTTATTTGGAACAGCGAGGACACTTAGTACATGATGCAATCATTCCAATATGCAATGACACATTCATGTACCCCTTCCCCTCCGGAGTGTCGGACATTCTGGAACCTTCTAGAACATTCTCGATGAAAACACCGGAATCATTCCCGAACTCCGAAACGGGACTTTCCTTATATGAATTTTATTCTCCGGACCATTCCGGATCACCTCGTGATATCCCGGATCCTATCCGAGACTCCGAACAACATTCGGTCTCTTTCTCATAATACCATAACTACTCAAACAACGTCGAATCCTTAAGTGTGTCTCCCTACGGTTCGTGAATTATGCGGACATGATCGAGACACTTCTCCGAACAATAACCCATAGAGGAATCTGGAAATTCATATGGCTCCCACATATTTCTATGATTACTTTGCGATCAAATGAACCACTTACATATGATACCAATTTCCCTTTGTCTCACGATAGTTTACTTATCCGAGGTTATGATCGTCGGTATCTCTGCATACCTAGTTCAACCTCGTTACCGATAAGTACTCTTTTCTCGTTCCCGTGATATGTGATCCCTTGTGATCCAGTCACATGCTTGCAAGCTAATTGGATGACATTCCACCGAGAGGGCCCAGAGTATATCTATCCGTCATATGGATGGACAAATCCCACTCTTGATCCATGTGTCTCAACCAACACTTTCCGAACACTCAATGCCACCTTTATAGCCACCCGATTCACGGTGTGGTGTTTGATGTCATCAAAGCATCCATCCGGTAAAGGTGATATGCATGATCTCATGGTCGAAGGAATTAGGTTACTATGTATCAGAAAGCATATAGCAATTGAACTATTGAAATGACTTGATCTTTATGCTATGATTATCTATAGGAGTATGTCCACCATATCATTCTCCTAACGATATGATCTTGTTGTTGATAACATCTCAATGTTCATGATAGGGAAACCACAATCATTTATCAACCAACAAGCTAGTGATGTATAGAGGCTATACTAGGGACTTCAAATTAAGTTTAAAATTCACACAAGTATCAATGTTTCCTTGTTAATACTATTATAGCATGAATGTAAACATTTATCATAAACACAAAGATATAATAATAACTACATTTATTATTGCCTCTAGGGCATATCTCCAACAGCTCTCCTACCCATTCAAGGGCCGAGATCATTCTAGTGGGGATCGCATTTCTGGCCCTAATCATCCCAGTAAGGACTCGTTGATCTCAGCTTTATATGGTTCTGGTGTGGTTGGCGAGGTTGATGGTCTCCTTATGCTTTAGGCTCAGCCGGTTTTCATGTTTCGTGAATGCATCATCCCTAGTGTAGGTAACAATGATCGCATTTGTGGCCCTCTTATCAACTTCTTGGTTTTGGGGTTGAGTGTGCTACTAGTGAAGGCACTTATGTGGATTACTCCTTGGATGTCATGGGCTTCATTTACCACGAGATGGTTGACGCAATGATCAGCAGGGACTCTATTCCCTATGCTCCATACATTTATGAATCCCATCAAAACCATGCTTCCCCATGAGGATTTCAGTGGTCCACTTGATGGGAGTCACAAGGTCAAAGCTGTATATTAAGAGGAAGAAGAATATGTTTGCCCCTGAAGTGTTCGATGCCTTTATCAGAGATGCCTGGGCTAGTGATAGCACTCATGTGAGAAAGCCCTCGGTTCCGACCATTGCTAGAGAGGTAAAGGAACTAAACTGTTTTTGGCACAACATCCTCTGCATGGGAGTCGACACGCACAAGGGACAATATGAGGTCTACCATCAGTGCCACAACATGGCTTATACCCAAGAGCTCATTTTTCACCATGTCTCTGGGACGTCAGGCAATCCCCCACAGCACTTTATCCCTACTCCATATGCTCAATGGAACACCTTTGGGATCAATTATGGTGAGATGGAATGGAACTTGTTACCAGCCCCGGCGAGGGCCTCTATACCTCCTCCTGCTGATGATGATGAGGGTGATGATGACCATGAGGATGAGGAGTATGATGATGAGGACGAGGGCGAGGATGAGGACGAGTGATCTCTAGGGGCGTTAGCATCACTCTTTTTTTCCTTTTTGGAATTTCAATGACAAAGGGGGAGAAGTAGTTATATTAGGATGTCAAGGGATTTGCATGGTTCGGGTATAACCATATTTGCCTTTATTTGTGCTCTTTATATTCTTGCATGTACCCATTTATCTAGCGTTGAACCTTATTTGCTATTTGGTTTATGTGATGTTGAGACTATGTCAAGTAATTATGATAGAAATGGTTTTATCATCATGGATTTATCTATGGAATTCGGGATATGGATCAATCTTCAAAGTTATCAATCCAGATTTATTGAGATGGTATTACCTATATATGATTGAGACTTCATTATGGTTGGTATGATAAAACTCTCACAATTCATTATTTGTTCCTAGTTTCCAATTCATAAAGGGTCTTTAACCTATATGTGTGAATTTGTATTCAAATGTGAACCACTTATATGCACACATTTAGGAGGAGTCTCTTTATCCGTTGGAATGGTTGTTGTTTATTAGGGCTCTATTGCAAATCCTAGTATTGTCATCTAACACCAAAAAATGGGGGATTGAAAGAGCATTTCATGACCCCAAGTGTTTTGTGTGTTAGATAACTATCCCTAGGATGCTTTAACTATGCATTGAGTGATTCATATATTTCTACCCAAAAGAGCTCCTGGTCAAATTAAGAAAAAGGAAGATTCTTAGGCCAGATTATCCGCCCTTGGATAGGGCCGGATAATCCTCCCCCTAGCTAAGTCGACTAAGGACCAGGCATGCGATGCTCAAATGGAACGGATTATTGATCAGATATTTGGCACTAGGCCAGAGTTTTTCCCAAGGCTGGATTATCTGGCCCCTCCTACCACCGGATTATCCTCCCACCTAGAACCGTCTAAGGAAAAAGTGCACAACACTCAGATGGGGGCAGAGAATTCCTCCAGATATTTTTTCAAGGCTAGAGTTTGTGCTCTGACCAGCTAATCCGCCGTTGCCCATGGACCAGATTATCCGGCCCATAGGGATTTTCGCTAAGTACTAGCGGCGCGACACTCTGAAGGGGGCAGAGGTTTGACCCAAATATTTGGCTTTGGGCCAGACTTTTGCACCCGGACGGATTGTCCATCTCCCACTAAGGCCGTATTATCCGAGCCCCACTTGACTCCAAACGGATCCTTTCTAGGAGGGGTATAAATTCCCCTCACCATCTTCAACCTAGAGTCTCTCGGATCTGACGAAAAACATTATAATATTGAACTCCAATTTCCACAAGATCTCCACTTCCAACCATCCGAAGGTATTTACCTTTGGAGAATTGAAGGAGGCCTTGATTTACATCATCACCAAAGCGATCTTCAATTGCCCTCATTAATTTGAGGGCCCTTCGATCTAGAGTTTCTTTTGAATATCTAGATCTCGGTTCGTGTGTGTTGATAAACTTGTTTATTGTGGCAGCTTATTGTTATCTCGAGAGCCTCCAATTAAGTTATGGATGCGTTCCCCAATCTTGTTGTAAAGGCGCCGGTTCCCTCCTGGAAGGGTACCATATAGTGGAAAGGTGGATCAGGCCAGTTCTGGCGAGATCCATCGGAGAACATGGTGAGGCCTATTGTGGCGTGGTGGTCTTAGTACCGCCAACCCTCCAATGCAGATGTACTTCCCTTAACAATGGAGGAACTACGGTAAAACAAATATTGTGTCGCTGTGTGCTCCACTCTCGGTTACCTTGTCCTCTCACCACCTTTAATCATTTGGTATCTAGATTGGCATATAGGAAAATTCACCGTAGGTGCATATCCAGACCTTTGTGACAAGCCTAAACCGAAAAGGTATTAAAATTTAGAGTAGCACCTATTCATCCCCCCTCTAGGTGCCCATACGATCCATTTCACATGTCAGCGCATCTGCCTCGTCAAATACTCTCACCACGCAAAGACGGATCTGAGATCCGACATTCACATAAACTTCTAGCCTCGAAACACTAGGTAGAGAGGGATCTGTAGGAGGAAGTAGGATTAGGGAGAATCCTTGCTGATTCACGGATCATTGGAGGATATCACATCATCTCCTTCATTATCAATTGTTGCATCTCCATCACCATTACCATTCCCCTTTTCCATAATTTAGATCTTGTTGTAATTCCAAATACAATAGTGGTTTGCACTATATTTATCTCCACTCTTTTATCCATCCATATGAATATGATGATGTTGTTGATTTCTTCGATGTGTGAGTAGTTCCCTTTATTCTTGGGGATATGAAGAAAACCTAGCATTATTATGAAATGAAATAAAGATGATCTATTACTTTGGTCCATGATCCATTAACCTATGATATTGTATTAGGTATCTCTCTTTAGATGGTATGTGAAGTTGGCTACATATCATCTTCCTTCGTGTATAAAGAGAGGGAGATACCCTTAGGACATGTATGGGAGTATGTCTAGTGTTACTTTTGTGACTACAAGCATTGGCTTATAACTTGCATGGTCAAAGGGGAAATTAAGAGATATTCACTAAGCTTATTACGATATCCATGGGTAAACCGTTAATTGTGGTGGTATGTACGAGTGATTGCTCTCAAGCATCGCAGTGGTTATTTAGAAATGACCTCAATACCTAAATCAAGAAGCGACTACTCACGAGTCTTGTAGTGAACATCTTATTATAGAGCTCTCTCCACGCATACCATGATGAAATAAATAGATTATCCTAATCATGAGTAATTATCATATGCTAGTGGTGTATCCTACATCCCCGATAACATTTTAGCCTTATTGAGTGCAATGCCATTTCCAACGCTTTTGTTACTTGTTTACTTTTATTGATTTTATTACTTTCTTACATACAACCATAAAACCTTTCAAACATCCTTTACTTAAAATTAAAGGCAGCTTACAAGTCTCCTTTGGTACATAGTGAAGAGGGGCATAAAGAGCTTAACTAAATAGCTCTCTATGGGTTCGATACTCTTATTTCAAAACTAGCTACAATTGATGTGTGCTCTTGAAGTCATTAGAGAATGCAAAAGATTCCCTGCCCCATACATGGCTCGTGCCCGCATTCGTACCCCTTGTCACCAGATGGTGGAACGCATGCACTCCATCGGCCCGCTGTCAGCATATGTGGGCAGGACCACGCTATGTGAGAGGCATTTTTGGCGCGACACGCCTCCGCACCCGCCGAGAGCTGATGTGGCGCTGTGAGCCCATGCTGGCCACAGTTTCTCTCGGCCATGGGGATTGCAGAGATACGACGTGGTGCCGTAAGACCATGCCGGCCACAAATTCTCGTGGACGTGGGACCCGTACAATTAATGAAAAATAAAAATAAGGCCCTTTCACAATAATTGACAACACGCATAAATCTCACCGCATACATAACTAATGCGAATAATTATCAAAATCCTCTCAATAATTGCAGTTATCGATACCAACTAATCTATGCAATAGCCAATATTAACTGCGTATCTTTCGAAAATAATAAATACCATTATATCTATCATATATTCATACATATACTAATTTTTTATGTCTTGTTTGGATCTATATATACCAATTAGACAACAATGAAGTATTCCAAATAGTATCATCACCGACCTCGCGGACCTCAAAGCATTCCTTGGAACCTGCAAATTATGGTTTATGAGGTAACTCGACGATTCAGTGACTTGGTTTCCTTTTATTTTTTATTTTTTAGGAAGGTCAGGGATCTATGCATAGTTCTTTCACCATACTATTCATTATACATAGAGAAATCATATGGCGTATAGACTTAAGAAATTAAGGCAATAGTCTTTTCTAACAGATTTCTAGACTCCTTGATTTGTTATGTTTGGAGAAGTTCTTTAAGATACTTATTATAAAGATACTCAAATATGGTTCAATAGAAATAGATCTGGTTTAGGTTGTCCCATTATGACAATATGTCAAATATCTTGTTCAAAACCCATGTGAAAAAATAATATCATGTTCAAAATTGCATTCATTCTTGAAAAAGAAACTATGCGAAACAACTAAATCAAATCTTGCAAGGAATATCTTGTTATGTTCCCTAACTAGTTTTGTTATAGTGAAACATTTCAACAACAACTAAACTAGTTCTAGATTCATATTGTTTATTTGGAGTATATGTTTTCACTTGGTTCTATTAGAGCTTTAGATAGTGTAGAGTTCATATGTATGGCATTTAAATATTTCAATTCATAATGGTTTAGCTCGTAAGAAGGCTAGAATAAGATTTGTAGATGGTTTCTAGTTTATGTTGATCTATTTGTAATACTAGATAATTATACTATGTGTATTGGGATGATCTATTTCTTCTTCTATAATACAACCAAATTTTATTTTTTGATGATTTGGCACAGAGGAATCAAGGTCCCAAAGTCTCCATCGTCATGTACGCGGTATGCTGCAACAAATGCGAGAAATGGCGCGAGATCCCAACGAAGCAAGAGTACGAGGCCATCCGCGAGTGGTCCGAGGAGGACCCGTGGTTCTGTGGTAGAGACCCTAGCAACGGCCGCTCGTGCGAGCAGCCTGAGGACATCACGTACGATAGCATCCACATCTGGGTGATGGACAGGCCTGGCATCCCAAGGCCACCGCCAAATACGGAGCGGCTGGTGATCATTAGGGGGGACCTGTCCAAGACGGACATCTACTACGTGATGCCCAATGGGAAGCGTGCGCGAAGCCATGATGATGTGGATTGGTTCCTCAAGGAGAACCCGAGGTACAGGGGCACGCTGAAGGCGTCAAGCTTCAGCTTCGCCACGCCCAAGATAGCCAGGGAGACCGTGGAAGGGAGCTTGCAGTGGGGGGTTGCCAAGGCTAATCCAAGGGGAAAATTTTCCATGGAGAGCTCGTTGGGTAGGACTAAAAGGGCCAAGAGTGAATGCTCTGAGGAGACGAACGTATCAGATTTTGATTACTACTATCGGAGTAGCAGCGATGGCAGCGAGTAGTGGCTGTGGCAAGTATGAACTTATATGCATGTCTCATGTCGCATCATGTTTAATAATATGATACTTAGTCCTGCATTACAATGTTTCATTGTTTTTCCTCATTTTAACATGAAATTATCAATTGACACAATTAGTTCGACCCGCAACGGCAAGTCTTACAAGCGTGAACTTCACTGGCACCATGGTAATTTGTTGTTAATAATTTCTTGTATGTTGAAGCATGTGATGTCTACGCACGCTTCTATTCTTGTAGATAGTGTTGGGCCTCCAAGGGCAGAGGTTTGTAGAACAGCAGCAAGTTTTCCTTAAGTGGATCACCCAAGGTTTATCGAACTTAGGGAGGAAGTGGTTAAAGGTATCCCTCTCAAACAACCCTGCAATCAAGATACAAGAAGTCTCTTGTGTCCCGAAAACACCCAATACACTTGTTAGGTGTATAGGTGCACTAGTTCGGCGAAGAGATAATGAAATACAAGTGATATGGATGATTATAAGTGGTAATTGCAATCTGAAATAAATATGGCAGCAAGAAAACATGTAACAAGTCTAGTTGTAAACGGTGTTTTAATGCTTAGAAACAAGGCCTAGGGATCATACTTTAACTAGTGGACACTCTCATATATATAACTTCTCTTCATTATGCTTCTCTGAACTACTCTCCGGTTGGACAACTCCAATCCATGGCAGGGCTACAGAATCTCTCCTTAAAGTTCGCATTCCCCATCTAGGTAACCCCACACTGTCACCTGAGCGCTAGACGGTTCCAACAAACACCATAATTTCATAGAGACATCCAACTCAAAATATAACTCATGATAAGTATTTCACTAATCTTTAGCCTAAGTGCCACACGGTGTGCACACTGTCAACTTCACACACGTGGGGATAACCAGAGATTACAATAATTAAAGCACTTGAGTAGCAGAGTAGATCTACTTTATTACAAAGCTCATGACCACAATAAGATCATGCATAGAGAGAGAGATGAACACATAGCTACCGGTAGATCCCTAAGCCTCGAGGGAGAACTACTCCCTCCTTATCATGGGAGTCAGCAACGGCGATGGAGATGGCGGTGGAGTCGATGGAGATGGCTCCGGGGCAATTCCCTGTCCCGGCAGGGTGCCGAAATAGAGACTTCTATCCCCTTAATCTCCTCTTCGGTGGCGGCGGTGCTGCGAAACTTTTCATGGATGGAGGCTGGATGTTCTAGGGTTTCTACATCGAGGGCTTTATATAGGCCGAAGGGAAAGGACATTGGGCGCCCGAGGGTCCCACACCACCTGGTGGCGCGCCCCCTGGCCACGCCATCGTAGGGTGTGGTGGCCTCGTCGCTCCACTTCGTCCCCCCTTCGGTCTCTATATCGTGTTAGGGTAAAATATTGAATTTGGATTTGTTCCGTACAATTCTGAGAATATTTCCTTACTAGCTTTTCTGAAACCAAAAATAGCAGAAAACGGGCAACTAGCACTACAACATCTTGTCAATAGGTTAGTTTCATAAAATGTATAAAAATACATCAAAGTGTAGATAAAACATAAGAAAGTTGATATAAAACAAGCATGAAGTATCAAAAATTATAGATACGTTTATGACGTATCAGCATGTAAATGGCCTGTTGATCATTCCAAAATTGTAGCTCACCAATGTATCAAGGGCAAAGTCTGGTGCAGATTTTTCAACAAAATTAATCCCTAGGAACCAGATAGAAAACAAGAATAGTGAATTTAGTCTTAAATACTACTACCCCCATTATAAATATAAGATATTTTAGCTTTGTGAAATAAATATATCTAGACCCCTTTTAGTATAAAGGTTCACTCCGATTGTCTATAAACCTATACACTAAAAGACATCTAGATACATTCGATTCACAAAGCTAAAACTTCATATATTTCTGAACGAAGGGAGTACTTATAATCATTATAATGTTAAACAATAAGATCATGCTGACATGTTAAAAATCATGCACTCGAAACACCAAATGTAAAGAAGCTTGTAATATGCTGGCAGAAAATTAGCAGCTTCGGTTGCCAATTGCCGATATAGACAATTGTGCTGGTAGCTTACAATGATTTCAGTTGTCCTAGGTACAGCAATGACTATTTCATCTCATCCTGCAAGGTGGGCCTAGTCAAACGCTACAATCCTAGACATAGAGTGGCACTAGTTTAGGCAACATGTTCAGGATCATTAATCTTGTCTTGAGAAGCCAATGAAGTAAAATGGCTTGACTACATGTGTCACATCCCAAATTTTTCTAAATTTTAAAATGTGAAAAATAAACAAACAAAGGAAATAAATGTTGAAATTTAGGGTGAAAAGAAACTTTTTGCTTCTAAATGGAAACATCAAAACCCTACTTGAACAAAATTTGAATGAAAAGGCAACGAAATTTCAAACAAGTCAATGCATCCATGCATGCAAAGTATCTTGAATTTAAATACTTGCAAAAGTTAAACCAAAACCCTAAACCCTAATGAAAGAAATCATCTCCAAGACTATGGCTTTGTTCCATATAAAAATTTAGCAACAAACATTTCTGAATGATAAAAAATGGTGAACAAAAAATATTACAAAACCGTGGGAATTGGTTTCACTCAATTTGGAGCCATGAATAAAAACCTATGATTTTAATAAGATAGAAAAAAATAATCCTCAAGGTTAATAAAGATCCCAACAAAAATCAGCACTAAATTATCAGCAAAGTAATCCTAAAAGGATTTAAAAAGATAAATAAATATTAAATAAAATTTTACAAAGTGGGATCAATAATTTTGGACCTATAAATAAAAAGATATGGATTTTACAAGACAAAGAAAGAATTAAATAAATACGAAATTATTTAAAAGACAATTTAAATCTTGGCCAAATACATAAGAAAATGGAATAAAAGTAATTCAAATAAAATAAAAGAATAAGAGTTTATTTAAATAAAATTATATGGGTTTATGAACCATATTCAATTTTATTTAAATAAAGACAAAAATGCCTAATCTTAATAAATAATAAATCATAAGGAAAATGTTTGGTTTATTGCCAAAGTGGACTTTTAACACATTAATAAGTGGTTTAAACCTACTCAAAAGATTTGGAAAGATTTGAATTCAAATTGTTATTTAAAACAGAAATTAGAAATAGAAAAAGAAAAAAGATAAGAAGAAAAAAATGGAAAAGAACCCCCCAACAACCCAGGCCCAACAGCAGGTCCAGCACACAGCCCACCCGGCTCCACCTCTCACCCTGTAGAACCTCTCTCACCCGTGTGTCCACCCACACTCCCACTGACGCATTGGACCCACGGTCATGTCACCTCATCGTCTCCAGCTCGCAAACCAGTTCTTCCCTCCTCCCCGGCTGTTTCCTGCCAAAAATTTCTCAGCGTAAATTTGCTTAAATGCTAGAGTTATTCTCCCCCACGACCATGCTCACATATTCCCCTCTTCCCCCTCTCCATTTCCCCTAAGACGCCGCACCCAATGAGCACCTAGGCTGCCCTGAATTTCGCTCACGCCACCGCTGTCTCCGACGGTCTCCGGCGAGAAATCTGGTGAGCACACGCCTCCTCTTGCCCTCTAGTTCAAGCTAGTTTGTTCACCATCGCCATGCGCATCTGCTGACCCCAACCACGTGCTTTCTCGTGCACCAGAGCGTCGACCCCGTCATTACCTACATGCAGCCGACGGAGCCCGCAGCTCCGGCGAGTTTCCCATGTGAGCTCAGACCGCCCCTCTTCCTCTCGTTGATGCTCTCGCACGCACCTCTATCTCGCGCATCTAACGCCACCTTTCTTTTGTCTTAGAGTGCTATGTAGCTTCGCCTCCGACGACACATGTGCGTGCCCGACGCTGACGCTAACTCTAGCGAGGAATCACCATCGACCCCGTGCACCCCTTCGCTAGTGTAACATCCCAAAAATAAGGAACAATGATTATCAATTTCCAATCACCAAAATTAGGGTTAACAAGAAGTTTTGTTAATTAAAATCAAATGAATGCATGTGTGTATGTGATGATTGTATGAATGCATGAATGGACTTGTTTGATTGTTGTAAATGGCAAGGAATGGTTTAAAGATGAAAACAATATCATCTAAAACATTTCCAAGCAGAAACAAATTAAGAGAAAATAAAAAAACAAACAAAACAAGCAAATGGTCATTTTTGCCAATCTTGCTCACTAGGCCACTTTGAGTGTTTCTAGTCCAAGATTTCAAACAGAAACAATTCCATTTCTTTTCACCCCTTTCTAGACCAAGTAAAAGTGAACCCAATCCCACCTTTCAAACTTACAGAAACATTTGGAGACTTGATTCAAATGAAAAATTAAAATTGAATCTTTAACACATGTCAAGATCACCCATTTTCAAAAACCAACCCAACCGTGCCCCTTGCCCTTTCCAACTAACCAGAGACTACCTAGTATGTAACTAGTGCACCCACCAAGTTTGAACCAAAAATTCAAATTCAAATCTCTTTCGGCCATTTCATCAAACACCTTGCAAACAGAAAACAAACAAACACAAAACACTATTGTGAGCAGTAATTTGGCCAACCTTGTTCCCTCTCTAGATCACAAGCACCCTCTTAGTAGATCATCTAGCTCATTTATCAAGTTTTAGCTCACTGTGAGCTTGCCATTGCCATCAATGGTGAGCATGCCGAGCCTCACCTTGCCACCCCTTGATCGACAGCAAGCTAGGAGTAGCACCAAGCCTAGCCACCTTGTCTGGAGCATTGACCACCGTCCATCGCCACCCCTGTCCATCGCCAACGAGTAGCAAGCCATTGGACCACTCTAGAACCATCGCGTCCTATGCCTCTGTGCCATGCCGAGAGCGCGCTAGAGCGCCACACTCGACACGCGCCCACAGACCGCGCGCCTCCCTCTCCGCGTGAAAGCATGATCACCACCATCCCAGGAGACCGCTAGACAACTCCGTTTGTCGCCGCGCGACCCATAGCCGTGGTGCGCCATTAAAATGCCCGTCGGACCCGCCCAGAGCATCGTAGCGTTCCGACCAAATGGCACCCCCCACGCCTCAAGATCACGCCGTTGAGCTTCACCAGGGAGCACAACACCGCCCCCTACCATCGCCCATGCCCTTAGTCCACTGTGTCGACGACCACGACGAGCTCCACCAGCTCCCTTCGGTCCCCTCTTGGCACTATAAATAGAGGCCCCACCACTCGATTTATTTACACCAACACACTCCCCTCTCTCTTAGAACCACCCCCACTCGTTCCCGGAGCAAGGCAAGCAGCAGTACGCCGGAATTTGGCCAGAGTCTACCGTGGAGGAGGAAGAAAGGAGCCAGCGATTCGAGCCGCCCCAGGAGAAGCCGCCGGTACTAGGAGGTCCTTCGTTGTCGACTTCATCGTTTGCCCCCATCGCCGACCCTCACCTAAGCCCCGGTGAGCCCCCGTAGACCCCCACTGGCCGTGTTAGTGTTCTGTCTCAACGGAGTTGCCCGACGAAGACAATACGTCACAGTCGTTCGATTAGAAGTTGATCATGTGGTTGAGATTGTCCCGTACCGCTTCACATCCCCTGTCTCACTGACTGGTGGGGACAGCCACTTAAACCCACCCGCGTGTGCACTGTGCGTCGTGGGCTGGCCCATTTACATTCCCGCGTGACCCAGTAGTTTGAATTTATGTTTATTCTTTTAGTTTCAAACTCAGTTTTGTACCTAGATTCAAAAATCAACCCAGGTTGATTCGCTGGACCAAATTGCATGAAACTAATTTTGCTAGAAAGGTACTGAAATTCTTAATCCAAGCCCGTTTGATTCAAATCATTTGGAATTGTGGATCACCTATAGTAAAAATAATAAAGCAGAATATTTTCTGCATTCAAACATTTTTCAAAATTCAACCACAAAAGTTTTGAGTTGATTCCAACTCTCAAAAATAATATTTAACTAGACCTTTCCGAATATATAAAAATATCTAGGTTTACTCGTAGAAATAATGAATGAGTAATAAAAGAATGCCCCATAGGCAATTCTAGCCACTTTAATTAATTAAAATAAAAAGGATAAACCTTATTAAACCGTGACACCACTTTAAATCACATTCCCATGTACTGAAATATGTGGCGATGACATGTGTCAACATGATCCCATGTTTTAGTTGGAGAATATTAAATCTTAAGTGGTTTTTCAATGAGTAGAAATTACTTTTTCCAAAATAAAATAAACAAGACAAGTGCTTTGATGATTGTAATGTTTGTGATGATACTAGATCATCTAGTGAAAACCTTGGTGTGATAAATAAAAGTAGTTAAGTATTGTTTGGTGATTGTGTACCTCATATTTATTTATAGACGCTAGTACCAACCAAGGATACGAGGAGGAAGGAGAATACTACGAGGAAGAAGCCGAGGAGAACTTCAACCACTCCTCTGCACAAGGCAAGCCTATTCTTGCAACTTTGCAAGCTAACACTTGCAACTGTGAAAACTATATGATCTATGCAATGCATTATGCATGCCTTAATTATACCACCTTATGTTACCCAATCCCAGTTTTACTTGCAAGCTTAGTATTTTATTTATTTATCAAAACTTTCTATCAGAATTTACTCAGTGTCTCATAGATTTTATAAAGATATTTAAAGGTAGCATAAAGAGCATAAAACTTGGCCTAAGTTAGATAATCTTGATGTCATCCTGAGGCATGATATTGAACTTAGATGTTGTGGGAATGACCACGGCAGATGCTGCAATCGGCAGCGAGTAGTAGAACATGGGGCAAGGGCGGCCAGCCATCTGCGGTGCGAGATGAGGGCGGAGACACAAGGATTTACCCAGGTTCGTCCCCCCGGAGGGTAAAGACCAACTCCTGCTAGATTGTATTATGGTGGAAGTACAATGGGGCGAGCTCGGCGGCTAGGCAGTGAGTCGCTTGGGTGGATGATGGAACGTATCCTCTACACGCCCTCTAGGGAGGTTTATATAGACTCACCCCCTAGGATTTATAGATCTCAACCGAATCAGTTAAGGTTTCAGCAATCGTTTAACCTAATCCGACTGGGCCTATCTACGCTCATGGGCCTTCAGCTTCCAGTTGCTTGAGTCCACGCCAGGTCTTAATCTAGTCGCCGTTATCGTAGGCCCACTCGCAGGCGCCTAGGCTAGTCGGAAACGTCCTGCTGGGTATACCCCGGTAGGCATATCCCCATCAGTAGTCCCCGAGGCCGTCATTGATTGGTCGCAGGTGGTCGCTGGCAGTCGGTGTATATGGATCCAATGCGGACGCCCAGTCGAATCGGCGGCGGACTCCTGAATAAAGGAAAAAACCAGTTATTCTAGTCGCACTAACAGCGACCGATTTAGTCGCAGCTCGGCGAACGGGTCGGCGAATATTCAGTCACTGTTGTAGTGATCGGGTCGGCGAATAATCAAGTCGCACGGAGCGACGAGTCGAGTGGATGAAGTTGGACCGTCAAGTGGGGTTAAACTAGCCGTTAGGGTAATCCAACGGTAACTTTCGGCGTAATCACCGCGTAGTAACGGCTCCCGAAATTGGCGGGTAACAACCGCTATATAAGGGAAATGACGGGCGAGCGGGGAAACACTCCTTCATCTTTCCTTCGGCCTCGCCCATCTCCGTTTCCACTCCGGATCATGATCCAACCGATCCAGAGAGCCCCGACCTCCACAAATCTTCCAACCAATGTCCCCTCCACCAAACCATGGGGCCGATCCAAGTGCACCATGGAGCTATTGGCGTCGTTCGAGGAGGCCGGGATCCTGCGCGCCCGCAGGTGGCGCATCCCCGCGGCCGGATAGGTGACTCCGGACCCGCGCAAGGGAGAATTCATTTGCTTCCCCAGCCACCTGGAGCGGGGGCTGGAGTTTCCGACTTCTCTCTTCTTCGGGCGCTTCTGCGCCTTCTACGGGATCTAGCCGTCGGACCTGGGCCCGCATAGCATCGAGAAGCTCGCCATTTTCGTGGCGTTCTGCGAGTGCTATCTGGGCTGCAGGACCTACTTCCCCCTGTGGCAAGATCTATTCCATGGGAGGATTAGTCGTGAAGAATCAGGCGGCCCGATGCTGGCTGCGGGTGGCCTGACGTTTCAGCTGAAGTCGAAGGCGTCGTTCTTCGACCTGATGCTGCCGGCCAAGGCGGCAAACGAGTGGAAGAAATCCTGGTTCTATGTCACCGAGGCGACTCCAGATGGCAAGGTGGCGCTTCCGAGATACAACGCCAACCGGCCCGAACCGCGTCGGCTCCAGGTTGGCAAGCTCCCGCTGGATCAGCAGATGGTTGTCGACGAAATGTTGCAAACCATCAGCGACCTAAAGAAGAAGGGCCTCCAAACCATCAATCTTTACAACTACTGGCTCAGGCGGCGTCTCGTGCCTTTGGCCCGCCGCGGCCATTATATGTACGAGTACGCGGGTAGGGACGACCCGACAAAATCCTGCCTCGTTGAGTGGAAGCTCGAGGACTACATCCTAGCTCTGAAGAAGATCACCCAGGCGGCGTACCTGGACGCGAAGGCCGGGGTCGCCCCCTATACCGCAAGGCGCCCAGCTCCGACGGTAAGTCGCCATTTTCATCACCATTCACAGTCGCAGATGTTGCAGTCGCGGTTATGCTAACGTTGTTTCATTTTTATTGTAGCTGTTCCAAGTGGTGGAAGGATGGCTCCCACCCGCAGACGAAGAAAACTCGAGCTCGTCCGTTCAGGACGGGATCGAGTCGCCACCCGCCAAAGGCGATGTTGGGAGCGACGCGGGTGATGACGACGATGATGACGACGAGCCCGTGGAAGACGCCGCCCCGATGGTTCGCAAAAGTCGCAGGCAACATCAGCGCGAGCTCGAGGTGAGTAGAAGCCTCGAACGTCATGATGACGATGACGACGAGCTCCCCGAGCACACCTCGCGTCGTGAGGCTACGGCGTCGAAGAAGAAGAAGAAGGAAGTGAAGGCTCCGCCACGGAGAAAGTCGAAGCTAGCGAAGCAGGCGTCTCCTCCTCGTTCGGCGACTAGTTCCGACGCCACCAGCTCAGCCAAAGGTGAAGCGACGCATACGACAGCAGCACCGGACGCTGCCGCCCTCATGGATGAGGTACCTCTAGCCTCTCTTCCACCCCCATTCGCCCCGGTATCTGGGTTGGGGGCTACTCCAGCCGCAGCAGCTTCACCTCCCAGGGGAGCTCCTGCCGACGTCATCACGGAGGCTCCTGTCGCGGCCTCGTCTTCGAAGAGGCCCTCCGTGTCTTGGGCACATGATGTGTTCGAGATGGTCCTCAGTCGGAAACTGGGCCCTGAGCTGGAGAAGCCGGCCAGCATCTGTACGGGACTGCGGTTCATACCAGTCGCCAAGTAAGTCTTGTTCGTCTTCTTGCATTTCGTTGTAATCGGACAATTTTTCTCATATCGTTGTTTCGCAGGACTGGAGTTAAAAAGATCGGCCACCCTTCCGTGGCCAAGGTTCCGCCAGTCGTCGCCGAGGAGGATCCCTCGCGGAAGAGGAAAGCTGATGAAGTCGCCGCTCCCGCAGACAGCGCTAAGAGGTCGAAGGGCGACGATGTCGTCACGGTCTCTGACGACACGGCAGTTGCTCCGGGCGACCCTCCGACTGCGGCGAAAGTAGCTTCGAAGGACAAGGAAGCTGTTTCCTCGCCCGGGGTGACCGCGCCGACTCCTAGTGGTGCTGGGGCATCCGCTGTTACCTTCCCCCGTTTCATGGCCAAAGCAGCCACAGCGAGTGGCGCAATGCCAACGAGCCAGACGCTTGGGGTCATCGAGACGGAGGTCGAGCAGCTTCGCGGACACACTCCAGCTCTGCTTGCATCTGTGGACGCGTTACAGCTCCACGCCATGCTGGGCGCAGCCATCCAGGTATGTCCAGTCCCCGAGGATCGGGCCACTGGATTTCAGTGTTCGAATTCTTTTAGTGTTTTTGTAGCCTCCAGTCCCCGAGTGCCTAGTCATTGAATTTTAGCGGGTGGGCACTTAGGATTTTTGACCTCCAGTCCCCGAGTGCCTAGTCACTGAATTTCAGCGGGTGGGCACTTAGGATTTTATTGTTGTTGATAGTTTGATTTTTTTGCAGGGCTTGCAGCGTGAATCGGCCGATCGGCTTGCTGCAAAGTGTCGTGTGGAGAAGGAACTTGTTGCCGTCCAAGAAACGAACAAGGGACTCCAAGCAATCGCTGCCAAGGCAGAGGAGGTCCGCCAGGGCCTTGTCCCGGCGGGTGAGCTGACGGCGGCTCAATCTGCTTTGAGTACGGCTGAGAAGCGGATCGCTGATCTGGAGCACGAGCTCAAGGAAGTGAGGGCGGAGGCGAGCTCAGCGGATGGGCGAGCAAAAGCTGCTGTTACGGCTGCCGCTGAAGAGCGAAAAGTCTCTGACGCCCTCGTTGTTGGGCTGCAGAACGACTTCTCCTTGCTTCAAAGCTTCATCACGGGACTCTGCCATCCTTTAATTGGTAAACTTTCTTCTCTGACGCCCTCGTTGTTGGGCTGCAGAACGACTTCTCCTTGCTTCAAAGCTTCATCACGGGACTCTGCCGTCCTTTAATTGGTAAACTTTCTGCTCCTATAGTAGCTGCATTATGAAATTGTTGTTGTACTCACTGCCGACCCATGTCCGTAGGTCGGATTATCGACAGCTCGGAGGGGGCACAGTCGTGCGACGCGCGGCAGTGTGTGACCACTCTGGTCGACTCGGCCACGTTGTCCGCAGCTTGCATTCGAGCATATCTTCTGGAGATATCGCCTACGGAAGTGATTCCCAGCGACCTCGTCGAAGTATGGCGGTACCTGGAGAAGGCGCTGTTAGTCGTCGAGTTCATGACGCGGTCGTCGTTCCGACGCGGGGCGGCGACGGCTCTCAGCCTTGGGCTTGCCCACTTCCCGGAGGACTTCGATCTTGACGACGTGACGAGTGGGTACCCCTCGTCGCGGGCTCGGTGGAGATCGCCGAGGTACTGAATCTGACAGACCAGGCCGCGGTGTACTCCGATCACGTCTGGGCGATGGGCGGTCTCCTTCCCTATCAGGAGACGATTGTCGCGCCCAACGATCCTGAGCTGCTGCATCGGGACTTCAAGGTCGAGCAGCCATTCTGTGCGGCGATGGCGGGTGAGTTGACGACGTACCCGTCGAACCCGTATACACCCTTCATTCGCAACCGCAGGGGTTGCGGCGAGTCGCCGTCGAAACCTGCGGAATAGAAACATTGTGCCCTAGGGCGTTAGTAGCAAATGGCCATTGGACTCAACTTGTATTTTGGAACGACTTTGTTCTGCTGTAATGAATCCTCGTGTTATTTTGTGAATTGTTTCGTGATTTTGGTTGCTGATTGGACGAGTCCCCGAGCGCGTCCGCCCTTTTTATGGGGTTTACCTCGTTTGTTATGTGTTTGTGGTTTTGAATGTTTTGTTAGTTGTTTTGTTATTGAGGTCGACTCGCTCGAGCTCGGAGAGTCAGTCGCATGGCGACTCCCGTGAGTGCTCTTTACTTGACCGTTTTCCCTTGCGCGAACGAGGTCGGGTGGCCGAGTCCCCGAGCGTGGTACTTGGTGGTTCTAGTCGCAGCTCCAGGGTGGGTGAGGACTGAGTCCTGGGCACTCTCTCATACTTGGCGTTATTCCCTAGTTAGTCGTGCTCGACTGGTCATCAGTCCCCGAGCATGGTACTTGGCCGTTCGAGTCGTTGTGCCAAGGATGCAGAGGACCTTGGTCACTGTGAGGAACGAGGGCAGTTGTCTTGGCTCGTTAAGCCAGTCGAGTTGGGCGACTCCAATGGTGCTCCGGGTTGGCGTTTTTCATGGACGTTACGAGTCCTGGGGTAACCCAGTGTCCTTGGAACGCACTACTTGGCCGTGCTGGTCGCTGTACCAGAGGTTGAATTCTGCAGTTAGCTTGACGCTATTATTACGAGTGCGAGTGGCACAAGGCACGGAGAGTAGACGCAATTTGCGGTAACCAACCTATTTTATTTCATAGCAGGTGGAGAGTACATGTATGGAATTCTAGGAGTAGAATTTTCGTAGTAGGTTTACATTCCACGGTCTCTTGACGTCGAGTTTCCCGTCTCCTCGGACGTCGATGAGGTAGTAGGCGTCGTTTCCGAGGACTCGCCCGATGGCGAATGGTCCCTCCCAAGGGGGGATAGCTTGTGCATGCCCTTCTTGTCCTGGATGAGGCGTAGCACCAGATCGCCTTCCTGGAACGTGCGAGTCCTTACTCGCCGTCTATGGTAGCGGCAGAGCCCTTGTTGGTAGATGGAGGTGCGGGAGCGAGCTAGGTCGTGTGCTTCGTCGAGTTGGTCTACTCCATCCTGGCATGCGAGTTCGTTTGCAGCCTACGTGTAGTGGACAACCCTGGGCGAGTCGTGCTCTAGGTCGGTGGGCATGACTGCCTCGGCGCCATACACCATGAAGAAGGGGGTGAACCCTGTCGACCTGTTGTTGGAGGTGCGGATGCCCCAGACGATTGAGAGTAGCTCCTCGACCCAGAACCCGTCGGTGCGCTCGAGTGGTACTTGGAGCCGCGGCTTCAGGCCATGGAGGATGCTCTGGTTGTCCCGTTCCGCCTGGCCGCTGGACTTCGGGTGAGCAACTGAGGCGAGGTCGAGTCGGATGTGATGTTCTTCGCAGAACTCGGCCATGGCCCCTTTGGCGAAGTTTGTGTCGTTGTCCGTGAAGATGCTGTTTGGGAACCCGTAGCGATAGATGAGCTCGCGTAGGAACTTGGTGGCGGTCTTCCCGTCGCATTTCCGGACTGGCTTGGCCTCCACCCGTTTTGTGAATTTGTCGACTGCGACCAGGAGATGGATGAAGCCGAAGGGGGCCTTTTTGAAAGGGCCTACCATGTCCATACCCCACACGGCGAACGTCCAGGTGATGGGGATTGTCTTGAGCGCCGAGCTCGGCACGTGGGTCTGGTTGGCGTATTTCTGGCACCCGGCGCACCGCTGGACAATATCGACAGCGTCTGCATGTGCGGTAGGCTAGTAGAAACCGTGTCGCACAGCCTTTGCGACTAGAGAGCGGGCGTCGGCGTGGTGGCCGCAGTCGTCGGAGTGGATATCGTGGAGGATTTTGCGTCCTTCAGCGGGTTGGACGTAGCGTTGGAACACGCCAGTCACGCTGCGCTTGTGGAGCTCGCCGTCGATGATGACGAAGGATTTGCAGCGACGTGCTATCATCCGGGCGTCTGTTTTGTCTGCTGGAAAGGTGCCTCCCTCCAGGTAGGCGATGTACGACGTAGTCCAGCCCTCTGGATCGGCGATGAGTGCGACCAGGGCTGCCTCTGGTTGCAGCGGGACTCCAATGTCGATCTCCCTTGCGGGAGAGACGGAAGGCTTGGTGATGGTGTCGAGGAAGACGCCGGCGGGTGGTGCGAGTCGAGCCGAGCCGATACGAGAGAGTGCGTCGGCCTCCTCGTTCTTCCGCTTGTCGATCCACTCGACGGAATATCCTGCGAAGTGTTCGCCCAGCTTGTCCACTGCTTGGCGGTATGCCGCCATTGTGGGGGAGATGGCGTCGCAGGTGCCAGCGACTTGCCCAGCGACGAGGTCAGAGTCTCCGTAGCAGCGTAGGCGGTTGACATTCATCTCCTTGGCGGCTCGCATGCCGTGGAGCAGTGCCTCGTACTCGTCCATGTTGTTGGTGCAGGGGGTGAAATCGAGGCAGAGGACGTAGCGTAGCTTGTCGCCCTTCAGAGAGGTTAGCACGATCCCTGCTCCTGCTCCGTCCGCATTCTTGGAGCCGTCGAAGTGTAAACTCCAGTAGTGGAGGTATGGCAGCTTTTCTGGCTGCTGGGCCTCCTCCCAGTCAGCGATGAAGTCCGCGAGAGCCTGCGACTTGATCGCTTTGCGCGGCTCGTACTTGATGTTGTGGACGCCGATTTCGATGGCCCACTTGGCGACTCTCCCGGTCGCCTCACGGTTGTGGATGATGTCATGCAACGGTGCTGAGGAGATGACCATTATCGGGTGCTCCTGGAAGTAGTGCGGCAGTCGCCGCACTACTTATGAAGACCGCGTATACCAGTTTCTGGTATTGAGGGTATCGCTGGCGCCACTCGACGAGGACCTCGCTGATATAGTACACTGGTCGCTGTACTGGGCGCTCCTTTCCTTCCTCTGGTCGCTCGACAACCAAGATGGCGCTGACGACGCGCTCGGAAGCCGCGATGTAGACCAGCATGGGTTCCTTGTCAATGGGGGCGGCGAGTAGCGGTGCTGCGAGTAGCACCTTCTTGAGGTCGCGGAGCACATCGTCCGCCTCCTTGTCCCACTGGAAGGTGGGGTTCCTGCGCATCAGGCGGTATAGGGGCAACGCCTTTTTGCCCAATCGGGGGATGAAGCGACTGAGAGCCGTGACTCGCCCGGCCAGCTTCTGGACGTCGCGCAGGCACTCGGATTTGCTGAGTCGGGCGATTGTGTCGATCTTGGTGGGATTCGCCTCGATCCCGTGCTTGGAGATGACGTATCCCAGTAGTTGCCCTGTTGGTACACCGAAGGTGCATTTGCCTGGGTTGAGCTTTATCTTGTATTTCCGCAGGTTGGCGAATGTTTCCGCCAGGTCGGCGAGTAGGTCGCCCTGGCGAGCGGACTTCACTACCACGTCGTCGATGTAGACGTGGATATTGCGGCCAATTTGGCTCGCAAGGCACTCCTGCATACACCTCTGGTAGGTCGCCCCGGCATTCTTGAGGCCGAAGGTCATGGGAGTGTAGCAGAAGGCTCCGAATGGCATGATGAACGCCGTCTTCTCTTCATCCTCAACAGCCATTTTGATCTGTTTGTATCCAGAGTAGGCGTCGAGGAAGCATAGCGCCTCCGAGCCCGCGGTGTAATTGATTATTTGGTCGATCCGCGGGAGGACGAATTGCTCCTTCGGGCTGGCGCTGTTTAAGTTTGTGTAATCGATACACATCCTCCAGGTCCCATTTTTCTTCTCGACTAGGACTGGGTTTGCCAGCCACTTGGAGTATTTGATTGGCCGGATGAAGCATGCAGTGAGTAGACGCTACACCTCCTCGGCGATTGCTCGACGACGCTCTTCATTGAAGGGCCGTAGTGACTGCTTGACAGGTCGCACTTTGGGGTCGGCGTTGAGTTTATGCTCAGCGAGTTCCCTAGGGACACCAGGCATGTTAGAGGGCTTCCATGCGAAGATGTCCCTGTTCTCACGGAGGAACTCGATGAGCGTGCCTTCCTATGCTGGGCTCATGCCCGTCCCGATCGTCACCGTCTGGCTGGAGTCGCCTGGGACCAGCTCGACAGTGCTGGTATGTTTCGTTGCCTCGAAGGCTGATGTGTTGCCGCCCTCCGAGTTGGGATTCTTGAGTATAGTGGGGTTGTCGTTGTTGACCCCGCTCGCGTATTTGGCAAGCTCATCGGCATGGTTGGCCTCTGCCGTGATGACGGCGTCGGCGAGTTCAGCTCCTTTGGCCTCGCACTCGGCGGCCATGTCGGGGTCGCCGTGGATGGTGATGACGCCACGCGGTCCGGGGAGCTTCATCGCGTTGTACGCGTAGTGGGGCGCCGCCATGAACTTGGCGAACGCCTGGCGCCCCAGGACACAGTGGTAGGGGCTGTCGAAGGGCACCAGTTTGAAGACGATCCGCTCGGTGCGGAAGTTTGTCGGTGTGCCAAAGGTGACTGGAAGCGTGACCTTGCCGATCGGGTACGCCTTCTGACCGGGGACGATGCCGTGGAACTTGGTGTAGGTCGTCTCGACCATCGACTGCGAGAGTCGCAGTCGCCTGAAGGTGTCCAGGTACAGGATGTTGATGGAGCTGCCGCCGTCCATCAATGTCTTGGGGAGCCAGTAGTCTCCCACCTTGGGCTTGACCACCAGGGCGACTCGGCTTGGGTACTCGATGCGTGGCGAGTGGTCCTGGCGGCTCCAAGTGATTGGTTGCTCCGACCAGTTGAGGAACTGGGGAACGTCCACCTGGGCCACTGCGTTGACGGCGACGGCGCAGGCGATGACCTTCTTCTCACGCTTCGTGTTGAAGCCTGTGAAGTTGTGGAGCGAGCCGTCCACGCTGCCGAATTTTCCGCCATTTGGCGGGTTGTTATCGGGGTCTTCCCGCGCTCGTCGTGCCTTCTCGATCTCCTTGAGAGAGTGGCAGTCGGCGGTCGTGTGCGTGGCGGGCTTTCCTTCCCTGCTATGAAATACACAAGGTTGGTTAAGGAGGGACACGGGGTCGAACCTTGGCTTCTCCTTGTACTTTCCGCCGTCGCGGCGTTGCCCCCCGTCGCGGCGGAAGCTCTTGGGCTCGCGCTGCGCGTACCCAGCGTTGGCGACGAAGTCGACTCGCCCGTCACTACGGCGCTTGCTGGTGAGGCGAGTGTTGCTGTAGCGTAGATTGGATAGTCGTCCGTTGTCGTTTCCACTCGTGCGGCGTTGTCCTCCCGACTTGTCGTCGGTTTCTTGATTTGGGTCTTCCTCCGCGTATCTTTTGGTGATCTCTAGGAGATCCGGTATGTTGTCGAGTGTGCAGTATGCTCGTTTGAGCTTGGCGACCAGGGGCTCGTAGCATCACGAGGTCTTGAAGCAGTGGATTGCGGTGTCTGGGTGGATGCTGACCGCGTTGTACCACAGTTCTTGCCACCGTTGGACCCAGCTGCGGGTCGACTTGCGAGGTCCTTGGACGCATCGTTCCACGTCCTCGATGGTGGTGGCATGGGTGTATGAACCTTCGAAGTGCCTGACGAAGGCGTCGCGCATCTCTTCCCAGGGGAGAGTGTTGATCCACTGCCTGCACGCCCCCTCCATCATCAGGGGGAGGTAGCGGGCGGCTAGTAGATCGGTGTGGCCGGCAATCCCCATTGCCATAAGGTACGTATCCAACCACACAGAGGGATCATACGAGGGGTCGTACTTCTCTATTTCCTTCGGCGTTGTGAAGTTCGCCGGGTAACTTTCGCCTCGGATCATCGGTCCGAAGCATCGGGGCCCGAGTCGGCTTAGCGACCTTCATGGCTCGCCGTCGTGGCGGTTGGTTAGGGTATGCCGCAGGTTGTCGGGCTGGCGTGCGCGCTAGCTCTGGTTGTTGATGATGTGCGTGCGAGCGTCGACGGGCTGACCGTTGGCAGCGACGAAGTTGGTCGCCGGCCGGGGGTCGTTGGTGGAGAGTGCCGCGTTCGCGGGTTTGTGTTGGAGCTGCAGTGGTTCGGGTGGCGGGCGGTTGAGGGTGTTTGCCACCATGGGGTGGCCGCTTGAGGCTGCTCTACTACCCGATGAATGCGAGTACATCCGACCCTGTGAGTCGACGCCTGCGTTTTGTTGTTCGACCGCCTTTGCGAGCAAGGCCTTGACGTACTGGATCTGTAGGGCGCCGTCACCGGTGGCCGTGATGTTGTCGACTGCTGCTCGGCCCGTGACGAGGTTGTACATTGGGGTGGAGAATAGTGGTAGGCCGTTCGCGTCTCGCTCCCGTGAGGAGACCACGATCCGCGGCTGGTCCCTGGGGGGTGCGCGGTTGGGTGGAGGTGGGGCGCCATTCGCCGTCGACCCTGGTGGGGGCCGGGCGCTTCCTCCTGGTGGCGCATTCTCGCAGATCGCGCGCTCGGCCGCGCGGGCCGGGTCGCTCTCATCGTCGAAGTTCAGGGCGCGCCCCTGGACGGTGGGGTTCAGGCGCGACCTGATTCGTTGTTGGTGGTAGCGCGATAGCTCCTGCACCGTCACCTGCTCGAGGCGAAATTTTTCGCTCTCGGCTTTCTCCTTGCGGACTTCCTCCGCCAGCTTCAGGCGGAGTTCCTCGACCTCCGTTGCCATTCTCCGGCGGTGGAGAATGAATCCTCCGGCGGGTCGGCGCCAGTCGCCATGTAGGTCGCGGCGTGGCGACCGGTCCCGTTGCGGAGATCGGCGGAGTTCTCCGACCCGGAGTCAAAGTCGAAGATCCCAAGGATGGAGGGATCCTCGAAGTCTCCGACGTTGGAGACTTGGGTGATGGAGCCCGCGGGCGACGCGGCGACGATGGAACTGGCGAGTGACGCCGGGGTCGCCGAGTCGGCATCGTCGTTGAGGGCCGCTTCTTCCGCGTCCGCGGTGGTTTCAGCCACGTCGCTGTGGGCTGAGTTGTACTCGGAGGCGAGGCGGTGGATCGTGCGAACCTGACTCTCGAAGAGCCGGTCGCGTGGCGGCAACTCACGGATGCGAGCCGTGTCCTCCGAGATGATGACATCGGTGAGGACGACGAAAAGACTGATCGTGACGACCGACAGGATCATGCTATGCGTGACGGGTCGCGCCGCAGGGACATAGCTGCTCGGCAAGATTTGGAGCATCTCGCTGATCGCTATCATGCGGCCGGTGGCGACCGACTCGTTGATGGGCAGATTGGATCTCTCCGCAGAACACCGGCCAGGCCCCACGGTGGGCGCCACTGTCGTGGGAATGACCATGACAGATGCTGCAATCGGCAGCGAGTAGTAGAACATGGGGCAAGGGCGGCCAGCCATCTGCGGTGCGAGATGAGGGCGGAGACACAAGGATTTACCCAGGTTCGGCCCCCCGGAGGGTAAAGACCTACTCCTTCTAGATTGTATTATGGTGGAAGTACAATGGGGCAAGCTCGGCGGCTAGGCAGCGAGTCGCTTGGGTGGATGATGGAACGTATCCTCTACACGCCCTCTAGGGAGGTTTATATAGACTCACCCCCCTAGGGTTTACAGATCTCAACCGAATCAGTTAAGGTTTCAGCAATCGTTTAACCTAATCCGACTAGGCCTATCTAAGCTCCTGGGCCTTTAGCTTCCAGTCGCTTGAGTCCACGCTAGGTCTTGATCCAGTCGCCGTTACCGTAGGCCCACTCGCAGGCGCCTGGGCCAGTCGGAAACGTCCTGCTGGGTATACACCGGTAGGCATATCCCCATCATTAGACCATTCACCCTTGTTTACCACCCCTCATTAGTGTTCACCCCCACTTGTAGATGCTAGTGCTAAGCATAAAACTTGATCACTTTAGATGGGAATACTTGGTGAAAATGGTTATGAAAACCTTAGAATGATGAGTCATTCTACTGAAATGTTTTGACATGTGTTCTTGAACACCAGATGATTTTGATGATGGAAATGTTGAGGGATGAGCCTTAGCCCTTTATAAAACTGATGGTTGTCTGGATGCGATACCATTCCAATTTTACCGTACAACCACAATACTCAAAAATTGGGTAGGGCTTGACTAGAAATTTATATACCTTAGTATGGGTTCCCTTGCATCCAAGGTTTGAGCTGAGGCTACCTTGTGAAGATTGTCCACCTGTGCAGTACCCAAGATGACAGTTGGTCATGGTTGGGAGGCCAAACTCACAGGAAAGGTGCATATACTAGGGAATGTAATGGAAAGGTTAGGATTGATTATCCGCATACTGAGTATGGTGATTCAGGATTGTTCCTGACGGATGTATCGAATGTCGTGGTGAAAGTGTACCACCTCTGCAGAGTGTCAAACTATTTGAATAGCATCGTCCGCGATTATGGATAGTTGGAGTGGCTATACTGTTCCGTCGTCAGATGTTTTCAAAATGACTTGTAAAATGATCCATGACTTGACTTGACCACAACAGGGTTGTGATATGAAATTCAAGTTCCCACTTAGGTGTTACAAAACTTTCAACTAGTTTTCTTTGCTTATGAACTCAGTTAAGGTAAACCTGGCGTTTTGCAAAACAACCTAGAGCTTAGTATTCCTACTCAAAACCACTTCACTTGTTAGTATTAGTTTGCGAGTACTTAAAGAGTACTCATGGCTTTGTCCGTGGCTATTCCCGTGGCCAGACTATGAAGAGGACTATCAGGAGGAAGGACCGCAGGAAGGTTATGACAACTAGGATCATCTCCCATCGTCAGCATTGCCTGTGACCCTGAAGATGGAGCCTCGCCTATGCTACCGTCATTATTACGTTTTTCCGCTGCTTGAATTGTATTAAGACCGGATCATGTGATCCCTTATTTGTGTAAGACCTTATTTATGGTTTGTAATGGATGATGTATTGTGATATCCAATCTGTTATGTCTCGCAAAAATGGTAATCCTGGGATTGCGATGTATGGCATAACAGGCATCTGGGATTAAAATCCGGGTGTTGACAAGTTGGTATTAGAGCCATCATGACCATAGGAGATCCTAGTGTAGAATGGACGTTTGAATCAAAAACTTAGTTTCAAAACCAAGTAAGTGAGTATTTATGAAAACTTATTCTCATTCTTACCACTTACAGTCTTTCATGAAAATTCATGTTCTCCAAAAATTCTTGCAAACTTACATAAAATTTGACACACTAGATCACTCTACTAACTTACTCATCCTATATTCTTATAGATGGATGTGAAGTATAGCAAGTTTTATCAGTTGGGGAATGGAGGAGACCTCATCTTTGAGAGTGACTTGGACCAGCTGTAGGAAATGTTGGAGCGTCCGCACCCCAAGTTCTTCGGAGCACAGCTCAACGATTAGGAAGGAGAGGAGTTGTAATGGATAATTGTTGGAAGTCTTCGAGGAAAGATTGAAGCCCCCACCTCAGAGGGAATTCAGTTCACCATCAGAGAGAACAACTGGCTCGATGGACTTACCAAGTCCATGCAGGAAGCTCTTGCTAGTCTGTGTGGGTAGAGTATCAACCAGATCAAGGGTACCCGCTTTGAGTTCTGCCCAAGGCGTGATGCTATGGGACAGCCCTGGAGGCACCATATCACCCCGAGCTGAAGAAACAAGTGGACCCCCTCAGCTTCATGATGTATGGCCGGCAGAAGGAGTTGGACAATGCTCGTTCCTACGCTAACCACAAGTCCGCCATCGCCGCCCAGAAGGATCATACCATCACAATGCTGATGAAGGATCGCTAGTCTCGTCGCCGTTAGCTCGACAAGAAGGAGCGCACCATTGCCCGTCTTCGCCACAGTATCACAGACATGGAGGAGACCATCCATTAGAGGGATATGCAGCTCGAGGAGAGGGAGAATGCAGGGTACGATATCCATGGAGACCCCTACTCCTATCTCAGTGATGATGATGACTTTCTGGAGGATCAGGCCATGGACTTCTTCACCAATGAAGATGACTTCGCCTTCATTGATGATGATGAGGAGGATGAGGATGAGGATGATGAGGACACCGACTTCAAGGAGTAGTAGCACTTGAGCACTAGTGTTAGTGAGTTCTATTCGGTCCCACTATATCGTAGTTTCCCAGAATGGTTCTTAAAACCATCTGTTTCCTTTGTTGTGGTGTGCGTTGTATGATGTGTGATGAATGAATGAAAAGCAAGTTGCTAGAAAAATCTGAGTGAAACTTACAAAAACTTTTCAAAAACCCTGAACCTTAGAAATTTCCCTCTTTTCCCATGATCGATATCAATCTTCAGATGCCTCGCGGAGGAAGCAGTTCATCCCCAGACCCGATGTTGCAGATCTTGCAAATGTTGGTTTTAGACCGCGAAGATGAAAGAGCAGAATGCCAAGCTAACTTAGCCACCCTTCAGCACATCTCTCAAATGGCCAACAACAATCAGGGCCATGGAAACCAGGACAACCATGGATCCAAGCTCAAGAACTTCCAGAACACCAATCCACCGTTTTCACTAAGTCTGAAGAGCCCCTCGATGCCGATGATTGGCTACAAACCATGGAGAACAACTTATAAGTTGCAGGAGTGGAAGCCAACGAGAAGGTACTGTTTTCCACCCACTATCTGGCCGGAGATGCAAGAGTATGGTGGAACAGCGTTCGCGCCATGAATGGAGGACAGATGATGACTGGGGAGGAATTCAAAATCAAGTTTAGCAGAACCCATGTGCCACTGGGTTTGATCAAGAGGATGATAGATGAATATAGAGAACTGAAGCAGGGAAGGATGACCGTAATTGAGTACCGTGACAAATTTTTGTCATTGGCTAGGTATGCAGCGGATGAGATCGATACCGAAGCCAAGAAGAAGGAGAATGGTCTACATGATGAGATGCAGACAGTGTTAGTCAATATCCCCTTTGCGGATATTGAAGCCTTACTGGATTCCTCCATTCAGATGGAAGGCAAGATCAACCAAGACAAAGAGAATCGCAAGCGTCGAATGATGCATCAACCAGGAACCCATCATAACCCAAAGTATCGCCCCAATCCATCCCCGGGAATTGCCCCAAGAACCAACAGACCCCCGATGAATCGTCCGACCTATCCCAATCGTGGAGGAGGAAACCCAAGGCCCGGAGGAAATCACACCAACAACCCCGGCAACCCCAACAATTTCAACCGTGCACCACCTAAGTTCAACAACAACAATGTCGCCACTAACACCAACACTACCCCAAGAACTAGAAGCAATGTTGTGCCGGTAGCAGCAAAGGACAAGTCTCAAGTGACTTGTTATGAATGTGGAACCAAGGGTCACTATTCCAATGAGTTTCCCAAGAAGATTGCCGCAGCCCCCAATGCAAATGCCCCAGCTCAGCAGCAGCGTCATGTTCAGCCCGTAAGAAGGTTTCCCCGAGGGAATTTTCTCAACCGCAATGGCCGTCTCTTTCTCATGCATGCTGAAGAAGCCCAAGAAGCGCCAGATGTCGTGTCGGGTATGTTTTCTGTTAACTCGGTACTTGCAAGAGTGTTGTTTGATTCTGGAGCATCGCACTCATTTGTTACCGAAGAATTTGCATGCAATAGTAAGATTCAACCAACCAAATTGAAGCATGTTATGATAGTTCAAATACCTGGTTCAACCACCAAAGCTAGACATATTTGCAAAGTTGTACCTATCTGAATCCTTGGCATAGATTTGTATGATAATCTAATATTACTTGGGTCAAAAGGTTTGGAAGTAGTACTAGGAATGGATTGGATGTCGAAACATAAAGGATTAATCGACTGTGCCAAGAAAGCCATAACCATGACTAGTACAGCTGGAATATCGGTCGAGCATGTATCTGAAACCTTGCCCCGTCAATTCAAGTGCAACAAGAGTTTAGCCCAACCAACCATTGACCAAGTCATAATAGTCTGTGAATACCCCGATGTATTTCTAGATGTTTTGCCCGGTATGCCCCCAGATCGGGATATTGAGTTTATCATTGAACTAATCCTCGGAACTGGACCCATATCCCATAGACCGTATAACATTAACCCATCTAAACTGGTATAACTAAAGAACCAACTGGATGTTATGCTAGAGATAGGATTGATTCAACCAAGTGCGTCGCCCTGGAGATCACCAGTGTTGTTTGTGGACAAGAAAGATAGAGGTAACCGTTTGTGTACGGATTATCGGAAGTTGAATGATGTCACCATCAAGAACAAGTACCCACTACCAACGATAGAAGACCTGTTTGATCAGTTGACTGGTGCCAAAGTGTTTTCTAAGATTGATCTTAGGACTGGTTACCATCAAGTCAAGATTCGCGCAGAGGATATTCCAAAGACTGCCTTAACCACAAGATACGGATTATACGAGTACACTATCATGTCTTTTGGATTAACCAATGCCCCCACTTATTTCATGAACCTCATGAATAATATTTTTATGGACTTCCTGGATAAGTTTGTCGTTGTTTTCATCGATGACATTCTGATCTTTTCCAAATCAGAAGAAGAACATGAGCTACACCTGAGGACCATCCTTGGAACCCTTAGGGAGCATCAGTTGTTGGGAATATTCCCTAGAGGCAATCATGTATGATGAGATTTTCCATTGTATTCATAAAGATATAAAGTTATCCTTGTATAAACATTTGATGTGTATCATTGAATGTGTGATTCAGTTGTGGAACTATGCATTCGTATTGTTTCTACTAAATATCCTTGGTCATTGAGGTTGTGTTGGACACACAACTTAGACCAATGTGAAAGTTGGCTTGATGACTCAGTTCCACTTGTCATGGGCATGGAGATGCTATTCCGACTTACACAGATTCGACTAAAGAGTTTCGCGAGTCAGATTGACCCATATTGAGGTACAACGAACAAGTTGTCATTTGTATATCTCAATCAATGTAATCCTTAGACCTGAGGTTATTGCATAGTCCGAGTTGAGGATCACCGACTTACGTTCTGTCAAACGCTGATCTGTAACTGGGCAGTTATAAAGGCAGAGTTTGGGTCGACTGAGAATCAAGCTGCGTGATGTGAATAACCAAGATAGGATTTTGCCCCTCCACTTGGAGAGATATTCTTTGGGCCCTCTCGGATGAAATGATTCTGAAAGCATGACCATGCACGACTCAGTTAAGTGTTAACCGAGGCGATCGACTAAGAGTTAGTCGGATGAATCACTTATCTCGGATCGAGAAGAGAGTCGGACTATTTAAGGGATAACAATTATTCGCCTATAGTCTGATAAGGTATATTGTGAGGCAAAAGGGACTCGGACGCAAGTCACATTGGAAAGGCAAGTCGTCATGACTCTTTGGTACTTGGGAGTCAGCACGTTCTTCTAGGAGCCGCTACCGACTGATCGATTGTGAGTCGGACTCTAATCATGTCCGAGTAGCCATGAGCCTGCAGGGTCACACACTTAAGAGCGGGAGCAAGTTCGGATTGGATCTGAACTGGAAATCTGGTTGGGTTGGACCCGAGCCTGATTTGGACTGAGTGAGTGAGTCGGACTCACAGATACTGATATTATATGGACTTTAGTGAATGGGCCGCGCGAGCAGAGCCCACGTTCACTCCCTATATATTGTCACATCCCAAGATTTTCCAAATCTTGTAATGTGAAAAATAAATGAATAAAATAAAACTTTGTCGATTTTCGGGTGAGAAGAAACTTTTGGATACAATTTGAAACTTTCAAAACCAATTTGGATCAAATAAAATCCTAAAAGGATTTAAAAGATAAATAAACAATAAAGTTAAAAATATTTAAAATTACTATTTTTGAATCTTTTAATAAAAGATTTGGTTTTTAAATGAAAAGATAGAATTATAAATAAGGATTATTTTATAGAGCCAAATTAAAACTTGGCCAAGCCTTTGAAATAAAATATTTCTATTTGATAAAAATAGTAAATGTCGTGGGAATGACCACGGCAGACGCTGCAATCGGCAGCGAGTAGTAGAACGAGGGGCAAGGGCGGCCAGCCATGCGGTCTTGAGATGAGGGCGAGACATTGGGTTTTACCTGTGTTCGGCCCCGGAGGGTAAAGACCTACTCCTGCTAGATTGTATTATGGATGTGTTTACAATGGGCGAACTCGACGACTAGGCGGCGAGTTGCTTGGGCGTATGAGGGAACGTGTCTCTACTCACCCCATAGGGAGGTTTATATAGGCTCACCTCCCCTAGGGTTTACATATCTCAACCGATTCGGTTACAGCTTCGGTAATCGTTTAACCTAGACCGACTGGGCCTATCTACTCGCCTGGGCCTTCAACTTCCAGTCGCTTGATACCTTGCTGGGCTTTTGATCCACTGCTCGCAGCCCACTGCCAGACCCTTGGGCCCGGAACGTCTGCCGAGTATACCCGATGGCGTATCCCCATCAGTAGTCCCCGAGGCCGTCGTTGATTAGGCGTGAGTGGCTGCTGGCAGTCGGAGTATACGGCTTCAAGTTGGCATCCAGTCGAATCGTCGGCGGGCTCCTGTATAAAGGAAAAAATCCGGCGAACCGAGTCGCGTCTTGGGCGAGTCGAGCCAACGAGACGCGGTCTCGGCGAGTGACTTAACGAGCCGAGTGGCTGGAGTTGGACCGTCAGGCGTGGTCAAACTAGCCGTTAAGGTAACTCAACGGTAACTTCTGGCGTAATCATCGCGCGGTAACGGCCCCCTGATTTGGCGGGCAACTCCTGCTATATAAGAGGAATGGTAGGCTATCGCAGAGCCAACCGCCCACCATTTCTTCCGAGTGCGCATCTCCCTTCCTTTGCTCCGCGATCCAATCGACCCGAAATCTTTCGATCCCCAACCAACCTCTTCGGCCATGGCCCTCTCCACCGAACCTTGGGGCAGATCCAAATGCACAAGGGCGCAGCTGGCCTCGTTCGAGGAGGCCGGAATCCTATGGCTGTTGGCGTATCCCCACAACGGAGAAACGACCCCAAACCCGCGAGAGAGAGTTTATGTCCGCTTCACCGTCATCTCGGCGGGGTTAGGGTTTCCACATCTCTGTTCTTCCGGCGCTTTGCGCCTACCACGGATCCAGCCCTCAAATCTGGGTCCCCACGATCGAGCAGCTCGCCATCTTCGTGGCTCATGAAAGTGCTACTTGGGCTGCCGGCCCTACTTTCCCTTGTGGCAAGATCTGTTCCATGGATGGGTCAGCCGCGAGGAGGCGGGCGGCCCAATGCTAGCCGCGGGCGGCCTAACATTCCAACTCAAATCCAAAGCTTCCTTCTTCGACCTGATGCTGCCGGCCAAAGCAGCGAGCGACTGGAAAAAGTCATGGTTCTACGTGACCGAGGCGACTCGGAGGACGCGGCGATCCGCCAGACTCGCCAACCGCTCTGAGCCACGCCATCTCCAGGTCGGCAAGCTTCCCGACGACCAGCGGATGGTCATCGATGAGATGCTCCAGACCATCCGTGGTCTGAAGAAGAAGGGGCTCCAGACAATAAACTTGTACAATTGTTGGCTTGGGCGGCGGTTCGTCCCGCTCGCCCAACGCGATCATTACATGTACCAGTACACGGGCCGGGGAGACTCGACGAAAGCCTGCCTCGACGAGTGGAAGCTGGAGGACTACCTCTCGGCGTTGAAGAAGATCACCTAGGCAGTATACGCGGATGCGCAGGCCGGGGTCCCCCCCTACACCGCGAAGCGTCCGGCTCCGACGGTAATTTCTTTGTCTTGTTCGCAGTCGCAGCGTATGCAGTCGCGGTAATTCTAACTCTGTTTCATATTCATCGCAGCTGTTCCAAGTGGTGGAAGGGTGGCTCACCACCGACGAGAGCCCGGGGTCATCTGCCCAGGATAGAAGCGAATCGCCACCCGCCAGGGGCAACAAGGACGACGAGGATGAGTCCGAAGAGGAGATCGCCCCACTGGTCCGAAAGACCCGCGGGCAACGTCAGCGCGAAATCGAAGCGAGCAGGAGCCTCGAGCGCCACGACGACGACGAGCTCCCAGAGACGACCTCGCGCCACCAGGCCACTCCTTCGAAGAAGAAGAAGAAGGAAAAGGAGGCGAGGGCCCCCCCGAGGAGGAAAACGAAGCCGCCGAAGATGGCCTCGCCGCCGCACTCAACGAGCAGTTCCGAAGCTCACAGCTCGGCCGGTGAAGGCGCGGCCCCGGCGACAACCGCGCTAGATGCGCCATCTCTGGAAGTGCCGCTGGCCTCAATGCCTCCGCCATTCGCGCCGGTCTTTGGGTCAGGGAAGGCTCCGGCCGTGGCGACTTCGCCTCGCAAGGAGGCCCCGAACGTGGCGGTCTCGCCCCGCAAGGAGGCTCCGGCCGCAGCGGCTCCAATTTGCGAGGAGGCCCCCGCCGAAGGCGTCCCAGAGGCGCCAGCCGCGACCTCAACGACGAAGAAGCCGTCCGTGTCTTGGGCCCACGACGTCCTGGAACTGGGGCTTAGTCGCCAGCTGGGCCCCGAACTGGAAAAACCGGCCGGCCTTCGTACCGGGCTGCGTTTCATTCCAGTCGCCAAGTAAGTGCATTCGGCCTTCTCTATTTTCTATAAGTACTTCGATTGTCTTTTATTGATTTGATCTGATATGCAGGACCGGAGTGAAAAAGATGGGCCACCCGACCGTGGCCAAGGTACCCTCCGCCGCGAGCGAGGAGGATCCTTCCCGCAAGAGGAAAGTGGACGAGGTCGCCGTCTCAGCAGAAGGCAGCAAGAAGGCCAAGGGCGACGTCATCGTTACTGTCTCTGACGACGCAGCGGCCGCACCGGCCGGACCCGCAGTGGAAGCAACCGCATCTACAAAGGATGGCGTTTCCTTGCCTAGACCGGAGGAAGCGACTTCCTTTGGGGCGGGTGCCTCGATCGCTACCTTCCCCCGCTTCGTAACCAAGGCGGCCACGGCAAGCGGGGCTGCGCCCCCGAGCCTCGCTCCGGGGACCACCGACGCTGAAGTCGACCAACGCTGGCACACGCCAAGGCCGCTTGCGTCTGTGGACACAATACAACTCCATGGCATGCTTGGTGCAGCTATCCAGGTACCTCCAGTCCCCGAGGATCAGGTCGGTGCTTAGCAGCGGCGTGATTCTTATAGTTTTTCGTTTTGTACTTTCGCATCCAGTCCCCGAGTGCGCACGCGCTAAATTTTAGCGGGTGGGCACTGAGCAATTTTCGTGTTTGCTGACTTTGATGATGTGCAGGGTCTGCAGCTGGAGTCGGCGGAGTGATTGGCTGCGAAACAGCGTGCGGAAAATGAGCTGGCCACTATCCGAGAAGCAAACAAGGAGCTTCAGGCTGTTGCTGCGCAGGCGGAGGTGGCTCGCCAGGAGCTTGTCCCTGCTGGTGAACTGGTGGCGGTGCGATCTGCGTTAAGTCTTGCTGAAAGGGTCGCCGACCTCGAGCGCGAACTGCGGGAGGCGAGAGAAGAAGCAAGCTCGGCGAACGGGCGAGCCAAGGCCGCCATTGCGGCCGCGGAGGAAGACCGCAAGGTGTCGGAAGCCCTCATTACTGGGCTTCAGGACGACCACACATCGCTTCAGTGCTTCATCACGGGACTCGCCCGCCCGTTGCTTGGTGAGTGCGTCTTCCCTTTCTGTCAGTTGTTGTGTTTGTGGTGTCCGTGGTACTCATCATTGTCTCCTTCTCACAGGTCGTGTTATTGGTAGCCAAGAAGAAGCGAGCTCGCTTGACGCGAGGGAGTGCGTAAGCATGCTTGTCGACTCGGCGACGCTGTCGGCAACGTGAATCCGCGCCTATCTTCAAGAAATGTCGCCCACAGAGGTTATTCCCAGCGACCTTGTCAAGGTGTGGGAGTATTTGGAGAAGGCGCCCGCTGTCGTCGAGTTCATGACGCGGTCGGCGTTTCGGCGTGGCGCGTCTACAGCGCTGAGCCTTGGACTCGCCCACTTCCCCGAGGATTTCGACCTCGACGATGTGACGAGTGGGTATCCTTCGTCGACTGGCGCGGTGGACCTGTCCGAGGTTCTCAAGTTGCAGGAGCGTGCCGCCGCGTACTCGGAGCGTGTCTGGGCGATGGGCGACCTCCTTCCCTACCAGGAAACGGTCGTCGCGCCGAACGACCCCGAGCCGCCGCATCGTGACTTCAAGGTCGAGCAACCTTTTCGCTCGGCGATGGCGGGTGAGCTGACGACGTATCCGTCAAACCCGTACACCGCGTTCATCCGTAGGCGCCGGGACTCTGGCGAGTCGTCGAAGCCTGCAGAATAGGGTAGTTCGCCTGGATGTGTTAGCGGCAGTTCTGCCACGCGGGCATAATTTGTTATATAAGACAATGCAATATGCGATTGAATGGGACGTCGTGTCCATTTTGCTATTTATTTGTGTGTTTTGGATTGATTTTGGACGAGTCCCCGAGC
Organism: Avena longiglumis; assembly: GCA_030063025.1. Lineage (NCBI taxonomy): Eukaryota > Viridiplantae > Streptophyta > Magnoliopsida > Poales > Poaceae > Avena > Avena longiglumis. The sequence goes on from CP125974.1 coordinate 487,392,492, forward strand.
GCGTCCGCCCTTTTGTGGGGTTCACCACGTATATGATGTTTGTTGTTATCATGTGTTTTGTTAGTTTAGTCGACTCGCCCGAGCTCGGAGAGCCAGTCGCAAGGCGACTCCCTTGAGTGCTCTGTACTTTACCGTTTTCCCGTACGCGAACGGGGTCGGGTGGCCGAGTCCCCGAGCGTGGTACTTGGTAGTTCAAGGCGCGACTCGAGGGTGGTTGAGGACTTAGCGCGTTGGTGTGAGCGCGTCACTCCTGCCTGGCCCGGAGGGTCAGTCGCGTGGCGACTCCTGGGCATGCTCTCTTACTTGGCGTTTTCCTGACGCTCGCGATTTAACTGGTTTTCAGTCCCCGGCGTGGTACTTAGTCGTTCGAGTCGCTACCGAGGATGCGGAGGACCAAGGTCATTTGAGAAGCGAGGGCAGTTGTCTTGGTTCGCAAAACCAGTCGAGCTAAGCGACTCAATGGGGCTCCGGATTGGCATTTTCGTGGACGACACAAGACCTGAAATGACTCGGTGCTCTTACATCGCACTACTTAGCCGTGCGGTCGCTGTACCAAAGGTTGACTTCGCATTTTAGCATGACGCTGTTTATTACGAAAAGTCTGAGTGGCACAAGGCATGGAGAGTAGACGAAGTTTGCGCGATAACTGTTTCTTTTATTTCATAGCGACTGGAGAGTACATGTGTGGGGTTCTAGGAGTAGAACTTCCGGAGGAGATTTACATTCCATGGCCGCTTGACGTCGAGTTCGCCATCCCCGCGGACGTCGATGAGGTAGTAGGCGTCGTTGCCGAGTACGCGCCCGATAGCGAACGGGCCTTCCCACGGAGGGGAGAGCTTGTGCATGCCCTTCTTGTCCTGGATGAGGCGTAATACCAGGTCGCCTTCCTGGAAGGTGCGGGTTTTCACCCGTCGGCTGTGGTAGCGACGGAGTCCTTGCTGGTAAATGGCGGTGCGCGATCGAGCGAGGTCGCGTGCTTCGTCGAGCTGGTCGAGCCCATCTTGGCGGGCCAGCTCGTTTGCGGCCTCCGTATAGTGGACGACCCGTGGCGAGTCGTGTTCGAGGTCGGTGGGCATGACTGCTTCGGCGCCGTAGACCATGAAGAAGGGAGTGAATCCCGTCGACCTGTTCACCGAGGTGCGAATTCCCCAGATGACGGAGGGCAGCTCGTCGACCCAGCATCCAGCGGTGCGCTCGAGTGGTACTTGGAGTCGCGGCTTCAGGCCGTGGAGGATGCTTTGGTTGGCTCGTTCCGCCTGGCCGTTGGATTCCGGGTGGGCGACTGACGCGAGATCGAGCCGGATGTGGTGCTCTTCGCAAAATTCGGCCATTGCTCCCTTGGCGAAGTTTGTGCCGTTGTCCGTGATGATGCTATTGGGGAACCCGTAGCGGTATATGAGCTCGCGTAGGAACTTAGTGGCGGTCTTCCCGTCGCATTTCCGGACTGGCTTGGCCTCTACCCACTTTGTGAATTTGTCGACAGCGACTAGCAAGTGGGTGTAGCCAGAGGGGGCCTTCTTGAAGGGGCCTACCATGTCCATGCCCCACACGGCGAATGGCCAGGTGATGGGGATTGTTTTGAGCCGAGCTCGATGCGTCGTCGATTGGTGTACCGGCACCCGGCGCATCCCTCGACGATGTCGGCAGCGGCGGCGGTGGGCCAGTAGAAGCCGTGTCGCATAGCCTTGGCGACCAGGGAGCGAGCGGCGGCGTGGTGGCCGCAGTCGCCTGAGTGGATGTCGTGGAGGATTTTGCGTCCTTCAGCCGGTTGGACGCGACGTTGGAACACGCCGGTGACGCTGCTGTGTAGCTCGCCGTCGATGATGGTGTAAGACTTGCATCGGCGGCGATCATTCGAGCGTTGTCTCGTCTGGCTGGCGGTGCGGTTTCGGTAGGCGATGTAGGGCTTGGTCGGTCGCTGCTCGGTGATGAGTGCGACCAAGGCTGCCTCTGGTTGGAGCGGGACTCCGATGTCGATCTCCCTCGGGGGAGAGACTGATGGTTTGAAGATTGTGTCGAGGAACACGCCGGCGGGTGGTGCGAGTCGAGCCGACCCGATGCGAGAGAGGGCGTCGGCCTCCTCGTTTTTTCTCCTGTCGATCCACTCGACAGAGTAGCCGGTGAAGTGGCCGCCCACCTTGTCCACCTCTTGGCGGTACGCCGCCATGGTGGGGGAGAGCGTCACAGGTGCCGGCGACTTGCCCTGCGACGAGGTCGGAATCTCCGTAGCATCGAAGGCGATTGACGTTCATCTCCTTGGCGGCTCGCATGCCGTGGAGGAGGGCCTCGTATTCAGCCATTTTGTTGGTGCAGGGCGTGAATTCGAGGCGGAGGATGTAGCGGAGCTTGTCGCCCTTTGGTGAGGTCAGCACTATCCCCGCTGCGCCTCCCGCGTTCTTGGACCCGTCGAACGGGATCCAGAATGGAGGTACGGCGGCTTCTCTGGCTCTTGGGCCTCTTCGATCGGCGATGAAGTCTGCCGATTGCTGCGACTTAATCGCCTTCGGCTCGTATTTAATGTTGTGGACGCCGATCTCGACGGCCCACTTGGCGACCCGCCGGTCGCCTCGCGATTGCGGATGATGTCTTGTAGTGGTGATGAGGAGACCGTGATCGGGTGCTCGGAAGTAGTCTGCGGCGCCGTTGAGCCAAGACCGCGTATACCAGCTTTTGATATTGTGGGTATCGCTGGCGCGACTCGGTGAGAACCTCGCTGATGTAGTACACCGGCCGTTGGACCGGGCGCTCCTTTCCTTCCTCTGGTCGTTCGACAACCATTACGGCACTGACGACGCGATCGGACGCCGCGACGTAAACCAGCATAGGCTCTTTGTCAGCGGGTGCGGCGAGTAGTGGTGCAGCGAGTAGCACCTTTTTAAGGTCGCGGAGCGCGTCGTCCGCCTCCTTGTCCCACTGGAAGGTGGGGTTCTTGTGCATCAGGCGGTATAGGGCATCGCTTTTCGCCCAGCGGGGATGAAGCGATCGAGAGCTACACGCCGGCCAGCTTCGACGCCGCAGCACTCGGGTTTGCCGAGCCGCGATCGTGTCGATCTTCGTTGGGTTTGCCTCGATCCCTCGTTTGGAGACGACGTACCCAAGAGTTGCCGGCGGGTACAATCAAGGTGCACTTGGATTGAGCTTTATCTTGTACCTCCGCAGATTGGCGAAGGTCTCCGCTAAGTCGGCTAGTAGGTCGCCTTGGCGAGCGGATTTCACGACCACGTCGTCGATGTAGACGTGGATGTTGCGGCCAATTTGGCTCGCGAGGCATTCTTGCATGCACCGCTGGTAGGTTGCCCCGGCGTTCTTGAGGCCAAAGGTCATGGCGGTGTAGCAGAAGGCTCCGAATGGCGTGATGAACGCCGTCTTCTCCTCATCCTCGACAGCCATTTTGATCTGGTTGTACCCGGAGTAGGCGTCGAGGAAACATAGCGACTCCGAACCCGCGGTTGAATCGATTATCTGATCGATCCGCGGGAGGACGAACTGCTCCTTTGGGCAGGCGCTGTTCAGGTTTGTGTAGTCGATACACATTCTCCAGGTCCCGTTTTTCTTCTCGACCAGGACTGGGTTTGCCAGCCACTTGGAGTATTTGATTGGCCGGATGAAGCCGGCAGCAGCAAAGGGCCGCACTTCTCGGCGATTGCTCGACGGCGTTCTTCATTGAAGGGCCGAGCGATCGCTGACAGTCGCACTTTGGGGTCGGCGTTTAGTTTGTGCTCAGCGAGCTCCCTAGGGGACACCAGGCATGTCGGAGGGTTTCCATGCAAAGATGTCCCTATTCTCACGAAGGAACTCGATGAGCGCGCCTTCCTATGCTGGGCTCATGCCTGTCCCGATCGTCACCGTCTGGCTGGGGTCGCCTGGGACCAGCTCGATGGTGCGGGTGTTCGTCGTGGCCTCAAAGGTTGAGGTGTTTGTGCCCTCTGAGTTGGGCTTCTTGAGTGTTGTGGGGTCGTCATTGTTGACCCCGCTCGCGTATTTAGCAAGATCGTCAGCGTGATTAGCTTCTGCCGCGATGACGGCGTCGGCGAGCTCGGCTCCTTTGGCCTCGCATTCGGCGGCCATGTCGGGGTCGCCGTTGATGGTGATGACGCCGCACGGCCCGGGGAGCTTCATCGCGTTGTACGCGTAGTGGGGCGCTGCCATGAATTTGGCGAACGCCTGGCGCCCCAGGACGCAATGGTAAGGGCTGTCGAAGGGCACCAGCTCGAAGACGATCCGCTCGGTGCGGAAGTTTGCCGGAGTACCGAAGGTGACGGGTAGCGTGACTTTGCCGATCGGGTACGCCTTCCGACCGGGGACGATGCCGTGGAACGTGGTGTGGGTTGTCTCGATCATCGACTGCGGGAGTCGTAACCGCCTGAAGGTGTCGAGGTAGAGGATGTTGATGGAGCTGCCGCCGTCCATCAGTGTCTTGGGGAGCCAGTAGTCGCCAACCTTGGGCTTGACCACCAAGGCGACTCGTCCTGGGTACTCGATGCGTGGCGAGTGGTCTTGCCGGCTCCAGGTGATGGGCTGTTCCGACCAGTTGAGGAACTGGGGGACGTCTGTTTGGGCCACCGCGTTGACGGCGACGGCGCGGGCGATGACCTTCTTCTCGCGCTTCGTGTTGAAGCCTGTGAAGGTGTGGAGCGAGCCGGCTACTTTGCCGAATTTTCCGCCATTTGGCGGGTCGTTGTCGGGGTCCTCCCGCGCGTGCCGTGCCTTCTCGATTTCCCTGAGGGTGTGGCAGTCGGCGGTGGTGTGCGTGGCGGGCTTTCCTTCCCTGCTGTGAAACGCACATGGTTGGTTAAGGAGGGCCGCGGGATCGAACCTTGGCTTGTTCTTGTAGTTGCCGCCATCGCGTCGTTGCCCTCCGTCACGGCGGTAGCTCTTGGGCTCGCGTTGTGCGTGCCCAGCGTTGGCGACGAAGTCGACTCGCCCGTCGTTGCGGCGCTTGCCTGTGAGGCGGGTGCCGCTATAGCGTAGGTCGGTTCGGCGTCCGCCGTCGTTGCCGCCCGTGCGGCGTTGCCCTCCTGACTCGTCGTCGATTTCTTGGTTGGGGTCCTCCTCGGCGTACCGTTTGGCGATCTCGAGGAGGTCGGGGATGTTGTCGAGTGTGCGGGCGTGTCGCTTGAGCTTGGCGACTAGAGGCTCGTAGCGACACGAGGTCTTGAAGCAATGGATCGCGGTGTCCGGGTGGATGCCGACCGCATTGTACCAGAGCTCTTGCCACCGTTGGACCCAGTTGCGAGTCGACTCGCGAGGTCCCTGGACGCATCGTTCCAGGTCCTCGATGGTGGCGCGGGTGTAGGAGCACTCGAGTGCTGACGGCGTCTCGCATTTCCTCCGTCGATACTGTCACGGGGGCGTGTTGATCCATTGCCTGCACGTCCCTCCATCATCGATTGGGAGGTAGCAGGCGGCGGTAGGTCGATGTGACCCGCGATCCCCATTGCCATGAGGTATGTGTCGAGCCAGACCGCGGGGTCGTACGAGGAGTCGTCTTTTTCTATCTCCTTTGGCGCCTTGAAGTTTGGCGGGTACTTTTAGCCTCGGATCCTTGGTCCGAAGCGCTTAGGCCCTAGTCGATCGGCGACCCCATAGGCTCGCCATCGCGGTTAGTTAGGATGTGCCGCAAGTCGTCGGGCTGGCGTCTGGCGCCGATTTTGGTTGTTGATGATGTGAGTCGGGCGTCGATGGGTTCTCCTTTAGCGGCGCGAAGTTGGTCGCCGCCTGGGATCGTTGGTGGAGTGCGGCGTTCGCGGGTCGGCGTTGGAGCTGCGGTGGCTCTGGTGGCGGGCAATTGAGGGTGTTTGCCGCTGGCGGCCGCTGAGGCCCTGCTTCCGAGGCGTGAGTATACTCGCCCTTGCGGTCGGCGCCGCTCTTTGCTGCTCCACGGCCTTTGCGAGCAGCAGCGTGGCATTGGATTTGTAAGGTGCGTCGCGGTGGCCGTGATGCTATCGGCTGCTGCTCGGCTGCCACAAGGTTGTCCATCGGGGTGGAGAAGTGGGAGGCCGTTCGCGTCTCGCTCCGTGAGAGGCGACTATCCGCGGCTGGTCCACAGGGGTGCGGTTGGGTGGTGGTGGGGCACCCATCGCCGTAGATCTGGCGGGGCGCTTCCTCCGGTGGCGCGTTCTCGCGATCGCGCTCGGCTATCTGAGTGGGTCGTTTCGTCGTCGAAGTTCGGGCGCCCCTGAGCGGTGGGGTTCAGCGTGACCTGATCCGGCTGGTGGTAGCGTGGCAGTTCTGCGCTGTCACTTGCTCGGCGAAATTTTCGCTCGGCTGCTCTTCGTCTTGCCTCCGCCAATTTCAGTGAGTTCCTCGACCTCCGTTGCCGTGGCGTTAGGAGGATTGGGGTGGAGAAAGGATCCTCCGGCGGATCGGCGCGGTGGCCATGTAGGTCGCGGCATGGCGACTGGTTCCGTCGTGGAGGTCGGCGGAGTTTTCCGACCGAGTCGAATTCAAGATCCAGGATGGAGGGTCCTCGAAATCTCCCGTTGGAGACACAGGCGATGGAGCCCGCAGATGAGGCAGCGGTGATGGATCCGGCGAGTGATGCGGGGTCGCCAGTCGGCGTCGTCGGTGAGGCCGCATCTTCTGCGGCGGCGAGTTCCGGCCACGTTCTTTGTGGGCGAGTCGTACTCGGAGGCGGTGGATCGTGCGGACTGGCTCTCGGAGAGCCAATCGGCGTGGTGGCGACTTCGCGGATGCGAGCCGAGTCCTCCGAGGTGATGGCGTCGGTGAGGCCGACGAAGAGGCTGATCGTGCCGATTGGCGGGATTACGCTGTGCGCGTGGTCGTCGCGCCGGACGTAGCTACTCGGCAAGATCTGGAGCATCTCGCCGATCGCTATCATGCGGCCGGTGGCGACCGTCTCGTTGATGGGCAGATTGGATCTCGCCGCAGAACACCGGCCAGACCGGCCAGGCCCCACGGTGGGAGCCACTGTCGAGTCTTGTCTGGCAGGTTTATTTAAATAAAATGATAAGGATTTAATATCCAAGTTTATTAAAAATAAAGGGTTTACTATTTTAATTAAAACATCAAAACTTATTTATTTAGTTTAAACAAGTTTTCCAAGTATTCTTTATTTCCAAATAAAACCTACTGATTAGGTTTTGAAAATATTTAGATTTCAAAATGGAGTTTGGAATAAATCAAAATCTATTTGATTTAATAACAAAGGTCTATTTATTTAATTATTAATGGACCCTAAAATAAAAATATTATTTTGATCTTTGGATTTTGGTTTATGTTGTTAAACAGAACCAAATTCAATTACAAAGTTTGATAGATGTTTGAATTAAATTGAATGTTGATTTGTTGTTTGAAATTCAAAACAGGAAATTCAAACAGAAAAAGAAAACCAATCAGAACAAAAAAAAGGAAAAGGCCCAACCCATCTAACCTAGCCCAGTCTCGGCCCAACTAGCCCACTCCCTCTCTCCCCGCGAGAAAACGCTTCGCACCATGAAAGAAACCCGCTTAGTCACTGACTCGTGGACCCCTCCCCCTCACTCCCTTTCTCGCTGACAAGCATGCCCAACCCCTCCAGCTCATCTTCTTCCTCCCCGCGACGACCACGCCGGCCGTTTCCTGCCGTTGATGCCGCGGTTAAATTTGCCTTAACGCCTTCGCCATTACTCGCTGCGACCACGCACGTTAAAGCGTCTCCCTCTCCTCTCTCGTTCCCCTCTGTCGCCCCACCTCAACACGCCCCCAGGCCGCCCAATTCCTCGCCACACCACCCTCTGTCCGACGAGCATCTCCAGTAAATTTCGACGACCCCGCGCCGCCCCTTGCCTTCCTAAGCACACCATTGTGATCCCCACTACCAGGCGCATCTGTCCGTGCCTTTCGTTCAACCGCGGGCACCCCAGAACGTCGGCAACCGCCTCGACTGAGCGCCGCCGCGTCTGCTACATTCTCCGGCGACTTTCCCCTGGTAAGCCCGACCACCCCGAGCTCTCTCTACCATACTCACGTGAACCCCAGGTCTGTCCGCATCTAACCGTGTTCTCATTTTGCTTCGAAGTGAAGCACAACGTCGCCCCCGACCACGACCAGAGCCGCCTGACGCCGTCCCCCACTCTGGCGAGCAATCCCGCTGGAACCAGAGCGCCCCTCGCCTCCTTGCAACCACGTTGAGCATCCCCACGTCGCTGCGATCACGGTGAGACCTCCCTCTGCCATCTTTGCTTCCTGTAGCCGCCGCTAGCACCTCGTCCGACCGTGCGCCGCCGCTCACCGCCGTCAACGCCACTCGAGTATGGTCGAATAGATTCACACCGTTAGATCTCGATCCTATGGCTGATAATAGAACCTGAGCGAAAGGGTACGAGTGGACCTGAGCCGTGCGATATGACTTGATCCAACGGTCTATGTTATTCGATCCTAGCGAAACGTTTTCGACGAATAGGAATCAGACGCGTGTCCCAGAATTTGTTATAAAAACTGATTTGAATCTATTAGATTTGTGATTTTGTAAATTGCATAACTTTAGTTCCACACGTCCAAATTTTGCAAACTTTATATCAATGGAATCAGTGGAACAAGCCCTAGCCAACCATGCAATTTGTTTTGTAAAAAGTTTCTGTTAGATTGTTTGTTTTTGCAGAAACATTTGTATGCTTGTTTAGGTTATAAAAATTGTTCAAAAATGATTTTGGGAATAAAATCTTTTGCAAATGGTGTGTTTTGAACCTACTGACCATAGGAAACACTTTGTGGTTTCAAAAATGTATTTGGTGAAACAAAAGAATGATTCTTTGATTTAAAACCATTTCTAGTCAAAAAAAATATAGTTTATTTATTAAAAATGGTTTTGGAAGAAAACCTTTGGGAAATGTTTTGTTTTAAACTCTCTGACCCCAAACACCAAGTTTTATGGTTTGAAAACATATTTTGTGAACCTATAGATTAATGCCTTAGTAAAAACATTTCTACACCACATAAAATGATACCCTGTTTTGAAAATGGTTTATGAAGTGAAAACCTTTTGCAAATGACTTTACCACTTTGCAAAATGACCATTAGGTGTTTTCAAATGTTTATGACTATTAGGAACCACTTTTTCAAATTAAAAAAAAACTTGGCATGCTTGCATGCATTACTTTGACTTGTATTGACTTGATTGGTAGATTGAGATTGTTCCTTGCTTGATTGAATTGTAGTGACTTGAAGACTGTGATTGTTGCAAGGACTAGGAGTGAACTTATACCCTCTACAAAAAAGGCAAGTGATGCTTCATACTTTTGTCCCAATTACTTTCACTATGCATTAGTGATTTTTCTAAGTAAAACTTGCATGGAATTTTGCTAAGTATAAACCTTGCTATGGGAAATCCTAGTAGATGAAACCTTAGTAGAAATTTCCTAAGTTAAGATTCCTACTACTATCAAGCTTAGCTTAGCTAATAGAAAACAAGGGTGAAATATACATTCATAGTATGGAAAAATTTCTAAGTCTGAGGACTTGTGTTTTTGTTTAATAAAACAACTAAGTTAATGAATCACCTGGGTGCAATGGTAATTGCTTGGTGGTTTTTGGTTGAGTGGTTACACAAGGCCAGGGGACTGGTGAACCTTGTGTATCTCACTTGTGGATGGCCACCCAGGAACAAAGAGATTTGAGATGTCAAATGTTGAGAAGCTTCAAGTGCAGCCACTTGGCATTATGGGCTCTGCCTGGATCATATAGGTTGCTAGAACTTAGCCATTTGGACAGTTTGTGGTAGTGGTATGATAGGTTGGAACGCATCCATTTGGTCTAAGGGAAGGCTTCTGAAAGATATTGTCTTGGGAAACCAAGTATTGTGGGGAAAGTGCACCACCTCTACAGAGTGTAAAATCTAAGTACTTAGCCATGTCCCTGGCAAAGGACAATTTGAGCATCAAGACATGGAAGCAATCAAGAATATCATCATCCAAATTTCTAAGTTAAAAACTTGTGGTTGAACAAGGGTTTAAGGATCTTCAATCTTTGATTGGGAGATGCCTTGGGAAAGATTATTTTGTCAAGCAAAAACTTAGTGTTTTGAAATGATAAGGAAAAATCTATTTTTGAGCAATGCAAGCCTCAACTCCACTTAGCCAAATGCATATAGTTGATAGACTCCACTATACTACCATAGTATCACTTGTCAATACAATTCAAATGTATTAACCCTTGTGGCTGTAACTTGTTATGTTGCAGGTTTGTTTGATTTTAGTGAAGTTGATTGATTAGGATTACAAGTCTACAACCAACATTTCTGCCTGTGGCACTTTGAAGATGAAGGACCCCATGCTTATAGATATTCTGCTGCAATGTAATGTAATAGCCAAATGAGCTATGAAAGATGTAATAGATTATTTTATTCCTAGTTATAAAGTTGTATTATGACCTTTGTTTCTTGATATTACATCTTAACTGTGGATGCTAGCTATTGATCCAGGGACTAGCATTGTAAACACAGGGGACTCTACCTTATTAAAGGTTGGGAACCTTACAGATGGTATCAGAGCATTGTGTTGCCTGTAGGATTTGTAACCCTAGGATTGGACAAAACCCCTTAGAAAAATAGGAGTTGTATTTGTTCCAAAACTTATTTACAAACAATCTTGTAAACTCTTTCCTCAACCATTTTGGTTTCAACTCTACATCTCTTCTATTTTCAACTTGATGGAAAAACCTACACCATGGCCAAAGACTTCACCATGTGCAAAGGACTTCTTCAACTCTAATGACTTCAAGATCTTCAACTCTAATGACTTCAACATCTTCAGCATATTCACCAAGGACTTCAACCTTGGATAGCACTAAGGACTACAAGTGAGACAAGAAATGTTGCTCAAGATTTGGAAACTAAGGAAACACAACTTAGAAGGAGCCATCAACACCTTTGAAGTTTTGTGACCAATAACTTTTCCTAAGGAAACCATGATCTCATGCAAGAAGAATCAACCAAGAAGGATGGAAAGATCACAAGTGAACCATATAGATGTACCACCATATTTAGTTTAAGTCCAACCCACCAACTTATGTGGTGTAACAAAAATATTTTTGGTCGACTAATAATATGCTTGAACTTTGTTGTTTGAGTGGAATGTTTGGCTTGTGAATTCTTGCACATTGCTTGAGTGAATTGTGATGTGTGTGATTAGAATTATTCCCTTAGAAATATTTTGCCTATTCTAATCCCAATCCAACCCCAAACAGAAGACCTCTCCAAGAAACTCCAACATCAAGGATGGTGACAACAACAACAACCAAGAGGACAACATGAGAGAACTTATAGCAACCCAAAACCAGTTGAGCCAAGAGACAACTCAGCTTTTAGCCAACAACAATGGACTAGACCCAGCCATACAAAGGATTTTTAAACTTCAATCCCAATTGTTGCAAGGGTTGGTTACTCAAATGATCAACATGGGAGAAAACTTTTCCCAAAGAGCTAATGACAACAAGGATGACAAATATGTTAATCTAGAAGGAACCCAAGCTAGCAATATTTGTGTAGACAAGGATCATGCATCCAAGGAGCATGAAGATCAAAGCCCTAATTGTGAAAAGGAAGGTCATATCTTTAGTAACTTCCCCAAGAAGAGAGAAAGATTTCCCACCTTTGAGGAGCATGAACTAGAAGAACTCATAGCTTTGGAGAGACCCAAGAAGAAGAAGAAATGCCCCAACCCTAGCAAGAAGGATATTAATCAAGAACAATGTTACACTTGCAAAGATATGGGACACTATGCCAATGAATGCCCAGAAAACAAGAAGAATCAAAGAAACACACAAGAGGCAATGATACCAAAGGAAAAGAAAGATATCAGCCAAGTGATGTGTTTCAAATGCAAGGAACTAGGCCACTATGCAAACTTCTGTCCAGAAAAGATGAAGCACAATATAAACCAGCCTATGAAGGATCTCAGCATTGTCACATGTTTCAAGTGTGAAAACAAAGGACACTATGCAGATGTTTGCCCAGAGAAGTTTCCCCAGGATCCCAAGAAGGCCAATATGTAATTTAGTTGCAAAATTTTTAAGGGTGGTAGTACCCTAGATGTTTTGAGCCTACTTGTAACCCTAGCCTTCCCAAATCTTGGGACTAGATTTATTTTAAGGGTGGTAGCCCGTCACATCCCAAGATTTTCCAAATCATGTAATGTGAAAAATAAATGAATAAATTAAACTTTGTCGATTTTCAGGGTGAGAAGAAACTTTTGGATCCAATTTGAAACTTTCAAAACCTATTTGGATCAAATAAAATCCTAAAGGGATTTAAAAGATAAATAAACAATAAAGTTAAAAATATTTAAAATTACTATTTTTGAATCTTTTAATAAAAGATTTGGTTTTTAAATGAAAAGATAGAATTATAAAAGATTTTATAGAGCCAAATTAAAACTTGGCCAAGCCTTTGAAATAAAATATTTCTATTTGATAAAAATAGTAAAGGTTTATTTAAATAAAATGATAAGGATTTAATATCCAAGTTTATTAAAAATAAAGGTTTTACTATTTTAATTAAAACATCAAAACTTATTTATTTAGTTTAAACAAGTTTTCCAAGTATTCTTTATTTCCAAATAAAACCTACTGATTTGGTTTTGAAAATATTTAGATTTCAAAATGGAGTTTTGAATAAATCAAAATCTATTTGATTTAATAACAAAGGTCTATTTATTTAATTATTAATGGACCCTAAAATAAAAATATTATTTTGATCTTTGGACTTTGGTTTATGTTGTTAAACAGAACCAAATTCAATTACAAAGTTTGGTAGATGTTTGAATTAAATTGAATGTTGATTTGTTGTTTGAAATTCAAAACAGGAAATTCAAACAGAAAAATAAAACCAATCAGAACAAAAAAAAGGAAAAGGCCCAACCCATCTAACCTAGCCCAGTCCCGGCCCAACCAGCCCACTCCCTCTCTCCCCGCGAGAAAACGCTTCGCACCATGAAAGAAACCCGCTTAGTCACTGACTCGTGGACCCCTCCCCCTCACTCCATTTCTCGCTGACAAGCATGCCCCACCCCTCCAGCTCATCTTCTTCCTCCCCGCGACGACCACGCCGGTCATTTCCTGCCGTTGATGCCGCGGTTAAATTCGCCTTAACTCCTTCGCCATTACTCGCTACGACCATGCACGTTAAAGCGTCTCCCTCTCCTATCTCGTTCCCCTCTGTCGCCCCACCTCAACACGCCCCCAGGCCGCCCAATTCCTCGCCACACCACCCTCTGTCCGACGAGCATGTCCAGTAAATTCCACCGACCCCGCGCTGCCCCTTGCCTTCCTAAGCACACCATCGTGATCCCCACTACCAGGCGCATATGTTCGTGCCTTTCGTTCAACCGCGGGCGCCCCAGAACGTCGATAACCACCTCGACTGAGCGCCGCCGCGTCTGCTACATTCTCCGGCGACTTTCCCCTGGTAAGCCCGACCACACCGAGCTCTCTCTACCATACTCACGTGAACCCCAGGTTTGTCCGCATCTAACCGTCTCCTCGTTTTGCTTCGAAGTGAACCACAGCGTCGCCCCCGACCACGACCAGAGCCGCCCGACGCCGTCCCCCACTCCGGCGAGCAATCCCGCTGGAACCAGAGCGCCCCTCGCCTCCTCGCAACCACGTTGAGCATCCCCACGTCGCTGCGATCACGGTGAGACCTCCCTCTGCCATCTTTGCTTCCTGTAGCCGCCGCTAGCACCTTGTCCGACCGTGCGCCGCCGCTCAGCGCCGCTCGAGTATGGTCGAATAGATTCACACCGTTAGATCTTGATCCTATGGCTGATAATAGAACCTGAGCGAAAGGGTACGAGTGGACCTGAGCCGTGCGATATGACTTGATCCAACGGTCTGTGTTATTCGATCCACGCGAAACGTTTTCGACGAATAGGAATCAGACGCGTGTCCCAGAGTTTGTTATAAAAACATATTTGAATCTATTAGATTTGTGATTTTGTAAATTGCATAACTTTAGTTCCACACGTCCAAATTTTGCAAACTTTATATCAATGGAATCAGTGGAACAAGCCCTAGCCAACCATGCAATTTTTTTTGTAAAATTTTTCTGTTAGATTGTTTGTTTTTGCAGAAACATTTGTATGCTTGTTTAGGTTATAAAAATTGTTCAAAAATGATTTTGGGAATATAATATTTTGCAAATGGTGTGTTTTGAACCTACTGACCATAGGAAATACTTTGTGGTTTAAAAAATGTATTTGGTGAAACAAAAGAATGATTCTTTGATTTAAAACCATTTCTAGTCAAATAAAAATATAGTTTATTTATTAAAAATGGTTTTGGAAGAAAACCTTTGGGAAATGTTTTGTTTTAAACTCTCTAACCCCAAACACCAAGTTTTATGGTTTGAAAACATATTTTGTGAACCTATAGATTAATGCCTTAGTAAAAACATTTCTACACCACATAAAATGATACCCTGTTTTGAAAATGGTTTATGAAGTGAAAACCTTTTGCAAATGACTTTACCACTTTGCAAAATGACCATTAGGTGTTTTCAAATGTTTATGACCATTAGGAACCACTTTTTCAAATAAAAACAAAACTTAGCATGCTTGCATGCATTAATTTGACTTTATCATTTTATGTGATGTTTTGCTTGATTGGTAGATTGAGATAGTGCCTTGCTTGATTGAATTGTAGTGACTTGAAGAGTGTGATTGTTTCAAGGACAAGGAGTGAACTTATACCCTCTACCAAAAAGGCAAGTGATGCTTCATACTTTTGTCCCAATTTATTTCACTATGCATTAGTGATTTTTCTAAGTAAAACTTGCATGGAATTTTGCTAAGTATAAACCTTGCTATGGGAAATCCTAGTAGATGAAACCTTAGTAGAAATTTCCTAAGTTAAGATTCCTACTACTATCAAGCTTAGCTTAGCTAATAGAAAACAAGGGTGGAATATACATTCATACTATGGAAAAATTTCTAAGTCTGAGGACTTGTGTTTTTGTTTAATAAAACAACTAAGTTAATGAATCACCTGGGTGGAATGGTAATTGCTTGGTGGTTTTTGGTTGAGTGGTTACACAAGGCCGGGGGTAGTGAACCTTGTGTATCTCACTTGTGGATGGCCACCAGAATAAAGAGATTTGAGATGTCAAATGTTGAGAAGCTTCAAGTGCAGCCACTTGGCATTATGGGCTCTGCCTGGATCATATAGGTTGCTAGAACTTAGCCATTTGGAAAGTTGGTGGTAGTGGTATGATAGGTTGGAACGCATCCATTTGGTCTAAGGGAAGGCTTCTGAAAGATATTTTCTTGGAAAACCAAGTATTGTGGGGAAAGTGCACCACCTCTGCAGACTGTAAAATCTAAGTACTTAGCCATGTCCCTGGCAAAGGACAATTTGAGCATTAAGACATGGAAGCAATCAAGAATCTCATCATCCAAATTTCTAAGTTAAAAACTTGTGGTTGAACAAGGGTTTAAGGATCTTCAATCTTTGATTGGGAGATGCCTTGGAAAAGATTATTTTTTCAAGCAAAAACTTAGTGTTTTGAAATGATAAGGAAAAATCTATTTTTGAGCAATGCAAGCCTCAACTCCACTTAGCCAAATGCATATAGTTGATAGACTCCACTATACTACCATAGTATCACTTGTCAATACAATTCAAATGTATTGACCCTTGTGGCTGTAACTTGTTATGTTGCAGGTTTGTTTGATTTTAGTGAAGTTGATTGATTAGGATTACAAGTCTACAACCAACATGTCTGCCTGTGGCACTTTGAAGATGAAGGACCCCATGCTTATAGATATTCTGCTGCAATGTAATGTAATAGCCAAATGAGCTATGAAAGATGTAATAGATTATTTTATTCCTAGTTATAAAGTTGTATTATGACCTTTGTTTCTTGATATTACATCTTAACTATGGATGCTAGCTATTGATCCAGGGACTAGCATTGTAAACACAGGGGACTCTACCTTATTAAAGGTTGGGAACCTTACATATATAGTGGAGCACCGAAACCCAGAAAGGTTAATCGCTGATCGCTTAGGTCATTCCATGTGTTGGAAACCCTAGCTCCACAGCAGTCCTGCCGTCGTATAGAACCTAGCAGTTCGCCGCCGGTGCTCCTCCTTGTACGTGTATATACCAGCAGAGGTGATGTACGATCAGCACTAGGACGATCGGATCATAAAGTACTGCACTGCATCAACTGACGTGCTTCATCAGTAATCCGCAACTGTGCGTCTAGTGGTAAACCTCGTGGCCTTCTACCTCAGATGGATCTTGGGATCACCACGTTAGAGGAAAAAATTGTTTTATCTCCTCGTGGCCCAACATATCTCTCCAAGTGGAGGAGAAAAATCCCATCTTGGTTATTCACATCACGCAGCTTGATTCTCAGTCGATCCGAACTCTGCCTTTATAACTGCCCAGTTACGGATCAGCGTTAGACAGAACCTAAGTCGGTGATCCTCAACTCGAACTATGCAATAACCTCAGGTCTAAGGATTACATTGATTGAGATATACAAATGACAGCTTGTTCGTTGTACCTCAATATGGGTCAATGCGACTCGCTAAACTCTTTATTCGAATCTTTGTAAGTCGGAATAGAATCACCATGCCCATGACAAGTGGAACCGAGTCATCAAGCCAACTTTCACATTGGTCTAAGTTGTGTGTCCAGCATAACCTCAATGACCAAGGATATTTAGTACAAACAATATGAATGCATAGTTCCACAACTGAATCACATATTCAATGATACACATCAAATGTTTATACAAGGACAACTTAATAACTTTATGAATACAATGGGAAATCTCATCATACATGATTGCCCCTAGGGCATATTCCCAACAGTCTCCCACTTGCACTAGAGTCAATCTTCCGACATCACATGTCTAAGCATCTAATGTGCATGGCTCTCAGGTGCGCCTCATGCTTCGGCTGGGGTAACGGCTTTGTCAACGGATCCGCAATATTTTAATTCGTGTGTACCTTGCATAACTTGATATCACCCTGATCCATGAACTGGCGAATCAGATGGTACCACATGAGTATGTGCTTGTTCTTCTAGTGTTGTCTAGGTTCCTTGGCTTGTGCAATAGCACCATTGTTGTCACAATACACGTCTAATGGATTGGACGAGCCCTGAACCACACCAAGATACATGAGGGAATTCCCCATCCAAACATCTTCCTTTGCTGCCTCCGAGGCGGCAATATACTTAGCCTTTGTTGTAGAGGCAGACACAGTCTCTTGCTTGGAACTCTTCCAACTCACAGCACCTCCGTTTATAATAAACACGTATCCGGATTGCGAACGAGAATCATCAGAGTTGGTGAGATAACTCGCATCCGTGTAACCCTTTACACTGAGTTCATCTTCACCACCATAAACCAAAAACATATCCTTAGTCCTTCTCAAGTACTTTAGGATATTTTTAGCCGCTATCCAGTGGATTTCTCCAGGATCAGCCTGGTATCTGCTCACAACACTTAGAGCATAGGAAACATCCGGCCTAGTACAAATCATGTCATACATGATGGATCCGACTGCAGAGGCATACAGAATCGCACTCATTCGACTTTGCTCATCAGTTGTCGAAGGACGCTGAGTCTTGATAAGTTTTACACCATGGGACATCGGTAAGAACCCCTTCTTAGACAATTCCATGTTGAACTTCTTCAACACTTTGTCCTAATAAGTACTCTGACTCAATCCAATGAGCCGTCTTGATCTATCTCTATAGATCCGGATTCCTAGAATATATGTTGCCTCACCCAAGTATATCATTGAGAAACTCCGTTCCAATGATTCCTTGGTTTCTTGCAACATCTGGATATCATTTCCAATCAATAATATGTCATCCACATATAAGATTAGAAAGTTTACTTTGTTCCCACTAAACTTCTTGTACAAACAAGAATCATGATCACTCTTGATGAAGCCAAACGATTTGACTACCTCATCAAAGCGAATATTCCAACTCCGAGATGCTTGGTTCAACCCATAAATGGATTTCAGAAGTTTTCACACCTTGTCAGCATTAGCCGGATCGACAAAACCCTTGGGATGTATCATATACACGTCCTCGGTTAAATTTCCGTTAAGGAAAGCTGTTTTGACATCCATCTGCCATATCTCATAGTCGAAATAGGTTGCTATAGCTAACATGATCCAAACTGATTTAAGCATCGCTACGGGCGAGAAAGTGTCGTCGTAATCAACTCCTTGAACTTGTCAGAACCCCTTCGCGACAAGGAGTTCTTTATAGACAGAAACATTTCCATCCATATCAGTTTTCTTCTTAAAGACCCATTTGCACTCGACGGGTCTTGCACCGTCTGGCAGATCCACCAAGTTCCAAACTTGATTTTCATCCATGGATTTCAACTCGGATCTCATGGCTCCAAGCCATGACTCAGAATCAGATCCCACCATCGCTTCCGAATAATTTCCCGTCTCATCACTGTCTAACAGTAATACATCACGAACATTTCGTAATCTTGCCGATCTTCGTAGTACAGGTGCTGCTGGCGGCTCAGCTACCACGAGCGGCTCAACCTCCAAGGTTTTTGACGACTCGCTACTAGCCGTTCCCTCTCTAATTTCTTCGAGCTGCACCGTGCTCCCACTTACTCCCCAACTGAGAAACTCTTTCTCAAGGAAGACACCATTTCGAGCGACAAACACTTTGGCCTCTTCTCGGGTGTAGAACTAGTAACCCAAGGTTTCCCTCGGATACCCCACGAAAATACACTTATCCGACTTGGCCGTAAGCTTGTCCGACTGAAGTCGCTTGACAAATGCTTCACAACCCCAAATCTTAAGAAAAGACAAACTCGGCTTTTTGGCTGTCCACATCTCATGCTGTGTCTTCTCTACCGATTTTGATGGTACTCTGTTTAGTGTGAAGGCCACTATTTCTAGACAACAACACCAAAATGATAAAGGCAGATCTGTCTGACTCATCATTGATCGTACCATGTCGAACAAGGTTCGATTCCGCCTTTCCGAAACACCGTTCCTTTGCGGCGTTCCTGGCGGAGTAAATTGGGGAACTATTCCACAACTTTTCAGATGGTCATCAAACTCATGGCTCATGTACTCGCCTCCTCGGTCTGACCGAAGAAACTTTATTTTCTTGCTGAGTTGATTATGTGCTTCATTCTGGAATTCTTTTAACTTTTCAAATGCTTCCGACTTATGTTTCATCAAATAGATATATCCATACCTAATCAAATCATCAGTGAAGGTAATGAAGTACTCATAACCACCCCTGGCTGTCGTGCTCATTGGTCCACATACATCACTATGTATTAGTCCCAACAAGTCGGACGCCCTTTCACAACTCTTTGCAAAAGGTGTCTTGGTCATTTTGCCGAGTAGGCAAGATTCGCATGTCTCGAACGACTCCAAGTCGAACGAAGTTAGGAGTCCATCATCATGGAGCTTCTTCATGAGTTTCCAACTTATATGACCAAGACGACAGTGCCAAAAGTAAGTCATATTCAGATCATTTGGTTTTAACCTTTGAACATTTATGTTATAAACCGACTCACCATCAAGATTCAAAATAAATAACCGTCCTGGACGGGTGCAAAGCCGTGAAACATATCATTCAAATACAAAGCAAAACCATTATTCTTGATATTCGACTCATAGCCTTGCCTCATCAAACATGAAGCAGAAATAATGTTTCGACTGAGCACTGGAACATAATAACAATTATTCAGTTCCATAATGAGTCCGGAAGGTAAATGAAGATGCATCATGCCGACTTCCAACTCAACAACTCTTGCTTTGTTGCCGACTCGAATATCAACCTCGCCTCTTGCTACGCTCCTAGTTCTTACCAGTCCCTGCAACGAGTTGTAGATGTGAATAACTGATCCGGTATCATATACCCAAGAACTATTAGGTTCATCATCAAGATATATGTCTATAACATTGCAAACAAGTGTACCTGAGTCGGAAGTTGTTAGACCCCTCCTGTATAAAGGAAAGGATCCCTGTGATTGCAATGCTAGTCCCTGGATCAATGCTAGCATCCACAGTTTAAGATGAAGTACACAGATACAAAGGTCGTTTATTACATTCATTCCAGAGATAAAAACATAGTCTTTTACAACTCAGGGCCATAGGCCTAGTACAAGAGTTTAAGGAATTTAAGTAAATAACACAAGTCTTCATCTTCATGTGCCACAGGCAAGCATGTTGAGTGTAGACTTATGACTCCTATTCATCATCGGAGTAACCTGCAACATCACAAGTTACAGCCACAGAGGGTCAATACTTTGGAATAGTATTGGCAAGTGATACCTTAGTATATTTTAAGTGGACTACAATACTATATGCATTTTGGCTAAGTGTAGCTTGGCTTGCTTTGCTTAAAAAAATAAGTTTTTCCTATTAGTTGAAATCACTAAGTTTTTCTTTGTCAAAAACATTCCCAAGGAAACCACCAATAGACATTGGGGTCCTTCACCCTTGTTCACCCACAAATTTTTACTTAGAAGTTGGAGTGATGAGATTCTTGTGGCTTCCATGTCTTGATGCTCAAAAGTGTCCATTGCCTTGGACAAGGCTAAGTACTTAGGTTTTCCATCTGCAGAGGTTGTGCACTTTCCCCACCAGACTTGGTTTCCCAAGACAGGACCTTTCAGAAGCCTTTCCTTAGTCAAATGGACGCGTTCCAACCTATCATCCCATCTACCACCAACTGTCCAAATGACTAAGTTCTAGCAACATATATGATCATGGCAGAGCCCATTTTGCCAAGTGGTTGCACTGTAAGCTTTCTCAACACTTGGCCTCCAAATACATTTGTGCCTGGGTGGCATACCACAAGTGAGATACACAACCCAAGTCCATGGCCTTGTGTAACCACTCAACATAACCCAATCTTTCCATTCCACCCAGGAGGTTCATTTGTCTTAGTTGTTTTATTAAGAACATATAAGTCTCTTGACTTAGAATATTTTTATCATAAACTATATAGATGTTCACCACCCTTGTTTGCTATAAGCTAGGCTAGGCAAAATATGGTAACCTAACTTAGGAGAACTTCCCTAGCAATTCTACTATTTCACTCTACTTAGGATTTCCCATCTTAGCACTAAGCAAAAATATCATGCAATACTTTAGCAAAAATAACTAATGCTAGTACAAAACTTAGGATAGGAATATTCATGAAAATATCACTTGCCTTGGTAGTGTGGAGAGTAGCACTCTTCACAATCACAATCACTAGCAAAATCTACACAAGAAATCAAAGCATACAATTACACACAATTAAATACAACCAAAAATAATATGAATGCATGCATGCAAGAATTTACCAAGTGTTGAATTTTTAAAGTTCTACCAAGTATGTTCATGACTACAGAAACTTAACATGTCACAAGTTTGCCAAATAAACTTATTTGGCCACAAAACAATTTATAAAATAAATCTATATTCAAAATAGCCCTAAACTTGTTCCACAAATAAAATCATTTTAACTGTTACTATATGATAAACAAATTGGATATTCAGAAAGGCCTTGTTTCACTGAATCCAACGGTATAAAGTTTGCAAAAATCTAACGTAGCATTTGAAAGTTATGAGCATTTGAAGTTTGAATCTAAATCAGGTTTTAAATTCTGTTTTTTAATCTAAACCTTGCCACGCGTCGTGTTTTCATTCGGCCGTACCGTTTCGCACTGGATCGAGCTCCACAGCCGTAGGATTTAAATGAAATCTGGCGGCTCAGATCGCGTACCTCTTCGGTTTAAGTGATTCTATCCTAGCGCTACGATACTGATCCAACGGCTGTTAACTATCTGGCCAAGATCTGGCGGCGGAGCGGTGGCTACCGGCGGCAAAACAGTCAGTCGACGACGCACTACTAGGAAAATGGTCGTCTGTGGCGCACCTAAAAGTCCCATCCGAGGAACATCTGTAGTGCGCCACGGGCCTCTGACTATCTCGGTAGTGGCGCTTTGCCTAGTGCGCCACGGTTGTGTAGAGATAGGCGTGGCGCACCCCTAGTGCGCCACGAAGTTTGGCGTGGTGCGCTACCCTTGTATCTTCGTGGCGCACTACCGGCGCCACTAAACATCCATGGTGCGCTTTAGGTGTAGTGCGCCACAGAAGGTAGAACATGTGCGCCACAGATGTATTTTTTGTTTTTTTTTTAATTTCCAAGCCAGATTATATGCAATACAGATTATATACAATATTACAGCAGATATACACATACAGATACAAGATATACAATTATATATATAAATACTCGATATGAAAAAAAAGATTGAAACAAATACATATAGATAAGTCTCATACATGAATACATAGTCCAAGTTACATTGTTTTGATCATGTTACAAAGTAGTAGTTGGTGACATGCGAATACATGTGTCGATCGAACAAGTTAGAGCTCGGAAGCTCGCCTAGACATCTAAACTAGCTAGCTAGACACAAACGCGGGATAAATAACCAAAGAAGATAAGCATGATCACCGCCGCGACGAAGGTGTAGGTCTTCATCCGGTTCCTTGTCCTAACTCCCGCTAGATAGCGCGTGTATCTATCTTCCGCCTCCGCCATAGTGTTGTACCCTTTGTAGCTATTGCCGCTGAAACGGTGCACCTGTCTCCGGCAGTCTTCCCAATCATCGTAGACTCCGGGAACCCGTCCCTTGTACACGACGTACCACGTCATCTACAAGTTGACAATAATAACTAACCGGTGATTGAAAAAACATGTATAATTAAAGTCGCATATGAAGATACACTTATAGAAAGTACTCTTAAATGGGGAGAATGGGGAGTAGCTCACCGTGCTTAGGAGATCTTGGCGAAGCTCGTCGTACTCGCGGTTGGTCAAGGGGCGCTCGGGCACGGTTGCGATTGCTCGCCGGAGTTCGTGGCGGTGTCGGGTGCGTCAGGTGGTCGTCGTGGACGTCGCTGTGAATCACCTTAAGGCAAGATAGCGACACGATTAGGTTCACAGGGTCAAGGGGAAGTTGTGTGCATGAACGGAAAGGCGGTGCAGCCTCTACCGGGAAAACTCGTCGGAGTTGATGTCGCCGTCAGTGCTCGCGGTGTCGAGTGGAACCGGTGACCTGGGGCAATACAAGACGGACTAGTGAGGTCAGGAGGTGCGCAAAGATGCACTGAGTCAGGCAGCAAGAACGATAGGAAGAGGGGAACGCGAGGCTCACCTGAATCGCTCGCCGGAGAGGGCTCTGTCAGCGGCGATTCGCGGAGGATTGAGGGCAGCCTGGGGGCGGAGTGAGCGAGGTGTTTGGGGGAAAAAGATCGCGGGGCAGAGAGGGTCTTATAGCCGGGGAATCGACAAGAAACGCTCGAGGATTATTGCCCATTTACTCCGCGCCATTACCGGCCATCACTGCCGCAGCGACGTGGTCGCAGGCGCAGTCTGGGGAAGACGAGGACGACGTGGACTGGTCCCGCTTGTCAGCGAAACGCGCAAAGTGTTGGTGGGGTCAGGTTGTCAGCGTCTGTTTGCGTGTGCTCGCGCGTGTGAGAAGAAAAGAAGATCCCCGGGTGGGCTTGCTGGGCTTGATCAGCTGCTGGGCCAGATTCTGGCCGCGCGGCCCTTTTCTATTGTTTAAGCCTTTTCTTTTTCTAATTTCATTTTCTGGTATGATATTTGATATG
Source organism: Avena longiglumis (assembly GCA_030063025.1). Classification (NCBI taxonomy): domain Eukaryota; kingdom Viridiplantae; phylum Streptophyta; class Magnoliopsida; order Poales; family Poaceae; genus Avena; species Avena longiglumis. Next base: position 487,416,113 of record CP125974.1, read on the forward strand.
AATTCAAATCCTTTTGAATCCAAACTGTTTTAGGAATTTTTGCAGGGTTTTGTGGTTTCATAAACAGTCATTTTAACTAAGTGGTTACTTGGCAAAGCTTGGTCAATCTTGGGTTTCAAAGTAAACAGAGATTTGCTCTAGTTTGCAAATATTTGAAAAAGGACTTTGAATCCATTTCTAAATTTGAAATCTTGGGTTAAAAGCTTCACCTAATCTTTCCATCAATGGAGGCAAGCAACAAGTATTTACACACCCAAATTTCAAAGGGTGATGGCCATTTGATATAAATTGTTCACATGAAATCATAGTTCAGACATCTGTCTCTAAATGATTTTTGAGAAGACCCTAAATGGATAAATGATGCAAAGATGATATGAATGAGTTTTGAAACTATGATTTTTGGGATGTTACAAAATCTAACCCCCTTAAGATGAATCTCGCCCTCGAGATTTGGGTTGGCTAGCAAATAGGTGAGGGTGGTCTTTCCGAAGATTATCTTCTCTTTCCCATGTTGCTTCCTCTTCGGAATGATGGTTCCATTGTACTTTACAAAACTTGATAGTCTTGGTTCTGGTAACTCTTTCTGCGATCTCTAGAATCTTGACAGGTTTTTCCTCATAAGTGAGATCACTTTCTAGCTGAACTTCTTCCAAAGGTATGGTATCCTTCAAAGAAGACTCTTCCATTTCTGGGTGGCATTTCTTAAGTTGACTTACATGAAATACGTTATGGACTGCTGACAGAGATTCTGGCAATTCAACTTCATATGCAACTTCTCCTTTGCGACTTAGAATCTTGAATGGCCCAACATATCTTGGTGCCAACTTTCCTTTGACTCCAAATCTTTTCACTCCACGGAGTGGTGATACCCTGAGATAAGCTCTATCCCCAACTTCGTAGGTGACTTCTCTACGCTTAGAATCTGCGTAGCTTTTCTGTCGGGACTGTGCTATCTTCAACCTGTCCTTAACCAATTTGACTTTTTCTTCGGCGTCTTTGATAAGATCCGGTCCAAATAGGCTTCTTTCTCCCACACCATTCCATAACAATGGGGTGGTACACTTCCTTCCGTAGAGTAATTCAAATGGTGCCATTCCAATAATAGCTTGATGACTATTGTTGTAAGAAAACTCTGCGTAGGGTAAACTTTCATCCCAACTCGCTCCATAATCTAAAGCACATGCTCTCAACATGTCTTCTAGAATTTGGTTGGTCCTCTCTGTTTGACCATTTGTTTGCGGATGAAAGGCAGTACTGAATTCCAATCTCGTTCCTAAGGATTCATGAAGATGTCTCCAAAAGTGAGAAGTGAACTGAGTTCCTCTATCTGACACAATACTCTTTGGCACACCGTGAAGGCATACGATTCTGCTCATGTATATTTTTGCTAACTTGGCACTTGTATAAGTTGTCTTCACGGGTATAAAATGAGCCACTTTAGTTAGGCGATCCACTACTACCCATATGGAATCATACCCTGACCTGGTCCTTGGTAATCCGGTAATGAAATCCATACCAATATTTTCCCACTTCCATTCAGGAATAGGCAGTGGTTGAAGCAAACCTGCTGGTTTTTGGTGCTCCGCTTTGACTCTACTACACACATCACACAAAGCAATATGTTCGGCGATGTCTCTTTTGAGATTGTTCCACCAAAACCTTTCCTTCATGTCCATGTACATCTTGGTATTTCCCGGGTGAATAGAATACGGAGAGTTGTGACCCTCTTGTAAGATCAGTTTCCGCAACTCTGGGTCTTGTGGAACACATATACGTTTCCCGTGCCATAAGGTTCCTTGTTCATCAATATGGAAACTCTTAGCCTTACCTAGACTAATATTTTCCTTGATCTTTTCAATTTCCTTATCGGTCTTCTGAGCTTCTTGGATCTTGTCCAAAAGAGTGGGTTGAACATCTAATGACATGAGATGTCCTTCTGGTACAATCTCCAATCTAAGTTCCTTGAATTGCTTACACAGATCATCTGGTAATTCCCCTTTAGTAAGACCATTTACAAACGTCTTACGACTTAAAGCATCGGCTACCACATTTGCTTTACCGGGGTGGTATTGCAAACTCAGGTCGTAATCCTTGATAAGTTCTAGCCATCTTCTTTGTCTCATGTTGATCTCCTTCTGGGTGAAGATATACTTCAAGCTCTTATGATCGGTGAATACTTCACACCGCTTACCCAAACGGTAATGTCTCCATGTTTTGAGTGCATGGACAACAGAGGATAACTCCAAATCATGAGTAGGATAGTTTACTTCATGAGTTTTGAGTTGTCTCGAAGCATAGGCTACGACTTTACCATCTTGCATAAGTACGGCTCCCAAACCTTGATGAGAAGCATCACAATACACTTGGAAATCCTTTTCCAAATCTGGCAGACATAGAACTGGTGCTGTCACAAGTCTCTTCTTCAACTCTTGGAAGCTGACTTCGCAACCTTCAGTCCAAACAAATTTCTTGTCCTTCTTTAGTAATTCTGTCATTGGCTTAGCAACTTTCGAGAAATTTTCAATGAACCTCCTGTAGTAACCCGCTAAGCCAAGGAAACTACGAACTTCCTTCACATTCTTGGGTGATTCCCAATCTGTCACAGCTGAAACTTTAGCAGGATCCACTGCAACACCATCCTTTGTCATAACATGACCAAGAAATCCAACTTTCTCTAACCAGAACTCACACTTACTGAATTTGGCATAAAGTTTATGCTCTCTTAACTTTTCAAGTATCAAGCGCAAGTGTCTTTCATGTTCTTCCTTGCTCTTGGAGTAGACTAGGATATCGTCGATAAAAACGACAACGAACTTGTCAAGGAATTCCATGAACACTTTGTTCATCATATTCATGAAGTATGCTGGAGCGTTGGTTAAACCAAAAGGCATCACAGTGTACTCATACAATCCATACCTTGTGGTGAATGCTGTCTTAGGTATGTCTTGCTCTCTTATCTTAAGTTGAAAATAGCCTGACCGAAGATCAATCTTCGAGAATACACATGCTCCTTCTAACTGATCAAACAAATCGTTGATTCTTGGCAAAGGATATTTGTTCTTGATAGTAACCTCGTTGAGAGAACGGTAGTCAATACATAATCTTTGTGTTCTATCCTTCTTCTCCACAAACAATACTAGGGCTCCCCAAGATGAAGAACTTAGTTGAATAAACCCTTTCTGTAACTGTTCTCCTAGCTGCTTCTTGAGTTCTTTCAGTTCATCAACTGACATTTTGTATGGTCTCTTAGATATTGGTCCAGAACCTGGTACCAAATCTATCAAAAACTCCACATCTCTATCTGGTGGCATTCCTGGTAATTCCTCCGGAAATACATCCGGATACTCACACACAATTGGCACACTGTCCATGCTAACCCCCTTAAGAGAATTTAGCTTACTTCCTTTGGATTCAAAGTTTGACTTAAATTTTATTCTTTTTCCTTCCGGGTTGTGAGTGTAATCGCACGATTGGCACAATCTAATACTCCTTCATACTTAGCCATCCAATCCATTCCCAATATTACATCCAATCCTTGGGAATTCGGATTATTAGGTTCATTGAAACTTATGTTTTCCAAACTCTATGACTAAGTCATGACATCCTGAGTTTACTATCATTTCTCCACCTGGAGAACTTACTCTTATAGGACACCCAATGGTTTCTACCGGTAGTTCATTTCTTTCAACAAATGCTTTTGATATGAATGAATGAGATGCACCAGTATCAAAGAGTACAAATGCTGAAATTGAATTGAGTCTGAACTTACCAGCAACGGCATCAGGTTCCTCATAGACCTCCTCCATATTGATGTGGTTAACCTGTCCTTTTTGGAAAGGATTTGGCTTGTTAGGTCCTTCAACCTTCTTTTCAGGGCACTCATTAGCATAATGCCCCAGCTTCTTGCATTTGAAGCACTCAACCTGACTGATGTCCTTTTTAACATGCTGACTTCCACTTCCACTACCATTTCCACTGTGGTGGCTCTTATGTCCACTCTTGTGGTTCTTGTACTTATCATTGTCATGACTACGGTGATGCTTGTTGTCATGACGGTTGTGGTTGTGGTGCTTGTTGAATTTCCCATGTTTATGGAATCCTGAGCTGCCACTGTCATCATAATGAGATCGTTTGTGAGACGATCCCGAGCTGTGTTTGTCGGAGTGTTTCCTCTTTCTACTCTCGACTTGCTTCATTTTACTTTCCAAAATAGCAGCCTTGTCACACAACGACTGATAAGTTGGAACATATGCTACAGACAACTGTAGGTTCAGCTCATCATTCAACCCTTCCAAGAACTTTTCTTTTCTCTTGGCATCAGTATCAACCTCATCCGGTGCATAGCGCGCCAGATTGTTGAATTCTTCTATGTATTCTGCCACACTGAGGTGGCGCTGTTTCAGGTTGTGAAACTCCTTCTTTTTCAGACTCATTATCCCGGATGAGATATGAGCGGTGCGAAACCCATCCTCAAATATGTCCCATGTCACTTCATCAATGGGAGTAGTGATTTGGAAGTTGTCCCACCATGTGGCGGCTGGTCCTTCCAACAGATGTGCTGCGAATCTGACTTTTTCAGCATCTGTGCAGCCCACTATCACTAAGTCTTTGTTCACAGAACGTAGCCAGTCATTGGCTGCCATGGGATCAGTTGTCCCCGAAAATTTTGCTGGCCTTAGTCGCAGAAATCTGGTGAGCATATCAAAACCCGGAGGGTTGTTGTTGTTGTTGTTATTGTTGTTGTTGGGGTTGTTATTGTTGCTGTTATTCTGATTCTGGATGAATGTTGTCATCATTTGCATAAGCTGTGTTTGCGCATTCATCATTTGTTGCATTTCCGGGGTGATGTTATTGGGGTTGGGGTTTGCGCGACGGGGAGGCATCTGTGGTTTGTTCAAATAGATAAGAATGAGATACCCATAGATGTTTCATGCACAATACATCACAAGAAACACATAACAAGCAACATAAGAATATAAGTGCAACATCCACATAACAAACTCATGAAATAAAACACACAAGTGGCAAGCCATCCACATGTCGAATGGTCCAATAATAAGTTCGCAACAACAAGTATGAATATGAAAGATAAAAACGAGTAAACAAGTCTACTCGTCAGCATCTATCTCCTCCTCGACGAAGGTAAGACCTGCGTTCTCCATCGCGGTCTTGTTCTCCTCAATCGTAGTGGTCAAAGAATCAACCTTGGTCTTGAGAGCCCTCTTCTAACCTTGGTCTTGGTCTTGATCTTTGGACTTTGGTTTATGTTGTTAAACAGAACCAAATTCAATTACAAAGTTTGGTAGATGTTTGAATTAAATTGAATGTTGATTTGTTGTTTGAAATTCAAAACAGGAAATTCAAACAGAAAAATAAAACCAATCAGAACAAAAAAAAGGAAAATGCCCAACCCATCTAACCTAGCCCAGTCCCGGCCCAACCAGCCCACTCCCTCTCTCCCCGCGAGAAAACGCTTCGCACCATGAAAGAAACCCGCTTAGTCACTGACTCGTGGGCCCCTCCCCCTCACTCCATTTCTCGTTGACAAGCATGCCCCACCCCTCCAGCTCCTCTTCTTCCTCCCCGCGACGACCACGCCGGTCGTTTCCTGCCGTTGATGCCGCGGTTAAATTCGCCTTAACGCCTTCGCCATTACTCGCTGCGACCACGCACGTTAAAGCGTCTCCCTCTCCTCTCTCGTTCCCCTCTGTCGCCCCACCTCAACACGCCCCTAGGCCGCCCAATTCCTCGCCACACCACCCTCTATCCGACGAGCATCTCCAGTAAATTCCACCGACCCCGCGCTGCCCCTTGCCTTCCTAAGCACACCATCGTGATCCCCACTACCAGGCGCATATGTCCGTGCCTTTCGTTCAACCGCGGGCGCCCCAGAACGTCGGTAACCACCTCGACTGAGCGCCGCCGCGTCTGCTACATTCTCCGGCGACTTTCCCCTGGTAAGCCCGACCACCCCGAGCTCTCTCTACCATACTCACGTGAACCCCAGGTTTGTCCGCATCTAACCGTGTCCTCGTTTTTCTTCGAAGTGAACCACAGCGTCACCCCCGACCACGACCAGAGACGCTCGACGCCGTCCCCCACTCCGGCGAGCAATCCCGCTGGAACCAGAGCGCCCCTCGCCTCCTCGCAACCACGTTGAGCATCCCCACGTCGCTGCGATCATGGTGATACCTCCCTCTGCCATCTTTGCTTCCTGTAGCCGCCGCTAGCACCTTGTCCGACCGTGTGCTGCCGCTCACCCCGTCAGTGCCGCTCGAGTATGGTCGAATAGATTCACACCGTTAGATCTCGATCCTATGGCTGATAATAGAACCTGAGCGAAAGGGTACGAGTGGACCTGAGCCGTGCGATATGACTTGATCCAACGGTCTGTGTTATTCGATCCACGCGAAACTTTTTTGACGAATAGGAATCACACGCGTGTCCCAGAGTTTGTTATAAAAACAGATTTGAATCTATTAGATTTGTGATTTTGTAAATTGCATAACTTTAGTTCCACACGTCCAAATTTTGCAAACTTTATATCAATGGAATCAGTGGAACAAGCCTAGCCAACCATGCAATTTGTTTTGTAAAAAGTTTCTGTTAGATTGTTTGTTTTTGCAGAAACATTTGTATGCTTGTTTAGGTTATAAAAATTGTTCAAAAATGATTTTCGGAATAAAATCTTTTGCAAATGGTGTGTTTTGAACCTACTGACCATAGGAAATACTTTGTGGTTTCAAAAATGTATTTGGTGAAACAAAAGAATGATTCTTTGATTTAAAACCATTTCTAGTCAAATAAAAATATAGTTTATTTATTAAAAATGGTTTTGGAAGAAAACCTTTGGGAAATGTTTTGTTTTTAACTCTCTGACCCCAAACACCAAGTTTTATGGTTTGAAAACATATTTTGTGAACCTATATATTAATGCCTTAGTAAAAACATTTCTACACCACATAAAATGATACCCTGTTTTGAAAATGGTTTATGAAGTGAAAACCTTTTGCAGATGACTTTACCACTTTGCAAAATGACCATTAGGTGTTTTCAAATGTTTATGACCATTAGGAACCACTTTTTCAAATAAAAACAAAACTTAGCATGCTTGCATGCATTACTTTGAGTTTATCATTTGATGTGATGTTTTGCTTGATTGGTAGATTGAGATTGTGCCTTGCTTGATTGAATTGTAGTGACTTGAAGAGTGTGATTGTTTCAAGGACAAGGAGTGAAATTATACCCTCTACCAAAAAGGCAAGTGATGCTTCATACTTTTGTCCCAATTAATTTCACTATGCATTAGTGATTTTTCTAAGTAAAACTTGCATGGAATTTTGCTAAGTATAAACCTTGCTATGGGAAATCCTAGTAGATGAAACCTTAGTAGAAATTTCCTAAGTTAAGATTCCTACTACTATCAAGCTTAGCTTAGCTAATAGAAAACAAGGGCGGAATATACATTCATACTATGGAAAATTTTCTAAGTCTGAGGACTTGTGTTTTTGTTTAATAAAACAACTAAGTTAATGAATCACCTGGGTGGAATGGTAATTGCTTGGTGGTTTTTGGTTGAGTGGTTACACAAGGCCAGGGGACTGGTGAACCTTGTGTATCTCACTTGTGGATGGCCACCCAGGAACAAAGAGATTTGAGATGTCAAATGTTGAGAAGCTTCAAGTGCAGCCACTTGGCATTATGGGCTCTGCCTGGATCATATAGGTTGCTAGAACTTAGCCATTTGGACAGTTGGTGGTAGTGGTATGATAGGTTGGAACGCATCCATTTGGTCTAAGGGAAGGCTTCTGAAAGATATTGTCTTGGGAAACCAAGTATTATGGGGAAAGTGCACCACCTCTGCAGAGTGTAAAATCTAAGTACTTAGCCATGTCCCTGGCAAAGGACAATTTGAGCATCAAGACATGGAAGCAATCAAGAATCTCATCATCCAAATTTCTAAGTTAAAAACTTGTGGTTGAACAAGGGTTTAAGGATCTTCAATCTTTGATTGGGAGATGCCTTGGGAAAGAATATTTTGTCAAGCAAAAACTTAGTGTTTTGAAATGATAAGGAAAAATATATTTTTGAGCAATGCAAGCCTCAACTCCACTTAGCCAAATACATATAGTTGATAGACTCCACTATACTAACATAGTATCACTTGTCAATACAATTCAAATGTATTGACCCTTGTGGCTGTAACTTGTTATGTTGCAGGTTTGTTTGATTTTAGTGAAGTTGATTGATTAGGATTACAAGTCTACAACCAACATGTCTGCCTGTGGCACTTTGAAGATGAAGGACCCCATGCTTATTGATATTCAGCTGCAATGTAATGTAATAGCCAAATGAGCTATGAAAGATGTAATAGATTATTTTATTCCTGGTTATAAAGTTGTATTATGACCTTTGTTTCTTGATATTACATCTTAACTGTGGATGCTAGCTATTGATCCAGGGACTAGAATTGTAAACACAGGGGACTCTACCTTATTAAAGGTTGGGAACCTTACAGATGGTATCAGAGCATTGTGTTGCCTGTAGGATTTGTAACCCTAGGATTGGACAAAACCCCTTAGAAAAATAGGAGTTGTATTTGTTCCAAAACTTATGTACAAACAATCTTGTAAACTCTTTCCTCAACCATTTTGGTTTCAATTCTACATCTCTTCTATTTTCAACTTGATGGAAAAACCTACACCATGGCCAAAGACTTCATCATGTGCAAAGGACTTCTTCAACTCTAATGACTTCAACATCTTCAACTCTAATGACTTCAACATCTTCAGCATATTCACCAAGGACTTCAACCTTGGATAGCATTAAGGACTACAAGTGAGACAAGAAATCTTGCTCAAGATTTGGAAACTAAGGAAACACAACTTAGAAGGAGCCATCAACACCTTTGAAGTTTTGTGACCAAGAACTTTTCCTAAGGAAACCATGATCTCATGCAAGAAGAATCAACCAAAAAGGATGGAAAGATCACAAGTGAACCATATAGATGTACCACCATATTTAGTTTAAGTCCAACCCACCAACTTATGTGGTGTAACAAAAATATTTTTGGTCGACTAATAATATGCTTGAACTTTGTTGTTTGAGTGGAATGTTTGGCTTGTGAATGCTTTCATATTGCTTGAGTGAATTGTGATGTGTGTGATTAGAATTATTCCCTTAGAAATATTTTGCCTATTCTAATCCCAATCCAACCCCAAACAGATGACTTCTCCAAGAAACTCCAACATCAAGGATGGTGACAACAACAACCAAGAGGACAACATGAGAGAACTTATAGCAACCCAAAACCAGTTGAGCCAAGAGACAACTCAGCTTTTAGCCAACAACAATGGACTAGACCCAGCCATACAAAGGATTTTTAAACTTCAATCCCAATTGTTGCAAGGGTTGGTTACTCAAATGATCAACATGGGAGAAAACTTTTCCCAAAGAGCTAATGACAACAAGGATGACAACGATGTTAATCTAGAAGGAACCCAAGCTAGCAATATTTGTGGAGACAAGGATCATGCATCCAAGGAGCATGAAGATCAAAGCCCTAATTGTGAAAAAGAAGGTCATATCTTTAGTAACTTCCCCAAGAAGAGAGAAAGATTTCCCACCTTTGAGGAGCATGAACTAGAAGAACTCCTAGCTTTGGAGAGACCCAAGAAGAAGAAATGCCCCAACCCTAGCAAGAAGGATATTACTCAAGAACAATGTTACACTTGCAAAGAGATGGGACACTATGCCAATGAATGCCCAAAAAAGAAGAATCAAAGAAACAAACAAGAGGAAATGATACCAAAGGAAAAGAAAGATATCAGCCAAGTGATGTGTTTCAAATGCAAGGAACTAGGCCACTATGCAAACTTCTGTCCAGAAAAGATGAAGCACAATATAAACCAGCCTATGAAGGATCTCAGCCTTGTCACATGTTTCAAGTGTGAAAACAAAGGACACTATGCAGATGTTTGCCCAGAGAAGTTTCCCCAGGATCCCAAGAAGGCCAATATGTAATTTAGTTGCAAAATTTTTAAGGGTGGTAGTACCCTAGATGTTTTGAGCCTACTTGTAACCCTAGCCTTCCCAAATCTCGGGACGAGATTTATTTTAAGGGTGGTAGCCTATCACATCCCAAGATTTTCCAAATCTTGTAATGTGAAAAATAAATTAATACAATAAAAATTTGTCGATTTTCAGGGTGAGAAGAAACTTTTGGATCCAATTTGAAACTTTCAAAACCTATTTGGATCAAATAAAATCCTAAAGGGATTTAAAAGATAAATAAACAATAAAGTTAAAAATATTTAAAATTACTATTTTTGAATCTTTTAATAAAAGATTTGGTTTTTAAATGAAAAGATAGAATTATAAATAAGGATTATTTTATAGAGCCAAATTAAAACTTGGCCAAGCCTTTGAAATAAAATATTTCTATTTGATAAAAATAGTAAAGGTTTATTTAAATAAAATGATAAGGATTTAATATCCAAGTTTATTAAAAATAAAGGTTTTACTATTTTAATTAAAACATCAAAACTTATTTATTTAGTTTAAACAAGTTTTCCAAGTATTCTTTATTTCCAAATAAAACCTACTGATTTGGTTTTGAAAATATTTAGATTTCAAAATGGAGTTTTGAATAAATCAAAATCTATTTGATTTAATAACAAAGGTCTATTTATTTAATTATTAATGGACCCTAAAATAAAAATATTATTTTGATCTTTGGACTTTGGTTTATGTTGTTAAACAGAACCAAATTCAATTACAAAGTTTGGTAGATGTTTGAATTAAATTGAATGTTGATTTGTTGTTTGAAATTCAAAACAGGAAATTCAAACAGAAAAATAAAACCAATCAGAACAAAAAAAAGGAAAAGGCCCAACCCATCTAACCTAGCCCAGTCCTGGCCCAACCAGCCCACTCCCTCTCTCCCCGCGAGAAAACGCTTCGCACCATGAAAGAAACCCGCTTAGTCACTGACTCGTGGACCCCTCCCCCTCACTCCATTTCTCGCTGACAAGCATGCCCCACCCCTCCAGCTCATCTTCTTCCTCCCCGCGACGACCACGCCGGTCATTTCCTGCCGTTGATGCCGCGGTTAAATTCGCCTTAACACCTTCGCCATTACTCGCTACGACCACGCACGTTAAAGCGTCTCCCTCTCCTCTCTCGTTCCCCTCTGTCGCCCCACCTCAACACGCCCCCAGGCCGCCCAATTCCTCGCCACACCATCCTCTGTCCGACGAGCATGTCCAGTAAATTCCAGCGACCCCGCGCTGCCCCTTGCCTTCCTAAGCGCACCATCGTGATCCCCACTACTAGGCGCATCTGTCCGTGCCTTTCGTTCAACCGCGGGCGCCCCAGAACGTCGATAACCACCTCGACTGAGCGCCGCCGCGTCTGCTACATTCTCCGGCGACTTTCCCCTGGTAAGCCCGACCACACCGAGCTCTCTCTACCATACTCACGTGAACCCCAGGTTTGTCCGCATCTAACCGTCTCCTCGTTTTGCTTCGAAGTGAACCACAGCGTCGCCCCCGACCACGACCAGAGCCGCCGTCCCCCACTCCGCGAGCAATCCCTGGAACCGAGCGCCCCTCGCCTCCTCGCAACCACGTTGAGCATCCCCACGTCGCTGCGATCACGGTGAGACCTCCCTCTGCCATCTTTGCTTCCTGTAGCCGCCGCTAGCACCTTGTCCGACCGTGCGCCGCCGCTCAGCGCCGCTCGAGTATGGTCGAATATATTCACACCGTTAGATCTCGATCCTATGGCTGATAATAGAACCTGAGCGAAAGGGTACGAGTGGACCTGAGCCGTGCGATATGACTTGATCCAACGGTCTGTGTTATTCGATCCACGCGAAACGTTTTCGACGAATAGGAATCAGACGCGTGTCCCAGAGTTTGTTATAAAAACATATTTGAATCTATTAGATTTGTGATTTTGTAAATTGCATAACTTTAGTTCCACACGTCCAAATTTTGCAAACTTTATATCAATGGAATCAGTGGAACAAGCCCTAGCCAACCATGCAATTTGTTTTGTAAAAAGTTTCTGTTAGATTGTTTGTTTTTGCAGAAACATTTGTATGCTTGTTTAGATTATAAAAATTGTTCAAAAATGATTTTGGGAATATAATCTTTTGCAAATGGTGTGTTTTGAACCTACTGACCATAGGAAATACTTTGTGGTTTAAAAAATGTATTTGGTGAAACAAAAGAATGATTCTTTGATTTAAAACCATTTCTAGTCAAATAAAAATATAGTTTATTTATTAAAAATGGTTTTGGAAGAAAACCTTTGGGAAATGTTTTGTTTTAAACTCTCTAACCCCAAACACCAAGTTTTATGGTTTGAAAACATATTTTGTGAACCTATAGATTAATGCCTTAGTAAAACCATTTCTACACCACATAAAATGATACCCTGTTTTGAAAATGGTTTATGAAGTGAAAACCTTTTGCAAATGACTTTACCACTTTGCAAAATGACCATTAGGTGTTTTCAAATGTTTATGACCATTAGGAACCACTTTTTCAAATAAAAACAAAACTTAGCATGCTTGCATGCATTAATTTGACTTTATCATTTTATGTGATGTTTTGCTTGATTGGTAGATTGAGATTGTGCCTTGCTTGATTGAATTGTAGTGACTTGAAGAGTGTGATTGTTTCAAGGACAAGGAGTGAACTTATACCCTCTACCAAAAAGGCAAGTGATGCTTCATACTTTTGTCCCAATTAATTTCACTATGCATTAGTGATTTTTCTAAGTAAAACTTGCATGGAATTTTGCTAAGTATAAACCTTGCTATGGGAAATCCTAGTAGATGAAACCTTAGTAGAAATTTCCTAAGTTAAGATTCCTACTACTATCAAGCTTAGCTTAGCTAATAGAAAACAAGGGTGGAATATACATTCATACTATGGAAAAATTTCTAAGTCTGAGGACTTGTGTTTTTGTTTAATAAAACAACTAAGTTAATGAATCACCTGGGTGGAATGGTAATTGCTTGGTGGTTTTTGGTTGAGTGGTTACACAAGGCCAGGGGACTGGTGAACCTTGTGTATCTCACTTGTGGATGGCCACCCAGGAATAAAGAGATTTGAGATGTCAAATGTTGAGAAGCTTCAAGTGCAGCCACTTGGCATTATGGGCTCTGCCTGGATCATATAGGTTGCTAGAACTTAGCCATTTGGAAAGTTGGTGGTAGTGGTATGATAGGTTGGAACGCATCCATTTGGTCTAAGGGAAGGCTTCTGAAAGATATTTTCTTGGAAAACCAAGTATTGTGGGGAAAGTGCACCACCTCTGCAGACTGTAAAATCTAAGTACTTAGCCATGTCCCTGGCAAAGGACAATTTGAGCATTAAGACATGGAAGCAATCAAGAATCTCATCATCCAAATTTCTAAGTTAAAAACTTGTGGCTGAACAAGGGTTTAAGGATCTTCAATCTTTGATTGGGAGATGCCTTGGAAAAGATTATTTTGTCAAGCAAAAACTTAGTGTTTTGAAATGATAAGGAAAAATCTATTTTTGAGCAATGCAAGCCTCAACTCCACTTAGCCAAATGCATATAGTTGATAGACTCCACTATACTACCATAGTATCACTTGTCAATACAATTCAAATGTATTGACCCTTGTGGTCAGTAACTTGTTATGTTGCAGGTTTGTTTGATTTTAGTGAAGTTGATTGATTAGGATTACAAGTCTACAACCAACATGTCTGCCTGTGGCACTTTGAAGATGAAGGACCCCATGCTTATAGATATTCTGCTGCAATGTAATGTAATAGCCAAATGAGCTATGAAAGATGTAATAGATTATTTTATTCCTAGTTATAAAGTTGTATTATGACCTTTGTTTCTTGATATTACATCTTAACTGTGGATGCTAGCTATTGATCCAGGGACTAGCATTGTAAACACAGGGGACTCTACCTTATTAAAGGTTGGGAACCTTACATATATAGTGGAGCACCGTAACCCAGAAAGGTTAATCGCTGATCGCTTAGGTCATTCCATGTGTTGGAAACCCTAGCTCCACAGCAGTCCTGCCGTCGTATAGAACCTAGCAGTTCGCCGCCAGTGCTCCTCCTTGTACGTGTATATACCAGCAGAGGTGATGTACGATCAGCACTAGGACGATCGGATCATAAAGGACTGCACTGCATCAACTGACGCGCTTCATCAGTAATCCGCAACTGTGCGTCTAGTGGTAAACCTCGTGGCCTTCTACCTCAGATGGATCTTGGGATCACCACGTTAGAGGAAAAAATTGTTTTATCTCCTCGTGGCCCAACATATCTCTCCAAGTGGAGGGGAAAATCCCATCTTGGTTATTCACATCACGCAGCTTGATTCTCAGTCGATCCGAACTCTGCCTTTATAACTGCCCAGTTACGGATCAGCGTTAGACAGAACCTAAGTCGGTGATCCTCAACTCGAACTATGCAATAACCTCAGGTCTAAGGATTACATTGATTGAGATATACAAATGACAGCTTGTTCGTTGTACCTCAATATGGGTCAATGCGACTCGCTAAACTCTTTATTCGAATCTTTGTAAGTCGGAATAGAATCACCATGCCCATGACAAGTGGAACCGAGTCATCAAGCCAACTTTCACATTGGTCTAAGTTGTGTGTCCAGCATAACCTCAATGACCAAGGATATTTAGTACAAACAATATGAATGCATAGTTCCACAACTGAATCACATATTCAATGATACACATCAAATGTTTATACAAGGACAACTTAATAACTTTATGAATACAATGGGAAATCTCATCATACATGATTGCCCCTAGGGCATATTCCCAACAGTCTCCCACTTGCACTAGAGTCAATCTTCCGACATCACATGTCTAAGCATCTAATGTGCATGGTTTCAGTGCGCCTCATGCTTCGGCTGGGGTAACGGCTTTGTCAACGGATCCGCAATATTTTAATTCGTGTGTACCTTGCATAACTTGATATCACCCTGATCCATGAACTGGCGAATCAGATGGTACCACATGAGTATGTGCTTGTTCTTCTAGTGTTGTCTAGGTTCCTTGGCTTGTGCAATAGCACCATTGTTGTCACAATACACGTCTAATGGATTGGACGAGCCCTGAACCACACCAAGATACATGAGGGAATTCCCCATCCAAACATCTTCCTTTGCTGCCTCCGAGGCGGCAATATACTTAGCCTTTGTTGTAGAGGCAGACACAGTCTCTTGCTTGGAACTCTTCCAACTCACAGCACCTCCGTTTATAATAAACACGTATCCGGATTGCGAACGAGAATCATCAGAGTTGGTGAGATAACTCGCATCCGTGTAACCCTTTACACTGAGTTCATCTTCACCACCATAAACCAAAAACATATCCTTAGTCCTTCTCAAGTACTTTAGGATATTTTTAGCCGCTATCCAGTGGATTTCTCCAGGATCAGCCTGGTATCTGCTCACAACACTTAGAGCATAGGAAACATCCGGCCTAGTACAAATCATGTCATACATGATGGATCCGACTGCAGAGGCATACAGAATCGCACTCATTCGACTTTGCTCATCAGTTGTCGAAGGACGCTGAGTCTTGATAAGTTTTACACCATGGGACATCGGTAAGAACCCCTTCTTAGACAATTCCATGTTGAACTTCTTCAACACTTTGTCCAAATAAGTACTCTGACTCAATCCAATGAGCCGTCTTGATCTATCTCTATAGATCCGGATTACTAGAATATATGTTGCCTCACCCAAGTATATCATTGAGAAACTCCTTTCCAATGATTCCTTGGTTTCTTGCAACATCTGGATATCATTTCCAATCAATAATATGTCATCCACATATAAGATTAGAAAGTTTACTTTGTTCCCACTAAACTTCTTGTACAAACAAGAATCATGATCACTCTTGATGAAGCCAAACGATTTGACTACCTCATCAAAGCGAATATTCCAACTCCGAGATGCTTGGTTCAACCCATAAATGGATTTCAGAAGTTTTCACACCTTGTCAGCATTAGCCGGATCGACAAAACCCTCGGGATGTATCATATACACGTCCTCGGTTAAATTTCCGTTAAGGAAAGCTGTTTTGACATCCATCTGCCATATCTCATAGTCGAAATAGGTTGCTATAGCTAACATGATCCAAACTGATTTAAGCATCGCTACGGGCGAGAAAGTGTCGTCGTAATCAACTACTTGAACTTGTCAGAACCCCTTCGTGACAAGGAGTTCTTTATAGACAGAAACATTTCCATCCATATCAGTTTTCTTCTTAAAGACCCATTTGCACTCGACGGGTCTTGCATCGTCTGGCAGATCCACCAAGTTCCAAACTTGATTTTCATCCATGGATTTCAACTCGGATCTCATGGCTCCAAGCCATGACTCAGAATCAGATCCCACCATCGCTTCCGAATAATTTCCCGTCTCATCACTGTCTAACAGTAATACATCACGAACACTTCGTAATCTTGCCGATCCTCGTAGTACAGGTGCTGCTGGCGGCTCAGCTACCACGAGCGGCTCAACCTCCAAGGTTTTTGACGACTCGCTACTAGCCGGTCCCTCTCTAATTTCTTCGAGCTGCACCGTGCTCCCACTTACTCCCCAACTGAGAAACTCTTTCTCAAGGAAGACACCATTTCGAGCGACAAACACTTTGGCCTCTTCTCGGGTGTAGAACTAGTAACCCAAGGTTTCCCTCGGATACCCTAAAATACACTTATCCGACTTGGTCAGTAAGCTTGTCCGATCAAGTCGCTTGACAAATGCTTCACAACCCCAAATCTTAAGAAAATACAAACTCGGCTTTTTGGCTGTCCACATCTCATGCTGTGTCTTCTCTACCGATTTTGATGGTACTCTGTTTAGTGTGAAGGCCACTATTTCTAGACAACAACACCAAAATGATAAAGGCAGATCTGTCTAACTCATCATTGATCGTACCATGTCCAACAAGGTTCGATTCCGCCTTTCCGAAACACCGTTCCTTTGCGGCGTTCCTGGCGGAGTAAATTGGGGAACTATTCCACAACTTTTCAGATGGTCATCAAACTCATGGCTCATGTACTCGCCTCCTCGGTCTGACCGAAGAAACTTTATTTTCTTGCTGAGTTGATTATGTGCTTCATTCTGGAATTCTTTTAACTTTTCAAATGCTTCCGACTTATGTTTCATCAAATAGATATATCCATACCTAATCAAATCATCAGTGAAGGTAATGAAGTACTCATAACCACCCCTGGATGTCGTGCTCATTGGTCCACATACATCACTATGTATTAGTCCCAACAAGTCGGACGCCCTTTCACAACTCTTTGCAAAAGGTGTCTTGGTCATTTTGCCGAGTAGGCAAGATTCGCATGTCTCGAACGAATCCAAGTCGAACGAAGTTAGGAGTCCATCATCATGGAGCTTCTTCATGAGTTTCCAACTTATATGACCAAGACGACAGTGCCAAAAGTAAGTCATATTCAGATCATTTGGTTTTAACCTTTGAACATTTATGTTATAAACCGACTCACCATCAAGATTCAAAATAAATAACCGTCCTGGACGGGTGCAAAGCCGTGAAACATATCATTCAAATACAAAGCAAAACCATTATTCTTGATATTCGACTCATAGCCTTGCCTCATCAAACATGAAGCAGAAATAATGTTTCGACTGAGCACTGGAACATAATAACAATTATTCAGTTCCATAATGAGTCCGGAAGGTAAATGAAGCTGCATCATGCCGACTTCCAACTCAACAACTCTTGCTTTGTTGCCGACTCGAATATCAACCTCGCCTCTTGCTACGCTCCTAGTTCTTACCAGTCCCTGCAACGAGTTGTAGATGTGAATAACTGATCCGGTATCATATACCCAAGAACTATTAGGTTCATCATCAAGATATATGTCTATAACATTGCAAACAAGTGTACCTGAGTCGGAAGTTGTTAGACCCTCCTGTATAAAGGAAAGGATCCCTGTGATTGCAATGCTAGTCCCTGGATCAATGCTAGCATCCACAGTTTAAGATGAAGTACACAGATACAAAGGTCGTTTATTACATTCATTCCAGAGATAAAAACATAGTCTTTTACAACTTAGGGCCATAGGCCTAGTACAAGAGTTTAAGGAATTTAAGTAAATAACACAAGTCTTCATCTTCATGTGCCACAGGCAAGCATGTTGAGTGTAGACTTATGACTCCTATTCATCATCGGAGTAACCTGCAACATCACAAGTTACAGCCACAGAGGGTCAATACTTTGGAATAGTATTGGCAAGTGATACCCTAGTATATTTTAAGTGGACTACAATACTATATGCATTTTGGCTAAGTGTAGCTTGGCTTGCTTTGCTTAAAAAATAAGTTTTTCCTATTAGTTGAAATCACTAAGTTTTCTTTGTCAAAAACATTCCCAAGGAAACCACCAATAGACATTGGGGTCCTTCACCCTTGTTCACCCACAAATTTTTACTTAGAAGTTGGAGTGATGAGATTCTTGTGGCTTCCATGTCTTGATGCTCAAAAGTGTCCATTGCCTTGGACAAGGCTAAGTACTTAGGTTTTCCATCTGCAGAGGTTGTGCACTTTCCCCACCAGACTTGGTTTCCCAAGACAGGACCTTTCAGAAGACTTTCCTTAGTCAAATGGACGCGTTCCAACCTATCATCCCATCTACCACCAACTGTCCAAATTACTAAGTTCTAGCAACATATATGATCATGGCAGAGCCCATTTTGCCAAGTGGTTGCACTGTAAGCTTTCTCAACACTTGGCCTCCAAATCCCTTTGTGCCTGGGTGGCATACCACAAGTGAGATACACAACCCAAGTCCATGGCCTTGTGTAACCACTCAACATAACCCAATCTTTCCATTCCACCCAGGAGGTTCATTTGTCTTAGTTGTTTTATTAAGAACATATAAGTCTCTTGACTTAGAATATTTTTATCATAAACTATATAGATGTTCACCACCCTTGTTTGCTATAAGCTAGGCTAGGCAAAATATGGTAACCTAACTTAGGAGAACTTCCCTAGCAATTCTACTATTTCACTCTACTTAGGATTTCCCATCTTAGCACTAAGCAAAAATATCATGCAATACTTTAGCAAAATAACTAATGCTAGTACAAAACTTAGGATAGGAATATTCATGAAAATATCACTTGCCTTGGTAGTGTGGAGTAGCACTCTTCACAATCACAATCACTAGCAAAATCTACACAAGAAATCAAAGCATACAATTACACACAATTAAATACAACCAAAAATAATATGAATGCATGCATGCAAGAATTTACCAAGTGTTGAATTTTGAAAGTTCTACCAAGTATGTTCATGACTACAGCAACTTAACATGTCACAAGTTTGCCAAATAAACTTATTTGGCCACAAAACAATTTATAAAATAAATCTATATTCAAAATAGCCCTAAACTTGTTCCACAAATAAAATCATTTTAACTGTTACTATATGCTAAACAAATTGGATATTCAGAAAGGCCTTGTTTCACTGAATCCAACGGTATAAAGTTTGCAAAAATCTAACGTAGCATTTGAAAGTTATGAGCATTTGAAGTTTGAATCTAAATCAGGTTTTAAATTCTGTTTTTTAATCTAAACCTTGCCACGCGTCGTGTTTTCATTCGCCCGTACCGTTTCGCACTGGATCGAGCTCCACAGCCATAGGATTTAAATGAAATCTGGCGGCTCAGATCGCGTACCTCTTCGGTTTAAGTGATTCTATCCTAGCGCTACGATATTGATCCAACGGCTGTTAACTATCTGGCCAAGATCTGGCGGCGGAGCGGTGGCTATCGGCGGCAAAACAGTCAGTCGACGACGCACTACTAGGAAAATGGTCGTCTGTGGCGCACCTAAAAGTCCCATCCGTGGCGCATCTGTAGTGCGCCACGGGCCTTGCGCTACGGCTATCTCTCAGCCGTGGCGCACTGCCTAGTGCGCCACGGTTGTGTAGAGATAGGCGTAGCGCACCCCCTAGTGCGCCACAGAAGTTTGGCGTGGTGTGCTACCCCTTGGATCTTCTGTGGCGCACTACCCAGTGCGCCACTAAACATCCATGGTGCGCTTTAGGTGTAGTGCGCCACAGAAGGTAGAACATGTGCGCCACAGATGTATTTTTTGTTTTTTTTTAATTTCCAAGCCAGATTATATGCAATACAGATTATATACAATATTACAGCAGATATACACATACAGATACAAGATATACAATTATATATATAAATACTCGATATGAAAAACAAGATTGAAACAAATACATATAGATAAGTCTCATACATGAATACATAGTCCAAGTTACATTGTTTTGATCATGTTACAAAGTAGTAGTTGGTGACATGCGAATACATGTGTCGATCGAACAAGTTAGAGCTCGGAAGCTCGCCTAGACATCTAAACTAGCTAGCTAGACACAAACGCGGGATAAATAACCAAAGAAGATAAGCATGATCACCGCCGCGACGAAGGTGTAGGTCTTCATCCGGTTCCTTGTCCTAACTCCCGCTAGATAGCGCGTGTATCTATCTTCCGCCTCCGCCATATGTTGTACCCTTTGTAGCTATTGCCGCTGAAACGGTGCACCTGTCTCCGGCAGTCTTCCCAATCATCGTAGACTCCGGGAACCCGTCCCTTGTACACGACGTACCACGTCATCTACAAGTTGACAATAATAACTAACCAGTGATTGAAAAAACATGTATAATTAAAGTCGCATATGAAGATACACTTATAGAAAGTACTCTTAAATGGGGAGAATGGGGAGTAGCTCACCGTGCTCAGGAGATCTTGGCGAAGCTCGTCGTACTCGCGGTTGGTCAAGGGGCGCTCGGGCACGGTTGCGATTGCTCGCCGGAGTTCGTGGCGGTGTCGGGTGCGTCAGGTGGTCATCGTGGACGTCGCTGTGAATCACCTTAAGGCAAGATAGCGACACGATTAGGTTCACAGGGTCAAGGGGAAGTTGTGTGCATGAACGGAAAGGCGAGGGGCGGTCTGTACCTACCGGGAAAACTCGTCGGAGTTGATGTCGCCGTCAGTGCTCGCGGTGTCGAGTGGAACCGGCGACCTGGGGCAATACAAGATGGACTAGTGAGGTCAGGAGGTGCGCAAAGATGCACTGAGTCAGGCAGCAAGAACGATAGGAAGAGGGGAACGCGAGGCTCACCTGAATCGCTCGCCGGAGAGGGCTCTGTCAGCGGCGATTCGCGGAGGATTGAGGGCAGCCTGGGGGCGGAGTGAGCGAGGTGTTTAGGGGAAAAAGATCGCGGGGCAGAGAGGGTCTTATAGCCGGGGAATCGACAAGAAACGCTCGAGGATTATTGCCCATTTACTCCGCGCCATTACCGGCCATCACTGCCGCAGCGACGTGGTCGCAGGCGCAGTCAGAGGAAGACGAGGACGACGTGGACTGGTCCCGCTTGTCAGCGAAACGCGCAAAGTGTTGGTGGGGTCAGGTTGTCAGCGTCTGTTTGCGTGTGCTCGCGCGTGTGAGAAGAAAAGAAGATCCCCGGGTGGGCTTTGCTGGGCTTGATCATTTCTGGGCGATCGTCATGACCCTTTCTATTGTTTAAGCCTTTTTCTTTTCTAATGTCATTTTCTGGTATGATATTTGATATGAATTCAAATCCTTTTGAATCCAAACTGTTTTAGGAATTTTTGCAGGGTTTTGTGGTTTCATAAACAGTCATTTTAACTAAGTGGTTACTTGGCAAAGCTTGGTCAAGCTTGGGTTTCAAAGTAAACAGAGATTTGCTCTAGTTTGCAAATATTTGAAAAAGGACTTTGAATCCATTTCTAAATTTGAAATCTTGGGTTAAAAGCTTCACCAAATCTTTCCATCAATGGAGGCAAGCAACAAGTATTTACACACCCAAATTTCAAAGGGTGATGGCCATTTGATATAAATTGTTCACATGAAATCATAGTTCAGACATCTGTCTCTAAATGATTTTTGAGAAGACCCTAAATGGATAAATGATGCAAAGATGATATGAATGAGTTTTGAAACTATGATTTTTGGGATGTTACAAAATCTAACCCCCTTAAGATGAATGTCGCCCTCGAGATTTGGGTTGGCTAGCAAATAGGTGAGGGTGGTCTTTCCGAAGATTATCTTCTCTTTCCCATGTTGCTTCCTCTTCGGAATGATGGTTCCATTGCACTTTACAAAACTTGATAGTCTTGGTTCTGGTAACTCTTTCTGCGATCTCTAGAATCTTGACAGGTTTTTCCTCATAAGTGAGATCACTTTCTAGCTGAACTTCTTCCAAAGGTATGGTATCCTTCAAAGAAGACTCTTCCATTTCTGGGTGGCATTTCTTAAGTTGACTTACATGAAATACGTTATGGACTGCTGACAGAGATTCTGGCAATTCAACTTCATATGCAACTTCTCCTTTGCGACTTAGAATCTTGAATGGCCCAACATATCTTGGTGCCAACTTTCCTTTGACTCCAAATCTTTTCACTCCACGGAGTGGTGATACCCTGAGATAAGCTCTATCCCCAACTTCGTAGGTGACTTCTCTACGCTTAGAATCCGCGTAGCTTTTCTGTCGGGACTGTGCTATCTTCAACCTGTCCTTAACCAATTTGACTTTTTCTTCGGCGTCTTTGATAAGATCCGGTCCAAATAGGCTTATTTCTCCCACACCATTCCATAACAATGGGGTGGTACACTTCCTTCCGTAGAGTAATTCAAATGGTGCCATTCCAATACTAGCTTGATGACTATTGTTGTAAGAAAACTCTGCGTAGGGTAAACTTTCATCCCAACTCGCTCCATAATCTAAAGCACATGCTCTCAACATGTCTTCTAGAATTTGGTTGGTCCTCTCTGTTTGACCATCTGTTTGCGGATGAAAGGCAGTACTGAATTCCAATCTCGTTCCTAAGGATTCATGAAGCTGTCTCCAAAAGTGAGAAGTGAACTGAGTTCCTCTATCTGACACAATACTCTTTGGCACACCGTGAAGGCATACGATTCTGCTCATGTATATTTTTGCTAACTTGGCACTTGTATAAGTTGTCTTCACGGGTATAAAATGAGCCACTTTAGTTAGGCGATCCACTACTACCCATATGGAATCATACCCTGACCTGGTCCTTGGTAATCCGGTAATGAAATCCATACCAATATTTTCCCACTTCCATTCAGGAATAGGCAGTGGTTGAAGCAAACCTGCTGGTTTTTGGTGCTCCGCTTTGACTCTACTACACACATCACACAAAGCAATATGTTCGGCGATGTCTCTTTTGAGATTGTTCCACCAAAACCTTTCCTTCATGTCCATGTACATCTTGGTATTTCCCGGGTGAATAGAATACGGAGAGTTGTGACCCTCTTGTAAGATCAGTTTCCGCAACTCTGGGTCTTGTGGAACACATATACGTTTCCCGTGCCATAAGGTTCCTTGTTCATCAATATGGAAACTCTTAGCCTTCCCTAGACTAATATTTTCCTTGATCTTTTCAATTTCCTTATCGGTCTTCTGAGCTTCTTGGATCTTGTCCAAAATAGTGGGTTGAACATCTAATGACATGAGATGTCCTTCTGGTACAATCTCCAATCTAAGTTCCTTGAATTGCTTACACAGATCATCTGGTAATTCCCCTTTAGTAAGACCATTTACAAACGTCTTACGACTTAAAGCATCGGCTACCACATTTGCTTTACCGGGGTGGTATTGCAAACTCAGGTCGTAATCCTTGATAAGTTCTAGCCATCTTCTTTGTCTCATGTTGATCTCCTTCTGGGTGAAGATATACTTCAAGCTCTTATGATCGGTGAATACTTCAGACCGCTTACCCAAAAGGTAATGTCTCCATGTTTTGAGTGCACGGACAACAGAGGATAACTCCAAATCATGAGTAGGATAGTTTACTTCATGAGTTTTGAGTTGTCTCGAAGCATAGGCTACGACTTTACCATCTTGCATAAGTACGGCTCCCAAACCTTCATGAGAAGCATCACAATACACTTGGAAATCCTTTTCCAAATCTGGCAGACATAGAACTGGTGCTGTCACAAGTCTCTTCTTCAACTCTTGGAAGCTGACTTCGCAACCTTCAGTCCAAACAAATTTCTTGTCCTTATTTAGTAATTCTGTCATTGGCTTAGCAACTTTCGAGAAATTTTCAATGAACCTCCTGTAGTAACCCGCTAAGCCAAGGAAACTACGAACTTCCTTCACATTCTTGGGTGATTCCCAATCTGTCACAGCTGAAACTTTAGCAGGATCCACTGCAACACCATCCTTTGTCATAACATGACCAAGAAATCCAACTTTCTCTAACCAGAACTCACACTTACTGAATTTGGCATAAAGTTTATGCTCTCTTAACTTTTCAAGTATCAAGCGCAAGTGTCTTTCATGTTCTTCCTTGCTCTTGGAGTAGACTAGGATATCGTCGATAAAAACGACAACGAACTTGTCAAGGAATTCCATGAACACTTTGTTCATCATATTCATGAAGTATCTTTGGAGCGTTGGTTAAACCAAAAGGCATCACAGGTACTCATACAATCCATACCTTGTGGTGAATGCTGTCTTAGGTATGTCTTGCTCTCTTATCTTAAGTTGAAAATAGCCCGATCAAGATCAATCTTGAGAATACACATGCTCCTTCTAATCGATCAAACAAATCGTTGATTCTTGGCAAAGGATATTTGTTCTTGATAGTAACCTCGTTGAGAGAACGGTAGTCAATACATAATCTTTGTGTTCTATCCTTCTTCTCCACAAACAATACTAGGGCTCCCAAGATGAAGAACTTAGTTGAATAAACCCTTTCAGAATCGTTTCTCCTAGTCGCTTCTTGAGTTCTTTCAGTTCATCAACGACATTTTGTATGGTCTCTTAGCTATTGGTCCAACGGTGCCAAATCTATCAAAACTCCACATCTCTATCTGGTGGCATTCTGGTAATTCCTCCGAAATACATCCGGATACTCACACACAATTGGCACACCGTCCATGCTAACCCCTTAAGAGAATTTAGCTTACTTCCTTTGGATTCAAAGTTTGACTTAAATTTTATTCTTTTCCTTCTGGGGTTGTGAGTGTAACTGTACGATTGGCACAATCTAATACTCCTTCATACTTAGCCATCCAATCCATTCCCAATATTACATCCAATCCTTGGGAATTCAGGATTATTAGGTTCACTGGAAACTTATGTTTTCCAAACTCTATGACTAAGTCATGACATCCTGAGTTTACTATCATTTCTCCACCTGGAGAACTTACTCTTATAGGACACCCAATGGTTTCTACCGGTAGTTCATTTCTTTCAACAAATGCTTTTGATATGAATGAATGAGATGCACCAGTATCAAAGAGTACAAATGCTGAAATTGAATTGAGTCTGAACTTACCAGCAACGGCATCAGGTTCCTCATAGACCTCCTCCACATTGATGTGGTTAACCTGTCCTTTCTGGAAAGGATTTGGCTTGTTAGGTCCTTCAACCTTCTTTTCAGGGCACTCATTAGCATAATGCCCCAGCTTCTTGCATTTGAAGCACTCAACCTGACTGATGTCCTTTTTAACATGCTGACTTCCACTTCCACTACCATTTCCACTGTGGTGGCTCTTATGTCCACTCTTGTGGTTCTTGTACTTATCATTGTCATGACTACGGTGATGCTTGTTGTCATGACGGTTGTGGTTGTGGTGCTTGTTGAATTTCCCATGTTTATGGGATCCTGAGCTGCCACTGTCATCATAATGAGATCGTTTGTGAGACGATCCCGAGCTGTGTTTGTCGGAGTGTTTCCTCTTTCTACTCTCGACTTTCTTCATTTTACTTTCCAAAATAGCAGGCTTGTCACACAACGACTGATAAGTTGGAACATATGCTACAGACAACTGTAGGTTCAGCTCATCATTCAACCCTTCCAAGAACTTTTCCTTTCTCTTGGCATCTGTATCAACCTCATCCGGTGCATAGCGCGCCAGATTGTTGAATTCTTCTATGTATTCTGCCACACTGCGGTGGCGCTGTTTCAGGTTGTGAAACTCCTTCTTTTTCAGACTCATTATCCCGGATGAGATATGAGCGGTGCGAAACCCATCCTCAAATATGTCCCATGTCACTTCATCAATGGGAGTGGTGATTTGGAAGTTATCCCACCATGTGGCGGCTGGTCCTTCCAACAGATGTGCTGCGAATCTGACTTTTTCAGCATCAGTGCAGCCCACTGTCACTAAGTCTTTGTTCACAGAACGTAGCCAGTCATTGGCTGCCATGGGATCAGTTGTCCCCGAAAATTTTGCTGGCCTTAGTCGCAGAAATCTGGTGAGCATATCAAAACCCGGAGGGTTGTTGTTGTTGTTGTTGTTGTTATTGTTGTTGTTGGGGTTGTTATTGTTGCTGTTATTCTGATTCTGGATGAATGTTGTCATCATTTGCATAAGCTGTGTTTGCGCATTCATCATTTGTTGCATTTCCGGGGTGATGTTATTGGGGTTGGGGTTTGCGCGACGGGGAGGCATCTGTGGTTTGTTCAAATAGATAAGAATGAGATACCCATAGATGTTTCATGCACAATACATCACAAGCAACACATAACAAGCAACATAAGAATATAAGTGCAACATCCACATAACAAACTCATGAAATAAAACACACAAGTGGCAAGCCATCCACATGTCGGATGGTCCAATAATAAGTTCGCAACAACAAGTATGAATATGAAAGATAAAAACGAGTAAACAAGTCTACTCGTCAGCATCTATCTCCTCCTCGACGAAGGTAAGACCTGCGTTCTCCATCGCGGTCTTGTTCTCCTCAATCGTAGTGGTCAAAGAATCAACCTTGGTCTTGAGAGCCCTCTTCTGGGAGCGAAGCCTCTCAATAACCATCTGCTGCTGCTCAAGCTCGAAGTCCTTGGACTTCAGTTCCTCGGTCATGTCCCGGATCTTCTTGTTCCTATCCTGGACGCGTTTCTCTTGACTCTTGAACTTGCGGTCCTGGGCCTCGAACTTTGTCTCCATTTCCTTGATCATCTCATCCTGCGCAAAAAGCTTGTCCTTCTCGCGAAGCTGCACCTGAAGCTCGTCATTACCTAGCATGACGTTCGTCCTGTCCGTATCTACGTGCCTGAGAAGAGTCTCTAAGTCCTGAAGATAAAGACGTATCGGCTCCGCAGTGCTCCTCGAGTCGTCCTCGAAGTCGATGGACTCTCCATCAACATCACGTCTTCCGAAGACGTGAAAGTGAGTACCTCTAACCTGTCGGGAGTGACGGCCTAACAGTCGTCCTATCAGGTCCTGCATGACTACCTCCATGCCTCTCTCCCTGTCATCGTGCATCAACTTGAAGACGATGGTCTCTGTAGTAGGCTCAGTCTAGCGTCCTGGCTGGGTCACCTTGAAGCCCCAGAGGTCCTTCCTCTCGAACTTGGTGAGTGGGTACACCGTGATGGTAGGAAGAGGGAGATCAAGCAGAGTGGTAAGCTCAATGATACGGGGACCAAAACGAGTAACCCGAAACTCCTCAACAGTGCTGACGGCAACAGGCATCTATTTATAAGATTGAAAAGTTAGAATATTGCAATTCAAATAAATCAAGACAAACATTCATACAAATCCATGAAACATAATTGTCACACAAATCATGCATACATAAACCCATTACATCACTCAAGGTCCAAACTTATTTAAAATATCTTTTGAAAACTAGGTGATAAGTGGTGGTCCAACTATCGAAGTGACCTTACAATCCAATCTCGCGGGATCTATTGTTAAACACAATGTTCCTAGAGGCAATCCACCAATCTTGCTCTCTTGACTCTATCACTAAGTCAATAACATCTCCTCTTATTTCTTGGTTGGTGTCTTCCAACTCTTGAGTAAGCTCCTTCTCTTTCTCCAAGTCCTTCTGGAGGTTGAGCATTCTGCACTTGACTCTAGCACTTAGTTCTTTGATAGTCCTCCAAGCTGCATCCCTGGCTGACTCAAATAATGTGGTGTGCATTATAGTGTTGGTGTACATGCAGAATCCCCTTTCTTTGTGGTTGTCTTCCTTGTTTTTGTACAAGTGAAGTTACACCCACCAATACTCCACTCCTTCATCCATCACTGGAAAGCCTTTGTACACGGCTTCACCATGTGCATCCATTGCCTCCATGAGGTCCTTGAGAATATTGGGAAACTCAGTTTCACATTCCAAGGTCATGGTCATGAGTGGTCCCTTTTTCACAGCTTCGTTGATGGAGTTCATCTACAAAGGAAGTTGAATGAGATTAGAAAAGATTTACGAGAAGAATAGACAAGTGTAGAAGTAGTTGAAAAACTTTTTCCTTAGTGGTTTTCCAATCCTAGGGTCATAATCCTACAGGCAACATAGTGCTCTGATACCATCTGTTAGAACCCTCCTGTATAAAGGAAAGGATCCCTGTGATTGCAATGCTAGTCCCTGGATCAATGCTAGCATCCACAGTTTAAGATGAAGTACACAGATACAAAGGTCGTTTATTACATTCATTCCAGAGATAAAAACATAGTCTTTTACAACTCAGGGCCATAGGCCTAGTACAAGAGTTTAAGGAATTTAAGTAAATAACACAAGTCTTCATCTTCATGTGCCAAAGGCAAGCATGTTGAGTGTAGACTTATGACTCCTATTCATCATCGGAGTAACCTGCAACATCACAAGTTACAGCCACAGAGGGTCAATACTTTGGAATAGTATTGGCAAGTGATACCTTAGTATATTTTAAGTGGACTACAATACTATATGCATTTTGGCTAAGTGTATCTTGGCTTGCTTTGTTTAAAAAAAAATAAGTTTTTCCTATTAGTTGAAATCACTAAGTTTTTCTTTGTCAAAAACATTCCCAAGGAAACCACCAATAGACATTGGGGTCCTTCACCCTTGTTCACCCACAAATTTTTACTTAGAAGTTGGAGTGATGAGATTCTTGTGGCTTCCATGTCTTGATGCTCAAAAGTGTCCATTGCCTTGGACAAGGCTAAGTACTTAGGTTTTCCATCTGCAGAGGTTGTGCACTTTCCCCACCAGACTTGGTTTCCCAAGACATGACCTTTCAGAAGCCTTTCCTTAGTCAAATGGACGCGTTCCAACCTATCATCCCATCTACCACCAACTGTCCAAATGACTAAGTTCTAGAAACATATATGATCATGGCAGAGCCCATTTTGCCAAGTGGTTGCACTGTAAGCTTTCTCAACACTTGGCCTCCAAATCCCTTTGTGCCTGGGTGGCATACCACAAGTGAGATACACAACCCAAGTCCATGGCCTTGTGTAACCACTCAACATAACCCAATCTTTCCATTCCACCCAGGAGGTTCATTTGTCTTAGTTGTTTTATTAAGACCATATAAGTCTCTTGACTTAGAATATTTTTATCATAAACTATATATATGTTCACCACCCTTGTTTGCTATAAGCTAGGCTAGGCAAAATATGGTAACCTAACTTAGGAGAACTTCCCTAGCAATTCTACTATTTCACTCTACTTAGGATTTCCCATCTTAGCACTAAGCAAAAATATCATGCAATACTTTAGCAAAAATAACTAATGCTAGTACAAAACTTAGGATAGGAATATTCATGAAAATATCACTTGCCTTGGTAGTGTGGAGAGTAGCACTCTTCACAATCACAATCACTAGCAAAATCTACACAAGAAATCAAAGCATACAATTACACACAATTAAATACAACCAAAAATAATATGAATGCATGCATGCAAGAATTTACCAAGTGTTGAATTTTGAAAGTTCTACCAAGTATGTTCATGACTACAGAAACTTAACATGTCACAAGTTTGCCAAATAAACTTATTTGGCCACAAAACAATTTATAAAATAAATCTATATTCAAAATAGCCCTAAACTTGTTCCACAAATAAAATCATTTTAACTGTTACTATATGCTAAACAAATTGGATATTCAGAAAGGCCTTGTTTCACTGAATCCAACGGTATAAAGTTTGCAAAAATCTAACGTAGCATTTGAAAGTTATGAGCATTTAAAGTTTGAATCTAAATCAGGTTTTAAATTCTGTTTTTAATCTAAACCTTGCCACGCGTCGTTTTTTCATTCGCCTGTACCGTTTCGCACTGGATCAAGCTCCACAGCCGTAGGATTTAAATGAAATCTGGCGGCTCAGATCGCGTACCTCTTCGGTTTAAGTGAATCTATCCTAGCGCTACGATACTGATCCAACGGCTGTTAACTATCTGGGCAAGATCTGGCGGAGGCGGCTACCGGGCGGCGACAACATCGACGGCGGGCGGCGCTTCTGGGGTTGGTGAGAATGGGGAGTAGCTCACCGTGCTCAGGAGATCTTGGCGAAGCTCGTCGTACTCGCGGTTGGTCAAGGGGCGCTCGGGCATGGTTGCGATTGCTCGCCGGAGTTCGTGGCGGTGTCGGGTGCGTCAGGTGGTCGTCGTGGACGTCGCTGTGAATCACCTTAAGGCAAGATAGCGACACGATTAGGTTCACAGGGTCAAGGGGAAGTTGTGTGCATGAACGGAAAGGCGAGGGGCGGTCTGTACCTACCGGGAAAACTCGTCGGAGTTGATGTCGCCGTCAGTGCTCGCGGTGTCGAGTGGAACCGGCGACCTGGGGCAATACAAGACGGACTAGTGAGGTCAGGAGGTGCGCAAAGATGCACTGAGTCAGGCAGCAAGAACGATAAGGCGAGGGAACGCGAGGCTCACTGAATCGCCATGGGAGAGGGCTCTGTCGTGGCGATTCGGAGGATTGAGGGCAGCTGGGGGGAGTGAGCGAGGTGTTTGGGGGAAAAAGATCGCGGGGCAGAGAGGGTCTTATAGCCGGGGAATCGACAAGAAACGCTCGAGGATTATTGCCCATTTACTCCGCGCCATTACCGGCCATCACTGCCGCAGCGACGTGGTCGCAGGCGCAGTCTGAGGAAGACGAGGACGACATGGACTGGTCCCGCTTGTTAGCGAAACGCGCAAAGTGTTGGTGGGGTCAGGTTGTCAGCGTCTGTTTGCGTGTGCTCGCGCGTGTGAGAAGAAAAGAAGATCCCCGGGTGGGCTTGCTGGGCTTGATCAGCTGCTGGGCCAGATTCTGGCCGCGCGGCCCTTTTCTATTGTTTAAGCCTTTTCTTTTTCTAATTTCATTTTCTGGTATGATATTTGATATGAATTCAAATCCTTTTGAATCCAAACTGTTTTAGGAATTTTTGCAGGGTTTTGTGGTTTCATAAACAGTCATTTTAACTAAGTGGTTACTTGGCAAAGCTTGGTCAAGCTTGGGTTTCAAAGTAAACAGAGATTTGCTCTAGTTTGCAAATATTTGAAAAAGGACTTTGAATCCATTTCTAAATTTGAAATCTTGGGTTAAAAGCTTCACCTAATCTTTCCATCAATGGAGGCAAGCAACAAGTATTTACACACCCAAATTTCAAAGGGTGATGGCCATTTGATATAAATTGTTCACATGAAATCATAGTTCAGACATCTGTCTCTAAATGATTTTTGAGAAGACTCTAAATGGATAAATGATGCAAAGATGATATGAATGAGTTTTGAAACTATGATTTTTGGGATGTTACAGAAGTCATACCTCCACTCTTGGCTTTGTTGGCCAAATACTTGCTGCAGTTCCTCTTCCAGTGGCCATCCGCCTTGCAATAGAAGCAAGTGGATCCGGCTGAAGGAGATGGCTTGGTCCCTGAGGAAGCGCTTGGGACCGGGTCCTGAGCATGCTTTCCTCCTAACTTAGCCTTCTTCTTAGTCCAAGAACTCTTCTTGAACTTAGCTTTATTCTGCACCATCAACACTTGACTGACACCCTTCTTGAGATTCGCCTCTGCCTGCTTGAGCATCCCATGTAATTCAGTGAGCTTCTTATCCATACCATGCATGTGGTAGTTCGAAATGAACTACACATATGCACTAGGAAGAGAGTTCATAATTATATCCGTAGCGAACTCTTCGCTAATGGGGTAGCCAAGCCTCTCCAAAGACTGCACATAACCAACCATTTTGATCACATGCGGACTCAAAGGATCACCATCCTCAAGATTGCAACTCAGCAAAGCCTGAGAGATTTGATACCTCTCAGTCTTAGCCTGAGCCTGGAACATACTTTTGTAAGATCCCTCCTTTGTAAAGGAAAAGGATCCCTGTGATTGCAATGCTAGTCCCTGGATCATTGCTAGCATCCACAATTTAAGATGAAGTACACAGATACAAAGGTCATTTATTACATCCATTCCAGAGATAAAACATAGTCTTTTACAACTCATGGCCATAGGCCTAATACAAGAGTTTTGGAATAAGTAAATAAACACAAGTCTTCATCTTCATGTGCCACACGCAAGCATGTTGAGTGTGTTGGGAATATGCCCTAGAGGCAATCATGTATGATGAGACTTCTCATTGTATTCATAAAGTTATTAAGTAGTCCTTGTATAAACATCTGATGTGTATCACTGAATATGTGATTCAGTTGTGGAACTATGCATTCATGTTGTTCGTACTAAATATCCTTGGTCATTGAGGTTGTGCTGGACACACAACTTAGACCAATGTGAAAGTTGGCTTGATGACTCGGTTCCACTTGTCATGGGCATGGAGATGCTATTCCAACTTACACAGACTAGGCTAAAGAGTTTAGCGAGTCGGATTGACCCATATTGAGGTACAACGAACTAAGCTGTCATTTGTATATCTCAATCAATGTAATCCTTAGACCTGAGGTTGTTGCATAGTCCGAGTTGAGGATCACCGACTTAGGTTCTACAAACGCTGATCCGTGAATCGGGCGATTATAAAGCGAGTTCGGTCGATCGAGAATCAAGCTGCATGATGTGAATAACCAAGATGGGATTTTGCCCCTCCACTCGGAGAGATATTCTCTGGGCCCTCTCGTGAGATATGATTCGGAAAGCATGGCCATGCACGACTCGGTTAAGTGTTAACCGAGGCGATCGACTAAGAGTTAGTCGGGTGAATCACTTATCTCGGATCGAGAAGAGAGTCGGACTATTTAAGGGATGACATATATTCGCTTATAGTCTGACAAGGTATATCGTGAGGCAAAAGGGACTCGGACGTAAGTCGCATTGGAAAGGCAAGTCGTCATGACTCTTTGGTACTTGGGAGTCGGCACGTTCTACTAGGAGCCGCTACCGACTGATCGATTGTGAGTCGGACTCCAATCGTGTCCAAGTAGCCATGAGCCTGCGGGGTCACACACTTAAGAGCGGGAGCAAGTTCGGATTGGATCTGAACATATAATCTGGTTGGGTTGGACCTAAACCAGATTAGGACTGAGTTAGTGAGTTGGACTCACGGTGACTAGTGTTATATGGGCTTTAGTGAATGGGTCGCATGGCGAGCCCACGTTCACTACCTATATATAGTGGAGCAGAACCGTAAAGGTTAATCGTAGTTCGGTTAGGTCATTCCATGTGTTGGAAACCCTAGCTCCCAACCAGTCCCGCCGTAACGAACCTAGCGATTCGCGGCGCTCCTCCTTGTACATGTGGATACCACAGAGGTGATGCGATCGGCACCGGGCGATTGGATCATGAGGATCGCATCAGATCAATCGACGCTTCATCGCAGAATCTGCAATCGTCTAGTGGTAAACCTCGTGGCCTTCTACCTCAGCTAGGTCTTGGGATCACCACGTTAGAGGAAAAGTTTTTGTTTTATCTCTGCGTGGCCCAACAGTGGTATCAGAGCGATAGCTTCTGGTTTTAGGCTCGAGATCTCGCATATGTGATATGCGGTAGGCTATAGATGAGATCTATGTTCTGTTTTGGTGGTCGGTCTATGAGATAGATCGGTTTTGTATGAAGTTGATTGGATTAACTGTACTCGGGGAATGGTAGATCTGATTTCCGTGATCATACTGCTGAGGTCGTGGAACGACATACCCCTACCGGTCGGCTTCCGCCATCGGGGTAGATTGTGACACGTAAATCCAGAAGCGGTGATCGAAGATCAAAGAGTTTGATCGAATCGGAACGATGGTCGGAATCCATGTCCGGATCGTAGATGAGATCTACGTTTTCGGAATCCATGTCCGGAACGATGGGACCGCCGGCTTCGCCCTGTCGTAGCGCCTTAGATGTCGTTGCGAGTTTCACAACGCCGGTAGATATTGTATCTATGCACAACTTGTTTTGCAGGAAGTTGTGAATAGTATGGTTCATGTGCATGTGATGTATGTGTGTAATACATACGTGATCTGCGAATCACGGTTTTTGTCAGCCGGCTGGAGCCTAGGTGCTGTCATTTTATTGTATAACGACCTGTGTGTCGGATTCTCTATGTAATTTACTTTACTAAGCTAGTGTAGCTGTTTGAGAACCCGGAAGGCATGCAAGGCGTTGTACATGTCGGCGACATGGAGTAAGACGGCAAGTGACAAGAGTTGGCACGAGTCGGATTACAGGTTTTGTGGAGATGGAGATCTCCATGAAGAGAGCCATACCATTTCACATTATAATTGCTTTATTTTGTGTTATTGTTATGTCTCAGTTTTACCTCTATTAGATAGTCGGTAAAATTTAATCCCTCAAAGAAGGTCTAGTCGGTTTTTCCCGCCAGTGTTTGCACCATCACAAGTCGGACATTTTTGGTAGTGGGCTCATAAAATTGAGGTGCTGCCAATTCTTTCCGACTAGGTGGGTTCGAGTCGGACTCTTACTGCAGAAACACTTGGTAAGCTAGACGGGTCTATCACAACGGTTGTGGGACTCGGGGAAATGTCGGATAGGAGCCGGGGCATGTGATGCCACCCGTCCAACAGGAGTCGCATGAGATGCGATTGACAAGGAGTTGTCTACCTAGATCACTTGGCGGCTAGCGGTGATGCTAAAGCTCACTAGCCGACTTGATTATTTAGGATCCTGAATCACTAAGTAACCATCGGAGGGGTGTTGGTTCTAGTGGGAGCATAAAATATTAAAATGTTTAATATTCTTGCTCTTTTATGAATACATGTCTTAAGTGTTTTGCATATTTTCTGTTGTAGATCATGGCACCAAGTAGCAGTCACTCTCAGATATCCGGTTTTGCGTTGAGAACCATTCTTGAGAAAGATAAACTGAACGACACTAATTTTACCAACTGGTATCGAAATCTGAGAATTGTTCTCAAACAAGAAAAGAAGGACCATGTCCTAGATAACCCACTTCCAGATGAGCCCAATGAGAATGCGATCGTCATGCCACCAATGCCTACCGTCGGGCTAAAGATGAGTCCACGGATATTAGCTGTCTTATGCTTGCTCACATGGAACCAGACTTGCAAAAGCAGTTCGAGCATGTTGAGGCCTACGATATGATCGAAAGCCTCAAAAGTATGTTCGAGCTCAAAGTAAGACCGAGAGGTATCAAGTCTCTCGAGATCTCTGAGTTGCAAGCTTAAGGATGGTGATCCACCGAGTCCGCATGTGATCAAAATGGTTGGTTACGTGCGTCTCGGAGAGGCTTACTACCCCATAAGCGAAGAGTTCGCTACGGATATAATTCTGAACTCTCTTCCTAGTGCATATGGGCGTTCATTTGAACTACCACATGCATGGTATGGATAAGAAGCTCACTGAATTGCATGGGATGCTCAAGCGGCGAGGCGGATCTCAAGAAGGGCACCAGTCAAGTGTTGATGGTGCGAGAATAAGGCTAAGTTCAAGAAGAGTTCTTGGACTAAGAAGAAGGCCAAGTCGAGGAAAGCGGGCTCAGACCCGGTCCCAAGCGCTTCCTCGTGGACTAAACCATCTCCTTCACCGGATCTACTTGCTTCTACCGCAAGGCGGATGGCCACTAGAAGAGGAACTGCAAGTACGGCCGACAAAGCCAAGAGTGGAGGTATGACTTCCGACTCAGGTACACTTGTTTGCAATGTTATAGACATATATCTTGCTGATGCACCTAATAGTTCTTGGGTATATGATACCGGATCGGTTATTCACATCTGCAACTCGTTGCAGGGACTGGTAAGAACTAGGAGCGTAGCAAGAGGCGAGGTTGATATTCGAGTCGGCAACAAAGCAAGAGTTGCTGCGTTGGAAGTCGACACGATGCAACTTCATTTACCTTCCGGATTCATTATGGAACTAAATAATTGTTATTATGTTCCAGTGCTCAGTCGAAACATTATTTCTGCTTCATGTTTGATGAGGCAAGGCTATGAGTCGAATATCAAGAATAATGGTTGTTCTTTGTATTTGAATGATATGTTTCGACTTTGCACCCGTCCAGACGGGTTATTTATTTTGAATCTTGATGGTGAGTCGGTTTATAACATAAATGTTAAAAGGTTGAAACCAAATGATCTGAATATGACTTACTTTTGGCACTGTCGGCTTGGTCATATAAGTTGGAAACGCATGAAGAAGCTCCATGATGATGGACTCCTAACTTTGTTTGACTTGGAGTCGTTCGAGACATGCGAATCTTGCCTACTCGGCAAAATGACCAAGACACCTTTTGCAAAGAGTTGCGAAAGGGCGTCCGACTTGTTGGGACTAGTACATAGTGATGTATGTGGACCAATGAGCACGACAGCCAGTGGTGGTTATGAGTACTTCATTACCTTCACTGATGATTTGACTAGGTATGGATATGTCTACTTAATGAAACATAAGTCGGAAGCCTTTGAAAAGTTCAAAGAATTCCAGAATGAAGCACAGAATCAACTCGGCAAGAAAATAAAGTTTCTTGATAGGACCGAGGAGGCGAGTACATGAGCCATGAGTTTGATGACCATCGAAAAGTTGTGGAATAGTTCCTCAACTTACTCCGCCAGAACGCCACAAAGGAATGGAGTTTCGAAAGGCGGAATCGGACCTTGTTGGACATGGTACGATCAATGATGAGTCGACAGATCTGCCTTTATCATTTTGGGGTTATTGTCTAGAAACAAAGTGGCGTTCACACTAAACAAAGTACCATAAAAATCGGAGAAGACACCGCATGAGATGTGGACAGCAAAAAGCCGAGTTTGTCTTTTCTTAAGATTTGGGGTTGTGAAGCTTTTGTCAAGCGACTTCATCGGACAAGCTTACGGCCAAGTCGGATAAATGTATTTTCGGGGTATCCGAGGGAAACCTTGGGTTACTACTTCTACAACCGAGAAGAGGGCAAAGTGTTTGTCGCTCGAACGGTGTCTTCCTTGAGAAAGAGTTTCTCGGGGAGTAAGTGGGAGCACGGTGCAACTCAAGAAATTTGAGAGGAACCGCTAGTAGCGAGTTGGCAAAAACCTTGGAGGTTGAGCCGTCGTGGCAGCCGAGCCGCAAAGACCGTACTACGAAGATCGGCAAGATTATGAAGTGTTCGTGATGTGTTACTTTTAGACAGTGATGAGCCGTCAAATTATTCAGAAGCGATGGTGGGATCTGATTCCGAGTCATGGCTTGGAGCCATGAGATCCGAGATAAAGTCCATGGATGAAAATCAAGTTTGGAACTTGGTTGATCGCCAGACGGTGCAAGACCCGTCGAGTGCAAATGGGTCTTTAAGAAGAAAACTGATATGGATGGAAATGTTTCAATCTATAAAGCACGCCTTGTCGCTAAGGGGTTCCGACAAGTTCAAGGAGTTGATTACGACGAGACTTTCTCGCCCGTAGCGATGCTTAAATCAGTTCGGATCATGTTAGCTATAGCGGCCTATTTCGACTATGAGATATGGCAGATGGATGTCAAAACGGCTTTCCTTAACGGAAATTTAACCGAGGACGTGTATATGATACAGCCCGAGGGTTTTGTCGATCCGGCTAATGCTGACAAGGTATGCAAACTTCAGAAATCCATTTATGGGTTGAAGCAAGCATCTCGGAGTTGGAATATTCACTTTGATAAGGTAGCCAAATCGTTTGGCTTCATCAAGAGTGATCATGATTCTTGTTTGTACAAGAAGTTTAGTGGGAACAAAGTAAATTTTCTAATCTTATATGTGGATGACATATTACTGATTGGAAATGATGTCTAGATGTTGCAAGAA
This sequence comes from Avena longiglumis, assembly GCA_030063025.1. Taxonomy (NCBI): domain Eukaryota; kingdom Viridiplantae; phylum Streptophyta; class Magnoliopsida; order Poales; family Poaceae; genus Avena; species Avena longiglumis. Next base: position 487,454,115 of record CP125974.1, read on the forward strand.
ACCAAGGAATCATTGGAAAGGAGTTTCTCAATGAAAGACTTGGGTGAGGCAACATACATCCTCGGAATCCGGATCTATAGAGATAGATCAAGGAGGCTCAATGGATTGAGTCAGAGTACTTATTCGGACAAAGTGTTGAAAAAGTTCAACATGGAATCGTCTAAGAAGGGGTTCTTACCGATGTCCCATGGTGTAAAACTTAGCAAGACTCAGTGTCCTTCGACAACTGATGAGCGAAGTAGGATGAGTGCGATTCCATATGCTTCTGAAGTTGGATCCATCATGTACGCCATGATTTGTACTAGGCCGGATGTTTCCTATGCTCTAAGTGTTGTGAGCAGATACCAGTCGATCTCGAGAGATCCATCGATAGGCTAAAAATATCCTAAAGTACTTGAGAAGGACTAAGGATATGTTCTTGGTTTATGGCGGTGAAGATGAACTTAGTGTAAAGGGTTACACGGATGCGAGTTATCTCACCGACTCTGATGATTCTCGCTCGCAATCCGGATACGTGTTTATTATAAACGGAGGTGCTGTGAGCTGGAAAAGTTCCAAGCAAGAGACTATGTCTGCGTCTACAACAGAGGCTGAGTATATTGTCACCGAAGGCGAAAGGAAGCTTTTTGGATGAGGAATTTCCTCATGGATCTTGGTGTGGTTCAGGGCTCGTCCAATCCGTTGGACGTGTATTGTGACAACAATGGTGCTATTGCACAAGCCAAGGAACCTAGACAACACCAGAAGAACAAGCACATACTCATGCGGTACCACCTAATTCGCCAGTTCGTGGATCAGGGTGATATCAAGTTATGCAAGGTACACACGGATGCAAATATTGCGGATCCGTTGACAAAGCCGTTACCCACCAAGCATGAGGCGCACCTGAGAGCCATGGGCATTAGATGCTTAGACATATGATGTCGGAAGATTGACTCTATTGCAAGTGGGAGACTGTTGGGAATATGCCCTAGAGGCAATCATGTATGATGAGATTTCCCATTGTATTCATAAAGTTATTAAGTAGTCCTTGTATAAACATCTGATGTGTATCACTGAATATGTGATTCAGTTGTGGAACTATGCATTCATGTTGTTCGTACTAAATATCCTTGGTCATTGAGGTTGTGCTGGACACACAACTTAGACCAATGTGAAAGTTGGCTTGATGACTCGGTTCCACTTGTCATGGGCATGGAGATGCTATTCCAACTTACACAGACTAGGCTAAAGAGTTTAGCGAGTCGGATTGACCCATATTGAGGTACAACGAACTAAGCTGTCATTTGTATATCTCAATCAATGTAATACTTAGACCTGAGGTTGTTTCATAGTCCGAGTTGAGGATCACCGACTTAGGTTCTGTCAAACGCTGATCCGTAACTGGGCAGTTATAAAGGCAGAGTTCGGGTCGACTGAGAATCAAGCTGCGTGATGTGAATAACCAAGATGGGATTTTGCCCCTCCACTCGGAGAGATATTCTCTGGGCCCTCTCGTGAGATATGATTCGGAAAGCATGGACATGCACGACTCGGTTAAGTGTTAACCGAGGCGATCGACTAAGAGTTAGTTGGGTGAATCACTTATCTCGGATCGAGAAGAGAGTCGGACTATTTAAGGGATGACATATATTCGCCTATAGTCTGACAAGGTATATCGTGAGGCAAAAGGGACTCGGACGTAAGTCGCATTGGAAAGGCAAGTCGTCATGACTCTTTGGTACTTGGGAGTCGGCACGTTCTGCTAGGAGCCGCTACTGTTAGACCCCTCCTTTATAAAGGAAAGGATCCCTGTGATTGCAATGCTAGTCCCTGGATCAATGCTAGCATCCACAGTTTAAGATGAAGTACACATTGTCGTGGGAATGGCCACGGCAGATGCTGCAATCGGCAGCGAGTAGTAGAACGAGGGGCAAGGGCGGCCAGCCATCTGCGGTGCGAGATGAGGGCAGAGACACAGGGTTTTACCCAGGTTCGGCCCCCCGGAGGGTAAAGACCTACTCCTGCTAGATTGTATTATGGATGTGTTTACAATGGGCGAACTCGGCGACTAGGCGGCGAGTTGCTTGGGTGTATGAGGGAACGTGTCTCTACTCACCCCATAGGGAGGTTTATATAGGCTCACCTCCCCTAGGGTTTACATATCTCAACCGATTCGGTTACAGCTTCGGTAATCGTTTAACCTAGACCGACTGGGCCTATCTACTCGCCTGGGCCTTCAACTTCCAGTCGCCTGATACCTTGCTGGGCTTTTGATCCACTGCTCGCAGGCCCACTCGCCCTTGGGCCGGAACGTCCCCGAGTATACCCCGAGGCGATCCCCATCGTAGTCCCCGAGGCCGTCGTTGATTAGGCGTGAGTGGCTGGGCCGGAGTATACGGCTTCAAGTTGGCATCCAAATAATCGTCGGGCTCCTATAAAGGAAAAATCCGCGAACCGAGTCGCGTCCTGGGCGAGTCGAGCCAACGAGACGCGGTCTCGGCGAGTGACTTAACGAGCCGAGTGGCTGGAGTTGGACCGTCAGACGTGGTCAAACTAGCCGTTAAGGTAACTCAACGGTAACGGCCCCCTGATTTGGCGGGCAACTCCTGCTATATAAGAGGAATGGTAGGCTATCGCAGAGCCAACCGCCCACCATTTCTTCCGAGTGCGCGCATCTCCCTTCCTTTGCTCCGCGATCCAATCGACCCGAAATCTTTCGATCCCCAACCAACCTCTTCGGCCATGGCCCTCTCCACCGAACCTTGGGGCAGATCCAAATGTACAAGGGCGCAGCTGGCCTCGTTCGAGGAGGCCGCAATCCTGCGAGCCGGCTGTTGGCGTATCCCCGCAGCCGGAGAAACGACCCCAAACCCGCGAGAAAGAGAGTTTGTTTGCTTCACCAGTCATCTCGAGCGGGGGTTAGGGTTTCCCACATCTCTGTTCTTCCGGCGTTTTTGCGCCTACTACGGGATCCAGCCCTCAGATCTGGGTCCCCACAGCATCGAGCAGCTCGCCATCTTCGTGGCGTTCTGTGAGTGCTACTTGGGATGCCGGCCCTACTTTCCCTTGTGGCAAGATCTGTTCCATGGACGGGTCAGCCGCGAGGAGGCGGGCGGCCCAATGCTAGCCGCGGGCGGCCTGACGTTCCAGCTCAAGTCCAAAGCTTCCTTCTTCGACCTGATGCTTCCGGCCAAAGCAATGGCGGCGGAAGAAGTCATGGTTCTATGTGACCGAGGCGACTCGAGGACGAGGCGGCGATCCTTGGTACTCGGCCAACCGCTCCGAGCCACGCCATCTCCGTGTCGGCAAGCTTCCGGCGACCGGCGGATGGTCGTCGACGAGATGCTCCAGGCCATCCGTGGCCTGAAGAAGAAGGGGCTCCAGACGATAAACTTGTACAATTGTTGGCTTGGGCGGCGACTCGTTCCGCTCGCCCAACGCGACCATTACATGTTTCAGTACACGGGTCGAGGAGACTCGACGAAAGCCTGCCTCGATGAATGGAAGCTGGAGGACTATATCCCAGCGTTGAAGAAGATCACCCAGGCGGTGTATGCGGATGCGCAGCCGGGTCCCTACACCGCTGAGCGTCCGGCCCACGGTAATTTCTTTATCTTGTTCAGTCGCAGCGTATGCGATGCGGTAATTCTAACTCTGTTTCGTATTCATCGCAGCTGTTCCAAGTGGTGGAAGGGTCGCTCCCACCCGCCGATGACGAGAGCCCGGGGCCATCCACCCAGGATACAAGCGAATCGCCGCCCGCGAAGGGCAACGAGGACGACAAGGACGAGTCCGAAGAGGAAATTGCCCCACTGGTCCGAAAGACCCGTGGGCAACGTCAGCGCGAAATCGAAGCGATCAGGAGCCTCGAGCGTCATGATGATGACGACGAGCTCCCAGAGACCACCTCGCGCCGCCAGCCCACTCCTTCGAAGAAGAAGAAGGAAAAGGAGGCGAGGGCCTACCCGAGGAGGAAAACTAAGCCGCCGAAGATGGCCTCGCCGCCGCACTCGACGAGCAGCTCTGATGGCCACAGCTCGGCCGGTGACGGCGCGACCCCGGCGGCAACCGCGCTAGATGCGCCATCTGTGGAAGTGCCGCTGGCCTCGATGCCTCCGCCATTCGCGCCGGTCTCTGAGCTAGGGAAGGCTCCGGCTGTGGCGACTTCGCCTCGCAAGGAGGCCCCGAGCGTGGCGGTCTCTCCCCGCAAGGAGGCTCCGACTGCAGCGGCTCCAATTCGCGAGGAGGCCCCCGCCGAAGGTGTCCCAGAGGCGCCAGCCGCGGCCTCAACGACGAAGAAGCCGTCCGTGTCTTGGGCCCACGACGTCCTGGAACTGGGGCTTAGTCGCAAACTGGGCCCCGAGCTGGAAAAACCGGCCGGCCTTCGTACTGGGCTACGTTTCATTCCAGTCGCCAAGTGAGTGCATTCGGCCTTCTCTATTTTCTATAAGTACTTCGATTGTCTTTTATTGATTTGATCTGATATGCAGGACCGGAGTGAAAAAGATGGGCCACCCGACCGTGGCCAAGGTACCCTCCGCCGCGAGCGAGGAGGATCCTTCCCGCAAGAGGAAAGTGGACGAGGTCGCCGTCTCGACAGAAGGCAGCAAGAAGGCCAAGGGCGACGTCATCGTTACTGTCTCTGACGACGCAGCGGCCGCACCGGCCGGACCCGCAGTGGAAGCAACCGCATCTACAAAGGATGGCGTTTCCTTGCCTAGACCGGAGGAAGCGACTTCCTTTGGGGCGGGCGCCTCGATCGCTACCTTCCCCGCCAGAACCAAGGCGGCAACGGCGGGCTGCGCCCGAGCCTCGCCTGGGGACCACGACGCTGAAGTCGACCAGCGTCGCTGGCACACGCCGGCTGCTCGCGTCTGTGGACGCAATACAACTCCATGGCATGCTTGGTGCAGCTATCCGGTACCTCGGTCCCGAGGATCAGGTCGGTGCTTAGCGGTGCGTGATTCTTATAGTTTTCGTTTTGTACTTTCGCATCCAGTCCCGAGTGCGCACGCTAAATTTTAGCGGGTGGGCAGAGCAATTTTCGTGATCGCTAGTCCCAGTGCGCTTTTCGCTAAATTTTAGCGGGTGGGCCGAGTAATTTTCGTGTTTGACTTTGATGATGTGCGGTGCATGGCTGGAGTCGGCGAGCGATTGGCTGCGAAACAGCGTGCTGAAAATGAGCTGGCCACTATCCGAGAAGCAAACAAGGAGCTTGTGCTATTGCTTGCAGCGGAGGTGGCTCGCCAGAGCTTGTCCTATTTGGTGAACTGGTGGCGGTGCGATCTGCGTTAAGTGCTGCTGAGCAGAGGGTCGCCGACCTCGAGCGCGAACTGCGGGGGGCAAAAGAAGAAGCAAGCTCGGCGAACGGGCGAGCTAAGGCCGCCATTGCGGCCGCGGAGGAAGACCGCAAGGTGTCGGAAGCCCTCGTTGTTGGGCTTCAGGACGATTATACGTCGCTTCAGTGCTTCATCACGGGACTTGCCCGCCCGTTGCTTGGTGAGTGCGTCTTCCCTGTCTTTCAGTTGTATTGTTTGTGGTTTCCATGGTACTCATAATTGTCTCCTTCTCGCAGGTTGTGTTATTGGTAGCTAAGAAGAAGCGAGATCTCTTGACGCGAGGGAGTGCGTAAGCATGCTTGTCAACTCGGCGACGCTGTCGGCGACGTGTATCCGCGCCTACCTTCAAGAGATGTCGCCCACGGAGGTTATTCCCATTGACCTCGTTGAGGTGTGGGAGTACTTGGAGAAAGCGCCCGCGGTCGTAGAGTTCATGACGCGGTCGGCGTTTCGGCGTGGAGCGCCGACAGCGCTGAGCCTTGGACTCGCCCACTTCCCCGAGGACTTCGACCTCGACGATGTGACGAGTGGGTATCCTTTGTCGACTGGCGCGGTGGATTTGTCCGAGGTTCTCAAGCTGCAAGAAAGTGTCGCCGCTTACTCGGAGCGTGTCTGGGCGATGGGCGACCTCCTTCCCTACCAGGAAACGGTCGTCGCTTAACGACCCGAGCCCGCATCGTGACTTCAAGGTTGAGCAACCTTTCCGCTCGGCGATGGCGGGCTGACGACGTATCCGTCAAACCCGTACACCGCGTTCATCCGTGGCGCCGATTACGCGCGTCGTCGTCGGCTCGCAATAGGGTAGTTTGCCTAGATGTGTTAGCAGCAGTTCTGCCAAGCGGGCATAAGTTGTAACATAAGACAATGCGATATGCGATTGAATGGGACGTTGTGTCCATTTTGTTATTTGTTTGTGTGTTTTGGATTGATTTTGGATGAGTCCCCGAGCGCGTCCGCCCTTTTGTGGGGCTCACCTTGTATATGGTATTTGTTGTTATCGTGTGTTTTGTTAGTTTAGTCGACTCGCCCGAGCTCGGAGAGCCAGTCGCAAGGCGACTCCCTTGAGTGCTCTGTACTTTACCGTTTTCCCGTACGCGAACGGGGTCGGGTGGCCGAGTCCCCGAGCGTGGTACTTGGTAGTTCGAGGCGCGACTCGAGGGTGGTTGAGGACTGAGCGCGTTGGTGTGAGCGCGTCACTCCTGCCTGGCCCGGAGGGTCAGTCGCGTGGCGAGTCCTGGGTATGCTCTCTTACTTGGCGTTTTCCCTGACCGATCGCGACGAACTGGTATTCAGTCCCCGAGCGTGGTACTTAGCCGTTCGAGTCGCTATGCCAAGGATGCGGAGGACCGAGGTCGCCGTGAGAAGCGAGGGCAGTTGTCTTGGTTCGCAAAACCAGTCGAGCTAGGCGACTCCAATGGGGCTCCGGTTTGGCGTTTTTCGTGGACGACGCAAGACCTGAAATGACTCAGTGCTCTTACATCGCACTACTTAGCCGTGCCGGTCGCTGTACCAAAGGTTGACTTCTGCATTTTAGCATGACGCTGTTTATTACGAGTGCGAGTGGCACAAGGCATGGAGAGTAGACGCAATTTGCAGTAACCGTTTCTTTTATTTCATAGCGACTGGAGAGTACATGTGTGGGGTTCTAGGAGTAGAACTTCCGGAGGAGATTTACATTCCACGGTCGCTTGACGTCGAGTTCGCCGTCCCCGCGGACGTCGATGAGGTAGTAGGCGTCGTTGCCGAGTACGCGCCCAATAGCGAACGGGCCTTCCCACGGAGGGGAGAGCTTGTGCGTGCCCTTCTTGTCCTGGATGAGGCGTAACACCAGGTCGCCTCGAAGGTGCGGGTTTTCACCGTCGGCGTGGTAGCGCGAGCCCTTGGCGATAAATGGCGATGCGCGATCGGGCGAGGTCGCGTGCTTCGTCGAGTTGGTCGAGCCCATCTTGGCGGGCCAGCTGCTTGCGACCTCCGATAGTGGACGACCATGGCGAGTCGTGTTCGAGGTCGGGCATGACTGCCCGCGCCAGACCATGAAGAAGGGAGTGAATCCGTCGACCTGTTGACCGAGGTGCGGATTCCCGGATGACGGAGGGTAGCTCTTGACCCAGCATCCGGCGCGCCGAGTGGTACTTGGAGTCGCAGCCAGCCGTGGAGGATGCTTTGGTTGGCTCGTTCGCCGGCCGTTGGACTCCGGGTGTCTGACGCGAGGTCGAGCCGGATGTGGTGCTCTTCGCAATTCGCCATTGCTCCCTTGGCGGTTTGTGCCGTTGTCCGTGATGATGCTATTGGGGAACCCGTAGTGGTATATGAGCTCGCGTAGGAACTTAGTGGCGGTCTTCCCGTCGCATTTCCGGACTGGCTTGGCCTCTACCCACTTAGTGAATTTGTCGACGGCGACTAGCAAGTGGGTGTAGCCAGAGGGGGCCTTCTTGAAGGGGCCTACCATGTCCATGCCCCACACAGCGAATGGCCAGGTGATGGGGATTGTTTTGAGCGCCGAGCTCGGACGCGTCGTCGATTGGCGTGCCGGCACCCGGCGCATCGCTGGACGATATCGACAGCGTCGGCGTGTGCGGTGGGCCAGTAGAAGCCGTGTCGCATAGCCTTGGCGACCAGGGAGCGAGAGGCGGCGTGGTGGCCGCAGTCGCCTGAGTGGATGTCGTGGAGGATTTTGCGTCCTTCACCGTTGGACGCAGCTGAAACACGGTGACGCCGCGCTGTGTAGCTCGCCGTCGATGATGGTAAGACTTGCATCGGCGGCGATCATTCGAGCGCTTGTCTCGCCTGGCAGGGTGCGGTTTCGGTAGGCGATGTAGGGCTTGGTCCGGTCGTGCGGCTCGATGAGTGCGACCAAGGCTGCCTCGTTGGAGCGGGACTCGATGTCGATCTCCTCGGGAGAGACTGATGGTTTGAAGATTGTGTCGAGGAACACGCCGGCGGGTGGTGCGAGTCGAGCCGACCCGATGCGAGAGAGGGCGTCGGCCTCCTCGTTTTTTCTCCTGTCGATCCACTCGACAGAGTAGCCGGTGAAGTGGCCGCCCACCTTGTCCACCTCTTGGCGGTACGCCGCCATGGTGGGGGAGACGGCGTCGCAGGTGCCGGCGACTTGCCCTGCGACGAGGTCGGAATCTCCGTAGCATCGAAGGCGATTGACGTTCATCTCCTTGGCGGCTCGCATGCCGTGGAGGAGGGCCTCGTATTCAGCCATGTTGTTGGTGCAGGGCGTGAATTCGAGGCGGAGGATGTAGCGAAGCTTGTCGCCCTTTGGTGAAGTCAACACTATCCCTGCTCCTGCACCGTCCGCGTTCTTGGACCCGTCGAAGTGCAGGCTCCAGTAATGGAGGTACGGCAGCTTTTAAGCCGGCCTTCCTCGATCGGCGATGAAGTCCGCTGCTCGTGACTTAATCGCCCTTCGTGGCTCGTATTTAATGTTGTGGACGCCGATCTCGACGGCCCACTTGGCGACCCGCCCGGTCGCCTCACGATTGCGGATGATGTCCTGTAGTGGCGCTGAGGAGACGACCGTGATCGGGTGCTCCTGGAAGTAGTGCGGCAGGCGCCGCTGAGCCCTGAAGACCGCGTATACTAGCTTTTGGTACTGTGGGTATCGCTGGTGCGACTCGGTGAGGACCTCGCTGATGTAGTATACCGGCCGCTGGACCGGCGCCTTTCCTTCCTCCGTCGTTCGACAACCATTACGGCACTAACGACGCTCGGACGCCGCGACGTAAACCAGCATAGGCTCTTTGTCGGTGCGGTGAGTAGTGGTGCGGCGGTAGCACCTTTTAAGGTCGCGAGCGCCGTCTGCCTCCTTGTCCCACCGGAAGGTGGGGTTCTTGCGCATCAGCGGTATAGGGGCATCGCTTTTCACCCAGCGGGATGAAGCGACCGAGAGCCGCTACACGCCCGCCAGCTTCGACGCCGCAGGCACTCGGGTTTGCCGAGCCGGGCGATCGTGTCGATCTTCGTTGGGTTTGCCTCGATCCCTCGTTTGGAGACGACGTACCCCAATAGTTGCCCGGCGGGTACACCGAAGGTGCACTTGCCTGGGTTGAGCTTTATCTTGTACCTCCGCAGATTGGCGAAGGTCTCCGCTAGGTCGGCGAGTAGGTCGCCTTGGCGAGCGGATTTCACGACCACGTCGTCGATGTAGACGTGGATGTTGCGGCCAATTTGGCTCGCGAGGCATTCTTGCATGCACCGCTGGTAGGTTGCCCCGGCGTTCTTGAGGCCGAAGGTCATGGCGGTAGCGAAGGCTCGAATGGCGTGATGAACGCCGTCTTCTCCTTATCCTCGACAGCCATTCTGATCTGGTTGTACCCGAGTAGGCGTCGAGGAAACATAGCGACTCGAACCCGCGGTTGAATCGATTATCGATCGATCCGTGGGAGGACGAATCCCTTTGGGCGGCGCTGTTCAGGTTTGTGTAGTCGATACACATTCTCCGTGTCCGTTTTCTTCTCGACCAGACTGGGTTGGCCAGCCACTTGAGTATTTGATTGGCGGATGAAGCCGCAGCGGTAGACGCTGCACTTCCTCGGCGATTGCTCGACGGCGTTCTTCGTTGAAGGGCCGAGCGATCGCTGACGGGTCGCACCTTGGGGTCGGCGTTTAATTTGTGCTCAGCGAGCTCCCTAGGGACACCAGGCATGTCGGAGGGTTTCCATGCGAAGATGTCCCTGTTCTCACGAAGGAACTCGATGAGCGCGCCTTCCTACGCTGGGCTCATGCCTGTCCCGATCGTTACCGTCTGGCTGGAGTCGCCTGGGACCAGCTCGACGGTGCGAGTGTGCGTCGTGGCCTCAAAGGTTGAGGTGTTTGCGCCCTCTGAGTTTGGCCTCTTGAGTATCGTGGGATCGTCATAACCCCGCTCGCGTATTTGGCGAGCTCGTCGGCGTGATTAGTTTTTGCCGCGATGACGGCGTCGGCGAGTTCAGCTCCTTTGGCCTCGCATTCGGCGGCCATGTCGGGGTCGCCGTGGATGGTGATGACGCCGCACGGCCCGGGGAGCTTCATTGCGTTGTACGCGTAGTGGGACGCTGCCATGAATTTGGCGAACGCCGCGCCCAGACGCAGCGGGTAAGGCTGTCAAGGGCACCAGCTCGAAGACGATCCGCCGGTGCGGAAGTTTGCCGGAGTACCGAAGGTGACGGGTAGCATTTGCCGATCGGGTACGCCTTCCGACCGGGACGGCGATGCGGAACGTGGTGTGGGTTGTCTCGATCATCGACTGCGGGAGTCGTAACCGTCTGAAGGTGTCGAGGTAGAGGATGTTGATGGAGCTGCCGCCGTCCATCAGTGTCTTGGGGAGCCAGTAGTCGCCAACCTTGGGCTTGACCACCAAGGCGACCCGTCCTGGGTACTCGGCGTGGTGAGTGGTCTTGCCGCCTGTGATGGGCTGTTCCGACCAGTTGAGGAACTGGGGGACGTCTGTTTGGGCCACCACGTTGACGGCGACGGCGCGGGCGATGACCTTCTTCTCGCGCTTCGTGTTGAAGCCTGTGAAGGTGTGGAGCGAGCCGGCTACTTTGCCGAATTTTCCACCATTTGGCGGGTCGTTGTCGGGGTCCTCCGCGTGCCTTCTCGATTTCCCGTAGGGTGTGGCAGTCGGCGGTGGTGTGCGTGGCGGGCTTTCCTTCCCTGCTGTGAAACGCACATGGTTGGTTAAGGAGGGCCGCGGGGTCGAACCTTGGCTTGTTCTTGTAGTTGCCGCCATCGCGTCGTTGCCCTCCGTCACGGCGGTAGCTCTTGGGCTCGCGTTGTGCGTGCCCAGCGTTAGCAGTCGACTACCGTCGTTGCGGCGCTTTCCTGTGAGGCGGGTGCCGCTATAGCGTAGGTCGGTTCGGCGTACGCCGTCGTTGCCGCCCGTGCGGCGTTGCCCTCCTGACTCGTCATCGATTTCTTGGTTGGGGTCCTCCTCGGCGTACCGTTTGGCGATCTCGAGGAGGTCGGGGATGTTGTCGAGTGTGCGGGCGTGTCGCTTGAGCTTGGCGACTAGAGGCTCGTAGCGACACGAGGTCTTGAAGCAATGGATCGCGGTGTCCGGGTGGATGCCGAACGCGTTGTACCAGAGCTCTTGCCACCGTTGGACCTAGTTGCGAGTCGACTCGCGAGGTCCCTGGACGCATCGTTCCAGGTCCTCGATGGTGGTGGCGCGGGTGTAGGAGCACTCGAAGTGCCTGACGAAGGCGTCTCGCATTTCCTCCCAGGAGTCGATATTGTCCTGGGGGAGCGTGTTGATCCATTGCCTGCACGTCCCCTCCATCATCAGTGGGAGGTAACGGGCGGCGAGTAGGTCAGTGTGACCCGCGATCCCCATTGCCATGAGGTATGTGTCGAGCCGCATGGGCACGAGGAGTCGTATTTTCTATCTCCTTTGGCGCCTTGAAGTTTGGCGGGTACTTTTCTCGGATCATTGGTCCGGCACTTAGGCCCTAGTCGATCGAGCGACCCCATAGGCTCGCCATCGCGCGTTAGTTAGGTGTGCCGCAAGTCGCCGGGCTGCGGCGCGCCGCTTTTGGTTGTTGATGATGTGAGTGCGCGCCGATGGGTTCTCCGTTAGCGGCGACGGTTGGTCGCCGCCCGATCGTTAAGGGGACCGCCGTTCACGGGTCGTTGGAGCTGCAGTGGCTCGTGGCGGCAATTGAGGGTGTTTGCCGCTGGCGGCCGCTGAGGCCGCCGCTTCCCGAGGAGCGAGTATACTCTCCTGCGGTCGGCGCCGCTCTTTGCTGCTCCACGGCCTTTGCGAGCAGGGCCTTGACGCATCGATTTGTAAGGCGCCGCCGGTGGCGTGATGCTATCGGCTGCTGCTCGCCTGCCACGAGGTTGTCCATCGGGTGGAGAACGGTGGGAGGCCGTCGCGTCTCGCTCCGTGAGGAGACGACTATCCGCTGGTCCTCAGGGGTGCGGTTGGGTGTTGGTGGGGCACCCATCGCCGTCGATCCTGGCGGGGGCCGGGCGCTTCCTCCTGGTGGCGTGTTCTCGCAGATCGCGCGCTCGGCTATGCGAGCCGGGTCGTTTTTGTCGTCGAAGTTTAGGGCGCCCGAGCGGTGGGGTTCAGCGTGACCTGATCCGCTGGTGGTAGCGTGACGGTTCTCGCTGTCACTTGCTCGAGGCGAAATTTTTCGCGCTCGGCCTGCTCTTTGCGTACTGCCTCCGCCAATTTCAGGCGGAGTTCCTCGACCTCCGTTGCCGTGGCGTTAGGAGGGATTGGGGTGGAGAAAGGATCCTCCGGCGGATCGGCGCCGGTGGCCATGTAGGTCGCGGCATGGCGACTGGTTCCGTCGTGGAGGTCGGCGGAGTTTTCCGACCCGGAGTCGAATTCGAAGATCCCGAGGATGGAGGGGTCCTCGAAATCTCCCGCGTTGGAGACCTGGGCGATGGAGCCCGCGGATGAGGCCGCGGTGATGGATCCGGCGAGTGACGCCGGGGTCGCCGAGTCGGCGTCGTCGGTGAGGGCCGCATCTTCTGCGGCCGCTGAGTTCCCGGCCACGTTGCTGTGGGCCGAGTTGTACTCGGAGGCGAGGCGGTGGATCGTGCGGACCTGGCTCGAGAGCCGATCGCGTGGTGGCGACTTCGCGGATGCGAGCCGAGTCCTCCGAGGTGATGACGCCGGTGAGGCCGACGAAGAGGCTGATCGCCGATTGGCGGGATTACGCCGCGTGACGGGTCGCGCCGCGGGACGTAGCTGCTCGGCAAGATCTGGAGCATCTCGCCGATCGCTATCATACGGCCGGTGGCGCACCGTCGTTGATGGGCAGATTGGATCTCGCAGAACACCGCCAGACCGGCCAGGCCCCACGGTGGGCGCCAGCCGTGGGAATGGCCACGATGCCGCAATCGGCCGAGTAGTAGAACGAGGGCAAGGGCAGCCAGCCATCTGCGGTGCGAGATGAGGGCGAGACACGAGGTTTTACCCAGGTTCGCCCCGAGGGTAAAGACCTACTCGCTAGATTGTATTATGGATGTGTTTACAATGGGCGAACTCGGCGACTAGGCGGCGAGTTGCTTGGGTGTATGAGGGAACGTGTCTCTACTCACCCCATAGGGAGGTTTATATAGGCTCACCTCCCCTAGGGTTTACATATCTCAACCGATTCGGTTACAGCTTCGGTAATCGTTTAACCTAGACCAACTGGGCCTATCTACTCGCCTGGGCCTTCAACTTCCAGTCGCCTGATACCTTGCTGGGCTTTTGATCCACTCGCCGTTCTGCAGGCCCACTCGCCAGCCCTTGGGCCAGTCGGAAATGTCCCGCTGAGTATACCCCAGTAGGCGTATCCCCATCACACATATACAAAGGTCGTTTATTACATTCATTCCAGAGATTAAACATAGTATTTTACAACTCAGGGCCATAGGCCTAATACAAGAGTTTTATGGAATAATTAAATAAACACAAGTCTTCATCTTCATGTGCCACAGGCAAGCATGTTGAGTGTAGACTCATGACTCCTATTCATCATCGGAGTAACCTGCAACATCACAAGTTACAGCCACAGAGGGTCAATACTTTGGAATAGTATTGGCAAGTGATACCTTAGTAAATTTTAAGTGGACTATAATACTATATGCATTTTGGCTAAGTGTAGCTTGGCTTGCTTTGCTTGAATATAAGTTTTTCCTATTAGTTGAAATCACTAAGTTTTTCTTTGTCAAAAACTTTCCCAAGGAAACCTCCAATAGACATTGGGGTCCTTCACCCTTGTTCACCCACAAATTTTTATTTATAAGTTGGAGTGATGAGATTCTTGTAGCTTCCATGTCTTGATGCTCAAAAGTGTCCATTTCCTTGGACAAGGCTAAGTACTTAGGTTTTCCATCTGCAGAGGTTGTGCACTTTTCCCACCAGACTTGGTTTCCCCAAGACAGGACCTTTCAGAAGCCTTTACTTAGTCAAATGGACGCGCTCCATCCTATCATCCCATCTACCACCAACTGTCCAAATGACTAAGTTCTAGCTACCTATATGATCAAGGCAGAGCCCATATTGCCAAGTGGTTGCACTGTAAGCTTTCTCAACACTTGGCCTCCAAATCCCTTTGTGCCTGGGTGGCATACCACAAGTGAGATACACAACCCAAGTCCATGGCCTTGTGTAACCACTCAACATAACCCAATCTTCCCATTCCACCCAGGAGGTACATTTGTCTTAGTTCTTTTATTAAGAAAATACAAGTCTCTTGACTTGGAATATTTTTATCATAAACTATGTAGATGTTCACCACCCTTGTTTGCTATAAGCTAGGCTAGGCAAAATGTGGTAACTTAACTTAGGAAAATTTCCCTAGCAATTCTACTATTTCACTCTACTTAGGATTTCCCAATTTAGCACTAAGCAAAATATCATGCATTACTTTAGCAAAAATAACTAATGCTAGTATAAAACTTAGGATAGGAATTTTCATGAAAATATCACTTGCCTTGGTAGTGTGGAGAGTAGCACTCTTCACAATCACAATCACTAGCAAAATCTACACAAGAAATCAAAGCATACAATTACACACAATTAAATACAATCAAAAATAATATGAATGCATGCATGCAAGAGTTTACCAAGTGTTGAATTTTGATAATTCTACCAAGTATGTTCATGACTACAGAAACTTAACATGTCACAAGTTTGCTAAACCTATTTGGCCCCAAAACAATTTACAAAAATAAAACTATGTCTAAAATAACCCTAAACTTGTTCTACAAATAAAATCATTTTTAACTGTTACTATATGCTAAACAAATGGGATATTCATAAAGGCCTTGTTTCACTGAATCCAACGGTATAAAGTTTGCAAAAATCTAACGTGGCATTTGAAAGTTATGAGCATTTGAAGTTTGAATCTAAATCAGGTTTTAAATTCTGTTTTTAGTTTAAACCTTGCCACGCGTCGCGTTATTACTGGCGCGTACCGGTTCGCACCGGATCACCCTTCTGTGCCGTTGGATCTAACTAACGCTGCACGGCTCAGATCTGTCCATACCCCTTCGTTAAGTGAAGTGTTTCTACGCGTAGGATTCAGATCTAACGGCTAAAAATCTCCTAACCAAAATCGAGCGGCGCTACCGGCGGTGACAGGCGGCGGCGCGTCAGTCAGTGGCGGTGCCGGCGTTCTAGGTCGCCCGGGGAAGGGAGGAGATGCTTACCAGAACCGCAGGAGGCTGCTGATGCTCAAGGTGGTAATGGCTTGGAAAGGGGCGCACGAGGTCGTCGGGGATTTCTCGCCGGAGTTCGCAAATGCGTCAGCCACGGTCAGTCGTTGACGTTGGCGAGGTTCCTTGTCGCGCTAAGAAAAAATAGGGATACTGTCAGATGCGCAAGACGATGAGGATTCTATGCGTATCAGCCAGAGGGCAAGGGGCGGTGGCTACTTACGACGGGAGGTCGCCGGAGTTCGTGCAGAAGACGGTGGCGGTCCAGTCGTCGACGTTGCCGACACTATGGTTCATGCGAAGGCAAACAGAGAGTGTCAGAAGATGCACAGAGGTTCACTGAACAAGATAGCGTGAATGCGAGACCGAGGGGAACTCGAGGCTCACCGGAATTCGCCGGCGCAGTCGTCGGAGACGGCGGGGTTGCAGAGAAATCTGCGCACTGGGGCGTTCTGTGCTTGGGGTTTGGGGGAAAAGAGAGAGGGGACAGAGGGGGTTTATATAGCCTGGTCAAGCGCGAGAATCACTCGGCCATTGATTCGAATTGACGCCGCGATTAACACACAGGAAACAGCCGCGTTGATTGGGGACGAACAGGTCGTGCGGGTGGAGACGACGCTGGCGTGGAGATGGCCCGCTTGTCAGCGAGGTGCGCGGAGTGCAGGTGGGGTCTGCTTGTCGGCCTCAACAGCGCATGAGAGAAGAAAAGGAGATTCCCGGGTGGGCTTGCTGGGCTTGATCAGCTGCTGGGCCAGATTCTGGCCGCGCGGCCCTTTTCTATTGTTTAAGCCTTTTCTTTTTCTAATTTCATTTTCTGGTATGATTTTTGATATGAATTCAAATCCTTTTGAATCCAAACTGTTTTGGGAATTTCTGCAGGGCTTTGTGGTTTCATAAACAGTCATTTTAACTAATTGGTTACTTGGCAAAGCTTGGTCAAGCTTGGGTTTCAAAGGAAATAGAGATTTGCTCTAGTTTGCAAATAATTGAAAAAGGACTTTGAATCCATTTCTAAATTTGAAATCTTGGGTTAAAAGCTTCACCTAATCATTCCATCAATGGAGGTAAGTAAAACAGTACCTAAATATTCAAATCTCAAAGGGTGATGGCTATTTGAGATAATTTGTTTACATGAAATCATAGTTCAGACATCTGATTCTAAATAATTTTTGAGTAAACCCTAAATGGATGAATGATGCAAAAGATGATATGAATGAGTTTTGAAACTATGATTTTTGGGATGTTACAAATCTAACCCCCTTAAGATGAATCTCGCCCTCGAGATTCGGGTTGGCTAGCAAATAGGTGAGGGTGGTCTTTCCGAAGATCATCTTCTCTTTCCCATGTTGCTTCCTCTTCGGAGTGATGGTTCCATTGCACTTTACAAAACTTGATAGTCTTGGTCCTGGTGACCCTTTCTGCGGTCTCTAGAATCTTGACAGGCTTTTCCTCATAAGTGAGATCACTTTCTAGCTGAACTTCTTCCAAAGGTATGGTATCCTTCAAAGAAGACTCTTCCATTTCTGGGTGACATTTCTTAAGATGACTCACATGAAATACGTTATGGACTGCTGCTAGAGATTCTGGCAATTCAACTTCATAAGCAACTTCTCCCTTGCGACTTAGAATCTTGAATGGCCCAACATATCTTGGTGCCAATTTTCCTTTGACTCCAAATCTTTTCACCCCACGGAGTGGTGACACTCTGAGATAAGCTCTATCCCCAACTTCGTAGGTGACTTCTCTACGCTTAGAATCCGCGTAGCTTTTCTGTCGAGACTGTGCTATCTTCAACCTGTCCTTGACCAATTTGACTTTCTCCTCGGCGTCTTTGATAAGATCAGGTCCAAATAAGCTTCTTTCTCCCACACCATTCCATAATAATGAGGTGGTACATTTCCTTCTGTAGAGTAACTCAAACGGTGCCATTCCAATACTAGATTGATGGCTGTTATTGTAAGAGAACTCCGCGTAAGGCAAACTTTCATCCCAACTTGCCCCATAATCTAAAGCACATGCTCTCAACATGTCTTCAAGAATTTGGTTGGTCCTTTCTGTTTGACCATCTGTTTGAGGATGAAAAGCAGTGCTAAACTCCAATCTCGTTCCTAAGGATTCATGAAGCTGTCTCCAAAAGTGAGATGTGAACTGGGTTCCTCTATCTGACACAATACTCTTTGGCACACCGTGAAGGCATACGATTCTGCTCATGTATATTTTTGCTAACTTGGCACTTGTATAAGTGGTCTTCACAGGTATAAAATGAGCCACTTTAGTTAGGCGATCCACTACTACCCATATGGAATCATACCCTGACCTGGTCTTTGGTAATCCGGTAATGAAATCCATACCAATATTTTCCCACTTCCATTCAGGAATAGGCAGTGGTTGAAGCAAACCTGCTGGTTTTTGGTGTTCCGCTTTGACTCTGCTACACACATCACACAAGGCAATATGTTCGGCGATGTCCCTTTTGAGGTTGTTCCACCAAAATCTTTCTTTCATATCCATGTACATCTTGGTGTTTCCTGGGTGGATAGAATATGGGGAGTTGTGACCCTCTTGTAAGATCAGTTTCCGCAACTCTGGGTCTTGTGGAACACATATACGTTTCCCGTGCCATAAGGTTCCTTGTTCATCAATATGGAAACTCTTAGCCTTCCCTAGACTAATATTCTCCTTGATCTTTTCAATTTCCTTATCGGTCTTCTGAGCTTCTTGGATCTTGTCCAAAAGAGTGGGTTGAACATCTAATGACATGAGATGTCCTTCTGGTACAATCTCTAATCTGAGTTCCTTGAATTGCTTACATAGATCATCTGGCAATTCCCCTTTGGTAAGACCATTTACAAACGTCTTACGACTTAAAGCATCGGCTACTACATTTGCTTTACCGGGGTGGTATTGCAAACTTAAGTCGTAATCCTTGATAAGTTCTAGCCATCTTCTTTGTCTCATGTTGATCTCCTTCTGGGTGAAGATATACTTCAAACTCTTATGATCGGTGAACACTTCACAACGCTTTCCCAAAAGGTAATGTCTCCATGTTTTGAGTGCATGAACGACAGAGGCTAACTCCAAATCATGAGTAGGATAGTTTACTTCATGAGTTTTGAGTTGTCTCGAAGCATAGGCTATGACTTTACCATCTTGCATAAGTAAAGACCCAAACCTTGATGAGAAGCATCACAATACACTTGGAAATCCTTTTCCAAATCGCGACATAGAACTAGTGTTACAAGTCTCTTCTTCAATTCTTGAAAACTGACTTGCAACCTTGAGACGTATCAAGCAAACTTCTTGTCCTTCTTTAGCAATTCATAGGCTTAGCAACTTTAGAAATTTTCAATGAACCTTCGTAGTAACCTGCTGCCGAGGAAACTACGAACTTCTTTCACATTCTTGGGCGATTCCCAATGTCATTACAAATTGAAACTTTAGCAGATCCACTGCAACACCATCCTTTGCCATAACATGACCAAGAAACCCAACTTTCTCTAACCAGAACTCACACTTACTGAATTTGGCATAAAGTTTATGCTCTCTTAACTTTTCAAGTATCAAGCGCAAGTGTCTTTCATGTTCTTCCTTGCTCTTGGAGTAGACTAGGATATCGTCGATAAAAACGACAACGAACTTGTCAAGGAATTCCATGAACACCTTGTTCATCATATTCATGAAGTATGCTGGAGCGTTGGTTAAACCAAATGGCATCACAGTGTACTCATACAATCCATACCTTGTGGTGAATGCTGTCTTAGGTATGTCTTGCTCTCTTATATTAAGTTGAAAATAGCCTGACCGAAGATCAATCTTCGAGAATACACATGCTCCTTCTAACTGATCAAACAAGTCGTTGATTCTTGGCAAAGGATATTTGTTCTTGATAGTAACCTCGTTGAGAGAACGGTAGTCAATACATAATCTTTGTGTTCTATCCTTCTTCTCTACAAACAATACTGGGGCCCCCCAAGATGAAGAGCTTGGTTGAATAAACCCTTTCTCAGAATCGTTCTCCTAGTCGCTTCTTGAGTTCTTTCAGTTCATCAACCGACATTTTGTATGGTCTCTTAGCTATTGGTCCGTAACTCGTATCAAATCTATCAAAAACTCCACATCTCTATCTGGTGGAATTCCTGGTAATTCCTCCGGAAATACATCCGGATACTCACACACAATTGGCACACTGTCCATGCTAACCCCCTTAAGAGAATTTAGCTTATTTCCTTTGGATTCAAAGTTTGACTTAAATTTTATTCTTTTTCCTTCTGGGGTTGTGAGTGTAACTGTACGATTGGCACAATCTAATACTCCTTCATACTTAGCCATCCAATCCATTCCCAAAATTACATCTAGTCCTTGGGAATCTAGGATTATCAGGCTTACTGGAAACTTATGCTTACCAAACTCTATGATAAGATCCCGGCATCCAAGGCTTGCTATCATATCTCCCCCCGGAGAGTTAACCTTTATTGGACACCCAATGTTTTCTGATGCAAACCCATTTCTATCAACAAATGCCTTCGATATGAATAAATGAGATGCACCAGTATCAAAGAGTACAAATGCTGAAATTGAATTGAGTCTGAACTTACTAGCCACGGCATCAGGCTCCTCATAGACCTTCTCCACATTAATGTGGTTAACATGTACTTTCTGGAAAGGATTTGGCTTGTTAGGTCCTTCAATTTTCTTTTCAGGGCACTCATTAGCATAATGCCCCAGCTTCTTGCATTTAAAGCACTCAACCTGACTGATGTCCTTTTTAACATGCTGATTTCCACTTCCACTACCATTTCCACTGTGGTGGCTCTTATGTCCGCTCTTGTGGTTCTTGTACTTGTCATTGTCATGACTACGGTGATGCTTGTTGTCATGACGGTTGTGGTTGTGGTGCTTGTTGAATTTCCCATGTTTATGGGATCCTGAGCTGCCACTGTCATCATAATGAGATCGTTTGTGAGACGATCCCGAGCTGTGTTTGTCGGAGTGTTTCCTCTTCCTACTCTCGACTTGCTTCATTTTACTTTCCAAAATAGCAGCCTTGTCACACAAAGACTGATAAGTTGGAACATATGCCACAGACAACTGTAGGTTCAGCTCATCATTCAAGCCTTCCAAGAACTTTTCTTTTCTCTTGGCATCAGTATCAACCTCATCCGGTGCATAGCGCGCCAGATTGTTGAATTCTTCTATATATTCTGCCACACTGCGGTGGCGTTGTTTCAGGTTGTGAAACTCCTTCTTTTTCAGACTCATTTTCCCGGATGAGATATGAGCGGTGCGAAACCCATCCTCAAATATGTCCCATGTCACTTCATCAATGGGAGTGGTGATTTGGAAGTTATCCCACCATGTGGCGGCTGGTCCTTCCAACAGATGTGCTGCGAATCTGACTTTTTCAGCATCAGTGCAGCCCACTGTCACTAAGTCTTTGTTCACAGAACGTAGCCAGTCATTGGATGCCATGGGATCAGTTGTCCCCGAAAATTTTGCTGGCCTTAGTCGCAGAAATCTGGTGAGCATATCAAAACCCGGAGGGTTGTTGTTGTTATTGTTGTTGTTGGGGTTGTTATTGTTGTTGTTATTCTGATTCTGGATGAATGTCGTCATCATTTGCATAAGTTGTGTTTGCGCATTCATCATCTGTTGCATTTCCGGGGTGATGTTATTGGGGTTGGGATTTGCGCGACGGGGAGGCATCTGTGGTTGTTCAAATAGATAAGAATGAGATACCCATAGATGTTTCATGCACAATACATTACAAGCAACACATAACAAGCAACATAAGAATATAAGTTCAACATCAACATAACAAACTCATGAAATAAAACACACAAGTGGCAAGCCATCCACATGTCGGATGGTCCAATAATGAGTACGCAACAACAAGTATGAATATGAAAGTAAAAACGAGTAACAAGTCTACTCGTCAGCATCTATCTCCTCCTCGACGAAGGTAAGACCTGCGTTCTCCATCGCGGTCTTGTTCTCCTCTATCGTAGTGGTCAAAGAATCAACCTTGGTCTTGAGAGCCCTCTTCTGGGAGCGAAGTCTCTCAATAACCATCTGCTACTGCTCAAGCTCGAAGTCCTTGGACTTCAGTTCCTCGGTCATGTCCCGGATCTTCTTGTTCCTATCCTGGACGCGTTTCTCTTGACTCTTGAACTTGCGGTCCTGGGCCTCGAACTTTGTCTCCATTTCCTTGATCATCTCATCCTGCTGCGCAAAAAGTTTGTCCTTCTCGCGAAGCTGCACCTGAAGCTCGGCATTACCTAGCATGACGTTCGTCCTGTCCGTATCTACGTGCCTGAGAAGAGTCTCTAAGTCCTGAAGATAAAGACGTATCGGCTCCGCGGTGCTCCTCGAGTCGTCCTCGAAGTCGATGGACTCTCCATCAACATCATGTCTTCCGAAGACGTGAAAGTGAGTACCTCTAACCTGTCGAGAGTGACAGCCTAACAGTCGTCCTATCAGGTCCTGCATGACTACCTCCATGCCTCTCTCCCTGTCATCGTGCATCAACTTGAAGACGATGGTCTCAGAGGTGCCTGGCTCAAGGCCCCTGGCTGGGTCACCTTGAAGCCCCAGAGGTCCTTCCTCTCGAACTTGGTGAGTGGATACACCGTGATGGTAGGAAGAGGGAGATCAAGTAGAGTGGTAAGCTCAATGATACGGGGACCAAAACGAGTAACCCGAAACTCCTCAACAGTGCTGACGGCAACAGGCATCTATTTTATAAGATTGAAAAGTTAGAACATTTCAATTCAAGGTAAATCAAGACTTACATTCATACATATCCATGAAACATAATTGTCACACAAGTCATGCATACATAAGTTCATTACATCATTCAAGGTCCATACTTATTTAATATATCTTTTGAAAACAAGGTGATAAGTGGTGGTCCAACTAACGAAGTGTCCTTACAACCCAATCTCACGGGATCTATTATTGAACACAATGTTCCTAGAGGCAATCCACCAATCTTGCTCTCTTGACTCTATCACCAAGTCTATAACATCTCCCCTTATTTCTTGGTTGGTGTCTTCCAACTCTTGAGTAAGTTCCTTCTCTTTCTCTAAGTCCTTTTGGAGGTTGAGCATTCTGCACTTGACTCTAGCACTTAGTTCTTTGATAGTCCTCCAAGCTGCATCCCTAGCTGACTCAAAGAATGTGGTGTGCATTGTAGTGTTGGTATACATGCAGAATCCCTTTTCTTTGTGGTTGTCTTCCTTGTTTTTGTACAAGTGAAGTTGTACCCACCAATACTCCACACCCTCATCCAACACTGGAAAGCCCTTGTACACGGCTTCACCATGTGCATCCATTGCCTCCATGAGGTCCTTGAGAATATTGGGAAACTCAGTTTCACATTCCAAGGTCATGGTCATGAGTGGTCCCTTCTTCACGGCTTCGTTGATGGAATTCATCTACAAGGAAGTTGAAAGAGATTAGAAAAGTTTTACGAGAAGAATAGACAAGTGTAGAAGTAGTTGAAAGCAAAAAAACTTTTTCCTTAGTGGTTTTCCAATCCTAGGGTCATAATCCTATAGGCAACACAGTGCTCTGATACCATCTGTTAGACCCCTCCTTTATAAAGGAAAGGATCCCTGTGATTGCAATGCTAGTCCCTGGATCAATGCTAGCATCCACAGTTTAAGATGAAGTACACAGATACAAAGGTCGTTTATTACATTCATTCCAGAGATTAAACATAGTATTTTACAACTCAGGGCCATAGGCCTAATACAAGAGTTTTATGGAATAATTAAATAAACACAAGTCTTCATCTTCATGTGCCACACGCAAGCATGTTGAGTGTAGACTCATGACACCTAATCATCATCGGAATAACCTGCAACATCACAAGTTACAGCCACAGTGGGTCAATACTTTGGAATAGTATTGGCAAGTGATACCTTAGTAAATTTTAAGTGGACTACAATACTATATGCATTTTGGCTAAGTGTAGCTTGGCTTGCTTTGCTCAAAATAGGTTTTCCCTATAAGTTGAAAATACTAAGTTTTTCTTTATCAAAAACTTTCCCAAGAAACCACCAATAGACATTGGGGTCCTTCACCCTTGTTCACCCACAAGTTTTACTTAGAAGTTGGAGTGATGAGATTCTTGTAGCTTCCATGTCTTGATGCTCAATTGTCCATTGCCATGGACTTGGCTAAGTACTTAGATTTTCCATCTTCAGAGGTTGTGCACTTTCCCACCAGACTTGGTTTCCCAAGACAGGACCTTTCAGAAGCCTTCCCTTAGCCAAATGGACGCGTTCCAACCTATCATCCCACTACCACCAACTGTCCAAATGACTAAGTTCTAGCAACCTATGTGATCAAGGTAGAGCCCATATTGCCAAGTGGTTGCACTATAAGCTTCTCAACACTTGGCCTCCAAATCCCTTTGTGCCTGGGTGGCATACCACAAGTGTGATACACAAGGTAAACCATGTCCATGGGCCTTGTGTAACCACTCAACCAAAAACCACCATTCAAGTCCCATTCCACCCAGGAGGTTCATGACTTAGTTGTTTTATTAAGAAAAACACAAGTCTAAAAGACTTAGAAATATTTTCATCATAGCATGTATATACTTTACCAACCCTTGTTGGCTACTAGCTAGGCTAAGCATGGCATAGTAACTTAACTTAGGATAATTCCTACCAACTCTACAATTCTACAACTACTTAGGATTTCCCAACATAGCATTTGGCAAAAGTAACATGCAAGACTTAGAAAAATATTTCTAATGCTTATACAAAATATAGGGATGGAAATATTCATGAAGTACCACTTGCCTTGGTAATGGGGAGAGAAACACTCTTCACAATCACAGTCACTAGCAAAATCTACACAAAATTTGGTAGCACAAAATTACACACAATTCATATACAAACAAAAATATGAATGCATGCACGCAAGAGAATGCTAAGTGATGATTTTTGAAAACTCCACCAAGCAAGTGCATTATACAGAAAACACAATCAAGTCAAAAGCTTGCTAACTAAACTTATTTAGCACTAAAACAATTTACTAAACAAAATCCATACTCAAAATAGTCCTAAACATGTTTCTGCACAAAAAGACATTTTAACAGAAACTTTTTGTTAAACACATTGCAGATCCAGAAAGGGCTTGTCTCCCTGATTCCAACGGTATAAAGTTTGCAAAAATGTAACGTGGGAATCAAAAGTTATAGCCATTTGAAATTTGGATCTAAATCTGATTTGAAATTCTGTTTTAATTCAAACCCTAACCACGCGTCATGATTCTATTGGCGCGTACCGGTTCGTTCCGGATCACGCTCGCGAGCCGTAGGATCTGTTTAAAACACACGGCCTAGATCTACCAAAAACGATTCGGTAAGTGATCTAAATCTACGCGTTGGATCCAGATCTGACGGTCCTAGATCAAACGACCCAACTCGAGCGGCGCTAAGCGGGCGCGGCGGCGTCGGCCAACGGTGTCGGCGTTCTAGGTCGCCCGGGGAAGGAAGGAGATGCTTACCAGAACCGCAGGAGTCTGCTGATGCTCAAGGTGGCGATGGCTTGGGAAGGGGCGCACGGGTTAGTCGGAGATTTCTCGCCGGAGTTTGCGAATGCGTCGGCCACGGTCAGTCGTCGACGTTGGCGAGGTTCCTCGTCGCGCTAAGCCAAAATAGGGGTACTGTCAGATGCGCAAGGGGCGG
Organism: Avena longiglumis; assembly: GCA_030063025.1. NCBI lineage: Eukaryota > Viridiplantae > Streptophyta > Magnoliopsida > Poales > Poaceae > Avena > Avena longiglumis. The sequence goes on from CP125974.1 coordinate 487,479,285, forward strand.
TGGCTACTTACGGAGGGAGGTCGTCGGAGTTCGTGCAGAGAACGGGGGCGGCCAGTCGTCGACGTTGCTGGAGCTACGGATCATGCGAGGGCAAATGGGGAGTGTCAGTAGGTGCGCAAAGACTCGCTGAACTTGATAGCGTGAACTAGAGACAAAGGGGAACACGGGGCTCACTGGAATTCGTCGGCGCAGTCGTCGAAACAGCGGCAGCGTCGTGCGAGTTGTGGGTAGCCTGGTGGCGTGTAGGCGAAATTGTTTGGGGGGAAATGGTCGCGAGGATGTGGGGATTTTATAGCCAGAGGCTCGACAAGAAACGCTTGCTGCATCAATGCCAATTAACCTCGCGAAATCAGTTCAGCAACAGGCAGCGGCGGAGTTCGTGCGCGGAATCTGGGGAAGACGAAGCTGACGTGGAGAGGGCCCGCTCGTCGGTGGCCTGCCAAGGAGGTGGGTTCTGGCTGTCGTGGTGTGGGTCTTGTTGGCGTCTGAAGAAAAGGAATGGCCTAGGTGGGCTAGCTGGGCCTGTTCAGATGCTGGGCCAGATTGGTGGCGCTTGGCCCTTTTCTTTTGTTTACTCCTTTTCTTTGTCTGTTTTGATTTTCTGAATTGATTTTCAAATGAATTCAAGTTTCATTTGAATTCAAATATTCTTGGGATTTTTTAGTGAGCAGTAGTCCCAAATATAGGCACAAATTCATGTGATTGCTTTGCAAAGGCTTGGTCAAGCTTGGAGAACAAAATATCAGAGACTTGGCACTTGGTTTGCAAAATTTGAGAAATGGTTTTTGAAACTATTTCCAAATTGTAAAATTTGGTTCAAACCACTCTCAATCCTTTCTATAAGGAGGACAAACAAGCTAGGTTTAAAATCATTCAAACTTATCAAATGGGGATGGCCATTTGATTTAAATCTGCTCACATAAAATCATAGCACTTTGTGCTTCTGTTTTTCTAAAATGAGTTTGAAATTGTTCTCAAATCTATGCATGAAAGATATGCAAACTTTGAAATTATGATTTTAGGGATGTTACAAATCTAACCCCCTTAAGGTGAATCTCGCCCTCGAGATTCGGATTGGCTAGCAAATAGGTGAGGGTGGTCTTTCCGAAGATCATCTTCTCTTTCCCATGTTGCTTCCTCTTCGGTATGATGATTCCATTGCACTTTGCAAAACTTGATAGTCTTTGTCCTTGTGACTCTTTCTGCGGTCTCAAGAATCTTGATAGGTTTCTCCTCATAGGTGAGGTCATTTTCTAGTTGTACTTCCTCCAATGGTATGGTATCCTTCAAGGAAGTTTCTTCCATTTCTGGGTGACATTTCTTGAGCTGACTCACATGAAACACATTATGGACTGCTGATAGAGATGCTGGCAGTTCAATTTCATAAGCAACTTCTCCTTTGCGACTCAGAATTTTGAATGGCCCAACATATCTTGGTGCCAACTTTCCTTTGACTCCGAATCTTTTCACTCCACGGAGTGGTGATACTCTAAGATAAGCCCTATCACCAACCTCGTAGGTGACTTCTCTACGCTTAGGATCTGCGTAGCTTTTCTGTCGGGACTGTGCTATCTTCAACCTGTCCTTAACCAATTTGACTTTCTCTTCGGCTTCTTTGATAAGATCTGGACCGAATAAACTTCTTTCTCCCACACCATTCCATAACAACGGGGTGGTACACTTTCTTCCGTAGAGAAACTCAAATGGTGCCATCTCAATGCTGGCTTGATAGCTGTTGTTATAAGAAAATTCTGCGTAAGGCAGACTTTCATCCCAACTGGCTCCATAGTCTAGGGCACATGCCCTCAACATGTCTTCCAGAATTTGATTTGTCCTTTCTGTTTGTCCATCGGTTTGAGGATGAAAAGCAGTGCTGAATTCCAACCTCGTTCCCAATGACTCATGTAGCTGTCTCCAAAAATGGGAAGTGAATTGAGTTCCCCTATCAGACACAATACTCTTAGGCACACCATGAAGGCATACAATTCTACTCATGTAGATCTTGGCTAACTTGGCACTAGTATAAGTTGTCTTCACGGGTATGAAATGACCCACTTTAGTTAGGCGATCCACTACTACCCATATGGAATCATATCCCAATCTGGTCCTTGGTAATCCGGTAATGAAATCCATACCAATTTTGTCCCACTTCCAATCAGGAATAGGTAGCGGTTGAAGCAAACCTGCTGGTTTCTGATGCTCCGCTTTTACTCTAGTACACACATCACACAAGGCAATATGCTCGGCGATGTCCCTCTTGAGATTGTTCCACCAAAATCTTTCTTTCATGTCCATGTACATTTTGGTGTTACCCGGGTGAATAGAATACGGAGAGTTGTGTGCTTCCTGCAAAATCAGTTTCCGTAACTCCGGATCTTGTGGAACACAAATACGTTTCCCATGCCATAAAGTACCCTGTTCGTCTTCATGGAAATTTTTAGCTTTCCCTTGGCCAATATTTTCCTTAATCCCTTCAATTTCCTTATCGGTCTTCTGGGCTTCTCGGATCTTGTCCAACAATGTGGGTTGAACATCCAAAGACATGAGATGTCCTTCAGGCACAATCTCCAATCTGATTTCTCTGAATTGGGTACACAAATCATCTGGCAATTCTCCTTTGGTAAGGCCATTCACGAATACCTTACGACTTAGAGCATCTGCTACAACATTTGCTTTACCGGGGTGGTATTGCAAACTTAAGTCATAATCCTTGATAAGCTCTAATCATCTTCTTTGTCTCATATTGATTTCCTTTTGTGTGAAGATATACTTCAACTCTTGTGATCGGTGAACACTTCACAACACTTTACCAAAAGGTAATGTCTCCAAGTTTTGAGTGCATGGACGACAGAGGCTAACTCTAAATCATGAGTAGGATAGTTCACCTCATGAGTTTTGAGTTGTCTCGAGGCATAAGCTACAACTTTACCGTCTTGCATAAGTACGGCACCCAAACCTTGATGAGATGCATCACAATATACTTGGAAATCCTTTTCCAAATCATGGAACCAGGCTGGTGCTGTCACAAGTCTCTTCTTCAACTCCTGAAAGCTGACTTCACAACCTTCAGACCAAGCAAACTTCTTGTCCTTCTTCAATAACTCAGTCATTGGCTTAGCTACTTTAGAGAAATTCTCGATGAACCTTCTATAGTAACCTGCTAAGCCAAGGAAACTGCGAACTTCTTTCACGTTCTTGGGAGATTCCCATTCAGTCACAGCTGAAACCTTAGCAGGATCAACTGCTACACCATCCTTTGTCATAACATGACCAAGAAAACCAACTTCTTCTAACCAGAACTCACACTTACTGAATTTGGCATAAAGTTTATGTTCTCTCAACTTCTCAAGTATCAAACGCAAATGTCCTTCATGTTCTTCTTTGCTCTTGGAGTAGACTAAGATATCATCGATGAAAACGACAACAAACTTGTCGAGGAATTCCATGAACACCTTGTTCATCATATTCATGAACTATGCTGGAGCATTGGTTAAGCCAAAAGGCATTACGGTGTACTCATACAATCCATACCTTGTGGTGAATGATGTTTTAGGTATGTCTTGCTCCCTTATCTTGAGTTGAAAATAGCCTGACCGAAGATCAATTTTTGAGAACACACAGGCTCCTTCAAGCTGATCAAACAAGTCATTGATTCTTGGCAAAGGATATTTGTTCTTGATAGTTACCTCGTTGAGTGAACGGTAATCTATGCATAACCTTTGACTTCTATCCTTCTTCTCCACAAACAAGACTGGGGCTCCCCAAGATGAAGAACTTGGTTGAATAAATCCTTTCTGCATCTGTTCTCCTAGTTGCTTCTTGAGCTCTTTCAGTTCATCAACTGACATTTTGTATGGTCTCTTTTCTATTGGTCCAGAACCTGGTACCAAATCTATCAGAAATTCCACATCTCTATCTGGTGGCATTCCTGGTAACTTCAAGGAACACATCCGGATACTCACACACAATTGGCACACTGTCCATGCTAACCCCCTTAAGAGAATTAAGCATACTCCTCTTTGCTCCAAAGCTGGTCTTGAATCTGATCCTTTTATTTTTCGGAGTTGTGAGTGAGACAGTATGACTGGCACAATCTATCACTCCTCTGTACTTAGTCATCCAGTCCATTCCCAGAATGACATCCAAACCTTGGGAGTTTAATATAATCAAGTTAACGGGAAACTTATACTTCCCAAATTCTATGACTAGGTCATGGCATCCTGAATTCACTATCATTTCTCCACCAGGAGAACTTACTTTTATAGGACACCCAATAGTTTCTACCGGTAGTTCATTTCTTTCAACATATGCTCTTGATATGAATGAATGAGATGCACCAGTATCAAAGAGTACAAATGCTGGAATGGAATTGAGTCTGAACTTACCAGCAATAGCGTCAGGTTCCTCATAGACCTCCTCCACATTAATGTGGTTCACCTGACCTTTCTGGAAATGATTGGGCTTGACAGGTCCTTCAACTTTCTTTTCGGGGCACTCATTTGCATAGTGTCCCATCTTCTTGCATTTGAAGCATTCAACTTGACTGATGTCCCTTTTAGCAGGCTGACTTCCACTTCCACTACCATTCCCACTGTGGTGGCTCTTATGTCCACTCTTGTGGTTCTTGTACTTGTCATTGTCATGACTGCGGTGATGCTTGTTGTCATGACGGTTGTGGTTGTGGTGTTTGTTGAATTTCCCATGCTTGTGGGATCCTGAGCTTCCACTGTCATCATAGTGAGATCGTTTGTGAGACGATCCCGAGTTGTGCTTGTCGGAGTGTTTCCTCTTCCTACTCTCGACTTGCTTCATTTTGTTCTCCAATATAGCAGCCTTGTCACAGAGCGACTGATAAGTGGGAACATATGCCACAGCCAGCTAAAGATTCAGCTCATCATTCAAGCCTTCCAGAAATTTTTCCTTTCTTTTGGCATCTGTGTCAACCTCATCCGGTGCATAACGCGCCAGATTGTTGAACTCTTCAATGTATTCAGCCACGCTGCGGTGGCGTTGTTTCAGATTGTGGAACTCCTTTTTCAGGCTCATTATTCCTGATGAGATATGAGCAGTGCGGAAGCCATCTTCAAAGAAAGCCCAAGTCACCTCATCTATAGGAGTGGTGATTTGGAAGTTATCCCACCATGTGGCGGCTGGCCCTTCCAGCAGATGTCTTTAATCGACCTTTTCAGCGTCCAAATGCACGGTCACTAAGTCCTTGTTTACAGAACGTAGCCAATCATTGGCCACCATGGGATCAGTCGTCCCCGAGAACTTAGATGGCCTCAAACGCAGAAATCTGGTGAGCATATCAAAGCCCGGAGGGTTGTTGTTGTTATTATTCTGGTTCTGGATGAATGTCGTCATCATCTGCATGAGCTGTGTTTGAGCATTCATCATTTGCTGCATTTCTGGAGTAATGTTGTTGGGGTTGGGGTTTGCGCGACAGGGAGGCATATGTGGTTTGTTCAAATAGAGATAAGAATAAGATACCCATAAATGTTTTATGCACATTACATCACAAGAAAACACATAGCATGCAACACAAAGATAAAAGTTCAACAACCAGATAACAAGTTCTCAAAATAAAACACACAAGTGGCAAGCCATCCACATGTCGGATGGTCCAATAACAAGTTCACAAATAACAAGTACGATAATGAAAGATAAACGAGTATTCAAGTCTACTCATCAACATCAATATCCTCCTCGACAAAGGTAAGACCTGCGTTCTCCATCGCGGTCTTGTTCTCCTCAATAGTAGTGGTCAAGGACTCAATCTTGGTCTTGAGAGCCCTCTTCTGGGAGCGAAGCCTCTCGATCACCATCTGCTGCTGTTCTAGCTCGAAATCCTTGGACTTCAGTTCTTCAGTCATGTCCCGGATCTTGTTGTTCCTATCCTGGACGCGTTTCTCCTGACTCTTGAAGTTCCGGTCCTAGGTCTCGAACTTCGCCTCCATTTCCTTGACTATCTCGTCCTGCTGTGCGAAAATCTTGTCCTTCTCGCGAAGCTGCACCTGCAGCTCGTCATTACTGAGCATGACATTGGTCATGTCCGTGTCTATGTGCCTAATGAGAGACTCTTAGTCCTGGAGATAGAGACGTATCGGCTCTGCTGCGTCCCTCCAGTCGTCCTCGAAGTCGATGGACTCTCCATCATCATCACGTCTTCCGAAGACGTGGAAGTGGCTGCCTCTAACCTGTCGGGAGTGACGGCCTAGCAGACGTCCTATCAGGTCCTGCATGACTACCTCCATGCCTCTCTCCCTGTCATCGTGCATAAGCTTGAAGACGATGGCCTCCGTAGTAGGCTCTGTCTGGCGTCCTGGCTGGTTCACCTTGAAGCCCAAGAGGTCCTTCCTCTCGAACTTGGTGTGTGGATGCACCATGATGGTGGGAAGAGGAATATCGCGCAAGGTGGTAAGCTCAACGATACGAGGACCAAAGGGGGTAACCTGGAACTCCTCAACAGTGCTGATGGTAATAGGCATCTATTTATAAGATAGACAAGTTAGAACAACACTATTTAAGATAAAAACAAAGACAAACATCACATACACATCCTTGGAACACAAAATCACACAAGTCATGCATACATGAATCCATTACATCAACCAAGGTCCAAACTTATTTAAGGTATCATTTTGGAAAATAAGGTGATAGGTGGTGGTCCAACTAACGAAGTACATTTACAATCCTATCTCACTGGATCTGTTGGCTAACACAATGTTCCTAGAGACAATCAGCCTATCTTGTTCACGTGACTCCATCACTAAGTCTATAATATCTCCTCTTAAGGTTTGGTTGGTGGCTTCCAACTCTTGGGTATGTTCCTTCTCTTTCTCTAAGTCTTTTTGGAGGTTGAGCATTCTGCACTTGACTCTAGCACTTAGTTCTTTGATAGTTCTCCAAGCTGCTTCTCTTGCTGACTCAAAGAATGTGGTGTGCATCACAGTGTTGGTGTACATGTAGAATCCTCTTTCTTTGTGGTTGTCTTCCTTGTTTTTGTACAAGTGAAGTTGCACCCACCAGTACTCCACTCCTTCATCCATCACTGGAAAGCATTTGTACACAGCTGCACCATGTGCTTCCATTGTCACCATGAGGTCCTTAAGAATTTTGGGAAACTCAGTTTCACACTCCAAGGTCATGGTCATGAGTTGTCCCTTCTTCACGGCTTCGTTGATGGAGTTCATCTACAAATAGAGATGAGAATGAGAAGATTAGAAAAGTTTACGAGAAGAATAGACAAGTGTAGAAGTAGTTGAAAATTTTTCCTTAGTGGTTTTCCAATCCTACGGTCATAATCCTACAGGCAACACAGTGCTCTGATACCATCTGTAAGATCCCTCCTTTGTAAAGGAAAAGGATCCCTGTGATTGCAATGTTAGTCCCTGGATCATTGCTAGCATCCACATTTTAAGATTAAGTACACAGATACAAAGGTCATTTATTACATCCATTCCAGAGATAAAACATATTCTTTTACAACTCATGGCCATAGGCCTAATACAAGAGTTTTGGAATAAGTAAATAAACACAAGTCTTCATTTTCATGTGCCATAGGCAAGCATGTTGAGTGTAGACACATGACACCTAATCATCATCAGAATAACCTGCAACATCACAAGTTACAGCCACAGTGGGTCAATACTTTGGAATAGTATTGGCAAGTGATACCTTAGTAAATTTTAGGTTGACTACAATACTATATGCATTTTGGCTAAGTGTAGCTTGGCTTGCTTTGCTCAAAATAGGTTTTCCCTATAAGTTGAAAATACTAAGTTTTTCTTTGTCAAAAACTTTCCCAAGAAACCACCAATAGACATTGGGGTCCTTCACCCTTGTTCACCCACAAGTTTTACTTAGAAGTTGGAGTGATGAGATTCTTGTAGCTTCCATGTCTTGATGCTCAATTGTCCATTGCCATGGACTTGGCTAAGTACTTAGATTTTCCATCTGCAGAGGTTGTGCACTTTCCCCACCAGACTTGGTTTCCCAAGACAGGACCTTTCAGAAGCCTTCCCTTAGCCAAATGGATGCGTTCCAACCTATCATCCCACTACCACCAACTGTCCAAATGACTAAGTTCTAGCAACCTATGTGATCAAGGCAGAGCCCATATTGCCAAGTGGTTGCACTATAAGCTTCTCAACACTTGGCCTCCAAATCCCTTTGTGCCTGGGTGGCATACCACAAGTGTGATACACAAGGTAAACCATGTCCATGGGCCTTGTGTAACCACTCAACCAAAAACCACCATTCAAGTCCCATTCCACCCAGGAGGTTCATTGACTTAGTTGTTTTATTAAGAAAAACACAAGTCTAAAAGACTTAGAAATATTTTCATCATAGCATGTATATACTTTACCAACCCTTGTTTGCTACTAGCTAGGCTAAGCATGGCATAGTAACTTAACTTAGGAGAATTCCTAGCAATTCTACAATTCTACAACTACTTAGGATTTCCCAACAAAGCATTTGGCAAAAGTAACATGCAAGACTTGGCAAAATATTTCTAATGCTTATACAAAATATAGGTATGGAAATATTCATGAAGTACCACTTGCCTTGGTAATGGGGAGAGCAGCACTCTTCACAATCACAGTCACTAGCAAAATCTACACAAAATTTGGTAGCACAAAATTACACACAATTCATATACAAACAAAAATATGAATGCATGCACGCAAGAGAATGCTAAGTGATGATTTTTGAAAACTCCACCAAGCAAGTGCATGATACAGAAAACACAATCAAGTCAAAAGCTTGCTAACTAAACTTATTTAGCACTAAAACAATTTACTAAACAAAATCCATACTCAAAATAGTCCTAAACATGTTTCTGCACAAAAAGACATTTTAACAGAAACTATTTGTTAAACACATTGCAGATTCAGAAAGGGCTTGTCTCCCTGATTCCAACGGTATAAAGTTTGCAAAAATGTAACGTGGGAATCAAAAGTTATAGCCATTTGAAATTTGGATCTAAATCTGATTTGAAATTCTGTTTTAATTCAAACCCTAACCACACGTTATGATTCTATTGGCGCGTACCGGTTCGTTCCGAATCACGCTCGCGAGCCATAGGATCTGTTTAAAACACACGGCCTAGATCTACCAAAAACGATTCGTTAAGTGATCTAAATCTACGCGTTGGATCCAGATCTGACGGTCCTGGATCAAACGAGCCAACTTGAGCGGCGCTAGCGGCGGCGTGTCAGTCAGCGGCGGTGCCGGCGTTCTAGGTCGTCCGGGGAAGGAAGGAGATGCTTACCAGAACCGCAGGAGTCTGGTGATGCTCAAGGTGGCGATGGCTTGGGAAGGGGCGCACGGGTTCGTCGGAGATTTCTCGCCGGAGTTTGCGAATGCGTCGGACACGGTCAGTCGTCGACGTTGGCGAGGTTCCTCGTCGTGCTAAGCCAAAATAGGGGTACTTTCAAATGTGCAAAAGGATGAGGATTCTAGGCGTATCAGTCAGAGGGCAAGGGGCGGTGGCTACTTACGGAGGGAGGTCGCCGGAGTTTGTGCAGAGAACGGGGGCGGCCAGTCGTCGATGTTGCTGGAGCTACGGATCATGCGAGGGCAAATGGGGAGTGTCAATAGGTGCGCAAAGACTCGCTGAACTTGATAGCGTGAACTAGAGACAAAGGGGAACACGGGGCTCACCGGAATTCGTCGGCGCAGTCGTTGGAACAGCGGCGACATCGTGCGAGTTGTGGGCAGCCTGGTGACGTGAAGGCGAAATTGTTTGGGGGGAAATGGTCGCGAGGATGTGGGGATTTTATAGCCAGAGGCTCGACAAGAAACGCTTGCTGCATCAATGCCAATTAACCTTGCGAAATCAGTGCAGCAACAGGCAGCGGCGGAGTTCGTGCGCGGAATCTGGGGAAAGACGGCGTGGAGAGGGCCCGTCGGTGGCCTTGTGAAGGGAGGTGGGTTCTGGCTGTCAGGGTAAGTGGTTGGCGTCTTGAAGAAAAAGAATGGCCGTGGGCTAGCTGTTGATCTTTGGCCAGATTGGTGATGCTTGGCCCTTTTCTTTTGTTTACTCCTTTTCTTTTTCTGTTTCGATTTTCTGAATTGATTTTCAAATGAATTCAAGTTTCATTTGAATTCAAATATTCTTGGGATTTTTGTAGTGAGCAGTAGTCCCAAATATAGGCACAAATTCATGTGATTGCTTTGCAAAGTCTTGGTCAAGCTTGGAGAACAAAATATCAGAGACTTGGCACTTGGTTTGCAAAATTTGAGAAATGGTTTTTGAAACTATTTCCAAATTGTAAAATTTGGTTCAAACCACTCTCAATCCTTTCTATAAGGAGGACAAACAAGCTAGGTTTAAAATCATTCAAACTTCTCAAATGGGGATGGCCATTTGATTTAAATCTGCTCACATAAAATCATAGCACTTTGTGCTTCTATTTTTCTAAAATGAGTTTGAAATTGTTCTCAAATCTATATGCATGCATGAATGATATGCAAACTTTGAAATTATGATTTTAGGGATGTTACAACTTTTGAGGCTTTCAATCATATTGTAGGCCTCAACATGCTCAAACCGCTTTTGCAAGTCTGGTTCCATGTGAGCAAGCATAAGAGAGCTAATATCCGTGGACTCATCCTTAGCCCGACGGTAGGCATTGGTGGCAGCGACAGTCGCATTCTCATTCGGCTCATCTGGAAGTGGGTTGTTTAGGATATGGTCCTTCTTTTCTTGTTTGAGAACAATTCCCAGATTTCTATACCAGTTGGTAAATTAGTGTCGTTTAGTTTATCTTTCTCAAGAATGGTTCTCAAGAAAAAACCGGATATCTGAGAGTGACTGCTACTTGGTGCCATGATCTACAACCGAAAATATGCAAAACACTTAAGACATGTATTCATAAAAGAGCAAGCATATTAAACATTTTAATATTTTATGCTCCCACTAGAACCAACACCCCTCCGATGGTTGCTTAGTGATTCAGGATCCTAAATAAGCAAGTCGGCTAGTGAGCTTTAGCGTCAACGCTTGCCGCCAAGTGATCTAGGTAGACAACTCCTTGTCAATCGCATCTCATACGACTCCTGTTGGACAGGTGGCATCACATGCCCCGGCTCCTATCCGACTTTTCCCCGAGCCCACAACCGTTGTGATAGACCCGTCTAGCTTACTGAGTGTTTCCGCAGTAAGAGTCCAACTCGAACCCACCTAGTCGGAAAGAATTGGAAGCACCTCAATTTTATGAGCCCACACTACCAAAAATGTCCGACTTCTAATGGTGCAAACACTGGCGGGAAAACCGACTAGACCTTCTTTGAGGGATTAAATTTTACCGACTATCTAATAGAGGTAAAACAGAGACATAATAATAACACAAAATAAAGCAATTATAATGTGAAATGGTATGTCTCCCTTTATGGCGATCTCCATCTCCACAAAGCCTGTAATATGACTCGTGCCAACTCTTGTCACTTGCCGTCTTACTCCATGTAGCCGACATGTATATCGCCTTGCATGCCATCCGGGTTCTCCAAACAGCTACACTAGCTTAGTAAAGTAAATTACATAGAGAATCTGACACGCAGGTCGTTATACAATAATATGACAGCACCTAGGCTCCAGCCGGTTGAAAAAACCCATGATTCGTAGATCACGTATGGATTACACACATACATCACATGCACATGAACCATACCATTCACAACTTCCTGCAAAAACAAGTTATGCATAGATACGCTATCTACCGGCATTGTGAAACTCACAACGACATCTAAGGCGCTACGACAGGGCGAAGCCGGCGGTCCCGCTAGCCGGATAGCGGGCGGAGATCGAAGGGGCAGCGCCCCTCGCGGTTCCGAACATAGATCTCATCGCTACGACAGGGCAGCGCCCGACGATTTTTCCGAGAACGTAGATCTCATCTACGATCCGAACATGGATTCTGACCATCGTTCCGACTCGATCAAACTCTTTGATCTTCGATTACCGCATCTGGATTTACGTGTCACAGTCTACCCCGATGGCAGAAGCCGACTGGTAGGGGTATGTCGTTCCACGACCTCAGCAGTATGATCACGGAAATCAGATCTACCATTCCCCGAGTACAGTTGATCCAATCAACCTCGTATAAAACCGATCTATCTCACAGATAGACCACCAAAACAGCATATAGATCTCATCTACAGCCAACCTCATATCACATATGAGAGATCTCGAGCCTAAAACCAGAAGCTAACGCTCTGATACCACTTTTGGGCCATGAGGAGATAAAACAAAAAAATTCCTCTAACGTGGTGATCCCAAGGTCCAGCTGAGGTAGAAGACCACAAGGTTTACCACTAGACGCGTAGTTGCGGATTACTGATGAAGTGCGTCATTTGATGTCGTACAGTCCTTTGCGATCCGATCGTCCTGATGCTGATTGTACAGCACCTCTGCTAGTATCCACACGCACAAGGAGGAGCACCAGTGGCGAACTTCTAGGTTCAATACGATGGCAGGACTGCTGTGGAGCTAGGGTTTCCAACACATGGAATGACCTAACCAATCAGCGATTATCCTTTCTGGGTTACGGTGCTCCACTATATATAGGGAGTGAACGTGGGCTCTGCTCGCGCGGCCCATTCACTAAATCCCATATAATATCAGTCCCTGTGAGTTCGACTCACTGACTCAGTCCAAATCAGGCTCGGGTCCAACCGAACCAGATTTCCAGTTCAGATCCAATCCGAACTTGCTCCAGCTCTTAAGGGTGTGACCCCGGAGGCTCATATCTACTTGGACACGATTGGAGTCTGACTCTCAATCGATCAGTCGGTAGCGGCTCCTAGCAGAACGTGCCGACTCCCAAGTACCAAAGAGTCATGATGACTTGCCTTTCCAATGTGACTTGCGTCCGAGTCCCTTTTGTCTCACGATATACCTTGTCAGACTATAGGCGAATAATTGTCATCCCTTAAATAGTATGACTCTCTTCTCGATCCGAGATAAGTGATTCACCCAACTAACTCTTAGTCGATCGCCTTGGTCCACACTTAACCGAGTCATGCATGGCCATGCTTTCCGAATCATATCTCACGAGAGGGCCCATAGAATATCTCTCCAAGTGGAGGGGCAAAATCCCATCTTTGTTATTCACATCATGCAGCTTGATTCTCAGTTAACCCGAACTCTGCCTTTATAACTGCCCAGTTACGGATCAGCGTTTGACAGAACCTAAGTCGGTGATCCTCAACTAGCATTATGCAATAACCTCAGGTCTAAGGATTACATTGATTGAGATATACAAATGACAACTTATTCGTTGTACCTCAATATATGGGTCAATCCGACTCGCCAAACTCTTTAGCTGATTCTGTGTAAGTTGGAATAGCATCTCCATGCCCATGACAAGTGGAACCGAGTCATCAAGCCAACTTTCACATTGGTCTAAGTTGTGTGTCCAGCACAACCTCAATGACCAAGGACATTTAGTACAAACAACATGAATGCATAGTTCCACAACCGAATCACATATTCAATGATACACATCAGATGTTTATACAAGGACAACTTTATATCTTTATGAATATATTGGAAAATCTCATCATACATGATTGCCTCTAGGGCATATTTCCAACAAGATATTCTTTGGGCCCTCTCGGATGATATGATTCGGAAAGGATGGCCATGCACGACTCGGTTAAGTGTTAACTGAGGCAATCGACTAAGAGTTAGTCGGATGAATCACTTATCTCGGATCGAGAAGAGAGTCGGACTATTTAAGGGATGACAAATATTCGCCTATAGTCTGATAAGGTATATCGTGAGGCAAAAGGGACTCGGACACAAGTCGCATTGGAAAGGCAAGTCATCATGACTCTTTGGTACATGGGAGTCGGCAAGTTCTTCTAGGAGCCGCTACCGACTGATCGATTGTGAGTCGGACTCTAATCGTGTTCAAGTAGCCATGAGCCTGCGGGGTCACACACTTAAGAGGAGGAGCAAGTTCTGATTAGATCTGAACCGGAAATCTGGTTGGGTTGTACCCAATCCGGATTAGGACTGAGTCACTGAGTCAGACTCATGGTGACTAATGTTATATGGGCTTTAGTGAATGGGCCACGAGAGTGGAGCCCACGTTCATTCCTTATATTTAGTGGAGCACAGTAACCTATAAGGGTTAATCGTTGATCGGTTAGGTCATTCCATGTGTTGGAAACCCTAACTCCACAGTAGTCCTTCCGCCGTAACGAATCTAGCAGTTCACCGCCGGCGCTCCTCCTTGCACATGTGGAAACCAGCAGAGGTGTTGTATGATCAGCACCAGGACGATTGGATCGCAAAGGACTGCACTGCATCAACTGACGCGCTCCATCAGTAATCCGCAACTGCGCGTCTAGTGGTAAACCTTGTGGCCTTCTACCTCAGCTAGATCTTGGGATCACCACGTTAGAGGGAAAAAATTATCTCTATGTGGCCCAACATCAGTTGTATGCCAAGTTTAGCAAATGTGAATTCTGGTTATAGGAGGTAGGATTTTTCGGACATATCGTATCAGCCGGAGTGATTGCCGTTGACCCTGCAAAGGTGAAGGATGTTGAAGATTGGCAAGCCCCAACCACTCAAACCCAAGTTCGTGCATTTCTCGGATTGGCGGGATATTACCGCAAGTTCGTAGAAGGATTCTCGAGTATCGCAAGACCCATGACCCAATTGCTGAAGAAGGATAAGAAGTTTGAATGGACAGACAAATGTGAAGCGAGTTTTCAAGAACTCAAGAGGAGATTGATTTCAGCCCCAATCTTGATCATGACGGATATTACGAAGTCGTTTGATGTGTATTGTGACGCATCCAAGATCGGTCTCGGATGTGTGTTGATGCAAGAAGGCAAAGTTATATCTTATATATCCAGACAAATGAAGCAACATGAGTAGAATTATCCTACCCATGACCTTGAACTAGCAGCCGTAGTTCTAGCCCTGAAGACATGGATGCACTACCTTATGGGAAACCGTTGTGAGATTTATTCGGATCACAAGAGCCTGAAGTATATATTCACTCGGAAGGAGCTGAATATGAGGCAAATAAGATGGATCTATCTAATCAAGGATTATGATATGGACATCCACTATCACCCCGGTAAAGCCAATGTGGTAGTAGATGCCCTTAGCAGATTGCCGTGCCGCTTGAACTCCATGATTCTGAAGGAGAGCAACCAATTTTGCACAAGGAGATGGAAGATTTCAGAATGTAATTAGTAAGTGAAGGATTTTTGGCTAGCATAGAACTTCAACCCACTTTGATCAGTCAGATCAAGGAGGCGCAAAAAGGAAATGCTAGTATCGAAGGAATCAAACATCACATCGGTACAGGCAAAGTACCCGGATTCACCAAAGATGAAGACGGAGTTTTGTGGTACAAAGGACGTCCCTGTGTACCAGTAGATTCGGAGTTGAAGGAAGTTATCTTGAAAGAGGCTCATGATACTCTTTATTCTATCCACCCCGGAGGAACGAAGATGTATCAAGATTTGAAGGAGCAATTTTGGTGGCATAAGATGAAGAGATAAATTGGAAGCTACATCGCCAAGTGTGATATTTGTCAGAGAGTCAAGGCGGGACACCTGAGACCCGCAAGACTGTTGCAACCATTACAGATTCCGGAATGGAAATGGAATTCAGTTGAAATGGACTTTATCACCGGTTTTCCTACTTCTAGTAGGGGAAATGACTCTATTTGGGTCATAGTTGATAGATTGTCCAAAGTCGCCCATTTCTTACCTGTCAAGACCACTTATCAGAGTTCGAAGCTAGCAGAGTTGTACATCGCTAGAGTCGTCAGTTTGCCCGGAGTCCCCAAGAACATCGTGTTAGATCGAGGAACTCAATTTACCTCGAGATTTTGGAAGAAAGTCCAAGAAGGATTGGGAACAAGACTAGATTTCAGCACAACTTATCACCCTCAGACAGATGGACAAATGGAGCGAGTAAATCATATACTCTAAGATATGTTGAGAGCATGTGTGCTAGAGTATGGATCTAAATGGGAAGACTGTCTGCCTTTCGCAGAATTTTCCTACAACAACAGTTATCAAGCCAGTTTGCAAATGGCCCCATTTGAATTCATGTATGGAAGGAAGTGTCGTACCCCTTTGAATTGGTCGGAAGTAGGAGAGAGTTAGATTTTCGGACCCGACATCCTACGAGAAGCAGAAGAGAAAGTTCACAAGATCCGTGAGCACCTCAAGACTGCCCAGTCCAGACAGAAGAGTTATGCCGACAAGAGACGTCGAGACCTCGCCTTCAACATCGGAGATTTTGTGTATCTCAAAGTGTTGCCTTTGAAAGGAATGCAGTGTTTCTAGCTCAAAGGAAATTTAGCCCCCAGATATATCAGAACTTTCAAGATTTTGAATCGTCGAGGCGAAGTATCATCTCAACTGGAACTTCCAGAGGAGATGTCAGCAGTGCACAATGTGTTCCACATATCGTTGCTTTGCGAATGCCTTGAAGTCCGGGAGAAGACTGAAGTTTTCAAGAACATTGATCACCGCACCATAGACATCAACGATGACTTGATGTACCCTGAAGTACCCATCCGTATTTTGGAAGAAGCTTTCAGAACCACCAGGACCCGAAGCATCAAGTTTCTCAAGATTCATTGGAGCAACCACACTAAAGAAGAAGTTACCTAGGAACGAGAAGATCACATCAAGATGGAGTTTCCCAATCTCTTTAAATCCTAGGTTTCTTTTTCTTCTTTCTCAAATCTCGGGACGATATTTTGTTTAAGGAGGGAAGGTTTGTAACATCCCAAAAATATGGAACAATGTACCAATTTCCAATCACCAAAATTAGGGTTAACAAAAACTTTTGTTAATTAAAATCAAATGAATGCATGTGTGTATGTGGTGATTGTATGAATGCATGAATGGACTTGTTTGATTTTTGTAAATGGCAAGGAATGGTTTAAAGATGAAAACAACATCATCTAAAACATTTCCATGCAGAAACAAATCAAGAGAAAATCAAAAACAAACAAAACAAGCAAATGGTAATTTTTGCCAATCTTCCTCACTAGGCCACTTTGAGTGTTTCTAGTCCAAGATTTCAAATAGAAACAATTTCATTTCTTTTCACCCCTTGCTAGACCAAGTAAAAGTGAACCCAAGCCCACCTTTCAAACTTACAGAAACATTTGGCAACTTGATTCAAATGACAATTTAAAATTGAATCTTTAACACATGTGAAGATCACCCATTTTCAAAAACCAACCCAACCAGTGCCCCTTGCCCTTTCCAACTAACTAGAGACTACCAAGTATGTAACTAGTGCACCCACCAAGTTTGAAACAAAAATTCAAATTCAAATCTCTTTCGGCCATTTCATCAAACACCTTGCAAACATAAAACAAACAAACACAAAACACTATTTTGAGCAGTAATTTGGCCAACCTTGTTCCCTCTCTAGCTCACAAGGACCCTCTTAGTAGATCATCTAGCGCATTTATCAAGTTTTAGATCACTATGAGCTTACCATTGCCATCAATGGTGAGCATGCCGAGCCTCACCTTGCCACCTTTTGGTCGACAGCAAGCTAGGAGCAGCACCAAGCCTAGCCACCTTGTCTGGAGCATTGACCACCGTCCACCGCCACCCCCTGTCCATCGCCAACAAGAAGCAAGCCACTAGACCACTCTAGAACCGCCATGCCCTATGCCTTTGTGCCATGCCGAGAGCGCTCCAGAGCGCCGCACTCGACATGCGCCCACAGACCGTGCGCCACCCTCGCCACGTGCAAGCGTGATCACCACCATCCCAGGATACCGCCAGACAACCGTGTTCGTCGCCGCGCGACCCATAGCCGCGGTGCACCATTAAAATGCCCGACGGACCCACCCAGCGCACCGCAGCGTTCCGACCAAATAGCACCGCCACACGCCTCGAGACCACACCGTTGAGCTTCGCCAGTGAGCACAGCACCGCCCCCTACCGTCGCCCATGCCATTAGCCCACTGTGCCGACGACCACGATGAGCTCCACCCGCGCCCTTTGGTCCCCTCTTGGCACCTTAAATAGAGGCCACTTCAGATCAATTTCTTCACACCAACACACTCCCCTCTCTCTCAGAACAACCCACACTCGTTCCCGGAGCAAGGCGAGCAGAAGGTCACTGGAGTTTGGCCGGAGTCTGCCACAGAGGAGGAAGAAAGGATCCAGCGATTGGAGCCGCCCCAGGAGAAGCCGCCGGTACCAGGAGGTTCATCGTCATCGACTTCGTCATTCGCCCCCATCGCCGACCCTCGCCTGAGCCCCGGTGAGCCCCGGTAGATCCCAACTGGACGCGTTAGGGTCCTGTCTCGTCGGAGTTGCCCGACGGAGACGATAAGTCACAATCGTTCGATTAGAAGTTGATCGTGTGGTTGAGATTGCCCCGTACCGCTTCGCACCCCCTGTCTCACTGAGCGGTGGGGACAACCACTTAAACCCACCCGAGCGCGTTGTGCGCCATGGGTCGGCCCATTTACATTCCCGCATGACCCAATAGTTTCAATTTAGGTTTATTCTTTTAGTTTCAAACTCAGTTTTGTACCTAGATTCAAAAATCAACCCAGGTCGATTCACTGAACCTAATGGTGCTAGAAAGGTACTGAAATTCTTAATCCAAGCCCATTTGATTCAAATCATTTGGAATTATGGATCACTTATAGTAAAAATAACAAAGCAGAAGCTTTTCTGCAGTCAAACATTTTTCAAAATTCAATCACAAAAGCTTTTGAGTTGAATCCAACTCTCAAAAATCACATTTAACTAGACCTTTCTGAATATATAAAAATATGTAGGTTTACTTGCAGAAATAATGAACAAGTAATAAAAGAACGCACCATAGGCAATTCTAGCCACTTGAATTAATTAAAATAAAAAGGTTAAACCTTATTAAATTGTGACACCACTTTAAATCACATTCCCATGTACTGAAATATGTGGTGATGACATGTGTCAACATGATCCCATGTTTTAGTTGGAGAATATTAAATCTGAAGTAGTTTTTCAATGATTAGAAATTACTTTTCCAAAATAAAATAAATAAGACAAGTGCTTTGATGATTGCAATGTTTGTGATGATACTAGATCATCTAGTGAAAACCTTGGTGTGATAAATAAAAGTAGTTAAGTATTGTTTGGTGATTGTGTACCTCGTATTTATTTATAGACGCTAGTATCGACCAAGGATATGAGGAGGAAGGAGAATACTACGAGGAAGAAGCCGAGGAGAACTTCAACCACTGTTTTGCACAAGGCAAGCCTATACTTGCAACTTTGCAAGCTAACACTGGCAACTGTGAAAACTATATGATCTATGAAATGCATTATGCATGCCTTGATTATACCACCTTATGTTACCCAATCCCAGTTTTACTTGCAAGCTTAGTATTTTATTTATTTATCAAAACTTTCTATCATAGTTTACTTAGTGTCTTATAGATTTTAGAAAGATATTTAAAGGTAGCATAAAGAGCATAAAACTTGGCCTAAGTTAGATAATCTTGATATCATCCTGAGGCATGAGATTAAACTTAGACCATTCACCCTTGTTTACCACCCATCATTAGTGTTCACCCACAATTGTAGATGTTAGTGCTAAGCATAAAACTTGATCACTTTAGATGGGAATACTTGGTGAAAATGGTTATGGAAACCTTAGAATGATGAGTCATTCTACTAAAATGTTTTGACATGTGTTCTTGAACACCAGATGATTTTGATGATGAAAATGTTGAGGCATGAGCCTTAGCCCTTTATAAAACTGATGGTTGTCTCGATGCGATACCATTCCAATTTTACCGTACAACCACAATATCCAAAAATTGGGTAGGTCTTGACTGGAAATTTATATACCATAGTATGGTTCCCTTGCGGCCAAGGTTTGAGCTGAGGCTACCTTGTGAAGGTTGTCCACCTGTGCAGTACCCAAGATGACAGTTGGTCATGGTTCGGATGCCAAAATCATAGGAGAGGTGCCTATACTAGGGCGTTTAATGGAAAGGTTAGGATTGATTATCCGCATACTGAGTATGGTGATTCAGGATTGTTCCTGATGGATGTATCGAATGTTGTGGTGAAAGTGTACCACCTCTGTAGAGTGTCAAACTATTCGAATAGCCGCGTCTGCGGTTATGGATAGTTGGAGTGGCCATACTGTTCCGTCGTTAGATGTTTTCAGAATGACTTGTAAAATGATCCATGACTTGACTTGACCACAACAGGGTTGTGATATGAAATTCAAGTTCCCACTTAGGTGTTACAAAACTTTCAACTAGTTTTCTTTGCTTCTGAACTCAGTTAAGGTAAACCTGGATCTTTGCAAAACAACCTAGAGCTTAGTATTCCTACTCAAAACCACTTCACTTGTTAGTACTAGTTTGCGAGTACTTAAAGAGTACTCATGTCTTTGTCCCTGGCTATTCCCGTGGCCAGATTATGAAGAGGACTATCAGGAGGACGGAATGCAGGAAGGTTATGACAACTAGGATCATCTCCCATCGTCAGCATTGCCTGTGACCCTGAAGATGGACCTTCGCCTACGCTACCGTTATTATTACATTTTTCCGCTGCTTGAATTGTATTAAGATTGGATCATGTGATCCCTTATTTGTGTAAGACCTTATGTATGGTTTGTAATGGATGATGTACTGTGATATCTAATCTATTATGTCTCTCGCAAAAATGATAATCTTGGGACTGCGATGTATGGCATAACAGGCATCTAGAATTAAAAATTCGGGTGTTGACTGCTAGCCACGAGCACCTAGAGAACCGCCTCGACCTCGCGAATGTGGTAATGCCATGTTCCCTCTCTGTTTCCCCCTGGAGTCATCGAAACGCCATCCACCCGATGCGTCGCCGCCGCGCACCGTCGCCAGCGCCGCCCATCTTAGGTCATTGCACTTTGAACCGTTGGATGCAAATCCAGTGGTTGAGGTAGATCAATAGTCGAAGTGGTACGCACTAATCTGATCCGTCTGATGCAAGTTATATCCAACGGCCTACGTTGGTCGATCCACCCGAAGAGGTACCAGCCAGTAGAAACACGCCACGGGGCTAGTTCAGTTCAGACAAATTCCAAAAAATGAATTTAGATGTTTAAACTTGCAAAAAATCATAACTTTTGATTTGTATATTTCCAAAAATTACAAATTTTATATCAATGGATTCAGAAAAATAAAACCTTTGCAACTATGGCTCTGGTTTGGTCATTTGTTTCTGAAAATTTAGAGTTTTATGTAGAAACATTAATAGGACTATTTTGAGTATAAAATTGTTCTAAAAATGATTTTTGAGTGAAACCTTTTGCAAATGGTTTGTTTTGAACCCTCTGACCATAAAAACTAACATTATAATTTAAAATATATTTTGTGACACTAGGTAATTACTCCCTTGAATAAAATCATTTCTAACAAAACAAAAATGATTTAAAGGTCCTATTTTCACTAACTTGATTTTAAATGAATTTCCCCTTTTTATAAAAGACCAGTAGGTGTTTTGAAATATTTAGAGCCTTGTTAGAAACCACTTTTCAATAAAACAACGTTTTGCATGCTTGCATGCGTTTCTTTGTTTTTATTATTTTGTGTTGTGAATTGTTTGAGTGATAGTTTTGAATGTGTGCTTTGCTTGATTGAATAGTGGTGAACTTTGAGGAGTGTGAAAATTGCAAGATCAAGTAGAGTACCTAGTTTCTCTACTAAAAAGGCAAGTGATACTTTGGTAATCAAAAGTCCTATCTTTTCAATATTGCATTAGTGATATTTTTGTAGTATGCATGATAGGACTATTTTATATATTGCTATGCTATAGTAGATCCTATAGAATATATCTAGCTAGGAATCTTCCTAAGATTAGAGACAAGTTATGCTAGTATGCTTAGACTAGCTATTAGAATTCAAGGGTGGAATATTCATGCTATGATATTATGCAAAGTGTATGACTAAGTTTTGATTAATAAAACAACTAAGTGAATGAATCACCTACGTGGAATTGTGAGAATGGTTTGTGTTGAGTGGTTACACAAGGCCCATGTCTATGGTTTACCTTGTGTATCTCACTTGTGGTTGGCCACCAAGGAACAAAGAGATTTGAGATGTTTTGTGTTGAGAAGCTTCTAGTGTAGCCACATGGCATATGGGTTCTGCCTTGACTACATAGGTTGCAAGAACTCAGCCAGATGGACAGTTGGTGGTAGTGATGATAGGTGGAAAGCGTCCATGGTGGTCTGAGGGATTGTTTCTGAAAAAGTCTTATCTCGATGCATGTCGAGTCTTGTGGGAAAAGTGCACCACCTCTCGAGAGGGTAAAACCTAAGTACTTAGCCGTGTCCCCAGTAATGGACATTTTGAGCATCAAAGACATTGAAATGATCAAGGATCTCCTCATCCAAATTTCTCTAAGTTAAAACTTGTTGGGTGAACAAGGAAGCACCTAGTGTGTATCTAGTGTGCCTTGTGTGATGAAATGTTTTGAAAAGAAAAAAACTATTTTCAAAGGATATGGAAAACTTATTTTATGCAAAGTCCAGCCAAAACTCCATTTAGCCATATATTCATGTAGATGATAGATTCTCCATATCAATATGATATCACTTGCCAATACAATTCAAATGTATTGACCCTTGTGGTTGTAACTTATTATGTTGCAGGTTTGTTTGATGTTAGTGAAGTTTGTTGAGTAGGGATTACATGTCTACAACCAACATGATTGCATGTGGCACATCAAGATGAAGGACCCCATGCTTATAGATTTAGCTGCTACTTTGTAATAAGATAGCCATATGAGCTATTTAAGTTGTAATGAAATATTTTATTCCTAGTTGTAAGTTGTAATATGACCTTTGTTTCTTGATATTACATCTTAAACTGTGGGTGCTAGCTATTCGATCCAGGTACTAGAACTGTAAACACAGGGATCTCTACCTTATCAGGTTGGGACCTCTACAACATAACCGAGCAAATCTTTCTTGGACCAATCACCTCCATCTACAGCAACAAAAAGAGAATTCACACTAGCAGCATAAAAATCCCAGGGAAGAAAAAAGAAGACAAGCGTAATGATCCATCTGATATCATAGAAGACCTCTTGGCTTCAACAAAATGAGAATTCACACCAACAACATTAAAAATACCATTCGTCCATTGCTCGATATGTGAGCAATGCTCACTCCACCATGCCTCTCCCTATCTGCATGTCACCGTACTGTGCCCCCTCCACTCCTTCTTCGTCCCCCAGAGACACAATAACTCTCTCCCTCTGTGTCGCTCAGGAGGAGCAGAAGAAACCCCCCTCGGGTTTGCCCTTTCTTAAGAGTTTCCAGGCCACCCCGACCTTCCCCAATCCTCCGTAGGGCCTACATGCTCTACCCTTGCTTAGATATACCTAACCTGCCACTTGTTTGTGTCTAGGTCGACCCCTGGGAGCATCTCCAGCGAGCTCCCGAGAACTTCTCGCGGGCGCCGACACGCGAGACTCCTCCTGACATGGACCTACACCCTGTCGCCCCTTGATCTGTTCGTTGAGGTGCGCCGTGTCAATATGCAACCTCCCCGGTGTCTCCCGTGCTAAGGTGAGCCTCCCCCGTAGACCCTTGACCGCCTAGTGTTTCGGCCGCTGCTGCCCTGTCCTGAGGAATACCACGCACGATCGTCCTTCATCTCCCATAAATCGAACGGCTGGCGGTGGACGATACCTCTTCGTCGCTCCACTATTTATTACGGGCGGGCCCTACCCGGGGCCTTCAAATCCATCTCCCGTGCATGGTGCTGCCCTAGTGGGCTGATAAGGCCCAGTTGTTGGGGATATGCTATATGGGTATCCTCATAGCATGTCTCCTATCGAGATAACCCGGGTGGCCCACAGTTGGTAGCATGGCCCATGGCCTGCTGGGCGGCCCAGTTAGATGGATCCAGAAGGGAGGCCCATGCGAGATAAAGGAAGGCTACGGAGAAGTCACCGACGTACCTGGAGCCTTGGAGTGCAAGACACGCTAGACTAGTTGTAAGAAGTGTAGGACTCTGTAACCTGTCTGGCTAGGACTTTTCCCTATAACCCTAGGACCTGGCGACTATATAAGTCAGGCCTATGGGAGCCTTTAAGGAAACGAAAACTTAGACTCTCTAGTCTGTCATGGTATTGCCGACGAGTACGCCATGGAAGGGTCCTCACAGTGCGTGTTTAGAGACATGGGGGAAGGCGGGCGGTTGTCGGGTATGAGGTAACACAGCTTACCCAGGTTCAGATCCCACAACGGTGGTGGAATCCTACTCCTGCTATAAATCACTATAAGGGCAATAAGCCGAGTTACAGGGATTGGTTCGTTGTGCGAGGTGCGTCGTAATCGACACTAGGTTGTCTAAGATTGTCTGCCCTAAAGGCTCCCATAGGCCCGACTTATATAGTCGCCAGGTCCTAGGGTTACAGGGAAAAGTCCTAGCCATACAGGTTACAGAGTCCTACACTGCTTACAACTAGTCTAGCGTGTCTTGCACTCCAAGGCTCCGGGTACGTCGGTGACTCCTCCGTAGCCTTCCTTTATCCGGCATCGGCCTCCCTTCTAGATCCATCTAACTGGGCCGCCCAGCAGGCCATGGTCCATGCTACCAACTGTGGGCCACCCGGGTTATCCGGATAGAGGACATGCTATGAGGATACCCATATAGCATATCCCCAACATAGTCACCTCGCACAGCGAACCAATCCCTGTAACTCGGCATATTGCCCTTATAGTGATTTATAGCAGGAGTAGGATTCCGCCACCGTTGTGGGATCTGAACCTGGGTAAGCTATGTAACCTAGTACCCGTCAACCGTCTGCCTTCCCCCACGTCTCTAAAATGCACTGTGAGGACCCCTGCATGGCGTACTCATCGGCAATACCACGACAGTTGGCGCCCACCATGGGGCAATAGGCGCTTCAGGCTCTCTAGCGGGCGAGGACCAAGATCTTCGCGTGAATCGGCAAAACCATATCCATCAGTCGCATTCTCTTCTTTGGCAACGTTCCGATCACCCCCCCCCCCCCCCGACGAGTTCTGGATCCCGGCGAAGACGAACCCTACGCGGTGCTCTATCGTCCCCATCGGAGATATCCACCTCTTCATCGGCGAAACCGACTCGGGCACTAGTTCCCTGGGAGTCGGAGGAGCATCAAGACCCTGCACGGACCGCCTACGGGAAGGATACGTTCGCGGAAGGATCGATGTCGGATCTCTCCTCGGAGTTTGCCGGCAATGATCGGAAAAATTCAAGGCCCACCTAAACCTCCCCTATGCTGGATATAACAGTAGAAGATCGCTGCAAATCCGCCGGTTCGCCCGTGCGTCTGGACAGCAGAGATCCAAGTTCGTCGGCATGGTTACCATCTTCGATCTGGCACGCTACGTTTAGAGAGAGGGCGAAAACCCCCGCGATTACCTTGCTAGGTGGCTCCGCATACGGGCCGACCTGGCGCATTACCCTAATGATGATGCTATATATCACTTTGTGGAAGGACTAGACGAAGGTACTCTTCTCCGGCATACGCTAAGGCGGCAGTAGTCTTCAGGACGCCTCACTTTCGAAAACATGGTGAACACCGTCAACAGCTATGCGGAGGCTGAGGAGGAAGCTCACATGGAAATAACGCTCGTTGGCGGAGCCCCTCCGCCTCAGCCACCGCCACCACCACCTCCGGTCGTCATCGCCGTAGCTGTGCCACCACCTCCGGTCGTCATCGCCGCAGCTATGCCACCACCTCCATTCATCTTCGATGTTGTTGCACCTCCACCCCCCGTCATCGAAGAAGCCCCGGAACCCTCCAACTCCGTGCTTGATGCGCTCTACGCCAACATCAGCTCAGATTCGAAGGAGATAGACTTTAGCCCAAATGAACTAGACTCTGCTATGCAGGATATGGAGGAGGATTACAAGCTCGACGAGCAGGCCAACAACACGGTCACGTACCGTGAGGTGTTCATCGCCATTGGGACGGCGATGGAGGAAGATCATCCTAGACGAGGTCCGCCTATAGCGCTGGACAAAGGGAAGGGACCACCTGTTGCTGCCGACAATGATCGTGCAAAGGTCATGCCCCCTCCGCTTAACCCAGTGCAACAACCGCAGGAACTCAGCACCGGCCCGAGCAACAACAACACCGCAAACCCGCCGCCTCCGGCATCTACGTCTGATGCGGCCCAAGTCACTCCAGCCGATAGAGTGATGTACGGCAATATCCTCATCGAGCCTATGACCGTGGCTCATATTCACAATGCCGTCCAACTCGACAAGAAGCGCCAGCAGCTGCTGGAGGAAGCGCAGGCCATCACGGAGCAAGGCGCAAAACTAGATCGAGATCTGGCCAACGCGTAGAAGTCAATAGAGAAAGCTAGATCAATGGAGGCCGAGTACAAGACTCTGCTACAGCAGCAGAAGGCTAAGAAAGCTCCGGCTCGCATCATCAATGATCCTGGTGTGCAGCGAAACCTAGGATGGGCTCCCTCGAAGCCGGCACAAGCCAAGCCATACATTAACAGTGAAGACAGGCAGGTGATGCCCACTCCTCTTCTCAACCTTGTTGTCGCCAAGACCCTTCTGGAGCAGGATAGATCACCCGAAGCGGTGAACCAGGTCTATGACCTAGTGGCCAAGGCGGTGAAACAACAGGAAAAGGACACCTCTCAAAGGCTTGAGTCTGACCCAGCGTTTTGCCAGTCTAGCCAGCATAAGCCGCCAAGGGACAGATCTCCTCTTGATGTCGGGTCCCAGATGGGTTCGTCAGAACAAAAACGGAGGGATGCGCGCAATAGGAAAGATTCTATCCCCATATCCTCCAACCATGGAGGCAAGGCTCAATCTCGTCGCCCACCTCCACAACCCCGCTCTCCCCGACATCGCGAAGACCCCAAGGCTAACCATCCTATGGACATGCCTCCACCTAAGCAACACGACATCGTCATCCGCGACAACGCGGAGCAGGCTCGTCATGATGGGGAGCGCAGCCAAGGACACAAGAGAAGATCGTGCCATGACCCTCCGCGTCCAACAAGCAATCGCGACAAGCGTGAGGCGTCGCAGGAGGGTAACAGCAAGAAGGCTAACCCACCGCCACATCCGCCTCTGTCGCCACCCAGCAGCCACAATGGAGGAGGAGGCCCGCGTCGTTCACGCAGCCCATCCCCTGATGGCAAAAGAAGAAAATAAGCCCGGAGCCATATGACGCATGATCACGTCTGGACAAGATCCACGAGGCCCAGTATGGAGCATACCTGGGACCACGCTGCTTTGGACCTGTAATACGTACCGCAGCTTACCCCAAGGGTTTCCGGATTGACAAGACCATCAAGCCCTATGACGGCACCACCAAGCCAGCTACATGGTTGCAGGATTACGGCAACGCGGTGGAGATCACCGGGGGAAATCCCAACATTGTCGTCAAGTACCTCCCATTGATGCTGGTGGGCACGGCCCGACAATGGATCGATGACTTGCCGAAGAAATCTATCTACAACTGGCTGGACATGCAAGAAGCGTTCACGAAGAACTTCGAGGGTACATACAAACGTCCCTGTACTGTTGGCGACCTATAACGGTGCGTGCAGGAGAAAGACGAGTCATCTCGTGCCTACCTCTCCTGCTGGCTCGATATGAAGAATTCCTGCGCAGGAGTGCACTCACAGACCCCCATGTTTGCCTTCATCGATGAGTTGGAAAGGGGTACGTTGCTCTGACATACGTTGAATCACTTGCAAGACAACCACCAGCAGGAACTCAACCAGATGATGTAGTTGGCTAGTGAGTTCGCGGCTGCCGACTGTCATGGTATTGCCGACGAGTACACCATGGAGGGGTCCTCACAGTGCGTGTTTAGAGACGTGGGGTAAGGCGGACGGTTGACGGGTACGAGGTAACACAGCTTACCCAGGTTCAGATCCCACAACGGTGGCGGAATCCTACTCCTGCTATAAATCACTATAATGGCAATACACTGAGTTACAGAGATTAGGTTCGCTGTGCGAGGTGACTAGAAATTCTAAGTTATCGTTCCCTAAAGGCTCCCATAGGCCCGACTTATATAGTCGCCAGATCCTAGGGTTACAGGTAAAAGTCCTAGCCAGACAGGTTACAGAGTTCTACACCGTCTATTACTAGTCTTGTGTATCTTGCACTCCAAGGCTCCGGGTACGCTGGTGACTCCACCGTGGCCTTCCTTTATCTGGCATGGGCCTCCCTTCTGGATCCACCTAACTGGGCCTCCCAGCAGGCCACAGGCCATGCTACCGACTATGGGCCACCCGGGTTAGTCGGATAAGAGACATGCTATGAGGATACCCATATAGCATATCCCCAACAGTAGCCCCCGGAGAACTCTGAGATCTTGCGCCGTCTTGCCTCTTCCCATGGAATGCTCCGTCTAGATGGATGCCGGCAAATCGTCAAGCAACATCTTGTAGTCCTCCCAAAGAACCCTGCAAAGGTTTCTCCGTCTTCTATCAGTAAGTCGGAGAAATGCTGAATCTTCCATCGTATGCTCCCGTTGTCGGATTAAATCCATCCATGCCGGAATCTTCGATGGGACGTCTCATCTACCATGTCAGTTATGGTGACATAGGCTGTAGGTCAGCGACACCTCGTAACTCACACATGCAGAGAACGTAATCATATCCGATTTTCCCGCGCGAGCGATACGAACCGTTGGTGGCGACGGTTGGAGACGTGGCGAAATTACCGCGCACGTTCACGAACACGTCGTCTACGCGGCAACCGTCCAATTAGCTGCACGAATCTCGACGCAGAGTAAGATAAATAGTAACCGTGGGACACTTGCCACTTTTTCACCCCATTCTCTCGCGTCATCATCTTCCTCCTCCAGCCGCACGCCTCCTCGAGCTCTCCGCGAAAACCTCGAGAAACCCTAGCCTCGCTCTCTACACCAGTCACGTTCTCTTCCTCCTCCATGGCTAGCAGCAGCTCATCCCCGTCAATGGCGGCGTCGAATGAAGCCGCGGCGAAGTCGACGAGCTCCGTCGTCGTGCCCCCAGAGGGCCTGGTCATCCCCGCATCGGCGGTGATAGAAACCACCGGCGGCGACCACAATCTGGCGGCGCTGGAGCCCCTGGAAGAGGAGCCAGACTCGCACAAAGGCGACTGGCGTGGTTCGGACATCAACGGCCGCGATATCCAAGAGATGGTTGCTGAGTGTTACCTCCCCACGACGGAGGGGCTCGCCTGGCGGGCGGCGCTGGCCGGCGAGGTGACCCCTTCTCCCCAAATCGGAGAGAAGGTGTACCTCAAGGCGCAATTGGTACGCGGCGTTTCTCTGCCCATCTCTCACTTCTTCCTATCCGTCTTGAATCACTTCAAGGTCCAACCCCATAACCTCTCCCCCAATAGTATCTTAGTTCTTAGCAACTTCGCGACACTTTTTGAGGGTTACCTAGGGATTAGGCCTAGGTTAGACTTGTTTGTGTACTTCTTCACCGTCAAACGTGAAGCCGGACAAAGTAGAGACGAGCTTAGGAACTACGGCACCATAAGCTTCAAGATTCGTCCTGGCCGGCGGTTCACCGACATCGTCGGCCACGAGTCGTGCAAGAACTGGCAACGGACGTACTTCTACGGCCCCGACATTCCTTTGGCGGGCCGAGAAGTAACGTATCCGGACTTTGTGGATGGAGCCGCCGCTGAAGTCTCCACATGGCGGTCCCATGCCTCCCTTCCCTTCGACCTCGACACTTCTCGCGCAATAAGGCGGATCGAGTGGTTCGTAGAGACGGGTCTAACCGGCTTGGACCTAGCCATGTGCTGGTTCACCAGGCGGATTCAACCTCTGCAGCACCACACGAAGTATATGCACGAGTACACCGGCGACCGAAGGGATACCCTCCGGATCTCCGAGGACAACTTCTCGAGCGACTCCGTCAAGTTCCGTCTCAAGGACATCGTTAAGGTGAAGGATAAGAAGCGTGGCTTCACCCTCACATACGACATGTTCGTAGATGGAAAGTGCTCAAAGGTAGACATTTGTTTTCCATATATGACATTGCTCTAGTTTTTCCGTCTTACTAATACCATCTTGTCTAACACAATGATTTCTCACTTAATAGCTTAGCGATCTAGAGAAGGGCAACCTGGATGCCAAAATCTATGATCCAAAGATGAAGGAAGTCACGGTCGTGTCCGGCGACGATGTCCCATTGGCGCGAAAGCGGAAGAGCTCCACCTCTGACGCTGTCGACGGAGGTAAGAAGAAGACGGAGGGTGGAGCCTCCAAAAATCTTGCCATACAGGCGGAAAGAAGAAAGCCACGGATGTTTGCCAGCCCCCTAGTGTAAGCTTCTTATTCTCGGACATTGTCTCATTTATCTGTCTTATTCCTGTACTTATGCATTTTGCACGTTTCAGGAAGAAAGCCACAACCATCCTCAAGAAGTCCTCCAAGACTCTTGGGGCTTCTAGAAATATCAAAGATATGCTGCATCGTGACTCCTCTCCCGCCATCGCCCCTGCCACTCCTGCCGTCAAGCCCTCCTCTGCTCCAACAAGCTTCCCAGTCCAGGAGGCACCAGGCCCTTCCGCCATGGAAGTGGACTCTGGTGCTTCTACCGAACTAGCTGTCGTCGGCGAGGAGGCGACGCAGGAGAGTGCTGCTCTTCAAATGGCTGAAGTTCCGGCTAAGGATGCCATCGGTAGCGGTAAGGCGGTGATGGGAGCTGGTACCTCTGCCGAAGGCGGCGCCTCTGCTCCCCAGAAACCCTTCGAGTTGCCGAAGATTATTTACCCGGTGCTTACGCCGGGTAGCACAACTATGGTTCCTGGAGGAGTGTTGTCATCTCCGACGTGCGGTCTTGAGGATCTACTCCGTCAAGCAGACATCTTGCGAGGAAATAGCGTTTCCTTTGGCAAGCTGTTGGCCGAGAGCACTAAAAACCTCAAGATCATCGCACTTGTAAGTTTTACTTTACCTTTTGCATTTCATATGAGTATCCCACTGTAGCCCCTGAGGATGTAGACGGAAAACCGTTGGTTTTGCATCTATATGCTCTAAGAGTGACTAAGTTAGAAAAAACTCTCACTGTAGCCCCCAAGCATTTAGATGGAATGAATTATTCCGACTAGATGCTTTAAGAGTAGCATACACAGTGTTCATAATTTTAAGTGTTGTAGCCCCCAAGCCTCTAGTTGTAACTGAATTAGTTCCGACTAGATGCTTAAAGAAAAGCTAAGCATTTTCCGAGTTAAAACTTTATACTGTAGCCCCCAAGCCTCTAGTTGAGAACTGAATTATTTCCGACTAGATGCTTAAAGAAAAGCTAAGCATATTGCTAAGTTAAAATCTCTCGCTGTAGCCCCCGAGCGCCTAGATGGAAAGTCTCCGACTAGGGGCTCCAAGTAGATTAAACAACGACCTAACTTTGTATTTGTTTCCACAGAACGAGAATGCTCGGAGGGGCATGGCCAATGATAAGTACCAGAAGATGCGCGCAGACCTTGAAGCTAAAAAGGGTAAAACCGCCATCTTGAAGGAACAGATCATCAAAAACAAGAGTCTGTTTTCTTTTTGCGCGTTTCCGTCTTACTTTTGTGCCCATAATCTCCGAGTACTCAATGTGTACTTTGTTTTCTCCGACTTGCAGAGCATGTCGCCAAGGCCAAGGATATTGTCGAGCAGTCCAAGAACATTCAACAGCTGGACAGTGAGAAAAAAATCCTTAAGAAGGAGAGGGAAGAAATGCTGAAGATGCATGAGGATTCCATCAAAGCCCTGCAGGACTCCGCCTCCGCGGAGATCAACCGCTTGAAGGAGGAGCTTGCGATCCTAAATGATCAGAAGCAAGCTGCCGATGAGCAAAACCTTCGCCATAGCGAGGCTTTTAAGCTCCTCCAACAAGAGAAGGAATCCTTGGCGGACGTCGTTTGGCAGGCTAAGGCCAGCATCTTCAGTAAGTGTCCTCTGCCTTGTAGCTTTGTAGTCTGGATACTTAGAATTTATTGAACTCATGCAATGCTTGTTGGAACTTTCAGCGCCTATGGGTTTAACCCGCTCGCCTCCTTCGGACAAGGAATGCATGATTCTTGCCGGCAGCTTCATCAACACCGCCATCGCCCAAGCCAAGGAGATTGCCAAGCCCCTCCAGATTTATATCAAGGCCTCGGACTCTGTGGTGAAGTACTCAGAGATTCTGCGCCGAGCCCCCGAGCGTGTCGCGAGCTGGAAAGCTTCATGCGCACGAGCTGGCGCAAGGATGGCGTTGTCCATGGTTAAGGCACATTATGAAGGTGCCGACATTGACACGGTGACATCTGGTATCCCCGACGTGGATGATGACGACAAGGAGATCAATCACGAAGCCATCCTGTCATCACTCGCGGGTTATGACACCAGGGTTGCCGAGTTGGTAGATGTTGACGTCTTCGTGCCCAGGAACTTTCTCGACAATGCCCACCCGGAATCCTCCGAGTCTCATCACAGCGCTGATGCTGAGGGTGATTCTCCGGCTGGTGATGATGCGGCCTCCAAGTCTCCTGCGCCCAAAGAATGAAAAAAAAATTGTAATTTCTGTTTCACCTTTGGAGTGTGCACGGAAAAAAATTTGTTGATGTAATCTTAAGGAGGAAAACAATGGTTATTGTATCCTGCTACTTAAGAATTAAGTTTTAGCATGTATATATTTTTTAAGCAAGTGCTGGCTTATCCATTACTCTGGTTCTTATGCTTGACTTTTCGTGAGTCGGAAGACTCGTTGTCGGAACCATGCACTTTAGGTGATGATGCCCAATGGCACCGTCAATAACCTAAGCACAAAATCGCCGACAATGAGTGCCGAAAGTCACTACTCCAGAATCCACATAAAAAAACAAAGAATGTGTAGACCAGGAAACTTAAGATAATGCCCGTAGGCGGAATTTTCACAAGTGTAATCGCAAGGCTTGTGCATAAAGGTTTAAATGATCCAAAAATGAACACTAAAGGAGGTAGAAGACTCAGCAATATGAGTGAACCAAAGAGATTTATTTCATTGATCATATAAGAGGTACACGATTAGATAAAAAATGCTTAAGTGTAGAAAGGACGTAGTTGTGCTATGTTCCATGGCCGATCAAGCTCCGGGTAGTCATCATCCGGGTCACGTCGCTTACGCTTATAATCCTCGTTGGGTCTATCCTTGAGTTCTCGATTGTCGACAAGGTAGTAAGACCCATTGAGCAGCGCCTTGCTTATGATGAACGGTCCTTCCCATGGCGGGGATAATTTGTGTGACTTACGCTTAAGTCGAGCACTAAATCCCCTCTTTAAGCGATGCGAGCGGCTACTATGGTAGTTGCGTAGCTTCTGCTGGTAGATGGCGGATCTTTGGCATGCCAGAACGCGCTCCTCCTCGAGAAGGTCCACATCTAGGCGTCTAGATTCTTCAGCGTCATCTTCGTCGTAGGCGGCAACTCTTGGTGCATCGTGGAGGATGTCGGAAGGTAGGATGGCTTCTGCTCCATATACCAAGAAGTAAGGGGTGTAGCCGGTGGATCTGTTGGGTGTAGTTCGTAAACTCCACAGCACAGATGGCAATTCTTCCGCCCAGGCTCTAGCTGCTCTATGTAGAGGTGCCTCAAGACGTGGCTTGATTCCCTGTAGAATTAATCCATTGGCTCGCTCAACTTGACCATTGGATTGTGGATGTGCCACAGATGCAAGTTCAAGTCGGATGCCTTTGTCCCAGCAATAGGCCTCCACTTCTCCGAGTGACAAGTTGCTTCCGTTGTCGGTGATGATGCTATGTGGGAGACCAAATCTCACCACTAGATCCCAGACAAAACCGAGGGCATTTGCCCCATCAAGCTTTCTAATGGGTTTAGCTTCTATCCATTTGGTGAATTTGTCAACTGCTACAAGCAGATGCGTAAATCCACACGGTGCCATTTGTAACGGCCCCACCATGTCTAGCCCCCAGACTGCAAACGGCCAAGTTATTGGTATTGTTCGCAATTCTTCAGCAGGAACATGTGGTCGTCGAGCATAATACTGGCATCCTGTGCACGTCTCAACCAGCTTGTCAGCGTCCACCTTCGCGGTCAGCCAGTAGAATCCTTGCCGGAAGGCTTTCGCGACCAACGATCGAGGAGCGGTGTGATGCCCGCAATATCTGAGATGGATTTCGCGTAGGATTTCCATACCTTCTAGCTGGTAAACACACTTTAGGTATACACCGGTAGTGCTCCTCTTGTAGAGTTGCCCATTGATTATGGTATAACCCTTTGCTCGTCGTACTATTTGCCGTCTTTCGACCTCGTCGTCGGGCAAAGTTCCGTGTTCGAGATATTCCATGAACGTTTTTGTCCAAGCCGGAGGGATCTTTGTCACCATGTTGACGAAAGAGTCAGCTCTATCCGGGTTGTCGATGTTGGCGCCCTTCACGGATGGTGTGCGTAGATGCTCTAGGAAAACTCCTGGCGGAATTTGCTTGCGCCCTGATCCAAGTTTAGACAGTAGATCAGCCGCCTTGTTTTGCTCCCTAGGCACATACTTGACTTCGTAGCCCAAGAAGCTCTTGGCTATCTCGTCCACTTCGTCGCGATATGCCTCCATCATAGGGTTCCGCGCATTCCAGGTGCCAGCCACCTGCTGGGCAACCAAGTCGGAATCTCCACAGCAAACTATGCGCTTGATGCCAATATCCTTGGCTACACGCAGTCCGTGAATAAGTGTTTCATACTCTGCCATGTTGTTTGTAGCCTCGAAGTGGATTTGCAGAACGTAGTGCAGCTTGTCTCCTTTTGGTGACTATAGTAGTACACCAGCCCCCGAGCCGTTGAGCAACTTTGATCCGTCAAAATGCATCACCCAGTACTCTGGTTCTGGCAGTGGAGTAGCATCCGGCATCTCCGTCCAATCTGCAATAAAATCTGCCAAGGCTTGTGACTTGATACCGTCGCGTCTTTTGTAGGTGATCTCGAAGGCGGCAAGTTCAATGCCCCACTTCGCGACCCTTCCTGTAGCGTCGCTGTTGTTGATAATGTCGGACAATGGGGTCTTGCTCACTACTGTGATTGGGTGCTCCTGAAAGTAATGCCTTAACTTCCGAGAAGCAAGGAATACTCCATAAGCTATCTTTTGGTAGTGCGGGTAACGCTGCTTGGACTCCGTCAAGACTTCGCTTACATAGTAAACTGGTCGTTGAACTCCGTGCTCATAGCCTGGTTCCTCCCGCTCTACCACGACGACGATGCTGATAACCCGCTTGGTTGCCACCATGTAAATTAACAGGGGCTCACCAGGCTCGGGTGCTGCAAGGATGGGCGCGGAGGAAAGAATCTCCTTGAGATGCTTCAATGTTGCATATGCTTCGTCCGTTCACATGAATTTGTCCGCCTTCTTCAGCAACTTGTACAGCGACAGAGCCTTCTCTCCAAGTCGGCTGACGAACCGACTAACTGCAGCAGCACAACCTGTTAGTCGTTGGATGTCCTTTAGGCATGTCAGATTGTTTATGTTTAAGATGGCCTTGATTTTCTCTGGGTTGACCTCGATTCCACGCTGGGAAATGATGAAGCCCAATAGTTTAACGGCTGGAACCCCGAAGACGCACTTCTTAGGTTTGAGCATCATGTTGAATTTCCGGAGATTGTCAAAGGTTTCTTTTAAGTCGAAGATTAAGTCGTTTGAATTTTTAGACATCACCGCGATATCGTCCACATAAGCGTGAACGTTCCGACCAATTTGGTCGTGAAGGCAACGTTGCATTGTCCGCTGGTAGGTAGCACCTGCATTTTTTAGCCCAAAGGGCATTGTGACATAGCAAAATGTGCTGTAAGGGGTAGTGAACGAAGTGGCCAATTGGTCCGACTTCCTCATCTTGATCTGCTGGTATCCTGAGTATGCATCGAGAAAACACAAAAGTTCCGAGCCAGCCGTTGAGTCAATGACTTGGTCAATGCAAGGAAAAGCAAACGGATCTTTGGGACATGCTTTGTTCAAGTCGGTGTAATCAACGCACATTCTTAATTCAGTAGTTCCCTTTTTGGGGACAAGTACAGGATTGGCCACCCATCGGGTGTGAAGGACTTCTCGGATAAAACCAGCCTTAAGTAACCTAGCTATCTCTTTTCCAATGGCGCGTCTCTTCTCATCTCCGAAGCGTCGTAGAGGTTGTTTCACTGGTTTACAATTTGGATCTATGTTTAAGCTGTGCTCGGGAAGTTCCCTAGGTACACCTTTCATGTCGGCAGGTTGCCAGGCAAAGATGTCCCTATTCTCACGGAGGAACTCGACGAGCGCGCTTTCCTATTTGGGGTCCAGGTTCGTCCCAATGGTGACGGTCTTGGAGGCATCACCTACCACAAGTTCCACCGGCTTGGTCTCGATGTCGGCCTTGAACGCAGGAGCGGAGTCGGAGATCTGCTTCTTCGACGTGGGCATCTCTGAGTCATTGACCTTGCTCTGGATCTCCTTGAATTCTTATTTGTAGAGGACACGCAGCAGCTGCTTCATTGATCTTGCAGTCCCTTGCCTTGGTAAAGCTACCGGATATGGTGATGACACCGTTAGGTTCGGGTATCTTGAGCTTGTTGTAGACGAATCATGGCTTGGCCATGAACGTGTGGAAAATGCCGCGGCCGAATGTGACGTGGTACACGCTCTTGAAGGGGACCACCTCAAAGGTCATGCGCTCTTGGCCGTAATTATTGACATCGCCAAAGGCTACCTGAAGTGTGATGCACCCAAGGGACCGAGCCTCCCGGCCAGGAACT
This sequence comes from Avena longiglumis, assembly GCA_030063025.1. Classification (NCBI taxonomy): domain Eukaryota; kingdom Viridiplantae; phylum Streptophyta; class Magnoliopsida; order Poales; family Poaceae; genus Avena; species Avena longiglumis. Next base: position 487,516,013 of record CP125974.1, read on the forward strand.
ACGCCATGGAACACGGTTTTGGTCCATCTTAGGTTTGCCTCCGTCAAGTTCATCTTCTGCAGTGTATCCAGGTACATGATGTTGATGTTGCTTCCACTATCCACCATGCACTTGGTGAACTCCACGCCGCCAATAAATGGGTTGATGATCATGGAGTATTGTTTCTCTGTGGGAACGAGGTATGGGTGGTCCGTCCTGTCCCAAGTGATTGGAGCCTCCGACCAGCGCAGGTATTGGGGAACTGGGGGGAGAGTGGCCATCAGGATCCTTAGAGAGGTCTTCTGTTGTCGGACGGTGGGGTGCCAAGGAAAGTGTGGTAGACTGGGGCCTTCTTTGCGAAGGGGTTCTTGCCCTTGTCGTCGCTCTTGGCGGCGTGCTTGGGGTCAACGTCCTCGTCCATGTCACTTGAATCCTTGGACTCCTCCTCCTTCTTCTTCCCCTTTCCCTTGCCTCGCGGTATATTCTTCCGACTTCGCTTGTAGCCGGACTCCGGATCTTCCTTGAGGTTGTTGACGAAATTCCAGTGTCGATTGGTATGGGTGGCCTTGCCGTTGACATCGAGGTGTACGAGGCACGGCATATCGCAGTACTCCTCGTACGTTTGGGGAACACGGAGCAGCGCCGAGTTGGTTTCATTTCCTCGCTGCTGCCCGCGGCCTGTTCCCCTTCCTCGGCCATGTTGTCCGCCTTCTCCTCGTCCTGCAAAAGTCATGGCGACCATGTTGGTAGATTGCTTTTCTTCTGGAGCGGTTTTCCGCTTTGTACTGTTGTTCCTCCGAGCTTGGGTTGGAACGGCCGTTGCCAGCAAAGAGCCACGAGCATCGTCGTCGGCAGCTGCGAACTCACTAGCTAACTGAATCATCTGATTCAAGTTAAGCTGATGATTGTCCTGCAAGCGCTTCAGCTTATGTCGGAGCAACGTGCCCCTTTCCAACCCATCGATGAAGACGGCCATGGTGGTCTGGGCGTGCAGTCCTGCACAGGAATTCTTCATATCCAGCCAGCGGGAGAGGTAGGCGCGATATGTCTCGTCTTTCTCTTGCACGCACCGCTGTAGATCGCCCACGGTGCAGGGACGCTTGTATGTACCCTCAAAGTTCTTGGTGAATGCTTCTTGCATGTCCAGCCAGTTGTAGATAGATCTCTCCGGCAAGTCATCGATCCATTGACGGGTCGTGCCCGCCAACATTAAAGGGAGGTACTTGACAGCGACATTGGGGTTGCCTCCGGCAATCTCCACCGTGTTGCCGTAGTCCTGCAACCATGTGGCAGGCTTGGCGGTGCCGTCATAGGGCTTGATGGTCTTGTCAATCCGGAAACCTTTGGGGTAAGTTGCGGACCGTATTGCAGGTACAAAGCAACGTGGTCCTAGGTATGGTCCTTCCCGGTCCTCGTGGATCTTATCGATCCGCGAACGTGCATCGTATGGCTCCGGGTTCTTCTTCTTGTTGTCAACAGGGGACGGGCTGCGTGAACGACGCGGGCCTCTTCCGCCATGGTGACTGCTTGGCGACGACGGAGGCGGAGGTGGCGGTGGGTTAGCCTTCTTGTTGTTACCCTCCTGCGACGCCCCACGCCTGTCGCGGTTGCTTGTCGGAAGCGGAGGGTCATGGTGTGACCTGCTCTTATGTCCTTGGTGGCGCTCTTCATCATGACGGGTCTGTGCCGCGTTGTCGCGGATGACGATGCCGCACTGCTTTGGTGGAGGCATATCCGTGCGATGGTGAGCCTTGTAGTCTTCCTGACGTCGGGGGGATCGGGGCGGTGGCGATGGGCGGCGAGGTTGGGCTCTTTCTCCGTGGTCGGAGGATATGGGGATAGCATCCTTCCTGTTACGCGCATCCCTCCGTCTTTGTTCTGATGAACCCGTCCGTGATCCGACATATTGAGGAGATCTGTCCCTTGGCGTTTTGTACTGGCTAGATCGGCAGAGCGTTGGGTTAGATTCAAGCCTCTGAGAGGTGGCCTTTTCCTGCTGCTTTACCGCCTTGGCCACTAGGTCATAGACCTGTTCCACTGCCTCAAGCGATCTATCCTGCTCCAGAAGGGTCTTGGCAACGACGAGGTTAAGGAGTGGGGTGGGCATCACCTGTTTGCCTTCACTATCAATGTATGGCTTGGCCTGTGCCGGCTTCGAGGGAGCCCATCCTAGGTTGCGCCGTACAGCAGAACCGTTGATGACGCGAGTTGGAGCTTTCTTAGCCTTCTGCTGCTGTAGCAGAGTCTTGTACTCGGCCTCCATTTCTCTAGCTTTTTCTATGGACTTCTGCGCGTTGACCAGATCTCGATCTAGTTTAGCGCCTTGCTCCGCGATGGCTTGCGCTTCCTCCAGCAGTTGCTGGCGCTTCTCGTCAAGCTGAGTCACGTTCCGGATATGATCAACAGTTAGTGGCTCAACGAGGAGATTTCCGTACATCACTCTATCAGCTGGAGTAACATGGGCTGCTGCGGACGTGGATGCTGGAGGCGGCAAGTTTTCGGTGTTGTTGTTGCTCGGACCGGTGTCGAGTTCCTGCGGCTGTTGCACTGGATTAGGCGGAGGAGGCATGACCTTTGCGCGAGCATTGTCGGCAGCAATAAGTGGCCCCTTCCCTTTATCCAGCGCCGTAGGCGGAGCTTGCCCGGGCTGGTCTTTATCCATCATTGTCCCAATGGTGACGAACACCCCTCGAGACATGACGGTATTATTAGCTTGTTCGTCGCGCGAGTACTCCTCCTCCATCTCCTGCATAGCAGAGTCTAGCTCTTCTGGACTAAAGTCTATCTCCTCTGAATCTGCACTGAAATCAGCATACAGTGCGTCAATGACAGAGTCGGAGGGTGCGAGGACTTCCTCGATGACAGGCGGTGGAGGTGCGACAGCCTCGACGATGACTGGAGGTGGTGGTGCTGCTGCGACGATGGCGGCCGGAGGCGGTGGTGGTGGTTGAATCGGAGGGGCTCCGTCAATTAGCGCAAGCGCTGTCTGAGCTGCCGCTTCGGCCTCCGCGTAGTTGTTGACAGTGTTCACCATGCCTTCGAAGGTAAGGCGTCCTGACACCTGTTGCCGTCTTAGAGAATGTCGGAGAAGCGTGCCATGGTCCAGTCCTTCCACAAAGTGATAGATGGCATCATCATTGGGGTAATCGGCCAGGTCGGCCCGTATGCGGAGCCACCTGGCGAGGTAGTCATGGGGGTTTTTGCCCTCTCTCTGAACGCAGCACGCCAGATCGAAGATGGTAAGCACGACGACGAACTTGGAACTCTGATGTCCAGACGCGCGGACAAAGCAGGCGGATTTGCAGTGATCTTCCACCTTTATATCCTGCTTAGGGGCGGTTTGGGTGGGTCTTGAATTTTTCTGATCTTTGCCGGCAAACTCCGAGGAGAGAATCGACATCGATCCTTCCGCGAACGTATCCTGCCCGTAGGCGGTCCGTGCGGGTCTTGATGCTCCTCCGACTCCCAGGGAACTAGTGCCCGAGTCGGTTTCGCCGATGAAGAGGTGGATGTCTCTGATAGGAACGATCGAACACCGCATAGGGTTCGTCTTCACCAGGATCCAGAACTCGTCGGGGGGGACGATCGGAACGTTTCCGGAGAAGAGAACGCGACCGATGGCTACGGTTTTGCCGATTCCCGCGAAGATCTTGGTCCTCGCCCGCTGAAGAGCTTGAAGCGCCTCTTGACCCACGGTGGGCGCCAACTGTCATGGTATTGCCGACGAGTACGCCATGGAGGGGTCCTCACAGTGCGTGTTCAGAGACGTTGGGTAAGGCAGACGGTTGACGGGTACGAGGTAACACAGCTTACTCAGGTTTAGATCCCACAACGATGGCGGAATCCTACTCCTGCTATAAATCACTATAATGGCAATACGCCGAGTTACAGAGATTAGGTTCGCTGTGCGAGGTGACTAGAAAGTCTAAGTTATCGTGCCCTAAAGGCTCCCATAGGCCCGACTTATATAGTCGCTAGATCCTAGGGTTATAGGGAAAAGTCCTAGCCGGACAGGTTACAGAGTTCTACACCGTCTATTACTAGTCTTGTGTATCTTGCACTCCAAGGCTCCGGGTACGCTGGTGACTCCACCGTAGCCTTCCTTTATCCGGCATGAGCCTCCCTTCTGGATCCACCTAACTGGGCCGCCCAGCAGGCCACAGGCCATGCTACCAACTATGGGCCACCCGGGTTAGTCGGATAAGAGACATGCTATGAGGATACCCATATAGCATATCCCCAACACCGACGACGATGCTCGCGGCTCCCTGACGGCAACGGCCATTCCAACTCAAGCTCGGAGGAATAGCAGCACCAAGCGGAAGAACCTGCCAGAAGAAAAAGCAAACCTCCGACATGGTCGCCATGACTTTTGCAGGACATGACAGTGGACAACGTGGCCGAGGACGGGGGGCTGGTCGTGGGCAGCAGCGAGGTAGTGAAACAACCTCGGCAGCGCTCCGTGTTCCCCAAACCTACAAGTAGTACCGCGATATGCCGTTCCTCATGTATCTCCATGCCAATGGCAAGGCCACACACACCAATCGCCATTGCCGGCAGCGCTCCGTGTTCCCCAAACCTACAAGGAGTACCCGGAGTCTGGCTACAAGCGAAGTTGGAAGAATAGACTGCGAGGCAAGGGCAAGGGGAAGAAGGAGGAGGAGGAGTCCAAGGATTCAAGTGACATGGACGATGACGTTGACCCCAAGCATGCTGCCAAGGGCGACGGCAAAGTCAAAAAACCCTTCGATAAGAAGGCGGCAGTTTTCCATACTTTCCTTGGCACCCCCACCGTCTGACAACAGAAGGCCTCCATGAGGATACTGATGGCCACTCTACCCCCAGTTCCCCAATACCTGCGCTGGTTGGAGATTCCAATTACTTGGGACAGGAAGGATCACCCAGACCTCGTCCCTACGGAGAACCAATATGCCATGATCATCAACCCCCTGATTGACGGCAATGAGTTCACCAAATGTATCGTGGATAGTGGAAGCAGCATCAACATCATGTACCTGGATACACTGCACAAGATGAACTTGACGGAGGCAAACCTAAGGCGGACAAGCACCATCTTCCATGGGGTAGTTCCTGGTCGGGAGGCTCGGTCCCTTGGGTGCATCACACTTCTGGTCGCTTTTGGCGATGTCAATAATTACTGCCAAGAACGCATGACCTTTGAGGTGGTCCCCTTCAAGAGTGTGTACCACGTCATATTCGGCCGCGACATATTCCACACCTTCATGGCCAAGCCATGCTTTGTCTACAACAAGCTCAAGATACCCGGACCAAACGGTGTCATCACCGTATCCGGAAGCTTTACCAAGGCAAGGGACTGCAAGATTGGAGAAGCAGCCTTTACAGAAGCTATCCTCTACAGCGAAGAATTCAAGGAGATCCAGAGCAAGGTCGATGCCTCAGAGATGCCTGCGTCGAAGAAACGGATTTCTGACTCCGCCCCAGCATTCAAGGCTGCCATCGAGACCAAGCCGGTGGAACTTGTGGTAGGCGATGCCTCCAAGACCACAGTGATGGGGATATGCCTACTGGGGTATACCCAGCAGGACGTTTCCGACTGGCCCAAGAAACGGCGAGTGGGCCTGCAGAACGGCGAGTGGATTGAAGCCATGAGGAACCGAGCGATGGGAAGTGAAGGCCCAAAGTAGTCGATAGGCCGGTCGGATTAGGTTAAACGACTACCGAAGCTTTAACTGAATCGGTTGAGATATGTAAACCCTAGGGGAGGTGAGCCTATATAAACCTCCCTATAGGGCGAGTAGAGATACGTTCCCTCATACACCCAAGCGACTCGCCGCCTAGCCGCCGAGTTCGCCCATTGTAACACCTCCATAATACAATCTAGCAGGAGTAGGTCTTTACCCTCCGGGGGGCCAAACCTGCGTAAAACCCTGTGTCTTTGCCCTCATCTCGCACCGCAGATGGCTGGCCGCCCTTGCCCCTCGTTCTACTACTCGCTGCCGATTGCAGCATCTGCCGTGACTATTCCCACGACAGTGGCGCCCACCATGGGGCCTGGCCGGTCCGGCCGGTGTTCTGCGTCGAGATCCAATCTTCCCATCAACGAGACGGTCGCCACCGGCCGCATGATAGCGATCGGCGAGATGCTCCAAATCTTGCCGAGCACCTACGTCCCGGCGGCGCGACCCGTCACGCACAGCGTGATCCTGCCGATCGGCACGATCAGCCTCTTCGTCGGTCTCACCGACGTCATCGTCTCGGAAGATTCGGCTCGCATCCGCGAGTCGCCGCCACGCGATCGGCTCTCCGAGAGCCAGATCCGCACGATCCATCGCCTCGCCTCTGAGTACAACTCGGCCCACAGCAACGTGGCCGAGAACTCAGCGGCCGCAGAAGACGCGGCCCTCACCGACGACGCCGACTCGGCGACCCCGGCGTCACTCGCCGGATCCATCATCGCGGCTTCATCCGCGGGCTCCATCGCCCAGGTCTCCAACGCTGGGGACTTCGAGGACCCCTCCATCCTCGGGATCTTCGAATTCGACTCCGGGTCGGAGAACTCCGCCGACCTCCGCGACGGAACCGGCTGCCACGCCGCGACCTACATGGCGACCGGCACCGATCCGCCGGAGGATCCATTCTCCACCCCAATCCCTCCAAACGCCACGGCCACAGAGGTCGAGGATCTCCGCCTGAAATTGGCGGAGGCGGTGCGCAAGGAGCAAGCCGAGCGCGAAAAATTTCGCCTCGAGCAGGTGACGGCGCAGGAGCTATCGCGCTACCACCAGCAGCGGATCAGGTCGCGCCTGAACCCCACCGTTCAGTGGCGTGCCCTGAACTTCGACGACGAAAACGACCCGGACCGCGTGGCCGAGCGCGCGATCTGCGAGAACGCGCCACTAGGAGGAAGCGCCCGGCCCCCGCCAGGATCAACAGCAATGGGTGCCCCACCTCCACCCAACCGCACCCCTCCCAGGGACCAACCGCGGATAGTAGTCTCCTCAGGGAGCGAGACGCAAACGGCCTCCCACTGTTCTCCACCCCGATGGACAACCTCGTGGCAGGCCGAGCAGCAGTCGACAGCATCACGGCGACCGGCAACGGCGCCCTACAGATCGAATACGTCAAGGCCCTGCTCGCGAAGGCCGTCGAGCAGCAAAGAGCGGGCGCCGACTCGCAAGGACGAGTATACTCGCGTTCCTCGGGAAGCAGAGCGGCCTCCAGCGGCCGCCCAAGGCAAACACCCTCAATTGCCCGCCACCGAGCCGCTGCAGCTCCAACACCGACCCGAATGCGCACTCTCCAAGAACGACCCGGGCGGCAACCAATCTTGTCGCCGCCAACGGGCAACCCATCGACGCCCGCACCCACATCATCAACAACCAAAGTTGGCGCGCACGCCAGCCCGACGACCTGCGACATACCCTAACCAATCGCCGCGATGGCGAGCCCATGGGGTCGCCACGACTCGGACCCAAGTGCTTCGGACCAATGATCCGAGGCGAGAAGTACCCGCCAAACTTCAAGGCACCAAAGGAAATAGAAAAATACGACTCCTCGTACGACCCCGCCGTCTGGCTCGACACCTACCTCATGGCGATGGGGATTGCAGGCCACACCGACCTGCTAGCCGCCCGTTACCTCCCCCTAATGATGGAAGGGACGTGCGGCGGTGGATCAACACCTCCCGGGACAAGATCGACTCACAGGAGGAGATGCGCGACACCTTCGCCGGGCACTTGAGTGCTCCTACACCCGCCACCACTATCGAGGACCGAGCGATGCGTCAGGACCCAGTCGACCAATAGCTGGGTCCAACGGTGGCAAGAGCTCTGGTACAACGCGGTCGGCATCCACCCGGACACCGCGATCCATTGCTTCAAGACCTCGTGCCGCTACGAGCCCCTGGTCGCCAAGCTCAAGCGACAATCCCGCACACTCGACAACATCCCCGACCTCCTCGAGATCGCCAAACGGTACGCCGAGGAAGATCCAAACCAGGAAACTGACGACGAGTCAGGAGGTCAACGCCGCACGAGCGGCAATGACGGCGGACGCCGACCCGACCTGCGTTACAGCAGCACTCGCCTCACCGGCAAGCGCCGCAGTGACGGGCGAGTCGACTTTGTCGCCAACGCCGGGCATGCGCAGCACGAGCCCAAGAGCTTCCGCCACGACGGAGGACAACGCCGCGACGGCGGCAACTACAAGAACAAGTCAAGGTTCGACCCCGCGGCCCTCCTTAACCAACCATGTGCGTTTCATAGCAGGGAAGGGAAGCCCGCAACGCACACCACCGCTGAATGCCACACGCTCAGGGAAATCGAGAAGGCACGGCGAGCGTGGGAGGACCCCGACAACGACCCGCCAAACGGCGGAAAATTCGGCGAAGTGGCCGGCTCGCTCCACACCTTCACAGGCTTCAACACGAAGTGCGAGAAGAAGGTCATCGCTCGCGCTGTCGCCGTTAACGCGGTGGCAGAGGTGGACGTTCCCTAGTTTCTAAACTGGTCAGAACAGCCCATCACCTGGAGCCGTCAAGACCACTCGCCACGCATCGAGTACCCAGGACGAGTCGACCTGGTGGTCAAGCCCAAGGTCGGCGACTACTGGCTCCCCAAGACATTGATGGACGGCGGCAGCTCCATCAACATCCTGTACCTCGACACCTTCAGCGGCTCCGCGATCAATGATCGAGACGACCCACACCACGTTCCGGCATCATCCCGGTCGGAAGGCGTACCCGATCGGCAAGGTCACGCTGCGGTCACCTTCGCACACCGGCAAACTTCCGCACCGGCGGATCGTCTTGAGCTGGTGCCCTTCGACAGCCCCCTACCATCGCGTCTGGGCGCCACGCGTTCGCCAAATTCATAGCAGCACCCCACTACGCGTATAACGCAATGAAGCTCCCTGGGCCGTGCGGCGTCATCACCATCCACGGCGACCCCGACATGGCCGCCGAGTGCGATGCCAAAGGAACCGAAGCCGCGACGCCCATCGCGGTGGAGACCAACCACGCCGACGAGCTCGCCAATGCACGCGGCGGGTCAACAACGACGACCCCACCATACTAAAGAAGCCCAACTCGGGCGCAAACACCTCAACCTTTGAGGCCACGACGCACCCGCACCGTCGAGCTGGTCCCAGCGACTCGGCCAGACGGTGGCGATCGGACGGCATGAGCCCAGCATAGGAAGGCGCGCCATCGAAGTTCCTCCGTGAGAACAGGACATCTTCGCATGGAAACCCTCGACATGCCCGGTGTCCCTAGGGAGCTCGCTGAGCACAAGCTAAACGCCAAAGTGCGACTGTCGATCACTGCGGCCCTTCAATGAAGAACGCCGTCGAGCAATCGCCGAGGAGGTGCAGTGCCTACTCGCTGCCGGCTTCATCCGGCCAATCAAATACTCCAAGTGGCTGGCAAACCCAGTCCTGGTCGAGAAGAAGAACGGGACCTGGAGAATGTGTATCGACTACACAAACCTGAACAACGCCTGCCCAAAAGAGCAGTTCGTCCTCCCGCGGATCGACCAGATAATCGATTCAACCGCGGGCTCGGAGTCGCTATGTTTCCTCGACGCCTACTCTGGGTACAACCAGATCAAGATGGTTGTGGAAGACGAGGAGAAGACGGCGTTCATCACGCCATTCGGAGCCTTCTGCTACACCGCCATGACCTTCGGCCTCAAGAACGTTGGGGCGACCTACCAGCGGTGCATGCAAGAATGCCTCGCGAGCCAAATTGGCCGCAACATCCACGTCTACATCGACGACGTGGTCTTGAAATCCGCTCGCCAAAGCGACCTACTCGCCGACCTGGCGGAAACATTCGCCAACCTGCGAAGATATAAGATAAAGCTCAACCCAGGCAAATGCACCTTCGATGTACCTGCCGGACAATTACTGGGGTACGTCGTCTCCAAACGAGGTATCGAGGCGAACCCCACGAAGATCGAAACGATCGCCCGGCTCAGCAAACCCGAGTGCCTGCGCAACGTCCAGAAGCTGGCCGGGCGAGTAGCGGCTCTCAGTCGCTTCATCCCCCGCCTGGGCGAAAAGGCGATGCCCCTATACCGCCTGATGCGCAAGAACCCCACCTTCCAGTGGGATAAGGAGGCGGACGACGCGCTCCGCGACCTCAAAAAGGTGCTACTCGCCGCACCTCTACTCGCTGCCCCCGCCGACAAAGAACCCATGCTGGTTTATGTCGCTGTTTCCGAGCGCGTCATCAGCGCCGTGATGGTCGTCGAGCGACCACAGGAAGGAAAGGAGCGCCCAGTCCAGCGGTCGGTGTACTACATCAGCGAGGTCCTCACCGAGTCGCGCCAGCGGTACCCACAGTACCAAAAGCTAGTATATGCGGTCTTCAGAGCTCAGCGGCGCCTGCCGCACTACTTCCAGGAGCACCCTATCACGGTCGTCTCCTCAGCACCACTGCAAGACATCATCCGCAATCGCGAGGCGACCGGGCGGGTCGCCAAGTGGGCCGTCGAGATCGGCGTCCACAACATCAAATACGAGCCACGAAAAGCGATCAAGTCGCAGGCACTGGCGGACTTCATCGCCCGGGAAGAGGCCCAAGAACCGGAGAAGCTGCCACCTCCATTATCGAGCCTGCACTCGACGGCTCCAAGAACGCGACGGCAGTGCGGGGATAGTGCTGACTTCACCAAAGGGCGACAAGCTCCTCTACATCCTCTGCCTTGACTTTACGCCCTGTACTAACAACATGGCTGAATATGAGGCCCTACTCCAGGGCATGAGAGCCGCCAAGGAGATGAACGTCAATCGCCTCCGCTGCTACGGAGATTCCGACCTCGTTGCGGGGCAAGTCGCTGGCACCTGCGACGCAGTCTCCCCTACCATGGCGGCGTACCGCCAGGCAATGGACAAGTTGGGCGGACACTTCACTGGCTACTCCGTCGAGTGGATCGACAGACGGAAGAACAAGGAGGCCGACGCACTCTCTCGCATCAGGTCGGCCCGACTCGCACCACCCGCTGGCATTTTCCTCGACACTATCACCAAGCCATCAGTCTCTCCCCGAGGGAGATCGACATCGGGGTCCCACTCCAACCAGAGGCAGCCTTGGTCGCACTCGTCAACGAGCCAGACGACTGGACCAAGCCCTACATCGCCTACACCGAGGCGGCACCTGCCGGCAGAACAGACTTTCGGATGATCGCCGTCGATGCAAGTCCTACACCGTCATCGACGGCGAAGCTCCACAAGCGCAGCGTCACCGTGTGTTCCAACGCTGCGTCCAACCACCAAGGACGCAAGATCCTCCGACATTCACTCCGGTGATCGCGCCACCACGCCGCCGCCGCTTCCTGGTCGCCAAGGCTATGCGACATGGCTTCTCTTGCCCACACGCCAATGCCGCCGATATCGCCCATCGGTGTCGGGTGCCGGCACGCCAATCGGGACGACGCATCGAGCTCGACGCTCAAAACAATCCCCATCACCTGGCCATTCGCTGTGTGGGGAATGGACATGGTAGGCCCCTTCAAGAAGGCCCCCTCCGGTTACACCCACTTGCTAGTCGCCGTCGACAAATTCACGAAGTGGGTGGAGGCCAAGCCAGTCCGGAAATGCGATGGGAAGACCGCCACTAAATTCCTACGCGAGCTCATATATCGCTACGGGTTCCCAAACAGCATCATCACGGACAATGGCACCAACTTTTCCAAGGGAGCCATGGCCGAATTCTGCGAAGAGCACCACATCCGGTTCGATCTCGCGTCAGTCGCCCACCCGGAATCCAATGGCCAGGCGGAACAGGCCAACCAAAGCATCCTTCACGGCTGAAGCCACGACTCCAAGTGCCACTCGAGCGCACCGCCGGGTGCTGGGTCGAAGAGTTGCCCTCTGTCATATGGGGAATCCACACCTCAGTCAACAGATCGACAGGGTTTACCCCCTTCTTCATGGTCTACGGCGCCGAGGCAGTCATGCCCACCGACCTCGAGCACGACTCACCGCGGGTCGTCCACTATACGGAGGCTGCGAACGAGCTTGCCCGCCAAGACGGGATAGACCAACTCGACGAAGCCCGTGACCTCGCGCGGTCACGCACCGCTATCTACCAGCAGGGACTCCGCCGCTACCACAGCCGGCGGGTGAAAGCTCGCACCTTCCAGGAAGGCGACCTGGTGTTACGCCTCATCCAGGACAAGAAGGGCATGCACAAGCTCTCCCCTCCGTGGGAAGGCCCATTCGCTATCGGGCGCGCACTCGGCAGCGACGCCTACTACCTCATCGACGTCCGCGGGGACGGAGAACTCGACGTCAAGCGACCATGGAATGTAAACCTCCTACGGAAGTTCTACTCCTAGAACCCCACACATGTACTCTCCGGTCGCTATGAAATAAAAAGGAAACGGTTACCGCAAATTGCGCCTACTCTCCATGACTTGTGCCACTCGCACTCATAATAACAGCGTTACGCTAACTGCAGAAGTCAACCTTTGGTACAGCGATCGGCACGGCTAAGTAGTGCGGTGTAAGAGCACTGAATCACCTCAGGTCTTGCATCGTCCATGAAAAACGCCCACCCGGAGCCCCATTGGATAGCCTAGCTCGACTGGTTCTACGAGCCAAGACAACTGCCCTCGCTTCTCACAGCGACCTTGGTCCTCCGCATCATCGGCATAGCAACTCGAGCGGCTAAGTACCACGCTCGGGATGAACACCGGTCATGCGGCGGTCGTGGAAAACGCCAAGTAAGAGAGCATGCCCAGACTGCCAAGCGATCGACCCCAGGCAGGCAGGAGTGACGCTCACACCAACGCTAAGTCCTCAACCACCCTCGAGTCGCGCCTAGAACAACCAAGTACCACGCCTGGGACTCGGCCACCCGACCCCGTTCAAGCAGGGAAAACGGTAGCATGAGCACTCAAGGGAGTTGCCTAGCGACTGGCTCTCCGAGCTCGGGCGAGTCGACCAAAACAACAAAACGCATGACAACAACACATATATCATATACGAGGTAAACCCCACAAAAAGGGCGGACGCGCTCGGGGACTCGTTCAAAAATCAATCAGAAACACACAACAAATACCAAAATAGACACTGCGTCTCATTCAATTGGATATTGCATTGTTTCACGTTACAAAATATGCCCGCGTGGCAGACCTGCTGCTAACGCCACAAGGCAAACTATCCTACTCTGCAGGCTTTGATGACGACTCGACAACATCCCGGCGATTGCGGATGAACGCCGTGTACGGGTTTGACGGATACGTCGTCAGTTCACCCGCCATCGCCGCGCGAAAAGGTTGCTCGACCTTGAAGTCACAATGCGGCGGCTCGGGGTCGTTCGGCGCGATGACCGTCTCCTGGTATGGAAGGAGGTCGCCCATTGCCCAGACATCGCTCGATGCGTGGTGGCACGGTCACGCAACGAGGACCTCGGACAGCTCCACCGCGCGCCATCGATGATGGATATCCACTCACACATCGTCGATGTCGAAATCTTCGGGAAGTGGGCGAGTCCAAGGCTCAAGGCCGTCGATGCTCAGCGTAAACGCCGACCGCCATGAACTCAACGATCGGGCGCCTTCTCCAAATACTTCCACACCTCAACGAGGTCGCTGGAATCACCTCGTGGGCGATATCTCTTGGAGATAGCGCGATGCATCGCCGACAGCGTCGCCGACGAAAGCATGCTTACGCACGCCTCGGCCGAAGAAGCTCGCTCTCCTTCGCTATCGATGATGCGACTGCGAGTAGAAGACAATAATGAGTACGACGGACACCACAAAAGACACAACCACTGGAAAGGGAAGATGTACTCACCAAGCGTGGCGGGCGAGTTCCGTGATGAAGCATGGAAGCGATGTATGGTCGTCCTGAAGCCCAGCAATAAGGACTTCCGACACCTTGCGATCCTCCTCAGCGGCCGCAATGGCGGCCTTAGCTCGCCCGTCAGCCGAGCTCGCTTCTTCTTTTGCTTCCCGCAGTTTGCGCTCGAGGTTGGCGATCCGTTGTTCAGCGGCACTCAGAGCAGATTGCGCCGCCACCAATTCACCAGCGGGGACAAGCCCCTGGCGAGCTTCCTCTGCCTTCGCAACAACATCCTGAAGCCCTTTGTTCGCTTCCTGGACAATGGCCAGCTCCTTCTCCGCGCGCTGCTTCGCGGCCAATCGGTCCGCTGACTCAAGCTGCAGACCTTGCACATCACCGAAAAATTTAGTCAAAGCAAAATTCCTAAGTGCCCACCCGCTGAAATTCAGCGTGTGCGCACTCGGGGACTGGCGATTAAGAAATTCCTAAGTGCCCACCCGCTGAAATTCAGCGAGTGCGCACTCGGGGACCGGCGATCAAGAAATTCATAAGTGCCCACCCGCTAAAATTTAGCGCATGCGCACTCGGGGACTGGATGCGAAAAATAAAAAGATGAGAAATTATAAGAATCAGGCCGTTGCAAAGCACCGACCTGATCCTCGGGGACTGGATGTACCTGGATGGCTGCGCCAAGCATGCCATGGAGTTGTATCGCATCCACGGACGTGAGTAGCGCTGGCGTGTGCCCACGACGTTGGTCGACTTCAGCATCGGCGGTCCCAGGAGCGTGGCTCGAGGGCGCAGCCCCACTCGCCGTGGCCGCCTTGGTCACGAAGCGTGGGAAGGTAGCGATAGAGGCACCCGCTCCAATAGAGGTCGCCTTCACCATTCCAGGCAAGGAAACGCCCTCCTTTGTAGACGCGGCTGCCTCCGTCACGGGCCCGACTAGTGCAATCGCCGTGTCATCAGAGATAGTGACGGTATCTTCACCCTTGGCCTTCTTGCTGCCGTCCGCCGAGACGACGACCTCGTCTGCCTTCCTCTTGCGGGAAGGATCCTCCTCGCTAATGGCGGATGGCACCTTAGCCACGGTCGGATGTCCCATCCTCTTCACTCCGGTCCTGTGCATCAATCGAATAAGCAAAAACAATTGAAGAAACTATGAAAAACAAGGATGGGTGAGTGCACTCACTTGGCGACTGGGATAAAACGTAGCCCCGTACGGAGGCCGGCTGGTTTTTCCAGTTCGGTGCCCAGTCGGCGACTGAGCCCCATCTCTAGGACGTCGCGTGCCCAAGACACGAACGGCTTCTTCGTCGTTGAGGCTGCAGCTGGAGCCTCTGGGATATCTTCGGCAGGAGCCTCCTTGCGAGGCGTCAGAAGAGCCTCTCCCCTAGAGCCTAGAGGCGAATGGCGGAGGCATTGAAGCCAGCGGCACTTCCTCGGTCGCTGCGTCCAGTTCGGTTGCCACTGGCGGCGCGTCCTCACCGGCCGGGTTGGGAGCATCGGAGCTACTCGTCGAGTGCGGCGGCGAGGCCGGCTTGGATGGCTTCGTCTTCTTCTTCGGGGGGGCCCTTACATCCCTTTCCTTCTTCTTCTTCTTCGACGGAGTGGCTTGACGGCGCGAGGTGGTCTCTGGGAGCTCGTCGTCATCATCGTGACGCTCGAGGCTTCTGCTTGCCTTGATCTCGCGCTGTCGTTGTCCGCGGGTCTTTCGGGCCAGTGGGGCGACCTCCTCCTTGGACTCGTCATCGTCGTCTTCGTCGCCCTTGGCAGGCGGAGACTCGCTTACGTCCTGGGCGGATGAGCCCGAGCTCTCGTCGTCCGAAGGTGGAAGCCACCCTTCCACCACTTGGAATAGCTGCGACGAATACAGAATGGAATCAGAATTACCGTGACTGCATAAACTGCGACTGCGAGCAAAGCAAAGTGATTACCGTTGGAGCCGGACGCTTCGCGGTATGAGGCGACCCAACTGCGCATCCGTACACACCGGGTAATCTTATTCAGCTGGGAGGTAGTCCTCCGCTTCCACTGCCGAGGCAGGCCTTCGTCGAGTCTCCCGCCGTGTCTTGGTACATGTAGTGGTCGCGTTAAGCGGACGAGCCGCCGCCGAGCCAGAGCCAGGCCAGATTTATCGTCTGAGGCCCTTCTTTTTCAGACGCGGATGGTCTGGAGCATCTCGTCGACGACCATCCGCTGGTCGTTGGGAGCTTGCCGACTTGGAGATGGCGCAGCTCGGACCGATTAGCGAGATATCGCGGGATCGCCACCTCGTCTTCGGGCTCGCCTCGGCCACGTAGAACCACGACTTCTTCCGCTCGCTGCCTTGGTGGGCGACATCGATCGAAGAATGACGCTTTGGACTTGAGTGGAATGTTAAGCGCGCGGCTAGCATTGGGCCGCTTGCCTCGCGGGTGATCCGTCTGTGGAACAGATCTTGCCACAAGGCAAATAGGCGGCAGCCCAAGTAGCATTCGCGAACGCCACAAATATGGCGAGCTTGCTTGTGGGGACCCATATCGAAGGCTGGATCCGTAGTAGGCGCAGAAGCGCGGAAGAACAGGGACGAGGGAAACCCTAGCCCCGCCGAGATGACTGGTGAAATGATGAATTCCCTCTCGCGGGTTTGGGGTCCTTTCTCCGGCGCGGAATATGCCAACAATGGCTCGCAGGATCCCGGCCTCCTCGAAAGAGGCCAGCTGTGCCCTCGTGCATTTGGATCTACCCCACGGTTCGGTGGAAAGGGCCATGGCCGAGGGGTTGGTTGGAGGTCGGAGGATTTCGGGTCGGATGGATCGCGATGCGAGGGAAGGAAAATGCGCGCAGTCGGAAGAAGTGGTGAGAAGTTGGCTCTACAATCGCCTGCCATTCCCCTTATATAGTGGGTGTTACCCGCCAAATTAGGGAGCCGTTACCGCGCGATGATTACGCCAAAGGTTACCGTTGGATTACCCCAACGGCTAGTTTGACCACGCCTGACGGTCCTTCACGCCACTCGGCTCGCCGACCCAATCACTATAATGGCGATGTTTTACGACTCGACTCGCCAAAGCGCGACTTGGATCACTGTTTTCCTTTATATAGGAGCCGCCGACGATTCGATGGATGCCAACTACGAAGCGGTATACTCCATTGCCAAGAGCCACCTCGCCTAATCGCCGGCCTCGGGGACTACTTGATGGGGAGATGCCTCTGGGTATACCCGGCAGGCGTTCCGACCGCCCAAGAAGCGGCGAGTGGGCTGCGAGCAGCGAGTGGATTGAAGCCCATGAGGAACCGAGCGATCGGAAGTGAAGGCCCGTGAGTCGATAGGCCCGGTCGGATTAGGTTAAACTACCAAGCTTTAATGAATCGGTTGAGATATGTAAACCCTAGGAAGGTGAGCCTATATAAACCTCCCTATAGGGCGAGTAGAGATCGTTCCCTCATACACCCAAGCGACTCGCCGCCGAAGTTCGCCCATTATTGTAACACCTCCATAATACAATCTAGCAGGAGTAGGTCTTTACCCTCCGGGGGGCCGAACCTGGGTAAAACCCTATGTCTTTGCCCTCATCTCGCACCGCAGATGGCTGGCCGCCCTTGCCCCTCGTTCTACTACTCGCTGCCGATTGCAGCATCTGCCGTGACTATTCCCACGACACACAGGCATTGGGATGAACCTGGACCCTAAATAGGAAAGCACGCTCGTCGATTTCCTCCGTGAGAACAGGGACATCTTTGCCTGGCAACCTGCCGACATGAAAGGTGTACCTAGGGAACTTGCCAAGCACAGCTTGAATATTGATCCAAAATGTAAACCAGTGAAACAACCTCTGACGCTTCGGAGACGAGAAGAGACGCCCCATATGCAAAGAGATAGCTAGGTTACTTAAGGCTAGTTTTATCCGAGAAGTCCTTCACACCTGATGGGTGGCCAATCCTGTACTTGTCCCCAAAAAGGGAACCAAAGAATTAAGAATGTGCATTGATTACACCGTCTTGAACAAAGCATGTCCCAAAGATCTGTTTGCTTTGCCTCGCATTGACCAAGTCATTGACTCGACGACTGGCTTGAAGCTTTTGTGTTTTCTCGATGCATACTCAGGATACCACAAGATCAAGATGAAGAAGTCGGACCAATTGGCCACTTCGTTCACCACACCCTATGGCACGTTCTTCTATGTCACGATGCCCTTTGGGCTAAAAAACACAGGTGCTACGTACCAGCGGACAATGCAGCATTGCCTACACGATCAAATTGGTCGGAACGTTCTGCCTATGTGAACGATATAGCGGTGATGTCCAAAAAGTCAAATGACTTAATCTCCGACTTAAAAGAAACCTTTGATAATCTCCGGAAATACAACATGATGCTTAATCCTAAGAAGTGCGTCTTCGGGGTCCCAGCCGGCAAATTGTTGGGCTTTATCGTTTCCCAGCGTGGAATCGAGGTCAACCCGGAGAAAATCAAGGACATCTTAAACATTAACCGTCCGACATGCCTAAAGGACATACAACGGCTAATAGGTTGCATTACAGCAGTTAGGTGGTTCGTCAGCCGACTTGGAGAGAAGGCTCTGTTGCTATACAAGTTGCTGAAGAAGGCAGACAAATTCACGTGGACGGACAAGGTAGATGCAGCTCAAGGAGATACTTTCCTTGGCGCCTATCCTTGCAACACCCGAACCTAGGGAGCCCATGTTAATTTACATGGCGGCCACCAATCGGGTAATCAGCATCGTCGTCGTGGTAGAGCGTAAAGAACCAGGCTACGAGTATGGATTTCAACGACCAGTTTACTACGTAAGCGAGGTCTTGATAGAGTCCAAGCAGTGTTACCCGCACTACCAAAAGATAGCTTATGGAGTGTTCCTTGCTTCTCGAAAGCTGAGGCACTACTTCCAGGAGCACCTTATTACAGTGGTAAGCAAGACTCCACTGTCCGACATCATCAACAATAGTGATGCTACAGGAAGGGTCGCAAAGTGGGGCATTGAACTTGCCTCCTTCGAGATCACCTACAAGAGACGCGACGCTATCAAGTCACAAGCCTTGGTAGATTTCATCGCAGATTGGATGGAGATGCCAGATGCTACCCCAATGCCGGAGCCAGAATATTGGGTGATGCACTTTGACGGATCAAAGCTCGGTGGCTGGTGTACTGCTACAGTCACCAACCGGGGACAAGCTACACTACGTTCTGCAGATCCACTTCGAGGCTACGAACAACATGGCGGAGTATGAAGCACTCATTCACGGACTACGCGTAGCCAAGGATATTGGCATCAAGCGCATAGTTTGTTGTGGAGATTACGACTTGGTTTCCCGGCAGGTGGCTGGCACCTGGAACGCGCGGAACCCTATGACAGCGGTATATCGCGACGATGTGGACGAGATAGCCAAGAGCATCTGGGCTACGAGGTCAAGTACGTACATGTCGTCATTATGGAAACGGAAGAGCCTAAGCAGGCTAGAAAGAGGTGTCGGAGAAAAGCAGGGAAGCGTGCGATGGTATCCGTAGGCAGGATTGGATACAAGCAAGCGTCAGGGACACAGGAAGTACCCAGGTTCGAGGCCCTCGGGTTGAGGTAAAGCCCCTACTCCTGCCGATCTGACTATGAGGGTGATCACGAAGGGCAACAAGGCTCCTCAAGCTGTATCGGGTATGGCTAGTAGTAAAGGAGAGTCCAACCCTTGCTCAGTTGCCCCTGCCACCCCTTATATAGGCCGAGGCGGCGTGGGCAATGACCTGGCCGACTAGCGGTTCCCACAAGCGGGCCCCAGCCGGCTAGGTCATCTAAAGTGGTCGGCATGGGGAGGGTGCACTCACAGTCAAGCCTGTGCCGACACGCCATCTATAGTGGCCGCTGTGCGGGTAGTTATGCACAGTGCCACCTACTGTCTACTGTTGCAACCGTCATCGGTGAAGTCGTCGGTATGGGTCGAGTGTCTGAGTCTCCTTTCTGTCTTGTCCGTTGTCCTGGGCGTACTGCGCACTGTGCCCTACATCATCTGGTACCTTGCCTATCTTGAGTGGCCGGATGGGCGGATCCATCCGGCTACTCTTCTACCCTTGTTTGCTTCATCCGGCTGGTTCTTCCGCCGGTTGGTTCTTGGTCTGTCTTGCTTCGGCTGGCTGTCTTGATCTAGCCGGCTGGTGGTCTTGCCGATAGTTCTTGTCCGGCTAGCTAGTTTGCCAGTCGGGTCTTGGTCTGTTCCCTCTTCTGATCTGTCTTGAGGTTTCCGCATCCGGCTACCCTCAGCCGGCTGACGTGTTGGTGCTTTTCATCTTGTCAGGTTATCCTACCTGGGGGCGGTCCCCCCGACAGTACCTAGGGAGCAAAATGAGGCGGCTGATCTGCTGTCTAAGCTTGGATGCTTGGATCAGGGCACAAACGAATTCCGCCTAGCGTTTTGTTGGAGCATCTACGAACACTATCCATGAAGGGAGAAGACATCGACAACCCAGATAGAGTTGACTCTTTCGTTCACATGCTGACAAAAGTCCCTCCGGCTTGGACAAAACCGTTCATGGAATATCTCGTACACGGAACTTTGCCCGATAACGAAGTCGAAAGAAGGCAAATAGTACGTTGAGGAAAGGGCTATACCATAATCAATGGACAGTTCTACAAAAGAAGCACCACCAGTGTATACCTTAAATGTGTTTCCCAGCAAGAAGGTATTGAAATCCTCCGCGAAATCCATCTCAAGATTGCGGGCATCACGCCGCTCCTCGATCGTTGGTTGCTAAAGCCTTCAGGCAAGGATTCTACTGGATGACCGCGAAGGCGGACGCTGACAAGCTAGTTGAGACATGCATGGGATGCCAGTATTATGCCCGACAACCACATGTTCCAGCTGAAGAATTGCGAACAATACCAATAACTTGGCCGTTTACAGTCTGGGGGCTGTACATGGTTGGTCCATTGCAGACGGCACCATGTTGGTTTACGCATCTGCTAGTATCAGTTGATAAATTCACCAAATGGATAGAAGCTAAACCCATTAGAAAGCTCGATGGGGCAACTTCCCTTAGGTTTGTCCGGGATCTAGTGGTGAGATTTGGTCTCCCACATAGCATTATCACCGACAACGGCAGCAACTTGTCACTCGGAGAAGTGTAAGCTTATTGTTGGGAGAAAGGCATCCGACTTGACCTTGCATCTATGGCGCACCCATAGTCCAATGGTCAGGTTGAGCGAGCCAATGGATTAATTCTGCAGGGAATCAAGCCACATCTAGAAGCACCGTTGCATAGAGCAGCTGTAGCCTGGGCATAGGAATTACCATCTGTGTTGTGGAGTTTATGAACTACACCTAACAGATCTACCGGCTACACCCCTTATTTCATGCTATATGGAGCAGAAGCCATCCTTCCTTCCAACATCCTTCACGATTCACCAAGAGTTGCCGCCTATGACGAAGATGACGCTGAAGATTCCAGATGCCTAGATGTGGACCTTCTCGAGGAAGAGCGCATATTGGCATGCCAAAGATCCGCCATCTACCAGCAGAAGCTACGCAGCTACCATAGTCGCCGCGTTCGGCGTCGCTCGTTTAAAGAAGGGGACCTGGTGCTCCGACTTAAGCAGAAGAAGTCACACAAATTATCCCTTCCATGGGAATGACCGTTCATCATAAGCAAGGCGCTACTCAATGGGGCTTACTACCTCGTGGACAATCGCGATCTGAAAGATAGACCCAACGAGGATCATAAGCGTAAGCGACGTGACTCGGATGATGATTACCCAGAGCTTGATCGGCCACGGAACATAGCACAGCTACGTCCTTTCTACACTTAGCATTTTTTATCTATTGTGTACCTCTTATATGATCAATGAAATAAATCTCTCTGGTTCACTCATATTTCTGAGTCTTTTACCTCCATTAGTGTTCATTTTTGGATCGTATAAAACCTTTATGCACAAGCTTTGCGATTGCACTTGTGAAAATTCTGCCTACGGGCGCTAGCTTAAGTTTTCTGGTCTACACGTTCTCTGTTGTTTTTATGTGGATTCTGGAGTAGTGACTTTTGGCACTTATTGTCGGTGATTTTGTGCTTAGGTTATTGACGGTGCCATTGGGCATCATTGCCTGAGCGCATAGTTCCGACAATGAGTCTTCCGACTCATGAAAGGTAAAGCATAAAAACCAAAGTAATGGATAAGCCAGCACTTGCTTAAAAAATATATACTTGCTGGAACCATTGCTTAAGTAGTAGGGAAATACAACCATTGTTTTTCTGCCTTAAGTTAACAAGTAGTTTTTTCCGCATACAAATTCCAAAGGAAACAAATATTACATATTGTTTTTTCATTCCTCTGGCGCAGGTTACTTGGACGCAGCATCATCAGCAGCAGGAGAGCCATCCTCCTTGAAGTCGGCGGTGTTGAGGGACTCGGAGGAGCTTTGATTATCGCCGTCAATAGTCTCCATGGGCACGAAGACGTTAGGGTCGACCAACTCAGAGACTCTGGTATCAAAACCCGCGAGCGACGCCAAGATAGATTTGTGATCTATTTTATGGCCATCGTCATCGACGTCGGCGGTACTGGAGGTCACCGTGTCAATGTCGATGTTTTCGTAGTGTGCCTTGACCATTGACAGCGCCATCCTCGCACCAGCCCGGGTACATGAAGCTTTCCAGCTTACAATACGCTTGGGGGCTTGGCGCAAGATCTCCGAGAACTTCATCACGGAATTCACCGCTTTGATGTTGATCTGGAGGGGCTTGGTTATCTCTTTGGCTTGCTTGATGGCGGTGTTGATAAAGTTGTCGACAAGGACCATGCATTCTTTTGGCAGAGACGACTAGGTCAAACCGATAGGAGCTACAAAATTCCAGCAAGGAAACGCATGAGTTCAATAACACAAAAAGTTCAGAGTATCTAGCTTACAGAAGTACAAGGTGGAGAATCGCTTACTGAAGATGCTAATCTCAGCCTGCTGGAGGGTATCCGCCATGGAGTCCCGTTCTTGTCGGAGGATCTGGTATGCTTCAAGATTGCGCTGATTTTGCTCATCGGCAGCTCTCTTCTGCTCTTTCAGCATCGCGATCTCCTCCTTCAAGCGGTTCATCTCCGTGTTAGCAGATTCCTGCAGGACCTTCATGGATTCCTCATGCATCTTCAGCATATCCATCCTCTCCTGCTTAAGGATCTTGTTTTCGCTATCCAGCGACTGAATATGCTTGGATTGCTCCACAATATATTTGGCCTTGTCAATGGCTTCTGCAAGTCGGAGAAAAAATAGTACATGTTGAGTAATCGGAGAATGTTGGCACAAGACCAAGTCAGAGTACAAAAACGAAAGGAAAAACAGACTCTTGCTCTTGATGATTTGCTCCTTCAAGAAGGCAGTTTTACCCTTTTTGGCTTCCAAAATCGCACGCATCTTCTGGAACTTCTTGTTGGCCATGCCTCTCCGAGCATTCTCATTCTGTGAAAATAAAATTTAAAAGTTGTTTAGTCTACTTGGAGCATCTAGTCGAATAATATCCACCTAGAGGCTTCGGGGCTACAGTGAGAGTTTTTTAACTTGGCAATATGCTTGGTCTTTCTTTAAGCATCTAGTCGGAACTGATTCAGTTTTCAACTAGAAGCTTGGGGCTATAGTATAAAGTTTTAACTCAGTCATATGCTTAGTCTTTCTTTAAGTATCTAGTCGGAACTAATTCAGCTACAACTAGAGACTTGAGGGCTACAATATCGAAATTTACAAACACTGTGTATGCTACTCTGAAAGTATCTAGTCGGAATAATTCATTCAAACTAAATACTTGGGGGCTACAGTGAGAAGTTTTCTAGCTTAGTCACTCTTAGAGCATTTAGACGCAAAGGCCTATGGTTTTCCGTCTAAATCCTCGGGGGCTACAGTGGGATACTCATATGAAATGAAAAAGGCAAATAAAACTTACAAGTGCGATGATCTTGAGGTTTGTAGCGCTCTCAGCAAGTAACTTGTCGAGGGAAAGGTTGTTTCCTCGCAAGATATCTGCTTGTCGGAGAAGCTCCACAAGACCGCAGGTTGGAGATGTCGGCACTGCACCAGGAACCAAAGAGGAGCTGCTCGGCGTGAGCGCCGGGAAGACTATCTTCGGGAATTCTATGGCTGTCCTGGGTGCGGAGGCGCCGCCTTCAGCAGACGTTCCACCCACCACCACCGCCTTACCGCTATCGATGGCATCCTTATCCGGAGATTCGTCCATTTGAGATGCGGTACTTTCTTGCGCCGCCTGCTCGCCGACAACAACGAGCTCCGCGGAGGCACTTGAGTCCACTTCCATGGCGGAAGGGCCAGATGCATCTTTGGTCTGTGAGCTTGTCGGGGCGGATGTAGGCTGGACGCTAGGAGTGGCAGGGGCGATGGAGGGAGATGCATGGTGAGGCACGTCATGGTGCAACATATCTTTAATATTTCTAGAAGCCTCCAAAGTTTTGGAGGTCTTCTTCAAACTAGTAGTGGCCTTTTTCCTAAAACATGCAAATAGTATAAGTACAGGAAGAAGATGAGCAATGGACAAATGTTAGAGAGAAAGAGGCTTACACAACAGGTGGTGCTTTGGCAAGAGGAATATCGGTAACTCTTCTTTTCTCCGCCTCCAGGGCGGCAGTGGACTTCTTGGAGACTCCACTCTCCGTCTTATTTTTCTTGCCTTCGTCGGCAGCGTCAGAGGTGGAGCTATTCCGTTTTCGCGCCAGCGGGACATCGTCGTCGGACACGATGGTGACTTCCTTCATCTTTGGGTCATAGATTTGGACAGCCATGCTATCCTCCTCTAGACTGCTGAGTTGTTAAGAGAAATCCCAAAAGTGTTAGATGAGATGGTAATGCTTAGACGGAAGAACTGGAGTATATGTCATACACGGAAAATAAATAGGTACCTCTAGGCACTTGCCCTCCATGAACATGTCATAGGTGATGACGAAGCCACGCTTCCTATCCTTCACCTTGATGATGTCCTTGAGGCGGAGCTTGACGGAGTCACTCGAGAAGTTGTCCTCGAAGATGCGGAGGCTATCCTTCCTCTCCTTAGAGTACTCGTGCATCAGCTTGGAGCGGTGCTGCAAAGGCTAGATCCGCCTGACGAACCATCACATGGCTAGATCCAACCCGGTCAGACCCGTGTCTACGAACCACTCTATCCGCCTAATGACCCGGGAGGCTTCGTTGTCGGGGGAAGGGTGGCCTGGGATCTCCATGTCGGGGCTTCGATAGCGACTCCATCGACAAATTCTGGATACGTTTTTTCTCGGCCGGCCAGAGGGATATCTGGGCCGTAGAAGTTTGTCCGTTGCCAGTTCTTGCAGGACTCATGGCCGACGATGTCGGGGAACCGCCGGCCAGGCCAGATCTTAAAACTAATTGTCCCACAGTTCCTGAGCTCGTCCTTGCCGGCTCCGGCTTCCCTCTTGACAGTGAAGAAATGAATAAAGAGATCTAGCCTAGGCCTAATCCCTAAGTAAACCTCACAGAGCGTCGCGTAATTGCTAAGCATGAGGATTATTGGGGGAGAGCTTCTGGGGCTGTACTCGGTAATGGCTAAGGACAGCTAGAAAGAAATTGGAGATGGGCAAGGAAACGCCACATACCAATTGGGCTTTGAGGTACACCTTATCACTGGCTTGGGGAGAAGGGGTGACCTCGCCGGCCGGCGCCGCCCACCATACGAGCCCCTCTGTCGCAGGGAGGTAGCCCTCGACGAGCAGTTCTTTGATGTCACGGTCCGTGATGTCCAAGCCGCACCAGTCCCCTTTGTGGGAATCGCTCTCCTCTTCCAGCAACTCCAGCGCCGCTGGATTGTGGTCGCCGCCGGTGGATTCGACCACCGCAGACTTGGGGATCACCAGGCCCTCTGGGGACACATGAACGGTGCTCGCCGGCTTTGCCGCGGCATCGCTTGGCGCCGCCATGGAGGGAGCAGAGCTGCTGCATTCCATTGGAAAGGTTGAGGTGGTGACTGGAAAGATTGAGGGGCTAGGGTTTTTCGTGAACGCGCGGAGAGCTCCAGGAAGTGGTCCCTGGAGGAAGAAGACGATGTAGGAGGAGAATGAGGTGAAAAGTAAAAATTCAACGCAGTTACAATTTATAACCCCTGGCGTCAAGATTCGTGCAAGACGATCGAATGGTCGGCGCGTGGACGACGTGTGCGGGCGCGGGCGCGGAAATTTCGCCACGTTCCCAACCCTCGTCGCCAACGGTTCGTATCGCTCCCGCAGGAAAAACGGACATGATTGTGTTCTCTGCATGTGTGAGTTACGAGGCGTCGCTGATCTATGTCTACGACGTCCTAGCTGTCACTGGTAGGTGAACCATCACATCGGAATATTTCGGCATGGACGGATCCAGTCAAGCTATGGAAGAGTATGATATAAGATTCAGCAATTCTCCAACATACATGTTGAAGAAGGATAAAACCTTGCAGGGTTCTTGGGAGGACTACAAGATATTGCTTGACGATTTGCCGACATCCATCTAGACGGAGCATTCAACCTGAAGAGGCAAGACGGCGCAAGATCTCGGAGTTCTCCTGGGGCTACTGTTGGGGATATGCTATATGGGTATCCTCATAGAATATCTCCTATCCGGATAACCCGGGTGGCCAACAGTTGCTAGCATGGCCCATGTCCTGCTAGGCGGCCCAGTTAGATGGATCCAGAAGGGAGGCCCATGCCGGATAACGGAAGGCTACGGAGGAGTCACCGACGTACCCGGATCCTAGGAATGCAAGACACGCTAGACTAGTTGTAATTAGTGTAGGACTCTGTAACCTGTCCGGCTAGGACTTTTCCCTATAACCCTAGGACCTGGCGACTATATAAGTCAGGCCTATGGGAGCCTTGAGGGCAACGAAAACTTAGACTCTCTAGTCACCTCGGACAGCGAACCAATCCCTGTAACTCGGCGTATTGCCCTTATAGTGATTTATAGCAGGAGTAAGATTCTGCCACCGTTGTGGGATCTGAACCTTGGTAAGTTGTGTAACCTCGTACCCGTCAACCATCCGCCTTCCCCCATGTCTCTAAACACGCACTGTGAGGAACCCTCCATGGCGTACTCGTCGGCAATACCACGACACCAGTAACCCCTGCCCTGGCCAAATCTGGCCCATTGGCTATTTTCTGCCCCTGCCAGTTTATAAATATTTCCTAGATCGCCTAATTTAACCACTAGGTTTGAATTTAAATAAAAATGGAAACAACTATCTTTTGTCCAGATATGGATTTCCTAGTGTTTATGAATGTTTTATTAAACCTGCAGTACCATTTGTTGACATAAATAATGTCCTTATTATTTATCATAAATCCATTAATGGGATGCATCATTTCCACTCATAAAATCTTCCTGCAAGATCAACAACTCAAAATGAGATGAACCATTTTTGTACTGCAAGGCATTTACACTACCTTGCATGTCACCCTGGCCCCATAGTCAATTGCTTCCTAGATTAACCATAGTAAAAATAACAAAGACATGCCAATTCAGTCTTTAGAAAATTCTCTAGGTTAACTCAAAATAGGAACTAACCTAATTCCAACTCTAGTAGACATGCATACCAATATACTTCAAACCTTAGGAGCCTAGTATTTATGGAGCTATCTTTGAATTTTGGTGAATTAAACATTTCTATGCATAGTATATTTACTAAAAAAATCACCACGGTAGTTCTGTAACTCCAAATAGGGTGATTCCAATTTCTATGGAAAGGTATTCTAAATACCTAACACGTGTCTGTGGAATCATATCAAAAGCTCCTATATATTAATTCTGATTAAAATAGACAAAACCTTGTTGAACTGCCTTTAGGAATTTCCTGAGGGCATTCTGTTAAATATTTTAAGTTGAATCCAACTATTAGTGAACCAGTCCATCAACCTCCATTAAACCATACAAGTAAATAATTTTTTGGAACTCCAGAACATTTCTGGTGAATTATTTCCTAAAACTAGAATATCTATCACTACAAAATTCATTAAAAATCAAAGGTAATTGATAAAATAGTGAAACCACTTTTGTTGGTTTCATTTTATCAATACCTGTCTGATGATATAATTTTTATACAAGGTTATCATATAGAAGATGCATTTGGTCTAAAAACCCTCTTCTAAATAGTTTCTAAACTCAAAATCATATTGGAATTCCTCTAAATGCTTCCGAGACAATCCCAACCTTTCTAAATCCATTATTCCCAAACCCTACTGAATTTTAGCATGAGTTCTTTATTTTTTTGATGTATGTTTGATGCATGTATGCCTTGTATTGATTCTTGTTTTGCGTGTTTCCATGTTTGCTCGATAACGGCGATAGTTGCGATTGTGTGTCGTCGAGAAGAAGGAAGCCTCGGAGTATTATTGTTTATTATTATTATTGGCATTATGGTATTCTAACAAGTCAAGGGACATCTCGCTGGTCACAGTCAAGCCACCTTCTTGCTCATAATCCCCTTCCCTATTATTTTGCTTATGCATGTTTTAACAACTTGTTTATGTAAATTGCATGGTTTTATTGTGCTATGTTTTATATGTGGGAATGGTTGGCTCCTCCGAAACATTACACCTTTGTACTACTAATTACACCACCCTCGATGACACCTATTTGTCCCTAGTATGGTAGGTGGTGTTTAACACCATAACCCTTGGAGACCCCGTTTTATCCGAAGAAAAAGTATAGGATGGGAAGACCCCAAAAAAGGTTTTATAAAAATGTTTTATGAGAAAACCTTGGCAAGGTGTGGCCTGCCAAGAGAGTTGAGTAAGAAAAAAGGGTTGTTTTTTGCAAATGGGGCTAAAAGGAGGAGAAAACTATTTACAAAAATGCACCCAGTTTTTTGTAGTTTTGCCAGAACAATTAACCCGTCCAACCACAATACCATGGATTAGGACGGGGCTGAACCCAAATTTAGTTCACTTCGATATGGGTATCCATGAAACTACTTATAAGGTATCATCTCCCGCTAATTTTGGACTTCCTTTATGACCTGGGTCAACTGCGAGGAAGTCACCGGGAGGAAGCATGATCACCAATGTGAGTGACCGGGCGATACTATGAGCCTCTCATTGGAAGTGTCGGCTCTGAAGGAGTTGGGATGCACTCCGGTTGGTCCATGGATCCAGACGTGCAGGTGTTGAGGTGAATAACTTATAGGGTAGGGCCCGTGTTGGAGTTGACTTTCCGAAGGTTCTATTTGATTATCTGAGACCCGCATACCTTTGTATGACGACCCGGGGGTGATCCTAGTGGATGTATCAAATCTTGTGGGTAAAGTGTACAACCTTTGCAGAGTGTAAATCTGTTTGAATAGCCGAGTCCTTGGTCATGGATGGTTGGGAAGGTCGTTGTAGAGCGGTGTTGGTTTTGTTTTCAGAAAGGACTTCAAAAAAGAAAGTGTTTTATAAACCTGGTGGTCTGAAGGACACCAGAGAAGGAGATGTGATGTTCAGGAGCAAGGAAGAGGATAATCCGGTCAGTTGAGGACCGTGGAGATGAAATAGGATGGCCCACTCCTAGTGTTTTCCAAAGCTTTTCAAAAAGATTTCCAAAATATTTTATTACAGTTCTTAGTAAAACCTTGTAGATGCTATATCTACAAGAGAAACTATTTTAGAAAAGAACCACTCTTGGATCCTTCCTATTACCATAGCCATATTGCATATCCCCTTGTTATTATTATTTTCTTAAGGTGGTTTGTGAGTACATTCAAAAGTACTCACCGTCATTGTCCTTGACTATTTACTTGGCTAGATTTTTAGAAGAACGAGGAAAGATGGAGATGCTGACGTCTATGCGAGCTACGCAGTCTCCTCAGTCAGTCGCATGTAGGTTAAGGCATGACATGGGTTTTGTGCTTGAAAACTTCCACTATTGTTGTTTGTAATCGCCATAATGGCAACAATGTAAATTTTGTATTCGTTATTTTATGGATGTTGTAATGATACTAGTCGGTAATGCTAATGGCTCCCTGATCATGGGAACATGAATTGTAGGCATAACAGGGATTCTCGGACCATAAATCTGTGGTTCCTCACATAACATAAAAATATAATTTAGTACTCGATAAGACT
Organism: Avena longiglumis; assembly: GCA_030063025.1. Taxonomy (NCBI): domain Eukaryota; kingdom Viridiplantae; phylum Streptophyta; class Magnoliopsida; order Poales; family Poaceae; genus Avena; species Avena longiglumis. The sequence continues at coordinate 487,545,811 of CP125974.1, forward strand.
TCCGTGGCCCGAGCTGAATTATGCCAGCATATAGCATGTTCGAGCCCGGGGACTTGATCTTGATGTAGATTCGTGATGTTTTTTCCCAAGAGTAATTAACTAGTTCCCGGCCCATTGGATGCACTAGAGGCGGTATACCATAATCCCCATGACAAGCTTATTGAAATTACAGTTCGCCTACTCGATAAAAAAATTTCCTCCTACGGAGTCGACGTGTAACACCCTCAAATCGGTCCTATGCAAGTTTTAGCGATTCCCACCAAACCCACATAGAAATGATTCAAACATGCCCACCATGCACTTGCGTGCGGGTGGAAAACAAAGTAATACCATTACACAATAGTTCATGATGGAACCCACAGAAACATAGATATACAACAATGATTCAAAGAGTCAAGAATACAGATATACAATACAAGGACCCAAATCACCTTGAAAACGATACAACATCCGAGTATGGATAAGATGCAAATGGGGCTAAGAGCCCTGAAGAATAACCAATGGCGTCCATAACCTTGCCCAGGCCAAGCCGGAAGGGTAACCTTGCTAACATCGTCAAACTCATACTTGTCAAAACAAAAGGGGTGCCGACAAAGGGCAAAGGAAAAAAAGGGAGCGGTTGGTACTAAGGCCAGTATATGGTGAGTCTTAGAATTCAGCGGCTCTCACGTACATAGGTATGATGGAGTGAAGCAGCATCGAAGCATGCACTTAAAAACATATAGAGACACGATACAACTATCGGCTATCAGAGAGGGATAAGAAAGACCTATTTGGAAACCAACCTAATACTAACACCAAACATACCCATCCTGGTATTTCCACCTCGAAACCAAACGAGGAAGTCCTTCCGAGGAAACTCACACAGTTGGTAGTTTTCTTTATTTATTCCATGGTGGTTATCCAACTTACTATTCATGTCATATCCAAGTCTAATTATAACAGTAATTCTTTATTGTAAGCTGTCGATCAAGAAAATATGATCCAAGTCGTCCATAACCACGCACATGGATTTTCGAAAATATTTAACTTTGCACGGGTGCACTAAAGTTTTCGCAGGCACTTCCACTCTTGTTACCAGATCAGGTAGGTGCAAGATCATGAAATATACGCCCAACGGTATGTCTGCAGGGCTTTGGACACGACGTTTCCTAGACTCAAAAAAAGTACATGGGGGCCACCCTACTAAGCTACCCGCAAAAAAGTTGGCCGGCTCCAAGATGGACCCAGGATTTGTGACGACAGGTGTAAACCACTAGGAACCCGAAAGTGTGACTAGGCTTGTCGATACCGTGAAAACGTGGCACAGGGTTCCTAAATAGTGCAGTAAATAAATGCTCCTCGAGCAATAGTAGTAAATAAATCAGTAAAGACAAAAGTATAGTATAGTAATAATGCCCCAAACTAGTTTGTCGCCCCTACTATAGTACTTTGAAATTAGATAATAAGCCGATAGGGGTTCCCATTCACCCCACATGTGGGTAGCGCTTGATCTGGGAACATGTGTCAAGAACTCGGGTCCTAAGTGGACACAAGTGGGCGGCCAGAAACTAGATATTAATCATTACCCACCGGTGCCTCTACATTAGTTTTATCTACCACCAACATTTAATTTAACAAGCTATAAGAACCATGATTATATCCACCATTAAGCATGTGCCAACCATCCAACAACGGTGGAACTCGACGATACGAAGCAACACCTGAGCAAGCAACTACGACTCACAATGACAACTTTCTGCCAAACAACAGGCAATAGGAGGTGTCCAAGAGAATAAGACTACATGGAATATAAATGGTATAGAAACTAAAGCATCACAACACAGATAGCAATAGATCAACAAGAGTAAGTGAAGACTATAAATGCAAAATAGGTAGAAAGGGGAAGAATGCTCGCTTGAGAAATATTGCTGAAGATACATTATCCGAAGAACTTTTCGAGACTTGCATCAACTCAATGGGCTAATCCGTGAAGAAGGAAAGCACAACAAGAAACACCAGATACACTATTTAATACTACGGAAGTAGAACGTGCATGATACACGTATGATGTATGACATGGCAAAAATGCGATGCAACTAGGCAATATTAAGCGGAATCGGAATCTTGACAATTAATTAGAAGGTTCATGTTGTTTAGGTACCCTGCAATTTAAATGTTGTTTTTATAAGGCAAATCATGGAATCGTTTCACTACACAAATTTAAATGGAGCCAGTATAAGACTATAATATCCCACATATGGTCTCCATATTTAATTATGAGGTGAACCGAAAAAATAATCCCCAAAAAATGAATATGCATGCGAGCATGAACAATTTAATATGGAACAATTTATAAATATGGCAACTTATAAAATAGGGGTCTCAGATCACGGTCACATATTAGGGTTTGTCGATCTTTGTTTCCGAGGGTTCAGGTTCGACGGGATCAGTCTTCGGACTTTGGGACCAGGGTCTTTGGTTTCCATGTGGGCGATCTTGGCGTCCGGGGTCTCGGTCATCGGATCCCTGAAGGAGGATTTGTCGTTCTGTGTATGCGATCTTGTGGTACAGACTCCGTGTGGTACCATGTTCATTCTTCTGAGAAACTAGGTCAACAAGAAGATCTTGTCATTCCGGATTGGTGCGTCAGTGGAAAATTTGAGCCGGTAGTCTTCAAGTGGGGAGTTGTCATCAGTCGATCTTCATGAGCCATCGTCTTTGTCAGAGTCAGGAAAACCTTGACGAAGTGAGCATAGATAGAGTTGCTCTTGATGATTTAACTAGAAGGGAGAAGGCAGAGTACTCAGTAGTTGAACTTGATGTCTCGGGCAAGCTCTCAATCAAGGAGATATGGATAGGTCACAAACACACAGACATGGAGGTTGTGCAGCAGGAAGGGCATGGCGGCACAGAGAGGTCAGCGCGGACCTCTGAGCGACGAGGCTCATGGGGGTCAACGGCGCGACCTGTAGAGGGTCGAGGCGGCGGTGCTCGGGGACGCGTGGCACTTGCATGAGAAGGGTGGCGCGGCGGTGTGCTGGCAGACGAGGCCGGGAGACAGGGCGCCGGTTGTAGAGGGCGGACAGTGTTGCGAGTGTAGCACCCACCGGGGTTAGGGTTAAACTAACCTCAGATCACCATCTAAGATAAGTTCAACTCCCAAACATGGAAGATCACAGTATGATTCGGTAACTTTACAGAACACAGAGATTGAACAGCATAAGTTTAAACTCTTATCAGAGTAAGATATTAGATTTATTACAAACCAGAGGTCATAGACCCAACATTACATCACACAGCGAAAGCAAATTATGTTGTTCTACACAACAATTTAGCAAAAGGCCTAAGAGGCCATAAACAAAAGCGACGTCCATCCCATAGTCCTCAGGCTACTACCTGGGACCCCCAACTACTCGTCGATGTCAACGTAGAAGCCACCTTCAGTTGCAATCAGATATTCTATAGAAAAACAAAAATGGCGCAAGGCTGAGTACGAGAATGTACTCCACAAGACTTAGATAACCTAGTATCTATATGCTCTGGCCAGAAAGGCTTTCTCTGGATTTTCTTTTGCGGAAAGCAATCTTTACTTTTAAACAAGAGAGAGAAGAGGCTCGTCTACTCAAAATATTTAAAAAGGGATAAGGTAGCGACTTCTTCATCTTGTTCATCACATCTTGGTAACCACCAGCTTCATCAGAACCTCCTATCTAGGATCACCCCCTCGACCCAGAGGAAGCATCCTTAAGCACACGTGGATCAACAAGTTTTATTAAGGTTATAGTTCTCTATGTTCATCACGTCCATTCCCAAGTCGTTCATAACCGTGAACACGGCTTTTCGAAAAGATTAATACCCTGCAGGGGTGTACAACTTTACCCACACGTACCAACCGACTCTTAATGCCAAATTATTAGCCCTCTTCCTTGGAAGGCCGGTATAGGGTGGTTGACCACGACCTTTACCTTGCTTCCGCCGAAACCATCAGTCACGCCCTAGGGATGGTTCCGCCGTAACGGGTCAAGTCTCGAAGCTGGTCCCTAAAGATGTGAGGCGTGGTTGGTTCACCAGGGTCTACATCGACCCCAAGCAACCCGGTCCACGCTTCCCTACCTGTTATGATGCACCTCCTTCACCTCCTCATTTAGTAAAGATTTTCAATGCGTATGCCAGATGGAAATCCCGAACTATGTGACTCATGGAATCTACTAGGAAAGTTAGTTGCTCGTGGGGTTTTCCAGGACCCGTGTGGTTGTACGCTCGTCTTGGTTCAAGAGGCAAGAACTCGGGGCCTAATGGTGGCAAGCATGGGACTACAAAAACCACACCCAACGTGTCCTCCCATACAAGCCTTAGCATGATTAGTTAACTCCTTTGATGATATCACCACCTCCTATTTTTCTAGATTCTCCGACACCTCTGATTCATCGATCGGATAGATTAGACTTGAATACTATGCATGGCTAACTGTCGACCTCAGAGGCTCTAGCAACGCTCGGATGCCAGACCTAGGTATGCTAGGAGCAGTGGATCAGGAGTATAAGGCTACAAAAGGAAAACAATGCAGCAGATAGGTAACACTAGCTACTGACAAAAGACCACATTGGAATCGTGTGCATCATAGCGAGAAAGTAATATAATTTTTAAAACATAGGTTCAGAATGAGAGGCTACGCTTGCCTTGTCCGTCAGTAGACAGGTATTGATCTTCGGTGTTGTTGACTTCAGCTTCAGGTTCGGATCCTATCGCTAAGAACCAAATACCGGAAACAAAGGCGACAATCAAGACATGGAATCGATGCAATGCTCAAACGAGGATGATGATATGACAAGTTGAATTGCATTGAAACGAAACCCTAAAACATGCTCAGCAATTTAAACGGGGTTCTGAGGGTTGAAAACCCTAATTCGGAAAACTCCGGAAACACATGAGAGGGGTTGATTTAGTTATCTAACTAAACTTGTCATTAAAATTGAGTAGCAATGCATGATTATAGCTTAAAAGGTAGAACTCTTTTTCTAAACATTTTGATATATTATTTGTATTTTTCTGAATTACAGATTAAAAGTTATTGAATTTACAATATTCAATCAATTTCTGAAATTCTTAAACTTTTTATTAAATTAAATAAATCTGGAAATCCTTTTTACACCCAGGCTGGTGGACAGGTGGGCCCGTGGCCACCTCAGCAGCTACACACGCAAAAAGGGCTCAGGGCGTTTCTCACCGGGGCTGGACCTAGCCGAGGGGTCCAGGTGGAGCACAGCACGCAAGCTGGCGTCGGCGCCACGCTGGTGGCCGGAGCTAGGCGGTGGTCACCGGCGACGATCCAGAGCGCGCCTGGACAGGTGTGAGGGGGCGACCGAATCAACTGGGCAAGGCGAACACATGGGTGGCGGCGCCACTGGTCTAGGGTCACCGGAGCTGGGTCAACGACGACGACGAGCGGCGGTGTTCTCTGCTCTACGGCGCGGGCGCGACACAGAGATCTAGAGAGGGAAAGGAGGATGCCTTGAGCACCAGGAGCTCACCCCAAGGCGATTGATGTCGACGGCGAGGCGAGGCGGTGACCGGAGCGACGACGAGCCGTGAGACTGAGCACATCGGAGTCGCGGAGGAAACGGTCGATGGCGACGAATCCCAGCGCCCCTTGTCGATTCCTTCTGCAGGAGGACGAAGCGGAGCGAGGCGAAGCTCGTGGCGGTGTCGGATGGGTTCGGGGAGGCCGGCAACGGCGGCTAGCCGGCGGCCATGGCGGCTAGGGTTCGGGCTGTCGCTGTGCAGAGAGGGAGAGAGAGGGGAAACTGAGGTCCACGGGAAGCAGAGCACGGCGCCGGCGGTTCTTATCCTTGCGAGCATCGGCGGCGCACATCGCAACGATGAGGCGGCATCGGGCGGCCGCGGTGGCGACACCGAGCTCCCTACCGTCAGCGGGGAAGACGATAGGGGAGCGGGCGAAGCGGTACCGGGCTGCTAGCGGGCTGGCGTGGGCCGGGTACTAGGCTGGGGGAGAGAGAGGGAGGAGGTTCTTTGGTCAGGCACAGTTCTTTGTTGCTCTATTTTTTTAACAGAAACTTTTCCTTTTTCTGATTTTGATTTATGTTTGTAATTTCAAATTCACTTACTGTTTTAAATCTTTTCAAATTACCAGGAGTTTGCATAAAACATATAAACTATTGTGGGGCCCTTATAATCAATTGGGCTCCAAACATTTTGTGATTTTTCCAAAAATTCAAACACCATTTGAATAAAGTTTCAAAGAGAGGGAAGGTTTAGGGTTTGCATTTTTATTCAACACACTTAAAATCATGCATTACTTAGATGATTTAAATATATGCATGCCATGCTTAAGTACTGAGTAAATATATTACAAACATGGGCTGTTACAGCTCTACCCCCCTTACAAGAATCTCGACCCGAGATTCCTAAGTTTTAGAAAAGAAGGCAGGGTACTCAGATCTAAGACGATCTTCTCGTTCCGAGGTTGCTTCATCCTTAGAGTGATGAGACCACTGAACTTTCAGGAACTTGATGTTTTGACGACGAGTTTTGCGCTCGGTTTCATCAAGGATGCGGATAGGATACTCACGATAAGTCAGATCTTTCTGGAGATCAAGGGTTTGGTGATCAACACCACGGACAGGATCTTTGAAACAACGCTTGAGTTGAGACACATGAAAGACGTCATGCAGCTCCAATTTGTATGCGAGGTTACCTTGTTTGGATAGAACACGAAAAGGACCAACATAGCGAGGATCTAGTTTTCCTTTGATACCGAAATGATGGACACCCTTCAAAGGAGTGACCCGGAGATAAGCTTGATCACCAACTTCATATTCAATATGTTGATGGTGACGATCATGATAGATTTTCTGGCGAGACTGAGAAGTTTTCAAACGATCTCGAATGATACGAACTTGATCTTCTGCTTCCTGGATCATATCCGGACCAAAGAACTTTCTTTCGCCGGTTTTTGACCAGTTCAAAGGAGTACGACATGTTCTTCCATATAGAAACTGGAATGGTGCCATACCAATACTGGACTGAAAACTGTTGTTGTAGGAGAATTCAGCAAAAGGTAGGCATTTCTCCCAGTTCTTGCCAAAAGATATGACACACGCTCTCGGCATGTCTTCAAGGATTTGATTCACTCTTTCGGTTTGACCACTGGTACTAGGATGATAGGCTGTGCTGAAGGAGAGGCGGGTTCCCATAGCAGTTTGGAAACTTTCCCAGAACTTGGAGGTGAACAGACTTCCACGATCAGATATTATCTTCTTAGGAATACCACGAAGAACAACAATCTGAGAGATATAAAGATCAGCCAGTTCACTTGCTCGAATGCTTTCCTTGACGGGAAGAAAGTGAGCGACCTTGGACAGATAGTCAACTATTACCCAGATGGCATCATTTCCTTTCTGAGTCTTAGGAAGACCAGTGATGAAATCCATACCAACTTCATCCCATTTCCACTCCGGGATCTTATGTGGTTGCAGGAGACCAGCGGGTCTTTGGTGCTCAGCTTTGACGCGACGGCAAACGTCACATTCAGCAACGAAACGAGCGATGTCCTTCTTCATACCAGACCACCAGAATCTTTGACGAAGATCCCGATACATCTTGGTACCTCCAGGGTGGATATAAAGAGGTGATTCATGAGCCTCTTGGAGAACTAAATCCCTCAATTTTGTTCCCTTTGGCACTACTATACGGTCACCAAAGTAAATAATACCTTGTTTATCAACAGAGAAGCACTTAGCAACTCCGCTAGCAATGTTACCTTTGATCTCAGCAATTTCAGAATCATGTTTCTGAGCAAGCTTGATTTCATCCTCTATAGAAGATTTCACTTCAAGGGTAGAAAGGAATCCACGAGGAACTACTTCAAGGTTCAATCGAGCAAATTCCTCATGAAGAGAAGGTTGGGCTTGTTTGATCATCAAATTGTTGCAATAAGACTTACGACTTAACGCATCAGCAACGACATTGGCTTTCCCAGGTTGATAGTTGAGACCCAAATCATAGTCCTTGATGAGTTCCAACCATCTTCTTTGCCTGAGATTTAGATCAGGTTGTGTGAAAAGGTACTTCAGACTCTGATGATCCGAGTATAACTCGCAATGACTACCGAGAAGGTAATGTCGCCATTGCTTAAGAGCATGAACAACAACTGCGAGCTCAAGATCATGAGTTGGGTAGTTGTTCTCATGTGGTTTTAGCTGACGGGAGGCATAAGCCACCACATTTCCATCTTGCATTAACACACATCCGAGACCTTGGTGAGAAGCATCACAGAAGACGACAAAGTCTTTGATGGTGTCTGGGAGAACTAACACGGGTGCAGTGGTTAACTTGGTTTTCAGCATCTGGAAGCTTTCTTCAGCCTTATCAGACCATTCAAACTTCTTCTCCTTCTTAAGAAGATCAGTCATTGGATTTGCAATTCTGGATAAGTTCTCGATGAATCGGCGGTAATAACCAGCCATGCCGAGAAAACGTTGGACATCCTTAACGGATTTTGGAGACTCCCAGTCGAGGATAGTTTGAACCTTATCGGGAATAACAGCAACCCCTTTGGCGGAAACAACATGACCAAGGAATACGAGCTCTTGTAACCAGAACTCACATTTAGAAAACTTGGCATAGAGACGATGTTCTCGAAGTTTTGTTAACACCAAACGAAGATGTTCAGCATGCTCTTCTTCAGTCTTGGAATAGACCAGAATATCATCGATGTAGACCATGACAAACTTGTCAAGATACTCCATGAAGACAGAGTTCATAAGTCGCATGAAAGTGGCTGGAGCGTTGGTAATACCAAGGACATGACTGTATACTCGTAAAGACCATAACGAGTGGTGAAAGCAGTCTTTGGAATATCTTCCTTACGGATCTTTATCTGGTGAAACCCTGACCTTAAATCCATTTTGGAAAAGACAGTGGCACCACTTAACTAATCAAATAGATCGTTGATCCTAGGGAGAGGATACTTGTTCTTGATAGTCACAGCATTGAGTGGGTGATAATCCACAACTAGACGCGGTATATTGGTATCCCGCTTCTTGACAAAGATGGTAGGACATCCCCAAGAAGATGTGCTGGGTTGAATGTATTCTTTTCCTTCTAACTCCTCTAATTGCTTCTTCAACTCCACAAGCTCATGAGGAGGCATACGATAAGGTCTTTTAGAGACAGGAGCAGTTCCAGGAACTAACTCTATGACAAACTCCACACTTCGATCAGGTGGCATGTCAGGAAACTCCTCAGGAAAAACATCCGTAAATTCACAGACCACAAAAACATCTTGGATCTCTAACAGAGGTAAAACTTCAAGAGCATACAACTCTGCTTCAGGAATAGAAACAGCTGAAGGAGATAGTGACCCTACGCTCCAATACTTGACTATTATGCCAGCAAGACTAGTCAGAGTCACGGACTTGGTTGTACAATCGAGAATGGCTTGATAACGGGTCAACCAATCCATGCCCAAAATGATGTCAATGTAAGTTGACTTGAGGGCGATAAGGGAGTGGGGAAAAGTTGAAATCCAACTTCAATTATATTCCCATGGACCAATTCATCAGAATTAAAATTTAAAATGCAACTTCAATTATATTAAAAGGTTCAACCGTCCAGGCCTCCAATTAGGAGTACTTAGTACAACTAATGATAGATTTAGATGAGCCTAATCAATACTACATGGACCAATTCTACTACTTAAAATCTGCCAAAGAAGTTAACCGCGGAGGCCCCAACTCAAGCACGCCCACTATTGTTTAGGACGCGGGAGGCCACTTTATCCAATTGCAGCAGGTACGGATTAATTCCATTGCTATTTCCCTATAGTACAGTACTAACTTTATACTTGTTTATTAGGCTAACATGGTATTTAAGAAAAAAGTTTAACCATAAAATTTATCAATAAAGGACTTTACTAAAGAACTGCGCCGCACAAAAGATGTTGCCATGCGGCGGCTCATATGTCATGTAATTGGGCAGGGATCAGTCAGTACTCCTTGTCGATATGCAACTCTTAGTGATAGTACACATGCACATCCTTTGTCTGTATCAAAAGCAAAGCTTCTCAGTCACATGTTTTTAGGACGAGGTAAAACTTCAGACATATTTCTCACTGCTCTCTCAAGCCTACGTCTAGCAGCAAGCTGCCGGATTTAATTCTTGCTAATTGCCAGATTAATTAGTGCTAGTTACCGGGTTAGTATTAATCCTGAGATAAATTAAGCCCAGGTTTAACTAGTACTAATTGCCAGATTAATTAGTTTTAGTTACCAGATTAATTAGCATAGTTGCCCGGTTTATTACGCTTGCTCGTCATGTCAACGGGTCTACTAGCTTTCAGATTACTAATTGCCATTTTACATGTAATTAACAGATTAACTAAACCTAATTGCCAGATTTAACTGGTGCTTGTTACCCGATTAACTAAATCTGTAAGCCTTGGGCGATGAATCCATCATCCTCCAAAAATATGATCCACATGAACAGGGGATTACACCTCACAAGCAATAATCAAGGACTATTTTCTCGAAAAATTAGATTACAGATCAAGAGAGTAGGAAAGAGGAAAATGCTGGGCAGCCCAACACGCCAGTCACCGAACACCTTGTCGCGTGCACGCCTCCAGCTTATCATCGACGACCTCCTCGCACTTGGCGATGGCAGACTCTTCTTCGCGCTTGGCGTCGGCAGCCTCCTCTCGCTCGACGGCGACAACCTCTTCCTCGCACTCGACGATGGCGGACTCCCCGTTGCGTGGCCGGCGGTACTCTCCCCGCTGTCTGCTCAGCGGCGGACAACTCGCCACCTAGTCGATGGGCGCCATGGTAGTCGCTAGACGCCTCCTCTTTGCGCTCGTCGGCGGCGGGGGCCTGCGGGGCACCCTCCCCGCCGCATGCTCGCCGGCAACATCCTCCTGATGCGATCCTCCTGTGCAGCGAGAGCCCAGAGGAGGTCCTCTCCTGTGGCTGTTTCAGAGAGAAGGACATATGTGGCCCGGAGTAGTTCGTGGGAGGAAGAGATAAGATGGCGAGAGGTTGTTGGACCCACGCCGCCACGCGGGATGGACGCGCCGCATGATAGATTAGACGGTACGGCGCCTCTTTGGTTATATTTTTCCATCAATAAAACATAAGTTATATGTCATAAAAATTATACCAATAGATTGATATTTAAAAGTTCTTTCCAATAATATAATTATTATAAGATATGATTCATATTTGGTTCGGTATGGAAGGAGTAGGTCCGTTGTAGCAATAAATAGGCGCAAGGTCCGTTGCAGGCTGCACCCTCAATCCACCATTTATAGCAATTGAAGACATTTTTGAGAATATTTCTTTTTAAAAACTAATTGAAGATTTTGTCTCAAGGGATTGTAGAGGGATGACAGGTTTATGCTAAATAATATATTCCCTCCGTTGCATACTACTTGTCCCAATTTTATCTATATAGACGACACACTTCAGTGTATATTTAGATAAACTTGGGACGACTAATTTGCGATGGAGAGAATGTTACTTTTGAATTTTTTTTTGATAGATGTAATTCTTCCAAAAAAAAATATACCATCAACATGATATATAAATTATTAAACCATATTTTCCTAATTTCAAGTGATTATGATGAGGGTCTAATATTTTACTTCGCACAGGGCCTCCATTTTTTTGGGCACGGCAGTGCTTATCTCACATGCAAAGGCCACGTTTTGTCTTCACAAAATAGCTCATGCATGCTCCATGTGGGTTTTGAATTCCACATGCAATAACCACACCTTCTCTCCTTTTTACCATTTGTTTGTTTTGGTGTGAAGTTACAAATAATTATTTGAAGCTTGGCCTTCAAATTGAATCTATTACACCACAACACCTAAGCTAAGTAACCTAATCTACACCACACCTAAAGCTCACTACCCCATCCGTTGATTCATGACATGCATGTGAGTCCCATGCATGTGTGCATGCACCTCCCCCTCTCTCTTTGCCTAAACTTCAAACCACCAGCACCTCCTTCATTGGATCCCTCTTCCCTCTCTCCCATCTTTTACTTCTTTTGGGCTAAACCCTTCCCAACACCACCACCGTTGGTCCCCTCCCGTACTCTCCTAGCTAAAGAACAAGAGAAGGAGAGAAGAGATCAACCCGATGCTTCCTTCCCCTCTCTTTTTGGTAAAGCAACCATGTGCTCCTCCCTCTTCCCTACCCCAACCACCCGTCCTTCCTAGATCGCATCTGAGAGCATCTCCACTCGCCTATCCAGGACGCCGATCCGGACGCCGAATTTCGGTCCGGACGCCGAAAATTGGCCTAGTCGCGTACCCAGGAACCTGTTTTCGGCCGGATTTGGGCCAATTTTGCTCCGGACTACCCAGGCCGAACCCAGGTTCCCGGGTACACCCTGAGAACGCCGGACGCAACGAACTCGGTGAAAAAAACGAAATGGTGCGTGGACCCGCCGAGTCAGCGACGAAAGCCAAGTCGTCGTCATCCTCGGAACCACGCGATCACCGAACATTAATCGCCGTCGCGGCCACACGTCGCCAATTGCCACCGCCGCCGCTCGGCTCCATGACAGAAATCGGGCACTAACTTTCCGCTGCCTTTTCCCACCGCCGCCACACCTCCCGCCTCGTCGCCCACCTGCACTTTCGCCGGAGTTCCTCACACTCTCTCACAGCTCCCCCAGCCTGCCAGCCCGAACTCGGGCAAACACTCCATCAAAGCTCACCTACCCCAGCCATGGCCGAGCGGTACACCGGCGACGGTGCGGCGGCGAACAGCTTCGGCTGGCGCACCCTCCAGGCATAGGAGGCACGCCTGCTGTACGAGGCCGGGTATATGGCGCCTCCGGACACGCGGAACCCTCCGGGGTGGAATCTAAGCGCCGGCGGCATCCCTATCCAGCCGGCACCAACGCCGGAGGAGCTCCCGTACAAGATCCAGGAGTTCATCGGCGCCATGGATGACCCCTCCGCCGCTGAGTCGGCCGACAACCTCTTGTACTGGGAGGATTTCTTTGCGGCCCGCCGCGCCCAGGATCTCGCCCGCCATGAGGGGCCGCCCAAAGAGTCATCGCCGAAGCGCAACAACTCGGCGTGTCGCCGGCGTTGGTGGAGCGCGCCAGGCCACACGCTAAAGGCGGTGCTGGAGCACATCAATGTCGGGAACACGCCGCGTCTAGGCTTCCCGCGCACTCCCACGCCGGCGTCGAGGTCAGGGCGGCGTCCTCCGCCAAACTGGATGCCGAGGAGGATGGCCAGCATGAGCTCCTCCTCCTCCGCCTCGGCCTCCCACTCCTCCGGCACGACGTCGCTCCCTATGTCGACTAGGCCTTCGCCGGGGCTGCGCCCAGTCAAGCACGAGGCGGGCTCGCCCGTGCGCCGCCGCAGACACGCTCGCGCGGCATCGTCATCGGCAAGTCACGCTCGTCGGCGTCACCAACCGGCCACCTACGCCTTCGTCGCCCGAAGGTTCAAGGCTCGGTGCCGCCCGACGACAGCGCCTTGAGGATGGCGCTGGAGCAGTCGCTTCGCGACTCGGCGCCACAGCCGCCGCTGGTGGAGTCGTCGTTGCCGGACATCCTTGAGTGGTCCAGGAAGGACTGGGAGGATCAGGAGCGGAAGCGCATCCACCGCCTGTAGCAACATGCCGAGGATCAGGCGGCCCGGAGATGGGCGTTGTCTGGCGCAAGCTCGCCTACCAAGGCGCCCCTCTCTACGTCCTCGATGACGATGAGGATGACGGCCCTTCCTACCAGCCGTGGAGGTGCGACGACCCAGGACAAGGGAGCTCCCGCCAGCACCAGCCGCCGAGCGACGATGACGACGGCGGCAGCGAGGATGATGGTGTAGGGTTTCGTAGCATGGAAAACAAAAAATTTCTACCGCATACAAACAAACAAGCCAAGATCTATCTACTAGATTGTAGCAACGAGTCGATGGAATAACTCACCCTCGAAGATTCCAAAGTGTTTAACGAGAGCGGATTCTCGTGGGTGATGTAGTCGTACTCTTCCCGATCTCAAGATCGTGTAGACGATCCTTCCGGCTATTGCGTTCGTGGCGCTCACATCGGTCTGCGTTCGATTTTCGGCGAGACCTTCCTCTCCTTGTTCCAAAGCGGAGAGATTGTAGCACTCTCCTCGCGATTCCTGACTGGCGTGGTACCGGAGTAGAGGGAGATCTCATGAGGCTTCGCCTTAAGCCAGAGCGAGTATGGTGGAGTATGAGAGAGCTCCTCGGCGATCTAGGGTTTAGACACACCAAGGAGGAGGTGCTAGAGCCGGCGGCTAGGGCAAGGGGCAGCCCAAGTCGGCGGCTAGGGCAACCCTAGGAGGCGGCGACAGCTGCAGGAGGTGGTGGCGCCAAGCTAGGGTTTGGGGTAGGGAACTTGTGTGTGCTAGGAGGGAGCCCTGCCCCTCCTTATATAGGTGGAGGGCCGGCCGGCCAAGGGGAGGGAGGGGAGTCCTTCCCCAACTCGGCTTGGTTGGTGCGCCGCCGGTTGGAGGAGGGATTCCCTCCCCAACTCGGTTTCCCACTCCTCCTCTTTCCAAAACTTGCCGTTTGACTTTCAAACTAGCCGTTTGACTTTTCAATTTAGGATTTGAATAAACCCTTTATTTTGGACAGCGAAGACACTTAGTACATGATGCAATCATTCCAACTTGAAATGACACATTCATGTACCCTTCCTCCCGAGTCTTGGGACATTCCGGAACCTTTTAGAACATTCCCGATAAAAACACCGGAATCATTCCCGAACTCCGAAACAAGACTTTCCTTATATGAATCTTATTCTCCGGACCATTCCGGATCTCCTCGTGATATCCCGGATCCCATCCGAGACTCCGAACAACATTCGGTCTCTTTCTCATCATACCATAACTAGTCAAACAACGTTGATCTGCACATGTTGATCTGCCAAGTTTTATGATTAGGTTATAGTTCTCTATGATCTTAGAATTCGGTCACCAAGCGTTCATAACCGTGAACACGGCTTTTCAAAAATATTTAACCCTGCAGGGGTGTACAACTTTACCCACACATACCAACCGACTCTTAATGCCAACGTTTTAGCCCTCTTCCTTGGAAGGCCGGCGGAGGATGGCTGGCCACGACCTTTACCTTGCTTTCGTCGAGACCATGAGTCACGCAATAAGTATGGTTCCGTCGTAACGGGGCAAATCCCGAAGTCGGTTCTTAAAGATGTAAGGTGAGGTTGGTTTACCAGGGGCGCTATCTACCCCAAGCAACCTGGTCCATGCTTCCCTACCTATTATGAATGCACCTCCTTCACCCCCTTCGAGAATATCCATAATGCATGTCAAATGGAAGTACCAAACTATGTGACTCATGGAATCTACTAAGGCAAGTTAATCAGGCAAGGGGTTCCCAAGCCCCGTGTGGCTGTACGCTCATCTCGTTTCTAAAGGCAAGAACTCGGTTCCTAGTGGTGGTGAGCATGGGACTAGAAAAACCACAACCTACTTTGGCCTCCCATACAAGCCTTAGCATATTTAATCTCATATCACCTCTGATCTCATATCATCACATTCTCCTGTCATACTAGATTCTCTGCATCTGATAGATCATCTGGATGAACCAGACTCAACAGCTATGCATGGCTAAGCAGGACACATATATAAGCTCTAGCAATGCACACAAGCCAAACCTAATTATGCTAGGATCAGTGGATCAGGTAATATAAGCTCAAAGGGAGTAATGCAACAGATATGATCTATCTATCGATAATATACCACAGTAGAATCATATGCATCATGGCAGGAATTGAAATGCTTTTGAAAACATAGGATTATATCATGGTGGGGCTATGCTTACCTTTGCCAGTTGATAACCAATAAGCGGATCTTTGGAAGCCTTGTACTTGACTTGGTTATAGTTGGTCAAGTATTGTTTATTGATCTTCGATCTTAGACGGTGTTGATTTCGGTCTTCGATCTCGATCTCGATATCGTATTCTACCGGGAAGAACCAAACACCAGAAAGAAAGGGAAAACAATCAACACATGGCATTGATGCAATGCTCAAGCAAGGATGATGATATCACAAGTAGAATTTTACTAAAATGAAACCCTAAAACATGCTCAATAGTTTAATCGGGGTTCCGAGGGGTATAAACCCTAACTCGGGGAAACTCCGGAATCACTTATGAGGGTTACTATGTTATTATAATTAAACGTGTAATTAAAGTTGCTTAACAATGCATGATTATAGCTTAGATAGATAGATCTCATTTTTTTGAACATTTTGATATATTATTCATATTTTTTGACTTATAAATAATTAGATATTGATTTTACAAGATTTATTCATTTTTTGGAATTATTTAAACCAATGGTTAAACTTTTTTACATCGCAAGCACAGATAGCCGCAGTGGTTGACAAAGGGGCCTAGGGCCACCTCAGGTGCCACGCGAGCAAGGCAGGGCCCAGCTGGGTTTGACCAACTCTGACCCATGCACGCTGGCATCACGGTGACGTCAGCCTGACATCACCCGACGATGATCCTCCTAGACAGCGACGGGGATGGCGGAGGAGAGCACGCGGGCAAGCGGGGCTATGCGCGCTAGACGCAGACGACCGACACGAGTCTAAAGAGGGCGGTGCTGCTAAGATTTGGTCACCGGAGCACGAGACACGGCGGCGCGCGGCAGCAGGACTCGTAGGTGAACGGCGAGCGGCGGATACAGCGGGATAGCGATCAAGCGGAGGGTGCCTAGGGCACCAGAAGCTCACCCATAGCTGAAGAGGTTGATGGTGAGGCGTGGGGTGCATCGGAGCAGCGGGAAGGTCGACGACGGAGCTCGTCGGGCTTGGGGAAGAAGACATCGTTGCGGGTGATTTCGAGCGCCCTTTCTCGATTACTTCGGCACGGAGTCTCAACATGGCAAGGCGAAGAGGATGGAATGCTCGGCTGGCCTCGGGGCGGTGCAGAACGATGGAAAACGATGGAGCCTGAGGCTAGGGTTTCGGTCACCTCGCAGGAAGGGGATGAGAGAGGTCGGGAGAGAGAGGGGGAGGAGATAAGGCCGAGGCTAGGGCAGCGTGGCGTTCTTATCCCCACTCCAGAGTGCATCGGATGACGGCAGGCGAGCGGCACGGATCAAGGGCATCGACGGCGACATGCAGTAGCTTAGAGGCGCGGGGAAGACGACAATGAGCAGGGGAAGTGCACGGTGGGGTGGGCTGCATGCTGCATGCGAGATAGAGGAGAGGGAGAGATGGGCCGGCCTAGGCCGAGCTCTGGCTCCAGTTTTTATTTCAAACCACCTTTTTATATTTTTGTTTTCATTTCTCCTTTTATAAAACCATTTCAAATCTATTTTGAATTATTTCAAAAGTACCAGAAGGTTTACAAAATATATAAATTAATGAGGGGTCCTTTTATTCCATTTGGGTTCCAACTGTTTTGATACTTTTAAAAAATATTCAAAACCTTTTGAACGGCCCCAAAAGACGGCCCCATCATTCATTGGCTTTGATGGCCCCACAGAACAGCCCATTTGCCATTGGCTGCACCGGTCACAAAATTAGGAAAAAAGTGGCCCACAAGTCAGTGAGAGATGGATGGCTGATCCGACGTGTGTCCTGGCCCCATTCATCAGCACGTAACGGCCACGTCATGACCCTCCCCAACGCGGTCCCACCGGTCAGCATGTAATGGTCAAGCCTTTGACCTAACATCATCCCTCCGTCCAAGCGCCTGCGAGGGTTTCATAATATAGCGAGGGGAAAAGTGAGGAAAGGTTAAGTGTCTAGGGAAAACTAAGTACAACTAATGAACCAATGGCACGGAAATAGAAATCCCAAACTAAAAACAAGGTCAATAGTGACCTCACTAGTATAGAAAAATTTCTTCCCCGGCAACAACGTCAGAAAAAGGGCTGATACCTTCGATCCTGATTCACGGATGTAGTATAATATATTTTTTCCTAGAAGACCTTGGTTTAATTGAACCTTAGAAAGCAATACTAAAAGGAAATACTAAGGACACGTCTACAAGAATTTGTTTGTTTGTTTTACCTTAGTTTACCGGACCAATCTAGTTTACTTTTTTATAGTGGATTGAATCAATGGATGGAGATAGGTCAGGGTTGAAAATCCACCTGCAGCTGCACATCATATGGGATAAAATATAATAATAAGCACAGTCATGTGTAATGTTTGAATGGATATAATATCTTGTGGGCAACACATCCTAATATACTAAACCCCCCGTGATGTAGCAGACATAAAATTAGCCTTTTAATCCAACTGAGTGCACACCGAAGCCACAGGCTACAAATGATTATTAAGTGAAGAACACAGATTGAAGCATTAAGTGGTGATGTTGTTGTGATCCCGAATGGGCATTAAGCGAAGACCGTACTACCCTTTCTGTCACTGGGGTTCCTATGAGATTGCCGCTAGCCAAGTATCTCACCTCAAGCCTTTATCAATCTATGGGATCTTGGGTACCTACATGTCACATCCCAAGATTTTCCAAATCTTGTAATGTGAAAAATAATGAATAAAATAAAACTTTGTTGATTTTCAGGGTGAGAAGAAACTTTTTAATCCAATTGGAAACTTTCAAAACCTTTTTTGTTCAAATAAAATCCTAAAAGAATTTAAAAAGATAAATAAACAATAAAGTTAAAAATATTTGAAAGTACTATATTGGAATTACTATCTTTTAATAAAAAGATTTGGTTTTCAAATAAAAAGGAAGAAATTTAAATAAGGAATATTTTATAGGCCAAATTAAAACTTGGCCAAGCCTTTGAAATAAAATATTTCTATTTGATAAAAATAGTAAAGATTTATTTAAATAAAATAATAAGGATTTAGTATCCAAGTTTATTAAAAAAATAAAGGTTTTACTATTTTAATTAAACATCAAAACTTATTTATTTATTTTAAACAGGTTATCCAAGTATTCTTTACTTTCAAATAAAACCTACTGATTTGGTTTTGATAATATTTAGATTTCAAAACGGAGTTTTGAATAAATCAAAATCTATTTGATTTAATAACAAAGGTCTATTTATTTAATTATTAATGGACCCTAAAATAAAAATATAATTTTGGTTTTTGGACTTTGGTTTATGTTGTTAAACAAAACCAAAACTCAATGCAAAGATTGGTGAAAGTTTGATGTGAATTGAATGTTGATTTGTTTGTTTGAATTTGAAAACAGAAAATAGAAATAGAAAAAGATAAAGCAATTAGAAAGAAAAAAAATAGAATCAGACAGCAGCCCAACTCGTCCGGCCCAACAAGCCCAGTACCAGCCCAGCTACTCCACACGCGCGAATCGTTTTCACCTGAACCCGCACCTGCAGAGCGACTGACTGCTGGACCTTTCCCCTCACTTCCTTTCTCG
The DNA here is from genome assembly GCA_030063025.1 of Avena longiglumis. Lineage (NCBI taxonomy): Eukaryota > Viridiplantae > Streptophyta > Magnoliopsida > Poales > Poaceae > Avena > Avena longiglumis. The sequence continues at coordinate 487,565,190 of CP125974.1, forward strand.
CTGACAGCAAGGTCCCACCTCTCCTGTTCGTCGTTTCCACCCGCCGCTGACCACGCCCGGCCGTTCCTACCGTTGAATGCTCGCGTTAATTCACCGTAACGCCGCAGTGATTCCGCTCTGCAAATGCGTCCTTTTAATCGCCTGCGCCTTCTCCTCCTTTCCCCTCAAACACCGTTGCACGAGAGCCACCAGGCTGCGGCAATTTCGCCTCGCACCGCCACTACTCCGACGAGCATCTCCAGTAAATTCCGGCTGAACCTCGCCGCCCCGTGCCTTCCTAAGCGCACCGCCGTGATCCCCACTCACAGGCGCATCTGTCCGTACCTCCCATTCACCTGCGGGCGCCCCAAAGCGTCGACTCTGACCACCTCTGAGCACCACCGCGTCTGCTACTTCTCCGGCGACGTCCCCTGGTAAGCACAGACCGCCCCACGCCCTCTTGTGCATGCTCCTGCACTCGCCACACTCGGCCGCATCTAACTGTGTCCTCGTTTTGCTTCGGAGTGAAACAAAGCGTCGCCCCCGACAACGACCAGAGCCGCCTGACGCCGTCCCCCACTCCGGCGAGCAATCCCGCTGGAACCAGAGCGCCCCTCGCCTCCTCGCAACCACCTTGAGCTTCCCCAGTACCCTGCGAACACGGTAAGCATCTCCGTTAGCTTCCTTGCTTCCTGTAACCGCCGCTAGCTCATCGTCCGACCGTGCGCCGCCATGACGCCGTCGCCGTTGATGACCAAAGCAGCCGTGTCCGTAGGATCTAGATCAGACGAACGCGATAGAAGCTAGGCGAAACGGTATGAGCACACCTCAGCCGTGCGATCTGTTTAGATCCAACGCCCCGCAGAGCGCAATCCACACGAACCGGTACCGCCCAATGAGATCACGCCGCGTGGCACTAAATTTGTTTAAAAGAAATTTTGAATCTGATTTAGATACAGATTTGAAAACCTTGTAACTTTTGATACACACGTCCAAAATTTGCAAACTTTATATAAACGGAATCAGTGGAACAAGCCCTAGCCAACCATGCAATTTGTTTAGTAAAAAGTTTCTGTTAGATTGTTTGTTTTTGCAGAAACATTTGTATGCTTGTTTAGGTTAGAAAAATTATTCCAAAATGATTTTTGGGTTGAAATCTTTGCAAATTGGTTTGTTGTGAACCTACTGACGCTAGGAACCAACCCATGGATTTAAAAATGTATTTGGTGAAGATTAGGATTGAAAAATTGAATTAGCCCATTTCTAGTCAAATAAAAATATTGTCTTTGTTATGAAAATGATTTTGAACAAAACCCTTTGGAAATTTTTTTGATTCAAAGCTACTGACCCTAAACACCAAGTTTTGTGAACTAACAACTTATGTGGTGAACAAACATAAAATTGTTGCTCTGCTAAAACATTTTTCACCACATAAAATATTGATTAGAAAAAAAAACCCTTTTGCAAATGACTTTGCCACCATGGAAAATGACCACTTTGAGCCTTACAAAGTGTAGAGCCTAGTAGAGACCACCTTGGCAAATAAAACTATCTTTTGCATGCTTGCATGCATGACTTAGTTCCTATAATTTTATGTGTGATGTTTTGTTTGAATGGTTATTGGTTGGAATGCTAGTTGATATTGTGTTTGCTTGATTGATTTGTAGTGAAGTTAGAAAAGTGTGAGACTAGCAAGATCAAGAAGTGAACCAACATTCCCTACCAAAAAGGCAAGTTACACTATCATCCAAAGTCCTACTATTTTCATTATACCTAGTGGATTTTGAAACATGCATGAAAATAATTTCTATACTTATGCTATGCTAAATCCTAATAGGATACCTTATATATTCCTTAGTGAAACAATGTAGTTGTAAAATGCTTAGCCATGCAGCATATTTTGAGAAGAGATACATGTTGAGATTTTATAAAGATGAGAAAAGACTTGTGTTTTCTATAATAAAACAAGTACTCAATGAACCACCTGGGTGGACAAGGTTACTCAAGTTTTGGACAAGGTGACAACAAAAGGAACCATGTCGATGGCAATCTCTTTGTGTTGTGCACCAGATGAAAACCACCCAGGGACTTAGAGATTGAACATGTTTCTCCAATTGTGGCTTTCGTGTACAGCCACATGCTACACATGGCTCTGGCTTAGTCAACTACATTGGGAAGACCCATGCATTGTCTTCAGGTACTGAAAATGAGGGAACTCGAAACGCTACATGGGTGCCTGATGGAAAGCTAGCAATGATGTATGGGAGGACCCTCTGTAAAGACTTCGTCACATTCTCAATCTGCCAGTACTCCATCTTGGTGAGTACTTATCCAGCGGCCACTGGTGGCAACAAGACGAGAGTGTGTAATGTGGGTAAAGTGTACAACTTCTGCAGAAGATAAAAATCTAAGTACTTATCCGTGTCCCCGGTTATGGAAAATACTGAGCAACTAAAGCTTGAAGCTATGGGAAATCTCGACATTCCAATTTCAAAAAGAAAAACTTTAAAGTGACAACAAAAGACTTGAAGCACTTGGGGGTACCAAGGAGCTCAAGAGATTTGGATAAAAACTTGAAGCACTTGGGGATTTACCAAGGAGCTCAAGAGACTTTGATAAAAACTTGAAGCACTTGGGGATTTACCAAGGGGCTCAAGAAGTTTTGATAAAACCTTGAAGTAGTTGGGGTGTACCAAGGAATTCAAGAGATTTTGACAAATACACTTGGGGATTTACCAAGGAGTTCAGAAAGATTTGACAAAAGGAACAAAACCATTTTGAAAAGATAGGATAAATAATTGCTTTCTACAAATGAGCCTAAAACCCCACTTAGCCAAATATGCATGTATTGATAGGATCCACTTATATTCTACATCGTAGTGAAATTTACCAATACAATTCAAATGTATTGACCCTTGTGGCTGTAACTTGTAATGTTGCAGGTTTGATTGATTTTAGTGAAGATTGATTGATTAGGAATACAAAGTCTACAACCAACATGTTTGCCTGTGGCACTTTGAAGATGAAGGACCCCATTCCTATAGATTTTCTGCTGCAATGTAATGTAATAGCCAAATGAGCTATGTAAGATGTGATAAAATTATGTTATTCCTGGTTATAAAGTTATATTATGACCTTTGTTTCTTGATATTACATCTTAACTGTGGATGCTAGCTATTGATCCAGGGACTAGCATTGTAAACACAGGGATCTCTACCTTATTAAAGGTTGCGACCTCTACACTACAAGTCCACAAATCGAGACAAGAGACAAAGAAACAAAATATACAAATCTCAATTGCAAACAAGATACAATACTCCCATGATTAGATGCACATAGTTGTTGCGAGGTTTCTCCCCAACCCGTAGCCCATGAGGACTACTTACTCATAACAAATAGATCGAGGAAAGAAAACATTGTACAAAATACTTAGATTGAAATCAAATATTCTTACAATGGTCGCCAAATCACAAGGAGATCTAAAGTACAAAGTAATGGCTATGGCTAGTAGAGGGATGGACAATGGAGTGGATGAACAATGGATGAACAATGGCGTGGATATCCTTTGTTGGTTTTGTGATGAAATCTGAGAATGACGGCTCCCTAGGCGGCGGCTGGAGCCTCAAAATATATAGGTATCTTCACAAAAGTTCTAGGGTTTGACGAGATGAAGCCACTGACACCCCATACAGGCAGGCCCTACCCATACCGTTGGTCGTTAGGAGCATTGACGCCTGGAATTTGCTTCCCAATTACTTGGCCATGTGTACTTCCTCAAATTCCTTCATTATTACTCCCAATTTTGCATTAAAACCCGTGATTTTGCTGCACAACATAAATCAAAGAAGGATTTTGCACATATTTGCAATTATTAGTCATCAGTGGAAAAGATTGAGAGTTTCTTATCAATTGCTTGACTAAAAAATGTTTAAACGCGGAAAAATATGGCAATTTTCAGAGCCATCAATAGCTCATACAAACAGCTAGCAACACTGTCGACAGAGTTTTATTGTTATGAATGATACATGGTGTACGCATTTTAATGCATCACTAGAATGTTCCACCTATTGATGATTGATGACATGGATCTAGCTTCTCTTCGCGTATTTGCATTGAATAACTCATGGATTTGTTCCCATATTTTTGGCAATGGCTGGTGAACTCCACTCTCTTGGTAACATGCTCCGTAAATGATCCCTTGTTGATGCAATGCAAAGTACAAACTATAGTCTTCATCATCATTCCTTTTAGGTTCTCTTTGTTTCTTCATCACGGAGCTACTAATTTCAAATGAAAATCTAGTAAACAACATATTGGTACATGTTCTTCTACCATAATCACAAGAAGAAAACTGGATGGAATTTCACCTTGTTGGCATTGTGCCGAACAGAGTGGATATGGCCTTGGGGTTCGGAGAGGAAAACGTCGTGGCTGGTGCGAGTGCGACCATGGCGACAATGAGCTCGGATTCTGGAGGAGCACAACAGGACCGAAACCCGTCCCGGTGTCGTGCCATGGGTGCGTCCGTGTTGGAGACATGCCCAAGAGGCAATAATAAAAGTAGTTATTATTATATCTTTGTGTTTATGATAAATGTTTACATACCATGCTATAATTTTATTAACCGGAAACATTAATACTTGTGTGATTTGTAAACATGTATGGGTCCCTAGTAAGCCTCTTGTAATAGTAGCTTGTTGATTAATTGATGATTACGGTTTCCTGATCATGAAGACTGGATGCTATTAATAACAAGATCATATCATTAGGAGAATGATGTGATGGACACACTCCTATAGTTAAGCATAGCATAAGATCAAAGTAATTTCAGTAGTTCGTTTTCTATAAGATTTCAAATACATAGTAACATAAATCCTTCGACCATGAGATCATGTTAATCACCATCACCGGATGAATGCTTTGATGACATCAAACACCACTTCATAACTGGGTGGTTATAAAGGTGGCATTGAGTATTCTGAAAGTATGTGTTGATGCACATGGATCAAGAGTGGGATTTGTCCATCCATATGATGGATAGATACACTCTGGGCCCTCTCGGTGGAATGTCATCCAATTGGCTTGCAAGCATGTGACTGGATCACAAAGGGATCACATATCACAGGAACGAGTAAAGAGTACTTATCGATAATGAGGTTGAACTAGGTAAGCAGAGATACCGACGATCAAACCTCGGATAAGTAAAGTATTGCGAGACAAAGGGAAATTGGTATCGTATGATAATGGTTCATTCGATCACGAAGTAATCGTAGAAATATGTGGGAGCCATATGAATTTCCAGAGTCCTCTATTGGTTATTGATCGGACAAGTGTCTCGATCATGTCCGCATAATTCACGAACCGTAGGGAGACACACTTAAGGATTCGATGTTGTTTAGTAGATATGGTAATGAGTTGGAGACTGAATGTTGTTCGGAGTCTTGGATTGGATCCATGACATCATGACGAGATCCGGAATGGTCTAGAGAATAAGATTCATATAAGGAAAGTCCAATTCCAGAGTTGGGGAATGTTTTTGGTGTTTTCACCGGAATCTTCTAGAAGGGTCTAGACGGTCCACCACTCCAGAGAGAAATTTTTGTTTTCCATGCTATGAACCCCTATAGTGGTATCAGAGCCGTGTCTATGCATAGAGTTGTTGCACAAGTAGAACACAATGATTATTATGGGCATTGATGCTTTTGTTGTCGATTGCTTTTTGTGTACTTTGCATCTTGCGAGATGGTGGCATGAAGCGTCCTGGGCTAACCTTACATGACATCATTCATGAGACTTGTTCCACGCTCAACATGCAACTTGTATTGCATAAGTGGATTTGCGGGTGTTTGTCTCTCCCACCATAGTGAAGATTCAATTTACAACGAGTACTTGACAATACTTGTATCAACGTTGTCGTTCTTGTTCGTAAGTTCGAACGTAAAATATGCAAAGAAAATTAGAGGCGTCTAACTTTGTTTTGCAGGGGTGTGTTGTGATGTGATATGGCTATGATAAGTGATTATATATGATGTATGCAATGATCTTTATTGTAAGTTGGCAATCGGGAGGAGCCTTATGGTTGTCTTTAAATTTCGTTTAGACCTGCATGTCTATTATTCAAAGTAGTTGTAATAGTTGATGCTGGTGGACGACAACCATGGAGCGGCGCCATTGACCTTGATGCCATGCCGGTGATGATGGAGATCATGCTTGTGCTTGGAGATGGAGATCGAAGGCACAAGAAGAAATTCCATATCATATCACATATTATGAATTGCATGTGATGTTAATCCTTTTATGCATCCTATATTGCTTAGATCATGATGGTATCATTATAAGATGATCCCTCTAACTAAATATCAAGTAATAAAGTGTTCATCCTTTGTAGGCACCGTTGCTAAGACTCGTCGTTTCGAAGCACCACGTTATGATCGGGTGTGATAGATTCTACGTGTGCATACAACGGGATCAAGCCAGATTTGCTCATGCGGATACTAATGTTAATCTTGACGATCCTAGAATGTACACACATGGTCTCGGAACACGGAATACCTAAATTTAAAGCATGAGTCATATAGTAGATATGATGAACATGTTGATTGTTCGCCTTTGAAACTACATCATCTCTCATGATGATCGGACTTGATGTAGTGGATTTGGTTCATGTGATCACTCAAAAAATGTGAGGGATATTGTTTTGAGTGGATTTCACCTAGTTAAGTATTAAATTAAACTCAATTTGTCATAAACTTAGTCTAAACTTTTTTAAATATGTTGTAGATCATGGCGGCCCCTACCATCAATTTTAATGCGTTCCTAGAGAAAGAAAAGTTGAAAAACAATGGAAGCAACTTCATGGATTGGTTCCGCAATTTGAGGATTGTCCTCAATGCTGGTCAGTTGACCTATGTGCTGGATGCACCGCTAGGTGACCCACCTGCATCTGATGCTACCTGTGGCATCCCGCAAAAACCACTACTAGAAAATCGCGTTGAATTTGTGCATTGCATCGTCATCATCATGCATTGTTTGCTAAAACTATTTTCGCAACACCCGTTTTATTTTCTAAAACGCCCCCTCTTGATTCAAACATCAAAATCCGGGTCGCCGGAATATTTTGTTTTGCCCGATATCGGTTTGAAAAAGCTTTGTTTGAAATAAATAAAATTTATATTTATTTTAGTGGGGGCAGTCGAACGGGCCGACCGACCCGAACGACCACCCCAGAAAACTAATCGGTCCACCCCAACCAGCCCCTTTTAATCCTATAGCTACCCAAATTCCTACCCACCCCTTGCCTCCACATCACCCTGGCCACTCCCCTTGCGCCACCTCACCCTCTCCTCTCCCTCTACCCTATCCCACTCTGCCACCTAGGCAGCCCTCTCACCCCCACACACTCCCTACCACACAAGCCACACACACACGGGGCCACACACCCTGCCCACCCCACCAACCGCGACGCCACTTGACCTGCACACAGGTCCCACGTCCCCGGTCCACCACCCATCGCCCCTGTTCTTCTCCTTCCCCACTTGCCAGCCTTTGACAGGCCGAGCCTTCGCCCAACCTCCTCCTCTCCCCTCGGGCCGGTGCAGGCGCCCCTCGCTCCGCCTACCACCTGCTCCCTCCACCGCTCCCTCCTCGCCAGGCTCGTCGCCTGGCCCCGCAGCCGCCCTCGCCCTCCGCCTCCGAGGCCGCGAGCCCTCTCTCGCCCGCCCATCCGCCGCTCGTCCTGCGCCCCTCGCCCATGAGCACTGCGCGCCCGCGCCACCTCCCAAGACTCCGGCCCTCCGCCTCGCCCTCGACCTCGCTCGCCCGCCCATGCGAGCCGCTGCCGACCTCGCCCGCCTCCGTCCGCTGCCGTCGCGCTCCGCGTCCGGCTCGCCGCCGAGCTTGCCTCTGCGCCCGACGCACCGCCCGCCCTCTAGCTCCTCCGGCCGCCATGACGCCGCCATGGCCACGCTCCTGCCCATCCTGCGTCGCTGCGAACCCGGCCCAGCGTCCCCGACCATCGCCGGCCTCCGTCGCCGGACCGCCAGCTCGCCGCCGGTCTCGATGCCTCGTCCTCGTCGGGCAGCCGCCAGACCGTCCCCCCGGCAGCGCCCGCCTCCGTCTGCCGACTTCCCGCCTCCGCGCGAGCAGCCGTCGCCGTCCTCGGGACCAGCAGCCAAGCACCGCCCCTTCTCTGTCCGAGCCGCCAGCGGCCTGCTCCGCATCGTCTTGCCGTCCGCGAGCCCACGAGCCACACCCCGACCCCGGCCCAACAAGGATGTCCGCGTACAAGACCCGCTGTTTTTATGCCGCGTCTTGAACACCAAGATCTTCGGACGCCGAGACCCCCGAACCCGAAGACCGATTCCGGACCCGATACCGCCAAGACCCCGACATCGAAACGACAAGATCGCCGTCATGGAACCGAACGCCGGACGCTGGCGAATACGCCAAAGACTACCTCATGGATCCGAAGGCCGAACCTCTCGGACGTCAAGCTCTTCCTTCCGAAACCCGAAGACCCCGAGGTCGAACCTCGTTGAACCCCAATGGAACCTCAAGACCTTCCGGCGCCGAGATCCAAGCTCTCCCTCGAGGACGTCAAGTATTTCACCCCGGACACCGAGTCCTCCGAGAACCCCGATGCGACAAGTGCTTCGTCCCGAACGCCATGACCGACAACGTGGCCCGACCATCGCGAATGCGCCAAGACCTACCCCGCTACCGAGAACGTTCCGTCGGACCCCGAACCCGGACCACGACCTGTCGACCCCCGGAAACCCCAAGTTCGTCGAGACCCTAATGTGTGACCCTTTTCCTTGATACCCTATTTTTATAAATGATATCAACTTGTTGTATATTTATTTGACATCTCGCATGCATATCATGGGTTTGGGGGCCTTATGCTGAATTCACCTCATAACTAAATATGGGGCCCATATGCGGGCAAATCTAGCCTTATATCGGCCTCATTTAAATTGTGTAGCGAACCCGGTGCTATCTTCTACCATGTTAAACAACATTTAAATTGTGGGGGTTCTAAACAACATGAACCACCTAATAATTAATTGTCGGGACCCCGGTTCCACTTAACATGACCTAATTGCATCGCACCTTGCCATGCCATGCATCATACATGCATCATGCCGATCTTCTGCCGTGTATTAAATATTGCATCCGGTGTTTCTTCTAGTGTTTTGCTTCTTCGCGGATAAGGCCGTTGAGTTGATGTGAGCTTCGCCCCGATCTTCGGTTGAACCTTCGACAATGTTTTCAGGCGAGCATCTCCCCCTTTCTACCTATCTTACTTTTATAGTATTTATTCCCTCCTGTTGATCTATTGCTATCTGTGTTGCGATGCTCTAGTTTTCCGTTCCCTGGATATTCCCTGCAGCCCTAAATTGCCTTGGACACATCCTATTACCTGTTGTTTGGTAGATAGATGGACTTGCGCGTCGTAGTCGCTTGCTCAAGTGCTGTTGCGTGTCGTCAAGTGCCACAGTTGTTGATGTATTGCCGCATGTTGATGTTGGAGATGAATCTAGTTTTAATTATCATTCACTTTACATTCCTGTTTAACAACTAAAACTGAACTAAGCAGAGGCATCGGTGGGTGATAGACAATATTTGGTTTCCGAACGCCCACTTGTGTCCCGTAAGACCCCGAGTACTTGATACCTGTTCCTTGATTTATCGCGCTATCCACATCCGGGAGGTATATGGGACCCCCAGCGAGCTTGATTCATCTTATTTCTTGGGGCCACAAACTAGTTTGAGGTTTTATTTACGATCCTGTACTTATGCCATGCTACTTTCAGATTTACATTTGTGCGAGGAGCACTGCATCTTGTTTAGGATCGTGGCACGATTCCGCGGTGTCGACAAGCCCAGCCACACTTTCGGGTTCCCAGTCGTTCACAGCCGTCCCCACAACCTTAAGCCCGTCTCGGAGCCGGCCGGCTTCGTTGCGGGTTCTACTTAAGGGGTGGCCCCCTGAAATATTTCTGAATCCTGTGATTGTTCAGTCGTGAAAGCCTCGTTGGGTTTTGATTTGGTTTTTCCGAGGTTGATCGAGCGTGTTTTGCTATTGGTGCACCCGGCGGTAAAACTTTCTCAAAGCCGTGTCGCGGATATGGACGACTTGGAAAGATATCTCGATCATAGACAAGCATAACTAAAGTTTATTGCTATAAATTTGACTTTATAATGACTAGTAATCAGCTTCACTATAATGGAATGGCTAATTAATACTGCCCACAATTGCTTGTTTGGAGTGTCGCTTGCGACCATTGTATCTGACTAGTAAGTATCGCAACTACAACGGAATGGCTAAATGCAAGTATCAACAACTGCTGGGTTTTGGGTTATCTCATGCTAATTGCATCTGACTAGTAAGTGTTGCCACTATAACGGAATGGTTAACTAAAAGTGCCCACTGCTTACTTTATCAGGATGATTATCTAAACAGGACTAGTAATTGCTGCAACAATAACTGAATAGATAAAACTGCCAACTGTGTGAGTTCCTCGGTTGACTTCCTCGTTTGGTCTCGAGGGGGAAATATCAGGATGGGTTTGTTTGGTGTTAGCTTCAGGTTGGATCCGGATAGGTCTTTCTTACCCCTCTCTGATAACCGCCAGTTGTATCGAGTCTCTGTAGGTTGGTTTAGTGCATGCTGCCGCTGCCGCTCAGTCCACCATACCTATGTAGGCGAGGACCGCCGAATTCTAGCCTCGCTGCATCTTGGCCTCGATCGACGCTCCTTCTTTTCCTTTGCCCTTGTCGGCACCCCTTTTGTTTTAGCAGGTTTGAGATCGACGTCGTTAGCGGGTTACCCTTCCGCTTGGCTCAGGGGTTATGGACGCCATTGGTTATTCTTCAGGGCTCTTAGCCCCATTTGCATCTTGTCCGTAGCTGGACGCTCTATCGTTTTCAAGGTGATTTGGATCTTTGTATATTATATCTGTATTCTTGACTCACTGAGTCGCTGTTGTATATATCTGTTCTGTGGGTCCCATCGAGGACTGTTGTGTAATGTTATTACTTCGTTTTCCACCCGCACGAAAGTGCCTGGTGGGCACCTTTGAATCGTTTCTATGCGGGTTTGACGAATTTTGCTCAAACTTGCATAGGTCCGATTCTGAGGGTGTTACACTACCGATGAGGTGAAGAATGTTTTCCTCACTCGAAAGAATCGGTACTCCATAGTTCAATGTGATATCTTGTATGGTTTGGAATCAGAGCTTCAGAAAAGGTTTCAGAACTTTGACTCACATGATATTGTCCATAAACTTAAAATGATATTTGAGGCTCACGCGGCAGTTGAGAGTTATGAAGCTCCTGAAAAGTTCTTTAACTGCAAGATGGAAGAGGGCAGCTCCGTTAGTGAGCATGTGCTTAAAATGTCTAGGCACGCCAATAAACTCCAAAGCTTGGGTATAGAGATTCCTAATGCATTAGGGATTCACCGTGTCCTCCAATCACTACCACCTAGTTACAAGAACTTTATGATGAACTACAACATGCAGTGCATGGATAAGTCATTACCAGAACTCTTCTCTATGTTGAATTATGTGGAAGTGGAGATCAAGAAAGAGCACCAAGTGTTGATGGTCAATAAGACCACCAATTTCAAGAATCAAGGCAAGCCTAAGAAAAAGGGTAACTTCAAGAAGGGCAGAAAGAAAGCTATCGTGCCTACAAAGAAGACCAAGGCTGCTCCTAAGCCTGATATTGAGTGCTTTTAGTGTAAGGGAGAAGGTCACTGGAAGCAGAATTTCCCCAAGTACCTGGCAGATTTGAAGAGCGGCCACATTAAGAAGAAAGTTATATTCGATATACATGTTACTGATGTGTATCTTACTAGTAATCATAGTAGTGCGTGGGTATTTGATAGTAGTTCAGTTGCTCATATTTGTAACTTGAAATAGGTGCTACAGAATAAACGGAGACTAGCGAGAGACAAGGTGACGATGCACGTTGGAAATGGCTCCAAGGTTGATGTGATAAATGCCGGCACGCTCCCTCTTCATCTACCATCGGGATTAGTTTTATACTTAAATAATTGTTATTTGCTTCCTAAGTTCAGCATGAACATTATATCTGGATCTTTTTTATTACGAGACGGTTACTTGTTTAAGTCCGAGAATAATGGTTGTTTGATTTATATGAGTAATATCTTTTATGGTCATGCACCGATGATAGATGGTCTATTCTTATTGAATCTCGATAGTAGTGATACACATGTTCATAATATATATGCTAAACAGTGAAACTAAATGATAATTCTACATACATGTGGAACTCTCGTCTTGGTCACATTGGAGTGATATGTATGAAGAAACTCCATTCTAATGGACTTCTTGCAGCACATGGATAAGTCGTTACCAGAACTCTTCTATATGTTGAAGTCTGTGGAAGTGGAGATCAAGAAAGAGCACCAAGTGTTGATGGTCAATAAGACCACCAATTTCAAGAATCAAGGCAAGCCTAAGAAAAAGGGTAACTTCAAGAAGGGCAGCAAGAAAGTTGTCGCGCCTACAAAGAAGATCAAGGATGGTCCTAAGCCTAATACCGAGTGCTTTTACTGTAAGGGAGAAGTTCACTGGAAGCAGAATTGCCCCAAGTACCTAGAAATTTTGAAGAGCGGCAGCATCAAGAAGAAAGGTATATCCGATATACATGTTACTGAAGTGTAACTTACTAGTAATCATAGTAGTGCCTAGGTATTTGATACTGGTTCGGTTGCTCATATTTGTAACTCAAAATAGGTGCTGCAGAATAAAGGGAGACTAGCGAGAGATGAGGTGACGATGCGCGTTGGAAATGGCTCCAAGGTTGACGTGATCGCTATCGGCACGCTCCCTGTTCATCTACCATCGGGATTAGTTTTATACTTAAATAATTTTTATTTGCTTCCTGCATTAAGCATGAACATTATATCTGGATCTTGTTTATTACGAGACGGTTACTTGTTTAAGTCCGAGAATAATGGTTGTTCGATTTATATGAGTAATATCTTTTATGGTCATGCACCGATGATAGATGGTATATTCTTATTGAATCTCGATAGTAGTGATACACATGTTCATGATGCTAAACATTGAAATTTAATGATAATTCTACATACATGTGGCACTCTCGTCTTGGTCACATTGGAGTGATGTGTATGAGTAAACTCCATTCTAATGGACTTATTGAATCACTTGAAAGATGCGAAGCATGTCTGATGGGAAAAATTACTAAGACTCCATTCTCTGGTATAATGGAGCGAGCTACGGACTTATTGGAAATCATACATACCAATGTGTGTGGCCCGATGAGTGTGGCATCGCGCGGTGGTTATCGTTATGTTCTTACTTTCACAGATGACTTGAGTAGATATGGGTATATCTATTTCATGAAACATAAGCCCGAAGCTTTCAAGAAGTTTAAGGAATTTCAAAGTGAAGTCGAGAATCAATGTAACAAGAAGATTAAATTTCTATGATTTGATCGCGGAGGTGAATATCTAAGTTACGAGTTTGGCAAGCATTTGACAAATGCGGAATACTTTCACAATTAACACCACCGGGAACACCACAACGTAATGGTGTGTCTGAACGTCATAATCGAACTCTCTTAGGTATGGTTTGTTCTATGATGTATCTTAAAGATTTACTGTTATCATTTTGGGGTTATGTATTAGAAACAGCCGCATTCACTTTAAATAGGGCACCATCTAAATCCGTTGAAATGACACCGTATGAATTGTGGTTTTGTAAGAAACCTAAATTGTCGTCCCTTAAAGTTTGGGGTTGTGAATCTTATGTAAAAAAGTTACATCCCGACAAGCTTGAAACCAAAGTGGAAAAATGTGTCTTCATAGGATACCCGAAGGAAACTATTGGGTATACCTTCTATCATAGATCCGAAGGCAAAATCTTCGTTGCCAAGAATGGATCCTTTCTCGAGAAGGAGTTTCTCTCGAGAGAAGTGACTGTAAGGAAAGTATGACTCGACGAGGTTGTTGAACCTTCTCCCGGATTTGAGAGTAGCGCAGCACCGGAAGATGTTCGTATGATGCCTGCACCAATAAGAGAGGAAGCTAATGATAATGATCATGAAACTTCTAACAAAGTTACTACTAAACCTCGCAGGTCAACAAGGACTCGTACCACTCCTGATTGGTATGATCCTATTATGAGTGTCATGTTGGTGGATAACACCGATGACCCTGCGACATATGAGGAAGCGATGATGAGCCTAGATTCCAATAAATGGCAAGAATCCATGAAATCCGAGATTGGATCCATGTACGAAAACAAAGTGTGGACTTTGGTGGACTTACCGGATGGCCGCAAGGCTGTTGAGAACAAATGGATTTCAAGAAGAAAACAAATTTTGATGGAAATGTAACCATCTATAAAGCTCGACTTGTCGCGAAAGGGTTTCAACAAATTCAAGGATTTGAATACGATGAGACTTTCTCACTGGTAGCGAAGCTAAAGTCTATGAGGATTTTGTTAGCAATTGTTGCATATTATGATTATGAGATATGGCAGATGGATGTCAAAACGGCGTTCCTCAATGGTGATATTGATGAAGAGTTGTATATGGTACAACCCAAAGGTTTTGTCGATCCTAAAGATGCTAACAAGGTATGCAAACTTCAACGATCCATTTATGGATTGAAGCAAGCATCCCGAAGTTGGAATCAACGTTTTGATAAGGTGATCAAAAGTTTCGGATTTATACAAACTTATGGATAAGCTTGTATTTACAAGAACGTGAGTGGGAGTTCTGTAGCATTCCTAGTACTATATGTAGATGACATATTGTTGATTGGGAATGATATAGAACTTCTTAATACTGTCAAAGATTATTTGAATAATATTTTTTCAATGAAGGATCTTGGCGAAGCTGCTTATATATTAGGCATAAAGATTTATAGAGATAGATCGAGACACTTAATAGTGCTTTCACAAAGTACATATTTGGACAATGTTCTAAAGAGGTTTGGAATGGAAGATAGAAAGAAAGGGTTCTTGCCCATGCTGCCCAATACGACCTTGAGGAAGACTCAAAGTCCCGCTACGGTAGAAGATACATAGAGGATGAGTAAGACTCCATATGCCTCAGCCATAGGATCTATCATGTATGCCATGCTATGCACAAGACCAGATATTGCATATGCTGTTTGTTTAACTAGCAGATATCAAAGTGATCCAGGAGTGGATCACTTGACATCGGTCAAAAATATCCTAAAGTACTTGAGAAGAACTAAGGATATGGTTCTTTTTGTTATGGAGGTGAAGAACGGCTCATTATAAACGGTTACACCGATGCTAGATGGAACACCGATCCAGATGATTCTAAATCACAATCTAGAAACATATTTACTTTGAATGGTGTAGCAGTGAGCTAGAGGAGTGCTAAACAAAGCGTTGGGGCAATATCTTCAACTGAATCGGAATACATAGCTGCTTCGAAGGCTTCACAAGAGGCGATATGGATGAAGGAGTTCATTGCGGAGCTTGGTGTGGTTCCCAGTGCGTTGGACCTAATGGCTATCTACTGTGATAAGATGGGTGCCATAGCCAATGCGTAGGAGACAAGGTCACACAAGAAGCTGGAGCATATCAAGCTACGCTTTCATGCCATTCGCGAGCATGTCCAAGATGGTGACACAAATATTTGCAAAGTACACATAGATCTGAATGTGGCGGATTTGTTGACTAAACCTCTCCCTAGGGCAAAAAATGACCAACACCATAACACCATGGGTGTTAGGTATATTCCCATGTAATCTAGATTATTGACTCTAGTGCAAGTGGGAGACTGTTGGAGATATGCCCAAGACGCAATAATAAATGTATTTATTATTATATCTTTGTGTTTATGGTAAATGTTTACATACCATGTTACAATTGTATTAAATGGAAACATTAATACTTGTGTGATTTGTAAACATGTAAGGGTACCTAGTAAACCTCTTGTAATAGTAACTTGTTGATTAATTGATGATTATGGTTTCTTGATCATGAACATTGGATGTTATTAATAACAAGATCATATCGTTAGGAGAATGATGTGATGGACACACTATTAAGCGTAGCATAAGATAAAAGTCATTTCAATAGTTTGTTTGTTATAAGCTTTCAAATACATAGTAACCTAAATCCTTCGACCATGAGATAATGTTAATCACCATCACCGTGTAGAGGACCAAACCCAATAAGGTACAAGTCCCTGTGTTTACAGTGATAGTCCCTGGATCGAAAAGGCTAGCACCCATAGTGAAGATGTAATATCAAGAAACAAAGGTCATATTACATCGCATATCCAGGAATAAAATAGTTCATTACAACTTAGATAGCTCATATGGCTATCTTATTACAGAGTAGCAGATATAACTATAAAGCATGGAGTCCTTCATCTTTATGTGCCACAGGCAAACATGTTGGTTGCAGACTCATAATCCCTACTCATCAAACTTCACTATTATCAAGTAATCCTGCAACATGATAAGTTATAGCCACAAGGGTCAATAAATTTGAATTGTATTGGCAAGTGATACCATATTGATATAGAGAACCTAACATCTACATGAATATATGGCTAAGTGGACTTTTGGTTGGCCTTTGCATCAAGTAACTTTTCCCTATCCTTTGTAAAATAGTGTTTCTCCTTTTCATCAACACTTCATCAAACTTGGCACTCTGGATACCCTCCAGGTGCTTCCCTTGTTCACCCAACAAGTTTTAACTTAGAGAAATTAGAATGATGAGATTCTTGATTCTGCTTCATTGTCTTGATGCTCAAAAATTGTCCATAACCGGGGACACGGCTAAGTACTTAGTTTTACCCTCTCGAGAGGTGGTGCACTTTCCCCACAAGACTCGATATGCATTGAGGCGAGAATTCAACTTTCAGAAGCAATCCCTCAGACCACCATAGACACGTTCCATCCTATCATCACTACCACCCTCTGTCGGTATGGCTGGTTCTCGCAACTTAGTTGGACAAGGCAGAGCCCATATGCCATGTGGCTGCACTAGAAGCTTTCGCGACAAGAACATCTCAAATCTCTTTGTTCCTGGGTGGCCATCCACAAGTGTGATACACCAGGGTAAACTATAGAAATGGGCCCTGAGTAACCACTCAACACAATCCATACAAGTCCCAATCCACCTAGGTGTTTCATTAACAAAGGTTATTTTCTTAGTCAAAAACATATAACTATAAACTTTCCATACCATCACAATATGAATATTCCACTGACAAATTCTATTATCAAGGCTAATAATTCTAGCATACGATGTCTCCTATCTTAGGAAAATACTACCAAGTATATTCTATAGGATTTCTATAGCATAGCAATATAATTAAAACTATCATGCAAAGTCCTACTAAAATAACACTAATGCAACATGTAAAATAATAGGACATATGATGAAATATCACTTGCCTTTATAGTAGAATATTTAGGTACTCTCCTTGATCTTGCAAATATCACACTCCTCAATTTCTACAACAATATAATCAAGCAAAAAAGCACACACTCAAAACTACAACACAAAATAACAAAACAATATAATGGAATGCATGCAAGCACGCAACAAGATTATTTTATTGAACAAGTTGTTCCAATAAGGTTCTAAACACTACAAGCATCTACTGGTACTTTTAAAAAGGTGGAATTCCAATTGGAACCAAGTTAGTGCAATTAAGTTATTTAAATTATTTTTCTTTTACTAGAAAAGCTTTTATTCAATGGGATATTTTCTAGTGCCAACAAATTATATGTTTATTTTCAAATGTTAATGTTTCTGGTTAGAGGTTTCAATATACAACCATTTGCAAAAGAATTCACTCAAAAATAATTTTCACAACAATTTTTATACTCAAAATACTCCACAAATATCTCTGCGTAAAAGTCAATTTTTACAGAAGCTATTGAATAAAAGGAGGTCACAGTAGTGTAGTTCACATTTTTCTAAATCCATGGACACCAAGTTTGTATTTTTCTGATTTGTGGATCAAAAGTTATGGATTTTCTAATTTTAATCATCTATTTAAACCAAATTTGGATTTAAACAGAAAACCCAGCCACTAGCCGGTACCGTTTCCGCTGGATTAGCAATGTGAGATGTTGGATTAAAATGAAAACGGGCGAGCCAGATTGACTGATACCCCTTTGTTAAGTGATTTAATCTGGGCCCTAGGATGCGGATCTGATGGGTCATAGTGCTTGGCCAAGGTTTGGCGGCGCTGGCCACTGTGTGCGGCGGCGGCACGGCGGATAGGCGGTGCTCCGGCGATTCCAAAGGGGTAAGGGGCGTGGTTCGTTACCGGGGGTTGCGGTGGTCGAGGCGAGCTCAGGGGTGGTCGTGGTCGAGGCAGGGGCGCTCTGGTTCGCTGCTGATTTCTCATCGGACTTGCGCTTGCGGGCGGCGCTTGCAGATGATGACAAAGTCGAGCACCTGGGGCTCGAGCAAGCAAGAGAAGGCATCAGGGAGGTGCGCAAGGACCTGGGTGAGATTCTAGTGGCCAAATTAGGGCGAGGGGGAGCTAGGTATCACCGTAGTTCATCGGCAAACATCGACTGCAGAGGGAGCTCCAGCGCTGACCGTGGCGACGGCCTGGGGTGCGATAAAATGAATGAAGGGGTTTAGCAGACGCGCCATAGGATGGCGAAGTTTACTGGACAGACAAGAGGGCGCGAGGTAGTTGTTTCTCACCAGAATCGTTGCCGGAGTTCGTCTGTGCCCCGGCGGTGCGTGGTCAAATTCGAGCAGCCTAGTGGCTCTCTGATGGCGTGGCTTGAGGAGAAATGGAGAGGGGTAGTGGGGATTAAGAGGACGGGGTCGGGTGGAAGAATAATCCCCGAAATCAAGAAAATTTATTCGTAGTAAATTGAAGAAATGGCAGGGGAGGGGGAAGTGGGTTCTTCATTCGCTGGGTTGAAGACGATGACGAGGCAGGGTGGGGTCGGCTCGTTAGTGGGTGGGTGCAGAGAGGAGTGGGTGAGGATCCAGCGGGGGAGAGGGGGAGTGATGGGTTGGATGTAGTGGGCCGAGGTTGCTGGGCCTAGAGGTTTGGCTGATGCTCTCTTTTTTTCCTATTCCTTTTCTTTTCTATATTCTGTTTTTAATCAGATCAATTGATTCAAACACCAAATTGATTTCAAATTTGTAGCAAATCATTTTCAGAAGATTTTATACAAAATATAAGTTGGTTATTTAGTCCAATTAGAGTATTTCAAATATTTTTATAAATAATTATTCATTAAAAAATTGAGTGTGGCACATTGGCATTATGTAATAAAATTTGAATATGGTACTTAAGCCCATATAAATTTATTAAATAAACATTTATCCTTTTATATTATTTAAATATAATTTTTATTCCGTTAACTTATGTATTTTAGCCATGGCTTTAATTGACTTTGCCATATATCTTATTTATTTTTATTCTTGTCTTATATAAATCATATCTTTTTATCCATGGCTCCAAATAGAGTGAAAACAATTCCCATGGTTTTGTAATATTGTTGTTTACCATTATTGATTATTTAGGAATGATGTTGCTAAATTTTTATATGGAACATAGCCATAGTCTTGGAGTGATCTTGATGATCATTTCTCTTATTAGGGTTTAGGTTTTATGTTTATCTTTTCCAAGTGATCAATATCAAGATACATTCCATGCATGAATGAATTTGATATGTTTGAAAATTAGTTTGTGTCACATCCCAAGATTTTCCAAATCTTGTAATGTGAAAATAAATTAATAAAATAAAACTTTGTTGATTTTCAGAGCCAGAAGAAACTTTTTGAATTCAATTGGAACTTCAAACCCATTTGAATTAAATAAAATCCTAAAGGGATTCATAAAGATAAACATTTAATAAAGGAAATTAAAAATGTTTTGGAATTACTATTATTGGATCCTTTAATAAAAAGATTTAGTTTTTCAAAAGAAAAGGTGGATTCATAAATAAAGATTATTTTATAAAGCCAAATTAAACCTTGACCAAACTTTGGGAATTAAAACATTTAGTTTTGAATAAAAATAACAAAGTTTTGTTTAAAATAAAATAATAAGGAATTAATATCAAATTTTATTATAAAAGGTTTTACCATTTTAATTAAAACATCAAAACTTATTAAATTGTTTTAAATAGGTTTTCCAAGTATTTTATATTCTCTAATAAAACCTACTAAAGTGTTTTGGCTTTATTTTAGATTGAAAATAAATATCTCAAATAAAATAAATCCTATTTGAAATAATAATGAAAGTTTATTATATTTAATTAATAATGAACCCTAAAATAAAATGTTATTTTATTTTTTAACAAATCTCCAAGTATTCTATATTTCCCAAATAAAACCCACTGATTGGTTTTGAAAATATTTAGGTTTCAAATAAAGATTTTATTAATAAAATCAAAGTCTATTTGATTTAATAACTAAGGCCCATTTTATATAATTATTAATGTACCCTAAAGTAAAAGGTTATTTATTTTAAAACAAGATTTCCAAATGAATTGTATTTTCAAATAAAACCTACTGATTTGATTTTTAAAATATTTGGATTTCAAATGGGGATTTTATTAATATCAAACCCTATTTGATTAATAAACCATGGTCCATTTTATTTAAATTATAAATGGAACCTTTAATAAAATTGTTATTTATTTTAAACAAGCTTTCTAGATATACCTTATTTCAAATACAACCCACTATTTTGGTTTTGGAAAATATATGGATTTAAATTGAGTTTGAAATAAATCCAATCCTAATTTGATTAATTAGCAATGGGTATTTATTTAATTAATAATGGACTTTATTATTTAAAAATTATGGATTTTAGATTTAGGTTCAGGCTACTGATCAGAACCAAGTCAAACTTCCAAAGTTTTGGTGTTGGTTTGAATTGAATTGAAACTTGTTTGTTTGTTTGAAAACCAAAACAGGAAAATAGAAATAGAAAAAGAAAAGGAATCAGACAGAAAAAAATATGGAAAAGGACAGACCCAACCCAGGCAGCCCAATAGGCCCAGAATGACTTCCTCCCCGAAGGAAAACGATTTGCACCCATATTCTGACCCGCTAAGCAGCTGACAAGTGGACCCCGTTCTTTCTTCTTTTCCCACTGACCAGCGGACCCCTTTCTACTGTTCTCCTTCCTCACCCCGCGACTGGTTCTTCCTCCCCCACGTCGCCGTTGCTGCCTCTAAATTACTCGCATCAATTCGAGTAAATGACTGAGTGAATTCTCCTGGTAACCTCACTCATTTAATTGCCAGTGTCTCCGCCTCGTTTCCCCTTTGATTCCTTCCCCGAGCACGCCTCCAGTCCATACCAATTTCTCCTCGACTGCCCTGTCTCCGACGATGCTCTGACGCCGAATCCGGCAGCCCCTCATCACCCCTTGCCTCCCCGACCATGCTCCTGTGATCCCCACCTCCTGGCGATCATCACCGTAGCGCTAGCTCGCCCCCGAGCGCTCCAGAACGTCAGCAATATCTCCACCTGTACGCCACCGACGACCCCGCAACTCCGGTGAGCTCCAGCACTCGACTCCGTGCGCGCCTTGATCAGTGAGACATGCCATTTTATTAGTCTTTGTCCTCTGTATCTACAGGTGCTCGCCAAACCCTCGCGCGTGGCCTGCAACCTCGTCCCCGTCGGCGAGCAGAAGCTCCTAGCGCCAGTAGAAACTCCGGCGAGGAATTCCCGTAGCTCCAGCGCGCCCCTCGGCAAACGAGAAGCACCTCGAGCACCCCCACGCCTTGACGAAATCAGTGAGCCCCCTCTCCTCCTTCCTCGCTTCCTGTAGCGTCGACTTCGCCACCGTCTGGCCGCTCCGCCACCAGACGCCGCCGCCAGCGCCGCCCATCCCTGGCAAGCGAGCTGAGCACCGTGCGATCTAGATCCAACGAGCACGATAGACTCACTTAACCGAAGGGGTATCGAGCAATCTGTGCCGCACGATGGGATTAGATCCAACGCACCACAGCGTGATCCGGTCGAACCGTTACCAGCGAATGACGACGTGCCGCGTGTCACTGTTCTGTTTAAAAACAGATTTGAAAACAGAATATTTTGTGATTTTCAAACCCTTATAACTTTTCATCCACACGTCCAAATTTGGCAAATTTTATATAAATGGATTCAGGAGAACAAACCCTAGCCAACCATGCCCTTAGTTTAGCAAATAGTAGCTGTTAGCTTGTTTGAAATTGCAGAAACATTTGTATGCTTGTTAAGAATGTAAAAATTGTTTTAAATTGAATTTAGGGTTAAAATCTTTGGCAATTGGATTGATTTGAACTTACTGACCCTAGGAACCAACCCTTTGTGTTAAAAATGATTTTGGAAAGATTTTAGTTGGATTACTTGACTTAGTCATTTTCTAGCCAAATAAAAAGAATGGTTTTTGTTATAAAAAAATGTTTATGGAAAGAAAACTTTAAGGAAATGTTTGGACCAAACCTACTGACCTAAAACACCAAGTTTTGCAAATTAGCAAATCATTTGGTGAAAAACTTAAGAGTTTTGCCTTAATAAAAACATTTTTCACCACATGAAATGATGAATGGATTTAAAAATAGTTTTTGGACAAAACCCATTTGCTAATGACTTTGCCACTTTGGTAAATAACCAATTTGGATCTTACAAAGTTTAGAAACCCCATAGAGACCCCTTTGAAAAATAAAACTATCTTGTGCATGCTCCCATGCATGAATTGGTTTCCATTGTCTTGTGTGTGTGAAATTGTTTGAGTGATTATTGGTTTGGAATGTAAATTGAATTAGTGTTTGCTTGTTTGACTTGTAGTGAAGTGTGAGACTAGCAAGATCAAGGAGTGAACCACCATTCCCTTCCAAAAAGGCAAGTGATGCTTCATACTTTCTATCCCAATACTTTTTCTATGCATTAGTGATTTTGCTAAATAAACTTGCATGGATTTTGCTAAGTATAGATCTTGCTATAGGAAAACCTAGTAGATGAATCCTTAGTAGGATTTCCTAAGTTAAGTTTCCTAATACTACCAAGCTTAGCCTAGCTAATAGAAAACATGGGTGGAAAACATATTCACACTATGGAAAAATATTCTAAGTCTGAGGACTTGTGATTTTGTTTAATAAAACAACTAAGTTAATGAATCCCTTGGGTGGAATGGGCTTGCTTGGTGGAGATTGGTTGAGTGGTTCACAATGCCATAGACTTGGATTGTGTATCTCACTTGTGGTATGCCACCCAGGAACAAAGGGATTTGATATGTCAAATGTTGAGAAGCTTCAAGTGCAACCACTTGGCAATATGGGCTCTGCCATGATCATATAGGTTGCAAGAACTTAGCCATATGGACAGTGGGTGGTAGTGTTTGATAGGTTGGAACGCGTCCATTTTGGTCTAACGGAAAGCTTCTGAAAGATCTTGTCTTGGGAAACCAAGTCTTGTGGGGAAAGTGCACCACCTCTGCAGAGTGTAAAATCTAAGTACTTAGCCATGTCCCTGGTAAAGGACAATTTGAGCATCAAGACATGGAAGCAATCAAGAATCTCATCATTCCAATTTCTAAATTAAAATCTTGTGGTTTGGACAAGGGTTGTTTGAATTCTTCAATCATTGATGGAGAGATGGCTTGGTACAAGGATCTTGAAATCTTTGATTGAGAAAAATGTTTTTGACAAGCAAAAACTTGGTATTTTCAAAATGATAAGAAAAATCTATTTTAAGCAATGCAAGCCTCAACTCCACTTAGCCAATTGCATATAGATGATAGACTCCACTATAATACCATAGTATCACTTGCCAATACAATTCAAATGTATTGACCCTTTGTGGCTGTAACTTGTATGTTGCAGGGTTGATTGATTTTAGTGAAGATTGATTGTTTAGGATTACAAAGTATATAACCAACATCTGCCTGTGGCACTTTGAAGATGAAGGACCCCATGCTTATAGTTATTCCGCTGCAATGTAATGTAATAGCCATATGAGCTATGTAAGATGTAATAAAACTATGTTATTCCTGGATATGAAGTTATATTATGACCTTTGTTTCTTGATATTACATCTTAACTGTGGATGCTAGCTATTGATCCAGGGACTAGCATTGTAAAACACATGAGGAATCTACCTTATTAGGTTGAGACCCCTACAGATGGTATCAGAGCATTGTGTTGCCTGTAGGATTTGTAAACCTAGGATTGGACAAAAACCCTTAGAAAAATAGGAGTTATATTTTGATCCAAAACTTATTTACAAAAACACTTGTAAACTCTTTCCTTAACCATTTTGGTGTCAACTCTACACCTCTTCTACTTCAACTTGATGGAAAAACCTACCCATGGACAAGGACTACACCATGTGCAAAGGATGACTTCAAACTCTAATGACTTCAATATCTTCAGCCTCTTCACCAAGGACTTCCAAGGACCACAGGTGAAACAAGGAAATCTTGCTCAAGATTTAGAGACTAAGGGAATACAAAATAAGAAGGAGCCATCAACAACTTTGAAGTATTGCAACCAAAAGATTTTTCTCAAGGAAACCATGATCTCATACAAGAAGAATCATGAAGGAAAGAAAAATCACAAGTGAACCATATAGATAGACCACCATATTTTAGCTAAGTCAAAAACACCCCAACTTATGTGGTGTAACAAAAATATTTTGTTGCCTAAGTATGTGCTTGAATCTTGTTTGAGTGAAAAGTTTGGGTTTGTGATTGCATGCACGTTGCTTGTGTGAAGTGTGATGTGTGTGATTAGAAATATCTCCTTAGAAATATCTGGCCTATTCTAATCTTCCTTCAACCCAAACAGATGACTACTCCAAAGGACTCCAAGGTTGATGACACCAACACCAACCAAGCTGACAGCATGAGAGAGCTCATAGCAACCCAACATCAGTTGAACCAACTGACAGCTCAGTTCCTAGCTAACAATAGTGATAAAGATCCAAAGACTGCAAAAGTTTTTGGAGGAACAATCCCAACTGATGCTTAAGGTGACTAATCAAATGATTAGCATGGAAGAAAGCTATCCTAGAAGAGTGTATGATAACAAGGATGACAAGAATGTTATTCTAGATGGAGCCCAGCTTGCATTATTTGTGGAGACAAGGATCATACTTCCACGAGCATGAAGGACAATGCCCCAATTGTGAAGAAGACCATCCTGTTGGACAATGCCCCACCTCTCAAGCTACTTGCTACCTTTGTGAAGGAAGTGATCATACTCCTGACCAATGTCCCATCTATGCCATGGTAGAACAAAGGAAACAAGAAGGATCCAAGTCTACCAAAGGAAAAGGACCACTCATACCTCCAAACAAGACAACCCAATTCAAAGGATCAAAGAAAACCAAGAAACCCAAGCAAGACATGATCCTTGCACAATGTCGTAAATGTAAGGAAATGGGACACTACTCCAGTGGATGCCCAGAGAACAAGAAGAATAAAGAGATTGACCAAGTGTGGTGCAACAACTGCAAAGAGATGGGTCACTATGTAGCAACTTGTCCACAAGAGCCACGTAAAGAACTCAAGGACATTCATTGCTTCAATCAGAAGAATTCGTGACACTATGCAAGCAACTGTCCAGAAAAGATGAAGAACAAGTTGAACAAACCTATGGAGAAGCTCAACCTTGGCCCATGAGTCAAGTATGGAAACCAAGGAAACCATGCAAATGTTTGCTATAAGAAATTTTCCCCAGGATCCCAAGAAGGACAATGTGTAATTTTTGTTTGAAAATTTTTAAGGGTGGTAGTACCCTAGTTGTTTTGAACATGCTTGTAACCCTAGCCTCCCCAAATCTCGGGACGAGATTTATTTTAAGGGTGGTAGCCTGTCACATCCCAAGATTTTCCAAATCTTGTAATGTGAAAATAAATTAATAAAATAAAACTTTGTTGATTTTCAGAGCCAGAAGAAACTTTTTGAATTCAATTGGAACTTCAAACCCATTTGAATTAAATAAAATCCTAAAGGGATTCATAAAGATAAACATTTAATAAAGGAAATTAAAAATGTTTTGGAATTACTATTATTGGATCCTTTAATAAAAAGATTTAGTTTTTCAAAAGAAAAGGTGGATTCATAAATAAAGATTATTTTATAAAGCCAAATTAAACCTTGACCAAACTTTGGGAATTAAAACATTTAGTTTTGAATAAAAATAACAAAGTTTTATTTAAAATAAAATAATAAGGAATTAATATCAAATTTTATTATAAAAGGTTTTACCATTTTAATTAAAACATCAAAACTTATTAAATTGTTTTAAATAGGTTTTCCAAGTATTTTATATTCTCTAATAAAACCTACTAAAGTGTTTTGGGTTTATTTTAGATTCAAAATAAATATCTCAAATAAAATAAATCCTATTTGAAATAATAATGAAAGTTTATTATATTTAATTAATAATGAACCCTAAAATAAAATGTTATTTTATTTTTTAACAAATCTCCAAGTATTCTATATTTCCCAAATAAAACCCACTGATTGGTTTGGAAAATATTTAGGTTTCAAATAAAGATTTTATTAATAAAATCAAACTCTATTTGAGTTAATAACTAAGGCCCATTTTATATAATTATTAATGGACCCTAAAGTAAAAGGTTATTTTGTTTTAAAACAAGATTTCCAAATGAATTGTATTTTCAAATAAAACCTACTGATTTGATTTTTAAAATATTTGGATTTCAAATGGGGATTTTATTAATATCAAACCCTATTTGATTAATAAACCATGGTCCATTTTATTTAAATTATAAATGGAACCTTTAATAAAATTGTTATTTATTTTAAACAAGCTTTCTAGATATACCTTATTTCAAATACAACCCACTATTTTGGTTTTGGAAAATATATGGATTTAAATTGAGTTTGAAATAAATCCAATCCTAATTTGATTAATTAGCAATGGGTATTTATTTAATTAATAATGGACTTTATTATTTAAAAATTATGGATTTTAGATTTAGGTTCAGGCTACTGATCAGAACCAAGTCAAACTTCCAAAGTTTTGGTGTTGGTTTGAATTGAATTGAAACTTGTTTGTTTGTTTGAAAACCAAAACAGGAAAATAGAAATAGAAAAAGAAAAGGAATCAGACAGAAAAAAATATGGAAAAAGGACAGACCCAACCCAGGCAGCCCAATAGGCCCAGCAACAGCCCAGCTTCCCTCCCCGAAGGAAAACGATTTGCACCCATATTCTGACCCGCTAAGCAGCTGACAAGTGGACCCCGTTCTTTCTTCTTTTCCCACTGACCAGCGGACCCCTTTCTACTGTTCTCCTTCCTCACCCCGCGACTGGTTCTTCCTCCCCCACGTCGCCGTTGCTGCCTCTAAATTACTCGCATCAATTCGAGTAAATGACTGAGTGAATTCTCCTGGTAACCTCACTCATTTAATCGCCAGTGTCTCCGCCTCCTTTCCCCTTTGATTCCTTCCCCGAGCACGCCTCCAGTCCATCCCAATTTCTCCTCGACTGCCCTGTCTCCGACGCCCGGCCTTGAATCCGCAGCCCTCATCACCCTTGCCTCCCGACCATGCTCCTGTGATCCCCACCTCCTGGCGATCATCACCGTAGCGCTTCTTCGCCCAGCGCTCGAGCGTCGGCAATATCTCCACAGACACCGACGACCCGCAACTCCGGTGAGCTCCACTCGACTCGTGCGCGCCTTGATCAGTGAGACATGCCATTTTATTAGTCTTTGTCCTGTATCTCTGATTGCTCGCCAAACCTCGCGTGGCTCGCAACCTCGTCCCCGTCGGCGAGCAGAAGCTCCTGGCGCCAGTAGAAACTCCGGCGAGGAATTCCCGTAGCTCCAGCGCGCCCCTCGACAAACGGGAAGCACCTCGAGCACCCCCACGCCTTGGCGAAATCAGTGAGCCCCCTCTCCTCCTTCCTCGCTTCCTGTAGCGTCGACTTCGCCATCGTCTGGCCGCTCCGCCACCAGACGCCGCCGCCAGCGCCGCCCATCCCTGGCAAGCGAGCTGAGCACCGTGCGATCTAGATCCAACGAGCACGATAGACTCACTTAACCGAAGGGGTATCGAGCAATCTGTGCCGCACGATGGGATTAGATCTAACGCATCAGCGTGATCGGTCGAACGTTACCGGCGAATAATGACGTCTTGCGTGTCATCGTTTACTTTAAAAACAGATTTGAAAACAGAATATTTTGTGATTTTCAAACCCTTATAACTTTTGATCCACACGTCCAAATTTGGCAAATTTTATATCAATGGATTCAGGAGAACAAACCCTAGCCAACCATGCCCTTAGTTTAGCAAATAGTAGCTGTTAGCTTGTTTGAAATTGCAGAAACATTTGTATGCTTGTTAAGAATGTAAAAATTGTTTTAAATTGAATTTAGGGTTAAAATCTTTGGCAATTGGATTGATTTGAACTTACTGACCCTAGGAACCAACCCTTTGTGTTAAAAATGATTTTGGTAAGATTTTAGTTGGATTACTTGACTTAGTCATTTTCTAGCCAAATAAAAAGAATGGTTTTTGTTATAAAAAAATGTTTATGGAAAGAAAACTTTAAGGAAATGTTTGGACCAAACCTACTGACCTAAAACACCAAGTTTTGCAAATTAGCAAATCATTTGGTGAAAAAATTAAGAGTTTTGCCTTAATAAAAACATTTTTCACCACATGAAATGATGAATGGATTTAAAAATAGTTTTTGGACAAAACCCATTTGCTAATGACTTTGCCACTTTGGTAAATGACCAATTTGGATCTTACAAAGTTTAGAAACCCCATAGAGACCCCTTTGAAAAATAAAACTATCTTGTGCATGCTCCCATGCATGAATTGGTTTCCATTGTCTTGTGTGTGTGAAATTGTTTGAGTGATTATTGGTTTGGAATGTAAATTGAATTAGTGTTTGCTTGTTTGAATTGTAGTGAAGTGTGAGACTAGCAAGATCAAGGAGTGAACCACCATTCCCTTACAAAAAGGCAAGTGATGCTTCATACTTTCTATCCCAATACTTTTTCTATGCATTAGTGATTTTGCTAAATAAACTTGCATGGATTTTGCTAAGTATAGATCTTTCTATAGGAAAACCTAGTAGATGAATCCTTAGTAGGATTTCCTAAGTTAAGTTTCCTAATACTACCAAGCTTAGCCTAGCTAATAGAAAACATGGGTGGAAAACATATTCACACTATGGAAAAATATTCTAAGTCTGAGGACTTGTGATTTTGTTTAATAAAACAACTAAGTTAATGAATCCCCTGGGTGGAATGGGCTTGCTTGGTGGAGATTGGTTGAGTGGTTCACAATGCCATAGACTTGGATTGTGTATCTCACTTGTGGTATGCCACCCAGGAACAAAGGGATTTGAGATGTCAAATGTTGAGAAGCTTCAAGTGCAACCACTTGGCAATATGGGCTCTGCCATGATCATATAGGTTGCAAGAACTTAGCCATATGGACAGTGGGTGGTAGTGTTTGATAGGTTGGAACGCGTCCATTTTGGTCTAAGGGAAAGCTTCTGAAAGATCTTGTCTTGGGAAACCAAGTCTTGTGGGGAAAGTGCACCACCTCTGCAGAGTGTAAAATCTAAGTACTTAGCCATGTCCCTGGTAAAGGACAATTTGAGCATCAAGACATGGAAGCAATCAAGAATCTCATCATTCCAATTTCTAAATTAAAATCTTGTGGTTTGGACAAGGGTTGTTTGAATTCTTCAATCATTGATGGAGAGATGGCTTGGTACAAGGATCTTGAAATCTTTGATTGAGAAAAATGTTTTTGACAAGCAAAAACTTGGTATTTTCAAAATGATAAGAAAAATCTATTTTAAGCAATGCAAGCCTCAACTCCACTTAGCCAATTGCATATAGATGATAGACTCCACTATAATACCACAGTATCACTTGCCAATACAATTCAAATGTATTGACCCTTTGTGGCTGTAACTTGTATGTTGCAGGTTTGATTGATTTTAGTGAAGATTGATTGTTTAGGATTACAAAGTCTACAACCAACATCTGCCTGTGGCACTTTGAAGATGAAGGACCCCATGCTTATAGTTATTCCGCTGCAATGTAATGTAATAGCCATATGAGCTATGTAAGATGTAATAAAACTATGTTATTCCTGGATATGAAGTTATATTATGACCTTTGTTTCTTGATATTACATCTTAACTGTGGATGCTAGCTATTGATCCAGGGACTAGCATTGTAAAACACAGGAGGAATCTACCTTATTAGGTTGAGACCCCTACAGTTTGTTACTTTCTCATTCAAATTTTTGTTCAAGTAAGGTTTTGATGTTTCCATTTAGAAACAAAAAGTTTCTTTTCCCCCTAAATTTCATCATTTATTTCCTTTGTTTTTTTATTTTTTCACATTTCAAAATTTGGAAAAAATTGGGATGTGACAGGCTACCACCCTTAAAAGGAATCTTGTCCCGAGATTCGGGAAGGCTAGAAACAACAAGTTGGTTTCAGGACAACTAGGGTACTACCACACTTAAAAGGATTTAACTAGATTGCATGTTGGCTTACTTGGTGCCTCGATGTAATTTCTCTAGGAAGTTGTTTGCATAGTGCCCCTTATTACCATATTTGAAACATGTGACAAGGTTGAGGCATTTCCCTACCAAACACTCTTCACATTAGTAGTCAAGACTTTTCTCCACTAGACACTCATTGGCATAGTGTCCAAGATTGTGACAGTTCAAACAGTGAACTGGACTACTATCCTTATAACATCCGTTGATATTATCTTTCATAGTGATCATTATATTCCTATCATGACTCTCAACATAATTCTTTTTCTCAGGGAGTCCCTTGCATAGTATACCAACTTCTTGCTATGATACTTCTTTAGGCTACCCTTTCCTACTTCCGGTTCCTTTGTTTTGTTCTTCTCCTTTTTTGGACAATTTGATGCATAATGGCCTAGTTCCTTTCAATTGTAACACTGTAGTTCGCTGATGTCCTTCTTCTTTTTGGGTCTCTCCAAGGCTAGGAGGTCTCTAAGTTCATTTTCTTCATATTTCACCACAAATTCAGGAAACCTTTCTTGGTTCATAGAACGGTTCCGAGGATAACGTCCATGTTTCCTCTTTTGCTCACCAAAGTTGGTTACATTATATGGAGGTGCTTTCTGAGATTTGACTTTGTCTTCATCATTCTTGGTGGAAGTTGCACCTTCATGGGTGTTTCCAAAGACTTGATGTATTCCATCCTTAGCGTGATGTTCCATCTGTTGAACTATAGGATATATGTGGCATTGGACAGGGTCATGATTAGTTCCTTCACACAGGAAACATATAACTTGAGATGTGGGGCATTGTCCAGATGGATGGTTCCCATCACAATTAGGGCACTGGTCAATATGCTCTTTATAAGTATGTCTTATGTCTCCACGGATTTTGTAGGCTTGTGTTCTTTCCACAATATCATCTTTGAAATCATTGTTATCACAATTCCTTTGGGAAGGGTTGTTTCTCATGTTGATCATCTGATTGGTCATCCTTTGAAACAATTGGGATTGGGATCCCAAGAACTTTAGCATGGCCGGGCTAACTCAGTGTTGTTGTGGTTGTTAGCTAAAAACTGGGTTGTCACTTGATTCAACTTAGTTTGGGTTGCTAGCAGTAATACTGTCATGTGAATCTCGAGGTTGTTGTTGTCACCATCGTTGATGTTGGAGTTGTGGTCTCTTGAAGAAGTCATCTTCTTGGGTTGGGTTGGAATCAGAATAGAAAAAATATTTCTAGGGAAAGAATTCTACTCATACACAACAAGTCACACAAAGCAATATGCAAGAAATATCAATCATGCATTCCACTCAATCAACAAGGTTCAAGCATATCTTAGGCAAACAAAATATTATTGTCATACCACATAGGTTGGTATGATCAGCAAATCGATTTAAAAAAAACACTAGTATGGTGGTCCAACTATAGGGTTCCACTTCCACAAGAAACAAAAACAAAGATAACCTAGTAAAACCATAATAGATAAGTTCTCATCCTACGGTCTTTCCTAATTTCTCTCATATTTTCCTTCTAAGAATTCTTCACTTGAATTCTTTTGATGATGGAGGTAGGTAGATACAGCATGTTGACATAGTTGAGAAGTCCAATTCCAAGCAGGTGGTCTTGAAGTCCTTAGTGATGTCGAAGCTGAATTCCTTTTTGATGTTGATGTCCTTTAGCGAAACTGAAGTTGGAGTACTTTGAGATGTTTAAGCTGAAGTCCTTGATGATGTTAAAGGTGAAGTCCTTAGCCATCAAGTTGAAAAGGGAGAGATGTTGAAACAAAACAGAATACTGAGGAAAGATCTTACAAGATTGTTCGTAAATAATTTGCACAAATGCAACTCTTATTTTTCTAAGGGGTTTTGTCCAATCCTAGGGTTACAAACCTACAGGAAACACAGTGCTCTGATACCACCTGTAGAGGACCGTACCCCATAAGGTACAAGTCCCTGTGTTTACAGTATTAGTCCCTGGATCGAATAGCTAGCACCCAAACTGAATAAGTAATATCAAGAAACAAAGGTCATATTACATCGCATATCTAGGAATAAAATAGTTCATTACAACTTACATAGCTCATATGGCTATCTTATTACAGAGCAGCAGATATAACTATAAAGCATGGAGTCCTTCATCTTTATGTGCCACAGACAAACATGTTGCTTGAAGACTCATAATCCCTACTCATCAAACTTCACTATCATCAAGTAATCCTGCAACATGATATGTTACAGCCACAAGGGTCAATACATTTGAATTGTATTCGCAAGTGATACCATATTGATATAGAGAACCTAACATCTACATGAATATATGGCTAAGTGGAGTTTTGGCTAGCCTTTGCATAAAGTAACTTTTACCTATCCTTTATAAAATAGTTTTTCTCCTTTTCATCAACACTTCATCAAACTTGGCACTCTGGATACCCTCCAGGTGCTTCCCTTGTTCACCCAACAAGTTTTAACTTAGAGAAATTAGAATGATGAGATTCTTGATTCTGCTTCGTTATCTTGATGCTCAAAAATTGTCCATAACCGGGGACACGGCTAAGTACTTAGTTTTACCCTCTCGAGAGGTGGTGCACTTTCCCCACAAGACTCGACATGCATCGAGACGAGACTTTTCAAAAGCAATCCCTCAGACCACCACAGACGTGTTCCATCCTATCATCACTACCACCCTCTGTCGGTCTGGCTGAGTTCTCGCAACTTAGTTGGTCAAGGTAGAGCCCATATGCCATATGGATGCACTGGAAGCTTTTGCGACAAGAACGTCTCAAATCTCTTCCTGGGTGGTCATCCATAAGTGTCATACACCAAGGTAAACCATAGAAATGGGCCCTGAGTAACCACTCAACACAATCCATACAAGTCCCAATCCACCCACGTGTTTCATTAACAAAGGTTGTTTTCTTAGTCAAAAATATATAAGTATAAACTTCCCATACCATCACAATATGAATTTTACACCCACAAATTCTATTATCAAGGCTAAGCATTCTAGCATAGGATGTCTGCTATCTTAGGAAAATACTGCCAAGTATATTATATAGGATTTCTATAGCATAGCAATATAATTAAAACTATCATGCGAAGTCCTACTAAAAATAACACTAATGCAATAGGTAAAATAATAGGACATATGATGAAATATCACTTGCATTTATAGTAGAATATTTAGGTACTCTCCTTGATCTTGCAAATATCACACTCCTCAATTTCTACAACAATATAATCAAGCAAAAAGCACACACTCAAAACTACAACACAAAATAACAAAACAATATAATGGAATGCATGCACACATGCAACAATATCATTTTATTAAACAAGTTGTTCCAACAAGGTTCTAAACACAACAAGCATCTACTGGTCATTTTAAAAGGTGGAAATTCAATTGGAACCAAGTTAGTGAAATTAAGTTATTTAAATTATTTTTATTTTAATAGAAAATATTTTATTCAATGGGATATTTTCTAGTGCCAACAAATTATATGTTTAATTTAAAATGTTAATGTTTCTGGTTATAGGTTTCAATATACAACCATTTACAAAAGGATTCAGTCAAAAATAATTTTCACAACAATTTTTGTACTCAAAATACTCCACAAATGTCTCTGCCTAAAAATCAGTTTTTACAGAAGCTATTGAACAAAAGGAGGTCACAGTAGTGTAGTTCACATTTTTCTGAATCCATGGACACCAAGTATGTATTTTTCTGATTTGTGGATCAAGAGTTATGGATTTTCTAAGTTTAATCGTCTATTTAAACTAAATTTGGATTTAATCAGAAAACCCAGCCACGTGGCCTAATCTTACTGGCCGATACCATTTCGGCTGGATCAGTAATGTGCTCTGTTGTATTAAAATGAAAACGGGTGAGCCATATTGACTGATACCCCTTCGTTAAGTGATTTAATTTGGGCCCTAGGATGCAGATCTGATGGGTCATAGAGCTTGGCCAAGGTTTGGCGGGGCTGTCCACTGCGTGCGGCAGCGTGTCGGATAGGCGGTGCTCCGGCAATTCCAAATGGGTAAGGGGGTGTGGAGCGTTACCAGTGGTTGCGGTGGTCGAGGCGAGCTCAGGGGTGGTCATGGTCGAGGCAGGGGCGCTCTGATTCGCTGTTGATTTCTCATCAGAGTTGCGCTTGCGGGCAGCGCTTGCAGATGATGACAAAGTCGAGCACTTGGGGCTCGAGCAAGCAAGGAAAGGCATCAGGGAGGTTCGCGAGGACCTCAGTGAGATTCTAGTGGCCAAATTAGGGCGAGGGGGAGCTAGGTCTCACCGTAGTTCATCGGTGAACATCGACTATAGAGGGAGCTTCGGCGGTGACCGTGGCGACGGCCTGGGGTGCGATAAAAACGAACGAAGGGATTTAGCAGACGCGCCAGAGGATGGCAAAGTTTAATGGACAGACAAGAGGGCGTGGGGTAGTTTTTTCTCACAGGAATCATCGCCGGAGTTCGTCGGTGCCATGGCGGTGCGTGGTCAAATTCGAGCACCTAGTGGCTCTCTGGTGGGGTGGATTGAGGGGAAATGGAGAGGGGGCAGTGGGGATTAAGAGGACGGGGTCGCGTGAAAGAATAATCCCCGCAATCAAGCGAATTTACTCATAGTAAATCGAAGAAACGACAGGGGGAAGTGGGTATTCGGTCGTTGGGTTGAAGATGATGACGAGGAAGGGTGGGGTCAGCTCGTCAGCGGGTGGGTGCAGAGAGGAGTGGGTGAGAAAAGGATCCATCGGGGGAGAGGGGAGTGCCGGGTGGGCTGCAGTGGGCCGAGGTTGCTGGGCGTAGAGGTTTGGTTGTTGCTCTCTTTTTTCCTGTTCTTTTTCTTTTCTATATTCTGTTTTTAATCAAATCAATTGATTCAAACACCAAATTGATTTCAAACTTGTAACAAATCCTTTTCAGAAGATTTTATACAAAATATAAGTTGGTTATTTAGTCCAATTAGAGTATTTCAAATATTTTTATAAATTATTATTTATTAAAAAATTGAGTGTGACACATTGGCATTATTTAATAAAATTTTAATATGGTACCTAAGCCCATATAATTTTCTTAAATAAAAATTTATCCTTTTATATTATTTAAATATACTTTTTATTCCATTCACTTATGGATTTTAGCCATGGCTTAAATTGACTTTGCAATATGTCTTATTTATTTTTCTTCTTGTCTTATATAAGTCATATCTTTTTATCCATGGCTCCAAATAGAGTGAAAACAATTCCAATGGTTTTGTAATATTGTTTTTTACCATTATTGATTATTTAGGAATGATGTTGCTAAATTTTTATATGGAACATAGCCATAGTCTTGGAGTGATCTTGATGATCATTTCTCTTATTAGGGTTTAGGTTATCTTTTCCAAGTGCTCAATATCAAGATACATTCCATGCATGAATGCATTTGATCTATTTGAAAATTATTTTGTTACTTTCTCATTCAAAATTTGTTTCAAGTAAGGTTTTGATGTTTCCATTTAGAAACAAAAAGTTTCTTTTCGCCCTAAATTTCATCATTTATTTCTTTTGTTTGTTTATTTTCACATTTCAAAATTTGGACAATTTTGGGATGTGACACACCGGATGGATGCTTTGATGACATCAAACACCACTTCATAACTGGGTGGTTATAAAGGTGGCATTGAGTGTTCTGAAAGTATGTGTTGAGGCACATGGATCAAGAGTGGGATTTGTCCATCCATATGAAAAATAGATATACTCTGGGCCCTCTCGGTGGAATGCCATCCAATTGGCTTGCAAGCATGTGACTGGATCACAAAGGGATCACATATCACAGGAACGAGTAAAGATTACTTATCGGTAACGAGGTTGAACGAGGTATGCAGAGATACCGACGATCAAACCTCGCATAAGTAAAGTATCGTGAGACAAAGGGAAATTGGTATCGTATGTGAATGGTTCATTCAATCTCGAAGTAATCATAGAAATATGTGGGAGCCATATGAATTTCCAGATTCCTCTATTGGTTATTGATTGGAGAAGTGTCTCTATCATGTCCACATAATTCAGGAACCGTAGGGAGACACACTTAAGGATTCGATGTTGTTTAGTAGATATGGTAATGATTTGGAGACCAAATGTTGTTTGGAGTCTCGGATTGGATCCAGGACATCACCAGGGGATCTAGAATGGTCCGAAGAATAAGATTCATATAAGGAAAGTCAATTCCTGAGTTAGGGAATGTTTTCGGTGTTTTCACCAGAATCTTCTAGAAGGGTCTAGAAGGTCCACCACTCCAGAGAGGGAAGGGTACATGGATGTGTCATACCAATGTGGAATGGTTGCATCATGTCCTAGGTCACTTGGCTGGGCAATGGGAAGAGAGAAATCAAACTCTAGTTTGAATAGTCAAACGCCAGTTTGAAAAAGGCAAATCCCAACTTTGAAAGTCAAACCAAGTGGAGGGAGAGGAGGAAACCTAGTGGGGGAAGGTTTCCCTCCCTTCCTTGCCGCCGGCCAAGGAAGAGGACTTGGGGGAGGACTCCCCTCCCCCTTTCCACCTCTCCCTTCCATAAAAGTAGGGGTAGGGGCGCCCCCTTGCACCACGCCCAAACCCTAGGCCGCCCGCTGCCCCCTCTCAAGACGTTGCCGCCCTATAGCTCCTCTAAATCGCCACCTATCTAAACCCTAGCTGCCGGCAACCTACACCCCTTAGCCTCTAAACCCTAGTTGCTAAGGCCCTCTCTACTCCATCATACTCGCTCCGGCTTAGGTGAAGCCCTGTGGGATCTACTCCTCCGTTTCACCACCACACCGTCGTGCTGCTGGAATCGAGAGGAGATCTCCAACCTCCGCTGCCTACTGGAACAAGGGATAGGAAGGTCTTCATCGATTACCGAACGTGTGACCGAATGTGGAAGCGCTGCCGGAACACGGCGTCGTAAGGATCGTCTTCACGATCTTGAGATCCGCAAGTGAATGACTACATCAACCATGAGAACCCGATCTCGTTAAACGCTTTGGATCTTAAAGGGTTAGTACTCTATGAACTCTTTGCACCGATCTAGTAGATTAGATCTTGGCTTGTGTGTGTTCATGCAATAGAATTTTTTTGTTTTCCATGCTACGAACCCCTACAGTCTGTGCCATGGATCGAGCTCCGGTTTGGGAGGAGGAGGGCGAGGCCGATTAGGTTCGGCTGAGTACGGGATTTTGCTGCTGAAGGAATTCCCTCCCAGCTCCACGCCATGGCGGAGACCACAGATCGCCCCTTTGGAGAAGAAGAAGGTCGTGTCAAAATGAATGGGGAATGGACAAGGGCTCCAATAGTGCAAGTCTACATGGCAACCAGGATGGAAGCGACTTAACGGGTCAAAAATGATAGGGGGGCCAATTTGAGGCGTTAGCGAGATTTCTCGTGTTCAAACGTTTTGTTGAATTCCTGCCAAAAAGACCCTCTAGGCAATTGGCAACCTTACTATGGGTAGCTCAATCCAATACCAATGAAATCGGACCCCGCTATGCCTTGGCACTTCAATTTTCGGGCCGCATGTTAAAATTCTCTGCATTGTGTCACTCAATGCATATGCCGCTGTCACTCGGCCACCCATTACCTACATACATCATACTTTTTAATGGAAAACATTCCAAACACTAGTGCAATGATTCATATGTACGCTTCGTAGCATAGAAAACAAAAAATTCTACCGCGAGAATGAATAAAACCAAAATCCAATATATGGAAAAGACAAGACCTAATCTATGAGATAGGTGCAACGAGATAGATGAGAACTAACCCTCGAAGATCCAAAGACTTAATGAGAATTAATATCGTGGTTGATGAAGACGATCCTTCCGGTGCTGCGATCCGGCAGCGCTTCCGCACTCAGTCATAAGTACGGAGTCGATGAAGACCTTCCTCTCCCTATTCCAGCAGGCAGCGAAGGTAGTAGATCCCCTCGGAATCCCAGCAGCATGGCGGCGTGGTGGTGGTGGTGGATAATTCCTGCAGGGCTTCGCCTAAGCCGGCACAAGAAGGAGGAGGGAGGAGAGGTGGAATCTAGGGTTTGGAGAGGCGAAAGGGGGCCGACCACCCCTGATATGTCATAAACGTATCTATAATTTTTTATGCTCCATGCTTGTTTTATATCAACTTTGTTATGTTTTGTCTACACTTTGAGGTATTTTTATACATGTTTTGGACTAACCTATTGACAATATGTCGCAGTGCCAGTTGCCTGTTTTCTGTTGTTTTTGGTTTCAGAAAAGCCAGAAAATAAATATTCTCGGAATTGTACGGGACAAAAGCCAAAGTCAATATTTTACCGAAGCAGACACGGGGTCTAGAGGAGAGACGAGGAGGCGCAACAAGGCGACCACACCTAGGGGTGGCATGGGTCCCCCTAGCCATGCCATCCCCTGGTGTGGGCCCCTAGAGGCTCCACCGACCTTGCCCTTTCACCTATATATACGTCTCCCTGAGACGTAAACCCTAACATGGGCAGAAATACACGAAAAGGTCCGCAGCACCGCCGCAACCCAAGAGGATATTCGGGGGAAAGAAGTCTCTGTTCCGGCACCCTGCCAGGACGGGGAATTGCCCCCGAAGCCATCTCCATCGATCTCCACCACCATCTCCATCGTTGTTGCTGATTCCCATGATGAGGAGGGAGTAGTTCTTCCTCGAGGCTAAGGGCTCTACCAGTAGCTATGTGTTCATCTCTCTCTATGCGTGATCTTATTACGATCATGAGCTTCGTAATCAAGTTGGTCTACTTTGCTACTCAAGTGCTTTAATTAATATCTGGCTATCCCCTCTTGTGTGAAGGTTACAGTGTGCACACCGTGTGGCACTTAGGCTAGATATTATATAAATACTTATCATGAGTTATATTTTGAGTTGGTTGTCTCTATGAAATTGTGATGTTTGTTGGAACCATCTAGCGCTCAAGGTCACAGTGTGGGGTTATCTAGATGGGGAATGCGAACTTTGAGGTGTGCTGTTATATCCCTACCATGGATTAGAGTTGTCCAACTGGAGAGTAGTTCAGATTAGTATCATGAAGAGAAGATATTTATATGAGAGTATCCACTAGTGAAAGTATGATCCCTAGGACTTGTTTCTAAGCATTGAAATACCGTTTACAACTAGTCATGTTACATGTTTGCTTGCTTCCATCTTTATTTTAGATTGCCTTTAGTCTCTTCCTCCCCGTTAAGCTCTTTTCTGGCATTGTTGTCTTATAATCATCCATACTACTTGTATTTCACTATCTCTTCGCCGAACTAGTGCATCTATACACCTGACAAGTGTATTGGGTGTGTTGGGGACACAAGAGATTTATTATATCTTGACTGCAGGGTTTCTTGAGAGGCATACCTTTGACCACTTCCTCCCTGAGTTTGATAAACCTTGGGTGATCCACTTAAGGGAAACTTGCTATTGTTCTACAAATCTCTGCACTTGGAGGCCCGACACTGTCTACAAGAATAGAAGCGTGTGTAGACATCAACCCCACACTAGAAATTAGGGATTTGATCTTATCTCTAGGAGCTGGAAGGCCAGGCTTCTTGGGCCTGGTGCAGCTGGCCCATGGAGCCCCATAGCATTCCCTCAACCCATGTGGCCCCTCCCAGGGTGGTGGGCCCACTCGTGGCCCTCTAGAACCTTCTAGAAGTTCTGGTCAAAGCACAGAAAACTTTTCTGAACCCCAGAAGATGACTTCCATTATATGAATCTTATTCTTTGGACCTTCTCGTGATGTCCTAGATCCCATCCGAGACTCCGAACAACATTCGGTCTCCAACTCACATTCCATATCTACTTAAACAAAATCTAACCTTAAGTGTGTCACCCTTGAAGGGTTTCGCAACATAGTAAATCAAAAAAATTCTATGGTTGCGAACAAGAAAGCCAAGATCTAATCTAGGAGATTTAATCAACGAGAGAGATTGATGAGATCTTCATACCCTTGAAGAAATCGCACAGCAGAAACGTTCAACAAAACATGGTTGACGTAGTCGTACTCGCCGTCTCCTCCTCGCGATCCGATCCGATCCTACGCCGCAAGTGGCGACGCCACCGAGAGATGCACACGTACGATGCAGCGACGTATCCTCCTTTCCTTGGTCCAGCGGGTATGGTGGAGAGATAGATTGGATCTGCAGAACGACGGCGTGGTGCTTATGGTGGAGAGTTTCTGCGGCAGGGCTTCGCCTACGCGCAATCGGGAGAGAGAGAGAGAGGTGGAGGGGCAGCAATTGGACGGCGGCTAGGGTTGGAGTGGGGGGAGGCTGCGCCCCTGCCCTCC
This sequence comes from Avena longiglumis, assembly GCA_030063025.1. NCBI lineage: Eukaryota > Viridiplantae > Streptophyta > Magnoliopsida > Poales > Poaceae > Avena > Avena longiglumis. The sequence continues at coordinate 487,605,968 of CP125974.1, forward strand.
TTATATAGGGGGCTGGACGGCCCCCTTGACCCCTCCTCCAAGCCCTAGGGCGGCGGCCCAAGGGGTGGAGTGGGGGGCAAGTCATCCCCCCCTCCTTTGGAAGGTTCCCTTAGGGTTTCCCTAGGGCTGGCTGGCTGGGCCTTACGGGCCTTGTGTCCCTGACCCAAAGTGGCCAGGGCACATCCCCTTAGGCCCACACAGGCCTCCGACAAGTGGGCCCACGTTGGTCCCACTCCGAAACCTTCTAGAACCTTCCGGTACAATACCGATAAACTCCGAAACGATTCCGAAATCCAAAAACTGCTTTCCTTTATATGAATCTTATTCTCCGGACCATTACGAAACCTCTTGTGATGTCCTGGGTCTCATTCGAGACTCCGAACAAAAACTCATAAACCAATTGTCCATTATATCCTAGCATCGATGCACGTTAAGTGTGTGACCCTACGGGTTCGAGAATATGCAGACATGATCTTCTATCAATAATCAACAGCGGGATCTGGAAACCCATATTGACTCCCACATATTCATCGATGATCATATCGGATGAACCACGATGCCAGGATTCAATTTATACCATATATGTATTCCCTTCATCACGCGATATTTTACTTGCCCGAGAATCGATCGTTGGTATCGACATACCTAGTTCAATCTCGTACACAACAAGTACTTTACTCGTTCCGTAATCCGATATCACTTTGTGATTAACTCCTTAACCACGTGATTGCAAGCAGTGTTGATATCGATTACCGAGTGGGCCCGAAGTATATCTATCCGACTCGGGAGGGACAAATTCCATCTCGATACATACAACCCAACAAGTACTTTCCGATCACCTGAGAGACACCTTTATGATCACCCTCACATAGGATGACGTTTGATGACCTCAAAGCTTTCTTCCGATACCAGGGAGTTGTATTATCTCATGGTCTAAGGAATACAATACTTGACATAGGAAAAAGCTTCGCAAAGATGAAGATGATGACACGATATAATTGCTCTGCTTAATTTGGGTCTGTCCATCATATCATTCTCCTAATGACATGATCTCATTATTAATCGACAACTCATGTCTATGGTTAGGAAACCTTAACCATCACTAATCAATGAGATAGTCCATAGAGGCATAATAAGGACACGGTGTTGTTCATAAACCACACAAGTATCAAAGTTTCCGCTTAATACAATTCTAGCATGGAATATAAACTTTATCATGAAAAAGAATTATAATAATAACATCTTTATTATTGCCTCTAGGGCATAATTCCAATAGTCTCCCACTTGCACTAGAGTCAATAATCTAGTTTACATCTGGCAACAATCTAACACACATGGCATTAAGGTGATGATCATGTTTTGCTCGTGGAAGAGGTTTAGTCAACAGATCTGCGACATTCAGATCCGTATGTACTTTGCTAATCTTCAGATCTCCATCTGCTATATAATCTCGAATTATATGAAAATGGCGGTTGATGTGCTTGGTCTTTGGATGATATCTCGGTTCCTTAGCCAGTGCTATGGCGCCAGTGTTGTCGCACAATATCTCCAGTGGGTCCAAAGCACATGGAACCACACCAAGCTCAGTGATGAAGTTCCTGATCCAAACTCCTTCACTTGACGCTTCTGAAGAAGCCATGTATTCCGCTTCTATTGTAGATCCCGCGATCACGCTTTGCTTGCAGCTTCTCCAGCTCACAGCTCCACCATTCAAAATATAAACGTATCCTGTCTGAGATTTAGAATCATCCGGGTCGGTGTCGAAACTAGCGTCGACGTAACCTTTTACGACGAGCTGCTCATCACGTCCATAGACCAAAAACATTTCTTTAGTCCTATTTAAATACTTTAGGATGTTCTTTATGGCTGTCCAGTGTTCCACTCCTGGATCACTTTGGTATCTGCTCGCCAAACTAGGAGCATTAGACACATCCGGTCTAGTACATAGCATGGCATACATGATAGAACCTATGGCCGAGGCATATGGCACTTTGCTCATAGTATCTCTATCTTTTACCGTAGCTGGACACTGAGCCTTGCTCAATATCTTACCTGACAACATGGGCAATGAACCTTTCTTTGCTTTATCCATTCTGAACCTTTTCAGAACTTTGTCTAGATATGTACTTTGGCTTAAAGCTATTAGGCGTCTTTGTCTAACTCTATAGATTTTGATGCCTAATATATAAACAGCTTCTCCTAGGTCTTTCATTGAAAAACATTTATTCAAATAACTCTTGAGTCGTTAAGCATACCAATGTCATTTCCAATAATCAATATGTCATCCACATATAGTACTAAAAATTTCACCGAGATCCCACTCACTTTCTTGTAGATACAAGCTTCGTAGCAATTTGGAACAAATCCAAAACTCTTGATCACTTGATCAAAACGAAGGTTCCAACTCCGAGATGCTTGCTTCAGTCCATAAATGGAACTCTGAAGTTTGCACACCTTATTAGCATCCTTAGGATCGACAAAACCTTCGGGATGCATCATGTACAACTGTTCATCAATGTTGCCATTGAGGAACGCAGTCTTGACATCCATCTACTATATTTAATAATCATGAAATGCAGCAATTGCTAATAAAATCCGAATGGACTTAAACATCGCTACGGGAGAGAAAGTCTCATCGTAGTCAACACCTTGAACTTGCCGAAACCCTTTTGCGACAAGCCGAGCTTTATAGACAGTAACATTACCATCCGCGTCCGTTTTCTTCTTGAAAATCCATTTGCACTCAACGGCCTTACGGTCGCTAGGAGGGTCCACCAAAGTCCATACTTGATTTTCGCTCATGGATCCCAATTCGGATTTCATGGCCTCTAGCCATTTCTCAGAGTCTGGGCTCATCATTGCTTCCTCATAGTTCGCAGGTTCATTGTTGTCTAACAACAAGACGGTTAAGACAGGGTTGCCGTACCATTCAGGAGTGGCACGTGACCTTGTCGACCTCCGAAGTTCAGTAGTAGCATCGTTCGAAGTTTCATGATCCTCGTCATTAGCTTCCTCTCTTGTTGGTGCAGACGGCACTGGAACAATTTCAGGTGCTGCGCTACTCTCCAACTCGAGAGAAGGTTCAATAACCTCATCTAGCTCTACCTTCCTCCCACTCACTTCTTTCGAGAGAAACTCCTTCTCAAGAAACGATCCGTTCTTTGCAACAAACACTTTGCCTTCGGATCTGTGGTGGAAGGTATACCCAATCGTTTCCTTAGGGTATCCTATGAAGACACATTTCTCCGCTTTGGTTTCGAGCTTGTCCAGCATAAACTTCTTGACGTAAGCTTCGCATCCCCAAACTTTAAGAAACGACAACTTAGGTTTAGCACCAAACCATAGTTCATACGGTGTTGTCTCAACGAATTTAGATGGTGCCCTATTTAAAGTGAATGCAGCAGTTTCTAATGCATAACCCCAAAATGATAACGGCAAATCTGTAAGAGACATCATTGATCGCACCATATCTAATAGAGTTCGATTCCAGCATTCAGACACACCATTGCGCTGTGGTGTTCCAGGTGGCGTGAGTTGCGAAACGATTCCACTTGCTTTAAGATGCGTGAGAAAATCATAACTCAAATATTCACCTCCACGATCGGATCGTAGAAATTTAATTTCCTGTTACGATGGTTTTCCACTTTGTTCTGAAATTCTTTGAACTTTTCAAACGTTTCAGATTTATGTTTCATTAAATAGATATACCCATATCTATTTTAGTCATCAGTAAAAGTGAGAAAATAGCGATATCCACCGCGCGTCGAAACACTCATTGGTCCGCATACATCGGTATGTATGATTTCCAATAAGTCCGTTGCTCTCTCCATTATTCCGGAGAACGGGGTTTTGATCATCTTGCCCATGAGGCACGGCTCACACATGTCAAATGATTCAAAATCAAGAGACTCCAAAAGTCCATCAGAATGGAGTTTCTTCATGCGTTTTACACCAATATGACCTAGACGGCAGTGCCATAAATAAGTTGGATTATTAATCTCTACTTTGCATCTCTTAGCCTCAATGTTATGGATGTGCGTTTCATTGCTTTCGATATTCAGAAGAAATAAACCATTCACAACAGGTGCATGACCATAAAAGATGTTATTCATATAAATAGAACAACCATTATTCTCTGATTTAAATGAATAACCGTCTTGCAATAAACACGATCCAGATATAATGTTCATGCTCAACGCAGGTACATAATAACACTTATTAAGGTTTAAAACTAATCCCAAAGGTAAAACTAAGGAGAGCGTGCCGACGGCCATCACATCAACTTTTGATCCATTGCCAACGTGCATCGTCACCTCATCCCTTGCTAGCCGCCGTCTATTCCGTAGCTCCTGTTTCGAGTTACAAATATTAGCAACTGAACTAGTATCATATACCCAGGCACTACAACGAGCGCTAGTAAGGTAAACATCAATAACATGTATATCAAATATACCTTTAATGGTGCCAGCCTTCTTGTCTGCTAAGTACTTCGGACAGTTGCGCTTCTAGTGACCCTTTTCCTTGCAATAGAAGCACTTAGTGTCCGGCTTAGGTCCAGACTTAAGCTTCTTCTCAGCAGGGGCAACGCGCTTGCCGCTGCCTTTCTTGAAGGATTTCTTTGCACCCTTAGCTTTCTTAAAGCTAGTGGTCTTGTTGACCATCAACACATGATTATCTTTCTTGATATCCACCTCCGCATCTTTCATCTTAACGAAGAGCTCAGTGATCGTATCAGTGGAACCAATTTGATTGTGAGTAACTACAAAACCTTTGTAGCTAGGAGGGAGTGATTGCAGAACTCTGTCAATCTTGAGCTCTTCTAGAATCTTGCAGTCCAGTTGCTCAAGACGTTGAGTGTAGCCCGACATCTTAATGGCGTGCTCACTAACGGAACTCCCTTCCTCCATCTTGCAGTTAAAGAACTTGTCAGAGATCTCATATCTCTCAGAATGGTCCTGAGTCTAAAACATGGTTTTAAGTTCCTCAAGTATCTCAAAGGGCTCGGCGAACTCCTCAAAATGATTTTGAAGTTCCGGTTCCATAGCAAACAACATGGTACTCTTAATCACTCCATAATCATCTTTCCGTGACTGATAATAGCTTTTTCATCAGCCGGCGCATCAATAGCAGGGGCGTCACCTAGCGCTTTCTCAAGTACATAGTCTTTTTGTCCGCCAACGAGAATGATTCTTAGATTGCGGAACTAGTTGGTGAAGTTAGACCCATTGTTCTTAAGCTTTTCTTTCTCAGCAAAAACATTGAAGTTGAAGTTGGACTTAGCCATTTGATCTACAAAATTTGCAAGTACAAATTAGACTATGTTCATGATAACTAGTTCAACTTAATCAAATTACTAGATGAATTCCCACTAAATTCAACATCCCTCAAGTTGTTTAGTGAACACGATCCAAATTCACCACACCTAATCCGATCTTCATGAGAAGAGATGTGGTTTCAATGGTGGACAACAAAGTGTCGATCATATCATTCATATGAATCATGTTTAACCTTTCGGTTCGTGTGTTCCGAGGCCATGTCTGTACATGCTAGGCTCGTCAAGTCAAACCCAAGTATTTCCGCGTGTGCAAAACTGGCTTGCACACGTTGTATGTGAACGTAGAGTTTATAGCACCCGATCATCACGAGGTGCTTGAAAACGACGAACTTTCGCAACGGTGCATACATGGGGAGAACACAATTTTATCTTGATCTTTAATTGAGGAATCATCTTATAATTCTACCGTCGCGATCTAAGCATAATAAGATACATAAAAGGATAAACATCACATGCATATAATTTTATGTGACATGGTATAGCCAATCTCCGCGCAATGATATCCATCTTGTGCGCGCCAGCATGATCTCCATCACTCCACCATGATTGCCTCCACCACGAATAGCAACTACAACTATTGCTAACTACTTAGCGATAAAGTAAAGCTATTACATGGCGTATAAGAAGTTGACACGCAGGTCATACACAATTATAAAGAGAACCATACGGCTCCTTCCGGTTGTGAACTCATCGACATGCAAGTCATGAAATATTACAAAACATGATCATTGCATACATATCAATTCATACACATCATGTCTTGGGCCATACCATATCACAAAACACTCCCTGCAAAAACAAGTTAGACGCCTCTACTTTGTTGTTGCATGTTTTACGTGGCTTATGGGAGTAACAAGCTAAGAACGATTCTTACCTACGGAAAGCCACAACGGTGATATTATGGTTGCTAACATCTGTTGTAAATCCCATGACTACTATAGTGAGAGAAACTGGCATCCACCAGCCGCATGTGTGGAACAAGCCACACGTCAAGTGTGGATCCGGTCTCACGAACGAGGTCGCGTAAAGTTGGCCTCGACCGCTTCGATCTCACTATGCCGAGCCAGAATAAATACACAACAAGAGTTTTGCAACAGAAAACATCAACGCCCGCAACAAGCACGTTGCGTTCTACTCGTGAAACACATCTACGCATAGATCTAGCTCTGATACCACTGAAGGGTTTCGCAGCATAGTAAATCAAAAAAATTCTACGGATGCGAACAAGAAAGCCAAGATTTAATCTAGGATATGTAATCAACGAGAGAGATTGATGAGATCTTCATACCCTTGAAGAAATCGCACAGCGTAAAAGTTCAACAGAACGTGGTTGACGTAGTCGTACTCGTCGTCTCCTCCTCGCGTTCCGATCCGATCCGATCCTACGCCTCAAGTGGCGGCGCCTCCGAGAGATGCACACGTACGGTGCAGCGACGTCTCCTCCTTTACTTGGTCCAGCAAGTATGGTGGAGAGATAGATTGGATCTGCAGCACGACGGCATGGTGCTTATGGTGGAGAGTTTCTGCGGCAGGGCTTCGCCTATGCGCAGTCGGGAGAGAGAGAGGTGGAGGGGCAGCAGTTGGACATCGGCTAGGGTTGGAGTGGGGGGAGGATGCGCCCCTGCCCTCCTTAACCACATTCTTGCAAGCGGTGTTGATATCGATTACCGAGTGGGCCCGAAGTATATCTCTCCGACTCGGGAGGGACAAATTCCATCTCGATACATACAACCCAACAAGTACTTTCCGATCACCTGAGAGACACCTTTATGATCACCCTCACATAGGATGACATTTGATGACCTCAAAGCTTTCTTCCGATACCAGGGAGTTGTATTATCTCACGGTCTAAGGAATACAATACTTGACATAGGAAAAAGCTTCGCAAAGATGAACACGATGACACGATCTAATTGCTCTGCTTAATTTGGGTCTGTCCATCATATCATTCTCCTAATGACATGATCTCATTATTAATCGACAACTCATGTCTATGGTTAGGAAACCTTAACCATCATTAATCAATGAGCTAGTCCATAGAGGCGTACTAGGGACACAGTGTTGTTCATAAAACACACAAGTATCAAAGTTTCTGCTTAATACAATTCTAGCATGGAATATAAACTTTATCATGAACAAGAATTATAATAATAACATCTTTATTATTGCCTCTAGGGCATAATTCCAACAACTCTATGGTTCATGAACTATGCAGACATGATAGAGACACCTCTCCGATCTATAACCAATAGCGGGACCTGGAGATCCATAATGGCTCCCACATATTCAACGATGACTTCGTGATCGAAAGAACCATTAACATACGATACCGATTCCCTTTGTCGCGCGATACTCTACTTATCCGAGGTTCGTTCATCGATATCTCCATACCTAGTTCAACCTCGTTACCGATAAGTACTCTTTACTCGTACCTGATATGACATCCCTTCTGACCTAGTCACATGCTTGCAAGCCAATTGGATGATATTATTCCACCAAGAGGGCCTAGAGTATATCCGTCATTTGGATGGAAAATCCAATTCTTGATCCAAGCGCTTCAAATCATACTTTCAGAATACCCAATGCCACCTTTATAACCACCCAATTATGAAGTGGCATTTGATGTCATCAAAGCACTCATCCGGTGTTGGTGATTAACATGATCTCATGGTCGAAGGATTACGTTACTATGTATTTGAAAGCTTGTAGCAAAACAAACTTAATGACTTGATATTATGCTATGCTTACTATGGGTGTGTGTCCATCACATCATTCTCCTAATGATATGATCTTGTTATTAATAACATCCAATGTTCATGATCAGGAAACCATGATCATCTATTAATCAACAAGCTAGCTTAAAAGAGGCTTACTAAGGACTCTTTTATGTTTGCAAAACACACAAGTACCAATGTTTCCTATTAATACAATTATAGCATGTGATGCAAACATTTATCATAAAAACAAAGATATAATAATAACCACTTTATTATTGCCTCTTGGGCATATCTCCAATAGACTCACACTTGCACTAGAGTCAATAATCTAGATTACATGGTAATATACCTAACACCCATGGCGTTCTGGTGTTGGTCATGATTTGCTCTAGGGAGAGGTTTAGTCAATGGATCTTCCACATTCAGATATGTGTGTACTTTGCAAATCTTTATGTCACCATGTTGGACATACTCGCGAATATAATGAAAATGTAGCTTGATGTGCTTCATCTTCTTGTGTGACCTTGGCTCCTGTGCATTAGCTATGGCACCCATGTTGTCACAATAGATGGCCATCGGGTCCAACGCACTAGGAACCACACCAAGCTCAGTAATGAACTCCTTCATCCATATCGCTTCTTGTGCAGCCTCTGAAGCGGCTATGTATTCTGATTCAATTGAAGATTTTGCCACAATGCTTTGATTGGCACTCCTCTAGCTCACCGTTGCACCATTCAAAATAAATATATCCATACTGTGACTTTGATTCATCCGGATCGGTATTACACCTAGCATCGGTGTAACTGTTTACAACGAGATCTTCATCACCTCCATAATAAAGAACCATATCCTTAGTCATCTTCAAGTATTTTAGGATATTTTTGACCGCTGCCTAGTGTCCCGCTCCAGGATCACTTTGATATTTGCTGGTCAAACTAGCAGCATGTGCGATATCTGGTCTCATACACAACATGGCATACATGATAGAACCTATGGCTGAGGCATAGGGGATTTTTCTCATCCTTTCTCTTTTTTCTGCCATAGCTGGACTTTGAGTCTTACTCAAGGTCTTACCTAGAAACATGGGAAAGAACCCTTTCTTTCTTTCTTCCATTCTAAACCTCTTTAGAACCTTGTCCAGGTATGTACTTTGTGAAAGCCCTATTAAGCGTCTTGATCTATCTCTATAAATCTTGATGCCTAAAATGTATGCTTCTTCGCCAAGATCCTTCATTGAAAAACTATTATTCAAATAGACTTTGACACTTTCAAGAAGTTTATATCATTCCCAATCAACAATATGTCATACACATACAGTACCAGGAATGCTACAGTGCTCCCACTCACTTTCTTGTAAATACAAGCTTCTCCAAAAGTTTGTATAAATCCAAAAAAAATATCACCTTATCAAAACGTTGATTCTATCTCCGAAATGCTTGCTTTAGTCCATAAATGGAGCGCTAAAGTTTGCATACCCTGTCAGCATCTTTAGAATGGACAAAACCCTTGGGTTGTACCATATAGAATTCTTCCTCAATATCACCATTAAGGAACGACATTTTGACATTCATCTGCCAAATCTCATAATCAAAAAATGCAGCGATTGCTAACAAAATCCTCATAGACTTTATCTTTGCTACAAGTGAGAAAGTATCACCGTAGTCAACTCCTTGAATTTGTCGGAACCCTTTCACGACAAGTCGAGCTTTACAGATAGTAACATTACCATCATCGTCTGTTTTCCTTTTGAAAATCCATTAGTCCTTCACAGCCTTGTGGCTAGCGGGTAGGTCCACCAAACTCCACACTTGGTTTTCATACATGGATCCAATTTTAGATTTCATGGCTTCTTGCCATTTGTTGGAATCTAGGATCATCATTGCTTCCTCATACATCACAGGGTCCTCTGTGTTGTCCACCAACATGATATTTAAGATAGGGTCATACCAATCAGGAGTGGTACGAACCCTCGTCGACCTACGAGGTTCAGCAGCAACTTCGTTCGAAGTTTCATGATCATCATCATTAGCTTCCTCTCTTGTTGGTGCAAGCGGTACAGAAATATCTTCTGGTGCTGCACTACTCTCAAATTTGAGAGAAGGTTCAACAACCTCCTCGAGTTCTACTTTCCTTCCTGTCACATCTTTCGAGATAAACTCCTTTTCAAGAAAGGATCCATTCTTGGCAACGAAAACTTTTCCTTCGGGTCTATGATAGAAGGTATATCCAATTGTTTCTTTAGGGTATCCTATGAAGACGCATTTTTCCTCTTTGGGTTCAAGCTTGTCAGGTTGTAACTTCTTTACATAAGCTTCCCAGCCCCAAACTTTAATGAACGACAACGTAGGTTTCTTACCAAACCACAATTCATACGTTGTCTTTTCAACTGAATTAGATGGTGCCATATTTAAAGTGAATGCAGCTGTCTCTAATGCATAACCCCAAAATGATAACGGTAAATCTGTAAGAGACATCATAGACCGAACCATATCTAAGAGAGTTCGATTGCGAAGTTTGGACACACCATTACACTGTGGTGTTCTCGACAGTGTCAACTGTGAAAGTATTCCGCATTTCTTTAAATGCATGACAAACTCGTAGCTCAGATATTCACCTCCGCGATCAGAATGTAGAAACTTATGAAGGGAATATGCCCTAAGAGGCAATAATAAAGTTGTTATTATGTATATTCCAAGTACATGATAGATGTTTATTTTGCATGCTATAATTGTATTAATACATAAATGTTAATACATATGTGTTTGATAAACAAATGTAAAGTTCCTAGTTATGCCTCTCTTATAAAATAACTTGTTGATTAACAAGATGACCAAGGTTTCCTGATCATTGACATTGTATGTTGTTAATAATGAGGTCACAACATTATTGGAATGGTGTGATGAACATTCATCCGAAGTATAGAATTACAATTTATATTGCTATAAAATCATACGAAGTAATCCTAATCCTTAGACCATGAGATCATGTCAATCACTAACACTAGAAGAGTATCTTGATAACATCAAACATCACACCATAACAGGGTGACTATAAAGATGGGTTCAGTTCTACAAAGGTGTTATGTTGAGGCTCATGGATCAAGAGTGGAATTTTTCCATCCCAATGACGAAGAGATATACTCTGGGCCCTCTCGGTGATATCACATTAGTTAGCTTGCAAGCAAGTGATTTGATCACTAGAATGTTATATCACGGGAACGAGAAAAGAGTACATGTAGGTAACGAGATCAAACTAGGTATGGAGATAGCAATGATCGAATCTCGGACATATAATATATCACGAGACAAAGGGATTAAGATTCTAGCATAAAAGGTTCTCACGATCACAAGAAGTCATCGTTGAATGTGTGGGAGTCAGTATGGATCTCTAGGTCCTGCTTCTGATTATTGATTCGAGAGGGGTCTCGATCATGTCCACATTATTCGCAAACCATAGGGTGACACACTTAAGAGACAACGTGTCACATCCCAAGATTTTCCAAATCTTGTAATGTGAAAAATAAATGAATAAAATAAAACTTTGTTTGATTTTCAGAGTGAAAAGAAACTTTTTGAATCCAATTGGGAACTTTCAACCCTATTTTGATCAAGTTAAATCCTAAAGGGATTTAAAAAGTTAAATAAACAATAAACTTCAAAATATTTAAACTTACTATTTTGGATATTTTAATAAAAGGATTTGGTCTTCAAAAGAAAAGGTGGATTTCTAAATAAAGGTTATTTTATAGAGCCAAATTAAACCTTGTCCAAGTATTTGAAATAAAATGTTTTGTTTTGTTTAAAAATAGTAAAGGTTTATTTAAATAAAATAATAAGGATTTAATATCCAAATTTTATATAAGTAAAGGCTTTTCCCATTTTAAATAAACACTAAAACTTATTTATTTATTTTAAATAAGTTTTCCAAGTATTTTATATTCTCTAATAAAACCTACTGAAGTGTTTTGGTTTTATTTTAGATTTTCAAAATAAAGTTTTTAATAAAACAAATCCTATTTGAATTAAATGAATAAGGTCTATTTATTTAATTATTAATGGACCCTAAAATAAAAATGTTATTTTGTTTTAAACAAGTTTTCCAAGTATCTTTTATTTTCAAATAAAACCTACTGATTTGGTTTTGAAAATATTTAGATTTCAAATGGATATTTTATTAAATAAATCAAACCCTATTTGATTAAATAACTATGGTCTATTTTATTTAAATATTAAATAGATCCTAAAAAGAATAAAATTATTTTATTTTATTTTGGGATTTGGTTTATGTTGATAAACAGAACCAAAAACTCATTACAATTGTGGTGATTCTTTGAATTGTTTTGTTGTTTGACTTGCTTGTCTGAATTTCCAAAACAGAAAATAGAATTGGAAAAAGAAAAAGGTTTCAGACAGAAAAAAATAAAGCAAAACGACCCAGCCCAGCTAAAGCCCATCCCAGCCCAGCAGCCCATTTCCCCCTCCCCTCTGCCGAAATGTTTTCTCACTCAGTCTCGCACCCGCACAGAAGCTGACTGGTGGACCCTCGTTTCCTCTTCCTTCTCTCGCTGCTAGAGGACCCCACCGCCACGTCCCCCTTCTTCCCCACCCGCAGACTACGCCCACCCCTCACCGGCCGTTGCAGGCGAATTAAGCCCGGCGTAATACGCGTTAACCACGCCGTTAATCAGCCCCTTGACCAAGAAAGTTAAAGCGCCTGCCCCTCCTCTCCACTTCCCCTCTGTCGCCCCACCTCGACACGCCCCCAGGCTGCCAAATTCTGCTCAAACACCGCCACTGTCCGACGATGCTCCAGCGAGGATTCCGGCCAGCACACGCCACCTCTTGCCTCCTCGAGCACGCAGCTGTGATCAGCATCCCCCAGCGGACCTTTCTGCAGCCGCAGCTCACTCGCGCGCGTCCCTGAGCGTCGGCAACGTCTTCCCCGAGCCAGCGCCGCCGTCTGCTCCAACTGCGGCGACGTCTCCCCGGTAAACCAGACCACCCCTCTCTTCCCCGTGGACACGATGATGATCGCCATGCTCTTGCGAACCTAACAGTGCCTCCCGTTTGTCCTAGGGTGCCTCCAATCCTCGCCCCCGACGACCTCCAGAGCCGCCTGAGGCCCAGCTCATCTTCGGCGAGCAATTAAGGACAGCCATGTGCGCCCCTTCATCAACCAGTACCACGTTGAGCATCAGCAAGCGTCAGCGATTCCGGTGAGCATCTCCCCAGCCACCCTTGCTTCCTGTGTCGCCGGCGCCGCCATCAGTCGCTCGCCGCTAGTAGCGCCCTTGGCCGCTCGTTTAGGGTCAAGCTCACAGCAGCCGTCCGATCTCGATCTGGTGGATAGGATAGAACCACTTAACAGCAAAGGGGTACGTGTTCTGGGCCACGCGATCTGTTTAGATCCAACGGCTGCAGCTGTGCGATCCACACGAACCGGTACCGTCCAATAGGAACTTGACGCGTTGCCAGTTTCTGTTTAAAACAGATTTAGAAATCAGAATTAGATGCCATTTTGAAATCCCTATAACTTTTAAACCACACGTCCAAAAATTACAAATTTTATACCAATGGAATCAGCAAGACAAGCCCTAGCCAACCATGCCTTTGGTTTAGTAAAAAGCTTCTGGAAAAATGGTTTTTTTTGCAGAAACATTTGTATGCTTGTTAAGGATGTGAAAATTGTTTAAAAATGAATTTGGGGATAAAATCTTTGGCAAATGGTGTGATTTGAACCTACTGACCATAGGAAACACTTTGTGGTTTCAAAAATGTATTTGGTGAAGGAAAATAATGATTCTTTGATTTAAAACCATTTCTATTCAAATAGAAATGTGGTTTATTTATTAAAAATGATTTTGAAGGAAAACTTTTGGGAAATGTTTTGTTTTAAACTCTCTGACCCCAAACACCAAGTTTTATGGTTTGAAAACATATTTGGTGAACCCTATAGGTTAATGCCTTAGTAAAAATATTTCTACACCACATAAAATGATACTTTGTTTTGAAAATGGTTTTTGAAGTGAAACCTTTTGCAAATGACTTTGCCACTTTAAAAAATGACCATTAGGTGTTTTCAAATGTTTATGACCCATTAGGAACCACTTTTTCAAACAAAACAAAGCTTGGCATGCTTGCATGCATTACTTTGACTTTGTCATTTTATGTGTTGTTTTGCTTGATTGGTAGATTAAGTTTGCGCCTTGCTTGATTGAATTGTAGTGACTTGAAGAGTGTGATTTTTGCAAGGACAAGGAGTGAACCTATACTCTACCAAAAAGGCAAGTGATGCTTCATACTTTTGTCCCATTACTTTCTCTATGCATTAGTGATTTTCTCTAAGTAAAACTTGCATGGAATTTTGCTAAGTATAAACCTTGCTATAGGAAATCCTAGTAGTTGAAACCTTAGTAGAAATTCCTAAGTCAAGATACATACTACTATCATGCTTAGCCTAGCTAATAGAAAACAAGGGTGGAATATATATCCATACCATGAAAAATTTCTAAGTCTGAGGACTTGTGTTTTTGTTTAATAAAACAACTAAGTTAATGAATCACCTGGGTGGAATGGTAATTGCTTGGTGGATTTGGTTGAGTGGTTCACAAGGCCCATGTCTATGGTTTACCTTGTGTATCTCACTTGTGGATGGCCACCCAGGAACAAAGAGATTTGAGATGTCAAATGTCGAGAAGCTTCAAGTGCAGCCACTTGGCATTATGGGCTCTGCCTGGATCATATAGGTTGCAAGAACTTAGCCATATGGACAGTTGGTGGTAGAGTTTGATAGGTTGGAACGCGTCCATTTTGGTCTAAGGGAAGGCTTCTGAAAGATCTTGTCTTGGGAAACCAAGTCTTGTGGGGAAAGTGCACAACCTCTGCAGAGTGTAAAATCTAAGTACTTAGCCATGTCCCTGGTAAAGGAAAATTTGAGCATCAAGACATGGAAGCAATCAAGAATCTCATCATTCAAATTTCTAAGTTAAAAACTTGTGGTTGAACAAGGGTTAAAGGATCTTCAATCTTTGATTGAGAAAAATGTTTTGTCAAAGCAAAAACTTAGTATTTTCAAAATGTTAAGGAAAAATCTATTTTGAGCAATGCAAGCCTCAACTCCACTTAGCCAAGTGCATATAGATGTTAGACTCCACTATACTACCATAGTAGCACTTGCCAATACAATTCAAATGTATTGACCCTTTGTGGCTGTAACTTGTATGTTGCAGGTTTGATTGATTTAGTGAAGTGTGTGGATTAGGATTACAAAGTCTACAACCAACATGTCTGCCTGCGGCACTTTGAAGATGAAGGACCCCATGCTTATAGATTTCTGCTGCAATGTAATGTAATAGCCAAATGAGCTATGTAAGATGTAATAAATTATGTTATTCCTGGTTATAAAGTTGTATTATGACCTTTGTTTCTTGATATTACATCTTAACTGTGGATGCTAGCTATTGATCCAGGGACTAGCATTGTAAACACAGGGGACTCCACCTTATATTAAATAAAGGTTGGGACACTCCCTCTACACACCGACACCATTTGGAACAAATAGTTTCTAAACGAAAAGATTTACAAAGCGCGGGAATTTATTGCACTAGACACCGGAATTGTTTCGGGTGAAATTGCTAAAAGTGTTTCTGCATGTGAAATAGAATACTAGCAAGGGGTTTTATGTGAATTTTTGTTAATTAATGTAATTGACAAAATTCTGAATAAATAAATAAAAGGAGTTTTATTTAATGAGAGATTGCATTAAATTTGGTGGAAATTTAATGGGATTTTTTGAGTGGGATTTTGAGTGGAGAAATGAAGAGGCTTTTTGTGAGTGGGAGATCCACCCACATGAATGGAAGGAGGGGAGGGGCAGCCTCCATGCGCTGGCCACCCCCTTGGGGATCCCCCTGATACGTCGGAAACGTATATATAATTTTTGATGTTCCATGCTTGTTTAGTATCTACTTTGCTTTGCTTTCTCCACACTTTGAGGTGCTTTTTATATGTTTTCTGGTACTAACCTATTAACAAGTTTCCATAGTGTCAGTTGCCTGTTTTCTGATGTTTTTGGTTCCAGAAAAGCTAGTAAGGAAATATTCTCGGAATTGGATGGGACAAAAGCCAAAGTCAATATTTCACCGAGGAGAACACGAAGTCCAGAGGAGAGACAGAGGGGAGCCAAAGGGCGACCGCACCCCCCAGGCGCGGGCCCACCCTAGGCCACGCCTGGGCAGGGTGTGGGCCCCTGGCCGCCTCCCAGCCTCGCCTCTTCGCCTATAAGAAGTCCCTGATGCCTAAACCCTAAGTACCCGATCAATATTCCATGAAACCGTCTGTAGCCGCCGCCACCATCGTCCCTAGATCGGGGGGCTCTGAAGCTCTTCCCGGCACCCTGCCAGAGGGGAGATCATCCCTGAGGCCTTCTTCTTCATCATGCCAGCCTCCGATATGAAGCGTGAGTAGTTCCATCTTGGACTACGGGTCCATGTAGTAGCTAGATGGTTGTATCTCCTCCTTTGTGCTTTCATGTCTGGATCTTGTGAGCTCCATTCATGATCAAGATCTCATCTATTTGTAATCATGCATGTTGTGTTTGTGGGGATTCGATGGATATTGAGATTACTATCTCAGATTGATTAATGGTTTTGTTTTATTGATTCTATCATGTATGTTTTGTTTGTGATCTTGCATGCTCTCCGTTGTTAGTAGCTATCTTCGCCAAGTAGTTGCTAGTGACTCCAAGAGGGGATATGTATGCTCGATAGTGGGTTCATGCCTCTATTTAGTCTAAGGGAAGTGACATAAATCTCTAAGGTTGTAGATGTGTTGTTGCCACTAGGGAGAAAACAACGGTCTCTTGTTCATGGAACAAGTGGATTGTTTACCTTACACATTTTGCTTAAAGCAGTTGTCTATTGCTTGCAACTTAATACTGGAAGGGGTTCGGATGATAACCCAAAGGTGGACTTCTAGTCATAGATGCAGTTGGATGGCGGTCTATGTATCTTATTGTATTGCCCAATCGAGTCTCATAGGATCATGATGTCTAGTATTGCATTGTTATGCCTTGATCAGTCATGTCAATTGCCCTGCTGTAATTTGTTTACCCTGCATGCAATGTTTTTTATCTAAGGAGAACACCTATAGTGAACTATGGACCCCGGTCCAATCTTTACCATTGATACATCTTCCACTATTACTGTTTACTTTTTGCAAACCACTATCACCTTCCACATCACACAGTTAATCCTTTGTTACAGTAACCGGTGAGATTGACAACCTCTCTGTTCATTGGGGCAAAGTCTTGAGTTTGTGTTGTGCAGGTTTCCACGTTGCTTGCAACTCCTTTGAGACATTTCCTTCCTCCTACTGGTTCGATAACCTCGTTTTCTAACTGAGGGAAGACATGTTGTTGTGATGCATCATACCTTGCTCTTGGGGTTTCTCGACAAAGCTCTCCCATGTTGACGCGGTGCCATCAAGATTTTCTAGCGCCGTTGCCGGGGAGGCTAAGGACGTCTTCACAAGGGGAGTCCTTCTCAACCTTTCTATTTACTTTGTTTTTGGTTTGCTTAGTTTCTTTTGCTTGGTTTTGTTTGCCTATTTTTATCAAAAACTCCAAAAAAATTAGTTTAGTTTGGTTTGCTTTCTCTTATAAAAACACACAACAATTAGTCCCTGCTCTAGTTGCTGTTGCTGTTGGCTTGCTCCACTTTTTGCCAATATGAACTCTGCTGAGAACACCAAGTTGTGTGATAGCACAAAAAATGATTTCCTTAGCACTTCTATTGCTCTAGCTCCTCCTGATGCTACCTTTTATGAAATTAAGCCTGCTTGTTGAATCTTGTGATGAGAGAGCAATTTTCTGGTGCTAGTTCTGATGATGCTGCTGCCCATCTCAATAAATTTGTTGAACTTTGTGAGATGCAAAAGTATAAGGATGTAGATGGAGATATTATTAAGCTCAAGTTGTTTCCTTTTCCTTGAGAGGAAAAGCTAAAGAATGGTTGCTATGCTTGCCTAGAAATAGTATTGATTCTTGTATTAAGTGCAAAGATGCTTTTATTGGAAAGTACTACCCTCCTGCTAAGATTATATCTATGAGAAGTGATATTATGAAATTTAACAACTTGATAATGAACATGCTTCTCAATCTTGGGAAAGAATGAAATCTTTGGTTAATAATTGTCCCACTCATGGACTTACTGCATGGATGATTATCCAGACTTTTTATGCAGGTTTGAACTTCTCTTTAAGAAACCTGTTGGATTCAGCTACTGGAGGTACCTTTATGACCATCACCTTGGGTGCTGCAACAAAACTCCTTGATAATATGATGGTTAATTATTCTGAATGGAACACTGAGAGAGCTCCACATGGTAAGAAGGTAAATTATGTTGAAGAAACCTCCTCTTAGAGTGATAAGATAGATGTTATCATGGCTATGCTTGTTAATGGGAAATTTCCTTTAGATCAAAATAATGTTTCCTTAGCCTCTTTGGTTGCTCAGGAAGAGCAAGTTGATGTGAACTTCATTAGAAACAATAATTTCAACAACAATGCCTATAGGAATAATTTTGGTAGTAACAATAATTATAGGCCTTATCCTCCTAATAATGGAAATACCTATGGAAACTCCTACAACAATGCTAGAAGTGCACCCTCTGAACTTGAAGTCATGCTCAAATACTTTATTAGTAAACAAACCACTTTCAACAAGACTGTGGAGGAAAAGCTTTTAAATGTTGAGAAAAATATTTCCTCTTTGTCCGAAGCACAGTCCTCTTTGATTAATAAAATGGCTGCTAAACCTGAAACCATGGAAAGTACCTTTGTTGCTACTCATGCCATACAAGTTACTATTGATGAAAATGTTAGACTGTTAGCCCAACTTCATGCTAAGTGGGAAAGATAAGATGAAATTGCTAGAAATAATAGTGTGTGCACCATCACCACCACCAATATGGATACCACTAAACCACAAGAAGTCCCTATTCCTCCTCCTACAATGCCTAATCCCAATGAGTCTACTACTAGTGATGCTAAGTTTGATCTTGATGGTTGTAATATTTCTGAAGTGATTATGTTCCTGCAAAAACTTGCTAGAAGTCATGATGCTAGTGATATGCATGTTGCTTTCACCAAACACATTACAGATGCTCTTGTTAAAATTAAGGAAGAGAAGTTAAAACACAAAGCTTCTATTCCTAGGAAAGTATAAGATAGTTGGGAACCCATTATTAATATGCAAGTGAATGACTTTGATCTCAAAGCTTCATGTGATCTTGGTTCTAGTGTCTCTATTATGCCTAGGAAGATTTATGAAATGTTTGATTTGCCACCTTTGGAAGATTGTTATTTGGATGTCCCACTTAATTATAATGCTAACAAGAAACTCATGGGGAGTATTAATGATGTTACAGTGCTCTATAATATATAAATTACACCGTAGGGGATTCCCCTATGGTAAAACTATCAAAAAAAGTATTAATGATGTTCTCATTATGGTTAACAATGCTTATGTCCCTGTTGATTTCTATATTTTGGATGTTGAATACAATGCTTCTTGTCCTATTACTTTCGGAAGACCTTTTCTTAGAACTGTTGGTGCCATCATTGATATAAAAGAAGACACCATTAAATAGCAATTTCCATTCAAGAAAGGTATTGAACACTTCCCTATGATGAGAGAGAAGTTGCTTTTTGCTCCTCCTTTAAAAGCAAGGTTTGATGTTAATGCTTCTTTATTTGAAAATACTTGATTTCTTGCTTCTTGTGCCTAACTTAAAGGCGTTAAATAAAAATACTTGTTGGGAGATAACCCAAGAGTTTTCTTGAGTCTTGGAAGTCATTACTTTTGTAATGAACTCTCCTTATCCTTTTTGTTTGCTTTTTGTG
Source organism: Avena longiglumis (assembly GCA_030063025.1). NCBI lineage: Eukaryota > Viridiplantae > Streptophyta > Magnoliopsida > Poales > Poaceae > Avena > Avena longiglumis. The sequence continues at coordinate 487,625,920 of CP125974.1, forward strand.
CCAAAAATGACCTCTAATGAGAGGGAATTAAGATTTGGGGAGTTGCTGTCCCGAAATAGATTTCTGTCCTCCACCATTGATGGGGATATGCCTACCGGGGTATACCCAGCAGGACGTTCCGACCGCCCGAACCTGCGAGTGGGCCACGATGTGACTAGATCAAGACCTGGCGTGGACTCAAGCGACTGGAAGCTGAAGTCCCAGGAGCGTAGATAGGCCCGGTCAGATTAAGTTAAATGATTGCTGAAACCTTAACTGATTCGATTGAGATCTATAAACCCTAGAGGGTGAGTCTATATAAACCTCCCTAGAGGGCGAGTAGAGGATACATTCGATCACCCACCCAAGCGACTCACTGCCTAGCCGCCGAGCTCGCCCCATTGTACTTCCACCATAATACAATCTAGCAGGAGTAGGTCATTACCCTCCGGGGGGCTGAACCTGGGTAAATCCTTGTGTCTCCGCCCTCATCTCGCACCGCAGATGGCTGGCCGCCCTTGCCCCATGTTCTACTACTCGCTGCCGATTGCAACATTTGCCGTGGTCATTCCCATGACAGTGGCGCCTACCGTGGGGCCTGGCTGGTCTGGCCGGTGTTCTGCAGCGAGATCCAATCTGCCCATCAACGAGTGGATCGCCACCGGCCGCATGATAGCGATCGGCAAGATGCTCCAAATCTTGCTGAGCAGCTACGTCCCGACGGCGCGACCCGTCACGCATAGCATTATCCTGCCGGTTGGCACGATCAGTCTCTTCGTCGGCCTCACCGATGTCATCGTCTCGGAGGACTCGGCTCGCATCCGCGAGTCGCCGCCACGCGACCGGATCTCTGAGAGTCAGGTCTGCACGATCCACCGCCTCGCCTACGAGTACGACTCAGCCCACAACGATGTGGCTGAAACCACCGCGGCCGCAGAAGACGCGGCCCTCAACGACGACGCCGACTCAGCGAACCCAGCGTCACTCGCCGGATCCATCGTCGCCGCGTCACCCGCGGGCTCCATCACCCAGGTCTCCAACATCGGGGACTTCGAGGATCCCTCCATCCTTGGGATCTTCGACTTTGACTCTAGGTCGGAGAATTCCGCCGATCTCCGCGACGGAACCGGCCGTCATGCCGCGACCTACATGGCGACTGGCGCCGACCCGCCGGAGGATCCATTCTCCACTCCGATCCCTCCCAACACAACGGCAACAGAGGTCGAGGAACTCCGCCTGAAGCTGGCGGAAGCAGTCCGCAAGGAGCAAGCCGAGCGCAAAAAATTTCGCCTCGAGCAGGTGATGGCGCAGGAGCTGTCGCGCTACCACCAGCAACGAATCAGATCGCGCCTGAACCCCACCATCCAGGGGCGCACCCTGAATTTCGACGACGAGAGCGACCCGGACCGCGTGGCCGAGCGCGCGATCTGCGAAAATGCGCCACCAGGAGGAAGCGCCCGGCCCCCACCAGGGTCGACGGCGAATGGCGCCCCACCATAAAAATTCAGGAGGAGTATCTGTAAGTCGGATTGAGCTAAAAAATTACGAATAAATACCCCAGTATGTTAGCTAACTTTCATTAGATCAGCACTTTTTTATTTGAGCAACATAAGGTCTTCAAACAAATCGGTTTCTACCTGCTGGTCTATTTTGACAGATTTCTGCCATTAGTTGCATTTGCTTTTTATTGATTTCTTTTTGGGTTCTTTTTGGGAAATTGAGCTTGTTGAAGGAGTTGCTACAGTAGATTGTGTTTTTAGTGAAAGTTTTGCTGTTCTAAAAGCTAAACCCAAGGGTCTATTATCTTTTGAATACACTAATGTTGCTAATGAAGATTGTGTGAAGTTTTGTATGAAGGAAAAATTTCAGGTATAGAGAGAGAATGATGTAATGAGATGAAGAATGAACAAAAGATCAAGATTGGGGATTACACCCCGGTGTCACCCCAAGAAATATCCAAGAGGTACAAGCGTCAAAGCTTGGGGATGCCCAAGGCATCCCCTTCTTCATCAATAAAAAGCTCAGGTCTTTCTAAACACTTCGTTTTTATTGTTTCATGCACTGTTGTGTTGTTCTTGGAGCGTCTTAGTTTTCGTTTGCTTTGCTTAGTTTGTTTAGTTTGCTTGAATAAAGTAGTTTGGACCCCTGCTCTCGCTGTGTTGTTTCAAATAAGTTGATTGGTGTTGGAAAGGAGTAGAAAGTTCTTGCTTGATAGTGCAAGAGGAGCTTGCTTCGACTGTGACTTAGACTTTAGAATGTCATTCTAGGTGTTGTTTTGACCTTATGCTTAGTGATTATTTCTCCTTTGATTGCTCCAAACAATTGGGATTGCTTAGTGTGCCTTGAAAAAAATTATGCGTTGTTTTAGCATACAAAAGCATAGTATTGTGGTATTCTCCTTTGATGCTTTGTTTGGGTTGACTTGGCACATGCTAACACCATGTTATGACTATGAATAAGTCACCATATCCTCTATGATCATTTAGTCCTTGACTTGTAGTACCACTCTATGCTTTGATTAGTAATGTTTTGTCGCTCTGCATAATTATGGCCATTATTGCTCTCTTAGTTGGTTGCTCCTAGTCTTTTGCTAGCCTCCACTTGTATGAGTAAGTTCTACTCATGCATCCAACTCCCAAGAAACCAAGTTATTCCAAAGTGTCCACTATAAATTCCTATGCATGTGTGTTACACCATTCCAAGTATATTCTTGTTTTCAGCTATCTTCCAATTAAAAAGTATTTTGTTATGTGAACACTTAGTCAATAAAGCTCTCACGGACTTGATGGCACACTTTATATTTATTGCCCCTAATAAAGTTGAACCATTGTGTCATCTATGTTATATATGCTTGCACTTATACGTTGGAATTAGCATAACCATGTTGTCATGGGGAACGTTTTCAACATTGCACTTGTAGTTTATACACAGTTGATATCATGCTATTTTGTCTATGGATGTCGCCGGTGTGAAATAAAAAGGGAGCTTGCAAGTCCATGGAGTTATGTATTTTGTGTTAGAGAAACGCCTGGGCCGCTAGCCTAAGCCATGCCTAATCATGGTGGAAACTTGCAGCATCACCATAATGAGCAATTTGTGAAGCATGCTCAATAAAAACCAATGCAAATATCAAATAAAAAGATCGCTGAGATGCTCATTGTCTGCTTGCCTTGTCATTTTGGTTATGGGATAGCTCATGTACCATGTGCAAGGGGTACCCGGTTGGCGGTTCTCTATGATACACATGTACTTACTATGAAAAGAACTTACATGTGACTAAAGTTGAGTAGCATGCGGTGCGGTCCTCGTATTCAAGGGACATGAGATTGCCAACTTATACTTTGTCAGCATATACTCCATAGTTTGTTCACTTTAACCTTAATAACTTCAAGATGCTTATGATAGGGTAAATGAGGGCTAAAAGCTAACAAGTACCATAATTTTTGGAAGCTCTTTTTGAAACTTGAAATCCTTGCTTCCCTTTATGAAGGGCCTTTCTTCCACTATTATATTGAGTATCCACCTTCTACCTTTAGGCACCAGTTAAGAGAGCATAGTTTCCATTCTTAGTTCTATGTACATTGTCCCAAAACTTATTGATTGATGCATATTGTTGATATTTCTTGTTCTTGTGCTATTTGTATCTAGTCACTCTTATGAACTTTGAAGGTGTCCTATGCATCTGTTTGCTACTCTATGAGGGACAAGCTGAATGACACTATGCCATGTTTTCTGTATATGAAACAATCAAATATTTTTCAATGCATGTTATTCATGATCTTTGTATGTAGCCTTTCATGTTGCATGCATAGTTACTTTGTCTTACTATTAGAACTTCATATTTCATGATCATGTTTAGAGTTCTTTAATCCCAGCTTTCAATGCTTGCAAATGGTTTGATCTTGGTTTTGATGGTGCATGTCACCTCAAAAATCATTCTTTTATCACTTACCTACTCGAGGACGAGCACGAGTTAAGATTGGGGATGCTTGATACGTCGGAAACGTATCTATAATTTTTGATGTCACATGCTTGTTTAGTATCTACTTTGCTTTGCTTTGTCCACACTTTGAGGTGCTTTTTATATGTTTTCTGGTACTAACCTATTAACAAGTTGCCACAGTGCTAGTTGCCTGTTTTCTGCTGTTTTTGCTTCCAGAAAAGCTAGTAAGGAAATATTCTCGGAATTGGACGGGACAAAAGCCAAAGTCAAGATTTCACCGAGGAGAACATGGAGTCCAGAGGAGAGACGGAGGGGAGCCACAGGGCGGCCGCACCCCCCCCCCCAGGCACGGGCCAACCCTAGGCCGCGCCTAGGCAAGGTGTGGTCCCCCTAGCCGCCTCCCAGCCTCGCCTCTTCGCCTATAAGAATCCCTCAATGCCTAAACCCTAAGTACCCGATCAATATTCCATGAAACCGTTTGTAGCCGCTGCCACCATCATCCCTAGATCAGGGGGATCTGAAGCTCTTCCCGGTACCCTGTCGGAGGGGAGATCATCCCAGAGGCCTTCTTTTTCATCATGCCAACCTCCGGTATGAAGCGTGTGTAGTTCTACCTTGGACTACGGGTCCATGTAGCAGCTAGATGGTCGTATCTCCTCCTTTGTGCTTTCATGTCTAGATCTTGTGAGCTCCATTCATGATCAAGATCTCATCTATTTGTAATCATGCATGTTGTGTTTGCAGGGATCAGATGGATATTGAGATTACTATGTAAGATTGATTAATGGTTTTGTCTTATTGATTTTATCATGTTTGCGTTCTTTATGATCTTGCATGCTCTCCGTTTTTAGTAGCTATCTTGTCCAAGTCATTCCAGTGACTCCAAGTGGGGGTATTTATGCTCGATAGTGGGTTCATGCCTCTATTTAATCTAAGGGAAGTGACAGAAATCTCTAATGTTGTAGATATGTTGTTGCCACTAGAGAGAAAACAACGGTCTCTTGTCCATGGAACAAGTGGATTGTTTACCTTACACACTTTGCTTAAAGCAGTTTTCTGTTGCTTGCAACTTAATACTGGAGGGGGTTTGGATGATAACCCAAAGGTGGACTTCTAGTCATAAATGCAGTTGGATGGCGGTCTATGTATCTTGTTGTATTGCCCAATCGAATCTCATAGGATCATGATGTCTAGTATTGCATTGTTATGCCTTGCTCAGTCCTGTTAATTGCCCTGCTGTAATTTGTTTACTCTGCATGTCATGTTTGTTTATCTAAGGAGAACACCTCTAGTGAACTATGGACCCCGGTCCAATCTTTACCATTGATACATCTTCCACTGTTACTGTTTACTTTCTGCAAACCACTATCACCTTCCACACCATACAGTTAATCCTTTGTTATAGCAATCAGTGAGATTAACAACCTCACTATTCGTTGGGGAAAAGTCTTGAGTTTGTGTTGTGCATGTTTCTATGTTGCTTGCAACACCTTTGAGACGTTTCCTTCCTCCTACTGGTTCGATAACCTAGGTTTCTTACTGAGGGAAGACTTGCTGCTGTGTTGCATCATACCTTGCTCTTGGGGTTTCCCGACAAAGCGCTCCCACGTTGACGCAGGGCCATCACCTCCCTTCCTCCTATATAAAGCCCCCTATCCCTCTCTCACACTCACACTTCCTCGTGAAGGATCTCTCTTTCCCTCTAGTTTATCCCCGATGGTCTCGGACAAGCGAGATACATGTTCCCGGTGGATTTTCGTTTGGAAAGAGTTGTTTCTTCTGCTGCATCGCTGGAGCGAGGAGGTGGAGGTTGCTCGGTGGCTTGGAAGTGTGTGCGAGCACGGATGCGCTGCTGATTTGCGGCGCTGGACTTCTTCTCGATCTTGAGATCGGCAAGCGTTCATCTACATCATCCACAAGTACAACCTCGTTAAACTTTGTCGGTCTACAAGGGTATGTTCTCTATGGATGTATATACACTAGTTTCTTGTATCTAGTAGATAGGTCTTAGTACATAGTTTTTCCCATCATAGGAATTTTTTGTTTTCTATGTTGTGAACCCTACAGTAGTATCAGAGCCAGATCTATGCATAGATACTTTGCACGAGTAGTACACATATGAGTATGTGGGCGATGATGATCATGTTATTGCTTCTTTTTTGTACTTTGGATATTGGTAGCATAGTGGGATGAAGCGGCCCGGACAAACTTTACATGTCCTCGCACATGAGACATGTTCCACGCTTGACATGCAACTAGTTTTGCATAAGTGGCTAGCGTGTGTCTGTTTCTCCTACTATATTCAATATCTAATTTACAACGAGTTGTTAATAATTTGGTTATCCTTGTTGTGGTTCCATGTTCATAGGTAAGAACGTTTCTATCTTCGAAAGCCCTAAGCCACAAAAAATTACAATGGATAAATTAGAAGCGTCTAGTTTAGATTGTTGATGGTCTAGTGTCATGATATGGTAATGTTGTAAGTAAATGTATAGTTAATACTCTTACAACACACCTAACGTGTAAGTTCCATAGACCTTGGCCTTACACACAAAGGAATGATAAAGATCATACCACGATGCACATTATGGTGATCAAGTGCAAGAACCATATCATTTCACTTTTCACATATGATGTTTGTTGCATCTTATATTGCTTGTTTGGCGTTTTATTAGCATAATAAGATGATCCCTCATTTAGATATCAAGATAAAAATGTGTTCTCCCTTAAGTATGCACCGATTATGTTTTGCCGCTTCAATACATCACGTGATGATCGGGTGTTCTTGAATCCACGATCATATTTCATGTGTAAGACAGTTTTACACACGGTAATTACTAAGGTTCTTACTTGGCGATCCTAGCATGTACAAACATGGCTTCGGAACACGGACTGATACGTCGTAAACGTATCTATAAATTTTTATGCTCCATTGTAAGATCCCTCAGTTATAAAGGTAAGGATCCCAGTGATTGCAATGCTAGTCCCTGGATTAATGCTAGCATCCACAGTTTAAGATGAAGTACACAGAAACAAAGGTCATTATTATATATCATTCCAGAGACAAACATAGTCTTTTACAACTCCATGGCCATAGGCCTAATACAAGAGTTCAACCGTAACAATATGAATAAGTCTTCATCTTCATGTGCCACGGGAAAGCATGTTGAGTGTAGACTCATAACCCCTAATCATCATCAGAATAACCTGCAACATCATAAGTTATAGCCACAGTGGGTCAATACATTGGAATAGTATTGGCAAGTGTTACCTTAGTAGAATATTAACATCTAGTTACTACATGCATTTGGCTAAGTGTAGCTTAGGCTTGCTTTGCTCAAAATAGGTTTTACCTATTAGTTGAAAACACTAAGTTTTTCTTTGACAAAACTTTCCCAAGGAACCACCAATAGAAATTGGTGAACCTTCACCCTTGTTCAACCACAAGTTTTAACTTAGAAAATTGGGATGAGGAGATTCTTGATAGCTTCCATGTCTTGATGCTCAAGTTGTCCAATACCAGGGACATGGCTAAGTACTTAGATTCTTCCATCTGCAGAGGTTGTGCACTTTCCCCACAAGACTTGATTTTTACCAAGATAGGACCTTTCAGAAGCCTTCCCTTAGACCAAATGGACGCGCTCCAAACCTATCATCCCACTACCACCAACTGTCCAAATGGCTAAGTTATTGCAACCTATGTGATCCAGGCAGAGCCCATAATGCCATGTGGCTGCACTAGAAGCTTCTTAACATTTGCCATCTCAAATCCCTTTGTTCCTGGGTGGATTTTCACAAGTGTGATACACAAGGTAAACCATAGAAATGGGCCTTGTGTAACCACTCAACACAAACCAATTTTTCCATTCCACCCATGTATTTCATTCACTTAGTTGTTTTATTAGGAAAAACACAAGTCAAAGACTTAGAATATTTCTCATAGCATGAATATATAATCCACCCTTGGTTGCTACCAGCTAGTCTAAGAATGGCAATAGCAAGTATCTTAACTTAGAGTAAATTCTAACATTGCTACAACTACTAGGATTTCCCAAGCATGGCATATAGATACTTAGCAAAATAATCATGCAAATCCTATACAAAATATTTCTAATGCATAGGTAAAAATATAGGGATAAAACATGAAGCACCACTTGCCTTGGTAGTTTGGGGAGTAGCAACAATCTTCACAACCACAATCACTATTAGCACCAAAATCTACACATAAAATAATGGCACCAAAATCACATAACAAAATATACAAGAAAAAATATATGAATGCATGCAAAATTCCATGTGATGATTTCCTACACCAAACAAGACAAGTATACAGTACTGAATCATAAAAAAGACCAAGACACACTAAATAAACTTTATTTGATCTTTAAATCATTTTTCAAATAATTTCTATACTCAAAATAAGCCTATAAATGTCTCTGCAAAAATAATCAATTTTACAGAAGCAAAACATTAAACACATTGCATAAACAGATAGCATTCTTTCTCCTGATTCCAATGATATAAAAAGTTGTAAAATTTGAACATGTGGATCAAAAGTTATGAATTTTGCAAGTTTGAATCTCTAATGGATCTAATTCAGATTTTTAAAACAAAGAACAGGCCACGCGACGGCGTCTGATTGGCCGATACCGTTTCGCACCGGATCACACTCGCGGGCCATTAGATCTAACTTACTACACACAGCTTAGATTAATACATACCGCTTCGCTATAGATCTAATCCTAAGCGTAGGATCTAGATCCTACGGTTACCAAGCGTGCGACCATGGATGGGCGGCGCTAGCGATGGTGGCGCGGCGGCGGCGCTCTGTCAGTGATGCTCCGGCGGCTACGGAGGGGGCTGGGGTCAGCAGAGGGGCTTACCGAACTCGCAAGGCCGCGCTGATGCTCAACTACTTGATGTCATGGACGGGGGCGCACTGTGGAGGTCACTGGGGCTCGTCGGAGTTGCGGGCGGCGTCGGGTTCCTGCAGCCGACGATATTGCCGACGATGTGGACCGCCCTAACACAAACCGAAGGCGTCAGGGTGTGCACAAAAAACTGGCGATCAAGATAGGGTCAGAGAGAAAGCAAGGGGCGATCTGGTATTACCTAAATCGTTCGCTGGAGTTAGGCGGCGGTTCTGTTGTTTGCTAAGGTGGTCGGGGACGGCGACCTGGGTCATGCGCGGGCAAACCAAAGGAATTAGGAGAAGCACAGATACATGGCAAACTCGACAGGGTCAAGCAGAAGGCGAGGGGCGCGCGTAACTCACCGGAATCGGTCGCTGGAGCTCGTCGGGACAGCGGCGGTGCAAGCGGGAATTTGCGGAGCCTGACGGCGCTTCTGGTTAGCTATGTTGGGGAAAATGACCGCGAGGGGGAGGGGATTAAGTAGTCGGAGCGGGGGCGAGGATCACGCATGCAATCAACGACAATTAACCGGATTTAAACGTGGCAGTGAAGGAGGGGGAGGAAACGGCGAGGCCAGGTCGTGGGCAGGGTTTGGGGACGACGATGACGGGGCATGTGGGGTAGGGCTGTCAGTGAGTGGGTGCGCGTTGCTGCAGTGAGAAACAGAGGGAGAAGGGAAAACCTCGGGTGGGCTGTTTTGTCTACTGGGCCGAAAGGGTGGCGCCCGGCCCAGTTCTGATTCTTTAACCTTTTCTTTTTCTAATTTGATTTTCAGGAATCATTTTCCGTGAGTTTCAAATGTGTTTGAATTCAAACTTATTCTGGATTTTTTCTAAAGTGAAACCTGCACATTTTTCAGTATAAAACCATGCGTATTCACCAAACTTGCTTGGTTCCTTTAGAGTTTTAAAATAAAACAGTGCCTTTACACAAGATTTAATAAAGATATGAAAATGGTTTTAAAACCATATTTTGTCTTGAAATTTTTGTCCAAGCTTTGGAACACAACCAAACCAACTCATGAACAAAACAATCTTGGTTTAAAACAAATAATCTCTCATCAGAGAGTAGCATTGGATCAATGCTTTGCTTTCATAAAATAATAAGCATCTAAATGCTTCTGTTTTTGTAATGACTTTGAAAATGATCTCTAAATGATTATGAATGCATGGATGATATGCAAAATTTGAAAACATGATTTTAGGGATGTTACATGCATTTTTGTTTTATATCATTTATGTTATGTTTTGTCTACACTTTGAGGTATTTTTATACACTTTCTCGAACTAACCTATTCACAAGATGCCATAGTGCCAGTTGCTTGTTTTCTGCTGTTTTTTGTTTCAGAAAGCTAAAAAATGAATATTCTCGGAATTGGACGGGACAAAATCCAAAGTTCATATTTTTTCCTGAACGATACGGAAAATCGAAGACGGGACATAGGAGGACACCAGGGTGGCCACACCCTAGGTGGGTGCGGGGCCCACCCTGGCCGCGCCCACAAGGGGTGTGGGCCCCATGGCCCTACACCGACCTTGCCTCCTTTGCCTATAAGAAGCCTTTGACCCAAAAACCCTAAATCATTTGGCAGAAATCCACAAAAACCTTCACAACTCCACCGCCACCGAAGAGGAGATTCGGGGGATGGAAAGTCTCTGTTCCGGCACCTTGCCGGGATGGGGAATTGCCCCGGAGCCATCGCCGTCGATCTCCATAACCATCTCATCGCTGTTGTTGATTCCCATGATGAGGAGGGAGTAGTTCTTCCTCGAGGCTAAGGGCTCTAACGGTAGCTATGTGTTCATCTCTCTCTCTATGCATGATCATGTTGTGGTCATGAGCTTTGTAATCAAATAGATCTGCTCTACTACTCAAGTGCTTTAATAGATCTCTGCTCTCCCCATGGGTGTGAAAGTGACAACATGCATGCCATGGTGGCACTTAGGCTAGAGTCTACATAAATACTCGTTGTGCTTTAATAGATCTATGCTTTTCCCCACGTGTGTGAAAGTGATAGTGTGCACACCGTGTGTGGCACTTAAGCTAGATTATATATATATTTGTTATGAGTTATATTTGGATTTGGATGTCTCTATGAAATTGTGGTGTTTGTTGGAACCATCTAGTGCTCAAGGTGACAGTGTGGGGTTATCTAGATTGGGAAAGGCAGACTTTGAGGAGTTATAGCCCTACCATGGATTAGAGTGTCCAACCGGAGAGTAGTTCAGAGTAGTGTCATAAAGAGAAGATATTTATATGAGAGAGTGTTCACTAGTGAAAGTATGATCCCTAGGCCTTGTTTCTAAACATTGAAACACCATTTACAACTAGATCTGTTGCATGTTTGCTTGCTTCCTTGTTGTTTCCTTTAGTCTTTATCTCACCGTCAAGCTATTTTCTAGCACCGTTACCACTTGTATTTCACTATCTCTTCGCTGAAGTAGTGCACCTATACACCTGACAAGTGTATTGGGTGTGTTGGGGACACAAGAGACTTCTTGTATCTTGATTGCGGGATTTCTTGAGAGGGATATGTAACACCCCTAGTTCTACTAATAGTAATTAGGAAAATGTTGTGCATTCATGAGCATCATCATTTAAAATGTATGCATGAAATAAAAATGCTCTCAAAACTCTAAACCCTAATCTATTTCTCCCTTTGAAATGTATTCAAATGGTTTTGATATATTCGAAAAGTAAAAAAAAAAAGTGGAACCCAAATGATTAAAGGGTCCCTGTAGTATTTTAAATATTTATAAAAGTCTATGTATTTTGAAATTACTCAAAACAGATTTGGATTTGAAAAGGCAAAACAAAAAAATGAAACGTTTCAACAGAAAAAATAGAACCAAGACCATCTGGGCCGAGCCCAGCTCTTCTCCTCTCCTCTCCCTGCCGCTCATTGCATTTTCCCGAAGCCCATCTGGCCCGTCTGTAGCCCACAGCCGGCCCGTACCGCTTCGCCTCATGTCCCTGTCGTCTTCCTCCCGCTGTCGAAGCAGCTCGGTGGCTCGCCGCTGGCCACCCGATGCTCCGCCACACACCAATATCAACGTTGTCGCCCGTCGTTGCCTACAAGAAGCCCCTCTCCCTCTCTTTCCCGAGCCATGGCCGAAACCCTATCTCACAGGAGCTCGACGACGTCGCCGTCCCCGACCACCCCGCGGTGCGCCGAGGCCACTGCTGGAAGCGCCTCGCCGCCCTCGTCCTCCTCACCGAAGCACGCAAGCCCGGACGACCTCCTCTGGCCTGAATCGAGCACGAAAGCATCGTCGGTCACCGCCGTTGTCGCCATCGATTCGGTGCCGTCCATCTTCCCCTCGCTCCACCGACCTCACCACCGTGCTCCTTGTGAGCAGCTGGTCCTTGTGGACCCTCTCCCTTGCTTCCTCTCGCTCTCTAGCCCCCTCCCCGTCGACCACCTGCCTCTGCCGCCGCTCGCCGCCATCGTGCTCCCCTCTCCAGTGACCCCCTGCAAGCGGCGCTGCCACTTTATGGTAGCCCTCGCCGTGCTCTTTCCAACGCCCCTAGCTGTGCATCCAGGCGCGCACGGGAACGGCTGATCCGTTCTTGATCTGGAGAGGCCTCAATTGCTGACGTCAGCATTGCATCATGCTGATGCAGTAATCCTTTTTCTTTTGTTTTATTTTCAGTAAATAATAAATATATGACAGGTGGGGTCCAGATGTAAGTGAGATAAACATTTTCAGAAATGTTTCTGATTAACTAAAATGCTAAAAGTAATTACAAATAGTAATTATTTTATAATGTTCCAAAAATGATTTAAAATGAATTAAAAATGGAGAAATTCATAACTAATTCATTTTAAATTAGAAAAATACAAATAATATATCAAAATGTTTAGAAAAATGAGACCTACCTATGTAAGCTATCATCATTCATTGTTAAACAACTCACATGACAAGTTTAATTAGAGAACTAAATGCTCCCCTCTCATATGAATCCGGAGTTTCCTCGAGTTAGGGTCTGTACCCCTCGGACCCCGATTAAAATTACCAAGCATGTTTAGGGTTTTAATTTCATTACAATTCAACTTGTCATATCATCATCCTTGTTTGAGCATTGCATCGATGCCATGTTTTGATTATTTCCCTTCCTTTCCGGTATTTGGTTCTCCTCCGGTAGAATACGATATCGGAATCGAGATTAAGACCAGGACTGAAGACCGAGATCAACACCGTCGAAGCTCGAAGACAAATACTTGGCCAATTACAATCAAGTCAAGTACCAGATGCCCGAAGCTCTGCTTTCTGGATATCAACTGGCAAAGGCAAGCGAAGCCCCACACATACATATGAATACTATGCTTGAAAAGTATTTCATTCTTGCCATGTGCATACGATTCTAAAGACTTTTATCGATAGATAGAGTCATCCTATCTGATGCATGTTACCTTTGAAGACTATATTCCCTGATCCACTGCTCCTAGCATTGTTGGAATTATGCCCTAGAGGCAATAATAAAGATGTTATTATTATAATTCTTGTTCATGATAAAGTTTATATTCCATGCTAGAATTGTATTAAGCGGAAACTTTAATACTTGTGTGGTTTATGAACAACACCGTGTCCCTAGTGTGCCTCTATGGACTAGCTCATTAATTAATGATGGTTAAGGTTTCCTAACCATGGACATGAGTTGTCGATTAATAATGAGATCATATCATTGGGAGAATGATATGATGGACAGACCCAAACTTAGCGAAGCAATTAGATCGTGTCATCGTGTTCATCTTTGCGAAGCTTTTCTGATGTCAATTATTGTATTCCTTAGACCATGAGATAATACAACTCCCTGGTATCGGAAGAAAGCTTTGAGGTCATCAAACGTCACCCTATGAGAGGGTGATCATAAAGGTGTCTCTCAGGTGATCGGAAAGTACCTGTTGGGTTGTATGTATCGACATGGGATTTGTCCCTCCCAAGTCGGAGAGATATACTTTGGGCCCACTCGGTAATCGATGTCAACACCGCTTGCAAGCATGTGGTTAAGGAGTTAATCCCAAAGTGATATCGGATTACGGAATGAGTAAAGTACTTGCTGTGAACGAGATTGAACTAGGTATGACGGTAGCGACGATCAAATCTCGGGCAAGTAAAATATCGCGAGACGAAGGGAATATATATATGGGATTGATTGAATCCGGGAATCGTGGTTCATCCGATATGATCATCGATGAATGTGTGGGAGTCAATATGGGTTTCCAGACCCCGTTGTTGATTATTGATAGAAGATCATGTCTGCATATTCTCGAACCCCAAGGGTCACACACTTAACGTGTCTCGACGCTAGGATAGATTGGATAATTGGTTTATGAGTTTTTGTTCGGAGTCTCGGATGGGATCCGGGACATCACGAGAGGTTCCAGAATGGTCCGGAGAATAAGATTCATATAAGGCAATGTAGTTTTTGGAGTTCGGAATTGTTTCGGGTTAATCGGTATTGTACCGGAAGCTTCTTGTCACATCCCAAGATTTTCCAAATCTTGTAATGTGAAAATAAATGAATAAAATAAAACTTTGTTTAAATTTCAGAGCTAGAAGAAACTTTTTGAACTCAATGGGAATCTCAAACCCATTTGAATTAAAACAAACCTAAGGAGATTTAAAAAGATAAACATTTAATAAAAGGAAAAATAAAAAAACATTTGGAAATATTATTTTGAAACAATTAAAAGAAAGGATTTGTTTTCAAATGAAATAGAAGTTTATAAATAAAGAATTTTTTAAAAAGCCAAATTAAAAATTGGACAAGCTTTGGAAATTAAAACATTTTTAAAAAAATATAATAAAGGTTTATTTAAAAATAATAAAGGATTGTTCAAATAAAATAATAAGGATTTAACATCCAACCTTATTTGAAGATAAGAGGTTTTACCAATTTAAATTGAAACATCAAAACTTATTAAATTATTTAAAATAAGTTTTCTCAATTATTTTAAATTCACAAATAAAATCTACTAAAATGTTTTGGCTTTATTTTAGATTCAAAATAAATATCTCAATAAAATAAAACCTATTTGAAATAATAATGAAAGTCTATTATATTTAATTAATAATGGACCCTAAAATAAGATGTTATTTTGTTTTAAAACAAATCCCCAAGTATTCTATATTTTCAAATAAGACCTTTTGGTTTGGTTTTTGAAAATAATTGGATTTCAAATGGAAATGTTATTAAATAAGTCAAACACTATTAATAATTTAAAAGATCCATTTTATTTAATTAATAAATGAATCTTAAAATAAATAAAAATATTATTTATTTTGGATTTTGGATTATGTTGATAAACAGAACCAAAAACTTGATACAAGTGTGATGATTGTTTGAATTATTTGAATGTTATCTTGTTGTTTGAATTATGAATTGAATTTCAAATCAGAAAATGGAATTAGAAAAGAATAAAACAAAGTAAATGTAAAAAATAAGAGAAAAGCGACCAGCCCAACAATCATTGCCCCGATCCAACCCAGCTCCTATTCTTCCCGAACCGTTTCTTTCCACTCGAACCGCACCCACCCAAAGAACAAGTGGACCCTCCTTCTTCTTTTCTTTCACTACCAGCGGACCCCACATCCTACTGCTCTTCTTCCTCACCCCGCGACCGTTCTCCCCCCCTCTCCCCCGTTTCAGTGATGAATTCGCGGGCATCAATTCGCGTTCACCCCGCCCTTTATCACTCCTGCCACCCCGTTGTTTTAATCGCCCCTGCTTCCTCTCCCTTTCCCTCGCCTTCTTCCCGAAACCGCCTCGGTGCCACAATCCCTCCTCGACTGTCTCTGTCTCCGGCGATCATTCTCATCAATTCCGGCAGCCTCTCACCGCCCCTTGCCTCTTCGACCACCCTCACCTGATCCCCATATCCTAGCGAACCTCCCAGAGGCATTAGCTCGCTCGCGCACGCCCCAGAACCCCGGCAACGACGATGCCCTCTCGCCACCGCGTCTGCTGTTCTCCGACGACGTCTCCCCAGTAAAACCTGACTCCCCTCTCATCCCCGTGGACACGATGATGATCCCCAAGATCTTACGAACCTTACAACACTTTCCGTTTGTCCTAGGGCGCCCTCTATCCTCACCTTCGACAACATCTGAACGCGCCCGACGCCGACGACATCTCCGACGAGCAATCGCCGCGTTCCGTCGCCCCTTGCAGCGAGCACCTTGAGCATCGAGGCGTCACCGCGATCACGTAAGCACCCTCACCTCCTCCTTCGCTTCCTAAATCGCCCACGCCCGTCACGTCATGCCGCCGGCGTCGTCGCTGCCAAATGGTCAAAACAATGGGGTCGATTGGATCTCAATCTGACGGATAAGATTAGAAATAAGCGAAGAGGTAAATAGCCTCTGTGCGCCATGCGATATCACTTAATCCAACGGCCAGCGTCGCCCGATCCGGCCGAACCGGTATCATCCAGTAGAATAACGACGCGTGGCAGGATCTGTTTTAAAACAGAATTTGAAAAATAGATTTAAGTAGCAATTTGAAAACCTTATAACTTTTGATCCACACGTCCAAATTTGGCAAATTTTATATCAATGAAATCAGGAGAACAAGCCCTAGCCAACCATGGCCTTAGTTTGACAAATAGTAGCTGTTAGCTTGTTTGAATTTGCAGAAACATTTGTGTACTTGTTTAGAGTATAAAAATTATTTAAAATTTATTTTAGGATTAAATCTTTTGCAAAATGGATTTGTGTGACCTTACTGACCCTAGAAACCAACCCATGGTTTTAAAAATGAAATTGGAAAAATTTAGAATGGATTAATTGAATTAGTCTATTTCTAGCCAAGTAAAAATAATAGTTTTATTATGAAAAAGATTTTTGAAATTTAACTTTGGGAAAATATTTTGATTCAAAGCTACTGACCCAAAACAACAAATCTTGAGAGTTAGAAACTTTTGGTGAAAACTTAAAGGTTTTAGATTTAATAAAACTATTTCCACCACATAAAATGTTGAATGGATTTTAAAATAGTAATTGAGCAAAACCCTCTAACTAATGACTTTGCCATTTTGGTAAATGACCAAATTGGACCTTACAAAGTTTATAAACCTAGGAGAGACAAACCTTGAAATAGAACCCTCTTTTGCATGACTTAGATTCCATTGCTTTGTGAATGTGAAAAATTGTTTGTTTAACTTTGGTTTGGAATGTTAGTTGATTTTGTGTCTTGCTTGATTGACTTGTAGTGAAATTAGCAAAGTGTGAGACTAGCAAGATCAAGGAGTGAACCCTCATTCCCTACCAAAAAGGCAAGTGACAGTATCATCTAAAGTCCTACTATTTTCATTATACTTAGTGGATTTTGAAAACATGCATGAAAAGAATTTTATACTTATGCTATGCTAAATCCTAATAGGATTCCCTATACACTCCTTAGTGAAAATATTGTAGTTGATACATGCTTAGCCATGCTATGTTTTTGAAAAGAGATACATGTTGAGATTTTACAAAGGTTGAGAAAAGACTTGTGTTTTATATAATAAAACAAGGACTCAATGAACCACCTAGGTGGTGGACACTTTATGTTTTGGAGAAGGTGGCAACAAAAGGGAACCATGTCTATGGCAAACACTTTGTGTTGTGCTCCAAATGAAAACCACCTAGGAAATTTAGAGATTGAACATGTTTCTCCAATTGTGGCTTTCGTGTACAACCACATGCTATTATGGCTCTGACTTAGTCAACTACATTAGGAAGACCCATACATTTTCTTTAGTTACCGGACATGGGGATCTGGAATGCTTCATGGGGGCTGAAGACAAGCTAGCAATGATGTATGGAAGGACCTTTTGGAAAGACTTCGTCACACTCTCAGTCTGCCAGTACTCCATCTTGGTGAGCACTAATCCAGTAGGCCACTGGTGGCAACAAGATGAGACTGTGTCATGTGGGTAAAGTGTACTCCTTCTGCAGAAGTTAATAAAATCTAAGTACTTAGCCGTGTCCCCGGTTATGGACAATACTGAGCAACTAAAGTTTGAACTATGGGAGATCTCGACATTCCAACTTCTAATATAAAAACTTGATGCACTTGGGGGTACCAAGGAATTCAAAGAGATTTGATAAAACTTGTTGCACTTGGGGTTACCAAGGTGCACAAGAGCATGATGTACTTGGGGTTACCAAGGAACTCATGAGGTTTTGATAAAACTTGTTGCACTTGGGGTTACCAAGTAGCTCAAGGGATTTTGACAAGGACTTGAACACTTGTGTTTCTACCAAGGAGTTCAAGGAACTTGGGAAAGAGATTTGACAAAAGACCAAAACCATTTTTAAAAGATAGGATAAATGTTGCTTTATGCAAATAAGCCTTAAACTCTACTTAGCCAAATATGCATATAATGATAGGATCCATTCTTATTATACATAAAAGTGAAACTTGCCAATACAATTCAAAATGTATTGACCCTTGTGGCTGTAACTTGTAATGTTGCAGGTTGATTGTTTTAAATGAAGATTGTTTGATTGACTAGGATTACAAAGTCTACAACCAACATCTGCCTGTGGCACTATGAAGATGAAGGACCCCATGATTATAATTATTCCGCTGCAATGTAATGTAATAGCCAATGAGCTATGTATGATGTAATAGAATTATGTTATTCCTGGTTATAAAGTTATAATATGACCTTTGTATCTTGATATTACATCTTAACTGTGGATGCTAGCTATTGATCCAGGGACTAGCATTGTAAAACACAGGAGGACTCTACCTTATTAGGTTGGGACCTCTACAGATGGTATCAGAGCATTGTGTTGCCTGTAGGATTTGTAAACCTAGGATTGGACAAAAACCCTTAGAAAAATAGGAGTTGTATTTGTTCAAAAACTTATTTACAAAAACACTTGTAAACTCTTTCCTCAACCATTTTGGTTTCAACTCTACTTCTTCTCTACTTCAACTTGATGGAAAAACCTACCCCATGACCAAAGACTTCACCATGTGCAAAGGACTTCTTCAACTTCTTCAACTCTAATGATTTCAACATCTTCAGCCTCTTCCCCAAGGATATTCAACTTGGAAACCACCAAGGACTACAAGTGAGACAAGGAAATCTTACTCAAGATTTAGAGACTGAGGGAATGCAAAATAAGAAGGAGCCATCAACAAACTTTGAAGTATTGTGACCAAAAGTTTTTCCAAAGGAAACCATGATCTCATGCAAGAAGGATCAACCAAGAAGGAGGGAAGGATCACAAGTGAACCATATAGATGGACCACCATAAATTAGTTAAGACAAAACACACCAACTTATGTGGTGTAACAAAAATATTTTTGTTGCCTAAGTTTGTGCTTGAACTTTGTGGTTTGAGTGAAAAATTGTTTGTGAATGCTTGCACATTGTTTGTGTGAATTGTGATGTGTGTGATTAGAAATATTTCCTTAGAAATATCTTGCCCATTCTAATCTTCCTTCAAACCCAAACAGATGACTACTCCAAAGGACTCCAAGGTCGATGACACCAACACCAACCAAGCTGACAGCATGAGAGAGCTCATAGCAACCCAACATCAGTTGAACCAACTGACAGCTCAGTTCCTAGCCAACAATAGTGATAAAGATCCAGCACTGCAAAAGTTTCTGGAGGAACAATCCCAATTGATGCTTAAGGTGACTAATCAAATGATTAGCATGGAAGAAAGCTATCCTCAAGGAGTTTATGATAACAAGGATGACAAGAATGTTGTTTTAGATGGAGCCCCAGCTTGCATTATTTGTGGAGACAAGGATCATACTTCCACGGAGCATGAAGGACAATGCCCCAATTGTGAAGAAGAACATCCTGTTGGACAATGCCCCACCTCTCAAGCTACTTGTTACCTTTGTGAAGGAAGTGATCATACTCCTGGCCTATGTCCCATCTATGCCATGGTAGAACAAAGGAAACAAGAAGGATCCAAGTCTACCAAAGGAAAAGGACCACTCATACCTCCAAGCAAGACAACCCAATTCAAAGGATCAAAGAAAATCAAGAAGCCCAAGCAAGACATGAGCCTTGCACAATGTCGTAAATGTAAGGAAATGGGACACTACTCCAGTGGATGCCCAAAGAACAAGAAGAATAAAGGGATTGACCAAGTGTGGTGCAACAACTGTAACGAACCAGGTCATTATGTAGCAACTTGCCCACAAGAGCCACGTAAAGAACTCAATGACATTCATTGCTTCAACTGCAGAACCTGGACACTATGCAAGAATCTGTCTAGAAAGGATGAAGAACAAGTTGAACAAGCCTATGGAGAAACTCAACCTTGGTCCATGAGTCAAGCATAGGAATAAAGCAAAGGTTTAACATAGAGAAATTCCAGACCCAAGAAGGCAAGATGTAATTTTTGTTTGAAAATTTTAAGGGTGGTAGTACCCTAGTTGTTTTGAACTTGCTTGTAACCTAGCCTTCCCAAATCTCGGGACGAGATTTATTTTAAGTGGTAACTGTCACATCCCAAGATTTTCCAAATCTTGTAATGTGAAAATAAATGAATAAAATAAAACTTTGTTTAAATTTCAGAGCTAGAAGAAACTTTTTGAACTCAATGGGAATCTCAAACCCATTTGAATTAAAACAAACCTAAGGAGATTTAAAAAGATAAACATTTAATAAAAGGAAAAATAAAAAAACATTTGGAAATATTATTTTGAAACAATTAAAAGAAAGGATTTGTTTTCAAATGAAATAGAAGTTTATAAATAAAGAATGTTTTAAAAAGCCAAATTAAAAATTGGACAAGCTTTGGAAATTAAAACATTTTTAAAACAATATAATAAAGGTTTATTTAAAAATAATAAAGGATTGTTCAAATAAAATAATAAGGATTTAACATCCAACCTTATTTGAAGATAAGAGGTTTTACCAATTTAAATTGAAACATCAAAACTTATTAAATTATTTAAAATAAGTTTTCTCAATTATTTGAAATTCACAAATAAAATCTACTAAAATGTTTCGGCTTTATTTTAGATTCAAAATAAATATCTCAATAAAATAAAACCTATTTGAAATAATAATGAAAGTCTATTATATTTAATTAATAATGGACCCTAAAATAAGATGTTATTCTGTTTTAAAACAAATCCCCAAGTATTCTATATTTTCAAATAAGACCTTTTGGTTTGGTTTTTGAAAATAATTGGATTTCAAATGGAAATGTTATTAAATAAATCAAACACTATTAATAATTTAAAAGATCCATTTTATTTAATTAATAAATGAATCTTAAAATAAATAAAAATATTATTTATTTTGGATTTTGGATTATGTTGATAAACAGAACCAAAAACTTGATACAAGTGTGATGATTGTTTGAATTATTTGAATGTTATCTTGTTGTTTGAATTATGAATTGAATTTCAAATCAGAAAATGGAATTAGAAAAGAATAAAACAAAGTAAACAGAAAAAAATAAGAGAAAACGACCAGCCCAACAATCTGGCCCAACAGCCCAGTCCAACCCAGCTCCTATTCTTCCCCGAACCGTTTTCTTTCCACTCAGAACCGCACCCACCCAGCAACCGACAAGTGGACCCCTCCCCTTCTTCTTTTCTTTCACTGCCAGCGGACCCCACATCCTACTGCTCTTCTTCCTCACCCCGCGACCGTTCTCCCCCCCTCTCCCCCGTTTCAGTGATGAATTCGCGGGCATCAATTCGCGTTAACGCCGCACTTAATCACTCCTGCAACCACGCTGTTTTAATCGCCCCTGATTCCTCTCCGTTTCCCCTCTGCCTTCTTCCCCGAGCACGCCTCCAGGCCGCCACAATCCCTCCTCGACTGTCTCTGTCTCCGGCGATCATTCTCATCAATTCCGGCAGCCTCTCACCGCCCCTTGCCTCTTCGACCACCCTCACCTGATCCCCACATCCTAGCGAACCTCCCAGAGGCATTAGCTCGCTCACGCAAGCCCCAGAACCCCGGCAACGATGACGCCCTCTCGCCACCGCGTCTGCTGTTCTCCGACGATGTCTCCCCGGTAAAACCTGACTCCCCTCTCATCCCCGTGGACACGATGATGATCCCCAAGCTCTTACGAACCTTACCGCACTTTCCGTTTGTCCTAGGGCACCCTCTATCCTCACCTTCGACAACATCTGAACGCGCCCGACGCCGACGACGTCTCCGACGAGCAATCGCCGCCGTTCCCGTAAGCCCACTGCCCAACGACGAGCACCTTGAGCATCAGAGCGTCACCGCGATCACTGTAAGCACCCTCACCTCCTCCTTCGCTTCCTAAATCGCCTTGTCCACGTCGGCCCGCCCGATCGCCAGCGTCGGCCACGCCAAATGGTCAAAACAATGGGGTCCATTGGATCTCAGTCTGACGGATAAGATTAGAAATAAGCGAAGAGGTAAATAGCCTCTGCGCGACGTGCGATATCACTTAATCCAATGGCCAGCGTCGCCCGATCTGGCCGAACCGGTATCATCCAGTAGAATAACGACGCGTGGCAGGATCTGTTTTAAAACAGAATTTGAAAAACAGATTTAAGTAGCAATTTGAAAACCTTATAACTTTTGATCCACATGTCCAAATTTGGCAAATTTTATATCAATGAAATCAGGAGAACAATCCCTAGCCAACCATGGCCTTAGTTTGACAAATAGTAGCTGTTAGCTTGTTTGAATTTGCAGAAACATTTGTGTACTTGTTTAGAGTATAAAAATTATTTAAAATTTATTTTAGGATTAAATCTTTTGCAAAATGGATTTGTGTGACCTTACTGACCCTAGGAACTAACCCATGGTTTTAAAAATGAAATTGGAAAAATTTAGAATGGATTAATTGAATTAGTCTATTTCTAGCCAAGTAAAAATAATAGTTTTATTATGAAAAAGATTTTTGAAATTTAACTTTGGGAAAATATTTTGATTCAAAGCTACTGACCCAAAACAACAAATCTTGAGAGTTAGAAACTTTTGGTGAAAACTTAAAGGTTTTAGATTTAATAAAACTATTTCCACCACATAAAATGTTGAATGGATTTTAAAATAGTAATTGAGCAAAACCCTCTAACTAATGACTTTGCCATTTTGGTAAATGACCAAATTGGACCTTACAAAGTTTATAAACCTAGGAGAGACAAACCTTGAAATAGAACCCTCTTTTGCATGACTTAGATTCCATTGCTTTGTGAATGTGAAAAATTGTTTGTTTAACTTTGGTTTGGAATGTTAGTTGATTTTGTGTCTTGCTTGATTGACTTGTAGTGAAATTAGCAAAGTGTGAGACTAGCAAGATCAAGGAGTGAACCCTCATTCCCTACCAAAAAGGCAAGTGACACTATCATCTAAAGTCCTACTATTTTCATTATACTTAGTGGATTTTGAAAACATGCATGAAAAGAATTTTATACTTATGCTATGCTAAATCCTAATAGGATTCCCTATACACTCCTTAGTGAAAATATTGTAGTTGATACATGCTTAGCCATGCTATGTTTTTGAAAAGAGATACATGTTGAGATTTTACAAAGGTTGAGAAAAGACTTGTGTTTTATAAAATAAAACAAGGACTCAATGAACCACCTAGGTGGTGGGCACTTTATGTTTTGGAGAAGGTGGCAACAAAAGGGAACCATGTCTATGGCAATCACTTTGTGTTGTGCTCCAAATGAAAACCACCTAGGAAACTTAGAGATTGAACATGTTTCTCCAATTGTGGCTTTCGTGTACAACCACATGCTATTATGGCTCTGACTTAGTCAACTACATTAGGAAGACCCATACATTGTCTTTAGTTACCGGACATGGGGATCTGGAATGCTTCATGGGGGCTGAAGACAAGCTAGCAATGATGTATGGACGGACCTTTTGGAAAGACTTCGTCACACTCTCAGTCTGCCAGTACTCCATCTTGGTGAGCACTAATCCAGTAGGCCACTGGTGGCAACAAGATGAGATTGTGTCATGTGGGTAAAGTGTACTCCTTCTGCAGAAGTTAATAAAATCTAAGTACTTAGCCGTGTCCCCGGTTATGGACAATACTGAGCAACTAAAGTTTGAACTATGGGAGATCTCGACATTCCAACTTCTAATATAAAAACTTGATGCACTTGGGGGTACCAAGGAATTCAAAGAGATTTGATAAAACTTGTTGCACTTGGGGTTACCAAGGTGCACAAGAGCATGATGTACTTGGGGTTACCAAGGAACTCATGAGGTTTTGATAAAACTTGTTGCACTTGGGGTTACCAAGTAGCTCAAGGGATTTTGACAAGGACTTGAACACTTGTGTTTCTACCAAGGAGTTCAAGGAACTTGGGAAAGAGATTTGACAAAAGACCAAAACCATTTTTAAAAGATAGGATAAATGTTGCTTTATGCAAATAAGCCTTAAACTCTACTTAGCCAAATATGCATATAATGATAGGATCCATTCTTATTATACATAAAAGTGAAACTTGCCAATACAATTCAAAATGTATTGACCCTTGTGGCTGTAACTTGTAATGATGCAGGTTGATTGTTTTAAATGAAGATTGTTTGATTGACTAGGATTACAAAGTCTACAACCAACATCTGCCTGTGGCACTATGAAGATGAAGGACCCCATGATTATAATTATTCCGCTGCAATGTAATGTAATAGCCAATGAGCTATGTATGATGTAATAGAATTATGTTATTCCTGGTTATAAAGTTATAATATGACCTTTGTATATTGATATTACATCTTAACTGTGGATGCTAGCTATTGATCCAGGGACTAGCATTGTAAAACACAGGAGGACTCTACCTTATTAGGTTGGGACCTCTACACTTCTAGAACCTTCCGGAGGGGGACCAACGTGGCCCCACCTGCCGGGAGGAGGCATGGGCCTATGAGGGAGTGCCCTGGCCACATTGGGACAGGGGTACAAGGCCCCATAGGGCCCAGCCGGCCAGACCTAGGGCAAACCCTAGGAAAGCTTCTAAAAGGGAGGGGGAAACTTGCCCCCCACTCCTCCCTCCTTGGCCGCCGGCCCTAGGGCTTGGGGGAGGGGCAAGGGCTGGCCGCCCACCCCTCTATATAAAGAGGGCTGGGGGCGCACCCCCTCCCATACCTCCTCCCAAAGCCCTAGCCGCCTTGCTGCCCTCCTCTCTCTCTCCCTCCCAACTGCACGTAGGCGAAGCCCTGCTGTAGAAACTCTCCACCACTTGCACCGCGCCATCGCGTTGTAGATCCAATCCATCTATCCACCATACTTTCTGGACCGAGGAAGGAGGATACGTCGAGGTGCCGCACGTGTGCATCTCTCGGAGGCATCGCCACTTGCGGTGTTAGATCGGATCGGATCGCGAGGAGGAGAAGCGAGTACGACTACATCACCCACGTTCCGACGAACGTTCCGCTGTGCGAATCTTCAAGGGTATGAAGATCTCATCTATTCCCTCTCGTTGTTTGCATCTTCTAGATTAGATCTTGGCTTTCCCGTTCGCATCCGTAGAAATTTTTTGATTTACTATGCTGCGAAACCCTTCAGTGGTATCAGAGCTAGATCTATGCGTAGATGTGTTTCACGAGTAGAACGCAACATGGTTGTTGCGGGTGTTGATGTTTTCTGTTGCAAGCCTCTTGTTTGTGTTCTTCTTATGACGCGGGATAGTGAGATCGAAGCGGTCTAGGCCAACTTTACGCGACGTCGTTCGCGAGACCGGCTCCGCACTTGACGTGTGGCTTGTTCCACACATGCGGCTCGTGGATGCTAGTTTCTCTTACTATAGTTGTCATGGGATTAACACCAGAGTTTGGCAACCATAATATCACCGTTTTGGATTTCCGTAGGTAAGAATCGTTCTTAGCTTGCTACTCCCATAAGCCACGTAAAACATGCAACAACAAAGTAGAGGCGTCTAACTTGTTTTTGCAGGGAGTGTTTTCTGTGATATGGTATGGCCCAAGATGTGATGTGTATGTTGTATGCAATGATCATGTTTTGTAATTTTTCACGACTTGCATGTTGATGAGTACACAACGGCGAGAATATATGGTTGTCTTTATAATAGTGTATGACCTGTGTCAACTTCTTATCGCCATGTAATAGTTTCACTTTATCACTAAGTAGTTAGCAATAGTTGTAGTTGCTATTCGTGGTGGAGGCAATCATGGTGGAGTGATGGAGATCATGCGACACGCACAATATGGAGATCATTCTTGAAGATTGGCTATACCATGTCACATAAAGTTATATGCATGTGATGTTTATCCTTTTATGTATCTTATTATGCTTAGATCGCGACGGTAGCATTATAAGATGATTCCTCACTTAAAGATCAAGATAAAACTGTGTTCTCCCCATGTATGCACCATTGCGAAAGTTCGTCGTGTCCAAGCATCACGTGATGATCGGGTGCTATAGACTCTATGTTCACATACAACGGGTGCAAGCCAGTTTTGCACACACGGAAATACTTGGGTCTGACTTGACGAGCCTAGCATGTACAGACATGGCCTCGGAACACAAGAACCGAAAGGTTAAGCATGAGTCATATGAATGATATGATCGGCACTTCGTTGTCCACCATTGAAACCACATCTCTTCTCGTGAAGATCGGATTAGGTGTGGTGAATTTGGATCATGTTCACTAAACAACTTGAGGGATGTTGAATTTAGTGGGAGTTCATCTAGTAATTTGATTAAGTTGAACTAGTTATCATGAAAATAGTCTAATTTGTACTTGCAAATATTGTAGATCAAATGGCTAAGTCCAACTTCAACGTTTTCGCTGAGAAAGAAAAGCTTAGAAACAATGGGTCTAACTTCACCAACTGGTTCCGCAATCTGAGAATCATTCTCTCTGGCGGTCAAAAGGACTATGTCCTTGAAAATGCGTTAGGTGACGCCCCTGCTGTAGATGCGCCGACTGATGAGAAAGCTATCTATCAGTCGCGCAAAGATGATTATGGTGTGATTAAGAGCACCATGTTGTTTGCTATGGAATCGGACCTTCAAAATCGTTTTGAAGACTATCCCGGGCCCTTTGAGATTCTTGAGGAGCTGAAAACTATGTTTCAGACTCAGGCCCGTTCTGAGAGATATGAGATCTCTGAGAAATTCTTTAACTGCAAGATGGAGGAAGGGAGTTCCGTTAGTGAGCATGCCATAAAGATGTCGGGCTACACTCAACGCCTTGAGCAACTGGACTGCAAAATTCCAGAGGAGCTCAAGATTGACAGGGTTTTGCAATCACTCCCTCCCATCTACAAAAGTTTTGTAGTGACTCATAATCAGATTGGTTCCACTGATACGATCACCGAGATCTTCGCAAACCTGAAGGCTACGAAGGTGGACATCAAAAAGGATAATCATGTGTTGATGGTCAACAAGCCCCCCACCTTTAAGAAAGTTAAGGGTGCAAAGAAGCCCTTAAAGAAAGGCGGCGGCAAGCGCGTTGCCCCTGCTGAGAAGAAGCTCAAGTCTGGACCCAAGACGGACACTAAGTGCTTCTATTGCAAGGACAAGGGTCACTGGAAGCGCAACTGTCCGAAGTACTTAGCGGACAAGAAGGCTGGCACCATCAAAGGTATATTTGATATACATGTTATTGATGTTTTCCTTACTAGCCCTCGTTGTAGTGTCTGGGTATTTGATACTGGTTCAATTGCTAATATTTGTAACTCGAAACAGGAGCTACGGAATAGACGGCGGCTTGCGAGGGATGAGGTGACGATGCGCGTTGGCAACGGATCAAGAGTTGATGTGATGGTCGTCGGCACGCTCTCCTTAGTTTTACCTCTGGGATTAGTTTTAAACCTTAATAAATGTTATTATGTGCCTACGTTGAGCATGAACATTATTTCTGGATCGTGTTTATTGCAAGATGGTTATTTATTTAAATTGGAGAATAATGGTTGTTCTATTTATATGAGTCACATCTTTTATGGTCATGCACCTGTTGTGAATGGTTTATTTCTTCTGAATCTCGAAAGGGATGAAACACACATCCATAACATTGAGGCTAAGAGATGCAAAGTAGATAGTGATAATACTACTTATTTGTGGCACTGTCGTCTAGGTCATATTGGTGTAAAGCGCATGAAGAAACTCCATTCTGATGGAATTTTGGAGTCTCTTGATTTTGAATCATTTGACACATGCGAACCATGCCTTATGGGCAAGATGATCAAAACCCCGTTCTCCGGAATGATGGAGCGAGCAACGGACTTGTTGGAAATCATACATACCGATGAATGCGGACCGATGAGTGTTTCGACGCGCGGTGGATGTCGCTATTTTCTCACTTTTACCGATGACTTAAGTAGATATGGGTATATCTATTTAATGAAACATAAATCTGAAACATTTGAAAAGTTCAAGGAATTTCAGAATTAAGTGGAGAACCATCGTAACAGAAAAATTAAGTTTCTACGATCCGATCGTGGAGGTGAATATTTGAGTTATGATTTTCTCACGCATCTTAAAGCAAGCGGAATCGTTTCGCAACTCACGCCACCCGGAACACCACAGCGCAATGGTGTGTCTGAACGCCGGAATCGAACCCTATTAGATATGGTCCGATCGATGATGTCTCTTACTGATTTACCGTTATCATTTTGGGGTTATGCATTAGAAACCGCTGCATTCACTTTAAATAGGGCACCATCTAAATCCGTTAAGGCGACACCGTATGAACTGTGGTTTGGTGCTAAACCTAAGTTGTCGTTTCTTAAAGTTTGGGGATGCGAAGCTTACGTCAAGAAGTTGATGCCGGACAAGCTCGAACCCAAAGCGGAGAAATGCTTCTTCATAGGATACCCTAAGGAAACTATTGGGTATACCTTCTATCACAGAACCGAAGGCAAAGTGTTTGTCGCAAAGAACGGTTCCTTTCTTGAGAAGGAGTTTCTCTCGAAAGAAGTGAGTGGGAGGAAAGTAGAGCTAGACGAGGTTATTGAACCTTCTCTTGAATTGGAGAGTAGCGCATCACCTGAAATTGTTCCAGTGCCGCCTGCACCAACAATAGAGGAAGCTAATGACAAGGATCATGAAGCTTCGGACGATACTACTACTGAACGTCACAGGTCGACAAGGTCGCGTTCCCCTCCTGAGTGGTATGGAAAACCTGTCTTGACTGTCTTGTTGGTAGAAGACAGTGAACCTACGAACTATGAGGAAGCAATGATGAGTCCAGACTCTGAGAAATGGCTAGAAGCCATGAAATCCGAATTGGGATCCATGAGCGAAAACCAAGTATGGACTTTGGTGGACCCTCCTAGCGACCAAAAGGTCGTTGAGTGCAAATGGATTTTCAAGAAGAAAATGGGCGCGGATGGTAATGTTACCGTCTATAAAGCACGGCTTGTCGCGAAAGGTTTTCGACAAGTTCAAGGTGTTGACTACGATGAGACTTTCTCTCCCGTAGCAATGTTTAAGTCCATTCGGATTTTATTAGCAATTGTTGCGTTTCATGATTATGAAATATGGCAGATGGATGTCAAGACTGCGTTCCTCAATGGCAACATTGATGAAGAGTTGTATATGATGCAACCTGAAGGTTTTGTCGATCCTAAGGATGCTGATAAAGTGTGCAAACTTCAGCGTTCCATTTATGGCTGAAGCAAGCATCTCGGAGTTGGAACCTTTGTTTTGATCAAGTGATCAAGAGCTTTGGATTTGTTCCAAATTGGTACGAAGCTTGTATCTACAAGAAAGTGAGTGGGATCTCGGTGACATTTCTGGTACTATATGTGGATGACATATTGATTAATGGAAATGACATTAACATGCTTAACGATGTGAAGAGTTATTTGAACAAAAAAATTCAATGAAAGACCTAGGTGAAGCTGCTTATATATTGGGCATCAAAATCTATAGAGATAGACAAAGACGCCTGATAGCTTTAAGCCAGAGTACATACCTAGACAAAGTTCTAAAAAGGTTCAGAATGGATAAGGCAAAGAAAGGTTCAGTGCCTATGTTGTTAGGTAAGATATTGAGCAAGGCTTAGTGTCTAGCTACGGTAAATGATAGAGAAGCTATGAGCAAAGTGCCTTATGCCTCGGCCATAGGTTCTATCATGTATGCCATGCTGTGTACTAGACCGGATGTGTCTAATGCTCTTAGTTTGACGAGCAGATACCAAAGTGATCCAGGAGTGGAACACTATACAGCCGTGAAGAACATCCTAAAGTACGTAAATAGGACTAAAGAAATGTTCTTAGTCTATGGAGGTGATGAACAACTCGTCGTAAAAGGTTACGTCGACGCTAGCTTCGACACCGACAAGGATGATTCTAAATCTCAGACAGGATACGTTTATATTTTGAATGGAGGAGCTGCGAGCTGGAGAAGCTGCAAGCAAAGCGTGATCGCGGGGTCTACAGTAGAAGAAGAATACATGGCTGCTGCAGAAGCGTCAAGTGAAGGAGTTTGGATCAGGAACTTCATCACTGAGCTTGGCGTGGTTCCAAGTGCATTGGACCCACTGGAGATATTGTGTGACAACACTGGCGCCATAGCACTCGCTAAGGAACCAAGATATCATCCAAAGACCAAGCATATCAACTGCAAGTTTCATATAATCCGAGATTATATAGCAGATGGATATCTAAAGATTAGCAAAGTACATACAGATCTGAATGTCGCAGATCCATTGACTAAACCTCTTCCACGTGCAAAACATGATCAGCACCTTAGTGCCATGGGTGTGAGATTGTTGCCAAATGTAAACTAGATTATTGACTCTAGTACAAGTGGGAGACTGTTGGAATTATGCCCTAGAGGCAATAATAAAGATGTTATTATTATAATTCTTGTTCATGATAAAGTTTATATTCCATGCTAGAATTATATTAAGAGGAAACTTTAATACTTGTGTGGTTTATGAACAACACCGTGTCCCTAGTGTGCCTCTATGTACTAGCTCATTGATTAATGATGGTTAAGGTTTCCTAACCATGGACATGAGTTGTCGATTAATAATGAGATCATATCATTGGGAGAATGATATGATGGACAGACCCAAACTAAGCGAAGCAATTAGATCGTGTCATCGTGTTCATCTTTGCGAAGCTTTTCTTATGTCAATTATTGTATTCCTTAGACCATGAGATAATACAACTCCCTGGTATCGGAAGAAAGCTTTGAGGTCATCAAACGTCATCCTATGAGAGGGTGATCATAAAGGTGTCTCTCAGGTGATCGGAAAGTACCTGTTGGGTTGTATGTATCGAGATGGGATTTGTCCCTCCCAAGTCGGAGAGATATACTTGGGCCCACTCGTGTCGATGTCAACACCGCTTGCAAGCATGTGGTTAAGGAGTTAATCACAAAGTGATATCGGATTACGAACAGTAAAGTACTTCTTTGTGAGCGAGATTGAACTAGGTATGATCAAGCGATCGAATCTCGGGCAAGTAAAATATCGCGAGACGAAGGGAATATATATGGGATTGATTGAATCCTGGCATCGTGATTAATCCGATATGATCATCGATGAATGTATGGGAGTCAATATGGGTTTCCAGACACCGCTGTTGATTATTGATAGAAGATCATGTCTGCATATTCTCGAACCCTAAGGGTCACACACTTAACGTGTCTCGACACTAGGATAGATTGGATAATTGGTTTATGAATTTTTGTTCGGAGTCTCGGATGGGATCCGGGACATCACGAGAGGTTCCGGAATGGTCCGGAGAATAAGATTCATATAAGGCAATGCAGTTTTTGGAGTCCGGAATTGTTTCGGGTTAATCGGTATTGTACCGGAAGCTTCTAGAACCTTTCGGAGGGGGACCAACGTGGCCCCACCTGCCGGGAGGGGGCATGGGCCTATGAAGGAGTGCTCTGGCCGCATTGGGGCAGGGGCACAAGGCCCCATAGGGCCCAGCCACCCAGACCTAGGGCAAACCCTAGGAAAGCTTCTAGAAGGGAGGGGGGAAACTTGCCCCCCACTCCTCCCTCCTTGGACGCCGGCCCCTAGGGCTTTGGGGAGGGGAAAGGGCTGGCCGCCCACCCCTCTATATAAAGATGGCTGGGGGCGCACCCCCTCCCATACCTCCTCCCAAAGCCCTAGCCACCTTGCTGCCCTCCTCTCTCTCTCCCTCCCGACTGCACGTAGGCGAAGCCCTGCTGCAGAAACTCTCCACCACTTGCACCGCACCGTCGCATTGTAGATCCAATCCGTCTATCCACCATACTTGCTGGACCGAGGAAGGAGGAGACGTCGAGGTGCCGCACGTGTGCATCTCTCGGACGCATCGCCACTTGCGGTGTTAGATCGGATCGGATCGCGAGGAGGAGAAGCGAGTACGACTACATCACCCACGTTCCGATGAACGTTCCGCTGTGCGAATCTTCAAGGGTATGAAGATCTCATATATTCCCTCTCGTTGTTTGCATCTTCTAGATTAGATCTTGGCTTTCCAGTTCGCATCCGTAGAAATTTTTTGATTTACTATGCTGCGAAACCCTTCAAGCATAACTAGGGTTTGAGCTTGTGAAGCGTTGCTAGAGCTATTATTTGTTGTGCTTAGCCATGCTTAGTTGTTACCACTGATCCATCCAGTTGATGAATCAGAGCTGCGAATGATCCTAGTATGACAGGATGACGTGGTATGATCAGAGATGAAAGTTAAACATGCTAAGGCTTGTATGGGAGGCCACGGTGGGTTGTGGTTTTTGCAGTACCATACTTGCCACCCTTAGGACCCGATGTTCTTTCCTCTTGAACCAAGATGAGCGTACAGCCACACGGGGGCCTGGAAACCCCCTCGACCAACTAACTTGCCGAGTAGATTCCATGAGTCACATAGTTTGGGATTTCCATTCAACATACGCATCTTGGATGTTCTTAAATGGAGGTGAAGGAGGTGCATTCATACAGGTAGGTAAGCGTGGCCGGGAAGAAGAGATGCCCGGCATCCATAATCTTGAACCCTGCACACATCATTAGGGACCGGCTTTGGGACTTGACCAGTTATGGCGCCATCTCCCTAGTGTGTGACTCATGGTCTTGGCGAAAGCAAGGTAAAGGTCGTGGTCAACCACTCTCTACCGGCCTTCCAAGGAAGAGGGCTAATGATCTGGCATTAAGAATCGGTTGGTACGTGTGGGTAAAGTTGTACACCCCTCCAGGGTTATTAATCTTTTCGAAAAGCCGCGTCCGCGGTTATGGACAAACTTGGGAACGAACATGAAGATCATAGAGAACTTGAACCTTATCGTAAAACTTGGCTAGTTAAATAATGTGTGCTTAAGGATGCTTCCTCAGGGATCGAGGGGGTGATCCTAGTTAGGTTCAGCTGATGATGATTCGGTGGATATCAAAAGATGATCAAAGCTAGTGATACCGCTCTCTTATCCCCTTTTAAAATATTCTGATTAGTCAAGATTCTTCTCCCTCTTGTTTTACAAAAGAAAGATGGTTTATGCAAAATAACTTCACTGGCCATAAGTCTTGCAGAGTACACCCTGTACTCACCCTTGCTTCGTTGACTCTTTTGCAGCAGATTAAGTGTTACCATAGAAGATGAGATCTGTACGGCATCGGCATCGACGAATAGTTTGGAGTTCCCAGTCGGCAGTCTAGGATCTATGGATTGGACGTCATCGTTATGCTTCAGGCCTCTTACGCCATTTGTTAAGTTTGCTATACTTAATAGCATAATTTGCCTTCCGTTGTATGATGTTTGTGGTCAGTGACCTCTTCTTGTAATATTTTCGTTCTCTGCTTAGTTATGAGCTCGCTGTAATAAATTTTGTGTCGTAGGGTCATTGTTATGTTACCGATTTTCTCTCTGTACGCTTTCGAGATTAGGTTAGGCTTATGTTCGGACGGTGGTCTGGGATTTGTCTGGCCTTAATCCCGGGGGTGTCACAGGTTTTGGTATCAGAGCAGTACCGACTGTAGGAAACCTTTCTATTGGTTGATGTTGAGTCTAGTGTTTGTGAAAACTATTTTCAAAGATGAAAATTTTGTGTGAAAACTCTGGTATCCTTCTTTTTCTCCTTATCCAGTTTCGCTCTAACTCTGGGTCACCTTATCTTGTGTTGATTTGGAAAAGTTTTGCTATCTCGTCCAGTCTTTCAAAACTTAGGTGCCTCTTCAGGCATGTCGGTTCTTAACCAATTGACCTAGTGTTAAGTTCTTTAGAGTTGTGTGCGTGTGCTCCTTGTTCCCTGTGATCCTATTCGTTTGAGAGATTTCTGTCCATCATAATCTCTCTATTTTATGGGTCCACAACATCATGTTGATGGTTCCATATTGTTCTGTTCTAGGCCTCAAAGTTTCCTTTTGCCTCGTGTGCCTACTTTCTATTTGTTCGGGTACTTCAGAAGTCGTTTCTTCTCTTGTAAGCTACCTCGTGATTGCTAGCTTATATTGTATGCTTTGTCACTCAAGTAGTAGTTACTCTTTTCTTTGGGTTTTAACCCTTGGACTTGAACCTAAGATCCCCGATTGTGCTGGATTCTGGTGTTGCGAATCTTGTACATGAAGCTGACCTTTAAAACAAGATCCATTTTGTTGACCCATGCTGCTAATGTTCACACATTACCCCAGGATGGCTAATACCTTCTAGTATAGCCTTCAAGCTTGTGGATATTGTCGCCGTTGAACAATGATGATAAAGGACTTTCCCTACCACATGTTATGGCAGATGTTCTTTAATGGAACCAAATAAATCACGACAAGAGTACTCTTCACGAGACTAACATCTACACTTGTGACTCTGCCACACCTTTCCCATCTCTGCATTGGACTTCGGAAGATTGTTGACTTATGCATCTACATCTTGGGATTCTACTCTGAGCATGTTCTTCCTTCTTCATTGTTTTTCGACCTTTGCCTACCAATTGATAGCCAAGCAGTAAATATGCATTGGTGTCTTACGATGCAAGATAATCTTGTGGTTTATCATGACAAACCATTCCGGGTTGTCTAGGAGAAACAAACTCCAGTACCTCGTCATTTCTAAGACCAGGTCAAATTGTTGTAATCCGTAGATTAATAAGCATTGAATAGTTTATGTTTTGTTCCACCTTAAAGCGTCACACTCTTTTATACTAAGAGGTCGCGCTGAGATCCATGACTCCCTTAATGAAGTGATGCTCTTACACATATTTACCCACCCTTCTCGAGCTTTCGTGCTCGAGAATGATGCGTGTGCGTATTAATGTGGCCATCTAAGATTCTTAGCAATTCTTATTGCTTTGAACTTTAAATACATTTGTATCATTCTTAGCGTGATGGTTAATCCTATCACTAAGCAAAGTTTGATTGTGCTACCAAGTCTGATATTCTGGTACACCCTCTTCAGTAAAAGAGTTAGGCTTGTGCCGAATCTCTAAGACTATGTCTTCTTGCCTTAACAAGCAAGTTACCTCTCGAACTAAGTTACATATCGGTGGTCCGTGATATTCTAGATGTCTACTAGAAGTATTGCCATGTTGCCACATGACCGTGTTGTCGGGTTCTTGAGCAAGATGTTTCTTTAAACCGCTCCTTTCTCCAAGGATTCGTACTGGATACCCCTGAGCTAGTTGGTTGAGCTTAAACAACAACTTGGAGAGTTGTAAGACAAAAGTTCTATCCAATTCAGTTCCTTCTTAAAGGTATGTCTAGTCATGTTCGTGTTGAAGCAAGATAGTATCTCCTTTGTTGACATGTTATCTTCCCTCCTTTGATTTGATTTGGGCAATCATCAAATCAAACTCAGTTCTAAGGACTATCCTGATGGTGTATCTACTCATGATGTTTCACTTAAGTACATCTTCATGTTCTTTGGTCTGACCAGTATTTCTGCCTCTTGCATACAACATATGATCCCACCTTTTTAGAGTGTATAGATAAGTTTGTTATTGAGCCCATCGATGACATTCTTAACTTCTCCATGTTATACCAGACTCATATGGAACAATTGGCATTAATGTTGGTAACTATTGAGAACCATCTTCGTGTTATCCCGAAGTACGTGTTCTGGATATTAGAAGTAACCTTCTCCAATTCACGCGCAAACGTTGAAAGAATTCGCCATGGATCTGAGTAGAGTTATCTTTTTTTCCTCAGGAATCATTTCAAGTTAGTCAAGCATGTGCGAGGTATTTTTGATATGGTAGGTTAATACCTTCACATCTCGAGATGATCCTCCAAGCACACCAAGCACTGATTGATTCGTCATGGAAGATAAGAAGTCCAACAAAACTTCTATATCCTCCTATATGTTTACTAACAAGGATTCCATTGTGTTTCTTTGCAAACAATTCATGTAGGTGCAATTATCTTATGATAACTTGCTATCACATGGGTTCCGCAATCTAGCTCAACTTTTGGAGCTTGACACTGTGATCCATGTCGTGGTATTGCACGGCAGATGCTACAGGGGGTAGCTTACGTAGAGGGAGCAAGGCGACGTAGGCGAATCCGGGAGCGAGATTGGCACACGATGTACCCAGGTTCGCGTCCCCGTGGTGGAGGATCCCTACGTCCTGCTATCAATCCAGTATATGATCATGGATTGGTTTACATGGGAGCCGCCGTAGGCGGAGGGAGACTAGATCTAATCTATTGTGGGAGAAGATCTAATATCACATCCCCGTGGGGGTGCCCCTGTTAGCCTTATATATGCAGCCAGCTAGGGTTTACAAGTATTTTGGTGGGCTTTCTATTGGAGTCGCCATCTTGGGCCTCCAGTCGGCACCAGTCGTCTGGGTCTAGCACGCGCCAGTCGCTGTATTGGGCGAGCCGACCCGCTCAGGGCTAGGTTTTAGTCGGCTCGATCCAGCCGGCGAATCCGCTTCATGGGTATACCCCGATTGGTATTCCCCCATCAGTAGTCCCCAAGCGCATTGTTGATTCGCCGCGGGGTTGAGGTAGGGCTCAGAAAGTCTTGACGATGGGTCGTGGCGAATCGGCGACGAGCTCCTGAACAGAGAAAAGAACCGTGAAGCGGGAGGCGGTTGGCGTGAGCCAGTCGGTGATGGCCAGTTGACGAAAGACGCAGGGTGTCGGTGAAGCCGCCAGTTGCAGCGAATCCCCAAACATGGAGTGTGCTGAGTCACTTAGCGTGGCGAGTGGCGAGGTCGAGCGACCGGCAAGTGCCGAGTCCCCGAGCGTGCCGACCAGCGAGTGGCGCTGTCTGTAGCGCACCGAGTCCCCGAGCGTGTTGAGTACGCGAGGGCGAGTCCGCGGTTGCGAGTTCCCGAGCGTTTTGAGTAAGCGAGGGCAAGTCCGCGGTGGCGAGTCTCCGAGCGTGTCGAGTATGCGAGGGCGAGTCCCCGAGCGTGTCGAGTACGGGAGGGAGAGTCCTCGGTGGCGAGTCCCCGAGCGTTTTGATTACGCGAGGGAGAGTCCGCGGTGGCGAGTCGACGAGCGTGTTGAGTACGCGAGGGCGAGTCCGCGGTGTCGAGTCCCTGAGCGTGTCGAGTACGCGAGGGCGAGTCCGCAGTGGCGAGTCCCCAAGCGTGTTGAGTACGCGAGGGAGAGTCCGCGGTGGCGAGTCGACGAGCGTGTTGAGTACGCGAGGGAGAGTCCGCGGTGGAGAGTTCCCGAACGCGGAGAGTACGCGAGTGGAGAGTCCGCGGTGGCAAGTCGACGAAGGCGAGCCGCGGTCGCGGAACCACGCGTACACGCATCATGCCTAGGAGTAGTCCCCGAGGCTCGAGTTGGCTTGGAGAGGCGACTTGAGGCTCTTTAGAGATGGATATTCTGAAAAGAGTAGTGGTTGCAGCCGAGCATGGCGAGTGGCGAGGTCGAGCTAGTCCGCGAGGGGAGAGTCCCCGAGCGTGGCGAGTCCGCGAGGGGAGAGTCCCCGAGCGTGGCGATTCCGCGATGATTGCGAGTCCGCGAGGGGAGAGTCCCCGAGCGTGGCGAGTCCGGGATGATTGCCAGTCCGCGAGGGGAGAGTCCCCGAGCGTGGTGAGTCTGCGATGATTGCGAGTCCGCGAGGGGAGAGTCCCCGAGCGTGGTGAGTCCGCTATGATTGCGAGTCCGCGAGGGGAGAGTCCCCAAGCGTGACGAGTCTGTGATGATTGCGAGTCCGCAATGATGTTGATTGCGCCGTTTTTGTTAGCGTGTCTCTTGTCTTGGCCTGGGGGGCCAGTCGCATGGCGACTCCAAAGATGGGTCTCGGCTTGGCGTTCTTCCTGGACGATCCGAGGCTCGGTTTGCGAGTCCTCGTCCGCAGTACTTAGCCATGCGAGTCACACTGTCTAAGGTTGAGGAGGACATGGTGATGTTTGTGTAGCACTACCATTTGCCTTGGCCCGGAAGGCCAGTCGAGCAAGGCAACTCCAATGATGGCTCTCGGTTAGCGTTTTTCATGGACGATCTGAGGCTCGGTTTGCGAGTCATCGTCCGCACTACTTGGCCATTGCGAGTCGCTCTATCAAAGGTTGACAAAGGCGAATTGATTTTTCCCAGAGGGAAGAGAAGCCCAGTGGTGAGTCCATGCAGTGTGGCACGCGACCCTCTCTGGCGACTCGGACGATGAAGGTCCCTTAGCAGGCGCGGCATACGCATTCGACGTAGCCGGAAAGATTCGACGCGGCGGACGCGGGGTAGACGTGGCGGATGGAGGTCGCGCTATGAAGAAGTCGACACGGCAGACACGGGGTCGACGCGGTGGACGGAGGTCGCGCTATGGCGAAGTCGACGCGGGCGGACACGGGGTCGACGTGGCGAACGGAGGTCGCGCTATGGCGAAGTCGACGCAGCGGACACAGGGTCGACACGGCGGACAGAGGTCGCGCTATGGCGAAGTCAACGCGGCAGGCGAAGGTCGCGCTATGGCGAAGTCGACGCGGCAGGCGAATCTGCACTGGGCGAGTCCCCGAGCCTAGCGAGTCCGCGTTTAAGCGTGTCCGCGTTTAGGCAAAGGTCCGGAGCATCGTGAGTCCGCGATGGACGAGTCATCGGACGTGGCGAGTCCGCGATGGACGAGTCTCTGGACGTGGCGAGTCCGCGGAAGGAGGATCCACGAGCGTGATGAGTCCGCGACGGGAGGACCCACGAGCTTGGCGAGTCCGCGAGGGACAAATCGGGAGAGGCAAGGCGAGTCTCCCGAGCTGGTCGGGTGGGCGTCCCGCACACATCCGGGTCGCGAGAGTGCAATTTGCTTCTTCTCCATACATATGCATCAACACACATTTAATAAAGAGATTATCAGTATACAAATAAATATTTAAAATAAGATCGAGTGGGAGAAATTATTGGCCATAGACGACTCATCGTTGGCGGAGTTGTAGGAGCCACGGTAGAAAAAGGTCGATGAAGCTAGCGGTAAAGAGGTTGTTCGATCCTTCGATCGAGGTCACCAACGCATGCCCGATCAGATCAGGGTGGAGTCGCGGCGACATAGTCATGTGCGCCGCTTGAGTCCACTAGCCACAATTTCTGGTCGCCCGCGCAGCGATCGATTTTTTCCTCGAACATAGGCCAAATAAAATGAGAGATTAGTCTGCATGACTCATCATATAATCTCATCTGATTTAATTGATAGTAAGATTAATAATCAAAGACTAGAAGATAGGTGTCACCGATAATGGATCAGACAAATTGCTCTTCTTTTCCTTGGACTGCCGTCTCTGTTGCTTGCGCATCGGAACTTATACACTACATTTCCAACTTGAAATCAGGTTTCCTTCGTTGTCCGTAAGTATCCCGTGCGACCATATGTAGGTGTGTCGCTGTTTCTACGCGCCGTCCGGGTCGAGCATGATTGCATACATGAGGCTTCCAAAAGAT
This sequence comes from Avena longiglumis, assembly GCA_030063025.1. Lineage (NCBI taxonomy): Eukaryota > Viridiplantae > Streptophyta > Magnoliopsida > Poales > Poaceae > Avena > Avena longiglumis. The sequence continues at coordinate 487,665,445 of CP125974.1, forward strand.
CTCGACGGGAGTTGATTCGCTGGGAATCAATTTGTAGCCACATGAGTCATTGATTTTAAGGTCATGATCGAGGCCGTCTTGCATCTCTGAATTGATTCGAAGAACGTTGTGTACTAACAACATGAAAGCAACGTGAGGCCAAATTAAATAATCAGTAAATAAAATAATCAATAATAGAGGTGAGATTGGATTAAGAAAATCACGAGTCATCCAGGACAGATCGCATATGCCCATGGGCATGTTCGTAGCGGCCGCGTTGGACCAGGCGGAGCAGATTGATCCGCTTCGAAACCATACATCCTCAACTGGACGTACTTAGACATCATGTCAGCTGCGATATGGTCACCAACGAAGATGAGGGATCCCGCCCGGATTTTCACCCTCCAAGCACCGCTATCCCCACGGTGGGCGCCAAATGTCGTGCTATTGCACGGCAGATGCTACTGGGGGTAGCTTACGTAGAGGGAGAAAGGCGACGTAGGAGAATCCGGGAGCGATATTGGCACACGATGTACCCAGGTTCACGTCCCCGTGGTGGAGGATCGCTACGTCCTGCTATCAATCCAGTATATGATCATAGATTGGTTTACATGGGAGCCGCCGTAGGCGAAGGGAGACTAGATCTAATCTATTGTGGGAGAAGATCTAATATCACATCCCCGTGGGGGTGCCCCTGGTAGCCTTATATATACAGCCAGCTAGGGTTTACAAGTATTTTGGTGGGTTTCTATTGGAGTCGCCATCTTTTGGGCCTCCAGTCGGCACCAGTCGTCTGGGTCCAGCACGCGCCAGTCGCTGTATTGGGCGAGTCGACCCGCTCAGGGCTAGGTTTTAGTCGGCTCGATCCAGCTGGCGAATCCGCTTCGTGGGTATACCCCGATTGGTATTCCCCCATCAATCCATGTCTTGAGAATTTAATGACTTTACCTCTATGGTCAATGTTGCACACTTTCTATTCGGATATGCTGAGTCTGAAGTATCTCTCCACTTAATCAAAGCTGAATCTCAAGCAGCAATAATGATTGGTGTTCCTCAAGGTTATGACATAGGTCTCTCCATACCTCTAGCAAGATTGATGTAATGGTTGTCACAACTAGCCGGAAGATCTATTGTCACATTATCTTGAATCAGCAATAACAACCATTCCTCATGTGGCTTCTTCTATAACCTAATATAGGAGTTGTGCTTATGGTTTCCTTTGTAAACAAAGTCCAACCTTTACTTGATGGTTGATTGAAGGCTGGTCAGAAGTTTGCTATCGGTGTTTCAAACATCAAGGAGAACATTTAAAGTAGTGTTGCTAAATGTCTCTTGGTCAATCCTCTAGACCCTTTTATGATGGCAAGTGTCTTGTTATGCCAAGTACTTGGAGTCTGAGAATGAAGTTTCTTTCTTTTCATGTTATCAGGAATCTTCTCAATTGTTCATCTTGGTGGTGTAAAGTGATATCATGATCCTTGGCAAGGATTTTGATAGCCTTTGATGAATAAACAGTTTCCTTCTCGCTTTCTTAAACATGTTCAAAGAGCGACCATGATTTTGGTAATCAATAGTTTCTCTTGTTACATGTTCCTTGTGACTCTTATGAGTCCTCTCCACCAAAAAACCTATCTATCTTGGCCTTCTGTTGAACGAAAGAGTGACCCTTCTATGCCAAAAGTAGTTCAACAACTTGATTTTTGTTGGTGTTTATCTCTTCCACTTGTAAAGCTCTATTAAGTTGTTTAATAGGGGTTTACCTCTCAAAGTCTGTGGTCATGTTCTTTCTGTTGGAAGCTTTCTTCATCAGAAGCTTCAAAAACCCCTGTAAGTTCCATGGTCTCACTCCTTATGAAGACCAGTTATCTGTCACCTTGAAACCATCTCCTCTTCTTTCCTCTGTTACCTTGGCGTGTTTCATGTTTATTGGCTTTAGAGATGTTCGCGAAACATCTATCCATGAGTTAATCATGAGATACTCAGTTTGTGGTTCCGTTTCATTCCCTCTCTTCCTTAGTGTGAGCAGCCACCTCAAAGATTACGAAGCTCTTCGTCCACTCGTCATGGTGGCGTGGATCAACCTCTTCAAGAAGATCGTCGAAGTTTAGTGTGACCATGTTCCTTCTGTCTTCCTACCTAGGAATCTCGGGTCGAGATTCTTTTAAGGGGGATAGAATTGTAACACCCCTAGTTCTACTAATAGTAATTAGGAAAATGTTGTGCATTCATGAGCATCATCATTTAAAATGTATGCATGAAATAAAAATGCTCTCAAAACTCTAAACCCTAATCTATTTATCCCTTTGAAATGTATTCAAATGGTTTTGATATATTTGAAAAGTAAAAAAATGTGGAGCCCAAATGGTTAAAGGGTCCCTGCAGTATTTTAAATATTTATAAAAGTCTCTGTATTTTGAAATTACTCAAAACAGATTTGGATTTGAAATTATACAAAGAGAAAAGGCAAAACAAAAATAATAAAACGTTTCAGCAGAAAAAATAGAACCAAGACCATCTGGGCCGAGCCCAGCTCTTCTCCTCTCCTCTCCCTGCCGCTCAGTGCACTTTCCCATAGCCCATCTGGCCCGTCTGTAGCTCACAGCCGGCCGGTACCGCTTCGCCTCATGTCCCTGTCGTCTTCCTCCCGCTACCGAAGCAGCTCGGTGGCTCGCCGCCGGCCACCCGGTGCTCCGCCACGCGCCAAGATCAACGTCGTCTCCCGCTATTGCCTACAAGAAGCCCCGCCCTGCTACCGGAGAAACCTAGCACGCTACTTCTCCCCTCTCCCTCTCTTTCCCGAGCCATGGCCGAAACCCTAGCTCACAGGAGCTCGATGACGTCGTCGTCCCCGACCACCCCGCGGTGCGTCGAGGACACTGCTGGAAGCGCCTCGCCGCCCTTGTCCTCCTCACCGAAGCACGCAAGCCCGGACGACCTCCTCTGGCTTGAATCGAGCACGAAAGCATCATCGGTCGCCGCCATTGTCGCCATCGATTCGGCGCCGTACAGCTTCCCCTCGCTCCACCGACCTCACCACCGTGCTCCTGGTGAGCAGCTGGTCCTCGTGGACCCTCTCCCTTGCTTCCTCTCGCTCTCTAGCCCCTCCTCGTCGACCACCTGTCTTTGCCGCCGCTCGCCGCCATCATGCTCCCCTCTCCGATGACCCCCTGCAAGCGACGCCACCACTTTATGGTAGCCCTCGCCGTGATCTTTCCAACGCCCCTAGCCGTGCATCCAGGCGCGCACGGGAACGGCTGATCCGTGCTCGATCTGGAGAGGCCTCCATTACTCACATCAGCATTACATCATGGGGATGCAGTCATCCTTTTTCTTTTGTTCTATTTTCAGTAAATCATTTCAGTAAATAATAAATATATGACAGGTGGGGTCCAGATGTAAGTGAGATAAACATTTTCAGAAATGTTTCTGATTAAATAAAATGCTAAAAGTAATTCCAAATTGTAATTATTTTATAATGTTCCAAAAATGATTTAAAATGAATTAAAATGGAGAAATTCATAACTAATTCATTTTAAATCAGAAAATACAAATAATATATCAAAATGTTCAGAAAAATGAGACCTACCTCTTTAAGCTATCATCATGCATTGTTAAATAACTCACATGACAAGTTTAATTAGAGAACTAAATGTACCCCTATCATATGAAACCGGAGTTTCCCCGAGTTAGGGTTTGCACCCCTCAGACCCTGATTAAAATGACCAAGCATGTTTAGGGTTTTAATTTCAATAAAATTCACCTTGTCATATCATCATCCTTGTTTGAGCATTGCATCGATGCCATGTGTTGATTATTTCCCTTCCTTTTCGGTATTTGGTTCTCCTCCGGTAGAATACGATATTGGAATCGAGATCAAGACCAAGACTAAAGACCGAGATCAACACCGTCGAAGATCGAAGACAAATACTTGGCCAATTACAATCAAGTCAAGTACCACATGCCCGAAGCTCTTCTTTCTGGATATCAACTGGCAAAGGCAAGCGAAGCCCCACACATACATATGAATCCTATGCTTGAAAAGTATTTCATTCTTGCCATGTGCATACGATTCTAAAGTCTTTTATCGATAGATAGAGTGATCCTATCTGATGCATGTTACCTTTGAATACTATATTCCCTGATCCACTTCTCCTAGCATAACTAGGGTTTGAGCTTGTGAAGCGTTTCTAGAGCTATTATCTGTTGTGCTTAGCCATGCTTAGTTGTTACCACTGATCCATCTGGTTGATGAATCAGAGATGCGAATGATCCTAGTATGACAGGATGACGTGGTATGGTCAGAGATAAAAGTTAAACATGCTAAGGCTTGTATGGGAGGCCATGGTGGGTTGTGGTTTTTCCAGTCCCATACTTGCCACCCTTTTGAATCGATGTTCTTGCCTCTTGAACCAAGACGAGCGTATAGACACACGGAGCCCTGGAAACCCCCTCGAACAACTAACTTGCCCAGTAGATTCCATGAGTCACATAGTTTGGGATTTCCATTTGACATACGCATCTTGGATGTTCTTGAATGGAGGTGAAGGAGGTACATTCATACAGGTAGGTAAGCGTGGCCGGGAAGAAGAGATGCCCGGCATCCGTAATCTTGAACCCTACGCACATCATTAGGTACCGGCTTTGGGACTCGACCCATTACAGCGGCATCTCCCTAGTGCGTGACTCATGGTCTCGGCGAAAGCAAGGTAAAGGTCGTGGTCAACCACTCTCTGCCGGCCTTACAAGGAAGAGGGCTAATGATCTGGCATTAAGAATCGGTTGGTACGTGTGGGTAAAGTTGTACACCCCTACAGGGTTATTAATATTTTCGAAAAGCCGCGTCCGCGGTTATGGACGAACTTGGGAACGGACGTGAAGATCATAGAGAACTTGAACCTTATCGTAAAACTTGGCTAGTTAAAGAATGTGTGCTTAAGGATGCTTCCTCAGGGATCGAGGGGGTGATCCTAGTTAGGTTCAGCTGATGATGATTCGGTGGATATCAAAGGATGATCAAAGCTAGTGATACCGCTCTCTTATCCCCTTTTAAAATATTCTGATTAGTCGAGATTCTTCTCCCTCTTGTTTTACAAAAGAAAGATGGCTTTATGCAAAATAACTCCACCAGCCATAAGTCTTGCGGAGTACACCCTGTACTCAACCTTGCTTCGTTGACTATTTTGCAACAGAGTATGTGTTAGATGAGATATGTACGGCATCGACATCGACGAGTAGTTTGGAGTTCCTAGTCGGCAGTCCGGGATCTATGGATTGGACGTCATCGTTATGCTTCAGGCCTCTTAGGCCATTTGTTAAGTTTGTTATACTTAATAGCATAATTTGCCTTCCGTTGTATGATGTTTGTGGCCAGTGACCTCTGCTTGTAATATTTTGGTTCTCTGCTCAATTATGATCTCGCTGTAATAAATTTTGTGTCGTAGGGTCACTATTGTGTTATCGATTTTATCTCTGTATGCTTTCGAGATTAGGTTAGGCTTATGATCAGACAGTGGTCTAGGATTTGTCTAGCCTTAATCCCGGGGGTGTCACAGGATACCTTTCACCACTCCTCCCTGAGTTCGATAAACCTTGGGTAATCCACTTAAGGGAAACTTGCTGCTATTCTACAAACCTCTACACTTGGAGGCCCAATAAATGTCTACAAGAATAGAAGTGCGTAGACATCACGGACTGAAAGGTTAAGCAAGAGTCATATGTTGATATGATGCCCATATAGATGCTCTCCTTTGAATTACACCGACTCACGTGATGATCGGACTTGGTGTAGTGGATTTGGTTCGTGTAATCACCAAAAATAAACGAGGGATGTTGTTTTTGATTGGGAGTTCATTCATAATTTGGATTAGTTGAACTTGATCTATCATAAACTTAGTATAAACTTTACAAATTTTGTTGTAGATGGCACCATCTGCTTTTAATTTCAATGTGTTCATGGAGAAAGAGAAACTTGCGATGAATGGTAGAAACTTTACCGACTGGGCCATGAATTTTAGGACTCTCCTCTCTGTTGCATAAAAGCAATAGGTGCGCCGCTAGTCCCCCCACCACCACTTGATGATGCCCCTGACAAGGAAAAGAACATCTATTTGACTTGTCAGGAGGATCATAACTTAGTTCATTGCGGCATACTGTATGGGATAGAGCCATCACTTTGAAAGCGTTTCGAAAACGGCAATGCCTTTGATACAACGGGTGAGTTGAAAATGATTTTCGACACCCATGCTGCTATAGATAGTTATAATGCTTCTGAAAAGTTCTTTAGCTACATGATGGGAGATAACAACTCCGTTAGTGAGCACGTACTCAAAATTTCTGGGTACGCCGATAAGCTTATGTCCTTCGTAATATCGATTCCCATTGCCTTTAGCATACATCATGCTCTCTAATCTCTTCCACCTAGCTACACGAGCTTCATGATGAACTATAACATACAGGGCATGAAGAAGTCTCTCCCCAAGCTTCTGTCAATGATTAAGACTGCAGAGGTGGAGATCAAGAAAGAACATCAAGTGTTGATGATCAATGAAACCACCGGTTTCAAGAAAGATAAGAAGGGTAAACAGAAGGGAAAGAAGGGCGGCAAATCGGTTGCCGCGCCTGAAAAGAGATCCCAAGATGGCCCTAAGTCTAATACCAAGTGCTATTATTGTAAGGGGACTGGCCATTAGAAGCGCAACTGCTCCAAGTATTTGGCAGACAAGAAGGCCGGCAAGGAAAACAAAGGTATATATGATATACATGTTATTTAAGTGTAATTGACTAGTACTCGCAGTAGCACCTGGGTATTTGATACCGGATTGGTAGATAATATTTGTAACTCAAATCAGGGGCTGCAGAACAAGCGACCGCTAGAAAGGGGTAAGGTCAAGATGTGTGTCGGCAATGGATCAAGTTTTGATGTGATCGTCGTCGGAACGCTACCTCTCCACTTAGCGTCAGGATTAGTTATAAACCTAAAGAATTGTAATTTGGTTCCTGCATTGAGCATGAACATTGTATCCGGATCGTGTTTGATGCGTAGTGGTTATTCATTTAAATCCGAATACAATGGTTGTTCGATTTATATGAATGACATCTTTTATGGTCATGCACCTGTGATGAATGGTTTATTTCTGTTTGATCTCGATAATAGTGTTACACATATTCATAATGTTGATGATAAAAGGATTAAAGTTGATGAGGATATATCCACATATATGTGGCACTATCGTCTAGGTCATACTAGCGTTAAACGCATGAAGAAACTCCATTCAGATGGACTTTTGGAATAACTTGATTTCGAATCATTTGATACACGTGAGCCATGCCTTATGGGCAAGATGACTAGAACGCCATTTTCCCGTTCAATGGAACGGGCGACAGATTTATTAGATTGCATACATTTTGATGTATGTGGTCTAATGAGTGTGTCGGCGCGAGGTGGATCTCGTTATTTTGTTACTTCCACGGATGATTTGAGTAGATGTGGTTATATCTACTTGATGAAACAAAAGTCCGAAACCTTTGAGAAGTTCAAGGAATTTCAGAATGAAGTGGAAAATCATCATAATAGAAAGATCAAATTTCTACGGTCTGATCATGGAGGTGAGTATCTGATTTACGAGTTTACATTGCCTATGAAAGAGTGTGGAATAGTTTCACAACTCACACCCACCGGAACACCACAGCGAAATGGTGTGTCGAAATGTCGTAATCATACTTTACTGGAAATGGTTCGATCTATGATGTCTCTTACAAACTTGCCACTGTCATTTTGGGGTTATGCACTAGAAACTGTTGCATTCACTTTAAATCGGGCACCATATAAATCCGTTGAAAATACACCATATGAATTATGGTTTGGAAACAAACCTAAGATGTCATTTCTTAAAGTTTGGGGATGCGATGTTTATGTGAATAAAATTTAGCCTCATAAACTCGAACCTAAAGCAGAAATATGCATCTTCATAGGATACCCTAAGGAAACTATTGGGTATTGCTTCTATCATAGATCTGAGGGCAAGGTTTTCGTTGCCATGAAAGGATCCTTTCTAGAGAAAGAGTTTCTCGCGAAAGGTGTGTGTAGTCAGAAGGTAGAACTCAAAGAGGTTGTTGAACCTTTTATTCATAGTATGGCGAGTAGCACAGCACCAGAAGTTGTTCCGGAGTTGACTTCACCGAATGAAGAGGGAACTAATGATAAAGAACATGAAACTCTGAAAGAGAATACTACCGAACCTCGCAGGTCAAGCAGGACGCGTGCAGCTCCTGAACTGTACGGAAATCCTGTTATGAATTTCATGATCGATGAAATAGATGACCCTGCGACGTATGAAGAAGCGATGATGATCCAGGATTCCAACAAATGGCTAGAAGCCATGAAATCCAAGATGGAATCCATGCACTAAAACCAGGTTTGGACCTTGGTGGACTTACCTCATGACCGAAAGGCCATGAAGAATAAATGGATTTTCAAAATAAAAACTGATGGTGATGGTAACGTAACCATCTATAAAGCTTGACTTGTCGCAAAGGGGTTTCGACAAATTCAAGGAGTTAACTATGATGAGACATTTTATCCCATAGTGATACTAAAGTCAGTTAGGATTATGTTAGCAATTGCTGCATATTTCGACTATGAGATATGGCATATGGATGTTAAAACTGCGTTCCTCAATGGCAACATTGAAGAAGAGTTGTATATGATTGAACCAAAGGGTTTTGTCGATCCTAAGGATGCTGACAAGGTATGCAAGCTTCAGCGATCCATCTATGGACTGAAGAAAGCATCCTGTATTTGGAATCTCCGCTTTGATGGGGTGATCAAAGAGTTTGGATTCGTCCAAACTTATGGAGAGGCTTGTATTTACAAGAAAGTGAGTGGGAGCAATGTGGAATTTCTAATATTATATGTGGATGACATATTACTGATCGGAAATGATGTAGATCTTTTAAACAGTGTTAAAAGTTATCTAAACGGAAAATTTTCAATGAAGGACCTAGGTGAAGCGTCATACATATTAGGCGTAAAGATCTTTAGAGATATATCAAGGTGCCTAATAGGGCTATCACAGAGTACATACCTTGATAATATTTTAAAGAAGTTTAAAATGGACGAAAGTAAGAAAGGGTTCTTACCTATGTTGCAAGGCAAGACATTGAGTAAGACTCAAAGTCAAGCTACATCAGAAGAAAGAGAGATAATAGACAAGGTCCCCTATGCTTCAGCCATAGGCTCTATAATGTACGCCATGCTATGTACAAGACCGGATGTGGCACATGCTATTAGTTTGACTAGTAGATACCAATCTGATCTAGGATCGGAACAATGGATAACGGTCAAGAATATCCTTAAGTACTTGAGAAGAACTAAGGAAATGTTTCTCGTGTACGCAGGTGAAGAAGAGCTCGTCGCTAAGTGTTATGCCGACTCTAGCTTCGACACCGATTCGGATTAATCTAAGTCTCAATCCGGATACGTATTTCTCATGAATGGTGGAGAGATTTGTTGGAGGAGTTTCAAACAACCCGTGGTGGCGGGATCAACAACGGAGGCCGAATATGGTGCTATTTTAGAAGCGGCTTGATATTTTGGAAACGTATCTATAATTTTTTATGCTCCATGCTTGTTTAGTATCTACTTTGCTTTACTTGTCCACACTTTGAGGTGATTTTTACATGTTTTCTAGTACTAACCTATTAACAAGTTGCAGCGATTGCGGATGCTTCACTGTTTTTGGTTTCAGAAAAGTTAGTAAAGAAATATTCTCGGAATTGGACGGGATGAAGGACAAAGTCAATTACTTTCCTTGGGGAACAAGAAGTCCAGAGGAGAGCCCGGAAGGCCAGCCAGGGGGGCCAGACCCACCCTAGGCGCGGGTGGGCCCTAGCCCACGCCTGGCTAGGGTTTGGGCACCCTGGCCGCCTCCCGGTCTCGCCCCTTCGCCTATAAGAATCCCACGATGCAGAAACCCTGAGTACCCGATCAGAAATCCACGAAACCATCTGTAGTCGCCGCCACCATCGTCCCTAGATTGGGGGATCTGAAGTTCTTCTCGGCACCCTGCCGGATGGGAGATCATCCCGGAGGCCTTCTCTCCGGTATGATTTGTGAGTAGTTCCACCTTGGACTATGAGTCCATGTAGTAGCTAGATGGTTGTATCTCCTCCTTTGTGCTTTCATGTATAGATCTTGTGAGCTCCGTTCATGATCAAGATCTAATCTATTTGCAATCATGCATGTTGTGTTTGCGGGGATCCGATGGATATTGAGATTATTATGTTGGTTCGATTAATGGTTTTATCTTTATGATTCTATCATGTTTGTGTTGTTTGTGATCTTGCATGCTCTCCATTTCTAGTGGTTATCTTGGCCAAGTAGTTGCTAGTGACTCCAAGAGGGAGTATTTATGCTTGATAGTGGGTTCATGCCTCTAGTTTCCAAGGGAAGTGACAATAATCTCTTCGGTTGTAGATGTTCTATTGCTACTAGGGAGAAAACAACGGTCTCTTGTTCATGGAACATGTGGACTGTTTACCTTACACACTTTGCTTAAAGCAGTTGTTTGTTGCTTGCAACTTAATACTGGAGGGGGTTCGGATGATAACCTGAAGGTGGACTTCTAGTCATAGATGCAGTGTAAGGTTCCCAACCTTTAATAAGGTAGAGATCCCTGTGTTTACAATGCTAGTCCCTGGATCAATAGCTAGCATCCACAGTTAAGATGTAATATCAATAAACAAAGGTCATAATACAACTTTATAACCAGGAATAAAATAATTTATTACATCTTACATAGCTCATTTGGCTATCTCATTACAATGCAGCAGAATATAACAATAGCATGGGGTCCTTCATCTTCAAAGTGCCACAGGCAGTCATGTTGGTTGTAGACTTGTAATCCTAATCAATAACTTCACTAATATCAAACAAACCTGCAACATAACAAGTTATAGCCACAAGGGTCAATACATTTGAATTGTATTGGCAAGTGATACTATGGTAGTATAGTGGATTGTATCATCTATATGCATTTGGCTAAGTGGAGCTTAGGCTTGCTTTGCCCAAAATAGATTTTACTTATCATTTGAAAACACTAAGTTTTTGCTTGACAAAATCTTTCCCAAGGCATATCCCAATAGAAATTGGTGATCCTTTCAACCCTTGTTCAACCACAAGTTTTTAACTTAGAAAATTGGGATGAGGAGATTCTTGATAGCTTCCATGTCTTGATTCTCAAATTGTCCTTTGCCAGGGACATGGCTAAGTACTTAGATTTTACACTCTACAGAGGTTGCGCACTTTCCCCACAAGACTTGGTTTCACCAAGACAAGATCTTTCAGAAGCCTTCCCTTAGACCAAAATGGATGCGCTCCAACCTATCAATCCCCTACCACCAACTGTCCATTTGGCTAAGTTATTGCAACCTATATGATCCAGGCAGAGCCCATAATGCCAAGTGGCTGCACTTGAAGCTTCTCAACATTTGACATCTCAAATCTCTTTGTTCCTGGGTGGCCATCCACAAGTGAGATACACAAGGTTCACCAGTCCCCTGGCCTTGTGTAACCACTCAACACAAACCATTCCTTCCATTCCACCCAGGTGATTCATTAACTTAGTTGTTTTATTAAACAAAACACAAGTCCTCAGACTTAGGAATTCTTCCATAGCATGAATATATCTTCCACCCTTGTTTCCTACTAGCTAAGCTAAGCATGATGGTAGTAGGAAGCTTAACTTAGGAAATTCTACTAAGGTTTCATCTACTAGGATTTCCCATGGCATAGTTTATACTTAGCAAAAATTCCATGCAAGTCCTACTTAGAAATATCACTAATGCTTAGTGAAAATAATGGGACAAAAGTATGAAGCATCACTTGCCTTTTTGGTAGAGAGTATAAGTTCACTCCTTGATCTTTGCAGTGTTCACACACTTCAAGTCACTACAATTCAATCAAGCAAACAATATTTCAAACTACCATTCAAACAATTCATCACATAAAATCATAGAAACAAAACAATGCATGCAAGCATGCTAAAGATTGTTTTATTTGTAAATGTGGTTTCTAATGGTTCATAAACATTTGAAAACACCTAATGGTCATTTTATAAAGTGGCAAAATCATTTGTATAAGATTTTACTTCATAAACCATTTTTAGATCAAGTCATTATTTTATGTGGTGAAGAAATGCTTTTAATAAGGCAAAATTCTATAGGTTTCACAAAATATGTTTTCAAACCATAAACCTTGGTGTTTGGGTCAGAGAGTTTATTTCCAAAACATTTCTCAAATATTTTCTCCCAAAAGCATTTTTAATAATTAAACATTATTTTTATTTGACTAGAAATGGTTTAAATCCAAAGTTTATTCTTTTGTTTCACCAAATACATTTTTGAAACCACAATTTGATTCCTATGGTCAGTAGGTTCAAAACACACCATTTGACAAAGAATTTATCCTCAAAATCATTTTGGAATAAATTGTATATCCTAAACATGTATACACAAGTTTCTGTAAAAACAAACAATTTAAGAGAAGCTTTTTACTAAACAAAGTGCATGGTTGGCTAGGGCTTGTTTTTCTGAATCCATTGATATAAAGTTTGCAAAATTTGGACGTGTGGTTTGAAAGTTATGAATTTTTCAAATTGGCATATCTAATAGAACAATTCTGTTTTAAATCAAACCAACAGAGACACGTGGCTAATTCTTATTCGCCCGTACCGGTTCGTCTGGATCACGCACTGAGGACCGCTGGATTAAGTTACATCGCACGGCACATATCGCATACCCCTTCGGCTTTAAGTGATTATATCGCATCCATTAGATCATCATCTAATGGCCATCATCTACGACCATGTTACGGCGCCGCGACGGCGCGGCCGCCAAGCTTCGAGCTGGCGATGCAGGAAGCGAGAAGGGAAGAGGGATGGATCACAGTGATCGCAGTGACGTGGGGAAGCTCAAGGTGGTCTTCGGGTAGCAGGGGGCGCACGGGTGTCGTCGAAATTCCTCGCCGGAGATCAGGACGACGTCTGGCGGCTCTGTCTGTTGTCGGGGCGAAGATAGAGGTTACCCTACGGCAAGTAGATGGTACGATTAGACGCGCACGGTTCCAGGGAACATGTGAGCATCAAAGATAAACACTGGGGCAGTCTGAGCTTACCAGGAAATCTCGTCGGAGGAAATGGCAGGCGGTGGCGCTACTGGTCGTCGTCGTTGCCGACGCTACAGGGCACGCGCGGGCGAGCTGGCGCTACGGGGAGGTTCGCCAGGATGTGGGGAGCATGTTAGCATGGTCGAGGAGGCAAGGGGTGATGCGGGGCTGCCGGAATTCACTCGTGTAGCTCGTCGGAGCAGCGACAAAGCAAGGCAAAATTGACGCAGCCTGGTGGCTTTCTGGCAACGAGGTTTGAGCGGAAAGAGAGAGGAGGGAGGATTTAACGAGCGTGAGTGATGATAGGAATTACTCCCTGCATTGACGTGATTTACTCCCGCAAGATCAATGCAGAAATGGCAAGGAAGAACAGGTCACATGGGGAAGAAGCTGACGTGGTCGTGGGGTTCGTCTGTCAGTGAGAGAGGAAGAGAGGGAATGGGGTCCATATGTCAGTGCCTCTGTGGGTGAGTTTTCGAGTGTGTAACGTTTCGCTGTGGGGGCGAGCAGGTGGGCTGTTGTTGGGCTTAATGGGCTAGTTAGGATGGGCTGGGTCATTTTCATATTTTTTTCAGACTGTTTTTCTTTTTCCTTTTCTTTTATTCTGTTTTGATTTTGAATAAGCAATTCAAACACTCATTTGAAATCAAACCTCAACCAAAATTTGTGTAGGTTCAAATACTGATTAATAAAACATTATGGAATCATTTTTAGAATAATTTATTTATTCTTTTTAAGGTCTTTTAATTATTCAAAATAGGCTCTAGTTTTAATTAGATAAGATTTAATAATATTTTTAAATCTCCATTAAATTTCTAAATCCTTCCAAATCTTTTCAGTAGGATTTTATTTGTTTAATAGGGTGTCAAATAATTCATCTTGAATTATTTGGAAAGTATTTGATATGATTCATAAATTATTTGAATTGGGTATTTGTTTTAATTCCAATGGAATTTATTTTAGTTTTAATTCCCTAAAGTTTATTTGGAAGATTTCTTTTAATCTTAATTAAGTTAAATTAAACAACTTTTATTTCACTTGGGTAAAATCCAAAATACTATTTTCTCATGCATTATATAATTATTCTTATTAGAGATTTGTCTTTATTAAAAATAGGGATAGAATGGTTAATTCCATTTTATTTTATTTTGGAAATTCTTTATCCTTTTATTTTATTTGGATTTGGATTCTATTCATTCCATTTTCTTAATGGATTAGGCCAAGATTTAATTTGGTCTTTAAATAATCCTTTTAATATTTCTTTCCTCATCATATAAAATCCATATCTTTTTATTTAGAGATCCAAACTTGGTGATTCCAATTTGTGAAATCTTATTTAATATTTATTTATCCTTTTAAATATATTTAGGATTATTTGCTCACCATTTGTATGGATTTTAGATAAGTGCTTTATTAGCTTTGGAAAATACTTTTCCTTATCTTATTTAAATTCCTAAGATTTTATTTATGGTTCCAATTTAAGTTAAACCAATTTATATGGTTTTATAATATTTCTATTTGTCATTCTTTATCATTTGTAAATTTTTTGTTGACAAGATTTTATATGGATCAAATCCATAGGCTTGGAAATAACTTGGAAATGATTTTTATTCCTTTAGGGTTTAGGGTTTGGATTTATTTTCCAAGTGTTTAAATTTCCAGATACATTCATTGAGGAATGCATTTCTCTTGATTTGGATTTTTGTTGGATTCAAACTTTAATTAAAGTTTGTTCAATATGCGATTTTAAGTTTCCATTTAGAAACAAAAAGTTTCTTTTCACCCTAAAATTCAACAATAATTTATTTTGTTTATTTATTTTTTTCACATAACAAGATTTGGAAAATCTTGGGATGTGACATGCAGTTGGATGACGGTCTATGTACATTATTGTATTTCCTAATCAACCTCATAGGATCTTTCTGGCTAGTAATTGCATTGTTATGCCTTGCTCGGTTCCTGTCAATTGCCCCGCTGTAATTTCTTTACCCTTCATGCCATGTTGTTTATATAAGGAGAGCACCTCTAGTGAACTATGGACCCCGGTCCAATCTTTACCATTGATACATCTTCCACTGTTACTTGTTTACTTGCTGCAAACCATTACCTTCCACACCATATGTTTAATCCTTTTTACAGCAAACCGGTGAGCTTGACAACCTCACAGATTCGGTGGGGCAAAGTCTTGAGTTTGTGTTGTGCAGGTCTCCACGTTGTTTGCAACACCTGTGTGACGTTTCCTTCCTCCTTCTGGTTCGATAACCTCGGTCTCAACTGAGGGAAAACTTGCTGCTTGCTCTTCACACACCTTGCGCTTGGGGTTACCAACGAAGTGCCACGTCGAGCACCATCAAGATTTTCTTGCTCCATTGCCGGGGAGGCTAAGGACATCTTCACTAGGGGAGTCCTTCACTTCCTTTCTCTTTACTTTGTTTTTAGTTTGCTTTGTTTCTTTTGCTTGGTTTTGTTTGACTCTTTTCAAAAAACCCATAAAAAATTAGTCTAGTTTAGTTTGCTTGCCTTATTCAAAAACACACAAAAATTAGTTCCTGCTCTAGCTGCTGTTTTTGTCTTGCCCACCTTTGCCAAAATGAACTCTGCTGAGAACACCAAGTTGTGTGACTTCACTAGCACCAACAACAATGATTTCCTAAGCACACCTATTGCTCCACCTGCTCCTGATGTTATCTTTTATGAAATTAAGCCTGCTTTGTTGAATCTTGTGGTGAGAGAGCAAATTTCTGGTGCTGGTTCTGATGATCCTGCTGCCCATCTTAATAGCTTTGTTGAACTTTGTGAGATGCAAAATTATAAGGATGTATATGGAGATATTATTAAGCTCAGGCTTTTTCCTTTCTCCTTGAGGGGAAAAGCTAAAGAATGGTTGCTATCTTTGCCTAAAAATAGTATTGATTATTGGACTAAATGCAAAGATGCTTTTATTGGAAAGTACTATCCTCCTGCTAAGATTATTGCTATGAGAAGTGACATTATGAAATTTAAACAACTTGATAGTGAACATGTTGCTCCTGCTTGGGAAAGAATGAAATCTTTGGTTAAAAATTGCCCTACTCATGGACTCACTGCTTGGATGATTATCTAGACTTTTTATGCAGGTTTGAACTTCTCCTCAAGAAACCTGTTGGATTCTGCTGTTGGAGGTACTTTTATGGGACTCACCTTGGGAGCTGCAACAAGGCTCCTTGATAATATGATGGTTAACTACTCTGAATGGCATGTTGAGAGAGCTCCACATGGTAGGAAGGTAAATTCCGTTGAGGAAACTTCCTCTTTGAGTGAAAATATTGATGTTATTATGGCTATGCTTGTTAATGGGAAAGCTCCTCTAGATCCTAATAGTGTTCCCTTAGCCTCTTTGGTTCCTCAAGAAGAGCAAGTTGATGTGAACTTCATTAGAAACAACAATTTCAACAACAATGCCCATAGGAATATTTTTGGTAGCAACAACAATTATAGGCCTTATCCTCCTAATAATGGCAATTCCTATGGAAGCTCTTACAATAATGCTAGAAGTTCCCCCTCTGAACTTGAAGTAATGCTCAAGGACTTTATTAGTAAACAAACCACTTTCAATAAGACTATAGAGTAAAAGCTTTTAATTGTTGAGAAAAATATATCCTCTTTGTCTAAAGCTCAAACTTTCTTGGTTAATAAAATGGCTGCTAAACCTGAAACTATGGAAAACACCTTTGTTACTGCTCATGCCATATAAGTTACTATTGATGAAAATGTTAGGCTGTTACCTCAACTTATTGCTAGGTGGGGAAGTGTAGAGGTCCCAACCTTTAATAAGGTAGAGATCCCTGTGTTTACAATGCTAGTCCCTGGATCAATAGCTAGCATCCACAGTTAAGATGTAATATCATGAAACAACGGTCATAATACAATTTTATAACCAGGAATAACATAATTTTATTACATCCTACATAGCTCATTTGGCTATTACATTACGTTGCAGCAGAATATCTATAAGCATGGGGTCCTTCATCTTCAAAGTGCCACAGGCAAACATGTTGGTTGTAGACTTGTAATCCTAATCAATCAACTCCACTAACATCAAACAAATCTGCAACATAACAAGTTACAGCCACAAGGGTCAATACATTTGAATTGTATTGGCAAGTTTCACTACTATGTAGAAATAAGTGGATCCTACCATTACATGCATATTTGGCTAAGTAGGGTTTTAGGCTCATTTGCAGAAAGCAATAATTTATCCTATCTTTTCAAAACAGTTATGATCTTTTGTCAAAATCTTTCTGAGCTCCTTGGTACACCCCAAGTGCTTCAGGTCTTTGTCAAAATCTCTTGAGATCCTTGGTACACCCCAAGTGCTTCAAGTCTTTGTCAAAAATCTCTTGAGCTCCTTGGTACACCCCAAGTGCTTCAAGTCTTTTGTTGTCACTTTAAAGTTTTGCTTTTAGAAATTGGAATGTCGAGATTTCCCATAGCTTCAGGCCTTGTTGCTCAGTATTGTCCATAACCGGGGACACGGATAAGTACTTAGAATTTTATCTTCTACAGAAGTTGTACACTTTACCCACATGACACACTCTCATCTTGTTGCCACCAGTGGCCGCTGGATAAGTACTCACCAAGATGGAGTACCGGCAGATTGAGAATGTGACGAAGTCTTTCCATAGGTTCCTCCCAATTTAGCTTGTCTACCAGGCACCAATGTAGGGTTCCAAGTTCCCTCATTTAGTTAACCTGGAGAGGCCAATGTTGGAATTATGCCCTAGAGGCAATAATAAAGATGTTATTATTATAATTCTTGTTCATGATAATGTTTATATTCCATGCTAGAATTGTATTAAGCGGAAACTTTAATACTTGTGTGGTTTATGAACAACACCGTGTCCCTAGTACGCCTCTATGGACTAGCTCATTGATTAATGATGGTTAAGGTTTCCTAACCATGGACATGAGTTGTCGATTAATAATGAGATCATATCATTGGGAGAATGATATGGCGGACAGACCCAAACTAAGCGAAGCAATTAGATCGTGTCATCGTGTTCGTCTTTGCGAAGCTTTTTCTTATGTCAAATATTGTATTCCTTAGACCATGAGATAATACAACTCCCTGGTATCGGAAGAAATCTTTGAGGTCATCAAACGTCATCCTATGAGAGGGTGATCATAAAGGTGTCTCGTGTGATCGGAAAGTATCATTGGGTTGTATGTATCGAGATGGGATTTGTCCCTCCCAAGTCGGAGAGATATACTTCGGGCCCACTCGGTAATCGATATCAACACCGCTTGCAAGCATGTGGTTAAGGAGTTAATCACAAAGTGATATCGGATTACGGAACGAGTAAAGTACTTGTTGTGAACGAGATTGAACTAGGTATGACGGTACCGACGATCGAATCTCGGGCAAGTAAAATATCGCGAGACGAAGGGAATATATATATGGGATTGATTGAATCCTGGCATCGTGGTTCATATGATATGATCATCGATGAATGTGTGGGAGTCAATATGGGTTTCCAGACCCCGCTGTTGATTATTGATAGAAGATCATGTCTGCATATTCTCGAACCCGCAGGGTCACACACTTAACGTGTCTCGACGCTAGGATAGATTGGATAATTGGTTTATGAGTTTTTTTTCAGAGTCTCGGATGGGATCCGGGACATCACGAGAGGTTCCGGAGTGGTCCGGAGAATAAGATTCATATAAGGCAGTGCAGTTTTTGGAGTTCGGAATTGTTCCGGGTTAATCGGTATTGTACCGGAAGCTTCTAGAACCTTCCGGAAGGGGACCAACGTGGACCCACCTTCCGGGAGGGGGCATGGGCCTATGAGGGAGAGCCCTGGCCACATTGGGCCAGGGGCACAAGGCCCCATAGGGCCCATCCGGCCAAGAGAGGTTTAAACTCGAGATAGACCTTCTAGAAGGGGGGGTTTCCTTGCCCCCCACTCCTTATCCTTTGGGGCCGCCGGTTTGGGCTTGGGGGAGGGGCTAGGGCTGCGCCCCCCCCTCTATATAAATAGGGGTGGGGGCGCACCAACCCCCCACACCTTCCCCTCCAACCCTAGCCGCCCTGCTGCCCTCCTCTCTCCCTCCCGACTGCTTGTCGGCGAAGCCCTGCTGCAGAAATTCTCCACCAATTGCACCGCACCGTAGCGTTGTAGATCCAACCCATCTCTCCACCATACTTGCTGGACCAAGTAAGGAGGAGACGTCGAGGTGCTGCACCTGTGCATCTCACGGAGGCACCGCCACTTGTGGTGCTAGATCGGATCGGATCGCGAGGAGGAGAAGCGAGTACGACTACATCACCCACGTTCCGTTTAACGTTCGCTTGAATCTTCAAGGGTATGAAGATCTAATCCAATCTATCTCGTTGTTTGCATCTCCTAGATTAGATCTTGGCTTTCCCTCTGTTCGCATCCGTAGAAAATTTTGATTTACTATGCCGCGAAACCCTTCAGTGTTATTAGAGCTAGATCTATGCGTAGATGTGTTTCACGAGTAGAACGCAACATGGTTGTTGCGGTCGTTGATGTTTTCTGTTGCAAGCCTCTTGTTTGTGTTCTTCTTATGACGCGGGATAATGATATTGAAGCGGTCCAGGCCAACCTTACACGACATCGTTCGCGAGACCGGCTCCGCACTTGACGTGTGGCTTGTTCCACACATGCGGCTGGTGGATGTCAGTTTCTCTCACCATAGTTGTCACGGGATTAACACCGAAGTTTGGCAACCATAATATCACTGTTGTGGCTTTCCGTAGGTAAGAATCGTTCTTAGAATCTACTCCCATAAGCCACGTAAAACATGCAACAACAAAGTAGAGGCGTCTAACTTGTTTTTGCAGGGAGTGTTTTCTGTGATATGGTATGGCCCAAGATGTGCTGTGTATAATGTATGCGATGATCATGTTTTGTAATGTTTCACGACTTGCATGTCGATGAGTACACAACCGGCAGGAGCCATATGGTTGTCTTTATAATTGTGTATGACCTGTGTGTCAACTTCTTATACGCCATGTAATAGTTTCACTTTATTGCTAAGTAGTTAGCAATAGTTGTAGTTGCTATTCGTGGTGGAGGCAATCATGGTGGAGTGATGGAGATCATGCCGGAACGCACAAGATGGAGATCATTGCGCGAAGATTGGCTATACAATGTCACATAAAGTTATATGCATGTGATGTTTATCCTTTTATGTATCTTATTATGCTTAGATCGTGACGGTAGCATTATAAGATGATTCCTCATTTAAAGATCAAGATAAAAACTATGTTCTCCCCGAGTATGCACCGTTGCGAAAGTTCGTCGTGTCCAAGCATCACGTGATGATAGGGTGCTATAGACTCTATGCTCACATACAACGGGTGCAAGCCAGTTTTGCACACGCGGAAATACTCGGGTCTAACTTGACGAGCCTAGCATGTACAGACATGGCCTCGGAACACAAGAACCGAAAGGTTAAGCATGAGTCATATGAATGATATGATCGACACTTCGTTGTCCACCATTGAAACCACATCTCTTCTAGTGATGATCGGATTAGGTGTGGTGAATTTGGATCATGTTCACTAAACAACTTGAGGGATGTTGAATTTAGTGGGAGTTCATCTAGTAATTTGATTAAGTTGAACTAGTTATCATGAACATAGTCTATTTTGTACTTGCAAATACTGTAGATCACATGGCTAAGTCCAACTTCAACTTCAACGTTTTTGCTGAGAAGGAAAAGCTTAGAAACAATGGGTCTAACTTCACCAATTGGTTCTGCAATCTAAGAATCATTCTCTCTAGCGGTCAAAAGGACTATGTCCTTGGGAAAGCGTTAGGTGACGCCCCTGCTACAACTGCGTCGGCTGATGAGAAAGCTGTCTATCAGTCGCGCAAGGATGATTATGGTGTGATTAAGAGCACCATGTTGTTTGCTATGGAACCGGAACTTCAAAATCGTTTTGAAGACTATCCCGGGCCCTTTGAGATTCTCGAAGAGCTGAAAACCATGTTTCAGACTCAGGCCCGTTCTGAGAGATATGAGATCTCTGAGAAGTTCTTTAACTGCAAGATGGAGGAAGGGAGTTCCGTTAGTGAGCACGCCATTAAGATGACGGGCTACACTCAACGCCTTGAGAAACTGGAATGCACGATTCCAGAGGAGCTCAAGATTGACAGGGTTCTGCAATCACTCCCTCCCAGCTACAAAAGTTTTGTAGTGACTCACAATCAGATTGGTTCCACTGATACGATCACAGAGCTCTTCGCAAAGCTAAAGGCTGCGAAGGTGGACATCAAGAAGGATAATCATGTGTTGATGGTCAACAAGCCCTCCTTTAAGAAAGGTAAGGGTGCAAATAAGCCCTTGAAGAAAGGAGGCGGCAAGCGCGTTGCCCCTGCTGAGAAGAAGCTCAAGTCTGGTCCTAAGACGGACACTGAGTGCTTCTATTGCAAGGACAAGGGTCACTGGAAGCGCAATTGTCCGAAGTACTTAGCGGACAAGAAGGCTGGCACCATCAAAGGTATATTTGATATACATGTTATTGATGTTTTCCTTACTAGCCCTCGTTGTAGTGCCTGGGTATTTGATACCGGTTCAAATGCTAATATTTGTAACTCGAAACAGGAGCTACGGAATAGACGGCGGCTTGCGAGGGATGAGGTGACGATGCACGTTGGCAACGGATCAAGAGTTGATGTGATGGCCGTCGGCACGCTCTCCTTAGTTTTACCTTCAGGATTAGTTTTAAACCTTAATAAATGTTATTATGTGCCTGCGTTGAGCATGAACATTATTTCTTGATCGTGTTTATTGCAAGACGGTTATTCATTTAAATCAGAGAATAATGGTTGTTCTATTTATATGAGTAACATCTTTTATGGTCATGCACCTCTTGTGAATGGTTTATTTCTTCTAAATCTCGAAAGGGATGAAACACACATTCATAACATTGAGGCTAAGAGATGCAAAGTAGATAGTGATAATACTACTTATTTGTGGCAATCGTCTAGGTCATATTGGTGTAAAACGCATGAAGAAACTCCATTCTGATGGACTTTTGGAGTCTCTTGATTTTGAATCATTTGACACATGCGAACCATGCCTCATGGGCAAGATGATCAAAACCCCGTTCTCCAGAATGATGGAGCGAGCAACGGACTTGTTGGAAATCATACATACCGATGTATGCGGACCGATGAGTGTTTCGACGCGCGGTGGATATCGCTATTTTCTCACTTTTACCGATGACTTAAGTAGATATGGGTATATCTATTTAATGAAACATAAATCTAAAACGTTTGAAAAGTTCAAAGAATTTCAGAATGAAGTGGAGAACCATCGTAACAGAAAGATTAAGTTTCTACGATCCGATCGTGGAGGTGAATATTTGAGTTATGATTTTCTCACGCATCTTAAAGCAAGCGGAATCGTTTCGCAACTCACGCCACCCGGAACACCACAGCGCAATGGTGTGTCTGAACGCCGGAATCAAACCTTATTAGATATGGTCCGATCGATGATGTCTCTTACTGATTTGCCGTTATCATTTTGGGGTTATGCATTAGAAACCGCTGCATTCACTTTAAATAGGGCACCATCTAAATCCGTTGAGACGACACCGTATGAACTGTGGTTTGGTGCTAAACCTAAGTTGTCGTTTCTTAAAGTTTGGGGATGCAAAGCTTACGTCAAGAAGTTGATGCCGGACAAGCTCGAACCCAAAGCGGAGAAATGCGTCTTCATAGGATACCCTAAGGAAACTATTGGGTACACCTTCTATCACAGAACCGAAGGCAAAGTGTTTGCCGCAAAGAACGGTTCCTTTCTTGAGAAGGAGTTTCTCTCGAAAGAAGTGAGTGGGAGGAAAGTAGAGCTAGACGAGGTTATTGAACCTTCTCTTGAGTTGCAGAGTAGCGTAGCACCTGAAATTGTTCCAGTGCCGCCTGCACCAACAATAGAGGAAGCTAATGACAAGGATCATGAAGCTTCGGACGATGCTACGACTGAACGTCGCAGGTCGACAAGGTCGCGTGCCCCTCCTGAGTGGTACCAAGAACCTGTCTGACTGTATTGTTAGTAGAAAGTGAACCTACGAACTATGAGGAAGCGATGATGAGCCGGACTCGAGAAATGGCTAGAAGCCATGAAACCGAATTGGGATCCATGAGCGAAACCAAGTATGGACTTTGGTGGACCCTCCTAGCGGCCGAAAGGCCGTTGAGTGCAAATGGATTTTCAAGAAGAAAATGGGCGCGGATGGTAATGTTACTATCTAAAAAGCACGGCTTGTCGCGAAAGGTTTTCGACAAGTTCAAGGTGTTGACTACGATGAGACTTTCTCTCCCGTAGCGATGTTTAAGTCCATTCGGATTTTATTAGCAATTGTTGCGTTTCATGATTATGAAATATGGCGATGGATGTCAAGATCGTTCCTCAATGGCAACATTGATGAAGAGTTGTATATGATGCAACCCAAGGTTTTGTCGATCCTAAGGATGCCGATAAAGTATGCAAACTTCACGTTCCATTTATGGATGAAGCAAGCATCTCGGAGTTGGAACCTTCGTTTTGATCAAGTGATCAAGAGCTTTGGATTTGTTCCAAATTGCTACGAAGCTTGCATCTACAAGAAAGTGAGTGGGAGCTCGGTGACGTTTCTGGTACTATATGTGGATGACATATTGATTATTGGAAATGACATCAACATGCTTAACGATGTGAAGAGTTATTTGAACAAGTGTTTTTCAATGAAAGACCTAGGTGAAGCTACTTATATATTGGGCATCAAGATCTATAGAGATAGACAAAGACGCCTGATAGCTTTAAGCCAGAGTACATACCTAGAAAAAGTTCTGAAAAGGTTCAGAATGGATAAGGCAAAGAAAGGTTCGGTGCCTATGTTGTCAGGTAAGATGTTGAGAAAGGCTTAGTGTCCAGCTACGGTAAATGATAGGGAAGCTATGAGCAAAGTGCCTTATGCCTCGGCCAAAGGTTCCATCATGTATGCCATGTTGTGTACTAGACCGGATGTGTCCAATGCTCTTAGTTTGACGAGCAGATATCAAAATGATCCAGGAGTGGAACACTGGACAGCCGTGAAGAACATCCTAAAGTACCTAAATAGGACTAAAGAAATGTTCTTAGTCTATGGGGGTGATGAACAGCTCGTCGTAAAAGGTTACGTCGACGCTAGTTTTGACACCGACAAGGATGATTCTAAATCTCAGACAAGATACGTGTATATTTTGAATGGAGGAGCTGTGAGCTGGAGAAGCTGCAAGCAAAGCGTGATCGCGGGATCTACAGTAGAAGCGGAATACATGGCTGCTGCAGAAGCGTCAAGTGAAGGAGTTTGGATCAGGAACTTCATCACTGAGCTTGGTGTGGTTCCAAGTGCATTGGACCCACTGGAGATATTGTGTGACAACACTGGCGCCATAGCACTCGCAAAGGAACCAAGATATCATCCAAAGATCAAGCATATCAACCGCAAGTTTCATATAATCCGAGATTATATAGCAGATGGAGATCTGAAGATTAGCAAAGTACATACAGATCTGAATGTCGCAGATCCATTGACTAAACCTCTTCCACGTGTAAAACATGATCAGCACCTCAATGCCATGGGTGTGAGATTGTTGCCAAATGTAAACTAGATTATTGACTCTAGTGCAAGTGGGAGACTATTGGAATTATGCCCTAGAGGAAATAATAAAGATGTTATTATTATAATTCTTGTTCATGATAATGTTTATATTCCATGCTAGAATTGTATTAAGCGGAAACTTTAATACTTGTGTGGTTTGTGAACAACACAGTGTCCCTAGTATGCCTCTATGGACTAGCTCATTGATTAATGATGGTTAAGGTTTCCTAATCATGGACATGAGTTGTCGATTAATAATGAGATCATATCTTTGAGGTCATCAAACGTCATCCTATGAGAGGTTGATCATAAAGGTGTCTCTCAGGTGATCGGAAAGTATCTGTTGGGTTGTATGTATCGAGATGGGATTTGTCCCTCCCAAGTCGGAGAGATATACTTCGGGCCCACTCGGTAATCGATATCAACACCGCTTGCAAGCATGTGGTTAAGGAGTTAATCACAAAGTGATATCGGATTATGGAACGAGTAAAGTACTTGCTGTGAACGAGATTGAACTAGGTATGACGGCATCGATCGAATCTCGGGCAAGTAAAATATCGCGAGACGAAGGGAATATATATATGGGATTGATTGAATCTGGCATCGTAGTTCATCCGATATGATCATCGATGAATGTGTGGGAGTCAATATGGGTGTCACCCCGTTGATTATTGATAGAAGATCATGTCGCATATTCTCGAACCCGCAGGGTCACACACTTAACTTATCTCGACGCTAGGATAGATTGGATAATTGGTTTATGAGTTTTTGTTCGGAGTCTCGGATGGGATCCGGGACATCACGAGAGGTTCCGGAGTGGTCCGGAGAATAAGATTCATACAAGGCAGTTTTTGGAGTTGAATTGTTCCGGTTAATCGGTATTGTCTGAAGCTTCTAGAACCTTCCGAAGGGGACCAACGTGGCCCCACATTCCGGAGGGGCATGGGCCTATGAGGGAGTGCCCGCATTGGGCCAGGGGCACAAGTCCCCATAGGGCCCAGCCGCCAAGAGAGGTTTAAACTCGAGATAGACCTTCTAGAAGGGGGTTTCCTTGCCCCACTCCTTATCCTTTGGGGCCGCCGTTTGGGCTTTGGGGAGGGCTGGGCTGCGCCCCTCTATATAAAGAGGGGGCACCAACCCCACCCCTTCCTCCAACCCTAGCCTGCCGCCCTCTCTCCCTCCCGACTGCTTGTAGGCGAAGCCCTGCTGCAGAAATTCTCCACCAATTGCACCGCGCCGTCGCGTTGTAGATCCAACCCATCTCTCCACCATACTTGCTGGACCAAGGAAGGAGGAGACATCGAGGTGCTGCACGTGTGCATCTCACGGAGGCACCGCCACTTGTGGTGCTAGATCGGATCGGATCGCGAGGAGGAGAAGCGACTACATCACCCACGTTCCGACGAACGTTCCGCTGTGCGAATCTTCAAGGGTATGAAGATCTAATCCAATCTATCTCGTTGTTTGCATCTCCTAGATTAGATCTTGGCTTTCCCTCTGTTCGCATCCGTAGAAAATTTTGATTTACTATGCCGCGAAACCTTTCAGCCAATGCATGGGTCTTCCACAATGTAATTGACTAAGCTAGTGCCCATTTAGCATGTGGCTGTACACGGAAGCCACTGTACGAGAAACATGTTCAATCTCTAAGTCCCTGGGTGGTTTTCATCTGGTGCACAACAAAAAGAGATTGCCATATAAACATGGTTCCTCTTGTTGTCACCTTGTCCAAAACTTGAGTATCCTTGTCCACCCAGGTGGTTCATTGAGTACTTGTTTTATTATATAAAACACAAGTCTTTTCAATACTTCAAAAACTCAACATGTATCCTTTCTCAAAATATATATAGCAGGATAAGCATTTTACAACTACATTGTTTTCACTAAGGAATATATATAAGGGAATCCTATTAGGATTTAGCATAGCATAAAGTATAGAAATCCTTTTCATGCATGTTTCAAAAATCCACTAAGTATAATGAAAATAGTAGGACATGGATGATAGTGTCACTTGCCTTTTTGGTAGGGAATGTTGGTTCACTTCTTGATCTTGCTAATATCACACTCTTCTAACTTCACTACAATCTATCAAGTAAACATAGATTCAACTAGCATTCCAACTATTATACAAACAATTTAGCATACATAAAATAATAGAAACTAAGTCATGCATGCAAGCATGCAAAAGGTAGTTTTATTTGCAAAGGTGGTTTTTACTAGGCTCTAAACATTGTAAGGTTCAAAGTGGTCATTTTCCAAAGTGGCAAAGTCATTTGCAAAAGGGTTTTATCTATAAACCATTTTTAAATCCAATCATTATTTCATGTGGTGGAAAATGTTTTTTAGCAAAGCAACAATTTTATATTGTTCACCAAATAAGTTGTTAATTCACAAAACTTGGTGTTTTGGGTCAGTAGTTTTGAATCAAAACATTTTCCAAAGGTTTTTCTCAAAAATCATTTCCATAACAAAATCAATATTTTTATTTGACTAGAAATGAGCTAATTCAATTATTCAATCCTAATCTTCACAAAATACATTTTTAAATACATAAGTTGGTTCCTAGGGTCAGTAGGTTCACAACAAACCAATTTGCAAAGATTTCATCCTCCAAAACTTTTTGGAATAATTTTTATAACCTAAACAAGCATACACAAGTTTCTGCAAAAACACACAATTTAACAGAAACTTTGTACTAAACAAATTGCATGGTTGGCTAGGGCTTGTTCCACTGATTCCATTGATATAAAATTTGCAAAATTTGGACGTGTATAACTAAAGTTATGGATTTTTCAAATTTGCAAACAAATCTGATTCTAATTCTGTTTTAAATCAAAAGCTGGGCCACGCGGCGCTTTCCTATTCGTCGGTACCGCTTTGGTCGGATCAGCAACGTGAGGCGTTGGATCAGTTAAATCGCACGGCACTGGTTGCGTACCCCTTCAGCGTTAAGTGATCTAATCGCAGTCGCAGGATCTTAATCGCACGACGCACACCGCGCTAGCCATAGGCGAAGGCGCCGGTGGCGGCGGCGTGTCCGGCTACGGAGCTGGTGCTAGAGGAAACGGAAGACAGAGGGTCTCACCGTGCTCACGAGGTTGCGGTGAAGCTCAAGGGTGGTCGGTTCGTCGAGGCGCGACTGAGTGGAGGGATTGCTCACGGAGATGATGACGCCAGCGGCCTGGAGGTCGTCGAGGACGACGTTGCAGATCACCCTAAGACAAGCGGGTGGTACGGTTAGAAGCGTGCTATTCTGGAGAAGATGGGAGCATCATCGAGGAGTGCTGGGGCGAACGGAGGTTACCTGTGGAGTTCGCCGGAGTGTCAGTGAACGGTGGTGGCGCTCGGATGTTGTCAAAGCCGAGGCTCTAGGGTGAGCACGGTTGAACAAAAGGCACAGGGAGAAGCGCCATAGGCTGGGGAGTGTGTGAGCTTGGCCGAGGAGGCAAGGGGTGGTGTCTACTGGCCGTAATTGTTCGCGGAACTCGTCGGAGGCAGTGGCGATGCGAGGCGAAATTGTCGTAGCCTGGAGGCAGAGGGGAAGCGAGGTCTGAGGGGAATCAGAGAGGGGAGGGAGGCGTTTAAGACAGCGTGGTCGCGGGGTGGAGTAACGGCCGCTGTTAACGCGAATTTATCGCCGGAGTAATGGCGGCAACGGTCAGGGCGACGTGATCAGGGGGAAGACGATGCTGAGGTGGCTAGTGGGGTCCTCTTGGCAGCGTGAGAGAGGAGTGGGGAGTTGGGTCCACCGGTCGGTGTCTCTGTGGGTCAGTAAGTAGGTGTGAATCGTTTTCTGCGGGGAGAGAGGGACTGGGCTAACTGGGCTCGTTGGGCTGGCCAGTTGGGCTGCTGTCTGATTCTATTTTTTCTGATTGCTTTATCTTTTTCTATTTCGATTTTCTGTTTTGAAATTCAATCAAACAAATCAATCAACAAATCAATTCAAAACTCCTCCAAACTTTGCATTGAGTTTTGGTTCTGTTTAACAACACAATTCCAAGTCCCAAAATAAAATAATATTTTTATTCTTTTTAGGATCCATTTATTAAATAAAATAGTCCTTAGTTATTAAATCAAATAGGATTTGATTTATTTAAAACTCCATTTGAAATCTAAATATTATCAAAACCAAATCAGTAGGTTTTATTTGAAAATATAAAATACTTGGAAAACTTGTTTAAAATAATTTAACAAGTTTTGATGTTTAAATAAAATGGTAAAACCTTTATTTTAATAAAATTGGTTTATTAATAAACTCTCATTATTTTATTTAAATAAACTTTTACTCTTTTAATCAAAGCAAAACCTTTTATTTCAAAAGCTTGGCCAAGGTTTAATTTGGCTCTATAAAATAATCCTTATTTATATTTCTACCTTTTCATTTGAAAACCAAATCTTTTTATTTAAAAGATCCAAAATAGTAATTCCAAATATTTTTAACTTTATTAATTGTTTTATATTTTCAAATCCTTTAGGATTTGTTTGATCAAATAGGTTTGAAGGTTTCCAACTGGATTCAAAAAGTTTCTTCACACCCTGAAAATCAACAAAGTTTTATTTTATTCATTTATTTTTCACATAACAAGATTTGGAAAATCTTGGGATGTGACAGAAAGGGAAGCTGGAATTGATAGAAACAATAGTGTGTGCACTATCACCACTAAACCACAAATATCCCCTATTCCTCCTCCTACTATGCCTAAGCCTAGTGAGCCTACTACTAGTGATGCTAAGTTTGAATTTTATATTGATGGTTGCAATATTTCTGAAGTGATTATGTTCCTACAAAAGCTTGCTAGAAGTCCTGATGCTAGTGATATGCATGTTGCTTTTACTAAACACATTACAGATGCTCTTGTTAAGATTAAGGAAGAGAAGCTAAAACACAAAGCTTCTATTCCTAGGAAGGTAGAAGATAGTTGGGAAGCCATTATTAATATGCAAGTGAATGACTTTGATCTCAAAGCTTCATGTGACCTTGGTTCTAGTGTCTCTATTATGCCTAGGAAGATTTATGAAATGCTTGATTTGCCACCATTAGAAGATTGTTATTTGGATGTCCCACTCAATGATAATGCTAAGAAGAAACTCATGGGGAGTATTAATGATGTTCTCATTATGGTTAACAATGCTTATGTCCCTGTTGATTTCTATGTTTTGGATGTTGAATACAATGCTTCTTGTCCTATTACTTTGGGAAGGCCTTTTCTTAGAACAGTTGGTGCCATCATTGATATGAAAGAAGGCACCATAAAATATCATTCCACATTCAAGAAACGTATTGAACACTTCCCAATGAGAAGAGAGAAGTTGCTTTTTGCTCCCCCTTTGAAAGCAAGATTTGATGTTAATGCTTCCTCATTTGAAAATACTTGATTCTTCTTGCTTCTTGTGCCTAACTTAAAGGCGTTAAAGAAAAGTACTTGTTGGGAGATAACCCAAGAGTTTCCTTGAGTCTTGGAAGTTACTAATTCTGTAATGACCTCTCCTTATCCTTTTTGTTTGCTTTTTGTGCCAAGAATGACCTCTAATGAGAGGGAAGTAAGATTTGGGGAGTTGCTGTCCCGGAACAGATTTCGGTCCTTCACCAAACAAATTCGTGAGGAGGCTCTGTAGCTCTAATTGATCTCAAAATTTAGGAATAAATCCCCCGGTATGTTGGCTAACTTTATTTAGTTCAACACTTTTTTATTTGAGCAACATAAGATGTTTGAAAAAATTCGTTTCTATCTGCTGGTCTGTTTTGATAGATTTCTGCCATTATTTGCACTTGCTTCTTATTGATTTCTTTTTTAGCTCTCTTCAGGTAAATTGAGTTTATTTGAAGGAGTTACTACAGTATCTTGTGTTTTTAGTGAAAAGCCTTGCTGTTCCAAAGCTTTGCCAGTGGTCTAATATCTTTTGAATACACTAATGTTGCTAATGAAGATTGTGTGAAGTTTTGTATGAAGGAAAAATTTCATGTGTAGAGAGAGAATGATGCAATGAGATGAAGAATGGACAAAAGCTCAAGCTTGGGGATGCCACCATGGTGTTACCCCAAGAAATATCCAAGAGGTACAAGTGTCAAAGCTTGGGGATGCCCAAGGCATCCCCTTCTTCATCAATAAAAAGCTCAGGTATGTCTAGACACTTCGTTTTTATTGTTTCATGCACAGTTGTGTTATTCTTGGAGCGTCTTAGTTTTCGTTTGATTTTATTAGTTTGTTTAGTTTGATTTAGTAGTTTGGACCCCCATTCTTGCTGTGTTGTTTTGCAAATAAGTTTGCTTGGTGTTTGGAAAGTAGTAGTAAGTTCTTGCTTGAAGTGCAAGAGGAGCTTGCATTGACTGTGACTTAGACTTTAGCATGACATGCTAGGTGTTGTTTTAGTATTATGCTTAGTGATTATTGCTGTAGCATGTCTTGTTCCAAACAATTGGGATTGCTTAGTGTGCCTTGAAGAAATTATGCGTTCTTTTAGCATGCAAAAGCATAGTACTGTGGTATCCTCCTTTGATGTTTTGCTTGGGTTGACTTGGCACATGCTCACACCATGTTTGTAACACCCTCGCCTGATAAGGCTGAGTTCATGTGTATAGTGCCAATCCCTGGATCGGTTCACTGGCACACACAGTACAAAATGATACCAAATATAACTGTGCATCATAAATACAACGAATATGATCCAGAATTTACATTATTTATACAAGTACACAGCGGAAAACGAATACAAGGTAGATCTCCATCCTTCAAATGTGCCACAGGCGAACAAATGTTGAGTGGAGTCTCGCGACCTATGAACGATCACTCAGATACGATATAACCTGCAACATGAAACGTTCAGCCACGAATGGTCAATACATTGAATGTATGGCAAGTAGGCTAAAGTGGTTAACAACAGATCTATCAACTACATGCTTATTTGGCCAAGTGGAGTTCGGGCTCATTTGCATAAAGCAACAGTTTTATCCTAACATTTGTAACAAAGTAGTTTTTCCAATATGATAAATAGGACACTCTGGTTCACTCCCAGGTGCTCCTACCCAATTAAGTTCACCCAACAAGTTTTATGTAATTAAGAAATAAGGATGAGCGAGAAATATCATAGCATCAGTATCAGGTCGCTCAAATTGTCCATAACCGGGGACATGGCTAAGCACTTAGTTTATACACCTGCGCAGGGTTAGTACACTTACCCATGTGACTTGGCCAGCCATTTCGTACCACCACTCTCATATTGGGTGATGATAGGGAGAAGTCCAAGAAGGAACCGTTCGGGAAGTAGCTCCCCAATCCCGACGCGCACCGGTCCAACCTACACTATCTACATCTCTGGATACGCGGGTTCGAGTTACCACAACCTACTGAGTTCAACCAACCACCCATTTCATTATTGGCACATGGTTGCACACGAAAGCTTCCAAACAAAGAAACCAATCCTTTCTCAGTGTCTTGGGCGGCATTCCCCACCAAAATCCACACTCGATGACCCAATCCATGCCATTCCGCCCAGGTAGTTCATTAAAACATGTTGGTTTGTCATTTAGCAAAACATAAGCCTTTCAAAACATATAACTTTTCATGATGTGATTCCCTTCCTCGTTTAAATAG
The DNA here is from genome assembly GCA_030063025.1 of Avena longiglumis. Taxonomy (NCBI): domain Eukaryota; kingdom Viridiplantae; phylum Streptophyta; class Magnoliopsida; order Poales; family Poaceae; genus Avena; species Avena longiglumis. Next base: position 487,697,816 of record CP125974.1, read on the forward strand.
CATAGCTAAGCAATCTACCAATACGATGGCTCATAAATAAGGAATACTAGGGAATAATATGGGTCATAGCATAGCATATACACATCAATTCCTACATATGCAATTCTACAAAAACATCTACAATGCATAGGAAAACAGTAGGACATTTATGACCAATATAGCACCACTTGCCTTTGTTGTAGATGTAGTCGATTAGATAATCCTCACAATTATAATGGCCTCTTTCGTAATAAGCACAATACTTGCAATCACAGTAGTTGCACTCCTCGCAATCTAGCGTTTGAAGCAAACACAACAAACACCATTCAAAACATTGCAAAATACAACAGTGCAACATTACAAGAAAACAATGATGAACAGATGCATGCATGACGATTTAATGAGTCACAATAGTTGCATTTAGTGTTCTGAACATAGTTAGATTACATGATGCATGTGAAAAGTCATTTAATGCACTAAAGCCTTTATTACTAAAGTTGTATCGATTTAATATGGTGTATACCACTTTAATTGAACTAAATATGTTTATGTCGTATTAAATTGTGAACTAGATGCTACTGGATAGATAATGCAATTTAGAGACAGTGGCAATTTGAGTCACCTAAAAGGAGTCATAGATATTTTCCTATGATTAAAACACTATTTCAATGGGTTTAAATATTTCTGTATGAATTTCTGCTTTAACAGTACCAAATAATTTGTCGTGCAATTTCTCTATATAGATATTGTCAATACAAAACCTTATCACTTGGATTCACCCTAATCGGAGTTATAGATCTTTTTGTACGATTTAAATAGTGTTTAATGGTTTTAAATGATTCATATAGTTTATGTTGTCTAAAAATCAAACTAAAATTATATCTGTAATCTCCACGGACTTGTGAATCCAGGGACACATTATTTGTAATTTTCTGAGCATTATTTATTTTCTTATGAATTTATTACTCTAAATAAGCCATTAAACTATTTAAATCTTCACGGCAAAACCTTACAGTCAAAGGCTGAACTAATTGCATATTGATGATCTACATGGAACCAGCTTTCCAACGGTATATCATTTATATTTTTGTGACAAGCAATTAATTTACTATGAATTTAATGATTTATAAAGCTATTAAAACTAATTAAATTGCTACGGGTTAAATAGTTGTCAAAGGCTAGATACAACCACATATTATTAAAGTACATTACAGTAGCTTCAATTTGATATCTTATTCATATTTTTCGGAGTTACAGATAATTTCTGATGAATTTATTAACCTAAAAGACCATTAAAACTAATTAAATTACTGCAGTAACCACGTACAGTAAAAGTTGGATATATTCCAATAAGATGATTCTACGTGAAATTATCTTCAATTTCATATATTATACGCAATTTTTGGATGTGGTATGAATTTCTAATTAATTTTACAAGTTAGATCTATAATGTGCAATTCTAAATTCGAACGGAATATTCCAGGGAATATTCCGCTGACTGGACAGGTTGACTTTGCATGCTGATTGGGACTAGATGTTGACCTTACGTTGACGTGGCGTTGATGAGGAAGATGACCGGGATGACGACATGGCACGCACCGGTTTGATTGGATTTCGACCGTCTAGATAGGATCCGGTGGCTAGAAGAAGAGATTGACCCGATTTTGGCTCAAAATACACAAGAAATAGATCTGTGTTAGAGAGACAAATCCGTAGGTCAAATCTAAAAACTCAGAACATGAAAGTTGTGGGGAATCATTATTCCTACCTTCTCACCAAAGGATTTTGGATTTGAAGAAACGAGCGCGAGTAGATCTTGGATTTACACTGTAAGATCTGAAATATTGCGATACGAAATTCTCCGGCTGTGGTGGATGAAAAGAGGTGAGGTTTGTCGGGATTGAAAGATTTCGACGCGATCTTCAACTTTCGTTTTTTGACCGAAAGCAAACGACGAAGTCTAGATGGGTTAAAAAGCGAAACAAGATTCGGGCATATGTAGATTTGGGATTTCGAGAGGAAAAACTCGTACAGCTGTGGCTCCACGAGTTTATATGAAGCTTTAGGATGGTTTAGAGATAGGCCTTGGAGTAGGGAACAAGTAGAAACAAAAGGAAGTCGATTCGGAGTTGTAGATAAAAAGTTATAAGAGTTTGAGTAGAGATAGGTATAGAAAACGTATTTTCGCGCGGTTTTTAAAGCAACACACGTACGTGCGCGTGTGCCTGGTGCTCCGATCGCTGGCTCGGTCGGTGGGCTGGCGGCCCGCCTAGTTTTTTTTTCTTTTTTCTTTTTCTTTTTCTATTTACTTGTTTTCCTCATATCTTTTACATACGAACTCCAAATGACATGATTCTTGTTTCTAAATTTTTCTAAAATCGAATAGATCATTATAGAATCAAATTTGAAATATTTTTACTAGTTTGGAAGTAGTGGGTTTATAAATCCTTGTATATTCTATTTTATTTATATCTTTATGTGTTTGTATTTATTTCATAACTTTTTCATAACAGCTCCAAATAAGTTCAATTTTGTTTCTAAAATTTTGTAATGTTAATTGGATATTTTTAGGCTATAATTTAGCAATAATCGCTGCCTTAGCAACAGTGGGTTTTATAAAGTCAATTTAATTCCTTTAGAAACATTTGGGCAAATCAACTATAGGATTTAGATACCAGGATTTGGATTCAGTTTGTTAGATCTTTGCATGGATGTAATGAAATGCTTATGAATGCTTCATGATATTCATTTTGAAATCTTGCACACTAATTATACAATCCATAATCAATCCATACCCTTTTGCCTATATGGCTACTTAGGTCATAACAAAAGAATATAAGATTTTGAATTCAAGGTTGAGAGGATTTTCTATTCAAAAAGTTTCTTCTCATTGAGAATTTTCAACATAGTTAAACAATCAATCAAACTTATTTATTTATTTCACATTCCAAAATTAGGAGAATTTTGGGATGTGACAGACTACCACCCTTAAAAGAAATCTCGTCCCAAGATTTGGGAAGGCTAGAAAGAAAGAAAGGTTCGGGATCCATTAGTGTGCTACCGCCCTTAAAATAAAATTGACTAGGTCATTTCTTGAGGATTCACTTAGCTCAATTGGTTTTCATTGCACACTCTAATTCCATGATTGATAGTTTCTGAGGAAGGACTTCTTAAACTAGAGAAACTCTCATGGTGGGAAATTAGGAAACGTTTGCTTCAGGATACCCATTAAACATGGTAGAGATTCATTCATATCGTATATTCCTACGCTAAGCACTGGGTGCTTTTATAAAGGGGGAAATATACCATTCTAAGGTCTAGGCTCAACGTCGACTCTCTGCTAAGGTTGAAAAGACACTCAAGATCCGCAAAGCCAACAGTACAAGAGCGAATAATAAGAGTAGTAGGAATGGTGATCAATTCATCCTGCACCCAAATCATTACCCTGTATGAGGATAGGTGAATCACGTTTTTCTATCACTCGGGCATTCTCACTTGCCTTGAAGAATGTTCCCATGGGCACGAGCTAATGCTCTATGTATACTCCCATGTATCCAATCAACAAAGCTAATACTAAAACTAAGCTATGATACTTCAACTTCCAGGTTGGGTAATCTACTACATAACATCATGTGCAACACTTCATACTTCCACATACTTTTTCCATTAGGTGAAGCATTCTCTTTCCTAAATGTATTGTGTTGTCAAACCTTCCGCTTAACACATCATTATATCTCCATGGGTTTGAGATAGAGAAGATTTGATTGTAGGGAGAAGAAGCTACTAAGGAAGTAATCCTACTCATAACTATATGAAGCAATCAATGTCACAAACAAGCAAACAATCATAAGGAATCAACACACAAGCAAGCACTTGCATAACAATAATACAGAGGTCTAAACTTAGTAGTATATAACCACAAAATAGTTTGAAAGCATTGGGAACAATACTAGAGTAAAACATAACAACATATAAGCAATAAACTAAATCTGTCAAAACGGTACAGCAGGTTTAACGAATTTTTCTGGGAACCTTAAAATCGTCAGGAATTTTAGCCTATTTTTGTGCATATATTACAGGTAATTACGCTCCAGATCCAATTTTTTTGGATTTTTCTGAGTTACCCGTAAAATATGAAAAATCGTGCGGTACAACAGGTCATGCTGAAAACTGCAGCAGTAAAGTCACGAATTTCAATCAATTCACGCCATTAAACTAATTTAAAAACCTCATCACAATTTCAGAAACATTAGAGTTCAAAACTAACTGATCCTAAACAAAGCATCACACAAAATATCTCAATACAACCAAGCAAACAACCTATATTGTCATACCACATAAGTTGGTAAGAACAATATGCTAACACGATAGCGATGATCTCCTAAAGAGATAGAACATGGTGGTCTAGACCTAAACAAACTTGATAAGATGTTTATTTATATCATACTATTTGTTCTTTACTTGTAGGACAACTCTCATATAGTGATTTGCTTTATAGAAAACTATTAATAACATTTTCCAATTCCTGTAGTTTTTATGGTAGATCACTTCTTCTACTAATCAAATGAATGGACGTCTACAAGTTTGAACAAGGAGAGGTGTTGAAAAATGATAGACAAGGAATATAAGAATTCTAATAAGTATGAAATATGATAGTTCTCCTAATAGAGGTCTTCTATTGCTAATCCATTTCTAAGGTCACGATCCTACAGTCAACACACAGCTCTGATACCATCTTGTAAAACCCTCGCCTGATAAGGCTGAGTTTATGTGTATAGTTTCAATCCATGGATCGGTTCACTGGCACTCACAGTACAAAATGATACCAAATATAGCTGTGCATCATAAATACAACGAATATCATCCAGAATTTACATTATTTATACAAGTACACAACGGAAAACGAATACAAGGTAGATCTCCATCCTTCAAATGTGCCACAGGCGAACAAATGTTGAGTGGAGTCTCGCGACCTATGAACGATCACTCAGATACGATATAACCTGCAACATGAAACGTTGCAGCCACGAATGGTCAATACATTGAATGTATGGCAAGTAGGCTAAAGTGGTTAACAACAGATCTATCAACTACATGCTTATTTGGCCAAGTGGAGTTCAGGCTCATTTGCATAAAGCAACAGTTTTATCCTAACATTTGTAACAAAGTAGTTTTTCCAATACGATAAATAGGACACTCTGGTTCACTCCTAGGTGCTCCTACCCAATTAAGTTCACCCAACAAGTTTTAAGTAATTAAGAAATAAGGATGAGCGAGAAATATCATAGCATCAGTATCAGGTCGCTCAAATTGTCCATAACCGGGGACACGGCTAAGCACTTAGTTTATACACCCTGTAGGGGTTAGTACACTTTACCCATGTGACTTGGCCAGCCCAGCTCGTACCACCACTCTCATACTGGGTGATGATAGGGAGAAGTCCAAGAAGGAACCGTTCGGGAAGTAGCTCCCCAATCCCGACGTGCACCGGTCCAACCTACACTATCTACATCTCTAGATACGCGGGTTCGAGTTACCACAACCTACTGAGTTCAACCAACCGCCCATTTCATTATCGGCACATGGTTGCACACGAAAGCTTCCAAACAAAGAAACCAATCCTTTCTCAGTGTCCTGGGCGGCATTCTCCACCAAAATCCACACTCGATGACCCAATCAATGCCATTTCGCCCAGGTGGTTCATTAAAACATGTTGGTTTGTCATTTAGCAAAACATATAACTTTTCATGATGTGATTCCCTTCCTCGTTTAAATAGCATAGCTAAGCAATCTACCAATACGATGGCTCATAAATAAGGAATACTAGGGAATAATATGGGTCATAGCATAGCATATACACATCAATTCCTACATATGCAATTCTACAAAAACATCTACAATGCATAGGAAAACAGTAGGACATTTATGACCAATATAGCACCACTTGCCTTTGTTGTAGATGTAGTCGATTAGATAATCCTCACAATTATAATGGCCTCTTTCGTAATAAGCACAATACTTGCAATCACAGTAGTTGCACTCCTCGCAATCTAGCGTTTGAAGCAAACACAACAAACACCATTCAAAACATTGCAAAATACAACAGTGCAACATTACAAGAAAACAATGATGAACAGATGCATGCATGACGATTTAATGAGTCACAATAGTTGCATTTAGTGTTATGAACATAGTTAGATTACATGATGCATGTGAAAAGTCATTTAATGCACTAAAGCCTTTATTACTAAAGTTGTATCGATTTAATATGGTGTATACCACTTTAATTGAACTAAATATGTTTATGTCGTATTAAAGTGTGAACTAGATGCTACTGGATAGATAATGCAATTTAGAGACAGTGGCAATTTGAGTCACCTAAAAGGAGTCATAGATATTTTCCTATGATTAAAACACTATTTCAATGGGTTTAAATATTTCTGTATGAATTTCTGCTTTAACAGTACCAAATAATTTGTCGTGCAATTTCTCTGTATAGATTAAAACACTGTTTCAGTGGGTTTAAATATTTATGTATGAATTACTATTTTAACAGTACCAAATAATATGTCATGCAATTTCTCTGTATAGATATTGTCAATACAAAACCTTATCACTTGGATTCACCCTAATCGGAGTTATAGATCTTTTTGTATGATTTAAATAGTGTTTAATGGTTTTAAATGATTCATATAGTTTCTGTTGTCTAAAAATCAAACTAAAATTATATCTGTAATCTCCACGGAATTGTGAATCCAGGGACACATTATTTGTAATTTTCTGAGCATGATTTATTTTCTTATGAATTTATTACTCTAAATAAGCCATTAAACTATTTAAATCTTCACGGCAAAACCTTACAGTCAAAGGTTGAACTAATTGCATATTGATGATCTACATGGAACCATCTTTCCAACGGTATATCATTTATATTTTTGTGACAAGCAATTAATTTACTATGAATTTAATGATTTATAAAGCTATTAAAACTAATTAAATTGCTACGGGTTAAATAGTTGGCAAAGGCAAGATACAACCAGATATTATTAAAGTACATTACAGTAGTTTCAATTTGATATCTTATTCATATTTTTCGGAGTTATAGATAATTTCTTATGAATTTATTAACCTAAAAGACCTTTAAAACTAATTAAATTACTGCAGTAACCACGTACAGTAAAAGTTGTATCTATTGCAATAAGATGATTCTACGTGAAATTATCTTCAATTTGATATATTATACGCAATTTTTGGACGTGGTATGAATTTCTAATAAATTTTACAAGTTAGATCTATAATGTGCAATTCTAAATTCGAACGGAATATTCCAGGGAATATTCCGCTGACTGGACAGGTTGACTTTGCATGCTGATTGGGACTATATGTTGACCTTACGTTGACGTGGTGTTGATGAGGAAGATGACCGGGATGACGACATGGCACGCACCGGTTTGATTAGATCTCGGCCGTCTGGATAGGATCCGGTGGCTAGAAGAAGAGATTGACCCGATTTTGGCTCAGAATAGACAAGAAATAGATCTGTGTTAGAGAGACAAATCCGTAGGTCAAATCGAAAAACTCAGAACATGAAAGTTTTGGGGAATCATTATTCCTACCTTCTCACCAAAGGAATTTGGATTTGAAGAAACGAGCGCGAGTAGATCTTGGATTTACACCGTAAGGTCTGAAATATTGTGATACGAAATTCTCCGGATGTGGTGGATGAAAACAGGTGAGGTTTGTCGGGATTGAAAGATTTCGACGTGATCTTCAACTTTCTTTTTTTGACCGAAAGCAAACGACGAAGTCTAGATGGATTAAAAAGCGAAACAAGATTCGGGCATATGTAGATTCGGGATTTCGAGAGGAAAAACTTGTACAGCTGTGGCTCCACGAGTTTATATGAAGGTTTAGGATAGTATAGAGATAGGCCTTGGAGTAGGGAACAAGTAGAAACAAACGGAAGTCGATTTGGAGTTGTAGATAAAAAGTTATAAGAGTTTGATTAGAGATAGGTATAGAAAACGTATTTTCGCACGGTTTTTAAAGCAACACACGTACGTGCGCGTGTGCCTGGTGCTCCGATCGCTGGCTCGGTCGGTGCGCTGGCGACCCGCCTAGTTTTTTTTCTTTTTTCTTTTTCTTTTTCTATTTACTTGTTTTCCTCATATCTTTTACATACGAACTCCAAATGACATGATTCTTGTTTATAAATTTTTCTAAAATCGAATAGATCTTTATAGGATCAAATTTGAAATCTTTTTACTAGTTTGTAAGTAGTGGGTTTATAAATCCTTTTATATTCTATTTTATTTATATCTTTATGTGTTTGTATTTATTTCATAACTTTTTCATAACAGCTCCAAATAATCTCAATTTTGTTTCTAAAATTTTGTAATGTTAATTGGATATTTTTAGGCTATAATTTAGCAATAATCGCTGCCTTAGCAACAGTGGGTTTTATAAAGTCAATTTAATTCATTTAGAAACATTTGGGCAAATCAACTATAGGATTTAGATACCAGGATTTGGATTCAGTTTGTGAGATCTTTGCATGGATGTAATGAAATGCTTATGAATGCTTCATGATTTTCATTTTGAAATCTTGCACACTAATTACACAATCCATAATCAATCCATACCCTTTTGCCTATATGGCTACTTAGGTCATAACAAAAGAATATAAGATTTTGAATTCAAGGTTGAGAGGATTTTCTATTCAAAAAGTTTCTTCTCAATGAGAATTTTCAACATAGTTAAACAATCAATCAAACTTATTTATTTATTTCACATTCCAAAATTAGGAGAATTTGATGTGACAATGTTATGACTATGACAAGTCACCATTAGCCTCTATGATTATTTAGTCCTTGACTTGTAGTACCACTCTTTGATTTTATTAGTTTGCTTTGTTGCATTGCATGATTTTGGCCATTATTGCTCTCTTAGTTGGTTACTCCCAGTCTTTTGCTAGCCTCCACTTGTATTAGTAAGCTCTACTCATGCTTCCAACTCCCAAGAAACCAAGTTATTCCAAAGTGTCCACTATAAACTCCTATGCATGGTGTGTTACACCATTCCATGTATATTCTTGTTTTCATCTATCTTATAATTAAAAACTATTTTGTTATGTGAAAACTTAGTGATTAAATCCCTCACGAACTTGATGGCACACTTTATTCTTTGCCCCTAATAAACTTGAACCATTGTGACAACTTTGTTGTATATGCTTGCACTTATAAGGTTGAATTAGCATAACCGTGTTATCACGGGGAACGTTTTCAACATTGCACTTGTACCTTGTTGTACTCAGTTGATATCATGTTCTTTTGTCTATGGATGTCACCGATGTGAAATAAAGAGGGAACTTGTAAGTCCATGGAGTTTGTATCCTGTGTTAGAGAAACGACTGGGCCGCTAGCCTAAGCCATGCCTAATCATGGTGGAAACTTGCACCATCACCATACTGACATCTATGAAGCATTCTTCTTAAAAAAAGAGACACATTGAGAAAATAGGAAAGAGAGAAAAAATCACCATATTCCCATGGTACATAAGAAGAATTGTTGAGATTCTCATTGTCTGCTTGCCTTGTCATTTTGGTTATGGGAAAGCTCATGTGCCATGTGCAAGGGGTACCCCGTTGGCGGTTCTCAATGATATGCAAATACTTACAGTGACAAGAACTTACCTGGACCCAAAGTTGAGTATGCATGAGGTGTGGCCCTCGTATTCAAGGGGCATGAGATTGCCAACTTATACTTTGTCAAGCATATACTCCAGCTTTGCCACTTTAACCTTAACCACTTCAAGATGCTTATGATAGGGGCAATGAGGGCTGAAAGCTAACAAGTACCATAATTTTTGGAAGCACTTTTTGAAACTTGTAATCCCTGCTTCCTTTACAAAAAGGACTTTCTTCCACCACTATTGAGTCTCCACCTTCTACCTTTAGGCACCATTAAGAGAGCATAGTTGTCATTCTGTGTGCAATGTTCCAAAGCTTATTAATTGATGCATATTGTGTTATTACTTGTTCTTGTGCTACTTGTTTCTAGACACCCTTGTGAACTTTGTAGGTGTCCTATGCATTATATTGCTACTCTATGAGGGACAAGCTGATTGCCACTATACTATGTTTTCTACATGTGAAACAAACAAACGTTTTTCAATGCATAGTATTCATGATCTTTGTTTGTATGTTGCCATGTTGCATGCATAATTACTATGTACTATTGTTAGAACTCCATCTTTCATGCACATGTTTAGAGTTCTTTGATCCCAGCTTTCAATGCTTGCAAATGGTTGGATCTTTATTGTGAGGGTGCATGTTACCTCAAAAATTATTCTTTTATCACTTACCTACTCAAGGACGAGCAGGAGTTAAGCTTGGGGATGCTAATATGTTCGAAACGTATCTATAATTTTTATGCTCCATGCTTGTTTAGTATCTACTTTGCTGTACTTGTCCACACTTTGAGGTGCTTTTTACATGTTTTCTGGTACTAACCTATTAACAAGTTGCAACAGTGCCAGATGCCTGTTTTCTGCTGTTTTTGGTTTCAGAAAAGTTAGTAAAGAAATATTCTCAGAATTGGACGGGACGAAGGACAAAGTCAATTACTTTCCGTGGGGAACAAGAAGTCCAGAGGAGAGCCCGGAAGGCCAGCTAGGGGGGGCCAGACCCACCCTAGGCGCGGGTGGGCCTTAGCCCATGCCTGGCTAGGGTTTGGGCACCCTGGCCGCCTCCCGGTCTCGCCCCTTCGCCTATAAGAATCCCCCAATGCAGAAACCCTGAGTACCCGATCAGAAATCCACGAAACCGTTTGTATCCTCCGCCACCATCGTCCCTAGATCGGGGGGATCTGAAGTTCTTCCCGGCACCCTACCGGAGGGGAGATCATCCCGGAGGCCTTCTCTCCGGTATGATTCATGAGTAGTTCCACCTTGGACTATGGGTCCATGTAGTAGCTAGATGGTTGTATCTCCTCCTTTGTGCTTTCATGTATAGTTCTTGTGAGCTCCGTTCATGATCAAGATCTAATCTATTTGTAATCATGCATGTTTTGTTTGCGGGGATCTGATGGATATTGAGATTATTATGTTGGTTTGATTAATGGTTTTATCTTTATGATTCTATCATGTCTGTGTTGTTTGTGATCTTGCATGCTCTCCGTTGCTAGTGGTTATCTTGGCCAAGTAGTTGCTAGTGACTCCAAGAGGGAGTATTTATGCTCGATAGTGGGTTCATGCCTCTAGTTTCCAAGGGAAGTCACAATAATCTCTTCGGTTGTAGATGTTTGTTGCTACTAGGGAGAAAACAACAGTCTCTTGTTCATGGAACATGTGGACTGTTTACCTTACACACTTTGCTTAAAGCATTTGTCTATTGCTTGCAACTTAATACTGGAGGGGGTTCGGATGATAACCTGAAGGTGGACTTCTAGTCATAGATGCAGTTGTATGACGGTCTATGTACATTGTTGTATTTCCCAATCAACCTCATAGGATCTTTCTAGCTAGTAATTGCATTGTTATGCCTTGCTCAGTTCCTGCCAATTGCCCCGTTGTAATTTGTTTACCCTTCATGCCATGTTGTTTATCTAAGGAGAGCACCTCTAGTGAACTATGGACCCCGGTCCAATCTTTACCATTGATACATCTTCCACTGTTACTTGTTTACTTGCTGCAAATCATTACCTTCCACACCATACATTTAATCCTTTGTTACAGCAAACTGGTGAGCTTGACAACCTCACTGATTCATTGGGGCAAAGTCTTGAGTTTGTGTTGTGTAGGTCTCCACGTTGTTTGCAACACATGTGTGACGTTTCCTTCCTCCTTCTGGTTCGATAACCTCGGTCTCAACTGAGGGAAAACTTGCTGCTTGCTCTTCTCACACCTTGCGCTTGGGGTTACCAACGAAGTTCCACGTCGAGCTCCATCACGGCTCAGGAAGCAGTTAGGATGCAGGAGTTCATAACCGAACTAGGTGCGGTTGCTAGCATGTTAGACCCAATGGTGATTAATTGTGAAAACAATGGAGCCATAGCCAATGCCAAAAAACCAAGGTCTCACAAGAATTCGAAGCATATTAAGTGCCGGCTTCACTCCATCTGTGAGCATGTAAAGGATGGAGATATAAAGATTTGTAAAGTACACACGGATCTCAATCTAGCAGATCAGTTGACTAAAACTCTCCCCAGAGCAAAACATGATCAACACCAGAACTCCATGGGTGTTAGATTTATCACTACGTAACTAGGTTATTATCTCTAGTGCAAGTGGGAGACCGAAGTGAATATGCCCTGAGAGACAATAATAAAGTTGTTGTTGTGTATATTCCAAGTATATGATAGATGTTTATTTTGCATGCTATAATTGTATTAATACAGAAACGTCACATGTGTGTCTGATAAACAAATGGAAAGTTCCAAGTTATGCCTCTCTTATAAACTAGCTCGTTGATTAACAAGATGATCAAGGTTTCTTGATCATGGACATTGGATGTTGTTAATAATGAGGTCACAACATTATTGGAATGGTGTGATGAACATTCATCCGAAGTCTTAGTCATTTTTTCCATTAGACATGGAGTCTTAGTCATTTTTTCCTAGAGAATGGAGTCTTAGTCATTTTTTCCATTATCCTAGAGAATGGAGTCTTAGTCATTTTTTCCATTAGACATGCTTCGCATCTATCAAGTGATTCAAAATCAAGTGATTCTAGAAGTCCATCGGAATGGAGTTTCTTCATGTGTTTCACTCTAATGTGACCAAGATGACAGTGCCACATGTATGTGGAATCATCATTCAATTTTATTCGTTTAGCATCTATGTTATGAACATGTGTTTCACAACTATCGAGATTCAATAAGAATAAACCATTCATCTCAGGTGCGTGACAATAAAAGATATTACTCATATAAATCGAACAACCATTATTCTTATACTTGAATGAATAACCGTCTTGCAATAAACAAGATCCAGATATAATGTCCATGCTTAACGTAGGAACCAAATAACAATTTTTTTGAAATTTAAAACTAATCCCGAAGGTAGATGAAGAGGGAGCATGCCGACAGCGATCACATCAACCTTGGAACCATTTCCAACGCGCATCGTCATCTCGTCTCTCGCTAGTCTTCATTTATTCCGTAGTTCCTGTTTTGAGTTACAAATATGAGCAACCGAACCAGTATCAAATAACTAGGCACTATTACGATTACTAGTAATATAAACATCAATAACATGTATATCAAATATACATTTCCTCCTGATGTTATCGTTCTTTAGATATGCCAAGTACTTGGGGCAATTGCGCTTCCAGTGCCCATCACCCTTGTAGTAAAAGCACATAGTATTAGGTTGAGGGCCAACCTTGGGATTCTTAGAAGGCACGACAGATTTCTTGCCGCCCTTCCAGAAGTTTTCCTTAGATTTGCCATGCTTCTTGAAATTGGTGTTCTTATTGACCATCAACACTTGGTGCTCTTTTGTCACATCCCAAAATTTTCCAAATTTTGAAATGTGAAAAATAAATAAACAAAATAAATAATGGTTAAAATTTAGGATGAAAAGAAACTTTTTGCTTCTAAATAGAAACACCAAAACCCTTCTTGAACAAATTTAAATAGAATGGAATCCAACAAATTTCAATCAAGTGAAATGCATTCACCAATGAATATATCTTGAAATTTAAACACTTGGGAAAATACACCAAAACCCTAAAACCCTAATGGAAGAAAATCATTTCCAAGATCTCTCCAAGACTATGGATTTGTTCCATATAAAAATTTGTCAACAAACATTTATAAATGATCAAGAATGATAAATAAAAATATTATAAAACCATAGAAATTGGTTTCATTTAATTTGGAACTTTGGATAAAAACTTATGAATTTAATAAGATAAATGGAATTAATTTCCAAAGGTAATAAAGCCCTATCTAAAATCCACACCAAATCTTGAGTAAATAAATCCCAAAGGAATTTAAAAAGATAAAAAGGTATTAAATAAAGTTATACAAATTGGAATCACCAATTTTGAATCTTTAAATAAAAAGATATAGATTTTATAAGGCAAAGAAAGAAATAAATAAATAAGGAATATTTAAAAGCCAAATTAAATTTTGGCCAAATTCATAAGAAAATGGAATAAAGATAATCCAAACAAAATAAAGGGATAAAGAGTATTCAAATGAAAGTATATGGGATTAAACCATATTCTAATTATTTTTAAATGGGGACAAAATCCCTAAGATAAATGATTAATTAAATTATGGGAAAAATAATGGAAACTGCCAAGACGATTAAAAAGTTATCTAATTAAATTAAAAGGAATAAAAGATTTATTTGAATAAATAATATGGATTGGAACCATATTTAAATCTTATTTAAAATAAAGACAAATGTCTATTTTAAATAAATAATAAACCATAATAGAATAAAAGAAATATTCTAAAATGGACTTTAGAATATATTAATAAACAGTATTAAAAGCTTACTGAAAGTTGGGAAAGTTTGAATTCAAATAAGGGTTTGAAATCATTTGAATAAACGAAAACAGAAAATCAAAATAAAAAAGGAAAAAGAAACAGAAAAGAAAAAAAAGGAAACAGACCCAGGCCCAGTCCACCCGACTTGGCCCAGCAGCCCACCTTACCCCCCCCCCTGGCGAATCGTTTTCTTACTCACAAGAAAACCCGCACAGCCACTGACGCTTGGACCCCACCGCACCTTCTCTCTTTCGCTGACGACGCATCCCCTACGCCAGCACATCGTCTTCAACCTCGCGCGACCGTTCCCCCCCCTCCTCGCACCTCGCTATTTCTACCTTGATTCCGCGGCATGAATTCGCATCAATCCACAAGTAATACTCGTCTGTAACCATGCACGATAAATTGCCTCGCCCTCCTCCTTACTTTCCCTCAAACCCCATTCCCTCTCTGCCACCAGGCTGCAGCAATTGCACGCCTGAACCGCCACTGCTCTGACGAACTTTCCGTTCAATTCCGGCCATCCCTCACCGCGCCACTACCCCTAGCCTCCACGAGCGTGTTCCCCATCGTCTCACGCTTCTGCCCATACCTTCAGCTTGCCTGTGTGCGCCCTAGAGGCTCGGCAACCTCGACGACATAGCGCCACCGCCGTCTGCCTCCTCTCCGGTGACCTTTCCCCGTAAGCTCCATCCTCCCCTATCTCTCTGGATGATGCTCCCGCACTCGTCGTACCCTCGCGCGTCTAACCCTACTGCTTGCTTGCTTTCTCGTGCTTTGTAGCGACGTCACCGACGAAGCCCGTGCGTGCTGGACGGTAGCAAGAACTCCGGTGAGCAATCGCCGTCGAATCCATACGCCCCCTGCCCTCCTACGACCACCTCGAGCTCCAGCACGCCACGGAGAGTCTGGTAAGCCCCTTCTCCCTCTCCTGCTCATCCTAGTTTCGCCGGAACACTTCTGCCCGAGCGCGCCGCCGCCGTCCGCCGTCGCAGCGTCGTTCACCTATGGTCAAAACGATATGGTCCATTAGATCTTGATCAAATGAGTGAGATTAGAACTTAACCGAAGGGGTACGATTTCATCTGAGTCGCACAGATATCTTTAGATCCAACGGCTATAGCTGCGCGATCCACATGAACCGGTACGCGCCAGTAATATTGAGACACGTGGCCCAGCTCCTGTTTTAAAAACAGAAATGCAAACTTTGCAACCATGCCATTAGTTTAGTATTTTGTTTCTGGAAAATTATTTGTTTTTGTAGAAACATTATTAGGCCTATTTTGAATATAAAAATTATTCTAAAAATGATTCTAGGGTAAAATCTTTTGCAAATGATTTGTTTTCAACCTATTGACCATAAAAACCAACTTTTGGATTTAAAGATATATTTTGTGACACTAAGGAAAGCTTTTCTAGTAAAATAAAAATGGTGCTTGATTTAAAAATGATTTTTGAGTGAAACCTTTTGGAAATGGATTTGTTTTAAACACTTTGACCATAAACACTAACATTTGTGTTTAAAAATATATTTGGCAAACACTAGAAATAATTACTTTGTTTTAAAATCATTTCTATAAAAACAAAAATGATTTAAATGGCCTATTTTCACTAACTTAATTTTAAATGGTTTTTCCACTTTTATAAAATACCAATAGGTGTTTTAAAATGTTTATAACCTATTAGAAACCACTTTTCCAAATAAAACAATCTTTTGCATGCTTGCATGCATTGCTTTGTTTTTATTATTTTATCTGGTGAATTGTTTGAATATTTGCTTGCTTGATTGAATTGTAGTAAACTTTGAAGAGTGTGAATATTGCAAGATCAATGAGTGAACCTATATTCTCTACTAAAAAGGCAAGTGGAACTATCATCCATGTCCTACTATTTTCAATACACTTAGTGGAATTTTTGTAGTATGCATGATAGGGCTACTATGTTTCTATGCTATGCTATGTCCTATTAGTATATCCTTTATATATTCCTGAGTGAAAACATCATAGTTGTAGTATGCTTAGCCTTTCTATAGACTTGGGGTGGAATACCATGTTATGATTATATGAAGTGTTGGAAAAATATATGTTTTATATAATAAAACAAGTACTCAATGAATCACCTGGGTGGAATGTGGATACTCAATTGTGGATAAGGTGGAAACGAAGGGAACCATGTATATATAGCTATATTTTTCGTGTGTACACTAGAATAAAACCACCCAGGGACTTAGAGATTGAACATGTTTCTCGTACAGTGGCTTTCGTGTACAGCCACATGCTAAATGGGCTCTGGCTTAGTCAATTACATAGTGGAAGACCCTTGCATTAGTACCTACTCAGGTTAACTAGAATATGTATTGGAAAAATATCCTTACATTGGTGCCTAGTAGACGTGCTAGCATTATGTATTGGGAGGACTTCTATGGAAAGACTTTGTCACATTCTCGATCTGCCGGTACTCCATTTGGTGTGTACTTATCCAGCGGCCACTGGTGGCATCAAGAAGAGATTGTGTCATGTGGGTAAAGTGTACAGCTTCTGCAGAAGATCAAATTCTAAGTACTTAGTCGTGTCCCCGGTTATGGACAACTCTGAGCAACTAAGGCCTGAAGCTATGGAGGATCTCGACATTCCAATTTCTCAAAGTAAAACTTGATGGTGTCAATAAGGGATTAGAAGCACTTGGATTTTGCCAAGGAGTTCAGAAATATTGTTAAAAGATCAAATATATTTTTAAAAGATAGGATAAAACTATATTGCTTTCTGCAAATGAGCCTAAACCCTACTTAGCCAAATATGCATATATTGATAGGTTCCAACTATTTCCACATAGTAGTGAAACTTGCCAATAAAATTCAAATGTATTGACCCTTGTGGTTGTAACTTATTATGTTGCAGGTTTTTTTATGTTAGTGAAGTGTGATGAATAGTATTACAAGTCTACAACCAACATGACTGCCTGTGGCACTTTTAAGATGAAGGACTCCATGCTATATAGTTATTCTGCTGCATTGTAATGAGATAGCAAAATGAGCTATGTAAGATGTAATGAATTATTTTACCCCTGGTTATAAAGTTGTATTATGAAGTTTGTTTCTTGATATTACATCTTAAACTGTGGATGCTAGCTATTGATCCAGGGACTAGCATTGTAAACACAGGGATCTCTACCTTATCAGGTTGGGACCTCTACATCTTTCTTAATTTCCACTCGAGGCGTTTTTATCATCGAGAAGAGTTCAGGCAATGTCTTATTCATGCACTACATATTGTAGTTCATCACAAAGTTCTTGTAACTAGGTGGCAGTGATTGGAGGACACAACGAATCCCCAATGCATTAGGAATCGTTATTCCCAAATATTGGAGTTTGTTCGTGTTCCCGGACATTTTGAGAACATGCTCTCTAACGGAGCTGCCCTCTTCCATCTTACAGTTAGAGAACTTCTCAGAGGCTTCATAGCTTTACACAGCCGCATGAGTTTCAAATATCATTTTGTAGGGTTCGGAGCATAGAAAACAAAAAAATTCCTACGATGGGAACAACTATGTACCAAGATCTATCGACTAGATACAAGCAACGGGCGGAAATACATCCGTAGATAACATACCCTTGAAGACCGACAAAGTTTAACGAGGTTGTACTCGTGGATGATGTAGACGAACGCTTGCCGATCTCAAGATCGAGAGGAAGTCCTAGCGCCGCAAATCAGTGGCGCATTCGTGCTCGCACACACGTCCGAGCCACCGAGAAACCTCCACCTCCTCGCTCTAGAGATGCAGTGAAAGCAACAACTCTTTATTGCCAAAAAGCCACCGGGAACATGTATCTCGCTAGTCCAAGACCATGGGGAATAAAAACTAGAGGGGGAGATAGATCCTTCACGAGGAGGTGTGAGTGAGAAGGAGTGAGAGGGGGATTTATATAGTAGGGAGGGGGCACGCCAAGGGGTGGCCAGCGCAACGGGGGTTGCCCCCACCCCTTCCTCCATTCATGTGGGTGGAGCTTCCACTCACAATTTGTCCCTTCACTTCTCCACTCAAAATTCCCATTAAATTTCCACCAAATTTAATGCAATATCTCTTTAAATAAAACTCCTTTTATTTATTCAGAATTTTGTAAATTACCTTAATGGACAAACATTCACATATAACCCCTTGCTAGTATTTCATTTCACATGCAGAAATACTTTTAGCAATTTCACCCGAAACGATTCCGGTGTCTAGTGAAATAAATTCCTGCGCTTTGTAAATCTTTTCAGCATAAAACTATTTGTTCCAAATGGTTTCAGTGTCTCTTAAGTGTGTCACCCTACGGTTCGCGAATAATGCGGACATGATCGAGACCCCTCTCGGATCAATAATCAGAAGCGAGACCTGGAGATCCATACAGACTCCCACACATTCAACGATGACCCTTTTGTGATCGCGAGAACCTTTTATGCTAGAAACTTAATCCCTTTGTCTCTCGATATATTACATGTCCGAGATTCGATTATCGGTATCTTCATACCTAGTTTTATCTCTGTAAGGGTCCCAACCTTTAAATAATGTAGAGTCCCCTGTGTTTACAATGCTAGTCCCTGGATCAATAGCTAGCATCCACAGTTAAGATGTATTATCAATAAACAAAGGTCATAATATAACTTTATAACCAGGAATAACATAATTTTATTACATCTTACATAGCTCATTTGGCTATTACTTTACATTGCAGCGGAATAACTATAAGCATGGGGTCCTTCATCTTCAAAGTGCCACAGGCAAACATGTTGGTGGTAGACTTTGTAATCCTAATCATTCAATCTTCACTAAAATCAATCAAACCTGCAACATTACAAGTTACAGCCACAAGGGTCAATACATTTGAATTGTATTGGAAAGTTTCACTACTATGTTGAATATAAGTGGATCCTATCATTACATGCATTTTTGGCTAAGTAGGGTTAAGGCTCATTTGCAGAAAGCAATACTTTATCCTATCTTTTCAAAATGGTTTTGTTCCTTTGTCAAAATATTTTCTGAACTCCTTGGAATCCACCAAGTGTCTTTGTCAAAATCTCTTGAGATCCTTGGTACCCCCAAGTACTTCAAGTTTTTATCAAATCTCTTGAGCTCCTTGGTAACCCCAAGTGCTGCAAGTTTTTATCAAAGTCTCTTGAGCTCCTTGGTACCCCCAAGTGCATCAAGCCTTTTGTTGTCACTTAAAAGTTTTTCTTTTAGAAATTGGAATGTCGAGATTTCCCATAGCTTCAAGCTTTAGTTGCTCAGTATTGTCCATAATCGGGGACACGACTAAGTACTTAGATTTTATTATCTTCTGCAGAAGTTGTACACTTTACCCACATATCACACTCTCATCTTGTTTCCACCAGTAGCCGCTGGATTGGTACTCACCAAGATGGAGTACTGGTAGATTGAGAATGTGACGAAGTCTTTCCAGAGGGTCCTCCCATACACCATTGCTAGCTTGTCTTCAGTACCCATGTAGGATTCCAGGTCCCCCATTTTCAGTAACCTGAAGACAATGCATGGGTCTTCCCAATGTAGTTTACTAAGCCAGAGCCATAAGTAGCATGTGGTTGTACACGAAAGCCACAATTGGAGAAACATGTTCAATCTCTAAGTTTCCTGGGTGGTTTTCTTTTGGGGCACAACACAAAGAAATTGCCATAGACATGGTTCCTTTTGTTGCCACCTTCTCCAAAACTCAAAGTATCCTTGTCCACCCAGGTGGTTTATTGAGTCCTTGTTTTATTATATAAAAACACAAGTCCTTTTCTCAACTTCATAAAATCTCCACATGTAACTCTTTCAAAAATATAGCATGGCTAAGCATGTAACAACTACATTGTTTCCACTAAGGAATGTATAGGGTATCCTATTAGGATTTAGCATAGCATAAGTATAGAAATTCTTTTCATGCATGTTTCAAAATCCACTAAGTATAATGAAAATAGTAGGACTTTAGATGATAGTGTCACTTGACTTTTTGGTAGGGAATGTTGGTTCACTTCTTGATCTTGCTAGTTTCACACTTTTCTAACTTCACTACAAATCAATCAAGCAAACACAATATCAACTTGCATTCCAACCAATATTCAATCAATACATCACACACATAAAATCATAGGAACTAAGTCATGCATGCAAGCATGCAAAAATAGTTTTATTTGCCAAGGTGGTCTCTACTAGGCTCTACACATTGTAAGGCTCAAAGTGGACATTTTCCAAAGTGGCAAAGTCATTTGCAAAAGAGCTTTATCCATAAACCATTTTTAAATCCAATCAATATTTTATGTGGTGGAAAATATTTTTATCAAGGCAACAACTTTATGTTGTTCACCAAATAAGTTGTTGTTTCTCAAAACTTGGTGTTTAGGGTCAGTAGGTTTGATCCAAAATATTTTCCCAAAGTTTTTACTCCAAAGTCATTTCCATAGCAAAATCAATATTTTTTATTTGGCTAGAAATGGGCTAAATCAATTAATCCATCCTAAACTTCACCAAATCCATTTTCAAAACCATGGGTTGGTTCCTAGGGTCAGTAAGTTCACCACAAACTAATTTGCAAAGGTTTCAACCCTAAAAACATTTTGGAATAATTTTTCTAATCTAAACAAGCATACAAATGTTTCTGTAAAAACAAACAATATAACAGAAACTTTTTACTATACAAATTGCATGGTTGGCTAGGGATTGTTCCACTGATTACATTGATATAAAATTTGCAATTTTTGGACGTGTGGATGAAAAGTTACAAAGGTTTCAAAATTGAATCTCTAACAGATTCAAATCTGTTTTAAAAGGAAGCCTGGCCACGCGTCATGTTCCTATTGGGCGGTACCGCTTCATGCGGATCAGCCTCTGCGGTTCGTTGGAACTAAGCAGATCGCACGACTCAGAACGACTCATACCCTTTCGCTCTGTTCTAATCTCAGCCACGTGATATTGATCTAACGGCTACTGTCTAATTGCCACTAACTGGCGGCACTGCGCGGCGGCAGACGGCGGCGACGTTCAAGCGGTGGGCTAGCGGCGGTTCTAGGAAGCAAGGAGGGAAGGGGAGGTGCTCACCAGGTTCAGGAGGTCACGGTGAGGCTCGAGGCGGTGTTGGTCTGGCGAGGGGCGCTCTGGTTCTCGCAGGATTGCTCGCTGGAGTGGAGAACAGCGTCGGGCGGCTCTGGTCGTGGTCGGAGGCGACGCTGCAGATCTCCCTAAGGCAAGACAAGAGCATGGTCAGATGCAGGACGATGTGGCGAGTGTGGGAGCGTGAACGAGACGGCCTGGGGAGGTCTGTGCTTACCAGGGGACGACGCTGGAGAGAGAGGCAGACGCGGCGGCGCTCAGAGGTCGTCGAAGCCGAGGTTCTAGGGCGCCCGCGGTTGAACGGATGTCACAGGAAGAAGCACCTGGGAGTGGGGAGTATGTGTGCTTGGTCGGGGTGGCAAGGCGGTGGCTGGGCTCGCCGGAATTTGCTGGGGACGGTGGTCGGAGAAGTGGCGTTGCGAGCTTGAATTGAGGCAGCCTAGGGGCTCTCGTGCTGTGGTGTTTGAGGGGAAAGGAGGAGAAGGCGCAGGCGATTAAAAGGACGTGGTCATAGGGGGAGTAATGGCCGTGGTTAACGCGAATTGATCGCCGGCGTTAAGGCCAGTAAACGGCAGGCGTCGTCTGCGCGAGGAAGAAGGAGGTGAGCTGGCTGCATGGGTCCTCTTCGTCAGCGAAGGAGAGAGGCAGGGAGAGGGGTCCACCAGTCATTGTCTGCGCAGGTTAGAAACTGAGTGCGAAACGTTTTCCTTCGGGAGGGAGAGAGTGGGCTGGCACTGGGCTGTTGGGCTTGGCCAGTTGGGCTGAGTCCATTTCTATTTTTTTCTTCTGAATGCTTTTTCCTTTCTGATTCTATTTTCTGTTTTGAAATTCAAACAATAATCAAACATTCAAATTAATTCAAACATTCACCAAACATTGTAATTGAAATTGGTTCTGTTTAGCAACATAACCCAAATCCCAAATACAAAATAATATTTTTTTATTTTAGGGTCCATTATTTATTAAATAAATAGACCTTGTTTATTAAATCAAAATAGAATTTGTTTTATTCAAAACTCTATTTGAAATTTAATTATTTCCAAACCAAATCAGTAGGTTTTATTTGAAATTAAAGAATACTTGGAAAACTTGTTTAAAACTAATAAATAGGTTTTGATGTTTAATTAAAATAGTAAAACTTTTTTTTTAATAAACTTGGATATTAAATCCTTACTAATTTATTTAAATTAACCTTTTACTATTTTTTTCTCAAATTGAAATATTTTATTTCAAAGGCTTGGCCAAAGTTTTAATTTTGGCTATTAAAATAATCCTTATTTGAATTCTTCCTTTTCATTTTAAAATCAAATCTTTTATTAAAAGATTCAAAATAGTAATTTCCAAATATTTTTATTTTCCTTTATTAAATGTTTATCTTTTTAAATCCCTTTAGGATTTTATCTTGATCAAAATAAGTTTGAAAGTTTCCAATTGAATTCAAAAAGTTTCTTCTCACCCTGAAAATCAACAAGGTTTTATTTTATTCATTTATTTTTCACATTACAAGATTTGGAAAATCTTGGGATGTGACAATCTCGTTATTGAAATGTACTATTTTGTCGTTCCCGTGATATAACATTCTAGTGATAAAATCACTTGATTGCAAGCTAACCAATGTGATATCACCGAGAGGGCCCAGAGTATATCTATCCGTCATCGGGATGAAAAAATTCCACTCTTGATTCATGGGCCTCAACGTAACACTTTAGTAGCACTGAACCCATCTTTATGATCACCCTGTT
This sequence comes from Avena longiglumis, assembly GCA_030063025.1. Lineage (NCBI taxonomy): Eukaryota > Viridiplantae > Streptophyta > Magnoliopsida > Poales > Poaceae > Avena > Avena longiglumis. Next base: position 487,721,120 of record CP125974.1, read on the forward strand.
ACGGTGTGACGTTTGATGTTATCAAGATAATCTTCCAGTGTTAGTGATTGACATGTCCTCATGGTCTAAGGATTAGGATTACTTCGATGATGTTATATCAATATAAACTCAATGACTTTATCATAATGTTATACTTCGGATGAATGTTCATCACACCATTCCAATAATGTTGTGATCTCGTTATTAACAACATCCAATGTCCATGATCAGGAAACCTTGATCATCTTGTTAATCAACGAGCTAGTTTATAAGAGAGGAATAACTAGAAACTTTCTGTTTGTTTATTAAACACACATGTATTAACGTTTCCATATTAATACAATTATAGAATGCAAAATAAACATGTATCATATACTTGGAATATACATAACAACCACTTTATTATTGCCTCTCAGGTCATATTCCCTTCAGTCTCCCACTTGCACTAGAAACAATAATATAGTTACATCGTGATAAATCTAACACCCATAGAGTTCTGGTGTTGATCATGTTTTGCTCTAGGGAGAGTTTTAGTCAACGGATCTGCTACATTGAGATTCGTGTGTACTTTACAATTCTTTATATCTCCATCCTTGACATGCTCGCGGATGGAGTGAGACCGGCGCTTAATATGTTTGGAATTCTTGTGAGACCTTGGTTCTTTGGCATTGGCTGTGGCTCCATTGTTGTCACAATAGATCACCATTAGGTCCAACGCACTCGCAACCACACCTAGTTCGGTTATGAATTCCGGCATCCAAACTACTTCCTGAGCCGCTTCCGAACTAGTAACATATTCGGCCTCCGTTGTTGATCCCGCCACCACGGGCTGTTTCGAACTCCTCCAACTAACCGCTCCACCATTCCTGAGAAATACATATCCGGATTGAGACTTAGAGTTATCCGGATCGGTGTCGAAGCTAGCGTCGACATAGCACTTAGCAACGAGCTCTTCTTCACCTCCGTACACAAGAAACATATCCTTAGTTATTCTCAATTACTTAAGGATATTCTTGACCGCTATCCAGTGTTCCGATCCTGGATCAGATTGGTATCTACTAGTTAATCTAATAGCATGTGCCACATCCGGTCTTGTACATAGCATGGCGTACATTATAGAGCCTATGGTTGAAGAATAGGGGACTTTGTCCATTATCTCTCGTTCTTCCGCCGTAGTCGGACTTTGAGTCTTACTCAATGTCTTTCCTTGAGACATAGGTAAGAACCCTTTGTTACTTTCGTCTGTTTTAAATTTATTTAAAATCTTATCAAGGTAGGTACTTTGCGATAGCCCTATTAGGCTCCTAGATCTATCCCTATAGATATTTATGCCTAATATGTATGATGCTTCACCTAGGTCCTTCTTTGAAAATTTGTTGTTTAGATAACTTTTAACACTGTTTAAAAGATCTATATCATTTCCGATCAGTAATATTTCATCCACATATAATATCATAAATGCCACATCGCTCCCACTCACTTTATTGTAAATACAAGCATCTCCATAAGTTTGAATAAATCCAAACTCTTTGATCACCTCATCAAAGCGGAGATTCCAACTCTGGGATGTTTGCTTAAGTCCATAGATGGATCGCTGAAGCTTGCATACCTTGTCAGCATCCTTAGGATCGACAAAACCCTTTGGTTGTACCATGTAAAACTCTTCTTCAATGTTTCCATTGAGGAATGCAGTTTTGACATCCATCTGACATATATCATAGATGAAATATGCAGCAATTTCTAACATAATCCTAACTGACTTTAGTATCTCCAGGGGAGAGAATGTCTCATCGTAGTCAACTCCTTGAATTTGTCGAAACCGTTTTGCGACAAGTCGAGCTTTATAGACAGTTATGTTACCATCAGCATCAGTTTTCCTTTTGAAAATCCATTTATTCTCCACGTCCTTTCGGTCGTGAGGTAAGTCCACCAAGGTCCAAACCTGGTTTTCCTTCATGGATTCCATTTCGGGTTTCATGGCTTCTAACTATTTGTTGGAATCCGGGCTCATCATCGCTTCTTCATATGTCATAGGATCATCAATTTCATCGACCATGAAATTCATAACAGGATTTCCGTACAGCTCCAGAGTTGCACGCGTCCTGCTAGACCTGCGAGGTTTGGTAGTATTTTATTTTGGAACTTCATGATCGTTATCATTAGTTCCCTCTTCATTTGGTGAAGTCAACTCCGGAATGGATTTCGGCGCTACGCTACTCTCCATATTATGAAGAGAAGGTTTTACAACCTCTTCGAGTTCTACCTTCCGACTACACACACCTTTCGCGAGAAACTCTTTCTCTAGAAAGGATCCATTCTTGGCAACGAAAACCTTGACCTCGGATCTATGATAGAAGTAATACCCAATAGTTTTCTTAGGATATCCTATGAAGATGCATTTTCCGCTTTGGGTTCGAGTTTATCCGGTTGAAGTTTCTTCACATAAACATCGCATCCCCAAACTTTAAGAAATGACAGCTTAGGTTTGTTTCCAAACCACAATTCATACGGTGTCTTTTCAATGGATTTATATGGTTCCCGATTTAAAGTGAATGTAGCAGATTCTAGTGCATAACCCCAAAATGACAGTGGCAAGTACATCCGAGACATCATAGATCGAACCATATCTAGTAAAGTACGATTACGATGTTCCGACACACCATTTCGCTATGGTGTTCCGGCAGGTGTGAATTGTGAAACTATTCCACACTCTTTCATATGTGTGCTAAACGCATAACTTGGATACTCACCTCCACGATCAGACCGTAGAAATTTGATCTTTCTATTATGATGATTTTTCACTTCACTCTGAAATTCCTTGAATTTCTCAAAGGTTTCAGACTTGTGTTTCATTAAGTAGATATAACTGTATCTACTCAAATCATCCATGAAAGTAACAAAATAACGATATCCACCTCGCGCCGATACACTCATTGGACCACACACATCACAATGTATGATTTCCAATAAATCTGTCGCCCATTCCATTGAACCGGAAAACGGTGTTCTAGTCATCTTGCCCATAAGGCATGGCTCACATGTATCAAATGATTCGAAATCAAGTGATTCCAAAAGTCCATCCGAATGAAGCTTCTTCATGCGTTTAACGCCAATATGACCTAGACGACAGTGCCACATATATGCGGATATATCATCATTAAGTTTAATCCTTTTAGCATCAACTTTATGAATATGTGTAACACTATTATCGAGATCCAACAGAAATAAACCATTCATCATCAGTGCATGACCATAAAATATATCATTCATATAAATTGAACAACCATTGTTTTCGGATTTAAATGAATAACCACTGCGCATCAAACATGATCCGGATACAATGTTCATGCTCAGTGCTGGCACCAGAAAACAATTATTTAAGTTTATAACTAATCCCGATGGTAAGTAGAGAGGTAGCGTTCCAACGGCGATCACATCAAAGCTTGATCCGTTGCCGACATGCATCTTGACCTCACCCCTTGCTAGCAGTCGCTTGTTTCGCAGCCTCTGATTCGAGTTACAAATATTAGCAACCAATCCGGTATCAAATACTCAGGTGCTACTGCGAGTACTAGTCAAGTACACATCAATAACATGTATATCGTATATATCTTTATTTGCCTTGCCGGCCTTCTTGTCTGCCAAATAATTGGGGCATTTACGCTTCTAGTGGCCATTCCCCTTGCAATAATAGCACTCGGTATCAGACTTAGGGCCAACTCGGGATTTCTTTTCAGGTACGGCAACCGGTTTGCCGCCCTTCTTTCCCTTCGGTTTACCCTTCCTGTCTTTCTTGAAACTGGTGGTCTAATTGATCATCAACACTTGATGTTCCTTCTTGATCTCCACCTCTGTAGTCTTAAGCATTGATAGAAGCTCGGGGAGAGACTTCTTCATGCCATGCATGTTATAGTTCATCACGAAGCACTTGTAGCTAGGTGGCAAAGATTGGAGAATACGATGTATGCCTAAGTCAATGGAAATCGATATTCCCAAATACACAAGCTTATCGGTGTACCCCGACATCTTGATTACATGCTCACTAACGGATTTGTTCTCTTCCATCATGCAGCTAAAGAACTTTTCTAAGGCATTATAACTCTCTACAGCAGCATGGGTGTCGAAAATCATTTTCAACTCACCCATTGTATCAAAGGCATTGCCGTTTTCGAAACGCTTTCGAAGTTCTAGCTCTAGCCCATACAATATGCCGCAATGAACTAAGTTGCGGTCCTCCTAACAAGTCTGATAGGCATTCTTTTCCTCGTTAGGGGCATCATCGAACGGTGGGGGGGCCTAGTGGCGCTTCTAGTATATATTGCTTTTGTGTAGCAGAGAGGAGAATCCTCAAATTCATAGCCCAGTCAATAAAGTTGATACCATTCGTTGCAAGTTTTTTCCTAGAGAATGGAGTCTTAGTCATTTTTTCCATTATCCTAGAGAATGGAGTCTTAGTCATTTTTTCCATTAGACATGCTTCGCATCTATCAAGTGATTCAAAATCAAGTGATTCTAGAAGTCCATCAGAATGGAGTTTCTTCATGTGTTTCACTCCAATGTGACCAAGATGACAGTGCCACATGTATGTGGAATCATCATTCAATTTTATTCGTTTAGCATCTATGTTATGAACATGTGTTTCACAACTATTGAGATTCAATAAGAATAAACCATTCATCTCAGGTGCGTAACGATAAAAGATATTACTCATATAAATCGAACAACCATTATTCTTAGACTTGAATGAATAACCGTCTTGCAATAAACAAGATCCAGATATAATGTCCATACTTAACGTAGGAACAAAATAACAATTATTAAAATTTAAAACTAATCCCGAAGGTAGATTAAGAGGGAGCATGCCGACGGCGATCACATCAACCTTGGAACCATTTCCAACGCGCATCGTCATCTCGTCTCTCGCTAGTCTTCGTTTATTCCGTAGTTCCGGTTTCGAGTTACAAATATGAGCAACCGAACCAGTATCAAATAATTAGGAACTACTACAATTACTAGTAAGATACACATCAATAACATATATATCAAATATACATTTCTTCCTGATGTTACTGTTCTATAGATCTGCCAAGTACTTGGGGCAATTGCGCTTCCAGTGCCCATCACCCTTGTAGTAAAAGCACATAGTATCAGGTTGAGGGCCAACCTTGGGATTCTTAGGAGGCACGGCAGATTTCTTGCCGCCCTTCCAGAAGTTGTCCTTAGATTTGCCCTGCTTCTTGAAATTGGTGTTCTTATTGACCATCAACACTTGGTGCTCTTTTGTCACATCCCAAAATTTTCCAAATTTTGAAATGTGAAAAATAAATAATGGTTGAAATTTAGGTTGAAAAGAAACTTTTTGCTTCTAAATAGAAACACCAAAACCCTTCTTGAACAAATTTGAATAAAATGGAATCCAACAAATTTCAATCAAGTGAAATGCATTCACCAATGAATGTATCTTGAAATTTAAACACTTGGGAAAATACACCAAAACCCTAATGGAAGAAAATCATTTCCAAGATCTCTCCAGGACTATGTATTTGTTCCATATAAAAATTTGTCAACAAACATTTATAAATGATCAAGAATGATAAATAAAAATATTATAAAACCATATAAATTGGTTTCATTTAATTTGGAACTTTGGATAAAAACTTATGAATTTAAAAAGATAAAAGGAATTAATTTCCAAAGCTAATAAATCCCTATATAAAATCCACACCAAATCTTGAGTAAATAAATCCTAAAGGAATTTAACAAGATAAAAAAATATTAAATAAAGTTATACAAATTGGAATCACCAATTTTGGATCTTTAAATAAAAAGATATAGATTTTATAAGGCAAAGAAAGAAAGAAATAAATAAGGAATATTTCAAAGCCAAATTAAATCTTGGACAAATTCATAAGCAAATGGAATAAAGATAATCCAAATAAAATAAAGGGATAAAGAATATTCAAATGAAAGTATATGGGATTAATGAAGGGTTTCGCAGCATAGTAAATCAAAAAAAAATTCTACAGATGTGAATGGGAAAGACAAGATCTAATCTAGGAGATGCAAACAACGAGGGGGATTAGATGATATCTTCATACCCTTGAAGATTCGCACAGCAGAACGTTCGTCGAAACGTGGGTGATGTAGTCGTACTCGCTTCTCCTCCTCGCGATCTGATCCGATCTAACACCGCAAGTGTCGATGCCTCCGAGAGATGCACACGTGCGGCACCTCGACGTCTCCTCCTTCCTCGGTCCAGCAAGTATGGTGGAGAGACGGATTGGATCTACAACGCAACGGCATGGTGCAAGTGGTGGAGAGTTTCTGCAGCAGGGCTTCGCCTGCGTGCAGTCGGGAGGGAGAGAGAGAGGAGGGCAGCAGGGCATCTAGGGTTGTGGAGGAGGTGTGGGGGGAGGGTGCGCCCCAGCCCTCTATATATATAGGGGTGGGCGCCAGCCCTAACCCCTCCCCCAAGCCCTAGGCCGGCAGCCAAGGAGGAAGGAGTGGGGGGCAAGTTCCCCCCCCCTTCTAGAAGCTTTCCTAGGGTTTGCCCTAGGTCTGGCCGGCTGGGCCCTATGGGGCCTTGTTCCCCTGGCCCAATGCGGCCAGGGCACTCCCTCATAGGCTCATGCCCCCTCCCGTTAGGTGGGGCCACGTTGGTCCCCCTCCGGAAGGTTCTAGAAGCTTTCGGTACAATACCGATTAACCCGAAACAATTCCGAACTCCAAAAACTGCATTGCCTTATATGAATCTTATTCTCCGGACCATTCCGGAACCTCTCGGGATGTCCCGGATCCCATCCGAGACTCCGAACAAAAACTCATAAACCAATTATCCAATCTATCCTATCGTCGAGACACGTTAAGTGTGTGACCCTTTGGGTTCGAGAATATGCAGACATGATCTTCTATCAATAATCAACAGGGGGACTGGAAATCCATATTGACTCCCACACATTCATCGATGATCATATCGGATGAACCAGGATGCCAGGATTCAATCAATCCCATATATATATTCCCTTCGTCTCGCGATATTTTACTTGCCCGAGATTTGATCGCCGGTACCGTCATACCTAGTTCAATCTCGTTCATAGTAAGTACTTTACTCGTTTCGTAATCCGATATCACTTTGTGATTAACTCCTTAACCACATGCTTGCAAGCGGTGTTGATATCGATTACCGAGTGGACCCGAAGTATATCTCTCCGACTTGGGAGGGACAAATCCCATCTCGATACATACAACCCAACAGGTACTTTCCGGTCACCTGAGAGACACCTTTATGATCACCCTCTCATAGGATGACGTTTGATGACCTCAAATCTTTCTTCCGATACCAGGGAGTTGTATTATCTCATGGTCTAAGGAATACAATATTTGACATAAGAAAAGCTTCGCAAAGATGAACACGATGACACGATCTAATTGCTCTGCTTAGTTTGGGTCTGTCCATCATATCATTCTCCCAATGATATGATCTCATTATTAATCGACAACTCATGTCTATGGTTAGGAAACCTTAACCATCATTAATCAATGAGCTAGTCTATAGAGGCATACTAGGGACACGGTGTTGTTCACAAACCACACAAGTATTAAAGTTTCCGCTTAATACAATTCTAGCATGGAATATAAACTTTATCATGAACAAGAATTATAATAATAACATATTTATTATTTCCTCTAGGGCATAATTCCAACAATTAAACCATATTTTAATTATTTTTAAATGGGGACACAATCCCTAAGATAAATGATTAATTAAATTATGGGAAAAATAATGGAAATTGCCAAGAGGATTAAAAAGTTATCTAATTGACTTAAAAGGAATAAAAGATTTATTTGAATAAATAATATGGATTGGAACCATATTTAAATCTTATTTAAAATAAAGAAAAATGTCTATTTTAAATAAATAATAAACCATAATAGAATAAAATAAATATTCTAAAATGGACTTTAGAATATATTAATAAACAATATTAAAAGCTTACTGAAAGTTGGGAAAAGTTTGAATTCAAATAAGGGTTTGAAATCATTTGAATAAATGAAAACATAAAATCAAAATAAAAAAGTAAAAAGAAACAGAAAAGAAAAAAAGGAAACAGACCCAGGCCCAGTCCACCCGACTTGGCCCAACAGCTCACCTTACTCCCCCTGGCGAATCGTTTTCTTACTCACAAGCAAACCAGCACAGCCACTGACGCTTGGACCCCACCGCACCTTCTCTCTTTCGCTGATGACACATCCCCACCGCCAGCACATCGTCTTCAACCTCGCGCGACCGTTCCCCCCCTCCTCGCACCTCGCTATTTCTGCCTTGATTCCGCGGCATGAATTCACATCAATCCACGAGTAATACTCGTCTGTAACCATGCACGATAAATTGCCTCGCCCTACTCCTTACTTTCCCTCAGACCCCATTCCCTCTCTGCCACCAGGCTGCAGCAATTGCACGCCCGAACCGCCACTGCTCCGACGAACTTTCCGTTCAATTTCGGCCATCCCACACCGCCCCACTACCCCTAGCCTCCACGAGTGTGTTCCCCATCGTCTCACGCTTCTGCCCATACCTTCAGCTTGCCTGCGTGCACCCTAGAGGCTTGGCAACCTCGGCGATAGAGCGCCACCCCCATCTGCCCCCTCTCCGGTGACCTTTCCCCATAAGCTTCGTCCTCCTCTATCTCTCTGGATGATGCTCCCGCACTCGTCGTACCCTCGCGCATCACTGCTTGCTTGCTTTCTCGTGCTCTGTAGCGATGTCACCGATGAAGCCCGTGCGTGCCCGACGGTAGCAAGAACTCCGGTGAGCAATCGTAGTCGAATCCGTACGCCCCCTGCCCTCCTACGACCACCTCAAGCTCCAGAACTCCATGGCGAGTCTGGTAAGCCCCTTCTCCCTCTCCCGTGCATCCTAGTTTCGCCGGAACACTTCTGCCCGAGCACGCCGTCGCCGTCCGCCATCGCAGATCCGCCCACCTATGGTCAAAACGATACGGTCTGTTAGATCTTGATCGAATGAGTGAGATTAGAACTTAACCGAAGGGGTATGATTTCATCTGAGCCGCACACATCTCTTTATATCCAACGTCTATAGCTGCGCGATCCACACGAACCGGTACGCGCCAGTAATATTGAGACACGTGGCCCAGCTCTTGTTTTAAAAACAGAAATAGAACTATTAGATGTTTAGATTTGAAAATTTCATAACTTTAAATCTACACGTCCAAATTTTACAAATTTTATATCAATGGAATCACAAAAATGCAAACTTTGCAACCATGCCATTAGTTTAGTATTTTGTTTCTGGAAAATTAGTTGTTTTTGTAGAAACATTATTAGGCCTATTTTGAATATAAAAATTATTCTAAAAATGATTCTAGGGTAAAATCTTTTGAAAACGATTTTTTTTCAACCTACTGACCATGAAAATCAACTTTTGGATTTAAAAATATACTTTGTGACACTAAGGAATTATTCCTTCGAATAAAAAGCTTTCTAGTAAAATAAAAATGGTGCTTGATTTAAAAATGATTTTTGAGTGAAACCTTTTGGAAATGGATTTGTTTTAAAAACTTTGACCATAAACACTAACATTTGTGTTTAAAAATATATTTGGCAAACACTAGAAATAATTACTTTGTTTTAAAATCATTTGTAGCAAAACAAAAATGATTTAAATGGCCTATTTTCACTAACTTAATTTTAAATGGTTTTGCCACTTTTATAAAAGACCAATAGGTGTTTTAAAATGTTTATAGCCTAATAGAAACCACTTTTCCAAATAAAACAATCTTTTGCATGCTTGCATGCATTGCTTTGTTTTTATTATTTTATCTGGTGAATTGTTTGAATATTTGCTTGCTTGATTGAATTTTAGTAAACTTTGAAAAGTGTGACTATTGCAAGATCAAGGAGTGAACCTATATTCTCTACTAAAAAGGCAAGTGGCACTATCATCCATGTCCTACTATTTTCAATACACTTAGTGGAATTTTTGTAGTATGCATGATAGGGCTACTATATTACTATGCTATGCTATGTCCTATTAGGATATCCTTTATATCTTCCTGAGTGAAAACATCATAGTTATAGTATGCTTAGCCTTTCTATAGACTTGGGGTGGAATACCATGTTATGATTATATGAAGTGTTGGAAAAATATATATTTTATATAATAAAACAAGTACTCAATGAATCACCTAGGTGGAATGTGGATACTCAATTGTGGATAAGGTGGAAACGAAGGGAACCATGTATATATAGCTATCTTTTTCGTGTGTGCACTAGAATAAAACCACCCAGGGACTTAGAGATTGAACATGTTTCTCGTACAGTGGCTTCCGTGTACAGCCACATGCTAAATGGGCTCTGGCTTAGTCAATTACATAGTGGAAGACCCTTGCATTAGTACCTACTCAGGTTAACTAGAATATGTATTGGAAACATATCCTTACATTGGTGCCTAGTAGACGTGCTAGCATTATGTATTGGGAGGACTTCTATGGAAAGACTTTGTCACATTCTCGATCTGCCGGTACTCCATTTGGTGTGTACTTATCCAGCGGCCACTGGTGGCATCAAGACGAGATTGTGTCATGTGGGTAAAGTGTACAACTTCTGCAGAAGATCAAATTCTAAGTACTTAGCCGTGTCCCCGGTTATGGACAACTCTGAGCAACTAAGGCCAGAAGCTATGGAAGATCTTGACATTCCAATTTCTCAAAGTAAAACTTGATGGTGTCAACAAGGGATTAGAAGCACTTGGAGTTATCCAAGGAGTTCAAAAAGATTGTTAAAAGATCAAAATTATTTTGAAAAGATAGGATAAAACTATATTGCTTTCTGCAAATGAGCCTAAACCCTACTTAGCCAAATATGCATATATTGATAGGTTCCAACTATTTCCACATAGTAGTGAAACTTGCCAATAAAATTCAAATGTATTGACCCTTGTGGTTGTAACTTATTATGTTGCAGGTTTTTTTTATGTTAGTGAAGTGTGATGAATAGTATTACAAGTCTACAACCAACATGATTGCCTGTGGCACTTTTAAGATGAAGGACTCCATGCTATATAGTTATTCTGCTGCATTGTAATGAGATAGCCAAATGAGCTATGTAAGATGTAATGAATTATTTTACTCCTGGTTATAAAGTTGTATTATGAACTTTGTTTCTTGATATTACATCTTAAACTATGGATGCTAGCTATTGATCCAGGGACTAGCATTGTAAACACAGGGATCTCTACCTTATCAGGTTGGGACCTCTACATCTTTCTTAATTTCCAATTCAGGAGTTTTTATCATCGAGAAGAGTTCAGGCAATGTCTTATTCATGCACTGCATATTTTAGTTCATCACAAAGTTCTTGTAACTAGGTGGTAGTGATTGGAGTACACAACGAATCCCCAATGCATTAGGAATCGTTATTCCCAAATCTTGGAGTTTGTTCGTGTGCCCAAACATTTTGAGAACATGCTCGCTAACGGTTAAAGAACTTCTCAGAGGCTTCATAGCTTTACACAGCCGCATGACTTTCAAATATCATTTTTTGTAGGGTTTGGAGCATATAAAACAAAAAAAATTCCTACGATGGGAACAACTATGTACCAAGATCTATCTACTAGATACAAGCAACGGGCAGATATACATCCGTAGATAACATACCCTTGAAGACCGACAAAGTTTAACGAGGTTATACTCGTGGATGATGTAGACGAACGCTTGCCGATCTCAAGATCGAGAGGAAGTCCTAGCACCGCAAATCAGCGGCGCATCCTTTCTTGCACACACGTCCGAGCCACCGATCAACCTCCGCCTCCTTGCTCCAGCGATGCAGCAAAAGCAACAACTCTTTCTTGCCAAAAATCTACCGAGAACATGTATCTCGCTAGTCCGAGACCATGGGGAATAAAAACTAGAGGGGGAGACAGATCCTTCACGAGGAGGTGTGAGTGAGAAGGAGTGAGAGGGGGATTTATATAGTAGGGAGGGGGCACTCCAAGGGGTGGCCGGCGCAAAGGGGGCTGCCCCCACCCCTTCCTCCATTCATGTGGGTGGAGCTTCCACTCACAATTTGGCCCTTCACTTCTCCACTCAAAATTCCCATTAAATTTCATCCAAATTTAATGCAATCTCTCTTTAACTAAAACTCCTTTTATTTATTCAGAATTTTGTAAATTACCTTAATGAACAAACATTCACATATAACCCCTTGCTAGTATTTCATTTCACATGCAGAAACACTTTCAGCAATTTCACCCGAAACGATTCCGGTGTCTAGTGAAATAAATTCCTATGCTTTGTAAATCTTTTCAACATGAAACTATTTGTTCCAAATGGTGTCGGTGTCTCTTAAGTGTGTCACCCTACGGTTCGCGAATAATGCGGACATGATCGAGACCCCTCTCGGATCAATAATCAGAAGCGAGACCTGGAGATCCATACTGACTCCCACACATTCAACGATGACCCTTTTGTGATCGTGAGAACCTTTTACGCTAGAATATTAATCCCTTTGTCTCACGACATATTACATATCCGATATTCGATCATCGGTATCATCACACCTAGTTTGATCTCGTTATTGACTTGTACTATTTTTTCGTTCCCGTGATATAACATTCTAGTGATAAAATCACTTGGTTGAAAGCTAACCAATGTGATATCACCGAGAGGTCCCAGAGTATATTTATTCGTCATTGGGATGAACAAATTCCACTCTTGATTCATGGGCCTCAATGTAACACTTTAGTAGCACTGAACCCATCTTTATGATCACCCTGTTATGGTGTGACGTTTGATGTTATCAAGATACTCTTCCAGTGTTAGTGATTGACATGTTCTCATGGTCTAAGGATTAGGATTACTTCGATGATGTTATAACAATATAAACTCAATGACTTTATCATAATGTTATACTTCGGATGGATGTTCATCACACCATTCCAATAATTTTGTGATCTCGTCATTAACAACATCCAATGTACATGATCAGGAAACCTTGATCATCTTGTTAATCAACGAGCTAGTTTATAAGAGAGGAATAACTAGGAACTTTCTGTTTTTTTATTAAACACACATGTATTAACGTTTCCATATTAATACAATTATAGCATGCAAAATAAACATGTATCATATACTTGGAATATACATAACAACCACTTTATTATTGCCTCTCAGGTCATATTCCCTTCAGTCTCCCACTTGCACTAGATACAATAATATAGTTACATCGTGATAAATCTAACACCCAAGGAGTTTTTGTGTTGATCATGTTTTTCTCTAGGGAGAGTTTTAGTCAACGGATCTGCTACATTGAGATTCGTGTGTACTTTACAATTCTTTATATCTCCATCCTTGACATGCTCGCGGATGGAGTGAAACCGGCGCTTAATATGTTTGGAATTCTTGTGAGACCTTGGTTCTTTGGCATTGGCTGTGTCTCCATTGTTGTCACAATAGATCACCATTACGTCCAACGCACTCGCAACCACACCTAGTTCGGTTATGAATTCCTTCATCCAAACTACTTCCTAAGCCGCTTCCGAACCAGCAACATATTCGTCCTCCGTTGTTGATCCCGCCACCACGGGTTGTTTGGAACTCCTCCGACTAACCGCTCCACCATTCCTGAGAAATACATATCCAGATTGAGACTTAGAGTCATCCGGATCGGTGTCGAAGCTAGCGTCGACATAGCACTTAGCGACGAGCTCTTCTTCACCTCCGTACATGAGAAACATATCCTTAGTTCTTCTCAAGTACTTAAGGATATTCTTGACCGCTATCCAGTGTTCCGATCCTGGATCAGATTGGTATATACTATTTAATCTAATAGCATGTGCCACATCCGGTCTTGTACATAGCATGCAGTACATTATAGAGCCTATGGTTGAAGCATAGGGGACTTTGTCCATTATCTCTCTTTCTTCCGCCGTAGTCGGACTTTGAGTCTTACTCAATGCCTTGCCTTGCGACATAGGTAAGAACCCTTTCTTACTTATGTCCGTTTAAATTTCTTTAAAATCTTATCAAGGTAGGTACTTTGTGATAGCCCTATTAGACGCCTAGATCTATCCCTATAGATCTTTATGCCTAATATGTATGACGCTTCACCTAGGTCCTTCTTTGAAAATTTGTTGTTTAGATAACTTTTAACACTGTTTAAAAGATCTATATCATTTCCGATCAGTAATATGTCATCCACATATAATATCAGAAATGCCACATCGCTCCCACTCACTTTATTGTAAATACAAGCCTCTCCATAAGTTTGAATAAATCCAAACTCTTTGATCACCTCATCAAAGCGGAGATTCCAACTCTGGGATGTTTGCTTAAGTCCATAGATGGATCGCTGAAGCTTGCATACCTTGTCAGCATCCTTATGATCGATAAAACCCTTTGGTTGTACCATGTAAAACTCTTCTTCAATGTTTCCATTGAGGAATGCAGTTTTGACATCCATCTGACATATATCATAGTCGAAATATGCAGCAATTGCTAACATAATCCTAACTGACTTTAGTATCGCCACGGGAGATAATGTCTTATCGTAGGCAACTCCTTGAATTTGTCAAAACCATTTTGCGACAAGTCGAGCTTTATAGATAGTTATGTTACCATCAGCATCAGTTTTCCTTTTGAAAATCCATTTATTCTCCATGTCCTTTCGGTCGTGAGGTAAGTCCACCAAGGTCCAAACCTGGTTTTCCTACATGGATTCCATTTCGGGTTTCATGGCTTCTAACTATTTGTTGGAATCCGGTCTCATCATCTCTTCTTCATATGTCGTAGGTTCATCAATTTCATCGACCATGAAATTCATAACAGGATTTCCGTACAGCTCCGGAGCTGCACGCGTCCTGCTAGACCTGCGAGGTTTGGTAGTATTCTCTTTTGGAACATCATGATCGTTACCATTAGTTCCCTCTTCATTTGGTGAAGTCAACTCCGGAATGTCTTCCGGCGCTACGCTACTCTCCATATTATGAAGAGAAGGTTTTACAACCTCTTCGAGTTCTACCTTCCGACTACACACACCTTTCGCGAGAAACTCTTTCTCTAGAAAGGATCCATTCTTGGCAACGAAAACCTTGACCTCGGATCTATGATAGAAGTAATACCCAATAGTTTTCTTAGGATATCCTATGAAGATGCATTTTCCGCTTTGGGTTCGAGTTTATCCGGTTGAAGTTTCTTCACATAAACATCGCATCCCCAAACTTTAAGAAATGACAGCTTAGGTTTGTTTCCAAACCACAATTCATACGGTGTCTTTTCAATGGATTTAGATGGTGCCCGATTTAAAGTGAATGTAGCAGATTCTAGTGCATAACCCCAAAATGACAGTGGCAAGTACATCCGAGACATCATAGATCGAACCATATCTAGTAAAGTACGATTACGATGTTCCGACACACCATTTCGCTATGGTGTTCCGGCAGGTGTGAATTGTGAAACTATTCCACACTCTTTCATATGTGTGCTAAACGCATAACTTGGATACTCACCTCCACGATCAGACCGTAGAAATTTGATCTTTCTATTATGATGATTTTTCACTTCACTCTGAAATTCCTTGAATATCTCAAAGGTTTCAGACTTGGATTTCATTAAGTAGATATAACTGTATCTACTCAAATCATCCATGAAAGTAACAAAATAACGATATCCACCTCGCGCCGATACACTCATTGGACCACACACATCACAATGTATGATTTCCAATAAATCTGTCGCCCATTCCATTGAATCGGAAAACGGCGTTCTAGTCATCTTGCCCATAAGGCATGGCTCACATGTATCAAATGATTCGAATTCAAGTGATTCCAAAAGTCCATCCGAATGGAGCTTCTTCATGCGTTTAACGCCAATATGACCTAGACGACAGCGCCACATATATGCGGATATATCATCATTAAGTTTAATCCTTTTAGCATCAACATTATGAATATGTGTAACACTATTATCGATATCCAACAGAAATAAACCATTCATCATCAGTGCATGACCATAAAAGATATCATTCATATAAATTGAACAACCATTGTTTTCGAATTTAAATGAATAACCACTGCGCATCAAACATGATCTGGATACAATGTTCATGCTCAGTGCTGGCACCATATAACAATTATTCAAGTTTATAACTAATCCCGATAGTAAGTGGAGAGGTAGCGTTCCAACGGCGATCACATCAACGCTTGATCTGTTGCGACATGCATCTTGACCTCACCCCTTGCTAGTGGTCGCTTGTTTCGCAGCCACTAATTCGAGTTACAAATATTAGCAACCAATCCGGTATCAAATACTCAGGTGCTACTGCGAGTACTAGTCAAGTACACATCAATAACATGTATATCGTATATATCTTTATTTGCCTTGCCGGCCTTCTTGTCTGCCAAATAATTGGGGCATTTGCGCTTCTAGTGGCCATTCCCCTTGCAATAATAGCACTCGGTATCAGACTTAGGGCCAACTCGGGATTTCTTTTCAGGTACGGCAACCGGTTTGCCACTCTTCTTTCCCTTCGGTTTACCCTTCCTGTCTTTCTTGAAACTGGTGGTCTAATTGATCATCAACACTTGATGTTCCTTCTTGTAGGGGTCCCAACCTAATAAGGTAGAGTCCTCCTGTGTTTTACAATGCTAGTCCCTGGATCAATAGCTAGCATCCACAGTTAATATGTAATATCAAGAAACAAAGGTCATAATATAACTTTATAACCAGGAATAACATAATTTTTATTACATCTTACATAGCTCATTGGCTAATACATTACATTGCAGCAGAATAATTATAATCATGGGGTCCTTCATCTTCAAAGTGCCACAGGCAAATGTTGGTTGTAGACTTTGTAATCCTATTCAAACAATCTTCACTAAAATCAATCAAACCTGCAACATACAAGTTGCAGCCACAAAGGGTCAATACATTTGAATTGTAATGGCAAGTGATACTATAATGGTATAGTGGAGTCTATCATCTATATGCATTTGGCTAGGTGGAGTTGAGGCTTGCATTGCTCAAAATAGAATTTTCTTATCATTTTGAAAATACTAAGTTTTGCTTGACAAAAATCATTTCCCTCAATCAAAGATTTCAAGATCCTTGTACCAAGCCATCTCTCCATCAATGATTGAAGAATTCAAACAACCCTTGTTCAATCCACAAGTTTTAACTTTAGAAATTTGAATGATGAGATTCTTGATTGCTTCCATGTCTTGATGCTCAGATTGTCCTTTACCTGTGACATGGCTAAGTACTTAGATTTTACACTGCAGAGGTGGTGCACTTTACCCACAAGACTTGGTTTCCCAAGACAAAATCTTTCGAAGCCTTCCTTAGACCAAAATGGACGCGTTCCAACCTATCAAACACTACCACCCACTGTCCATTTGGCTAAGTTCTTGCAACCTATATGATCATGGCAGAGCCCATATTGCCAAGTGGTTGCACTTGAAGCTTCTCAACATTTGACATCTCAAATCTCTTTGTTTCCTGGGTGGCCATCCACAAGTGAGATACACAACCCAAGTCCATGGCCTTGTGTAACCACTCAACATATCCCAATCCTTCCATCCCACCCAGGAGGTTCATTGACTTAGTTGTTTTATTAAACAAAACCT
The DNA here is from genome assembly GCA_030063025.1 of Avena longiglumis. Classification (NCBI taxonomy): domain Eukaryota; kingdom Viridiplantae; phylum Streptophyta; class Magnoliopsida; order Poales; family Poaceae; genus Avena; species Avena longiglumis. The sequence continues at coordinate 487,738,740 of CP125974.1, forward strand.
AAGTCCTCAGACTTAGAATATTTTTCCATAGTGTGAATATATATTCCACCCATGTTTTCTATTAGCTAGTCTAAGCTTGGTAGTAGTAGAAATATTAGCTTAGGAAAATCCTACTAAGGATTCATCTACTAGGTTTTACTATAGCATGATCTATACTTAGCAAAATCCATGCAAGTTTACTTAGTAAAAATCACTAATGCATAGTGAAAGTGTTGGGACAAAAAGTATGAAGCATCACTTGCCTTTTTGGTAGGGAATGGTAGTTCACTCCTTGATCTTGCTAGTCTCACACTTCACTACAAATCAATCAAGCAAACACGAATTCAATTCACATTCCAAACCAAAGTCAAACAGACAATTCTTCACACACACAAAGTAATGGAATCTAAGTCATACATGGGAGCATGCACAAGATAGTCTTTATTTTGCAAAGGGGTCTCTATGGGGTTTCTAAACTTTGTAAGATCCAAATTGGTCATTTACCAATGTGGCAAGGTCATTAGCAAGAGGGTTTTGTACAAAAACTATCTTTAAATCCTTTCATCATTTATGTGGTGAAAAATGTTTTTATTAAGGCAAAACTCTTAAGTTGTTCACCAAATGAGTTGCTAATTTGCAAAACTTGGTGTTTTGGTTCAGTGGGTTTGATCAAACCATTTTCTTAAAGTTTTCTTTCCATAATTATTTTTATAACAAAAACCATTCTTTTTATTTGGCTAGAAAATGGCTAAGTCAAGTAATTCAACCTAAATCTTTCCATAATCATTTTTAACACAAAGGGTGGGTTCCTAGGGTCAGTAAGGTCACAACAAATCAATTTGCAAAGGTTTTACTTCAAAATTTATTTTCAATAAATAAATTACATTTCTATTTGACTAGAAATGGTTTTTAACTTAAAGAATCATTTCTTAATTTCTCCAAATACATTTTGTGTCCACAAAGTGTTTCCTAGGGTCAGTAGGTTCAAATCAATCCAATTGCCAAAGATTTTAACCCTAAATTCAATTTTAAACAATTTTACATTCATAATAAGCATACAAATGTTTCTGCAATTTCAAACAAGCTAACAGCTACTATTTGCTAAACTAAGGGCATGGTTGGCTAGGGTTTGTTCTCCTGAATCCATTGATATAAAATTTGCCAAATTTGGACGTGTGGATCAAAAGTTATAAGGGTTTGAAAATTACAAACAAATGCTTTTCAATTTCGCTTTTAAACATCTCTGGCCACGTGTCCGTATCCTATTGGCTCATAACGGTTCGGTAGGATCGCGTGATGTGGACCGCAGGATTTAAGTGGGATTGCGGTGAAGATCAAACGTAACGGTTCAGGTTAAGTGATCTATCGTGTGCATAGGATCGTGATCTAACGGCTCACCTCAGACGCCCAGAACCTGGGCGCTATGATGGTTACCGGCGCGAGCGCCGGCGGTGACGTTGTCGGCGATGCAAGCAGCGGGAGAGGAAAAGGGGATGCTCACCGAGTTCGTGAAGTGACGCTGATGCTCAACTCGCTTGCGGTTTGTCAGGGGGCGCACTGGTTCAGCCGTGATTCCTCGTCGGAGTTGCTGCGGGCGGCGGTTTCGGGTTGTCGTTGTTGGCCGCTTAGGACCGCGCTAAGGCAAAGGAGAGGCACGGTTAGGTGCGCGATCAAGGCAAATCTGTGTGCTTGAACGAGAGGTGAAGGGTGGTCTGGTCTCACCGGTGGGACTCGTCGGAGCGGAGGCGCATCGGCGGTCTTGGAGGTTGTCGCTGCCGACACTGAGCGCCCGCGGTCGTAAAAGGCACAGCGGATGCGCCGGATGTGGTGAATATGCTTGCGTGTAGGAGTCGAGGGCGGCCGTGGTTCGCCGGATTTTGGGAGAAGGTCGCCAGAGCAGAAGTCGAGTTCGAAATTCCGGCCTCATGGCGAGAGGAGACAGGTTTGAGGGAAAGATAGAGCGAGAGGGCGAATAAGTACGCCGTGATCACGTGGGGAGTTATTCGCCAATTACGCTGTATTGACGCCGCGATAACTCGGCGGCAACTGGGCGACGAGGTCTCGTGAAGACGATGAATAGTGAAGGTGGGTCCGCTGGGAAAACGCGTTTGGTGGGGTCCTCTGGTCAGCGTCGGTGTGGGTATGTGTTCGTGTGCAAAACGTTTCGTGCAGAGGAGCAGACTGAGCTGGACTGGGCTGCTGTTGGGCCAGATGGTGGGCTGGTCGTTTTCTCTTATTTTTTCTGTTTACTTTGTTTTATTCTTTTCTATTTCTATTTTCTGATTTGAAATTCAAACAACCAAACACATTCAAAATGTTTCAAACAATCATCAAGCTTTTCAAATATGAATTTGGTTCTGTTTTAGTAGCATAAACCAACTTCCAAAACAAAATAATATTTTAAATCTTTTTAGGTTCCATTTATTAATTAAATAAAATGGTTCATGGTTTATTAATAAAACAAGGTTTGGTTTATTTAATAAAATCTTCATTTGAAAACCAAATGCTTTCAAAACCCAATCAGTAGGTTTTATTTGGAAATAAAGAATATTTGGAAAACTTGTTTAAAATAAAATAATCCTTTTACTTTAGGGTCCATTAATAATTAAATAAAATGGACCTTAGTTATTAAATCAAATAGGGTTTGATTTTATTAATAAAATCTTTATTTGAAACCTAAATATTTTCAAAATCAAATTAGTAGGTTTAATTTTGGGAAATATATAATATTTGGAAATTTGTTTTAAAACAAAATAACCTTTTATTTTAGTGTCCATTATTAATTAATATAATAGACTTTCATTATTAAATCCAATAGGATTTGTTTTATTGAGATATTTATTTTGAAATCTAAAATAAAGCCAAAACACTTTAGTAGGTTTTATTTGTGAATATCAATTATTTAGAAAACTTATTTTAAATAATTTAACAAGTTTTGATGTTTCAATTAAATTGGTAAAACCTTTTATTTGTATAAAATTTGGTTATTAGGTCCTTATTAATTTATTTAAATAATCCTTGTTTATTTTTATTCAAAACAAAATGTACTAATTCCAAAGCTTGGCCAAGGTTTTAATTTGGCTTTATAAAACATTCTTCATTTATAAACTTCTATTTCATTTGAAAATAAATCTTTTCACTCAAGATTTTCAAAATAGTATTTCCAAATGTTTTTATTTTTCCTTTTATTAAATGTTTATCTTTTTAGATCCCTTTAAGTTTTATTTAATTCAAATGGGTTTGAAGTTCCAATTGAATTCAAAAGTTTCTTCTGGCTCAGAAAATCAAACAAAGTTTTATTTTATTCATTTATTTTCACATTACAAGATTTGGAAAATCTTGGGATGTGACAGGCTACCACCCTTAAAATAAATCTCGTCCCGAGATTTGGGAAGGTCAGGGTTACAAGCAGGCTCAAAACAACTAGGGTACTACCACCCTTAAAAATTTTCAAACAAAAATTACACATTGTCCTTCTTGTGATCCTGGGGAAATTTCTCTAAGCAAACTTTTGCATGTGTCCTTGGTTTCCATTCTTGACTCATGGGCCAAGGTTGAGATCCTTCATGGACTTGTTTAACTTGTTCTCCATCCTTTCTGGACAAGTGTTTGCATAGTGGCCTAGTTCCTTACATTTGAAACATGTGACAAGGCTGAGATCCCTCATAGGCTGGTTTATCTTATGCTTCATCTTTTCTGGACAGTAGTTTGCATAATGTCCTAACTCTTTGCAGTGTTTGCACATCACTTGGCTAATATCTTTCTTTTTCTTTGGTATTACTGTCTCTTGTTTGTTTCCTTGGTTCTTCTTCTTTTCTGGGCACTCATTGGCATAGTGTCCCATCTCTTTGCATTTGAAACATTGCACTTGTGTAATATCCTTCTTGATAGTGTTGGGGAATTTCTTCTTCTTGGGTCTCTCCAAAGCTAGGAGTTCTTCTAGTTCATGTTCTTCATGAGTGGGAGATCTTTCTCTCTTCTTGGGGCATTGATCTTCATGTTCCTTGGATGCATGATTCTTGTCTCTAAAATTATAGCTAGCTTGGGTTCCTTCTAGAATAACATCTTTGTCATCCTTGTTGTCATTAGCTCTTTGGGAAAAGTTTTCTCCCATGTTGATCATTTGAGTAACTAATCCTTGCAACAATTGGGATTGAAGTTTCAAAATCCTTTGTATGGCTGGGTCTAGTCCATTGTTGTTGGCTAAAAGCTGAGTTGTCTCTTGGCTCAACTGGTTTTGGGTTGCTATAAGTTCTCTCATGTTGTCCTCTTGGTTGTTGTTGTCATCAGCCTTGATGTTGGAGTTTCTTGGAATAGTCATCTGTTTGGGTTTGAAGGGAGATTAGAATAGGCAAGATGTTTCTAAGGAAATATTTCTAATCACACATCACAATTCACACAAACAATGTGCATGCAATCACAAGCAAACACTCCACTCAAACAACAAGTTTCAAGCACATATTTAGGCAACAAAATATTTTTGTTACACCACATAAGTTGGTGTATTTGACTGAACTAAAATATGGTGGTCCATCTATATGGTTCACTTGTGATCTTTCCTTCCTTTATAATTCTTTGTATGAGATCATGGTTTCCTTGAGATAAACTCTTGGTTACAACACTTCAAAATTGTTGATGGCTCCTTCTTATTTTGCATTCTCTCAGTCTCTAAATCTTGAGTAAGATTTTCCTTGTTTCACTTGTGGTCCTTAGTGGTATCCAAGTTGGAAGTCCTTTGGTGAACATGCTGAAGATGTTGAAGTCATTATAGTTGAAGGAGTTGAAGTCATTAGAGTTGAAGATGTTGAAGTCATCCTTTGCACATGGTGTAGTCTTTGGCCATGGGGTAGGTTTTTCCATCAAGTTGAAGTAGAAGAGGTGTAGAGTTGAAACCAAAATGGTTAAGGAAAGAGGTTACAAGTGTTTTTGTAAATGAGTTTTGGATCAAAATATAACTCCTATTTTTCTAAGGGTTTTTGTCCAATCCTAGGTTTACAAATCCTACAGACAACACAATGCTCTGATACCATATGTAGGGGTCCCAACCTAATAAGGTAGAGTCCTCCTGTGTTTTACAATGCTAGTCCCTGGATCAATAGCTAGCATCCACAGTTAATATGTAATATCAAGAAACAAAGGTCATAATATAACTTTATAACCAGGAATAACATAATTTTTATTACATCTTACATAGCTCATTGGCTAATACATTACATTGCAGCGGAATAATTATAATCATGGGGTCCTTCATCTTCAAAGTGCCACAGGCAAATGTTGGTTGTAGACTTTGTAATCCTATTCAAACAATCTTCACTAAAATCAATCAAACCTGCAACATACAAGTTGCAGCCACAAAGGGTCAATACATTTGAATTGTAATGGCAAGTGATACTATAATGGTATAGTGGAGTCTATCATCTATATGCATTTGGCTAGGTGGAGTTGAGGCTTGCATTGCTCAAAATAGAATTTTCTTATCATTTTGAAAATACTAAGTTTTGCTTGACAAAAATCATTTCCCTCAATCAAAGATTTCAAGATCCTTGTACCAAGCCATCTCTCCATCAATGATTGAAGAATTCAAACAACCCTTGTTCAATCCACAAGTTTTAACTTTAGAAATTTGAATGATGAGATTCTTGATTGCTTCCATGTCTTGATGCTCAGATTGTCCTTTACCAGGGACATGGCTAAGTACTTAGATTTTACACTCTGCAGAGGTGGTGCACTTTACCCACAAGACTTGGTTTCCCAAGACAAAATCTTTCAGAAGCCTTCCCTTAGACCAAAATGGACGCGTTCCAACCTATCAAACACTACCACCCACTGTCCATTTGGCTAAGTTCTTGCAACCTATATGATCATGGCAGAGCCCATATTGCCAAGTGGTTGCACTTGAAGCTTCTCAACATTTGACATCTCAAATCTCTTTGTTTCCTGGGTGGCCATCCACAAGTGAGATACACAACCCAAGTCCATGGCCTTGTGTAACCACTCAACATATCCCAATCCTTCCATCCCACCCAGGAGGTTCATTGACTTAGTTGTTTTATTAAACAAAACCTAAGTCCTCAGACTTAGAATATTTTTCCATAGTGTGAATATATATTCCACCCATGTTTTCTATTAGCTAGTCTAAGCTTGGTAGTAGTAGAAATATTAGCTTAGGAAAATCCTACTAAGGATTCATCTACTAGGTTTTACTATAGCATGATCTATACTTAGCAAAATCCATGCAAGTTTACTTAGTAAAATCACTAATGCATAGTGAAAGTGTTGGGACAAAAGTATGAAGCATCACTTGCCTTTTGGTAGGGAATGGTAGTTCACTCCTTGATCTTGCTAGTCTCACACTTCACTACAAATCAATCAAGCAAACACGAATTCAATTCACATTCCAAACCAAAGTCAAACAGACAATTCTTCACACACACAAAGTAATGGAATCTAAGTCATACATGGGAGCATGCACAAGATAGTCTTTATTTTGCAAAGGGGTCTCTATGGGGTTTCTAAACTTTGTAAGATCCAAATTGGTCATTTACCAATGTGGCAAGGTCATTAGCAAGAGGGTTTTGTACAAAAACTATCTTTAAATCCTTTCATCATTTATGTGGTGAAAAATGTTTTTATTAAGGCAAAACTCTTAAGTTGTTCACCAAATGAGTTGCTAATTTGCAAAACTTGGTGTTTTGGTTCAGTGGGTTTGATCAAACCATTTTCTTAAAGTTTTCTTTCCATAATTATTTTTATAACAAAAACCATTCTTTTTATTTGGCTAGAAAATGGCTAAGTCAAGTAATTCAACCTAAATCTTTCCATAATCATTTTTAACACAAAGGGTGGGTTCCTAGGGTCAAGAAGGTCACAACAAATCAATTTGCAAAGGTTTTACTTCAAAATTTATTTTCAATAAATAAATTACATTTCTATTTGACTAGAAATGGTTTAAACTTAAAGAATCATTTCTTAATTTCTCCAAATACATTTTTGTGTCCACAAAGTGTTTCCTAGGGTCAGTAGGTTCAAATCAATCCAATTGCCAAAGATTTTAACCCTAAATTCAATTTTAAACAATTTTTACATTCATAATAAGCATACAAATGTTTCTGCAATTTCAAACAAGCTAACAGCTACTATTTGCTAAACTAAGGGCATGGTTGGCTAGGGTTTGTTCTCCTGAATCCATTGATATAAAATTTGCCAAATTTGGACGTGTGGATCAAAAGTTATAAGGGTTTGAAAATTACAAACAAATCTGTTTTCAATTTCTGTTTTTAAACATCTCTGGGCCACGTGTCTGTATCCTATTGGCTCATAACGGTTCGGTAGGATCGCGTGATGTGGACCGCAGGATTTAAGTGGGATTGTGCGGTGAAGATCAAACGTAACGGTTCAGGTTAAGTGATCTATCGTGTGCATAGGATCGTGATCTAACGGCTCACCTCGTGACGCCAGAACCGCTGGCGTCAAGATGGTTACCGGCGGCGGAGCGGCCCGGCGGTGACGTTGTCGGCGATGCAAGCAGTGGGAGAGGAAAAGGGGATGCTCACCGAGTTCGTGAAGTGACGCTGATGCTCAACTCGCTTGCGGTTTGTCAGGGGGCGCACTGGTTCAGCCGTGATTCCTCGTCGGAGTTGCTGCGGGCGGCGGTGCTCTCGGGTTGTCGTTGTTGGCGTCGCTTAGGACCGCGCTAAGGCAAAGGAGAGGCACGGTTAGGTGCGCGGGATCAAGGCAAATCTGTGTGCTTGAACGAGAGGTGAAGGGGTGGTCTGGTCTCACCGGTGGGACTCGTCGAGGAGAGGCGCATTGGCGGCGGCTTGAGGTTGTCGCTGCCGACACTGAGCGCCCATGCGTCAGACAAAGGGCACAGGCGGATGCGCCTGGATGTGGTGAATATGCTTGCGTGTAGAGGGAGTCGAGGGGCGGCCGTGGTTCGCCGGATTTTGCTGGAGAAGGTCGCCAGAGCAGAGAAGTCGAGTTCGAAATTCCGGCAGCCTCATGGCAGAGAGGAGACAGGGTTTGAGGGGAAAGATAGAGCGGAGAGGGGCGAATAAGTACGCGTGATCACAGTGGGGAGTTATTCGGCCAATTACGCGTATTGACGCCGGCAGTAACTCGGCGGCAACGGCTGGGCGACGAGGTCTCGTTGAAGACGATGAATAGTGAAGGGTGGGTCCCGGCGTCAGTGGGGAAAACGTTTCAGGTGGGGTCCTCTGGTCAGCGTCGGTGTGGGTATGTGTTCGTGTGCAAAACGTTTCGTGCAGAGGAGCAGACTGAGCTGGACTGGGCTGCTGTTGGGCCAGATGGTGGGCTGGTCGTTTTCTCTTATTTTTTTCTGTTTACTTTGTTTTATTCTTTTCTATTTCTATTTTATGATTTGAAATTCAAACAACCAAACACATTCAAAATGTTTCAAACAATCATCAAGCTTTTCAAATATGAATTTGGTTCTGTTTTAGTAGCATAAACCAACTTCCAAAACAAAATAATATTTTAAATCTTTTTAGGTTCCATTTATTAATTAAATAAAATGGTTCATGGTTTATTAATAAAACAAGGTTTGGTTTATTTAATAAAATCTTCATTTGAAAACCAAATGCTTTCAAAACCCAATCAGTAGGTTTTATTTGGAAATAAAGAATATTTGGAAAACTTGTTTAAAATAAAATAATCCTTTTACTTTAGGGTCCATTAATAATTAAATAAAATGGACCTTAGTTATTAAATCAAATAGGGTTTGATTTTATTAATAAAATCTTTATTTGAAACCTAAATATTTTCAAAATCAAATTAGTAGGTTTAATTTTGGGAAATATATAATATTTGGAAATTTGTTTTAAAACAAAATAACCTTTTATTTTAGTGTCCATTATTAATTAATATAATAGACTTTCATTATTAAATCCAATAGGATTTGTTTTATTGAGATATTTATTTTGAAATCTAAAATAAAGCCAAAACACTTTAGTAGGTTTTATTTGTGAATATCAATTATTTAGAAAACTTATTTTAAATAATTTAACAAGTTTTGATGTTTCAATTAAATTGGTAAAACCTTTTATTTGTATAAAATTTGGTTATTAGGTCCTTATTAATTTATTTAAATAATCCTTGTTTATTTTTATTCAAAACAAAATGTACTAATTCCAAAGCTTGGCCAAGGTTTTAATTTGGCTTTATAAAACATTCTTCATTTATAAACTTCTATTTCATTTGAAAATAAATCTTTTCACTCAAGATTTTCAAAATAGTATTTCCAAATGTTTTTATTTTTCCTTTTATTAAATGTTTATCTTTTTAGATCCCTTTAAGTTTTATTTAATTCAAGTGGGTTTGAAGTTCCAATTGAATTCAAAAAGTTTCTTCTGGCTCTGAAAATCAAACAAAGTTTTATTTTATTCATTTATTTTCACATTACAAGATTTGGAAAATCTTGGGATGTGACAGGCTACCACCCTTAAAATAAATCTCGTCCCGAGATTTGGGAAGGTCAGGGTTACAAGCAGGCTCAAAACAACTAGGGTACTACCACCCTTAAAAATTTTCAAACAAAAATTACACATTGTCCTTCTTGTGATCCTGGGGAAATTTCTCTAAGCAAACTTTTGCATGTGTCCTTGGTTTCCATTCTTGACTCATGGGCCAAGGTTGAGATCCTTCATGGACTTGTTTAACTTGTTCTCCATCCTTTCTGGACAAGTGTTTGCATAGTGGCCTAGTTCCTTACATTTGAAACATGTGACAAGGCTGAGATCCCTCATAGGCTGGTTTATCTTATGCTTCATCTTTTCTGGACAGTAGTTTGCATAATGTCCTAACTCTTTGCAGTGTTTGCACATCACTTGGCTAATATCTTTCTTTTTCTTTGGTATGTTTAGCTCTAGCCCATACATAATGTCTAGCTCTAGCCCATACAATATGCCGCAATGAACTAAGTTGCGGTCCTCCTGACGAGTCTGATAGGCATTATTTTCCTCGTTAGGGGCATCATCGAACGGTGGGGGGCCTAGTGGCGCTTCTTGTTGGAGATATTCCCTAGAGGCAATAATAAATGTAGTTATTATTATATCTTTGTGTTTATGATAAATGTTTACATTCATGCTATAATAGTATTAACAAGGAAACATTGATACTTGTGTGATTTGTAAACTAAAATAGAGTCCCTAGTAAAGCCTCTTTATAATACTAGCTTGTTGGTTAATAAATGATTGTGGTTTCCCTATCATGAATATTGAGATGTTATTAACAACAAGATCATATCGTTAGGAGAATGATATGGTGGACATACTCCTATAGATAAGCGTAGCATAAAGATCAAGTCATTTTAATAGTTCAATTGCTATATTCTTTCTGATACATAGTAACCTAATTCCTTCGACCATGATATCATGCATATCACCTTCACCAGAAGGATGCTTTGATGACATCAAACACCACACCGTAACTGGGTGGCTATAAAGGTGGCATTGAGTGTTCGGAAAGTATTGGTTGAGACACATGGATCAAGAGTGGGATTTGTCCATCCATATGACGGATAGATATACTCTGGGCCCTCTCGGTGGAATGTCATCCAATTAGCTTGCAAGCATGTGACTGGCTCACAAGGGATCACATATCACGGGAACGAGAAAATAGTACTTATCAGTAATGAGGTTGAACTAGGTATGCAGAGATACCGACGAGCATAACCTCGGATAAGTAAACTATCGTGAGACAAAGGGGAATTGGTATCGTATGTAAGTGGTTCATTCGATCGCAAAGTAATCGTAGAAATATGTGGGAGCCATATGAATTTCCAGATTCCTATATTGGTTATTGTTCGGAGAAGTGTCTCGATCATGTCCGCATAATTCACGAACCGTAGGGAGACACACTTAAGGATTCGACGTTGTTTGAGTAGTTATGGAATGATGAGTAAGAGACCGAATGTTGTTCGGAGTCTCGGATGGGATCCGGGAAATCACGAGGAGATCCGGAATGGTCCGGAGAATAAAATTCATATAAGGAAAGTCCTGTTTCGGGGTTGGTGAATGGTTTCGGTGTTTTCATCGGGAATGTTCTAGAAGGTTCCGGAATGTTCGGCACTCCGAAGGGGAAGGGTACATGAATGTGTCATATCAAGTTGGAATGATTGCATCATGTACTAGGTGTCATCGCTGAACAAAATAAAGGGTTTAATCAAATCCTAGTTTGAAAAGTCAAACGCCAATTTGAAAAGTCAAACGGCTATTTTGTGAGGTGGAGGGGAAGTAGGAAACCTACTTGGGGAGGAGTTCCCTCCCTCCACCGCCGGCCCACTTGGGATCCGAGTTGGGGAGGGACTCCCCTCCCCTGGCGCGCCCCCTCCACCTATATAAGGAGGGGCAGGGCTGCCCCTCCAAGTACACAACACCTCCACCCAAAACCCTAGCTCCTAGCCGCCGCCCACCATAGCCGCCGCCTAGGGAAACTCGCCGCCGCCTCCTAGGGCAAACCCTAGCCGCCGGCCTTTCCACCTCCTTGGTGTGTCTAAACCCTAGATCGCCGAGGCTCTCTCTCATAGTCCACCATACTCGCTTGACAAGGCGGCCTGCGAGATCTCCTCTACTTAGGTACCACGCCGTTGTCAGCCGAATCGCGAGGAGAGTGCTACAACCTCCGTTACTGCTGGAACAAGGGATAGGAAGGTATTCGCCGAGTACCAACGCAGTGACCGATCATGAAGCGCTTAACTCGCCGAAGGATCGTCTACACGATCTTGAGATCGGAAAGAGTACGACTACATCACCCACGAGAATCCGCTCTCGTTAAACACTTTGGAATCTTCGAGGGTGAGTTATTCCATCGACTCGTTGCTACAATCTAGTAGATAGATATTGGCTTGTTTGTTTGTATGCGGTAGAAAATTTTTGTTTTCCATGCTACGAAACCCAACAGTGGTATCAGAGCCAGGTTTATATGTAGATCTGTTGCACGAGTAGAACACAATGGTCATTGTGGGCGTTGATGCTTTTGTTGTCGATTGCTTCTTGTGTAGTTTGCATCTTGCGGGAGGGTGGGATGAAGCGGCCCGGGCTAACCTTACATGACATCGTTCATGAGACTTGCTCCACGCTTGACATGCAACTTGTATTGCATAAGTGGCTTTGCGGGTGCATGTTTCTCCCAACATAGTTAAGATTCAATTTACAACGGGTGATTGACAATACTAGTATCAATGTTGTGGTTCTTGTTCATAAGTTAGAACGACACTTATTGAAATCCCCAAACCACGTAAAACATGCAAAGAAAGTAGAGGCGTCTAACTTTGTTTTGCAGGGGTGTGCTGTGATGTGATATGGCCATGATTGTGATTATATTTGATGTATGCAATGTTCCTTATTGTAAGTTGGCAACCGGCAGGAGCCATATGGTTGTCTTTAAATTCTGTTAAGACTCGCATGTCTATTCAAACTATTTGTAATAGTTGAAGCCGGTGGACGACAACCATGGAGCAGCGTCATTGACCTTGATGCAATGCCGGTGATGATGGAGATCATGTTCGTGCTTGAAGATGGAGATCGGAAGCACAAAGAAGAAAGGCCATATCATATCACATATTATGAATTGCATGTGATGTTAATCCTTTATGCATCTTGTATTGCTTAGTTAACGACGGTAGCATTATAAGATGATCCCTCATGCACATGAATTTCAAGTTCTAAAGTGTTCATCCTTAGTAAGCACCGTTGCTAAAGCTTGTTGTTTCGAAGCACCACGTGATGATCGGGTGTGTTAGATTCCGCAAGTGTATACAACGTGAGCAAGACAGATTTGCTCATGCGGAAGCTAAGGTTTGATCTTGACGAGCCTAGCATGTACAGACATGGTCTTGGAACACAGATCACCGAAAGGTAAAGCATGAATCGTATAGTAGATATGATGAACATGTCGATTGTTCGCCATTGAAGCTACATCAACTCTCGTGATGATCGGTGTTGATGTGGTGGATTTGGTTCGTGTGATCACTAAAACAATGTGAGGGATATTGTTTTGAGTGGGAGTTCACCTAGATTAATTTAACTATTAATTAGAACTCAATTTGTCATAAACTTAGTCTAAACTATTGCAAATATGTTGTAGATCAATGGCGGCCCCTACCATCAATTTTTAATGCGTTCCTAGAGAAAGAAAAGTTGAAAAACAATGGAAGCAACTTCGCGGATTGGTTCCGCAATTTGAGGATTGTCCTCACAGCTGGTAATTTGACCTATGTGCTGGATGCACCGCTGGGTGCCCACCTGCAGCTACTGCTATCGATGAAGTAAAGAATGTTTACCTCGCTCGGAAGACTCAGTACTCCATAGTTCAGTGTGCTATCTTGTATGGTTTAGAATCAGAGCTTCAGAAAAGGTTTGAGAATTTAGACCCACATGATATTGTCCGTGATCTCAAATTGATCTTTGAGACTCACGTGGCAATTGAGAGCTATGAGGCTTCTGAAAAGTTCTTTAACTGCAAGATGGAAGAGGGCAGCTCCGTCAGTGAGCATGTGCTTAAGATGTCTGGGCACGCAAACAAACTTCAAAGCTTGGGTATAGTGATTCCTAATGCTTTGGGGATTTATCGTGTCCTCCAATCACTACCACCAAGTTATAAGAACTTTGTGATGAACTACAATATGCAAAACATGAACAAGCAGTTGCCAGAACTCTTCGCCATGTTGAAATCTACAGAAGTGGAGATCAAGAAAGAGCACCAAGTGTTGATGGTCAATAAGACCACCAAATTCAAGAAAGGCAAGTCTAAGCAAAAGGGACACTTCAAGAAGGGTGGTAAGAAATATACCGCGCCGACGAAGAAGACCAAGGCTGGACCTAAGCCTGATACTGAGTGCTTTTACTACAAGGGAGAAGGTCACTGGAAGCGGAATTGCCCAAAGTACTTGGCGGATTTGAAGAACGGCAACATCAAGAAGAAAGGTATATCCGATATACATGTTATTGATGTGTATCTCACTAGTACTCGTAGTAGTCCTTGGGTATATGATACCGGTTCGGTTGCTCATATTTCTAACTCGAAACAGGTGCTGTAGAATAAACGGAAGCTAGCGAAGAACGAGGTGACGATGCGCGTGGGAAACGGATCAAAGGTTGATGTGATCGCGGTCGGCACGCTACCTCTTCATCTACCATCGGGATTAGTTTTATACTTAAATAATTGTTATTTGGTGCCTGCGTTAAGCATGAACATTATATCGGGATCTTGTTTATTGCGAGACGGTTACTTGTTTAAGTCCGAGAATAATGGTTGTTCGATTTATATGAGTAATATGTTTTATGCACACAATCTCGATAGTGGAAATACACATATTAATAACATTGAGGATAAACGTTTGAAATCGAGCGATAACTCGACCTATATGTGGCACTGTCTTCTTGGTCACATTGGAGTGAAGCGCATGAAGAAACTCCATTCCGATGGACTTCTTGAATCACTTGATTTCGAATCACTTGAAAGATGCGAAACATGTCTGATGGGTAAAATGACTAAGACTCCATTTTCTGGTATGATGGAGCGAGCTACGGACTTATTGGAAATCATACATACTGATGTGTGTGGTCCAATGAGTGTAGCATCGCGCGGTGGTTATCGTTATGTTCTTACCTTCACGGATGACTTGAGTAGATATGGGTATATCTATTTCATGAAACATAAGTCCGAAACTTTCGAGAAGTTTAAGGAATTTCAAAGTGAGGTAGAGAATCAACGTAACAAGAAGATTAAATTTCTACGTTCTGATCGTGGAGGTGAATATCTAAGTTACGAGTTTGGCGAGCATTTTAAGAAATGCGAATACTTTCACAATTGACACCGCCGGAACACCACAGTAATGGTGTGTCTGAACGTCATAATCGAACTCTCTTAGATATGGTTCGTTCTATGATGTCACTTACAGATTTACCGCTATCATTTTGGGGTTATGCATTAGAAACAGCCGCATTCACTTTAAATAGGGCACCATCTAAATCCGTTGAAACGACACCATATGAATTATGGTTTGGGAAGAAACCTAAATTTTTGTTCCTTAAAGTTTGGGGTTGCGAAGCCTATGTAAAGAAGTTACAGCCGGACAAGCTTGAACCCAAAGCGGAAAAATGCGTCTTCATAGGATACCCGAAGGAAACTATTGGGTATACCTTCTATCATAGATCCGAAGGCAAAATCTTCGTTGCCAAGAATGGATCCTTTCTAGAGAAGGAATTTATCTCGAAAGAAGTGACTAGAAGGAAAGTAGAACTCGACGAGGTTGTCGAACCTTCTCTCGAACTTGCGAGTAGCGCAGCACCGGAAGAAGTTCCTGTGGTGCCTACACCAATAAGAGAGGAAGCTAATGATGATGATCATGAAACTTCGGTTGTAGTTGCTATAGAGCCTCGCAGGTCAACGAGAACTCGTACCACTCCTGATTGGTATGATCCCGTTATGAGTGTCATGTTGGTGGAAAACACCGATGACCCTGCGACATATGAGGAAGCGATGATGAGCCCAGATTCCAATAAATGGCAAGAAGCCATGAAATCCGAGATTGGATCCATGTACGAAAATCAAGTTTGGACTTTGGTGGACTTACCGGATGGCCGGAAGGCTGTCGAGAACAAATGGATTTTCAAGAAGAAAACAGATGTTGATGGTAATGTTACTGTCTATAAAGCTCGACTTGTCGCAAAAGGGTTTCGACAAATTCAAGGAGTTGACTACGATGATACTTTCTCACCAGTAGCAAAGCTAAAGTCTGTGAGGATTATGTTAGCAATCGCTGCATATTATGATTATGAGATATGGCACATGGATGTCAAAACAGCGTTCCTCAATGGAGACATTGATGAAGAGTTGTATATGATGCAACCCAAAGGTTTTGTCGATCCTAAAGATGCTAACAAGGTATGCAAACTTCAACGGTCCATCTATGGATTGAAGCAAGCATCCCGAAGTTGAAATCAACGTTTTGATAAGGTAATCAAAAGTTTTGGTTTTATACAAACTTATGGAGAAGCTTGTATTTACAAGAAAGTGAGTGGGAGCTCTGTAGCATTCTTAATACTGTATGTAGATGACATATTGTTGATTGGGAATGATGTAGACCTTCTTAATAGTGTCAAGGAATATTTGAATAATAGTTTTTCAATGAAGGATCTTGGCGAAGCAGCTTATATATTGGGCATAAAGATTTATAGAGATAGATCAAGACGCCTAATATCATTGTCACAAAGTACATATTTGGACAAAGTTCTAAAGAGGTTTGGAATGGAAGATAGCAAGAAAGGGTTCTTGCCCATGTTGCCCAATACGACCTTGAGTAAAACTCAAAGTCCGACAACGGCAGAAGATAGAGAAAGGATGAGTAAGACTCCCTATGCCTCAGCCATAGGATCTCTGATGTATGCCATGCTATGTACTAGACCCGACATTGCATATGATGTTATTTTGACTAGCAGATATCAAAGTGATCCAGGAGTGGATCATTGGACAGCGGTCAAAAACATCCTTAAGTACTTGAGAAGAACTAAGGATATGGTTCTTTCTTATGGAGGTGATGAACAACTCGTTGTTAATGGTTACACCGATGCTAGTTGGAACACCGATCCGGATGATTCTAAATCACAATTTGGATAGGTATTTACTTTGAATGGTGCAGCAGTTAGCTAGAGGAGGGCAAAGCAAAGCGTTGTGGCGAGATCTTCAATTGAATCGGAATACATGGCTGCTTCGGAGGCTTCACAAGAAGCGATATGGATGAAAGAGTTCATTACAGAGCTGGGTGTGGTTCCAAGTGCGCTGGACCAAATGTCTATCTACTGTGATAACATGGGCGCCATAGCCAATGCGCAAGAACCAAGGTCACACAAGAAGCTGAAGCACATCAAGCTACGTTTTCACGCTATTTGAGAACATGTCCAAGATGGGGACATAAAGATTTGCAAAGTACACACAGATCTGAATGTGGCGGATCCGTTGACTAAACCTCTCCCGAGGTCAAAACATGACCAACACCAAACTGCCATGGGTGTTCGGTATATTACCATGTAATCTAGATTAAATGACTCTAGTGCAAGTGGGAGACTGTTGGAGATATGCCCTAGAGGCAATAATAAATGTAGTTATTATTATATCTTTGTGTTTATGATAAATGTTTACATTCATGATATAATAGTATTAACAAGGAAACATTGATACTTGTGTGATTTGTAAACTAAAATAGAGTCCCTAGTAAAGCCTCTTTATAATACTAGCTTGTTGGTTAATAAATGATTGTGGTTTACCTATCATGAACATTGAGATGTTATTAACAACAAGATCATATCGTTAGGAGAATGATACGGTGGACATACTCCTATAGATAAGCGTAGCATAAAGATCAAGTCATTTTAATAGTTCAATTGCTATATGCTTTCTGATACATAGTAACCTAATTCCTTCGACCATGATATCATGCATATAACCTTCACCAGAAGGATGCTTTGATGACATCAAACACCACACCGTAACTGGGTGGCTATAAAGGTGGTATTGAGTGTTCGAAAAGTATTGGTTGAGACACATGGATCAAGAGTGGGATTTGTCCATCCATATGATGGATAGATATACTCTGGGCCCTCTCGATGGAATGTCATCCAATTAGCTTGCAAGCATGTGACTGGCTCACAAGGGATCACATATCACGGGAACGAGAAAAGAGTACTTATCAGTAACGAGGTTGAACTAGGTATGCAGAGATACCGATGATCATAACCTCGGATAAGTAAACTATCGTGAGACAAAGGGAAATTGGTATCGTATGTAAGTGGTTCATTCGATCGCAAAGTAATCATAGAAATATGTGGGAGCCATATGAATTTCCAGATTCCTATATTGGTTATTGTTCGGAGAAGTGTCTCGATCATGTCCGCATAATCCACGAACCGTAGGGAGACACACTTAAGGATTCGACGTTGTTTGAGTAGTTATGGAATGATGAGTAAGAGACCGAATGTTGTTCGGAGTCTCGGATGGGATCCGGGATATCACGAGGAGATCCGAAATGGTCCGGAGAATAAGATTCATATAAGGAAAGTCCTGTTTCGGGGTTGGTGAATGGTTCCGGTGTTTTCATCGGGAATGTTCTAGAAGGTTCCGGAATGTTCGGCACTCCGGAGGGGAAGGGTACATGAATGTGTCATATCAAGTTGGAATGATTGCATCATGTACTAGGTGTCATCGCTGAACAAAATAAAGGGTTTAATCAAATCCTAGTTTGAAAAGTCAAACGCCAATTTGAAAAGTCAAACGGCTATTTTGTGAGGTGGAGGGGAAGTAGGAAACCTACTTGGGGAGGAGTTCCCTCCCTCCACCGCCGGCCCACTTGGGATCCGAGTTGGGGAGGGACTCCCCTCCCCTAGTGCGCCCCCTCCACCTATATAAGGAGGGGCAGGGCTGCCCCTCCAAGTACACAACACCTCCACCTAAAACCCTAGCTCCTAGCCGCCGCCGCCCACCATAGCCGCCGCCTAGGGCAACTCGTCGCCGCCTCCTAGGGCAAACCCTAGCCGCCGGCCTTTCCCCCTCCTTGGTGTGTCTAAACCCTAGATCACCGAGGCTCTCTCTCATAGTCCACCATACTCTCTCCGGCTTAAGGCGAAGCCCTGCGAGATCTCCCCTCTACTTTCGGTACCACGCCGTTGTGCTGCAGGAATCGCGAGGAGAGTGCTACAACCTTCGCTGCCTGCTGGAACAAGGGAGAGGAAGGTCTTCTTCGAGTACCGAACGTGTGACCGACTGCGGAAGCGCTGTCGGAACACAGCGCCGGAAGGATCGTCTACACGATCTTGAGATCAGAAAGAGTACGACTACATCACCACGAGAATCCGCTCTCGTTAAACACTTTGGAATCTTCGAGGGTGAGTTATTCCATCGACTTGTTGCTACAATCTAGTAGATAGATCTTGGCTTGTTTGTTTGTATGCGGTAGAAAATTTTTGTTTTCCATGCTACGAAACCCAGCACTTCTAGCATATATTGCTTTTGTGTAGCAGAGAGGAGAATCCTCAAATTCATAGCCCAGTCGGTAAAGTTGCTACCATTCATTGCAAGTTTCTCTTTCTCCATGAACACATTGAAATTAAAAGCAGGTGGTGCCATCTACAATAGAATTTGTAAAGTTTAGACTAAGTTTATGATAGATCGAGTTCAACTAATCCAAATTAAGAATGAACTCCCACTCAAAAATGACATCCCTCGTGCTTTTTTGGTGATTACATGAACCAAATCTTCTACACCAAGTCCGATCATCACGTGAGTCGGTGTAGCTTCAAAGGCGAGCATCCATATGGGCATCATATCTTCATATGACTCATGCTTAACCTTTCGGTCTGTGTTCCGAGGCCATGTCTGTACATGCTAGGCTCGCCGAGTAAGAACCTTAGTATTCACGTGTGTAAACTGTCTTACACCCAAAATATGATCGTGGATCCAAGAACACCCGATCATCACGTGATGCCTTGGAGCGGCGAAACATAATCGGTGCATACTTAAGGGATAACACATTTTTATCTTGATATATAAATTAGGGATCATCTTATTATGCTAATAAAACGTAAAACAAGTAATATAAGATGCAACAAACATCACATGTGAAAAGTGAAATGATATGGTTCTTGCACTTGATCATCATCACGTGCATCGTGGTATGATCTTCATCATTCCTTTATGTGTAAGGCCAAGGTCTATGGAACTTACACGTTATGTGTGTTGTAAGAGTATCGACTTGTACTTTTACTTACAACAGCACCATATCATGACACTAGACCAGCAACAATCTAAACTAGACGCTTCTAATTTATCCATTGCAAGTTTTACGTGGCTTAGGGATTTCGAAGATAGAATCGTTCTTACCTACGAACATGGAACCACAACGAGTATAAACAAATTAGTAGGAGAGACAGATACCCGCTAGACACTTATGCAAAACTAGTTGCATGTCAAGCATGGAATAGGTCTCATGTGCGAGGACATGTAAAGTTTGTCTGGGACGCTTCATCCCACTATGCCACCAATATCCAAAGTACAACTAAGAAGCAATAACAGGATCATCATCGCCCACATACTCATATGTGTACTACCCGTGCAAAGCATCTACGCATAGATCCGGCTCTAATACCACTTTAAGGTTCACAACATAGAAAACAAAAAATTCCTACGATGGGAACAACTATGTACCAAGATCTATCTACTAGATACAAGCAACGGGCGGATAAAAATTGGTAGAGAACATACCCTTGAAGACCGACAAAGTTTAACGAGGTTTTACTCGTGGATGATGTATGTTAAATAGCATACTTGCCATCTGCAGCATCCAGTGTATCCGCTCTTTCTCTATTTCTTCCTCATATCCTTGCTTCAGCTTCCACTTTTTGGTCGAACGCTTGCCGATCTCAAGATCGAGAGGAAGTCCTAGCGCTGCAAATCAGCGGCGCATCCGTACTCGCACACACGTATGAGCCACCGAGCAACCTCCGCCTCCTCACTCCAGCGATGCAGCGGAAGCAACAACTCTTTCTTGCCGAAAATCCACCAGGAACATGTATCTCGCTAGTCTGAGACCATGGGGAATAAAAACTAGAGGGGGAGAGAGATCCTTCACGAGAAGATGTGAGTGAGAAGGAGTGAGAGAGGGGATTTATATAGGAAGGAGGGGCACCCCAAGGGGTGGCCGGCGCATGGGGCTGCCCCCACCCCTTCCTCCATTCATGTGGGTGGAGCTTCCACTCACAGTTTGGCCCTTCACTTCTCCACTCAAAATCCCACTCAAAATTCTCATTAAATTTCCACCAAATTTAATGCGATCTCTCTTTAAATAAAACTCCTTTTATTTATTCAGAATTATGTAAATTACCTTAATGGACAAAAATTCACATATAAACCCTTGCTAGTATTTCATTTCACATGCAGAAACACTTTCAGCAATTTCACCCGAAACGATTCTGGTGTCTAGTGAAATAAATTCATGCGCTTTGTAAATCTTTTCAGCATGAAACTATTTGTTCCAAATGGTGTCGGTGTCTCTTAAGTGTGTCACCCTACGGTTCGCGAATAATGTGGACATGATCGAGACCCCTCTCGCATCAATAATCAGAAGGGATACCTGGAGATCCATACTGACTCCCACACATTCAACGATGACCCTTTTGTGATCGTGAAAACCTTTTACGCTAGAATCTTAATCCCTTTGTCTCGCGATATATTACATGTCCGAGATTCGATCATCGGTATTTTCATACCTAGTTTGATCTCGTTACTGACATGTACTCTTTTCTTGTTCCCATGATATAACATTCTAGTGATCAAATCACTTGCTTGCAATCTAACCAATGTGATATCACCGAGAGTGTCCAGAGTATATCTATCCATCATTGGGATGAACAAATTCCACTCTTGATCCATGGGCCTCAACATAACACTTTAGTAGTACTGAACCCGTCTTTATAATCACCCTATTACGGTGTGATGTTTGACGTTATCAAGATACTCCTCCATTGTTAGTGATTGACATGATCTCATGGTCTAAGGATTAGGATTACTTCGTATGATGTTATAGCAATATAAACTCAATGACTTTGATCCTAATGCTATACTTCAGATGAATGTTCATCACACCATTCCAATAATGTTGTGATCTTGTTATTAACAACATCCAATGTCCATGATCAGGAAACCTTGATCATCTTATTAATCAACGAGCTAGTTTATAAGAGAGGCATAACTAGGAACTTTCTGTTTGTTTATTAAACACATATGTATTAACGTTTTCGTATTAATACAATTATAGCATGCAAAATAAACATCTATCATATATTTGGAATCTACATAATAACCACTTTATTATTGCCTCTCAGGGCATATTCCCTTCAATTTTTAGCTTATTGATTATATCACAAGGGTTGTGGTTCTCAAAGCGCTTATGAAGCTCTCATTGTAAACCGTACAAGATGGCACACTGAACTGTGGAGTAATGATTCTTCCGAGTGAGATAAACATTTTAACCTCATCGATAGCATCCTCTGCAGGTGGGTCACCTAGCGGTGCATCGAGCACATAGGTCAAATGAACAGCATTGAGGACAATCCTCATGTTACGGAACTAGTCCGTAAAGTTGCTTCCATTGTTTTTCAGCCTTTCTTTCTCTAGGAACGCATTAAAGTTGATGGTAGGGGTCGCCATGATCTACAACATATTTGCAAAGAATTTAGACTAAGTTTATGATAAATTGAGTTCAAAATTAATTCTTCAATTAACTAGGCGAACTCCCACTCAAAACAACATCCCTCACGTTGCCTTAGTGATTACACGAACCAAATCCACTACACCAAGTCTGATCTTCACGAGAGAAGATGTAGCTTCAAAGGAGAACAATAAACATGTTCATCATATCATTCATATGACTCATGCTTTACCTTTCGGTACTCCATGTTCGGGGGCCATGTCTATACATGCTTGGCTCGTCAAGTTTAACCTTAGTATCCGCATGTGAAAATCTGCCTTGCACCTGTTGTATGCACACGTAGAATCTATAACACCCGATCATCACATGATGCTTCAAAAAGACGAGTCTTAGCAACGGTGCCTACTAAGGACGAACACATTATTACTTGAAATTTAGTGAGAGAGATCATCTTATAGTGCTACTGTCGCGATCTAAGCAATATAAGATGCATAAAGGATTAACATCACATGCAATTCATAATATGTGATATGATATGGCCTTTCTTGTGCCTTTGATCTCCATCTCCAAAGCACGGACATGATCTCCATCATCGCCAGCATGGCGTCAAGATCAGTGGCGCCACTTCATGGTTGTCCATCACCAATAGCAACTACTACAACTATTTGGAATAAAGCTATTACATGATGAATAGACACACATGTCTTAACAAATTTAAAGACACCCATTAGGCTCCTGCCGGTTGCCATAATACAATAATGATGATCTCATACATCAAATATAATCACAATCTCATCATGGCCATATCACATAACATGTCCCTGCAAAAACAAGTTAGACGCCTCTAATTTTATTTGCATATTTTACGTGGCTTGGGGCTTTCGAATAAGAACAGTTCTTACCTACGAACAAGAACCACAATGTTGATACAAGTGTTGTCAAGTGTAGATTGTAAATTGGATCTTAACTATAGTGGGAGAGAGAGACACCCGCAAAGCCACTTGTGCAATACAAGTTGCATGTCAAGCGTGGACCAAGTTTCATGTGCGCTGACATGTAAGGTTAGCCCGGGTTGCTTCATCACACCATAATCCCGCAAGATGCAAAGTACACGAAAAGCAAACGATAACAAAAGCATCAATGCCCACAAAATTATTGTGTTCTACTCGTGCAACAGATCTACGCATAGACACGACTCTGATACCACTGTAGGGTTCATAGCATAGAAAACAAAAAAATTCTACCACGAGAACGAATAAAACCAAGATCCAATCTATGGAAAAGCCAAGATCTAATCTATGAGATAGGTGCAACAAGATAGATGAGAACTAACCCTCGAAGATCCAAAGCCTTAAAGAGATATAATCTCATGGTTGATGAAGACGATCCTTCCGGCGCTACAATCCGGTAGCTCTTCTGCACTCAGACACACATACAGAGTCGATGAAGACCTTCCTCTCCCTGTTCCATCAGGCAGCGGAGGTAGTAGATCCCCTTGGAATCCTAGCAGCATGACGACATGGTGGTGGTGGTGGAGGAGAATTCCTGCAGGGCTTCGCCTAAGCCAGCACATGAAGAAGGAGGAGGAAGGAGATGTGGCGGCTAGGGTTTGGAGATGGGCAAGGTGGGCGGCCACCCCTCCCCTCTATTTATAGAGGGAGGGTGCGGCTAGGGTTGCCCCCCTTGGCCCACCTCCTCCTAGGGCCGACGCAAGGGGAGGGGGAAGAAATCTCCCCCCAAGTATTCCCCCCTAAAAAATTAGGGATTTGATCTTATCCCTAGGGGATTTGATCTTATCTCTAGGGGCTGGCCGGCTGGGCTTCTTGGGCCTGGTGTGGCTAGCCCATAGGGCCCCGCATCATTCCCTCAGCCCATGTGGCCCCTCCCAGGGTGGTGGGCCCACTGGTGGCCCTCTAGAACTTTCTAGAAGCTCCGGGCAAAACAACGAAAACTTTTCCGAACCCTGGAAGATGACTTACATTATATGAATCTTATTCTATGGACCATTATGGACCTCCTCGTGATGTCCTACATACCATAAAAGACTCTGAACAACATTCAATCTCCAACCCACATTCCATATCTACTTAAACAACATCGAACCTTAAGTGTGTCACCCTACGGTTCGCGAACTATGCAGACATGATCGAGACACCTCTCTGATCAATAACCAACAACGGGACCTGGAGATCCATAATGGCTCCCACATATTCAACAATGACTTCATGATCGAAAGAACCATTAAATACGATACTGATTCCCTTTGTCGCACGATACTCTACTTATTTGAGGTTGATCATCGGTATCTCCATACCTAGTTCAACCCCGTTACTAATAAGTACTCTTTACTCGTACCATGATATGGCATCCCTTGTGACCTAGTCACATGCTTGCAGGCCAATTGGATGACATTCCACCGAGAGGGCCCAAAGTATATATATCCGTCATTTGGATAGAAAATCCCATTCTTGATCCATGTACTTCAACTCATACTTTTAGAATACCCAATGCCACCTTTATAACCATCCAGTTACGAAGTGGCGTTTGATGTCATCAAAGCACTCATCCGGTGTTGGTGATTAACATGATCTCATGGTCGAAGGATTAGGTAACTATGTATTTGAAAGCTTGTAGAAAAACGAACTTGATGACTTGATCTTATGCTATGCTTACTATGGGTGTGTGTCCATCACATTATTCTCCTAATGATATGATCTTGTTATTAATAACATCTAATGTTTATGATCAGGAAACCATGATCATCTCTTAATCAACAAGTTAGCTTAACAAGAGGCTTACTATGGACTCTTTTATGTTTAGAAAACACACAAGTATCAATGTTTCCTATTAATAAATTATAGCATGTGATGCAAACATTTATCATAAACACAAAGATATAATAATAACCACTTTATTATTGCCTCCTAGGCATATCTCCAACATCATATGTTGTGTACATTACCACATCTCTCTCATCTACCTCCACTTGGTGGTGTCAATCACCTCATGACATGGATAAACAAGGCATTTTGTATAGATCAAATCATTACATGCATCATAGAATATTTCTAAAGTATGACAAACCATAAAAGATCCAACACAGCGGTAAATGCATAACAAGTATTATCTCATACCACAATATCCAGCATAGGAATTACATAAATAGCTCCATACTCATGGAAGGCACATCATATGAACTTCAACAATGATTATACATAGAGAGATTAGATCAAGTTACCACCATAAACTCATAGTCCGGGGGTGGACTACTCACCTCTCATCATGGAGAGTGATGAGGAGATGTTGGTGAAGGAGGAGATGCAGCAGTTCCCCCTCCAATCTTCCTCCAGGCGGCAGCCTGCTAGCTCTCTATTACTTGGTTTTCAATATCCGCCTCTATCCGTCTCGAGAAAGACTGCCAATTCTTGGTAGAAGCAATTGGATTCACAGCCACTTCAGGAGCTTCTATGTGATAGAATACCAAACCTGGTACACCACTGCCAATGTATTTAGCCAATTGGTGAGACATCTTTTTTCACAGGACACTTCACCGATATGCTATGTACTACTCTTGGAGGAGAAATTCGCAAAAAATATATACTCGGACACGAGGGTGTATAAATGCGCATCAATAGTGGCCAAAAGAGAAAAATAAAAAATCTTTCAAAAAATCAAGGCTATCAATTTGCGAACGGAGTGCGTATCAATTTGGGTGAGCTTATTATCGTGACCGATCCTCTCCATATAAACCCCCTGTCGTCCTTTTACCCTCGAGATCCACTCCCTTGTCCCCTCTCCCACCGAACGACCGACAGACCCCTGATTTCGTCCCCTCCCCCGACCGTCGCCGGTGGCTTCTCCAGCGGGGAGCCTCCGAGTTTCCGACGCCGTCCACCTCACTGTCGACCATGTTCTCACCGGCGCCGGTTCCGGCCTCGCCGGGGTCCTCCTCTCAGGTCCGATTACCCTTCTTCGATCTTTGCCATCCATGTTTGACTGATTAATGTTCTCCGCGCCTTTGATTCCTTCCCCTGCCCTACCTGCCTGGTTTGCTCGTTGATTCCGGTGGGGCGTGTGCGGGTTATGGGCTTATAGCTATTTCATTCCCAGCGGTTGATTCCGTTGCTGCTGTGGTGGTAGGTTTGATTGCATCTGGTTGTTTGGTCTAGTAATTGGTAGGGATTGGTGTATTGCTGGATTGTTAGCGTGATTTGGTTGGTAATATCCACATACTCAGTCCTTGAACAAAAAAGATAGTCTTTTTTCTAGAAGATCAACAATGTTGGCTGAGAGTAGGATTTGGTGATCCCGCATACATATTTTATTCGTGAACGGATACACAATTTGTTTGGGCCCTTAATACACCTGTTAGGCTGAATTTGTGTGCATTACTATTAGTACCCAAAGTTATAATCATGTAGCTTTGCAATATCGCCTATATTGTCACTGCAGGCATCTGAAGACTGTCTAACAGGCATCTGAAGACTGGCTAACCACTTATAGGGAGATTAGGAGCTCAAAAGAACAACGAATTGCTTTGGGTTATTCTAAAAAGTCATACTACTTGGAATCAAAGAAAATGTGTAGGAGAGAATCAAGAATTGTGAAAGTCTGTCCAATTACTAATGTGGCTACACAGTTCCCATCTCTCGTCAAATAAGCTAATTGATACAAAATTTAGATCAGTGTAGGCTTTTTACTGATCAATATATCCTTGGAAATTGCTATTGCGGATATATACATAATCTACCCTATTACGTAACCAATAGTGAATAATGGGTTCAAAATAAAAGTAGTTTTAGTTTGTGTGTACTTCTCAATAGAATAATGGTACAAAAGTATGACAACCCTATCCACCAAAACAGTTGATTAGACCAACCGTCTCTTTAGCCTCTGCTGAGAACAATAGGCTGTGTTATGACATTGTTCAGCCAAAGACAACGGCATGGAAAGCAAATGTATTTGTTCAACAAATTCATTTCCCTTAAATATTTATTTAGGTTCTATGTTTATAATTTGGCATTAGTTTTACTTAAATTGTAGGAATGGCTATATTAGATGTGCTAGGACTCTACAGTTTGCAAACGCCTTTTGCAGTATCCACCAGTCATCCTACAAGTAGTAGGGAGAGTGGAGAAGGTTGCTGCATGGAGTTAAATGCTTAACTCAGATAAATTGCTTGCCTGATGTAATAAAATACTAATAAGAAACCTTCTGATTTTGACAGAGAAAACGAGGTTCAACAGAATCCATTGGCATGTATGCAGTCCAGTGTTGTGATTGTCTCAAATGGCGTACGGTTCCAACAAAAGATGAATTTGAGACAATTCGTGAGAACCTCACTGCTGACCCATGGTTCTGCAGTAAAAGACCTGACTGCTCATGTGAAGACCCTGCAGACATTGAGTATGACAACAGCCGCATCTGGGTCATTGACAGGCCCAACATACCAAAGCCTCCACCCAAGACTGACAGACTGGTGGTCATGAGAGGTGATCTCACTAAAATGGATATCTACTATGTCATGCCAAACGGGAAGCGTGCAAAGGGAATTGGGGAGGTGCAGAGGTTTCTTGAGACAAATCCAGAGTACAAAGACAGCTTTTCACTTGAGAGCTTCAGTTTTACAGTACCCAAGATCGTTGAGGAGACTGTTTCAAACAGCTCTGCCTGGAAAACTAAAAAGGGTAAAAAGCAGGACAAGACAGATGCTTCAAGCAGCAAGAGCTAACTGTGACAGCAAATTCGAAACTGTCCATGCGCATGCTAGGGTGATCCTACACCATCTACCTTTTAAGCTGGTCAAGTCGGTTTTCTCTCTGCTATGTTGCTTTTTTTATGATCCGTGATGTTATTCTGAGAACTAAAATGCACTGAATCTCTTCTTTTTTATGCATCAACTTGTGGTAAAGTTCTGAGATGCTTAGAAGGGCCCGTAGTTTAACTCTAGTTACATATATGTGTTTATTAAGTTATCAGCATGCGTGATGCATTATCTTCCATGCTGTTTTTCAGTACATGAGCATGCATGGTGATCTCATTAGAAAGCAGCCTAGCAGATCAATTCTCGTACTTTAGAAGATCATTGAAGGATAATGTAATGCAGACCAAAAAATTTCCTCTGAACCGGAATGTAAGCAGATTGATTGACCCCATGTATAACAATTTAGCCAAATTTGCGTAGTGTCTTGACTTGGTGAAATAAGAATGGCAAAAGGCCAGCTAACATCCTTTGTACTACTGGAATGCTCAAGAATTGCTAGGTAGCACACTCAAATCCTTTGTAACTGGTGGCAGGCCTATCGACAATTCCGATATGGGTGAGCAATGCCGTTGCAAGCCTAGAGGAAACTCTTGCCGTCTTGGATCTGCTGCAGTGATATCATGCTGTTGCAAATTGGGCTTGGGTCGGTACTGACGCTACTTCTCAGTGTGTCGATGATGCTGACCTTGACTGCAGCCGGTACCTTCACATGCTTCCTCTTTCGGTCTGATAGACGGACGAGATGCCTAACATTATGGAGCGGGGTTCTCCTCTGCTGAAACACCAGTATCGAACATTGGCTCATTTTCCCGTTCTAGTGCTTCATCAGAATGCATCTGCATCGCAACAAAATGCCAACCCATTTGTGCTGGGAGGAAGCCTCCTTTATAGAGAGGAATGTGAGGAGCACTTTGGTCCAGTTATAGAGCACATGAATGAGGCACAAAGCATCTGTTCGCCATCCTCGGGTATCGATTTTTGTAAGGATGACCAAGTATCCATTCTTGCCAGTATGCAGAAACCTATGCTCGGGCATGAGATAAATACACTCAACACGGTCAACCAACATGCTGAATAGGAGATTGGAAGGGTACCGACAGCGGTGGCCGTAGGCGCCTATGCCGACTATGACCCACGCGAGGATGGCGTTGAGGAGCAGCAGCGTATCCACTCGCCAGATCCCCTCTTCCATGCTCATGTGGAACTGGGCCACCAGATCGTCCGAGCACTTGAGGTGCAGCTGGGACAAACATTTCTCAAATGTTGCATTGGAACAGACACCGATAGATGCATCCATGAGCTGCAAAGATATATGCAGAAAGGTTTCCTAACAAACCAGCTTCAGCAGCAACAAACAATCGGTAAAGAGTTTACCTTGCAAACTGCAATTGCGGGTAGACGATGATCGAGCGGAGATGATATTCCCCGGACACCCGCCTAGTGCAATTGTAGTTTAAGCTGGTTATATGATGATCTAAGGTGTCAAGTGGGATCCCGCGAAATCCCACTTTTAATTCATTTGCCAAATTCTAATTTAAGCTTTGAGTCAAAATTTACTTCTGTCTCATATATCCCATAAGAAATTACATATGCCCTATGATTTTGAAGTTGGAGCCATATACGGATTAAGCCGATATCCATTCCCTAGAACATATATACTCCTCCAAAAAGCCCTCGGGCAGAATGTACGATCAGAAAATCTCACTCCATCCTCACCCGTAGTCTATATATAAGGGTATGCCTAGAGCTTAGCCGAGTGAGATTTAACTAAATTATCATCAGATGATCTATTTAAATCTCAGTTACAACTCACATGCAACTTACATGATCCAAATTGAATGGTTTGTACATTTTTTTTCTCATTTGTAATGCATGCATAGCAGGAAAAATCTCAGTTGCCACGCATGTGTAGCCAGAAATCTCACTTGCAACCCAATACCCATATGCAACTCCGCACGAGTCAGAAAGCAATCTAATGATCTAAGGGTCGATTGCGATTAGTCGACCAAGAATTAGAAAAAAAAACTTATATATAATTATATAAATACAATATATAATTATATAAATACAAAGGTGATAGTGTTTGAAATACTAAAATGATATGAAGTTTATCAAAATTAATAATATAAACATAATTTCTTGATTGAACTTAAACCTTGCAATTCGTATGTCTTAGATTTCTTAAGCTTCTATTCTTCTTGTGTGATGACAATAGCTACTCGGGTGGGTTGTAAAAAAAGAACGGGTGGAAATACCACGGTGTTCGTGGGGCGGCCACGGCCAGAAGGTGTAGGCGGGAGGACCTCCCGTTCCCCATCCCTTCGCCTCTCCCGCCGTTCCCCGCAGAAAGAAAACCTCAACAACGATGCACCCCTTGCTAAACCACCCGCTGAGCGGCGGCTGCGCGTTCCCGCCGGTCGCAGCCGCGCTGCGGTTACCGGCGTCGTCTCTTCCCTGCAGAAGCGCCGGCAGCAGCAGCAGGAGGAGGCGGCGGCCCTGTTTAACGCGCGCGGGCTCCGATGGCTCCGAAGGTGCTGTCGCGGACGCCGTAACGAAAGAGGACGGAGCTACTGGCGCCGGCGGTGCCTCTGCCGAGCCGTCGACGGAGAGGCAGCCGCCCGTCGTTAACCCCAAGATCGAGAAGGAGCTCAAGAAGGTGGGTACTGCTTCGGCGTTGGACCCCTTCTACACGAATAAACCCTCCAGCTTTAACTGACACAGTAGGGGGCGTGTACTCCTTGAGCAGGCGGTTCAGAAGACCGCGGCGACGTTTGCGCCCAGGGCGTCCACCGCCAGCAAGAACCCCGCCGTGCCAGGGTCCACTCTGTACACCATCTTCGAGGTACAGGCGTACGCGTCCATGCTCGCCGGCGGAGCCCTTTCCTTCAACCTCGTGTTCCCCTCCAGCGAGCCCGACATTTGGAGGCTCATGGGGATGTGGTCCATCTGGATGTTCAGTAAGTAAGACATGCGTTTTTTCAGCAATCCAATGCCTTTTTTTACACGAGCAAGCTATAATGCTTAGTTAGAGCACCATTGGTACTCCCTCTGTCCCAAAATAAGTGACTTTCATTTGTACACTTGCTGACTCGTTGTTCAGTTGGTAATGATGCTTTTCTGCCATGATTTATATGACTATCCAGCGACCAGCAAGTACTTTAACTAGTACTAACAGCACGGCTAATGATTTGATAAAGGACATATGGAATTTCAGTAGTTATAGAACTTCATTGTTGCAGCTCATCCAGTTAGTTTTTGCCGTCAACATTTTGGCAATTGCATACCAGACGACAAAGGTTGCATTCCATTGTTAAACGAGGATGTTAAAAGGCAACCAGTCTGTTAAAACGAAGCTATACCATGGTGTTTGTTGTTTGCGTTTCACTCATACCGCCCCCAAGTATCTTAAATGAATATGATTTTTCACAAGAACATAAAACGAATTCTTACAGTTAGCATATCAGGCTTACCATATCTTGAAATTAAACAAAACTGTTTGCAGTACACAGATGTTATTCCGCAGTAAGGGAAATGAAACACTTTTGAAAGTTAGTCTTATTTCGCTGTAACTCTCAGTTTGCAACTTGAATTTTAATCTAGAAGTTAGTCTTATTTCGCTGTAACACTTTTGAAAGTTAATCTTATATTGCATAAGCCACCAAATTCGTACAGGAACCATATGTATAAATATCCAGTCTCTGATGTTGCACCAAATTGAAACTGTAGTCTAAATACTGTACACGCTTATTCAATGTTGATGCCCAAGAAAACATAAACTGCAATGCAATACTGATCATTATCTACTTCTGCAGCTATACCTTCGCTTCGCGCCCGTGACTGCTCAAACAAGGAGAAAGAGGCTCTCAACTACTTGTTTATCCTGGTCCCTCTGATCAACGTTATCATCCCATTCTTCGTGAAATCATTCGCAGTTGTCTGGTCAGCAGATACAGTTGCTTTCTTCGTTATGTATGCGTGGAAGGTACCCCCTCATGTTAATGTTGTGTTCTCCCACAGGATTCTGTTCTTGTCACATATACTTGCTAAATGACATGTGTGTTGCTACTGATAAAATAACTAGATTACCCTGTCATGTCGACTAATTCCTTCCGGGCTTCATATGCATGTCTGATCCGATTCGTTTTATGCAGCTGGGTTGGCTGCAAAAGACAGAGTGAAGAATTTCCTTATGAGATCAGCACTTCAACTGCAAATTTTGCTGGATTGTTGTGGAGGGCAATTATTGATAAAATTATTTCAGGATATAGTGTCTCTGAGTTTTGTGCATACCCATTGAAAATGGGATTTTGACATTAAGTTGCTAAATAGATGTACCGAAGGTTAAATTGGGACACTTTTATCTTAACTAGGAAATAGGCAGCTCTGTTAGATAATATGTGTGCTTGTTCTAAAAAATGTACCTGCTGTAATAAAATGCAGCAGGTGCAGCAACTTCAAAACACTCGTATGGTTCCACTGAACAGTGAGACTTGATGTGCATATTTGCATGAAAGAAGGATCAAACTGCAGATATCTCAGTGTATACCTGTTTCTCTTGCCAAGTTGGCGAATGCCTAAGGATCAGTATGTTCATGTTTCTTGACCATTCATCGGAAACTCCAAATGGAGGACCAGGGATGTCATATTTTAAAAAGTATGAAAATCATTTTTTTTCCACTTTCAAAAATACTGAACACAAAAATGCAAGTACATATGGATGTCTAGTATGTCCATCTAATGTTCCATTGAATTTTTTTTTTTGAACGGGAAAAGGGCCCGAAAGCCCTAGAAGCTGCTCGTGTTAATACAGCGGTGGGTACAAGTTACAACAAGGCCCCTGAGAGAAGGGGTATTTGAGGATAAGGCCATAAGATATGCATAAAGGACCCTAATAAAATTTTCCGAAAAGCAATCAGGTCTTTGGCCTCCTCCACCGCATCTGATGAACCTCACCGACCGGGAGTCAGCGCCGCCACCGGGGAACGAGCCACTTGGGGCGGTGCTGGCAATGGAGCCCATCTTGAGGTAGTCAACAAGCTTCCGCCAAGGCTGTTGAGCGCAGGGTTGCGCTGAGTAGGCCACGCGGAAGAAGAAGCTCAGCTTCAGCCGAGCGAAGATATGGCCTCGATGGCCATGGATAACGGCGGCAGCAAGATGCCGTCGTTTGGGTAGCCCTTGGACAAACGCAGCTTCAGTGAGATGCCAGGAAGATCCCACCACTTCCTTCGGAGATTTGGAGGCAAGGAAAAAAGGAGGACTTCCCTCCTCCGCCGCACCACCTCCACGGCGGCCCAGACGAGGCAGAAAAGACTCCTTCTTCCTCCTCCAAAGCTCCAACGAACCAGCCCCCACCGCAGGGGAGCTCGACCACCAGATCGAAGACCAGGTCGCCACGCTGCCAGCCAGCTCCCCCTCGCCTCCTCGGCCGGCCAGGGACTTCACCGACACGTCGCACGCTGCCAGCACACCGCCCTCCCCCTCGCCACCACGGCAGGCCAGGATGGACCGGTGCTCACAGAGCCAGATCTTCAAAAAGAGGACAACAACGCCAACTTTATTAACCGATGCGGTGGTCTTCTCCTCTGCTTCCCACTCCGACCACCGGAGGAGAACCAAAGGGAGGAAGAACCCTAGAGCTAGCAGGATCTGGGCGCCAAGATCTGCAGCTACGCATCTACTACCGGGCAAACTGCCCACAACAGGCACACAACCGACTCTACACCTAAAACTATCTACTCCGGCACCTTCCCTTCCCCATCTCCGGCCGGCGGCGCCGCCGGAGAGGGCTCGGGGAAGGCCCGGTCTCTGGGAGTGGACTCTCAAGGGGAGGGGGCAGAGGGGAGGGGAGGGGAGGGTGGTGAAAAGTAGGTCGGTTCAGGTTAATGTTCCATTGAATTGTGCTTCAATTGTGACTTACACACAATGAAACCAAAACCAATTTTAATGCCTACTTTGAGCCACATTTTTGTGAATTTTGTGCAGCCTAAAATGCAATGTATTTTCAACAAGATTTTATGTGTACATAAAAACGAAGGACCATAGGTTCTCTTGCCAAGTTGGCGAATGCCTAAGGATTAGTGGAAACTTGCCACGAGGCAACATCGGGTTAGGAAGTTGCTTTTTGAGAACGAATGGCCAGTGTTGCGTTGCGTGCCACGATGGGGATTCTAACGTATGAGCAATGAAATTTTTGAGAAAGAACTGATTTTTCGAAACTCTTACCTATGGTTTTGATTTGTTTTCAAATATCGAGCTCCCTAAAATTCATCTTCTATTTGTCCGCGCTCAATCATTCATGTACTTACTTACCTAGGATTTGCAGAATAGATCTGCGATTATCACATTGAACGGATAATCTTTGGCTGCACAATGAGCATACTTACGTAATTATGTGGAAACTAGGTATCATCTCAATGTGATCATCATCGAGCAATTATTTATATCAATTTCATCGCATTCAACTTGAAGAATAAAGTCTCGAGATTATCATATCCACTGTATTACCAAGCACATCTCACAAAGGGTATTTTGGATGACATGTAACGAAAGAGTTCTCTTTTTTCATATACTATAAAACTTTTATATATACTCGGTAAACATACTACTACTTTAAGTTGACGTTTTCAAGGGAAATCGAAACCGAATAGAATTGTTCTCGCGTGTGAGACTCAAAACCGACCTACGACTGAACCTGCTATAACAAGGGGAAAGAGAAGCTGTTGGTGCCAAATCACTAATTTCCCGAATTCAATTACGCCCTCCGCCGCCCCTCGTCAGATTCATGTCTTCCTCGCCGGCGCCCTCCTGCACTTCCGCCGCCATGCCGGACCTCCCTTCCCAGCTTGGCCGCCGTCCCGAGATCCTCCTGGCCCAGACCTGCCGCATCGGCTACTGCGAAAACTCAACTTCCGCCAAGACCGAGAACAGAGAAGGCCACATCGTCGAGGTATCCTTCGAGATCCGCGATCCGCCGGCCCTCTCGCTGTGCTTCACCCGCTGCCACGTCCTCACCGAGATCAATCCTTTTGCCGGACACACAGGGCCTAGGATCGTCAGTGCGGCAGGAGGTTTGGTGCTTCTGTCTATCTCCTTCTCCGTCGACGGCCGCATCAGCCCGTCGTACAGCGACTACTTTGTTTACAGAGCAGGGCCAGGTACTCCGTCCCTGCACCTTCTCCCGGGGCCCTACCCAACTCATTCTCCAATGAAGATGGTCGCCGTCCTGCCCATCGGCGATGACGACGGCGAACACTACGTCGTGGTGTTCCCTGCCGTGGAGACGGAGTTCCTTGAGCTTGCGCATCACACGCGCTCCACTCTACAGACCTACCGCACCGACAAGAAAGC
Organism: Avena longiglumis; assembly: GCA_030063025.1. Classification (NCBI taxonomy): domain Eukaryota; kingdom Viridiplantae; phylum Streptophyta; class Magnoliopsida; order Poales; family Poaceae; genus Avena; species Avena longiglumis. The sequence continues at coordinate 487,774,049 of CP125974.1, forward strand.
GTGGTGCACGGTGGCACTGCCTGCCGAGGACCCCGGCATAGATAGCCCCATGAGAAGGCTGATCCATGGCACTGCCACGAGCGTGGTAGACGCGGGATCCGGGCTGGTAGGCTGGGTCGACCTCTGGTGGGGTGTCCTTCTTTGCAATGTCCTCGACGAGAGACCCACCATCCGCTTCGTAGCCGTGCCGGTGCCAGACCCCTGGAAGACACCCTCCGAGTGGGACCCGCCGTTCGATTTCGACCCCCGGCCGTTCCGCCAAATGACGGTACACGACGGTGTGATCAGGTTCATCGAGCTCAGATATCACAGAGGGCCTGCCTTCAACCCGAAGCGACGGGACGACGAAGGCTGGATGGCTACCACGTGGACCAGGCCCATCTCTTCGGACGTCTGGAGCGACGGCACGACGTTTGATACCTCCGACTTATCGGTCGCCGCCGCGGATTCGAGTTTCCTGCAGCATCTGTTGCCTGAGATCTTGGATGAGGAGAAGAAGCTGACATGGGAGAAAGTTCCCAGCGGCGCCCCAACCATGATCTTGCATGACGACGACATCGTTTACATCATCGTGGGGAAGGGCTTGCACGATCTAAGAGGGTGTCTAATTGCTGTCAACACCAGAAGCTTGACGCTTGAATCTTGTGCACAATGTTCTACTGAAAGCATGTTAGGGCTTGAACCGAGTTATGATTCTTGTGTCCTCTCTAGCTACTTCGGTCTGGATACATCGACTTCCTGAAGGCCGGACAACATTTATGTATGTTAACTAGGAACCATGCAGCTATGTAATAAGGGTGTGTGTTTTTATTCTAAAACATGTGTACTCCGATCCCTCCCTCCTGAAAAGTATATCACAGATTTATCCAAATTCGAATTTATCTAGACACTATTTATTTAATATGTAGATTCATGCCAATTTAGACAAATTTATGAAATCCTTTTCGGAAGGAGGGAGCACCGACTGTGTCAAATGTAGCAGCTGCAGCAACTTCAAAACTGTGAACTCTTAGACTTGATGTGCGTGTTTGAATCAAAGAGCATTTTTTTAACAGCAGCTTCATTCAATCTAGAGCAGTGGGTACAGAGTTATATGCAGGGCCTTATAGAAACCAGCAAAAAGATCAAAGTCCTGCACTTTTACAAGAAGGACACTGGGCAAAAATATGGAAAAGCAAACGGGTCCTTGTCCTTCACCAACAACGATGAGTTTCCAGCTCCGGCCACCCTTCCACCGCAGGGGACAGACCACTTGGTGATGAGAGAGTGCATGACGCCGGTGTCGAGCTCGAGAAGAGGCCTCCATCCTGAAGGTTGAAGAGACGCAATCCTGGCGTCCAAAAAGGTCGTCTATTTTACCACAGATCGCGAGGCCTAACCTGGCCTCCGCGTGATATGCTCCATGGTGCTGCGAACTTGGAGTAGCAGCAGGTCGTCGTCTCCCGGCCACACCACCACTTCTCAACTCGCTACCGTAGCCAGCCGGAGAAGAACAGTGAGATCGAGCAGACAACCGAAGCCATCCTAGAGAATTGGCCTTATCAGGGGGGCGCTGGAGCCGGTCACCGCAGCGTTCGTCTCCGACCCAAGGAGCACCGCAGCGGAGATCCACAACCCCAGCCGACGCCGGATCTGGTCAAAATGACCCTGCGCCAAGCACCCATGCCGCCTCTCGCAACCAGACGGCCTATCGGCGCCGTGCAGGAACGCCGGAAGGTACAGACCGGACGGCATCTCGCCAGACACCACTGGGGTAGACACAAAAAAACAAAGACCTAATCCTAAGACACCTATGGCGAGAAACCAAAGACCTAATCTATAGGGAGCACCTTGCATCTGCCGCTCTCCGGCGGCAGCTACGGTAGAAGAGAGATGTAACACCCCTAGTCTCTTCGGACCGACGGCTGTCACTCATGGCAGCTCAATAAGATCTCTAGACTAACCCCACAGACCAACACTAGTCTTTTTTGCGTACTTTGTCCTCACTCATGCGCACCCGGTACCCACTTCCTGGTCGGTCACCCATCCTAAAATTGCTCTAGGCCAAGCACGCTTAACCTTAGAGTTCTTTTCGAATGAGCTTCCGAAAAAGAAGTTGCAACTTGTTGGTATGGGTTTTCTATCAATCCTATTGAGCCATGTACCAGAGTTTCACATACATCCACCCTTAGAAGATTGACGTCCTCGTCGATCAACCACAAGCCAAGAACATCCCCTCTTGTCATATGTCTATGCGTTCAGTGTTGGCACATGTGCCATGTCGTGTCCTCTCCAGGCCACACGCGCCATGCTCCACATGTCCGCCACTGACCCGCACACGCCCGTGTAACCGCGAGGGTCGGCTCTGATACAACTTGTAACACCTCGGTTTCTCTGGACCGACGGCTGTCACTCCTGGCAGCTCAATAGGATCTCTAAACTAACCCCATAAGGCCAACACTAGTCTTTTCTGCGTACTTTATCCTCACGCATGCGCACCCGGTACCCACTTCCCGGTCGGTCACCCATCCTAGAATTGCTCTAGAGCTAGCACGCTTAACGTTAGAGTTCTTTTTGAATGAGCTTCCGGAAAAAAGTTACAACTTGTTGCTTTGGGTTTTCTATCAATCCTATTGAGCCATGCGCCAGGTGTTGGAGATATGCCCAAGAGGCAATAATAAAGTGGTTATTATCATATCTTCGTACTTATGATAAATGTTTACATACCATGCTATAATTGTATTAACCGGAAACATTAATACTTGTGTGGTTTGTAAACATAAAAGAGTCCTTAGTAAAGCCTCTTGTTAAACTAGCTTGTTGATTAATATATGATCATGGTTTCCTAATCATGAACATTGAAATGTTATTAACAATAAGGTCATATCATTAGGAGAATGATGTGATGGACATACTCCTATAGTTAAGTTTAGCATAAGATCAAGTCATTCAAATAGTTCACTTGTTATAAGCTTTCTGACACATAGTATCATAATTCCTTCGACCATGAGATCATGCTAATCACCATCACCGGAAGGATGCTTTGATGACATCAAACACCACACCGTAACTGGGTGGCTACAAAGGTGGCATTGAGTGTTCGGGAAGTATGTGTCGAGGCACATGGATCAAGAGTGGGATTTGTCCATCCATATGACAGATAGATATATTCTGGGCCCTCTCGGTGGAATATCATCCAATTAGCTTCCAAGCATGTGACTGGCTCACAAGGGATCACATATCACGGGAACGAGAAAAGAATACTTATCGGTAACGAGGTTGAACTAGCTATGCAGAGATACCAACGATGTACAAGGTTATGATCTTATTTTAGGCATTGACTGGTTGTCAAGTTTTGGTCAAATGACAGTTGACTGGAGTAAAGGAATGCTGAAACTCAAGCATAAAGGCAAGCAAGTGATCTTACAAGTGCAAGATGTCACAGCTGAACTGAAGGTGTTGCCAGGATCTCACAAAATGGCCCTTTCTCAGGATGGATTTATTGATTCAACTCATCTAGATGATGATCTGTACCTAGTAACAATGCATTTGTGTTGCTCTGGTGGCCACTGACATTCCAGCATCTTCTTCCAATTCTTCTTCATTCAATTCAGTTAAAAAAAATACATATTATGGGGGACCGTCAAGCACATCCGGCAAAGATCAAGGGGGATCTCGTTGTTGTGTCGATGGCTCTACCACTTGATTACATTCATTTCTTTTCTTACGGATATGACTACATTACGTTTTCTGGAAATCCAGCAGGGATAGTAGCAGCCTTTTCGAGGGAAAAAAAACAAGTTTCCGATCCAAAGTATCTTCCTCAAAAAGGTCCTTAACCCCTTGACCTAGAATAGAACCAAATTTCGCCAGAAGTGCCCATTATTCTAGAGTTAACCACTGAAGTCTTTCGAAAAGGCATCACTACCGGAGTCAAAAGATCGAGGTTACCCACTGCTAGCCTAGCGGAGATTTCTCTATTTGTTGAAAGTGGAAAGGAGTCATATTTGAATTGGAAAGATAATAAAATATGGCAAAAGCTATACCAAAAATAGGTGAAGGTTCGAATTCTCGTCCCCTAGCTTCTGTCTTCATCTTCTTTGTCGGGCTCATCGTATCAAAAATAGCCATTCCTGAGATTTTGGCATCTTCTTCTGGAAATCCTAGCTATTCTTAGCATGATTTTGGGGAATCTCCTTGCTAAGGTTCGTCAGGCCCGCATTCAGAGACTTCTGCCTAGCTGGTTTTCCGCGAAATCTATTTCAGTAGAGCGGAGTGGCTTTCTTGAGGCCTGTCTTAATTGGTTTTTTCAAAAGAAACAGGGCTATAGCCTTTAGAAGGCCCACAAAGTCCTATATTTTTGGGCCGAGCTGGATTTGATCACAGATCCGAAGTCTAGTGTTACAAGAGATAGTAGCCCGGAAGACAGATTGCTAGAAAGAACTACATGTTAGAGGCGCAGGATAACCGTTTTTACTAGATGGGTTCAAGCCACTCTACTACTGGTACAGTAGCACCCTGCCTTAATAATCGCTGTTGGCTTGAATCAGGCAGACCAATCAAAATTTCAGTAAAACCCTTGGACCCAGAAATGCTGCTATGTCAACTTAAGCAGACCGATTGGATCAATTGCATCAAGTTATTTACTTCCATTAGAACATAAACTAAGAAACATTGTCAGACACGCCATGAAGAGTAATCAGTTCCCCTTTGTGCTCAAACTTCATGATTTTGTTTTTCTAGTGAACCCACAGAACGACTCCTCCAGGGGCCTTCAGAGAAGAATGCCCATTTCAGACCTCGGATAAGTAAAATATCGCGAGACAAAGGGAAATTGGTTTCGTATGTAAATGGTTTATTCGATTGAAAATTAATCGTAGAAATATGTGGGAGACATATGAATTTCCAGATTCCTCTATTGGTTATTGATCGGAGAAGAGTCTCGTCATGTCTGCATAATTCACGAACCGAGGGAGACACACTTAAGGATTCGATGTTGTTTAGTAGATATGCAATGTGATTAAAGAGACCAAATGTTGTTCGGAGTCTCGGATGGGATCCGGGATATCACGAGGAGATCCGGAATCGTCCGGAGAATAAGATTCATATAAGGAAAGTCCAATTTCAGAGTTCGGGAATGATTCCGGTGTTTTCACCGGAATATTCTAGAAGGGTCTAGAAGGTTCACCGATCCGGAAGGGGGAGGGTACATGGATGTGTCATGACAAAGTGTAATGGTTGCATCATGTTCTAGGTCACTTGGCTAGACACTTAGAAAAGAGAAATCAAACTCTAATTTGAAATTCAAAAAGGCAGTTTGAAAAAATCAAATCCCAACATGGTTTCCGAGTTAGGGAGGGTTTCTGAGTTAGGGAGGGTTTCCACCTGGGTTGGGAATACCCTTGGACACCCCCACCTATATAAGGAGGGGTGGGGGTGCACCCCAAGGTATCCCCCTTGCCCTAGGCGCCCAAGACCTAATCCCTAGGACGACGTTGCCCCCAAGCCGTCGGCGCCCTAGATCCCCTCTAAACCGCCGCTATCGTCTAGCCTAAACCCTAGCCGTCAGCTGCCCTCTTCCCTCGGCATCTAAAACCTAGATCGCCGAGGCCCTCTTCTACTCCACCATACTCGCTCCACCTTAGGAGAAGCCCTGCGGGATCTCCCCTCTACTTCCGACACCATGACGTCGTGCTGTCGGAATCGTGAGGAGAGAGCTACAACCTCCGCTGCCTGCTGGAACAAGGGAGAGGAAGGTCTTCATCGAGTACCATACGTGTGACCGACTGCGGGAGCGCTACCGGAACACGGCGCCAGAAGGATCGCCTACGCGATCTTGAGATCGGCAAGTGAACGACTACATCACCCACAAGAATCTGCTCTCGTTAACCGCTTTGGATCTCCGAGGATTAGTACTCTATCGACTCGTTGCTACAATCTAGTAGATAGATCTTGGCTTGTGTGTGTTCATACGATAGAAATTTTTTGTTTTCCATGCTACGAACCCCTACACCAGGGTCTCACAAGAGTGCGGCGGGGGAGGGGAAAGGAAGTATCAAATATGCATATGAGATGTCTATTTTCTTCACGCCTAAGGGCCTCTCTAACCGATCCCCAATCCGTTAGAGGAGTAAACAGAGGAGTAATAAATATACTTCTCTAAAGGAGGTCGGCATCGAACCCAACCCCTAAACTTTATAGGTGTAAAACTTTTATTTTTGTAAAAATCAAACTATCAATAGCCAAACATTCGGCATAGTTCACATACAATCAAATAAAATATTTACGAATGAATAAATATTAAGTTTGGGGTTGAAAGGCTTTTGTGCATACGGAAACGTCGGCGAAAGTACTTCTCTGGATAGATGGCATTGGGGTTGAATAAAGTTGCAAAAGGGACCCACCAATCGAACCTCTCCTTCCACCCTACCCGTTCTCCCCGAGTCGTTGAAGAAAAAAAAACCTAGTTCCCTGAATCTCGCCTCTGAAGCCTTCCCGACCCATGTCTTCTTTGTGTGGGCGCCCTCCGCTTCGGCCATGCCATTGACGGCACGCCCTTCCTGGTACGGCTGCTTCCCTGAGATTTTCTTGGACAAGAACTGTCGTGTCTACTACTGTGAAAACTTGACTTTGCGAAAATCAAGAATAGCCGAGGCCTCTGCATCGACGTGTCCTTCGAAATCCACAATCCGCAAGCCCCTCTCCCTATGCTTCGCCCGCTGCTTTGACTTTTTTTCTTGTAATACCCATGAGGAACATATGTGATTCATGCATGATGGATGTTAGAAATGGGTTCCTTGATTTTTCTAATAAATTTAGATGTATTATTTATGTTATTTAAAATTATATAATTGAACTTATGAATTTCCAATGTTTGCATTACTAATAGAAGCATTTTTTTTCAAATTTTAGTTATTTGAAATAGTGAATAAAATTATATTAAAAATATTCAAACATATCTTAGCACTTTTAATATTAAAAGTTTTTTCCATTTGAATTTGTATTCAAAAGTGGTGGTTTTTCGAAATTTAAGCACAAAAGTGCTGGTTTTATGTTATCAATGGACCATGGGACCCACGGCAGTTAACGGTTGTGTCAGGAGCCGTCTGTGGGGTGTCATGTCACCTCTGTCAATGGGCCCGACAGTAAGAAGCGGTGTCAGTTCGGGTTTAACGCTGAATTGGTATGTTTTGAGACAACTAAAGAATTTTATGGTAAATTTTTATCGTGAGTCATAAAGTGGTACCAATCGGTAAATTTTGCTACAAAAGTGTATTTACTCTCAGCGGAACTAATAACTCGTTAAGTTACAACTCGATCCTTCATGTATTCTCCAAGCAAAGAAGAATGCAGACATGGCGTTTTTGTTAGAAATAATGGGGCTAATCTATTTAGGCCCATGTGTATTTCAGATTTTTCCTAAATCTCAAAGCCCAAATTTGTGGCAGCCCATATGTTTTTGGGCCCATGTTTGTGGCAGCTCACATGGAAGTGGAGTGGGAGCTCAAGTTTAGTCCCACATGGAAAGTTGGAGGAGAGTTGCACCACCTTATAAGATGGAGTGTTGCACCACTTTGTAAGTGAGTAGCAATAAGAGAGATACACTCGCGCACTCCTCCTCTGACGACGCCGCTCGCCCGCCCGCTCGCTCGTCTCGTCACGTCACGTCACGACGCGTGTGCCGCGGGTTGCGGGTTGCGGGAATCTCGCCGAGCCGAGCTTTACTTTGCTACTCAGGAAAACTGTGAGGTTTTGACAGACGTGTCAAACAGTTAGCTTATTCGGGTCGCTCCCGGATCGTGGGCTACTGTAACCGACCCGAACGTGCGTAACGTGGACTCGGCCCACATTCGCCTCCGTTAGGGTTTCCTGAGCCGCTCTATATAAAGTCCTGCGCGGCTACCGCCACAACACCACCGAAAACCAATCTAGGGTTTTGCCATCCTCTCTACTTGCGCCGTCACCGTAGTCTACTCCATCCCGCTTGCTGGCGTGTACCGGCGGACGGGAGAGTAGGTCTCCGGAACCACTCGCCCTTGTGATCCTGTACGGGAGAGGGCGAATAAGGTTTTTGGGAAGCGCTCCGCGTGACTGCTCGAGTTCTCCATCACGGGTCGTCTTCCATCCAAGTCAGGCGGTGTTGCCTACCGCCATATTCGTCGCCATCTGCTGCGATCACTCTTCCCCAAAGTTTCTACTACGACAACCGAACGGTACGTGCTACGTGATCCTGTTTGGTTATTCATCATGTTCTGCGAGTACATGTTAAGCTGCTGTTTGTTTCCGATCATCCTGCTGTTTAGTACATCTAGTATGTTCGAGTTACATGAGCTAGTAGCTGGTTTTGTCATGATTTATATTCTGGAATTAATCCTGGAAATTATGCCTAATAATCCAACAAACCAAAAACCTTATTGTAGGCAATTTCCTGAATTAACAATGGCTGGTTTTACCGATGCACTGAGGCCGGATAAGTTCACCAGTGTGCACTTTAAGAGGTCGCCGTACAAGGCTGAGCTTTGGCTAACCACGATGAAAGTGTTCCATATCAGTAAAGGCAAACCTGAAGGAACTATATCTGACGAGGATCAGAAGAAGTTCGAGGATGCCAATACTGTCTTGGTGGGATGTATTCTGAGCATTCTTGCTGACCGTCTGTGTGATGTGTTTATGCACATAAAAGACGGGAAGGAGCTACAGGATACCTTGGATGCAAAGTTTGGTGCTCGGATCTTTGGCGGTGAAGCGTATATCATGGAGAGATTTCATGATTTTAAGATGACAAAGGACCTTCACGTGGTTCAACAAGCTCATGAGATGCGATTGCATTGCCAAAGAGCTTGAACTCCTTAAGTGTACCTTACCTGACAAGTTTGTGGCGGGTTGCATTATTGCTAAGTTGCCCCTTCATGGAGGAACTTTGCCACAACTCTCAAACACAAGAGACAGGAGATATCAGTTGAAAATCTGATAGCGTCCCTTGATGTTGAGGAGAAGGCTCGGGCTAAGGACACTACTGAGAAAGGAGAGAGTCATGCTACTGCCAACTTTGTGCAGAAAGGAAAATCTGTAGGCAAGAACAAAGGTAACTTCAAACCCTCCTTTAACAAGCCTGTAAAGACTACAACCTTCAAGAAGAAGAAGACGAACAGGGACAAGAGTGAACTGTCTTGTTACACTTGTGGAGAGCCCGACCACTTTTCCAAGGACTGTCCAGAACGCGCCGACCGTAGAGGGAAAAGGCCAAGACTGTCAACGTCGTGACCGCTAGCAATACTGATGGGTATGGTAATTTATTTACTGTTCTTTCATTATTTCAATCACCGTGTTGGTGGATTGATACGGGTGCTAATGTTCATGTGTGTGCTGACATCTCTATGTTCACTTCTTATCAGGTCGCTCGGGATTCTTCCGTCCTAATGGGGAATGGATCACATGCTTCTGTTCGTGGTGTTGGCACGGTGGATCTGAAGTTTACTTCCGAAAAGATCGTGCAGCTGAGGAACGTGCAGCATGTCCCTACTATGAACAAGAATCTCGTTAGTGGATCCCTTCTTTGCAAAGATGGGTTTAAGGTTGTCTTAGAGTCTAATAAAGTCGTTGTTTTAAAACATGGACAATTTATTGGTAAAGGTTATGAGTTCGGAGGCTTGTTCCGATTTTCACTTTCAGAGTTTTGTAATAAATCCATGAATCATATTTGTGGTGGTGTTAATGATGATACCAGTATTTGGCATTCTCGTTTATGTCACATTAATTTTGGTTTGATATCTCGGATGTCCAGCATGAGTTTAATTCCGAATTTCACTATTGCCAAAGGTTCTAAGTGCCATAGTTGTGTGCAATCAAAGCAACCTCAAAAGCCTCACAAGGTCGCCAGGAGAGAGAAACTTGGCACCTCTAGAACTCATACATTCTGATCTATGTGAGATGAATGGTGTGTTGACAAAAGGTGAAAAGAGATATTTCATGACGTTGATAGATGATGCTACTAAATTCTGCTATGTTTACTTGTTGCAAACTAAAGATGAGGCTTTAGACTACTTTAAAATCTATAAGGCCGAAGTTGAAAATCAACTAGAGAGAAAGATCAAGCGTCTTAGGTCGGATCGTGGTGGTGAGTATTTTCCCAAAAATATTTGATGAATTCTGTCAGGAACACGAAATTATTCATGAGAGGACGCCTCCCTACTCACCCCAATCAAACGGGGTTGCCGAGAGGAAAAACCGCACGCTGACTGACTTGGTGAATTCCATGTTAGCCACTGCTGGTTTATCAAAGGCATGGTGGGGGGAGGCTTTATTGACTTCATGTCATGTCCTGAATAGAGTTCCTAACAAGAATAATGAAAAGACCCCTTATGAGGAGTGGGTTGGGAGAAAACCATCACTTTCGTATCTGCGCACTTGGGGGTGTTTGGCGAAGGTCAACATAACGATCCCCAAGAAATGCAAGCTCGGACCCAAGACAGTGGATTGTATCTTTCTAGGATATGCTCCACGGAGTGTAGGCTATAGATTTCTAGTGGTTAAATCTGAGGTACCTGATATGCATGTTGATACTATAATGGAATCTCGTGATGCAACATTCTTTGAGAATATTTTTCCTATGAAAGATATGCATAGCATTGGTAGGATTTCTTCTGAAATACTTCCTGAATCTAGTGCATCTATTGATAATTCTGAACAACCACATGAGGAATTTCTTGAGAAGGATGACGATGAACCTCTCACGAGGAGTAAGAGATAGAGGGTTGCAAAATCCTTTGGTAATGACTTCATCGTGTACCTTGTGGATGATACTCCCAAATCCATTACTGAGGCATATGCATCTCCTGATGCAGATGATTGGAAAGAAGCTATCCAAAATGAGATGGACTCAATTATTTCTAATGGAACTTGGGAATTATCAGAACGACCCTATGGTTGTAAACCTGTGGGATGTAAGTGGGTGTTCAAGAAGAAACTAAGGCCTGATGGTACTATTGAGAAGTACAAAGCGCGTCTTGTAGCTAAGGGCTACACATAGAAAGAAGGCGAAGATTACTTTGACACCTATTCACCTGTCGCTAGACTGACCACCATTCGAGTACTACTATCCCTGGCTGCCTCTTATGGTCTTCTCGTTCATCAAATGGATGTGAAGACAGCTTTCCTTAATGGAGAGTTGGAAGAGGAGATCTATATGGATCAGCGGGATGGGTTTGTGGTAAAAGGTGAAGAGACAAAGGTGTGTAAGTTATTAAAATCTTTATATGGCCTGAAACAAGCACCTAAGCAATGGCATGAGAAGTTTGACAGAACTCTACTTTCTGTTGGCTTTGTCATTGATGAGGCTGATAGGTGTGTTTACTATCGCCATGGTGGGGGCGATAGCGTTATATTATGTTTGTACGTGGATGACATTCTGATCTTTGGTACAAACATGAAAGTGATAAATGAAGTCAAGTCTTTCCTGTCAAAGAGTTTTGATATGAAAGATCAGGAGAGGCGATGTCATTACAACATCAAGCTTATTAAGAACGAGAATGGGATTACTTTAACGCAATCTCATTATGTTGAGAAGGTCTTGAGCCGATTTGGCTTTAATGATGGCAAGACTTCTCCAACACCTTATGATCCCAGTTTGACATTACGAAAGAATAAGAAGGAACCAACAGATCAGCTGAAATATTCACAAGTTGTTGATTATCCCATGTACTTAGCAAGCGCTACAAGACCCGATATATCTTTTGCTGTGAGCAAGTTGAGTAGGTTCATGTCTAACCCGAGTATTGATAATTGGCATGCACTTGAAAGGGTCATGCGCTATCTATGTGGTACAATGAGCTATGGGATTCACTATTCAGGGAATCCTGCTGTGCTTGAAGGATATAGTGATTCGAATTGGATCTCTGACGTTGATGAACTCTACGCCACGAGCGGGTATGTGTTTACCCTTGTAGGTGGCGCAGTGTCATGGAGGTCTCGTAGACAAACCATATTGACGAGGTCAACTATGGAAGCAGAACTTACTGCTTTAGACACAGCCACTGCTGAGTCAGAATGGCTGCATGAGCTCTTGATGGACTTGCCTGTGGTTGAGAAACCTGTGCCGACAATCATTTTGAATTGTGACAACCAAACTTTTATTGTCAAAGTAAACAATTCTAAGGATAACGCTAAGTCATCAAGACACGTGAAGAGACGTTTGAAATCTGTCAGGAAATTGAGAAACTCCGGAGTAATAACTGTTACGTATATTCAAACAGACAAAAACCTGGCAGATCCCTTTACAAAGGGACTATCACGAAATGTGATATAAAGTGCATCGAGGGAGATGGGGTTGAGACCCATGGATGTCACACCTAGTGGTAACCCAACCTATATGATCGGAGATCCCGTGAATTAGGACTAGGAAGAACAAGCTAGTGGTTTGACCGAGAAGAGTATTTTGTAACCCTCTCTATATGAAGATGCATGACTCTCATAATCTGTAAGGAAGGTTGGAAACATGCCTTAATGTGTTTCTGTTGGCTTTAATTAGCAAAGATGCCGTCCTACAGGGCATTCTTGAAAGAACACACCTATATGAGCTCGACTGTAAACGTCGCGGTCTATGAGATTTGGGTGATCTCTAGTAAACTCATGAAGAGACCAGGGAGTATGACGCATATGCTCCAACCCGGGGTAGGCTCACTTGACCAAGTACTAGTTATGATTTTGAGCAAAATCTATTGGCACCAAACTTGCAATTCAAGGTTCGTCCATTGTTCAAGTTGTTGATAGACGTAGTTCAAGATTCTAGGCGGAAGTTCAACTTAACAGTCTCTGTTGAAACACTGGTATATAAACAAGTGTAACATCCCAAAAATACTAAGCTTGGATCATCAAATTCTAATCATCAAAATTAGGGTTAACAAAAACTTTTCTAAATGAAATCATGAATGCATGCATATGTGTATGCATGGATTTTGAAATCCTTTAAAACCACCTTGTTTGGTTGTTCCATTGCTTGTAAAATGTTTCTTAGGTGAAATAAACATCATCTAAAACATGTCCCACACTTTTCCTAAAGACAAGTAAATCAAAACACATATATGAAATGAATGGTCATTTTGGCCAATTTAACTCCCATGCCTACTTTGGCTGTCTCAAACTTCCAAAACCTAACAGAAACTTTTCTGGATCTTTGCATCCCTTGAATGTACTCATAACAAAGTATCAAGGCCCACCTTGTGATAATCCAGAAACCTTCAAATGCATAGTTTAATTGACAATTCAAAATTGAATCTTCTTCATATGGGAAGATCCCACTTTTTCAAAACCCACTCAAACAAGCTCAACTTTCAAAACCCAAGCATCTGCAGACTCACCAGCACCAATCTAGCAAACCCACCAAAAATCATTTCAAAATTCAAAACTTGATTTCATGCGGCCATTTCATCAAACATGTTGCACACAAATCAAACAAAACATCAAACACTATAGTGTGTAGTGATTCTTGCCTAACTTGTTCCCTAGTTAGCCCACGCACAACTCAGTAGATCATCTAGAAAGATTAGCCCAACACTAGCACCCCTGTGAGCTTGCCATTGTCATTAATGGTGAACAACCGAAGCCAACCTTGCCACCCCATTGTGGACAGCAGGCTAGAGGAAGAACTAGCCGTGCCAACCTTGTCTAGGAGGCAGCCCACCGTCCACCGCCACTCCCTGTCCCAGCCGCGAGCGTTGCCAAGCCCTGGACCACGCGCACAAGCCGCGCCCAGACCTTGCCGAGCATGCGCCAGAGCGCCACCCTCGACCAGCGTCCACAGACCACGCGCCGCCCTCACCGCGTGCACACACGATCACCACCGACCCAGGAGACCGCCAGACATCCCCGTTTGCCACCCCGTGCCATACAGCCACCGCCCGCCGTCGAAGACGCCGCCTTTGCCGCGTAGAGCACCGGACGTTCCAGACCAAACCACACCGCCCCATGCCTCCCGACCATGTCGTTGATCATCGCCAGGAGACACAGCACCGTCCCCTACCCTTGCCCATGCCCTTAGTCGCCTGTAACGTCGCCCCCGACGAGCTCACCGTGCACCCAGACGGTCCCCTCGCTCGACTATAAATAGAGGCCACCCCCGCACGATTTCTTCACACCATCTCACTCCCCTCTCCTCACTGATCGTGCCACACCATTCTCAGAGCAAGGAGAGCACCACCTCGCCGGAATTTCACTGGAGCCTGCCGCTGCCGGAGAAGAAAGGAGCCAGCGATTGGAGCCGCCCCAGGAGAAGCCATCGGTACCAGGAGGTTCGCCCGCCTCGCCGACCCTTGCCCGTACCCCGGTGAGCCCCCAACACCCCTCACTGTCCGCGCTAGGTTTCGTTCTCGCCGGAGTTGTCTCGCGTCGACGATGACCCCCAGCCGTTGGATTAGAACTAGATCGAACGATCCACGTTGCCTCATACCGCCCAGCCCGTGTCAGCGGCGGTGGAAACCCACTTAAGCAGCCAAGGAGCATCAGCTTAGCAGGCCGGCCTAGTAACTTTTCCTGCGCAGCCCAGCAATTCAAATTAAATCTTTTTCTATTTAAATTCAAACACACTTCTATACCCAACTTCAAAAATCAACCCAGATCGATTCAGTGCACCAAATTGAATGAAACCAATTTTGTTGGAAAGGTATGTGAATGCTTAATCCAAGCCTGTTGGATTCAAGGCATTTGGATGTCTAGATCACCCATAGTAAAAATAACAAGGCAGAAGCTTTTCTGCATTCAAACATTTTTCAAATTTAAACCAAAAAATCTTTTGAGTTGATTCAAACTCTCAAAAATCACATTTAACCATACCTTTCAGAATATATAAAAATATATAGGTTTACTTGCAGAAATAATGTTCAAGTAATAAAAGAATGCTACATAAGCATTTCTAGCCACTTAAATTAATTAAAATAAAAGGGTAAAACCTTATTAAATTGTGACACCACTTTAAATCACATTCCCATGGACTACAATATGTGGTGATGACATGTGTCAACATGATCCCATGTTTAGTTTGGAGAATATTAAATCTTAAGTAGTTTGTCAATGAGTAGAAATTACTTTTCTAAAAATAAAAAGATTTAAACCAAGCCTTAACCTTGTAATGTTAGAGATGATGCTAGATCAACTATAGGACCCTTGTGTGTGATGATTGCAAGTAGTTAAGTATTGTTTGGTGATTGTGTACCTCGTATTTATTCATAGACGCTAGTACCGACCAAGGATACGAGGAGGAAGGAGGATACTACGAAGAAGAAGCCGAGGAGAACTTCAACCACTGCTCTGCACAAGGCAAGCTTATATTGACATTGATGCAAGCCTAATACTACTAGTGAATGTTGTGGCATCCCGCAAAAACCACTACTAGAAAATCGCGTCGTTTTTGTGCATTGCATCATCATGACCGCATGCTCATGTCATCATGCCACTTTGCATTTGAGCATCGTCATCATCATGCATATTATTTTACTTGCAACTATGTCGCGAAAGTCTACTATTTTCTGAAACTAGCCCTCTTTATATTTCAAACTAAACCCCGGGTGTTGCCGGATATTTTGTTTGTCTAAAAAAACTATTTGCAAAAGTTCATCGCAAGTTAAATAAAAATTATATTATTTTAGTGGGGCAGTCGAACGGGCCGAATGACCCGAACGACCACCCCAGAAAAATACAAACGGCCCACCCATTAATCCTACAGCTACCAATCCTATCCTACCCAACCCCCCTCCACATCACCCCACCCAATCCCCACCTGACACCTCACCCTCTCCCCATCCCCAACCAACCAGAAGCTGCCACCTATCCCCACTCCCAGCAGCCCCCCCTGGACACACACACGCATGCAGCACACGCTGCCACGCACGCAGCCCCCCCGGATCCCACCTCCCCATGCCGACAGCATGCCTCGGGATCCCTCCCGCGGGCCCGCTCCCCTGGGTCCCACCCGCGGCCTCCTCCCATCCTCTCTCCCTTCTCTCTCCTCTCCCCGCGCGCACCGCAGCCTCCTCCCACCAACCCCGCACCGGCGCCTCCTCACTCAGCTCACCCTCTCCTCCGCCTCGCCCTGCTCTCCTCCCCGCAACCGCCGCCCGCCTCGCCACCGCCCGCCACCTCTGCCTCCGTTGTCGCGACGCCTTCGGCCCCACCACGACGCCATGTCCGCCACCAGCACCCCTCCGCGGCCTCCTCCTCCACGCCCGCCTCCCCAGTCCTCGCCGCCTCCGGCCCGGCCACCGCCCCGCGCCTCACCTCTCTTGCCTCCGCTCGCCCCCAGACCCGCTCGTCCCGCACGCTTCCTCCTCGACCTCACCCCTCCCAGGCGTCGCCGCTCCTTCCCAGCGTCGCCGCGTCCCCACCTCGGCCCCACGCTCCTCCCGCTTCCCTCCAGCGCCAGCCTCCTCCCGGTCCTTCCCCTCTGCAAGCCGCCGCCGCCAGCCCCGCCTCGCTGGCGCCGCCAAGAGTCCCGCGTGTCCCGTGCCCCTCGCTCCGCCGAGCCGCGGCAACCTGGCCTCAACCGTCGCCCATCAAGCGTCCAGCCCCCGCGCCTCCCGAGCCTCCTCCCGCGCCTCCCCTCGCTGGGCGCACCATCAAGAGCTTCGCCCCAGATCGCCGCCCGGACCCCGCATGCCGCCCCGAGCCTACCGCCATGGCGCCTCGAGCCCGCCCGCCTCTGCTTCCGCGTGTCGCCTCGCGGATGGCCGCCAGCGCAGGAGTCGCCCACCGCTGTCTCGCCCAGCGCCCGGCGGACCCACGGCTGCGCCACGTCGCCAAGCTCGCCGCTTCTCCTCCCGGTGCGAGTCATTGTGCCGTCGGCCGCGTCAAGCCTACCCGGCGAGCTTTTCCGAATTGATGGCGTCGAACCCCGTCGTGGACGACAAGATCTCCTTCCGGAACTTGAAGCCCGACGTTCGTTCCTCCCGAGGACCAAGTCCGTAACGCCAAGATCTCCCGAGAAGCCACATACCATGTGCCGACGGCTAACCAAGCTCGTCATGAGACTGTTGTCGTCAGGACTCGCAACCTCGGTACATCAAGATCGCTTCACGAATCCGAACCGGGCCAAGTGCTTCACCGAACGCCAAGTCCGACCCGGCCGCGAATCACGGAGGATCGTCCCCAGGACGCCAAGATTGCCACGAGAACGCGCCCGAACGCTAACACCGACTCGATGGCGCGGGCCCGACAAGACCCTCGCAATGGCAAGACCGACCCCGTGGGACCCGACAAGACCTTCGCGACGACAAGAACGGCATCGGCCCGGAAGAATCCGACGCGCCCCGACACCGACCCAAGGCCTGCTTCCCGGACGCGACAAGATCTACCCCAGTAATCCGAGAACGCTTCCGCCGAGACCGAATCCGTCGAACCCTGAACCCCGAGACCGAACCCCGAACCCCGGAACCCCAAGTTCGTCGAACCCCAATGTGTGACCTCTTATCCGAGAACCCTATTTTATAATATATAATAACAACTTGTTGCATATTGAATTGTCATACTCGCATGCATATTGTGTGGTTTGGGGGCCTTACGCCGATTCACCTTATAATTAAATATGGGGCCCATATGCGGCAAATCTAGTCTTATATTGGCCTCATTTAACTTGGTGTAGCGAACCGGTGATATAATCTGGCCTTGTTAAGACAACGTTTAATTGCGGGGTAGATAAATAACATGAACCACCTAATTAATTGTCGGGACTCCGGTTCCGCTTAATATGACTTAATTGCATCGCACCTTTGCCATGTCATACATCATACATGCATCATGCCGATCTTCTGCCGTTGTATTAAATATTGCATCCGGTGTTTCTTCTAGTGTTTTTCTTCTTCGCGGATACGGCCGTTGAGTTGATGTGAGCTTCGCCCCGATCTTCGGATGAACCTTCGACAATGTTTTCAGGCGAGCATCTCCCCCTTTCTACCTATCTTACTTTTATAGTATTTATTCCCTCCTGTTGATCTATTGCTATACGTATTTGCGATGCTCTAGTTTTCGTACCCGTGATATACCGTGCAGCCCTATATTGCCTTGGACACATCCTATTACCTTGTTTGGTAGATAGTTGGACTTGCGTCGTGATCGCTTGCTCAAGTCTTATGCGTGTCGTCCAGTGCCACAGTTGTTGATGTTTTGCCGCATGTTGAGGTTGGAGATGATCATAGTTTTACTTATCGTTCACTTTAATTCCTGTTTAACAACTAAAATTGAAGTAAGCAGAGGCATCGGTGGGTGATAGATAATATTTGGTTTCGACGCCCATTTGTGTCCCGTAGGACCCCGAGTACTTGATACTGTTCCTTGATTTATCGCGCTATCCACATCCGGGTATATGGGACCCCCGAGCGAGCTTGATTCATCTTATTTCTTGGGGCCACAAACTAGTTTGAGGTTTTATTTACTATCTGTACTTATGCCATGCTACTTACGTATTTACGATTGTGCGAGGAGCACACTGTCGTTTAGGTAAGCGGAATGTTTTCGCGGTATCGACAAGCCCAGCCACACTTTCGGGTTCCCAGTCGTATACAGCCATTGACGCAAACCTTGAGTCCGTCTCGGAGCTTGCTTACTTCGTTGCGGGTCTACTCAATGGGGTGCCCCCCTGAAATATTTCTGAATCCTGTGATTGCTTAGTCGTGAAAGCCTCGTTGGGTTTTGATTTGGTTTTTCCGAGGTTGATCGAGCGTGTGTTGCTATTGGTGCACCCCGTCCGGGTAAAACTTTCTGAAAGCCGTGTCCGCGGTTATGGACGACTTGGAGCACAGTATCTCGACCATAGACAAGCATAACTAAAGTTTATTGCTATAAAATTGACTTTAAAATGACTAGTAATCAGCTTCACTATAATGGAATGGCTAATTAATACAGCCCACAATTGCTTGTTTGGAGCGTCGCTTGCGACCATTGTACCTGACTAGTAATTATTGCAACTACAACGGAATGGCTGAATAAAAGTACCAACAACTGCTGGGTTTTTGGGGTTATCTCACGCTATTTGTATCTGACTAGTAAGTGTTGTCACTATAACGGATTGATTAACTAAAAGTTCCCACTGCTTACTTTATCAGGATGATTATCTAAACCTGACTAGTAATTGCTGCAAAGATAACTGAATAAATAAAGCGCTAACGTGTGAGTTCCTCGGTTGACTTCCTCGTGTGGTCTCGAGGGGAAACGCCAGATGGGTTTGTTTGGTGTTAGTATCGACGTTCGAATAGGTCCTTCTTACCCCTCTCGACACCGCCGGTTGTATCGAGTCTCTATAGGTTGTTTAGTGCATCTTTGCTGCCGCTTGATCCACCATACCTATGTGGCGAGGCCGAATTCTAGCCTCGCCGTGTCTTGGCCTCGATCGACGCTCCTCTTTTTCCTTTGCCCTTTGTCGGCACCCCTTTTGTTTAAGCAGGTTTTGAGATCGACGTCGTTAGCAGGGTTACCCTTCCGGCTTGGCCTGGGCAGGGTTATGGACGCCATTGGTTATTCTTCAGGGCTCTTAGTCCCATTTGCATCTTGTCCGTAGTCGGACGCTGTGGCATCCGCAAAACCACTACTAGAAAATCGCGTTGAATTTGTGCATTGCATCGTCATCATCATGCATTGTTTGACTGCACTATTTAAAAAGCCTAGTTTTGATTTATACAAATACCCCTCTTACTTTCAAACACAAAACCCCGATCACATCGGAGATTTTATTTGTCTAAAAACTGGTTGCAAAATGGCCTAGTTTTAAATTAAACAAGACAGAACAAACACACCTTTTATAAATAGCCCCCCTAAATCCTATTCCTACCAAATCCTACCCTACCCTCCACTCACAGGCTGCCACCTCCCCCTCTCACCCAAAACCTACCCACCTGCCACCTCACCAATCCCTCTCCTCTTCCCACCTCTCTCTCTTTTCTCACCCAATCCTCTTCTACCCTCTCTCCCCCTCTCTCCCTACCCCACGGGTCCCACACTCTACCACAGTCCCACCCTCATGGACCCACCAGACACCACTCCCTCACTCAGCCGCCGCCACCCCCTTTTTCCCTTCCCCTTGCCCCCGGGCCCACCTGCTTGGCCCTTGCACCCAACCTCCCACAGCCACCCTCCTCACACCTCACACGACACACACCGCAGGCTCCCTGCTGGCCCCCCTGACCCGATCCAATCCCCACACACACAGATGCACCCACGCACCCCACACTGCCGAACCCCCTGGCCCACCCCCCGCGGACCCCACTCCCCTGTCACCTTCCTGCCCTGTTCCTCTTCCACCCCGCGACGCTCCCCTCGCTCACGACCCGGACCCCTCCCCAACGTCCTCTCTCGCCGTGCCGTCGACCTCCACCCGTCGACCGCCCGCCGCCGCCGTCGCGCACTCACCCGCCTCCACCGTCTCCGGCAGCCGCCCCGAGCTCCGCCCAGCCGCCTCCTCTCGCCGCCCGCCCGCTCAAAGCGCCGAGCCGCCCGCCCCAAGCCCCTTCGACCCCAGTCGAGGTTTGGCGCTCCGGGGCGACCCGCCGGCCACTGCGGGCCCGGCCTCGCCCGCCTCGCCTCACCTCCCTCCCGGCAACCTCTGCCGGCCGCCTCCCGCCCTGCAGTGGCGCCGACCTTCCGCGCCAAAGGTCGCCTCGTCACCCGCTTCTCCTCCTGGCGCGCCCCGCTGGGCCTCCGCCGACCACGTAATCGCCTCGGTCTCCGCGCCCGCGGCCTCCGTCGCGGCGCCGCCCGCAGCTCTGCCTCACGCGCCCGGCGCGTCTTCCGCCGCCTCCGCCCGCCCACGGCGCCACCGACCTTCGGCGCCGCCCGCCGTGTCCCGTCCTCTGCCCACCCAGCGCCGCCCGAGCCTCCCGTCCCGCCAACCGCCGCCCGAGCTGCCGCCCGCGTCACCCTCGGCCTCGTCGCCGCCGCCCGGCCGCAGGCTTCGCCGTTCGCCATAAGCTAGACGCCATGCCGCTGCCGGTCCGTTCTCCTCGTGAGCTGACCGCAGTGCGACCACGACCCGCCGCTCGCACACCCGGTTGTTGAAGCGGCGTTGGTGCTGGTCTTGTTTGGCTCGGTTACAAGCTACCACGCATCGCCGAACCCCATATCGTCAGCCGGATTGACAAGGAATTCTCCACACGGCCGAGACCCCGAACCCCGTCGTGCCTCGCCAAGATCTCCATCCGGACTTCAAGTACCCCTCGAGCGACAAGTACCACCAGGGACGAACCCGGACTCAAGTTCCCGAGACCGTGTGAGGGCAGATCCGAGATCGACGCCGACTCGATCGAACCCGATGAACCACCAGTCGGAACCTCATGATCTCCTTCCGGAAGCATTGGCGCCCGCGACAAGATCTTATCCGGAAACCCCGACGCCAAGATCTCCCTCTCGGACCCGAAGCCGTCAAGACCCCGGAGACCCTATGATCTTCGCCTCAGACAACAAGGCCGTTGGAATGGAATCGACAAGTTCTGCTTCATGGGCACGGAGTGCCAAGGTCGCCTCACGGAATCCGAAGCGCGGGCCCGACAAGATCGGCACGACGATAAGAACGGCATCGGCCCGGAAGAATCCGATGCGCTCCGACACCGACCCAAGTTCTGCTCCCCGGACGCAGCAAGATCTACCCCAGTAGTCCGAGA
Organism: Avena longiglumis; assembly: GCA_030063025.1. NCBI lineage: Eukaryota > Viridiplantae > Streptophyta > Magnoliopsida > Poales > Poaceae > Avena > Avena longiglumis. The sequence goes on from CP125974.1 coordinate 487,795,660, forward strand.
ACGCTCCCGCCGAGGCCGCTCCGTCGAACCCTGAACCCTGAGACCGACCCCGAACCCCTCGGACCCCAAGATCGTCGAGCCCCTCTAATGTGTGCACCCCTTTCCGAAACCCTATTTTATAACATAATATCAACTGTCGCATAGTAATTGTTCATGCATGCATACTTGTCTGTGGTTTGGGGGCCTTATGCCGAGTCACCTAATAATTAAACATGGGGCCCATATGCGGGCAAATCTAGCCTTATATTGGCCTCATTTAAACTTGTGTAGCGAACCCGGTGCTATCTTCTGCCTTGTTAAACAACAGTTAAATTGCGGGGGTCTAAACAACTCGAACCATTTAATTAATTGTCGGGACCCCGGTTCCGCTTAATATTACCTAATTGCATCGCACCTTTGCCACGTCATCCATCATGCATGCATCATGCCGATCTTCTGCCGTTGTATTAAATATTGCACCCGGTGTTTATTCTAGTGTTTTGCTTCTTCGCGGATAAGGCCGTTGAGTTGATGTGAGCTTCGTCCCGATCTTCGGTTAAACCTTCGGCAATGTTTTCAGGCGAGCATCTCCCCCTTTCTACCTATCTTACTTTTATAGTATTTACTTCTCTCCTGTTGATCTATTGCTACCTGTGTTGCGATGCTTTAGTTTCCGTACCTGTGATATACCGTGCAGCCCTATATTGCCTTGGACACACCCTATTACATTGTTTGGTAGATAGTTGGACTTATGCGTCGTAGTTCTTGCTCAAGTCTTGATGTGTGTCGTCATATGTCATATCGCAGATTGTTGATGTATTGCCGCATGTGATGATGGAGTTGATCATAGTTTTACTTATCGCTCACTTTAATTTCTGTTTAACAACTAAAATTGAAATGAGCAGAGGCATCGGTGGGTGATAGATAATATTTGGTTTCGAGCCCACTTGTGTCCGTAAGACCCAGTACTTGATACTGTTCCTTGATTTATCGCTATCCACATCCGGGAGGTATATGGGACCCCCAGCGAGCTTGATTCATCTTATTTGTTGGGGCCACAAACGAGTTTGAGGTTTTATTTACGATCCTGTACTTATGCCATGCTACGTTTCTGTATTTAAATTGTGGGAGGAGCACCTTTGTCTTTTTAGGATCGGGACACGATTCCGCGGTGTCGACAAGCCCAGCCACACTTTCGGGTTCCCAGTCGTTCACAGCCGTGTACCCAAACCTTGAGCCCGTCTCGGAGTCAGCTGGCTTCGTTGCGGGATCTACTTAAGGGGTGGCCCCCTGAAATATTTCTGAATCCTGTGATTGTTCAGTCGTGAAAGCCTCGTTGGGTTTTGTTTTGGTTTTTCCGAGGTTGATCGAGCGTGTGTTTCTATTGGTGCACCCGGGGTAAAACTTTCTGAAAGCCGTGTCCGCGGATATGGACGACTTGGAGCACAGTATCTCGATCATAGACAAGCATAACTAAAGTTTATTGCTATAAATTTGACTTATAATGACTAGTAATCAGCTTCACTATAATGGAATGGCTAATTAATACTGCCCACAATTGCTTGTTTGGAGGGTCGCTTGCGACCATTGTACCTGACTAGTAAGTATTGCAACTACAACGGAATGGCTGAATAAAAGTACCAACAACTGCTGGGTTTTTGGGTTATCTCATGATAAATGTATCTGACTAGTAAGTGTTGCCACTATCACGGAATGGTTAACTAAAAGTGCCCACTGTTTACTTTATCAGGATGATCATCTAGACCTGACTAGTAATTGCTGCAACGATAACTGAATAAATAAAACTGCCAACGGTGCGAGTTCCTCGGTTGACTTCCTCGTTTGGTCTCGAGGGGGAAAGACCAGGATGGGTTTGTTTGGTGTTAGCTTCAGGTTGGATCCGGATAGGTCCTTCTTACCCCTCTCTGATTGACGCCAGTTGTATCGAGTCTCTATAGGTTGTTTAGTGCGTCTTTGCCGCTTGATCCACCATACCGTGTGGCGAGGACCGCGAATTCTAGTCTCGCCGTGTCTTGGCCTCGATCGGCTCCTTCTTTTTCCTTTGCCCTTTGTCGGCACCCCTTTTGTTTAAGCAGGTTTGAGATCGACGCCGTTAGCAGGGTTACCCTTCCGGCTTGGCCTGGGCAGGGTTATGGACGCCATTGGTTATTCTTCAGGGCTCTTAGCCCCATTTGCTTCTTGTCCGTAGTCGGACGGTCTACCGTTTTCAAGGTGATTTGGATCTTTGTATATAATATCTGTATTCTTGACTCCTCGAGTCGCTGTTATATATATATCTGTTCTGTGGGTCCCATCGAGGATTGTTGTGTAATGTTATTACTTCGTTTTCCACCCGCACGAAAGTGCCTGGTGGGCACCTTTGAATCGTTTCTATGTGGGTTTGGCGAATTTTGCTCAAACTTGCATAGGTCCGATTCTGAAGGTGTTACAGAGTGGTATCAGAGCTCAGCCGTTGCGATACCCCACAAGTCCAGCCTGTAGGATAACCTAGCTAACGGCCGAAGTAGAGTGTCAAAACTATTTTTGCAAAATCGGTTGGATAGTTCTGATTAGGTCTGATTTTACTCCTTACCCCTCTGCTGTTCTCCTCTTACCTCTACGTGTTTTGAATCCGCTCTCTTCTCTCTCTTCGAGTCCAGGATTTCTCGTGGTTGGGTTTCCGTCGTACCTTCAGGGTTTCGCTTTCTTCCTTCTTGTAACGGAGGTGCTACGATCATCAATCTGCAACTTGTCTGTTGTACCCTTCCTCCAATCTTTTGTTCTTGAGATCTTTATCCATATGTGTTCCGTGCCGGATATCTGTGTCGTTGGAAAACATATGAGAAGGACGAGCATTGGTGAAGTTGGAGTATACCTTGAGCATGTGTTGTTCATGCCAATGGAACCATCGCGAAACCTAATCATTGTGTTTTTCACACGATTTCTGCTGGCATCATCCTTTTGTTCCGGATACCGCCTATGAAGATCTTCAGTCTAAATCTCGAGAGTTGAGTTGCCTGATTCTCCTACCCATGTATAGAGTTGATAGTTGGGTTGGGATGGACTGATCACCCTACCCGACTCTTCTTTCGCTCTGTACATCGAACTGGTGGATCAATGTAACTTTTCCCTCTTCTAATGGAAGTTAGGGGTGGCCTTACCGTTTGATACCTCTATCTTCGTCCTTTGTTCTCCGGAGTGTTCTCTCGACGATCAGAAACAACGGCCCTTTGTTGGTGGTGTCGCCGATTTCCAGATGAAGAAGAGACCCTCTTTAGTGGTGTCGCGAGGATCTACACGAAGCGAGAAGACGCAGACCGCCGCCCTTCCTTCCGGTACCATGAGGCGGATCTCGAGGGCGAGATCCATTGTTAGTGGTGTCGAATTGTGGCATCCGCAAAACCACTACTAGAAAATCGCGTTGAATTTGTGCATTGCATCGTCATCATCATGCATTGTTTGACTGCACTATTTAAAAAGCCTAGTTTTGATTTATACAAATACCCCTCTTACTTTCAAACACAAAACCCCGATCACATCGGAGATTTTATTTGTCTAAAAACTGGTTGCAAAATGGCCTAGTTTTAAATTAAACAAGACAGAACAAACACACCTTTTATAAACAGCCCCCCTAAATCCTATTCCTACCAAATCCTACCCTACCCTCCACTCACAGGTTGCCACCTCCCCCTCTCACCCAAAACCTACCCACCTGCCACCTCACCAATCCCTCTCCTCTTCCCACCTCTCTCTTTCTCACCCAATCCTCTTCTACCCTCTCCCCTCTCTCCCTACGGGTCCCACACTCACCGCCCACACACTGTCCCACGCCCACAGGACCCACCAGACACCACTCCCTCACTCAGCCGCCTTCCCCCTTTTTCCCTTCCCAGGCCCGCCTGCTTGGCCCTTGCACCCAACCTCCTGGCCACCCACTCACCTCACCTCGTCACACACCGCAGCTCCTGCTGCCCCCTGACCCGATCCAATCCCCACACACACAGATGCACCCACGCACTTGAACCCACACCTGGCCCACCCCGCGGACCCCACTCCCCTGTCACCTTCCTGCCCTGTTCCTCTTCCACCCCGCGACGCTCCCCTCGCTCATGACCCGGACCCCTCCCCAACGTCCTCTCTCGCCGTCGTCGACCTCCACCGTCGATCGCCCGCCCGCCGTCAAGCACTCACCGCCTCCGGCCGGCGAGCTCCGCCCGCCAGCTTCGCCTCCCAGCGGCCTCGCCGCCGCCGCTCAAAGCCGCCCGCCCCCAAGCCCTTTGCCCGGTCGACCCGCGGTTCGGCTGTGAGCGACCCAGCGCGACCACCGGACGCCAGCCTCGCCCGTCGCCTCCTCGCCCGGCTGCGCTGCCGCCTCCTCTGCCGTGGCGCCGACCTTCCCGGCCCGGCAAAATCGCCTCCGTCGCGACCCTTCCCCTCCGCCTGGCGCCGCTGGGCCTCCGCCCGACCACGTCCACCCCTCGAGTCTCCAGCGCCTTGCCTCCGTCACGGCCGCGCCAGCTCCTGCCTCCCGTGCCCGGCGCGTCTTCCGCCCGCCTCACGCGGCCCAGCCGCCGACCCCACCTTCCGCGCCGCCCGCGCCGCGTGTCCCGTCCTCGCTGCCCCGACCCAGCGCCGCCCGAGCCTCCCGTCCCGCCAACCCGCCCGCAGTTGCCGCCACCTCGGCCTCTCGTCGCCGCCCGGCCCCGGCCCGCCTGAGCTTCGCCGTTCGCCAGCTAAACGCCCGCTGCTCGGTCCGGTTCTCCTCGTGGCTGACCGCGATGCGACCACGACCCGCCATCTCGCACTCGACGGTTGTTGAAGCGGCGTTGGTGCTGGTCTTGTTTGGCTCGGTTCTGCCAAGCTACCACGCATCGCCGAACCCCATATCGTCGCCGCGGATTGACAAGGAATTCTCCACGGACGCCGAGACCCCCGAACCCGTACCGGTGCCTCGCCAAGATCTCCATCCCGGACTTCAAGTACCCCCTCGAACGCGACAAGTACCACCCCGAGGGACGAACCCAGGACTCAAGTTCCCGAAGACCGTGTAGGCAGATCCCGAGATCGACGCCGACTCGATCGAACCCGATGAACCACCAGAGCCGGAACCTCATGATCTCCTTCCCGGAAGCATTGACGCCGCGCGACAAGATCTTCGTCACGGAAACCCCGACGCCAAGATCTCCCTCTCGGACCCGAAGCCGTCAAGACCCCGGAGACCCTATGATCTTCGCCTCAGACAACAAGGCCGTTGGAATGGAATCGACAAGTTCTGCTTCATGGGCACGGAGTGCCAAGGTCGCCTCACGGAATCCGAAGCGCGGGCCCGACAAGATCGGCACGACGATAAGAACGGCATCGGCCCGGAAGAATCCGATGCGCTCCGACACCGACCCAAGTTCTGCTCCCCGGACGCAGCAAGATCTACCCCAGTAGTCCGAGAACGCTCCGTGAGGCTCCGTCGAACCACGAACCTGAGACCGACCAACCTCGACCCCTCGGACCCAAGATCGTCGAGCCCCTCTAATGTGCACCCCTTTCCGAAACCCTATTTTATAACATAATATCAAGCTGTCGCATAGTAATTGTTCATGCATGCATACTTATGCGTGGTTTGGGGGCCTTATGCCGAGTCACCTAATAATTAAACATGGGGCCCATATGCGGGCAAATCTAGCCTTATATTGGCCTCATTTAAACTTGTGTAGCGAACCCGGTGCTATCTTCTGCCTTGTTAAACAACAGTTAAATTGCGGGGGTCTAAACAACTCGAACCATTTAATTAATTGTCGGGACCCCGGTTCCGCTTAATATTACCTAATTGCATCGCACCTTTGCCACGTCATCCATCATGCATGCATCATGCCGATCTTCTGCCGTTGTATTAAATATTGCACCCGGTGTTTATTCTAGTGTTTTGCTTCTTCGCGGATAAGGCCGTTGAGTTGATGTGAGCTTCGTCCCGATCTTCGGTTAAACCTTCGGCAATGTTTTCAGGCGAGCATCTCCCCCTTTCTACCTATCTTACTTTTATAGTATTTACTTCTCTCCTGTTGATCTATTGCTACCTGTGTTGCGATGCTTTAGTTTCCGTACCTGTGATATACCGTGCAGCCCTATATTGCCTTGGACACACCCTATTACCTGTTGTTTGGTAGATAGTTGGACTTGCGCGTCGTAGTTGCTGGCTCAAGTGCTGATGTGTGTCGTCATATGTCATATGCCGCAGTTGTTGATGTATTGCCGCATGTGATGATGGAGTTGATCATAGTTTTACTTATCGCTCACTTTAATTTCTGTTTAACAACTAAAATTGAAATGAGCAGAGGCATCGGTGGGTGATAGATAATATTTGGTTTCCGAACGCCCACTTGTGTCCCGTAAGACCCCGAGTACTTGATACCTGTTCCTTGATTTATCGTGCTATCCACATCCGGGAGGTATATGGGACCCCCCTGAGCCAGAGCTTGATTCAGTCTTATTTCTTGGGGCCACAAACTAGTTTGAGGTTTTATTTACGATCCTGTACTTATGCCATGCTACTTTCTGTATTTAAATTGTGGGAGGAGCACACTGCATCTTGTTAGGATCGGGACACGATTCCGCTGTGTCGACAAGCCCAGCCACACTTTCGGGTTCCCGATGCTCACGCCATTACCCAAACCTTGAGCCCGTCTCGAGTCACCGGCTTCGCTATGGATCTACTTAAGGGTGGCCTGAAATATTTCAATCGTGATTGTTCAACGTGAAAGCCTCGTTGGGTTTTGTTTTGGTTTTCCGAGGTTGATCGGCGTGTGTTGCTATTGGTGCACCGGCCGGTAAAACTTTCTCAAAGCCGTGTCCGGATATGGACGACTTGGAGCACAGATCTCGATCATAGACAAGCATAACTAAAGTTTACTGCTATAAATTTGACTTATAATGACTAGTAATCAGCTTCACTATAATGGAATGGCTAATTAATACTGCCCACAATTGCTTGTTTGGAGGGTCGCTTAACCATTGTACTGACTAGTAAGTATTGCAACTTCTAGCGGAATGGCTGAATAAAAGTACCAACAACTTGGGTTTTGGGTTATCTCATGATAAATGTATCGACTAGTAAGTGTTGCCACTATCACGGAATGGTTAACTAAAAGTGCCCACTGTTTACTTTATCAGGATGATCATCTAGACCTGACTAGTAATTGCTGCAACGATAACTGAATAAATAAAATTGCCAACGGTGCGAGTTCCTCGGTTGACTTCCTCGTTTGGTCTCGAGGGGGAAAGACCAGGATGGGTTTGTTTGGTGTTAGCTTCAGGTTGGATCCGGATAGGTCCTTCTTACCCCTCTCTGATTGACGCCAGTTGTATCGAGTCTCTATAGGTTGTTTAGTGCGTCTTTGCCGCCGCTGATCCACCATACCTGTGTAGGCGAGGACCGCCGAATTCTAGTCTCGCCGTGTACTGGCCTCAGTACTGACGCTCCTTCTTTTTCCTTTGCCCTTTGTCGGCACCCCTTTTGTTTAAGCAGGTTTGAGATCGACGCCGTTAGCAGGGTTACCCTTCCGGCTTGGCCTGGGCAGGGTTATGGACGCCATTGGTTATTCTTCAGGGCTCTTAGCCCCATTTGCTTCTTGTCCGTAGTCGGACGGTCTACCGTTTTCAAGGTGATTTGGATCTTTGTATATAATATCTGTATTCTTGACTCCTCGAGTCATTTATATATATATCTGCTACAGGTCCCATCGAGGACTGTTGTGTAATGTTATTACTTCGTTTTCCACCCGCACGAAAGTGCCTGGTGGGCACCTTTGAATCGTTTCTATGCGGGTTTGGCGAATTTTGCTCAAACTTGCATAGGTCCGATTCTGAGGGTGTTACAGACGCCCCATCTTTTCAAGGTGATTTGGATCTTTGTACCGTATATTTGTATTCTTGACTCGTTGAGTCGCTGTTGTATATATCAGTTCTGTGGGTCCCATCGAGGACTGTTGTGTAATGTTATTACTTCGTTTTCCACCCGCACGAAAGTGCCTGGTGGGCACCTTTGAATCGTTTATATGCGGGTTTGGCGGGTTTTCGCTAAAACTTGCATAGGTCCGATTCTGAGGGTGTTACAAATGTGCAAGCTAACACTTGCAAGATACTATACCTATGCAAGCTTATACTGATATTGCTACAAGCTAACCCTTGCCAGATACCCTACTGATGCCACAAACCCATACTTGTGATATGACTACTATATGCCTTAAGCATATGTGATCATACCCACTTGATAAACCAAATCCTAGTTTTATGTGCACGCTTATTACTTTATTTCTTTATCAAAGCTTACTTAAAGTCTACCTAAGAGTTTGGTAGATACTAGACAGTTGTGCTGAAGATTGCATAAAGTGCATAAAATTTGGCCTAAGCTAGAAGCCTTGATATCAGCCTAAGATATAAGGTTGGACTTAGTGAAACTCCACTAGTTACCACCCCTCATTAGTACTACCCCCACCTGTAGATGCTAGTGCTAAGCATAAAACTTGATCAACTTTTAGATGAGAATACTTGGTGGAAAATGGTTATGAAAACCTTGGAATGATGGATCATTCTATTGAAATGTTTTGGACATGTGTTTCCAAACACTTGATGATTCTGGTGATAAAAATGTTGAGGCATGAGCCTTAGCCCTTTATAAAACTGATGGTTGTCTGGATGCGATACCATTCCAATTTTAGCGTACAACCACAATACCCGAATATTGGGTAGGGCTTGACTGGAAACTTATATACCTTAGTATTAGTTCCCTCCTGGCCAAGGTCTGAGCTGAGGCTACCTTGTGAAGATTGTCCACCTGTGCAGTACCCAAGATGACAGTGGTCATGGTTGGGAGGCCAAACTCACATGAGAGGTGCTTATACTAGGGCATGTAATTGAAAGGTTAGGATTGATTATCCGCATACTGAGTATGGTGAATTCAGGATTTGTTCCTGACGGATGTATCGAATGTTGTGGTGAAAGTGTACAATCTCTGTAGAGTGTCAAACTATTTGAATAGCCACGTCCGCGGTCATGGACAGTTGGAGTGGCCATAGTGTTCCCCCGTCAGACTTTTCAAAATGACTTGTGAAATGAATTAAGACTTTGACTTGACCACAACAGAGTTGTGACCTGAATTACAAGATCCCACTTAGGAGTTATAAAATTGTGACTAGCTTTGGAACTTAGTAGAGATAAACCTGGCTTTTTGCAAAATAACCCTAAAGCCTAGTGTCCTATTATCCAAAAACCCCTTACCTATTAGTATTAGTTTGCGAGTACTTAAAGAGTACTCATGGATTTGCCCCTGGCTATTCCCATGGCCAGAATATGAAGAGGAGTACCTGGAAGATGGACCCCAGGAAGGTTACGACAACTAGGATCATCTCCCATCGTCAGCATTGCCTGTGACCCCGAAGATGGAGCTTCGCCTACGCTACCGTTATTATTACGTATTCCGTTGCTTGATGATGTATTGAGCTGGATCATGAGATCCCTATTTGTGTAATAACTTATGTATCGTTTGTAATGGATGAAGTATTATGGTATCCAATTCTGTTATGTCTCGCAAAAATGGTAATCCTGGGATTGCGATGTATGGCATAACAGGCATCTAGGATTGAAAAATACGGGTGTTGACAAGTTGGTATCAGAGCCATCCTGACCATAGGAGACCCTAGTTAGATTGGACGTTGAACCAAAAACTTAGTTTCAAAACCAAAGAACAAAAATATTTACGAAAACTTATTCTCATTCTTACCTCTTTAATTCTTTAATAAAACTTCATGTTCCTCAAAAACTCTTGCAAAATAGATAAAATTTTGACACACTTGATCACTTTGCTAATCTACTCATCCTCTATTTTTATAGATGGACGTGAAGTACAACAAGTTTTACCAACTTGGGAATGGAGGAGACCTTATCTTTGAGAGGGATCTGGATCAGCTTTCGGAACTTCTGGAGCGTCCGCACCCCGAGTTCTTCGGAGCTGGGCTCAATGATCAAGGAGGAGAAGATCTATAGTGGCTAATTGTTGCAAGTCTCCGAGGAAAGATTGAACCTCCCACTGCAGAGGGAATTCAGTTTACCTTGAGGGAAAACAACTGGCTCGATGGACTTGCCAGAGCAATGCAGGAAGCTCTTCCGTCTATTGTGGGCGAGCATCAATCAGATCAAGGGTACTCACTTTGAGTTTTGCCCAAGGCGTGATGCAAATGGACAACCACTGGAAGCCCCATGCCACCCCGAGCTGAAGACTCAATTGGACCACCTTAGCTTCATGATGTATGATCGTCAGCAGGAATTGGACAACTGCCGTGACTATTGTAACCACAAGTCTGCCATCATCAAGACGAAGGATCAGACCATCGCCATGCTAGCAAAGGATCGCAAGTCTCTTGCCGTCATTTCGACAAGAAGGAGCGCATTATTGCCCGTCTTCGCCATCGCATATCATCTCTGGAAGAGACCATCCACGAGAGAGACATGCAGTTAGAGGAAAGGGAGAATGCCGGAGAGGATCTTCGTGGAGACCCTTACTCCTATCTCAGCGATGACGATGATTTTCTGGAGGATCATGCCATGGACTTCTTCACCGATGAGGATGATTTCGCCTTCATCGATGATGCTGAAGATGATGAAGCCAGACTCGAGGAGTAGTACCCGAGCACTAGCGTAGTGAGTAGTCGGTCCCATCAGATCGTAGATTCCAGAATGGTTCTTAAAACCATCTGTTTTTCCTTGCTGTGGTGTGTGTTGTATCGAGTGAATGAATGAATGAAAAAGCAAGTTGCTAGAAAACCTGAGTCAAACTCTAAAAAACTTTTCAAAAACCCAAAACCTTAGCAATTTCCCTCTTTTCTCATGATCTATATCAATCTTCGATGCCACGTGGAGGAAGTGGTTCAGCCCGGACTCGATGTTGCGATCCCGCAAATGTTGACTTCGACCGCTGAAAGAGCGGAACGTCAAGCCAACCTAGCCACTCTGCAACAGATAGCCTAGCTAGCCCACAACAACCAAGGCCACGGAAATCAGGACAACCATGGATCTAAGCTCAAGAATTTCCAGAATACCAACCCACCCATTTTCACCAAGTCAGAAGAACCCCTAGACGCTGATGATTGGCTGCAAACCATGGAAAACAACTTAGAAGTAGCAGGAGTCGAAGCCAACGAGAAAGTCCTGTTCGCCACCCATTATCTAGCCGGAGATGCCAGGGCATGGTGGAACAGTGTTCATGCAATGACCGGAGGCCAGATGATGACCTGGGAGGAATTCAAAGTCAAGTTTAGCAGAACCCATGTGCCACCAGGTTTGATCAAGAGAATGAGAGACGAGTTCAGAGATCTAAAGCAAGGAAGGATGATTGTAGTGGAATACCGTGACAAATTTTTGTCATTAGCTAGGTATGCCCCGGACGAGATAAACACCGAAGCCAAGAAGAAAGAAAGATTCCTGAATGGTCTGCATGACGAGATGCAGACATTGTTAGTCAATATCCCCTTTGTTGATATTGAAGCCCTTGTCGATTCAGCCATCCAGATGGAAGGAAAGATCAACCAAGCCAATGAGAACCGCAAGCGTCGCATGATGCATCAACCAGGAACCCATCAGACCCCAAAGTATCGCCCCAACCCATCTCCAGGATTTGCCCCAAGAACCAATAGACCCCCTATGACCCGTCCAACCTATCCCAACCGTGGAAACCCTAGACCCGTAGGAAATCACAACAACCCCGGCAACTCGAGCAATTTCACCCGTGCCCCACCCAAGTTCAACACCAACAATGCTACCGCCAACCCCAACACTGCCCCGAGGACTGGAAGCAATGTTGTGCCTGTCGCAGCCAAGGACAAGTCACAAGTGACCTGTTATGACTGTGGAAATAAAGGCCACTATTCCAACGAGTGCCCCAACAAGAAGAATGCCACAACACCCAATACCAACGTCCCAGCTCAGCAGCAGCGTCATGTCCAGCCAGGAAGAATATTTGTCCCAAGGAATTCACTCAACCGCAATGGCCGTCTTTTTCTCATGCATGCTGAAGAAGCTCAGGAAGCGCCAGACGTCGTGCTGGGTATGTTTTCTGTTAATTCAGAACTTGCAAGAGTGTTGTTTGATTCTGGTGCATCGCATTCATTTGTCATCGAAGAATTTGCCTGCACTGGTAAAATTCAACCAACCAAATTGAAGCATGTGATGATTGTACAAATTCCCGGATCAACCACCAAGGCTAGGCAAATTTGCAAGGTCGTACCTATCCGAATCCATGGCATAGATTTTTATGCTAACCTAATAGTACTCGGAACTAAAGGTTTGGAAGTAGTACTAGGAATGGATTGGATGTCCAAACATAAAGGATTGATTGATTGTGCCAAGAAAGCCATCACCATGACCAGTACCGCCGGAATATCAGTCGAGCATATATCTGAAACCTTACCTCGCCAATTCAAGTGTAACAAGAGTCTAGCCCAACCTACCATTGACCAAGTCCGGATAGTCCGAATACCCGATGTATTTCGGATGTTTTGCCCTGAGATGCCCCGATCGGGATATCGAGTTTATCATCGAACTAATCCCCGGAACAGGACCCATAGCCCAGAGACCCTATAGTATGAACCCGTCGGAACTAGAAGAACTGAAGAAGCAACTGGATTCCATGTTGGAAATCGGATTGATTCAACCAAGTGCGTCCCCATGGAGATCACCTATCTTATTTGTGGACAAGAAGGATGGAGGTAACCGTTTGTGTACGGATTATCGGAAGTTGAATGATGTCACCATCAAGAACAAGTACCCCTTGCCTAAGATAGAAGATTTGTTTGATCAGTTGACCGGTGCTCAGGTGTTTTCTAAGATTGATCTTAGGACTGGCTATCATCAACTCAAAATCCGTGCAGAGGATATTCCAAAGACTGCCTTTACCACCAGATATGGATTGTACGAGTATACAGTCATGTCTTTTGGATTAACCAATGCCCCCGCTTATTTCATGAACCTCATGAATAAGATTTTTATGGACTTCCTGGATAAGTTTGTCGCTGTTTTCATCGATGACATTCTGATTTATTCCAAATCAGAAGAAGAACATGAGCTACACCTAAGGACCATTCTTGGAACCCTTAGAGAGCATCAGCTGTATGCAAAATTTAGCAAATGTGAATTCTGGTTACAGGAAGTAGGATTCCTCGGTCACATTGTATCAGCCGGAGGAATTGCCGTTGACCCTGCCAAAGTGAAAGATGTAGAAGATTGGCAAGCCCCAACCACTCAAACCCAAGTTCGTGCTTTTCTCGGATTGGCGGGATATTACCGCAAATTTGTAGAAGGATTCTCTAGTATCGCCAGACCCATGACCCAATCGCTGAAGAAGGACAAGAAGTTTGAATGGACCGACAAATGTGAAGCGAGTTTTCAAGAACTCAAAAGGAGATTGATTTCAGCCCCAATCTTGATCATGCCGGATATCACGAAGCCCTTCGATGTGTATTGTGACGCATCCAAGATTGGTCTCGGATGTGTGCTAATGCAAGAAGGCAAAGTTATATCTTATCTATCGCGAAAATTGAAGCAACATGAACAAAATTACCCAACCCATGACCTCGAACTCGCAGCCGTAGTTCTAGCCCTGAAGACATGGAGACATTACCTGATGGGAAACCGTTGTGAGATTTATTCGGATCACAAGAGCCTAAAGTATATATTCACTCAGAAGGAGCTGAATATGAGGCAGAGAAGATGGATTGAGCTAATCAAGGATTACGACCTGGACATTCACTATCACCCTGGTAAAGACAATGTGGTAGCCGATGCCCTTAGCAGATTGCCGTGCCGCTTGAACTCCATGATTTTGAAGGAGCAACCAAGTTTGCACAAAGAGATGGAAGATTTTCGAATGGAATTAGTAAGTGAAGGATTTTTGGCTAGCATAGAACTTCAGCCCACTTTGATCAGTCAGATTAAAGAGGCACAGAAAGGAAATGCCAGTATCGACGGAATCAAGCGTCGTATCGGTACAGGCAAAGTACCCGGATTCACCGAGGACGAAGAAGGAGTTTTATGGTACAAAGGACGCCTTTGTGTACCATCAGATTCTGAGTTAAATGAAGTTATCTTGAAGGAGGCTCATGATACTCTTTATTCTATCCATCCCGGAGGAACTAAGATGTATCAAGATTTGAAAGAGCAATTTTGGTGGCATAAGATGAAGAGAGAAATCGGAAGCTATATCGCTAAATGTGATATATGTCAGCGAGTCAAGGCAGGACATCAAAGACCCGCTGGATTGTTGCAACCTTTGCAAATTCCGGAATGGAAATGGGATTCTGTAGGAATGGACTTTATCACTGGACTACCTACTTCTAGTAGGGGAAATGACTCTATTTGGGTCATAGTGGACGGATTGTCCAAAGTCGCCCATTTCTTGCCCGTCAAAACCACCTATCAGAGTTCGAAGCTAGCAGAGTTGTACATTGCTAGAATCGTTAGTTTGCATGGAGTCCCCAAGAACATAGTATCAGATCGAGGAACTCAGTTTACCTCGAGATTCTGGAAGAAAGTCCAAGAAGGTTTAGGAACCCGCTTAGATTTCAGTACCGCGTATCACCCTCAGACCGATGGACAAATGGAGCGAGTAAATCAAATACTCGAAGATATGCTTAGAGCATGTGTGCTAGAATATGGATCCAAGTGGGAAGACTGTCTGCCGTTTGCAGAATTTTCTTACAACAACAGTTACCAAGCCAGTTTGCAAATGGCCCCATTTGAATTTATGTACAGAAGAAAGTGCCGCACCCCTTTGAACTGGTCGGAAGTAGGAGAGAGTCAGATCTTCGGACCCGACATCCTCTGAAGCGAAGAAGGTTCACAAGATTCGTGAGCACCTCAAGACAGCCCAATCCCGGCAGAAGAGTTACGCCGACAAGAGACGTCGAGACCTCGCCTTCAACATCGGAGATTTTGTTTATCTGAAAGTGTCGCCATTGAAGGGAATGCAGCGTTTCCAACTCAAGGGAAAGTTAGCCCCCAGATATATCGGACCTTTCAAAATTTTGAACCGTCGAGGAGAAGTATCTTATCAACTGGAACTACCTGAAGAGATGTCAGCTGTGCACAATGTGTTCCATATCTCGTTACTTCGCAAGTGTCTCGAAGTCCCCGAGAAGGCCGAAGTGTTCAAGAATATCGATCACCGGACCATAGAGATCAACGATGACCTAACCTATCCCGAAGTACCCAGCCGTATTTTGGAAGAAGCCTTTCGAACTACCAGAACCCGAAGCATCAAGTTTCCCAAGATTCAGTGGAGCAACCACACAGAAGAGGAAGCTACCTAGGAGCGCGAAGATCACATCAGGACGGAGTTTCCCGATCTCTTCAAATCCTAGGTAATCTTTTCGTCCTTTTTCAAATCTCGGGACGAGATTTTGTTTAAGGGGGGAAGGTTTGTAACATCCCAAAAATACTAAGCTTGGATCATCAAATTCTAATCATCAAAATTAGGGTTAACAAAAACTTCTCTAAATGAAATCATGAATGCATGCATATGTGTATGCATGGATTTTGAAATCCAGAAACCTTCAAATGCATAGTTTAATTGACAATTCAAAATTGAATCTTCTTCATATGGGAAGATCCCACTTTTTCAAAACCCACTCAAACAAGCTCAACTTTCAAAACCCAAGCATCTGCAGACTCACCAGCACCAATCTAGCAAACCCACCAAAAATCATTTCAAAATTCAAAACTTGATTTCATGCGGCCATTTCATCAAACATGTTGCACACAAATCAAACAAAACATCAAACACTATAGTGTGCAGTGATTCTTGCCTAACTTGTTCCCTAGTTAGCCCACGCACAACTCAGTAGATCATCTAGAAAGATTAGCCCAACACTAGCACCCCTGTGAGCTTGCCATTGTCATTAATGGTGAACAGCCGAAGCCAACCTTGCCACCCCATTGTGGACAGAAGGCTAGAGGAAGAACTAGCCGTGCCAACCTTGTCTAGGAGGCAGCCCACCGTCCATCGCCACTCCCTCGGTAGCGGCGTTGCCAAGCCACAGACCACAAGCAGCGCCCGAGCATGCGCCAGAGCGCCACCCTCGACCAGCGTCCACAGATCGCGCGCCGCCCTCACCGCGTGCACACACGATCACCACCGACCCAGGAGACCGCCAGACATCCCCGTTTGCCGCCCCATGACATACGGCCACCGCCCGCCGTCGAAGACGCCGCCTTTGCCACGCAGAGCACCGGCCGTTCCAGACCAAACCACACCGCCCCATGCCTCCCGACCATGTCGTTGAGCATCGCCAGGAAACACAGCACCATCCCCTACCCTTGCCCATGCCCTTAGCCGCCTGTAACGTCGCCCCCGACGAGCTCACCGTGCGCCCCGACGGCCCCCTCGCTCGACTATAAATAGAGGCCACCCCCGCACGATTTCTTCACACCATCTCACCCCCCTCTCCTCACTGATCGTGCCACACCATTCTCAGAGCAAGGCGAGCACCACCTCGCCAGAATTTCACTGGATCCTGCCGCTGTCGGAGAAGAAAGGAGCCAGCGATTGGAGCCGCCCCATGAGAAGCCACCGGTACCAGGAGGTTCGCCGTCGTCGACTTCGTCGTTCGCCCGCCTCGCCGACCCTCGCCCGTACCCCGGTGAGCCCCGGCACCCTCACCGGCGCTAGGTTTCGTTCGGCGGTGTTGTCTCGCGTCGACGATGACCCCGGTCGTTGGATTAGAACTAGATCGAGCGATCCATGTTGCCCCATACCGCCGCCCAGCCCGTGTCACCGGCGGTGGGGACACCCACTTAAGCAGCCAGCAGAACGCTAAGCAACAGGCGGCCCGATAACTTTTCCTTGCAGCCCAGCAATTCAAATTAAATCTTTTTCTATTTCAATTCAAACACACTTCTATACCCAACTTCAAAAATCAACCCAGATCGATTCAGTGCACCAAATTGAATGAAACCAATTTTGTTGGAAAGTTCTGTGAATGCTTAATCCAAGCCCTTTGGATTCAAGTCATTTGGACATCTAGATCACCCATAGTAAAAATAACAAGGCAGAATCTTTTCTGCATTCAAACATTTTTCAAATTTAAACCATAAAAGCTTTTTAGTTGATTCCAACTTTCAAAAATCACATTTAACCATACCTTTCAGAATATATAAAAATATATAGGTTTACTTGCAGAAATAATGTTCAAGTAATAAAAGAATGCTGCATAAGCATTTCTAGCCACTTAAATTAATTAAAATAAAACGGTAAAACCTTATTAAATTGTGACACCACTTTAAATCACATTCCCATGGACTACAATATGTGGTGATGACATGTGTCAACATGATCCCATGTTTAGTTTGGAGAATATTAAATCTTAAGTAGTTTTTCAATGAGTAGAAATTACTTTTCTAAAAATAAAAAGATTTAAACCAAGCCTTAACCTTGTAATGTTAGAGATGATGCTAGATCAACTATAGGACCCTTGTGTGTGATGATTGCAAGTAGTTAAGTATTGTTTGGTGATTGTGTACCTCGTATTTATTCATAGACGCTAGTACCGACCAAGGATACGAGGAGGAAGGAGGATACTACGAAGAAGAAGCCGAGGAGAACTTCAACCACTGCTCTGCACAAGGCAAGCTTATATTGACACTGATGCAAGCCTAATACTACTAGTGAATATGCAAGCTAACACTTGCAAGATACTATACCTATACAAGCTTATACTCATATTGCTGCAAGCTAACCCTTGCCAGATACCCTACTGATGCCACAAACCCATACTTGTGATATGACTATTATATGCCTTAAGCATATGTGATCATACCCACTTGATAAACCAAATCCTAGTTTTATGTGCAAGCTTCTTACTTTATTTCTTTATCAAAGCTTACTTAGAGTCTACCTAAGAGTTTGGTAGATACTAGACAGTTGTGCTGAACATTGCATAAAGATCATAAAATTTGGCCTAAGCTAGAAGCCTTGATATCAGCCTAAGATATAAGGTTGGACTTAGTGAAACTCCACTAGTTACCACCCCTCATTAGTACTACCCCCACCTGTAGATGCTAGTGCTAAGCATAAAACTTGATCAACTTTTAGATGAGAATACTTGGTGGAAAAATGGTTATGAAAACCTTGGAATGATGGATCATTCTATTGAAATGTTTTGGACATGTGTTTCTAAACACTTGATGATTCTGGTGATAAAAATGTTGAGGCATGAGCCTTAGCCCTTTATAAAACTGATGGTTGTCTGGATGCGATACCATTCCAATTTTAGCGTACAACCACAATACCCGAATATTGGGTAGGGCTTGACTGGAAAATTATATACCTTAGTATTAGTTCCCTCCCGGCCAAGGTCTGAGCTGAGGCTACCTTGTGAAGATTGTCCACCTGTGCAGTATCCAAGATGACAGTGTTCATGGTTGGGAGGCCAAACTCATAGGAGAGGTGCTTATACTAGGGCGTGTAATTGAAAGGTTAGGATTGATTATCCGCATACTGAGTATGGTGAATTCAGGATTTGTTCCTGACGGATGTATCGAATGTTGTGGTGAAAGTGTACAATCTCTGTAGAGTGTCAAACTATTCGAATAGCCGCGTCATGATTATGGACAGTTGGAGTGGCCATACTGTTCCCCCGTCAGACTTTTCAAAATGACTTGTGAAATGAATTGAGACTTTGACTTGACCACAACAGAGTTGTGACCTGAATTATAAGATCCCACTTAGGAGTTATAAAATTGTGACTAGCTTTGGAACTTAGTAGAGATAAACCTGGATTTTTGCAAAATAACCCTAGAGCCTAGTGTCCTATTATCCAAAAACCCCTTACCTGTTAGTATTAGTTTGCGAGTACTTAAAGAGTACTCATGGCTTTGTCCCTGCCTATTCCCATGGCCAGAATATGAAGAGGAGTACCTGGAAGATGGACCCTAGGAAGGTTACGACAACTAGGATCATCTCCCATCGTCAGCATTGCTTGTGACCCCGAAGATGGAGCTTCGCCTACGCTACCGTTATTATTACGTATTCCGCTGCTTGATGCTGTATTGAGAACTGGATCATGAGATCCCTATTTATGTAAGAACTTATGTATCGTTTGTAATGGATGAAGTACTATGGTATCCAATTCTGTTATGTCTCGCAAAAATGGTAATCCTGGTGTTGACAACAAGTAGCAAGGATTGGCAAATCTTCAAATGGGAATTTGAGATCTGGTGGGGGATTGTTAGAAATAATGGGGCTAATCCATTTAGGTCCATGTGTATTTCAGATTTTCCCTAAATCTCAAAGTCTAAATTTGTGGCAGCCCATATGTGTTTGGGCCCATGTTTGTGGCAGCTCACATGGAAGTGGAGTGGGAGCTCAAGTTTAGTTCCACATGGAAAGTTGGAGGAGAGTTGCACCACCTTATAAGGTGGAGTGTTGCACCACTTTGTAAGTGAGTAGCAATAAGAGAGATACACGCGCGCGCTCCTCCTCCGACGACGCCGCCGCTCGCACGCCCGCCCGCCCGCTCGTCTCGTCACGTCACGACGCGCGCGCGCGCCGCGGGTTGCGGGAATCTCGCCGAGCCGAGCTTTATTTTGCTGCTCAGGAAAACTGTGAGGTTTTGACAGACGTGTCAAACAGTTAGCTTATTCGGGTCGCTCCCGGATCGTGGGCTACTGTAACCGACCCGAACGTGCGTAACGTGGACTCGGCCCACGTTCGCCTCCGTTAGGGTTTCCTGAGCCGCTCTATATAAAGTCCTGCGCGGCTACCGCCACAACACCACCGAAAACCAATCTAGGGTTTTGCCATCCTCTCTACTTGCGCCGTCACCGTAGTCTACTCCATCCCGCTTGCCGGCGTGTACCGACGGACGGGAGAGCAGGTCTCCGGAACCACTCGCCCTTGTGATCTTGTACGGGAGAGGGCGAATAAGGTTTTTGGGAAGCGCTCCGCGTGACTGCTCGAGTTCTCCATCACGGGTCGTCTTCCATCCAAGTCAGGCGGTGCTGCCTACCGCCGTCTTCGTCGCTATCTTCTGCGATCACTCTTCCCCAAATCCGCTAGGAACCGGATGCCGATCTTAGCTTCCCATCGGACCACTAGGACGTCGTAGGATTAAATTGATCCGATGCGTTAGATACCCGAGCAAAATCAGGCCGTGGGTGGTTAGTTTGCACGTAGGATTTGCACTAATTGCTAACCGCTTTCGTAAATCACGCCATCCTTAAATCTTGACGCTAATTACGTGGGATTAACTCCCTATTTGAACTTTTATTCCTGATTTTAAGAAACAAAAGTTCCGACGATATGCATATCTGCTTCCAACGCAACAAATCTTGTTTCCAATGGAAAGCGAATGTGCTCCCGACACAACTGAAATTTGCTTCGACATGAAAGACACTTTGTTTTCTTTGCAGATTTCTATTTCTATATATAGGAGAGCTTGCTTCTATGTTGAAAAAAGATCTTGATTTGAGTTAATATATATATATAAGTTTGTGTCTTATGTATAACATATATATTGCTTCGAAAGCATCAATAGACACGATTATTGCTTCCAACCAATTAGAAATATGTTTCCATCAATACAAATAATTTCATTTCACTGTTACTCATGCTTCAAACAACTTAGATACGTGCTTCTGATAAAATAAAATGTGCTTCTAGCTAATGGTGGCAATGCTTCCATGGAGCAACAATTTGGTTTCGTCCACGCTTTCTTCTATACGGCACACAACCATGAAGTCATAGCCTTCAACGTGCACGATCATGTCGCCATTGTGGTACTAAAGTAAGTTGTTCATCGCAGTGCCGGTGCTTCAAACAATAGAAGTTGACCTGCATAAACTCCAGCCTTCGCCCATCGTATCTGCCCTACCATCGAATAGATCCCTCGCATTCTCCTTGGTTGCCATCGCAACCCTCTTTTGCGGTCAATGGCAGCCCATGCGGTGCAGTCGTGTCTCATGCTTCTTCCGCCGAGCAGAGCTGCCACCGGATTGAAATAAGCAGTATGTCGTCTAAAAAAACAAACAAACAAGGGTAGAAATGAGTACACCAAAACAACAAACTAAAAAGACCAGTCCACGAAGTGGCTAATCCTCCAAATCTTTATCCAAATCACTAGCAAATTGCTTAAAGCAAAACATAGTTCCATTTGATATAAACAAGGTGTGTTTGTTGAATTAGTGTGAAACAAAAGGTGTATAGCTGAAGCATATAATTTAACATTTCGAAAATAATAAAGTGGGATGGAAGCATACAATTACTTACACTAAAAATGTCTTAACAATAATGCAATGTCAAAATTGTTAATTAGGAAGCATATAAACAAGGTGCAAGCAATTAAATGTTTGAGTGGAAGCATATAAAAACATATATCAGTTTGAAAAAAATACACTCTAACCAGAGCACACCTCAGTTCAATACTGCAGGATCAATTGCTATTTTTCCAGAACTTGTACTTCACGATGAAAGAAATCTAGAACAAATCGAGCAAGGACATGACCTGTGAGCCTGGCTTGGTGGACTTGTGCATGCCTACCTGCTACTGCCGATGAGCATATGAAATAAATTATCGCTACTGAGATGGGCAGATGCATGATGCGATCTGCTCCCATACTTCCTCAGACACCATTGTCTGATGATAGGACCGGCCACCGCCTTCTAATTCGGATTCCCGCCGGTTGTTGGAATAGATGGTGCAGGTCCCTGTTAAGAAGGCGTTAGGCGTTGCCCGAGTGCTGGCGACGGAGCCACCTCTAACCCGGCCGCGCAGGCCGATGGCGATCAGGGATTCCTCAACCATGATTCTCTGGGGAGGAACGCCATGCTTGCCGGAGTCGATTCTGGCGGAAGCGCATCTCTCTAACTTGATGGGGTATGCGGCGAGAGATGAACATGATGGGATAATAGAATCGTGATGGAGAGCAGAGGTGCCTAGCAGTAGATCGATTTAGACGGAAATTTTGGGATTTAGGTGGGCAAGGTGCGGTGTTAATGGGCCTAATTATTTTCTTGTGGAAAGTAACGTTGGTATAAGGCCGACGGATTAAAAAGAGATGGAGCACGCTGGAGTAGTCCGACGATATGCGTGCCATCGGACTTTGATGTATGGTATTTACCTTTTTTTTTTCTTTCGTTCAGCGTCCCAGCCACGTCAGATATATTCCTAGTCAGCGCGTAGAAACTTCACTAACTCGTTCGCAGGTCTAGCGTTATTGTTCTCTTCTCCCCGAGTTGTGGAAGCAAAAAACCCTAGTTCCCCGAATCTGGCCTCCGCCGCCTCCCCGATCCATGTCTTCTTCCTGGGCGCCCTCCCTACCTTCTGCCATGCCATTGCCAGCCCGCCCTTCCTGGTCCGGCTGCTACCGCGAGATCCTATTGGACAAGAACTGTCGGATCGGCTACTGTGAAAACTCGATCTCTGCGAGAACCGAGAACAGCCAGGGCCTCTCCGTCGAGGTGTCCTTCGAAATCCGCGACCCGCCGGCGCTCTCGCTATGCTTCGTCCGCTGCTACGACCCGACGGGTCGCCAACGTTTTACCGGAGAGCCCAGAATTCTATGTGTGGCAGGAGGTTTGGTCCTCCTGCACATCTCCTTCTGCAATGGCGGCGACGGCGGCGCCAACCAGTGGTGCTACACGGACCTTTTCGTCTACAGAGCGGGGCTCGGCGGTGCTCCGTCCCTTCAGCTTCTCCCGAGGCCCTACCCAGCTTACCCAGCTCGATCATCACTGAACATGGTCGCTGTCTTGCCCACCGGCGATGAGCACTACGCCGTGGTGTTCCCTGTTGTGCAGTTCGTCGTGCACGAGTCCCACCACCAGTACACCCTGCACGTCTACCACTCCGACAGGCAAGCGTGGCGCGCCCAGGTGGCCCGGATCGCCGACGACGCGGAAACACGGGACGCGACGGTCAAGATGGCGATTCACTATCCCACGAGCGTGGTACACGCAGGATCATCCGGGCTGGTAGGCTGGGTCGATCTCTGGTGGGGGGTTCTCCTGTGCAATGTCCTGGACGAGAGACCCACTATCCGCTTCCTAGCATTGCCCGCCGTGCCAGAACCGTGCGAAACGCCCTCCGAGTTCTTCATGGACTTTGAAATTCCCAACCCCAGACCATATCGTCAACTGACAGCATACAATGGCGTGATGAAGTTCATCGAGCTAAAGCTCCACAGAGAGGCTTCCTTTAACGTGAAGCGACAAGAAGATCAAGGTTGGATGGCTACCACTTGGACCAGGCCAATTTCTTCAGATGTCTGGCACGAGAGCTCGACGTTTGATACGTCCGACATATCGGTCACCTCCTCGAGTCTCCTGGGTCTGTTGCCTGAGATCATTGATGGGGAGAAGAAGCTGACATGGGAGAAAGTTATCAGTGGTGCCACTACGCTGAGCTTGCATGATGATGACATCGTTTACATCATGGTGAGAATGAGCTTATGCGATCCAATGGCATTTTTACTTACTGTCAACACCAGATACTTGACGCTTCAATCTTGTGCGCGATGTTCTGGTGAAAGGATGATAGGACTTGAAGCGAGTTATGTTCCTTCTGTTCTCTCTATCTACTTCGGTGTGACAACATGTGTGCTTTCCTAATGTATGCATCGAAGGTATACATGTTGGTGTTGTCTTCTCATTCAAGATTTGATTCTGTTTTTCATATACTCTCTCCGTTTAGAAATATAAAATATTTTAGCTTTGCGAATCGAATGTATCTAAACGTTTTTAGTGTATAGGTTCGTAGAGATTCGGAGTAAATCTATACACTAAAAGACGTCTAGATACATTTATTTCATAAATCTAAAATATCTTATATTTCTGAACTGAGGGAGTAGCATCTAAATAACCCGTCCATCGATGTGTATTAAAAAAAGTGCATTGCTATAGATAAAAAATTATTATCCCTACATACAAAGAACTTATTTCTCAGCTTTCATGTATATATGGCTAGTCAATTTTTCTCTACACACCTAGGATGACTGCCAATGTCCCGAGTGAAGACTATCTTTTTAGTGAACTTTAGTAAAGACTATCTTGATGAGAAGTATATATTATACCTGCATATGTGTTGGTTTATTTTGGAATTCACAAATTTACTACAGATAAATGGAATTTTCACAACAAACCGCTAGATATATAGATGTACCCGAAAGCCAACATTTACGTTAACTAGTGGTAATTCCGAAAAGACCATGGTATCCCAGATCCATTGAATGTGGACCCCTACATCTCGTGCATGCGCTGGTTTGAGGAACCTTGTCGGGCAACCCAGAGGTGGGGCCTAGAAGGCATGCCTTCAGCCTCGGAAAGGGCTGCATCAATCATGACTCGGCTTTGACTGCTTTGCATATGGGCATTCGCGAGACGGAGTGGTGTCGAGTCCGTGCCATCCGGCTTGGTTATCACCACCAGTGCCTCCAACGTAAGCAAGTTCCTTGGTGATGCTTATTGTGTTCCTGAGAACAAAAGAGGACAGAATTGTTATTTAGCCACTTTGGCAAAGGGGCCTATGCCTAGGCCGATGCATGGGGCCCTAGGGAGCCAATCATGGCAGAGAAGGACAACACTCGGGAACAGAAAATCTCCAGGAGCGAAGACCAAGGTCAAAAGATGGTAGAGGACAAGGACATACCTCATCGTTTATCGGCTACCGTATCTTTGTCGTGTAAAGTCTATTTTACCCCTACCCCTCCACTCCCAGTTACGGACGGAGGGTCAGCGTCTTGTCAGCCACTGTGGTATCCCTTTGGAGATATAAATGGAGGGTCGTGGTTGGACGAGAGAAGGGAGACCAAGAATAGGATAGCCAGTTTCCTCGCCTGGAATCCCTGGCAAGGAGAGAACACTGTAATATTCATCTTCTATGGCAAGTAATACGATCACACAATCGGGACTTAGGGTTATTAGCCTACGGCCGGCCAGTGCCTGGGTAAATCATTTGTGTGTTTTTAGGTTGACGATGATCTAGAGCTATCTTGCCGCCCCATTCCGAACAACTAAAAGGGGGCACCAAGACCTCTAATGTCCGTGTTCCTACACACGATATAACTGGGAACTATGCAGAGTAACGATTATGGGTACTACTCCCAAAACTAAAGAACCAAGATCAAGTTCTTTCCCTCCTTCAAAAACCCTAGCTGCCACTACAAGTTTCTTTGCCTCCCACAAGTTCACTCCCCTCCTTCTGCTGCTCTGGTGGCGGGAGGTGGTGGAACCTCGGTTCTGGGTGTCCAACGTGTAGTCAGAAATAAAGCTCTAGGTTTTATGGCGGCATTTCCCTGATGTGGGTGGTGGCAACAGACCAAATAAGGTCGCAATGGCTCCTTTACGTTCTTGGTGACGTGATTGATAGCATCCCATCGGGCAGTGGGAGTTGTTTAGTGTCAAGTCGGTGCTCCGACGTGGTGGTTCATCATGTTCGTCACTGATAGGTTGCTCCTTCTGATGAAAATGATGCTTTCTCATCTTACTTTTCCCTTTATGTGCCTTCGTGGAAGTCAGATGTTTGGTTTCAAACATCAACAGGTAGTCGATCTTCCGCGTAGATTTGGAGGGAGGGGGTTTCCCTAGTCTGCCAATATGTTTTAGTTCCTCGGGTTCTATTGTACATGGCGGTGAGTACCATAGCAAATCCAACGAGGTTCCTTCTTCAGGTATACTTCGACGACTCGGCGTTCGCTCTAGTATCCTTCCTTCGGGCTCGACGACAGCGGTTATTCAAGCGACGATAAATCTTGTTCCACAATTTGCACAAAAGGGCTTGCTTGTATTTTTAATCGGTCTACTTCAAGTGAAATATGAGACTTGGTGTGCGTATTTGAATGAAACTACACATGAGATGTCTATTTGGTTCTCTTGCCAAGTTGCCAAATGCCTAAGATCAGTATGTTTTAGTCTCTTGATCATTGAAGTACCCAGAGAAAACCAGTGGAGCCAAACTATCTATGTACCAAGGATCAATATTAAATATCTAAAATGCGAAGGTGTTTTGCAGAAAGCCTGATCTCACGGCTTAGACACAACTAAGCCATTAAGTATTTACCTACATAGAATTTCCAAGGATGTATTCTCGACAATTAGAACACTTAACTATAGTCTAGGCTACCTGGTAAGCAGGGTATTCTGATCTCTAAAATCAAATTAAAAATCGGAATATCGCTTCATTTCACTCCAAACAACAATTTTGAAATCAAGTAAACAATTTCACAAAACTACAAACATGGGGTAACAAGTCAAAATCACTCTAAATAGGAATGAAGCGATATCATGAATTCACTATCACCTACTTGGCAGTGTCGAAGAGATATGCATCATCGTGAAATAAGCCCCGTCACTTAGGGTTGGCATCGCCACCGTTGGCAATGGCTTCCTTCGTTTGTGTCATTGTCATCTTGATCATGGATGTGAGGAGGTGGTGTTAGAGATCTCATGGCTCGCGGTCTTGTCGCCAACTTGGCCCATGCCCTCCCATCGACCACCGTGCGACCCTGCCTCTGCGCGGAGCGCCACCTTTATCTCCTATTGGCTATTGCCACTCCTCCTCCTAGTCTGACGTCAACGACGTTATCCCCTCCTCCCCTGCCCGATAATGACCTCGGCGTAACCGCGAAGTTCGTCACAATGTCCAGGAGAGTTTTTTAGTTCATTCACTATATGTTATGCATATGTTTTTTAGAAGTGAGTGGATATTTTGAAGTCACATTGAACTGATATGCCTTAGTCGACTCGATTTTATTTATGATGATTTTTCTACTTGATTTTGTGAAATTAAATTGTTATGCATATACGAGCTCAAGGTTAATTTGTGACTTGGTGTCGTGAAGTTTGGAAAATGAGAGTTTTATGATGAGCATCATGGGTACTCCTAAAAAAATGGGCAGTACTACGCGTCCCCCGAGGGATTTGAGTTTTTTATCCCCCGGGTCCTCAGCCAACCACGTGTCCTTTTTTTTGGGTCAAAATCCATTTTTTGCTACAGACATACTTGTTTTTGCTACAAATAGTCCGGCTTTTGCTACAACGTAGCAAAAAACGGTTTGACCCCGAAAATAAAAAAAAGACCGGACCTCGCCGGAGAGTTCGCCGGAGACATCGCCGGCGACCGTGTAGCAAAAAAGTTGTGCTAATGTAGCAAACCCGACCTCGCCGGAGATCTCACCGGAGACCGTGTAGCAAAATTTTTATGCTATTATAGCAAGAGTACAAAATGTATGTAGCAAAAAAAATGTCATATTGTAGCAACGGTGAGCCTCGCGTGTAGCATCGGCAGAGCAACCGTCTCCCTTGTCATCTCCCTTGTAGCAGAGTGTCGCCGCTGTTGTAGCAGGGCATCGCCGCCCTTGTAGCAGATGCCTCCGCTAAGCGAACATCGTCTCCTTGTAGAGTGTCACCGTCGTTGTAGCGACACCATGGCCGCTCGTGGTGAGTGTCGCCGCCTTGTAGCATGCTTGCGCCTAGTAGATGGCGTCGTCGCCCTTGTAGCAGAGGCTGGCCACTGTGAGTGTCGCCATTGTTGTGGCGGAAGCCATGGCGCTTGTAGCAAAAGCGCAGCCACTGTAGAAAGTGCTTGAGATGCACGGGCTCGGCAGTGCCAGTCTGGTGGCCTTCGGTTGAGGCGAGATGTCGATGTGCCTATGTAGCCATGTCGGCCGCCTAAGTAGCAGCCGCCGTGGCTCTGTTGCAAGGCGGCAACCCCTGTAGCGAGGAACACCACGCCTCTATAGCGGGGAGGCACGCGCCGCCGCTATGATCGCAGTCCCATGCTCGTATCACGGTGGCGTTGACTTGCGCGATGGGACCGGAGCTAGCGATGGCGGCGTGTATTGCTGTGATGGTGGGAACGAGGAAGCCATGGCGGGCGTGGTGGTGCTCTGGAGAAGAACAGGGGGAGAAGAATGGCAGCCATGCGAGGTGGAGAGGACGAGCACGACGCGATGTGGGGAAATCTGTGGAGGAGAGAAGGTAGGAGAAGATAAGGTAGGGGTCTGCAAGTGCGTTGTCGACGCGGAGTTGTAGCGCATGTATGCTGGACTCGGACGATGTATTCTACGGGACGAGCGTACAGCTAGCGAGCGAGCGACCCGATCCCGTGCGTACAGCTAGCGAGCGAGCGACCCGGGGATCGTTTCCTTATGGGCGTACGAACACATTAAAACCGACCGGCCGTTTTCCCGAGTCGACATATTCGAAGGTGCCACCGAACCAGTTGCCCTGACCTGGTAACCATGGGGTCTTCCTCGAGCAACGCCCGAGACGCGGCTGCGCCGCCGCCGCCGCCACCACCATCTCCGCCTGCGCCGCCGGCTCCCATCCACGTGATGGACGCCGAGGAGGACGACGAGAACGTGAAGCAGCTCAACGAGTGCGCCGCCCTCTACCTCTCCCTCCAGGCACCGCCCCTCCCCTGTTCCTGAATTCATCTGCTGCTCGCAAATCTCTCATTTGCTCAGTCAGCAGCGTTTGACTCCCCTGTTCCCTTGTCTTGCAGGACTGCCTCGTCGAGTCCGACCGCAACTGGAAAGCCTGCCAAGCACGTAAGCATCGCTGCAGAATTTCACTTCCTTTTCCTCCTTGTAGATGCCAAATTCGTTGCAACTTATTGAGCTGGTAACCAGATTCTCAAGACAAAAAAGAGAGCTGGTAACCCTGTTCAATGGTACTCCCTCCGTCCGAAAATAAGTCCCGAAATGAGTGATTTGGATTTGTGTAGATTCGCACATATCTACACATTAAAACATATCTATATACATACGAATCAAGAAAAATCCGAGTCATTTATTTCCGGATGGAGGGAGTATGTAATTAAGCAGAATCAGGACTTTTAAGTACCCTGCTCGATGTTCAGGTTCACCTAGTTAGTATTACTTATTTTTGCCTGCATTTGAACCAAAAACCGTAAAGGTTTTATCTAGTGCTGATGTAAATTTCTCCATCTGATAAAATTCTGTATAGAAGAGAGGCATTGCAATAGAGATGTTGATAGCTTCTCTTGCTCCATCACATTGCCCAGTTAGTGCTGTTATGAATAATTGGACAGTACTAGCGTCAGAAGTGCTGAATATTACCCAGAAACGTCCAAGATAACTCATGATTTTAGGATATATGGATAGTATATATTCTGTCATTTGTGGTACTGGTTATGTAATCGCATGCACTGAACTTCATCATGTTTGGTGCTTCTTTACATAATATGCAGCATCCTAAAAGATCATTCATGGGGCTTTTCTCCCCTATTCACAACATCAGGCATTAAAATTCAAATTAGCAGCGCTTTCCGGGCATTGCATTTGCGTGCGCACTGTCAAATCTTAAACGTTTAGAAAAAATAATAGTAGTAGTAATAAATTACGTCTGACTTGATTTTATTTTTGGTAGAAGATTTACTGCCATGAGGCTCACTTTTGATTATCCCCAAGGACTGTTGTGCTTTGAACTACCTTATCTGGTGCTCCAAATTAAATGAACAAATGCAACATTTCTTTAATGAAAGAGAAAGAGATAATGCAACATTTCTTTAATGAAAGAGAAAGAGATAATCCTGCTTCGGTTGTTATATTCATGCATATTTTTCGCTTTCTACTACACAAATTGTCATTCATAAAGTGGATTGCTGTCTCATCGCATAAAATTCTCGGATTTGAGCTAACCAACATTTTCATCTCCGCTTAAATGCAGATGTTAAAGCATTAAAAGCCTGTGAGTCGAGCAGAAATAAAAATGAAAGAACGTGAAATATTTTCATCCTCCTTCATATCAGGTACATAACACTATTTTTTTGGTTAAAGCTTATGAACCAACTACTGCACTTTATTTCAGATATTATGCTATTGCTTTTGCAGTTGGACTTGAAACTGTGTGTACCTTTCACCGGTGTGCATTACTGAAGCCTTCTCATATATTCACGATGAAGTCAAAACCACAACGTATCGGAGTTCTCAGTTGTTGATGGAGAAGATTTGTAACATCACAATACAGTTTAGTTTCGACCATAAAGGCATAGATGTTAACTTGATAAATTTTCTTTCATTAGCAATTCCAGATTGAATGTTTCACTCAACATTTGCAATTTCTTCAAACATTGATAAATTGGTGCATTGGTATTATTGCTGTACAACTGGCTGCAGGCTCTTTTACCTGTCTGGTTTTACTTGGTTGTGTGGCTTATTTGCCCGGTACAGCTTAATCACAATGATATTATGGTTGGGCACCAAGGGAAACAGCATTGAGCCACATCCTTGAGATGTCTTTATAAACATATTGCTTCTCACTATTAATTCACACATTGGAAAACTAAGAATTAGACGTAACAGTTTACTGCCAAAATAGCAACAACCATCAGCACTTGGAGCTTTACATTATTGACAGAAGTACTGAGTTCTGACATTTCATGAAAAGGTAGTCAGTAGTTGCTGTGCGGGTTTTTATGTCCATTCCTCATATCGATGCTCATCTGCTCACAGTCAACTAGCCTATTCGGAGGCCGGAACAAACTTGAGTGAGATACTGTTGACGCAGTGCCGCTCATCGGTCGGTGTGTTGAACCCCTCCCCTTTGAACACATGCCCCAGATGTCCTCCGCAAGCAGCACATGTGATCTCAATTCGCCTCCCATCAGGATCCGCCTAGTAGCAAATGAAGAGAATATCACCTCCGTTAGGACCAGGGCATGGAATGTACAGAAGAAATGAAAGGGAAATAACTGTATCTGGTCCTAGCCAAATCATGGGAAATGGATGAGAGAACCGTACAGTCCGTGCTATGGCTCCAGGAAATCCTTCATAGAATGCTGGCCAACCACACCCTGAGTTGAACTTTGTAGATGATTTGTACAGGGGGGTTCCACAGCCAGCACATCCGTAAATACCCTCGTCGAAGAACTTGTCATACTCACCTGTTCCAGGATACCTAAAACAAATGTGATGGAAAGAAAACGTATCACGGTTATGTTGTTTTTAGTTTGACAGACTAACCCATATGTAGATTCCATGTACCTAAATGTTTCTTTTCGAAACAGAACCAGAAATCAGTAAAACAAATCCAAAACAGAACCACAGACCAGTAAATACGACAATACAAATGCTGGTAATGGATGTAAGATAAGAACTAGACAGAGTCAGCTCACATGTCATTCCTTGATCAAACAACTTTGCTTATGTATGTATTAGGTTGAATTGCGGCTTCCATAACAATCAGCTGACCAGCAAAAAAAAATGCAAAGTAACCCTTTATTTGCCATGAAGCACCTATCGATCTTTCTCAAGTTTCGTATTCTAGATTAGTAGATATTCTGATAGTTGAACTAATGAACCTGTTCGCGTTTCAAGGACAAGTAAAATTTCTCTTGCTATACTTGCCCTTATTGACAATCCATATAACAAGATAACAGATGTGTTAAGAAAAGTATAATACACACTAACAAAATCTGGCTGCAGACATGCTGCTACTGTAGAACTAAATTTTAGTACAATACAGTGTTTTCTAGTTTTTACTGAGATCTTGCAAGTAAACTAATTAAGGCCAAGTCAGTTCTTGTTGGGTAACATTTTCTTCCTCCAGGTTTATTTTTGCCAAGACAACTTTTTACTTGCTATTATGGATTCATACAATTATTTGTGTCTGGCACAACTTTGTAGAAAAGAAAATTCTAATTCATCCTCATATCGATTGTTGGAATATGGTTAGAAGCACAAACAGTTAATTATGGCAGCGTATTGTCTCTTACAATCTAACCGCGAGGTGCTACCCTGAGAGGAATAAAACGAGCCTCATGAGATTGTAACAGACACTACGCTGCCATGATTAACTTCACTGTAGCAACTCTTACACTCCCATGTTAGGTGGTTGTGCCCGATGTCAAGTTGGTTGGTATAATGTGCTAGTAACTGACTAACAAGAACATGTGCAATAGCAAGGTACATACTGAAGAGGGCCTCTAGATTCTAGAAACCAATCTAGCAGTCATGTCAACAAGAAAATGTAGTACGTGACTTAATCTAGTGAAAGAGCATCAGTATGTGTTGAAATTCTATGCAATAGCAAGATACAATATTCATGGCGGTGACTGAGAAGGTGTGCATTGCAGCACATACCGGTGGCTCACAAAATCGTTCAAGCCATCCAGTATGTCTGTTAATGAAACATAACTGCCAGATTGCTGTGTCAAGATTCTTAACACACTAATCTGGCAGTCATGTTTCGTTAACAAACACATACTGCAATGACTTGAGCAATCTTGTGAGCCATCAGCATGTGTTGCAATGCTACACAAAATAAGAACATGTCAAACTTCTACCAGATAAAGGGAGGATTGTTCTCTTGATTCTTGCTCTCATAACCAGTTCAGAAGTTTTTTCAAACCAGCCAACTTTTGTGACATGTCGAATCAGCGATGCATTGCAACTAGGACTTGCGGTGGTGTGCACGCCAATGCCAATACTGGTGCAACCCAGGTAAGTTAGACATGTTCAAGCACGATCGGACATGGTATAACCATTTGCACTTGCTGAACACACTAACGAATTGACCTGTAAACAAATTTATAAAAGGAAAATGGAGCCTTATTTGTTCATGAGAGCAGATAGCTATGATTCCATCATTTTCTTTATATGGTCAAAGTGCTTGACTATCAAAGCGCTGAAGAGCAGAGCACCCACATAATTGGTTCCAGGAGGGAAAACAGAGATCAATGATGTAGTGTGCTTACTCGGTGCCCTTGCGGCGGAGGATGCGGAACTGCTCCGGCGTGAGGATGGCCTCCCACTCCTCCTCCGACTTCTGCACGGGCCCCGGCGTCGGCGCCGACGAAGACATCGCCACCACGGCGCCCAGCGACCGCCGTCCCACCGTCCTGCTGCTGCGGCACCGCCCGGCGGCAGGTCCGGCGGCCGGGCAGTACGCCCGCGAGCACGAGAGGGAGGCGGGCCGAGGGGACGACGCGGCGGCGGAAGAGGGGGCGAGGAGGAGGGACGAGAGCGCGGAGAGGGGCCGCGTGGCGGGGTGGGGGTGGAGGGACGCCATCCTCAGCTTCAGCAGATGCTGGACGCCCATCTCCTTTCTCCTTTCGGGCAGCTGAAGCGCAAGGGCTCCTTTCGTTTTCTGACTGTGATTGCCGATAAGGTTCTGTGCCTCTGTGGACTTGTGTCTTGTGTGCTCTGCCGCTCGAACCTACCCTGAAGGCAAGAAATTCACATAGAACGGGCCAGCTCTGTTCTGGTGACAGGATTTTCTCCAGATTCCGACTACCGCCTACTGGAATTGAAATGTCTCCAGCAAATTTCTTGCGTTTCAGAGAGGATGGCAAGACACCACACCAGGTACCCGATCAAATCAGACAGACTGCCTAGTGACCACTACCGGGGGTTTTCTCCTCTCCAGCAATTCTGAAGGTCTGCAACTCTGTTGCTCAACTTGAGACAAGCTTTTTAAATCCTGAGACCGATTATAAACTGCGCTTTGAAAGCCATACATTTGCGATATCAATTCTCGCGGAATGTAGTCGTATCCTGATGCCAACATGTCTGCCAACATGTCTCTCCATACATATCGTAATCCAGTAAAATGAACTCAATCATGAAGGAATGATACATATTCTATGGAAATGACAAGGTGACCAGAATGAAATTTAGATTGGAAGATCAACAAGTGGCACAAGAGGAGGATCATATCTGGTGGAGTTCTGAAGGAAAAGGCAGGTACAATGCGACAATTTTATCATTTCCTGCTCAAGCGTTCGCAAATGCACTGGGCAAAGAATATACGTATGTCATAATGCAGTTTCATATTCAAGAACATGCAAACTGACTATGTACATGATATATATTCATATTTTATCATATCTATGTACAGACATAAGAAACATATTTACTTTTGTATTCTAAAAGAAAGAAACATAGTTACTTTATATCGGTAACAAAGACCTCTTCATCATCACAATGTTAAACAGGCAGTGTTTAAGAACATCTGAATATATTGGATCTCTAAAGCTACAATCTGATTATATCCAGCATATGGTTTATCAAGCACATCCTTCAAAAATGACAATCTAGTGGCTACAGCATCATATACAACATGGCTTCAAGCCGAAGGCATAAATGCATGTTTGTCAGCTAACAGTTGATACTTGATACTAGGAAGTAGGAAGCGAATTATTCAATGTACTCATCGTCGGTGTCATCGTAATCGCTATACTCATCCACATCTTCCTCATCCTCATCTTGTACTTGCCCTGCTAATCTATTTGTGTCAAAGGAATTGTCATCTTCCATTTCCTCAACTCCGATTGTATCATACTTCATGCGATCATCAAATTTTGCATCAGAGCAGTTAAGAAGCCATGCAAGAGAGCATGTGAAACCCTTCTTGGCCACAATCTCATGCCGATATCTTATGGTCGATTCAAGGGCATATGTAAAGAATGCAGGGAACTCAACCAGCTCCTCCAAATCCCTGTCCATTTCATTCTTGAAGTACTCGAAGTTCATCCTCATTATGTCCATGTTCAGTGCGAGCAACTGGGGGCACGCCACGACCATCTTGCAAACCTGAGACAGCAAGAATCCACAGCCTGTGAGGAAGTTAACGTGCTTTAGGACCGCAGCTCGCCCAAGGCTAATGGCTTGTGGCATCCTCTCGATCACTCTTCCAAAGTCATCACGGCTGACCAAAATGCTCGACTCGAACAAGCTCTGCTGCTCAACAAGCTTCTCTCTCAGCTCGATTCCAAGAACATCAGGGTATTCTATCACAATGGATGCCACCGTCTCCTTCCTGACCCCAAACTCTATAAGCGCCTCGATGTTAGGCTTCACCCTTTCCTCCAACCCAAACCCAAGGATGTAGGGCTTCTTCTCGATAATCCTCGCGACAGCCAGCCTCTGCAGGCCAATGCCCTCAAGGTGTTCGACGAAAGGTTTAATGATCTTCCCCACCCGCATGCCCAGCACCTCAGGGAAACGGGTGATGACGCCGCCGACCTGCCGCCTGGAGACGCCGATGCCGACGAGGTAGGCGACGGATGTGCTCATGGTGCCCTCGAGCTTGAAGCCGAGGAGCTCCGGGTAGCGCTCCAGCACGCGGGGCACGTCGCCTGGCCTGACGTCCATCCCCTGGAGGTACTTGACGACGGGCGCGAGGTCGACGACGATGCTGGCGTGGAGCACCTGCGGGTAGCGGCGGAGCAGGTGCGGGAGCTCGTCGCGGCGGACGCCGATCTTGCCGAGGTAGTCGAGGACGGGTACCATGTTCTTGCGGACGCTGCAGCCGAGCGCGAGCGGGTAGGCGGCTAGGTCCTCGGACTCGAGGCCGAGGGAGCGGAGGAACTCGACGCGCTCCCGCATGACGTCGACGGTGACGGGGAGCTCGAGGCCGGCGAGCTCGCCCGGGTCGACGCCGATGGAGACGAGGAAGGCGTCGACGTCGGCGCGGCGGGCGGCGCGGTCGCGCTCCATGGTGAGGAGGCTGGGGCGGGCGTAGAGGGAGGAGGACTGGGACTGGCGCGGGCGGGCCGGGCCTGGGGAGCGGCGGCCCGGGCGAGGACGGGAGGAGGTGGAGGCGGAGGAGGGGGAGGAGTAGGAGGCACGGAGGCAGAGGAGCTTGCGGAGGTTGGGGGAGGGGAGGGGCGGCTTGGGGTGGGCGGAGAAGAGGAAGAGGGACTTCATCATTTTTTGGTAGGGGTGGGAACTGGGAAGCGAGGAGAGGTTTGGGTTCGGGGGCGATGAGATGAAGTTCGGGGTAGGGGAGGAAGGGGAAACAGAGCCGACTGTCGAGCGGACAAACCTGGCCGTGGCCATCGGGACGTGCCTGGACGGGCCGGCCCGCGGCACGCAAAAAAAACCCGGCCCGAGCACGGTCCGTTTAGCAGTAGCCATACAATATTTTAGATAAACATGTAAACCACAGACCTCTCGGTCTCCCGCGCCACACTCTACCACGAAACCAATCAAATCTAACTACTATGGTTTATGTTAGGACGTTTTTATGGGCAAATTTCAACGGGCCTGCAGAAAAAGGCCATGGCCTAGCGTGCTCGACGTGCCGTGGGCCGGCCCGTTTATCTTAGGTGCCGGGCTCGGGCCGCCAGGCGGGACACGTAGCACGCCACGACGGGCCGTCTTGCCGGCCGTTTGGCATCGCATGGGCGAGGCGGTCAGCCGGGTTTGCGGTTCGTCTGCCGTCCTAGGCATTGGTACAAACACATAGCGGCCCGGCACGGCCAAGCATGGCACGCCTTAAACGGACCTGGCCTGACACGGCCCGTCGCCGCCTAGCTCACGTGTCGGGCTAGCACGGGGCTTGAGGCCTGGGCACGACACGGAGTTCTAACGGGCCGGTCCGTGGCACGTGAGACACGCGGTCTGTTAGTGTTTTTCGCTGACCTGTATAATTAATTTTAATATATTGTCGAATATGTATTATATCAGCTATTCTCAGGTGATTTGGTGGTTAAGGGGAGCGCGGGGGTAGCATGAGGTCCCTAGTTCGACTTCCATCTACCTCATGTTTGTATCTATATTTCGAAAATTTTAATAACAAATGCTTAACGGGACATGCTTGACCGGCTCATGTTCCTGAGACCACGGCACGGGCCCGGCATGCCATGGGCCGGTGCCGGGCTTTTTTTATAGGCCCACGTGCCGGCACGCTAAAGGACGGCTCGTTGGCCAGGTTTGGCTGGGTATGCTATAACAGCGAGTTAAATTCATGGTTAGTCATTGTACTTGCTTAGCAAGTTTAATACGATATCTGTATAATAGGAATATGAGTTTACGGTGATTGAATTTGTGCGAGATCTTCGCACGCCGTCGCCGCGCGATATGGCGCAGCGTATCGAGCGACGTGGCGGTTAGAGGGTCCCACTGACAGGCTCACGCGAGCATTGATGGTTTAGGAAGCAACAAAGTAAATAGCCCATCGGCCCCTAGACAACTCCAAAATGATGAAACAACCCACGTGCTTGAGACCGCGGCACGGGCCAGGCCAGGCCGATGTCGGGCTTTTTTGTGGGCCCACGTGTCGGCACGCTAAAGGACGGCTCGTTGGCCAGGTTTTATTGGGTACGCTATAACAACGAGTTAAATTCATGGTTAATCATTGTACTTGCTTAGCAAGTTTAATACGGTAACTGTACAATAGGAATATGAGTTTACGGTGATTGAATTTGTGCGAGAGCTTCACACGCGGTCGCCGCGCGATATGGCGCAGTGTATCCAGCGACGTGGCGGTTAGAGGGTCCCACTGGCAATCTCACGCGAGCATTGATGGTTTAGGAAGCGACAAAGTAAATAGCCCATCGGCCCCTGGACAACTCCAAAATGATGAAATAGCCCCTCTACCCTCCTCTACTGCGGAGCTCTCGAGGTGAAGGGAACTACTGTTGGTAGTGGGAGTGGGAACGGCGCGAGGCCACTGTGAAGGGGGACTAAGCTCGGCGGCGATCGAGGTTGTTGTGGTTTTCTTTGTTGACAACTGCAGGGTGAGAGGCGGTGCCGCACAGATGTTACGGCGAGGAGCCGCGGCGATGTTTCCCGGCCGACGGTCGAAAGGCGCTTTCCCTCCTGTCTACGGTAATCTCTCAACGGCCGACATGGATTTTGAGCAGATTATTGGTTAAGGATGTTAGGTTTTGGTGCTCTGACTATACTCTGTCTATGCTCTGTCTCTGTTGCGCGGTTTACATTCGATGAGGTTTTCATAGATAATTTTGGTGTGGTTGACGCTTAGGGTTTAAGAAAATGACATTTTTATGGTACAAAAATTGTTTACAGTGTTGGGGTTGAGGATGGCATGCCCATATTTTGGTCGGTAGGATGGTACAAATATGATGTGCCATGTTTATTGTTCATGCCCAAATTGAAGCTTGTAGTAGGTAATTAAGTAGTTCATTGTTCACTTGTAGGAGAAATAAGTGCAGACTTTTCATTAGAGATAAATCATGGTGATTTTTTCATGGGCACTAGCAACAAATTGAAGTTATGTTGATGGCCACATCATCCATTATGATGAAGTTGCTACTCTAAGTTGGTCAGACGTGATGCTTGCAAGGATTATTGAAGAAATTGGCTATGAGATGGTAGGTAGAATGAAGATTCACTACTGCATTCCAATGCTCACACTTGCCAATAATGGTCTGAGGGAGCTATGCGATGACCATTCATTCATGGCTATGGTTAATTTTGTTGACATGGGCCATAATTTCTTCATTATATACTTGGATCATGATCAGAGCTTTAGTTTCAAAGCTTACGATGATGTAGTACAGTTTCCAATTGTTCCTTTGCCTGCTGTTAGTAGCCGTGTAAAGACAGGAATGAGCACCCAACCTGAATATCCAAGTGGAGAGGGACCTCTAGTACCAATTCAAGTTGTATATCCTACAAGGGCAAAGGAACATGATGAAGGACATGTTGCTGGTAGATTAAGGTCAAGGAAGAGGAATAGAGGCAATAGTGCAGCTGCAGATAATGAAGAAAGTGATGACAATGAAGAAGCAAGTGACTGGGAACACAATGATGCAATGTCCGATAGTGAGGATGCTGCAGATTCATACTTTGAGATATAGGGCTCTGATTTTTCTCTAAGTGAAGAGGATGTTGATCTAGATGGTGAGGAAGAGACACCTGACAAGGGCAGGAGAACCACTGTAAATAAGAGAAGGCAAATATCAACCATATGCAATGCTACAACTAATGAGAATTATCAAATTAAAGAGGAGGATTCTGATGAAGAGGATCTGTGGGGACCTGACTATGATTATTATGATACAGTGATGATGAAATTCAAAACATTCAGAGATGATGATTTGAATGATCCAAAATTTGCTACTGGTCAAGTGTGTGCTAATGTGGACTTTCTTAGGAAAGCAATCAGGCCATACAGTTGCATTCACATAAATGGTATAAAACTACCTATAAATGACAAGAAGAGTGTAAGGGCAGTGTGTGAGAATAAGTGCAGTTGGTACCTATGGGCATCTGTTGACTCAAGAACAGAAGCATTCCAGATAAAGAAGTACACAGACGAGCACACTTGCAGAGGAAAGTGGAAGATTAGTGCTTTCGCAGCAAAATTCATTACATAGAAGTATTTGGAGAGCTTTAGAGTTGATCAACAAATGAGTCTTCAAAATTTCTCAAGAGTGGTTCAGAAAGGGTGGAACATGACACCATCCAGGAGCAAGCTCCAGAGAGCCAAGAGGATTGCAATGGCTGTGATATATGGAGATGAAGAACAACAGTACAAGATGCTCTGGGACTATGCTAATGAGATCAGGAGGAGTAATCCAGGCAGTACTTTCTATCTATCCCTTGATGAGAATGCAAGATTCAAGCAATGCTACATGAGTCTTGCAGCATGCAAGAGGGGGTTCCTATAAGGCTGCAGGCTAGTTATATTCATTGATGGATGCCACATGAAAACAAGGTATAGAGGATAGCTGCTCACAGTTGTTGGGATGGATCCTAGTGATTGCATTTTCCCTATTGCTATGGCTTCTATACAAGTGGAAGATACTGCTTCCTGGACATGGTTCCTAGAAACTCTGAAAGCTGATTTGGGGGTAATCAACACAACACCTTGGACCATCATGCCAGACAAACAAAAGGTAACTACTAGTTGTAACTTGTTAATGTTGAAAGTCTATTTTTTCACCATTGTAGCAATCATTTCTTACACACTAGTTGCAAGGACTTTTTTAATGTTGTCAAATTTGTGTTCCCAGATTCATAGCACGGGTTCTGTGTAAGACACGTGTGGCAGAATTTTCAGAAACTATTCAAGGGATATGCACTAAAGAACCAGCTTTGGAAGATAGCTAGGAGCAACACAATTACACTCTATGAGAAGAACATGGAACAGATGAAAGTGCTTAATTCAAATGCTCATGCCTAGTTGCAGAATTTGGATCCAAAAACATGGGTTAGAGCTTTCCAGAGTGACTTACCAAAATGTGATATTCTATTGAGCAACAACTGTGAGGTTTTCAACAAGTAAGTCGCTATCTCTATCTCTATGTACAAATATGCATCTAGCTTATTTTCATTTATGTTACATTCTTGGTAGGTACATCTTGGAACCTAGAGAGCTACCAATGCTTTCAATGTTTGAAACAGTAAAGTGTCAACTTATGAGTAGGCACTACACCAAAAATAAAGAGAGAAGTACTTGGCATGGTCCTATATGTCCCAAAATAATGAAGAAGTTGTAGAAGAACATTGAGATTGCAAACCATGTGTTTGCAGAAGGGGCAAGGGATGGACTGTTCAAAGCGGGAGAACTTGTGTCTTATCAACATGTTGACCATGTGGTAGACTTGAAGCACAAGACAAGCACTTGCATGAGGTGGCATAAGACTGGAATCCCTTGTTCACATGTTATATCATGTTTAAGGCATGATGACACTGATCATGTAACTATGGTTAACACTTGATAGTCATTAGAAATGCATGACAGGGCATATGGGAACATTGTTTACTCATGCAAGGACAAGAGTGAGTGGGAAAGGATGAATAGACCTCCAATACTACCACCTCTCTACCAAAAACATGTTGGCAGGCCTACAAAAAGCAGAAGGAAAGCACCATATGAGATAGATGCTAGAGGAGGAGGCAAGAAAATGACAAGGCATGGTGTCATAATGCATTTCACTTATTGTGGTTTCCCTGATCATAAAAGGGTAGGTTGCAAATGGTACAAAGCTGGCCTACCGCCACCAAATACAGATAACCTCTTCCTAATACTATTGAACCACCTACACAGGTAGTTCATAATCCTAGCTTGTTCTGATTTTCTATGAATTTTGCATGGTGATGTGGTATATAACTTGGTGTGTTTGCATTTGTATCATAGGACCAGAACATAGATATTAACATTCCTCTTGGTGAGACCCATGAAGATATGCCTGTGAACAACTTGATGGAGCAATCAACGGTACTTAAGTCGTATATATGTACACAATCCACTGGGATTGCTATTATCTTTGGAATGTGTAAGTTTATGCATGAGGAAGACTGCTAGGCTCTGCACCTGATACGTCGGAGACATATCTATAATTTTTGATGTTTCATGCTTGTTTAGTATCTACTTTGCTTTGCTTTGTTCATAATTTGAGGTGATTTTCATATGTTTTCTTGTACTAACCTATTAACAAGTTGCCACAGTGCCTGCTGCATGTTTTCTGCTGTTTTTGGTTCCAAAAAAGCTAGTAAGGAAATATTCTCGGAATTGGACAGGACAAAATCCAAAGTCAATATTTCACCGAGGAGAACACGGAGTCCAGAGGAGATATGGAGGGGCGCCACAGGGTGGCCACACCCCCCAGGCGTGGCCTAGGGTGGTACTTCACCTAGGCAGGGTGTGGGCCCCCTGGCCGCCTCCCAGCCTCGCCTCTTCGCCTATAAGAAGCCCCCGATGTCGAAACCCTAAGTACCCGATTAAAATTCCACGAAATCGTCTATAGCCGCCGCCACCATCGTCCCTAGATCGGGGGATCTGAAGCTCTTCCCGGCACCCTGCTAGAGGGGAGATAATCCCGGAGGTCTTCTTATTCATCATGCCAGCCTTTGGTATGAAGCGTGGGTAGTTCCACCTTGGACTACGGGTCCATGTAGTAGCTAGATGGTTGTATCTCCTCCTTGTGCTTTCATGTCTAGATCTTGTGAGCTCCGTTCATGATCAAGATATCATCTATTTGTAATCATGCATGTTGTGTTTGCGGGGATCTGATGGATATTGATATTACTATGTCAGATTAATTAATCATTTTGTCTTATTTATTCTATCATGTCTGTGTTGTTTGTGATATTGCATGCTCTCCGTTATTAGTAGCTATCTTGGCCAAGTAGTTGCTAAGGGGGTATTTATGCTCGATAGTGGGTTCATGCCTCTACTTAATCAAGGGAAGTGACAGAAATCTCTACGGTTGTAGATGTGTTGTTGCCACTAGGGAGAAAATAACGGTCTCTTGTTCATGGAACAAGTGGATTGTTTACCTTACACACTTTGCTTAAAGCAGTTGTCTGTTTCTTGCAACTTAATACTGGAGGGGGTTCGGATGATAACCCAAAGGTGGACTTTTAGTCATATATGCAGTTGGATGGCGGCCTATGTATATTGTTGTATTGCCCAATCAAATCTCATAGGATCGTTATGTATAGTATTGTTGTTATGCCTTGCTCAGTCCTGTCAATTGCCCTGTTGTAATTTGTTTATCCAACATGCCATGTTTGTTTCTAAGGAGAACACCTCTAGTGAACTATGGACCCTGGTCCAATCTTTACCATTGATACATCTCCCACTGTTAGTGTTTACTTGCTGCAAACCATCATCACCTTCCACACCCTACATTTAATCCTTTGTTACAACAACCAATGAGATTGACAATCTCACTGTTCATTGGGACAAAGTCTTGAGTTTGTGTTGTGCAGGTTTCCACGTTGCTTGAAACACCTTTGAGACGTTTCCTTTCTCCTACTGGTTCGATAACCTTGGTTTCTTAATAAGGGAAGACTTGCTGCTGTGCTGCATCACACCTTGCTCTTGGGGTTTCCCGACGAAGCGCTCCCACGTCAACACAGCGCCAACAAGTTTTCTGGCGCCATTGCGGGGGAGGCTAAGGACGTCTTCACAAGAGGGGTCCTCCACAACCTTTCTCTTTACTTTGTTTTTAGTTTGCTTAGTTTCTTTTGCTTGGTTTTGTTTGCCTCTTTTTATCAAAAACTCAAAAAAGTTAGTTTAGTTTGGTTTTCTTTCTCCTATCAAAACCCCCCAAAAAAAGTTCCCACTCTAGTTGTCACCTTGCTCTTGCTCACCATGTTGTTGTAGGGGTTCGTAGCATGGAAAACAAAAAATTTCTACCACATGCACACAAACAAGCCAAGATCTATCCACTAGATTGTAGCAACGAGTCGATAGAAGCACTCACCCTCGAAGATTCCAAAGCGGTTAACGAGAGAAGATTCTCGTGGTGATGTAGTCGTACACTTGCCGATCTCAAGATCACGTAGACGATCCTTCTGGCGCTGCGTTTCGGCAGCGCTTCCGCAGTCGGTCACATGTTCGGTACTCGATGAAGACCTTCCTCTCCCTTGTTCCAGCAGGCAGCGGAGGTTGTATTTCTCCCCTCGCGATTCCGACAGCACGACGGCGTGGTGTCGGAAGTAGAGGGAAGATACCGCAGGGCTTCGCCTAAGTCGGTGCGAGTTATGGTGGAATTAGGGTTTCCCAGTGATCTAGGGTTTAGAAGACCGGGAGGAGGAGGAGGTGTCGGCGGCGGCTAGGGCGGCGGCGACGGACCAGCGGCTGGCGGCGGCGGCGAGGTGCGGGGAGGGCTAGGGCTTGTTCTTTGGGGCAGCCCACCCCCTCTATTTATGAGAGGGGCGGAAACCTTGGGAGGGGTGGGTTTGAATCCAAACCCAAACCCAAGTTGGATTGCGAGAAGGACTTGTTTCTTCTTCCACTAGGAAACCATTGTTCCAGTTTGACTTTTCAAACTTCCCGTTTCACTTTCAATTTAGAGCTTTAATTCTCTCTTGCAAATTCCCAAATCAAGCGACCTAGGATATGATCCAATCATTCCACTTACCAATGACACATTCATGGACCATTCCCCTTCCGGTCCGGTGAACCTTCTAGAACCTTTCCGATGAAAACATCAAAATCATTCCCGAACTCCGGAATCGGACTTTCCTTATGTGAATCTTATTCTCCGGACCATTCCGGATCTCCCCGTGATATCCTGGATCCCATTCGAGACTCCGAACAACATTCGGCATCCCTACTAACATTCCATATCTACTAAACAACATCGAATCCTTAAGTTTGTCTCCCTACGGTTCGTGAATTATACGGACATGACCGAGACACTTCTCCGATCAATAACCAATAGAGGAATCTGGAAATTCATATGGCTCCCACATATTTCTACGATTACTTTGTGATCGAATGAACCACTTACATACGATACCAATTTACCTTTGTCTCATGATAGTTTACTTACCCGAGGTTTTGATCATCAGTATCTCTGCATACCTAGTTCAACCTCGTTACCGATAAGTACTCTTTTATCGTTCCCGTGATATGTGATCCCTTGTGAGCCAGTCACATGCTTGCA
This sequence comes from Avena longiglumis, assembly GCA_030063025.1. Classification (NCBI taxonomy): domain Eukaryota; kingdom Viridiplantae; phylum Streptophyta; class Magnoliopsida; order Poales; family Poaceae; genus Avena; species Avena longiglumis. Next base: position 487,839,786 of record CP125974.1, read on the forward strand.
AGCTAATTGGATGACATTCCATCGAGAGGGCCCAGAGTATATCTATCCGTCATATGGATGGACAAATCCCACTCTTGATCCATGTGCCTCAACCCATACTTTCCGAACACTCAATGCCACCTTTATAGCCACCCAGTTACGGTGTGGTATTTGATGTCATCAAAGCATCCTTCCGGTGATGGTGATTATCATGATCTCATGGTCGAAGGAATTAGGTTACTATGTATCAGAAAGCTTATAGCAAACGAACTATTGAAATGACTTGATCTTTATGCTACGCTTAACTATAGGAGTATGTCCATCATACCATTCTCCTAATGATATGATCTTGTTGTTAATAATATCTCAATGTTCATGATCGAGAAACCACGATCATCTATTAACCAACAAGCTAGTATTATAAAGAGGCTTTACTAGGGACTCTAATTTAGTTTACAAATCACACAAGTATTAATGTTTCCGGTTAATAATGTTATAGCATGAATGTAAACATTTATCATAAACATAAAGATATAATAATAACCACTTTTATTATTGCCTCTAGGGCATATCTCCGACAGTCTCCCACTTGCACTAGAGTCAACTAATCTAGATTACATGGTAATATACTGAACACCCATGGCGGTTTGGTGCTGGTCATGTTTTGCCCTCGGGAGAGGTTTAGTCAACGGATCCGCCACATTCAGATTTGTGTGTACTTTGCAAATCTTTATGTCACCATCTTGTACATGCTCTCGAATAGCGTGAAAACGTAGCTTGATATGCTTCAGCTTCTTGTGTGACCTTGGTTCTTGTGCATTGGCTATGGCGCCCATGTTATCACAATATATAGACATTGGGTCTAGCGCACTTGGAACCACACCGAGCTCTGTAATGAACTCCTTCATCCATATCGCCTCTTATGAAGCCTCCGAAGCAGCTATGTATTCTGATTCAGTTGAAGATCTCGCCACAACGCTTTGCTTTGCACTCCTCCAGCTAACTGCTGCACCATTCAAAGTAAATACGTATCCAGATTGAGATTTAGAATCATCTGGATCGGTGTTCCAACTAGCATCAGTGTAACCATTAACAACGAGTTGTTCATCACCTCCATAAGAAAGAACCATATCCTTAGTTCTTCTCAAGTACTTAAGGATGTTTTGACCACTGTCCAATGATCTACTCCTGGATCAATTTGATATCTGCTAGTCAAAGTAACAACATATGCAATGTCGGGTCTTGTACATAGCATGGCATACATAAGAGATCCTATGGCTGAGGCATAGGGAGTCTTACTCATCCTTTCTCTATCTTCTGCCGTTGCAGGACTTTGAGTTTTACTCAAGGTCGTATTGGGCAACATGGGCAAGAACCCTTTCTTTCTATCTTCCATTCCAAACCTTTTTAGAACTTTGTCCAAATATGTACTTTGTGACAATGATATTAGGCGTCTCGATCTATCTCTATAAATCTTTATGCCTAATATGTAAGCTGCTTCGCCAAGATCTTTCATTGAAAAACTATTATTCAAATAATCCTTGACACTATTAAGAAGGTCTACATCATTCCCAATCAACAATATGTCATCTACATATAGTATTAAGAATGCTATAGAGCTCCCACTCACTTTCTTGTAAATACAAGCTTCTCCATAAGTTTGTATAAAACGAAAGCTTTTGATCACCTTATCAAAACGTTGATTCCTACTCCGGGATGCTTGCTTTAATCCATAAATGGACCGTTGAAGTTTGTATACCTTTTTAGCATCTTTGGGATCGACAAAACCTTTGGGTTGTACCATATACAACTCTTCATCAATGTCTCCATTGAGGAATGCCGTTTTGACATCCATCTGCCATATCTCATAATCATAATATGCAGCGATTGCTAACATAATCCTCACAGACTTTAGCTTCGCTACTGGTGAGAAAGTCTCATCGTAGTCAACTCCTTGAATTTGTCGAAACCCTTTTGCGACAAGTCGAGCTTTATAGATAGTAACATTACCATCAGCATCCATTTTCTTCTTGAAAATCCATTTATTCTCGACAGCCTTCCGGCCATCCGGTAAGTCCACCAAAGTCCATACTTGGTTTTCGTACATGGATCCAATCTCGGATTTCATGGCTTCTTGCCATTTATTGGAATCTAGGCTCAACATCGCTTCCTCATATGTCGCAGGGTCATCGGTGTTGTCCACCAACATGACACTCTCCCTTGCAGTAAAAGCATTCAGTATCAGGCTTAGGCCCAGCCTTGGTCTTCTTCGCCGGCGCGGTAACTTTCTTACCGCCCTTCTTGAAGTTTCCCTTTTTCTTAGACTTGCCTTGCTTCTTGAATTTGGTGGTCTTATTGACCAACAACACTTGGTGCTCTTTATTGATCTCCACTTCCGCAGACTTTAACATGGAGAAGAGTTCGGGTAACGACTTATCCATGTTTTGCATATTGTAGTTCATCACAAAGTTCTTGTAACTTGGTGGTAGTGATTGGAGGACACGGTGAATCCCCAAAGCATTAGGAATCACTATACCCAAGCTTTGAAGCTTGCTTGCGTGCCTAGACATCTTAAGCACTTGCTCACTGACGGAGCTGCCCTCTTCCATCTTGCAGTTAAAGAACTTTTCAGAAGCCTCATAACTCTCAACTGCCGCGTGAGCGTCAAATATCATTTTGAGTTCACGAACAATATTATGTGGGTCATGGTTCTCAAACCTTTTCTGAAGCTCCAATTCCAAACCATACAAGATAGCACACTGAACTGTGGAGTACTGATTCTTCCTAGCGAGGAAACCATTCTTTACCTCATCGGTAGCATCAGCTGCAGGCGGGTTACCCAGCAGTGCATCCAACACATAGTTCAAATTACCAGCATTGATGACAATCCTCAAATTGCGGAACCAATCCGCGAAGTTGCTTCCATTGTTTTTCAACTTTTCTTTCTCTAGGAACGCATTAAAATTAATGGTAGGGGCCGCCATTGATCTACAACATATTTGCAATAGTTTAGACTAAGTTTATTAAAAAATGAGTTCTAATTAATAGTTAAATTAATCTAGGTGAACTCCCACTCAAAACAATATCCCTCACATTGTTTTAGTGATCACACGAACCAAATCCACCACATCAAAACCGATCATCACGAGAGTTGATGTAGCTTCAAAGGCGAACAATCAACATGTTCATCATATCTACTATATGACTCATGCTTTACCTTTCGGTGATCCATGTTCTGAGACCATGTCTGTACATGCTAGGCTTGTCAAGATCAAAACTTACCTTCCGCATGAGCAAATCTGGCTTGCTCACGTTGTATACACTCGCATAATCTAACACACCCGATCATCATGTGGTGCTTCGAAACAACGAGCTTTAGCAACGGTGCTTACTAAGGATGAACACTTTAAAACTTGAAATTGTGTGCTTGAGGAATCATCTTATAATGCTATCGTCGTGAACTAAGCAATACAAGATGCATAAAAGGATTAACATCACATGCAATTCATAATATGTGATATGATATGGCATTTCTTCTTGTGCTTCTGATCTCCATCTTCAAGCACGAACATGATCTCCATCATCACCGGTATGGCATCAAGGTCAATGGCACCGCTTCATGGTTGTCGTCCACCAGCATCAACTATTACAACTACTTTGAATAGACACGCATGTCTTAACGGAATTTAAAAGACAACCATATGGCTCCTGCCGGTTGCCAACTTACAATAAGGAACATTGCATACATCATATATAATCACAATCAAGGCCATATCACATCACAGCACACCCCTTCAAAACAAAGTTAGACGCCTCTAATTTTCTTTGCATGTTTTACGTGGTTTGGGGCTTTCAATAAGTGTCGTTATAACTTATGAACAAGAACCACAACGTTGATGCTTGAACTATCAAGTGCCCGTTGTAAATTGAATCTATACTATGATGGGAGAGACAGACACCCGCAAAGCCACATATGCAATACAAGTTGCATGTTAAGCGTGGAGCAAGTCTCATGAACGATGTCATGTAAGGTTAGCCCGGGCCGCTTCATCCCATCATACCGCAAGATTCAAAGTACACAAAAAGCAATTGATAATAAAAGCACCACCGCCCACAATGACCATTGTGTTCTACTCGTGCAATAGATCTACATATAGACACGGATCTGATACCACTGTAGGGGTTCGTAGCATGGAAAACAAAAAATTTCTACCGCATGCACACAAACAAGCCAAGATCTATCTACTAGATTGTAGCAACGAGTCGATATAAGCACTCACCCTCAAAGATTCCAAAGCGGTTAACGAGAGCAGATTCTCGTGGGTGATGTAGTCGTACACTTGCCGATCTCAAGATCGCGTAGACGATCCTTCCGGCGCTGCGTTCCGGCAGCGCTTCCGCAGTCGGTCACATGTTCGGTACTCGATGAAGACCTTCCTCTCCCTTGTTCTAGCAGGCAGCGGAGGTTGTAGTTCTCCCCCCCGCGATTCCGGAAGCACGACGGCGTGGTGTCAGAAGTAGAGGGAAGATCCCGCAGGGCTTCGCCTAAGCCGATGCGAGTTATGGTGGAATTAGGGTTTCCTGGTGATCTAGGGTTTAGAAGACTGGGAGGAGGAGGAGGTGTCGGCGGTGGCTAGGGCGGCGGTGGAGGGCGGCGCGGGAAGGGCTAGGGCTTGGTGCTTTGGGGCAGACCTCCTCCTCTATTTATGAGAGGGGGGCAGCCTTGGGAGGGGTGGGTTTGAATCCAAACCAAAACCCAAGTTGGATTGAGAGAAGGACTCGTTCCTTCTTCCACTAGGAAACCATTGTTCCAGTTTGACTTTCAATTTAGAGCTTCAATTATCTCTCATAAATGCTCACACCAAGTGACCTAGGATATGATCCAATCATTCCACTTACCCATGACACATTCATGGACCATTCCCCTTTCAGACCGGTGAACCTTCTAGAACCTCTCCGATGAAAACATCAGAATCTTTCCCGAACTCCGGAATCAGACTTTCCTTATATGATTCTTATTCTCCGGACCATTCCGGATCACCTCGTGATATCCCGGATCCTATCCGAGACTCTGAACAACATTCGGTATCCCTACTAACATTTCATATCTACTAAACAACATCGAATCCTTAAGTGTGTCTCCCTACGGTTCGTGAATTATGCGGACATGACCGAGACACTTCTCCGATCAATAACCAATAGAGGAATCTGGAAATTCATATGGCTCCCACATATTTCTACGATTACTTTGCGATCGAATAAACCACTTACATACGATACCAATTTCCCTTTGTCTCACGATAGTTTACTTATCTGAGGTTTTGATCGTCGATATCTCTCCATACCTAGTTCAACCTCGTTACCGATAAGTACTATTTTCTCGTTCCCGTGATATGTGATCCCTTGTGAGCCAGTCACATGCTTGCAAGCTAATTGGATGACATTCCACCGAGAGGGCCCAGAGTATATTTATCCGTCATATGGATGGACAAATCCCACTCTTGATCCATGTGCCTCAACCCATACTTTCCGAACACTCAATGCCACCTTTATAGCCACCCAGTTACGGTGTGGTGTTTGATGTCATCAAAGCATTCTTCCAGTGATGGTGATTAGCTTGATCTCATGGTCGAAAGAATTAGGTTACTATGTATCAGAAAGCTTATAGCAAACAAACTATTGAAATGACTTGATCTTTATGCTACGCTTATCTATAGGAGTATGTCCATGTAACATCCCTAAAATCATGTTTCCAAATATTGCATATCATCCATGCATGCATATCATTTAGGTATCAAATATCAAACTCATTTCAAGAAAATAGAAGCACTAAGTGCTATTATTTTATGTGAGCATGCATTAATTTAATGCCACTCTCAAATGAGAGTATAATTGTTTTAAACCAAGCTTTGTTTGCTCTCATGTTGTTTAAGTTGAATGTTAGAGTTTGGACAAAAATTTACAAAACAAATATGGGTTTAAAACCATCTTCAAAACATATTCAAATCAAGTGCTATGACACTATCTATTTTAATTTTTCCAATAAGGACCAAGCAAGGCCAGCAAGGCAGCATGTTTAATACTGAAATTTACACAGGAATTCATATTACAAAAGGCCAGAAAGATTTGAAATTCAAATGCTTTTAAATTCATTTGAAATTGATTCTAGAAAATCAAATAGAAAATAGAAAAAGAGAAAAGAATTAGAAAAGGGCCGGCGCTAATAATCTAGCCCAGAATCAAATCCATCCCAAAAGCCCACCCGGGGTCCTCCCTTCCTCTGTTTCTCTCAACCGCACCGAACCAACCCACACCGTCGTTGACTGGTGGACCCTCTCCACGTCAGCACCTTCTTCCCCCAAACTCAGCCTTGCCGCCGCCGTTCCTCCCCCTTCACTGCCGCGACTTTAATATGCTTAATTGGCGATGAATGCGTGCGTAATCTCCGCCCCTGCTCCGGCTATAAGATCCCCTCCCCTATCCTCTCATTTCCCCTCGCTCAGCACACTCACCTCGCCACCAGGCTGCGCGCAATCAAGCTCAGAACCCCGCAGCACCGACGACCTCCGGCGACCAATTCCGGTGAGCACCGTCCGCCCCCTGTCGCTGCTTCATGCAAGCGTGTTCAACTTGTCCTTGCGCATCTTTTCATACCTTCCTTTTTCTCTGTATCATCCTAGAGCGCCGTCACCGTCCACCGCTGGAAGCAACCGAAGCTCAGCGCAACTCCGGCGACCCCTCTTGGTAGTTCCCGACCACCCCTTCCTCCCTTTTTGATACTCACTTGTTCGCCAGGCTTGTGCGCATCTAATAGCATCTCTGGTTTGTCTTAGCGCGCACCAGAACCTCGCCCCCGACGATGCCAGAGCTTGCCCAACGATAGACTCCACTCCGGCGAGCAATAGCAGCCAACTCCGAGCGCCCCTGTCCCTCCCTCGACCGCCTTGAGATTCACTGCAGCCTCGCGAACACGGTAACCACCTCCACCCCTCCCCGCGCGATCTGAATCGCCGGCAACATCTCTGACAGAGCCGCGCCGCCGCATCGCCGCCGCTAGCACCGCCCGTCTATGGTCGTTTGATCTGTGGCCGTAGAATCTAGATCCAATGTGTAGAAATAGATCTGTAGCGAAGAGGTAAGGAGCAGATCTGACCGTGCGATTTAAGTTAGATCTAGCGGTCCACGTTAGCCGATCCGCGCGAATCGGTATCAACCAATCAAAACACACTGCGTGTCTGTAGGTTTGATTTAAAATCAGAATTTAGATCTATTAGATGTTTAAACTTGTAAAATTCATAACTTTTGATTCCCACGTCCAAATTTGACAAATTTTATATCATTGGAATCAGGAGATAAAATCCTTTCCATTTATGTAATGTGTTTAATGTTTTGCCTCTGATAAAATGATTGTTTTTACAGAAACATTTGTAGGCATAATTTGTGTATAGTATTTATTTGAAAAATGTTTTGTTGTTCAAATAAAGTTTATTTGGCAAGTTTGAACTTGTTTAAGATTCAGTACTGTGCCATTGTCTTGTTTGGTGTAGAAAATCATCACATGGCATTTTGCATGCATTCATATATTTTTGTTTGTATAAATTCTGTATGTGATTTGGTGCCATTATTTTATGTGTAGATTTTGGTGTAAATAGTGATTGTGATTGTGAAGATTGTTGCTACTCCCCAAACTACTAAGGCAAGTGGTGCTTCATGATTTTATTCCTATGTTTTTCAACTATGCACTAGAAATATTTTGCTAGACTTGCATGAATATTTTGATATATATATGCTATGCTTGGGAAATCCTAGTAGTTATAGAATTGCTAGAAATTTCTAAGTTAAGATGCTTATCAATGCCATGCTTAGCCTAGTGTGGCATCCCACAAAACCACTACTAGAAAATCGCGTTGAATTTGTGCATTGCATCGTCATCATCATGCATTGTTTGCCAAAACTTTGTTTGCAAAGCCCGTGTTGTTTCTAAAACGGCCCCTCTTGATTCAACATCGAAAACCGGGTCGCCGGAATATTTTGTTTTGATTAAAATTGTTTGCAAACGGTCCGTGTAATTAAATAAAACCTTTAATTAATTTTTAGCGGGCGGTCGCAGGCGATTTAGCCCGAACGACCGCCCCAGAAATCAAAACGGTCCACCCCAAACCAGCCCTGCTAAATCCTAGTCCCACCCAATCTATTCCTACCCACCAACGGCAGACCGCCACCTCACCCTCTCACCCAAACTATACCCACCTGCCACCTCACCTATCCTGCCCCCTCTAATCCTAAGACTACCCAAAAATCTACCCCCACACCCTCCTCCACATCACCCCAGCCAATAGGCATGTGCCACCTCACCTTTGCCCTTTCCCTCAACCAACCAGGACCTGACACTTGGCCTCTCCCTCCCTCTCTCTCACAAACCCAACCCCCCCTCTCTGCCTGCCAGCGGGGCCCAGCCTCCCCCTCTCTCTCCACACCCAACCGCGCCCCAGCACCACACACACCTCCCCGCGGGTCCCACCCCGGGACCACCTTCCTCCCTCCCCCACTTTTCTCCCCAGCCTTGGGGCCAGCGCCATGTGAGCTCCACCTCTCACTGCGCTCTCTCCCTCCCACTCGCATCCGCCCTCTTCGCGGTGGCCCGCCTCCCCGGCCGCGCCGACCACGCAGCCACGACCAGCCCTCCTCAGCCACCTCAAGCTCCTCTCGGCCGCCGCCGTGAACCGGCCCCACTCGCCATGCTGGCGCCCGTCGCCCGGCTCCTCCCGCGTCGGCACGCCCAACCGGCGTCGACCCGCCGCCCGCCTGCCTCCGCCTCGGCCAGCCGTCCGCCCAGCAAGCGCCGCCTTGAGCTTCGCCAGCAACGCCCAGGCTCCCCTCCGCACTTAGTCCGCCGCTCGGCGACTCTCGCCTCTGCCGCCCCTCCGAACCTCGCGGCGACGCCTTCACGGAACCCCGTCGCTGCGCATCCTCCTCGCCCGGGCTCGCCACCACCCGCCTCCGCCCGGACCGGGACCACGCCGTCCGCGTCCTCGGTCGAGCCGCTCAGCGCCGTCAGCATGCGACCCTCGCCGCCCCGACCGTCGCCGTCGCCTCCTCCGCTCAAGACCCTCGCTGCTCGCCCCGCCCGGCGGCCGCCCTCCACGCTGGCCGCCGTGGCCACAGGCCAGCGCACGTGTGCTCGTGTATGCGTGTGCTCGTGTATGTGTGTGCTCGTGTATGCGTGTGCTCGTGTATGTGTGTGCTCGTGTATGCGTGTGCTCGTGTATGTGTCGTGAAAACGCGTGTGAACCCTATGGCCGTATTGGAGCACCCCGAGCTCGCCAACGACCTTCGGCACCGAACCCTCGGGACCGCCAAGATCGCCGAGACCCTAGACGCAAGACCTTCTTCCGGGGACGACAAGCACCTCCCGCGAACGCCAACCCTAACCGGAAGGATGCCAAGATCGCCGAGAACGCCAAGATCTTCACCCGACATCGAGACCCCGACGCGCCAAGTGCTTCTTCCCTCGCCAAGACCGCCTCGATGGCCCGACAAGACCCTATAGCAGCAAGACCGACCTCGCGGAACCCGGCAAGACCTTCGCGATGACGAGAACGCTTCCGCCGATCCCGTCGAGACCCCGGATGCGCCAAGACCCCAACCCCGGAGTCCGAGAACGCTTCCCCGAACCAAGGCCGTCGAACCCTGAACCCCGAACCCCGGAACCCTAACAAGATCGTCGAGCCCCCTCTAATGTGTGACCCCTTTTCCTCGAACCCTATCTTTACAACATAATAACAATTGTTGCATATTTAATTGTCATCTCGCATGCATATCATTGGTTTGGGGGCCTTATGCCAATTCACCTAATAATTAAATATGGGGCCCATATGCGGGCAAATCTAGCCTTATATTGGCCTCATTTAAACTTGAGTAGCGAACCCATACTATAATCTTTCATTGTTAAACAACATTTAAATTGCGGGGCTTTTAAACAACTTGAACCATATATTAATTGTCGGGACCCAGGTTCCGCTTAATCTTGACCTAATTGCATCGCACCTTGCCATGCCATACATCATGCATGCATCATGCCGATCTTCTGCCGTGTATTAAATATTGCATCCGGTGTTTATTCTAGTGATTTTGGTTCTTCGCGGATAAGGCCGTTGAGTTGAGGTGAGCTTCGCCCCGATCCTCGGTTGCACCTTCGACAATGTTTTCAGGCGAGCATCTCCCCCTTTCTACCTATCTTACTTTCTAGTATTTACTTCCCTCCTGTTGATCTATTGCTATCTGTGTTGCGATGCTTTAGTTTCCGTACCCGTGATTTACCGTGCAGCCCTATATTGCCTTGGACACATCCTATTACCTGTTGTTTGGAAGATAGTTGGACTTGCGCGTCGTAGTTGCTTGCTCAAGTGCTGATGTGTGTCGTCGCATGCCACAGTTGCTGATATATTGCCGCATGTTGCTGTTGGAGATGACTCTAGTTTTACTTATTGCTCACTTTACTTTCTGTTTAACAACTAAAATTGAATAAGCAGAGGCATCGGTGGGTGATAGATAATATTTGGTTTCCGAACGCCCACTTGTGTCCCGTAAGACCCCGAGTACTTGATACCTGTTCCTTGATTTTTGCGCGCTATCCACATCCGGGAGGTATATGGGACCCCGAGCGAGCTTGATTCATTCTTATTTCTTGGGGCCACAAACTAGTTTGAGGTTTTATTTACGATCTGTACTTATGCCATGCTTTCGCTTTATTTACGATTGTGCGACGGATAGCACCTTTGTCTTGTTTAGGATCGGGACACGATTCATGGTGTCGACAAGCCCCGTTTGGGGTTCCCAGTCGTTCACAGCCGTATACCCAGCACCTTGAGGCCGTCTCGGAGCTTGCCTACTCCGTTGCGGATTCTACTTAAGGGGTGGCCCCCTGAAATATTTCTGAATCCTGTGATTGTTCAGTCGTGAAAGCCTCGTTGGGTTTTGATTTGGTTTTCGAGGTTGATCGGCGTGTGTTGCTATTGGTGCACCGGCGGGTTAAAACTTTCTCAAAGCCGTGTCGCGGATATGGACGACTTGGAGCATGATATCTCGATCATAGACAAGCATAACTAAAGTTTCTTGCTATAAATTTGACTTATAATGACTAGTAATCAGCTCTACTATAATGGAATGGCTAATTAATCGCCACCATTGCTTGTTTGGTTGCCTCTTGCGACAAATGTATCGACTAGTAAGTATTGCAACTTCTAGCGAATTGGTGAATAAAAGTACCAACAAGCTATTGGGTTTGGGTTTATCTCATGTTATCGCATCGATTAGTAATTGTTGCAACTATAACGGAATGGTTAAATAAAAGTGCCTCGCTTACTTTATCGGGGCGCTTATCTAAATCGACTAGTAAAGTGCCACAAGCGTAACTAAATAAGTAAAGCGCCAAATGTGTGAGTTCCTCGGTTGACTTCCTCGATTGGTCTCGAGGAAACACCGAGATGGGTTTGTTTGATGTTAGCTTGAGTTGGATCCGGTTAGGTCTTTCTTACCCTCTCGATAACCCGATTGTATCGAGTCTCTATAGGTTGTATCGTATCTGCGCTGCCGCTTGATCCACCATACCTATGTAGGCGAGGACGCCGAATTCTAGCCTCGCCGTGTCTTGGCCTCAAGATCTTGGCCTCCTTCTTTGTTTTCTGCTTTGCCCTTTGTCGGCACCTTTTGTTAAGCAGGTTTTGAGATCGGCCGTTAGCGGTTACCCTTCCGCTTGGCACAGGCAGGGTTATGGGCGCCATTGGTTATTCTTGAGGCTCTTAGCCCCATTTGCTTCTTGTCCGTAGTCGGACGCTCTATTTCAAGGTGATTTGGATCTTGTATATTATATCGTATTCTTGACTCTTTGAGTCGCTATATATATCTGTACATGGGTCCCATCGAGGGACTGTTGTGTAATGTTATTACCGTTTTCCACCGCGAAAGTGCCTGGTGGGCACCTTTGAATCGTTTCTATGCGGGTTTGGTGAATTTTGTCCAAACTTGCATAGGTCCGATTCTGAGGGTGCTACAGAGTGGTATCAGAGCTCAGCAGTTGCGATACCCCACAAGTCCAGCCTGTAGGATAACCTAGCTAACGGCCGAAGTAGAGTGTCAAAACTATTTTGCAAAATCGGTTGGATAGTTCTGGCTAGGTCTGATTTTACTCCTTACCCCTCTGCTGTTCTCCTCTTACCTCTACGCGTTTTGAATCCGCTCTCTTCCCTTTCTTCGAGTCCAGGAATTCTCGTGGTTGGGGTTCCGTCGTACCTTCAGGGTTTCGCTTTCCCCTTTTGTAACGGAGGTTCTACGCTCATCAGTCTGCAGCTGTTCTGTTATGCCCTTCATCCGATCTTTTGTTCTTGAGATCTTTATCTTTATGTGTTCCTTGCTGGATATCCGTGTCGTTGAAAAACATATGAGAAGGACGAGCATTGGTGAAGTTGGAGTATACCTTGAGCATGTGTTGTTCATGCCAATGGAACCATCGCGGAACCTAATCATTGTGTCTTTCATACGATTTCTGCTGGCAGCATCCCTTTGTTCCGGATACCGCCTATGAAGTTCTTCAGTCTAAATCTCGAGAGTTGAGTTGCCTGATTCTCCTACCCGTGTATAGAGTTGATAGTTTGGATCCGGGATGGACTGATCACCCTACCCGACTCTTCTTGTTAGCTCGTACATCGCTGGTGGATCAATGTAACTTTCCCTCTTCTAATGGAAGTTAGAGGTGGCCGTATCGTTTGATACCTCTATCTTCGTCCTTTTGTTTCCGGAGTGCTCTCTCGCCGATCAGGAACAACGACCCTTTGTTGGTGGTGTCGCCGTTTCCAAGATGAAGAAGGAACCCTAGTTAGTGGTGTCGCGAAGACCTACATGAAGCGCGAAGTTCCGGATCGCCGACCTTTCCTTCCGGTACCATGAGGCGGATCTCGAGGACGAGATCCATTGTTAGTGGTGTCGAATTGTGGCATCCCACAAAACCACTACTAGAAAATCGCGTTGAATTTGTGCATTGCATCGTCATCATCATGCATTGTTTGCCAAAACTTTGTTTGCAAAGCCCGTGTTGTTTCTAAAACGGCCCCTCTTGATTCAACATCGAAAACCGGGTCGCCGGAATATTTTGTTTTGATTAAAATTGTTTGCAAACGGTCCGTGTAATTAAATAAAACCTTTAATTAATTTTTAGCGGGGCGATCGAGCAGGCGATTTAGCCCGACCGCCTTGAAATCAACGGTCCACCCCAAACCAGCCCTGCTAAATCCTAGTCCCACCCAATCTATTCCTACCCACCAACGGCAGACCGCCACCTCACCCTCTCACCCAAACTATACCCACCTGCCACCTCACCTATCCTGCCCCCTCTAATCCTAAGACTACCCAAAAATCTACCCCCACACCCTCCTCCACATCACCCCAGCCAATAGGCATGTGCCACCTCACCTTTGCCCTTTCCCTCAACCAACCAGGACCTGACACTTGGCCTCTCCCTCCCTCTCTCTCACAAACCCAACCCCCCCTCTCTGCCTGCCAGCGGGGCCCAGCCTCCCCCTCTCTCTCCACACCCAACCGCGCCCCAGCACCACACACACCTCCCCGCGGGTCCCACCCCGGGACCACCTTCCTCCCTCCCCCACCTTTCTCCCCAGCTCGCACGCGGGACGCGCCCGCGCGGAGCTCCACCGTCTCCGCCTGCGCTCCTCTCCCCTCCCCAGCTCGCATCCGCCGCCCTCTTCCGCGGTGGCCCCGCCTCCCTGGCCGGCCGCGCCCGACCACCGCAGCCACGACCAGCCCTCCTCTGCCCAGCCACCTCCAAGCTCCTCTCCGGCCGCGCGCCCAACCTGCCCTCGCCCGCCCTGGCCGTCGCCCGGCTCCTCCGTCCGGCCGCCCCAAGCGTCGACCCGCCACGCCTTGCCTCCGCCTCGGCCCGTCCGCCCAGCAGCGCCATGCCAGCGGCTTCGCCGCCAGCGCCCAGGCTCCCCCCTCCCTGAAGTCGGCCGCTCGGCGACTCTCGCCTCTGCCAGCCTTCCTCCGAACCTCGCGGCGACGCCTTCACGGAACCCGTCGCTGCCGCATCCCTCCTCCGCCTGGCTCCGCCACCGCCTCCGCCGGACCGCGGACCAGCGCCCGTCGCGTCCTCGGTCGAGCCGCTCCAGCCGTCGCGCATGCAGCTCGCCGCCCGGCCGTCGCCGTCGCCTCCTCGCTCAAGACCCTCGCCAAGCTCGCCCGAGCCAGCCGGCCCCTCCACGCTGGCCCGCCACGTGGCCACAGGCCATTGCCGCGTGTGCTCGTGTATGCGTGTGCTCGTGTATGTGTGTGCTCGTATGCGTGTGCTCGTGTATGTGTGTGCTCGTGTATGCGTGTGCTCGTGTATGTGTCGTGAAAACGCGTGTGAACCCTATGGCCGTATTGGAGCACCCCGAGCTCGCCAACGACCTTCGGCACCGAACCCTCGGGACCGCCAAGATCGCCGAGACCCTAGACGCAAGACCTTCTTCCGGGGACGACAAGCACCTCCCGCGAACGCCAACCCTAACCGGAAGGATGCCAAGATCGCCGAGAACGCCAAGATCTTCACCCGACATCGAGACCCCGACGCGCCAAGTGCTTCTTCCCTCGCCAAGACCGCCTCGATGGCGCGGGCCCGACAAGACCCTCGCAACGGCAAGACCGACCTCGCGGAACCCGGCAAGACCTTCGCGATGACGAGAACGCTTCCGCCGATCCCGTCGAGACCCCGGATGCGCCAAGACCCCAACCCCGGAGTCCGAGAACGCTTCCCCGAACCAAGGCCGTCGAACCCTGAACCCCGAACCCCGGAACCCTAACAAGATCGTCGAGCCCCCTCTAATGTGTGACCCCTTTTCCTCGAACCCTATCTTTACAACATAATAACAATTGTTGCATATTTAATTGTCATCTCGCATGCATATCATTGGTTTGGGGGCCTTATGCCAATTCACCTAATAATTAAATATGGGGCCCATATGCGGGCAAATCTAGCCTTATATTGGCCTCATTTAAACTTGAGTAGCGAACCCATACTATAATCTTTCATTGTTAAACAACATTTAAATTGCGGGGCTTTTAAACAACTTGAACCATATATTAATTGTCGGGACCCAGGTTCCGCTTAATCTTGACCTAATTGCATCGCACCTTGCCATGCCATACATCATGCATGCATCATGCCGATCTTCTGCCGTGTATTAAATATTGCATCCGGTGTTTATTCTAGTGATTTTGGTTCTTCGCGGATAAGGCCGTTGAGTTGAGGTGAGCTTCGCCCCGATCCTCGGTTGCACCTTCGACAATGTTTTCAGGCGAGCATCTCCCCCTTTCTACCTATCTTACTTTCTAGTATTTACTTCCCTCCTGTTGATCTATTGCTATCTGTGTTGCGATGCTTTAGTTTCCGTACCCGTGATTTACCGTGCAGCCCTATATTGCCTTGGACACATCCTATTACATTGTTTGGAAGATAGTTGGACTTGCGGCGTCGTAGTTGCTTGCTCAAGTCTTGATGTGTGTAAATGCATGCCACGATTCTTGATATATTGCCGCATGTTGCTGTTGGAGATGACTCTAGTTTTACTTATTGCTCACTTTACTTTCGTTTAACAACTAAAATTGAATAAGCGAGGCATCGGTGGGTGATAGATAATATTTGGTTTCGAGCCCACTTGTGTCCCGTAAGACCCCGAGTACTTGATACATTCCTTGATTTTTGCGCTATCCACATCCGGAGGTATATGGGACCCCCGAGCGAGCTTGATTCATTCTTATTTCTTGGGGCCACAAACTAGTTTGAGGTTTTATTTACGATCTGTACTTATGCCATGCTTTCTTTGCTTTATTCGATTGTGCGACGGATAGCACCTTTGTCTTTGTTTAGGATCGGGACACGATTCGCGGTGTCGACAAGCCCGTTTGGGGTTCCCAGTCGTTCACAGCAGTATACACAGCACCTTGAGGCCGTCTCGGAGCTTGACTACTCCGTTTCGGATTCTACTTAAGTGGTGGCCCCCTGAAATATTTCTGAATCCTGTGATTGTTCAGTCGTGAAAGCCTCGTTGGGTTTTGATTTGGTTTTCGAGGTTGATCGGCGTGTGTTGCTATTGGTGCACCCGGGTTAAAACTTTCAAAGCCGTGTCCGCGGATATGGACGACTTGGAGCCGATATCTCGATCATAGACAAGCATAACTAAAGTTTCTTGCTATAAATTTGACTTATAATGACTAGTAATCAGCTCTACTATAATGGAATGGCTAATTAATCGCCACCATTGCTTGTTTGGTTGCCTCTTGCGACAAATGTATCGACTAGTAAGTATTGCAACTTCTAATTGGCTGAATAAAAGTACCAACAACTGCTGGGTTTCGGGTTTATCTCATGTTATCTGCATCTGATTAGTAATTGTTGCAACTATAACGGAATGGTTAAATAAAAGTGCCTACTGCTTACTTTATCAGGACGCTTATCTAAATCTGACTAGTAAAGTGCCACAACTGTAACTAAATAAGTAAAACTGCCAAATGTGTGAGTTCCTCGGTTGACTTCCTCGATTGGTCTCGAGGGGGAAACACCAGGATGGGTTTGTTTGATGTTAGCTTCAGGTTGGATCCGGTTAGGTCTTTCTTACCCCTCTCTGATAACCGCCAGTTGTATCGAGTCTCTATAGGTTGTATCGTGTATGCTGCCGCTGCCGCTTCAGTCCACCATACCTATGTAGGCGAGGACCGCCGAATTCTAGCCTCGCCGTGTCTTGGCCTCGATCTTGGCGCTCCTTCTTTGTTTTCTGCTTTGCCCTTTGTCGGCACCTTTTGTTAAGCAGGTTTTGAGATCGACGCCGTTAGCGAGGTTACCCTTCCGGCTTGGCTGGCAGGGTTATGGACGCCATTGGTTATTCTTGAGGCTCTTAGCCCCATTTGCTTCTTGTCCGTAGTCGGACGCTCTCTGCTTCAAGGTGATTTGGATCTTGTATATTATATCTGTATTCTTGACTCTTTGAGTCATTGCTATATATCTCATTACATGGGTCCCATCGAGGACTGTTGTGTAATGTTATTACTTCGTTTTCCACCCGCACGAAAGTGCCTGGTGGGCACCTTTGAATCGTTTCTATGCGGGTTTGGTGAATTTTGTCCAAACTTGCATAGGTCCGATTCTGAGGGTGCTACACCTAGCTAGTAGCAACCAAGGGTGGTTATATATTCATGCTATGATAGAAATTTCTAAGTCTTCGGACTTGTGTTTTTGCTTAATAAAACAACTAAGTGAATGAATCACCTGGGTGGAATGGAAAGAATGGTTTGTGTTGAGTGGTTACACAAGGCCCATTTCTATGGTTTATGTCGTAGTGGTGGCACGGCAGATGCCATGGGTAGGCTAAAGTATGGGGCCAATGGATGCTAGAGGGATCTGGGGAGGGAAGATGTAGTTGATTCTACACACAGAAGACTAACATAAAGTTATTTATTTCTCCTTTCTTGGGCTACAAGTGCTCCTTGAGCTGTATACAAGTGGAGAAGAAGAACTTTACCAGCCTAACGGTACCAAATGAGTCGATGCCCTTCTCTGAGTCCAAGCCTCTCCTTATAAAGGGGAACCTTGGCTCTTCTAGGGCTGACGTGGCAAGCATATTCGAGGAATATGCTTGTCCCAATATAGTAACTCAGCGGCCTCCTTTCCGTGTCGCTCTTCTAATGACGGCAAGGTTCCAGAGGACCCCACCTGCACGTCTCGGGCTTCAAGACTGTCACCTCCGTGACCTCCCTCTGCCCTTCTGTCGCTCTGCGCCTTGTCCTTTGTGTTTGGCTCTGCTTAGATTCTTCCTAGCCCGTGACTAGAGTTTGACTATAGGCATCTCCTTCTCCTGCAAGATTCATATCATTCGGCCCTGTCTCTCTTAACTCGGCTTGGCCTTCACCTGCATTCAGATTATTCGGGCTGACCCAGCCAACTTACACAGTATGTCGGCCGGGTAACTCCTTGCTCTTCTCATAAGGGTCCTGCTCTTGCTTACCTCGGCCGACCTTTATAGGATTCGGCTGATTTAGACTGTAACTCGGAAACTGGACGAGGAACTTACTTTCGTCTTTCCCCGTCCTTACCCTATCCGGGGTCATCCCCCCAACATTAGTCCCCGCAGCTGGTATGGTCCTGCCTATAACCTCGGCCGGGCCGTATCAGTTTCACAATATTCGTTTCTCCTTGTTTCCGAGTTACTTTTCCCTCGTTCGAGGTATCTGCATATATTCTCGCGTACGCCTCGTCCTACGTGTCACACTCATCATTGTTTCTCTAGTTTTTTATTCCTCTACAGTGCCCACTGAGAGGCTACTGATATTATTGCACATCGGCGTCGGCTATTAACGCCTCGCGCACCGTTTCCGTCAGGGATCGTGATCCTTTCTTGCATCGTGTGGTCGTTGGTGTGGCTCCACTCAGCGGCGTGCGGTTGTGCCGCACATACGATCTACACAGTTAACCTCCGCACGCACGATCCCACTACCACTCAGGCCGCGTGGTTATAAAGAGGGGCACGGGGCCAGGGGATTTACTTTTCTCCTTCGCTTACCGTTGCCCTTCTTCCTCCTCTCGCTTCTGCGCCTGTTCGTGGTCCCGCTGTCGTGCTCCCATCGGAATCTTCAATGGCGAGGCTCCCATCGCTCTGCTCCGTCGACCTTGTCCACGCATACTTGCTCCGGCGCCATTGACGGTGAGTTTATCCGATCTCATTGCCTAGTTTATCCTCTAGGCGCATCTGCTTCTCTTTAGATTTCCCGCGGCGGTTTCTTCTCCGCTCCGCCGCCGTTTTCGCGTAGGGTCACGACGGGGCCTTGCAGTTCTAGGCTTCGCTCCGCCGCTAGTTCATCCTCCGTAGATTCCTCTGGCGACCCTATGTTGAGCTCTGTTAGCGGTGCGCTTATTGAGGATGACGATGCAGCGTCTGGGCCCGAGCGGGGCTCCTGGCAGGGCTCTTCCGTCACCCGCCGAGAGGTTGAGTGGTTAATCCGAACTCGCTGGATTCCTGTCGAGGTAGCCTGTCGCTTACCCGGCAGCGAATCTTCTCTCGTTCTCAATGAGGGCGAGTACGTCGTCTTTATGTCACACTTCGCTCGCGGGTTTGGTCTCCCCCTTACGATTTTGCTAGGGAGTTCCTTGACTACTTCGGCCTGCAGCCGCATCATCTTCCGGCTAATGCCATCGCATCTCTTTCCGCCTTTATCTCTGCTTCGGAAGGATACTTTGGCCTATGGCCGTCTGTGCATGTTTGGTCGAAGTTCTTTCAGATCCGTTCCAATGTTGTCCCAGACAAATCCCTTCAACCTTCCGAGAAACTGCTCACCCAGTGCGGAGCTGCTTCAATTACACCTCGGAGGAAATCCGAGTTTCCTCGCGTTGCTGGCCTAGAGTCGTGCAAGAAATGGCATAAATCATTCTTTTATGTCAAGAATTCTGGGAAGGAGGACAGGATTGGGCTCCCTGCTTTTTCGATTGGCCCCCCTTCCAAGAAGAACTGGACTTATAACCCGAGGAAGAGTCATGCTCTGGCCGAGGCCTTTGAGATTCGGCTGAAGGAACTGATCCGCTCGACTCTGGCGAGGATCGATGACCACCTTCGTGCCACGGATTTTCCCATTCCAGAAACGCACGCATAAGCTCTGCTATATGAGCGGTCCTCTTGATCCCAACCGAGTCTCAACAGTAGAGCTGGACAATTACCTTATCTTCAAGCGCGTCCGGGCTATCTTTAAGACAGAGATGCCGGAGGATTGGGCCTGGGGACTGAAGCCGTTCACCCGCGAGCATCCCCCTCCCAGAGTAAGTTCTTTCAGTTGTGTTTTACCTTTTAATTGCATCTGTGATTTCTCTTGTTAATTTCTCTCTTTCTTTTCCTGCAGAGGTTTGAGGAGCAGAAGAGTGAGGATGCCGAGGTTTTGTCTCTCCCGTGGCCCGTGGATCGGAACGCTCCGGACAGTGAGGAGCCGGACTCGGAGGAGTTCTTTCCCAAGTGGGACCTTGCTCCGGCTCGTGCCCGTGGCAAGACCCCGGCCCACGAGGAGGAAGGTGATTCGGACGAGGTCCAAGTTCTTGAGGTAGTTGCCGTAATGCCAATTTCTTATGCATTTCCGGCCTCTACTTTCTCAGCTAATCCGTTCGGTCAGGTTCACAACACCGAGCCTCTCGCCTCCCGATCTCCTGTTACCTTGGGAAAACGTAGCGCTCCAGCTGGTGCCTCGGAAGCTGTTCCCAAGAAACGAATGAAGAAGTCAGCCCCGCACCCTCCTAAGCGTAAAACTATGCCCGGGGTTACTGGGCGAGTTGATTTTTATCTGTATTTCTTGTTTCTCTCTTTCTGCCTTTTGACCTAATCTTTTTTGCCTTTGCAGGGCTCCTCTTTCTGTTAAGCCTAGTGGTCCTAGAATGACGAGTCATACGAATCGGCCGCCCGCCTCCTGAAGATTCTAGAGTTCCTAGTCCTGCTCGCGTCAACTCTCCTCCCGCTCCGAATCAAACGTCATCTCGCCAGGATGCGCCTGATGTCTTTTCCCCTGATGCCGATATAACTCGGCCAGTAGATATTTCTACCGAGCCTGCTGCCTCCTCCGTGAATCCCGAAGCTTCCCCCGAGATCCCTTCGACCCCCACAGCTTTTACTGCAACTCCGACTCCAGCCGAGGATACCAATATCTCGGCGCCCTCAGAAACCGTAGTCCCTCCGGCCCCCAAGGATGCCTCTCCGAGTGCCGAGGTAATGGATCTTGCCGATGCCTCTTCTAAGGCAAGAAAGGTCGTCGTCACCAAGCCTCCCTCATCCCAGAAAGGTCTTGTCAGATCTTCTCAGCCTACAATTGCTGATGCGCTGCGCAAGGGGGTTTCTTCTGCCAAGACTATTGTTACCCCGGCTGCTGATACACAGCTCGCTCTTCACAAGAGTCCCGCGGAGGCGGTGGCTACACAACACGTCCGAGGTAAAGTCCTGACTCGTACAGAGAGTGGGAACAGCTTCGGCTCGTTGGTTGAGTATGCCAACAATTGGATTGCTGCTGATCAGCTCGAGGGCAATCCAAGCAGCCAGCCCTTTCAACTCTCCGACATTAGCAGTCGCTTACATCTGGCTGCCAAGATCGTTCTTGACAGCGACAAGATGAATGAGGTAACTATTTTTATCGACGTTTGGTTGATCATTCGAATGATATTATATATACTCTAGTCCTCGAAGCTTGCAACCGAATAATTTATTATTCGTTTGGAAGTTTTATTAGGCTTTGCCTGGTTCAGTTTTGTCTTAGTGTTCGTATATCCATCCACCTAGATCCGAATTAAGTTTTGCTTGATTTGGATCTGTCTGAGTTTCGAATATCCAACCACCTAGATCCGAGTTAAGTTTTGCTTAACTCGGATCTGTCTGATTTCGAATATCCAGCCACCTATATCCGAGTTAAGTTTTGCTTGACTCGGATCTGTCTGAGTTTCGAATATCCAGCCACCTAGATCCGAGTTAAGTTTTGCTTTATTTGGATCTGTCTGAGTTTCGAATATCCAGCCACCTAGATCCGAGTTAAGTTTTGCTTGACTCGGATCTGTCTGAGTTTCGAATATCCAGCCACCTAGATCCGGGTTAAGTTTTGCTTGACTCGGATCTGTCTGAGTTTCTAATATCCAGTCACCTAGATCCGAGTTAAGTTTTGCTTGACTCGGATCTGTCTGAGTTTCGAATATCCAGCCATCTAGATCCGGGTTAAGTTTTGCTTGACTCGAATCTGTTTTAAGTTCAAATGTCTTATTGCTGTTTGTTTCGTTGCTTAGGTTGCGCATGATCGGCGGACCGCCGAATTCTAAAGGCTGCTTTTCGCACATAAAAAATTGCAAGATGAGTATGAGAAGGTCATTCCTGTGGTGAAGAAAGCTGGTAAGTTAACAAACTTTTGCATTATCCCTAAAGCTCTTATTGTTTTGGATGTGAGGTGTTAGCTCACTTTGCTGGTAAATAGGTAACATCAACAATCTTAACATCCGTCTTGAGAAGAAAGTCAAGGCCCTTGAAGGTTAGTTACTCCTTTTCTTTACATACTTCCATTTGAAATGTGCACTGGGTTTCTTTTAACCCTTTTGGCTTTGGTAAAGCCGAGTTAAAAACTTTTGCAGCGTCACATCAAGACTGCACACCTATGCCTGATATGATGCTGCATTTTTTAGAACAAGCCGCTACTCACTCGGCGCAGCTGAAAGATAAAGACGACGAGATAATTCGCTTGCGCGCCGAGGTGGAGTCCCTCAAGCTCTCTCAGAAGTCTGAGTTAGAGAAAGTCGACCAGGAGTTTTCCGAGGAGAAGAATCGTTAGCTCTACAATTGCAGAAAAATAAAGAACTCCTCGAGGCTGCCGAACTCAAGACGCGGGCGATGAGCGAGGAGACCACTCGCTTTGAGAAAACCAAGGGTGACTGGGCTAAATATCTTCAGATAATGCTGACCTATATTCACCGTAAGCCTCTGACCGCAGCCAAGTTATCTTTTTCCCTTTCTTACTGTTGACCTATGTCACATCTCAAGATTTTCCAAATCTTGTAATGTGAAAATAAATGAGTAAAATAAAACTTAGTTTGATTTTCAGGGCCAGAAGAAACTTTTTGAATCTAATTGGAAATCCTCAAACCAATTTGAATTAAATAAATCCTAAAGGGATTTAAAAGAAATAAACATTTAATAAAAGGAAAATAAAATATTTTGGAAATACTATTTTGGATCTTTTAAATAATAGATCTTGGCTTTCAAAAGAAGTAAAAGTTTTATAGATAAAGATTATTTTATAAAGCGAAATTAAATCTTGGCCAAGCCTCTGAAGTAAAATGTTTTATTTTGAGTTAAAAATAGTAAAGGTTTATTTAAAATAAATTAATAAGGTTTTAATATCCAAGTTTTATTAATAAAGGTCTTACTATTTCCAAAATAACAAAATTTGTTTATTTATTTAAAAAAAAGTTTTCCAATTATTTTATATTCCCAAGTAAAACCTACTGATTTGGTTTTGAAAATAATTAGATTTCAAAAGGGAGTTTTAAAATAAACATCAAATTATATTTTGATTTAATAACAATGGTCTATTTATTTAATTAATAATGGACCTAAAATAAAATTCTTATTTTGGTTTTGGAATTTGGTTTATGCTACTGAACAGAACCAAATTCAAAGCTACGATGTGTGGTGAAAGATTGAATGAATTTGAACATTGTTTGGTTGCTTGAATTTCAAAACAGGAAATGGTTATAGAAAAAGAAAAAGCCAGCAGACAAAAAAAAATAGTTTGGACCAGCCCAGCCGGCCAAGCCCACAAGGCCCAGAACCAGCCCAGCTTTTCCTCCCCGGAGAAAAACGTTTCACACTCGATTTTAAACCCACGCAGAGACTGACCGGTGGACCTCCTTTCTTCCTCGCACCCCCACTGACGACTGGACCCCACCTCCCTGTTCATCCTCTTCACCCGCGCGACCTCTTCTCCCCCAAACCGCGCTGCCGTTCTCTGTCATTCAACCACGCGTTCAATTCACAAATAATGGCTGCGTTAACCTTGCCCCGACCATGCATACAAAAGCACCTCTCCTCCCTCTATCTTTTCCCTCAAACACCAGCTCCACATCGCCACCAGGCTGCCTCGAATTGGCCCTGCACCGCCGCTGTTCCGGCGAGCTCCTCCGGTGAAATCCGACAAACCACAACCACCTCCTACCTCCCTGAGCACACTAGGAGATTCCCCACCTCCGGAAGCATCTTCCTGTGCCCTCAGTTCGACCGCGTGCGCCCCAGGGAGCCGTCTTTGACAAGCTCCGACCTCGCCACCGCGTCTGTCTTCAACTCCGGCAAGCACCCAGGTGTTTCAGACCACCCCGCACCCTCTAGTTCACGCACACAGCTTTGCCTGGATCCTGTGCATCTAACCGCGTCTCCATTTTGTCTCGGGGTGAACCACAACATCGTCTCCGACCGTGACCAGAGCACACCGTCGCCAGAACGAACTCCAGCGAGGAATTCCTCCTGCCCTCGTGCGCCCCTTGCCCCGTCAACCACACGACGAGCTTCCCCAGCCTCCTGCGATCTCGGTGAGCCTACTCCCTCCCTCTCTCGCTTCCTGTTTCGCCGGTATGCTACTATCCGTCGCCGCTAGCCACCGCCGGCGCCGCTCGCAAATGGTCGAGCACGCTAGCACCGTAGGATCTCGATCCGACGCTTGCGATAGATCACTCAAGCCGTGAAAGGGTACGTTTTCTGAACTGCATGATATGCTTAGATCCAACGCACCGCGTTACCAATCCGACCGAACCGGTACCGTCCAATGAGATTGCGACGCGTGGCCAGGTCTGTTTAAAACAGAATTTGGAAATCAGAATTAAGTTGCAATTTCAAACCTTTGTAACTTTCGATCCACACGTCCAAAATTTACAAATTTGATACCATTGGAATCAGTGGAACAAGCCCTAGCCAACCATGACTTTGGTTTAGCAAATAGTATCTGTTAGCTTGTTGGTTTTTGCAGAAACATTTGATTGCTTGTTTAGATTAGAAAAATTGTTTAAAAATGTTTTTAGGGTTAAAACCTTTGCAAAATGGTTTGTTGTAAACTCACTGACCCTAGGAACCAATCCATAGTTTGGAAAAGTCTAGGATAGATTAATTGATTTAGTCATTTCTAGCCAAAATAAAAAGAATGGTTTTGATATGAAAATATTTTTATAAAGAAAACTTTGGGAAAAGGATTTGGATCAAACCTACTGACCCTAAACACCAAGTTTTGGGAAACAACAACTTATTTGATGAACAACTTAAAGTTTTTGCTTTGATAAAAATATTCTCCACCACATAAAATGATGATTGGATTTTAAAATTGTTTTGGACAAAACCCTTTTGCAATTGACTTTGCCATTTTGGTGAATGACCAATTTGGAACTTACAAAGTTTAGAAGCCTAGTGAAGACCATCTTTGCAAATAGAACCATCCCTTGCCCTTGCATGCTTACATGCATGACTTAGAAATTCCATTGTTTTATGTGAGTGAAATGTTTGATGGATTGTTTGGAATGCTAGTTGATTTGGTGTTTGCTTGATTGATTGTAGTGAAATTAACAAAGTGTGAGACTAGCAAGATCAAGGAGTGAACCATCATTCCCTACCAAAAAGGCAAGTTACACTATCATCTAAAAGTCCTACTATTTTCATTATACTTAGTGGATTTTGAAACATGCATGAAAAGATATTTTTATACTTATGCTATGCTAAATCCTAATAGGATTCCCTATACATACCTTAGAGAACACAATGTAGTTGTTACATGCTTAGCCATGCTATATATATATTTTGAAAAGAGATACATGTAGAGATTTTGTGAAGTTGAGAAAAGGACTTGTGATTTTATATAATAAAACAAGGACTCAATGAACCACCTGGGTGGCCAAGGATACTTTGAGTATTGGAGAAGGTGGCAACAAAAGGAACCATGTCTATGGCAATCTCTTTGTGTTGTGCTCCAAAAGAAACCACCCAGGAAACTTAGAGATTGAACATGTTTCTCCAATTGTGGCTTTCGTGTGCAACCACATGCTATTATGGCTCTGGCTTAGTCAACTACATTGGGAAGACCCATGCATTGTCTTCAGTTTACTGGACATGGGGATCTGGAATGCTTCATGGGTGCTGAAGACAAGCTAGCAATGGTGTATGGGAGGACCCTTTGGAAAGACTTCGTCACATTCTCAATCTGCCAGTACTCCATCTTGGTGAGTGCTAATCCAGTGGCCACTGGTGGCAAAAGGATGGGATTGTGACATGTGGGTAAAGTGTACTCCTTCTACAGAAGATAATAAAATCTAAGTACTTAGCCGTGTCCCCGGTTATGGACAATACTGAGCAACTAAAGTTGAAGCTATGGAAGATCTCGACATTCTAACTTCAAAAAGAAAACTTTTAAGGACTTGATGCACTTGGGGTTACCAAGGAGCTCAAGAGACTTTGACAAAACTTGATGTACTTGGGGTTACCAAGGAACTCAAGAGATTTTGTTAAAAACATGAACACTTGGGGTTACCAAGGAACTCATGAGATTTTGATAAAACTTGATGCACTTGGGGTTACCAAGGAACTCAAGAGATTTTGTTAAAAACATGAACACTTGGGGTTACCAAGGAACTCATGAGATTTTGATAAAACTTGATGCACTTGGGGTTACTAAGGAGCTCAAGGGATTTTTGACAAGGACTTGAACACTTGAGTTTCTACCAAGGAGTTCAAGGAACTTGGAAAAGGAGATTTGACAAAGGACCAAAACCATTTTGAAAAGATAGGATAAATTTTGCTTTATGCAAAAGAGCCTTAAACTCCACTTAGCCAAATATGCATGTTTTGATAGGATCCACTCATATTATACATAGTAGTGAAGCTTGCCAATACAATTCAAATGTATTGACCCTTGTGGCTGTAACTTGTAATGTTGCAGGTTTTATTGATTTTAGTGAAGATTGATTGATTAGGATTACAAAGTCTACAACCAACATCTGCCTGTGGCACTATGAAGATGAAGTACCCCATGCTTATAGTTATTCCGCTGCAATGTAATGTAATAGCCAAATGAGCTATGCAAGATGTAATAAAATTATGTTATTCCTGGTTATAAAGTTATATTATGACCTTTGTTTCTTGATATTACATCTTAACTGTGGATGCTAGCTATTGATCCAGGGACTAGCATTGTAAACACAGGGGACTCCACCTTATATTGTGTAAAGGTTGGGACACTCCCTCTACAGATGGTATCAGAGCATTATGTTGCCTGTAGGATTTGTAAACCTAGGATTGGACAAAACCCCTTAGAAAAATAGGAGTGTATTTGTTCCAAAAACTTATTTACAAACAATCTTGTAAACTCTTTCCTCAACCATTTTGGTTTCAACTCTACATCTCATCTATTTCAAACTTGATGGAAAAGCCTACCCCATGACCAAAGACTACACCATGTGCAAAGGACTTCTCAACTTTTTCAACTCTAATGACTTCAACATCTTCAGCATATTCACCAAGGACTTCCAACTTGGATACCACTAAGGACTACAAGTGAGACAAGGAAATCTTGCTCAAGATTTAGAGACTGAGGGAATGCAAAAGTTAGAAAGAACCTACATCATTTGAAGTATTGCAACCAAGAGTTTATCTCAAGGAAACCATGATCTCATACAAGAAGAATCATGAAGGAAGGAAAGATCACAAGTGAACCATATAGATGGACCACCATATTTTAGTTAAGACAAAACCACCAACATATGTGGTGTAACAAAAATATTTTGTTGCCTAAGTATGTGCTTGAACTTTGGTGTTTGAGTGAAATGTTTGACTTGTGATTGCATGCACATTGCTTGTGTGAAATGTGCTATGTGTGACTAGAAATATTTCCTTAGAAATATCTTGCCTATTCTAATCCTCATTCAACCCAAACAGATGACTACTCCAAAAGACTCCAAGGTTGATGACATCAACACCGACCAAGAGGACAACTTGAAAGAGCTCATAGCAACCCAGAACCAGTTGAACCAAGTGACAGCTCAATTCATAGCCAACTCTAGTGGAGAAGATCCAAAGCTACAAGGATTTTTGGAAACTCAAGGCCAACTGATGCTTAAGGTGACTGATCAAATGATCAAAATGGAAGAAAGCTATCCCAAAAGAGTCTATAACAACAAGGATGACAGAAATATTATTCTAGATGGAGCCCCAGCTTGCATTATTTGTGGAGACAAGGATCATACTTACAAGGAGCATGGAGATCAATGCCCCAACTGTGAAGAGAAACATCCTGTTGGACAATGTCCCACCTCTCAAGCCACTTTTTATTTGTGTGAAGGAAACAATCATGTTCCTATCCAATGCCCCATCTATGCCATTGTTGAACAAAGGAAACAAGAAGGATCCAAGTATGCCAAGAATGTTAATGGCAAAGTAAAAGGACCACTTATACCTCCAAACAAGACAACCCAATTCAAAGGATCAAAGAAACCCAAGAAGCAAAAGATAGACAAAAGCCATGTGCAATGTTATAAATGTAAGGAAATGGGACACTATTTTGGTGAATGCCCAGAGAACCCAAAGAATAAAGAGATTGTCCAGGTAGTGTGCAACAACTGCAAAGAGCTAGGCCATTATGTAGCAACTTGTCCACAAGAGCCACGTAAAGAACTCAAGGACATCCACTGTTTCAATTGCAAGAACCCAGGACATTATGCAAGCAACTGTCTAGAAAAGATGAAGAACAAGTTGAACAAGCCTATGGAGAAACTCAACCTTGGCCCATGAGTCAAGTATGGAAACAAAGGACACAATGCAAAAGTTTGTTTAGAGAAGCTTTTCCAGGATCCCAAGAAGGCCAATATGTAATTTTTGTTTGAGAATTTTTAAGGGTGGTAGTACCCTAGTTGTTTTGAACCTGCTTGTAACCCTAGCCTTCCCAAATCTCGGGACGAGATTTATTTTAAGGGTGGTAGCCTGTCACATCTCAAGATTTTCCAAATCTTGTAATGTGAAAATAAATGAATAAAATAAAACTTAGTTTGATTTTCAGGGCCAGAAGAAACTTTTTGAATCTAATTGGAAATCCTCAAACCAATTTGAATTAAATAAATCCTAAAGGTATTTAAAAGAAATAAACATTTAATAAAAGGAAAATAAAATATTTTGGAAATACTATTTTGGATCTTTTAAATAATAGATCTTGGCTTTCAAAAGAAGTAAAAGTTTTATAGATAAAGATTATTTTATAAAGCCAAATTAAATCTTGGCCAAGCCTCTGAAGTAAAATGTTTTGTTTTGAGTTAAAAATAGTAAAGGTTTATTTAAAATAAATTAATAAGGTTTTAATATCCAAGTTTTATTAATATAGGTCTTACTATTTCCAAAATAACAAAATTTGTTTATTTATTTTAAAAAAAAGTTTTCCAATTATTTTATATTCCCAAGTAAAACTTACTGATTTGGTTTTTAAAATAATTAGATTTCAAAAGGGAGTTTTAAAATAAACATCAAATTATATTTTGATTTAATAAAAATGGTCTATTTATTTAATTAATAATGGACCTAAAATAAAATTCTTATTTTGGTTTTGGAATTTGGTTTATGCTACTGAACATAACCAAATTCAAAGCTACAATGTGTGGTGAAAGTTTGAATGAATTTGAACATTGTTTGGTTGCTTGAATTTCAAAACAGGAAATGGTTATAGAAAAAGAAAAAGCCAGCAGAAAAAAAAATAGTTTGGACCAGCCCAGTCGGCCAAGCCCACAAGGCCCAGAACCAGCCCAGCTTTTCCTCCCCGGAGAAAAACGTTTCACACTCGATTTTAAACCCATGCAGAGACAGACTGGTGGACCTCCTTTCTTCCTCGCACCCCCACTGACGACTGGACCCCACCTCCCTGTTCATCCTCTTCACCCGCGCGACCCCTTCTCCCCCAAACCGCGCTGCCGTTCTATGTCATTCAACCGCGCGTTCAATTCACGAATAATGGCTGCGTTAATCTTGCCCCGACCATGCGTACAAAAGCACCTCTCCTCCCTCTGTCTTTTCCCTCAAACACCAGCTCCACATTGCCACCAGGCTACCTCGAATTGGCCCTGCACCGCCGCTGTTCCGGCGAGCTCCTCCGATGAAATCCGACAAATCACAGCCACCTCCTTCCTCCCTGAGCACACTAGGAGATTCCCCACCTCCGGACGCATCTTCCTGTGCCCTCAGTTCGACCGCGTGCGTCCCAGGGAGCCGTCTTCGACAAGCTCCGACCTCGCCGCCGCGTCTGTCTTCAACTCCGGCAAGCACCCAGGTAGTTTCAGACCGCCCCGCACCCTCTAGTTCACGCACACAACTTTGCCTGGATCCTGTGCATCTAACCGCATCTCCGTTTTGTCTCGGGGTGAACCACAACATCGTCTCCGACCGCGACCAGAGCACACCGTCACCAGAACGAACTCCGGCGAGGAATTCCTCCTGCCCTCGTGCGCCCCTTGCCCTGTCGACCACACGACGAGCTTCCCCAGCCTCCTGCGATCTCGGTGAGCCTACTCCCTCCCTCTCTCGCTTCCTGTTTCTCCAGCGCCGCCACTATCTGACAGTCGGCGCCGCTCGCAAATGGTCGAGCACGCTAGCACCGTAGGATCTCGATCCGACGCTTGCGATAGATCACTTAAGCCTCGAAGGGGTACGTTTTCTGAACCACACAATATGCTTAGATCCAACGCACCGCGTTACCAATCCGACCGAACCGGTACCGTCCAATGAGATTGCGACGCGTGGCCAGGTCTGTTTAAAACAGAATTTGGAAATCAGAATTAAGTTGCAATTTCAAACCTTTGTAACTTTCGATCCACACGTCCAAAATTTACAAATTTGATACCGTTGGAATCAGTGGAACAAGCCCTAGCCAACCATGACTTTGGTATAGCAAATAGTATCTGTTAGCTTGTTGGTTTTTGTAGAAACATTTGATTGCTTGTTTAGATTAGAAAAATTGTTTAAAATTTTTTTAGGGTTAAAACCTTTGCAAAATGGTTTGTTGTAAACTCACTGACCCTAGGAACCAATCCATAGTTTGGAAAATGATTTTGGTAAAGTCTAGGATAGATTAATTGATTTAGTCATTTCTAGCCAAAATAAAAAGAATGGTTTTGATATGAAAATATTTTTATAAAGAAAACTTTGGGAAAAGGATTTGGATCAAACCTACTGACCCTAAACACCAAGTTTTGGGAAACAACAACTTATTTTATGAACAACTTAAAGTTTTTGCTTTGATAAAAATATTTTCCACCACATAAAATGATGATTGGATTTAAAAATTGTTTTGGACAAAACCCTTTTGCAATTGACTTTGCCATTTTGGTGAATGACCAATTTGGAACTTACAAAGTTTAGAAGCCTAGTGAAGACCATCTTTGCAAATAGAACCATCCCTTGCCCTTGCATGCTTACATGCATGACTTAGAAATTCCATTGTTTTATGTGAGTGAAATGTTTGATGGATTGTTTGGAATGCTAGTTGATTTGGTGTTTGCTTGATTGATTGTAGTGAAATTAACAAAGTGTGAGACTAGCAAGATCAAGGAGTGAACCATCATTCCCTACCAAAAAGGAAAGTTACACTATCATCTAAAAGTCCTACTATTTTCATTATACTTAGTGGATTTTGAAACATGCATGAAAAGATATTTTTATACTTATGCTATGCTAAATCCTAATAGGATTCCCTATACATACCTTAGATAAAACAATGTAGTTGTTACATGCTTAGCCATGCTATATATATATTTTGAAAAGAGATACATGTAGAGATTTTGTGAAGTTGAGAAAAGGACTTGTGATTTTATATAATAAAACAAGGACTCAATGAACCACCTGGGTGGCCAAGGATACTTTGAGTATTGGAGAAGGTGGCAACAAAAGGAACCATGTCTATGGCAATCTCTTTATGTTGTGCTCCAAAAGAAACCACCCAGGAAACTTAGAGATTGAACATGTTTCTCCAATTGTGGCTTTCGTGTGCAACCACATGCTATTATGGCTTTGGCTTAGTCAACTACATTGGGAAGACCCATGCATTGTCTTCAGTTTACTGGACATGGGGATCTGGAATGCTTCATGGGTGCTGAAGACAAGCTAGCAATGGTGTATGGGAGGACCCTTTAGAAAGACTTCGTCACATTCTCAATCTGCCAGTACTCCATCTTGGTGAGTGCTAATCCAGTGGGCACTGGTGGCAAAAGGATGGGATTGTGACATGTGGGTAAAGTGTACTCCTTCTGCAGAAGATAATAAAATCTAAGTACTTAGCCGTGTCCCTGGTTATGGACAATACTGAGCAACTAAAGTTGAAGCTATGGGAGATCTCGACATTCTAACTTCAAAAAGAAAACTTTTAAGGACTTGATGCACTTGGGGTTACCAAGGAGATCAAGAGACTTTGACAAAACTTGATGTACTTGGGGTTACCAAGGAACTCAAGAGATTTTGTTAAAAACATGAACACTTGGGGTTACCAAGGAACTCATGGGATTTTGATAAAACTTGATGCACTTGGGGTTACCAAGGAACTCAAGAGATTTTGTTAAAAACACGAACACTTGGGGTTACCAAGGAACTCATGAGATTTTGATAAAACTTGATGCACTTGGGGTTACCAAGGAGCTCAAGGGATTTTTGACAAGGACTTGAACACTTGAGTTTCTACCAAGGAGTTCAAGGAACTTGGAAAAGGAGATTTGACAAAGGACCAAAACCATTTTGAAAAGATAGGATAAATTTTGCTTTATGCAAAAGAGCCTTAAACTCTACTTAGCCAAATATGCATGTTTTGATAGGATCCACTCATATTATACATAGTAGTGAAGCTTGCCAATACAATTCAAATGTATTGACCCTTGTGGCTGTAACATGTAATGTTGCAGGTTTTATTGATTTTAGTGAAGATTGATTGATTAGGATTACAAAGTCTACAACCAACATCTGCCTGTGGCACTATGAAGATGAAGGACCCCATGCTTATAGTTATTCCGCTGCAATGTAATGTAATAGCCAAATGAGCTATGTAAGATGTAATAAAATTATGTTATTCCTGGTTATAAAGTTATATTATGACCTTTGTTTCTTGATATTACATCTTAACTGTGGATGCTAGCTATTGATCCAGGGACTAGCATTGTAAACACAGGGGACTCCACCTTATATTGTGTAAAGGTTGGGACACTCCCTCTACAACCGATGTATTTTTGTTTTGCGCAGACCATTTTCCAGAAGCTAAGCCCGTGAGCTCTAAAGCGGTGGTTAATGCTTGTGTGCGCCGAGGTGTTCCTGCTGATGCGAGCCCAGAATACTCGATGGAATATTACTTGGTTGCCGTTGGCGCTGCCGTTGGTCCGATGAAGATTATGGGCAGGGACTTGGTGCAAGCAGCCATTCGGGCCTACCATGTTCTCTGGCCGAATACTTCTGGGACTCCTGATATTGATGAGATCAAAATACTGGTGGAAAGATTGATGGCATCTCAGCACCAGTTGAATCTTTGGAGGGAATCCGCTGGACGAGTTGGTGCTGCTATGGCGCTCACAGTTGTTATGTCATGGTACGAGGATACTTCCCTCGATACCTTGATAAATTTGCGCAGTGTCTCCCGTTGGGTTGAGTATCCAGAATTTGTCGCTCGCCGACAAGCTCGTGCCTTCCAGCTTGTTGAGTATGCGGACGTGCATAGCTGGATTAAAGGGCCGAGTTTCCTTTCTAACCCGGCGGATGAGGTCGAAGTTGAAGATGCCTCGGATGATAATTCAGCCGACCAAGATGAGGCTGAGGGCGACTCGGATACTTCTGGTGATTCTAGCTCAAGCTCGGATGGCAATGGCGACGCGTGATCCTCCTCCAAAGGCACTGGGCATTCCCAAGCTCAAGCTGATGTTTCTCAACATCCCCGGGCTTCCCCCGAAGTCGCTCCTGGTTCTGTGGAGCGCGAAGCAACTTCGGACGAGGTGCCATCTACCTCGGAGCGCCCAGTATCTGATCAAATCGCTGCCCCTTAGGTTTAAAAAACTCTAAGTCGTTTCTTATCCCCGGTATGCCGGGCGTATGATGTGTGTGAAACAATTGTCCTACTTTCTGTGTGGTATGAACCTCTTTTGCCCTTTGCCGCTGAGGCACACATGGTTGTGATTGTTATTATTCTGTTTAAACCGATCCTGTTTGTTTAAATCTTTGCTTTGATGTAAGAAAGGACAATTGTGGGGCAATTCCCTAATCACTGCTCTAAAAACCGAGACTTAATACATCACTAAAAACGCGAAATAATATTGGGCAGTCCTCGAGTCATTGCTCGAGGTGCCGAGGTTTAATACATAACTCAAACTCAAAAACAAAATATGGCAGCCCCCGAGTCATTGCTCAAGGTGCCGAGGTTTAATACATACCCCAAATTCAGAAGCAATATAGGATATTCCCCGAGTCACTGCTCAAGGTGCCGAGGTTTAATACATAATCCAAACTCAGAAACAATATAGGACAGTCCCCGAGCCATTGCTCAAGGTGACGAGGTTTAATACATAACCCAAATTCAGAAACAATACGGGACATTCCCCGAGCCACTGCTCAAGGTGCCGAGGTGTAACACATAACCCAAATTCAGAAACCATATAGGGCAGTCCCCGAGTCACTGCTCAAGGTGCCGAGGTTTAATACATAGTTGATACTTCATCCTGAAGCATTACTTTACAACGTGTCATAGATGACTCCTACGAGTAAAATGGACGAAGTAAAGCTACATTCCATGGTCTTTTCGATTCTTCGCTGGCTTTGTCTGCCTTGTTCTTTTCTGGTGACTGAGCATCAATTAGGTAATACGCATCATTGTGCAATGCTTTGCTCACGATGAACAGTCCTTCCCATGGGGGTGATAGTTTGTGCATGCCGGCCGTACGTTGCACTAACCGAAGAACCAAATCTCCTTCTTTAAACACTCTTGGATTTACTTTCTTGATGTGATATCGCCGCAAGTCCTGCTGATAAATAGCTGATCTTGATAGTGCCAACTCCCTGGCTTCTTCTAGCAGATCGACATCATCTTGCCGAGCTATTTCATTTACCTCAGCGGTTGTATACAGGGTAACCCTTGGTGAGTCATGTATTATGTCGGCTGGAAGCACAGCTTCTGCTCCATATACTAGAAAAAATGGTGTATACCCTGTTGATCTGTTTGGGGTAGTTCCGAGGCTCCATAGTACTGCTGGTAGTTCCTCAATCCAACACCCTGCCGACCTTTGCAGTGGTTCGACGAGTCGTGGTTTTATTTCAGATAGTACTAGTCCATTAGATCTTTCTACTTGCCCATTAGATGCTGGGTGAGCCACCGAGGCGACATCTAGTCTTATGTGCTTTTCTTGACAGAATCTAGCGAAGGCTTCTTCAGCAAAGTTTGTACCATTGTCTGTAATAACACTGTGTGTAACCATATCTCAAGATAATATCTTTGAGGAATTTTACTGCTATGGGCCCATCACACTTCTTTATTGGTTTTACTTCAATCCATTTTGTGAATTTGTCAACCATGACTAAGATGTGGGTCATCCCGCCCCGGGCCGGCCTGAATGGTCCCACCATATCTAAGCACCATACAGAAAATGGCCAAGTAATTGGTATCGTTTTAACTCGGACGATGTCATACGTATCTTGCTGGCATATCTCTGGCAACCATTACATTTTTCGACCAGTTCTTTGGCCTCTTTCAACGCTGTTGGCCAATAAAACCCATGCCTGAATGCTTTGGACACTAAAGCTCTGGACGAGGCGTGATGCCCGCATTCTCCTTGATGTATATCTAGGAGGATCTCCTGGCCTTCCGCCGAGGTCACACATCTTTGCAACACGCTTGTGACGCTCCTTTTATACAGCTCATTGTTTATGACTGTATAAGCTTTAACTCTTCTCACGTCTGTCTTGCCAATACCTCGTCATTCGGCAAAATCGCATCTTTAAGGAAAGAAAATATGGGTTGCGCCCATGTTGGTATGATTTTTTCTGGGGTAATCTCACTATCTATTTCCATATTTTCCGTCGACATAACTACCTCGGATTTCCCCATATCCATCCTTGCATCGGCCGGGTTCATTTTTGGAAATTCCGTACATTCCTTGTCAATTTCCATCGGCACACTATCTTCTCTTGATTTTGCCGAAATAAAGATGGATTCGGACTCTGGTGATGATGTTATTGATGGTTTCCTCAGGTGCTCTAGGGCGATACCTGGGGGAATTGATTGTCTGGTTGATCCGAGTTTTGACAATGTGTCTGCGGCGTCGTTTTCTGCCCGAGGTATATGATGAAATTCACATCCATCGAAGTATCCACTGAGTTTTTGCACATGAAACCTATATAAGGACATATTGGCATCTAACGCATCCCAATTGCCTGAGACTTGTTGTACTACTAGATCTGAATCTCCGTAGCATAAGATTCGGCGTATGCCAATCTCTTTCGCCACCTTCAATCCATGGACGAGTGCTTCATATTCGGCTACATTGTTTGATGTGACAAAATGTATTTGCAACACATATCTCAGCTGATCTCTTTTTGGCGAGGTTAACACTATTCCTGCCCCCAAACCATTTCTTAGTTTGGAACCGTCGAAGTGCATCGTCCAATAATTCGGATCTGGTAATGGTGGCTCATACTGTACCTCGGCACAATCCACGAAGAAGTCGGCCACAGCCTGAGATTTGATTGCATCTCTCCTATCTAATTGCGGAGCATAAGGTGACAATTCAATTGCCCATTTTGCTATTCAGCCACTTGCATCTTTGTTGCTCAATATGTCGGCTATGGGTGCTTCACAGATCACTTTGATGGGATGCTCTTCGAAGTAATGTTTAAGTTTCTTTGCTGACATGTATACCCCATATGCCATCTTCTGATAATGTGGGTAATTTTGTTTTGAGGCTGATAGTACCTCGCTTAGGTAATACACCGACCTTTGTACTGATTTATCATCTTCAATTCGTTCCACCACGATCACAGCGCTTACTACTCTGTTCGTGGCGGCTATGTAAAGTAACATAGGCTCTTTCGACAATGGATAAGCCAGGATTGGCGCTGTGACCAACATCTTTTTCAATGCATGGAACGCATTGTCTGCTTGTGGTGTCCAAATGAACTTATCAGATTTTTTCATCAGTTGATAAAGTGGTAATGCTTTCTCTCCCAGCCGACATACAAATCGGCTAAGCGAGGCCAGACAACCTGTGAACTTCTGTACGTCATTTAGACATCTCGGCAATTCCATACTTTCTACTACTCTTATCTTAGTTGGGTTGGCCTCTATACCTCGGCTAGATACGAGAAAACCGAGTAGTTTTCTAGCCGGCACACCGAAAGTGCATTTTTCCGGGTTAAGCTTCATTCGGAACCTTCTCAGGTTCGTGAAAGTATGCCGGATATCATCCAGTAGCGTTTTGCTTTCTTTGGTTTTGATAACCACATCATCTACATACACTTGTACATTCTTTCCTATCTGGTCATGCAGACATTTTTGCATACATCTCTGGTACGTTGCCCCTGCGTTACGCATGCCGAATGGCATGGTGCGATAGCAATAAGCCCCGTACGGGGTAATAAACGCAGTCTTTATTTGATTGGCCGGATTTAACAGTATCTGGTGAAATCCAGAATACGCGTCTACAAATGATAATAGTTCACAACCAACGGTCGAATCAATGACTTGGTCTATTCTAGGTAAAGGAAAAGGATCTTTTGGACACGCCTTGTTCAGGTTCGTGTAATCAATACACATTCGCCATACAATGGCTATATTTGGATCATCCTTCTTCTTTTCTACTAGCACCTGGTTTGATAGCCAATCCGGATAAAGCACCTCCATGATGAACCCGGCCGCAAGGAGCCGAGCTATCTCATCCCCTATTATTTTTCTCCTGTCTTCGGCGAAGCGGCAGAGAGGTTGCTTCACCGGCCTTGCTCTTGGCCTTACATTCAGAGAGTGCTCAGCCAACTCCCTCGGCACACCTTGCAAATCCTGAGTTGACCATGCAAAGATATCCCGATTCTCATGGAGGAAGTTGGTGAGCTCGCTTTCCTATTTAGCATCTAGGCTGGCACCAATGGTGACGGTGCGCTCTGGGAACTGCTCATCTATGTAGAACTTTTTTGTTTCTTTAGTTGGCTGGAAAGAGACACTTCCATGCGGATTGGCCAATGCCGCATATTCGGCCAGCCGATCGAGCGAGGGCCGCTACCTCCTGAATTCTTATTTTTTCTCTTGCTATTACCAATGACTCGGCCAGATTTGATCCGGCTGAAGCACATTCCATTGACTTCCTGTAATCTCCTGCTACTGTTATCACCCCTTGTGGTACGGGTAACTTCATTTTCAAGTAAGTTATGTGGCAGCTGCTCATGAATTTGGCCAATGCCAGCCGTCCGAGTAGAGCGTGATAACAACTCTCTAGATCCACAACTTCAAATTCCAAATTTTCTGCTCTGCAGTTATCTCTTGTGCCGAATAACACATCCACTCGAACCTTTCCAATGGGTTCGCATGAAAGCCCTGGTACTATCCCATGGAATGTGGTCCTCGTGGATTGCAGCATATTCTACGATATTCCGAGTTTATGCATTGTATATTTGTACATGATATTGATACTGCTCCCATTGTCAATGATTACTTTTGAAAATTTCACATTAATGCTCGGTCCGACAAATGTCGGATCTAGTACGAGTGTGTACGACCCCGGATTCGGCATTATTTTGGGGTGATCCTTTATGCCGGCGCTGACCATGGCACATATCTTGGTACTACCGGCATAACTGCATTTACTTCCATATGCCGACGATGTACACTTTGCATGTCTTGCTGTTCTATTGTGAACACGCAATATGATTGATGATGTTCCCTGTAATCATTGCTTCCACTATTTCCTGGGTTCGTCCTTCCATCCGGACCCTGATTTATCACTTGATGCACTGCATCTCTCCGGTCCGAGTTATCATACCTCGGGGAAGGAGGTGGTAACATTAGTTGATGTGCATTTGCTCCAGTCAACTGTGGCTGATGCTGCTGATGTTCCTGGTGGAATGTTGCTTGCATGCCTGCCGGGTTACCCATTGCATTTTTCATCCAGGCACACTGCCGAGTCGTATGATTGGCCGGCTTGGCCGGGTTTGAAGTGTGAAATTTACACGGTTGATTTAACATAGATTCAAACGTGTACTTCGGCCTTTCCTGCCATTGCTTCTTCTGTTCTGGTGTCCACTGTCTTTTCCCTTCATTCCTTGGTGTCCATTGCCGAGGACCATTCTTTTGCCGCTGATTGTTTCCGTGACTCGGCTGATCTTGCACTACCGCTGCCACCTGATTTGAGCCATATCTATAATCCGGTCTTTCTTCTCTTCTTCTCCCTCTGAACTCATTGCACCTTGATGACCCGGCCGCATCTCTTGCATATTGATCTTTATGTTCCCGATGATCTGCTGACATTAATTCTGGTTGTGTCGGATCTCCCAATGCATAGGAATCCGCTATCCTAATGGTTTCTGCCAAAGTGGTTGGCATATCTCTTTGCAATCGCTGCCATAATACACTGCCATAGCGGCATCCTTGAGCGAACCAAGCTATCGCATGTGATTCTATAAATCCCTCGCATGAATTCCTGAGATTACACCACCGAGTTAAGAATTCTCTGTCTGTCTCATTCGGCCTTTGCTTGCACATGGCTAGCTGTTGCGACCTGTTTGGCCTTTTGTAAGTACTGGTGAAGTTGCTAACGAACATTTCTTCAAAATCCAACCAACAGTTGATACTGCCTGCTGGCAGGTTATTCAGCCATACTCTAGATGGTACTTCCAAAATTTGCGGGACATATCGTACTGCCCATCGCAAGTTTCCGCCAACTATTTTTACAGCAGTGGCATAATCAATCAACCAATCCTGTGGTTTGGTGCTCCCATTATATGTTTTTGTGCCTCTCGCCAGCTGAAAGTTCGGCACTGGCGGCTCGCCCATGATCCGTGGTCCGAAGCATGCCGGGCCTGGTGGACCTTGTTCTTCTAACAACTCGTACCGGTATAGCCGGTCCAGCTTTACTCTCGCATCACTTGACGGCAAATCTCTGTACATAATTCTCTCCTGCATTCCATAGTGGTTATTTCCACCATGAACCGCATATTCCATCTCGGAATAACCATCATTATACCTCTCATTCACCTGATTATGGCGAGCTGGTCTCACTTCTCTTTCCTGACGAGGTTCATGTCTCGGTTGTGGATTGGGTGGCGGTTCTCTCCTTCCTTCAGCCGGGATATTATTTTCATGATTTCCTCTTCCGAGATCTCCAATACCTCGGCTTCCGTTGCCTTTCTTGGCACGACCGAGGTTTCTCTCGCCACTGTTACCTCGGCTTCCATTGCCTCTATTTTCATTTGCTTTTCCGGCTATCGCCGGATCATATGGAACAATTTGCTTATTTCTTTTTCCCGAAGTTACCGCTCTGTCTTTCCGCGCATTGTTTCCGGGCGAGGATGCTGCTGCCACAGATAAGGCAGGTGCTGCACCAGCCGAATGAACCATTCGCGAGGCACCAGGCCTTGCCGGGTCTGCCCTGAGCATTTCTTCATTCTGCTGGTTCGCAATGCGCACCAGCTCATTCACTCTTTCTTGCTGTTTTTGCCGGGCTTCGCCGGTCAATCCTTCTAACTCTAGTGCAGCGGAATTTGCCGCCCTCAGGTTCTTTCCCGGGGTACTGTACCTCGGCAAGCCTAGATCAACTGATTCTGCCTTATGAGCATCATGCTCTTTGTTGATATCATCCATGAGGTTCTTCCCTCTTAATCTTAACTCGTCAACCCGCTCGGGGGCGACGTCAAGCTTGTTTGCCCGAGCATATTCTCGCAGGTTCCTGTTTAAGGACTCCCGCAATGCTGACACCTTTTTTTGCCTCTACCAGCACTTTTTGTCTGGTCTCTTCTAACTCTACCTGAGCATTAGCCGGATCAAGTATCGGTGCTACATGTGTAGTCAGATTATCTATAGTTGCCTGAAGAATGTTTTCTGGTCTTTCCAGAGGTGGCCCTCTTACCCTTGGTGCCTTTGGGGTCGTCTCCTGCACCTCGGCTGGGTTGGCCGCTGAAGGAATTACCTCGGTGGGCTATGGAGCTGCCTGCTTGGTGGCCACCTGCACACTCGTTGTCGGATCTTTGCTTGATCCGGCGCCCGCTGTTCCCGCCTGCACCCTGGCTGCGACCATCACCTCGACGCTGCTGACGGGACGCACTCCGTGCGGACTGTTTGCGACGTTAAGGGGAGGCTCTCCTGCAACAACAACTTGGTGAGGATAAACGTCGGAGGTGTCAGTGCCGACGTAGATTTGGTGCATGCCCAAGTTGATGAAGACGCCGTTGCGGGGAGGAGTTTTTCCCTTGAAGCTGCCTGCGTTGTCGCTGATGTAGTCACAAAGATCAAATCTCCGGACTAAGCCAGATACAACGCGCTCGCCAGTGTGGATGAAGTTTCCCGTCCGGATCATGACTCCAGCTAGCACCGCTGCTGGCCCCACGGCGCCAACTGTCGTAGTGGTGGCACGACAGATGCCATGGGTAGGCTAAAGTATGGGGCCAATGGATGCTAGAGGGATCTAGGGAGGGAAGATGTAGTTGATTCTACACACAGAAGACTAACGTAAAGATCTTTATTTCTCCTTTCTTGGGCTACAAGTGCTCCTTGAGCTGTATACAAGTGGAGAAGAAGAACTTTACCAGCCTAACGGTACCAAATGAGTCGATGCCCTTCTCTGAGTCCAAGCCTCTCCTTATAAAGGGGAACCTTGGCTCTTCTAGGGATGACGTGGCAAGCATATTCGAGGAATATGCTTGTCCCAATATAGTAACTCGGCGGCCTCCTTTCCGTGTCGCTCTTCTAATGACGGCAAGGTTCCAGAGGACCCCACCTACATGTCTCGGGCTTTAGGACTGTCACCTCCGTGACCTCCCTCTGCCCTTCTGTCGCTCTGTGCCTTGTCCTTTGTGTTTGGCTCTGCTTAGATTCTTCCTAGCCCGTGACTAGAGTTTGACTATAGGCATCTCCTTCTCCTGCAAGCTTCATATCATTTGGCCCTGTCTCGCATAACTCGGTGTGGCATCCCGCAAAACCACTACTAGAAAATCGCGTTAAATTTGTGCATTGTATCGTCATCATCATGCATTGTTTGCATAAAAACTATGTTTGCAAAGCCCGTTTTGTTTTTCTAAAACGCCCCATCTTATTCAAACATCGAAAACCGGGTGCCCGGAATATTTTTGTTTGTCCATGCCGGATTGCAAAGCGCTGTTTGAAAATAAATATTTAATTAATTGTTTTAGTGGGGCAGTCGAACGGGCCGAGGAGACCCGAACGACCACCCCTGTTTAAAAATCGGTCCAACTAGTCTGCCCCTCTTAAGCCTATAGCTACCTAAAAACCTACCCACTCCCTCACCCTCTCTCTGCACTGGACCCCACCCCACTCCCCACTCCCCAAACCGACCCACTCTCTCATCTCTCCTCTCTGCCAGGTGGCCACCCAGACCCGCGTCCAGCCCCCTTCTTTTCTTTTCTCACCCAATTCATTCTACCCCCTGGCCCCACCTATCCGCTCGACCCCGCCTTTCCACAGCTGGGCAGTATCGCCATCGCCTGAGCCTGTGCACGCCCATATCTTGCTGGCATCGCCGCCCACGCCTTGGCCTGCTTCTTCCCCACGCCAGCCCTCACCACGTCCTCCCCTGGTCCCACCCGCTGGCCCTGTCCCCCCCCACGCGTCGTCTTCCTCCTCCCCTTCGTCCCGCACGCGCAGCACCCCCTCCTCTGCCCCGCCACCATCTCTCTCTCCACCGGCCCCTTCTCCTCCCTAGCGCCTCCTCCTCCCCGGCGTCCCTCGGCGCCCGCCACCACCGCCGCCTCAGTGCCCCTCCCTCGCCAGTGCTCAGCCCATCGCCCGCCTGCACGAACCCGCCTCGACCCGCGCGGTGTCCTCGATCTCCACTCACCTCGCCCGGCCTCGGCTCGCCCTCGGCCGCCCTTAAGCCGCCGCCCGACGCTGCCTCGCCCGTCAGACCCTCACCTCGCAGCAGCTTCACGAGAACCCTGCCTCCGAGCCGCCGCTGCCAGGTCCCCCTCCTCGCGTCGCCTCGGCAAGGTCGCCCCAACCCCACCCATGGTCGCCGCCAAGCCTCGTGTGTGGAAGAACGACCTTCGCGGTACACTCTTCGATGCCAAGGATAACCCACCCCGGAGGACGTTGACAAGGCACCGAGATCCCCTCATCGACAAGACCGGCTCGTCATCGACGTTTGCAAGGATGTGCGTCAGGGCAACCAAATCCACACCGACGCCAATCCAAGATCGACAACGACCCTCATGACCGGAACCCGAACCCTCGACAAGATCTCCGCCTCTGGATTCCGATGCCTGCGACAAGGAGCACCGAGGATGCCGTCACGGAACCCGATCCCGTGGAACGCCAAGACTCGAACCCGAAGCACCATCGGAGTGCCATTCAAAGCCCCATCGACAAGAGCGCCCTCGCGGACTCGAAAATTCGGTACCGATCCACTTAAGTTCGCCATCAACGACAAGAACGGCAACCGAAGCGAGTCCGATGCCCCGACACCCGACCAAGTACTTCCTCCCGGAACGCCACGATCTCCGCCGTGGAACGACAAGACCGCCAACATGAACCGAAGACTCCGGATGCGCCAAGACCTACCCCGCTGTCCGAGAACGATCCCGTCGAGACCGATCCGACGAACCCTGGACCCTGGACCCTGTCGAACCCCGAACCCCGAAACCCCAAGATCGTCGAGCCCCCTCTGATGTGTGACCCCTTTTCCTCGAACCCTATTTTATAACATAATAACAACTTGTCGCATAATAATTGTTCATGCATGCATCTTATCCGTGGTTTGGGGGCCTTCCGCCGATTCACCAAATAATTAAATATGGGGCCCATATGCGGGCAAATCTAGTCTCATATTGGCCTCATTTAAATTGGTGTAGCGAACCGTTGATATATTTTGGCCTTGTTAAAACAACATTTAATTTGCGGGGGTTCTAAATAACTTGCACCACCTAATTAATGTCGGGACCCCGGTTCCACCTAATATGACCTAATTACATCGCACTTTTGCCATGCCATACATCATACATGCATCATGCCCGATCTTCCGCCTCTGTCTTAAATATTGCATCCGGTGTTCCTTCTAGTGTTTTGCTTCTTCGCGGATAAGGTCGTTGAGTTGATGTGAGCGTCGACCCGATCTTCGGTTGAACCTTCGACAATGTTTTCAGGCGAGCATCTCCCCCTTTCTACCTATCTTACTTTTATAGTCTTTATTCCCTCCTGTTGATCTATTGCTATCTGTGTTGCGATGCTTTAGTTTCCGTACCTGTGATATCCCTTGCAGCCTTATATTGCCTTGGACACACCCTATTACCTGTTGTTTGGTAGATAGTTGGACTTGCGCGTCGTTGTTGCTTGTTCAAGTGCTGATGTGTGTCGTCATATGCCACAGTTGCTGATGTATTGCCGCATGTTGATGTTGGACATGGTTCTAGTTTACTTATCGTCACTTTAATTTCTGTTTAACAACTAAAATTGAAATAAGCAGAGGCATCGGTGGGTGATAGAAAATATTTGGTTTCCGAACGCCCACTTGTGTCCCGTAAGACCCCGAGTACTTGATACCTGT
This sequence comes from Avena longiglumis, assembly GCA_030063025.1. Lineage (NCBI taxonomy): Eukaryota > Viridiplantae > Streptophyta > Magnoliopsida > Poales > Poaceae > Avena > Avena longiglumis. The sequence continues at coordinate 487,884,088 of CP125974.1, forward strand.
TCCTTGATTTATCGCGCTATCCACATCCGGGAGGTATATGGGACCCCCCTGAGCCAGAGCTTGATTCAGTCTTATTTCTTGGGGCCACAAACTAGTTTGAGGTTTTATTTACGATCCTGTACTTATGCCATGCTACTTTCTGTATTTAAATTGTGCGAGGTACTGCACACTGTACTGTTTAGGATCATGGCACGATTCCGCGGTGTCGACAAGCCCAGCCACACTTTCGGGTTCCCAGTCGTTCACAGCCGTCCCCATAACCTTGAGGCCGTCTCGGAGCTTGCTTACTCCGTTGCGGAATCTACTTAAGGGGTGGCCCCCTGAAATATTTCTGAATCCTGTGATTGTTCAGTCGTGAAAGCCTCGTTGGGTTTTGATTTGGTTTTTCCGAGGTTGATCGAGCGTGTGTTGCTATTGGTGCACCCCGGCCGGGTAAAACTTTCTGAAAGCCGTGTCCGCGGATATGGACGACTTGGAGCACAGTATCTCGATCATAGACAAGCATAACTAAAGTTTACTGCTATAAATTTGACTTATAATGACTAGTAATCAGCTTCACTATAATGGAATGGCTAATTAATACTGCCCACAATTGCTTGTTTGGAGTGTCGCTTGCGACCATTGTACCTGACTAGTAAGTATTGCAACTACAACGGAATGGCTGAATAAAAGTACCAACAACTGCTGAGTTTTTGGGTTATCTCATGATAAATGTATCTGACTAGTAAGTGTTGCCACTATCACGGAATGGTTAACTAAAAGTGACCACTGCTTACTTTATCAGGACGATTATCTATATTTGACTAGTAATAGCTGCAACGATAACTGAATAATTAAAACTGCCAACGGTGTGAGTTCCGGTTGACTTCTCGTTTGGTCTCGAGGGGAAACACCGGGATGGGTTTGTTTGGTGTTAGCTTCAGGTTGGATCCGGATAGGTCATTCTTACCCTCTCGATAACCGCCTTGTATCGAGTCTCTATAGGTTGTTTAGTGTATCTTTGCTGCGCTCGATCCACCATACCTATGTAGGCGAGGACCGCCAATTCTAGCCTCGCTGCATCGCCTCAAGATCGACGCTCCTTCTTTTTCCTTTGCCCTTTGTCGGCACCCCTTTGTTTAAGCAGGTTTTGAGATCGACGCCGTTAGCAGGGTTACCCTTCCGGCTTGGCCTGGGCAGGGTTATGGACGCCATTGGTTATTCTTCAGGGCTCTTAGCCCCATTTGCATCTTGTCCGTAGCTGGACGCTCTATCGTTTTCAAGGTGATTTGGATCTTCGTATAATATATCTGTATTATTGACTCTTTGAGTCGCTGTTATATATATCTGTTCTGTGGGTCCCATCGAGGACTGTTGTGTAATGTTATTACTTCGTTTTCCACCCGCACGAAAGTGCCTGGTGGGCACCTTTGAATCGTTTCTATGCGGGTTTGGTGAATTTTGCCCAAACTTGCATAGGTCCGATTCTGAGGGTGTTACACTCGGCTTGGCCTTCACCTGCATTTAGATTATTCGGGCTGACCCAACCGACTTACACAGTATGTCGGCCGGGTAACTCCTTGCTCTTCTCATAAGGGTCCTGCTCTTGCTTACCTCGGCCGACCTTTATAGGATTCGGCTGATTTAGACTGTAACTCGGAAACTGGACGGGGAACTTACTTTCGTCTTTCCCCGTCCTTACCCTATCCGGGGTCACCCCCCAACAGTTTACCTTGTGTATCTCACTTGTGGAAAGCCACCCAGGAACAAAGGGATTTGAGATACCAAATGTTAAGAAGCTTCTAGTGCAGCCACATGGCATTATGGGCTCTGCCTGGATCATATAGGTTGCAATAACTTAGCCATTTGGACAGTTGGTGGTAGTGGGATGATAGGTTGGAGCGCGTCCATTTGGTCTAAGGGAAGGCTTCTGAAAGGTCCTGTCTTGGTGAAAATCAAGTCTTGTGGGGAAAGTGCACAACCTCTGCAGATGGAAGAATCTAAGTACTTAGCCATGTCCCTGGCATTGGACAACTTGGGCATCAAGACATGGAAACTATCAAGAATCTCCTCATCCCAATTTATAAGTAAAACTTGTGGTTGAACAAGGGTGAAGGTTCACCAATTTCTATTGGTGATTCCTTGGGGAAAGTTTTGTCAAAGAAAAACTTAGTGTTTTCAACTGATAGGTAAAACCTATTTTGAGAAAAGCAAGCCTAAGCTACACTTAGCCAAAATGCATATAGTATCTAGACTACTAATATTCTACTAAGGTATCACTTGTCAATACTATTCCAATGTATTGACCCACTGTGGCTGTAACTTGTGATGTTGCAGGTTATTCTGATGGTGATTAGGGGTTATGAGTCTACACTCAACATGCTTGCCTGTGGCACATGAAGATGAATAATTATTTATCCTATTATATATTGAACTCTTGTATTAGGCCTATGGCCATGGAGTTTGTAAAAGACTATGTTTGTCTCTGGAATGATATGTAATAATGACCTTTATTTCTGTGCACTTCATCTTAAACTGTGGATGCTAGCATTGATCCAGGGACTAGCATTGCAATCACAGGGATCCTTGCCTATATAAAGGGAGGGATCTTACAGATGGTATCAGAGCACTGTGTTTCTTGTAGGATTATGACCCTAGGATTGGAAACCACTAAGGAAAAAATTTCAACAACTTCCACACTTGTCTTTTCTTCTCGTGAACTTTTCTAATCTTCCTTCTCATCTCTATTTGTAGATGAACTTCATCAATGAAGCCGTGAGGAAGGGACCACTCATGACTATGACTTTGGAATGTGAGACAGAATTCCCCAAGGCTCTCAAGGACCTCATGGTTGCCATGGGAATACATGGTGCAGCTGTGTACAAAGGTTTTCCTGTGATGAATGAAGGAGTTGAATACTGGTGGGTGCAACTTCACTTGTATAAAAACAAGGAAGACAACCACAAGAAATCAGGATTCTGCATGGTCACCAACTCAGTGATGCACACCACATTCTTTGATTCAGCAAGGGATGCAGCTTGGAAGGCCATCAAAGAGCTTGGTGATAGAAACAAGTGCAGAATGCTCAACACTCAAAATGACCTTAGGGAAGAAAAGAAGCATACCCAAGAGTTATAGGCTACCAACCAACGTTTAAGAGAGGATATCATAGACTTAGCCATTGAGTCATGTGATCAGGATCGACAGATTGCCTCTAGGGATGCCCTGTTAGCCAACCTGGCAAGTGAGATGGGATTGTAACGTACTTCGTTAGTTGGACCACCACACTTATCATTTTATTTCCCAAATGTTGTTTAAAATAAGTTGAATTTTGGATGTTTGTAATGGTTTTATGTATGCCATGACTTGAGTGTTTGGAATTGTCAAAGTTATGCATGTGATGCCTTGTCTTGTGATTTATCTTTAACTGTGTTGATTCTAACTTTTTCTATCTTATAAAATAGATGCCTAATATCAGCACGGATCAAGAGTTCAAGGGAACTCGTTTTGGCACTCGTATTATTGAGCTCACTAGTTTGCTCAATCTCCCACTTCCTACCATCATGATGCTTCCCCTCACCAAGTTCGAGAGGAAGGACCTTTGGGCTTCAAGGTTACTCAGCCAGGACACCAGACTGAGCCAGCCACGGAGGCAATCACCTTCAAGCTCATGCATGATGACAAGGAGAGAGGCCTAGAGGTAGTCATGCAGGATTTGCTTGGACGCTTGTTAGGGAGACACTCTCGGGAGATTAGAGGTACTCACTTCCACGCCTTCGGTAGACATGATGAGGATGGTGAGGCCATTGACTTCGAGGATACTTCGAGAGAGACGACAGATCCGATTCGTCTATACCTCCAGGACCTAGAGGTTCTTCTTAGGCACCTAGATACTGATAGGACCAACGTCATGCTTAGTAATTACGAACTCCAGGTGCAGCTTCGTGAGAAGGACAAGCTCTTCGCGGAGCAATATGAGATAGTCAAAGAAATGGAGGCCAAGTTTGAGAGTTAGGCTAGAAAGTTCAAGAGTCAAGAGAAGAGAGTCCAAGATAGGAACAAGAGGATTCGAGACATGACTGCATAACTAGAGGCCAAGGAATTTGACCTCGAGCATCAGCAGGTAGTGATCGAGAGACTTCGTTCATAGAAGAGGGCTCTCAAAGCCAAAATAGAGACCTTGACCACCAATGTCGAGGAGTACAAGACCGCTATGGAGAATGCAGGTCTTAAACTTGTTGATGAGGAGGTGGATGCAGAGGAGTAGTGATGACTACTCAATTACCTTTATTTACCATGCCTTTGATTATTGAGTCGCAATGACCATCCAGCATGTGGATGGCTTGACATTGGTGTGTTTACTTTTCAAACTTGTTGTCTTTGTTGTTGAACTTCTACTACTATGATGCATGTTTGGTGATTGTTTATTTGATGTATTGTGCATGATAGCATTTATGGGTATCTCATTCTTATCTCTATTGAAAACCACAGATGCCTCCCCGACGTGCCAATCCCAACCCTAACAACAAAAACAATATCACCCCCAAGATGCAGCAGATGATGACAGCTCAGACACAGCTGATGCAAATGATGACCACGTTCATACAGAATCAGAACAACAACAACAATAATAACAACAATAACAATCAGAACAACCCACCGGGTTTTGACATGCTTACCAGATTCTTAAGGCTGAGGCCAGCAAAGTTCTCAGGAACTACTGATCCTATGGTGGCCAACGATTGGCTACGCTCTGTGAACAAGGACTTGGTAACCGTTGGCTGTACTGATGAAGAGAAGGTCAGATTTGTAGCATATTTGTTGGAAGGACCAGCAGCCACTTGGTGGGATAACTTCCAGATCACCACTCCCATTGCGGATGTGACATGGGCTATCTTTGAAGATGGTTTCTGTACTGCTCACATCTCATCCGGAGTGATGACTTTGAAGAAGAAAGAATTTCATAACTTGAAGCAGCGCCACCGCAGCGTGGCAGAGTATATTGAGGAGTTCAACAATCTGGCGCGTTATGCACCGGATGAGGTTGACACTGATGCTAAGAGGAAGGAGAAGTTCCTCGAAGGATTGAACGATGAACTGAACCTGCAGCTAACTGTGGCCTATGTCCCCACTTATCAGTCTCTTTGTGACAAGGCTGCTATTTTGGAGGGCAAAATAAAATAGGTTGAAAGCAGGAAGAGGAAGCACTCGGACAAGCACAGCTCAGGATCTTCTCACAAGCGTTCCCATTATGATGACCGTGGGAATTCTGGACCCCACAAGCATGGAAAGTACAACAAGCACCACAACCACAACCGTCATCATGACAATAAGCACCACCGTAGTCATGACAATGACAAGTACAAGAATCACAAGAGTGGATATAAGAGCCACCACAATGGAAGTGGAAGTGGTAGTGGAAGCCAGCCTGTCAAGAAGGATCTTAGTCAGGTTGAATGTTTCAAGTGCAAGAATATGGGGCATTATGCAAATGAATGCCCAGAAAAGAAAGTTGAAGGACCCAACAAGCCCAACCCTTTCCAGAAGGGGCAAGTGAACCACATCAATGTGGAGGAAATCTATCAAGAGTCAGATGTTGTGGCTGGTAAGTTCAAACTCAATTCTATTCCAGCACTTGTTCTTTTTGATACTGGTGCATCACATTCATTCATATCAAAAGTATTTGTTGATAGAAATGGGTTTTCAACTAAAAACATTGGGTGTCCAATAAAAGTAAGTTCTCCAGGTGGAGATACGATAGTAAGTCTTGGATGCCGGGATCTAGTAATAGAGTTTGGAAAGCATAAGTTTCCAGTGAGTCTGATAATCCTAGATTCCCAAGGACTGGATGTAATTTTGGGAATGGATTGGATGACAAAGTATGAAGGAGTACTAGATTGTGATAATCGAACAGTTGCACTCACAACCCCGGAAAAGAAACGGATAAGATTCAAGTCTAACTTTGAATTGAAAGGGAGTAAGCTAAATTCTCTTCAGGGGGTTACCATAAACAGTGTGCCAATTGTGAGTGAGTATCCGGATGTGTTTCCGGAAGAATTGCCGGGAATGCCACCAGATAGAGATGTGGAGTTTCTTATTGATTTGCTACCAGGATCTGGACCAATAGCAAAGAGACCGTACAAGATGTCAGTAGACGAGTTGAAAGAACTCAAGAAACAACTTGGAGAACAGTTGCAGAAAGGATTTATTCAACCAAGTTCTTCATCTTGGGGAGCACCAGTCTTGTTTATGGAAAACAAGGATAGAAGTCAAAGGTTATGCATAGATTACCGTTCACTCAATGAGGTGACTATCAAGAACAAATACCCTTTGCCTAGAATCAATGACTTGTTTGATCAGCTAGAAGGAGCCTGTGTGTTCTCAAAAATTGATCTCCGATCGGGATATTTCAAGCTCAAAATAAGAGAACAAGACATACCTAAGACAACTTTCACCACTAGGTATGGATTGTATGAGTATACTGTGATGCCATTCGGTTTGACCAATGCACCAGCATAATTTATGAATATGATGAACAAGGTGTTCATGGATTTCCTTGACAAGTTTGTTGTCGTATTCATTGATGACATTTTGATCTACTACAAGAGCAAAGAAGAGCATGGAGGACATTTGCGTTTGATACTTGAGAAACTTAGAGAGCATAAGATATATGCCAAATTCAGCAAGTGTGAGTTTTGGTTGAATGAAGTTGGATTTCTTAGACACGTTGTGTCAGGAGATGGTGTAGCAGTTGATCCTGCTAAAGTTTCAGCTGTAACTGAATGGGAATCTCCTAAGTCAGTGAAAGAGGTTCGCAGTTTCCTTGGCTTGGTAGGATACTACAGAAGGTTCATAGAGAATTTCTCCAAGATAGCTAAGCCAATGATGGAGTTACTAAAGAAAGACAAGAAATTTTCTTGGTATGAAGGGTGGGAACTCAGTTTTCAAGAATTTAAGAAGAGACTAGTGATAGCACCAGTCTTATGTCTGCCAGATTTGGAGAAGGATTTCCAAGTGTATTGTGATGCATCTCATCATGAATAGGTGCAGTACTTATGCAAGAAGGGAAAGTTGTGGCTTATGCCTCGAGACAACTCAAAACTCATGAGGTAAATTACCCTACTCATGATTTAGAGTTAGCCTCTGTTTTCCATGCACTCAAAACATGAAGACACTATCTTTTGGGAAAGCGATGTGAAGTGTTCACAGATCACAAAAGTTTGAAGTATATCTTCACCTAGAAAGAAATTAACATGAGACAAATAAGATGGCTAGAGCTCATCAAGGACTATGACTTGAGTTTGCAATACCACCCCGGTAAAGCAAATGTTGTAGCGGATGCTCTAAGCTGTGAATGGCCTTACTAACGGAGAATTGCCAGATGATCTGTGTGCCCAATTTAGAGATCTCAGATTGGAGATTGTGCCTGAATGACATCTCATGTCATTGGATGTTCAACCCACCTTGTTGGACAAAATCAAAGAAGCCCAAAAGACAGATAAGGAAATTGAAGAGATTAAGGAAAAGATTGGCAAGGGAAAAGCCAAAGGATTCCATGAAGATGAACATGGTACTTTATGGCATAGAAAACGTATCTGTGTTCCACAAGATCCGGAACTTCAGAAAATGATTTTACAAGAAGCACACAACTCACCGTATTCCATTCATCCGGGTAACACCAAAATGTACATGGATATGAAAGAAAGATTTTGGTGGAATAATCTCAAGAAGGACATTGCCGAACATATTGCTTTGTGTGATGTATGTAGTAGAGTGAAAGCGGAACATCAGAAACCAGCAGGATTGTTACAACCATTACCTATTCCTGATTGGAAGTGGGACAACATTGGCATGGACTTCATCACCGGATTGCCAAGGACCAGGTCAGGATATGACTTTATTTGGGCAGTAGTGGATCGCCTAACTAAAGTGGCTCATTTTATACTCGTGAAGACAACCTATACAAGTGCTAAGTTAGCCAAAATCTATATGAGCAGGATTGTATGTCTACATGGAGTACCCAAGAGTATTGTGTCTGATAGGGGAACTCAATTCACTTCTCATTTATGGAGACAACTACATGAGTCATTGGGAACGAGGTTGGAATTCAGCACTGCTTTTCATCCTCAGACTGATGGACAAACCGAAAGGACCAACCAGATTCTTGAAGATATGTTGAGGGCATGTGCCCTAGACTATGGAGCCAGTTGGGATGAAAGTCTGCCTTACGCAGAATTCTCTTACAATAACAACTATCAAGCCAGTATTGAGATGGCACCATTTGAGTTTCTCTATGGGAGAAAGTGTACCACCCCATTACTATGGAATGGTGTGGGAGAAAGAAGTTTGTTCAGACCAGAACTAATTAAAGAGGCTGAAGAGAAAGTCAATCTAGTTAATGACAGATTGAAGATAGCACAGTCCAGACAAAAGAGCTACGCAGATCCTAAGCGTAGAGAAGTCACCTATGAAGTGGGTGATAGAGATTATCTTAGAGTGTCACCACTTCGTGGAGTGAGGAGGTTTGGAGTCAAAGGAAAATTGGCCCCAAGATATGTTGGACCATTCAAGATTCTAAGCCGTAAAGGAGAAGTAGCTTATGAGATTGAATTGCCAGAATCATTGTCTGCCGTTCACAATGTGTTTCATGTGAGTCAGCTTAAGAAATGCCATCCAGAAATGGAAGAGACTTCTTTGAAGGATACCATACCTTTGGAAGAGGTCCAATTAGAGAGTGACCTCACTTATGAAAATAAACCTATCAAGATTCTTGAGACTACAAAAAGAGTTACTCGGACTAAGACCATCAAATTCTGCAAAGTTCAATGGAACCATCATTCCGAAGAAGAAGCAACATGGGAAAGAGAAGATGATCTTCGGAAAGACCACCCTCACCTATTTGCTAGCCAACCCGAATCTCGAGGGTGAGATTCACCTTAAGGGGGTTAGATTTGTAACATCCCTAAAATCATGTTTTCAAAGATTGCATATCATCCATGCATGCATATCATTTAGGTATCAAATATCAAACTCATTTCAAGAAAACAGAAGCACTAAGTGCTATTATTTTATGTGAGCATGCATTAATTTAGTGCCACTCTCAAATGAGAGTATAATTGTTTTAAACCAAGCTTTGTTTGCTCTCATGTTGTTTAAGTTGAATGTTAGAGTTTGGACAAAAATTTACAAAACAAATATGGGTTTAAAACCATCTTCAAAACATATTCAAATCAAGTGCTATGACACTATCTATTTTAATTTTTCCAATAAGGACCAAGCAAGGCCAGCAAGGGAGCATGGTTTAATACTCAAATTTACACAGGAATTCATATTACAAAAGGCCAGAAATATTTGAAATTCAAATGCTTTTAAATTCATTTGAAATTGATTACAGAAAATCAAATAGAAAATAGAAAAAGAGAAAAGAATTAGAAAAGGGCCGGCGCTAATAATCTAGCCCAGAATCAAATCCAGCCCAAAAGCCCACCCGGGGTCCTCCCTTTCCTCTGTTTCTCTCACCCGCACCGAACCAACCCACACCGTCGCTGACTGGTGGCCCCTCTCCACGTTAGCACCTTCTTCCCCAAACTCTGCGCGCAGACGCCGTCGCCGCCCGTTCCCTCCCCCTTCAATGCAGCGACTTTAATCTGCTTAATTAGCGATGAATGCGTGCGTAATTTCCGCACCTGCTCCGGCTATAAGATCCCCTCCCCTATCCGCTCATTTCCCCTCGCTTAGCACACTCACCTCGCCACCAGGCTGCGCACAATCAAGCTCAGAACCCCGCAGCATCGACGACCTCCGGTGACCAATTCTGGTGAGCACCGTCCGCCCCCTGTCTCTGCTTCATGCGAGCTTGTTCAACTTGTCCTTGCGCATCTTCTCATACCTTCCTTTTTCTCTGTATCATCCTAGAGCGCCGTCACCGTCCACCGCTGGAAGCAACCGAAGCTCAGCGCAACTCCGGCGACCCCTCCTGGTAGTTCCCGACCACCCCTTCCTCCCATTTTGATACTCACTTGTTCGCCATGATTGTGCGCATCTAATAGCGTCTCTGGTTTGTCTTAGCGCGCACCAGAACCTCGCCCCCGACGACGCCAGAGCTTGCCCGATGACAGACTCCACTCCGGCGAGCAATAGCATCCAGCTCCGAGCGCCCCTGTCCCTCCCTCGACCGCCTTGAGCTTCACTGCAGCCTCGCGAACAAGTTAACCACCTCCACCCCTCCCCGCGCGATCTGAATCACCGGCAACATCTCTGACAGAGCCGCGCCGCCGCATCGCCGCCGCTAGCGCCGCCCGTCTGTGGTCGTTTGATCCGTGGCCGTAGGATCTAGATCCAGCGTGTAGAAATAGATCTGTAGCGAAGAGGTAAGGAGCAGATTTGACCGTGCGATTTAAGTTAGATCTAGCGGTCCATGTTAGCCGATCCACGCGAATCGGTATCAACCAATCAGAACACGCCGCGTGTCTGTAGGTTTGATTTAAAATCAGAATTTAGATCTATTAGATGTTTAAACTTGTAAAATTCATAACTTTTAATTCCCAAGTCCAAATTTGACAAATTTTATATTATTGGAATCAGGAGAGAAAATCCTTTCCATTTATGCAATGTGTTTAGTGTTTTGCCTCTGATAAAATGATTGTTTTTACAAAAACATTTGTAGGCATAATTTGTGTATAGTAATTATTTGAAAAATGTTTTGTTGTTCAAATAAAGTTTATTTGGCAAGTTTGAACTTGTTTAAGATTCAGTACTATGCACTTGTCTTGTTTGGTGTAGAAAATCATCACATGGCATTTTGCATGCATTCGTATATTTTTGTTTGTATAAATTCTGTATGTGATTTGGTGCCATTATTTTATGTGTAGATTTTGGTGCAAATAGTGATAGTGATTGTCAAGATTGTTGCTACTCCCCAAACTACCAAGGCAAGTGGTGCTTCATGATTGTATTCCTATGTTTTTCAACTATGCACTAGAAATATTTTGCTAGACTTGCATGAATATTTTGATATATATGCTATGCTTGGGAAATCCTAGTAGTTGTAGAATTGCTAGAAATTTCTAAGTTAAGATGCTTACCAATTCCATGCTTAGCCTAGCTAGTAGCAACCAAGGGTGGTTATATATTCATGCTATGATAGAAATTTCTAAGTCTTTGGACTTGTGTTTTTGCTTAATAAAACAACTAAGTGAATGAATCACCTGGGTGGAATGGAAATAATGGTTTGTGTTGAGTGGTTACACAAGGCCCATTTCTATGGTTTACCTTGTGTATCTCACTTGTGGAAAGCCACCCAGGAACAAAGGAATTTGAGATGCCAAATGTTAAGAAGTTTCTAGTGCAGCCACATGGCAATAACTTAGCCATTTGGACAGTTGGTGGTAGTGGGATGATAGGTTGGAGCGCGTCCATTTTGTCTAAGGGAAGGCTTCTGAAAGGTCCTGTCTTGGTGAAAATCAAGTCTTGTGGGGAAAGTGCACAACCTCTGCAGATGGAAGAATCTAAGTACTTAGCCATGTCCCTGGTATTGGACAACTTGAGCATCAAGACATGGAAGCTATCAAGAATCTCCTCATCCCAATTTCTAAGTAAAACTTGTGGTTGAACAAGGGTGAAGGTTCACCAATTTCTATTGGTGATTCCTTGGGGAAAGTTTTGTCAAAGAAAAACTTAGTGTTTTCAACTGATAGGTAAAACCTATTTTGAGCAAAGCAAGCCTAAGCTACACTTAGCCAAAATGCATATAGTATCTAGACTACTAATATTCTACTAAGGTATCACTTGCCAATACTATTCCAATGTATTGACCCACTGTGGCTGTAACTTGTGATGTTGCAGGTTATTCTGATGGTGATTAGGGGTTATGAGTCTACACTCAACATGCTTGCCTGTGGCACATGAAGATGAAGAATTATTTAACCTATTATATATTGAACTCTTGTATTAGGCCTGTGGCCATGGAGTTTGTAAAAGACTATGTTTGTCTCTGGAATGATATGTAATAATGACCTTTGTTTCTGTGTACTTCATCTTAAACTGTGGATGCTAGCATTGATCTAGGGACTAGCATTGCAATCACAGGGATCTTTGCCTTTATAAAGGGATGGATCTTACAGTCCATCATACCATTCTCCTAATGATATGATCTTGTTGTTAATAACATCTCAATGTTCATGATCGAGAAACCACGATCATCTATTAACCAACAAGCTAGTATTATAAAGAGGATTTACCAGGGACTCTAATTTAGTTTATAAATCACACAAGTATTAATGTTTCCGGTTAATACTATTATAACATAAATGTAAAGATTTATCATAAACACAAAGATATAATAATAACCACTTTTATTATTGCCTCTAGGGCATATCTCCAACAGTTGTTCCCCAAGTTCGCCCTGAAAGACCTTTCAATAGGTAGTGGCTCGATAATTGTGAAAGATAATATTGAAGAATTTTTTAATCATGTTAGCAAGCATGAAGATATTGAGGATAAATCTATAGCAGAGATTGCTCCTAATTATGAAATTGCTGCAGCTTCTTTAGTTCATATGTTGGAGGCTAGGTTTGTTATCCTTAACCCCATAATGCAAAATTTGTTCCTAAAACTAAAAGAAGAAAAGAATGCTGAAAAGAGATAATTTATTCTTGAAACTTTACCTAAAGAGTTCCATGATGTTGCTAAGGAAGTCAAAAAGGTCTTTGAGAGTTTTAATATCCTATGCTCATGTTTAGATGTTGTGGGTGCTTCAGATAAAACCAAGCCTAGAGAGGAATTTAAGATACCCATACCCTTTAAGCTTGTTGGGATGCATGAGGCCTTTGAAAATAATTTTGATTGGATTGTTCGTGAAAATCCTTTTGATGAAAGCAGTAAACCAAAAAGAGATGAGAAGGGATCCTCCAAAACTCATTTGGAAGAGATACCTTTCATAGTTGAAGACTTTGCAAGTATTTATGTTAATGCTACTTCATTTGAAAATAATTGATTTCTTGCTTCTTGTGCCTAACTTAAAGACGTTAAAGAAAAGTACTTGTTGGGAGATAACCAAAGAGTTTCCTTGAGTCTTAGAAGTTATTACTTCAGTAATGACCTCTCCTTATCCTTTTTGTTTGCTTTTTTGTGCCAAGAATGACCTCTAACGAGAGGGAAGTAAGATTTGGGGAGTTGCTATCTCAAAACAGATTTCTGTCCTCCACCATAAAAATTCGTGAGGAGTCTTTGTAAGTAGGATTGATCTGAAAATTTACAAATAAATCCCCCAGTATGTTATCTTACTTTCATTAGTTCAACACTTTTTTATTTGAGCAACATAAGGTCTTCGCAAAAATCGGTTTCTACCAAGTGGTCTGTTTTATCAGATTTCTGCCATTATTTGCATTTGCTTCTTATTGATTCCTTTTTGGGAAATTGAGCTTTTTCAAGGAGTTGATACAGTAGCTTGTGTTTTTAGTGAAAAGTTTTACTGTTCTAAAGCTAAACCCAAGGGTCTATTATCTTTTGAATACACTAATTTTGCTAATGAAGATTGTGTGAAGTTTTGTATGAAGAAAAAAATTCAGGTGTAGAGAGAGAACGATGTAATGAGATGAAGAATGGACAAAAGCTCAAGCTTGGGGATGCCACCCCGGTGTCACCCCAAGAAATATCCAATAGGTATAAGCGGCAAAGCTTGGGGATGCCCAAGGCATCCCCTTCTTCATCAATAAAAAGCTCAGGTCTTTCTAGACACTTCATTTTTATTGTTTCATGCACTGTTCTGTTGTTCTTGGAGCATCTTAATTTTTGTTTGCTTTGCTTAGTTTGTTTAGTTTGCTTGAATAAAGTAGTTTGGACCCCCGTTCTCGCTGTGTTGTCAAATAAGTCGATTGGTGTTGGAAAGGAGTAGAAAGTTCTTGCTTGAAAGTGCAAGAGGAGCTTGCATTGACTGTGTCTTAGACTTTAGCATGACATGCTAGGTGTTGTTTTGACCTTATGATTAGTGATTATTGCTGTAGCATGTCTTGTTCCAAACAATTGGTATTGCTTAGTGTGCCTTGAAAGAATCATGCATTGTTTTAGCATACAAAAGCATTGTATTGTGGTATTCTCCTTTGATGTTTTGTTTGGGTTGACTTGGCACATGATCACACCATGTTATGACTATGAACAAGTCACCATAGCCTCCATGATAATTTATTCCTTGACTTGTACTACCACTCTATGATTTGATTAGTAATGTTTTGTCGCTCTGCATGATTATGGCCATTATTGCTCTCTTAGTTGGTTGCTCCCAGTCTTTTGCTAGCCTCCACTTGTATGAGTAAGCTCTACTCATGCTTCCAACTCCCAAGAAACCAAGTTATTCCAAAGTGTCCACTATAAATTCCTATGATAGTGTGTTACACACTCCAAGTATATTCTTGTTTTCAGCTATCTTCCAATTAAAAAGTATTTTGTTATGTGAAAACTTAGTGATTAAAGCCCTCACGAACTTGATGGAACACTATATATTTATTGCCCCTAATAAACTTGAACCATTGTATCATCTATGTTGTATATTTTTGCACTTATACATTGGAATTAGCAGAACCATGTTGTCATGGGTATAGTTTTCAACATTGCACTTGTACTCTGTACGTAGTTGAAATCATGCTCTTTTGTCTATGGATGTCGCTGGTGTGAAATAAAAAGGGAGCTTGTAAGTCCATGGAGTTATGTATTTTGTGTTAGATAAACGCTTGGGCCGCTAGCCTAAGCCATGCCTAATCATGGTGGAAACTTGCAGCATCACCATAATGAGCAATCTGTGAAGGATCCTCAATAAAAAGCTATGCAAATAGTAAATAAAAAGATCGCCGAGATGCTCATTGTCTGCTTGCCTTGTCATTTTGGTTATGGGAAAGCTCCTGTACCATGTGCAAGGGGTACCCCGTTGGCGGTTCTCTATGATACACATATACTTACTATGACAAGAACTTACATGTGACTAAAGTTGAGTAGCATGAGGTGCGGCCCTCGTATTCAAGGGACATGAGATTGCAAACTTATACTTCGCTAAGCATATACTCCATAGTTTGTTCACTTTAACCTTAATCACTTCAAGATGCTTATGATAGGGGCAATGAGAGCTAAAAGCTAACAAGTACCATAATTTTTGAAAGATCTTTTTGAAACTTGAAATTCCTGCTTCCTTTTATGAAGGGCCTTTCTTCCACTATTGTATTGAGTCTCCACCTTCTACTTTTAGACACCAGTTAAGAGAGCATAGTTGCCATTCTTAGTTCTATGTGTAGTGTCCCAAAACTTATTGATTGATGCATATTGTTGATATTGCTTGTTCTTGTGCTATTTGTATCTAGTCACTCTTATGAACTTTGAAGGTGTCCTATGCATCTATTTGCTACTCTATGAGGGACAAGATGATTGCCACTATGCCATGTTTTCTGTATGTGAAACAAACAAACATTTTTCAATGCATGTTTTATTCATGATCTTTGTTTGGAGCCTTTCATGTTGCATGCACAGTTACTTTGTCTTATTGTTAGAACTCTAATACGTCAGAAACGTATATATAATTTTTGATTCTCCATGCTTGTTTAGTATCTACTTTGATTTGCTTTGTCTACACTTTGAGGTGCTTTTTACATGTTTTCTGGTACTAACCTATTAACAAGTTGCTACAGTGCCAGTTGCATGTTTTCTGCTATTTTTGGTTCCAGAAAAGTTAGTAAAGAAATATTCTCGGAATTGGACGGGACAAACGTCAAAGTCAAAAACTTTCCGTGGGGAACAAGAAGTCCAGAGGGGAGACGGAGAGGCGTGCCAGGGCGCCCGCACCCCTAGGTGTGGGTGGGCCTTGCCCCGTGCCTAGGCAGGGTGTGGGGCCCCTAGCCACCGCCTCGGCCTCCCCCTTTGCCTATAAGAAGCCCCCGATGCAGAAACCCTAAGTACCGATCAAATCTCCATGAAACCTTCTGTAGCCGCCGCCACCGTCGTCCCTATACCGGGGGGATCTAAAGTTCTTCCTGGCACCCTACCAGAGGGGAGATCATCCCGGAGGCCTTCTATCCGGTATGATGCATGAGTAGTTCCACCTTGGACTATGGGTCCATGTAGTAGCTAGATGGTTGTATCTCCTCCTTGTGCTTTCATGCATAGATCTTGTGAGATCCGTTCATGATCAAGATCTAATCTATTTGTAATCATGCATGTTGTGTTTGCTGGGATCCGATGGATATTGATATTATTATGTTGGTTTGATTAATGGTTTTGTCTTTATGATTCTATCATGTCTGTGTTGTTTGTGATCTTGCATGCTCTCCGTTGTTAGTAGCTATCTTGGCCGAGTAGTTGCTAGTGACTCCAAGAGGGGGTATTTATGCTTGATAGTGGGTGCATGCCTCTAGTTTCCAAAGGAAGTGACAATAATCTCTTCGATTGTAGATGTGCTGTTGCTACTAGGGAGAAAACAACAGTCTCTTGTTCATGGAACATATGGACTGTTTATCTTACACACTTTGCTTAAAGCAGTTGTCTGTTGCTTGCAACTTAATACTGGAGGGGGTTCGGATGATAACCTGAAGGTGGACTTCTAGTCATAGATGCAGTTGGGAGAGCACCTCTAGTGAACTATGGACCCCAGTCTATGTATCTTGTTGTATTGCCCAATCAAATCTCATAGGATCTTTCTGACTAGTAATTGCATTGTTATGCCTTGCTTAGTTCCTGTCAATTGCCCTGCTGTAATTTTTTTACCCTTCATGCCATGTTGTTTATCTAAGGAGAGCGCCTCTAGTGAACTATGGACCCCAGTCCAATCTTTATCATTGATACATCTTCCACTGTTACTTGTGTACTTGCTGCAAACCAGTATTACCTTCCACACCATACGTTTAATCCTTTGTTACAACAAACCGGTGAGCTTGACGACCTCACTGATTCGTTGGGGCAAAGTCTTGAGTTTGTGTTGTGCAGGTCTCCGCGTTGCTTGCAACACTTGTGTGACGTTTCCTTCCTCCTACTGGTTCGATAACCTCGGTTTCTTACTAAGGGAAAACTTGCTGCTGTGATGCTTCACACCTTGCTCTTGGGGTTCCCAACGAAGTGCTCCTACATCAACTCAGCGCTGCATATAGCTTTTCTGGCGCCGTTGCTGGGGAGGCTAAGGAAGTGTTCACAAGGGGAGTCCTTCACTTCCTTTCTCTTTACTTTGTTTTTAGTTTGCTTTGTTTCTTTTTCTTGGATTTGTTTTCCTCTTTCCAAAAAACCCAAAAAAAGTAGTCTAGTTTTGTTTGCTTGCTTTATTCAAAAACACAAAAAATTAGTTCCTGCTCTAGCTGCTGCTGTTTTTGGCTTGCCCACCTTTGCCAAAATGAACTCTGCTGAGAACACCAAGTTGTGTGACTTTACTAGCACCAACAACAATGATATCCTTAGCACACCTATTGCTCTACCTGCTCCTGATGCTACCTTTTGTGAAATTAAGCCTGCTTTGTTGAATCTTGTGATGAGAGAGCAATTTTCTGGTGCTAGCTCTGATGATCCTGCTGCCCATCTCAATAGCTTTGTTGAACTTTGTGAGATGCAAAAGTATAAGGATGTAGATGGAGATGTTATTAATCTCAAGCTTTTTCCTTTCTCTTTGAGAGGGAAAGCTAAAGAATGGTTGCTATCCTTGCCTAAAAATAGTATTGATTCTTGGACTAAGTGTAAAGATGCTTTTATTGGAAAGTACTATCCTCCTGCTAAGATTATATCTATGAGAAGTAACATTATGAAATTTAAACAACTTGATAGTGAACATGTTGCTCTAGCTTGGGAAAGAATGAAATCTTTGGTTAAGAATTGCCCCACTCATGGACTCACTGCTTGGACGATTATCCAGACTTTTTATGCAGGTTTGAACTTCTCCTCAAGAAATATGTTGGATTCCGATGCTGGAGGTACCTTCATGGGCCTCACTTTGGGTGCTGCAACAAGGCTCCTTGATAATATGATGGTTAACTACTCTGAATGGCATGTTGAGAGAGCTCCACATGGTAAGAAGGTAAATTCTATTGAGGAAACTTCCTCTTTGAGTGAAAAGATTGATGTTATTATGGCCATGCGTGTTAATGGGAAAGATCATCTAGATCCTAATAGTGTTCCCTTAGCCTCTTTGGTTGCTCAAGAAGAGCAAGTTGATGTGAACTTCATTAGAAACAATAATTTCAACAACAATGCTTATATGAGTAATTTTGGTGGTAACAATTCTAGACCTTATCCTCCTAATAATGGCAATTCCTATGGAAACTCTTACAATAATGCTAGAAGTGCCCCCTCTGAACTTGAGGTCATGCTCAAAGACTTCATTAGTAAGCAAACCAATTTCAGTAAGGCTATAGAGGAAAAGCTTTTAAATGTTGAGAAAAATATATCCTCTTTGTCTGAAGCTCAAACTTCCTTGGTTAATAAAATGGCTACCAAACTTGAAACCATGGAAAGTACCTTTGCTGCCACTCATGCCATACAAGTTACTATTGATGAAAATGTTAGGCTGTTAGCTCAACTTCATGCTAAGTGGGAAAGGGAAGTTGAAATTGATAGAAACAATAGTGTGTGCACCATCACCACTAAACCACAAGTAGTCCCTATTCCTCCTCCTACTATGCCTAAGACTATTGAGCCTACTACTAGTTATGCTAAGTTTGATTTTGATATTGATGGTTCAATATTTCTGAAGTGATTATGTTCCTACAAAAGCTTGCTAGAAGTCCTGATGCTAGTGATATGCATGTTGCTTTCACTAAACACATTACAGATGCTCTTGTTAAGATTAAGGAAGAGAAGCTAAAACACAATGCTTATATTCCTAGGAAGGTAGAAGATAGTTGGGAACCCATTATTAATGTGCAAGTGAATGACTTTGATCTCAAAGCTTCATGTGATTTAGGTTCTAGTGTCTCTATTATCCTAGGAAGATTTATGAAATGCTTGATTTGCCACCATTAGAAGATTGTTATTTGGATGTACCACTCAATGATAATGCTAAGAAGAAACTCATGGGGAGTATTAATGATGTTCTCATTATGGTTAACAATGCTTATGTCCCTGTTGACTTCTATGTTTTGGATGTTGAATACAATGCTTCTTGTCCTATTACTTTGGGAACACCTTTTCTTAGAACAGTTGGTGCCATCATTGATATGAAAGAAGGCACCATCAAATATGATTTTCCATTAAAGAAAGGTATTGAACACTTCCCTATGAGGAGATATAAGATGTTTTTTGCTCCTCCTTTGAAATCAAGATTTGATGTTAATGCTTCCTCATTTGAAAATACTTGATTCTTCTTGCTTCTTGTGCCTAACTTAAAGGCGTTAAAGAAAAGTACTTGTTGGGAGATAACCCAAGAGTTTCTTTGAGTATTGTAAGTTATTACTTCAGTAATGACCTCTCCTTATCCTTTTTGTTTGCTTTTTTTTTGCCAAGAATGACCTCTAATGAGAGGGAAGTAAGATTTGGGAAGTTGCTGTCCCGAAATAGATTTATATCCTCCACCAAAAAATTCGTGAGGAGTCTCTGTAACTCGGATTGAGCTCAAAATTTACGAATAAATCCCCCAGTATGTTAGCTAACTTTCGTTAGTCAATACTTTTTTATTTGAGCAACATAAGATGTTCGAAAAAATCGGTTTCTACCTGCTGGTCTGTTTTGACAGATATCTGCCATTATTTGCATTTGCTTCTTATTGATTTCTTTTTTAGTTCTCTTTAGGTGAATTGTAGAGGGAGTGTCCCAACCTTACAAACAATTAAGGTGGTATCCCCTGTGTTTACAATGCTAGTCCCTGGATCAATAGCTAGCATCCACAGTTAAGATGTAATATCAAGAAACAAAGGTCATAACATAACTTTATAACCAGGAATAACATAATCTTATTACATCATACATAGCTCATTTGGCTATTACATTACATTGCAGCGGAATAACTATAGTCATGGGATCCTTCATCTTCAAAATGCCACAGGCAGATGTTGGTTGTAGACTTTGTAATCCTAATCAATCAATCTTTACTAAATTCAATCAAACCTGCAACATTACAAGTTACAGCCACAAGGGTCAATACATTTGAATTGTATTGGCAAGTTTCACTACTATGTAGAATATAAGTGGATCCTACCATTACATGCATATTTGGCTGAGTAGATTTTTAGGCTCATTTGCATAAAGCAATATTTTATCCTATCTTTTCAAAATGGTTTTGGTCCTTTGTCATATTTCCTTTCAAAAATCTCTTGAACTCCTTGGTAAAAACTCAAGTGTTCAAGTCCTTGTCAAAATCTCTTGAGCACCTTGGTAACCCCAAGTGCATCAAGTTTTTTCAAAATCTCTTGAGCTCCTTGGTAACCCCAAGTGCATCAAGTTTTAAAAGTTTTCTTTTAGAAATTAGAGTGTCGAGATCTTCCATAGCTTCAGGCCTTAGTTGCTCAGTATTGTCCATAACCGGGGACACGGCTAAGTACTTAGATTTTATTATCTTCTGCAGAAGTTGTACACTTTACCCACATGACACAATCTCGTCTTGACGCCACCAGTGGCCGCTGGATAAGTACTCACCAAAATGGAGTACCGGCAGATCGAGAATGTGACAAAGTCTTTCCATAGGAGTCCTCCCAATACAAAATGCTAGCTTGTCTACCAGGAACAAATGTAGGGTTACTCCCTTACACAAATCTAGTTAACCTGAAGATGCCAATGCATGGGACTTCCACTATGTAGTTGACTAAGCCAGAGCCCATTTAGCATGTGGCTGTACACGGAAGCCACTGTACGAGAAACATGTTCAATCTCTAAGTTTCCTGGGTGGTTTTCCTTTGGAGCACAACACAAAGAGATTGCCATAGACATGGTTCCTTTTGTTGCCACCTTCTCCAAAACTCAAAGTATCCTTGGCCACCCAGGTGGTTCATTGAGTCCTTGTTTTATTATATAAAACATAAGTCTTTTCTCAATCTCATAAAATCTCAACATGTAACTCTTTTCAAAATATAGCATGGCTAAGCATGTATCAACTACATTATTTTCACTAAGGAGTGTATAGGGTATCCTATTAGGATTTAGCATAGCATAAGTATAGAAATTCTTTTCATGCATGTTTTCAAAAATCCACTAAGTATAATGAAACTAGTAGGACTTTAGATGATAGTGTCACTTGCCTTTTTGGTAGGGAATGTTGGTTCACTCCTTGATCTTGCTAGTCTCACACTTTTCTAACTTCACTACAATCAATCAAGCAAACACAATATCAACAAGCATTCCAAACCAATAATCAATCAAACATTTCACACACATAAGACAATGGGATCTAAGTCATGCATGTAAGCATGCAAGAGGTGGTTCTATTTGCAAAGATGGTCTCCACTAGGCTTCTAAACTTGGTAAGGTTCAAGTTGGTCATTTTCCAAAGTGGCTAAGTCATTTGCAAAAGAGTTTTGTCTAAAAACCATTTTAAAATCCAATCATCATTTTATGTGGTGGAAAATAATTTTATCAAAGAAACAACTCTAGGTTGTTCACCAAATAAGTTGTTGTATCTCAAAACTTGGTGTTTAGGGTCAGTAGGTTTGATCCAAAACATTTTCCCAAAGTTTTTTTCCTAAAAACATTTTCATAGCAAAACCATTATTTTTATTTGGCTAGAAATGGCCTAATCCAATTAATCCATCCTAAACCTTATCAAATTCATTTTCAAAACCATGGGTTGGTTCCTAGGGTCAGTGAGTTCACCACAAACTAATTTTCCAAGGTTTCAAACTCAAAAACATTTTTGAATCATTTTTCTAATCTAAACAAGCATACAAAAGTTTCTGCAAAAACAACCAATCTAATAGATACTATTTGCTAAACAAACTCCACAGTTGGCTAGGGTTTGTTCTACTGATTCCAACGGTATAAAGTTTGCAATTTTTGGACGTGTGGATCAAAAGTTACAAAGGTTTGAAATTCACAATCTAATCTGATTTCAAACTTTTGTTTTAAATAAGAACATGCCACGCGTCACAACGCTACTGCCTGGTACCGGTTCGGCCGGATCGGCTCTGCGGTGCGTTGGATCTAAATAGATCCTGCGGTTCTGAAAGCGTACCCCTTCGGCGTTTATATGATCTATCTAGTTCGTTCGATCCAGATCCTACGGCTATTAACGCATTGACCAAACTCTGGCGGCGTAGCGACGGTTGCTGGCGGCGGCGAGGTCAGTCGGCAGTGGCGCTGGTGAAACAGGACGCTAGAAGAGAGGGGAGGATGCTCACCAGATTCGCGAGGACGTGGTGATGCTCAACGTGTGCTTGTCGTGGCAGGGGGTGCTCTGGTACAGCTGCGATTGCTCGCCGAAGTAGAGAACAACCGAGGGTATGGTTAGGTGCGTAAGACCAAGGAGAAGTTTCTCGCATGATCGAGAAGCAGAGGGCGGTCGAGGCTTACCGGGGGAGCTCAACGGAGACGAGACAGACGGCGGCGAGGTCGGAGCTTGACGAAGGTGATGCTCTGGGGCGCCCGCGGTCGAACGAAGGGTACAGGCAGATGTGCCAGGGAGTGGTGAAGGTGTGAGCTTGGTCGGGGAGGCAGGAGGTGGCGAGTGCTAGCCGGAATTGGAGGAGAAAGCTCGTCGAAGCAGTGGGAGGGCGAGCTCAAATTGAGGCAGCCTCGGGGCAGAGAGGGAGTG
Organism: Avena longiglumis; assembly: GCA_030063025.1. Lineage (NCBI taxonomy): Eukaryota > Viridiplantae > Streptophyta > Magnoliopsida > Poales > Poaceae > Avena > Avena longiglumis. Next base: position 487,906,760 of record CP125974.1, read on the forward strand.
GCGTGTGAGGGGAAAGGAGGAGGAGACGCTGGCGATTAATAGCGTGCAGTCACGACGAGGTTAAGGCGCGGAATCAATGCGTATTCAAGCCGCGACATCAACGGCAGAAACGGCCGGCGTGGTCGTCGCGAGGAAGGAGACGAGCTGGAAGAGTGGGGTCTGCTAGTTAGTGGGAAAAGGAGTGAGGGAAGGGTTCACCAGTCAGCGTCTGTTTAGGTTAGAATCTGAGTGCGAATCGTTTTTCTTCGGGGAGGGGAGCTGGGCTGGTTCTGGGCTTGTGGGCTTGGCCGGTTGGGCTGAGTCCAGATTCAATTTTTTTCTTCCTAAAACCTTTTCTTTTTCCAAAACTAATTTCTGTTTGTTTTTTTTGAATTTCAAGCAAACAAATCACACTCAAAGCAATTCAAACAATCAACAAACCTTGCAACTATGAATTTGGTTCTGTTCAGTAACATAAACCAAATTCCAAAACCAAAATATTAATTTTTATTTTAGAGTCCATTTATAATTAAATAAAATGGACTTTGTTTATTAAATCAAAATAGGTTTTGTTTTATTTAAATTCTTTATTTGAAATCTAAATATTTTCAGAACCAATCAGTAGGTTTTATTTGGAAATACAAAATACTTGGAAAAATTATTTTAAATAAAAAAATAAGTTTTGATGTTTTGGAAGTGGTAAAACCTTTATTAATAAAAACTTGGATAATAAATCCTTACTAATTTATTTTAAATAAACCTTTACCATTTACATCAAATCAAAATGTTTTATTTCAAAAGCTTGGCCAAGGTTTAATTTGGCCCTATAAAATAATCCTTATTTATAAACTTCTATTTCTTTTGAAAACCAAATCCTTTTATTTAGAAGATCCAAAATAGTATTTCCAAAATATTTTATTTTCCTTTATTTAAATTTTTTATCTTTTTAAATCCCTTTAGGATTTTATTTAATCCAAATAGGTTTGAAGTTCCAATTGAATTCAAAAAGTTTCTTCTGGCCCTGAAAATCAAACAAAATTTTATTTTATTCAATAATTTTCACATTACAAGATTTGGAAAATCTTGGGATGTGACAGGCTACCACCCTTAAAATAAATCTCGTCCCGAGATTTGGGAAGGCCGGGGTTACAAGTAGGCTTAAAATAACTAGGGTACTACCACCCTTAAAAATAAAGTCTCATAGGGTTACATTGATGGCTCTCTTGGCTAAAAGTTCAACTCAATAATCAGACAAGAATCCTTATTTGACTCTTCTGAGTTTCCTAAATCCTGACATCCACTTCTTCTATCTCTTCAAAGTTTCCATTCAGGTCAAGGTGGTTCACATGTCCTTTTTGGGTCACATTGGAGTCATTTCCATTGGCTCTTCTGGCATCCTTTTTCTTTTTCTTCTCTGGACAGTCTGATGCATAGTGTCCAAGTTCCTTACAATTATAGCATTGCAACTGGCTAATGTCCTTTTTCCTGTATGTGTCATGTTGGTTCTGACCAAGGTCATCTCCATTGTCAGTATCATTTCCATTATTCTCACTTTCATTGTTGTTGTGGTGATACTGATGTGGTTCAGAATCTTCATTGCTCTTTCTGTATGAATGCTTCTTCTTTGATGATCCTGAATAGTTCTTGAGTTTATGTTTCCTCTTTCTGTTCTCAACTTGATTCATCTTGTTTTCCAATATTGTGGCTTTGTCACAGAGTGATTGATAAGTTGGGACATAGGCAACAACTAGCTGCAGGTTCAACTCATCATTAAGTCCTTCAAGAAATTTATCCTTTCTCTTAGCATCTGTATCAACTTCATCCGGTGCATAGCGTGCCAGATTGTTGAATTCTTCAATATACTCAGCCACACTGAGGTGTCGTTGTTTCAGACTGGGAAACTCCTTTTTCTTCAAGTACATTACTCCAGGTGAGATGTGAGTGGTTCTGAATCCATCTTCAAAAATAGCCCAAGTCACATCTTCAAGGGGAGTGGTGATTTGAAAGTTGTCCCACCATGTTGCTGCTGGTCCTTCAAGCAGAAATGCTGCAAACCTTACTTTTTCTTCATCGTTGCAACCAACAGTCACTAAGTCTTTGTTTACTGAACGTAACCAATCATCAGCTTCCATTGGTTCAGTTGTTCCAGAGAACCTTGCAGGCCTAAGTTTCAGAAATTTGGTGAGCATGTCTAGTGCTGGGGGATTATTCTGATTGTTGTTGTTGTTGTTGTTATTCAAATTCTGTATGAATGTGGTCATCTGCTGCATCAAGTGTGTCTGAGCTGCCATCATCTGCTGCATCTCAGGGGTGATGTTGTTGTTTTGGTTGGGGTTGGCACGACGGGGAGGCATCTATTGGTTTGTTAGGGATAAGTATTGGTGGATAGGATTTTTTTTAAGAAGTCCTAACACACAACTCAAAACAATCAAGTTCAATCAAACAATCAAACCATCAAACATTCAACAAGCAACCAATCACTTAACAACTTATGAGCTTAACTCATGAGTTGAAGGTAACATAAAGTTTTCTTGAAAATAACAACTTAGTATAATCATACCTCATAGGACAATATGATCCATACTCTAACTTGATATCAATGTCTTTGGTAGGCAATCTAATGTCTCTTGGTTTTCACTAGTAGTCCTTAGTGATATCCAAGTTGGAAGTCCTTGGTGAATATGCTGAAGATGTTGAAGTCATTAGAGTTGAAGAAGTTGAAGTCATTAGAGTTGAAGATGTTGAAGTCATTAGAGTTGAAGATGTTCTTTGCACATGGTGCAGTCTTTGGTCATGGGATAGGTTTTCCATCAAGTTGAAGTAGAAGAGATGTAGAGTTGAAACCAAAATGGTTGAGGAAAGAGTTTACAAGTGCTTTTGTAAATAAGTTTTGGATCAAAATATAACTCCTATTCTTCTAAGGGTTTTTGTCCAATCCTAGGGTTTACAAATCCTACAGGCAACACAATGCTCTGATACCATCTATAGAGGGAGTGTCCCAACCTTACAAACAATATAAGGTGGTATCCCCTGTGTTTACAATGCTAGTCCCTGGATCAATATCTAGCATCCACAGTTAAGATGTAATATCAAGAAAAAAAGGTCATAACATAACTTTATAACCAGGAATAACATAATCTTATTACATCATACATAGCTCATTTGGCTATTACATTACATTGCAGCGGAATAACTATAGTCATGGGGTCCTTCATCTTCAAAGTGCCACAGGCAGATGTTGGTTGTAGACTTTGTAATCCTAATCAATCAATCTTTACTAAATTCAATCAAACCTGCAACATTACAAGTTACAGCCACAAGGGTCAATACATTTGAATTGTATTGGCAAGTTTCACTACTATGTAGAATATAAGTGGATCCTACCATTACATGCATATTTGGCTGAGTAGAGTTTTAGACTCATTTGCATAAAGCAATATTTTATCCTATCTTTTCAAAATGGTTTTGGTCCTTTGTCAAATTTCCTTTCAAAAATCTCTTGAACTCCTTGGTAAAAACTCAAGTGTTCAAGTCCTTGTCAAAATGTCTTGAGCACCTTGGTAACCCCAAGTGCATCAAGTTTTATCAAAATCTCTTGAGCTCCTTGGTAACCCCAAGTGCATCAAGTTTTAAAAGTTTTCTTTTAGAAATTAGAGTGTCGAGATCTTCCATAGCTTTAGGCCTTAGTTGCTCAGTATTGTCCATAACCGGGGACACGGCTAAGTACTTAGATTTTATTATCTTCTGTAGAAGTTGTACACTTTACCCACATGACACAATCTCGTCTTGACACCACTAGTGGCCGCTGGATAAGTACTCACCAAAATGGAGTACCGGCAGATCGAGAATGTGACAAAGTCTTTCCATAGGAGTCCTCCCAATACAAAATGCTAGCTTGTCTACCAGGCACAAATGTAGGGTTACTCCCTTACACAAATCTAGTTAACCTGAAGATTCCAATGCATGGGACTTCCACTATGTAGTTGACTAAGCCAGAGCCCATTTAGCATGTGGCTGTACACGGAAGCCACTATACGAGAAACATGTTCAATCTCTAAGTTTCCTGGGTGGTTTTCCTTTGGAGCACAACACAAAGAGATTGCCATAGACATGGTTCCTTTTGTTGCCACCTTCTCCAAAAACTCAAAGTATCCTTGGCCACCCAGGTGGTTCATTGAGTCCTTGTTTTATTATATAAAACATAAGTCTTTTCTCAATCTCATAAAATCTCAACATGTAACTCTTTTCAAAATATAGCATGGCTAAGCATGTATCAACTACATTATTTTCACTAAGGAGTGTATAGGGTATCCTATTAGGATTTAGCATAGCATAAGTATAGAAATTCTTTTCATGCATGTTTTCAAAAATCCACTAAGTATAATGAAAATAGTAGGACTTTAGATGATAGTGTCACTTGCCTTTTTGGTAGGGAATGTTGGTTCACTCCTTGATCTTGCTAGTCTCACACTTTTCTAACTTCACTACAATCAATCAAGCAAACACAATATCAACAAGCATTCCAAACCAATAATCAATCAAACATTTCACACGCATAAGACAATGGGATCTAAGTCATGCATGTAAGCATGCAAGAGGTGGTTCTATTTGCAAATATGGTCTCCACTAGGCTTCTAAACTTGGTAAGGTTCAAGTTGGTCATTTTCCAAAGTGGCTAAGTCATTTGCAAAAGAGTTTTGTCTAAAAACCATTTTAAAATCCAATCATCATTTTATGTGGTGGAAAATAATTTTATCAAAGCAACAACTCTAGGTTGTTCACCAAATAAGTTGTTGTTTCTCAAAACTTAGTGTTTAGGGTAAGTAGGTTTGATCCAAAACATTTTCCCAAAGTTATTTTCCTAAAAACATTTTCATGGCAAAACCATTATTTTTATTTGGCTAGAAATGGCCTAATCCAATTAATCCATCCTAAACCTTATCAAATTCATTTTCAAAACCATGGGTTGGTTCCTAGGGTCAGTGAGTTCACCACAAACTAATTTGCCAAGGTTTCAAACTCAAAAACATTTTTGAATCATTTTTCTAATCTAAATAAGCATACAAAAGTTTCTGCAAAAACAACCAATCTAACAGAAACTATTTGCTAAACAAACTCCACAGTTGGCTAGGGTTTGTTCTAATGATTCCAACGGTAATAAAGTTTGCAATTTTTGGACGTGTGGATCAAAAGTTACAAAGGTTTGAAATTCACAATCTAATCTGATTTCAAACTTTTGTTTTAAATAAGAACAGGCCACGCGTCACAACGCTACTGGATGGTACCGGTTCGGCCGGATCGGCTCTGCGGTGCGTTGGATCTAAATAGATCGTGCGGTTCTGAAAGCGTACCCCTTCGGCGTTTAAATGATCTATCTAGTTCGTTCGATCCAGATCCTACGGCTATTAACGCATTGACCAAACTCTGGCGGCGCAGCGACGGTTGCTGGAGGCGGCGAGGTCAGTTGGCGGTGGCGCTGGTGAAACAGGACGCTAGAAGAGAGGGAAGGATGCTCACCAGATTTGCGAGGACGTGGTGATGCTCGACGTGTGCTTGTCGTGGCAGGGGGTGCTCTGGTACAGCTGTGATTGCTCGCCGGAGTAGAGAACAACGTCGGGTGGTCCTGGTCGTGGTCGGAGTCGTCGCTACAGGTCACGAGAAGGCCAACTGAGGGTACGGTTAGGTGCGTAAGACCAAGGCGAAGTTGCTCGCATGATCGAGAAGCAGAGGGGCGGTCGAGGCTTACCGGGGGAGCTCGACGGAGACGAGACAGACGGCGGCGAGGTCGGAGCTTGACGAAGGTGATGATCTGGGGCGCCCGCGGTCGAACGAAGGGTACAGGCAGATGCGCCAGGGAGTGGTGAAGGTGTGAGCTTGGTCGGGGAGGCAGGAGGTGGCGAGTGCTGGCCGGAATTGGAGGAGAAAGCTTGTCGGAGCAGTGGGAGGGCAAGCTCAAATTGAGGCAGCCTCGGGGCAGAGAGGGAGTGGCGTGTGAGGGGAAAGGAGGAGGAGACGCTGGCGATTAATAGCGTGCAGTCACGGCGAGGTTAAGGCGCGGAATCAATGCGTATTCAAGCCGCGACATCAACGGCAGAAACGGCCGGCGTGGTCGTCGCGAGGAAGGAGACGAGCTGGAAGAGTGGGGTCTGCTGGTCAGTGGGAAAAGGAGTGAGGGAAGGGTCCACCAGTCAGCGTCTGTTTAGGTTAGAATCTGAGTGCGAATCGTTTTTCTTCGGGGAGGGGAGCTGGGCTGGTTCTGGGCTTGTGGGCTTGGCCGGTTGGGCTGAGTCCAGATTCCATTTTTTTCTTCCTGAAACCTTTTCTTTTTCCAAAACTAATTTCTGTTTTTTTTTTGAATTTCAAGCAAACAAATCACACTCAAATCAATTCAAACAATCAACAAACCTTGCAACTATGAATTTGGTTCTGTTCAGTAACATAAACCAAATTCCAAAACCAAAATATTAATTTTTATTTTAGAGTCCATTTATAATTAAATAAAATGGACTTTGTTTATTAAATCAAAATAGGTTTTGTTTTATTTAAATTCTTTATTTGAAATCTAAATATTTTCAGAACCAATCAGTAGGTTTTATTTGGAAATACAAAATACTTGGAAAACTTATTTTAAATAAAAAAATAAGTTTTGATGTTTTGGAAATGGTAAAACCTTTATTAATAAAAACTTGGATAATAAATCCTTACTAATTTATTTTAAATAAACCTTTACCATTTTTATCAAATCAAAATGTTTTATTTCAAAACCTTGGCCAAGGTTTAATTTGGCCATATAAAATAATCCTTATTTATAAAACTTCTATTTCTTTTGAAAACCAAATCCTTTTATTTAAAAGATCCAAAATAGTATTTCCAAAATATTTTATTTTCCTTTATTTAAAATGTTTATCTTTTTAAATCCCTTTAGGATTTTATTTAATCCAAATAGGTTTGAAGTTCCAATTGAATTCAAAAAGTTTCTTCTGGCCCTGAAAATCAAACAAAATTTTATTTTATTCAATAATTTTCACATTACAAGATTTGGAAAATCTTGGGATGTGACATGAATTGTGCTTTTTGAAGGATTTACTATAGTAGCTTTTGTTTTTAGTGAAAAGCATTGTTGTTCCAAAGCTTTGCCAGAGGTCTAATATCTTTTGAATACACTAATGTTGCTAATAAAGATTGTGTGAAGTTTTGTATGAAGGAAAATTTTTAGGTGTAGAGAGAGAATGATGCAATGAGATGAAGAATGGACAAAAGCTCAAGCTTGGGGATGCCACCATGGTGTCACCCCAAGAAATATCTAAGAGGTACAAGCGTCAAATCTTGGGGATGCCTAAGGCATCCCCTTCTTCATCAATAAAAAGCTCAGGTCTGTTTAGACACTTCGTTTTTATTGTTTCATGCATAGTTGTGTTGTTCTTGGAGCGTCTTAGTTTTCGTTTGGTTTGCTTAGGTTGTTTAGTTTGCTTGAATAAAGTAGTTTGGACCCCCGTTCTCGATGTGTTGTTTTGCAAATAAGTTGCTTGGTGTTGGAAAGGAGTAGTAAGTTCTTGCTTGTAAGTGCAAGAGGAGCTTGCATTGACTGTGACTTAGACTTTAGCATGAAATGCTAGGTGTTTTTTTGACCTTATGCTTAGTGATTATTTCTGTAACATGTCTTGTTCCAAACAATTGGGATTTCTTAGTGTGCCGTGAAGAAATTATGCGTTGTTTTAGCATGCAAAAGCATAGTATTGTGGTATTCTCCTTTGGTGCTTTGCTTGGGTTGACTTGGCACATGCTCACACCATGTTATGACTATGACAAGTCACCATAGCCTCTATGATCATTTAGTCCTTGACTTGTAGTACCACTCTTTGCTTTGATTAGTAATGCTTTGTTGCACTGCATGATTATGACCATTATTGCTCTCTTAGTTGGTTGCTCCCAGTCCTTTGCTAGACTCCACTTGTATGAGTAAGCTCTACTTATGCTTCCAACTCCCAAGAAACCAAGTTATTCCAAAGTGTCCACTATAAACTCCTATGCATGGTGTGTTACACCATTCTAAAGTATATTCTTTTTTCAGCTATCTTCCAATTAAAAACTATTTTGTTATGTGAAAACTTAGTGATTAAAGCCCTCACAAGATTGATGGCACACTTTATATTCTTTGCCCCTAATAAACTTGAACCATTGTGTCTTCTATGTTGTATATGCTTGCACTTATACGTTGGAATTAGCATAATCGTGTTGTCACGGGGAACGGTTTCAACATTGCACTTGTACTTTGTACTCAGTTGATATCATGACCTTTTGTCTATGGATGTCACCGGTGTGAAATAAAGAGGGGACTTGTAAGTCCATGGAGTTTGTATCCTGTGTTAGAGAAACGTCTGGGCCGCTAGCCTAAGCCATGCCTAATCATGGTGGAAACTTGCAGCATCACCATAGTGACATCTATGAAGCATTCTTCTTATAAAAAAAGAGACACGTTGAGAATAGAGGAAAGAGAGAAAAAAGCACCATATTCCCATGGTAAATAAGAAGATTGCTGAGATGCTCATTGTCTGCTTGCCTTGTCATTTTGGTTATGGGAAAGCTCTTATACCATGTGCAAGGGGTACCCCGTTGGCGGTTCTCAATGATATGCAAATACTTACAATGACAAAAAGTTGCAGGTGACTAAAGTTGAGTAGCATGAGGTGTGGCCCTCGTATTCAAGGGACTTTAGATTGCCAACTTATACTTCTTCAAACATATACTCCATCTTTGTTCACTTTAACCTTATCACTTCAAGATGCTTATGATAGGGGCAATGAGGGCTGAAAGCTAACAAGTACCATAATTTTTAGAAGCTCTTTTTGAAACTTGAAATCCCTGCTTCCTTTATAAAAGGTCTTTCTTCCACCACTATTGAGTCTCCACCTTCTACCTTTAGGCACCATTAAGAGAGCATAGTTGACATTCTGTGTGCAGTGTTCCAAAGCTTATTGATTGATGCATATTGTGATATTACTTGTTCTTGTGCTATTTGTTTCTAGTCACCCTTGTGAACTTTGAAGGTTTCCTATGCATCTATTTGCTTCTTTATGAGGGATAAGATGATTGCCACTATGCTATGTTTTTTGTATGTGAAATAAACAAACGGTTTTCAATGCATGTTATTCATGATCTTCGTTTGTAGCTTGTAATGTTGCATGAATAGTTACTCTGTCCTATTGTTAGGACTCCTTCTTTCATGCACACGTTTAGAGTTCTTTGATCCCAGCTTTCAATGCTTGCAAATGGTTAGATCTTCATTGTGAAGGTGCATGTCACCTCAAAAATTATTCTTTTTACCACTTACCTACTCGAGGACGAGCAGGAGTTAAGCTTGGGGATGCTTTATACGTTGGAAACGTATCTAATTTTCTATACCACATGATTGTTTAGTATGTACTTTGATTTGCTTTGTCTACACTTTGAGGTGCTTTTTACATGTTTTCTGGTACTAACCTATTAACAAGTTGCTACAGTTCCAGTTGCATGTTTTCTGCTATTTTTGGTTCCAGAAAAGTTAGTAAAGAAATATTCTCGGAATTGGACGGGACAAACGTCAAAGTCAATAACTTTCCGTGGGGAACAAGAATTCCAGAGGGGAGACGGAGAGGCGTGCCAGGGCGCCCGCACCCCCTAGGTGCGGGTGGGCCTTGCCCCGCGCCTAGGCAGGGTGTGGGGCCCCTAGCCACCACCTCGGCCTCCCCCTTTGCCTATAAGAAGCCCCCGATGCAGAAACCCTAAGTACCCGATCAAATCTCCATGAAACCTTCTGTAGCCGCCGCCACCGTCGTCCCTATATCAGGGGGATCTAAAGTTCTTCTCGGCACCCTACCAGAGGGGAGATCATCCCGGAGGTCTTCTATCCGGTATGATGCATGAGTAGTTCCACCTTGGAATATGGGTCCATGTAGTAGCTAGATGGTTGTATCTCCTCCTTGTGCTTTCATGTATAGATCTTGTGAGCTCCGTTCATGATCAAGATCTAATCTATTTGTAATCATGCATGTTGTGTTTGCGGGGATTCGATGGATATTGATATTATTATGTTGGTTTGATTGATGGTTTTGTCTTTATGATTCTATCATGTCTATGTTGTTTGTGATCTTGCACGCTCTCCGTTTTGTACTAGCTATCTTGGCCGAGTAGTTGCTAGTGACTCCAAGAGGGGGTATTTATGCTCGATAGTGGGTTCATGCCTCTAGTTTCCAAGGGAAGTGACAATAATCTCTTCGGTTGTAGATGTGATGTTGCTACTAGGGAGAAAACAATAGTCTCTTGTTCATGGAACATGTGGACTGTTTACCTTACACACTTTGCTTAAAGCAGTTGTCTGTTGCTTGCAACTTAATACTGGAGGGTGTTCGGATGATAACCTGAAGGTGGACTTCTAGTCATAGATGCAGTTGGATGGCAGTCTATGTATCTTGTTGTATTGCCCAATCGGATCTCATAGGATCTTTCTGACTAGTAATTGCATTGTTATGCCTTGCTCAATTCCTATTAATTGCCCTGCTATAATTTGTTTACCCTTCATGCCATGTTGTTTATCTAAGGAGAGCACCTCTAGTGAACTATTGACCCCGGTCCAATCTTTATCATTGATACATCTTCCACTGTTACTTGTTTACTTGCTGCAAACCACCACTACCATCCACACCATACGTTTAATCCTTTGTTACAACAAACCGGTGAGCTTGACAACCTCACTGATTCGTTGGGGCAAAGTCTTGAGTTTGTGTTGTGCAGGTCTCCGCGTTTCTTGCAAAACATGTGTGATGTTTCCTTCCTCCTACTAGTTCGTTAACCTCGGTTTCTTACTGAGGTAAAACTTGCTGCTGTGCTGCTTCACACCTTGCTCTTGGGGTTCCCAACGAAGTGCTCCTGCATCAACTTAGCGCTGCATCAAGCTTTTCTAGCGCCGTTGCCGGGGAGGCTAAGGAAGTCTTCACAAGGGGAGTCCTTCACTTCCTTTCTATTTACTTTGTTTTAGTTTGTTTTGTTTCTTTTGCTTGGTTTTATTTGCCTCTTTCCAAAAAACCCAAAAAAGTCTAGTTTGGTTTGCTTGCTTTATTCAAAAACACAAAAAATTAGTATAGTTTGGTTTGCTTGCATCAAACTCCATATTTCATGCACATGTTTAGAGTTCTTTGATCCCAGCTTTCAATGCTTACAAATGGTTTGATCTTGGTTTGGATGGTCCATGTCACCTCAAAAATTATTATTTTATGACTTACCTACTCGAGGATGAGTAGGAGTTAAGCTTGGGGATTCTTGATACGTCGAAAACATATCTATAATTTTTGATGTTCCATGCTTGTTTAATATCTACTTTGCTTCGCTTTGTCCAACTTTGAGGTGCTTTTCATATGTTTTCTGTACTAACCTATTAACAAGTTTCTATGGTGCTTGTTGCCTGTTTTCTACTGTTTTTGGTTACAGAAAAGCTAGTAAGGAAATATTCTCGGAATTGGACAGGACAAAAGCCAAAGTCAATATTTCACCAAGGAGAACGCGGAGTCCAGAGGAGATATGGAGGGGCGCCATAGGGTGGCCACACCCCCAGGCGCGGCCTAGGGTGGGCCCGCGCCTAGGCAGGGTGTGGGCCCCTGGCCGCCTCCCAGCCTCGCATCTTCGCCTATAAGAAGGCCCCGATGCCGAAACCCTAAGTACTCGATCAAAATTCCACGATACCGTTTGTAGCCGCCGCCACCATCGTCCCTAGATCGGGGATCTGAAGCTCTTCCCGGCACCCTGTCGGACGGGAGATCATCCCGGAGGCCTTCTTCTTCATCATGCCAGCCTCCGGTATGAAGCGTAAGTAGTTCCACCTTGGACTACGGGTCCATGTTGTAGCTAGATGGTTGTATCTCCTCGTTGTGCTTTCATGTCTAGATCTTGTGAGCTCCGTTCATGATCAAGATCTCATGTATTTGTAATCATGCTTGTTGTGTTTGCGAGGATCCGATGGATATTGAGATTACTATGTGTAACACCCTCAGAATCGGCCCTATGCGAGTTTTAGCGAAACCCGCCAAAACCGCATAGAAACGATTCAAAGGTGCCCACCAGGCACTTTCGTGTGGGTGGAAAACGAAGTAATAACATCACACAACAGTCCTCGATGGGACCCACAGAACAGATATAGATACAACACGACTCCATGAGTCAAGAATACAGACATACAGTACAAAGATCCAAATCACCTTGAAAATGATAGAGCGTCCAACTACGGACAAGATGCAAATAGGGCTAAGAGCCCTGAAGAATAACCAATGGCGTCCATAACCCTGCCCAGGCCAAGCCGGAAGGGTAACCCTGCTAACGACGTCGAAACCTGCTTAAACAAAAGGGGTGCCGACAAAAGGGCAAAGAAAAAGAGGAGGCGTCGATCGAGCCCGGTGCAGCGAGGCTAGAATTCGGCGGTCCTCGCCTACATAGGTATGGTGGACTGAAGCGGCAGCGGCAGCACGCGCTAAACAACCTATAGAGACTCGATACAACTGTCGGCTATCAGAGAGGGATAAGAAAGACCTATCCGGAACCAACCTGATACTAACACCAAACAATCCCATCCTGGTATTTCCCCTCGAGACCAAACGAGGAAGTCAACCGAGGAACTCACACAGTTGGCAGTTTTATTTATGCAGTTATCGTTGCAGCAATTACTAGTCAGGTATAGATAATCATCCTGATAAAATAAGAAGTGGGCAACTTTAGTTAACCATTCCGTTGTAGTTGCAACACTTACTAGTCAGATTCAATTAGCATGAGATAACCCCAAAACCCAGCAGTTGTTGGTACTTTTATTTAGCCATTCCGTTATAGTTGCAATACTTACTAGTCAGGTACAATGGTCGCAAGCGACAACCCAAGCAATTGTTGGCAGTTTTATTTAGCCATTCCATTATAGTAAAGCTGATTACTAGTCATTATAAAGTCAAATTTATAGCACTACTTTAGTTATAGTTGTCTATGATCGAGATACTGTGCTCCAAGTCGTCCATAACATGGACACGGCTTTGAAAGTTTTACCGGCGGGGTGCACCAATAGCAACACACACTCGATCAACCTCGGAAAAACCAAATCAAAACCCAACGAGGCTTTCACGACAAAGCAATCACAGGATTCGAAATATTTCGTGGGGCACCCTTAAAGTAGAACCCGCCGGCTCCGAGACGGACTCAAGGTTGTGGGGACGGCTGTGAACGACTGGGAACCCAAAACTGGGCTTGTCGACACCGCGGAATCGTGCCACGATCCTAAACAGTACAGTGTGCTCCTCGCACAATCGTAAATAAAGCAGTAGCATGGCATAAGTACAGGATAGTAATAAAACCTCAAACTAGTTTGTGGCCCCAAGAAATAAGAATGAATCAAGCTCTGGCTCAGGGGGGTCCCATAATCCTCCCGGATGTGGATAGCGCGATAAATCAAGGAACAGGTATCAAGTACTCGGGGTCCTACGGGACACAAGTGGACGGTTAACAACCAAATAACATCTATTGCCCACCTGTGCCTCTGCTTACCTACTTCAATTTTAGTTGTTAAACAGGAATTAAAGTGATCGATAAATAAAGCCATGATCATCTCCAACAACAAACATGCGGCAATACACCAACAACTGTGGCACTTGACGACACGCAACAGCACTTGAGCAAGCGACTACGACGCGCAAGTCCATCTATCTACCAAACAACAGGTAATAGGATGTGTCCAAGGCAATATAAGGCTGCGAGGGATATCACGGGTACGAAAAACTAGAGCATCGCAACACAGATAGCAATAGATCAACAGGAGGGAATAAATACTATAAAAGTAAGATAGGTAGAAAGGGGGAGATGCTCGCCTGAAAACATTGTCGAAGGTTCAATTGAAGATCGGGGCGAAGCTCACATCAACTCAACGGCCTTATACGCGAAGAAGCAAAACACTAGAATAAACACCGGATGCAATATTTAATACAACGGCAGAAGATCGGCATGATGCATGTATAATGTATGACATGGCAAAGGTGCGATGCAATTAGGTCATATTAAGCGGAACCGGGGTCCCGACAATTAATTAATAGGTTCAAGTTATTTATCTACCCCGCAAATTAAATGTTGGATTAACATGGCCAAAAGATAGCACCGGTTCGCTACACAAATTTAAATGAGGCCAATATAAGACTAGATTTGCCCGCATATGGGCCCCATATTTAATTGGAGGTGAATCGGCATAAGGACCCCAAACCACATGACAATTATGCATGCAAGAACAATTTAATATGCGACAGGTTTATATATTATTATAAAAATAGGGCTTAGGGTCGCACATTAGGGTTCGGAGAACTTGGTCCGGGGTTCGGGGTTCGGTCTGAGGGTTCAGGCTTCGACGGGAACGGTTTCGGACACAGAAGTAGATCTTGTCGCATCCGCGGTGGTCGGGCCATGTTGTCGGTCTTGTCGTCTCACGCGGAGATCTTGGCGTTCCGGGAGGAAGTACTTGGTCTGGCGTCGGGGCATCGGACTCGCCCTGGTTGGTGTCGGTCTTGTCGGGCCCGCGCAGTTGATCTTAGTGTTACCGGATGATCTTGCCGACTCCATGCGAAGCCCTTGGCGCTCTAGATCGGTCTTCAGGGTCTCGGCCATCGGATCCTTGAAGAAGGTCATGGCGTTCATGAGGCGATCTAGGCGTTCACCGAGAGGGGTTCGACAGGGTTCGGGTCTTCGGACGCCGCGAGGAAGATCTTGAGGAACCGGGTTGGGTTCGATCTTGAGGTCGGTGTCGATCTTCGTGCAGAGTTCTCAAGGGTAGATCTTGTAGAGGTTGGCGTGAGCTTGGTCTTGCAACATACACTACACAGGAGGCGTGGGCCATCTCGTCATGTACTTGAACCGGTAGCAGCAACCGAGCAACCAACGGCCATGGGGACGACCGGAACAGGGACAGATGTCCACGGCGACGCACGCGCGCATGGAGCAAAGGGTGGCCGGAGCTCGCGGTGGCAGGTCGGAGGCGCTGGCGGGGCGATCCGAGGGGCGGCGGTGGCATGCGGACGCTGGTGGCGCTCTGGCGCAGCGGCTCCCGAGGCCATGGCGGGCGGCGGGACGCGACGGCGGAGGCTCCTGGCGAGAAAGGCGCCTGGCGGCTTGCCGCGACGGCGGGGTGGCGAGTCGGCGGTGGCGGCGGCTTCGGGCGCCAGCAGAGGCGAGGTCGAGCGGCAGCGAAGCTCGGCAGGCCTGGCGTCAGCGGAGGACGAGGCTGGAGGAGAGGCTCGGGCGAGCGCGGTGGCGCAGCAGAGCTCGGCAGTGGGGAGGCGTCATGCGCAGGTGGCCTTGGCGGCCTAGGAGGGCAGGCGGAGTATGGGGACGGCAGCGGCGGGCGGACCCATGAGCTCATGGAGGAGAGCACCGCGGTGGTGGTCGAGGATGGCGGGGCGAGGCGGCAGGGTCGGCAGTGAGGCAGAGGTGGGAGCGGAGAGAGGTCTGGGCCGAGGAGGCGAGGCGGCCGCGGGCTGGTGGCCGGCGCCGGAGAGGAAGCAGGGTGGGGCGACCACGCGTCGGGGTGCGGGAGCGGGCGGCGAGAGGAGGATGAGCGGGGTGAGCGGCTTGGTGGGGCGCCAGGGAGAGAGGTTGGGGAGGAGGCAGCGTGGGGCTGGTGCGGTGGGTCCCAGGGGCAGGTGGAGGCGGGCCAGGGCGTGGGGTCGGTTGGGGGGAGAGGGTGGACCGGGTCCAGGGTGGGGCCAGGTGGGGCGTGGGGGTGTGGGCCGCGGTTTGGGGTGGGTCCCGCGGGTCAGAGAGAGAGGGGTAGGGTGAAACTGGGTGAGAAAAAGGGAGAGGGGAAAAGTGGTGGATCGGTGAGGTGGCAGGTGGGTAGGAATTGGGGGAGAGGGTGAGGTGGCGGGCTGTGAGAGGTGGGTAGGATAGGATTTGGTGGAACTAGGATTTAGAGTTTGGTGGACCGATTTGGTTTTGTACGGGGGTGGTCGACTGGGTCGAATCGGCCCGTTCGACTGCCCCACTAAAAATAATTGAATGTTTTATTTATTTCAAACAGACTTTTGCAAACCGATAGCAAACAACACAAAATAATCCGGTGACCCGGGGTTTGTGTTTGAATAAAAACGGGGCGTTTAGAAAACACAAACAGGTTTTTCCGCAATTAGTTTTATGCAAGCAAAAGCAAGATGATGACGATGCTCAAATGCAATGTGGCATGAATGACATGAGCATGCGGTCATGATGATGCAATGCACGAAAACAACGCGATTTTCTAGTAGTGGTTTTGCGGGATGCCACAATTCGACACCACTAACAATGGATCTCGCCCTCGAGATCTGCCTCATGGTACCGGAAAGAAGGTCGGTGATATGCGTCTTCTCGCTTCATATAGATCCTCGCGACACCACTAACAAGGGTTCATCCTCCATCTTGAAATCGGCTACACCACCAACAAAGGGTCGTTGTTACTGATCGTTGAGAGAACACTCCGGAGAAACAAAGGACGAAGGTAGAGGTATCAACAAATAAAGCCACCTCTACCTTCGATGGAAAGAGGGAACCGATGCATTCTCATCCACTTCAATGTACAAAAGCGAATATAAGGGGTAGTCGGCATGGGGGCCAATGCATCACGCACCCAAACTATTACTCTGCACAATCAGTAGGAAAGCGTGCAACCATTCTCGGAATTAGACTGAAGATCTCGGCAAGCGAGGTTCGGAAACAAAGGAGTGATGCAAACTCTGCATCGGATCTGGCGTAGAGGATATCGTCGCGTCGGAAACACCGGAAGGCACAAACAAGGAACAAAGAATGGTACCACAGTAGAAGGATTCCTCAGACAGCATGAACACCGGATGGTAGAACACCGTTATCAAAGGAGGAAGCGAAACCCTGAAGGTACGATGGAACCCAACCACGAGAATTCCTGGACTCGAAGAAAGAGAAGAGAGCGGATTCAAAAAATGTAGGGGTAAGAGGAGAACAGCAGAGGGGTAAGGAGTAAAATCAGACCTAATCAGAACTATCCAACCGATTTTGCAAAAATAGTTTTGACACTCTACTTCGGCCGTTAGCTAGGTTATCCTACAGGCTGGACTTGTGGGGTATCGCAACTGCTGAGCTCTGATACCACTCTGTAACACCCTCAGAATCGGCCCTATGCGAGTTTTAGCGAAACCCGCCAAACCCGCATAGAAACGATTCAAAGGTGCCCACCAGGCACTTTCGTGCGGGTGGAAAACGAAGTAATAACATCACACAACAGTCCTCGATGGGAACCATAGAACAGATATAGATACAACACGACTCCATGAGTCAAGAATACAGATATACAGTACAAAGATCCAAATCACCTTGAAAATGATAGAGCGTCCGACTACGGACAAGATGCAAATGGGGCTAAGAGCCCTGAAGAATAACCAATGGCGTCCATAACCCTGCCCAGGCCAAGCCGGAAGGGTAACCCTGCTAACGACGTCGAAACCTGCTTAAACAAAAGGGGTGCCGACAAAAGGGCAAAGAAAAAAGAGGAGCATCGATCGAGGCCAAGATTACTGGCGAGGCTAGAATTCGGCGGTCCTCGCCTACATAGGTATGGTGGACTGAAGCGGCAGCGGCAGCACGCGCTAAACAACCTATAGAGACTCGATACAACTGTCGGCTATCAGAGAGGGATAAGAAAGACCTATCCGGAACCAACCTGATACTAACACCAAACAATCCCATCCTGGTATTTCCCCTCGAGACCAAACGAGGAAGTCAACCGAGGAACTCACACAGTTGGCAGTTTTATTTATTCAGTTATCGTCACAGCAATTACTAGTCATGTATAGATAATCATCCTGATAAAATAAGCAGTGGGCAACTTTAGTTAACCATTCCGTTGTAGTTGCAACACTTACTAGTCAGATTCAATTAGCATGAGATAACCCCAAAACCCAGCAGTTGTTGGTACTTTTATTTAGCCATTCCGTTATAGTTGCAATACTTACTAGTCAGGTACAATGGTCGCAGGCGACAACCCAAGCAATTGTTGGCAGTTTTATTTAGCCATTCCATTATAGTAAAGCTGATTACTAGTCATTATAAAGTCAAATTTATTGCACTACTTTAGTTATAGTTGTCTATGATCGAGATACTATGCTCCAATTCGTCCATAACCGCGGACACGGCTTTCAGAAAGTTTTACCCGGCCGGGGTGCACCAATAGCAACACACACTCGATCAACCTCGGAAAAACCAAATCAAAACCCAACGAGGCTTTCACGACAAAGCAATCACAGGATTCAGAAATATTTCAGGGGGGGCACCCCTTAAAGTAGACCATAGCAACCGTCCGGCTCGAGACGGACTCAAGGTTGTGGGGGCGGTGACGACGGGGAACCCAAAAGCTGGGCTTGTCGACACCATGGAATCGTGCCACGATCCTAAAGATC
Organism: Avena longiglumis; assembly: GCA_030063025.1. Lineage (NCBI taxonomy): Eukaryota > Viridiplantae > Streptophyta > Magnoliopsida > Poales > Poaceae > Avena > Avena longiglumis. Next base: position 487,925,185 of record CP125974.1, read on the forward strand.
AGTGCTCCTCGCAATCGTAAATAAAGCAGTAGCATGGCATAAGTACAGGATAGTAATAAAACCTCAAACTAGTTTGTGGCCCCAAGAAATAAGAATGAATCAAGCTCTGGCTCAGGGGGTCCCATAATCCTCCCGGATGTGGATAGCGCGATAAATCAAGGAACATGTATCAAGTACTCGGGGTCCTACGGGACACAAGTGGACGGTTAACAACCAAATAACATCTATTGCCCACCTATGCCTCTGCTTACCTACTTCAATTTTAGTTGTTAAACAGGAATTAAAGTGATCGATAAATAAAGCCATGATCATCTCCAACAACAAACATGCGGCAATACACCAACAACTGTGGCACTTGACGACACGCAACAGCACTTGAGCAAGCGACTACGACGCGCAAGTCCATCTATCTACCAAACAACAGGTAATAGGATGTGTCCAAGGCAATATAAGGCTGCGAGGGATATCACGGGTACAAAAAACTAGAGCATCGCAACACAGATAGCAATAGATCAACAGGAGGGAATAAATACTATAAAAGTAAGATAGGTAGAAAGGGGGGGATGCTCGCCTGAAAACATTGTCGAAGGTTCAACCGAAGATCGGGGCGAAGCTCACATCAACTCAACGACCTTATACGCGAAGAACCAAAACACTAGAATAAACACCGGATGCAATATTTAATACAACGGCAGAAGATCGTCATGATGCATGTATGATGTATGACATGGCAAAGGTGCGATGCAATTAGGTCATATTAAGCGGAACCGGGGTCCCGACAATTAATTAATAGGTTCAAGTTATTTATCTACCCCACAAATTAAATGTTGGATTAACATGGCCAAAAGATAGCACCGGTTCGCTACACAAATTTAAATGAGGCCAATATAAGACTAGATTTGCCCGCATATGGGCCCCATATTTAATTGGAGGTGAATCGGCATAAGGACCCCAAACCACATGACAATTATGCATGCAAGAACAATTTAATATGCGACAGGTTTATATATTATTATAAAAATAGGGCTTAGGGTCGCACATTAGGGTTCGGAGAACTTGGTCCAGGGTTCGGGGTTCGGTCTGAGGGTTCAGGCTTCGACGGGAACGGTCTCGGACACAGAAGTAGATCTTGTCGCATCCGCGGTGGTCGGGCCATGTTGTCGGTCTTGTCGTCTCACGCGGAGATCTTGGCGTTCCGGGAGGAAGTACTTGGTCTGGCGTCGGGGCATCGGACTCGCCCTGGTTGGTGTCGGTCTTGTCGGGCCCGCGCAGTTGATCTTAGTGTTACCGGATGATCTTGCCGACTCCATGCGAAGGCCTTGGCGCTCTAGATCGGTCTTCAGGGTCTCGGCCATCGGATCCTTGAAGAAGGTCATGGCGTCCGTGAGGCGATCTGGGCGTTCACCGAGAGGGGTTCGACAGGGTTCGGGTCTTCGGACGCCGCGAGGAAGATCTTGAGGAACCGGCGGGTTCGGGGTTCAGTCTTCGGGGTCCGGTGTCGATCTTCGGGTACAGCAGGTTCTCGAAGGGGTAGATCTTGTAGAGGTTGGCGTGAGCTGGGTCTTGCAACATACACTACACAGGAGGCGTGGGCCATCTCGTCATGTACTTGAACCGGTAGCAGCAACCGAGCAACCAACGGCCATGGGGACGACCGGAACAGGGACAGATGTCCACGGCGACGCACGCGCGCATGGAGCAAAGGGTGGCCGGAGCTCGCGGTGGCAGGTCGGAGGCGCGCTCGCGGGGACGGCGAGCCGGAGGGGCGGCGGTGCCTGCGCGGGCGGCGGCGCTGGCGGCGGCTCCCAGGCCCAGCGAGGCGGGCGGCCGGACGCGGGCGGGCTCCTGGCGAGAAAGCGCCTGCCGCGGCTTGCCGCGACGGGCGGGTGGCGAGTCGGCCTGGTGGCGGCGGCTCGGGCGCCGCTGGGAGAGTCGGCAGCAGCGGCTCGGCCGGGCCAAGGCGTCAGCGGAGGACGAGGCTGGAGGAGAGGCTCGGGCGGAGAGGCAGCGTGGCGCAGCAGGCCGACGAGTGGGGAGGCGTCATGGCCGGCAGGTGAGCGCTGGCGGCGGCCTAGGGAGGACAGGGCGGCGGAGTATAGGGCCCGGCGGCGGCGGGCGGCCCGCTGAGCTCGGGAGGAGAGCACCGGTGGTGGTCGAGGATGGCGGCGGGGCGAGGCGGCGAGGTCGGCGACGCAGTGAGGCGAAGGTGGGCGGCGAGAGGGTGCTGGAAGCCGAGGCGGCGGCGAGGCTGGTGGCGGCCCGGGAGAGCAGGCGGGCGACCACGCGTCGGGGTGCGGGAGCGGGCGGCGAGAGGAGGATGAGTGGGGTGAGCGGCTTGGTGGGGCGCCTGGGAGAGAGAGAGGTTGGGGAGGGAGGAGACGCGTGGGGGGGCTGGTGCGGTGGGTCCCAGGGGCAGGTGGAGGCGGGCCAGGGCGTGGGGTCGGTTGGGGGGAGAGGGTGGACCAGGTCCAGGGTGGGGCCAGGTGGGGCGTGGGGGGTGTTGGCCGCGGTTTGGGGTGGGTCCCGCGGGTCAGAGAGAGAGGGGTAGGGTGAAACTGGGTGAGAAAAAGGGAGAGGGGAAAAGTGGTGGATCAGTGAGGTGGCAGGTGGGTAGGAATTGGGGGAGAGGGTGAGGTGGCGGGCTGTGAGAGGTGGGTAGGATAGGATTTGGTGGAACTAGGATTTAGAGTTTGGTGGACCGATTTGGTTTTGTACGGGGGTGGTCGACTAGGTCGAATCGGACCGTTCGACTGCCCCACTAAAAATAATTGAATGTTTTATTTATTTCAAACAGACTTTTGCAAACCGATAGCAAACAACACAAAATAATCCAGTGACCCGGGGTTTGCGTTTGAATAAAAACGGGGCGTTTAAAAAACACAAACAGGTTTTTCCGCAATTAGTTTTATGCAAGCAAAAGCAAGATGATGACGATGCTCAAATGCAATGTGGCACGAATGACATGAGCATGCGGTCATGATGATGCAATGCACGAAAACAACGCGATTTTCTAGTAGTGGTTTTGCGGGATGCCACACTATGTCAGATTGATTAATTGTTTTGTCTTATTGATTCTATCATGTCTGTGTTGTTTGTGATCTTGCATGCTCTCCGTTGTTAGTAGCTATCTTGGCCAAGTAGTTGCTAGTGACTCCAAGAGGGGGTATTTATGCTCGATAGTGGGTTCATGCCTCTACTTAATCAAGGGAAGTGACAAAAATCTCTATGGTTGAAGATGTGCAGTTGCCACTAGGGAGAAAACAACGGTCTCTTGTTCATGGAACATGTGGAATGTTTACCTTACACACTTTGCTTAAAGCAGTTGTACGTTGCTTGCAACTTAATACTGGAGGGGGTTCGGATGATAACCCAAAAGTGGATGGCGGTCTATGTATATTGTTGTACTGCCCAATCAAATCTCATAGGATCTTTATGTCTAGTATTGCATTGTTATGCCTTGCTCAGTCCTGTCAATTGCCCTGCTATAATTTGTTTACCCAGCATGCCATGTTTGTTTCTAAGGAGAACACCTCTAGTGAACTATGGACCCCGGTCCAATCTTTACCATTGATACATCTTCCACTGTTACTGTTTACTTGCTGCAAACCATCACCACCTTCCACACCATATAGTTAATCCTTTGTTACAGCAACCAGTGAGATTGAAAACCTCACTGTTCGTTGGGGCAATGTCTTGAGTTTGTGTTTTTCAGGTTTCCACGTTGCTTGCAACACCTTTGAGACGTTTCCTTCCTCCTACTGGTTCGATAAACTTGGTTTCTTACTGAGGGAAAACTTGCTTTTGTGTTGCATAACACCTTGCTCTTGGGGTTTCCCGACGAAGCGCTCCCACGTCAACACAACGCCAACAACACCGAGTATACAAACCCTTTTGTGTCCCTCATGTGCTCATGGAATCATGGAATTAAGAAGCGGGAGTGACCTGCAAGGCTGCAATATTATTAACCTAACAATAGTACTACCTTGTGTGATTAGTGGGGTCAACTAGTTTGTGAGTCTTCTTATGTTTATGTGTAAGAGCCCAGTGGTACTTGTGCTGAATTTACATGTAGTTCAGGTTACAAGCTTGGATTCATAGGAACAATGGTATGGGAGAAGAGGATCTGAGGAGGAAGAAGCACGCACACAATGCAAGCCAAGTTGTAACACCCTCAGAATCAAACCTATGCAAGTTTTAGCGCTTCCCGCCAAACCCGCATAGAAACGATTCAAAGGTGCCCACCAGGCACTTTCATGCGGGTGGAAAACGAAGTAATATCATTACACAATAGTCCTCGATGGAACCCACAAAACATATATACAACAATGACTCAAAGAGTCAAGAATACAGGTATACAATCAAAGATCCAAATCACCTTAAAACGATACAGCGTCCGAGTACGGACAAGATGCAAATTGAGCTAAGAGCCCTGAAGAATAACCAATGGCGTCCATAACCACCTTGCCTGCCAAGCGGAAGGGTAACCTCGCTAACGACGTCGATCTCAAAACCTGCTTAAACAAAAGGGGTGCCGACAAAGGCAAAGGAAAAGAGAGAGCGGTCGATCTTGAGGCCAGTATACGTCGAGACTAGAATTCGGCGGTCCTCGCCTACATAGATATGGTGGACTGAGCGGCAGCGCAGCATGCACTAAACAACCTATAGAGACTCGAGATAACTGTCGGCTATCAAAGAGGGATAAGAAGGACCTATTCGGAACCAACCGGAAACTATCACCAAGCATACCCATCCTGGCATTTCCCCCTCGAGACCAAACGAGGAAGTCAATCGAGGAACTCACACAGTTGGCAATTTTATTTATTCAGTTATCGTTGCAGCAATTACTAGTCAGGTATAGATATTCGTCCTGATATAATAAGCAGTGGGCACTTTTAATTAACCATTCCATTGTAGTTGCAACACTTACTAGTCAGATACAATTAGCATGAGATATCCCAAACCCAGCAGTTGTTGGTACTTTTATTTAGCCTTTCCGTTGTAGTGAAACTGATTACTAGTCATATCGGATACAAGTCAAATTATAACAGTAAACTTTAGTTATAGTTATCTATGATCGAGAACTGTGCTCCAAGTCGTCCATAACCGCGGACACGGCTTCTCGAAAACATTTAACCCTGCAGGGGTGCACCAGAGTTCCCACACGCACCTACACCCTTGTTGTCAGATCAGGTAGGTACAAGATCACAAAACATACACCCAACGGTATGTCGACGGGGTTTCGGACACGACGTTTCCTAGACCCAAAGCAAGCACAGGGGGCCACCCCACTAAGCTACCCGTAACGAAGTCGGCCGGTCTCCGAGACAGACCCAGGGTTTGCGTCAATGGCTGTAAACGACTGGGAACCTGAAAGTGTGACTGGGCTTGTCGATACCGCGAAAACACTCCGCTTACCTAAACAGTAAGCGCCCACGCGCAATCGTAAATAAAGCAAGATGGGCATGGCATAAGTACAGGATAGTAATAAAGCCCCAAACTAATTTGTGGCCCCAGACAAGATTTGAAATCAGGTACTAAATCGATGGGGTGCCCACACACCCCACGTGGTTAGCGCTCGATCTCGAACAGTGTCAAGAACTCGGGGTCCTACGGGACACCGTGGCGGTTAAAACCAAATATTGTCTATTACCCACCGGTGCCTCTGCATTTACCTACTTTCAATTTTAGTTATTAAACGGTAATTAAATCCATGAACATCTCCAACATTAAACATGCGGCATTACTCCAACAACTGTGGTACTTGACGACACGCAACAGCACTTGAGCAAGCGACTACGACACGCAAGTCCAACTATCTACCAAACAACAGGTAATAGGATGTGTCCAAGGCAATATAAGGCTGCAAGGGATATCACGGGCACGAAAACTAGAGCATCGCAACACAAATAGCAATAGATCAACAGGAGGGAACAAATACTACAAAAGTAAGATAGGTAGAAAGGGTGAGAACGCTCGCCTGAAAACATTGCCGAAAGTTCATCCGAAGAACGGGCGTCACTCGCATCAACTCATCGGTCTAATCCGTGAAGAAGCAAAGCACTAGAAGAAACATCGGATACACTATTTAATATTACGACAAAAGATCGGGCATGATGCATGTATGATGTATGACATGGCAAAGATGTGATGCGATTAGGCAATATTAAACGGAACCGGGGTCTCGACAATTAATTAGGTGGTTCATGTTGTTTAGCTACCCCGCAATTTAAATGTTGTCTTAACAAGGCAAATTATATCACCGGTTCGATGCACAAATTTAAATGGTACCAATATTAGACTAGATTCGCCCGCATATGGCCTCCATATTTAATTTAGGTGAATCATCTAGATACCCCCAAACACCCACAATATGTATGAAACATGTTCATTTAATATGCAACAAGATCAATATCAATATATTATAAAAATATGAGGGGTCTCGGATGGGGGTAACACATCGAATGGCGATCTTGGGATTCCGAGGGTTCGGGGGGGATCGGTCTCGGATTCCAGGATCGGTCTTTGGATCCGGGAAGGATATCTTGTCGTTCCGTGTAGGAGGCTCTGACATTCGGCAAAACCACCTTCCGGTTTCATGTCGTCGTACTCGGGGTTCCGGCTTCGCGGTCAGTGGAGAACTCGGTCTAGGGTTGACGGCTTGTCGAACACGTCCAGGTTGTTGTGGATCATCATGTTACCAGAGTTTCAAAAACCGAAGTAGTTGCATTAGACATCGAGAGCAGAATAGGATCACTGATGTCGGAATACTCTTGCTAGAGTTTTATCAAACACTTGGCGGTGGCCAAGGACATATACGTTGGTGAGGCCATACACCACCGATTGGTGACAACAAGGGCAGCCCAAGATGTTGTAGGATGCCACTGGACAAGGAAAACAACACGGCTCAGTTGGCTTTGCGATGGTACTGCAGGGATTGGGGTGCACGGAAGGTGTGCATGCAGGCAGGAGCTCGCGACGAGCAGCAGGAGGCTCGACATGTTGGCCGCCCGGCGAGGAGGGCAGCGAGCCGGCGAGCGCGGCGGCCGGAAGCTTAGGCGTCGGGCGCCGTCGCTGGCGTGGCGGTCTTGGCAGGTGCCCGAGAGGAGGCCGGACCGAGGCGGCGGTGCTCTACGAGACGGGGCGCCGGAGAAGGGCCGGCCGCAGCCGATGCAAGCGGCGCTAGGCACGCCGATGCAGGTGAGGGAATGTGGTAGCGCTTCCGGCCGATGAGGCGAGGTGGAGACGACGGAGAGGGCCACCGGGCGAGCTTCGAGGAGGCGGTTGGTGGCGCTGGCGGCGGAGGGGGGTCCAGCGGGCGGTTGGCGGCTACGGAGGAGGCGGCACGAGGTCGTCGAGAGGTGGAGGATCATCGACGGAGGCGAGCACGAGCTCCGTGGCAAGGACAGAGCGTAGGGTGGTGGGGGCAAGCAGCAGGAAGGGGAGGCGGTCGATCCGGAAGGCGGCAGATCCTGGGGTGACGGCAGGGGAGCGATGGGGGGAAGCCTCGCTCTTGGCGGGGTAAGGGCACCATGGAGGAATCGGGAGGCGAGGCAGCCTGCGAGAAGCGAGGCGAGGGAGCAGAGGCGCTCTGGATCGCAGGGTGAGGACGGGTGTTTGACCAGGGTGGGACCAGGGTGGGACCAGGGTGGGTGCGGGCGTGTTGGGGGAGTGGATGCACGCAGGTGTGTTGCGTGCTTGCCGTGCGCGGGTGCGTGTGTGCTCGCACGGCGGCGGCAGGGTGGGGAGTAGTGGGATGGGGTTTGGGGATCTAGGGTTTGGGTAGGGTTGGGATTAGGGTTTGCTAGGTTGGGGTGGTAGGTGGCTGCGGGCTGGGCTTTTGGGCCTGGCCTGCGGCTGCCTCCCCCGATACAAAAATATTTTATTTAATTGATTTAGTTTAAAAATACTTTCGTAAATAGTTGTTAGACAAATAACAGATCCGGATCGATCGGGGTTTCGTATTTGAATAAAGAGACGGGGTATTTGTAGAAAACAAAAATAAGGCTTTTCGCAAATAGTTTCAGACAAATAGATGCATGCTGATGTCATGATGCTGCACATAGATAAAGATAGGCGATTTTCTAGTAGTGGTTTTACCCGGGGTGCTACACAAGCCAAGCCAAGACACGCCTCGGTCGAAGCCGTTGTTCCATCCGTTTGGTCCAAGCCAACCCATTCATGTGGCCTCTCCATGGTATTAGTAGTGGTTGCTAGTGTCTTTAGGGCAGGCCAAGCCCAAGATTGACGGCCCAGCAGAGAGGCCGTTGACAATCCCCCTCCTTAAAATTCGGCTTGCCCCCCACACTACAAGAAAATGTCCTTTTACAATGGACTATTTTCGTGGTTGAAGGTCCGTTTTTTGTGACTGAAAAGCCTTCTACGACGGACCCCCTTTGTGGTAGAAGCCCCGCCACAAATGATTCTACCACGGTTTTTTTTACCATGGCGGATCGCACCCTTTGGATACGAAAACTCGTTCCGTCGTTGATTTGTTTGCCGGACGCGTTGACTGCTGGTGTCATGCAAACTGCCATGTGGCGAACGCCGTTAACAGCCAGTTAACACTGTTAACTATCAATGAAACCGTGGTAGAAATCCAGGCTTAGCCAAGGCCTAGTAATTATTAAGTGGGCTGGCCCATTATGAAATCCCAATAGTAAGTAGGCCCGTTACTGTTTAGAGCAGCACTGTTCGAAATGGGCCCACAAGTTGGTCTGTCATATATTCAAGACCAGTACTATTTTGGCCCACTGTTATTTTGGCCTTCCTTTATTGACGATATGCATCCGCCTTTACCTTCCTTCTTTGTATATATCGGCCATTTCTTTTCTCCTGCGGACAATCTAACCATCTACTGTTCTGGCCTGCTGTGAATCTGATCCATTACTATTCTGTCCTGCTGTGAATCTAGCCATTTACTATTCCAGCCTGCTAACAATCTAGCAATTTACTGTTCCGTCCTGCTGACAATATAGCCTTTCACTGTTCTGGCCTGCTATGTATCTGGCCATTTACTGTTTCGGCCTGCTATAAATCTGACCATTTACTATTCCGGACTGCTAAAAATATAGCATTTTCTTTGTTAGTCATGTCGACAATTTAGTCTTTTCTGTTCGCCTCCTCGTATCTGGCCATTAACTGCTCGCTTTTGTAAATCGGCCTTCTCGTTTCGTCTGCTAGAAATCTAGCATGTTACTGTTCTAGCCTGCTGTGTTTCTGGCCTTTTACTATTTAGGCCTGATAAAAGTTTAGCCCATTAATTCGGTTGTAGATCTGTAAACCCTAGTGAGGTGTGGCATCCCGCAAAACCACTACTAGAAAATCGCGTTGAATTTGTGCATTGCATCGTCATCATCATGCATTGTTTGTCTAAAACTATTTTCGCAAAACCTGTTTTTGTTTTCTAAAACGCCCCGTCTTGTTTTCAAATTCAAATCGGGACTCCGGATCATTTGTTTTGTCTGTTATCGGGTTGCAAAGGCCCTGTTTTAAATAAATAAAACGTTTAATTATTTTAGTGAGGCAGTCGAACGGGCCGAATCGACCCGGACGACCACCCCCCAGAATAACAATTGGTCCACCCCGAAATCCTAAAGCTACCCAACCTAATCTACCCACAACCCCTCCACCTCACCCCAACCTATCCTATGTCGCCACCTCACCTCTCTTCCCCCTCCCCACCACTCATATGCTGCCAACTCACCCCAAACACCCTCTCTCCTTTTTCCCTCTCTCTCTCCTGAACCACCCAACACACACCCAGCCACACACGCACCCGCCACTCTCCCCACCTGCCACGGGACCACGCACCTGGCCCCACCAGCGCCACACTCACGCCATAGCCTTGACCGACCTGCGCCCCGCTCCTCTCCCTTCTTCCCCGCTCGCAGCTCTCTCTCTCGCCTCGCTCCCTCCCTCTGCAAGCCCCGCCACCGCCGGCCGTCTCCTCCGGCGCCGCCCCGCTCGCGACCCCCGGCCCCCGTCTCACCCTCGCCTCCCCCCGCCTCCCTCGCCAGCTCCCACTCGCCCTCTCTGCGCGCGCCATTGCCGTCCCAGCGCCGGAGGTCCTCTCCCTTTCAGCGTCGCTGTCCCTTGGAGCCGCCGCCCCTCTCCGACCGCCAGCCTTGCGCTCCCGATCCGCTCGCCTCCCCTCATGTCCCTCCTCCATGCCCCGCTCGCTCCTCACTTGGCCAGCCAGGCTCGCCCTCGCCCTCCTCCCGCCCCTCGCTCGAGCTCCCCGCCCCTCGCCCGCTCCGCCGCCCCTTCTCCCTTCTCCCTCGGCCCCTCGCCTCCCGAGCCCGTCGCGGTCGACCCGCGCCAGAGCCCTCGACCCCTGCCTCGCGCCGACCCGACAACCGCCGCCGCACCTTCCGCGAGCAGCTGGCCGCTTTGCTTGCTTGGCACGTCTCGCGGCGCGCCTCTGCGAGCACGGGGCTCAGCTGCCGTCGCCCCTCGCCCGCCGCCTCTACCGCCCTCCGTCTGCCGTTCGACCTCCCGACCGCCTGCCCGCGATGCGCCGCCTCGGCTGCCGAGCTCGCGTGGATGTCACCAGGGACCCCGCCGCGAGCCGTCTTCGGCCTTCTTCTCCAGCGTCCTCGGCGAGCCCGTTCTCCCAGCTCAACCTTCCCCAGCGCGCCCTCGCGGACGCCATCTCCTCTTCGGCCTTGAGCGCTGCTGGCCGCCAGTGTCCTTCCTCCTGGACCGACGGCGCCCGAGCCTTGGCAGGTGGGTACCTCAAAGTAGCAGTGTTGTTGGGTGGGTGTGGTATGGGATATGTGAAGAGACGGTGGTGATGGATGCACTGAGGTGACGACGTGGAACTATGACAAGATCTTCGTCACGACAACCCGAGTTCTTCCACCCGGAACCCGATGGTCGTACTTCGAGAACTCCGTCACGGAGCACCAAGTACTTCTACATGGACATCAAGATCCGGATCCGAAGACCGAACCCCGGTGTGACAAGTACCCTTTCCAGACGCCAAGTTCGCTGAGAACCCGGACGCCAAGATCACCGACACGGAACGACAAAACCCCTTTTCCGCACCGTTGCCGACGACGTCGCCCGCCAAGTTCTTCACCCCGGATGCGAAGACCGACCCGATACGCGGACCCGACAAGTTCGACACCGACCCGGGGCGAGTCCGATGCGTCCCGACGCCGAACCAAGTCCTTCTTCGCGGAACGCCAAGATCTACTCTGTATCCGAGAACGAGCCCGCCGAGACCGAACCCGTCGAACCCTTGACCCTGAGACCGACCCCGAACCCCCCGGACCAAGATCTTCGACCCTAATGTGTGAATCTTTTCCCGAGCCCTATTTTATAAATGCTATATATAAAACTTGTTGCATTAACTCATTCATCTCGCATGCATATTGCCATGTGGTTTGGGGGCCTTCCGCCGATTCACCTTATAATTAAATATGGGGCCCATATGCGGGCAAATCTAGCCTTATATTGGCCTCATTTAAATTTGTGCATCGAACTGGTGTTCACTGTTGCCATGTTAATACCACATTTAAATTGCGGGGTATCTAAACAACTAGAACCATATATTTAATTATCGGGGCCCCGGTTCCAGTTAATATGACCTAATTCATCGCACCTCTGCCATGTCATGCATCATACATGCATCATGCCCGATCTTTTGCCGTAGTATTAAATATTGCATCCGGTGTTTATTCTAGTGTTTTGGTTCTTCGCGGATAAGGCCGTTGAGTTGATGCGAGTGTCGACCCGATCTTCGGTTGAACCTTCGACAATGTTTTCAGGCGAGCATCTTCCCCTTTCTACCTATCTTACTTTTATAGTATTTATTCCCTCCTGTTGATCTATTGCTATCTGTGTTGCGATGCTCTAGTTTTCGTACCCGAGATATCCCTCGCAGCCTTATATTGCCTTGGACACATCCTATTACCTGTTATTTGGTAGATAGTTAGACTTGCGCGTCGTCGCTTGCTCAAGTGCTGTTGCGTGTCGACAAGTGCCACGCGATTGTTGGTGTATTGCCGCATGTTGATGTTGGAGATGATCATGGCTTTACTTATCGCTCACTTTAATTCCTGTTTAACAACTAAAATTGAAGTAAGTAAGCGAGGCATCGGTGGGTGATAGATAATATTTGGTTTCGATCCCACTTGTGTCCGTAGGACCCCGAGTACTTGATACTGTTCCTTGATTTATCGCGCTATCCACATCCGGAGGATTATGGGACCCCACAGCTGTGCATGATTCATTCTTATTTCTTGGGGCCACAAACTAGTTTGAGGTTTTATTACGATCCTGTACTTATGCCATGCTTTACGCTTTATTTAAATTGTGCGAGGAGCACTGCTGTCTTTTTAGGATCGTAACGATTCCGGTGTCGACAAGCCCGTTTTGGGTTCCCAATGTTCACTGGCCGTCCCCACAACCTTGAGTCCGTATCGGAGCCGGCCGGCTTCGTTGCGGGTCTACTTTAAGGGGTGGCCCCCTGAAATAATTCTAAATCCTGTGATTGCTTTGTCGTGAAGGCCTCGTTGGGTTTTGATTTGGTTTTTCCGAGGCTGATCGAGTGTGTGTTGCTATTTGTGCACCCCGGCCGGGTTAAAACTTTCTGAAAGCCGTGTCCGCGGTTATGGACGACTTGGAGCACATTATCTCGATCATAGACAACTATAACTAAAGCAGTGCTATAAACTTGACTTTATAATGACTAGTAATAAGCTTTACTATAATGGAATGGCTAAATAATACTGCCCACAATTGCTTGTTTGGATTGTCGCCATGACCATTGTACTGACTAGTAAGTATTGCAACTTCTAGCGAATGGCTAAATAAAAGTACCAACAACTCCGGGTTTTGGGGTTATCTCATGCTAATGGTATCGACTAGTAAGTGTTGCAACTACAATGGAATGGTTAAATAAAAGTGCCTTGCTTATTTTTATCGGGATGACTATCTATACGACTAGTAATTGCCGCGATAAGCGAATAAATAAACTGCCAACGGTGTGAGTTCCTCGGTTGACTTCCTCGTTTGGTCCCGAGGGGAAACACCGAGATGGGTATGTTTGGTGGTAGTTTCGTGTTGGATCCGAATAGGTCTTTCTTACCCTCTCGATAGCCGCGGTTGTATCGAGTCTCTATAGGTTGTTTAGTGCATGCTGCCGCTTGATCCACCATACCTATGTAGGCAAGGACCGCCAATTCTAGCCTCGCCGTGTCTTGGCCTCGATCGACGCCTATTTTCCTTTGCCCTTTCGGCACCCCTTTTGTTTAAGCAGGTTTTGAGATCGACGTCGTTAGCAGGGTTACCCTTCCGGCTTGGCCTGGGCAGGGTTATGGACGCCATTGGTTATTCTTCAGGGCTCTTAGCCCCATTTGCATCTTGTCCATAGTCGGACGCTCTATCGTTTTCAAGGTGATTGGATCTTTGTATATTTTATCTGTATTCTTGACTCATGGAGTCGCTGTTGTATATATATCTGTTCTGTGGGTCCCATCGAGGACTGTTGTGTAATGTTATTACTTCGTTTTCCACCCGCACGAAAGTGCCTGGTGGGCACCTTTGAATCGTTTCTATGCGGGTTTGGCGGGTTTCGCTAAAACTTGCATAGGGCCGATTCGAGGTGTTACAGAGTGGTATCGAGCTCATGGTTGCGATACCCCACAAGTCCAGCCTGTAGGATAACCTAGCTAACGGTCGAAGTAGAGTGTCAAAACTATTTTTGAAAAACGGTTGGATAGTTCTGATTGGGTCTGATTTTACTCCTTACCCTCTGTTGTTCTCCTCTTACCTCTACGTGTTTTGAATCCGCTCTCGTCCCTTTCTTCGAGTCCAGGAATTCTCGTGGTTGGGTTCCGTCGTACCTTCAGGGTTTCGCTTCCTTCTTTGATAACGGTGTTCTACCATCCGGTGTTCATGCTGCCTGAGGAATCCGCCTACGGTGGTACCATTCTTTGTTCCTTGTTTGTGCCTTCCGGTGTTTCCCGACGCGACGACATCATCTACGCCAGATCCGATGCAGAGTCTGCATCACTCCTTTGTTTCCGAACCTCGTTTGTCTAGATCTTCAGTCTAATCCCGAGAGTTGATTGCATAATCCGCCTATTCGTCTGCAGAGTAATGGTTTGGGTGCGCGATGGACTGATCACCATCCGACTACTCTTATCATTCGCTCTCATACATCGAATCAGTGGATCCAGCAATTTTACTCCATCCACGGAAGCTAGAGGTGGCTTTATTTGTTGATACCTCTACCTTCGACCTTTTGTTCCCGGAGTGTTCTCTCGACGATCACGAACAACGACCTCTTGTTAGTGGTGTCGCGAGGATCTACATGAAGCACGAAGGATCAGACCGCCAACCTTCTTCCCTGTACCATGAGGCGGATCTCGAGGGCGAGATCCATTGTTAGTGGTGTCGAATTGTGGCATCCCGCAAAACCACTACTAGAAAATCGCGTTGAATTTGTGCATTGCATCTTCATCATCATGCATTGTTTGTCTAAAACTATTTTTGCAAAACCTGTTTTTGTTTTCTAAAACGCCCCGTCTTGTTTTCAAATTCAAACCGGGACTCCGGATCATTTGTTTTGTCTGTTATCGGGTTGCAAAGGCCCTGTTTTAAATAAATAAAACGTTTAATTATTTTAGTGGGGCAGTCGAACGGGCCGAATCGACCCGGACGACCACCCCCCAGAATAACAATCGGTCCACCCCGAAATCCTAAAGCTACCCAACCTAATCTACCCACAACCCCTCCACCTCACCCCAACCTATCCTATGTCGCCACCTCACCTCTCTTCCCCCTCCCCACCACTCATATGCTGCCAACTCACCCCAAACACCCTCTCTCCTTTTTCCCTCTCTCTCTCCTGAACCACCCAACACACACCCAGCCACACACGCACACCGCACCCGCCACTCTCCCCACCCCCCTGCCACCGGGACCCACGCACCCTGGGCCCCACCCACGCGCCACACTCACGCCAGCGCGCAGCGCCAGCCCCGCACGCGACCTGCGCCCCGCTCCTCTCCCTTCTTCCCCGCTCGCAGCTCTCTCTCTCGCCTCGCTCCCTCCCTCTGCAAGCCCCGCCACCGCCGGCCGTCTCCTCCGGCGCCGCCCCGCTCGCGACCCCCGGCCCCCGTCTCACCCTCGCCTCCCCAAGCCGCCTCCTCGCCGACCGCTCCCCTGCTCTGCCCTCTCCTGGCGCCGCCGTCCCAGCGCCAGAGGTCCTCCCCTTCCCAGCGTCGCCGTCCCGCCCGGGCCGCCTGACTCCGACTGGCGCCCGATCCGCTCCCGCCCTCTCCCTTGGTCCCTCCTCCATGAGCCTCCGCTCATCCGCCATGGCTTCGCCCACCTCGCCTCGCCTCCCTCCCATGGACCCTCGCTCGAGCTCCGGCCGCCCTCGCCCCGCTCCGCTCGCCCCTTCTCCCTTCTCCCCCTCGGACCTCTCTGCCTCCCCGAGCCCGTCGCCGGTCGACCCGCCCGCCGCCGACCCTCCGCCTCGGCCCCGACAACCGCCGCCCCACACCTTCCGCGAGCAGCGCCGCCTTCTGGCCGCCTCCCCTTGCAGACACGTCTCCGCGACGCCCCTGCGAGCACGGGCTCCGGCCCGTCGCCCTCGCCGCCGCCTCTGTCCCTCTCCGGCGTTCGACCTCCCGACCTCCGCCCGTCGCCTCCTCGGCCGCTCGGCCGAGCTGCCATGGATGTCGCCAGGACCCGCCATGAGCGTCTTGACCTTCTTCTCCGGCGTCCTCGAGCCCGTCCTCCCTCAACCTTCCCCAGCGCCCTCGCGACGCCATCTCCTCTTCGCCTTGAGCGCTGCCGCGGTGTCCTTCCTCCTGGACCGACGGCGCCCGAGCCCTGCACGCCTTGGCAGCGTGGGTACCTCAGGTGCTAGCAGTGTTGTTGGGTGGGTGTGGTATGGGATATGTGAAGAGACGGTGGTGATGGATGCACTGAGGTGACGACGTGGAACTATGACAAGATCTTCGTCACGACAACCCGAGTTCTTCCACCCGGAATCTGATGGTCGTACTTCGAGAACTTCGTCACGGAGCACCAAGTACTTCTACATGGACATCAAGATCCGGATCCGAAGACCGAACCCCGGTGTGACAAGTACCCTTTCCGGACGCCAAGTTCGCCGAGAACCCGGACGCCAAGATCACCGACACGGAACGACAAAACCCCTTTTCCGCACCGATGCCGACGACGTAGCCCGCCAAGTTCTTCACCCCGGACGCCAAGACCGACCCGATACGCGGACCCGACAAGTTCGACACCGACCCGGGGCGAGTCCGATGCGTCCCGACGCCGAACCAAGTCCTTCTTCGCGGAACGCCAAGATCTACTCTGTATCCGAGAACGAGCCCGCCGAGACCGAACCCGTCGAACCCTGGACCCTGAGACCGACCCCGAACCCCCCGGACCAAGATCTTCGACCCTAATGTGTGAATCTTTTCCCGGGCCCTATTTTATAAATGCTATATATAAAACTTGTTGCATTAACTCATTCATCTCGCATGCATATTGCCATGTGGTTTGGGGGCCTTCCGCCGATTCACCTTATAATTAAATATGGGGCCCATATGCGGGCAAATCTAGCCTTATATTGGCCTCATTTAAATCTGTGCATCGAACCGGTGTTCACTGTTGCCATGTTAATACCACATTTAAATTGCGGGGTATCTAAACAACTAGAACCATATATTTAATTATCGGGACCCCGGTTCCGCTTAATATGACCTAATTGCATCGCACCTCTGCCATGTCATGCATCATACATGCATCATGCCCGATCTTTTGCCGTAGTATTAAATATTGCATCCGGTGTTTATTCTAGTGTTTTGGTTCTTCGCGGATAAGGCCGTTGAGTTGATGCGAGTGTCGACCCGATCTTCGGTTGAACCTTCGACAATGTTTTCAAGTAGCATCTTCCCTTTCTACCTATCTTACTTTTATAGTATTTATTCCCTCCTGTTGATCTATTGCTATCTGTGTTGCGATGCTCTAGTTTTCGTCGAGATATCCCTCGCCTTATATTGCCTTGGACACATCCTATTACATTATTTGGTAGATAGTTAGACTTGCGTCGTGATCGCTTGCTCAAGTCTTTGCGTGTCGACAAGTGCCACGATTGTTGGTGTATTGCCGCATGTTGATGTTGGAGATGATCATGGCTTTACTTATCGCTCACTTTAATTCCTGTTTAACAACTAAAATTGAAGTAAGTAAGCGAGGCATCGGTGGGTGATAGATAATATTTGGTTTCCGATCACCACTTGTGTCCCGTGGGACCCCAGTACTTGATACTGTTCCTTGATTTATCGCGCTATCCACATCCGGAGGATTATGGGACTCCAGAGCGAGCATGATTCATTCTTATTTCTTGGGGCCACAAACTAGTTTGAGGTTTTATTACGATCTGCACTTATGCCATGCTTTATTTAAATTGTGCGAGGAGCACCTTTGTCTGTTAGGATCGTGGCACGATTCCGCGGTGTCGACAAGCCCAGTTTTGGGTTCCCGATCGTTCACCGTCCCCACAACCTTGAGTCCGTCTCGGAGCCGGCGGCGTTCTATGGTCTACTTTAAGGGGTGGCCCCCTGAAATAATTCTGAATCCTGTGATTGCTTTGTCGTGAAGGCCTCGTTGGGTTTTGATTTGGTTTTTCCGAGGCTGATCGAGTGTGTGTTGCTATTTGTGCACCCCGGCCGGGTTAAAACTTTCTGAAAGCCGTGTCCGCGGTTATGGACGACTTGGAGCACAGTATCTCGATCATAGACAACTATAACTAAAGCAGTGCTATAAACTTGACTTTATAATGACTAGTAATCAGCTTTACTATAATGGAATGGCTAAATAATACTGCCCACAATTTCTTGTTTGGATTCTCGCTTGCGACCATTGTACCTGACTAGTAAGTATTGCAACTACAACGGAATGGCTAAATAAAAGTACCAACAACTGCTGGGTTTTGGGGTTATCTCATGCTAATGGTATCTGACTAGTAAGTGTTGCAACTACAATGGAATGGTTAAATAAAAGTGCCCACTGCTTATTTTTATCAGGATGACTATCTATACCTGACTAGTAATTGCCGCAACGATAACTGAATAAATAAAACTGCCAACGTTGTGAGTTCCTCGGTTGACTTCCTCGTTTGGTCTCGAGGGGGAAACACCAGGATGGGTATGTTTGGTGGTAGTTTCAGGTTGGATCCGAATAGGTCTTTCTTACCCCTCTCTGATAGCCGCCAGTTGTATCGAGTCTCTATAGGTTGTTTAGTGCATCTTTTGCCGCTGATCCACCATACCTATGTAGGCGAGGACATGATTCTAGCCTCGCTGTCTTGGCCTCGATCGACGCTCCTCTTTTCCTTTTCCCTTTCGGCACCTTTTGTTTAAGCGGGTTTTGAGATCGACGTCGTTAGCGTGGTTACCCTTCCGGCTTGGCCTGGGCAGGGTTATGGACGCCATTGGTTATTCTTCAGGGCTCTTAGCCCCATTTGCATCTTGTCCATAGTCGGACGCTCTATCGTTTTCAAGGTGATTGGATCTTTGTATATTTTATCTGTATTCTTGACTCATGGAGTCATTTGTTGTATATATATACGTCGTGGGTCCCATCGAGGACTGTTGTGTAATGTTATTACTTCGTTTTCCACCCGCACGAAAGTGCCTGGTGGGCACCTTTGAATCGTTTCTATGCGGGTTTGGCGGGTTTCACTAAAACTTGCATAGGGCCGATTCTGAGGGTGTTACATGAGGTGAACCTATATAAACCTCCCTAGGGTACGCATAGAGGACACGTTCCATCATACACCCCAGCGACTCGCCGCCTAGTCGCCGAGCTTGCCCTTGTACTCTCTCCATTATACAATCTAGCAGGAGTAGGTCTTTACCCTCCGGGGGGCGAACCTGGATAAACCCTTGTGTCTCCGCCCTCATCTCGCACCGCGGATGGCTGGCCGCCCTTGCCCTTGTTCTACTACTCGATGCCGATTGCAGCATCTGCCGTGGCCATTCCCACGACAGTGGGGCCTGGCCGGTCAGGCCGGTGTTCTGCGGCGAGATCCTCCAGATCTTGCCAGGCAGTTACGTCCTGGCGGCGCGTCCTGTCACGCACAGCGTGATCATGCCGGTTGGCACGATCAGCCTCTTCGTCAACTTCACCGACGTCATCATCTCGGAGGACTCGGCTCACATCCGTGAGTCGCCACCACATAATCGGCTCTCCGAGAGTCAGGTCCGCACCATCCATCACCTCGCCTCCGAGTACGACTCGGCCACCAGCAACATGGCCGAAACCACCGTGGTCGCGGATTACGCGGCCCTCAATGATGATGCCGACTCGGCGACCTCGGCATCAGCCGCCGGATCCATCATCACCGCGTCATCCGCGGGCTCCATCACCCAGGTCTCCAACGTGGGAGACTTCGAGGACCCCTCCATCCTTGGGATATTTGACTTCGACTCCGGGTGGGAGAACTCTGGCGACTTCCATGTCGGATTCGGTCGCAACGTCGCGGTCTACATGGTGAATGGCACGGATGCCCCGCCAGACCCCTTCTCCACGCCGATACCGCCGACCGCAACGGCGATGGAGGTCAAAGAACTCCGCCTACGGTTGGAGGAGGCGGTCCGCAAAGAACAAGCCGAGCGCGAAAAATTTCGCCTCGAGCAGGTGACGACGCAGGAACTTTCGCGCTACCACCAGCTTCGCATCAAGTCGCGCTTGAACACCACCGTTCAGGGCCGTGCCCTGAACTTCGATGATGAGAACGACCCGGCCCGCGTGACTGATCGTGCGATCTGCGAGAACGCGCCGCCAGGAGGGAGCTCCCGGCCACAACCAGGCGCGACGGCCAACGACGCTTCCCCACCACCACCCGGCCATGCCCCCCCCGGGACCAGCCAAGAATCCTGGTCTCCCCGCGGAAGCGAGACGCGAATGGCCTCCCGCTGTTCTCCACCCTGATGGACAACGTTGTCCCGAGCCGAGCTGTGGTAGCCAAGGCCGTCGAGCAACAAAACGCGGGAGCCGAGTCACAGGATCGCATGTACTCGCGTTCGTCAGGCGGCAAGGCGGATTCGAGCGGCCGCCCAATGGTGGCAAACACCCTCAACTTCACTCCACCCGAGCCTCTGCAGCTCCAACACCGACCCGCACACGCGGCACTCTCCACCAACGACCCGCGACCGGCAAACAACTTCGTCGCTGCCAAAGGGTAGCTAGTCGACGCGCGAACCCACATCATAACAACCAGAGCTGGCGCGCACGCCAGCCCGACGACTTGAGGCATACCCTCACCAACCGTCGCAACGACGAACCAAGGGGATCACTAAGCCGAGTCGGACCCCAGTGCTTTGGACCGATGATCCGAGGCGAAAAAGACCCGGCGAACTTCAAGGCACCGAAGGAGATCGAGTAGTACGACCCCTCGTACGACCCCTCCGTGTGGCTGGACATGTACCTCATGGCGATGGGAATCGCCGGCCACACTGACCTGCTCGCCGCTCGCTACCTCCCCCTGGTGATGGAGGGAGCGTGCCGGTAATGGATCAACACCCTCCCCGCAGACATCATCGACTCCTGGGAGGAAATGCATGACGCCTTCGTTAGGCACTTCGAGGGCTCCTACACCCGCGCCACCACCATCGAGGACCTGGAGCGATGCGTCCAGGGACCCTGTGAGTCGACCCGCAACTAGGTCCAACGGTGGCAAGACATGTGGTATAATGCGGATGGAATCCACCCGGACACCGCGATCCACTGCTTCAAGACCTTGTGCCGCTACGAGCCTTTGGTTGCCAAGCTCAAGCGGGTGTACAAAATACTCGACAACATACCGTACCTCCTCGAGATCGCCAAGCGGTATGCGGACCCAAACCAAGAAACCGACGATGAGTCAGGAGGAAATCGCCACACGAGCGGCCATGACAATGGGAGAGAACCCGAACTACTCTACAGCAACACTCACCTCACCGGCAAGCGCCGTGGTGACGGACGAGTCGACTTCGTCGCCAACCCCGGTTACGCTCCACGCGAGCCCAAGAGCTTCCGCCGCGACGGAGGCCAGCGCCGCGACGGAGGCCAGCGCCGCGACGGCGGCAACTACAAGGCAAAGCCGAGGTTCGACCCCGCGGATCTCCTTAACCAGCCCTATGTGTTCCACAGCAGGGAGGGGAAACCCGCCACGCACACGACCGCCGACTGCCACTCCCTGAGGGAGATCGAAAAGGCACGACGCGCAAGGGAAGACCCTGACAACCACCCGCCAAATGGTGGGAAATTCGGCAACGACGCCAGCTCGCTTCACACCTTCACCAGCTTCAACACGAAGCGCGAGAAGAAGGTCATCACCCGCGCCATCGCCATCAACGCGGTGTCCCATGTCGACATCCCCTAGTTACTCAACTGGTCCGCGCATCAAAACACCTAGAGCCGCAAAGACCACTCGCCACGGATCGAATATCCGGGCCGAGTCGCCCTGGTGGTCAAACCCAAGGTAGGGGACAACTGGCTCCCCAAGACGCTGATGGACGGCGGCAGCTCCATCAACATTCTATACCTGGACACGTTCAGGAGACTACAGCTCCCATAGTCGATGATCGAGACGACCTACACCACCTTCCACGGCATCGTCCCCGGTCGGAAGGCGTACCCGGTCGGCAAGGTGACGTTGCCAGTCACCTTCGGCACACCAGCGAACTTCCACCCCGAGCGGATCGTCTTCGAGCTAGTGCCTTTCAACAGCCCCTACCACTGCATCCTGGGGTGTCAGACGTTCACCAAATTCATGGCAGCGCCCCACTATGCGTACAACGCGATGAAACTCCCGGGGCCGTGCTACATCATCACTGTCCACGGCGACCCCGACATGGCCATAGAGTACGAGGACAAAGGCGCCAAGCTCGCCGACACCGTCATAGCCGCAGAGGTGAACCACGCGGAGGAGCTCACCAAGTACACGAGCGGGGTCAACAACAATGACCCCACCATACTCAAGAAGCCCAAGTCGGAGGGCGGCGGCTCCACCGCATTCGAGGCGACGATGCACACTCGCTCCATCGAGATGGTCCCAGACGACTCTAGCCAGACGGTGATGATCGGAACGGGAATGAGCTCAGCATAGGAAGGCGTGCTCATCGAGTTCCTACATGCGAATCGTGACATCTTCGCATGGAAACCTTCCGACATGCCTGGTATCCCGAGGGAACTCGCTGAGCACAAACTCAACGCTGACCCCAAAGCGCGACCCGTCAAGCAGTCGCTACGGCCCTTCAATGAAGAGAGCCGCCGAGCAATCGCCGAGGAGGTGCAGCGTCTACTCGTTGCAGGCTTCATTCGTCCAATCAAATACTTCAAGTGGCTGGCAAACCCAGTCCTAGTCGAGAAGAAAAACGGTACCTGGAGAATGTGTATCGACTACACAAACCTCAACAGCGCCTGCCCAAAGGAAGAATTCGTCCTCCCGCGGATCGACCAAATTATCGACTCGACCACGGGTTCAGAGTCGCTATGCTTCCTTGACGCCTACTCTTGTCACAACCAGATCAAAATGGCAGTCGAGGACGAGGAGAAGACAGCGTTCATCACACCATTCGGAGCCTTCTGCTACACCGCCATGACCTTCGGCCTCAAGAACGCCGGGGCGACCTACCAGAGGTGCATGCAAGAGTGCCTTGCGAGCCAAATTGGCCGCAACATCCACGTCTACATCGACGACGTGGTGGTGAAGTCCACTCGCCAGGGCGATCTACTCGCCGACCTGGCGGAAACCTTCGCAAACCTGCGGAGGTACAAGATAAAGCTAAACCCAGGAAAGTGCACCTTCGGTGTACCTACTGGATAGTTGCTGGGGTATGTCGTCTCCAAGCGCGGGATCGAGGTGAACCCCGCCAAGATAAACACGATCGCCCGGCTCGGTAGACCCGAGTGCCTGCGCGACATCCAGAAGCTGGCCGGGCGAGTCGTGGATCTCAGTCGCTTCATCCCCCGGCTAGGCGAGAAGGCGATGCCCCTCTATCGCCTAATGCGCAAGAACCACACATTCCAGTGGGACAAGAAGGTAGATGACGCGCTCCACGCTCTCAAGGAGGTGCTACTCGCGGCACCGCTACTCGCCGCCCCCGTCAACAAGGAGTCCATGCTCGTCTACGTCGCGGCCTCCGAGCGAGTCGTCAGCGCCGTCATGGTCGTCGAACGGCCAGAGGAGGGCAAGGAGCGCCCGGTGCAGCGACCTGTATACTACATCAGCGAAGACCTCACCGAGTCGCGCTAGCGCTACCCGCAATACCAAAAATTGGTATATGCGGTCTTCAGAGCCCAGCGGCGATTGTCGTACTACTTTCTGGAGCACCCAATCACGATCGTCTCCTTAGCACTGTTGCATGACATCATCGAAAACCGTGAGGCGACCGGGCGAGTTGCCAAGTAGGCTGTCGAGATCGGAGTCCACAACATCAGATATGAGCCACGCAAGGCGATCAAGTCGCAGGCTCTAGCAGACTTTCTCGCCGACTGGGAAGAGTCCCAGCAACCAGAGAAATTGCCGTACCTCCACTACTGGTCCTTACACTTTGATGGCTCCAAGAATGCAGATGGTGCAGGGGCAGGGATCGTCCTCACATCTCCAAAGGGAGACAAGCTACGCTATGTCCTATACCTCGACTTCACCCCCAACACCAACAACATGGCCGAGTACGAGGCACTCCTCCATGGCATGCGAGCAGCCAAGGAAATCAACATCAATCGGTTGCGTTGTTACGGCGACTCCGACCTCGTCGCCGGGAAAGTCGCCGGCACTTGCGATGCAGTCTTCCCCACCATGGCGGCATACCGCCGAGCACTGGACCAACTAGGAGGCCACTTCACGGGCTACTCCATCGAGTGGATCGACCGGAGGAAGAACGATGAGTCCAACGCACTCTCCCGCATCGGCTCGGCTCGAATCGCGCCGCCCGCCGGCGTCTTCCTCGACACCATCATCAAGCCTTTCGTCTCTCCCCCGAGGGAGATCGACATCAGAATTCCACTGCAACCAGACGCGGCCCTGGTCGCAATGATCGCCGAGACAAGCGACTGGACCGCGCCATAAATCGCCTACCTGGAGGGAGGCGCACTACCCGCTAATGAAACGGAGACCCGGATGATAGCACGCCACTGCAAGTCCTTTGTAATCATCAATGGAGAGCTCCACAAGCGCAGCGTTACCGGCGTGTTCGAACGCTACGTCCAACCCGTAGAAGGACGCAAGATCCTCCAAGACATCCACGCTGGCGACTGCGGCCACCATGCTGGCGCCCGCTCCCTAGTCGCCAAGGCCATGTGACATGGCTTTTACTGGCTCACCACACACGCCGACGCGGTCGACATCGTCCAACAGTGCGTCGGGTGCCAGAAGTACGCCAACCAGACTCACATGCCGAGCTCGGCGCTCAAGACCATCCAGATCACCTGGCCATTCACCGTGTGGGGCATGGACATGGTAGGACCCTTCAAGAAGGCCCCATATGGCTTCACCCACCTCCTGGTCGCAGTCGAAAAATTCACAAAGTGGGTGGAGGCCAAGCCAGTTCGCAAGTGCGACGGTAAGACCGCCACAAAGTTCCTACGCGAGCTCATCTATCGCTATGGGTTCCCGCACAGCATCATCATGGACAACGGCACCAACTTCACCAAAGGATCCATGGCCGAATTCTGCAAGGAGCACAACATACGACTCAACCTCGCCTCAGTCGCCCACCCGTAGTCCAACGGCCAACCGGAACGCTCCAACCAGAGCATCCTCCACGGCCTGAAGCCGCGACTGCAAGTTCCACTCGATCGAACTCCTGGGTGCTCGGTCGAAGAGCTCTCCTCTGTCATTTGGGGCATCCGCACCTTCGTCAATAGGTCGACAGGATTCACCCCCTTCTTCATGGTGTACGGTGCCAAGGCCATCATGCCAACCGACCTCGAGCATGACTCGCGTCGGGTGGTCAACTACGCGGAGGCCAACAACGAGCTCACACGCCAGGACGGAGTCGACCAGCTCGAAGAAGCACGCGACCTGGCTCGCTCCCGCACCGCCATCTACCAGCAAGGGCTTCGTCGCTACCATAGCCGACGATTACGGACACGCACCTTACAGGAAGGCGACCTGGTACTGCGTCTGATCCAGGACAAGAAAGGCATGCACAAGCTCTCTCCCCCGTGGGAGGGACCATTCTCCATCGGGCGCGTCCTGGGCAACGACGCCTACTACCTCACCGACGTCTGAGGCGACGGAAAACTCGACGTCAAGCGGCCATGGAATGTAAATCTCCTATGGAAGTTCTACTCCTAGAACTCCAAACATGTACCCCCTACCCGCTATGAAATAAAGAAGATCGATTCGCACAAATTGTGTCCACTCTCCGTACCTTGTGCCACTAGCACTCGTAATAACAGCGCTATGCTACTCGCGGAAGTCAACCCTTGGTTACGCGACTGGCACGGCCAAGTAGTGCGGTACGAGGATACCGAAAATTTTGGGCCTCGCACCGTCCACGAAAAAAGCCAAACCGGAGCCCCATCGGAGTCGCATCGCCCGACTGGCTTTCCGAGCCACGACAACCGCATTCGCTTACTAGAGCGACCCAGTCCTCCACATCCTTGGTGCAGCGACTCGAATGGCTAAGTACCACGCTTGGGGACTGACGCCAGTCCAATCATGAGCGACGAGGGAAGACGCCAAGTATGAGAGCGCGTCCTGGACTCGCCACGCGACTGGTCCTACGGATCAGGTGGAGTGACGTGCCAGAACATCGCGCCCCGTTCTCACCTACCTCGGGCATGCGACTCGAACCGCCAAGTACCATGCTCGGGGACTCGGCCACCCGACCCCGTTCGTGCCCGGGAAAACGACTAAGTACAGAGCACCCCTTGGATCACCATGCGACTGGCTTTCCAAGCCATGGCGAGTCGACCTTAACTTACTAACAGTTCAAACAACACATAAAAACGAGGTTAAACCCATAAAAGGGCGGACGCGCTCGGGGACTCGCACAACCAACAACCAAATCGAAAAACATTGACAAAAGAATCCTTGCATTCCTTCAAGCAGCAAAATTTGTTTGCTTACAAGGGCATTTACATATCTATTCTAATTAATGTCGATCGGCAAACTATTTTATTCCGCAGGCTTCGACAATGAGGCGCCACCACTCATGCAACAGAGGATAAAAGGAACCCATGGGTTCGACGGGTACGTCGTGAGTTCACCCGCCATGGCCGCTCGGAATGGATGATCCACCTTGAAGTTACGGTGCGCCGGTTCGGGGTTGTTCAGGGCGACGACCATTTCCTGGAACGGAATGAGGTCGCCCATCGCCCACACCCGGTCGGCGTACACCGTAGCCCGCTCAGTCAGCTTCAGCAATTCGGCGATCTCGACTGCGCCCGTTGATGAAGGGTACCCTCTCGTGACGTCGTCGAGGTCGAAATCGTCATGGAAGTGCGCGAGCCCAAGGCTCAGTGCAGTCGCTGCACCACGACGTAAGGACGACCGCGTCATGAACTCAACCACAGTCGGGGCCTTCTCCAAGTAGCGCCAGACCTCGACGAGGTCGCTGGGGATCACCTCCATGGGCGAGATTTCCTGCAGATACGCCCGGATGCAGGTCGCTGATAGCGCGGCAGAATCAACCAGAGTGGTGACACATTGTCGCGCGTCATACGACTGCGCCTCATCCGCGTCATCAGTAATCTTGCCTGCAACATACAAGCAGACAGTAAGGACGGCTCCAGCAAAATAACGCAACCCGCACACTCGGGGACTCACCAATCAACGGGCGACAGCGCTCCGTGATGAAATCTTGAAAACCGGAGAGATCATCCTGCAGCCCGGCGACGAGTGCATCTGACATCTTCCGCTCCTTAGTAGCAGAAGCAACGGCTGCCTTGGCCCTCCCATCTGCCGAGGTCGCCTCCGCCTTCGCATCCTTGAGCTCCCGCTCCAGATCGGCGATTCTCTTCTCCGCGGCGCTCAAGGACGACTACACAGTCGTCAGTTCATTCACCGGGACCAGGCCTTGACGAGCCTTTTCCACCGCAGCCGCGTTATCATCTGCATCAACAAAACTATGAATACAATAAGAACAAGGCTTATGACCATCATCAAACACGGCATCCACTCACCCGCAGTCACGCGAAGCTGCTCGTTCGTCTCCTTGACAACGAGTAGCTCCTTCTCCAGACGGTCCCTCGCGACAAGTCACTCCGCTGATTCGCGCTCCAGAACCTACGCAACCATGGAAGAATCAGCAACGAAAATCCTAAGTACCTAGCCGCTGAAATTCGACGACTAGCAACTCGGGGACTGGACAACGAAAAATTTCTAAGTGCCTAGCCTCTGAAATTCAACGACTAGCCACTCGGGGACTGGACAGCAAAAAAGTCCGAAGTGCCTAGCCGCTGAAATCCAGAGACTAGCCACTCGGGGACTGGACAACAAAAAAATTCTAAGTGCCTAGCCACTGAAATTCAACGACTAGCCACTCGGGGACTGGACAGCGAAAAATTCCTAAGTGCCTAGCCACTGAAATTCAGCGACTAGCCACTCGGGGACTGGACTCCAAAAAACAATATGGCGGCATCTAGCATGCCGTGAAGCTCCATTACATCCACCGATAGGAGCACGAACGAAGTACGCCCGCGACGCCGTTCGACCTTCGTGCCGATGACCTCGGGCAATTGGCCCGATGGCACCGATGCACTCGCCGCGGAGGCCCTCGCTACAAAGCGAGGGAACATCACCACCGCAGGTCCCGCACCACTCGAGGGTGGGCCTGTTGCTCCGACCGAGGCCATGGGCTCTGCCCGCTGCGACTCCGTGTCCACCATGGCCTTCGAGGACGCATCTACTCCAATCGGAGCCTCGCTCGAGGCGACCGCCGTCTCGTCCGAAATCATGACGACCTCTTCGCCCTTTGCCTTCTTTGCGCCTTCAACAGGAGCCTCGATCTCGTCACCCTTCCTCTTCTTCGAAGGGTCGACTGGTGCCTCCGCGGCACCCAATAGGACCTTGTCCACCGAAGGGTGACCTATTTTATTCACCCTAGTCCTGTAGAACAATGTTGTAAGTAAATCCGCCAGTCGGACATTAATCGAGTGGACAAACGAAAAGAATAAGAAATACTCACTTGGCGACTGGGATAAAACGCAGACCAGTACAAATGTTGGCCGGCCTTTCCAACTCTGGCCCTAGTTTCCGAATGAGGCTTGTCTCGAACACACTGTGCGCCTAAGACACTGACGGCTTCTTCGAAGATGAGGCCGCGGCAGGAGGATCAGTGGCGATCGCTGTGGGAGCTCCCCTCGGTGGCGAGGTCCTCGCGGCTAGAGAGGCCACGAGCCCGCTGACTGGGACAAAAGGCGGCGACAGCGATGCCAACAACATCTCGCCTTCCACAACGGCCGTGCCGACCGTCGCGGTCGCATACGTCGGTCCTAGCTTCCTCAGTCGCACGGGTAGCATCGGAGCTACTCGCGGACCGAGGTGGTGATACCAGCTTAGCTGGCTTCTTCTTCTTCTTCGATGGTGGTGGTTTCTTCTTCGATGGCGTAGCTTCGCGTTGCGAGGTGTGCCCGGGGAGCTTGTCATCGTCTTTGTCGTGAGCCTCGAGGCTCTTGCTGGCCTCGATCTCGCGTTGATGCGGTCTGTGGGAACTGTAGGGGTTTGTAGCATGGAAAACCAAAAAATTCTATCGCATGAACACACACAAGCCAAGATCTATCTACTAGACTGTAGCAACGAGTTAATAGAGTATTAACCCTCGAAGATCCAAAGCGGTTAACGAGAGCAGATTCTCGTGGATGATGTAGTCGTACACTTCCGATCTCAAGATCGCGTAGACGATCCTTCCGGCGCTGCGTTCCGACAGCTCTTACGCAGTCAGTCACACGTTCGGTACTCGATGAAGACCTTCCTCTCACTTGTTCCAGCAGGCAGCGGAGGTTGTAGCACTCTCCTCGCGATTCCGGCAGCACGACGGCGTGGTGTCGGAAGTAGAGGGGAGATCTCACAGGGCTTCGCCTTAAGCCGGAGCGAGTATGGAGTATGAGAGAGGCCTTGGTGATCTAGGGTTTAGAGGGCACCAAGGGAAGGGCTTGGCCGGTGGCTAGGGTTTGGGGAAACCCTAACTCACCGAGTTTATAGGAGCCCTAGGCGGCGGCGACTTGGATGAGGCCGGCGGCTAGGAGGCTAGGGTTTTGGGTGTGAGAAGTGTAGGCTAGAGGGGCAGCCCTACCCCTCCTTATATAGGTGCGAGGGCGCCGGTTGGGAGGAGGGAGTCCTCCCCCAACTCGGCCTCCTTGGCCGGCGGGTGGAGGGAGGAGGACTTCCTCCCCAACTAGGTTTCCTACTCTCCCTCCACCAAGCAAACTTGCTGTTTGACTTTTCAAATTGGCGTTTGACTTTTCAAACTAGGATTTGATTTCTCCCTTTATTTTGCCCAGCCATGATACCTAGTACATGATGCAACCATTCCACATTGTCATGACACATTCATGTACCCTTCCCCTCCGGAGTGCCGGACCTTCCGGAACCTTCTAGAACATTCCCGATGAAAACACCGGAATCATTCCCCAACTCCGAAACAGGACTTTCCTTATATGAATCTTATTCTCCGGACCATTACGGATCTCCTCGTGATATCCCGGATCCCATTCGAGACTCCGAACAACATTTGGTCTCTTACTCATCATTCCATAACTACTCAACAACATCGAATCCTTAAGTGTGTCTTCCTACGGTTCGTGAATTATGCGGACATGACTTAGACACTTCTCCGATCAATAACCAATAGAGGAATCTGGAAATTCATATGGCTCCCACATATTTCTACGATTACTTTGTGATCAAATGAACCGCTTACATACGATACTAATTTCCCTCTGTCTCACGATAGTTTACTTATCCGAGGTTTTGATCGTCGGTATCTCTGCATACCTAGTTCAACCTCATTACCGATAAGTACTATTTTCTCGTTCCTGTGATATGTGATCCCTTGTGAGCCAGTCACATGCTTGCAAGCTAATTGGATGGCATTCCACCGAGAGGGCCCAGAGTATATCTATCCGTCATATGGATGGACAAATCCCACTCTTTATCCATGTGCCTCAACACATACTTTCCGAACACTCAATGTCACCTTTATAACCACCCAGTTACGGTGTGGTGTTTGATGTCATCAAAGCATCCTTCCAGTGATGGTGATTAGCATGATCTCATGGTCGAAGGAATTAGGTTACTATGTATCAGAAAGCATATAGCAAATGAACTATATTAAATGACTTGATCTTTATGCTACGCTTATCTATAGGAGTATGTCCATCATATCATTCATCTATTGATATGACCCTGTTGTTAATAACATCTCTATGTTCATGACCAGGAAACCATGATCATATATTAACCAACAAGCTAGTTTAACAAGAGGCTTTACTAGGGACTCTTTTATGTTTACAAATCACACAAGTATTAATGTTTCCGGTTAATACAATTATAGCATGGTATGTAAACATTTATCATAAGCATGAAGATATGATAATAACTACTTTATTATTGCCTCTTGGGCATATCTCCAACAGTCTCCCACTTTCACTAGAGTCAATAATCTAGTTTCAAACCTTTGTGTATTCAAAACCTATGGCTTTCCGGTGCTGTATTTACACGATTGCTAGTGGTCAACTGATCTCCGGATCTGACACTTCCAGGTCCGTGTGTAATTGCATGTCTTTGCGTCTCTACGCATCACTCATTCTCTAATGAGATGGTTTTGTATAAATTTGGTCCTTTGGTGAGACCTTTAGTTCTTTGGGGTTAAAACATGTTGATAATATTGTCGTACAATATATCTTCATAGTACTATCCCGCTGTGAACCGCACCTAGTTTGATAACAAACTACTTGACACAAATGCCCTCTTTTGCTGCTATTATAGCAGTCATATACTTAGCCTTTTGTTGTAGTATCTGTCACAATGTCTTAACTTTGGAACTCATCCAAATTCATTATGGAACTCTCTTTCCATCATATTGTGCCACCCTTAGTTTAGATTGAGATCAACTTAATTTGTACTTTGTGACAAAACTAGTATCAATGTAGCACTTTTACAATGAACTAACCATCTATTTGTCACTTCTACAAAATAATATACTCTTAGTTCTTCCAAAAGATCATAAGAATATCCTTACTATCGTCCAATGATCATCTTATGAATCATTCTGGTATATGCTCATAACATTTAGAGCATAGGACATATCTAGATTTGTACATATCATAGTATGATTGATATAAATACTCTTTGTGATTTCAAGCATCAAGTATCAATCTATACTTGAATCTTTGTTTCACTTACCAAGTGTCAATACACTTGAATGTATCATCAATATTGAACTCATTCAATCCTTTCTGTGCGACAAGAACCTTTCTTGTAGTTTCTATATTGAACTCATTCAATATATCATCTATGTGCTTTCGGCACAACCATATTAGTGTCTATTGATGCCAAATATTTGGGTTTTGCCTAAGTCTTTCATGGGGTTAAATTTCTTGATATGTGTTAATAAAAGATACATCATTTCTAATCAACAATATGTCTTCCACATAATGAATTAGAAACATGTCTTAGCGCTCCCACTTAATTTCTTGCAAATGCAAGCATATTCATTGTCTCTGATGAAATTAAACTCTTTTAACAGTTTCATCATAGTGAAGATTCCAACTCCGCGATGCTCACTTCAACCATTGAAGTTTGCATATGCTTTTAGCATCCTTTGAATTAACAAAACCCTATGGACTGTGTTATGCACATGTCCTAGGTAACAATTCTATTAGAAGAACTTGTTTTGTTTATTCAACTACCACATAACAAAATTATATGTAGTGGTTGCTACATTAATCCGTCTAGACTAAATATCGCTTAAGGAAAGATCAGATCTTGTCATAGTCAACTCTTTGAACATTGTTGTGAACTCTTTCCCAACATGTCGACTATTTCATATATGTGAAACATCCATGTCTATTTCTTTATAGATCCAAACACAACTGTAAGGTCTTACACCTTTCTCGAGGGTCCTTCAAGTTCAAAACTTGATTTATCGTGTATGGAACTATCACGGATTTTATGGCTTCAAGCCATTTTATGGAGTCAGGGCCCATCATTGCTTCTTTGCATGTAGTCCGTTCATTATTCTCAAATAATGATTCAACCCTCAAATCTTGGTATTTGATTGTTTACCCGACCTACTTGGTTCAAAAGAAACTTTGACCTCCGTAACCACAACCTTTGAGTCACGTGAGCCATGAGCATTGTCGCTGCCTCCGGAACACTTTTCGGCGCTGCGCAACTTTCACATATAGCTAAAGTTCTTTTAACCTTATCAAAGAGTTATTGTCCTCCCACTTATGTTTTCACGAAAAATTCCTTCTCAAATAAACTTAACGTTCTAAGCGACAAACACTTTTGTCTCCGATGTTATGGAGGAATACTTTACAGTTATTTGAAATAACATGCAAAGACAGGTTCATCCGACTTTGGTTGCAAGCATCTTTCTTATGCATAGCATACCAATGTTTAAGAAAGGACAACTTGGGTTTTATCCCAAACCATAACTTTATATGGTGTCATTTCAATGGATTATGATGGAGCTCTTTTCAGTGGAAAAATGGTAGTCTCTAAAGCTTTTAATCTTTAAAATATAATGGCAGTTTTATAAATTACACCTTTGATCTTACCATGTCAAACAAGGTTTAATTACATATCTCGAACGCTCCATATTCTTATGGTGTTTCCAGAAATGCAAATCCACGGAACGATTCCTTAAATCTTAGGTGTTTTATGCTAAACTTGTAACTCAAATATCTTCCTTTATGATCTCATCATAAACTATTTATATTCTTGTTACAATGATTTTGCACTTCATCTTGAAAGTCTTTGAACTTTTCAAATGTTTCATACTTCATCCTTATTATGTAAATATTCATATATTCACTCAAATTTTCGGAGAAAGCATATGAATTTGAAATCCATCGCTCTTGACTACACATAATGGACTTCATACAACAATACGTACAAATTCCAATAAGCTAGTCATTCGTTCCCTTTTGGCCTATGAACGAAGTTTTAATTATCTCTAGGAAAGTTTCACAAGCATCATTTGATCAAAATCAAAAGACTCCAAAATTCCATCCACATGATTTTCTTCATGTTTTCTTTCCAATATAATTTAAAGGGCGATGTCACTTCCTAAGTGATTTTTCAATCAATTTGTCTTTCGACATTTTTAGCACTAGTTTTATGGATGTGATTTCTCCAACGAGATTTGTGAATCATCCATCTTTTATGGATTACGGAATTTATTTGAACAACCATTTTGTTCTCATAATACCTGATAAAACAAATCTTGAAGGCAAGCTTTGATGTTTAACGAGCAACACAATAACCCTTTATTTGTTCTCGATGAACATCATCAAATATTCTTTTGCTAGTTACTTAGGCCATTGTAGTTCATGAATTATGTTGTTTCGTATGACGATTCATACCAACAAATTCAGTATCCAATACTTAAGAACCACATTATTTAACAAGCAAAGAATACAACCATAACATGTATATCCTTTATATACCTAAACTGAACAATTCTAGTCTTTCCTTTTCTGCCATATATTTATGAGATTCTCTTTCAGTATTTCTTTTCTGTTTGAAAGAATCTATCAATATCAATAGTGGAGCCATATACATGACACATAGTCCAAAGCATGTATAGTAAAATACCAATGTCTTTGGACTTGCACTTTGAAGTAGATCACCATCATCAAATGTTTGGTGTTCTTTCAAATTCCTTTCTTTAGTAATATCTTGGTGTAGTAAACATTTTACCTACATCAAATATTCACCCTTATCATGGAATTATCCATGATCAAGCTACTTTCAGCTTATAACGGTGAATCGCGAGTATAATGTTGCTCTCCAAAACCTTTTGGAGAATTAGGACAACTAGTGTCTTCAACCTTTTGTAAATTCTCATCAAATATGAGAACATAAAATTTGCCATATTATACTCTATCATGTTGTAACCAAAACATCATTTCAGATATCGCAATATCTTCCATACATGATGGTTTCTGAAACAATTCTTTCAATTCCTAGATTTCCTTGATATTGAAACTATCTTTCGAATATCAAGAATCATGGAGATAAACATGATACTTATATACTAACACTGGAATTGTTACTCTTGATTTAATACCAACTATTAAATTTCACAGAGTAATCGAAACTTACTGAAAGTTTGCAATGGGACTTTTAAACTTTAGATTAACACTTCAAAACAATACAATACCAGTTTGTAAAGTAACTAACAAGAATTCTATAGTTCTATCATCTCAATTATAACTAAGCGCAAGGTGGTAAACGGATGCCAATGACTACAACAACTATGCAAATTCACTTTGATTTAATTTATGATAAATAGTGTTCAACTTTTAATCAAATTGTTGTTGAACTCCCACTCAAAATAATATCCCTCACATTGTTTTAGTGATCACACGAACCAAATCCACCACATCAAAACCGATCATCACGAGAGTTGATGTAGCTTCAATGGCGAACAATCAACATGTTCATCATATCTACTATATGACTCATGCTTTACCTTTCGGTGATCCGTGTTCCGAGACCATGTCTGTACATGCTAGGCTCGTCAAGATCAAACCTTATCTTCCGCATGAGAAAATATGGATTGCTCACGTTGTATACACTCGCAGAATCTAACACACCCGATCATCACGTGATGCTTCGAAACAACGAGCTTTAGCAACGGTGCTTACTAAGGATGAACACTTTAAAACTTGAAATTGTGTGCTTGAGGGATCATATTATAATACTACCATCGTGAACTAAGCAATACAAGATGCATAAAAGGATTAGCATCAAATGCAATTCATAATATGTGATATGATATGGCCTTTCTTCTTGTGCTTCTGATATCCATCTTCAAGCACTAACATGATCTCCATCATCACCGGTATGGCGTCAAGGTCAATGGCGCCGCTTCATGGTTGTCTTCCACCAGCATCAACTATTACAACTACTTTGAATAATAGACATGCAGGACTTAACGGAATTAAAAGACAACCATATGGCTCCTGCCGGTTGCTGACTTACAATAAGGAACATTGCATACATCATATATAATCACAATCATGGCTATATCACATCACAGCACACCCCTGCAAAACAAAGTTAGACGCCTCTAATTTTCTTTGCATGTTTTACATGGTTTGGGCTTTCAATAAGTGTCGTTCTAACTTACGAACAAGAACCACAACATTGATACTAGTAATGTCAATCACCCGTTGTAAATTGAATCTTAACTATGTTGGGAGAAACAGGCACCCACAAAGCCACTTATGCAATACAAGTTGCATGTCAAGCGTGGAGCAAGTCTCATGAACGATGTCATGTAAGGTTAGGCCGGGCCGCTTCATCCCACCAACCTGCAAGATGCAAAGTACACAAGAAGCAATCGACAACAAAAGCATCAACGCCCACAACGACCATTGTGTTCTACTCGTGCAACAGATCTACATATAGACACGGCTCTGATACCACTTTAGGGGTTCGTAGCATGGAAAACAAAAAATTTCTATCGCATGAACACACACAAGCCAAGATCTATCTACTAGATTGTAGCAACGAGTTAATAGAGTACTAACCCTCGAAGATCCAAAGCGGTTAACAAGAGCAGATTCTCGTGGATGATGTAGTCGTACACTTCTGATCTCAAGATCGCGTAGACGATCCTTCTGGCGCTGCGTTCCGGCAGAGCTTCCGCAGTTGGTCACATGTTCGGTACTCGATGAAGACCTTCCTCTCCGTTGTTCCAGCAGGCAGCGGAGGTTGTAGCACTCTCCTCGCGATTCCGGCAGCACGACGGCGTGGTGTCGGAAGTAGAGGGGAGATCTCACAGGGCTTCACCTTAAGCCGGAGCGAGTATGGTGGAGTATGAGAGAGGCCTTGGTGATCTAGGGTTTAGAGGGCACCAAGGGGAGGGCTTGTCCGGTGGCTAGGGTTTGGGTAAACCCTAACTCGCTGAGTTTAGAGGAGCCCTAGGCGGCGGCGACTTGGATGAGGCCGGCGGCTAGGAGGCTAGGGTTTTGGGTGTGAGAGGTGTAGGCTAGAGGGGCAGCCCTGCCCCTCCTTATATAGGTGGGAGGGCGCCGGTTGGGAGGAGGGAGTCCTCCCCCAACTCGGCCTCCTTGGCCGGCGGGTGGAGGGAGGAGGACTTCCTCCCCAAGTAGGTTTCCTACTCTCCCTCCACCAAGCAAACTTGCCGTTTGACTTTTTTAATTGGCATTTGACTTTTCAAACTAGGATTTGATTTCTCCCTTCATTTTTCCCAGCCATGATACCTAGTACATGATGCAACCATTCCACATTGTCATGACACATTCATGTACCCTTCCCCTCCGGAGTGCCGGAACTTCCGGAACCTTCTAGAACATTCTCGATGAAAACACCGGAATCATTCCCCAACTCCGAAACAGGACTTTCCTTATATGAATCTTATTCTACGGACCATTCCGGATCACCTCGTGATATCCCAGATCCCATCTGAGACTCCGAACAACATTCGGTCTCTTACTCATCATTCCATAACTACTCAACAACATCGAATCCTTAAGTGTGTCTCCCTACGGTTCGTGAATTATGCGGACATGACCGAGACACTTCTCTGATCAATAACCAATAGAGGAATCTGGAAATTCATATGGCTCCCACATATTTCTATGATTACTTTGCGATCGAATGAACCACTTACATACGATACCAATTTCCCTTTGTCTCATGATAGTTTACTTATCCGAGGTTTTGATCATCGGTATCTCTGCATACCTAGTTCAACCTCGTTGTCGTGGGAATGGTCACGGCAGATGCTGCAATCGGCAGCGAGTAGTAGAACGAGGGGCAAGGGCGGCCAGCCATCTGCGGTGCGAGATGAGGGCGGAGACACAAGGTTTAACCCAGGTTCGGCCCCCCGGAGGGTAAAGACCTACTCCTGCTAGATTGTATTATGATGGTGGTACAATGGGCGAACTCGGCGACTAGGCGGCGAGTCGCTTGGGTGTATGATGGAACGTATCTCTACACGCCCTGTAGGGAGGTTTATATAGACTTACCTCCCCTAGGGTTTACATATCTCAACCGAATCAGTTAAGGCTTCGGTACTTGTTTGACCTAATCCGATTGGGCCTATCTACTCGCCTGGGCCTTCAGCTTCTAGTCGCTTAGATCCACACCGGGCCTTGATCCAGTCGTCGTCTTGAAGGCCCACTCGCCAGTTCCTGGGCCAGTCGGAAACGTCCTGCTGGGTATACCCCGGTTGGCATATGCCCATCAGTAGTCCCCGAGGCCGTCGTTGATTGGGCACAGGTGGTTGCTGGCAGTCGGAGTATACGGTTTCAAAGCAGGCATCCAGTCGAATCATCGGCGGGCTCCTGAATAAAGGAAAAAACTAGTCATTCTGATCGCAGCTTTGGCGAGTCGAGTCAGAGAAATACTCAGTCACTGTCGTAGTGATCGGGTCGGCGATCCGAGTGGCCGAAGTTGGACCGTTAAACGTGGTCAAACTAGCCGTTGGGGTAATCCAACAATAACTTTTAGCGTAATCACCGCATAGTAACGGCTCCCTGATTTGGCGGGTAACAACTGCTATATAAGGGGAATGACAGGCGATTGGAGAACCACCTCCTCGTCATTTCCTCCGATTGCGCGCACCTTCTCCTTCCTCCGCATCGCGATCCTGCCGACCCGAAATCTTCCGACCCCCATGAATCCTTCCGCCAATGGCCCCCTCCACCGAGCCTTGGGGCAGATCCAAGTGCACGAGAGCGCAACTAGCGTCCTTCGAGGAGGCCGGGATCCTGCGCGCCGGCAGGTGGCGCATCCCTACGGCCGGAGAGGTGACTCCGGACCCGCGCGAGGGCGAGTTCGTCTGCTTCACCAGCCACCTAGAACGGGGGCTGGGATTCCCAACATCCCTTTTCTTCCGGCGCTTTAGCGCCTTCTACGGGATCCAACCGTCGGACCTGGGCCCGCACAGCATCGAGCAGCTCACCATTTTCGTGGCGTTCTGCGAGTGCTACCTGGGATGCAGGCCCTACTTCCCCCTGTGGCAATATCTATTCCACGGGCGGATCAGTCGCAAGGAAGCGGGCGGCCCAATGCTCGCCGCGGGCGTCCTGACGTTTCAGCTGAAATCGAAGGCTTCCTTCTTCGATCTGATGCTACCCGCCAAGGCGGCGAGCCAATGGAAAAATTCTTGGTTCTACGTCAGCGAGGCGACTCCAGACGGCGAGGTGGCGATCCCAAGATAATCCGCCGACCGGCCTGAACCACGCCGAATCCAAGTCGGCAAACTTCCCACAGACCAGCGGATGGTCGTGGACGAGATGCTCCAGACCATTCGCGGCCTGAAGAAAAGAGGTCTCCTGCCTATCAACTTGTACAACTGCTGGCTCGGGCGGTGACTCGTCCCCCTGGCCCGCCGCGACCACTACATGTACAAGTACGCGGGCCGGGAGGACTCGACGAAGTCCTGCCTCGACGAGTGGCAACTCGAGGATTACCTCCTGGCGCTGAAGAAGATCACCCAGGCGATGTACCTCGACGCGAAGGCCGGGGTCGCCCCCTACACCGCGAAGCATCCGGCCCCAACGGTAAGTCAACTTTTCGTCATTCGCAGTCGCAGTTAAATGCAGTCGCGGTCATACTGATGTTGTTTATGCTTATTGCAGCTATTTCAAGTGGTGGAAGGGTGGCTTCCGCCCGCGGACGACAAGAATTCGAGCTCGTCCGTCCAGGAGGCAGGCGTGAGCTCGGACAGCGGCAGCGTGAGCTCGAGGCGAGCAAAAGCCTCAAGCGTCATGACGATGACGACGACGAGCTCCCTGAGCACACCTCGCGTTGCGAGGCCACTCCATCGAAGAAGAAGAAGAAGAAGAAGAAGGTGAAGGCCCCTCCAAAGAAGAAGGCGAAGCCAGCAAAACAGGCATCTCCGCCTCATTCGCCGAGCAGTTCCGACGCCACCAGCCTGGCTAGGGGTGAAGCCCCACAGATGGCGATGGCGCCGGGTATCACCGCCATCCTGACTGAGGTGCCTCTGGCGTCGATGTCTCCGCCGTTCGCCCTAGTCTCTGGGTCGGGGTCGCTCCGGTCGCGGTAGCTTCGCCGCCCAAGGATGCTCCTGTCGGAAATGTTTCGGAAGCTCCGGCCGCAGCTTCGACAATGAAGAAACCGTCCGTGTCTTGGGCATGCGACGTCCTGGAGATGGGCCTCGATTGCCGATCGCCAATGAGAGAAGCCGGCCATCCGCGACGGGCTACGCTTCATTCCAGTCGCCAAGTGAGTTTTACTCACCTACTTTTGTCTTTCATTGTACTCGGACTATCTTGCTCATGCAATCAATTTGTAGGACCGGAGCGAAGAATATAGGCCATCCGACCGTGGCCAAGGTGCCACCCGTCGTCATCGAGGAGGATCCCTCCCGGAAAAGGAAGGCGGACGAGTTCGTCGTTCCCGCTGATAGCGCCAAGAAGGCCAAGGGCGACGAAGTCGTCACAGTGTCTGACGACACGGCGATTGCGCCAAGTGAACCCGTAGCAGAGGCGGACTTGACCACCAAGGAGGGCTCTCCCTCGCCTGGGGCAGCCGAGCCGACCTCCTTTGGTGCCGGTGCCTCCATCGCCATGTTCTCGCGCTTCATGTCCAAAGCGGCTACAGCGAGTGGTACCTCGCCCTCGATCCATGCGCCTGGGGTCGCCGATACGGAGGTCGAGCAGCGTCGCGGGCACACGCCGGCTCTTCTCACGTCCGTGGATGCGATACAACTTCATGTCATGCTTGGCGCAGCCATCCAGGTATGTCCAGTCCCCGAGGATCAGGCCGGTGCATTGCAGCGGTCTGATTCTTTAAATGCTTGTTTTTATTTATCGCGTCCAATCCCCGAGTGCGCACCCGCTGAATCTCATCGGGTGGGCACTTAGGGTGTTTTGATTGCCAATCCCCGAGTGCGCACTCGCTGAATTTCAGCGGGTGGGCACTTAGGATTTTTTGATTGCCAGTCCCCGAGTGCGCACTCGCTGAATTTCAGCAAGTGGGCACTTAGGATTTTTTGATTGCCAGTCCCCGAGTGCGCACTCGCTGAATTTCAGCGGGTGGGCACTTAGGATTTTTTGTTTGCCAGTCCCCGAGTGTGCACTCGCTGAATTTCAGCGGGTGGGCACTTTAGATTCCAACTTCGTTAACTGTTTGAATTGTGTGCAGGGTTTGCAACGTGAGTCAGCTGACCGGCTTGCGGCGAAACGCCGCACGGAGAAGGAACTAGCCACCGTCCAAGAGGCGAACAAGGGGCTTCAGGAAATTGCCGCGAGGGCAGAGGAGGCCCGCCAGGGACTTGTCCCAGCGAGTGAATTGGCAGCAGCTCAATCGGCGTTGAGCTCGGCTGAGAAGCGGATCGCCGACCTCGAGCGCGAGCTGAAGGAGGCGAAAGAGGAAGCGAGTTCGGCGGATGGTCGAGCCAAGGCGGTTGTTACAGCCGCCGCGGAAGAACGTAAGGTCTCTGACGCCCTTGTTGCTGGGCTTCAGGATGATTACACTTCTCTTCAGAGTTTCATCACGGATCTTTCCCGTCCCTTGATTGGTGAGTGTGTCTGCTCCTGCCTGTTGCATGTGCCTTTTTGTAATATCTGATGTACTCACTGTTATCTTCTATCTGCAGGTCGTATCCTTGATAGCGCGGAAGTGGCGAGCTTGTTCGACGCACGGCAATGTGTGGCCACGCTCATCAACTCGGCGACGTGCATCCGGGCCTACCTCCAGGAGATGTTGCCCACGGAAGTAATTCCCAGCGACCTCGTCGAGGTATGGCGGTACTTGGAGAAGGCGCCGTCGGTCGTCGAGTTTATGACGCGATCGGCATTCCGACGTGGAGCAGCAACGGCGCTTAGCCTTGGGCTCGCTCACTTCCCGGAGGACATCGACCTGGACGACGTGACGAGTGGCTACCCGTCGTCGACTGGCTCGGTGGAGATCTCTGAGGAGCTGTTGCCTGTCAAAACTCACCGGCGGGCAGTGACTAGCAACACGAAGAGCCGGGAGGCTCCCAGAGCGGCTGGTGGGCCCTAGTCCCTCGGTCAACGGCCCGCAAATCTTCCAGCACGCACGCGTCCTGTCTTGGTTCGAGGGCCACACCACCTATACCGCCGAAGGTGACGGATTGTTCCGATTGGTTTCCTGCACGGGAAACAAGTATACGTAAAATTCGAGCCGTGATCGGCTCCCAGGTTTCCCTGTAAATCGGCTTTCAGAGCCGATTATCCCCATGGTTTTGCATTGGATCTATGATAACATGGGGTTTTGCTTAATTACTACAAGTTAAATCGATCTACGATAGTTTAGTGTTTTCACCACGCAACCGAACGTCCCACGCGTAGTTGAGCCTAATAGATACGAAAATAGAAAACTAATCCTAGAGAAGGCCTAAAACCAACACAACGTCAATTCCTAACGTCCCTCTAAGACCAATAAACCATATTTTACGACATCGGATCGCTCAACCCGTTTGTGAGGCCTAATCACGTGGATATTAAACTAAACCTTGATGAACAAGGCACAACTATAACAGATCAAATCGACTAAATAGAAATCAAGCAAGATGCCACCCTCACACCCGGAGAAGGTGCAAAGATGGCGATAGCTAGAGGTAGCACAAGCAAGCAATCGTAGTAAAAGCATCGATGCTAGCTCTAACAATCTGTGGTAAAGGTGTTACTCGCCATCAACAAGGCTTCAGTACGAGTAACACCGGATAATCGCATAAGTAAATACTGCCTAGATCGCAAGGTGCGATCTAGGCAGCATGGCACTTACCCGAGAAAAACCCTAGAAACAAGGGGTGGCGATGCGCCGAGATTGTTGTTGGTTGTGAACGTGATTGTCCTTGTCTTTCAATAACCCTAGGTACATATTTATAGTCCGGAGACTCTCTACTTTTGGAATAACTCTACAACTCTATCTTTACCTAAACATAAACGGAACCTAAACAAACACGAATCCTACTATGATACAGGATACACGGGCAATTCAGCCCAAATCTACGCACTAGGCCGATCCAACAACACGTTGAATAAATGTATCTTCTAAGCCCATCTTGATCACGGCCCATCTCCGTCTTTGGCCAAAATACGGTGATAACACATGCCCCCCTGGTTTTGGCAATGATAATTCCAAAACCACTCTGTGCGTTTTTTCCCTCTTCTTCTTCTCCTTTTTTTTATCGGGCTGCACGTCGACAGAACGCATGGCAGAACAGCACCGTCACGCTACCCCTTCATCATGATGCCCTGTCTCCTCAACTCCTGCACAGCGCGTGATTTGACAATTTTGGCGGTAACTGGGAAATCGCCATGGCATTGAACCGTCATCCACTATTCCCTTATTTAAATCAGCTGAGCCAGTTCGAGTCCTCATCTTCCTCCCGTAGCCAAAAACCCTCTTTCTCCACCGGAAAAACCTCTTTCTCGCCATGGCCTCCTCTGCTTCCCGACCTGTCCTCTCATGCCTCCAACAGCCTTAGTGACCGTGAACCAACTCGAGCACCCGACTCGGCAGATACACTCTCGCCCCACAATGGTGGGACGAGAGGTTGGGACTTTGCCGCCCGTCGAGGACGATGCGTCTCCAGACGGCGGCAAGAGAACCTTCCTCGCCGACGGGAGCTGGAGGCGACGGCGGCAGCGCCATGTCTTGGGATGGCGTCGACTCCTCAAGAAGAGGAAGAAGAAGAGGAAGAGGACACCTCCGAGGAGTACCACCGTGAAGTACTTCCGCCGGGTCCGAAGACGACAATGATGACGAAGACGAGGATGAGGAGGCCTCACGTCTTCCTCAAGAGAGCGAAGACGACGCTGGTAGCGGCTGAAGACAGCGAGGAGACGGCGGCAGCGGCATTTACGACCTCGGCTTCGATTAGGATTTAGCGGCGAGAACATTAGTAGTAGCAGGACTCCTTTTGTAATCGACCATCCTTTTGTAATCGACCATCTTCAAATGAATGATAATCCTTTCCCCAAAGCTTTCCTTGCTTGTTTGCCCCTAATTTTGCCGATAGCATAAATAAGTCGATACCCCAAAGCCGATAGCAACGATCGGCTTTACCTTATCATGTCTTCACAGTCAACCAAACCACAACTCAAAAGCCGATGCATATCAACTTTCCCCAAATTGTTGACAAGGTCAACCCAGCCGTATATTTAGGCAAACCAAACGGCCACTTCCAAATTTCAAACGGTAACCTGCGACTCCCTTCAAAAAGGGCAGCCTAGATCCCCAACTGCCTCACCGGATCGAGCTCACAAAGAACAAGAACCCTCAATCCTTACTCAAGACAGATCCATTCCCGCGGCAAACCAGATGGCGAATCGTCCACCACCAATCCGAGGTCTCGTCTCAAGGTACGCTTACCCCTCGTAATTTTAACATAGTGTTAA
The DNA here is from genome assembly GCA_030063025.1 of Avena longiglumis. NCBI lineage: Eukaryota > Viridiplantae > Streptophyta > Magnoliopsida > Poales > Poaceae > Avena > Avena longiglumis. The sequence goes on from CP125974.1 coordinate 487,968,754, forward strand.
AACTTGACGGTAACACCTGAATTAATGCCTTTATTTCGTCATTAAATCTTCTAGGTTTCGTACATCTCACGCCGCATCCTTCTCTCCCAAATTCTCTCTGTCTTGGTCCTCGCATGATTCTAGTCCTGCCCATCTAATCTCTTGCGAGGCCAATAGAATCCCTTTGTAAGCCGGGACCTAGATCTGAACTCTTGGGCCGACGCTTAGCTGGCCTAATCCCCAAACTGGGTTTCTTGGTTTAGTAGAGTAGCTAGAGCTACCAATCCCAAAGGGAAATTTTGGGAATAGCCGACGCCTTGCATCTATCACTGTCTCCTCTCGAGAAACACGAGAATCTTCTCAAAACCATCGGCTACTTCTGGTCTGACGCCCTGAATTGTTTCATATTCGGCCATGGCCCTATGTCGCCAACCTTGCTAGATGTGGTGATGATTACCGCCGGATGTTACATCACCCAGCCCTCTGCTTTCAACCTGACCACAGTCCCTTACAAACTATCTTCCAAAGCAGATTGCACAAGCTGGGGCGCTTATATCCAACGTCATATGAAAACCAAGGGCCCTGTTTCAGAGAAAGAACATACAGCCTTTCTCAACTTCTGGTTAGAGCATTTCATCTTCTGTGGCCCTTCCCTGGCTCCCACTAAGAACTATCTTTCCCTAGCCTACGAACTGGCCAAAGGTACCCAGCTCGGCATCGGCAAACTGTTCCTTGGAGAGGTCTATCGATACCTCCAGTTGATGTCTGTTAAGCTGCTCTCAGGCATAGCAATCAGAACAGGTGGACCTTGGTGGTTCATCCAGCTGTGGGCTCAGCTGTACTTCCAAAACCGCATCCCAGACTTCCTTCCGGCTGCACTTTTCGACGCTAAAGGGAGGCAAATCCGTGCACCAGCTATGGCCAAGCTTTGTATCGCTTGCCGCAGCAATGACCCCTCCAGAGGCGCCAAATGGTTCAAGATCTTCCAAGGCGACACCCCAACTTCTTCCCTTACATGGAGGAAGCGAACATTTTGAGAATCCACTCTCCTTCAGTTGGACAATTTTGCCGATGACACCGCACTCGGCAACTCTTTCCACCGTTATCCGCCTCGCTTCCTTCCAGTCGGCATGAGCACATCCAACCGGATAATCAAACCTGGGTACGAATTCTACCAACCAGTCGTAGTGGCTCGTCAATTCGGCCTTGGGCAAGTAACTCCCCACTTCTTTCTTCATCAACTCACGGAGTGTAGAGCCGATCTGCCCGATGCTCTCACCAGTAAGAGGTGCTACTCTTTCTTTGATGCTCTGACCATCCCAATTCCCACCGACCTTACCTTTGCCTCATCAACCGATGGCTTTGAAGACTGGTGGTCGATGTGGAAGACTCACGTTTTTAGGAGAGCTCTGGGACCGTTGCTTAAACAGCTCGATGCTGACTATGACATCCCCGTGGACCAGGTACTCCTAATCGCAAATTATCTTGATGCAGCCTGCAATTGATCCTTTTATTAACTCACTCTTTCTCTTTGCAGCAACAAGATGGCCCTGAGCCTACGCACAATGATGGCTCCCCTTTCGAATTCTTCCCGCCAGCTCGTGGTTCTTTTCTCGCAAAGACTCACACCGAAAAAGGTCATAATGCGTAAAACATGATAACCCCAAAATCGGCTTCCAAAACCAGCAGCCCCTAAGTCATTTGCCCTCGCGTCACTAAGACCAGGACGACGGTGAGGAAGGTGGCTGCTAGGAAGACCACGAGGCGCCAGAGCCCCTCTTCAGACAGCTCGCATGTAAGCTAATTCAGGCCTTGGTCGATCCTTATCATTCTTTATTCTTACAGACACGCTCGCGCTTACTGCTTTCCCTCTTTTACAGGCTTCCGTCGAAGACACCTCCAGTGAGGACACCCAGACTGATCGAGGAGAGCTAAACCCAACGGGTTCTGAGAAGACCAACACACCGGACCAGCCAGATTCACCATCATCGGCTTCCAGGAAAAGGTCGGCTCCTGAACCTGCTGCCCCCCGAGCACCAGCCGAGGCGGGGCCGACCGTGGGTCCCAAGAGAGCTCGCAAAGATCAACAAGCTTCTTCGTCGAGCCAGGAGGTTCCAAAAATCGCCGCCCTTCGCACTCCTCCTACCTGTTTCCTTTCGTCTGCCGATTTATTGTTACTCACAGAAGCTAAAAACATCCTTTATGCAGACGGCTGATGTCTTCAGCGGGACAGCTGAGGCAGTACCAACGCCGGACATGGGAATCCCCGAAGGCGTAGATGCAACGCCTACTACTCTGGCCAAGCCTCCAGCAACCACACACAAACCGATGATCCCCTCATCGGCTGCCCCCTCGATCTTAAGAGAGGTACGTTTTGAGTTTCTTTTTTGGCCCGGTCTTGTGTGTTTAGATGCAAACTGACGCTCCTGGCTGCCAGAGTTGTGATCTTTCAGGCTTGCTGTCTTTTGATCCTGAATCCATCGAACCAATCCCATCTGCTGCCCATGCTGATCCGCAAACCAGGGTTGCTCCACCTCAATTCCAGCGTCTCAGAACCTTGCTGTCCTCCTCAATCGAGGAGTTGATCGAGGGTTCTGAGGAAGTGAAGAGCGTTTTCGCCGAGATTCGAGATCACCTTCCAGGAACACTGAAAGTGAAGCTTTTGTCGGGCCAATCTATCCTTTTCGGCCACAGTGCAGCTAGCCCGTGAAAGGATCCATCTGCGCCACGCCCAACTTCCACTGAAAGCCGATATTGCAGAAAAATGCCAGCAGATTAATGAGAAAAAGGCGTCTCTGGATGCTAAAACTGACACCTCCGTCAGCACCGCTGAGCTCGCATCCTTGAAACAGGAGCTGGAAGATCTTGAGGAGAAGGTCCGGGTGACTAAACAGCTCATCCGTGACAAGGAAGAATCCATAGCCCGCTCCCAACACGAGGCGGAAGGCCTCAAAGCTCAACTGAAGACCGATCTGGCAGCATACGTGCTCGAGTGAGCAGCTAGTGACGGCCAGGATGAAGATGACGGCCGAGATCGCCGAGGTGGATCGTATCCGTGTTGACGCCCGCGCCTTTGAAGCATTCTTCAAGAGTTCGTATGTAAACTGGAATTGCTTGTAATATGTGTGGACCACTAAAGCCGGCGACGATTTTTAATATCGCCCTACATTTTTGTTGTTCAATATCTCCGTACTCTTGTACTTTATCCGTCAGTGTGCCCCGAGCGAATCTTTCAAGTAATTTGAAGATATCGGCTCTCCGATCGTCGCCTGTGAACTGCACCGAACGCGGCATATCTCGCCCATTCTTGGCGATAAATGTTGGTCGTGGCTTATCCCCGTGACCAATGTCAATCTCTTCTAGCTCATCACGGATGTAAACCCATACCCTAGCTTGCCGTCTGTCAGTCGATGCTAAACACAGGCAAGCGAGGTGAGGATAAAATAATTTGGGCCGATTGCGAATCGCCCCTTCTTGATTGTGCTCGTCAAGGCGGTTTACACTCACGGTTTTACAATGGCGAAGCGTCTCCTCGCTACGACTACATGATCTCGCTTGTCGATGGTCGTTGCTTTTATTTTTGTACGATCGTGATGATCGGCCGTACCACGATGATCGTGGACCTTTCTATTCTGTCGGCCGCGGATCGCACCAGCCTCACCCCGCTTTTTGAAGCTCCACGCGCCACGCCCGCCCAAACTGATTCCGTAGATCGGCTCTTGGTCTTTGCTTCCAGATGTTCGTGCCAGATCGAAACCTCGATAGAATCGTTCGCATGGACGACCTCCACTTCATCTCCGCCCCATCAGACGTAATCGTGCATCGTGGATGGAATGCAGCGAAGCGTGGATCCAATCCCTTCCTAGCAAGACGGCGAGGTACTTTTGCGCTCACACGACGAAAAATGACGTGGTATAGTTTTCGCCCACCGCCGATCCACGTTAAGAACACCTTTGCTTCAAGACTGGCCGTTGAAGTCGCTTAACGTGACGTTGGTTTTGATCAGGTCCGCCGTGAGCGCCCCAAACGTCAGCATGGAGTATGGCATGATGTTAATCGCCCGGTGTCTACCAACATCTTGCCGACGGGTTGTCCATTGATGTAGCCCCGCAGTACGCTTTCAGATGTTTGTAACCCTTCTCTCGTGGCTTCAAAGATAATCGCCGTGGCCGCAGCCAAGCTGTGCCATCGGTAGCATATTGGTTCGTGGCGCGCAGAACTCACGGAGTATAACACCATAAAGCGAGCAGCCGATGCCTGTGCATCGGCTTTTATTGGTTTGGGGCGCCACTCTTTCCTTGTCGCGCGGCCCTCCGTTTCCGTAATCTGCCTTACTTTGACGGCCAGATCCGGCCGTGCCTTCTTTAGCGCGTGGAGATACTGCGCTTCAGCTTCTTCTAAGTTACGCAGCCGTTGTACTCTGCGTTTCTGAGTGTGTCTGAGTCCATCGGGGCACCACCTTGGACGGTGAAACCTGTCTTCTTCTTCGTCGTCCCTGGTCCTCTCAAGGCCCTTCGCTCTAGTGGACTCCTTAGGACGGCTCTGAGGTGGGAGAGGTCCGAGACGTTCGAACACCGATACTGGCCTCGTGCCCTTCTTTTGTGGTCCACATTCTGGGCAGCTTGTCGGGTAGGCAATCGGCTCATTCCCACGCCCCAGAATGCTTGAAGAAGGGCAATCCCAATGTTTGTCTCGCCTTCCTTCCTTCTTTGGGTGGTCTCTTGGCGAGGTGCCCATGTCTCTCATCGTCTCTGTCGTCTTGGCGACGTTGGTCGACCGGCCATATTTGTTAAGGAGGTGCGGAATGTGGCTTCCGATATCGCACTCTCCTCACTTGTTCCTCTCATATACCGCCATCGTGGGCGGGCCGGTCGCAGGACCAGCCTTCTCTCCGCCTTTGCTCCGAGAGTGATCACCTCCTTCCTTGTACGTGTCCTGGTGGTGCCCAGACCCAGCCATGTTGACACCGAACGAAAAGTCCAGTTGACGTCTCGCGGAGCGACTGAGCCCTATCATGTTGACGCCGGGGAACGGGTTCGTGTCCACTTTCATGGCGAACTGGCCGAGGATCAGACGGCCTTGTTCTATTGCCATTTGGATCTGGCGCCGCAGCTCTTTGCAGTCATTGGTGGTGTGGGTGAACGAATGATGCCACTTGCGATGGTCTCCTGCTCATCTCCGAGCGTGGGGATCTTGTGGCCTTCGTAACCTCAATCGCTTTCTTCAAAGAAGAATCGAATATCCGCTCGGCTTTGCTCACGTCAAGTCAAACCCTTTCAAAGGCCCTTTGCTTCACCCATTTGCAGGACACGTGGTTCGCCGAGCCCACTCGCCACGGCCACCTCCTGGTCTTGTGTAGGATCATCTTCTTCCAGAATTACTGTGCTTACGGGCCGCTTGAACTCGTCTTGGTATAACTCGTGGTGGCGTTCATACATCGCCGGGCCATGTGTGCCGTTGAGTTGTACTCCACCGAAAGCCAGATCCTTGACGGTGCTAAGATCCCCACCACAGCCAGGTCGATTGCTTCCTTCTCGCTTAAACGAGCCGAATAACATCTGTTTGATGGTTCAAGCGCTGGATGTATTCGCCATTTCTCCCCGCTCGTCAGATTTGGCGCCAGTCGCAATGCCACTTCGGCCGCCTCGAATGGTACCGATGTGGAACTGTTCTTCTAGTTGCTTCCAAAAGCGAATTGAATCAGGTGGCAGCGAGGTGTACCACCCAAAAGCTGGTCCTGTTAGAGATTGTGCAAAAATCTCACGCCAAGATTTGATCCGATGTCAAATCATACCTAGTCGCGCTGTATCGCTTACGTGCTCGATCGAGCTTGACCCTCCGACGCTGAATCTTGAGAACTGTGGAGCTTATATTTGGGCGGTAGTGGAATCAGGTCAAACTCGTTAGTACGGCTTTGAGTAGCCGATCGTCGCCTTTTCGCACGGTTTAACCGATCTCTCAAGATGGTAGTGATTTGGTCCATCGCTTGAGCTGCAGGGCTGGATTCTCATGGCTAGTTCCAGGGCATACTTGGCTAGCCACTGCTTGTCATCCATCCCGGACACTGCCCCTGTGAACGCCGCCTCGAAGATCCTGCAGGAACCCCGCCATGAGACTCCTGCGGTTATGGCTGGCGCGCCAAGTTGTTGCAGTCCGCACGTAGGCACATATGTACCCATGCGGAATCTCCTTGGTGGCTCGAACAGGAATTGGCAATCACCGGATCGCCTCAGCCTTGTAGACAATGTATGCCGATCCGGCGGCTCGAGCCGAGCGTGACCGGCGCTTGGTCTGGTGTGGAGCGGTCTTTCCTTGGTGGGTTCCAAAGTGGGCCCCGACGGAGAGTACTGATGTTTCATGATCTCCGACCACGCGAACGCAATCCGCCAAAGCGTTCACTGTGCTCTGAGTGGCGGTGTAGAGAATGAGCCACCATATAGTTGACTTCTGCCGCAGAGCCTCGGAGCTCCTCAAGGAACAGCAGATCTACTTCATCGAGAGCACCCGGGAGAATCCTTCCACTTGATGCCCCGCACGGGTCCTCTCGAAGAGCCGATGAGGTCGGCTTCAAGAGCTCTTTGAGCTCGCCATACCGCTTTGTGCTCAGCAGGAAGCTCGCCGACGTGACCGCCTGTTCTCCATCGCAGCGTGACATTGATGTAGACGTTGTTGAAGGTCCCACCGGCGTGCTGTAATGTGTTGCTCAAAACTCACCGGCGGCAGTGACTAGCAACACGAAGAGCCGGAGGCTCAGAGCGGCTGGTGGGCCCTAGTCCTCGGTCAACGGCCCGCATCTTCCAAAGACGCACGCGCCCTGCCTTGGTTCGAGATGCACAAGGGTTCGCAAGATAGAAAACAAAAATTTTCCTACGGTGTGAACTAAATACCAAGATCGATGTATACTAGATACAAACAACGGGCGGATGTACATCCGTAGAGAACATACCCTTGAAGACCGACAAAGTTTAACGAGTCCAAACTCGTGGTTGATGTAGACGATCTCTGCCGATCTCAAGATCGAGAGGAGTCCTAGCGCCGCAAATCAGCGGCGCATCCGTGCTCGCACACACGCTCGAGGCACCGAGCAACCTCCGCCTCGCCCAGCGATGCAGCGAAGCACAACTCTTTCTTGCCGAAAGCCACCGGAACATGTATCTCGCTAGTCCGAGACCATGGGGGATAAATTCTAGAGGGGAGAGAGATCCTTCACGAGGAGGTGGAGTGAGAAGTGAGAGGAGGGCTCCTTTATAGGAGGAGGGGGAACCCCAAGGGGTGGCTGCATGGGGCTGCCCTTGCCCTCCCTCATCATGTGGGTGGACACTCCACTCACAAAATGACCCTTCAAAAGTCCACTCAAAATCCCACTCAAAATCCCATTAAATTTCCACCAAATTTAATGCAAACTCTCATTAAATAAAACTCTTTTATTTTATTCAGAATTTTGTCAATTACTTTAATGACAAACATTCACAATAACCCTTGCTAGAATTCTATTTCACATGCATAACCACTTTATGCAATTTCACCCAAAACCTGCTTTGTGATCTAGTGAAATAAATTCCTGCTTTGTTTATTCTTTTCGGCATGAAACTTTTGCTCCAATTGGATGTCGGTGTCTCTTAAGTGTGTCACCCTACGGTTCGTGAATAATGCGGACATGATCGAGACCCTCTCGCATCAATAATCGAAGCGGATCCGAGACCCATACCGACTCCCACACATTCAACGATGACTTTCTTGTGATCGTCGGAACCTTTACGCTAGTATCTTAACCCTTTGTCTCACGATATATTACATGTCCGAGATTCGATCATCGGTATCTCCATACCTAGTTTGATCTCGCTATCGACATGCACTCTTTCTCGCTCCGTGATATAACATTCTAGTGATCAAATCACTTGCTTGCAAGCTAATCAATGTGATATCACCGAGAGGGCCCAGAGTATATCTATCCGCCATCGGGATGAACAAATTCCACTCTTGATCCATGAGCCTCAACATAACACTTTATTAGTTCTGAACCCATCTTTATAATCACCCTGTTACGGTGTGACGCTTGATGTTATCAAGAAACTCTTCCTGTTAGTGATTGACATGATCTCATGGTCTAAGGATTAGGATCACTTCGTAAGTTGTTATAGCAATATAAACTCAATGACTTTGATCGTAATGCTATACTTCGATGAATGTTCATCACATCATTACACTAATGTTGTGATCCCGTTATTAACAACATCCAATGTCCATGATCGTGAAACCTTGATCATCTTGTTAATCAACGAGCTAGTTTATGAGAGAGGCTTAACTAGGAACTTTCTGCTTGTTTATTAAACACACATGTATTAACGCTTCCGTATTAATACAATTATAGCATGCAAAATAAACATCTATCATATACTTGGAATACACATAATAAACAATTTATTATTGCCTCTCGTGGCATATTCCCTCTTCTCCCACTTGCACTAGAGACAATAATCTAGTTACATAGTGATATATCTAACACCCATTGAGTTCTCGTGTTGATCATGTTTTGCTCTAGGAGAGTTTTAGTCAACGGATCGCTACATTGAGATCCGTATGTACTTTAAATCTTTATATCTCCATCCTTGACATGCTCATGGATGGAGTGAAACCGCGCTAATATGCTTGGAATGCTTGTGAGACCTTGGCTCTTTGGCATTGGCAATGGCACCATTGTTGTCACAATAGATCACCATTGGGTCCAACGCTTGCCACAACTCCTAGTTCGGATATGAACTCCTTCATCCAAATCGCTCGAGCCGCCCGGCAAAGAACATATTCGCCTCCGTTGTTGATCCCGCTACCACAGGTTGTTTGGAGCTCCTCCAACTAACCGCCCGCCATTCATGAGAAATACGATCCGGATTGAGACTTAGAGTCATCCGGATCGGTGTCAAAGCTAGCGCCGACATAACACTTAGCGACGAGCTCTTCTTCACCTCCAGATACAAGAAACATATCCTTAGTTCTTCTCAAGTACTTAAGGATATTCTTGACCGCTATCCAAAGGTTCAACTCGATCCGATTGGTACCTACTAGTCAAACTAATAGCGTGTGCTACATCCGTCTTGTACATAGCATGGCGTACATTATAGAGCCTATGGCTCAAGCATAGGGACTTTGTCCATTATCTCTTTCTTCCGCCAAGCCGGACTTTGAGTCTTACTCAATGTCTTGCCTTGCAACATAGGTAAGAACCCCTTCTTACTTCCGCCCATTTTAAACTTCTTTAAAATCTTATCAAGGTATGTACTTATGATAGCCCTATTAGGCGCCTAGATCTATCTCTATAGATCTTTATGCCTAATATGTAAGATGCTTCACCTAGGTCCTTCATTGAAAATTTGTCGCTTAGATAACTTTTAACACTGCTTAAAAGTTCTATATCATTTCCGATCAATAATATGTCATCCACATATAGTATCGTAAATGCCACATTGCTCCCACTCACTTTCTTGTAAATACAAGCTTCTCCATAAGTTTGACAAATCCAAACTCTTTGATCACCTCATCAAAGCGGAGATTCCAACTTCGTGATGCTTGCTTCAATCCATAGATGGATCGCTGAAGCTTGCACACCTTGTTAGCATCCTTAGGATCGACAAACCCTTTGGTTGTATCATATACAACTCTTCTTCAATATTACCATTGAGAAACGCGGTTTTGACATCCATCCGCCATATTTCATAATCGAAATATGCAGCAATTGCTAACATAATCCTAATCGACTTTAGCATCGCTACGGAGAGAAAGTCTCATCGTAGTCAACTCCTTGAATTTGTCGAAACCCCTTTGCGATAAGTCGAGCTTTATAGATGGTCACATTACCATCAAGATCGCTTTCCTTTTGAAAATCCATTTGTTCTCCACGGCCTTCGGTCGTGAGGTAATTCCACCAAGTTCCAAACTTGATTTTCATACATGGATTCCATCTCGATTTCATGGCTTCTAACCATTTGTTGGAATCCGGCTCATCATCGCTTCTTCATACGCCGCAGGTCATTATTTTCATCAACCATGAAATTTATGACAGATTTCCGTGACATACCGGAGCCGCACGCCCTGCTTGACTCGCGAGGTTCGGTAGTACTCTTTCGAGTTTCATGATCATTATCATTAGTTCCTTCTTCAACAGGTGGAGCCAACTCCGAACGACTTCCGCTACAAGGCTACTCGCCATACTTTGAAGAGAAGGTTCCATAACCTCTTCGAGTTCTACCTTCCGACTACTCACACCTTTCGCGAGAAACTCTTTCTAGAAAGGATCCATTCTTGGCAACAAAACCTTGCCCTGATTCGTGATAGAAGGAATACCCAATAGTTTCTTTAGGGTATCCTATGAAGACGATTTTTCCGCTTTGGGTTCGAGTTTATCCGTTGAAGTTTCTTCACATAAACATCGCAACCCCAAACTTTAAGAATGATGCTTAGGTTTGTTTCAAACCACAATTCATACGGTGTCGCTTCAACGGATTTAGATGGTGCCCGATTTAAAGTGAATGCAGCAGCTTCTAGTGCATAACCCCAAATGACAACGGCAAGTCCGTCAGAGACATCATAGATCGAACCATATCTAATAAAGTACGACACGACGTCCGACACACCATTTCATTGTGGTGTTCCTACAGTGTGAGTTGTGAAACAATTCCACACTCTTTCATGTGAGTGCTAAACTCAACTTAGATACTCACCTCCACGGCCGCATCAGAAATTTGATCTTTCTATTACGATGATTTTCCACTTCATTCTGAAATTCCTTGAACTTTTCAAAGGTTTCAGACTTGTGTTTCATCAAGTAGATATAACCGTATCTACTCAAATCATCCGTGAAAGTAACAAAATAACGATATCCACCTCAAGGCCGACACACTCATTGGACCACATACATCAATGTATGATTTAATAAATGTCGCCTGCTCCATTGAACCGAAAACGGCGTTTAGTCATCTTGCCCATAAGGCATGGCTCACATGTATCAAATGATTCATAATCAAGTGATTCTAAAAGTCCATCCGAATGGAGCTTCTTCATGCTTAATGCCAATATGACCTAGACGGCAAGTGCTACATATATGCGGATATATCATCACTAAGTTTAATCCTTTTAGCATCAATATTATGAATATGTGTAACATTATCATCGAGATCCAACAGAAATAAACCATTCAACATTGGTGCATGACCATAAAAGATTTCATTCATATAAATGGAACAACCATTGTTCTCAGATTTGAATGAAAACCACTTTGCATCAAACATGATCCAGATACAATGTTCATGCTCAAGCAGCACCAAATAACAGCTTATTTAAGTTTATAACTAATCCCGACGGTAAGTGGAGAGGTAGCGTTCGACGGCGATCACATCAACGCTTGATCCATTGCCGACACGCATCTTGACCTCACCCTTGCTAGCGTCGCCTGTTCAGCCCCGATTCGAAAGTTACAAATATTAGCAATCAACCGTATCAAATACCTGTGTGCTATCGCGAGCACTAGTCAAGTACACATCAATAACATGTATATCATATATACCTTTGTTTGCCTTGCCGGCTTTGTCTCGCCAGATACTTGGGGCGCTTGCCCAAAGGTTGGCCCCTTACAATAGTAGCACTCGATCGACTTAGGTCCAACTCGGTTTTTTCAGCGCTGCAACAGCTTGCCGCCTTACTTCCTTCCGCTTTCCTTCTTGTCTTTCTTGAAACCAGTGTTCCTATTGATCATCAACACTTGATGTTCCTTTTGATCTCCACTTCGCAGCTTTTAAGCATTGATAAGCTCGGAGAGACTTCTTCATGCCTTGCATATTATAGTTCATCACGAAGCTCTTATAGCTAGGTGGCGTAGACCGCAGAACACGATGGATGCCTAAGTCAATGGGAATCGTTATTCCCAAGGACACAAGCTTATCGGCGAATCTGACATCTTGAGTACATGCTCACTAACGGAGCTGTTCTTCCATCATGCAGCTAAAGAACTTTTCAAGCATTGTAGCTCTCATGCAGCATGTGTGTCGAAAATCATTTTCAACTCACCCATTGTATCAAAAGCATTGCTGCTCAAACGCTTTCAAGTTCCGCTCTAGCCCATACAATATGCCGCAATGAACTGTTGTGGTCCTCCCGACGAGTAAGATAGACATTCTTCTCCTCGTCAGGCATCACAAAGGTGGGGCCTAACGGCGCTTCTAGCACATATTGCTTTTGTGCAAAGAGAGGAGAATCCTCAAATTCATGGCCCATTCAAGAAAGTTGCTACCGTTGCTAGTTTTCTTTCTCCATGAACGCATAGAAATTAAAAGCAGGTGGTGCCATCTACAACAGAATTTGTAAAGTTTAGACTAAGTGTATGATAGATTGAGTTCAACTAATCTATATTACGAATGAACTCCCACTCAAAAGCGACATCCTCGTGTCCTTTTGTTGATTACATGTACCAAACCCACTACACCAAGTCCGATCATCACGTGAGTCGGTATAGCTTCAAAGGCGAGCATCAAATGGGCATCATATCAACTATATGACTCATGCTTAACCTTTCGGTCGTGTTCCGAGGCCATGTCTCAGACATGCTAGGCTCGCCAAGTTAGAACCTTAGTATTTTTAGGCGTGTAACTGTTTTACACCAAGTATGGTCGAGGATCCAAGTACACCCGATCATCACGTGATGTCTTGGAGCGAAAAACATAATCGGGTCATTCTAAAGGGAGAACACATTCTTATCTTGATATTTAAAATGAGGGATCATCTTATTATGCTTAACAAAGCGCTAAACAAGCAATATAAGATGCAATCAAACATCATATGTTTAATAGTGAAATTATATGGTTCCCGCAGATGATCTCTATCATGTGCATCGTGGTATGATCACTATCATACCTATATGTAAATCCACAATCTATGGGTTTTACGCTATGTGTGTTGTAAGAGTATCATCTCATACTTCTACTTACAACACTACCATATCATAACACTAGCCCAAAGAACAATCTAAACTAGACGCCTCTAATTTATCCATTGCAAGTTTTACGTGGTCGAGGGCTTTCGAGATAGAACCGTTTACCTACTTAACATGAACCACAACGAGGATAATCAAATTGTTGACAACTCGCTTGCAAAATAGATATTGACTATAGTAGGAGAGATGACACCGCTAGCCACTTATGCAAACTAGTTGCATGTCAAGCGTGGAACAGGTCTCATGTGCGAGGACATGTAAAGTTTGTCCGGGCCGCTTCATCCCACTATGCCACCAATATCCAAAATCACAAGAAAGGAGCAACAACATGATCATCATCGCCCACATACTCATATGTGTACTACCCGTGTAAAGTATCTACGCTAGATCCGGCTCTGATACCACTGAAGGGTTCGCAGCATAGAAAACAAAAATTTTCCTACGGTGTGAACTATATACCAAGATCTATTTATACTAGATACAAACAACGGGCGGATGTACATCCGTAGAGAACATACCCTTGAAGACCGACAAAGTTTAACGAGTCCAAACTCGTGGTTGATGTAGACGATCTCTTGCCGATCTCAAGATCGAGAGGAAGTCCTAGCGCCAAGAATCAGCGGCGATCCGCGTCGCACACACGCTCGAGGCACTGAGCAACCTCCGCCTCCTCGCCCAGCGATGCAGCGGAAGCACAACTCTTTCTTGCCGAAAAGCCACCGGAACATGTATCTCGCTAGTCCGAGACCATGGGGATAAATTCTAGAGGGGAGAGAGATCCTTCACGAGGAGGTGTGAGGAGAAGTGAGAGGAGGGCCTTTTATAGGAGGAGGGGGGAACCCCAAGGGGTGGCTTGCATGGGGCTGCCCCTTGCCCTCCCTCATCATGTGGGTGGACACTCCACTCACAAAATGACCCTTCAAAAGTCCACCACTCAAAATCCCACTCAAAAATCCCATTAAATTTCCACCAAATTTAATGCAAACTCTCATTAAATAAAACTCTTTATTTTATTCAGAATTTTGTCAATTACTTTAATGACAAACATTCACAATAACCCCTTGCTAGAATTCTATTTCACATGCATAACCACTTTATGCAATTTCACCCAAAACCTGCTTTCGATTCTAGTGAAATAAATTCTGCGCTTGTTTATTCTTTCGCATGAAACTTTTGCTCCAATTGGATGTCGGTGTCTCTTAAGTGTGTCACCCTACGGTTCGTGAATAATGCGGATATGATCGAGACCCTCTCGCATCAATAATCGAAGCGGATCCGAGACCCATACCGACTCCCACACATTCAACGATGACTTTCTTGTGATCGCTTAACCTTTTACGCTAGTATCTTAACCCTTTGTCTCACGATATATTACATGTCCGAGATTCGATCATCGGTATCTCCATACCTAGTTTGATCTCACATCGACATGCACTCTTTTCTCGCTCCGTGATATAACATTCTAGTGATCAAATCACTTGCTTGCAAGCTAATCAATGTGATATCACCGAGAGGGCCCAGAGTATATCTATCCGCCATCGGATGAACAAATTCCACTCTTGATCCATGAGCCTCAACATAACACTTTATTAGTTCCGAACCCATCTTTATAATCACCGTTACGGTGTGACGCTTGATGTTATCAAGAAACTCTTCCTGTTAGTGATTGACATGATCTCATGGTCTAAGGATTAGGATCACTTCGTAAGTTGTTATAGCAATATAAACTCAATGACTTTGATCGTAATGCTATACTTCGGATGAATGTTCATCACATCATTACACTAATGTTGTGATCCCGTTATTAACAACATCCAATGTCCATGATCAGGAAACCTTGATCATCTTGTTAATCAACGAGCTAGTTTATGAGAGAGGCTTAACTAGGAACTTTCTGTTTGTTTATTAAACACACATGTATTAACGTTTCCGTATTAATACAATTATAGCATGCAAAATAAACATCTATCATATACTTGGAATACACATAATAAACAATTTATTATTGCCTCTCAGGGCATATTCCCTTCACGTGCCACCTGACCTATACCTGGCCAGGAAGGTGATGGATTGTTCCGATTGGTTTCCTGCACGGGAAACAAGTATACGTAAAATTCGAGCCGTGATCGGCTCCAGTTTCCTCAGAATCGACTTTGAGCCGATTATCCCCATGGTTTTGCATTTGATCTATGATAACATGGGGTTTTGCTTAATTACTACAAGTTAAATCGATCTACGATAGTTTAGTGTTTTCACCATAACCGAACGTCCACGCGTAGTTGAGCCTAATAGATACGAAAAATAGTAGAAAACCAATCCTAGAGAAGGCCTAAAACCAACACAACGTCAATTCCAACGCCCTCTAAGACCAATAAACCATATTTTACGACATCGGATCGTTCAACCCGCTTGTGAGGCCTAATCACGTGGATATTAAACTAAACCTTGATGAACAAGGCACAACTATAATAACAGATCAAATCGACTAAATAGAAATCAAGCAAGATGCCACCCTCACACCGGAGAAGGTGCAAAGATGGCGAGATAGCTAGAGGTAGCACAAGCAAGCAATCATAGTAAGAGCATCGATGCTAGCTCTAACAATCATAGGTAAAGGTGTTACCGCCATCAACAAGGCTTCAGACGAGTAACACCGGATAATCGATAGAATACTGCCTAGATCGCAAGGTGCGATCTAGGCAAGATGGCACTTACCCGAGAAAACCCTAGAAACAAGGGTGGCGGCGCCGAGATTGTTGTTGGTTGTGAACGTGATTGTCCTTGTCTTTCAATAACCCTAGGTACATATTTATAGTCCGGAGACTCTCTACTTTTGGAATAACTCTACAACTCTATCTTTACCTAAACATAAACGGAACCTAAACAAACACGAATCCTACTATGATACAGGATACACGGGCAATTCAGCCCAAATCTACGCACTAGGCCGATCCAACAACACGTTGAATAAATGTATCTTCTAAGCCCATCTTGATCACGGCCCATCTCCGTCTTTGGCCAAAATACGGTGATAACAGGAGCTCAAATTGACGGACCGTGCCGTGGTGTACTCCGAGCGCGTCTGGGCGATGGGCGACCTCCTTCCTTACCAGGAGACGGTCGTCGCGCCGAACGACCCCGAGCCGCAGCACCGGGACTTCAAGATCGAGCAACCCTTCCGTGCGGCGATGGCGGGTGAGCAGACGACGCATCAAACCAGACACGCCTTCATTCGCGATCGCAAGGGTTTGGCGAGTCGTCGAAGCTTCATGGAGTAGAATAGTTTGCCCTGGGGCATTAGTAGCAGTTCTGCCATTGGGCATACTTTGTATTTTGTGATGACTGCAACATCCTATTAATGAGATATCGTGTTGTTTTGTGAATTGTCGTGTGTTTTTCGATTGAGGGTTGAACGAGTCCCCGGGCGCGTCCGCCCTTTTTATGGGGTTTTACCTCGTTTGTTATGTGTTTGCAGTTTTTGAATATTTTGTTATTGTGGTCGACTCGCCCGGACTCGGAGAGCCAGTCGCAAGGCGACTCCCTTGAGCGCTCTGTACTTCACCGTTTTCCCTTGCGCGAACGAGGTCGGGTGGCCGAGTCCCCGAGCATGGTACTTGGTTGTTCTAGGCGCGACTCAAGGGTGGTTGAGGACTTGGCGCGTTTAGTTTGAGCGTGTCACTCCTGCCTGGCCCGTTGGGTCAGTCGCATGGCGAGTCCTGGGCATGCTCTCATACTTGGCATTTTCCCTAGCCGCTCGCGCTGAACTGGTCGTCAGTCCCCGAGCGTGGTACTTGGCCGTTCGAGTCGCTATGTCGAGGATGCGGAGGATCATGGTCGCTGTGAGAAGCGAAGGCAGTTGTCTTGGCTCATAGAGACAGTCGGGCTAGGCGACTCCGATGGGGCTCCGGGTAGGCGTTTTTCGTGGACGTTGCAAGACCTGAGGTGACCCAGTGCCCTTGTAACACACTACTTGGCCTTGCCGATCGCTGTACCAAAGGTTGACTTCTGCAGTTAGCTTGAAGTTGTTATTACTAGTGCGAGTGGCACAAGACACGGAGAGTAGGCGCAATTTGCGGTAACCAATTCTTTTTTATTTCATAGCGACTGGAGGGTACATATCTGGGGTTCTAGGAGTAGAACTTACGTAGGAGGTTTACATTCCACGGTCTCTTGACGTCCAGTTTGCCGTCCCCGCGAACGTCGATGAGGTAGTAGGCGTTGTTGCCGAGTACGCGCCCGATGGCGAATGGTCCCTCCCATGGAGGGGAAAGCTTGTGCGTGCCCTTCTTGTCCTGGATGAGGCACAGCACCAGGTCGCCTTCTTGGAAGGTGCGAGTTTTCACCCGCCGGCTGTGATAGCGGCGGAGTCCTTGCTGGTAGATGGCGGTGTGTGATCGAGCAAGGTCACGTGCCTCGTCGAGTTGATCGATTCCATCCTGACGGGCGAGTTCGTTTCGCCTCCGTGTAGTGGACCCCGGCGAGTCGTGCTCGAGGTCGGTGGGCATGACCGGCCGTCGTACAACATGAAGAAGGGGTGAACCGTCGACTGTTGACCGAGGTGCGGATGCCCCGGATGACGGAGGGTAGCTCGACCCAGCAAGACCGGTGCGCTCAAGTGGTACTTGGAGCCGCGGCTTTAGGCCGTGGAGGATGCTCGTTGGCCCGTTCACCGCCGTTGATTCGGGTGGGCGATCGACGCGAGGTCGAGCCGATGTGGTGTTCCTCGCAGAACTCGCCATGGCTCCTTTGGCGGTTAGTGTCGTTGTCCGTGATGATGCTGTTTGGGAACCCGTAACGATATATGAGCTCGCGAGGAATTTAGTGGCGGTCTTCCGTCAGATTTCGGACTGGTTTGACTCCACCCACTTTGTGAATTTTTTCGACTCACACTGAGGTGGGTGTAGCCAGAGGGAGCCTTTTTGAAGGGGCCTACCATGTCCATACCCCACACGGCGAATGGCCAGGTGATGGGGATTGTCTTGAGCGCTGAGCTCGGCACGTGCGTCTGGTTGGCGTACTTCTGGCACCCGGCGCATCGCTGGACAATGTCGACGGCGTCGGCGTGTGCGGTGGGCCAGTAGAAGCCATGCCGCATAGCCTTGGCGATGAGAGAGCGGGCGCCGGCGTGGTGGCCGCAGTCGCCGGAGTGGATGTCGTGGAGGATCTTGCGTCCTTCGGCGGGTTGGACGCAGCGTTGGAACACGCCGGTGACGCTGCGCTTGTGGAGCTCGCCGTCGATGATGGTGAAGGATTTGCATCGGCGTGCGATCATCCGGGCGTCCGTCTCGTCTGTCGGCAAGGTGCCAGCATCTAGGTAGGCGACGTAGGGCTTGGTCCAGTCGTCTGGCTCGGTGACGAGTGCGACTTGGGCTGCCTCTGGCTGCAGCTGGACTCCGATGTCGATCTCCCTTGGGGAAGAGACTGATGGCTTGGTGATCATGTCGAGGAAGACGCTGGCGGGTGGTGCGAGTCGAGCCGACCCAATGCGAGAGAGTGCGTCGGCCTCCTCGTTCTTCCGCCTGTCAATCCACTCGACGGAGTAGCCTGCGAAGTGTCCACCCAGCTTGTCCACTGCTTGGCGGTATGCTGCCATGGTGGGAGAGACGGCGTCGCAGGTGCCAGCGATGAGGTCGGAGTCTACGTAGCAGCGTAGGCGGTTGACGTTCATCTCCTTGGCAGCTCGCATGCCATGGAGTAGTGCCTCGTAGTCGGCCATGTTGTTAGTGCAGGGGGTGAAGTCGAGGCAGAGGATGTAGCGGAGCTTGTCGCCCTTCGGTGAAGTCAGCATGATCCCTGCTCCTGCGCCGTCCGCGTTCTTGGAGCCGTCGAAGTGCAGGCTCTAGTAGTGGAGGTATGGCAGCTTTTCTGGCTGCTGGGCCTCTTCCCAGTCGGCGATGAAGTCCGCTAGAGCCTGCGACTTGATCGCTTTTCGTGGCTCGTATTTGATGTTGTGGACGCCGATCTCGACGGCCCACTTAGCGACTCGCCCGGTCGCTTCACGGTTGCGAATGATGTCCTGCAACGGTGCTGAGGAGATGACCGTGATTGGGTGCTCCTGGAAGTAGTGCGGCAGGCGTCGCTGTGCTCTAAAGACCGCGTATACCAGTTTCTGGTACTGCGGGTATTGCTGGCACGACTCGGTGAGGACCTCGTTGATGTAGTATACCGGTCGCTGTACTGGGCGCTCCTTTCCTTCCTCCGGCCGTTCGACGACCATGACGGCGCTGACGACGCGCTCGGAAGCCGCGACGTAGACCAGCATGGGTTCTTTGTCGGCGGGGGCAGCGAGTAGTGGTGCGGAGAGTAGCACCTTCTTGAGATCGCGGAGCGCGTCGCCCGCCTCCTTTTCCCACTAGAAGGTGGGGTTCTTGCGCATCAGGCGGTATAGGGGCATCGCCTTTTCGCCCAGGCGGGGGATGAAGCGATTGAGGGCCGCTACTCGCCCGGCGAGCTTCTGGATGTCGCGCAGGCACTCGGGTTTGCCGAGTCGGGCGATCGTGTCGATCTTGGTGGGGTTCGCCTCGATCCCGCGCTTGGAGATGACGTACCCCAGTAGTTGTCCTGCTGGTACACCGAAGGTGCATTTGCCTGGGTTAAGCTTTATCTTGTATTTCCGCAAGTTGGCGAATGTTTCCGCCAGGTTGGCGAGTAGATCACCCTGGCGGGCGGATTTTACAACCACGTCGTCGATGTAGACATGGATGTTGCGGCCAATTTGGCTTGCGAGGCACTCTTGCATGCACCGCTGGTAGGTCGCCCCGGCGTTCTTGAGGCCGAAGGTCATGGCGGTGTAGCAGAAGGCTCCGAATGGCGTGATGAACGCCATCTTCTCCTCGTCCTCGACAGCCATTTTGATCTGGTTGTACCCAGAGTAGGCGTCGAGGAAGCATAGCGACTCCGAGCCCGCGGTGGAGTCAATTATTTGGTCGATCCGCGGGAGGACGAACTGCTCTTTCGGGCAGGCGCTGTTCAAGTTTGTGTAGTCGATACACATCCTCCAGGTCCCGTTCTTCTTCTCGACCAAGACTGGGTTTGACAGCCACTTGGAGTATTTAATTGGCCGGATGAAGCCTGCAGCGAGTAGACGCTGCACCTCCTCGGCGATAGCTCGGCGGCGCTCTTCATTGAATGGCCGCAGCGACTGCTTGACGGGTCGCACTTTGGGGTCAGCGTTTAGTTTGTGCTCAGCGAGCTCCCTAGGAACACCAGGCATGTCAGAGGGCTTCCATGCGAAGATGTCCCTGTTCTCACGGAGGAACTCGATGAGCGCGCCTTCCTAGGCTGGGCTCATGCCCGTCCCGATCACCGCCCTGGCCGAGTCGCCGGGACCAGCTTGACGGCGGCGGTGTGCGCTGCCTCAAGGCTGAGGTGTTTGCGCCCACCGAGTTGGGATTCTTGAGTATGGGGGTCGTCGTTGTTGGCGCGCCGCGTGCAGTTGGCGAGCTCGGGCGTGGCCTCGCCGCTGGCGACGGCGTCGGCGAGCTCGGCTCCTTTGGTCTCGCACTCGGCGGCCATGTCGGGGTCGCCGTTGATGGTGATGACGCCGCGCGGCCCGGGGAGCTTCATCGCGTTGTACGCATAGTGGGGCGCTGCCATGAACTTGGCGAACGCCTGGCGCCCCAGGACGCAGTGGTAGGGGCTGTCGAAAGGTACCAGCTCGAAGACTATCCGCTCGGTGCGGAAATTTGCTGGTGTGCCGAAGGTGACTGGCAGCGTGACCTTGCCGATCGGGTACGCCTTCCGACTGGGGACGATGCCATGGAACATGGTGTGGGTCGTCTCGATCATCGACTGCGGGATCTGCAGCCGCCTGAAGGTGTCCAGGTAAAGGATGTTGATGGAGCTGCTGCCGTACATCAATGTCTTGGGGAGCCAGTAGTCGCCCACCTTGGGCTTGACCACCAGGGCGACTCGGCCTGGGTACTCGATGCGTGGCGAGTGGTCCTGGCGGCTATAGGTGATGGGCTTCTCCGACCAGTTGAGGAACTGGGGAACGTCCACCTGGGCCACCGAGTTGACGGCGACGGCGCGGGTGATGACCTTCTTCTCGCGCTTCGTGTTGAAGCCTGTGAAGGTATGGAGCGAGCCGGCCACGTTGCCTAATTTTCCGCCGTTCGGCGGGTTGTTGTCGGGGTCCTCCCGCGCTCGCCGCGCCTTCTCGATCTCCCTGAGAGTGTGGAAGTCGGCGGTCGTGTTTGTGGCGGGCTTCCCTTCCCTGCTGTGAAACGCACAAGGTTGGTTAAGGAGGGCCGCGGGGTCGAACCTTGGTTTTGCCTTGTGATTGCTGTCGTCGCGGCATTGCCCTCCGTTGCGACGGAAGCTCTTGGGCTCATGTGCCTGGCGTTGGCGGCAAGTCGACTCGCCATCGCGCGCTTGCCGTGAGGTGAGTGTTGTCAGAAGTAGGTCACCGTCGTCTGCTGTCGCGTCAGGCGTTGGCCTCCCGACTCGTCGTCGGTTTCCTGGTTTGGATCTTCCTCCGCGTACCGTTTGGCGATCTCGAGGAGGTCCGGTATGTTGTCGAGCGTGCGGGAATGTCGCTTGAGCTTGGCGACCAAGGGCTCGTAGCGGCACAAGGTTTTGAAGCAATGGATCGCGGTGTCCGGGTGGATGCCGACCGCGTTGAACCATTGTTCTTCCACCGCTGGACCCAGTTGCGGGTCGACTCGCGTAGTCCCTGGACGCATCGCTCCAGGTCCTCGATGGTGGTGGCGCGGGTGTAGGAGCCCTCGAAGTGCCTGACGAAGGCATCGCACATCTCCTCCGAGGAATCGATGCTATCCTGGGGGAGGGTATTGATCCACTACATGCACGTCCCCTCCATCATCAAGGGGAGGTAACGGGCGGCTAGCAGGTCGGTGTGGCCCGTGATCCCCATCGCCATGAGGTATGTATCCAGCCACACGGAGGGGTCGTACTTCTCTATTTCCTTCGGCGCCTTGAAGTTCGCCGGGTATCTCTCGCCTCGGATCATTGGTCCGAAGCACCTGGGCCCGAGTCGACTTAGCGATCCCATCGGCTCGCCGTCGCGGCGATTGGTTAGGGTGTGTCGCAAGTCGTCGGGCTGGCGTGCGCACCAGCTTTGGTTGTTGATGATGTGGGTGCGGGCGTCGATGGGTTGACCGTTGGCGGCGACGAGGTTGGTCGCTGGCCTGGGGTCGTTGCTGGAGAGTGCCGCCTTCGCGGGTCGGTGTTGGAGCTGCAGTGGCTCTGGTGGCGGACAGTTGAGGGTGTTTGCCGCCATTGGGCGGCCGCTTGAGGCCGCTCTGCTTCCCGAACAACGCGAGTACACTCGACCCTGCGAGTCGGCGCCTGCGTTTTGCTGCTCGACGTCTTTTGCGAGCAGGGCCCTGACATACTGGATCTGTAGGGGGCGCCCGCCGCCGTGCCGTGATGTTTTTTGCTGCCGCCCGCCACAAGGTTGTCCATCGGGGTGGAGAACAGTGGGAGGCCGTTCGCGTCTCGCTCCCGTGAGGAGACTACTATCCGCGGCTGATCCCTGGGGGGTGTGCGGTTGGGTGGAGGTGGGGCGCCCATTGCCATCGACCCTAGTGGGGGCCGGGCGCTTCCTCCTGGCGGCGCGTTCTCGCAGATCGCATGCTCGGCCACGCGGGCCGGGTCGTTCTCGTCGTCGAAATTCAGGGCGCGACCCTGGACGGTGGGGTTCAGGCGCGACCTAATTCGCTGCTGGTGGTAACGCGACAGCTCTTGTGCTGTCACCTGCTCGAGGCAAAATTTTTCGCGCTCGGCTTGTTCCTTGCGGACTGCCTCCGACAGCTTTAGGCGGAGTTCCTCGACCTCCGTTGCCGTGGCGAGGGATCAGGGTGGAGAAGGGATCCTCCGGCGGATCGGTGTCGTTCGCCATGTAGGTCGCGGCGTGGCGACCGGTCCCGTCACGTAGGTCGGCGGAATTTTCCGACCCGGAGTCGAAGTCGAAGATCCCAAGGATGGAGGGATCCTCAAAGTCTCCCATGTTGGAGACCTGGGTGATGGATCCCGCGGTATCCGGCGAGTGACGCCGGGGTCGCCGAGTCGGCGTCTTCGTTGAGGGCCGCGTCTTCCGCGGCCGCGGAGTTTTCGGCCACGTTGTTGTGGGCCGAGTTGTACTCGGAGGCGAGGCGATGGATCATGCGGACCTGGATCTCGGAGAGTCGATCGCGTGGCGGCGACTCGCGGATGCGATCCGAATCCTCCGAGACGATGATGTCGGTGAGGCCGACGAAGAGGCTGATCGTGCCGACCGGCAGGATCATGCTGTGCGTGACGGGTCGCGCCGCCGGGACGTAGCTGCTCGGCAAGATCTGGAGCATCTCGCCAATCGCTATCATGCGGTCGGTGGCGACCGTCTCGTTGATGGGCAGATTGGATCTCGCCACGTCACCGGTCGACTGCCCAGACCCACGGGGCGCCAATGTCGTGGGAATGGTCACGGCAGATGCTGCAATCGGCGATTAGTAGAACGAGGGGCAAGGCGGCCCATCATGCAGTAGATGAGGCGGAGACAGGTTTTACCAGGTTCTCCGGAGGGTAAAGACCTACTCCTGCTAGATTGTATTATGATGGTGGTACAATGGGCGAACTCGGCGGCTAGGCGGCGAGTCGCTTGGGTGTATGATGGAACGTATCTCTACACGCCCTGTAGGGAGGTTTATATAGACTTACCTCCCCTAGGGTTTACATATCTCAACCGAATCAGTTAAGGCTTCGGTACTTGTTTAACCTAATCCGACTGGGCCTATCTACTCGCCTGGGCCTTCAGCTTCCAGTCGCTTAGATCCACACCGGGCCTTGATCCAGTCGCCGTCTTGCAGGCCCACTCGCCAGTTCCTGGGCAGTCGGAAACGTCCTGCTGGGTATACCCCGGTAGGCATATCCCCATCACTCGTTACCGATAAGTACTCTTTTCTTGTTCCCGTGATATGTGATCCCTGGTGAGCCAGTCACATGCTTGCAAGCTAATTGGATGACATTCCACCGAGAGGTCCTAGAGTATATCTGTCCGTCATATGGATGGACAAATCCCACTCATGATCCATGTGCCTCAACACATACTTTCCGAACACTCAATGCCACCTTTATAACCTCCTAGTTATGGTGTGGTGTTTGATGTCATCAAAGCATCCTTCCAGTGATGGTGATTAGCATGATCTCATGGTCGAAGGAATTAGGTTACTATGTATCGGAAAGCATATAGCAAATGAACTATATTAAATGACTTGATCTTTATGCTACGCTTATCTATAGGAGTATGTCCATCATATCATTCATCTATTGATATGACCCTGTTTTTAATAACATCTCTATGTTCATGATCAGGAAACCATGATCATATATTAACCAACAAGCTAGTTTAACAAGAGGCTTTACTAGGGACTCTTTTAAGTTTAAAAATCACACAAGTATTAATGTTTCCGGTTAATACAATTATAGCATGGTATGTAAACATTTATCATAAGCATGAAGATATGATAATAACTACTTTATTATTGGCTCTTGGGCATATATCCAACAGGAACGGCGACTTCCACGGCCTCATCGTCATCGTCGTCATTGTCGTCATCATCACCACCCCCGTCACTTCTAGCGTCGCCCTTGTCGGGCAAACACTCGCTCTCATCCTCGGCGGACGAGTTATAGTTCTCGTTGTCTGCGGGTGGAAGCCAACCTTCCACCACTTGGAACAACTGCAATAATAAAACAAAATTAGCACGACTGCGAATGCAAAACTGCGACTGCGAATGCACAAGAAATAAAGGACTCATCGTTGGAGCTTGGCGTTTCACGGTGCAAGGCGCGACCCCGGCCTTCATGTCGAGATACTCCGCCTCGGTGATCTTCTTCAAGGCCAAGGTGTAGTCCTGGAGCCTCCACTCGGCTTGACAGGACTTCGTCGGGTCGTCCTTACACGTATACTCATACATGTAGTGGGCGCAACTGTCCAGAGGCACTAGCCGCGGCCCGAACTAGAAATTGTACAAATTGATGGTTTGAAGGCCCTTCTTCTTCAAGTTGCGGATCGTCTACAACATCTCGTCAACGACCATCCGCTGGTCCAATGGGACTTGGTGACCTGGAGCCGGCGTGGCTTGGGCCGGTCGGCGGAATACATCGGAAGCGCCACCTCGTCAGCCGGTGGCGACCCGGTCACATAGAACCAACTCTTCTTCCATTCGTTTGTCTCCTTCTTCGGCAGCATCAGGTCAAAGAAAGACGCCTTTGATTTCAGCTGAAAGGTCAGGCCACCTGCGGCCAGCATCGGGCCACCTGCCTCTTCACGACCGATCCTCCCGTGGAACAGATCTTGCCATAGGGGGGAATACGGCTGGCAACCCAGGTAGCACTAGCAAAACGCCACGAAGATGGCGAGTTGCTCGATGCTGTGTGGTCCTAGGTCTGACGGTTGGATGCCGTAGTAGGCGCAGAAGGGGCAGAAGAAGAGGGAAGTGGGGAATCCGAGCCCCCGCTCCATGTGGCTGGTAAGCAGATGAACTCTCCCTCGCGTGGATCTGGAGTCACCTCTCCGGCTGCGGGGATGCGCCATCTCCCTGCGTGGAGGATCCCCGCCTCCTCGAACGATTTCAACAGCACTTTCATGCACTTCGATCTGCCCCATGACTTCGTCGGAGGTGCCATCGATTAGAGGATCTAGGGCTATGAGTCGCTCTGGGTCGCTCTGGTCGCTGCACGGAATGGAGGATTGGGAGTGCATGAGATCGGAGGAAGTGTGGGAAATGTTCGTCCCTCACCCGTCACTCTCCTTATATAGCAGTTGTTACCCGTCATCTTCGGGGAGCCATTACCACGTGGTAATTACGCTGATATTACCGTTGGATTACCCAACGGCTAGTTTGACCAGCGCTGACGGTCCAACTTCATCTACTCGACTCACTATCTTTAGCGACTTGACGATTCGCCGACTTGATCACCATAGCAGTGACTCGACTACTCGCCGACCCATTCGCCAACCTGCGATTCGACTGGTCGCCGTTATTGTGACTAAAATGACTAGTTCTTTCTTTTATTCAGGGAGTCCACCGTCGATTCGACTGGGCGTCTGAATTGGACCCGCATACTCCGACTGCCAACAAACACCATATGTTGGGGATGTGCCTACCGGGGTATACTGTGGCATCCCGCAAAACCACTACTAGAAAATCGCGTTGAATTTGTGCATTGCATCGTCATCATCATATGTTGTTTGTCTAAAAACTATTCACGCAAAGCCCGTTTTGTTTTCTAAGACGCCCCATCTGTAATCAAATATCAAAACCGGGTCGCCGGAATATTTTAATTTGTCTGCTATTAGTATGCAAAAGGCTTGTTGGAATTAAATAAAACATTTAATTGTTTTAGTGGGGCAATGAACGGTTCGCCCAATTTAACGACCACCCAGATAATCGGTCCAAACCAGATTAAACGGTCCAACCTGAAAATCCTTTTCTTACTCTGTCCTTAGCTACCCACCAGCCTCCACCTCACTCCGGCCAATCCCGTCGTGCCACCTCAACTCACCCTTCCCCCTAGCCAATCCCCATCTGCCACCTAGGCTAAACCCACCCCAATCTCTCCCAACTACCCCTCTCTCCTCACACAGCCACGCACACAGCCCCTTCCCCCACACCGCTGCCAACCCTGGCCCACCCCCTGCAGCCCCACCAGGCCCCACTCTCCCCTCACCTCTCTCCCCACCCCGACCCCATCGTCCTCATCCTCCCAACCCCACGCCCCGACCCGAGCACTCCCCTTCCCAACCTCTCTGCACCCCGCCGGCTCCCCTCCCCTCCGCCTCGCCCCTCGTCTCGCGGCCCACGCCAGCCCCGCACCGCTCCCCTTGCCCTTCTCCCGTGGCGACTATCTGCGAGCCGCGCCCGGCCGCCTCGGCCAGACCGAGCCACCGGGCGCCTTGCCCCTCTCTCCTGCGCTGCGCCAAGGCCCACCTCCTCCTCCTCCCTCTCCGCGCCTTCCTTAGCGACCTCCCTCGACCTCGGCGTCGGCCCGTCTCGAAAGCGTCGCCGCGGCCAGCGCGTCCTCCGCCGACGATCTCGCTCCATCCCTGTCTGTCTGCCGTCTGCAAGCGTCGCCGCCCAAGATCCCTCTCCGGCCGCCGCAGCCCGACGCCTTCCAGCTGCGGCGCCTCAAGGCCCCCGACTCGGTTCTCCAGGTGTGCGCGTCGTGGCCGCACACTCACCGCCAATACGTCATCCTCTGCGATTCTTTGCCGTTGTGACCCAGCGTGGACTTTGCTTGCCAACAGTGCGTGAGGTGGTAGAGGATACATGTTACTTCTATCACTCTCGTGTTGATTAAATCCTTGCACATAAGTTCCGTGCAGGTCCGTGTGGGTTGAAGCTAAAGTTGTTTGTGCGTATTCGTGTTGTGGTAAACACCAGGGCGCTCCTCAAAGCTCTCCGTCCCGGTATCGACCACACGGAGAACCCCAAGGCCTTCAAAGTGGAGTCAGCGAGTACCCTTTCATGGATCCGATGGCCGCCGATCTCCCCCTCCCGTGAATTCGAAGACCGAACCCGAACCTTAGCATGCCAAGTTCTACTTCCAACGAGTCGGCCGATGATCGAGATGGCACCCCAAGGTCTTCATCCCGGTGCGACAAGTACTTCGTCCCGAACGCCATGACCGTCGACACGACCCGAAGACCACGGCGACGACAAGATCGGCACAGACCAGAACGAACCCGATGCGCCCCGACACCAAACCAGGGCCCCTTCCCGGATACGACATGTACGCCCTCCCGGAACGCCAAGGTCCCCGCGAGAGACGACAAGACCGACAGCATGAACCGAAGACACGGATGCGCCAAGAGCTACCCCGTTACCGAGAACGGCCCCGCCGAGACCGAACCCCAGATCCGAACCCTGAGACCAACCCCGAACCCCGGAACCCCAAGATCGTCGAACCCTAATGTGTGAACCCTTCCCGAAACCCTATTTTTATAACATAATATAACTTGTCGCATAATAATTGTCCTGCATGCATACATCCATGTGGTTTGGGGCCCTTATGCCGATTCACCTAATAATTAAATATGGGGCCCATATGCGGGCAAATCTAGTCTCATATTGGCCTCATTTAAATTGATGTAGCGAACCGGTGCTATCTTTTACCATGCTAAAATAACATTTAATTTGTGGGGTAGCTAAACAACATGCACCACCTAATTAATTGTAGGGACCCCGATTCCGCTTAATATGACCTAATCGCATTGCACCGCACCTTTGCCATGTCATACATCATACATGCATCATGCCGATCTTCTGCCGTTGTATTAAATAGTGCATCCGGTGTTTCTTCTAGTGTTTTGGTTCTTCGCGGATAAGGCCGTTGAGTTGATGTGAGTCACCGATCTTCGTTGAACCTTCGACAATGTTTTCAAAGAGCATCTCCCCTTTCTACCTATCTTACTTTTATAGTATTTATTCCTCCTGATCTATTGCTATACTGTTGCGATGCTTTAGCTTCCGCACTGTGATATCCTCGCAGCCTTATATTGCCATGGCCACCTCCTATTACCGTTGTTTGGTAGATAGCTGGACTTGCGGCGTAGTCGCTTGCTCAAGTGTTGTTGCGTGTCGTCAAGTGCCACAGTTGTTGATGTATTGCCGCATGTTGTTGTTGGAGATGGCCCTAGTTTTACTTATCGTTCACTTTAATTCCTGTTTAACAACTAAAATTGAAGTAAGCAGAGGCATCGGTGGGTGATAGAAAATATTTGGTTTCCGAACGCCCACTTGTGTCCCGTAGGACCCCGAGTACTTGATACATGTTCCTTGATTTATCGCGTTATCCACATCCGGGAGGTATATGGGACCCCCCTGAGCCAGAGCTTGATTCAGTCTTATTTCTTGGGGCCACAAACTAGTTTGAGGTTTTATTTACGATCCTGTACTTATGCCATGCTACTTATGTATTTACGATTGTGCGAGGAGCACACTGTACTGTTTAGGAATTGTGACCCGTTTTCGCGGTATCGACAAGCCCAGCCACACTTTTGGGTTCCCAGTCGTTTACAGCCGGCCCCACAAACCTTAAGTCCGTCTCGAAGTTAGCTAACTTCGCTATGGTTCTACTTTAAGGTGGCCCCAAGTATTTCAATCCTGTGATTGTTCGTGAAAGCCTCGTTGGGTTTTGATTTGGTTTTTCCGAGGTTGATCGAGCGTGTGTTGCTATTGGTGCACCCCGGCCGGGTAAAACTTTCTGAAAGCCGTGTCCGCGGTTATGGACGACTTGGAGCACAGTATCTCGACCATAGACAAGCATAACTAAAGTTTATTGCTCTAAATTTGACTTTATAATGACTAGTAATCAAATTCACTACAATGGAATGGCTAAATAATACTGCCCACAATTGCTTGGTTGGATTGTCGCTTGCGACCATTGTACCTGACTAGTAAGTATTGCAACTACAACGGAATGGCTGAATAAAAGCACCAACAACTGCTGGGTTTAAGGGTTATCTCATGCTAATTGTATCTGACTAGTAAGTGTTGCCACTATAACGGAATGGTTAACTAAAAGTGCCCACTGCTTACTTTATCAGGATGATTATCTAAACCTGACTAGTAATTGCTGCAACTATAACTGAATAAATAAAAGCGCCAACCGTGAGTTCCTGTTGACTTCCTCGATCGGGTCGAGGGGGAAACACCAGGATGGGTTTGTTTGATGGTAGAATCGGGTTGGTTCCGAATAGGTGTTTCTTATCCTTCTCTGATAGCCGCCAGTTGTGTCGAGTCTCTATAGGTTGTTTAGTGCATCTGCCGCCGCCACCACCATACCTATGTAGGCGAGGACCCGATTCTAGCCTCGCTGTACTGGCCTCGATCGACGCTCCTTCTTTTTCCTTGGCCCTTTGTCGGCACCCTTTTGTTTAAGGTTTTGAGATCGACGCCCTTAGCGGGGTTACCTTCCGCTTGGCCTCGGGCAGGTTATGGACGCCATTGGTTATTCTTCAGGGCTCTTAGCCCCATTGGCTTCTTGTCCGTAGCTGGACGCTCTAGCGTTTTCAAGGTGATTTGGATCTTTGTATATTATATCTGTATTCTTGACTGTTTGAGTCGTTGTATATATCTGCTCAGGGTCCCATCGAGGACTGTTGTGTAATGTTATTACTCGATTTCCACCGCACGAAAGTGCTGGGCACCTTTGAATCGTTTCTATGCGGGTTTGGCGGTTTCGCTAAAACTTGCATAGGTCCGATCTGAGGTGTTACATATACCAGCCGGATCGTTCCGACCGCCCAAGACCAATGTGGGCCACAGAACGGCGAGTGGATCAAAGCCCACCAGAGCCGAGCGATGGAAGCTAAAGGCCCAGTAGTAGATAGGCCCGGGACTAGGTTAAACGACTATTGAAGCTGTAAATCAATCGGTTGAGATATGTAAACCCTAGGGAGGTGAGCCTATATAAACCTCCCTATAGGCGATAGAGACACGTTCCTTCATACACAAGCGACTTCGCCTAGCCGCCGAGTCGCCCATTGTAACACCTCCATAATACAATCTAGCAGGAGTAGGTCTTTACCCTCTCCGGCCGAACTGGGTAAAACCTGTGTCTTTGCCTCATCTCGCACCGCAGATGGCTGGACGCCTTGCCCTCGTTCTACTACTGGCACCGATTGCAGCATCTGCCGAACAATTCCCATGGCGATGGCGCCCACCGTGGGCCTGGCCGGTCCGGCGGTGTTCTGGCGAGATCCAATCTGCCCATCAACGAGGCGGTCGCCACCGCCGCATGATAGCGATCGGCGAGATGCTCCATCTTGCCGAGCAGCTACGCCCGTGGCGCGACCACACGACAACGTGATCACGCCATCGGCACGATCGGCCTCTTCGTCGGCCTCACCGACGCCATCGTCTCGGAGGACTCGGCTCGCATCCGCGAAGTCGCCGCCGCGATCGGCTCTCGAGAGCCAGATCCGCACGATCCACCGCCTCGCCTCGAGTACAACTCGCCCACAGAACGTGGTCGGAATTCAGCGCCGCGGAGGATGCGGCCCTCACCGACGACGCCGACTCGGCGACCCCGCATCACTCGCGGATCCATCACCGACCTCATCCGCGGGCTCCATCGCCTGTGTCTCCAACGCGGAGATTTCGAGGACCCTCCATCCTCGGGATCTTCGATTCGATTCCGGTCGAAGAACTCCGCCGACCAGCGATGGAACCGTCGCCACGCCGCGACCTACATGGCCACCGCGCCGATCCGCCGGAGGATCCTTTCTCCACCCCAATCCTCCTAACGCCACGGCAACGGAGGTCGAGGAACTCCGCTGAAATCGCGGAGGCGACGCAGAAGAGCAAGCCGCGCGAAATTTTGCCTCGGCGGTGTGACGCGCGAGCTATCACGCTACCAGCAGCGGATCAGGTCGCGCTGAACCCCCACCGTTCAGCGCGCCGAACTTCGATGAAAACGACCCGACCAGCGTGGCGGCGTGCGATCTGCGAGAACGCGCCACCAGAGGAAGCGCCCGCCCGCCAGATCAACGGCGAGGCACCCACCTCCACCCAACGGCACCCTCCTGAGGACCAGCCGATAGTAGTCTCCTCACGGAGCGAGACGCAACGGCCTCCCAGCGTTCTCCACCCCAATGGACAACCTCGTGGCAGGTCGAGCAACAGCGACACCATCACGCCACCGGCGACGGCGCCTACAGATCCAATACGTCGGGACCTGCTCGCAAAGGCCGAGCAGCAAAGCGGGCGCCGACTGGCAGGCCGAGTATACTCGCCTCGGAAGCGGGCGGCCGCCCGGCGGAAAACACCCTCAACGCGCCACCGTAGCCGCAGCTCCAACACCGACCGCGAATGCGCACTCTCCACCAACGACCCAGGCCGGCAACCAA
Organism: Avena longiglumis; assembly: GCA_030063025.1. Classification (NCBI taxonomy): domain Eukaryota; kingdom Viridiplantae; phylum Streptophyta; class Magnoliopsida; order Poales; family Poaceae; genus Avena; species Avena longiglumis. The sequence goes on from CP125974.1 coordinate 488,000,568, forward strand.
CCTTGTCGCCACCAACGGGCAACCCATCGCCCGCACCCACATCATCAACAACCAAAGTGGCGCGCCAGCCCGCCAGCCCGACGACTTGCGGCACACCCTAACTAATCGCCGCGACGGCGAGCCTATGGGGTCGCTCAGTCGACTCGGACCCAAGTGCTTCGGACCAATGATCCGAGGCGAGAAGTACCCGCCAAACTTCAAGGCGCCAAAAGAGATAGAAAAGTACGACTCGTGACGACCCGCCCTGCTTGACACATACCTCATGGCGATGGGGATCGCGGGTCACACTGACCTACTCGCCGCCCGTTACCTCCCCCTGATGATGGAGGGGACGTGCAGGCAGTGGATCAACACTCTCCCCCAGGACAGTATCGACTCCTGGGAGGAAATGCGCGACGCCTTCGCCCGCCAGTGCTCCTACACCCACGCCACCACTATTGAGGACACAGGCAGTGCGTCCAGGGGACCCATGAGTCGACCATAGCCCCGGGTCCAACGGTGGCAAGAGCTTTGGTACAACGCGTCGGCATCCACCCGAACACCGCGATCCATTGCTTCAAGACCTCGTGCCGCCACGAGCCTCTAGTCGCCAAGATCAGCGACACTCCGCACACTCGACAACATCCCCGACCTCCTCGAGATCGCCAAACGACGCCGAGGAAGATCCGAACCAGGAAGCCCCGGCGAGGTCGAGGTCAACGCCGCATGGGCGGCAACGACGGGCCGAACCGACGCTACAAGCGGCACCCGCCTCACCGGGCAGCGCCCGTGACGGGCGAAGTCGACTTCGTCGCCAACGCCGGGCATGACAGCGAGCTCAAGAGCTACCGCCAGACGGAGGGCAACGCCGCGACAGCGGCAACTACAAGAACAATCCAAGGTTCGATCCGCTCCTTAACCAACCATGCGTTCCATAGCAGGAAGGAAGCCCGAACGCACACCACCGCCGACGCCACACCCTCGTGGAAATCGAGAAGGCACGGCAAGCGGAGGACCTCGACAACAACCCGCCAAATGGCGGAAAATTACGACAAAATCCCGCCGCTCCACACCTTCACGAGCTTCAACACGAAGCGAAGAAGGTCATCGCCGCCATCGCCGTCAATGCGGTGGCCCAAATAGACATCCCCGGTTGAACTGGTCGGAGACCCATCACCGGAGCCGGCAAGACCACTCGCCCGCCATCGAGTACCGGGGAAGTCGCCTTGGTGGTCAAGCCCAAGGTTGGCGACTGGCTCCCAAGACACTGATGGACGGCGGCAGCTCCATCAACATCCTCTACCTCGACACCTTCAGGCGGCTGCGGCTCCTGCAGTCGATGATCGAGACGACCCACACCACATTCCACGGCATCGTCCCCGGTCGGAAGGCGTACCCGATCGGCAAGGTCACGCTGCCAGTCACCTTCGGCACACCGGCAAACTTCCGCACCGAGCGGATCGTCTTCGAGTTGGTGCCCTTCGACAGCCCCTACCACTGCGTCCTGGGGCGCCAGGCGTTCGCTGAATTCATGGCAGCGCCCCACTATGCGTACAACGCGATGAAGCTCCCTGGGCCGTGCAGCGTCATCACCATCAACGGTGACCCCGACATGGCCGCCGAGTGTGAGGCCAAAGGAGCCGAGCTCGGCGACGCCGTCATCGCGGCGGAGACCAACCACGCCGATGAGCTCGCCAGAAATGCAGCGCGAGGTCAACAACGACCCACCATACTCAAGAAGCCCAACTCAGAGGGCGCAGGCACCTCAACCTTTGAGGCCACGACGCACACGCGCACCGTCGAGATGGTACCAGGCGATTCCAGCCAAACGGTGACGATCGGGACGGGCATGAGCCCAGCATAGGAAGGCGCGCTCATCGAGTTCCTCCGTGAGAACAGGGACATCTTCGCATGGAAACCCTCCGACATGCCCGGTGTCCCTAGGGAGCTCGCTGAGCACAAGCTAAACGCCGACCCCAAAGTGCGACCTGTCAAGCAGTCGCTGCGGCCCTTCAATGAAGAACGCCGTCGAGCAATCGCCGAGGAAGTGCAGCGTCTACTCGCTGCAGGCTTCATCCGGCCAACCAAGTATTCCAAGTGGCTGGCAAACCCAGTCCTGGTCGAGAAGAAAAACGGGACCTGGAGAATGTGTATCAACTACACAAACCTGAACAGCGCCTGCCCAAAGGAGCAGTTCGTCCTCCCGCGGATCGACCAGATAATCGATTCAACCGCGGGCTCGGAGTCGCTATGTTTCCTCGACGCCTACTCTGGGTACAACCAGATCAAAATGGCCGTCGAAGCGAGGAGAAGACGGCGTTAATCACGCCATTCGGAGCCTTCTGCTACACCGCCATGACCTTCGGCCTCAAGAACGCCGGGGCGACCTACCAGCGGTGCATGCAAGAATGCCTCGCGAGCCAAATTGGCCGCAACATCCACGTCTACATCGACGACGTGGTCGTGAAGTCCGCTCACCAAGACGACCTACTCGCCGACCTGGCGGAAACTTTCGCCAACCTGCGAAGATACAACATAAAGCTCAACCCAGGCAAGTGCACCTTCGGTGTACCCGCCGGACAACTACTGGGGTATGTCGTCTCCAAACGAGGGATCGAGGCGAACCCCACAAAGATCGACACGATCGCCCGGCTCGGCAAACCCGAGTGCCTGCGCGCTGAAGCTGGTTGGCGAGTAGCGCCTCTCAGTCGCTTCATCCCCCGCCTAGGCGAAAAGGCGATGCCCCTATACCGCCTGATGCGCAAGAACCCCACCTTCCAGTGGGACAAGGAGGCGGACGACGCGCTCCGCAACCTCAAAAAGGTGCTACTCGCCGCACCACTACTCGCCGCCCCCGCCGACAAAGAACCCATGCTGGTTTACCTCGCGGTGTCCGAGCGCGTCGTTAGCGCCGTGATGGTCGTCGAGCGACCAGAGGAAGGAAAGGAGCGCCCGGTTCAGCGTCCGGTGTACTACATCAGTGAGGTCCTCACCGAGTCGCGCCAGCGGTACCCGCAGTACCAAAAGTTAGTATACGCGGTCTTCCGGGCTCAGCGGCGCCTGCCGCACTACTTCCAGGAGCACCCGATCACGGTCGTCTCCTCAGCACCACTTCAAGACATCATCCGCAATCGCGAGGCGACCGGGCGAGTCGCCAAGTGGGCCGTCGAGATCGGCGTCCACAACATCAAATATGAGCCACGAAAGGCAATCAAGTCACAGGCACTGGCAGACTTCATCGCCGACTGGGAGGAGGCCCAGCAGCCGGAGAAGCTGCCGTACCTCCACCATCGAGCCTGCGCCCGACGGCTCCAAGAACGCAGACGCAGTGCGCAGGACAGTGTTGACTTCACCAAAGGCCACAAGCTCCGCTACATCCTCCGCTTCGACTTCACGCCTGCACCAACAACATGGCTGAATACGAGGCCCTTCCACGACATGCGAGCCGCCAAGGAGATGAGCGTCAATCGCCTCGCTACGGAGATTCCGACCTTGTCGCGCAAGTCGCCGCGGCGCGACGCCTCTCCCTACCATGGCGGCGTACCAAGTGGCTGGACAATTTGGCGGCCACTTCACGGCTACTCTGTCGAGTGGATCGGCAGCGGAAAAAGGAGGCCGGCCTCTCGATCGGGTCGGCTCGACTCGCACCAACCGCCAGCGTGTTCCTCGACACAATCTCAAGCCATCAGTCTCTCCCGAGGGAGATCGACATCGAGCACCACTCCAACGAGGCAGCCTTGGTGCTTCGCCACCGAGCAGACGTGGACCAAGCCTTACATCGCCTACACAAGCCGCACCACGGCAGACGAGACAGAGCCTTTCGAATGATCGCTCGTCGATGCAAGTCCTACACCATCATCGACGGCGAGCTCCACAAGCGCAGCGTCACCGGCGTGTTCCAACGCTGCGTCCAACCGGCTGAAGGACGCAAAATCCTCCACGACATTCACTCAGGTGACTGCGGCCACCATGTCGCCGCTCGCTCCCTGTTCGCCAAGGCTATGCGACACGGCTTCTCTTGGCCCATCGCTGCGCCGACGCTCGACATCGTCCAGCGATGCGGGTGCCAAATGCGCCAATCAGACGCGCGTGCGAGCTCGGCGCTCAAAACAATCCCCATCACCTGGCCATTCATTGTGTGGGGCATGGACATGGTAGACCCCTTCAAGAAGGCCCCCTCTGGCTACACCCACCTGCTAGTCGCCGTCGACAAATTCACGAAGTGGGTGGAGGCCAAGCCAGTCGAAATGCGACGGAAGGCCGCCACTAAATTCTTCTGGCGAGCTCATATATCGCTACGGGTTCCCCAACAGCATCATCACGGACAACGGCACCAACCGCCAAGGAGCCATGGCGAATTCTGCGAAGAGCACCATATCCGGCTCGACCTCGCGTCGATCGCCCCGAATCAACGGCCCGGAGCGGGCCAACAAAGCATCCTCCACGGCCTGAAGCCGCGACTCCAAGTACCACTCGAGCGCACCGCCGGGTCCTGGGTCAAGGAGTTGCCCTCTGTCATCTGGGGGATCCGCACCTCAGTCAACAGATCGGCGGGATTCACTCCCTTCTTCATGGTCTACGGTGCCAATCATGCCCACCGACCTCGAACACGACTCGCCGAGTCGTCCACTATCTGGAGGCTGCAAGCGAGCTGGCCCGCCAAGATGGGGTCGACCAGCTCGGCGAAGCCGCGACCTCGCTTCGGTCACGCCGCCATCTACCAGCAAGGACTCCGCGCTACCACGGCGCGGTGAAAGCTCGCACCTTCCAGAAGGCGACACGGTGCTACGCCTCATCCGGGAAAAGAAGGGCATGCACAAGCTTTCCCTCCGTGGGAAGGCCCATTCGCTATCGGCGTGCTAAGGCGACGCCTACTACCTCATCGGCGTCGCGGGGATGGCGAACTCGGCGATCAGCGACCATGGAATGTAAACCTCCTCGGAAGTTCTACTCCTAGAACCCCACACATGTACTCGATCGCTATGAAATAAAAAAAAATGGTTACCGCAAATTGCGCCTACTCTCCATGACTTGTGCCACTGCTTTTCGTAAAAACAGCGTTATGCTAAATGCAGTCAACCTCTGGTACAGCGATCGGCCACGGCTAAGTAGTGCGGTGTAAAACCTTTGAATCACTTCAGGTCTTGCATCGTCCCAGCAACGCCAACCGGAGCCCCCACTGAGTCGCCTAGCTCGATGGTTCTCTGAGCCAAGACAAGCGCCTCGCTTCTCCGCGACCTTGGTCCTCCGCATCCTCGGCATAGCGACTCGAGCGGCTAAGTACCACGCTCGGGGCGAAGACCGGTTAAATCGCGAGATGTGGCATCCCAAAACCACTACTAGAAAATCGCGTTGAATTTGTGCATTGCATCGTCATCATCATGCATTGTTTGCATAAAACTATTTTTAAGCCCGTTTTGTTTTCCAAGCGTCCATCTTTATTCAAACGCCAAACCCGGGCCCGGATTATTTTGTTTGGCCATGGCGGTTTGCAAACGGTCCAATTAAACAAATAAAATTATATTATTTTTAGTGGGCGGTCGAGCAGGCCAACCCGACGAGCGACCACCCCGTGTAAACAGATCGGTCCAACCACCGGTCCACCCATTTCCTAAACCTACCAAACTACCTACCCACACCCCCTGGCCACCTCACTCCCACCTATCCTAGGCCGCCACGTCACCCTGCCTCTCCCCTCTACCAATCCCACCCTGCCACATCACCCCTCCCTCCCTTCCCTCTCTCTCCTCTCAACCCCGCCCACACCCCCCCGGGACCCCCACCCCACACCACCCAGCCTCCCCCCACGGATCCCACCCACTGGCCCCTCACCACCCGCCTCACCCAGTAGCTTCTCCTCTCACCCAGCGCGGTCCACCACAGCCCGCCCACCCAGCAGCCCAGCCTCCCACAGCGCCTCCTCACTGCCCGTGTCTTCCTCTCTCCTCTCTAGCCCGCAGCCCGGTGCCCCTCCGCTCCCCGGGTCTCCTCCGTCGACCCCCTCTTCCCTCAAGCTGCCCGCCGTCCCCCGCCAAGCTCGGGCCCGACCCTCTCCAACCGCCTCCCTCTCCCGCGCCTCCACCCTACCTCGCCTCGGCGGCGCCTCGCCCGACCTCTGCGCCTCGCTCCCTCTGCCCGCCGCCAAGCTCGGACCGCCACCGCCCGCTCCTCCGTCGCGTCTGCCCTTGCCCGACCCACCTCGCTCTCAGCGCCTTCCCGCCTCCGGCAGCCGCGCCGCCAGAGCCCTTTTCCGCGCCCGTGCGCCGCCCCGGCAGCGAGCTCGCTCGCCGTCAAGGCTGCCACTTGCTGCCCGACGCCGCTGCGGGTTCCGTCCGCGCGCCCAGCGGCACCTCGCCCGACCTTGGCCGCCGCCCGCCTCCGCCCGGTCGTCGCCCGGCCACCTCCGCCTCGGCAGCAGCCACCGGCCTCCCGACCGGGCCCGCCCGCGTCGCCTTGGCCGCACCCGGTGCCCGCCTGCAGCCAGCGTCCACCTCCCTTCCCAGCGTGCGGCTGCGCAGCGGCGACCCGCCCGGCGCCGCAGCGGTGCCGCTCTGCATCCGGCGCGTTCGACAACCCGTGGGCCCGAGGCCAAGTTTTGCCTTGATTGCGGCGAACCCTCGCCAAGATCTTAGAGGCTCGATCTCGACAACAAGACCGGCAATGGGCAGCCCAAGAAGGACCGACGAGTTATACCCGATCTTCACGGGACCTGACGCCGAGGCCCCGGACCCGTCGATCATCTACATGAAACGCCAAGCCGTTCAAGTCTTCCGAGACCTCGCCAAGGTCTCAAGAGTTGTGCACCAAGCCTCGCGAAGACACATGCGCCTATTCAAGATCGACAACAGGGGACCCCGAAGGCCGAACCCGGACCAACCAAGTTCTTCGACCGGAGAATCGCAGCCGACAAGTTCTTCACTCCCGAGCCAAGACCGTCGATCTACCCGATCCGAAGACCACGACCGAACAAGTTCTTCACCCCGGATGCCGAGACCTCGATGGCGGGCCGACAAGACTCGCAGCGGCAAGCTCGACCCGTGGAACCCGTCAAGATCATGCGACAAGAACAACCCGACCGGAAGATCAAGCCGCGCGACCGACCAAGTCCTGCTCCCGGATACGCCAAGGTCTGCGTCGTAATCCGAGACCGATCCCGTCGAGGCCGAACCCTAGATCCGAACCCTGAGACCGACCCCGGAACCCCGGAACCCCAAGAACTGTCGAACCCTAAATGTGTGACCCTTTTCCTCGATACCCTATTTTTATAAATGATATCAACTTGTTGCATATTTAATCATTCATCTCGCATGCATATCTGTGGTTTGGGGGCCTTGTGCCGATTCACCATATAAATAAATATGGGGCCCATATGCGGGCAAATCCAGCCTTATATTGGCCTCATTTAAACATGTGTAGCGAACCGGTGAAACTTTCTGCTTTGTTAAACAACATTTAAATTGCGGGGCTTCTAAATAACATGAACCACCTAATTAATTGTCGGGACCCCGGTTCCGCTGAATCTGATCTAATTGTATCGCACCTTTGCCATGTCATCCATCATGCATGCATCATGCCGATCTTCTGCCGTTGTATTAAATAGTGCATCCGGTGTTTCTTCTAGCGTTTTGGTTCTTCGCAGATAAGGCCGTTGAGTTGAAGTGAGCTTCGCCCCGATCTTCGGTTGTACCCCTTCGACAATGTTTTCAGGCGAGCATCTCCCCCTTTCTACCTATCTTACTTTTATAATATTTACTTCCCTCCTGTTGATCTATTGCTATCTGTGTTGCGTTGCTCTAGATTTCGTACCCGTGATATCCCTTGCAGCCATATATAGCCTTGGACACATCCTATTACCTGTTGTTTGGTAGATAGTGGGACCCGCGTGTCGTAGTCGCTTGCTCAAGTGTTTTGCTTGTCGTCAAGTACCACAATTGTTGGAGGTTGGCCGCATGTTGACGTTGGAGATAATCATGGCTTTACTTATTGTTCACTTTAATTTCCGTTTAACAACTAAAATTGAATCAAGCAGAGGCATCGGTGGGTGATAGGTAAGATTTGGTTTCCGACCGCCCACTTGTGTCCCGTAGGACCCGAGTTCTTGACACCTGTTCCGAGATCGAGCGCGCTAACCACAGGTGGGGAGATATGGGCCCCCATTGATTATTACCTGATTTCAAAGTATTGTACTGGGGGCCACAACTAGTTTGAGGATTTATTTACTATCCTGTACTTATGCCATGTTTACCGCTTTATTTACGTTTGTGCGAGGAGCACCTTTGTCTTGTTAGGATCGGGCCACGATTTCGCGGTGTCGGCAGTCCCGTTTGGGGGGGACATCGTTCACCGTCTTCCCAAACCCCAAGTCCGTCTCGGAGACCGGCCGACTTCGTTGCGGGTGTCGACTTGGTGGGGTGGCCCCCATGTACTTGCTTTGGATCTGGGAACGTCGTGACTTAGGCCCCGCCGACATACCGATGGGTGTATGTTGGCGATCTAGCAAAAGGTCAAGTGCTGGATACTTTGGTGCACCCCTGCAGGGTTTAATCTTTTCGAGAAGCCGTGTCCGCGGTTATGGACGACTTGGAGCACAGTGCTTGATCATAGACAACTATAACTAAAGTTTATTGTTTTAAATTGACTTGTAACCATTTTGACTAGTAATCAGCTTCACTAACCGGAATGGCTTAATGAAAGTAACAACAAGCTATGGGTATTGGGGTTGTCTCATATTGTGTATCGACTAGTAAGTGTTGCCACTATAACGGAATGGTTAACTAAAGTGCCTTGCTTACTTTATCGGGATGAATATCTAAACCGACTAGTAATTGCGGCAACTATAATCGAATAAGTAAAAGCGCCAACTGTGAGTTCCTCGGTTGACTTCCTCGTTTGGTCTCGAGAAACGCCGAGGATGGGTTTGTTTGATGCTAGTATCGGTTGGATCCGAATAGGTCTTTCTTACCCTCTCGACATCCGCCCGGTTGTATCGAGTCTCTATAGGTTGTTTAGTGCATCTTGCCGCTGCCTCGATCCACCATACCAATGTAGGCGAGGGCGAATTCTAGCCTCGCCGTGTCTTGGCCTCGATCGACGCTCCTTCTTTTTCCTTTGCCCTTTGTCGGCACCTTTTGTTTAAGCAGGTTTGAGATCGGCGCCGTTAGCGGGTTACCCTTCCGCTTGGCTGGGCAGTTATGGACGCCATTGGTTATTCTTCAGGGCTCTTAGCCCCATTTGCATCTTGTCCGTAGTCGGACGCCCCATCGTTTTCAAGGTGATTTGGATCTTTGTACCGTGTATTTGTATTCTTGACTCTTTGAGCCGCTGTTGTATATATATCTGTTCTGTGGGTCCATCGAGGACTGTTGTGTAATGTTATTACTTTTCTTTCCACCCGCACGAAAGTGCCTGGTGGGCACCTTCGAATCGTTTCTATGCGGGTTTGGCGAGTTTCGCTAAAACTTGCATAGGGCCGATTCTGAGGGTGTTACAGAGTGGTATCAGAGCTCAGCAGTTGCGATACCCCACAAGTCCAGCCTGTAGGATAACCTAGCTAACAGCCGAAGTAGAGTGTCAAAAACTATTTTAAAATCGGTTGGATAGTTCTGATTAGGTCTGATTTTACTCCTTACCCCTCTGATGTTCTCCTCTTACCTCTACGTGTTTTGAATCCGCTCTATTCCCTTTCTTCGAGTCCAGGATTTCTCGTGGTCGGGTTCCGTCGTACCTTCAGGGTTTCGCTTCCTCCTTTGACAACGGTGTTGCTACATCTGGTCTTCATGCTATCCGAGGAATCCTCCGTCTGGTGGACTTCTCTTGTTCCTACTCGTGCCTTCCGGTGTTTTCCGACGCGACGACATCATCTACGCCAGATCCGAAGCAGAGTCTGCATCACTCCTTTGTTCCGAACCTCGTTTATCGAGATCTTCAGTCTGATTCCGAGAGTTGGTTGCTTAATCCGCCTATTCGCGTGCAGAGTAATGGTTTGAGTGCGGGATGGAGTCGCGACCATACCACTACTCTTATCATTTGCTCGGTATATTGAATAGTGGATCGATGCAATTTTACTCCTTCCATGGAAGTTAGAGGTGGCCTTACCTTTATCTTCGTCCGTTGTTTATCCGGAGTGTTGACGAACGGGATCAACGACCTCTTGTTAGTGGTGTCGCGAAGTTCTACACGAAGCGAGAAGACGCAGATCGCCGACCTTCCTTCCTGTACCATGAGGCGGATCTCGAGGGCGAGATCCATCGTTAGTGGTGTCGAATTGTGGCATACCGCAAAACCACTACTAGAAAATCGCGTTGAATTTGTGCATTGCATCGTCATCATCATGCATTGTTTGCATAAAACTATTTTTCGCAAGCCCGTTTTGTTTTCCAAACATCCCATCTTTATTCAAACGCCAAACCCCGGGACGCCGGATTATTTTGTTTTGGCCGCGAGCGGTTTGCAAACGGTCCAATTAAACAAATAAAATTATATTATTTTTAGTGGGGGCAGTCGAACGGGCCAACCCGACCCGAACGACCACCCCCGTATTAAACAGATCGGTCCAACCACTAGTCCCACCCATTTCCTAAACCTACCAAACTACCTACCCACACCCCCTGGCCACCTCACTCCCACCTATCCTAGGCCGCCACGTCACCCTGCCTCTCCCCTCTACCAATCCCACCCTGCCACATCACCCCTCCCCCTCTTCCCTCTCTCTCCTCTCAACCCAGCCCACACCACCCTGGGACCCACACCACACACCACACAGCCTCCCCCCCCCACCGGATCCCACCTACCCCAGTTGGCCCCTCACTTGCACCGCCTCACCCAACAGCTCTCCTCTCAACCCATGGTCCACCCCAGCCCGCCCGCGTGCCCCACCCGGCCCCAGCCTCCCACGCGCCTCCCTCCTGCCCCGTCTTCCTCCCCTCTCCTCTCACAGCAGCCATGCCCCGGTGCCCTCCCGCCGCTCCACGGGTCTCCGTCGACCCCTCTTCCCTCAAGCTCGCCGCCGTCCCCGCCGCCAAGCTCGACCGCCCGACCCTCTCCAACCGCCCGGCCTCCTCCCCAGCGCCTCCACCTACCGCCTCGGCCGCCTCGCCGACCCCGGCTGCGCCTCGCTCCCCCTCCGCCGCCAAGCTCGGACCGCCCACGCGCTCCTCCCGTCGCGTCTGCCCCGCCGACCCCGCCTCGCTCTCCAGCGCCTTCCCGCCCGCCGGCCCGCCCGCGCCGAGCCAGCCTTCGTTGCCGCGCCCGTGCGCCGCCAGCGAGCTCACGCCCGTCTCCCTGCGGCCACCGCCTGCGCCGGCAAGCCGACGCTGCGGGTTCCCGTCCCAGCCGCCGGCCACCTCGCCCAGACGCGCCGCCGCCCGCCTCGCGGCGTCCCAGCAGCCACCTCCGCCTCCAGCAGCCACCGGCCTCCCGACCCGGGCCGCCGCTCGCCGCGTCCGCCCGCGCGTCTGCCGGGCGCCGCCTGCAGCCCAGCGTCCACCTCCCTTCCCAGCGTGCCGCGCAGGCGACCCGCCCGGCCGCCCGGTGCCGCTTCCATCGCGCCGTTCGACCCCAACCCCGTGGGCCCGAGCCGCCAAGTTTTGCCTTCGGTGCCCGGAACCGAACCCCTCGCCAAGATCTTCCGAGGCTCAGATCTCGACAACAAGACCGGCAATGGGCAGCCCAAGAAGGACCATCGACGAGTTATACCCGATCTTCACGGGACCTAGACGCCGAGGCCCCTGGACCCGTCGATCATCTACATGAAACGCCCGTTGCTCCAAGTCTTCCGAGGACCTCGCCAAGGTCTCAAGAGTTGTGCACCAAGCCTCGCCCGAACACATGCGCCTATTCAAGATCGTCACGGGGACCCGAAGACCGAACCGTACCAACCAAGTTCGACCGGAGGTCGCGGACGACAAGTTCTTCACTCCCGAGCGCCAAGACCGTCGATCTACCCGATCCAAGACCACGACGAGCGACAAGTTCTTCACCCCGGATGCCGAGACCGACTCGATGGCGCGGGCCGACAAGACCTCGCAACGGCAAGCTCGACCCCGTGGAACCCGTCAAGATCTGCATGCGACAAGAACAACCCCGACCCGGAAGAATCCGACGCGCCCGACACCGACCCAAGTCCTGCTCCCGGATACGCCAAGGTCTGCGTCGTAATCCGAGACCGATCCCGTCGAGGCCGAACCCTAGATCCGAACCCTGAGACCGACCCCGGAACCCCGGAACCCCAAGAACTGCCGAACCCTAAATGTGTGACCCTTTTCCTCGATACCCTATTTTTATAAATGATATCAACTTGTTGCATATTTAATCATTCATCTCGCATGCATATCTGTGGTTTGGGGGCCTTGTGCCGATTCACCATATAAATAAATATGGGGCCCATATGCGGGCAAATCCAGCCTTATATTGGCCTCATTTAAACATGTGTAGCGAACCGGTGAAACTTTCTGCTTTGTTAAACAACATTTAAATTGCGGGGCTTCTAAATAACATGAACCACCTAATTAATTGTCGGGACCCCGGTTCCGCTGAATCTGATCTAATTGCATCGCACCTTTGCCATGTCATCCATCATGCATGCATCATGCCGATCTTCCGCCGTTGTATTAAATAGTGCATCCGGTGTTTCTTCTAGCGTTTTGGTTCTTCGCGGATAAGGCCGTTGAGTTGAAGTGAGCTTCGCCCCGATCTTCGGTTGTACCCCTTCGACAATGTTTTCAGGCGAGCATCTCCCCCTTTCTACCTATCTTACTTTTATAGTATTTACTTCCCTCTTGTTGATCTATTGCTATCTGTGTTGCGTTGCTCTAGATTTCGTACCCGTGATATCCCTTGCAGCCATATATAGCCTTGGACACATCCTATTACCTGTTGTTTGGTAGATAGTGGGACCCGCGTGTCGTGATCTTGCTCAAGTGTTTTGCTTCGTCAAGTACCACAATTGTTGGAGGTTGGCCGCATGTTGACGTTGGAGATAATCATGGCTTTACTTATTGTTCACTTTAATTTCCGTTTAACAACTAAAATTGAATCAAGCAGAGGCATCGGTGGGTGATAGGTAAGATTTGGTTTCCGAGCCACTTGTGTCCCGTGGGACCCGAGTTCTTGACACTGTTAGAGATCGAGCGCTAACCACGGTGGGGAGATATGGGCCCCATTGATTATTACCGATTTCAAAGTATTGTCTTGGGGGCCACAACTAGTTTGAGGATTTATTTACTATCCTGTACTTATGCCATGTTTACCGCTTTATTTACGTTTGTGCGAGGAGCACCTTTGTCTTTATTTAGGATCGGGCCCACGATTTCGCGGTGTCGGCAGTCCCGTATAAGGGCGGTATCGTTCTGAACCGTCTTCCCAAACCCCAAGTCCGTCTCGGAGACCGGCCGACTTTGTTGCGGGTGTCGACTTGGTGGGGTGGCCCCCATGTACTTGCTTTGGATCTGGGAACGTCGTGACTTAGGCCCCGCCGACATACCGATGGGTGTATGTTAACTGATCTGGCAAAAAGGGTCGAAGTGCCTGTGGATACTTTGGTGCACCCCTGCAGGGTTTAATCTTTTCGAGAAGCCGTGTCCGCGGTTATGGACGACTTGGAGCACAGTGCTTGATCATAGACAACTATAACTAAAGTTTATTGTTTTAAATTGACTTGTAACCATTTTGACTAGTAATCAGCTTCACTACAACGGAATGGCTTAATGAAAGTAACAACAACTGCTGGGTATTGGGGTTGTCTCATGTTAATTGTATCTGACTAGTAAGTGTTGCCACTATAACGGAATGGTTAACTAAAAGTGCCCACTGCTTACTTTATCAGGATGAATATCTAAACCTGACTAGTAATTGCGGCAACTATAACTGAATAAGTAAAACTGCCAACTGTGTGAGTTCCTCGGTTGACTTCCTCGTTTGGTCTCGAGGGGGAAACGCCAGGATGGGTTTGTTTGATGCTAGTATCAGGTTGGATCCGAATAGGTCTTTCTTACCCCTCTCGACATCCTTGATTGTATCGAGTCTCTATAGGTTGTTTAGTGCATCTTTGCTGCCTTCGATCCACCATACCAATGTAGGCGAGGACCGCGAATTCTAGCCTCATGGTGTCTTGGCCTCGATCTTGGCTCCTTCTTTTCCTTTGCCCTTTGTCGGCACCCTTTTGTTTAAGCAGGTTTTGAGATCGGCCGTTAGCGGGGTTACCCTTCCGGCTTGGCACAGGCGAGTTATGGACGCCATTGGTTATTCTTCAGGGCTCTTAGCCCCATTTGCATCTTGTCCGTAGTCGGACGCCCCATCGTTTTCAAGGTGATTTGGATCTTTGTACCGTGTATTTGTATTCTTGACTCTTTGAGCCGCTGTTGTATATATATCTGTTCTGTGGGTCCCATCGAGGACTGTTGTGTAATGTTATTACTTTGCTTTCCACCCGCACGAAAGTGCCTGGTGGGCACCTTCGAATCGTTTCTATGCGGGTTTGGCGAGTTTCGCTAAAACTTGCATAGGGCCGATTCTGAGGGTGTTACACGAGAGGCCAGGGAAAACGCAACGTAAGAGAGCATGCCCAGGACTCGCCACGCGACTAACCCAACGGGCCAGGCAGGAGCGACGCGCTCACACCAACGCGCTAAATCCTCAACCACCCTCGAGTCGCGACTAGAACAACCAAGTACCACGCTCGGGGACTCGGCCACCCGACCTCGTTCGCGCAAGGGAAAACGGTAAAGTATAGAGCACTCAAGGGAGTCGCCTTGCGGCTGGCTCTCCGAGCTCGGCGGTCGACCAAATCAACAAAACACATGATAACAACACACATCATATCGAGGTAAACCCCACAAAAGGCGGACGCGCTCGGGGACTCGTCAAAATCAATCAAAAGCACACAAACAAATATCAAAATAGACACGGCGTCTCATTCAATCACATGTTGCATTGTTTCATGTTACAAAATATGCCGTGTGGCGAACTGCTGCTAACACCACAAGGCAAACTACCCTACTCTGCGAGGCTTGATGGCGACTGCGACATCCGGATGCGGATGAGCGCCGTGTCACGGGTTGGATGGAATCGTCGTCGTTCACCCGCCATCGCGAAAAGTCTGCTCGACCTTGAAGTCCCGATGCGGCGGCTCGGGGTCGTTTGGCGCGACAACCGTCTCCACACGGCAGAGGTCGCCCGTGCCCGAACCGTTACGATGCGTGGCGGCACGTTCGCAACGAGGACCTCGGACAGCTCCACGCGCCAATCGATGATGGATACCCACTCGTCACATCGTCAATGTTGAAATCCTCGGGAAGTGGGCGAGTCAAGGCTCGATCGTCGGCGCTCCACGCAAAGCGTCGACCGCGTCATGAACTCAGCGACCGCGGCGCCTTCTCCAAATACCTCCACACCTCAGCGAGGTCGCTGGAATCACCTCCGTGGGCGATATTTCTTGGAGGTAAACGCGGATATGCGTCGCCGACAACGTCGCGAATCGGCAGCATGCTTACGCCGCCTCGGCGTCGGCGAGCTCGCCTCTTCTTCGCTATCAATGATGCGACCTGCGAGTAGAAGACAATGATAAGTATGGCGGACACCAAAAACCACAACTATTAGAAAGGGAGATGCACTCACCAAGCAGCGGCGGCGAGTCCGTGATGAAGCATTGAAGCGGCGTGTGGTCGTCACGAAGCCCGCAATAAGGACTTGGACACCTTGCGATCCTCTTCAGCGCACGGCGGCCTTAGCTCGCTTGTCGCCGAGCTCGCTTCTTCTCTCGCCTCTCGCGATTCGCGCTCGAGGTCGGCGATCTGGCTGTTCAGCGGCACCCAGGCGGTCGCGCGCCCAATTCACCCGGACAAGCCTGGCGAGCTTCCTCGCCTTCGCAACAGCTTGAAGTCCTTTGTTTGCTTCACGGGCGATGGCCAGCTCCTTCTCCGCTTCTTTGTTTCGCGGCCAATCGGTGACTCAAGCTGCAGACCACGCACATCACCAAAAGGTTAGTCAAATCAAAATTCCTAAGTGCCCACCGCTGAAATTCAGCGCGCGCCTCGGAGGTAGCGATCAAAATATTCCTAAGTGCCCACCGCTGAAATTCAGCGATGCGCACTCGAGGCTGGCGATCAAAATATTCCTAAGTGCCCACCCGCTGAAATTCAGCGATGCGCACTCGGGGCTGGCGATCAAAAAAATTTCCTAAGTGCCCACCGCTGAAATTCAGCGATGCGCATCGAGGCTGATCGACAAACAAAAGATGTGAAATTATAAGAATCGGGCGCTGCAAAGCACCGACCCGATCCTCGGGGTTGGATGTACTGGATGGCGCGCCAACATCTTTGTGAAGTTGTACCGTCCACGGATGCGAGAAGTGCCGGCGTGTGCCCGTGGCGTTGGTCGACTTCAGCGTCGGTCCCAGGAGGCGTGGCTCGGTGCGAGCCCACTCGCCGTGGCCGCCTTTGGTAACGGGCGGGAAGGTAGCAATAGAGGTACACTCGAGAGGTCGACTCGCCGTTCGAGCAATGAAGTACCCTCCTTCGTGAAGCGGCTGCTTCCATCACGGGCCGGTGCTGCGGCCATTGTCGTCAAAGATAGTGATGGTGTCGTCGCCTTGGCCTTCTTACTGCCATCCGCCGAGGCGACGACCTTGTTCGCCTTCCTCTTGCGGGAAGGATCTTCCTCGCTAGCGGCGGAGGGCACCTTGGTCACGGTCGGGTGGCCCATCCTCTTCACCCCGGTCCTGCGCATCAATCGAATCAACAAAAGCAATCGAACTAGTTATGAAAAGTAAGGAAAGGTGAGCGAACTCACTTGGCGACTGAGATGAAGCGCAGTCCTGTACGGAGGCCGGCCGGTTTCTCCAGCTCAGGGCCCAGACGGCGAGTGAGCCCCAACTCCATGACGTTGCGTGCCCAAGACACGGACGGCTTCTTCGTTGTTGAGGCCGCAGCTGGCGCCTCTGGAACATCCTCCACCGGAGCCTCCTCGCGAGGCGAAGCCGCCGCAGCCGGGGCCTCCTTGCGAGGCGAGCCGCGCCGGAGCTTCCCAGCCCAGGCGGGCGAATGGTGGAGGCATTGAAGCCAGCGGCACTTCCACGGTCGTCGCGTCCGGCCACGGTTGTCGGTGGCCGTCATGGCTGGGCTGGGAGCGTCTGAGCTGCTCGAGAGTGCGGCCGAGCCGACGGCCTCGTCTTCTTTTTCGGGGGGGCCTCGCCTCCCTTTCCTTCCTCTTCTTCTTTGACGGGGTGGCTTGACGGCGCGAGGTGGTCTCTGGGAGCTCGTCGTCATCATCGTGACGTTCGAGGCTTCTACTCGCCTCGATCTCGCGCTGTCGTTGCCCGCGAGTCTTTCGGACCAGCGGGGCGGCCTCCTCTTCGGACTCGTCCTCGTCGTCCTCGTTGCCCTTAGTAGGCGGCGATTTGCCTATGTCTTGGGCGGACGGGCCCGAGCTCTCATCATCCGAGGGTGGGAGCCACCCTTCCACCACTTGGAATAGCTGCAACGAATACAAAACGGAATCAGAATTACCGCGACTGCATTTACTGCGACTGCGAACAAGGTAAAGAAATTACCGTTGGAGCCGGACGCTTCGCGGTATAGGGGGTGACCCCCGCTTGCGCATCCAGGTACACCGCCTGGGTAATCTTCTTCAACGCTGGGAGATAATCCTCCAGCTTCCACTCATCAAGACAGGCCTTCGTCGAATCTCCCCGGCCCATGTACTGGTACAGGTAGTGGTCGCGGTGGGCGAGTGGAACGAGCCGCCGCCCGAGCCAGCAATTGTACAAGTTTATCGTTTGAAGGCCCTTCTTTTTCAGACCACGGATGGTCTGGAGCATCTCGTCGACGACCATCCGCTGGTCGCCGGGGAGCTTGCCGACTTGGAGATTGCGCGGCTCGGAGCGATTAGCGGAGTACCGCGGGATCGCCACCTCGCCCTCCGGGGTCGCCTCGGCCACGTAGAACCACGACTTCTTCCAGTCGCTCGCTGCCTTGGCGGGTAGCATCAGATCAAAGAAAGAAGCTTTGGACTTGAGCTGAAACGTCAAGCCGCCAGCGGCCAGCATTGGGCCGCTGCCTCTCATGCTGATCCGTCCGTGGAGCAGATCTTGCCACAAGGGAAGTAGGGCGGCCCAAGTAGCATTCGCGAACGCCACGAAGATGGCGAGCTGCTCGATGCTATGGGGACCCGATCAAGGCTGGATCCGTAGTAGTGAGCGCCGGAAGAATAGGGCGTAAAACCCCGCTCGAGATGGTGGTGAAGCGGGCAATTCCCTCTCGCGGGTTTGGGGTCATTTCTCGGCTGCGGGGATACGCCAACAGCTCGCGGGATCCGGCCTCCTCGAAGGAGGCCGTGCCTGTGCACTTGGACCTACGGCTCGGTGGAAAGGGCCATGGCGAGATTGGTTGAAGATCGGAGGATTTGGTCGGCTGGATCGCGGGCGAGGAAAGAAAATCGCCTTTTCGGAAGAAGTGGTGAGGAGTTGGCTCTCGATTGCCTACCATTCCCTTATATAGCGGGGTTACCGCCGTCAGGAGTCGTTACCACGCGGTGATTCGCCGAAAGTTACCGTTGGATTACCTCAGCGGCTAGTTTGACCACGCTGACGGTCCAACTCGGCCACTCGGCTCGCCGACCCAATCACTAAGGCGGTGTTTCCGACTCGACTCATCCAAGGCTGCGACTGGATCATTGGTTGTCTCCTTTATACAGAGCCCGGCGATTCGGTGGGTGCCTACTGCGAAGCCGTATACTCCGATTGCGGCGACCACCTCGCTAATCGGCGGCCTCGGGGACTCGATGGGGATGTGCCTGCGGGGTATACCCGGCAGGGCGTTCCGGCCCGCCCAAGACCGGCAGTGGGCACAGAGCAGTGGATCAAAGCCCAGCCGGCTGGAGCTGAGCGACCAGGCGAGTAGATAGGCCCAGTCGGACTAGGTTAAACGACTATTGAAGCTGTAACCGAATCGGTTGAGATATGTAAACCCTAGGGGAGGTGAGCCTATATAAACCTCCCTATAGGGAGAGTAGAGACACGTTCCTTCATACACCCAAGCGACTCGCCGCCTAGCCGCCGAGCTCGCCCATTGTAACACCTCCATAATACAATCTAGCAGGAGTAGGTCTTTACCCTCAGGAAGCGAACACAGGTAAAACCATGTCTTTGCCCTCATCTACTTCCACCGGATGGCTGCCCTTGCCCTCGTTCTACTACTGTTGCGTGCCGAGCATCTGCCGTGACAATTCCCACGACAACCTGCGACGAATCAACGACGGCCTCGGGGACTACTGATGGGGATATGCCGGCGGACGGTATACCCGGCAAGGCGTTCCTCTTGGCCCGAACTGCCGTAGTGGGGACTGGGGCGGCGACTGGATCAAGACTTGACAAGGACCCAGGCGACTGGAAGCTGGAGGCCCAGAAGCGTAGCTAGGCCCAGTCGGATTAGGTCAAGAACCCTCTGAATCCTTAACTAATTCTGTTGTAGATCTGTAAACCCTAGCAAGGTGAACCTATATAAACCTCCCTAGGGTACGCATATAGGACACGTTCCATCATACACCCCAGCGACTCGCCGCCTAGTCGCCGAGCTCGCCCTTGTACTCTCCATAATACAATCTAGCAGGAGTAGGTCTTTATCCTCCGGGGGGACGAACCTGGGTAAACCCTTGTGTCTCTGCCCTCATCTTGCACCGCAGATGGCTGCCGCCCTTGGCCCTCGTTCTACTAATCGTTGCCGATTGCAGCATCTGCCGTGGCCATTCCCACAACAGAGATGGCAAGGGTTTAGCAGCGACAACTTTCTTTCTTTTGGCGGGAAATTCGGCAGGAGCAACAACCTCGGAATTGGGAGCAACGTCCTTTGCAGCAGAAAGGATGACAGTCTCCAAAGGGGCCGAGGTAGTGGTAACCTCGGCCGATGTCTGAGCAGAAGCTAGATTTGCGGTACACGAAGGATCAGCAGGAGCGACCTTCGGAATCTTGGGAGAAACTGCCGAATCAGTTGGGCGATCCGGCATCGGGACATTATCATAAACAACTAGGGGAGCAATGGGCTCATCTCATCGAGGAGAGTCGTTAGTCAGCCCACGAGGAGAATCATCGCGAGGACTAGGGACCCAGACATCTTCAGGAGGCGATGGTGAAGGCGGCCGAGTAACATGAGATGTCATACTCGGACCGCTAGGCTTAGCGGAAAGAGGACCACTGCAAAGAAGTGAAAGTTAATTCGGAAATAGAAAGAGAGAAACAAGAAATACAAATGAAAATATAAAGGGAAACTTACCCAGTAACTCTAGGCATAGCTTTGCGCCTCGGAATGTGTTGGGAGGATTTCTTGGTTCGCTTCTTGGGAGCGGTATCCAAAGGATCCTTCGAAGCAGCTCGCTTCTTAGAAGCAGCAGGGGCCTCCAAAGCGAGAGGTTTGACCTCGTGCACCTGACCAGCCGGATTAGCTGGGAAAGAAGGAGCCGGAAATGCGTAAGACATAGGCACCGCGGCAACTACCTCGAGAATTTGGACATTGTCTGAATCACCTTCATCAACACGGGCCGAGGTTTTGCTCCGGGGCGAGCAGGAGCAGCTTCCGACTTAGGAATGAATTCCTCCGGATCAGGTTCTCCGTTGTCCGGGGTATTGCGGTTGGCGGTCCAGGGGTGAGCCAAAACCTCGGCATCTTCCGTGGTCTGCTCTACAAATATCTGCGAGAAAAGCAAACAAGAGTTAGCGAAATAATGAAGGAAAAATAACTCGGATGAAACTACTCATGTTCAAATTACCTAAGGAGGAGGATTCTCACGAGAGCATGGCTTCATTCCCCACTTCCATTCCTCGGGCATCTCAGTCTTGAAGATAGCCCGGACACGTTTATAAATTTGGAAATCATCAAGCTCAACCGTAGAAACTCGGCTGGGATCCAAAGGACCACTCATATAGCAAAGCTTGTGGGAGAGGAGTTGGAAGGGGCAGATTCGGCTGCTGATAAACGCGGTCATCAGATCTTTGCCCCGAAGCCAAGCCCGAGTCAACTCTTTAAGCCGGAGCTCGAATGCCTCGGCGAGGGCATGGGTTTTCTTCGGATTATAGAGCCAGTTCTTCTTTGAAGGAGGACCGATGGAGAAAGCAAGAAGCCGAATCTTATCCTCTGCTCCGGTATTCTTAACATAGAAAAATAATCTGTGCCATTTCTTACAAGACTCTAGACCCGCAACTCAGGGGAACATGGAGTTTTTCCGAGGTGTAATGGAGGCGTCCCCACACTGGGTCAAAGATTTCTCGAAGGGATGAAGAGATTTATCTGGCACGATGTTGGCTCGGATTTGGAAGAACTTCGACCATACATCTACTGAAGGCCAAAGGCCGAAGTATCCTTCAGAAGCCGAGAGAGAGGCTACGGCATTAGCCAGCAAATGATGTGGCTGAAGGCCAAAGTAATCTAGAAAGCTCCTAGCAAAATATCTAAGAGGGAGGCCAAATCCTCTGGCAAAGTGCGACATGAAAACTACGTACTCGCCATCATCAAGTACTGGGGAAGATTCTTTGCCGGTTAAGCGACAGTTTACCTCGGCAGGAATTCGGCGGGTCTTGCGTAGCCACTCGATCTCTCGGCGAGTGACCGTAGAACCTTGCCATGAGCCCCGTTCTAGGCCCGCCATGAGCTCTTATTCCCCAACGAGGGCGCCGCTGACAGAGCTATACATAGGCTCGTCAGAGGAGTCGACAGAGGAAGAACTAGTGGTTGGGAGAGGCCTAGAAACCTAAGGCCCCGTCGCGGCGGCGGAGCAGAAAAAGAACCACCGCAAGAGATTGAGGAAAACAAGAAAAGCACCTAGGGAAGGGACCTAGCGACGGCGACGCGAAATGATGCAGAGAAGCGCAACGGCAAGGACCCAAGAACGGGGACGCGACGACGAGCTCGCAAGAGCAGAAGAGCGGCGGCTTGGCTGTCAAGGAGGAGGAGCGGCGGCGCAGTCGCTGGAGCGCAACAACAATGACAGTGTTGGGAGGAAGACGAAGGGAGTGGGGAGGGGAAAACTGAATTGACCCACCCCCACTCCCCTACTTATAACCGCATAGGGTGAGCGGTAGTGGGATCGTGGGTGTGCCGCGCGTAACCGCGTGTATCGCGCATCCATGAACAAAGAGTGGAGCCACGACAAGGGCCACACGGAGCGAGAGGAGATCAGGATGTGTGACCGTTGCATTTATCGAAGCGCCACTGCGCCGACACGACGGGCGCAGTAATTACTGTAGCGTGTCAGCATACACTATAGCAGTACAAAAACCGAGACAATAGTAATGATTGGTACACGTAGGATGAGGCTTACTCAAGAAGCCAACTGGACACCCCGGAAGAATGAGAATGACTCGGAAAACGGCTCAGACCTCACTAATAGAGGATAAACAAAGGAAAGATAGCTGAAAAGGAGCGTCAGCTAAAAAATACGTCGGACAGGAAATGAGAAAGAATAAATGTCTGGAAACTGATGTGGCCCGGCCGAAGTATCCGTAGGACTGCACCAGCTTCGGGGACTAATGTTGGGGGGATGACCCCAAGTAGGGTCAAGATAGTGGAAAGAAGGAAGGAACCTTTCTTACCATATGCCAGGTTATAAGCTGATTCGGCCGAGTTATGCAAGGGTCGGCCGAATAAGGCATGGCATAGCCAGAGTCGAGCGATTAATACCTTACTCTGCCGAGATGAGCTAAGTCGGCCGAGTAAGGTTGATCAGCTCATGCGCAGGTAAAGGTCGAGTCGAGTTACACGAGGCGAGGACGAGTAACGGGAAGATTGCAGAAGAAGGATACGGATCCCAAAGTCAAACCCTAGCTACTAACTAGGAGGAATCTACACAGAGCCAAGCGCTAGAGACAAAGAGCAGAGCCGCAGAGGGGCAGACAGGCATCACGGAGGTGATAGTGGGAAAGCCCGAGGCTCACATGTGGGGGTTCTGGGTCTTTGCCGTCGATATAAGGGGTACACGGAAAGAGGTTCGCCGAGTTACCACTTTGGGACAAGCATATTCCAAGAATATGCTTGTCCACGTCAGCCCTAGAAGGAACCAAGGGACCCCTTTATAAGGAGGGGCACGGCTTCCTGGATAAAGGATCGACTCATTTGACACTAGAGGGCTCATGTTGTAATATTCTTCCTCCTCTCTCTAATACAGCTCAAGGAGCACTTGTAGCTTGATTGAAGAGAAGTAAAGCTCTGTGTTCTAGCTAGTTGTGTGTAGAAATCACTACATCTTCCCTCCCCAGATCCCACTAGCATCCATTGGCCCATACTTTAGCCTACCCATGGCAACTGCCATGCCACCACCATGACAAGAATATAGCCATTTTCTTCCTTGTAATTATCAAAGCAAAAATTAAGTATATCATAAACCTCATATTCATAAGTTCGAATGCACCCTTCCAAGCAATAAATTATTAAATTTGTTCCACATCATAAAAGTCATAATTTCCTATAACATGAGAGGATATGGTAACATTATCATTATACTCACATTGAAAAGGGAGGTGTTTCTACCTCCTACAACAACAAGCTTTATCAAAGCAATAAGTAACATTATAAGTAGAGCGCACGTTTCAGCAATGGTATTCAATTTATCAATTTGTTCCCATAAGTGTTTCCCTTTTTATGACAAGCGGTGTTCCTTATAATAATACTTTTGTTCTTCCGTGAACCCACCTTGCCAATAAGAACTAGTTTCAAAGAAACGAACCATTGATAGAAAGCATGAAAAAGCAAGGCAATGACTAGCCAACAACTATAGTAGGAACTAATTTTTTTTGTGTTTTTGATAAGAGAAAGCAAACCAAACGAAACTAATTTTTTTTTGGAGTTTTTGATAAAAAGAGGCAAGCAAAACAAAGCAAAAGAAACTAATCAAAACAAAAACAAAGTAAAGAGGAAGGTTGTGAAGGACTCCCCTTGTGAAGCCGTCCTTAGACTCCCCGGCAACGGCGCCAGAAATAGCTTGATGATGTGTAGATCAGATCACTGTAGAGCTTCGTTGGGAGACCCCAAGAGGAAGATATGATGAGCACAACAACAAGTTTTCCCTCAGTAAGAAACCAAGTTTATCGAACCAGTAGGAGGAAGGAAACGACTCAAAGGTGTTGCTACTAACATGGAAACCTGCACAACACAAACTCAAGACTTTGCCCCAACTAACAGTGAGGTTGTCAATCTCACTGGTTGCTGTAACAAAGGATTAACTGTATGGTGTGGAAGGTGATGATGGTTTGCAGCAAGTAAACAGTAACAATGGAAGATGTATTAATGGTAAAGATTGGACCGGGTCCATAGTTCACTAGAGGTGTTATCCTTAGATAAACAAACATATCATGTTGGGTAAACAAATTACAGCAGGGCAATTGACAGGACTGAGTAAGGCATAACAATGCAATACTAGACATAAAGATCCTATCAGATTCGATTGGGCAATACAACAAGATACATAGACCGCCATCCAACTGCATCTATGACTAGAAGTCTGCCTTTGGGTTATCATCTGAACCCCCTCCAGTATTAAGTTTCAAGCAACAGACAACTGCTTTAAGCAAAGTGTGTAAGGTAAATAATCCACTTGTTCCATGAACAAGAGACTATTGTTTTCCCCCTAGTGGAACAACACATCTACAACCTTAGAGATTTCTATCACTTCCCTTGATTAAATAGAGGCATGAACCCACTATCGAGCATAAATACCCCCTCTTGGAGTCACTAGCAACTACTTGGCCAAGATAGGTACTAACAACTGAGAGAATGCAAGATCACAAACAACACAGACATGATAGAATCAATAAGACAAAACCATTAATAAATCTGACATAGTAATCTCAATATCCATCGGATCCCCGCAAACACAACATGCATGATTACAAATAGATGAGATCTTGATCATGAACAAAGCTCACAAGAACTAGACATGAAAGCACAAAAGAGGAGATACAACCATCTAGCTACTACATGGACCCGTAGTCCAAGGTGGAACTACTCACGCTTCATACCGGAGGCTGGCATGATGAAGAAGAAGGCCTCCAGGATGATCTCCCCTCCAGCAGGGTGCTGGGAAGAGCATCAGATCCCTCGATCTAGGGACGATGGTGGCGGCGGCTATAGACGGTTTCGTGGAATATTGATCGGCTGCTTAGGGTTTAGGCATCGGGGGCTTCTTATAGGCGAAGAGGCGAGGCAGTGTGGCATCCCGCAAAACCACTACTAGAAAATCGCGTTGAATTTGTGCATTGCATCGTCATCATCATGCATTGTTTGCCTAAAACTATTTTCGCAAAGCCTGTTTTGTTTTTCTAAAACGCCCCGTCTTGTTTTCAAATTCAAACCCGGGTCGCCGGAATATTTTGTTTTGTTGTTGTCGGTTTGCAGAAGCTTTGTTTTAAAACAAATAAAATCTTTATTATTTTTAGCGGGGCAGTCGAACGGGCCGAATGACCCGAACGACCACCCCATTTTTAAATCGGTCCACCTGAACAGTCCCTCTAAATCCTAAAGCTACCCATCCTATCTACCCAGCCCTCCCCTCCACCTCACCCCACCCAATCCCCTCGTGACACCTCACCTCTCCCCAAAGCCCACCCACTCACACGCTGCCACCTAGACCAACCACCCCCACTCCCACCACACAACACACCCTGGGCCACACACACACAAGCACACATGCACGCACGCCGCACCCAGACAGCACACCCGGGCCCGCTCCCTGCCCAGATCCCCACGCCGCAGGACCCACCCCCCTGGGCCACGCGCCCCCTCTCTCCTCCCGCACGTCTCTCTCTCCCCCGCGATCCCTTCTGCCTCCTCTGGCTTCCTTCCTCGTCGCCCCGGCCGCGCCCTCTCGCCGGTTCCGCGCGCGCCGCCCACCTCCGCCCTGCTCCTCTCTCCCCTCCGGCGCTCCACCTCCGCCTCTCTTCCCCGCCCCCAGCACGCCACCCACGTCCGCTCCCCTCCCCAATTCCGCCTCCCCCACCTACCACCTCCTCTCTCCCCGTGCCCGCTCCCTCCCTCGGCTCCCCGCGGCGCCACCTCTCCCCTCCGGCGCCGGCCAAGCCGCCTCCGCCGCTCCCGCCACCTATCCGGCCGCGAGCACCCGCCTTCACCCTCCCTGGCCACCTTGCCTCCGCCCCGCTCGTCGGCGCCCCTTCGCCGACCCTCACCTGCCGCAGCCAGCCTCGCGCCCGCCTCCGGGTGAGCCGCCGCTCGCCCGCCCGCCGCTCCGTGCTTTCGTCGCCCGGACCATAGCGCCTCCCGTCTCCGCGCTCGGCCAGCGCCCGCCCGTCTCCGGCAGAGCCAGCGCAGCCCGCCCGCTCGCCACATAAACCTCCTTCCCCCGCCGTGCCCCGACCCGCCTCGCCTCCCTCTCCTTCCTCTCCTCGGCGAGCCCCATGAGCCGTCGCCAGGCCGTCCCCTCCCCGCTGCTGCTGCCGCGTCCTCCGGCAAGCCGCGCCGCCGCCGGAGCTCCTCGCCTCCTCCCCCACAGAGAACCGCCGTCCTCCACCCCATGCTCGCCCGCCGGAGCGACCCCGCCGCCCCGGTGGCCTCGCCTCGCGCCGGCCACCACCACGCAGCCGGCCTCGCTCGCCCCGTGCCGCCCTCTCCCTCTGCTCCTCTCCGACGTCGAGCCGCGTCTCCTCTCCCAGGCTCTCCCTCCTCGGCCCCCTCTGTTTCCTGGCAGTACCAGGTACAGCTCGACGACCCCGCCGGCGGCAGACCCTCCGTCCGTGTGGCCACGCAAGCAGCCCATTGCGGTTCCGCCTCTCTTGTGACCGTTGCTGTCAGCAGACGCATGCATCTTTGTCTTTGTTAAACTTGTCGCGAGTACATCCAACACCAAGGGCTTCCGTAGAGGAACTAACATCAAGCTGGGATCCGACAAGTTCTGCCGACAAGACCGGCCCGATGCCAATGATATCGAAGGTTGCACATAGAGCCACTCGAAGGCCACCGACAATCGAGTGGAACCCCGAGTACTTCGTCTTGGAAACTAGGGGCGATGACGCCGAACCGACAAGATCTACCTCACGGCGCGGCGAACCTCCGAACCCGGAGCATCCCCGGACACCAAGAACTACCGGCGACCCGACCAAGACCCGAAGGCCGGACCCGGCCCGACAAGTTCTTCCGCTCAGATCCGAGGACACCGAGACGCTGGACCCTCAAGTTCTCCGTCCTGGACACCAAGATCTGCATCCCGAACGCCAAGACCGACCGGTACGCGGTACTGACAAGAGCCTCGCAACGACAAGACCGACGACCCGACAAGATCCCCGCGACGACAAGAACGGCACCGACCAAAACGAATCCGATGCGCCCCGGCACCGAACCAAGTCCTGCTTCCCGGGATCCGAGGTCACCGACACAGGACAACAAGACCTACCCCCGCTACCCGAGAACGTTTCGTCGAACCCTGACCCCGAGACCCGGCCCCGAACCCCGGAACCTCAAGTTCGTCGAACCCTACTGTGTGAACCCCTTCCCGGAACCCTATTTTATAACATAATACAACTTGTCGCATAATAATTGTCTTGCATGCATCTTGTCATGTGGTTTGGGGGCCTTTTGCCGATTCACCTAATAATTAAATGTGGGGCCCATATGCGGGCAAATCTAGCCTTATATTGGCCTCATTTAAATTTGTGCATCGAACCGGTACTATCTCTTGCCCTGTTAAAACAACATTTAAATTGCGGGGTAGTTAATTAACTTGAACCGTTTAATTAATTGTCGGGACCCCGGTTCCACTTAATATTGACCTAATCGCATCGCATCTTTGCCATGCCATGCATCATACATGCATCATGCCGATCTTCTGCCGTTGTATTAAATATTGCATCCGGTGTTTCTTCTAGTGTTTGGTTCTTCACGGATAAGGCCGTTGAGTTGATGTGAGCTTCGCCCCGATCTTCGGTTCAACCTTCGACAATGCTTTTCAGGCGAGCATCTCCCCCTTTCTACCTATCTTACTTTTATAGCCTTTATTTCCCTCCTGTTGATCTATTGCTATCTGTGTTGCGATGCTTTAGTTTTCGTACCTGTGATATCCCTTGCAGCCTTATATTGCCTTGGACACATCCTATTACCTGTTGTTTGGTAGATAGTTGGACTTGCGCGTCGTAGTCGCTTGCTCAAGTGCTGTTGCGTGTCGTCAAGTGCCACAGTTGTTGATGTATCGCCGCATGTTGATGTTGGAGATGATCATAGTTTTACTTATCGCTCACTTTAATTCCGGTTTAACAACTAAAATTGAAATAAGCAGAGGCATCGGTGGGTGATAGAAAATATTTGGTTTCCGAACGCCCACTTGTGTCCCGTAGGACCCCGAGTACTTGATACATGTTCCTTGATTTATCGCGCTATCCACATCCGGGAGGTATATGGGACCCCCACAGGCGAGCTTGATTCATCCTATTTCTTGGGGCCACAAACTAGTTTGAGGTTTTATTTACTATCTGTACTTATGCCATGCTACTTGTATTTAAATTGTGCGAGAGCACCTTTGTCTTTATTTAGGTAAGCGGAGTGATTACGCGGTATCGACACCCCGAGTTTTCGGGTTCCCAGTCGCTTACAGCCATTGTCGCAAACCTTGAGTCCGTCTCGGATCTTGCTTACTTCGTTGCGGGTGTACTCCAAGGGGTGGCCCCCTGAAATATTTCTGAATCCTGTGATTGTTCAGTCGTGAAAGCCTCGTTGGGTTTTGATTTGGTTTTTCCGAGGTTGATCGAGCGTGTGTTGCTATTGGTGCACCGGCGGGTAAAACTTTACGAAGCCGTGTCATGTTATGGACGACTTGGAGCACAGTATCTCGACCATAGACCAGCATAACTAAAGTTTATTGCTATAAATTTGACTTTATAATGACTAGTAATCAGCTTCACTATAATGGAATGGCTAAATAATACTGCCCACAATTGCTTGTTTGAAGTGTCGCTTGCGACCATTGTACCTGACTAGTAAGTAATGCAACTACAACGGAATGGCTGAATAAAAGTACCAACAACTGCTGGGTTTTGGGTTATCTCATGCTATCTGTATCTGATTAGTAAGTGTTGCAACTATAACGGAATGGTTAACTAAAAGTGCCCACTGCTTACTTTATCAGGATGATTATCTAAATCTGACTAGTAATTGCTGCAACAATAACTGAATAAATAAAACTGCCAACTGTGTGGGTTCCTCGGTTGACTTCCTCGTTTGGTCTCGAGGGGGAAACACCAGGATGGGTTTGTTTGGTGTTAGCTTCAGGTTGGATCCGGATAGGTCACTCTTATCCCTCTCTGATAACCGTCAGTTGTACCGAGTCTCTGTACGTTGTTTAGTGCATGCTGCCGCTGCCGCTTCAGTCCACCATACCTATGTAGGCGAGGACCGCCGAATTCTAGCCTCGCCGTGTACTGGCCTCGGTACCGACGCTCCTCTTTTTCCTTTGCCCTTTGTCGGCACCCCTTTTGTTTAAGCAGGTTTGAGATCGACGTTGTTAGCAGGGTTACCCTTCCGGCTTGGCCTGGGCAGGGTTATGGACGCCATTGGTTATTCTTCAGGGCTCTTAGCCCCATTTGCATCTTGTCCGTAGCTGGACGCTATACCGTTCTCAAGGTGATTTGGATCTTTGAACCGTATATCTGTATTCTTGACTCATGGAGTCGTGTTGTATATATATATCTGTTCTGTGGGTCCCATCGAGGACTGTTGTGTAATGTTATTACTTCATTTTCCACCCGCACGAAAGTGCCTGGTGGGCACCTTTGAATCGTTTCTATGCGGGTTTGGCGGGTTTCGCTAAAACTTGCATAGGTATGATTCTGAGGGTGTTACAGGCAGGGAGGCGCCCAGGGGGCCCACACCCTACCTAGGCGCGGCCTATGGTGGTCCTGCGCCTAGGGGGTGCGTCCGCCCTGTCCCCCCCCCCCTCCGTCTCTCCTCTGGATTCTGTGTTCTCCTCGATGAAATATTGACTTTGGCTTTTGTCCCGTCTAATTCCGAGAATATTTCCTTACTAGCTTTTCTGGAACCAAAAACAGCAGAAAATAGGCAACTGACATGGTGGCAACTTGTTAATAGGTTAGTACCAGAAAACATATAAAAAGCACATCAAAGTATGGACAAAGCAAAGCAAAGTAGATACTAAACAAGCATGGAACATCAAAAATTATAGATACGTTTCTGACGTATCAACAACCAAGGGGCATTGCGCCCAGCCATGATGGCTTCCCTCACCTATTCCACATTCATATGGGTGGAGCTCCCACTCAAAATGAAAAGCCTCCACTCACATAAACATGCCTCCACTCAAAAATCCACTCACATGCATAAAATTTCCACCAAATTTAATGCAAGCTCTCATTTAAATAAAACTCTTTTATTTATTTATTCAAAAATTTGTTAATTACTTTAATTAACAAAAATTCACATAAATCCCCTTACAACGTTTCAATTTCACATGTAGAACCAGTTTCAGCAATTTCAACTGAAACAATCCCGGTGTCTAGTGAAATAAATTCCTGCGCTTTCTTTTTCTTTCTCTGGCATATTATTTGATCTGAATGGTGTCGGTATCCCTTAAGTGTGTCACCCTACAGTTCGCGAATAATGCAGACATGATCGAGACCCCTCTCCGATCAATAATCAGCAGAGAGACCTGGAGATCCGTAATGACTCCCACACATTCAACGATGACTTCTGTGATCGTGTGAACCTTATATGCATGTAACTCAATCCTTTTGTCTCGCGATATATTACATGTCCGAGATTCGATCATCGGTATCTCCATACCTAGTTTGATCTCGTTACCGACATGTACTCTTTTCTCGTTCCCGTGATATAACATTCTATTGATCAAATCACTTTCTTGCAAGCTAATTAATGTGATATCACCGAGACGGACCAGAGTATATATCTCCATCACCGGGATGGACAAATTCCACTCTTGATCCATGAGCCTCGACATAACACCTTCGTAGCACTGAACCCATCTTTATAGTCACCTTGTTACGGTGTGACGTTTGATGTTATCAAGATACTCTTCCGGTGTTAGTGATTGACATGATCTCATGGTCTAAGTACTAAGATTACTTTGTATGATGTTATAGTAATATAAACACAATGACCTTGATCATAATGCTATACTTCGCATGAATGTTCATCACACCATTACACTAATTTTGTGACCTCGTTATTAACAACATCCAATGTCCATGATCAAGAAAGCTTTGATCATCTTGTTAATCAACGAGCTAGTTTATAAGAGAGGCATAACTAGGAACTTTTTTTTGTTTATTAAACAAACATGTATTAATGTTTCAGTATTAATACAATTATAGCATGCAAAATAAACATTTATCATAAACATGGAATATA
Organism: Avena longiglumis; assembly: GCA_030063025.1. Classification (NCBI taxonomy): domain Eukaryota; kingdom Viridiplantae; phylum Streptophyta; class Magnoliopsida; order Poales; family Poaceae; genus Avena; species Avena longiglumis. Next base: position 488,031,905 of record CP125974.1, read on the forward strand.
CATAATAACAACTTTATTATTGCCTCTCAGGGCATATTCCCTTCATGTACAGCGGGAGTAGGGGGAGCGATGGCGGGGGAGGCGTGGGTCATCATGTCATGAATATTTTTAGAAGCTCCAGAAGTATTGGAGGTCTTCTTCAAACTCAAGTTGGTCTTTTTTCTGAAACGTACAAATGATAAGAATAAGTACAGGAAGAAGCAATGCAAATGAAAAAATCAGAGGAAAAGAGGCTTACACAACAGTTGGAGCCTTGGTTAAAGGGATGCCAACAGCTTTTCTTTTCTCCACCTCCAGGGAGGCGGTGGATTTCTTGGAGACTCCACTCTCCATTTTCTTCGTCTTACTCGTAAAAGCAGCGTCAGAGGTGGAGCTCTTTCACTTTAGTGCTACCAGAGCATCGTCGTCGGACACGATAGTGACATCCTTCAACTTGGGGTCATATATTTGGGCGGCCATGTCGGTGTCCTCCAAGTCCTACAGCTGTTAAGTGGGTGAAGTGTTAGAAGTGTTGGCATGGCAAAGGCGGAAAAACAGGAGTACATATAAACAGTAAAGGAATCAATGTACCTTTGGGAACGTGTCGTCTTCAAACATGTTGTAGGTGATAGTGAAGCCATGCTTCTTATCCTTTACCTTGATGATGTCCTTGAGGCGAAGCTTGATGGAGTCATTGGAGAAGTTGTCCTCGGATATTCTGAGGGTATCTTTTCTATCCTTTGTGAACTGATGCATCAGATTCTCGTGGTGCTGCAGGATTTAGATTCGCCTGACTAAACAGCACATGGCCAGGTCCAAGCCAGTCAACCCACTATCAATGAGCCATTTAATCCGCCTGATGGAACGAGAGGCTTTGTTATCGGAGGAAGGAGGGCTTGGGACCTCCATGTGGTGGCGTTGGTAGCGGCCTCGTCAATGAAGTCTGGGCCGTATAAGTAGCTCTTCTGCCAGTTCTTGCAGGACTCATGTCCTACAATATCGGGGAACCACCGGCTAGGACGGATCTTAAAGCTAATCTTCCTGGAGTTTCTAAGTTCATCCTTGTTATCCCTTGCTTTCCTCTTAATGGTGAATAAGTATATAAACATATCTAACGTAGGCCTAATCCCTAGGTATCCTTTGCACAAAGCTACAAAATTACTAAGTGCAAGAATAATGTTGGGAGAGAGATTATGAGGAAGAACCCAAAAATGTTGGACAACTTGGAGGTAGAAGTCGGAGATCAGAAGGGCGATGCCACGCACCAGTTGTGCTTTGAGGTATAACTTCTCTCTGAAATGGGGAGAAGGGGCCACCTCGCCAGCCGCCGTCACCGACCACCAGACTAGGTCCTTCGCCGAAGGGAGGTACCCTTTGGTGACCACCTCCTTGATGTCAGCGGTGGTGATTTCCGAGCTCCTCTAGACCCCCTTATGGGAGTCCATTTCCTCCTGTACCGGCTCGAACGCCGCCGAAATTTGGTCGCCACTGGTGGATTCCACCACCGCGGAAACTGGCACCACCACCCCTTATGGAGGGATGTGCACCTCGGTCGAGGGATTCTTCAAAGCCTCACCGGTCGCCGTCATGGGAGGGGGAGTGCTGCTACTGGCCATTGGTGGGTGGGAGGAAACTAGGAGAAGAAGAGGTGGCTAGGGTTTTTCCCTTGCATGGAGCTTGAGGAGTCCTTGGCGAGAGGAAGAAGATGCAGGTAAAAGGAAAATGACCTACGCAGTGAAAATATATAACCCTGGCATCAAGATTCGTGCAGAATGATCCACAAGACAACGCATGGACGACATGTGTGCAAGCGTGCACGGAAATTGTGCCACGTTCCCCCATTGCCGCTTGACGTTTCAGGTTACACGCACGAGGAAATCGCTATGATTATAAATGCTGCCATATGTGAGTTTCTAGGTGACCTAAGCTATAGTCTATGTCATCTTACTGACAACAGCAGACAAACATCCCATCTGAAGATTCCGATATGTACAGATCCTGCCCGGCTACAAGAAGAGTAAGATGGAATACTCAGTGATTCTCCGACTTACATACTGGAAGACGAAGAATATTGCAGGGTTCTTTGGAGGACTACAATATATTGCCTGACAAATTTCCGACATCACCTAGCCGGAGCATTCAAACTAAAGGGCAAGACGACGCAAGATCTCGGTGTTCTTCGGGGGCTATTGTTGGGGATATGCTAAATGGGTATCACCATTGCATGTCTCTAATCCGGCTAACCAAGATAGCCCACAGTTGGTAGCAAGGCCCATGGCCTGCTGGACGGCTGAGTTAGACGTATCTAGAAGGGAGGCCCATGCCTGATAAAGGAAGGCTATGGTGAAGTTGTCATCCAACCCAGAGTCTTGGAGTGCAAGATGCGTAAGACTAATTTGAGTTACTGTAGAACTCTGTAACATGTTCGGCTAGGACTTTTCCCTGTAACCCTAGTTTTTGACGCCTTTATAAGCCGGACCTCTGGGAGCCTTTAAGGCACAACTCATATCACCTCGCACAACGAACCAATCCCTGTAACTTGGCGTATTGCCATCATAGTGATTTATAGCAGGAGTAGGATTCCACCACCATCGTGGAATCTGAACCTGGGTAAGCTATGTTACCTCGTACCCTCCAACTTTCCGCCTTCACCCACCTCTCTAAACACGATATGTGAGTATCCCTCCATGGCATACTCGTCGGCAATACCACGACATATTGCCGCGGACCCGTCGCAGCGGCACAAAGGGTCGCATAGGAGGAATCGGCAACCGTCGGAGAAGGAGATTGGTGGTAGCGGAGAAAACTGGGGGCAGTGGAGAAGCACAAGAGCAAGAACAGAGAGCGGTGGCACGAGGAAGATGAAGGGGAAAATGAGGACGGGAGTGGGATTTTCTCCCCCACTCCCCTACTTAAGGGCGAAGTGAAAACCGTCGGTAATGGGATCACCTGTGCACACCGACCACACTGTGGGCGCGTACGCGAGGAACTGTCGCCTCAAATCGTGCCACTTACTTGGGAACCGCTCTCCATGTCGTAGCGGATCGATCAAAGTCGTAACTGAGGCGCCAAGCGATGTGACCGCTATAGTGGTAACTGACATTGCGTTGTAGAAACAGTGCAGCATGTCAGAATTTGGAGCAAAAATGAGGCAAAGTGTGATGATTATGCATTGACCAAAATAAAATAATATAAATCCAAGGGAGACTCGGAAAATATCGGAGACCCCGAGGACAATTACAAAGTGTTGAATTGAGCTATAAAAACCAAGATAAGGCTCGGCGCAAGAGGACATATTGTCACTTGGAGAGATGTCGAAGATTGCTAATGTCAAGTCAAAATAATTGGGTCGACATAAGATATGTCGGATGAATAAGGGATGTTCCAAACTTATTAAAGGAACCTGCCAAGGCCTATCAGTTGAAACTGCTAAACTTTGATAGTTTTGGGGACTAATATCGGGGGATAATCCCCGGTAGGGTCATAAGAGGTGAAAGATAAGGTTGACTGAGGCTCATTGGATGAGTTAGGCCGACATAGGCCGAATAACCAAAGTCGAGTGACAACGGCAAGAGCAAGCCGGCATATAATGTATGTTGACATAAATATATGTGTGATTCTTACTTTCAGGTACACCAAGCCCGAGTCATCAAGGAAGGATCCGAATCATGAAGGGAGATACGCTCCTTCCTAAGCACGCCTCTAGCTATGTGCATCACCAAACAGGCTGGCGCACCGCCCTGACGGCGCTACAGGACCACTGTACCAAGTGGTCCAAAGTTGAACGTCAAGGGAGGCATTGTCAGCTGACATCTAAAGTGTCGGGTGACACTTAAAGGACTGGCGCCTGTGCACCGTAGCATCGCTGGCCTGTACCATGTCGCTGACTGGGTCCTGGACTAGAGGCTAGGCCCTATAACCCGGCCCATGGGGCAAACCCAAAGCCCATTTCGTAAACCCTAAAACCCACATATTAACCTAGCCTCCCCCTTCTAGTATATAAGGAGAGGTAGAGCTAGGGTAGAGGAGGGGACACTTTATCTTCTTCCTCTAGTTCTCGGTAGCAACTTGGGAAACAGCTCATGGAGCATCTCTAGCCATAACATACAAAGAAATAAGAGATCTAGCTAGAAAGAGAAGGGGTTTTCTCTTATCTAGAGAACCTTGAATCTTGGCACATTGATTGTTCCTGTGTTCTTTCTTTGTTCTTCGTGTGCATATCTTCTGCGCTCTCCCTTCCCGGATTCCTCATGCATCCGTACGGCCTTAACTTAAGCCTACTCCAAGCATCTGCCGTGACACCACCACAACACGGCGGCTGGCTCCTAGCTCCTTGGGCATCCGTTTCTTGATGTATTGCCCTCCAAGCCTCTATGGCCGGCACAAAAAGATTTTAAAGTTTGTTCCCCTTTCCTAAGACACTATTAGTGTGTATAATAATTAGGAATATGTAGTTTTATATAGACTAAAGTGTAAAATGTACATAAGATAGAAATAAGTGATAGAGAGAGGAGGGCTCAAGACCCATCCAAAAGTTTCCCCAAATGATATCTCTCGGATCTCCATCTTCTCGCCGAGAATATGGTACGAGAGCATGACGAATCCTGTGTATTCTTGCCTTGATTTTTTTCTCACAGTGCTCTGTGCCGAGAGTTGGTCGAGCGCAATAGTGGTGGTGGTGCTTGTGGCTTAATCTGTAGTGGGAGGAGCCACCAAAGAGGTCGCCCATGTGTTGGTTTCCATTGCGACAGTGGAGGCATGCTGCCCGCCGGCCGACGAGAAGTGAGCTGCTACGTGCTTGTGTTAGCTTTCGCTGGTGTTCTTGTGTGTGGATTGGAAAAAAAGAACAGGGAACTGCGGTCCTGTGTGTAGTGCCACTACTGCTGGAATATTGCTTGGTGGTATTGTTTCTTTATCGATCGTCCCTCTCCACACAGTTGGGCAGCTAGCCGTTTGATAGTGGTACGTGTATCCAGTACATCATCTACTAGTGCTTGTTCCTTGCGATTTGGCACAGTCGTGCAGTGTGCAGTATGAGTACACTCTAGTCTCTACTTACTAGTCAGTTTAATCTTGCGGAGGAGACTAACCACATTAATGGCATGAATAAAAGAACAGATAGGGTGTCAAGTGGGATCCCACCAAAATCCCAATTCTAGTTCATTTGTTAAAATCTAACGTAAATTTTTTCTTAAAATTTATAGATTTTGACAAATGAACTAAATGTGGGACTTTGATGGGCTCCCACTTGACACCCTAAGAACAGATGCAACGTAAAATAGACATATTCATCATGTTTCAAAATATATCGGAGGCCTCCCATACAACGAACTAGTTTGACGGAGTAGGCTTTGGTCATAGTCGGTTTGGGCCACACTAACTGGCCGGGGATGCAATCGGTGTGGGCAGGTGGAGCGGTATAGGCTACACCTAAGAGCATCTTTACTAGGCTACCCACGACGCTAATTCGGACGTCAAAAATAGGTTTGAACGCTGAAATTTCGTCCAGTCGCATATCCAGAAACCTGTTTTCGTCTGGATTTGGGCCAATTATGGTCCGGACTACCCGGGCCCCAGGATCCTGGGTACGCCCTGGAAACGTCAGACGAAGCGAATTCGACGAGTGGACCCGCCCAGTCAACATATATTCGCCCTTATTCATCCAAAGTTCGCCCAAAGTTCGCTCATATTCGCCCAAAGTTCGCTCATATTCACCCATATTCGCCCAAAGTTCGCCCATATAGACCATATTCGCCGAAAGTTCGCCCAAAATTCGGACATATTCGCCCAAAGTTCGTCTGTATCGCTCATATTCGTCCAAATTTCGCGCAAAGTTGTCCATATAGACAAGATTCGCCCAAAATTCGGGCATATTCGCCCAAAGTTGGTCTGTATCGATCATATTCCCCAAATTTCGCTTATATAGACCATATTCGCCCAAAGTTCGCTCAAAATTTGGGCATATTTGCTCAAAGTTCGTCTGTATCGTCCATATTTGCCCAAAGTTCGCCCATAGTTCGTCCATATCGCCCATATTTATCCAAAGTTCATTCGTATCGACCATATTCGCCCAAAGTTCGCACGTATTCGCCCAAAACCGCTTATATTCGCCCAAAGATTCGGGAACTCGCCTGAGTACGCGAGTGGAAAACTGGGCGTACCTAGCCGAAATCAAGTTCCGTCCGGCCAAAAAAAGTCTGGATTTCGGCCTCCATTCGCCCAACGAATGGAGATGCTCTAATGCACAGTCGGTTTGGCCTACCGTGACTTGGTCACTCGGTACGACCGACACCATTTATGTGCTAGATTTTCTAATTAATAAAAAGCATATTATATTTCAAAATGAATAAAAAAATATTATTTTTAAAATAGCTCCTTAAAAATGATATATGTGTGTGTTTTAACAAATGTCTGATAAAAGTATATTTTCTTCTCCTAAAAAGTATGTTGTAGATTTGTCTAAAGTCAAATGTATCTATACACTACAGTATTTAGTACTCTCTTCGATCTAAATTAATTGACTCAGATATTTCTTGATTTAGATGTATCTAGACATGTTTTATTACTAAATACATCTAAATATAAAAAAATTCAAATTAATTAATTTGGATGGGAGGGAGTATATAGATTTATCTGAATTTAGATAAATTGAGATAGCATGTATTACCTCCGTTCCAAGGCTTAAGGCATTTTTTTTCTTTGAAAATTCAAACCAACTAAAGTTTGACCAAGTTTTAGAAAAAAATATTAATATTTACAATATATAATTTATACCCTTTCATACACCATAAAATATATTTTCACATGGTATCTATATAGTATTATAGTTCTTGATAGCTTTTCAAAAAGTTTGGTTAAACTTTATATGGCTTGACTTTTCAAACAAGTTACTTCCTCCGTCTCAAAATAGATGTCTAGGGTTTTTTCTAAATTTTGATGAATCTATATATTAAATAGTGTCTAAATTTATCTAAATTTTAACAAATTTAAGATATTTATTTTGAAACGGAAAAATTATATGCATTAAACCTAAGAACGGAGGGAGTAAGTATTTTAGACTTTGCTGAGGTGAATGGCCCCTCTCTTTCTTTTTTGACATAACCACACCTACGGTCCTTATTCTTTGCCGATACCTTTAGTTTGGTCCTAAATCTTTAAAACTGTACATCTAAGTCCTAAATCTTTCATAAGTGATTCACTCGAGGTCTTATTTTACTCTAACTGATTTGACATGTCTACGTGGCGCTTTAACCACTGCCACGTCAGCAATGGGATACCAGTTGAATGTGTATATTTATAAAAAGCTCCCCATATTATATTCCATTTTAACCATGGTTCCATTTTATTTTTTAACACCGCGGCCACCACGAAGACGAGCAATGCGGGCTGATATAGGCAGCTCGATCTCTAGAGTCGCGTACTGGCATGTAATATAGCTAGCCAGTATTCAAATTGTTAGTAGCTAGCTACAGAAACAACTTTGATCGATTCTGGACTAGGACATGAACAAGCTAGCTAGCTTTTGCTTAATTGGAAGGATCGACTCGCTCGGAAGTAGCTTTTAATTGATTAGAATTACTACACGCACGTCTCTGCGCTGCGGACATGTGTGCAGACCCCGCTGACATGTGTGCACTGTATATCTGCAGTCTACGCGTACGTACATAACCTTAGTGACCGTGTGCGCATATGTTCAGCTACATGCTCATAGTGCAATCCAAGTCGGGACCGGACCAGGACACCGGGTTCGCCGTGCACGACTGCACCGTGGAGGCGCTGCCGGAGCTGCTAGCCGGCAGCGGCACGTGCACCTTACTTCGCCGGAGGCGATCCATCTTGCCGCTCTCTGGTACATACCGTGGTTCATCCAAGGGCAAAAGGACTTTTTTTTGCAAATATACACGTCCAACAGATATCTCTATTGTTGATATGGCACTGGTCAAAGCGCCGCGTAGACAGATCAAAACGATCGGAGTAAAATGGAACTTCGGACGCTCAGATGTATAATTTTAAAGATTTAAAACTAAATCGAAGGTATCTGAAAAAAATAAGGACCGGTTATCTCTTTTTTTTCCCGAAGTGAACAGACCCAGCTCTCCCACTACAGTCGATCCCACCCCATCCATCATGTTCGCCTCCATCTGACGGCGGCGGCTCCCCTTCCGGATCCATCGAATCCCTGGCGGCGGCACAAATCCCCTCCACTCCATTAGTGGCACCATCCCTCCCGTCCACAACAGCTATTCCTCGTCCGCCGTCGACGATGTCCCCAACTCAGAGCCCTGCCCCGACATCGTTTCCTACCTAATCTCGTGCGGCCTCTCCCCCGCCGCCGCCATCGGCACGGTCACCACTCACCACCGCTTCCGCATCCGTTCCACCGACAAAGCCGACGCCGTGCGCGACCTTCTCAGACACTATGGCTTCAGCGACGCGCACATCGCCCGGACGGTGCGCAGCGCCCCGATACTCCTCGCCATCGACCCCGAACGGATCCTCCGCCCCAAGCTTGATTTCTTCGTCTCCCTCGGTTTCGAGCCCCGCAAGCTCGCCTCCTCTCCTTTCGTCCTCGGACACAGCCTCGACAAGCACCTTGTCCCCTGCATCCAGTTCCTCCGCGACATCATATAGGCAGCGATGCCGACCTCTGTAGCGCTCTCTCCCGATCCAGCCGCACCCTTATGGTGGACCTCGAAAAGTACATGCGCCCCGCCGTGGAAGCCCTCCGCCGAGCCGGCCTTGCCGAGGCTGCCATTTCGAAGCTCCTCGTCTTCCAGCTGGGCGTGCTCACGTTGTCCCCTGATCGGATAAGCAAAGTCGTCGAGGACCTGAAGGAGATCGGTATGTACATCGAGGACTCGCGCTTCATCCACTGCTTCGGCGTGATGTGCGTCATAAAGAGAGAGACGTGGCTGCGGAAGCTGGCATTGTACAAGAGCTTCGGGCTGTGGGAGCACGAGGTTTTCACCGCCTTCAAGATGCAGGCCTCCATACTGCATCTCGCGGAGGAGAGCATCAAAAAGAAGGTCCGGTTCTTTCTGGACGAGCTGAAGCTCGGAATACATGATATAATGGCGCGGCCTGTGATTCTGGGGTATAGCTTGGAGAAGTGCATCCTGCCAAGGTGCGCTGTGCTGAGTGTGTTGATGAGGGAGGGGAGGATTCAGAAAGATATCAACTTGCTTCCGGCTTTGCTTGGCAGTTCCAGGACATTCTCAACCAGATTTGTGGTGAGGCATGCTGATCATGTGCCAGATGTTCTTAAGGCATACGAGGGTAAGATTGAATTTGAAGGATTCGGATATGACAGATGATTTGTTCATTAGGCCGGTCTTGTAGAATGATATAACTCTGGATTAGGCTTATGTTTCCAGTGTCAGTTAAACTCAAGTCATGATCTAACTCTGCTTCAGAGGACAGTCTTTTACCCATTGATGGTCCATGTGTACTCAGTATCAGCTACATTTGTGGTTTAGCAGCTGCTATTTTGCACCCTGTGACCTATTAAAATCTAGAAGCGTAGTTGATGATTGTGTTGTTATTGAAGTTCCTTGATTTATTATCCTGACTTGGTCCTTTTATAGTATCAGCTACATTTGTGGTTTAGCAGCTGCTATTTTGCACCCTGTGACCTATTGAAATCTAGAAGCGTAGTTGATGATTGTGTTGTTATTGAAGTTCCTTGATTTATTATCTTGACTTGGTCCTTTTAAACGTTATTTTTTTATCGATTGTCCCAATATGCTATGGTATACACTCCGGATTGAACTCAGTTTTAATTTTCATTCCATGACTCGTCCGAAGTCTCTTTAGATTTTTCAAATCAATAAAATCATCGCTTTATCGAAAGTTGGGAACATCCTTGTCTTACTTTCTCTCTCCCTGGATATAATGCTAATGAGTAATGTGCACTGACAGTTTTTTTTTTGTGTAAGGTCTGTTAAGCCATTTCTAGCGTCAAGCCTGTAGTTCTGTGGACAAAATGGCTTTTCTGGGTGGGATGAACTTGTTATTTGGTTTGAAATGTTGATCTGTTCTTGTACAGTAAGTAATATTGCATCTGGAAATATCTAGTCTAGAGTGATGCCTCTGTTAGTCTGTTTTTACTCTTGAAGTGGACGGATGGTCATAGTGGACACAGGGTGGTAGATTTCTTTCAGGTTGCAATTGCATCAACCATATCAGAAAACATGTTATGTGGAAAATATGGAAAGGTTAGTTATTGAAATCAGGAATGTGTGCAAAGCATATCAACTTCTCTGACTTGATATGGATCACCAAATGAGTGGTTAAAACATCAGCAGAGGACTCTCTTTCTGTGAGTTAATTTTGTACCTGATCGAGGTCAGGATGAAATGGACTATGGATTTGATTACCCTTTCTATTCGAGATAAATTTTACATATAATCAGCAAAAATGAGAGAAGTACCTTATTTATGTGTCGGTCTTAGTATTTAAGTATTGCACTAGTATTATCAATCGGCGGTACTTAAGTCGTACTTTATGTGTACACAATCCACTGGGATTGCTATTATCTTTGGCATGTGTAAGTTTATGCATGAGGAATACTGCTATGCGTGATGTGCTCATGGAAGCATGGAATTAAGAAACGGGAGTGACCCGCAAGGCTGAAACATTATTAACCTAACAATAGCATCCTACTATATGATTAGTGGGGTCAACTAGTTGGCGAGTCTTCTTCTCTTTTTGTTTCTGGGAACAGTCCGGGTATTGTGATCCTGCTAGTGTATCTGTAGAACACATTGACTCGTATTTTGCATCAATACTGGCTTTGGAAAAGAAGGATTAGAGCCAAAACAGTACAAATGAATCGGCGGTGCTTCTTTCAGACGAAAGTGTGCAGCTCCATATTAAAACTAAACAGTACTATCACAATTTTTTAAAATAATATACATTTTTTAATATTTTTCAAATCTATTGTACGTTTTTTAGATTTTATAAAAGTAGCATTTTGTTGGCCTGGGCGAGGCCGATTGAGCCAGTCGGCTAGAGCAAGTCGATTAAGCGTCGACGTATGGGACAGTTGGGACCGCGTTGGCCAATCGGCCTAGAGCAGGCCGAGTGCCCTAATCGGTTTGAGACAGGCCGAGTGTCCTAATTGGTTTGGACGAACGCCGCCCCACTTCTGACAAGATGATCAACGTGAGTGTCCTAATTGGTTTGGACGAACGCCGCCCCACTTCTGACAAGATGATCAACGTCAGGAAAGGTGATCGACGAGCTGATCAAGTATACGCGCGAAGCATACGCACTGCAACGTCAGGAAGCATACGCGCTGCTCCAATCAGTCTGGGGTAGCCGCTGCTGTAACCTGCTAGCTGCTACTAATAGTACAAGGAGTGTGGCTAATCTATTGATTGTCATCCATCGCCGTGTTAGCTGCTAGCTGCTACTAATAGTACACGTTCTGGTCCAGTCGGCCTCGGTCAGGTCGATAAGCTAGGGCAATCGGCTTGTTCCACGCCGACAATCGGCTTCGCCCAAGTCGACAAAGTGCTAGTTTTATAAAATTTAGAAAACATGTAATAGATCTAAAAATATAAAAAATATATATTATTTAAAAAAAATCGCCGCACTATCACTCACTGGCTCACTACAGCTCCTGCTGCAAGAATGCAGGATGGCATCTTTCCACCATCATACGACGTAGTGTTAGCCTGACGTACGTGCCAATACGATTGGTGCGCGAATTTCTGCTGTAAAGAGTGACATTTGAAATCCCTCCGAACTAATTCCTGCGTTTTAAAATATAAGATGTTTTAGCTTTACTAGTAAAGTGCCCGTGCGTTGCTACGAGAAAACAAAATTATATTCTTTTCGATCCATATTAGTTGACTTAAATTTGTCTAAACTTAGATGAATCTAGTCGCAATTTAGCATATAGGTTCATTCAAATTTTAAAAAATCCAAGTCAACTAATATAGGTCAGAGGGAGTATTAAGATTTAATTACAGTTATAAACACCATGTTTGAAAGTTGTCATGACATTGTGACAAACTTTAGCATCTTGTTGATGCCTCTCTTCTACCTCGTATGCACCTAATGATCTAACAACACCGTACATTAACCTTTAGGCCATATCTCGATGACATGTAGTAGTGATAATATCAATCTACTTATCTCATCAGACGGGGCATGTATGGCTAACAATTTTAGTAAACATACCTTAGCAGACACGACAAGCATGGAAAACCAGTGTTTTTTTCTGTGAATCAATAGCATTCATTCATTAATCATCAGGTTTACAATCGTTTTGCAATAATTTATCCATAAAACATGAATCATCAGGTTTACAATCGTTTTGCAATAATTTATCCATAAAACATCTACGTCTACTACTTGACGCTTGCTGAGAACATAAATGTGCTCCCTCATTAGCCTCTCGCTTGATGAAACTCAGTTTAAAGGACTCCATATTGCCCGAACTGAACTAACTTCCGATCTGCCATTGTGACAGCCATTCCACAGCTTTACTACTTCGCTTGAATCCGTCTCCACCTCGACTCGGGGTAACTCCCAAAACAGATGCTAATTGGACACCATCTCAGACTGCAATCGTCTCCATAACCAATGCATTGGAAACATGATTGTACCAGTCCTCTTATCAGCGCCTCATCATGGTTCCTCAGGACCAGCCCTGACGCACCTTCACCTGATGCAATCATAAAAATTGCATCGACATTCAGTCTAGAAACCCCAACCACCGGTGGTCTCCATTTCGCTCTGACTTTTGGGCAAGTGTTGGAACTCCTCTGACCTGTAATTGCTAGGTCCATGGCAATATCTATAGTCCATTTTACCGACTCTTTGTAAGCGTACTTCTTTGTTGGACAATCAGTTGACCATAGCCGCACATATCCACATGATTTCATTCCAGAGTATGTCCTATACTAAAAAATGGATTAATCCATCTTAGCAAATGACTTCGCTTAGTGTTAGTCCTAGAGGTAGCAGCGCTAGAAGGTTACCAACTTGTCCTCTCCAAATATATGTTGAGGGCCATTCCCATTGTTGACAACATTCTAAATATGCATTATTTTCGTTACTATTCCCAGTACCTAATTGAGGAAATTAATTTTCAGTAGGATAGTTAAATGAAATTCGAAATACTGAATAGATAATACACCCTAAACTCACCAAAAATATGCGAGCTTCCATTATGTGCTGTCCATGTTAACGGTGTCCATCTGCAGCCATTTGTTTCGGTTGTCAGTGTATCTTGAACTACATTCAAAGGTTTTATAAAAAATACATCATCATGTACTGAACTATGAGAGGTATTGCACCAAAAGGCCACAGTAAACACGTGAGTCATAGGTTGGATGTTGTCGAGAAATTTAATCTGTAGCACCAATTCAGGGTCATTAGCAGACTATGGATAGATTTTTCTAAGAAATAAAAAATACCATGGAAACCCAAATCACATGAGAAGAGCTACCCAATGAGTACTCACACATGACCAGTAAGTGCGTTGTTGCGTGTCCACCGGCACACGACATACTTGATCGACGAGCATGCCTTGTCAGCCAACAATGCTGCCAATCAATCAAAATCTCCAGGCGAGGTAGCCACTGGTTTTGCGTACGGCGATGCCATATTGTCCTCGGTGGAGCCAAGAGTGTTGTGACATCAGCGCAGGGTAAGGTCTCAATACCTTGGCAACTTCTCGTTGACAGATTCCAGGAGGGAAGTCTAGCAGGTAGAAACCCTCTATCTCTGATTTAAGGCATGAAAGATTATCATCAAGGTCATCATCATTCTTCAGGAAATAAAACTTGAGCCGACAATTCAAAGAGTCAATTCACAAGCAAGGTCCAGGTGGCTCAACCAGTTTAACTTAAAATTTGTTTACATAGTGTGACCATGTATCTCAAATCCATGCAATATTACCAGCCCGCCAGCCATCTCCAAAGCTAGGCTCTTATGACCCCAAAATCGCTAGTGAACAGGATGGACAATGTCTAGCTCTCTAGATAAAAGAAGCAAGTTTGGGGGTAGTAGCTGAAATCTAGAGCACTCAACTAAACATGTTTTGCTTCATAGTTTCTCAATTAGCTGCTGCATGTACGACCAACTCGCTTGATATTTCGCGATCGGTAGTGGCATATTTCTCTGATTCTCTCTAATTCGATTCTAGTGTGCAGGCTCGCTATGCTAGTGTTGTGTGACTCCTAATTCCGTGCTTCCTAGTCCACAAGGCCAACCGGAAGAGGCACAACAAGAGAATCGAAATCTTCGATCCAAATCCTAGTCCAAAGCGAGCAGCGATTCACGACATGGCTGCAACATGTATCTCACGGACAACGCAGCAGCAGCGGCTAGTACAGCGAGAGCTCGTAGAGGCATACATGGTAAGGCAGTGAACTATGCATAACTAAAAATCAGTTTGTCTTTTCTACATCGTGTATCCTTGTTATCATTATTTTCTACTATCTAACCTAATTAGTTGTATCGGACCCTACTATCACACCGATTCTAACTAACCATTTCTCTAAAAAGCTTTCTTCCTTCATATTAATAACCGACAAGTGCCAATGCACACCAAATTACAAGATGTAGTGAACGTGACAAATAAATATTTATGTATTAGAGATAGGACTACCTTTTGACCATTAAAATGGCTAGTGAGAAGAAAATTGGATCCAGTAGCTTGAGCTGCTGGCGTTGATGCAAGCACCAGATAAGATGATGATGATGATGATGATGATGATGATGATGATGATGTCTGCTATAAGTCAACTGCATCGCCGTGTAAACTTGACCCAGGTATCTGTCTATTTTTAGTTTCAGAATCAGCCACGCACAAAACCACCTCAATGTAGCACGAGAGGCTAGGTTCTAATTTTGATATCTCCATCAGAGTTCAACAAAGATTCACATTGCAACCGAAACACGAAAAAATTAAGGTCAAGCGGGGAGTTCGGATTTGGGTCTCCAAACCTAGATCTGGCGCACCTACGGCCAGATACAGGCCCACATGCTTCGAGTCGCATCTCCATGCCCCCGGGAGATGCGGTCCAGGACAGGTACAGTCGAGGGGAGGCGATGAAGGCCGATCCGCGCGGTGGAGGCTGGATACTCACGGTGGAGACGGTGACGGTCGGATCCGGCAGCCGGGTGTGAGGAGGCGCTGGACGTGGGGGAGAGGGGTATCATGGTGGAGGTGTAGCAGGAGGATAGGCGGCTGGATGTGGGAGGAGATCGTGGAGGGTGGGGTGCGGGTGCGGGATGGGACTCGGTTCGGTGTGGGAGATGGCCGGCGTTGCCGCCTGTAGCATCCCAGTTGTCTAACCCCTGTAATGCTACTAAGTTTAATAATAAAATGGGCCACTTCCAACATATAATTGTTGCATCATCATCATATCATGCTCATGTCATCATGTCCCCTTGCATTGGAGCATCATATAAAACCTTTTTCTTGTTTGGTTCTTATCTCATGTGCATTATTAATTGTAGTTGCTTCTTGATATTGTATTTGGTTCTTACTAAATTGTTAAATGCCCAAGTTGAGTTGGGGGCATCTCTCTTTTGACTCCACCACCTTATCTTTCACCACCTTATAATTCCACCATCCAATAATATGGGCTTGGCTTTTATTGAGTTTCTCTAGCCCATGTTGTTGGTTGGATCCACTCATAATCTATTTGCTTGGCCTTTGCCACCTTTTGTGCATGCAAGGATTAAAGCCACATGAACTCATGTTGTTTTCACAATATAACCATTTGGCATTAATTGTCTTGCATGGGCCATGCAAGTACCCTTTTTCCTGGATTTGGTTTTTGTTGGAATTCTAAATGAATCACTCCTTCCTTGCTTGCTCTTGTTTGGTAGTGTTAAACCCTCCCTCTCTTTTGCCTTTAGCTAGACCTCCCATGCCCCCAAACCCCACATGTGCTAAGGAGCATGCCCATCCAAACCACCCTTGCTTGGATTTTGCTTGATCTTGTAAGAACATGCATGGTCCAAGATCCACATCCCCATGGCCATCTTCCTTCTCCTTTTCTTGCTTAGTCTTGTGTTGAGCTTGGACTTGGTGCATGCTTGCCCAAGTTTAGTACCCCACCTTCTCACCTTGCAAGGAAGACCCTAATTCAATCTATTCTAAAAACCAAAACCTAAACCCTATTGTATAACTATCCTAAAACTAAACACTATTTTACATATACCAAAATAAATCCTATTCTACCCTACCTCTAAACAAAACCCCAACTAAACCTACCCTCCCTTCTATCTAGCTTGCCCTTGTCCTCTCACCCTAGCCACCCATGCCATGCCTACCCAGCTCCCTGCAGGCCCCACCCGACTGGGGACCCACCTAGCTACCCCACACCGACCATGCCCATCCCTCTAAACCCCTAGCAGTGGCCCTTCCCTCTTATCTTTCCTCTCTACCACCTGCCTCCTTGGCCACAGCCAGCTGCACACCGCCAGCCTCCCTCTCACCTCCCGGCCACGCCACCTGCCCCCATGCGATCACGTGAGAGGAGAGGTGACCAGCCACACCGCAGCTACCCTTCCCCACGCAACCTGCCAGGCCTCCTCCTTCTTATCCTCCCACCACCCTCTGCCTCTCCAAACCCCAGATCCACCCCGAGCAGCCCCCTTCCTTCCTCGCCACCACGCCGACGTCGCCGTCACCACCTGCCTGCTGCGCTAGGAGGGAGAAGCGAGGTGTCGAGGAGGACCAGGCCGCCCAAAGATCGCCAAGCCCGCCAGGAGGAGACGCGCTGCACGCCGCACGCCGCCAAACCCTAGATCGACGGGCGCCAGCCTCGCGGAGATCGCCACGCGCCTGCCGTTCGAGCACACCGTCACGCTCGCGATGCGCCTCTGAACCCCGGACAAGGTCCGTCGCCGTTCGTTTCTGGTTGTTCGAACGTTCCGTCAGAGCCGCGGCGTGCTCGATCTGCAAGCTTCGATCGCGACAACGCCTTAGCTAGACGCAGCCACCCTTCCTAGCACCTAGCCTAGCCCGGTAGCGCTCCGCGACGCGCCCAGAACGCCCGGTTTCGAGCCTGCGCTGAAAGCGTCAGACATGCGCGGTTCAGAGAAAGAGGAAGATCCACAGTGCGCCCCGCACTTTTGCGTAAACCCCCTCTCGTTTTCGTTTTGCTCAACCCGCAGTCCTCCCCCTGGCCGCGTGTGCGTTTTGCCGATAACCCCCTGACGTTTTCGCTCGCTCAACCCGCGGTTCACCTGGCCCCATCGACCTCTCCGAAGTTTGCTAAAAAAGGACTGCGGTTTTGTTCATTCAACCCATCCAGGATGCTCTCAGGCTGCCAGGCTGCCAGAGCTGACCCTGCCCACTGCTGGCTGCTCAAAGGCTAGTCTGAGTGTTAAAGCAGTTCGAGTTGATTTCAAATTCAAAATATGATTCAAATTCAAATTAATTTGATTTTAAATAACTTTGCCATGCTAATTCCAAATTGGGCAAATAATATATGTTTTGATTCAGAAAATGAGAGGAATCCAAATATGCCATCTGTTTAGTGTTTTGCACAAGTTAAATTCCAAGTTTGTTTAAATTACTTCAATTGCCACTAGGATTTCAAAATTAAATAACTTTTGTTTGGAAAATCCAAATTAAGCAAATGAGTAGTCTAAAATGATCAGCTCGACGAGACCTTTCTGTTTATGCTATCCTTGTTTTCAATTGCAGCATGCATCATATAAATATATTGCAAACAACAAATGTTATGACAACAAAACATGATGAAACCCACTTAATGGTTATTATTCTTGTTCACCACACCTCACCATGCCATGCTACCTTCCTTGCCATGTAAATTGTGCATCATTCATCATGGCATGACTGTTTGTTGACGATCTTATTCTTATGCTTGTGCTCTATATTCATGTTGGCCTTGTTTGTTTGGTTTTTCTCGGATAGACACCGGTGGGTTGTATCAAGAGCACCAGAGCACTACCCAAGATCTGCCCCTTGCTTCAACAGAGATACCAGGCAAGCACTACCACATGCTTGCATACATACAGTACCTATTGCCTCTATCTTATTCTTGCATCATTGAGTCGCGATTGCATTAAATTGAATCCCAAGTATGCATAGCCTTTACTTTTAAACTCCACCAAGCTTGTATCCTCCATCCCATGAGCCACTACTATAGGAGTTGCTTGAGCCATGCGAGTCGTAGAACAGCATGTGTAGGGTTTGTGAGTGTCTGTTGAATAACGAGGTACTTAAACAACTTAACCTGAGTAGTTCTGGGATAACTAAAGAAAGTGGCACCGGTGAGCAATATCTGCTATTTGGTTTTTCCTGCTCACTTGTGTCCCGTAAGACCCCGAGTACTTGATTCCTGTTCCTTGACTTATCGCGCTATCCACATCCGGGAGGTATATGGGACCCCCCTGGGCCAGAGCTTGATTCCGTCTTATTTCTTGGGGCCACAAACTAGTTTGAGGTTTTATTTCCGATCCTGTACTTATGCCATGCTACTGCTTTAATTACGATTGTGCGAGGTGCACCTGCATCTTAGGTAAGCGGAGTGATTACGCTGATCGCAGCCCGGTTTGGGGGCATACTGTCGCTTACAGCCATTGGCGCAACCTTGAGTCCGTCTCGAAGCTTGCTTACTTCGTTGCGGGTGTACTCTAAGGGGTGGCCCCCTGAAATATTTCTGAATCCTGTGATTGTTCAGTCGTGAAAGCCTCGTTGGGTTTTGTTTTGGTTTTTCCGAGGTTGATCGAGCGTGTGTTGCTATTGGTGCACCCCGGCCGGGTAAAACTTTCTGAAAGCCGTGTCCGCGGTTATGGACGACTTGGAGCACAGTTTCTTGATCATAGACAAGCATAACTAAAGTACCGCCTTAACTTGACTAAGTAACTTGACTAGTAAATAGCGCAACACTCACGGAATGGTTAATAAAACTGTCAACGGAAAGGGGGGTTGTTCGTCCGCTTCCTTGTTGGTGAGCAGGGAGGAGGATGGATCGGATGAGATTACCACTATAACTGTTGTACTTAATTCACGGACATCCGTCTATCATTGGTTAGGCGGATGGTTAGCGCCATTCGTAGAATTGCTAGGGTTTATCTTTTCGCAATTGCGTCACCCCAGGTTGTGTCCCCTTTAGAGGCATTAAGTCTTGCTGAGTACCCTTAGGGTCTCACACGATAAATTCTTGATTCAGATGAACAGGTACCTTCTTAGGACGGATACTGGGTGGAAGAAGCCGATGATGGAGGCAACGACCGTATGGTGTAGAGATTCCGGGCACGGGGATCCGTGAGACCTGTAGTTGGGATGTGCTTATTTTCTCTGGCATCTTATGCCTATTTGCTTCTTATCCGTACTCGGATCTTGTTTGCCGCCTGCATGATACTACGATGTGTGTATGAGGAGTTATCCTAAATTATAGATGTATCTAGGTCATTTGAATCTTGCCGTATGGCGTTGGTATATTCCTTTCTTTCTAGATGGTGTGGCTCGATGTACTCTTGTATGGTGGCTTGCGTACATACCCACTTGTGTACGTAGTTGATCCTTCGCTTCTGACCACGCCGCCCGTCAGGTCCCGTTGAGAGGTTAGCGGTTGGGACGTCTGAAAGGACTACCATGAGTGGCTTTGGGGCCCCTCCGTACTATTTCAACCGCTATCTCTCATCCAGGCTTGTATCTAGGAGCGTAGTTCACCGAGGTAGTTACAATTGGTATCGAGCCATCCCGACCTTCGAGGTTTCAGCAAACGTTGTCGCCTAGCAAATATTTTGAGTAGTTATGTATATAGGGAAAAACAAAACGCGAGAGTAGGACTGCTTCCATTTTTCTTCTTACCTCCCACCCACCCTTTTCTGGTAAGGAAGTGCAACGTTTTCAATTCTCTTCTCAAAGTTCAAACTAGGATTCACGTGTTCGGGGTTTCCGTAGTACCATAGGATGTGTGTGTGTGTGTGTGTGTGTGTGTGTGTGTGTAGTCCTTTGTCTATCTGTTGCATCCAAGTTGTTATCTTATCTGCCTTTGGTTATCGACTGTTGGTACATTCCATACCAACAGGCTTTTGTAAACCGACGCGATCTATCTTCCTTTTGTATCCGACGCTATCTTGTTTGGGGTGTTCGTTTCCGTAGTACCAATCTTTAGGTTTCGTCGTGAGAAGAAGGGGTTAGGATATGTGTTCCACTTGTTCATGTGCGGAGTAATGATTTGAGTGCGGGATGGAGTCGCGACCATACCACTACTTGTATCATTTGCTTTTGTATATTGGATCGGTAGAGTCACTAATCTTGATTCGTTAAGTAATTTTTGCATCTATTGGTATTTTAATGCCGAAATTTGTGGAAAATTTTTCTTTGATATGTTTAGTACCACACTCCTTTTCTCGTGGTGCGATATGCTTAATATCTTTGAGGTGCTATGAACTTTGTTGATATTTTCATATCATCTCAAGAATTGTATCCTTTAATCTTGGTTAATTCCATTTTGGTACTATTTTGGATTATTATCATTCTCCATTATAGTCGACTTGAGTTTTACATCAATGACAGGATGGCTCCCCACGGATCGAGGAGGACATTCCTCCAGAACTGGGCTCAGCGCTGTCAAGCATTGCAAATGCTCTGGCAGCCATGCAAGAGAACCAGCTGCGCTTTGAGGAGAGCGTCCGAAGGAACGAGTTCACTCCACTTCCTCCACCTCCCAAGCGTGGTGACATCAAGAGCTTCCTCAAGTTCAGTCCTCGGCAGTTTGACGTGTCTGACCGACCTCTTGATGCTGATGATTGGCTCCGTGAGATCTCAAGGCTGTTGGAGACTGCTGATGTGCCAGAACAGGAATGGGTAAAGTGTGCTACTCACCTGCTCAAGGGAGACGCAGCTCTATGGTGGGAAAACTACCTGAAGGCTAGCTGCACTGGGTTCCAGCCCACTTGGGAGAGGTTCACCACAGCTTTCAAGGAGCAGTTTCTCTCAGAGATTGTGATGGAACGGATGAAGGATGCTTTCCTCAACTTGAAGCAGGGCAATGATAACGTCAACACCTACATCAGGAATTTCATGAACTTGTCTCGCTATGGTGGTGATGAGGTATCTGATGACAAGAAAAAGCAGAAGAGATTCAGGCAAGGGCTCAATGCGTCGATCAAGTATGCACTCACGCATGCAAGACCGGCAACCTTCCTGAACTGCAGCATATGGCACTACAAGAGGAGGCTAGTAGGCGGATGTTCGAGGAGTCCAAGAAACATAGCAGGATGCATCAAGCTCGCAGAATGGCAACTCCTTCTAAGCGGCGTGTCGGGTTCCTAACACCCCACCGTCGCCCGGCTCCACTAAGACCTGCAAGCTTGGCGCCAAGGCCATCAAACTTCACCATCGGCTCCCTGTGGGCTACAACAACCCTTACCTCGAGCGCTGGCGGAGTCCCCGCCACTCTGCTCCACGCCCACTGGTGCTCGCTTCACATGTGGAGATCTGGACATCAAAAGCTGAATCGCCCGTGAAGAACAAAGCTCTCCTCCACCCCGCCAAGATCTGCAGCAAGCTCTCCTCGGTTCGTGCACCACCGCCGGCTCTCAACATCAACACTAAGCCCGGTCTGCGGTTGTTCGAGCTAATCAAGCTAACGCCTCTCAAGCTGAGCTCGCACCTGGAGTTGTCATGGGTATGCTCTCAGTTAACTCAGTTCCTGCACGAGTTCTCTTTGATTCTGGTGCATCGCATTCTTTCGTTTCTATAAAGTTTGCCGATGAGAATGGGTTAGTGTCAGATCCTCTTCCCAAGAAGTTAATGGTTCTTTCTCCTGGAGCAACAATGCCGGCTTCTAAGATCAGTCATGGCAACAAAGTGGAGATTGGTGGTTCTTCATTCTTGGCTTCTTTGATTATTCAGGCAACTCGACATTGATGTCATCCAGGCATGGATTGGTTGACAGAAATGCATTTGTGATCGATTGTCTGAACGCCAAGATATCTCTAAAGATCCTCAAGGCCACATAGTCTTCTCTCCAAGTCGACTCGATGTCCAACTCTATTCCTTGGCTGCTCAATGATGATGCCATGGAAGCTATTCGAAGGTACCCGATTGGTCCGTGAGTTCCGGATGTTTTCCGAAGAGTTGCTGTATGCCTCCGGATCGCGAGGTTGAATTCGTGATCGAGCTTGAACCTGAACGGCTCCTATCTCCAAGAGGCCATACAAAATGGGTCCTTCGAGCTGGTGAACTCAAACGACAACTTGATGAACAAGAGAAGTTGGGTTTCATTCAAGATAGCACTTCTTCTTGGGGTAGTCCAACAATCTTCGTGAAGAAGCGTGATGTAACCGATAGGCTCTGTGTTGACTACCGGGCTCTAAATGCCAAAACCATCAAGAACAAATATCCTCTCCTCGGATAAATGATCTGCTTGACCAGCTAGCGGAGCTGTGGTGTTCTCTAAGCTGGATTTGAGGAGTGGTTATCACCAAATCAAAATTCGCAAAGAGGATGTGCCCAAAACAGCTTTCACCACTCGCTATGGCCTGTATGAGTACACGGTCATGTCTTTCGGCCTCACCAACGCACCTGCTACCTTCTCGAGGCTGATGAACTCCGTTTTCATGGAGTACCTGGACAAGTTTGTGGTGGTATATCTGGATGATATTCTCGTCTATTCCAAGTCCAAGGAGGAGCATGAAGAGCACCTGAGGTGTGTCCTGAACAAGCTTCGTGAGAACCGCTTGTATGCCAAGTTCTCAAAGTGTGAGTTCTGGTTGCCTGAAGTAACCTATCTGGGGCATGTTATCTCGGCCAAGGGCATTGCAGTCAACCCAGAAACCGTGAAGACAATAGTTGAATGGCTTCCTCCTGCTAATGTCAAGGAAGTGCGGAGTTTTCTCGGCTTGGCTAGCTATTGTCGTCGTTTTGTGCAGAACTTCTCAAAGATAGCAAAGCCTCTTACCGACCTCCTCAAGAAAGGCAAGAAGTATCTGTGGACACCTGCTTGCCAAGAAAGTTTTGAGACACTCAAAGCAAAGCTCACTTCCACACCAGTCTTGGTTCCTCCGGATACATCCAAGCCTTTCCAGATCTTCTGCGATGCCTCTTTGCAAGGATTGGGTGCGGTCCTTATGCAAGAGAGACAGGTGGTTGCTTATGCCTCGTCATTGAAGACGCATGAGGTCAACTATCCCACATGACCTTGAGCTTGCGGTGGTCTTTGCCTTGAAGCTGGAGGCACTACTTGTCGGGTAACCGTTGTGAGATCTTCTCGGACCACAAGAGTTTGAAGTATATCTTCACTCAACCGGATCTCAATCTTCGCAAAGGAGATGGATTGAAGCCATCAATGACTTGATGTGACCATCAACTACACTCGAAAAGCAAATGTCATGGCGGATGCGCTTAGTCAGAAGCTTATGTCAACAACCTCATGGTAGAAGAGCGCACCTCTCTTGTGCGAGGAATTCACACCAACTCGGAGATTGTGGAACAAGGGCACCTTCAACCTTCCGCTACTCCTCTCTTGGAAGAACAGATTCGGTCTCATCAGCGTGGTGATCCGCACACCAAGAAGCTCATCGCTAAGCTTGGCACTCCGAAGTATGAATCCTTCCATGTTGATGATCATGGAACGCTCTTCTTCGAACACCGGATGTTTGTTCCAAACTACCCGGGTCTGAGAGATCAATTGCTCAAGGAGGCACATGATTCGGTTCTTTCTATCCATCCCGGCAGCACAAAGATGTACATGGACTTGAAAACACACACTTGGTGGCACAGGTTGAAAAGGTATTGTGCCAAGCACGTTTCGAATGTGATGTTCGCCGAGTCAAGGCTGTTCATCGAAACCATTTGGTCTTCTACACCATTGAAACCTCCGAATGGAAATGGGAGAAAGTTGAGATGGACTTTATCACGGCTTTCCAAGGTCGCAGAAGGGCAACAATGCAATTTTGTTGTCATCGACGTGCTTTCCAAAGTGGCACACTTCTTCCCATCAAAGAAACAATTTCGGACTTCAGTTGGTGAGCTCTATATCAACAGGATTGTCTCTTTGTATGGGGTTCCACCGAAATCAGTTCGATCGTGGGAGCATCTTCACCTCAAAGTTCGGGAGTTTCCAAAAGCTTTGGGAGCAGTTGAACTTCAAGACTGCTACCACCCTCGTCTCAAGGACAAGTGGAGAGGATCAATCGATTCTCGAGGACATGCTTAGAGCTTGCGTCATCTCGTTTGGCATGAAGTGGGAGGAATGCCTTCCATATGCTGAATTCTCCTACAACAACAGATTCCAGAAGAGTCTGAAGATGGCACCATTCGAGGCTCTCTATGGTCGGAAGTGCAGGACTCCCATTGGTTGGTCAGTGCGGAGAAAGAATCTGGTTTGGCCGACATTGTGACTCAAGCAGAGGAGAAGGTGCATATCATTCGAGAACACAAGATTGCTCGAGTCGTCGAAGAGCAACTATGACAGAAACACATGATATGGTATATGCCCCTGGTGATCTCGTCTACCTTCGTGTCACTCCCATGAGAGGAACACACCGCTTCGGTATCAAAGGAAAGTTGGCTCCTAGATACATCGGTCCTTTCAAGATACGTGGTAGAAGAGGAGAAGTTGCCTATGCACTCGAGCTTCCGGAAAAACTCAAAGTCCATGATGTTTTCCACATCTCTCAGCTCAAGAAGTGCTTCAAAGACCCCGGCAAGACCGTGGATCATGAGCTAATAGACCTCCAAGAAGATCTCTTATCGTGAACACCCCATCAAAATCCTCGAGACCATGAGCGAAGGACTGCAACAAGTCCATCAAATTCTGCAAGGTGCAGTGGTCACACCATTCTGTTGATGAAGCAACTTGGGAGCGTGAAGCTGAACTCCGTGCCAACCATCCTGCTCTCT
Organism: Avena longiglumis; assembly: GCA_030063025.1. Taxonomy (NCBI): domain Eukaryota; kingdom Viridiplantae; phylum Streptophyta; class Magnoliopsida; order Poales; family Poaceae; genus Avena; species Avena longiglumis. The sequence continues at coordinate 488,056,743 of CP125974.1, forward strand.
TTGTGTCTTCTTCTTCTTCTTCCTAGAATCTCGGGGCGAGATTCCTGTTTAGTGGGAGAGTTGTAGCATCCCAGGTTGTCTAACCCTGTAATGCTACTAAGTTTAATAATAAAATGGGCCACTTCCAACATATAATTGTTGCATCATCATCATATCATGCTCATGTCATCATGTCCCCTTGCATTGGAGCATCATATAAAACCTTTTCTTGTTTGGTTCTTATCTCATGTGCATTATTAATTGTAGTTGCTTCTTGATATTGTATTTGGTTCTTACTAAATTGTTAAATGCCCAAGTTGAGTTGGGGCATCTCTTTGACTCCACCACCTTATCTTTCACCACCTTATAATTCCACCATCCAATAATATGGGCTTGGCTTTTATTGAGTTTCTCTAGCCCATGTTGTTGGTTGGATCCACTCATAATCTATTTGCTTGGCCTTTGCCACCTTTTGTGCATGCAAGGATTAAAGCCACATGAACTCATGTTGTTTTCACAATATAACCATTTGGCATTAATTGTCTTGCATGGGCCATGCAAGTACCCTTTTTCCTGGATTTGGTTTTTGTTGGAATTCTAAATGAATCACTCCTTCCTTGCTTGCTCTTGTTTGGTAGTGTTAAACCCTCCCTCTCTTTTGCCTTTAGCTAGACCTCCCCATGCCCCCAAACCCCACATGTGCTAAGGAGCATGCCCATCCAAACCACCCTTGCTTGGATTTTTGCTTGATCTTGTAAGAACATGCATGGTCCAAGATCCACATCCCCATGGCCATCTTCCTTCTCCCTTTTCTTGCTTAGTCTTGTGTTGAGCTTGGACTTGGTGCATGCTTGCCCAAGTTTAGTACCCCCACCTTCTCACCTTGCAAGCGAAGACCCTAATTCAATCTATTCTAAAACCAAAACCTAAACCCTATTGTATAACTATCCTAAAACTAAACACTATTTTACATATACCAAAATAAATCCTATTCTACCCCTACCTCTAAACAAAACCCCAACTAAACCTACCCTCCCTTCTATCTAGCTTGCCCCCTTGTCCCTCTCACCCTAGCCACCCATGCCATGCGCCACCCAGCTCCCTGCAGCCCCACCCACTGTGGACCCACCTAGCTACCCCACACCGACCATGCCCATCCCTCTAAACCCTAGCCGAGTGGCCCTTCCCTCTTATCTTTCCTCTCTACCACCGCCTCCTTGGCCGCTTCGCCACAGCCTGCCACCGCCACACGCCTCCCTCTCACCTCCCGGCTCGGCCACCACCTGGCCCCCATGCGATCACGTGAGAGGAGAGGGTGACCAAAGCCACACCCGCAGCTACCCTTCCCCACGCAACCTGCCAGGCCTCCTCCTTCTTATCCTCCCCCACCCTCTCTGCCTCTCCAGAAACCCCCCAGATCCACCCCGAGCAGCCCTGCATCTCCCCTTCCTTCCCTCGCCACCACGCCGACGTCGCCGTCTACCACCTGCCCCTGCTGCGCTAGCCGGAGAAGGAGCGAGGTGTCGAGGAGGACCAGCGCCAGCCTTCGCCCGACTGCCAATGAGGAGGAGACGCGCCAAGCACGCCGGCAGCCGCCAAACCCTAGATCGACGGAGCCAGCCGGCCGGAGATCGCTTACGCCCGTTCGAGCACACCGTCACGCTTCAGACGCCTCTGAACCCCCAGACAAGGTCCGTGCCGCCGTTGCTTCGGTTGCTCGAACGCTCCGTCGAACGGCTTCGTGCCGGCGGCGTGCTCGAGTCGCAAGCTTCCGCGACAACGCCTTAGCTAGACGCAGCCACCTTCCTAGCACCTAGCCTAGCCCAGCGCAGCGCCTGGCTCGCGCCGCTCAAGAACGCCCCAGTTCGAGCCCGCTGCTGCCACCTGCGCGGCGTCGGTTATGCGCTGTGAGAAAGAGGAAGATCCACAGTGCGCCCCGCACTTTTGCGTAAACCCCCTCTCGTTTTCGTTTTGCTCAACCCGCAGTCCTCCCCCTGGCCGCGTGTGCGTTTTGCCGATAACCCTCGACGCTGGCCGCTCAACCGCGGTTCACAGCCCCATCGGCCTCTCCGGAAGTTTGCTAAAGGGACTGCGGTTTTGTTCATTCAACCCGATCCAGATGCTCTCGGCGCTGCCTGTGGGCCGACCCCTGGCCCACCTGTCAGCGGCTCAGGCTAGCTGAGTCTGAGTGTTAAACAGTTCAGAGTTGATTTCAAATTCAAAATATGATTCAAATTCAAATTAATTTCAGATTTTAAATAACTTTGCCATGCTAATTCCAAATTGGGCAAATAATATATGTTTTGATTCAGAAAATGAGAGGAATCCAAATATGCCATCTGTTTAGTGTTTTGCACAAGTTAAATTCCAAGTTTGTTTAAATTACTTCAATTGCCACTAGGATTTCAAAATTAAATAACTTTTGTTTGGAAAATCCAAATTAAGCAAATGAGTAGTCTAAAATGATCAGCTCGACGAGACCTTTCTGTTTATGCTATCCTTGACTTCAATTGCAGCATGCATCATATAAATATATTGAGAACAACAATTGTTATGACAACAAAACATGACCTGAAACCCACTTAATGGTTATTATTCTTGTTCACCACACCTCACCATGCCATGCTACCTTCCTTGCCATGTAAATTGTGCATCATTCATCATGGCATGATTGTTTGTTTGACGATCTTATTCTTATGCTTGTGCTCTATATTCATGTTGGCCTTGTTTGTTTGGTTTTTCTCGGATGACACCTTGAGGGGGTTGTATCAAGAGCACCGGAGCACTACCCAAGACCGTCCCTTGCTTCAACAGAGATACCGTGCAAGCACTACCACATGCTTGCATACATACAGACCTATTGCCTCTATCTTATTCTTGCATCATTGAGTCGCGATTGCATTAAATTGAATCCCAAGTATGCATAGCCTTTACTTTCAAACTCCACCAAGCTTGTATCCTCCATCCCATGAGCCACTACTATAGGAGTTGCTTGAGCCATGCAGTCGTGAAACGCATGTGTAGGGTTTGTGAGTGTCTGTTGAATAACGAGGTACTTAAACAACTTAACCTGAGTAGTTCTGGGATAACTAAAGAAAGTGGCACCGGTGAGCAATATCTGCTATTTGGTTTTTCCTGCTCACTTGTGTCCCGTAAGACCCCGAGTACTTGATTCCTGTTCCTTGACTTATCGCGCTATCCACATCCGGGAGGTATATGGGACCCCCCTGGGCCAGAGCTTGATTCCGTCTTATTTCTTGGGGCCACAAACTAGTTTGAGGTTTTATTTCCGATCCTGTACTTATGCCATGCTACTGCTTTAATTACGATTGTGCGAGGTGCACCCTGTACTGTTTAGGTAAGCGGAGTGATTACGCGGTATCGGCAGTCCCCGTTTGGGGGCATCGTCACATGTACCATTGGCGCAACCTTGAGTCCGTCTCGAAGCTTGCTTACCGTGCTATGGTGTACTCTAAGGTGGCCCTGAAATATTTCTGAATCTGTGATTGTTCAGTGAAAGCCTCGTTGGGTTTTGTTTTGGTTTTTCCGAGGTTGATCGAGCGTGTGTTGCTATTGGTGCACCCCGGCCGGGTAAAACTTTCTGAAAGCCGTGTCCGCGGTTATGGACGACTTGGAGCACAGTTTCTTGATCATAGACAAGCATAACTAAAGTACCGCCTTAACTTGACTAAGTAACTTGACTAGTAAATAGCGCAACACTCACGGAATGGTTAATAAAACTGTCAACGGAAAGGGGGGTTGTTCGTCCGCTTCCTTGTTGGTGAGCAGGGAGGAGGATGGATCGGATGAGATTACCACTATAACTGTTGTACTTAATTCACGGACATCCGTCTATCATTGGTTAGGCGGATGGTTAGCGCTTATTCTGTAGAATTGCTAGGGTTTATCTTTTGCTGCAATTGCGTCACCCCAGGTTGTGTCCCCTTTAGAGGCATTAAGTCTTGCTGAGTACCCTTAGGGTCTCACACGATAAATTCTTGATTCAGATGAACAGGTACCTTCTCAGGACGGATACTGGGTGGAAGAAGCCGATGATGGAGGCAACGACCGTATGGTGTAGAGATTCCGGGCACGGGGATCCGTGAGACCTGTAGTTGGGATGTGCTTATTTTTCTCTGGCATCTTATGCCTATTTGCTTCTTATCCGTACTCGGATCTTGTTTGCCGCTTCCGCATGATACTCTGATGTGTGCTGTATGAGGAGTTATCCTAAATTATAGATGTATCTAGGTCATTTGAATCTTGCCGTATGGCGTTGGTATATTTCCTTTCTTTCTAGATGGTGTGGCTCTGATGTACTCTTGTATGGTGGCTTGCGTACATACCCACTTGTGTACGTAGTTGATCCTTCGCTGCCGACTCACGCCCGTCAGGTCCCGTTGAGAGGTTAGCGGTTGGGACGTCTGAAAGGACTACCAGTGAGTGGCTTTTGGGGCCCCGCCGTACTATTTCAACCGCTATCTCTCATCCAGGCTTGTATCTAGGAGCGTAGTTCACCGAGGTAGTTACACCGCCTTTGACTTTTAGGACATGGCGACTTGGCGAGGTAAGGTGCTCTGGCGCGGTGCCTGCAGGAGAGCTTGGTGCGTACCATGAGGAAGAGAGGGAGATAGGCGGGGGTCGCCGGCGCTGTTGAGCTAGATGTAATCAGGGGAGAGGGAGGGATTGATGATGAGAAAACTGGAAACGGCTGCGGGACGCCGGGGATAGACTCCGGAGGGGTGCGGACAAAGAGAAGGGGAGCGGAAGGACTGGCGAAACCGAGCGAAGCGCGACGAAGGCTGGGAGCGAAACGCGGCCTGCCAGAAAACGGAACACAACGTTCGTATATCTCTATCTCTATCTCTACTATCTAAAAAAGACAAAGTGGTTCCGTTTTCTGCCCACGCAGCACTACGTCGTACCTTCGTCCGCGCCCTCGCGATTCCCCGCGGAGCATTGAGAAAAAAAAAAGCCCAAGGAAACATAACACCCCCGTCTCAATCCCACACCTAACCCTCGCGTAGGTCCAGACCCAAACGCCGCCGCCTCCCTACGCGTCGCATCCATGTTCGCGTGTACTCGCCGTCGCCCCTGCGGGATTGGCCGTGCCATCGCCTTCCACCTCACCGTCTCCGGCCATTCGTCGACCTGGACGGTGCCATCTCCAAGGAGATCAGGCCCAAACAACCCAAGACCGACGTCCGTATCTTCGTGCTCGTCTTCACCGGCGCGTGGCACGCCGCCGGGGTGGAGACTCTTCTATTTCCAACATCCACCGCTGCCTCGCTATTCCGCCCGGCGCACGTGGCTAACCCAAGTCGGCCTCATCTCCGATGAATACTCTGACGCGGCGTCTCCCCGTCCACCTCGCAGTCTCCGGTTCGATTCCATGAGAAGCTGTGATGGCTCGAGCGATGTCTCAACGGCGGGCTCCTCTAGGGATGGCGGGAGCGTCGAGTGGTGGCGTGTGACAGGGGAAGGCATTGACGCTGCAGGTCGAGGAATACTTCTGCATCGGGTACACTTCTGACACAACAACCAGATTATTGAGACCCTTTTGTCCTGTCAAGCATACCGCACGGCGGAAGCCCACGAGAATCCCCATATATGCCACGCCACCTCCAGGTGATTCTCGACTGAATTGCGAGTTCCTTCTAGGTTTCGATTTATTTATTGTGATTGTTCGGGCCTGATGCTGGTTTATCTTCTTGGCAGATTTGGAAGGTAGGCACGGCGATCAAGAGGAGGTGGAAGCCGACCTAAGCGGAGCTGCCTCACGGTGCTACTCTCTCAGGGAGGGATTGCTTGAGGTGGAATTGTTTGTGTTGTTTTCGGCCGATCTCTTAGGGAAGGGTTTTATGCATGTTTATGCCTCGCTAAGTGACAATTTCATTGGGCATTAGGAGATGTTTACTTCTGGAATGAAGCACCTAATTTCTTATCCTAATGCAGAACACCGAGTGAATGAATTGAAGGATTCCTCAATCTGAACGTGTGGAGATCTTTTTAACGCCTGTAACTCAGAAGAGGAGGTATTCACTCAAACATCAACTTGGTCCAGCTTGTGTGTGCAATTGATTTTCTTAATCAATGTTTTACATCCATGCTTGTTCTATTATAAATGCTACGTACGGCAAAATGGAAGCCAATAATTATGTAGAGTTTTTTTAGGTATAATTGCGTAGATCTTAGTCAAAACAATGAGGACTATGTAAATATGTTGAATGTTGGGGCATTGCCACAGGCTAACAAACAAAAAAACTATGGAAAAAATTATTAACCACAAATAATTGTATTCTATGAATAAGAGTATTGACAAGGTGTGTGTTATATCTGACTATTGCACAAAAAGTATCATGTTTTTATCATGGATTCTTGCTATACGGGGACCAATATGGTTAGTGCTTCCTACCCACAAAACACAACCGGAAGATCAAAATGTTGCACTTAGGATATTCTATAGATTTAGTTCCCAAGCACACCTTTACCTCTAAAATGAAAATCATAGGAGCTGCTAGCAATTAGCCAGATTTTTATTGAAGCTCTTTGTATGTAGGATATCATTGATTTTTTATCTAGATCAATTAGCCAGAATTTTATTGTGTTTCTGCAGTTCTGTCCTTTTCAACTGCCGATTGTTTTCTTCTGTTGTTGATCACACAAGGAATGTTTCTCTAGATTATGATGTGAATAATGACATGGTAGGAACGGTTTGTTGTTGTAGTGAGTGTTGCAGCTGTGTAAGATGTCAAGAACAGGTTAATTAACTTTGAGCAGTGATCGCCAGCACATTGACAAGTCCAGCTTAACAATTAACAATCTATACAGTTGATTACCTATGTGCATCTCAGGTTTATTGTTTTTCTTGCTTTGAATAATAAATAAACTAATTCTGGTGCATGGATGGTTCTTACAACATCACGAGTAGAGCATGGTGAATTTGTTTTAATAGCGAAGCCACCTCTGTCAGACCTTCCCGGTGTGAACTATCATGAAGAATCAAAATTATTTTATGTGTAAGGGGATTATTGTTGCCAAGCAAATTCTCCAGTGAGTCATCTGTTTCTTTGCAGCATTATTCTTGAGTATGTATGCATGCGTATTTCTGTTATGCTTAATGTTTAACTACATGTGATCAGAATACACACATTGCACTTGCTTTCGAGGTGGCTAGAGCCAATACTAAACTACAATGATCGTGACTATGATGGAGGTATGTCTAGCATACAGTTGAAGTGATCTAATTATTTTGGGATACCCTATATTGTTAACTCATTGTTGGGTTTGTTTTATATAGTATCACATGTGCAACCCTATGTATTAAAATATATGCCCCTTAGAAGATAAGATAAATTAAACTTGCTTCTCTGTAAATGCTCATGGGAGGAGGTGGTCTGAATCTGTTGGTAGCCTTGTGAAGGAAATGCATTCTCAATTGTGTGTGCTACTGCTCAAATATATGTTTTCCTACTTGTTGAATATCCATACATGCATATGCTTTTGTAGCGTGGACTAATATGAGTGTCACTCTTGTACCTACAGATCTCCATGTCTTTAACAACTACGAACAAATCATAGTTAATAGAATAGACTAATTAATGAAATCTCGGATGACTATAGGAAGCTCTTGCTGTCCAACGGCAAGCGCGCCAGTGAGATGCTCGCTCGAATGGTTGTGGCACCTCGACACGTGGCAAGGCTTGTTAAGGTGGAAGGCGCAAGAGTAACTATGAGCTAGAGTTATGTATAATCAGGTGCTTTCGCTTTTGGCCTGATGCATTCATGTTTACACATTATAATTTAGTTGATTTCCTATTGTGGTTAACTTGTTATACATATTTAGTTTGTCTATTCCTCACATGATTGCTTTGTCTGAAAATAGTGGAACTATTGTTGTCTAAATTCATGGTTTGTCCAATTTTCTACCGATACTTGCATTGTCATTCAAATTTACTGAAATCCTTGCTAACATGTGACATTTTCTATTAGTGTTAGTTCTGAACACTTTTCTGCTGAATTTAGTTTAGTATTTCTTGAGATCCTATACTGATTATACAAAGAGTATTATATTTGCACAAACTTAAACTCCTAGGTTTTGATTTCATGATGTTATCGACATCAACATGCCTCTCTAGGAGATGGTTTCTAACAAGAAGAATGTTGATTGTTGAACCCAGTAGGGCTAAAAATTGTCATTGATTTTCACCAAGTTTTGTTATCATGCAGGTGTTACTTCTGATGTGAAATGTGATGATCCTAGGGAGGAGTTTCACAGCTTCTAGAAGAAATAACAAAGCGGATGGACCATGTGCACAACAGGTCAACAATATATTGTAACTTCGTTTTAGACATTCAGGTACCGTATAATTTCCTAGCTCCGGGGTCAGAGATGGGGATGTTCACTGATGTGCCCGAGATAGAAAGACAATTGAAATATGCATGGACTTCGTTCATCTAGAAAATATTATATTTGTTTACCATGAAGGAAATCATTTTATTTGCTATCATGTAACACTCCGGCGTCTCGGTATGCTAGGTACGCCCGGCTGGCTGCTATCCTTGTCCCTGCACCAACACCCTCACCACTGCACGCGCTCCCCTCAACGATGCGCCTTCGGTTCTCCAGTATTGACCCCACTGCATCTAAGGTTCATGTTTAAGGCATGTTCTCTCCTTATCAGGTCGCCGGCTACTGAAATAGTTGTGAACTTCAGCTTGCTTCGTTTTTTATTTCTTTCAATACACTTTTGGTTGGCTGAGCGATTGATTCGCTATTGATTCATAGTAAAGTTTGATTACTTACTTGATTTGAAGGTTTTTTGCATGAAGTTGTTTGATGAATTTTCTCTGCCTTATAAGCTAGGGTGCTACATTATCATCGACTTCAAATATCTCTCATTTTTTCTTTAGATTTTTCATATACTTGATTAATTGTAGTAGCAAAATATCCAAGTTCTTATTTTAAAAACTTGTAGTCTGGATGCTAAGGCATTTTCAATTTTTCTTTTATTTCTGGCCAAATTTACATTCTTAATTCTTAAATCATGTTCTCAGTTTGGTATAGGTTCTATCTGTGAACATATTCTCTCGTTAAGGAAATAATGGGCAACATATATACATATCACAGAATTGGTACACGTTGGTATTATTGGACCAATGTAGGAATACTATAGTCGAAGCATGATAACTTTTATCTGTTTCCAAAGCTTCCATGTATTTTCCAAGCTTTGTAGTTATGGTTTAGTCAGATGATGACATGTTTGAGTATTTCAGTTTTCTTGTCAAGTAAGGATTACGTGTGCTCTTTTGATGTCCCGATAAAAAAAACTACCATCTTAAAAGGATTCAGATAATCTAAAGGTATATGATATAACTATGTAAAATAATTGAAATTCTTCATAGATCATGGCTAATCATATAGGCCTTGGCGGCTTCTTTTTCAATCGCTTGACATATTCAAAGTTTCATACACCCATTGGATTTAAGATCTTCAGATGGTAAACTGAATCTAGCTTTGAAGTGGCTCTCACGTCACTACTTATATTTGGCCTGGTCCATGATTGGACTGCTGAAAGGTGGTGTTGAATGCTCCTGCGCCAGGTCGGATCATAGGAAGGACAAGCTACTGAATAGTGATCTGTGTTATTCATGAGACCTGTTTTGACAGTTCACGTAAACGAAATGTCTGGCAAAAGGCCACCAGCCAAAACGGAACTGCAGTGTACCTAGATATATCACATAAAAGGTACTGCTCCTTGCTGATGTCTAGGACGATTCTGTGAGATTTTTTTTTTGCATTACGGTTTGGTTTGGTCAGCAGCTGCCATGTCATTGTATAACATTCATAGATGTACTACTGAAGGTATGGCAACTGCTTAAAATTACCAAAAAAAGCTCCTTTCACTTATGAGTGGCACATTACTTTTTTACTAACCCGCTTTGGTTCTTAAAACCAAGCAAATATGTTGTTCTTACTGAATTAGTTCGTGTTTCTCATTTATTAGGAAGAAAACATCACATACTATCTCCGCTGGCGGAGGATGTGCTATGGTGGTGGTGCTTCCAGGCGGTGATGGCTTGACATGAAAGGGCTAGGGTGACCAGATCCGTTCGTCGATGTGCAGGCGTTGGAATCATTTTCTTCCCCAACCTGGTGATGGGTCTGCTACTTTGTGTTGTTGCTGCATAAAAATCTTCTGTTATGTATGTGCAGCTGTTTACAGATTAAATTTAAAAGATTTGAAAGATCTGGGTGAGTTTCGGTGCTGGTTGGTGTCTGTAGTTTGAGATCTCAAATATGCTTCTGCAAAAAATTAAGAGTCTTCAAATGTGGCGCTAAAGCCTTCTGTTTCCACATTTGCCTAATGAAAGGACAACGAGTAATGACTTGAACGTTTCTCCTACTCATTTTTATGTAATCTATAGACCTGGTATGCAACAGGTGTGCATGTTTTGTGTATAAATAGAGTCAAAATTGATCACATGTTCACTAATTGGAAGCTTAGCGAGGCTCACCACTTTTAGGGATCGTTGCATAGATATGCATTATTTATCTTTCTTTTTTGTTCTTGTGATTAGATCAGCTATTGTTCCGCTACTGATCATAACTATGAACCCATATGCTTTTTTTAGAGTAGGGTTGTCCGGAACTTCAGATTCCTAGATAATAGGAGGTACTTCCTATATTTCTTTTTTATATGATCCTTGGTATAAGCGAAGTTATAGGATCTGTCAAGTAGTAAACAACATCTGAATATCTTTTCTTCGTGAATAGGATCTGTTTGTCCTAAAGCAGCTTACTTAATAATGTCACCACTTTCCCGTGTCTCTAAATTAATTTCATTGGTTCAGAACGTGTTAAACCTTGTGTATCATCCTTTGTAGCTCATCATTTTGATTAGTTTGATGATAGTGATCAAACAAAGAGACTAAAGGCTACAAGTAAAGCAACGTAGAGCAGGGATTTGACGTAGGGAGCTAGATATTGGTTTAAACTAACATCACTGCCTAACTACATCTCTGTCTTTGTGCGGTTATGAATGTATCAATTTGTTCGTGCAGTTAGAAGCATATGAAATCAAGTTTTACAGTACCGAAATAACTATGTCTTATGTGCATACCAGAGCAAATTGATGAGAACGGGCAGCGATTTCCAAAACTAACCCATATAATATTTCCAGAGTAGTCTTACCTGAAATTACCCAAATGCTTTTTTTGGAGTAGGGGAGTCCGGAACTGCAGATTCCTAGATAATATGATGTACTTCCTAAGTTTACTTTAATAAGACATTTTGGTAAGTTTAATGACTCATCATGGCTTGTCAAAACTTTCTGTAAAAGGGAACGAAGGGGAACTAAGTAGTTAGGTCGAATTTATCAAAATACATTTGAAGAAAAATAGAAACTTATTGTGTATGAATATACATGGATATTTCGGTTTATATATGTGAATTCTCATGTGTATATGACCCGTAGCAACACACGGGCATTCAACTAGTAGAGATAAAAAGAGTGGATCTAGAATACTTTTTACTCCGAATCTACACACTAAAAAGATCTAAATACCTTCTTTTATAAAGATAAAATATTATATTTTGAGACAGAGGGAGTAGAAACAAATCATAGTTTTCAAAAAAACGAAGGAAATCAGAACCATAATGTACACACTGCTGAACAAAAATATGCATCAGAAAACGCCAATGGAAGATTTTTGTTGATCACTTCTCACTTTCATTTAAAGGAGTTGTGTAGAATTTTGAAGGGTCAACATGAGAATTTATCATCGTCCAGCCAGGGCCTAGCCGACAACATCCAGGATTCGTGCGAAAATCTAAAATAGGACCTATGCCACTAGAAAAATAGAACTAATAAATATTTACTACTTTATGTAAACTTTTGATGGAGATACAAACCGAAGAACTAGTCTCAAAGTGAGATACATGTACATAGACAATATTACTTTTCACAATTTCAAAGGCTTATAGTATGTAAATCTATCCCATTTTATACATGTAAATAGATAAGCCCATTATAAGAGCTATTACCATGATAGAACTAAAATAACGTTATATCAAATTTGTTGCACAATTTATAAATTAAAATCAACAATTAATTATTTGATTTGAATCTCAGAAGTCGTGATATTTCAGTACCGTTTTACTCACATGTTCAAGACTTGGAGCTTAAAAAAATCCAAGAGTAGGTATTGTGTGTTTTATACATGCAGAACATCTTCGTGATGTGTAAGATTTATGCAATGCTAATAAATGCATAACCAAGTTCTTGCATCATTCCCTAAAAAAAGTATAGACATCAATCAGATTAGCAACAATTCAGAGAAAATAAAGGAAATAAGATAGATGCATGTTGTGGCATCCCGCAAAACCACTACTAGAAAATCGCGTTGTTTTTGTGCATTGCATCATCATGACCGCATGCTCATGTCATCATGCCACATTGCATTTGAGCATCGTCATCATCTTGCATTTGCTTGCATAAAACTATTTGCAGAAAAACCTATTTTTGTTTTCTAAAACGCCACGTCTTTGTTCAAACGCAAAACCCGGGTCACCGGATTATTTTGTTTTGTTGCTATCGGTTTGCAAAAAGACTGTTTGAAACAAATAAAATATTAAATTATTTTAGTGGGGGCAGTCGAACGGCCGATTCGACCCGAACGACCACCCCCAGAAATTAAAACGGTCCACCTAAATTCCTAAAACTACCAGACCTATCCTACCCTGTCCTGCTGCCACCTGGGCCCCTCCTCCCTGGCCCCACGCGCCCTCCACACGCCCCCCACGCGCCCGCCACACGCCCCCCACGCGCCGCCACACGCCCCCCACGCACCTCCACACGCCCTCCACACGCTTTCGCCGCGGCCCACCCGCGGGCCCCACGCGACCAGCCCGCTCCCCTGGCCCCACGCTCCCAGCGACGCGAACCCGCCCCCTCTCACGATCTTCCTCTCTCCCCGCACCCCGGCCTCGCGTCCTCTCCCTCCTCCCGACGCGCTGCCTCCCCGCCTCCGCTCCGATCCTCCTCCGGCCTCCACCTCGCCGCTCCACCCGAGCCCTCCTCCGGCCCGAGCTCGCCCCGCCCCTCCTCCTCTTCCCTCTCCGGCAGTCGCGCCCTCCTCCTTCCCCACCCGTCGCTGCCCCGCCGCCCAACCTCACCTCGCCGCCGCCAGGCTTCCTCCGGCCACCGCCTCCCCGCCTCGCCGGAGCTCGTCCTCCTCCCGGCTCCGGTCTGCCCGCTTCTGCTCCGTGGCTCGGCGCGCCAGCGTCCCAGCGACCGCCCGCCCACCGTCCTCGTCCCGAGCCTCCCTCCTGCGTGGCCGCCGGCCGCCTCGGCGTCAGCCGGCCGCCTCCCACCGCGACCCGACCTCCGACAACCGCTGCCCGCGACCATCCTCCCCACCGCTCGAGTTCCCGGCGACGTGGCGCCCGCTCCTCCGTCGGTCTGCGCGCGCCGGACCCTCCCTTGCTGGCTCGGCCGCCACCCCGCCCTGCGCGGACCCGCCACCAAGCCCACCGCCGCCGCAGACCCTCCGCGGCCGCCCGTCGAGCGCCCCGCAGCCGCGGCACCAAGCGCCGCCTCCAGAGCCCTCTCCACCACCTCCGGCCCCGCATCGCCGACCCCGCTGCTCACCCCAACGTCCTCTGGCCACGTGCACGGTTTGCAGACGTGGTGCTGCTGCTATAGAGGGACGACATGGCAACGTTGGTTCAGGTTGATTCAAGGCCTTGTGATGGACGAGATCGACAAGGACTTCGACAAGAATTTTGGTACCCCAGGGGCGACCGAGACAACCGAGGGAGCCATGCCAAGATTCCCGTCGACTGTAGAACCCGGACCATCAAGACCTCGCCTCACAGAGTCCAAGACCCAACCATAGCACGCCAAGTTCTACTTCCAACGAGTTGACCGATGATCGAGATGGCACCCCAAGGTCTTCATCCCGGTGTGACAAGTACTTCCTTGAAAACGCCAAGATCTTCACCCCGGACGCCAAGTCCGACCCGACCCGCGGACCCGGCAAGACCTTCGCAACGACGAGAACGACACCGACCCGGAAGAACCCGATGCGCCCCCCCCCCCCCGACACCGAGCCAAGTACTCCTTTCCGGACGCCGAGTCCGCCGAGAACCCGGATGCGACAAGATCTGCCCCGTTTTTCGAGAATGTTCCTGCCGAGACCGCTTCCGTCGAACCCTGAGCCCCTGTCGAACCCCGAACCCCCCGGAACCCCAAGTTCGTCGAGACCCCCTAATGTGTGATCCCCTTCCCGAAACCCTATTTTATAATGTAATAACAACTTGTTGCATATTAATTGTTCATGCATGCATATTTGTCATGTGGTTTGGGGGCCTTATGCCGATTCACCTAATAATTAAATATGGGGCCCATATGCAGGCAAATCTAGTCTCATATCGGCCTCATTTAAACTTGTGTAGCGAACCGGTGATATATTTTGCCTTGTTAAACAACATTTAAATTGGGGGCATCTAAACAACTAGAACCATATATTTAATTGTCGGGACCCCGGTTCCGCTTAATATGACCTAATTGCATTGCACCTTCACCATGCCATGCATCATGCCCGATCTTTTGCCGTAGTATTAATTATTGCATCCGATGTTTATTCTAGCGTTTTGCTTCTTCGCGGATAAGGCCGTTGAGTTGATGCGAGTGTCGTCCGTTCTTCGGTTGAACCTTCGGCAATGTTTTCAGGCGAGCATCTCCCCCTTTCTACCTATCTTACTTTATAGTATTTATTCCCTCCTGTTGATCTATTGCTATCTGTGTTGCGATGCTCTAGTTTTCGTACCCGTGATATCCCTCGCAGCCTTATATTGCCTTGGACACATCCTATTACCTGTTGTTTGGTAGATAGTTGGACTTGCGTGTCGTAGTCGCTTGCTCAAGTGTTGTTGCGTGTCGTCAAGTGCCATAGTTGTTGGTGTATTTCCGCATGCTTGACGTTGGAGATGATCATGGCTTTACTTATCGTTCACTTTAATTACTGTTTAACAACTAAAATTGAAGTAAGTAAGCAGAGGCATCGGTGGGTGATAGATAATATTTGGTTTCCGACCGCCCACTTGTGTCCCGTAGGACCCCGAGTACTTGATACATGTTCCTTGATTTATCGCGCTATCCACATCCGGGAGGATTATGGGACCCCCCTGAGCCAGAGCTTGATTCAGTCTTATTTCTTGGGGCCACAAACTAGTTTGAGGTTTTATTTACTATCCTGTACTTATGCCATGCTACTACTGTATTTACGATTGTGCGAGGAGCACCTTTGTCTGTTTAGGATCGGGACACGATTCCGCGGTGTCGACAAGCTCAGTTTTGGGTTCCCAGTCGTTCACAGCCGTCCACCCAAACCTCGGGTCCGTCTCGGAGCTAGCTTACTTCGTTGCGGGTGTACTCCAAGGGGTGCCCCCCTAAAATATTTCTGAATCCTGTGATTGCTTTGTCGTGAAAGCCTCGTTGGGTTTTGATTTGGTTTTTCCGAGGTTGATCGAGCGTGTGTTGCTATTGGTGCACCCCGGCCGGGTAAAACTTTCTGAAAGCCGTGTCCGCGGTTATGGACGACTTGGAGCACAGTATCTCGACCATAGACAAGCATAACTAAAGTAGTGCTATAAATTTGACTTTATAATGACTAGTAATCAGCTTCACTATAATGGAATGGCTAAATAATACTGCCCACAATTGCTTGTTTGGGTGTCGCTTGCGACCATGGTACCTGACTAGTAAGTATTGCAACTACAACGGAATGGCTAAATAAAAGTACCAACAACTGCTGGGTTTTTGGGTTATCTCATGCTATTTGTATCTGATTAGTAAGTGTTGCAACTATAACGGAATGGTTAACTAAAATTGCCCACTGTCTATTTTATGAGGATGATTATCTATACCTGACTAGTAATTGCTGCAACGATAACCGAATAACTAAAACTGCCAACTGCGTGAGTTCCTCGGTTGACTTCCTCGTTTGGTCTCGAGGGGGAAATACCAGGATGGGTTTGTTTGATGGTGGCATCAGGTTGGTTCCGAATAGGTCTATCTTACCCCTCTCTGATAGTCGCCAGTTGTATCGAGTCTCTATAGGTTGTTTAGTGCATGTTGCCGCTGCCGCTTCAGTCCACCATACCTATGTAGGCGAGGACCGCCGAATTCTAGCCTCGCTGTGTACTGGCCTCAGTACTGACGCTCCTCTTTTTCCTTTGCCCTTTGTCGGCACTCCTTTTGTTTAAGCAGGTTTGAGATCGACGTCATTAGCAGGGTTACCCTTCCGCTTTGGCAGGGTTATGGACGCCATTGGTTATTCTTCAGGGCTCTTAGCCCCATTTGCATCTTGTCCGTAGTCGGACGCTCTATCATTTTCAAGGTGATTTGGATCTTTGTATATTATATCTGTATTCTTGACTCTTTGAGTCGCTGTTGTATATATATCTGTTCTGTGGGTCCCATCGAGGACTGTTGTGTAATGTTATTACTTCGTTTTCCACCCGCACGAAAGTGCCTGGTGGGCACCTTTGAATCGTTTCTATGCGGATTTGGCGGGTTTCGCTAAAACTTGCATAGGGTCGGGTTTCGCTAAAACTTGCATAGGTCCGATTCTGACGGTGTTACACATGTTTTATACATGCAGAACATCTTAGTAATGTCTGATTTATCCAATACTAATCAAATGCATAATCAAGTTTTTTTGCATCATTCCCAATAAAAGTATAGGCATCAATAGATTAACAAAAAAAATAGAAAATCAAGGAAATCAAATAGCTGAATCTAGGACTTGAACCTGCAACCTCCACCTCAACTAAAATACGAGGCTAAAGACCAGCACCAGTTTGCATAAAAGGCTTTAATATTTATTATTTGAAGTATACACTATATGACGAGACTTCGAAATTTTAGACCCCCAAAATTTTGGGGTCGTGTGCGGCCGCATAGGCCACACTTCCGTGGGACCATCCATACATCCAACTCGAGCAAGAATGAAATAATGAAATAAATAAAGAGCAGGGAAGACCCATAAAGAATTTTGAGTGAACTGAAGGACATAAAAGTTCATGTGACACCGGGTTGCCCGGTTGATGTCTACGCACTTCTATTCTTGTAGACAGTTTTTGGGCCTCCAAGTACAGAGGTTTGTAGAACAGCAGCAAGTTTCCTTTAAGTGGATTACCCAAGGTTTATCGAACTCGGGAAGAAAGTGGTCAAAGGTATTCCCTCTCAAACAATCCTGCAATCAATATACAAGAAGTCTCTTGTCTCCCCAACACACCCAATACACTTGTCAGGTGTATAGGTGCACTAGTTCGGCGAAGAGATGGTGAAATACAAGTGGTAACGGTGCCAGAAAATAGCTTGACGGTGAGGTCAAGACTAAAGCAAGCAAACATGCAATAAATCTAGATGCAAACGGTGTTTTAATGTTTAGAAACAAGGCATAGGGATAATACTTTCACTAGTGAACACTCTCTCATATAAATATCCTCTCTTCATGATACTATTCTTAACTACTCTCCGGTTGGACACTCTAATCCAAGATAGGGCTATAACAGCACACCTCAAAGTCCGCCTTCCCCAATCTAGATAACCCCACACTGTCACCTTGAGCACTAGATGGTTCCAACAAACACCACAATTTCATAGAGACATCCAACTCCAAATATAACTCATAACAAATATTCAATCTATCCAAAGTGCCACACACGGTATGCACGCTGTCACTTTTACACACGTGGGGAAAAGCATAGATCTATTAAAGCATAACGAGTATTTATGTAGACTCAAGCCTAAGTGCCACCATGACATGCACGCTGTCACTTTCACACACATGGGGAGAGCAGATATATTGAAGCACTTGAGTAGCAAGGTAGATCTACTTGATTACAAAGCTCATGACCACAACAAGATCATGCATATATATATAGAGAGAGAGATAGAGAGATGAACACATAGCTACCGGTAGAGCCCTTAGCCTCGAGGAAGAACTACTCCCTCCTCATCATGGGAATCAACAACGGTGATGGAGATGGTGGTGGAGATCGATGGAGATGGTTCCAGGGGCACTTCCCTGTCCCAGCAGGGTGCTGGAACAGAGACTTTCTGTCCCCCGAATCTCCCTTTCGGTGGCGGCGGCGCTACGGAGGTTTTCGTGGATTTCTTCTGGATTCCCTAGGGTTTTTGGGTCGGAGGCTTCTTATAGGCGAAGGGGAGGCCAAGGCGGCGGCCCGGGGCCCCATACCCCTCCTAGGCGTGGGGTAGGGCCCACCCGCGCCTAGGGTGGGTCTGCCCCCTGGCCGGCCTCTCCGGCTCCCCTCTGGACTTCTTGTTCCCCACGGAAAGTAATTGACTTTGACGTTTGTCCCGTCCAATTCCAAGAATATTTCTTTACTAACTTTTCTGAAACTAAAAACAACAGAAAACAGGCATCTGGCACTGTTGCAACTTGTTAGTAGGTTAGTACCAGAAAACATGTAAAAAGCACCTCAAAGTGTAGATAAGTAAAGCAAAGTAGATACTAAACAAGCATGGAGCATAAAAAATTATAGATACGTTTCTGACGTATCAACACCCCCAAGCTTAACGCCTGCTCGTCCTCGAGTAGGTAAGTGATAAAAGAATAATTTTTGAGGTGACATGCACCCTTACAATAAAGATCCAACCATTTGCAAGCATTGAAAGCTGGGAATCAAAGAACTCTAAACATATGCATGAAAAATGGAGTTCTAACAATAGGACATAGTAACTATGCATGCAACATGGCAAGGTACAAACAAAGATCATTAATAACATGCATTGAAAAACGTTTGTTTGTTTCATATGCAGAAAACATAGCATAGTGGCAATCAGCTTGTCCCTCATAGAGTAGCAATATAGATGCATAGGACACCTTCAAAGTTCACAAGGGTGGCTAGAAACAAATAGCACAAGAACAAGTAATATCACAACATGCATCAATTAATAAGCTTTGGAACACTGCACATAGAATGACAACTATGCCCTCTTAATGGTGCCTAAGGGTAGAAGATGGAGACTCAATAGTGATGAAAGAAATACCCTTTTTTTAAAGGAAGCATGGATTACAAGTTTCAAAAAGAGCTTCCAAAAATTATGGTACTTGTTAGCTTTCATCCCTCATTGCCCCTATCATAAGCATCTTGAAGTGACTAAGGTTAAAGTGACAAAGACGGAGTATATGCATGACGAAGTATAAGTTGGCAATCTCAAGTCCCTTGAATACGAGGGCCACACCTCATGCATACTCAACTTTAGGTCTAGGTAAGTTCTTGTCATTGTAAGTATTTGCATATCATTGAGAACCTCCAACGGGGTACCCCTTGCACATGGTACGGGAGCTTTCCTCTAACCAAAATGACAGGGCAATCAGACAATGAGCATCTCAGCAATCATATTATTTACCATATGCATAGCTTTTTATTGAGGATGATTCATAGATAGCTCACTATGGTGATGCTGCAAGTTTCCACCATGATTAGGCATGGCTTAGGCTAGCGGCCCAGGCGTTTCTCTAACACAGAATACAAAACTCCATGGACTTACAAGTTCCTTTTTTATTTCACACCGGTGACATCCATAGACAAAAGAACATGATATAAACTGAGTACAAAGTACAAGTGCAATGTTGAAAACGTTCCTCATGACAGCATGGTTCTGCTAATTCCAACGTATAAGTGCAAGCATATACAACATAGAAGACACAATGGTTCAAGTTTATTAGGGGCAAAGAATAAAATGTGTGCCATCAAGTTTGTGAGGGCTTTAATCACTAAGTGTTCACATAACAAAATAGTTTTTAATTGGAAGATAGCTGAAAACAAGAATATACTTGGAATGGTGTAACACACCATGCATAGGAGTTTATAGTGGACACTTTGGAATAACTTGGTTTCTTGGGAGTGGAGGCTAGCAAAAGACTGGGAGCAACCAAATAAGAGAGCATAATGGCCATAATCATGCAGGGCACCAAAGCATACTAATCAAAGCAAAAAGTGGTACTACAAGTCAAGGACTAGATGATCATAGAGGCTAATGGTGACTTCTCATAGTAATAACATGGTGTGAGCATGTGCCAAGTCAACCCAAGCAAAACATTAAAGGAGAATACCACAATACTATGTTTTTGTATGCTAAAACAACGCATGATTCCTTCAAGGCACATTAAGCAATCCCAATTGTTTGGAACAAGACATGCTACATCAATAATCACTAAGCATAAGGTCAAAACAACACCTAGCATGTCATGCTAAAGTCTAAGTCATAGTCAATGCAAGATCCTCTTGTACTTCAATAAGCATGAAACTTTCTACTTTTTTCCAACACCAAACACTTATTTGAAACAACTTACAAAGATAATAATCAATAAACATCAGTGAGCTTGTCTCACAAATCCACAAACAAGAACTAAAAAGTTCTAAGCTGAAAGCATAAAAAACTAAGGCTAAACACAGTGCTAGCAAAAGAGAACACTCACAGAACAATAAGAATAAAAACTAGAGTGTTCTAGGCAATAAAAACAGAGTGTGTCTCTCTCCAAAAGAAGTGTGTTGTGATGAACCAACTTTATTCAAGCAAACTAAGCAAACAAAAACCAAAAACGAAAACTAAGACGCTCCAAGAACAACACAACTGTGCATGAAACAATAAAAACGAAGTGTTTAGAAAGACCTGAGATTTTTATTGATGAAGAAGGGGATGCCTTGGGTATCCCCAAGCTTTGACGCTTGTACCTCTTGGATATTTTTTGGGGTGACACATGGTGGAATCCCCAATCTTGAGCTTTTGTCCATTCTTCATCTCATTACATCATTCTCTCTCTACACCTGCAGATTTTCCTTCATACAAAACTTCACACAATCTTCATTAGCAACATTAGTGTATTCAAAATGTAATAGACCTTTAGGAAAATCTTTGGAATAGCAAGAATTTTCACTAAAAACACAAGCTACAGTAGTAACTCCTTCAAACAGCTCAATTCCCCAAAAGAGAACTCAAAAAGGAATCAATAAGAAGCAAATGCAAATAATGGCAGAAATTTGTCAAAACAGACCATCAGGTAGAAACCGATTTTTTCGAAGAAGTTCTGTTGATCAAATCAAAAAGTTTTGAACTAACGAAAGTTAGCTAATATACTGGGGGATTTATTCGTAAATTTTCAGCTCAAACTGACTTACAGAGACTCCTCACGAATTTTTATGGTGGAGGACAGAAATCTGTTTCAGGATAGCAACTCCCCAAATCTTACTTCCCTCTCATTAGAGGTCATTCTTTGGCACAAAAAACAAATAAAAAGTATAAGGAGATGTCATTACAGAGTTAGTAACTTCCAAGACTCAAGAAAACTCTTGGATTATCTCCCAACAAGTACTTTTCTTTAACGCCTTTAAGTTATGCATGATAGTTTGAGAAGATGCTCACATAGGAAATATGAATTGATTTAAAAGAGAGCATCAAGAGGCAAATTCAAAGAACATTTAAGTCTAACCCACTTCCTATGCATAGGAATCTTGTAAAGAAACAAGTTGTAAAAGCACAAAGCAACAAGCATAGGAAAGCAAATCAAGTGCAACTTTAATATTTTTAACATAAAGAGGGAAAACTTAATATTTTTAAGATGCATAAAACCATGTTTCCCTCTCTCATAATAACTTTCAGTAGCAACATGAACAAAATTAATAATATAACTATCACATAAAACATTCTTACCATGATCCACATGCATAAAATGATTATTACTCTCCACATAACCATAGTAATTCTTATTAATCATAGTGGGAGCAAATTCAACAAATTAGCTATCATTACTATTCTCATCACCATAATCATCAAATATATGAGGCATATTGTAATCACAATTAATTTTCTCCTCAATAGTAGATGGACTGAAAATATTATATTCATCATTGTAATCATCATAAATTGGAGGTTTGGTATCATCATAAGCAATAGAATAACTATCTTCCAGAGCTGGGGGACTAAAAAGATCATTTTCATAAAAACTAGCTTCCCCAAGCTTAGACTTTTCCATAGCATTAGCAACAATGGTGTTTAAAGAATTCATACTAATAACATTGCTATTAGCATGCAAATAAAGTTCCTTAGGTTTTTTAATTTTCTCTTCAAACACTTCATGTCCTAACTCAAGATAAATGCTATAGAGCTCTCTAATTTTATTGTTGTTTTCCATTAAGCCTAACTAGTGAAAACAAGAAAAAAAGACAAAATTGCAGAATCTAAAGGAAATAACTTCGAGCACTCACACCGGAGGGTGTGAGTACCTTTTACCTTACCTCCCCGGCAACGGCGCCAGAAAAGAGCTTAATGTCTACGCACTTCTATTCTTGTAGACAGTTGTTGGGCCTCCAATTGCAGAGGTCTGTAGAACAGCAGCAAGTTTCCCTTAAGTGGACTACCCAAGGTTTATCGAACTCAGGGAGGAAGTGGTCAAAGGTATTCCCTCTCAAGCAATCCTGCAATCAAGATACAACAAGTCTCTTGTGTCCCCAACACACCCAATACACTTGTCAGGTGTATAGGTGCACTAGTTCGGTGAAGAGATAGTGAAATACAAGTGGCAACGGTGCTAGAAAATAGCTTGACGGTGAGGTAAAGACTAAAGCAAGCAAACATGCAATAGATCTAGATGCAAACGGTGTTTCAATGTTTAAAAACAAGGGATAGGGATCATACTTTCACTAGTGAACACTCTCTCATATAAATATCTTCTTTTCATGATACTACTCTTCTCTCCGGTTGGACACTCTAATCCAAGGTAGGGCTATAACAGCACACCTCAAAGTCCGCCTTCCCCAATCTAGATAACCCCACACTGTCACCTTGAGCACTAGATGGTTCCAACAAACACCACAATTCCATAGAGACATCCAACTCCAAATATAACTTATAACAAATATTCAATCTAGCCAAAGTGCCACACACGGTATGCACGCTGTCACTTTCACACACGTGGGAAAAAGCATAGATCTATTAAAACACAAAGAATATTTATGTAGACTCAAGTGTAAGTGCCACCATGGCATGCACGCTGTCACTTTCACACATATGGGGAGATTAGAGTAGCAAGGTAGATCTACTTGATTACAAAGCTCATGACCACAACAAGATCATGCATAGAGAGAGAGATGAACACATAGCTACCGGTAGAGCCCTTAGCCTCGAGGAAGAACTACTCCCTCCTCATCATGGGAATCAGCAACGGTGATGGAGATGGTGGTGGAGATCGATGGAGATGGCTCCGGGGGCACTTCCCCGTCCCAGCAGGGTGCCGGAACAGAGACTTTCTGTCCCCCGAATATCCCTTTCGGTGGCGGCGACGCTATAGAGGTTTTTGCGGATTTCTTCTGGATTCCCTAGGGTTTTTGATTTGGAGGCTTCTTATAGGCGAAGGGGGAGGCCGAGGCGGCGGCCAGGGGCCCCACACCCCTCCCAGGCGCGGGGTAGGGCCCACCCGTGCCTAGGGTGGGTCTGGCCCCCCTGGTCGGCCTCTCCGGCTCCCCTCTGGACTTCTTGTTCCCCACGGAAAGTAATTGACTTTGACATTTGTCCCGTCCAATTCCGAGAATATTTCTTTACTAACTTTTCTGAAACCAAAAACAACAGAAAACAGGCATCTGGCACTGTTGCAACTTGTTAGTAGATTAGTACCAGAAAACATGTAAAAAGCACCTCAAAGTGTAGACAACTAAAGCAAAGTAGATACTAAACAAGCATAGAGCATAAAAAATTATAGATACGTTTCTGATGTATCACCGGTCTTCACGGATTCGTGGGTTTTGAGGGGTGGTTCGGGGTAGGCGAAGAACACGACGGAGAACACACTCACAGTGGATATAAATAGGATGCATACCTGTATAATTGATCCTTGCAATAAAACCGTAACGGAGCAACCTCCATAACTCGAAAGACAAGCCAACAATTGCTCTAAGTAAAACCGTTTTTTTCTTGTCGTCTGCTTCACTGATCCAATATAACCCTAGCAAAGAAGAATAGCAACCAATAGAACACTATGAAAAATTGGGACTACTAGAACCTTGATATTGATGATTGGCACATGCATACTAGAATCTACATGGAAAAATAGTAGCTACATGAAGAACCCGAATCATCTCCAAGTCAATTCCACATAAGGAAAAAAGGAGTAAAACTCTCTCTAATTCATCATCTCAATCTAGGTTTTACATTAAGGGTGGGGCATATATAGGCCATCGACTTAACCATCGGTAGTTTAGGCACAAAACATAGCTTGGGGCGCTATATGGGCCAAGGCCCAACAGGCTTCATGCGCACAGTGTAGTGAAGTCCGGAGACTCTAGTGTCGATAGACCGGAGACTCTGGTCTGGAGTTGTTGGCCTAGAGACTCCGAGGTAGTCTCTAGACAATCTCTGAACTGTGATCTGAGGAAAACATACTCCGGGGTTTTCGAGCGGAATTCGTCAGGACGGAGACTACAATGTATCGAGGACGGATACTCCGGGGTTTTCAAGCGGATTTCGCCAGGCTAGAGAAGCAGGTGTGTTGAGGCTAGAGACTCTATAGTCAAAGCAGATATCTTGTTCATTCTCTTCCATACTTAATGCTTGGGGGATCCTCGGGCATCCTTTGCATATCCTCTCGGTATCATGATCATGGGTGTATACCTAACAACATCATCACACTTGTCTCAAGTAGCATTCCAATCACATTAGAAATAACAAGATATGGAAAAAATTTACCTTGGATGTGTTTGTTAGAGTTGCGTGAGTTGGAGCACTTGGTTCAATGGGTGGCATGGTAATGGCCACATGATGGGATGCATCAAAAGTAGAAGAAGATGACTACTATCTCTGTTTAAAAATAGACGTCGTAAATTTTTCTAAAACTAGATGTATCTAGTACTAGATGCATCTAAATTTGTGACATTTGTTTTCCGTTCTAAAATGAAATATTTATTTCTATATAGTATAAGAAAATCAAACTGATTCAAATCCACTCTTTTTCAGGAGCGGTTCATCCTTCCCAAACCAACCCACGCAATATTCAGTTCCTGGCGCAAAAGCAATTTGTTTGGTGTTCGACGCGATTTTGCACCAGATGAGAATTTACTATTTCAATATATGTGCATATATGTGTTTGCTTCATTGTACAGATATTCGGACTAGGTTCTCACGTGTTGGTGCCACAGCCATGCACGTGCCAGTGACGGACTCCTAAGAACAAAATAATTAAGCTACGTACGAGCCCTAGCTAGCTAGCCGGTACGATGCACACCATGAATGAAGACCCGAATCGTTGGCAGCCATGCAACTATGTACGTACGAGACGGCTCGTTTCTTTTATTTTTATTTTGTGCAGACGTGTGTTTGAAGAAGACCAAATCAAGATATGAAGCGGCCGGAACGGTTTTGATCTCTATCTGTTCCAAGAAAATCGGTAGCTGCCAAACGGACGAGACTAGTGTACAGCCCTAGCCAGTATATATACTCACCTATCCCTGCCATCGGACGAAGAAAAAGGCGGGCGGAGAGGAGAGACCCACGCAGAGCACCTTCCTGCGGCACGCCACGCGCCACAGCTAGCCAAACTCAATCTCTAATCTCCAATTCTCATACACACACTCTACAAAATCTCGAACATCCGCCATCGATCAGCACCCATACACACACGTACACCCGATCGGGAGCAGGCGCCATGGAGCTTTCTAATGGTGAGAATCATGGTTAAATCTCTCTCTTTTCCCTTTTCTCTCTACAGCATATACGCACATGCACATGAGCGCCCGAGACGACGGCCTCGAGGCGGCTGTAGGTGCCGCCACCAAGACGATGGACCGGGCGGCGGCTGCCGGCGTGCAGCGGCGCCATCTCCATCTCCGCCGCCACCAAGGCGATGGCCCGTGGCACGCGGCTGCCGGCGTGCAGCCCGGCGCCATCTCCAACGCCACCAAGAGGACGGCCTAGACGGCGCGGCTGCCGTCGTGCAGCCCGGCGCCACCTCCATCTCCGCCGCCACCAAGGGCACGACCTCGAGGACGTGAGGCTGCCGGCGTGCAGCCCGGCGCCATCACCATCTCCATCTCCGCCGCCACCAAGACGATGGACTCGGGGGTGCGCGGCTGCCGGCGTGCAGCCCGGCGCCATCTCCATCTCCGCCGCCACCAAGATGATGGCCCCGTGGGCACGCGGCTGCCGGCGTGCAGCCCGGCGCCATCTCCAACTCCACCAAGAGGACGGCCTAGACGGCGCGGCTGCCGTCGTGAAGCCCGGCGCCATCTCCATCTCCGCCGCCACCAAGACGACGGACTCAGGGGGCGCGGCTGCCGGCGTGCAGCCCAGCGCCATCTCCCTCTCCATCGCCACCAAGACGACGGCCCCAAGGACGTGAGGCTGCCGTCGTGCAGCCCGGCACCATTGCCATCTCCACTCTGGTGTGGCGCGCCAAAGACGGCGGCCTTGCGACTGTCGGCGTGCCGTAGCGGCGGTCATAGGCGAAAGCGCCGCCGACTTGCAATCCGGCGACATACGCCACCTCCATCTCTTTCCCCATCGAGCCATGCTCTACGGCGGCACTGAAGACGATGGCGGCGTGGAGCCCGGTACCTCCTCACGCCGGAGAAGCTGCCGAAGACGACGGTGATAAGGCGGCCGGCGTGCATACGGCGCCACGTCCATCTCGACGAACCATGCTGCCCAAGACGGCGGCGGGGCTGCCAGCGTGCAGCCCAACCTTTCTTCACCTCCTACGAATGCCAACAAGACGACGACTCCGAGGGCATGCGGCTACCGGCGTACAGCCCGGCGCTATCTCCGCCTCCGCGAGCCATAGGCGATAGCATCGGGGTGTCCATCGTACAACCCGGTGCTAGCTCCATCTCCGTGAAGCCGGCGAGCATAGGCGAAAGTGCTGCCGACTTACAATCCGGCGTCATACCCACCTCCATCTCCACGAGCCCGTGAGACGACGCTCTTGTCTGGGGCGACGGCCGTGTACTCGGCGTCGGACCGAGACGAGTGCCGACCACGTTAGCTGCACCAACTTGTAGCGGCGTGTCGGTTTTGCACCGGCCGATCTCCACCAACACTTACTCTGCGAGGCATACCCTTGCGCACCCAAGCGAAATTGCTGGTCGTCGAGAAGTCCCAGGTGGCGGACCCATGCTACTCCAACTCCAACTACGCCAGCCGTCAAGACCGACGCGGCACGATGGCGAGGGCGGGCATGGCCGGAGCAAAGGCCATGCTACTCGCGGCGCGTGTACCGACGAGGACACGGGCTCTGCCGCCGCCCACACACACACACCACCACCACATCATGCATGGAGAACGCGAAGCGGCAGCGAAGACGACCACGGCTTAATCGGAGGTGTCTCGCGTAACCAGCGGGAGTAATTAACGGGTGCCTTCCGAGGCCACAGGAACCATGAGATCGCAATCGCCATAGTCGGTGGCCGCGCAAGCGGTACAGAGCGCACTGTATTAGGGATTTGTACTTTGTTTCTCCATGAGAGATTAATGAAATGCATCACCCCTACCTTTTCTTGTGTACTACGGTACACTGGCACGCCCACTTCTTTTCTTTACCCCGGCGCATGAGAAAAACACGCTACCATTCTTCTCCCCTCGAGTAGCCTACGTTCGACTTTTCGAGCGTTTTCTCGTGTCAAACAAACACGCCCGGTGGGACATGGTTCTCCTCCCATCTTTTCTCTCCTAGTGGTCGCCGAATCGTCTTCGCGTTCACCCAACCCACAAGATCTTGCGACAAGCCAGCGACGAGGACCTCCGCTGATCAAAGGTCATCTTCATGCGGAGGAATCCCCACGCCATCAACACGGAGCCTGGGTGATCCACTTTGGATCATCCTTTCCGCCATATGGTCGTCGAGGTCGGCACCAAGATGTTCATGCACCAAGCCGAGGAGTTCCAAACTGCGCGATCCAAGAAGCGCAAAGCGGGCATCCGCCATGGCCAGAAAGGAGCGCCATGAGTTGATGCTCGAGGCGCGTCCTGTTGAAGGAGTCAACGGGACATAACGTCAAAGGGACATGGGCGCTCAACGCCTCTCTTCCAACGTCGCCGCAGCAAGTGGGCGTGTCGCCAGCGCCCTACCCGCCTTTGCACGGGCTGCCGACGCCAACACCTAGGCACTGGGTGGAGCTTCTTGGAGGCTTGGAAGCCGCCTCCGATGACCTGCGGAGACTCATGGCAAACGCCTGTTCGTAAAGCCCTCATCCACTAAGGAACTATAGGAGGAAGTCGTGGGTACAACGCCTTCACCAGCTATTAAGCTCTTGCATCACCAGAGCATGGTTCTTGAGGAAGATTGGTCCCTCGGCGCAAGGGACCTCGCGGACAAGGTGTTCACATGTACTAGCCGAACCATCGAGGTCAAGTTGGTGGTGAGAAGAGCCATCATGAAGGAGTTCGAAACGGTACTCCCGAAAAGAGTCGATCTTGCAGACCAACGCTCTCCATCAACCTTGAAGACCCTCGAAGAAGCATGTGTGCACCATGCTGCCACACTTGGCGATCAATGACCGCCCCATCCCCAACGACAACAGGTTCGCCGTTCTTGAACGAGGTACACTGCGCGGAGAAGATCTCTGGCAGGAGTTCCGCTTGCAAGATCAAATGAATAGCATCCGAGGCGGCTCCATGAGCAAGGGCGCCAAGTTCTTCATCGGCCACCGGTGAGGCAGGATTAGGCACCAAGCCCCTAGTCATCGCCGTCCTCAACATGAGCGTCATACCTTGGCGCCCGGCCAACCTTCACCCATCGGACATGCACGGGGCATCCTAACATGCCCCCACGTTGGAACCGTTGGTCACGACATCAAGATGATGAGAGGGACCCTCGTCCCCACTCAACGGTGGAGACCTAGGGATCCTCCACGAGGCACTTCCACCACGGCCTTCATCCCGCCTAGGCGTGGAGGCGACTCAAGTGCGCCTGCAAGGCGTGCCTACCACATCAACGCCATGAGCTGCACCGCTCTTCTACCAACTCCACCACCCTCAAGAACCCGGCAGGTCCTCACAGAGAACCAACGCATAGCCGAGGCGCCGGAGGAATCGCCAAGTTCTTTACAAAGAACTCGAAGACCTGGTGCTCGCCATACCCAAGTTCGGTGCGACCCGATGGTGGGGTCATTCAAGAAAGTGATAGGATCGGCTTTAGATCTCTCCAAACCTAGAGCGGCACGAGCGGTACAATTACACCTCACCGCCTCGCTCAAAACCACGCAAGATGCCCTTAGGGGTGTCGAACAAAAGGCGGCGGTTCCACCACCGCTTCCTTCAGCAAATCCTCAACAAAGGCGATGAGCAGGCGATGGACACGTCATCTTCGCCTCCTCGGAGGCAAAGACACCAACACCGACACGCGCCAATGGAGGCGTCGAGGAGACTCGGCCTGAATCGCCTCCAACCCGAGGCGGATCTTGGGGCTTCAACCTCCGTTGCCCGGGAAAAGGCGAGATGCCTCCCACAAAACCTCCGCTTACCTCTCCGCAAGGGGCGAGAAGATCGGAGATGATGCCCTTCAGACGGGGATGGAAAGGAAAAGGAGGCAACAAAGAAGAACCTGCTTTGTGCGGCATTTGTTGCGCCCAAGGCTTGAGCCAAACGACGATTGGCAACCTCCTCAAGTCACCCACGAGTTTGGCTATCCCTCGGATGAGGAGATCGTGCGAACCCCAAAGCTGACTTCAAGAAGGCTTTCTTGCCACGCCTCGGCCATGTCGTTCATGGTTCAAGAGCAGCGACGGAGGCCAAGGCCAACGCTTCTACAAGGAAGAGGAGCAAGATCCATCGCCCCATGCCTTCCCATCATGGCAGGAAAGGCTCACTTCGATGGAGACTCGGGATATCACCCGAACATTTCGCGACTCTACACCGACATCACCTCAAGACTCCCACGAGATCCCGACGAGTTGTTGCGGTTGCAAGTCGACACAGAGCCAAGACACGGCTAAGGTCCGCGCGCCGGTGTGACGGACGGATCAACCAAAGAGGAAGGGATTGGCGACTACACGCCGACGATGAAGAGCTTCTCGACTCTTCTTCCACCTCCTCGTTGGAGAAACTTACAAACTCCCTCCATACCACGAGCTCGCCCCTTGGTCCCTATCGGACCGTGAAGATGGCCTTGAAGATCTCCATACCGCACCAGCCCACATGGCGGTGAGCGATGGAAAGAACGACGGCTCTGCATCCGCGAGCTAGTGCATCGGCGGGAGAAGCTGCCTGGAAGAAGAGATGAAGGAGCAGCGCGGAAGATTGATCAATTGACATCAAAACTCGAGTTCATCGAGCTCATGATGAACAACAGCAACAACAACGGTGGCCGCCACAAAGCGTACCACCAGGGTGGTAGACCCACAAGTGGAGGAGTTGCGGTGGGCGCTCTAACAAGTCGCCACCCCATCATGAGCGCCAACACGAAGAAACAAGCACACATGCTGCCAATGGGCTAGACCCTCTGGTCCAGCCGACACAACGCCACAACAAAGCATCTTTGAAGGCTACCACGACATGCTTAAGGACATGGTAGACAAAAGATTCGAGCAATTGAAGGTCGATAATGCTCCTCGCACCATGGGGAGGCGGTGAGAAGCCCTACGAATCATGGCACGACCTAGTGTCATTCCTGCAGGTGGCACCCAAAGTTTAAATCAATTCGACGGGACGGGTGATGCAAGGGAGCACTTGGCGTGCGGTGCGTCTTGGGGACACCGCAAACAACGCGTCACTTCTCCTTCGACAATTTTCGTGGTCGTTAACCGCCTTCCATCGGCTACCGCTGGCGGTCGGATCCATCGAAAGTTGGTCGTGCATGAAGGAGGTCTTCAAGAAGCACCGTCGCCATGAAGAAGGACTTCTCGTCGTCGAGCTTGCACAAGTTCGTCAACGACGAGATGAGTCCATCGGCAATCGTCATTAACGCTTCGCAACAGCTATGCGGCTCGCCGAGAGATGCACCTTGAGGACGCCATCGAGATGTGTGTCCACGGATGCAACAACATTGGTCACTCGAGGTCTCTCGGCGAGCCTAGGACCTTCAGTGCTCTTAACGCAGCGATGGCGTACGAAGCTAGAGTTAGAGAAATCACCACAGATCATGGAGCTCTACAAGAACGCCACTATATTCGACCCGTCCAAGCGCTTCACATCAACATCCAAGCCAACCAATAATGGGGCCAAGATGAAGGCACCGGCGGAGGCAAATGCCACTAGGGTCTTCTCCTCCACTCCCCAAGGCAATGTGCCAATGTTGGGCGCAAGAGGCGAGCAAGCGGGAGTAAGGCAACGACCCACGATGCAAGAGCTCCTCAAGAAGCAATACATCTTCCGCAGAGAGCTGGTGAAGGACATGTTCAACCAGCTGATGGAACATCGAGCTTTGAACCTTCCAGAAGCTCGAAGACCCGATCAACTGGGGATGACAGATAATGCTTTGTTTTGCCCATATCATAGGTACGTGGGACATGTCATCGAGGACTGCGTCGCCTTCAAGGAATGGCTCCAGAGAGCCGTCAATGAAAAGAGGATCAACTTGGACCCGGAAGCTATCAATCCAGATTACCAAGCTGTGAACATGGTGAGCGTAGTGGTGCCCTCTTCATCAAGGCAAGGCGATGAATATGAAGATGGATGGGCGCCCCTCTCACAAGTTGAGGGCCAACTATCCAACCTCGTCCTGGCGACAGCATCAACACCTCCCCTTCACCAGGATTCTACACCAACCATGTCCATGGAGAAGCCTTGGAGCACGGTCGTCGGAAGCCATGCCGAGGGACCTTCCAACTCGACCTCCTCGTCCGACATCATCAACACGCGCTCCCCCAACAATTCTAAGGCGAGTTGATCCAAGTCAACGCCGTCCCCCACCGAGGTTCGTCCCCAAGTCCGAGGGAGATGAGTCATTCCCGGCCAGGCGGGACTACGCACTTTGGCGCAGTTCCTACCCCATGGTTGGGACCAAGGGCCAATGGAGGGTGTCGAAGGAGTACAAGATGAGGCTCTATCCTCTCAAGCACGAAACATGGCGAGTTGCAACGTCGTCCTCGACTACAAGGACGTGCCCAGCTCCGAGTCGGACGACATGTTCACTCCTGAAGAGCACGAGGCATTCCACGCCGAAAGTGCCACAAAGAACCCGCAGGTGGAAGAGGTGAACATGAACCTGCGTGGGGGAAAGGTCTTACCCGACCCCCTGAAGGCCAAGCAAACGAGAGTGGACAAGCCGGCGGCCCATAAGGAGGCAACACCGCATGAAGAGGCACCAGAAGCGCATGATGGTGGGAAGGCGAAACCACAGGACATCGACTACAACATCATCGCCCACCTCAAGCGAATTCCGGCACTCTTGAGTGTGCACGATGCGCTCATGCTGGTGCCAAACCTGCGTGAAGCCCTCATCAAGGCGCTCCAGGCTCCAGAGATCTATGAAGTGTGCATGGCGAAGCATCGTCTCTTTGCCAATCCCTTGTTCGTGAATGAGATCACGTTCGATGAAGAGGACAATCTCATAGAAGATGGTGCCCATAACCGCCCACTTTACGTGGAGGGAAACATTGGGGCCGCGCATCTTCGTCGGATCCTCATCGACCCAGGGTCTGCCGTGAACATACTGCCCGTCCGGAGTTTGAAACGGGCAGGTTTCAGTGGACGACCTGGAGTCCACCGACGTGATGATATGCGGCTTCGACAACCAAGGGAAGCCAACACTGGGGGCCATCACGGTGAAGATCCAGATGTCTACATTCAGCTTCAAGGTGCGGTTCTTCGTCATCGAAGCAAACACCTCCTACTCGGCTCTCTTAGGGAGGCCTTGGATCCACAAATATCGCGTGGTGCCTTCCCTTCACCAATGCCTAAAGTTCCTCGGCAGCAACGACACAACAACGCATCATCGGCAACACCAACCCTACACCGTGCAAGAGTCGCATCATGCGATCACGGTACTACTTCCCGTCGAAGGCGACCAACGTGTCGGCGAACAACACCAGCGGTTGATGTCTTAATCAAACCGGTGTTGCGCCCGATCGCCGGCACGACAGCTCATCATACCATGCTCCCGCGGACGCAGGGGTTCCTCCTCTCGCAGCGAAGGAACCACAGGCGTGAGACGATCTTCCTCGGTATGCAACGACTACAAGACCTTCCACCAGGCGGGATGGGAGCTCTACCCGATCTTCTTGGGGCAAGCTCTTCTCGCTGCCCGGTAGCCCCGTTGCTATTGAAGGCAAGGTACCAGAAGCCCACGCCAATCACGTTGAGGTCGGCAATGACGCCTCTACAAGAGGCTCCTACATCTTCATCGACTTCGGCGCACCAAGAGCCTAGTTGTTTAACACTTGGCGGCTCTACAGGTGCCCAGGAAGGACCGAAGGCATTGATCGGCAGCAGTGATGCTCCCCCTACGATCACACTGCGGGTGCGCAACACTCCAAAAGAGGAAGGTGCACCCACTCATTCGGGGGTGGTTAGGAGGAGAATAAAGGAGATAGAGGAAGCTGCGCGGGGAGCTCGTGTCATGCAGCCCCCATCCCTCTACATATCCACGGCTTCTCCATTGGAGGTTTGGGCTATCCCAAGTTCATCTGGGTCTAGAACCCAAACCATTTTCTATAAAGTTCCACAGGTACAACATTGTGACTCCATATTTGAGCTTCCCCAACCTCGCCGTGATACATAAGAAGCGCTATCCACAATGAAGGCCGAGCCCAAGATGGCTCGCTTGCTGGAGAAGGCGGGGTTCACGCTTCGGCAAAACAGTAGAATACCGCCGCCACCCGCGGTTTGCGAGGCATGGTGGAGGCAAGCCGAGGACCTCATCAAGCAGAAGGGCAAGACTCGGACCAAGTTCGGGCTTGGGTACACCCACCCGGGTGGCCACGACGATGAAGAAGAAGGAGGACTCAACGGCGTCGCACAAGTCACGTGCCATGCTACGTCTGTCTCTTCACGAGACGACATGGAACTGCCACGTCATGGCCTTCACCGCCAAAACTCTATCGACGACGCGTCGGTCAAGGAAGAAGAAGAGGTCAAACCCATGCTGGCTCCATAGGAGATGGAAGACGGTGGTCAGCCCACCATCGATGAACTTGTCGAAGTCAACCTCGGAACCGAGGACGATCCACGTCCCACTTTGTCGACTCCGCTGGCGGAAGAGGAACGGGAAAGCTATCGACGCTTCTTGATGGAGTATCGAGATTGCTTCGCTTGGAGCTACAAAGAGATGCCGGGGCTCGACCCTCGTGTCGCTACACACACTGGCGATTGACCCAACACCGCCCGTCAAGCGCCTCCGCGGCGCTTGCGTCCGAGTTTCAAGACCAAGTCATCGCCGAGGTCGATAAATTAATCATTGCAGATTTCATCAAAGAGGAAATATACCGAGTGGCTCGCAAACATCGTCCCGTGGAGAAGAAGAATGGCGAATGCGGGTGTGCCAAGACTTCCGCGACCTAAATCGAGCATGCCCCAAAGATGACTTTCCCGCCAATCACGGAAATGGTCGTCGACTCCACCACGGGCCATGGTGCGCTATCCTTCATGGATGGTTCGTCAGCTACAACCAAATCAAGATGGATCCGGGACGCCATCAACACCGTTCAGACCCGAAGGGCAACTTCTACTACATCATGCCATTCGGCTTGAAGAATGCTGGTGCGACGTACCGGCGGGCCATGACATACATCCTCGGCGACCTGATCCACCATTCAGTGGAGTGCTACGTTGATGACATGGTGGTGAAGACCAAGGACCGTCGGGATCATCAGAGGACCTCCGGGTCATCTTTGGCGCGCCTACGTCGACAGCTCAAGATGAACCCGTTGAAATGTGCCTTCGCCGTTCAATCGGGCCTCTTCCTAGGCCGTTGTCCATCATCGAGGCATAGAGATCGAACGAAGAAGATCAAGGCCATCCTCAACATGCCACCACCTTGTAATCTCAAGGAATTGAGAGGTTTACAAGGGAAGTTGGCGACATCCGTCGCTTCATCTCCAATCTCTCGGACGCATCCAACCCTTCTCAAGTCTCATGAAGAAGGGAGCTCCGTTCGTATGGGATGAAGGGTGTCAAAGAGGATTCGACGACATCAAGAAGTACTTACTTAACCCACTGTTTTGGCAGCTCACGTAAAGCGCCCTCTTATTCTATACATTGCGGTCACCTACTTCAATAGGTGCTCTTCTCGCCCAAGACAATGATGAAGGGAAGGAGGTGGCTTGCTACTACCCGCACCATGGTGGGCGCCTGAGCTACTCTCCAATAGAGAAGTTATGCTTGGCGCTTATATTAGCGTTGAAGAAGTTGAGGCACTACATGCTAGCACTCCAAATCCAGCTCGTCGCTAGAGCGGATCCTATAAAATACGTTCTAAGTCAGCCCGCTAATGGGCGACTCGGAAAATGGGCATTGCTCATGATGGAGTTCGACATCACCTTTGTGTCTCGTAAAGCGATCAAGGGCCAAGCCTTGGCGGAGTTCCTTGCGGCGCATCCGTCCCGACGACTCTCGCTCATTACCAACCTCCCGACGAGGAGGTTTTCACCATGGTCGAGGCTCCATGGGAGCTCTACTTGATGGTGCTTAACGGAGGCCGACCACGATGGCACACCCAAGCGGAGAGCGAGGCGAGATTGGTGTTCAAGACTCCACAAGGAGGGGTGATGTATCACTCATTCTCCCTTCTCAAGGAAGAATGCTCCAACAACGAGGCGGAGTACGAGGCGCTCATCTTTGGCCTCCTCCTAGCACTCGCCATGGAGGTCCGTTCTTTACGGGCCTATGGTGATTCCCAGCTCATTGTTCGGCAAGTCAACGACATCTACGAGGTACGCAAGTCGGAACTGGTGCCATACTACGGTGCGGCCCGGAAGCTTATGGAGAAATTCCAACATGTTGAAGTTCTCCATGTCCCGTGAGCGAATGCACTAGATGCCTTAGCAAAGCTGGCGTCGGACTGGTGCTCCCAGTGATAAATCCGCAAGTGACGGTGGAAGAAAGGTGGCTTCTTCCCGCTGTCCTAGAGCTCATCCGGAGGAAGGAAGTCAACACCATCACGAGCGTCGTGGAGGAGGACGAGTGGCTACAACCCTTCCTCAACTTCAACTACTTCAAGCAGCCTCCACAGCGACCACAGCCGAGAGGCGCCAACTCCAACGCGACTTCCCTCCTATGTATATAAGGCGGCGTCTTATGCACGGTCTCACGGGCAAGAGATTCTACTTGGTCGTCAACCAAGATGAAGCCAAAAGATCTTACAAGAGGTGCACCACGGGTGCGGTGGACACCAAGGTGGAGCCAAGATGTACCATGCCACGCTGGCTGGGTACTATTGGCCCGGCATCATGAAGGATGCCTCCGGTAGCTGTGTCATGCCATGGTTGCCAAATCCATGGCGACTTCAAGCATCGACCGCCAGTTCCTCTACACCCCACCATTCCCTCATGGCCATTCGGCGCTGGGATTGGCGTCATCGGACCCATCGACCCGCCATCATCCAGGGCCATCGTTTCATCCTTGCGACGGACTACTTCTCCAAGTGGGCGGAGGCTGTCCCGCTGCGGGAGGTGAAGAGCGACAACGTCATCAACTTCCTAGAGCGAAATATCATACATCGCTTTGGGATACCACACCGTATCACCTCCGACAACGGCAAGGCATTCAAATCCAACAAGATGTACAGGTTCATGGCGAAGTACAAGATCAAGTGGAACTACTCCACCGGCTACTACCCTCAAGCCAATGGAGCAATCGAGGCCTTCAACAAGACGCTCGGCAAGATACTCAAGAAGACGGTGACAAGACATAGAAGAGATCGCTGACCGTCTCTTGAGTCTCTATGGGCGTCTGCGTTGATCCGTACCCCAACTCAGTCTACACCCTATTCCCTTGTCTATGGGAGTGAGGCGGTACTTCCATTGGAGGTCCAGCTACCCTCCCTTCGTGTCGCCATCCAAGATGAACTCACCAAAGATGAACAGGTACAACTGCGATTCCAGGAGCTTGATGCCCTGGAGGAGGAGCGTCTCCAAGCCCTGCAGAACTTGGAGCTTTACCGTCAAAACATGGTGAGAGCTTACGGCAAGCTCGTGAGGCAACGCGTCTTTCGGAAGGGCGAGCTAGTGCTTGTCCTCAGGCGCCCCATCGTCGTCACGCACAAGACGAAGGGGAAGTTCGAGCCAAAGTGGGAAGGACCCTACGCCATCGAGCAAGCCTACGACGGGGGTGCATACCAGCTGGTCGATCCTCAAGGAGCCCGGCCCATGCCTCCAATCAACGGAAGGTTTCTTAAAAAATATTTCTGCTAAATATTTGCTTCTTCCGTTGCCTTTCTTTTTCCGTTTTTTTTCTATGGGGAGTCCTTCAGTCGGCTCAAGTCCATGATGCATTCTCCTTTGCATAGTGTGGATCGTCTGTTTTCCCCCCAATAACAAAAAAAACTGGCTTTCCCTAAACATACTGTGCTGGTGATTGAAGATCTGGCTGCTTTAGGACTTGTCGGAGGACGGCACGAGGTGCCAAGTTGCAAGTGGAGCGACACCTACACCCACAAAGCACGACACGTACCAAGTGCATGCTTCTAGAGGCAGTGGAGAAGATCACTTGGGCACTTCAGCGTACTGAGACTCCACGCCCCTCATGCTCCCGTGCACTCGCGTTCGTAGAGACTCACACCCTGGGGAAGACCATAGGAAAAGATCATGAAAAGGCTGCCCGACTCGGTGCGTAGCCGCGTGACAAACCTGGGGTGTGCCACAAAAAAGCTCCAGATAAAGTGCCAAGAGGGTTCCTTAGTCCACCAAAGTGAACGGTGCCTTCCAAGTTCCCAAGATGGTTCCCCAAGCGAAGAAAGAAGAAGAGAACCTCAGTGGGTGAAGCAAAAAAAAATCTCCAAGAGCGCAAGCAATCGCAGGAAGTCCATGATCATCCAAGTGGACCTCGCAAGCAGTCCCCGTAGAAAAAAAAATATATAAACTCCAAGACGCAAGTCTAAACCGTCCCGAGCATAAGGGAACCATTCGAAGGAAGGCGGAAGGTAGCTGTTCACCACCCCTCAATAAGGCGCGGAAGTTTCAGAGCTGTTGTCCCAAAGCCTTACTCCCTTGTTTTACCATGCCCAAGTCTCTGGGTTCGCAGGGTATCGTGGGGGCATGGCTGAGCCGTGGGGCTCCTCCGTACTGGATGGGCTAGAGTATGATTCTCTCGCCTCTTGGAAGCATCTCCGAAGGCGTCTCCACACACATACGGAAGGACGGTTGTAATCGTCATGGTCTTGCGGCGATCCTCGAAGACAAGTCCTTCGGCCTTTTCTAATATCACACATATAGCTAGTGTATAACGGAAAGCCAACATTTTAAAAACACAAACCCAAAACCTTGTTTTGTCGATATTGTCCCTCGCTTCTTTTATTTTTTCTTGGTTGTTTTGTCCATCAAGCTTGAGCAGGTACATCATCGAGAGGTCCCAATGTCGCCCTACATCAACAATATCGGTGGCGTTCCTTGCCCTCGGCGACAGACACCTCGTCATCAATGGTGACGCCCATGGGACGACGCTCTCTCCACCTTAAAGATGGAGTCTCCACGCCGACAGCTTACCGGCGCCCCATCTACATCAACCCGTCAAGATACAGGAGCAGTGACGTGCGCCGGTGCGGCAAGCACGAATCTGTAAAACCTTTTGGTCTAGTCGGCCGGCACCGTAGCATTTAGACGGTCGCGACTGGGTTAATAAACTTTCTTCAAGACACGGCACGTTATTCCGCCATAGGTCGAAGATGAAGTGAAGATAGCTGGTTGGCTGGCACCATACATGGTCCCGACTAGTTTACTCAAGTGCAGATGTATATTCATGCACGGACTACTTTGATCAAGGGACGGCATCGCCAACATGCCGCCTCAAAGCTTGGAGGTTGTCTACGCCGACAACAGCCTAGTACACTCCCGCAACACTCAGGCTGCACCAGGTTGGCGCCAAGGATAAAACAAAGTTTTCACCAAGTCAAGTTCGATTTGCCGCTCGGCCTCGACTTGGTGAGGGGGCATTTGTTCGACGCGATTTTGCACCAGATGAGAATTTACTATTTCAATATATGTGCATATACGTGTTTGCTTCATTGTACAGATATTCGGACTAGGTTCTCAGTGTTGGTGCCACAGCCATGCACGTGCCAGTGACGGACTCCTAAGAACAAAATAATTAAGCTACGTACGAGCCCTAGCTAGCTAGCCGGTACGATGCACACCATGAATGAAGACCCGAATCGTTGGCAGCCATGCAACTATGTACGTACGAGACGGCTCGTTTCTTTTATTTTTATTTTGTGCAGACGTGTGTTTGAAGAAGACCAAATCAAGATATGAAGCGGCCGGAACGGTTTTGATCTCTATCTGTTTCAAGAAAATCGGTAGCTGCCAAACGGACGAGACTAGTGTACAGCCCTAGCGCCAGTATATATACTCACCTATCCCCTGCCATCGGACGAAGAAAAAAGCGGGCGGCGGAGGAGAGAGACCCGCAGAGCACCTTCCCAGCGACGCCACGCACGCCACAGCTAGCCAAACTCCAATCTCTAATCTCCAATTCTCATACACACACTCTACAAAATCTACGAACATCCGCCATCGATCAGCACCCATACACACACGTACACCCGATCGGGAGCAGAGGCGCCATGGAGCTTTCTAATGGTGAGAATCATGGTTAAATCTCTCTCTTTTTCCCTTTTTCTCTCTACAGCATATACGCACACATGCACATGAGCCGCGCCCGAGACGACGGCCTCGAGGGCGTGCGGCTGTAGGTGCCGCCACCAAGACGATGGACCCGGGGGCGCGCGGCTGCCGGCGTGCAGCCCGGCGCCATCTCCATCTCCGCCGCCACCAAGACGATGGCCCCGTGGGCACGCGGCTGCCGGCGTGCAGCCCGGCGCCATCTCCAACGCCACCAAGAGGACGGCCTAGACGGCGCGGCTGCCGTCGTGCAGCCCGGCGCCACCTCCATCTCCGCCGCCACCAAGGGCACGACCTCGAGGACGTGAGGCTGCCGGCGTGCAGCCCGGCGCCATCGCCATCTCCATCTCCGCCGCCACCAAGACGATGGACTCGGGGGTGCGCGGCTGCCGGCGTGCAGCCCGGCGCCATCTCCATCTCCGCCGCCACCAAGATGATGGCCCCGTGGGCACGCGGCTGCCGGCGTGCAGCCCGGCGCCATCTCCAACTCCACCAAGAGGACGGCCTAGACGGCGCGGCTGCCGTCGTGAATCCCGGCGCCATCTCCATCTCCGCCGCCACCAAGACGACGGACTCAGGGGGCGCGGCTGCCGGCGTGCAGCCCAGCGCCATCTCCCTCTCCATCGCCACCAAGACGACGGCCCCAAGGACGTGAGGCTGCCGTCGTGACCGGCACCATTGCCATCTCCACTGGTGGCGCGCCAAAAGACGGCCTTGCGACTGTCGGCGTGCCGTAGGGCGGTCATAAGCGGCGCCGCCGACTTGCAATCCGGCGACATACGCCACCTCCATCTCTTTCCCCATCGAGCCATGCTCTACGGCGGCACTGAAGACGATGGCGGCGTGGAGCCCGGTACCTCCTCACGCCGGAGAAGCTGCCGAAGACGACGGTGATAAGGCGGCCGGCGTGCATACGGCGCCACGTCCATCTCGACGAACCATGCTGCCCAAGACGGCGGCGGGGCTGCCAGCCCAACCTTTCTTCACCTCCTACGAATGCCAACAAGACGACGACTCCGAGGGCATGCGGCTACCGGCGTACAGCCCGGCGCTATCTCCGCCTCCGCGAGCCATAGGCGATAGCATCGGGGTGTCCATCGTACAACCCGGTGCTAGCTCCATCTCCGTGAAGCCGGCGAGCATAGGCGAAAGTGCTGCCGACTTACAATCCGGCGTCATACCCACCTCCATCTCCACGAGCCCGTGAGACGACGCTCTTGTCTAGGACGACAGCCGTGTACTCGGCGTCGGACCGAGACGAGGTGCCGACCACGTTGGCTGCACCAACTTGTAGGCGCGTGTCGGTTTTGCACCGACGCCGATCTCCACCAACACTTACTCCTGCGAGGCATACCCCTTGCGCACCCCGACGAGGCTGCTGGTCGTCGAAGTCGGTGGCGGACCCATGCTACTCAACTCCAACTACATCGACGTCACAAGACCGACGCCACGATGGCGGCGGGCATGGCGGAGCAAAGGCCATGCTACCATGGCGCGTGTACCGACGAGGACACGGGCTCTGCCGCGCCCACACACACCACCACCACATCATGCATGGAGAACGCGGGCAGCGAAAAGACGACCACACGGCTTAATCGGAGGTGTCTCATGGCGTAACCAGCGAGTAATTAACCGGTGCCTTCCGAGGCCACAGGAACCATGAGATCGCAATCGCCATAGTCGGTGGCCATAAGCAGGCCAGAGCGCACTGTATTAGGGATTTGTACTTTGTTTCTCCATGAGAGATTAATGAAATGCATCACCCCTACCTTTTCTTGTGTACTACGGTACACTGGCACGCCCGCACTTCTTTTCTTTACCCCGGCGCATGAGAAAAACATGCTACCATTCTTCTCCCCTCGAGTAGCCTACGTTCGACTTTTCCAGAACGTTTTTCTCGTGTCAAACATTTGGCTCTACAGCTTAAGAATAATAATCTCAAGATAGTCGATATGGACCGTCCTGCCCTTATTATCTACTCCCTCCATTTAAAAATATAAGA
Source organism: Avena longiglumis (assembly GCA_030063025.1). Classification (NCBI taxonomy): domain Eukaryota; kingdom Viridiplantae; phylum Streptophyta; class Magnoliopsida; order Poales; family Poaceae; genus Avena; species Avena longiglumis. The sequence goes on from CP125974.1 coordinate 488,098,517, forward strand.
TGTTTTAGGTTTGTGAATGAGATGTATCTAGACATCTTTTAGTGTCTAGATTTAAACGAACCTAGACACTAAAAGATGTCTAGATACATCTCATTCACAAACCTAAAACATCTTATATTTCTAAACGAGTGAGTAGTGCCGAATAGGTGACCTATCTATAAAGAAAGAGCTATTTTGGGGATTTGAAAATCGTAATTTTGTGTTATGTACTTAACAAAATAGGACTATTGGATCCCTGAGTTGGCGCATCTTATTGCTCAGGAGTAGATCGTAGCTGTAGCATATGCCAGTCTACACATTTTTATCTTTTGCGTACATGTTTTTTACCAAAGTGGAGACGGAGATGAATATGCAAAACGGCGATTCTACCGTGCACGGTAGGTAACGTGCATGTGCTATCCATTGATTTGCTGTGATTTTCTGCTTTGAGATTAGTGCATTGTTGTATCATCATGTTTCATTATATTTCACAAAAGCTGAACATGTTGACACAAAGTAATCGGCTAGAATCTCTTTTCTGGATGAATATGATACTATCAATTTTTGCTTTTCTAAAGAGGAAAAGAGTAGGGTCACGCGGCTCACGCTACAGTCCACCATCCATCATGTTCGCATCCTTCTGCCGGCGGCGGCTCCTCCTCCACATCCGCAAAATCCCCGGCGGCGGCACAAACCCCCTCCAGCCCATCCCTGCCGCCTTCCCTTCCGCTCGCAGCTACACCCCAACCGCCGTCGCCGGTGTCTCCAACTCCGAGCCCTACCCCGCCACTGTCTCCTACCTCATCTCCTGCGGCCTCTCGGCCGCCGCCGCCACATCCACGGCCACCACTCAAAAGATCCGCATCCTTTCGACCGACAAGGCCGACGCTGTGTGTGCCCTCCTCAGAGATTATGGCTTCACCGACACCGATATCGTCAGGACGGTGCGCAGCGCCCCGGTGATCCTCGTCACCGATCCGGAACGGATCCTCCGCCCCAAGCTCGACTTTTTCACCTCCCTCGGCTTCGAACCCTGCAAGCTCGCCACCTCGCCTTGCATCCTCACACGCAGCCTCGACAAGCACCTCGTCCCCTCCATCCAGTTCATCCGCGAAATCATCGGCAACGACGACGACCTCCGCATCGGCGTCTCCCGCGTCCCCCGGGCTCTCATGGTGGACCTAGAAAAAAACATGCGCCCCTCCGTGGAAGCCCTCCGCCGCTGCGGCTTCACCGAGGCTGCCATTTCGAAACTTCTCGTCACCAGGATGAGCGTCCTCATGACGTCGCCGGATCGCATCAGCGAAATCTTCGAGGAACTCAATGCGATAGATGTGCATCTCGAGCTCGCGCTACCTGTACTGCTTCAGTGTGATGTGCAGCGTTAAGAGGGGCACATTGGGATGGAAGCTGGCATTGTTCCAGAGCTTCGGTCTGTCGGAGAGTCAGGTGCTCGAGGCCTTCAAGATGCAGCCCACAATATTACTTTTGGCCGATGAGAACATAAAAAAGAAGTTCCGGTTCTTGCTGGACGAGCTGAAGCTTGGAGTAGGTGATGTAATTGCACAGCCTGTGATTCTATCTTATAGCTTAGAGAAGTGCATCCTGCCAAGGTGCGCCGTGCTGAGTGTATTGATGAGGGAGGGGAAGATCCAAAGAGATATCAAGGTTCAATCATTGCTGGGTAATTCCAGGGTTTTCTCGGCCAGATATGTCTTGAGCCATGCTGATGATGTGCCAGATGTTGTTAAGGCATATGAGGGTAAGATTAAATTTGAAGGATTTATCCAGTAGGACAGTCTTCAGAATGATATAAGTCTGGATCAGGCTTATGTTTCCAGGGCCATGAATGTTAAAGATGAAGTCATGATCCATGATTCTAACACTGCTTCAGGGGATCTCAAAGTTCCTTGATTTGGTATGTTCAACTGGTTCTGCTAATCATTTATTCTGATAGTTTCCCAGTTACAAACATCACAGAGTAATGAACTCAGTGTTGATGCTTATCTCGTACTCTTTCCACTACTCATCTGAAGTCTTTGTGGTTCAGAAGTGAGAAGCTTTCATGGCATTCTATAGGCGTTTTGTGAAGAACTTCAGTATGGCACATGGCGCCTATCACAGAATGCTTGAAGAAAGGCAAGTCTCAAGAGGCCAAGGATGAAAGTTTTTTTGTTGACAACGTGATCAGGAAAGGCGCGAGGCTTGCGAGTATTATCCCGTGTGCGAGTAATCGTAGGATGAGTGGATTGAGTTGCTGAAATGGGGGCTGATGCTGTCGGATCAGTGGAAGTAGAAGGTGCTGGAGTTAGTGGATCAGGAACAGGGGGGTCAAGGGCTGCTGTACTGGGTCAATTGGTAATTTCTTCTTACTTCCTCTCCCTAGATGTAATGCTGAGGTGCACCAAGTAACTTCTATGGGTATGTATATTGGCCAAAGTGCAAGCTTGTAGTTTCGTGTAGAAAAACTGTTTATGTGAGTGGGATGAACTTGCTATTTGGTTTAAATGTTTATCTGTCCATGAGCATTGATATAGTACATATGGGAGTTGTATATACTGTAGCCTACTTCTCTCCTTCAGAAAATATGTTTTATGGAAAATATATAAAGGGTAAGCTATTCAAAAACAGGATTTGCTGCATACATTATCAGGCATGACACTAAACTTCTCTTAGTTGCTCTGGATCGCCAAATGGGTGGATAGTTTTCAAAGTTTCAGCATTATGACAGCAGCAGAAGACTAGCATCTTGGTTTATATATTAATGTTGGACCTGATCTGAGGGCAGGATCGAACGAGAACGAGATAATTTGATGCCGCAAGCTCGGCCTCCCGCTGTATTCTACAAAACAGTTAACTAACACTGGGCGTTTGTTAATTTGCATCATGGGATCTTTTTGAATGTTTAGAAAATTTGTTGTTCTTGAAATCATGTAGCCTGGTTTGATCCGTTCGGTTTTATGTAATAACACTGCCTATTTTCATGGTCATTAAACTTTCGAGGCTTTTTTTATGGTCTTTTTTTTTACCTTCCAGGCTTGTGCTTTTTTTTTACTTTCCAGGCTTGTTCTTGACTAGTCAGTTACCTTCTGAAAGTAGAGCAGGAGTTGGAAAGATGCAAATGTCTTTTTTTTACGAATAGCAGCGTGCAAATGACTTGTTGGTGAGCCATCTGTGCGCTGCTATTCATCAGTGCCACGAGTGCATAATTGAAATTATCCTTTGCTGCCTTTGCTGGTGTAGTGGTGTATATGGAGATGCAGAAATAACACTTGCTCTGACAGGAAAATTGTTCGATCTCCTGTCTAAAAAACATGCATGCACAGCCAGCGGGAGGCTGAAGCCAAGATGAGCCTGCGTGTAGGAATTAAGGAAATCACTGCTGACTGAATATCAGTATCAAGAGCATTGCGGATGAGATTTCTACTTTTGACATCATTGCGGCACCTGTTGTAATATTGGACCAAAGGCCACCATGTTGTTCACTTTTGGTATCACCCAAAGTTGCGTGTGCTGCATTTTGCGTTTGGTGTGCCCGTATATGGATCCTGAAGCATAGCTGCTCCCACGATATCCTAATATCCTTGAAGGTAACTTGATCTTAAGCTGAGCTAAAAAATGAGAAAGGGTTGCTTGATCTTGTGTGGGGGCAGCTGGTTTAACTCCATGTGCTTTTTTTTTAGATCAAAAGGGATTTCATTTCCCCTATTCCTTTTCAGAGAAAAGAAACAGACCAAAAGACACAAAAACATCCAGTTCGGGACAGGTAGCAGGAAATAAAAGCAAAGGTTATTACAGTTCCATAAACGAATGCTCCTCAAGAGAGAACCACCACACTAAAACTAGAGAGAACCGGAAGAAGGAAATAGAGTTATATATACCTTTAGTCCCACATCTTGCATCGAGGAGCGTTTTAGTCCCATATTTTGCAAAGTGAGTAATACTAGTCCCATAACTTGCATCCTTAGAACATTTTAGTCCAATTTGATTGAATTTTAGCAAGTTTAACTAAATTCGTATAACTATGGCGTCAATTTTTTTTCAAAATAACACCTACGTGTTTTTCTCTAATATTTATGTCCTTGGTAAGGACTAAAAGGCGGACCCACCTATCAGTAGTCTAGAAATAAATTAGTTAAAACTATAGGCAGTGATGGGATTTGATCATGGCACCTTCCTATGCATACACAACCGGACGGTAAAAATGACTGCGTCCGCCGGCAACATAATCTTGCGCATCGTGTATATCCAATGTCTTGTTACGTAAAGGCCTATATTTTAAAAAAAATCAAAAATACAATTTAAAGTATCAAAAAACACCTCCAAAAAATATGTACATGTGGGCAATGATGTAAGCTTATTCTATGTAGTCTAGAACACAAATTATTTCGGATTGAAAATTTGTATTATTTTTAAAAAAATTTACAACTGTAGAACACGTATTTTTTAATGTCTACAATAAAGGCTTATATGTATCTAGGTGTATACACTCAATCAATCGAGCTTCCCTACGTGTATGCTATTCTTTCTGCATTTCACGTCCATGTGAGCCATCTAGATTTAGCTAGCCTATTGTGTGACTTAAAGCTAACTTTTCCTTTATATGCTTTATGTCCATGATGGTGAGCTAGGGCTAATCAACCTCAAAATAATGTACAATAGATTATCGCTTTTCAATTTATCATAATATCGTGTGTACTCTAGTGGTAAACCTTTTTCTCTAGAAGCTTAGGTCGTGAGTTCAACTCCCTCCACTCCACAAATAGGTTTTTCTTATTTATTTTCATGTTTATACAACACAGACAGCCGTACTAAGGGCTTTAAGCTGTAGAGAAGAATACACAAGGGTCATTTGCAAAAACTACGATGCCACATGTTAGCTTTATGGATGAATTTGGTCGAAATCATAGAAATTCAATTAAAATGGACTAAAATGGTCTTGGGGTGCAAGTTGTGGGACTAATCTGCCCACTTTGCAAGATGTGGGACTAAACCGCACCCATGATGCAAGTTGTGGGACTAAAAATATATATACCTCAAGGAAATATAGAAGAGGGCCGCTCCACCATCGCGCTCAGGTCACCACGTGAATGGACTCGTCTTCACCGTGGTGAAGCTGCAGATACTCCAGCGATGGCCTTCCCCATGAGATTCCCTCGTAGCGAAGTCTGAACATATTATATTGAAGTCAGCCTCAGAGGTCTTTTTCCCAGGAGACGATCCACGAATTGGGAAGTTAGCCCTCCTTCGAGATCTTTGAAGGGAACCTTCCAATTCCTTAGATAAGACAACACTAGATGCCAAACATGTTTCATATTAATCTAGGTAGATTTATTAAAGACTAGTTTGTTTCTAGAGCTCCATAAACCCCATAGAACAACAGAGGAAACTACATTAAAGTGTAAGAACTTCTTATTACACAACCATCTGCTAGCAATGGACACAAAATTCGAAATATGGATATTAAAAACCTTAAAGACCTTAGACCAGAGAAGTTTAGCTACAATACAATCAAACGCCAAATGATGAATAGATTCAAATTCTCTACAAAATTCACACTCTAAAGGTTTAGGGATACCTCTAGCTCTAAGATTATCTCTAGTCATAATTTTATTCTGAGAGAACAACCAGAGAAAAACCTGGACTCTAGGAGAAATTTTCAAACTCCAAACTGCAGGCAAAAATACATGCTACACACCTCTAAAATTAATAATAGAGTACATAGAACTAGAAGAGTAAACACCCTTAGAATCATATTGCCAAAGAAGTTAGTATTCTTGATCATTAAAGGAAATGCTGCTAATAATAACTAACAACTCTTTCCATTGAACCATCAAACTATCAGTAAAGGTTCTCCTAAAAGTCCCCCTAACCCGGACCCCATCCCAGAGCTCAACAATGGTACTGGTCTGTTGGTTGGAGATAAAGTAAATCTCCCAGAATTGCACAGCTAAAGGAGAGTTACCAAACCAGATATCCTCCCAGAATTTTATTTGTCTACCATTTCTCACTTTCTATTTATAACCCATCTTAATTGCCTTAGTTGCCCACATCACACCTTCCTAGAAAGTGGAAGGATGAATGTCATGACAAGAGAGAATGTTAGGACTTCTAGTTTCATATTTAGCATCTATCACTTTTCTCCAAAGAGTCCCTTCCCCCTGAATGTATCTCCTAATCCAGGAACCAATCGAACAGATATTCAAATCTTGAATGTTTGGGTACCTAAACTATCATATTCCTTTTTCATACAAACAGAAGGCCAATTGGACAAATGAAGCTTATGGTTTCCCTCCTCATCATTACACATAAAATTGTCCATATGAGAGTTAAGTAGATTCAAACCCCACTTAGGGATTTTATTTAAAAAGCAAATAAACAGGAATACTAGCTAGAATAGACCAAATAAGAGTTCTTTTGGCACCAGAGGACATAAGTCTACCTCTCCAGCCAGAAATCCTGGCAAGTAAACTATCAAACAAAGGTTAGAGGTCCTCTCTGCTAAGCCTATCAAAATGCAGAGGTATTCCTAAATATTTGACAAGGAAAGTACCAGCCACACATTGAAAAATATCCAGAAAAGGAGCTAAATCCTCCTGGTTAATATTAATGGGAAGTAATTCACTCTTATAAAAATTAATCCTCATACCAGAAAGCTGTTCAAAACAAGTAAGAATCCACTTTAGATTCCTAGCCACATTGACATCATTATCTAAGAACAATAAGGTATCATCATCATATTGCAAACTAATCACTCCACCTGGAATAAAATTTGGGAAAAGCCCCTTAACTAAATCCCTTTAGGATCCCTTAATTAGCATCCTAGAGAAAACATCCACCACTGAATTAAAGAGGAGGGGAGCAATGGGATCCCCCTGTCTCAAACCTTTACCAGTAAGGAAAAATTACTTTCCTCATCATTAATCTTAACCCCAACAGAACCCCCTTTGGTGATCTGTTTGACCATTCTAATAAAAGTACGACTAAAGCCTCTACATTCCAGCATCTCATATAGGAATTCTAAATTAACTTTGTCATAAGCTTTTTCATAATCTATCTTAAGGACAAGCCCTCTATTTTTATTCCTATGAACCTCATGAATAATATCATGAGCGGTAACTACACTTTATAGGATAAATCTCCCTTTAATGAAGGCAGATTGAAAGGAAGAAATCACCTATTAATAACTCTAGCAAATCTATTAGTGAGCACCTTAGTGAAATTTTAAAGGACAAATTAAGAAGACTAATTAGTCTAAACTTCTTCATGGCCCTAGCTTCATTCTCCTTAGGAATCAAAGTAATCATAGTAAAGTTAAGTCTATAAATGTCTAGTTTATCTAAGGACCAGGCATCAAACATAGCAATAAGATCATATTTGATGACATCACAAAACTTCTGATAAAACATGAAGGAAAAACCATCTGGGCCTGGAGCTCCATCTGAATATGAGCCAAAAACAACATTCTTGATCTCCTCCTCAGTAAAAAGACCTCCCAGAATAATTTTTCCTTATCATTAACTTTTTCCTCTCTAGAGAAAAAAATCAGAACCAAGGCTAATATCATGTCTATCTTCAAAACCAAAAAGATCCTTATAATAACCTACAATAACTTTAAGCATGTCTTTAGTCTCAGTGACAGGTCCCTCGGGTCCATCAAGGACTAAAATATTTTTCTTCCTCCTCCTCTGATTAGCTACAGCTATGTTGTATTCCTATCTCCTTCTAAAATATCTTTTTCTCTAGATCTCTGCCTAGCCTTAATATCTTCCATAATCCAAAAGCTATTAAGACCATTTAAAATGAAATCAAACCTAGTTCTCTCATCCTCAGAAAGAGTAGAGGATTCAGATTTAATATCCAGAACATCATATTCTATCATTAAATCTCTCTTCTCCTTCCTAAGAGCAACTTCTAGATTAATACTCCAACCTTGAGCTAATTTCCTAAAATATGTAACTTTAGCTTGCCAAATGTCAACCACATCAGAACTAGAAACCTGGATATCCAAGGCTTTATGAACAATATCTCTAAAATCAGGTTTGGTTAACCACCATTTTTCAAATTTAAAACTCTTAGTCCTAGGAATGCAAGTTTCACCAGACTCCCAAATAATGGGAGTATGATCACTCCCAATCCTAGTTAAAGCTCTAGCACTAGATAAAGGAAACAAGCTTACAAAATTAGTAGAGCAAAAAATCCTATCTATCTTACTCATGATAAGATCCTCCTGGTTGTTACCCAAAGTAAAAGATCTACCTGCTAGCCCAATCTCCATAAGGGTCCACAGTTCTATCCATTCATTAAACTTATCCATCCACCTAAAATTCACATTACCATTACTCTTATCACTAGGATATCTAACAAGATTAAAGTCGCCACCAATCATAGCAGGACCCTCCCAGTCAATGAAGAGTCCATGAAGTTCAGAAATAAACCCCTGTATTTTTCTTCATAGACTGGGCCATCGATAGTAGTAATTCTAGAAACCACACCAGTAACCTTATTCCTAAGAACAACACTAATAGAAAAATTCCTAATATCCCAAGAGGAGACTTCAAATAAATCCCCATTAACACCTACCAGAATGCCACCTGTAGTACCTATAATAGGTAGATAGTTCCAAATAAAGTTTCTATTTCCTAGAAGATTCTTCAGAAAAGAATTACTAAAATGATCTTTTTTTAGTTTTCTGGAAACCAATGTAATCTACATTCAAAGGAAAAATAGTGTCTTCTATGTACTTCTTCCTACAAGGAGCAGAAATACTCCTACTATTCTAGAAAGCAAAAATCATATTCTTTTCTTCCTGGGGTGCTTGCCCCAAAATTTATTAACTACTTGTATCCAACTATCAAACATATCATCCAAAGCCTCATCATTATGTGAAGTTTCACAATCTAAAGCAGAACTATTTCTAGGATCTACATCAATAGTAACAGGATCAGACAACTCTTCATGCATTTCTACCCCTACTTATAAAGTTATATGAGCTAATTCATCTACAGGCAGAACACTAAAAGATGTCATAATACCTTTCATCTTTGGTTTCTCCAAATTCACCATCTTCTTCCTTTCCACAACCTTTTCCCAACACATTTTGAGATCTGTCAATTCTGTAACTCTGCCTTATGGGTTGAATAGGACCCCATTTCCCTGTTTCTTCAACTTTTCCACTCCATCTGCTTTCTTTCCCTGGGAAGCTATCTCTTGGGCAGTAGGGATGATAGAATCAGGGAGATTGATACCCAAATCCACCTCAGAACCTTTTCTAGATTGGAAAGATGCTTGTTCCCCCATCCAAAAGGAAGTAGCCTGAGCACTATCTCGAGTAGCCAGAGGTGTCTTATCCAAGACAAAGTTAGCAGAACTATCTACCATTCCTCTCCCTGCCAAAGTCTGAAGCAAATTTTCCACACTAGTAACCGACTCACCACCAGCAGCCATTCTAGCTCTGAAACCAGCTGACTGACCAGGAGCACTAGTGTTCAGGTTATTAGCACCATCCTTCTCAAACATGCCAGTACTTTTACCAGCATCTAAACTACTATGCTTGTTACCCCCTCCCTGATTTCTTCCTTGGTCCAGCTCATCTCCTAACAGGTCATCAGCCTCATCCTCCTTTGTTGGAGTTTCAGCAGTAAAGCCTAACTGAAACAAGCCTCCAAGGAAATGAAAAAGCCTGCTACTTGTAATCTTGAGAGGATCTCTACACTTAATCTTAATTCTAAGATCTTTAGCATTATCCTTAAAGATACTCAGCCAGTCAACATCTTGTAGAATACCACAAACAAAAATTGCTTGGTCCAGAACATTCCACTCACACCACTTTGTTTGCAGCCCAGTAGTTTTAACCCAAGTATCCTACAGAAACTCCACAGGCTCTGGATCATCATTCCAGGCCTCTACTTTAACCCACACACCTTCTCTTGACAGACAAAACCTAGGGTAGCTAATCACTTGTTCAACCTGGATGTGAGGTGGAAACTTCACAAGATAGATGCCTGGTTGACCAAGTTCTCTAATTTGCCAGGGCCAATTGATCTTATAAAATTTTGAGAACTCACCAGCCAAATCTGCACTAGAGATTTCTCATCCCTCTACAACCACTAGCCCATAGTTTTTGGTAGAGGAAATAGGATTAATTATCACTTTAGGAGTTTCAATATGATAAACCCCCAGACCAGTAGCAGCACTACCCACATATCTAGCAATATGGTGGGGCGTCTTCCTAACTGGACAACTATCAACCTTATGACTTGCACATTTGCAGATAAAACACACCATCTGTTTGTCACAGACAACCCGATGATGACCAGGTTCCCCACAACACATGCAAATAGATCCAGCGTAATTCATTTGAGTAGCAAGATCAGGACCCGAAGAGACTACCTCTTTTTGAGCAGTAGTGGACTTCTTATTAGATTTCCCCTGAGCCCCTTTCTGCCCATCTCCACTACTCTATGATTGTTGCTGTTGAGAAATCCCCTGTTGTGGTGCTACCCATTGGTTGGATTGCATCCCAAACTATTGATTGGGAGGATAATGAGGAAAATCTCCTGGAAATCCCCACGGAGGATGGATATTCCTAGGGAAAAATCCATATGGAGGAGAAGGATGAAAACCACAAGGAGGTGGAGGCATCTAACCAAACTCAAAACCCTGCATCTGTTGCTGCTGCATCTGCTACCGTTGTTGCCAAGGTTCAGACCCTCTCCCTGCTCCTTGTCTCATACCACCACCACCAGCCATCGCTTCTCCTCTCATAGAAGGAAAGTTTTCGGGGAGCTATCTTCAACTCCCAACGCTGCTAAACCAGACAGCTCCACCACCACCAGCCTTGGGAGGAGATACCAAACCCTAAGGAGAGGAAGATGTTTTATAGGAGCTAGGGTGGGTGATAGATGGTGAGGATGTGTAAGACCCCACCTTTATAAGGTAAAGGTCCCTGTGATTGCAATGCTAGTCCCTGGATCAAATGCTAGCATCCATAGTTTAAGATGAAGTACACATATACAAAGGTCTTTATTGCATCGTCATTCCATAGATAAACATAGTCTTTTACAACTACATATCCAAAGGCTAGTACAAGAGTTCATAACGTAAATAAATAAAGTAAAGTCTTCATCTTCATGTGCCACAGGCAAGCATGTTGAGTGTAGACTCATAACCCTAATCCTCATCAGAGTAACCTGCAATATCATAAGTTACAGCCATAGTGGGTCAATACATTGGAATAGTATTGGCAAGTGATACCATAGTAGAATAATAGTTTCTAACTTCTATATGAGTTTGGCTAAGTGTAGCTTAGGCTTGCTTGCTCGCTCAAAATAGGTATTTCCTATCTGTTGAAAACACTAAGTTTTTATTTGTAAAAAACTCCCAAGGAACCACCAATAGACATTGGTGAATCTTAACCCTTGTTCAACCACAAGTTTTAACTTAGAAATTGGGATGAGGAGATCCTTGATAGCTTCAATGTCTTGATGCTCAAATTGTCCGTTGCCGGGGACACGGCTAAGTACTTCGGTTTTTCCTTCTCGAGAGGTGGTGCACTTTCCCCACAAGACTCGACATGTATCGAGACGAGATCTTTCAGAAGCCTTCCCTTAGACCAAATGGACGCGTTCCATCCTATCACCCTACCACCATCTGTCCATCTAGCTAAGTTATTGCAACCTATATGATCAAGGCAGAGCCCATATGCCATGTGGTTGCACTAGAAGCTTATAAACACTAAGTATCTCAAATCCCTTTGTTCCTAGGTGGCTTTCCACAAGTGTGATACACAAGGTAGACCATAGATATGGGCCTTGTGTAACCACTCAACATAACCCAAACATACCATTCCACCCAGGCGATTCATTCACTTAGTTGTTTTATTAAGCAAAAACATAAGTCAAATACTTAACTTTGCATAGCATGTATATAATCCACCCTTGTTTGATACTAGCTAATCTAAGCATGATAATATAACAAGTATCTTAACTTAGAGAAAAATTCTACCAAGACTACAACTACTAGGATTTCCCATGGCATAGCATATAGATACTTAGTAAAATTTTCATACAAGCCCTATACAAAATATCACTAGTGCATAGTCAAAAATAATAGGACAAATACATGAAACACCACTTGCCTTGGTAGTTGGGGGAGTAGCAACACTCTTCACAATCACAATCACCACTAGCACCAAAATCTACACATAAAATGATAACACCAAATTTACACTCAAAATAATGAAGCAAAATATATGAATGCATGCAAATGCAATGAAATGATTTTTTCTACACTAAACCATTCGACCAAACAGTAATGATCATAAAGCCATCTAAATATAGTCTAAATAAACTTAAATTTGTTTAAAAATCATTTTCCAAATAATTTATATAGTCAAAATAAGCCTACAATTGTCTCTGCATAAAAACCCATTTTTACAGAAACAAAATATAAAACTAATCCCACAGTAGTGTAGGATTTATTTTTGTGAATCCAATGATATATTATTTGTAAAAAATTTCCAAACAGAACTAAAGTTATGAATTTTCTAAGTTTGAATCTCTAATAGACATAAAAACAGATTTTAATTTAAAATCCCAGACACGTGGCTGTGTCTGATTGGTCGGTACCATTTCGCGTGGATCGGATAACATGGAGCGTTGGATCTAAGTCAGATCCAGTGGCCTAGATCTAATGATACCGTTTCGCGCTAGGATCTAATATCAGCCCTACGATTCAGATCTGATGGTGCTAGCACAACCAACCATAGACTGGCGACACTGGCAACGACTGCGCGGTGGCGGCGCTCTACCAGTGATGTTCCGGCGGCTACTGATACGTTGGAAAATGTATCTATAATTTTTGATGCTCCATGTTTGTTTTGTATCTACTTTGCTTTGCTTTGTCTATACTTTGAGGTGTTTTTATATCTTTTCTAGAACTAACCTATTAACAAGTTGCCATAGTGCCAGTTTCCTGTTTTCTTCTGTTTTTGGTTCCAGAAAGGCAGAAAATCAATATTCTCGGAATTGGACGGGACAAAAGACTAAGTCATTATTTTTCCCGGAGCAACACAAAACCACGAAGCAAAGCCGGAGGGGGGCCACAGGATGGCCGCACCCTCCTAGGCGCGGGCAAGCCCTGCAGGGGTTGTGGGCCCCTGGACCCCCACCGACCTTGATTCCTGCGCCTATAAGAAGCCTCCAACCCAAAAACCCTAGGGGATCCAGAAGAAATCCACGAAAACCTCTGTTGCGCCGCTGCCATCGAAGGGGAGATTCGGGGGACAGAAAGTCTCTGTTTCGGCACCCTGCCGGGACGGGGATGTGCCCCCGGAGCCATCTCCATCGATCTCCACCACCATCTCCATCACCGATGCTGATTCCCATGACGAGGAGGGAGTAGTTCTCTCTCGAGGCTAAGGGCTCTACCGGTAGCTATGTGTTCATCTCTCTCTCTATGCATGATCTTGTGGTCATGAGCTTTGTAATCAAGTAGATCTACCTTGCTACTCAAGTACTTCATTAGATCTCTGCTCTCCCCATGTGTGTGAAAGTGACAGCGTGCACGACATGGTGGCACTTAGGCTTGAGTCTACATAAATACTCTTTGTGCTTTAATAGATCTATGCTTTTCCCCACGGGTGTGAAAGTGACGGCGGGCATACCATGTGTGGCACTTTGGCTAGATTGAATATTTGTTATGAGTTATATTTTGAGTTGGATGTCTCTATGAAATTGTGGTGTTTGTTGGAACCATCTAGTGCTCAAGGTGACAGTGTGGGGTTATCTAGATTGGGGAAGGGAGACTTTGAGGAGTGCTGTTATAGCCCTACCGATGATTAGAGTGTCCAACCGGAGAGTAGTTAAAAGTAGTATCACGAAGAGAGGATATTTATATGAGAGAGTGTTAACTAGTGAAAGTATGATCCCCAGGCCTTGTTTCTAAACATTGGAACACTGTTTGCATCTAGATCTGTTGCATGTTTGCTTGCTTTAGTCTTTACCTCACCGTCAAGCTATTTTCTCGCACCGTTACCACTTGTATTTCACTATCTCTTTGCCGAGCTAGTGCACCTATACACCTGATAAGTGTATTGGTTGTGTTGAGGACACTAGAGACTTGTTGTATCTTGATTGCAGGATTGCTTGAGAGGTAATACCTTTGACCACTTCCTCCCTGAGTTCGATAAACCTTGGGTAATCCACTTAAGGAAAACTTGTTGCTATTCTACAAACCTTTGCACTTGGAGGCCCAACAACTGTCTATAAGAAAATAAGTGCGTAGACATCAGCTACAAAGGGGGCTGGGGGCTGTGGGTTGGCTTACCAGCATAGCGAGGTTGCGAGGAAGCTCAACGTGTCGCTGGCGTGGACGGGGGCGTGCTGTGGTGGCCGGGAGAGCTCGTCAGAAACCTAGCTGGCGTCGGGCACGGCTTGACGGAGACAACGACGACGTTACAAGCCTCCCTAGGATAAACAAACAGCGTAAGTGCATGCACAAGGACGAGGCAGTCATCATCGTTTGATCTAGAGGTTGGGGGTGGTCACACCATACCAGAATTTCTCGCCGGAGACGAGCGTGGCGTCGGGTGCTCGCGGTGGTGGACGAATCCGATGACCTAGGCCACGAGCAGATGAACGAACCATATGAGAAGAATCTCACGAGAACGGGTATCATTATAGCACAAACAAGAAGGGATGGGGTGGACGGAGCTCACCGCAATGTCTCACCGGAGATGCTCGGGCAGTGGCGTTGCAGGCTGAATTCTGGGCAGCCTGGTGGCGGAGAGAGGGTGCTGAGTGAGGGGAAAAGCTCGCGGTGTGGAGGGGCTTAAGTAGGCAGAGGCATGGCGAGAATCGCTCACGGAATCAATGGCATTTACGCCGCGCCATCAAAGGCAGTGAACGACAGCGACGACGTGGTTTGACGCGCGATTTGGGGGAAGACGATGCTGAGCTGGCGTGGGTCCATCGGGCAGTGACAACGGGGAGGAGCTGCGCGCGTGAGAGAGAAGGGAGAAGGGGAAATGGCCGGGTGGGCTCGTGGTCTGTTTCTGGCATTAGGCCGAAAGGGTAGCGCCGACCTTTTTCTTTTTCTTTTTCTTTTTTCCTTTCTTTTTTTCTTTTTCTATTTTGATTTTCAGGAAACAATTTCAAACCAAATTCAGATAAGTTTGAATTCAAACCACCTCTAGATTTTTGTAGTGTAAACCTTGTAATTATTTGTGTATAAAACACTACTGTTTAGTCAAATGCACTTTGACACTTTGAAAAATAAAAGAAAACCATGCCTTATTGGTATATAGATAATAGGCATAAAAATGGTTTTATTTGGAATTTTGTTTTGAAAATTTTTGTGCAAGCCAAGGATGCTATGAATGCATGAATGAAATGCAAGTTTTTGTATTTCATGAATTTTGGGATGTTACAGGATGCCAGGGAATATGCCAAAGTTGGTAAAAAAAGGTCTCCACCTCCCTGTCACCATTGACCACCTCACATCCCACACCCCCACCACTGAAACCTGGACCCCGACATAACCAACACCTTCTACTAGCTTTACCATCTCCCTGAAATTTCAGTTCCCGCTCCATCTACAATCTAAATCCAGCTAAACTTTCAAGCACAACCACATTTCTGAACTCATCATTCAGCTCACCATCATCTCCAACTCCTATGTCAGAGTGTAAGAGAGGCCTAACAGCAGAGGTGCCTCCAGAGCCAACCTCTCCCGACTCGAGAGGCTCTAGCCCTCCACAACTCCGGTAAGATTCAGACCATGTTCCTTCTGCAGGACATCCACCGATCTGGAGCATCCCGAACTCCCTAATGCGTGCTCCATCTGAGAAATCCATAGATCTGACTAAACTTTGTTTGCCCGATGTAGGACCACATTTAGACTATCGAATCTCTTACCCTACATGCGTGCTCAGCGCGACTGGGCTGGCAAATCTAGAACACCTTGAGGTAGGGGTGGATATCAGTGAACCTCTACCTAGATCTCGTATATCGATGTCGAGGGAGCCAATGGCGACCTAATGCACTCTCGGGGAATCCGAGGGATGAATCCACGAAGCGTTGACCGAGGTACTTTTTCCCCCACCCCGCCGACAACAGAATCTCTCAAACCACTGCCTCCATCGCCCTGTCTCCGCGCCCTTGCAGACACGCCATGGAAAGGCGAGCCGTAGTGATACGTCAGAAACGTATCTATAATTTTTGATGTTCCATGATTGTTTACTATCTACTTTTCTTTGCTTTGTCTACACTTTGAGGTGTTTTTATATGTTTTCTGGTACTAACCTATTAACAAGTTGCCACAGTGCGAGTTGCCTGTTTTCTTTTGTTTTTGGTTCCAGAAAGGCAGAAAATCAATATTATCGGAATTGGACGGGACAAAAGCAAAAATCAATATTTTACCGTGGGGAACACGAAGCCGGAGTACGAGACGAAGGAGACCCACCAGGGGGCCACACCCCCTGGTCTCACGGGTGGGCCCACCCCGCGCCTGGGGGGTGTAGCCGCCCTGGTGGCCCCCCCTGCCTCGCCTCTTCGCCTATAAGAAGCCCTTGATGGAGAAACCCTAGGCACCCGATCAATATTCCACGAAACCGTATGTAGCCGCCGCCACCATCATCCCTAGATCGGGGGGATCTGAAGCTCTTCCAGCACCCTGCCGGAGGAGAGATCATCCCAGATGCCTTCTTCTTCATCATGCCAGCCTCTGGTATGAAGCGTGAGTAGTTCCACCTTGGACTACAGGTCCATGTAGTAGCTAGATGGTTGTATCTCCTCCTTGCGCTTTCATGTCTAGATATTGTGATCTCCGTTCATGATCAAGATCTAATTTATTTGTAATCATGCATGTTGTGTTTGCAGGGATCCGATGGATATTGAGATTACTATGTCAGATTGATTAATGGTTTTGTCTTATTGATTCTATCATGTCTGTGTTGTTTGTGATCTTGCATGCTCTCCGTTGTTAGTAGCTATCTTGGCCAAGTAGTTGCTAGTAACTCCAAGAGGGGGTATTTATGCTCGATAGTGGGTTCATGCCTTTACTTAATAAAGGGAAGTGACAGAAATCTCTACGGTTGTAGATGTGCTGTTGCCACTAGGGAGAAAACAACAGTCTCTTGTTCATGGAACAAGTGAATTGTTTACCTTACACACTTTGCTTAAAGCAGTTATCTGTTGCTTGCAACTTAATACTGGAGGGGGTTCGGATGATAACCCAAAGGTGGACTTCTAGTCATAGATGTTGTTGGATGGCGGTCTATGTATATTGTTGTATTGCCCAATCGAATCTCATAGGATCTTTTTGTCTAGTATTGCATTGTTATGCCTTGCTCAGTCCTATCAATTGCCCTGTTGTAATTTTTTTACCCAGCATGCCATGTTCGTTTATCTAAGGAGAACACCTCTAGTGAACTATGGACCCCGGTCCAATCTTTATGATTGATACATCTTCCACTGTTACTGTTTACTTACTGCAAACCATCATCACCTTCCACACCATACAATTAATCCTTTGTTATAGCAACCAGTGAGATTGATGCGGTGACCTATGTATTCCACTGAATGTTGTAGTATACTATAGTCGTGGACATAACACTCACGGAGTACCATTCTGCAAATATTACATCCTCGGAGTGGTACAACAGAAACAAAGCGGGTCCACAACATACATTATCATTATTACAACCAGAAATTACATGATGACTTCGAGATCCTTAGGTCCATAGAGGTATCCCGATGACTTGGGCTAAACTATAATAACTCGAAGAATAGAATAAAGAAGCAACTAAGGTTTATATGAGATTTAGTTATAGATAGAGGATAGAAATCTATGTTACTGGACTAGATCTCTATATATGCTACGTCTATACTTCAGATACGTCGGTCTCCATTCCATAGATGTTTTTGTAATTGTTCCCTTCAATGCTTCTGGGTACTTCTGGTTGTTCATAGCAGAATTCTTCTTGGTCTTCAATTGGATATAGTATTTCCTCTTTTTGACCATTATTGTCTTCAGAATCTAGCAAGGGTTACGAAGATACGTTGAGTACGGGCGTACTCAGCAAGTTCACTAAAAAGGAGTGTTTGATACACTATATCTACAGCCAAGGACCATAAGTCGTAGGCAATGCAGGTTTTCATAAAGATTTCTTCAAAGGTTGCTTTTATTCTGAAAAGCTATGTCCGTGAGCCTTCACAGGTTTACCAGAACTTTCATGGAGTTCCTTTCCTGCAGCGTTCGCAGCTCCTTCCCGGAACAGGGAGTAACAAGTTACAATTCTTACACTCTGCAGAGGTGCGTTACTTTACCCATGAGTGATCAAATCCTTGATGCACAACCGGGCGAATCTATCTTGTCCACACTTCCTATGGTGTGGGGACCAGTAGATGATCCAAGCCAATCACTGTCCTTCTCCGTGAGTCCGCATACACCGCAAATATTATATGCCCAAACTCAAGGTAGACCTTTCCCCATATAAAACGGCTATACCTTAGTTGGATACACACAACGACCATTAACACTAGTAATCTGTCTTTTGTGAGCCTAGATCCATGGTAGACCTTTCCCCATATAAAACGGATATACCCATGATCTACAACTCACAAATGCCCAGAATAGTGTCCACTGCATTCGAAAGGGAGCCGATCCAGCTGACTTCTCCGTCCCATTACAAATCTCATGGTTAACGCGTAATATACAATGCGAGAATCACTGGCGATATTGGTTGTTAAGTCCTAGATGATACATTCCTGTGCAGTGGTATTCCAACTCCCAGATTTAATAGATTAGATGATCACCCTGGATCAGTAACCAATAGTTCACTTTGATTTTGAAAATAGGGTTTCCGACCTTTTTGAAATGCAGGTGATGACAACACTGGATTTGCAAAATACTTTAGAGAAAATAACGAAAGGACATGAGGAAGTGTGAACTTGCCTTGATATAGCGAAGTATTGTAGTCGAATGTCTCGACTTGACCCTGGACCTCGGGTTCTATAAAAATATCATCATTGCCCGGTAAGGACAATGTTTAAAGAAGCAATATGCTGTTATGCATAAGTAATGAGATGCATAATGCAAAATCCCAAGTAATTCTTTAATCATTGCCAGTGAGATATATTTATGATTTATTTAAGATTTGCTTTAGTTTAATTTTACTTCATAAGGAAGATAAACATGTAAAATATGAAGAATAAAGTACAATTATAATATATTTCTATGGTTTCATGATATTAGGTAATTATTACAAAATTTATGTTTTAAGTTGTTATGGCTTTAAAGGAATGGTATAGTGTTTCTTTTGAAGTGGCAAAAAGAATAACATTTGAAGAAAATATTATTTATGTTGAGTTATTCAACTTTGAAGATTAATAGGATTGAAACTATGGTTTTGTAATAAGGTTTTAATTGATTTGAGTTATTATATATCTAGCCAAGATATCTTAGCCCAAAGTAAATTATAGAAAATATAATTGGACTTGAAATATAGTATTTGTAGCATTATTAAGTATTAGGGTTTTTCCTAAGCATAAAAATAAAATCTTATAATTGTGGAACTTTGTTTTAAATATGTAATTTTAGTATGTGTAATATTTATAGATCACACTTTGAGATTTTTCTTTATAAATAAAAACAGAAGGATCTTATTATAATTTATTTAGTGAATTTCAAGTTTGATAAATATGATTATTTATGAATTGTTAATGATTTGCAAAGAATAACTTTGTAAATCCTTGACTTGTAGTTAGTTAAGGATTTTAAAAGAATATTACAAAGTTAATTGTTTACACCTAGATTTTATATTAATTTATAATTATGGTTAAACTAGGTAGATTCAAAAGATTTTGTTTTGAATAAGATCATTTCTTACTTAGGAAATAATATTAAACAATTAACAAAACAATTATCTTATTTCAATAACTTAGATAATTCAAGTTATATGATATAAGAACTTTAAGATATATTTATAATAATATACCTAGTACCTTTCTAGTAAATATACTTGCTTAACTTCTTAAAAATTAATTTTATATATTTTAAACATTATCTTTATTTTATTATTTTATGCAATTTCTTAATTATTTAATGTCTTTAAATATTTGTTTTAAATTTTATTAGTAAAATTTTAAGTTAGTATTTTTGTGATATAAGAGATTTATTTTTATTTATCAAAGTGATTTTTATTTATTTTTAGTAATTTTCCAAAATTTATTAAATTTCATTTAGGTATTTAAGGGTGTTAATATTTATTTGCATTTTATTAAACTTAAACAAATATGCTTACATTTTTCTTAGGTGGATATTATTTTAATAAAGATTTTGATATATTGAATATATTTTTAGGATTTTTCTACATTTTTCTAGAGCTTAAAATTGGTAAAGGGTATTTTAGTAATTTCTATTATTATTTTGTTTCTATTTATTTTTATTTCTTTAGCACTTCCTAAACCAACTAAATCTGGCCCACTGGCCAACCTAATCCGACCCGGCCCAATTGGGCTTGGGGTCAAACCCCAGCCCAGACCCCAACTCTCACCCTCCTCTCACCAAACACACACGCATGCGACCCCTCTCTGTCTCTCCCTACCTCTGCCTCACACGCATACGTCGCCGCCGCTGCTCCGACTATCACTGGTGGCAACCGACGCAGCCGCTCGCCGGCACAGCCTCGCCTCCTCCTCCTATGCTCTATCCCCACTAGTGCCCCCTCTCTCTGTTCTCGACCGCAACGCCCCCGGGATAACCCTAGGTTTTCGGGTCGGGTGTTCCGGCGTGGTTGCGCCCCCGCGCCATGGATGTTCCACTCAGGCTTCTATGCCTCCTCTATATCATGCCATGATCTTTCCCTACTTTTTATTGGATGCTCATCTCTCTGACAATAGTGGTTCGACAGTGTTCCTTCAATCCTGACAGTCACGATTTGCTGCCCCAGGAATTGATTGAGGTGATAGTGGACAATGGAATTGCCGAATGGACAGATGATTTCTCTGATGCTGGTGGGACGATGCTGTAATTGTGCAACCCCGGCACCGAGGCTTCTTCCTATTTTTACTGCTATGCTCCTGTTATTTCTTCCTTTACTCAAATTCAGGTAATCTCTATGTGACCGGCCCTTGAGCCGATGAACTGTCTAAAATTTTGTGTTAGGCTTAAGTGGTGGTTTGATGGACATATACTAGATTGTGATGTTGGTTAGATGGGCATTAAGGTGATGTGCTATAGTGGTTTGGTACTGATGGTTTTATAGTGGTTTCCTATTCACCTAATTGCTTGTGTTTGAGATTTTGATTATCTGCTAGTAATCTTGACTTAGTTCTGCTTTGCATATGCAATTAAGTTACATAGTATAAAAGTATGATACTATTCTTGAAATAGATGTATGCTACTAGAGAAGTTTAAGCATGTTAGATTGTTAGGAATGATTTCTATGGACCTTATGTGGTGTTCTGTATCTTTACAGAATCAGCAAGATGAATGTAGCTTGGTCTACAATAAGTATAGGTTTTTTTCTTATAATAATTTCTTGTGCTCTATGTATATGATTAAGGTTTAAGTAATTTTGGAATTGGACTGTGGTGGTGATATTCAGACCAAATGTTAGTTGATATTTGAGATATAGTATGGTGTAGATTGTTTGAGTTCAGACACAAACAATGGAATTCAATTGCTTAGATAATTCTGTCTTGGTGCACTTAATCCTACTATTTTATGGTGTACTAATTAAGGATACATCTGCCAACCTTGACAGTAATTATAGATAGTATGCTTCCAACAATTTTTATCTAAGATGATGATTTATTTGATAGGGATGTGCCTTCCCTGAATTCAATATCAATTTGAATTAATCCTTTGCAGATTGTTCTACTGGTTACCATTTTGTGATGCCCTCCATATACTGTCATCCTGATAACACTCTAATCTGACATGATTCTTAGTTATATTACTAAGGAGATGCTTTAAAAACATTAATTAGTTATAATAAGTTTGAAATGGCTGTGAAGTTGTGTTGGCTGGTAATTAACAATGGCCTTGTTGGAAATGATTCCTGCCCCTTTGTGGGATTTAGGAACAATGATTAGACACCTTTCCTTTTGCTTGAAGATATGTTCATAATCTGTTAAATTGATGAGGCTTAAATAAAGTAAAGAGATTAACAGCTCTGATGTACTAAGTTGCTATTATGGGGCCTCTAATTTGAGTGTGCATAATAGAATTTCTTAATAGCATGAGTTGTTGTTTAGTTTTAGCCAATGATGCCAAGTCTAAGACTTTACTTGTGTTGCACATGATCACATATCATTGTTGCCTTGCAACTGATTTGGCTAATGTCTAACTACTGCCATTAAGGCAGTATCTTATGATTATTAGATGTCTCTATCTAGGAAAATGATTATGTGGTGCTATCCCCTTGTGTGGTGTGGATTCACTAGTGAGATGCCACTGTGATGCCTCCATTAGGATGGAACACAGTGGTATCCATTACTGTATAAGTTAAGCTTTGCCAAGTAGAGTATGGGAGAAATATCATTCAGTTAGGATGATCTTGATGCAGATTCCTAATATGTGATCTTGGTCAATGATGCATAAGCCTGAGACCAATTCTTTCTAAGATAATAATAGATAATAAGATTTAGAAATCCTTGTATGTATCTATGATGAATTTGCAAAGCAACACTTTGCAATTCTGAGAGTACCACTCAACCTAATCCTCCTAGATATATATTCTAGTTGAAGGGTAGGTGGATTTGGTTGCTATGTGTTATTATTTCCCTTACTCCAAGATGTCATTGCAAAAAATGAAATAAGAGCTGATGCTACAAGATCTGGATATACTTCCATCTACCTTGTTGTTTGTAGTGTGAAGAGATGATGTGTACTGAGAGCTTATGAAATATTGGAATCTGCTACTATGGATCCTGGTCACTCTCCTTTTAATATCCAGTTCCTTCTGGATCTGTTGTGGCCTTGATGGTTATTGCTGATCCATCTTCTCCTTTTGTCCTTCTCCTCCTTGTTAATCTTCATTCCTCTATTCTTAACCTATATTTTCTACTGGTGCTATTGTGTTGCTTCTATTTGGGTGCTCGAGAGTGCTATGGTGGTGAACTCCATTGAACACTATTAGTGAACTAGCTAATCTGGTGCTGATGTGTCTGTGGTGGAGGGAAGAGTAGTGAATTAATAGCTTTGTTGCGGCTGTGCTGGCTCTGTTATATGCTTGGTCCTTTCTCTGTGGTGTGGACAACACATCATTTGCATGCATGACAGTGCTGCTTGCAGCTACGCCCCACTGGGTGCAAGTTTCCACAAGTGGTGACTTGGTGCTGTGGATGTGCTTTAGCTAAGATGGCAGCATTATCCTTGTGTTGATACTTCCTTTTGCTACTGTTGCCTGTCAAAACCCACTGGCGAGCATCGACGAGCAACACGAAGAGCGGGGAGGCTCCCAGAACTGCTAGTGGGCCCTGGTCCCTCGGGCAACGGCCCGCAAAACTCCGGCACACGTCCTGGCTGATGCAAGGGCGTGCCACCTGACCTATACCTGGTCAGGAAGGTGATGGATTGCTTCGATTAGTTTCCTGCATGGCAAACAAGTATACGTAAAATTCGAGCCGCGACGGCTCCTGTGTTTCACGTGAATCGCTCTGAGCCGATTATCCCATGGTTCGCATTAGATCTACGATAACATGGGGTTTTGCTTCATCAATACAAGTTAAATCGATCTCGACGGTTTAACGCTTTCACCACGTAATTGGAACATCCTACACGTAATTGAGCCGGTAGATACAAAAGATGATAGAAAACTAACCCTAGAGAAGGCCTAACAACCGACGTAAAGTCACCGAACAACTCCTCTCGAATTGGCAAACCATATCCTTACATACTCTGGATCGTTCAACCCGTTTGCAAGGCCCGACTACGTGGATATCAAACTAAACCTTGGAAAACAAGGCAAAACTATAACAGATCAAATCGATGAATAAAGATCAGCAAGATGCTGCCTTACACCAAAAAGGTGCAGAGGCGAGATAACTAAAGGCATAACTAAGCAATCATAACAAAAAGGTACCGATGCTAGCCCAAACAAATCTATGATAATGTATTACTCGCCATCAACAAGGCTTCAGACGAGTAACACTAAATAACGATAGAGATCGCCTAGACCGCAAGATGCGATCTAGGCAGATGACACTTACTAAAAGAAACCCTAGAAACAAGGGGTGGCGATGCGCCGAGATTGTGTTTGTTGTGAACGTGATCGTCCTCCTTTTCTCAATAAACTTAGGTACATATTTATAGTCCGGAGACTTTCTATCTTTGGAATAACCCTAACAACTCTATCTCTTACTTAAACCGAAACGTAACCTACTACAATATACAGATACACGGGCAATTTAGCCCAAATCCATGCACAAGGCCGATCCAGCAACACGTTGCGTATATGTATCCTCCAAGCCCATCTTGATTACGGCCCATCTCCTCCTTTGGCTAAAATGTGGCGATAACACATGCCCCCCTGGTTTTGGCAATAATAATTCCAAAACCACTCTGTTGATTTTTTTCTTCTTTTTTTTATCGGGTTACGCTGCGTGAGCGTAATCGCCACGCCGCCTCATCATGACGCCTGTCTTCTCAACTTCTCCGTGCATGATTTGACAATTTTGGCACCACATTCGGGAAACCGCTATGGCATTGAACCACCTCCCACTATTCCCTTATTTAAATTCATCCGGGCGATCGCACCCCATCTTCTTCCATCAGCCAAAAACCCTCTTCCTCCGTCAAAAACCCTCTTCCTCCGCCATGGCCTCCTCTTCTTCCTCCAAATCATCCGCCTTTCCTCCCAATCCTCCAACACAATGAGCGACCGGAGCCGACGCCGAGCACCCGCCAATGGCAGATGAGGCTCTCGCCCCACAATGGTGGGACAAGAGGGATCGACTCGCCGCTGGTCGAGGACGACGAGTCCTCGACCGACGAGGGAGGGCCTCAGCCTTGTCGACGGGAACGGAGGCGGAGAGCACCGACGATGCCGTGTCCGACGGCGTCGAATCCTCCGACGAGGAGGAGGAGGAGGACACCTTCTCCGAATACCCGGTGAAGCGCTTCCGCCGGGTCCAGCAAGGACACCAAGACGACGACGAGGAGGAGGCCTCACGATAACTTCAAAGAAGAATGCGAAGACTACGCCAAGCAGTACCGATGACAGCAATACGACGACGGCGAAGACAGCATTTACACCGGCCTCTAGATTAGGAACTAGTAGTAGTAGTACTAGTAGTAGATTTCCTTTTGTAAGCAATCGGCTCCATTGTAAACAATCGTCTTTTGAATCAACAAAGATTGCTTTTCCAATTCAATTTTGCCGATAGTCAAAATAGGTCAACGTTCCAGAAACCGATAGTAATGTATCGGCTTTCACCATACTACGCTCATACAGTCAACCAAGTCGAAGCCCAAAGAGCCGATGGTAACACATCGGCTTTCCCCACAAACGTTGACAAGGTCAAATTTGGTCGCATACTTAGACAAATCTGAGCGGCCACTTTCCAGTTTCAAACGGTAGCCTGCGACCCTCTTCAAAAAAGGCCAACCTAGATCTCCAATTGCCTCACAGAATAGATCGAGCTCACAGCGACAAGAACTCTCGATCCCCAATTGCATAGATCCATCTCCGCCGACAAACTAGATGGCGGAATCATCCAACACCAACACAGTGGTCTCTGGTCTGAAGGTACGCCTACTCCTCGCAGTCTGAACACGGTGCTATAATTAATGGCAAACACCTGAATTAATGCTTTATTCCACCATTAAATTTTTAGGTTTCAGACATTCTGCTGCCGCATCCTTCTCTCACAAATTCTCTCTGTCTTGGCCCCGATGTAATCTAGTCCTGCCCATCCGATTTCTTGTGAGGCAAATGTAATCCCTTCAGAAGCCAAAACCTAGATTTGAATTCTTGGGCCGATCGCTTGCAGCCTGGCCTAATCCTCCCGAACATTGGGTCTCTTGGTACAGCAGGTAGCCAAAACTTACCAATCTCAATGGGAAACCACGGAATAGCCGATGCCTTGTATTTGTCATTGTCTCCCTTGAGAAACATGAAAATCTTCTAAAACCATCGGCTATTTCTGGTCCGATGCTCGAATCGCTTCATGTTCGGTCATGGCCCCATGACCCCAACTCATAGACGTGGTGATGATTACGGTCCGGACGTTACATCACCCAACCCCTCTGCTTTTAATCTGACAAAGGTCCCATACAAGCTTTCTTCCAAAACAGACTGCACGGGGTGCCTATATTCAAAGCCACATGAAAACTAAAGGCCACATCACGGAGAAAGAACACACGGCTTTCCTCAACTTCCGGGAACATTTCATTCTCGTGGCCCTTCCCTTGCTCCAACCAAGAATTATCTCTCCTTGGCCTCTGAACTTGCCAAAGGCACTCAACTTGGCATCGAAAACTGTTCCTTGGAGAGGTCTATCGATATCTCCAGTTGATGTCTCACAAACTATTCTCCGGCATAGCAACAAAACAGAGGTCCTTGGTGGTTCATTCAGCTATGGGCTCAGCTGTATTTTCAAAACCATGTCCCAAACTTCCCCTTTTGGCGAGTTGCACCTTTCCAGATGCCAAAGGGAAGCAGATCCATGCACTACCACGGCCAAGCTTTGTATAGATCGCAGTAGTAAACCGATCCTCAGAAGCATCCAAGTGGTTCACATTTTCTTCCAAGGCCGACAATCCTATCTTCTTTCCTTACATGGAAGAATCGGAACATTTTGAAAATCCAATCTCCTTCAGATAGACAACTTTGCCGATGACACCAGACTTTCGGCTATTTTCCACGTGATCCGTCCTGTTTCCTTCCGGTTGGCATGAGCACATCCAATGAATAATCAAGCTCGATACGAATTCTACCAAAGCGGTCGTAGTGGCTCGGCAATTTGGCCTTGGACAAGTACCTCCCATTTCTTTCTCCACCATCTTACAGAGAGCGGTGACCGCCCGACCCTCTCACCACCAAAGGTGTTATTCCTTCTTCGATGCTCGACCATCCCAATTCCTAACAACCTCACCTTCGCTTCATCAACCGATGGTTTTGAGAACTGGTGGTCGATGTGGAAGACTCATGCCTTCAGAGAGCTCGGGACCGTTCTTTGGAACAGCTCGATCTTTGAATATGATATCCTCAGAAATGTACCCCTACTTGTAAATTTTCTTGATGCAGCTCACAAATGATTCTTTTAATAACCCACTCTGTCTCCTTGCAGCAACAAGATGGTCCTGAACCTACGCACGGTGATGGCTCCCCCTTCGAATTCTTCCCACCAGCTCCTGTGGTCCCTTTCTGCAAAAACTCGCAACCTTTGAAAAAGGTCGTGATGCAGAACCAACCGATATCACCACAATCGGCTTCCAAGAACCAAGCAACTTCTAGGTTAGCCGCCTCTCGAGTTCCAACTAAAACAAGAACGGTGGTGAGGAAGGTAGCTGCCAGGAAGACTTTGAGGCGCCGGAGCCCTTCTCCAGAAAGTTCGCATATACGCTGATCCATGCCTTAGTTGATCTCTTTCATCCTTGCAAACCTGCTCGTGCTTACTAGCTCTCCTTTTCTTACAGGCTTCCGTCGAAGACACCTCCAAATGAGGACACACAATCCAATCGAGGAGAATCGGGTCCAACAGACTCTGAGAGGACCATCACACCGAGCCAGCCAGATTTGCCACCATCGGCTCCCGTGAAAGGCCGGTTCTCGAACCCATCGCCCCGAGCATCAGTCGAGGCGGGGCCAGCTGTGAGCCCCAAGAGGGCTCGCAAGGGACTGCAAACTTCTTCGTCAAGCCAGGAGGTTTCGAAAGTCATCACCCTCCATGCTCTCACCAATTGCAGATAACCTTTTTTTTATCTGCCGATTCATCACTATTTACATCGGCTAAGCACCTTCCATGCAGACGACTGACACTTCTAGTGGGAAAGCCGGGGCAGTGCCGATGCCTCTCGCAAGGCTGGATCTAGTAATCCCTGAAGGCGTAGATGAAACGGTTGCCACTTTGGCCAAGCCCCCAGCAACAACACACAAGTCGATTGTCTCGTCATCTGCTATCCCCTTGATCTTAGGAGAGGTACGTTCGCTTCGTTCGGCTCATCCTTCCATGTTGGACGCATCGACGCCATTTCGCCTGCCGGTTGTGATATCTCGTGCTCCGACGTTCGACCACGAATCCATC
This sequence comes from Avena longiglumis, assembly GCA_030063025.1. Classification (NCBI taxonomy): domain Eukaryota; kingdom Viridiplantae; phylum Streptophyta; class Magnoliopsida; order Poales; family Poaceae; genus Avena; species Avena longiglumis. Next base: position 488,126,752 of record CP125974.1, read on the forward strand.
GAACCAACTCCTCTGCCGCCAACGATGAACCACGAGCAGGCTGTTCTACCTCAATTCCAGCCTCAAAGCCTTGTCCTCCCGATCGAGAAGTTGATCGAGGGTTCAAGAGGTGAAGAGTGTTCTTGCGAAATCAAGGACCAACTCCCAGAGCATTGCAGGTGAAGCTTTGGCCAGTAACTCTGTCTTTCTACGGGTCAAGGTGAAGTTGGCTCGTGAGAGGATTAATCTGCCGCCCAGCTCCGCCAAGGCCAATATTGCGCACAAATGTCAAGAGCTCAACGAGAAAAGGCGTCTCTAGATGCCAAACCGACACCTCACAAGATCACGAGCTTGCATCCTTGGAAAAGGAATTGGGAGATCTTGAAGAGAAGGTCCGGGTGACTAAACAGCTCATTCGTGACAAGGAAGCATTCATCGCCCGCTCCCAAGACGAAGCAGAAGGCCTCAAAGCTCAACTGAAGACCGATCTGGCGGAAATACGTGCCCTGAACAAGCAGCTAGTGATGGGCAAGGACGAAGATGACGAAGCCGAGATCACCGAGGTGGATCGTGTCCGCGCTGACGCCCTCCACGCCTTCGAGGCATTCCTTCAGTAGCTTATTCATGTAAACTGACACCTGCTCGTAACAGTTTGAACCTCTAGAGTCGATGGCTGTGCATCGGCTATATATTTTTTTATTGGCCGATTTCATGTATCGGCCCCCATATCTCATTGTCCATCATCCCACATGCTTGGGAAATATTTCTTGAGATGCTGACCGTTGATACCATCGGAATTTCACGCCCGCTCCTCAAGCATGTACGCTGCTCCCTTAAAACTTGATCGACCTGTATGGCCCGTGCCAATTTGGAGACCATTTACCATATGTCGCATCCTTAGTCCCCAATGGCAATACAACTTCCCATACCGATCGCCAACGTGGAACTCCTTTGGTCTCACCTTCTTATTATATGCACGAGCTACCTTGGCCTTGTTCTCTTTGATTTTCTCAAGCCACGGCCTAAGCTCGCTTAAATCCTCAACACCGCCACTCATCGTGGTCGCATATTCTTCAGTTGTTAGATCGTTCTGAAAAGTGACACGTCTCGATCCAGCCGTAATCTCCCAGGGCAATACGGCTTCTTGTCCATAGACTAGATGGTATGGCGAGGTTTTTATCGCTCCATGACATGACATGCGATAAGCCCATAAAGCCTCTGACATGCGATAAGCTCCATGACATGATCAGCTTAATTCCCGTGTCCTCACAGAACTTTCTAAACTCGTGAGAAATGAAGACCGAACCTCCATCGGTCGTGATAGTTTGGGGAATCCCGAATCTATGAATGACATGTTCTTTCACAAAATTGATAACATCCTTCGAGTTCACTGACTTCATAGGGACGGCTTCCACCCATTTAGTGAAATAATCCGTAATGGCCAAAATCCACATGTGGCCTTTGCTTTATGGAGGATTGATCTTGCCAATCATATCCATGCTCCAACCTCGGAATGGCCAAGGCTTGATGATGGGGTTCATTGCTGACGCGGGTACCGTCTGAATTTTTCCAAATTTCTGACATGCTTGACACCCTTTGTAGTACTTAAAACAGTCCTCAAGCATGGTGGGCCAATAAAACCCTGATCGCCTGATCAACCATTTCATCTTGTGAGCCGATTGGTGAGTTCCACAGGCGCCTTCGTACCTCGTAGGAGCCGATTGGCCTCGGGCCCCTGCACATTTGAGCAATAAACCTTCCAGAGTCAGAGAACATGTCGTCCCCAATAAGCACATACTTCATGGCCTTGTACCTTATCCGTTTAGGTGCCCCGAGCCGAATCTTTCAAGTAATTGAAGATATCGGCTCTCCGTCATCTGCCCTCCGTGAACTCAGACGAACATCGCTCCCTCTCACGTCCTTGTAGCCCGAAGCCATTTGTGCGAGATCATTCGCCTCGATTCTCGCGATCGGGATCCAGTTAAATTTTATGTACCGGAACTGTGCCATCATCTCACGGCATTGCAACCATAATGGGAAGAGCGACTCGCTCTCGCACTTGTATTCCTCCGTGAGTTGGGAAATCACCAATTTGGAGTCTCCAAAATTTCCATCGCTCGCTCCAACTTCGATGAGCAACTCCATTCCCTTTCGTATCGCCTCATACTCAGCGACGTTGTTGGTGCGAGGGGTAGATAACCTGATGGAGAAGGAATATGTTGCCCCCCGGGGCGACACGAGTAGAATGCCGATGCCGCAACCATCATCACAAACCGATCCATCGAAAAACATAGCCCACGCCCAGAGCAGACAAGGTCGCTATATCGTGTTGATTCTTTCAGAATAAGGTCGGCCAACGCCGACCCTTTAACCGCTTCGGTTGATACCGGATATCAAATTCCGATAATGCAAACATCCATTTGCCGAGTCGGCCTTTCAACATAGGAGCCGACAGCATATGTTTTATGACATCTGATTTGCATATAACGATAATCTCCGCTCAGAGCAAGATGTGGCGCAGATTGGTGCAGGTGAAAAACAGGCAGAGGCACAACTTATCGATCTCAGGATACCTTGTCTCGCATCCAAAGATCCTTCCGATGTAAAACACAACTCGCTCCGCACCATCATAAACTTGCACCACCACCGATGATGGACGGTCACCACCGACAAGTAAATGTAGAACGGCCTATCCGGTCACGGAACCAACACTGGCGGCTTCGTTAGATATTTTTTGATCTCGTCGAAGGCTCGTTGTTGTTCTGTCCCCCAGCGGAACTCCTCATCAGATTTAATTTTCACCAGTCCCATGAACGGCTCTATTCTTCCTGACAGACACTACAAGGAATGTAGGCTTCTATGACCCTCCATTTTCGTCACAGAATCGTCATAATAGTCCGTTTATGACGATTTTATGACGATTTTGAGATCGTCGAAAGCTGGGCGTCGCAAATGAACTATAATGACGGTTTTTGTGAAATCGTCATAACCGTTTATGACGATATTGGATCGTCATAAGAGTTATGACGATCTCGTATCGTCATGGACAATCTGTCCAGGCCAGCTTAGATCCTACGTGGCCGATCCTACGTGGCAAAATTGTGACGAAATGAAATTGTCTTAAATCAAAATCAGCCCAGTCCATTTTATGGTATAAATGGGCGGAGCCCAATAATTCCAGCATTTTTTTTTCTGGGCCAAGCACATTTACAGGGCATTTCAATTTGTTTATTCACCTTTCTATAGTCGATCTCCTTTTGGGCCTTGACCTTTTTATAGTCCATTTTAAATATGGGCCATGGCCTTTTACATACCGCTTTAATTCTGAGCATATACCATATTACAATTTTTATTTTTGATATTCCAACTCTTACTTGATCCACTCATGCAACCAAACAACGAGTCATCACACTTATTTTTATCACAATATATATGAACCAGAATTCGAATTACAGTACAAAATTATAACACGGCTAATTACATCACAACAAAATACAAGTTATACACAAGGAACAGAGTACACATCCTACTAAATCATCCTCCTATCCATCCAAGGGACACAATGCAGTTATACACAAGCAGATTACACAACCTTGTTCCATCCAAGCTTTGATGACATAATCTGTATCTTGTGTTTGGCGTCTCATTGAAGACCTCCTATCATCCTCCTACAAAATCATTATAAAAAGGAGTAAGAACATATTTGTAAAAAAACTAACTTCAATTTATATTCAGTATAAATTGGCAATTTACTATCTAGAATGAAGGCACATATCAGTATACATAACTGACTTCAATTTATGCTAAGGAGGCAAATACTATCAAGAATTACGACAAATGCAATAGATAAAGTATAATTGTCAATTAATTGTTCTACCAGAAAGAACATAACATATAATTAAATATAGCTCCCATTTGGGTAGCACTAAAGATCTGCGCATACACAGGCTGTCATGTTCAAATTTGGTCAGCCGTGCAAAGTTCCAGATCTTCCTGTCGCCTCAGTGAAGCGTGGATGGCCCTCATCCTGTCGACAGACTTGCATATGCCACTCCAGGACCAGTCGCACACGTATAATGTGTAGAGTACTCTAACCCTTTCCATCTTCCAAGATAAATCTGCAAAACTATGAGCAAAGGTTCAGCACCAAAACTGCAGTAGTACAATACAACACGGTTCAGCACACAAGATCAATCTATAGAAAATCATCAGAACATTATTCATGGTAAAGGTGCTAATATATTCAAAACTGGAACTTCTTTAGCAACAAACTTATTAAGATGGCAAGTACTACCTCACAACAATCCAGAATTCCCAGGTATGAAAATCAACATCATAAACGATATACTACTGTATTCAAGTGCAATATTTCATAGTCCTTTGTTTATATGAAAGTGGTGGATCAGATCAAAACTATGTGCAACAGGGAAGAACTTGTATTCCACATATCCTAACCAAACAAATATATAACTAGCTTGCATACAAAAAATGCTACCAAAATCATGTATCTAACACAATTCAACAAAATATGATACCATGGCAATCATCACATCTTCTACTTATTGTCTATTAAGCAGCATTGTGTCACAACTACACAGGAATAAATAGATCTATTAAGCATGACAAGTACATCATGGAACCTGCAGCTTCCCCAACATGGCTTGTAGTATGACACTAGCCAGGATCTGGATGATCTCCATCTGAGTCGCTACCATGGATCCTGCCTGAGAAGAAGAGGTATACTATGAGCTACAGTAAGAATTGAAAGAATGCAGCCTAAAAAAATATGAAGTCACACAAAATTCTAGGATCATAGAGTGTTTACTTGCACGGTCAATTGACCAAGGTGTTAATTGATTATTACAAGACTGGATAAATACTGTAATGAGCAGCAGCATTATTTTAGCTGGCTCTAAATCTCTAACTTAGTTCTCTATGCAGCATAGGCCCTAACTTAGTTTTCTAATAAAGATATGTAGTACCCTCACTTATAAACAATAAGGGGAATATTCTGTCCCTATTATACTTTTAGATGACATATTCTAGGCAAAAGGTTCAAAGAACAGTTACACATGAAAAGTATAGTTACACATGCAAGAACATCAGGTAGCACCGACAGTGATTTTTCACTGATTAAGCAGGCAATCAATTACAAAAGTAAACAAGGACCAAAGTTCAAATCACAGTACCATCACTGGCCCATCAATCCAATCCAGTGAGAGATGGGAGAGAGTGATACCTATTTTGATTTAGGGGCTCGTGAGGCGTTACCTTCGGAAGGGATTGGCGTAACGCACCCTAGGTCGACGCTACCGGAGCTCGGAGCTTGTCATAGAGGTTATGATAGGCCAATAGTTCACCCTGTTATCTCCTTCACCCATCCACCTTGCCAGCCCCTTGATCCTGGTGGCCACTTCGCCGATAGAGACTCGAAGGCACGAGAGACGACTCATTTAATTGTGGCAAAGAAACTGCAAAATTTGCAAAAGAACATTACATCAATTAGCAATATAATAATAGCTAGTAACCTCTCACGACTAATAATTGTAGTAGCTAGCACACGACACACCTAAAGCATACATCAGCAGCAACAAGTAAAGCATTGCCTTATAAATTGCAGGTTGGATTACTTTATGAAGCATTCTTTCCTTGGTTTTGCTTGTTGTAAGGGTAAAAAAGTAATATGAAAATTGCACATAACTGCCAACAAGCAGTATATGGAAAGAATGAGCCCAAATGATCAGCATACAACACTATATTTTGCAGTACACAAGCACCAAGAAAGTGCACACAGAAAACTTATTTGGCGTGTACCTGTAGTCCAACAAAAAAGCAATGAGGCATCGATGAGATATTTAGATAAACACACTGTAATTCGAAGAAAAAACTCACTTTTCATACTAAAATTAGGAACAGATAAACTAAACCAAACCTCCTTCCAAAACTTTAGAAACATTCTGAAAACAATGTATACTGATGACTATCGTAAAAAGGAAGAACATGCAGAATTAGACTTGGTGAAACAAGATTGCCCAGCTTCTGCTAACGAAAATGAGCAAAAGGAATAATAGTATTGTGCAATGAAGCTATTACTAGGTTGGTAACATATAATTAGTTTTATTCTTCTAAGTAGCTAATTTAAAATCTTAAAAGATAATGTAGCCAGAACCTGTAAAGGTGGGAAAAAAAGGTAGCCATAAATCAACCAAGCGGACAGTATTCAAATTTACATGAAAGTCGACTTTCACCAAGATGAACTACTACTCAGCAACCTTAATTCCTAGAAAACATGAGTCCTCATAAAAGCATGAGCGTGTGCTTGACATTAAAGCTGACACATTAAATGACTAACCAGTAATAGTATTCAAGAAGTGCAAATTTAAAATTGTTGTATACTAAAAGAACAAGTTCCTCGCTGCTATAAGCACATGCAGATATCAGGTCTAACTATTGACCATACGCTCACACTTTATCAATTGTCCAAAAAATTCCCTATTTAGACGAAATTTCTAGCACACTGCAGACTTACATAATCAGAAAGAAAGAAAAGTATAGTGCATACCATTGCTGAACTTTTCTAAACTCTATGAGGACATGATATATGTTTTCAAAGCCAGCATATGTATCTTCTCTCACCAGAAAGAAAATAGTTTCAGTCTTTCAAAGGTACAAAAAGAATAGCCAATGTAAGTATATACAATAAAAGACCTACCTTTGCTCGATAAAGACAATCTTGCCTGGAAAAAAATCAGAAGAACAATCTTTGGTTGTTTCATTCGACAGATCAAGCCAGGAAAAGTTCTGGTTCATATTGTAAAACAAAAGGTACACATCATTCAACTTAGGCTCAAGAATAACAGAAAAATGCACACACAGATTCTCACAGAAACATAGAATCATTCAACTTACACATGAGAAACACCATGAGAATATGCAAGGCCCACAAGTCCAATTGGAAATTTGACATCACAAGAGGCAACGATGTTCTGAATCTAAGTCCTGATATAGCACAGAAGTCAGTAATGCCCCACAAATGAATTTGTTCAGAGTGCAAGTGCTCATGAAAATTGTACAAACCTAAAATAGTTAACTTGAATTTAACCAGAAAAGACAAGTTTCTGAATAATACGAGCATACTGGGAACAACATTTTTGTGTTAGAGAATAATTTCTTAGAGATTTAAAGAAGCACGGTATGAAATCCTGATAAGTGAAGGGCAACGCAAACTTAATTTTATGAGCACATGTCCTTGGAAATAGAGTTATCATTGAAGGGATATACTGGATAACTCCTTTGCTAACTTCTGAACTGAATATACTTTATAGCACCTAAGAAAAAATACAAGAGCAAAGAATAATCAAGACTGGATCCTGCGTGCTTGCATCACTTATTCATCCATATACTTGATAACACCTACGAAAAATACAAGAGAGCAAAGAACAATCAAGACCTAAGAAAAAAATACAAGAGGGAAGCAAAGGAGTACCATCAAAGGATTGTGATCCCTCAAAATATCTGCCATATAGATATTCATCCATATTCAAAATCCATGGATTTAAACTACAACATTTCTCAACCTGAAACAGAGAGAAAATCAGTAACCGCAGTAAAATAATTGACAAAAATAAACTGGATATACATATGAGAACATATTTGGTGGATTCATATTCGTGATCGTATTCTGTCTGTTTTGGTAATAGGAAAGGGATGCAAACGCCATTATATACATGGATTCAGTTGATCAGCACCTGCACACGCATCATGAATTGGTCATGTCGACGCATGGCGGCCGATGGCGGGTGCAGGGCAGCGGACAGAGGCGGAGCTCGACTGGCATGCAGGGAGGGATGGGAGAGTCGTGGCGGCGATCTAGGGTTCGGGTCTCGATGGACAGGGTTACGGAGTTACTCTCACACCAGGAAGAATAGGGAGGCAGCGATACTATTAGTTAGGCTTGGCCCATTTGGGCACAGCGGGACACGCGAAGAGGAGCACGACGAAAGGGTACGACGTAGTGATGCGGAGGCAGAAAATGGAACAGGTTCGTTCTTTTTAAATAGTAGAGATTACGGACAAAGAAATATATCAATCATATAGTATTCGAACATCTGAAACAGAGTTGGTATTTGTTCTTCCACACAAGGAGATGTCAGATTATCTATTATTACTTTGATCATGGCATGTATCTGCAACTAGAAGAAATTCAAGGACGAGTATTTAATCGTCTGCTTTAATCCCGAATCATCTAAGTAAGCACCAACAGAATGATCGGCTGCTAAAATTTGATGACCTCAATTCAGTTCAGACTTCACCAAAGGAAGCACCAACATGACTTCACCGAAGGCATGACCAACATGACCGACTAGTAATCTATCTAGCACTTATTCGTCAAGTGGTTTTGTACTTTCGTGAGTGGACTATTTTAGGAGGAGGAGGATCGATAGGGATGTAGGAACAAACCAATGGGGATTGTTGATGACGCCGATGAGCTTCTTCTCATGAGGCACATTCTTCTCCTCCACCATGAGTAGCACCCTCCGGGAGAAGGGACCTATGGCCAAAATCAAATCCCATCCCCACGCAAAACATGGATCGGCAAGGATGACCAATGAGAGTATGGGAGAGAGAGACTAACGGATCTCGAGCATCTAGAGGGGGTGACGCCCTTGATGCACACCTCCATGGTCATGGCGATGTCGACGGAGTCCGAGTGGTCCTGAATCGTGTCTTGCATCGGCGAGGTTCCGCTATGGGGAGAGTGAAAGGATGGGGGCTCGGCGATTCATGCGCCACCAAGAAGAACAGCACCCATCCGGCGCCTTCCCTACACTTTCCATGTCGATGTCCGCCACCACGAGGAGAGGCAGATAGCAGTGCTCCCTCGATCCGGATCAGTCGGTATAGGAGAAATCCCGTGAGCAGATATGGGGGTCGAGAGTGAGGGGGCAGTGGTGGTGCTGGTGGTTTGGGGTGGCCGGCGACGTGGTGCCAGGAAGGAGGAGATGGAGGCGGCGCCCGCGGGTGGATCTGAGGAGAGGAGGAACTGAGGAAGGGTTCTGCGCGATGGGGGTAGGTGGGGTTAGATGCGGCCTGACCTAGATGATTATGCGTATGTTGGATGCCGTGTCATCGATCCACACAACAAGTTTCCATACTTCACCATCCATCCGCTCATTATGTTTACATCCTACTACGATATTGACCTTCTCTAATATCTCAACCTGTCTAGAAATTATGACGATTTTGTCCATAGAAATTACGACGTTTTTCACGAAATCGTCATAGTTTAATAAGGATTTGGCCCTCCCAAATAGCTTACGACCATCTAGTGTAGAATCATCATAAATTTATGACGATTTCATTCAGGGTCACTACCAAAACGTCATAGTTTGACACATTTCTTGTAGTGAGATTGGAGATGAATCTTCTGATGAAGTTGATCTTGCCGATGAGAGACTGCAGTTCTTTCTTCGTGGTAGGTGGCTTCATTGTTCGCACTGCCTCCTAACTTTTCAGGCCGATCTCAATCCCGCGTTCATGGACCAAGAAACCCAAGAACTGACCGACCGTCACACCGAAGGCACACTTCTTTGGATTCATCCGTAGCCCGAATTTTCTTGTTCGGTCGAGGACGCGTTGCAGATCGTCCAAGTGTCCTTGTACTGAAGCAGACTTGACCACCATGTCATCGATATAAATTTCCACCAGCTTGCCGATCAGATCATGGAAAATGTAATTCATGGCTCTTTGGTATGTGGCGCCGGCATTCTTCAGTCCAAACGTCATGACTACATACTCAAACAACCCCACCGAACACAGGACTCAATGCGTCTTGTGTATATCTTCCGGAGCCATAAAAATTTGGTTGTAACCGGCATTGCCATCCATGAAGCTCAAGACCTTATGACCAGCAGCTGCGTTGATTAATGTCTCTGCTACCGGCATCGGATACTCATCCTTTGGTGTGGCTCTATTGAGATCCCGAAAATCTATGGCAACACGCCAGCGGCCATCCTTTTTCTCTACAGGTACGATACTAGAAATCCACTCAGCATACCTGCATGGCCTGATTAACCTAGTCACAACATTTTCTCGATCTCTTTCTTGAATTCGCCAAAATTTCGCCTTCATTTGTCGTGCTTTCGCCGGAATGGCCAAACCCTTTTTAAGCGGAGTCGATGCTCAATGATGCTCTGCCTAACCTGCATCTCAGATAGTCCCAAAGATGCGGATATTCTTTCAACAAAGCTATCATCGGACCGCAGATTCGGATCTAACTTGCGATAAATGTTGGTCGTGGCTTATCCCCGGGACCGATGTCAATCTCCTCTAGCTCATCAAGGAGGTAAACCCATACCCTAGCTTTCACACCGCTAAATCGATGCTAAACACGGGGCAAACAGTTGGTGAGGATAACAAAGATAATTTGGGCTGATTGCCGGAATCGGCCCCCTTTTTGATTGCATTAGTCAAGGAAGGTTTACAACTTATTTGTGCTCTACAATGGCAGGAATCTCCCTACTACGCATGACCTGTTTGTCGTAAGCTTACTGCTTTTTATTTTTTGTGGCCGATCGCAGGGATCGGCCATACCATGTACGATCGTGGACTTTGCTACTCTGTCAGGCCAGTGGATAAGACCAGCCTCACCCCGTTTTTTGTAGCTTCAATGCGCCACAGCCTCTAGATCGATTCCAGAGATCGGCTTTTGGTCTTCGCCTCCCGGATGTTCATGCCACTATGGAGATCTCGATCGAATCATCTGCATGAATGACCTCCACTTCATCTCCATCCCATCATTAGGCAATCGTGCATCGTGGATGGAATGCAGCGATTAGCGTGAATCCAATCCTCCCCAACAAGACAGAGGTGCTTTTGCTGTCAACGATGAAGAATGACGAGGGATGGTTTTTCTGCACGCCGATCCACGTTCGTAACGCCTATGCTTCAAGTTTGGCCGTTGAATTCGCTTAACGTGACGTTGGTTTTGATCAGATCTGCAGTGGAGCGTCCCAAACGCCGTAGCATGGAGTATGGCATTATGTTGACTGCCGCTCCGGTGTCGACCAACATCTTGCGGACAGGCTGCCCATTGATATAACCTCGCAGGTACAGGGCTTTCAGATGTTTGTAGCCCTTCTCTCGTGGCTTTTCAAAAATAACCGGCCGTGGGCCGCAGTCAAACTGTGCCACTGGTAGTTCTTTGGTTCTTGGAGCACAAAACTCTTAGGGAAGTATGAACACCATGTTTGTGCCAGCCGATGCCTTCGCATCGGCTTTTACTGGTTTGGGGCACCACTCTTTCCTTTTCGGACGAGCCTCCATTTCCAAGGTTTGCCGAACTTTCACGGCCAGATCGGGCCGTGCTTTCCTTAAAGCGTGGAGGTACTGCGCTTCGGCTTCCTCCAAGCTACACAGTCGCTGAACTCTACGCTTTTGGGTGTGTCTGAGTCCATCGGGACACCACCTTGGCCGGTGATATCTGTCTTCTTCTTCTTCACCCATTGGCTCCTCGAGATCTTGCGCTCGAGGAGGGAGAGGCCCTAGACGCTTGAACACTGAAACTGGACCTGTGTCATCCTTCTGGTGTCCACATTCCGGGCAGTTGTCGATTGTAGGTAATCGGCTCATTCCCGCATCCCAGCAATACTTGAAGAAAGGACAATCCCAATGTTTATCTACGCCTTCCTTTTCCTTTGACTTTCCCCTAGCGAGGTGCTCATATCCTTCATCATCTCTATCGTGCCGGCGACGTCGGTCATACTGACGCTCATACTTGTTAAGGAGATGCGTGGAGTGTGGCTTCTGATATCGCACGCTTCTCACTTGCTCCTCGGTTAAATACCGCCTGTCATCATAACGGGGCCGGTCACGTGGACCAGCCTCCTCTCTTTCTTTGCCCCGAGAGCGACCGCCTTCCTCCTTATATGTGCCATGGTGGTACACAGGTCCTGCCATATTAACATCGAACGAGAAGTCTAACTGACGCCTCGTGGAGTGGCCGTGTTCTACCATGTTGACGCCGGGAAACGGGTTTGTGTCTACTTTCATGGCGAATTGCCCAAGGATCAGACGGCCCTGTTCTATCGCCGTTTGGATCTGGCGACGTAGCTCTTTGCAATCATTGGTGGTGTGGGTGAACGAGTGATGCCACTTGCAGTATGGTCTCCCGTTCATCTCTTGAGCCGAGGGATTTTATGGCCTTCGGGTAACTTCACCGCTTTTCTTCGAGTAAATCGAATATCCGCCGCTTTGCTCACATCAAGTCGAACCCTTTTGCAGGCCCTTGCTGTTTTACCCATTTGCAGGACACAGATCGCCCCCGAGCCCATTCAGCCACGGCCACCTCCTGGTCTTGTACGGATCCTCTTCTCAGACGACCAGCCTATCGGACGCTTGAACTTGTCTTGGTACAACTCGTGGCGCTGTTCATACATTGTCTGCTTCGGGCCATGCGCCAATGAATTGTATTCTACTTGGAAAGCCAGATCCTTGATAGGTGCCGAGAGACCCAACACTACCAGCTGACCGCTTTTCTTTCGCTTAAACGAGCCGAATAACATCGGTTCTTGACAAATCTGAAATGTGAATGTACTCGGCCACCGCTTTTGCCGCACTGCGCCAGATCTGCAATGCCACCTCGGTAGCTTCAATGATAATCAATGTGGAACTGCTCTTCTAGTTGCTTCAGTGCGGATCGAATCAGTGGCAACGAGGTGTACCACCCAAAATCTGGCCTGTCGAGATTGCGCAAAGAACCTTACGCGAATCGATCCGATGCTGAAATCATGCCTAATCGTGCGGTATCGGCTCACATGCTCGATCGAGCTCGACCCTTCCGATCCGCTAAACCTTGAGAACTCAGGAGCCGATACTTGGGCGGCAGCGAATCGATCAAACTCATGGGGTACGGCTTGAATAGCCGATTGTCCTTCTCTTCGCACGGTTTAACCGTCCTCAGATGGTACGGATTTGCTCCACCGCTTGAGCTGCAGGGCTGAATTCTCCCGACTGCTCCGTGGCGACTTGGCTAGCCATGCCTGTTTATCGTCCATCCTGCATACATCCTGCTCCGAAATACCGCCTCCAAGCCCTTGCTCCGAAACTCCGCCCTGTAAATCCCTGCGGTTGCAATCTGGTTCGTCGCGCCACAAAGCGTCCCAAGACGAGGTGCACACATATCCATGTGGGATTTCTTTAGGTGGTTCAAACAGAACGGCAATCGCTTGGTCACCTCCAACCTTGTAGACGACGACGCCGGTGCCCCGGTGGCTCCGGAGCTGCAAGCGTGAATGGCAGTGGCACAGTCTGGAGCGTCTTTCTCCTGGTGAGCCCCTAGAGTAGGCCCCGACGGAGAGTAATCGATGTTTCATGATCTCTCGAACTACGCGAACGCGATCCACTCGAAAGCGTTCACTAGGCTCTCGTAATGGCGGTGAAGAGAATGAGCCACCATGTAGTTGACTTCCGTCGCAGAGCTCAGTGCGCTCTCAAGGAATGCAGATCCACCTCATCAAGGGCACCTTCGGGCGAGAACCCTTTCCACCTGATGCCATGCTTACGGGTCCTCTCAAAAGAGCTGATGAGATCGGCTTCGAAGAGAGCTTTGATATCATCATACTTCGCCTTGTGCTCCTGAGGCAGATCGTCGTACGTGACCGGTCTGTCCCCCATCGCAGCGTCGGATGTTGATGCACATGATGTTGAATGTCCCACCGGGCATGCCAGAATGTGTTGCCTATCAAAACCCACCGGCGAGCAGCGACGAGCAACACGAAGAGCCGGGAGGCTCCCAGAACTGCTAGTGGGCCCTGGTCCCTCGGGCAACAGCCCGCAAAACTCCGGCACACGTCCTGGCTGATGCAAGGGCGTGCCACCTGACCTATACCTGGTCAGGAAAGTGATGGATTGCTTCGATTAGTTTCCTGCATGGCAAACAAGTATACGTAAAATTCGAGCATGACGGCTCCTGTTTCAGTGTGAATCGGCTCGGAGCCGATTATCCCATGGTTCTCGCATTAGATCTACGATAACATGGGGTTTTGCTTCATCAATACAAGTTAAATCGATCTATGACAGTTTAACGCTTTCACCACGTAATTGGAACATCCTACACGTAATTGAGCCGTAGATACAAAGATGATAGAAAACTAACCCTAGAGAAGGCCTAACAACCGACGTAAAGTCGGTTCCTAACAACTCCTCTCGAATTGGTAAACCATATCCTTACATACTCTTGGATCGTTCAACCCGTTTGCAAGGCCCGACTACGTGGATATCAAACTAAACCTTGGAAAACAAGGCAAAACTATAAGATCAAATCGATGAATAAAGATCATAAGATGCTGCCCTTACACCCGAAAAAGGTGCAAATGAGATAACTAAAGGCAACATAACTAAGCAATCATAACAAAAGGTACCGATGCTAGCCCAAACAAATCTATGATAATGATTACTCGCCATCAACAAGGCTTCAGACGAGTAACACTAAATAACGCATAGATATCGCTAGACCGCAAGATGCGATCTAGGCAGCATGACACTTACCCGAAAGAAACCCTAGAAACAAGGGGTGGCGATGCGCCGAGATTGTGTTTGTTGTGAACGTGATCGTCCTCCTTTTCTCAATAACCTTAGGTACATATTTATAGTCCGGAGACTTTCTATCTTTGGAATAACCCTAACAACTCTATCTCTTACTTAAACCGAAACGTAACCTACTACAATATACAGATACACGGGCAATTTAGCCCAAATCCACGCACAAGGCCGATCCAGCAACACATTGCGTATATGTATCCTCCAAGCCCATCTCGATTACGGCCCATCTCCTCCTTTGGCTAAAATGTGGCGATAACAGCTACCAAATGCAATTTGCCCCAAATGCCAGTGAAGCAGTGCTGAGGTAAATGATGCACTAATAAGAACAGATTTACTCAATGGTGAAACTTGCCCCAATATTTTTGTCAATGTTGTTGGACTGAGACAACTTTTGATAAGAACAGATACCCTTATTTGGTGAAAAACTTGCCCCTTTTATAATTGGCTCAGTGATGTAATGAACAGTGCACCCCACTGTTAGACTAAGAGCAATATTATTAGCACTAACTCCTTTTTGTTTTTATCTTATATTGCTTTGTTTTGCAGGAATCAAAAGAATATCCAAGATCATCAAAGTAGATAGAGATTCTAGCTTAGGTTTAAAGCTTTTGTAATCTTTCTTGTTGTAATATTTTCTTTTTATTCCTTTATAATAAAAGGATAACGTAATGTACATTTATTCTTTTAATAAGGAACTCTTCTATTTGTTCCTTTATTGTAATTCATTTTCCATTTTCTTTATTCATTTAATTATTTTATTACAATCTTTTTTTATTCTTTTATTTTTGAAGGAACATTGTAATGTTGGATTTTAAGGATCTTTATACTTTTATTTATAATACTTGCATTTGTATTATTGTGAATAATTAGTTATAAGTCAAATTTCTCCCCTCATAACTCCAGAAAACAATAGAGGTCATGTCAAAATTCATCTCACTCCCCTTCTGATAACACTAAACCTAATTCATCGGAGTGAGAATTCTGACCACTCTAGTATTTTTATTTGGCGAAAAATTTACCCGGATTTTTAGATGCATGCATGCAGATGCACAAAATCCTAAATTTACCCTTCGTTTAGTCCTAAATGCTGGGATGTTACAGACTTCCCCCCTTAAATTAAACTTCGTCCCGAAGTTTGTGGTTTCTTGTCCAAGAAGGTTTTCGATAGTCTCGCCCTGAGTTTTCTTCTTTCCTCCTAGTTTCTTGTCTTTCCAAAGTAATGTTTTTAATAAACTCAGCACTCCTTGAGATTACTCTCAACCTTGATTTGGTTATTGTTAATGCCTAATGCTAATTTATACTTCCTCCTGAAGCTTCATGAGATTACTTTTAACCCTGAACAACTTGATTGACGAAGGACTACAGATACTAAACATACCTGTTGTAGCCTCATCATCGTGGTTCCATCCAAAGTGTCCACCTCTTAATGGTGATTGTACTCCTCGAGTAACCATCTTATTGGGACATTCAGATCTCCTATGTCCTTCCAGACCACACCTATAGCACACCTTTCGGGTCTTCCTACAATCCCTCCTTATATGACCTGATGCTCCACACTTACCACACATGGTTTCTTTCTTTCTTTTTGATGCCTCATAGTTTTATGTACCACTTGTGGATATGAATCTAGATATGAAACTTAAGTTTGATGTTGACTTAGTAAATTGAAACTTCTTTGGTTCCCTTTTAGATCTCTTCTTGGCTAATTTGTTCCCCTCTTCCAATAGAATCTTGTAATCATCCTCGAAAGTAATTGCTATATCAACCAACTCTTGGAAAATTCTTGTTGTAGCCCCTCGTATTTTCATCTTCATATAAGGGTTTAGTCCTTCCAAGAACTTTTTATTGCGCTTCTCCTCCGTATTTACCTCATCAACTGCATAACGAGATAATTGACTAAACTTGCTAATATATTTCATCACGGTTTCATCGTTTTGCCGTAAGTCCATGAATTCCCTCCTCTTAAATTCCATACTGCTCTCTAGAACATGATACTCACGAAACTTCTGCTTGAGCCCAAGTGAATATCTCTTCTGGTATGTGCACAGCTAATTGATTCTCCCACCAATTTGCGGCAGATCCGGATAGAAGAAATGTTGCATATCGTAACTTCTCCTCATCATTGCATCCTACTGTTTTGAGTTTCCTTTATGTATCCATTAGCCAATCCTATGCATCCATAGGTTCTGATGTAGATGCAAAAGGAATTGGTTTGGCGTTTTGGAAATCAGAAAGACTTACTTTGATATCTTTGTTTTCCTCTCCGGGTCCAATTCGTTTGAGTATTTCCTGCATGAACTTACTGGTACTATTGCATCATTTGCATGTATTGCATGAAATTCTCCTCTGTCAACGGACGAGTGGATGGTCCAGTTGCAATTACATCCATATTGCTTTCCCTCTGCTTAGCTTCTTGTTCCACACGTTGTCCGTCAAACCCAGCTTCTACTCCCGTATCCATACCCTCTCTAGTCCCGTTACATAAAGCGATTGCTCATACTTACATCATGCATATGTTTTCTGAGTTCAACTCTATGTACAATGCTAGTCACACAAGGAAACCAAGAACCAAATCCAAATAACAACCAAACCTATACCATGTATTATACATGGTTTTATAAACTATTACAAACAATCCTCACATCTATGGTTTGATTCTCACTTGGTACATTACTTGTATGTTACAAGGATTTGCTTGCTCGTATAAGCATGCTCTTACTTCTTAAGTCATGCCTCTCAAACATTACAATGCACCTTACTGGTTATGTACCTCATTTAAGCCCTTTACTTCTATGGATTGTCTCTTCTTACTTTTCTCTTTATTTCTAGTACTTCTTGGAATTCCGTCCATGATGACGTGAAGTACGACAACTACCTTCTAGAGTATATAAACATCCAGAGGGTGTGCACTCTTGATTAGAAGTACTTAGATTGAGTTTAGCCATTGAAAAATGACTAGAAAATGCGTGATCTTCCGTGGAATTCTCATGTCCACCTTCAAATGCACTTTCAAATCAAGATGTATTCTCTACTTTTTCCTTGACTTAGTTATACATATAGATGTAATAACCGTCAGTGCCTTCTTCCAGGTCAATAGGATTGGTACTACCACCATATGGATCATAGGTTCCATGCTAACATAACTGGTTTCTACTCCTTTACTAGTATCACAGGGTATAGGATTCTCCCTGGTTCCAGTGTAAGATTCTACTCCCCATCCACCGGGATTCCAAACTGGAATACCTAGATTGGATGTTTCCTTAGTTTCCTGTTCGGTTTTATACTTGTCCATGGTCTACATGTTTCTAAGTCCCATTCTAATAATAGGTATAGGTTTCATACTATGGTCCCTCAAACTAATTCTCTTCATACACCTCTCTTGAGAAGAGTGTTCTAAAATGCCTAGCTTCTCTATCGAACTCCTTGTTGCATTATAATTATTTAGTAGGATCAACAACTCCTCAAGGTTGTATCCAACTCCTGGACTAGAACCTAATGTGTGTCATGATAGGTCTTGAGTAATGTCCTTCTATGACCTATGTATTTGACAGCTCAAGTGGATTTAGTCTACACAATTGCAGTATGATCCAACTTATGTTTCGAATTTATAGAATCTTGAGGTATAGTAGTAAGATTACTACCTACCAATTTCCTTGGATTCTTGTTTTCGAAGCCTGATTATTGCTTCTAGAACTGCTATTTGATACACCGCCGCCATACATCACATATTTCCAGATGCCATTACTTCTCTTATCCCCAATTTTTTTGGTAAGATAAGCACTACACGGTACTTGACTAACACTTTCCCGAAATGGAAACTATAAACCTTGACGAAAAGTCGATATTTGCAATTCCATATTCCATAAAAGTTGTCTCAAAAGTTCTGTCCAATCCTCTACATAGTCCTGTATATCACTTGAACATCACTTGGACATTTCGGTTTGGGTACCGAGATGTCATTCCTCACTGTAGATAATAGATTATAATTAGTTCTACTAGGTTATAACTTATTATTACCCCAAATTGCATCATAATAAAGAATTATCGCACTAGAAACATGACAATGTAATTCTCAAGTGAGTACTCATCATATTTCTAGAGAACTCTTTATCATTGCTAACATACTTCCTACAAGTTTAACCCATTTAATAGGTTTCCAACCTAAGGTCAATGCTTTTGCTCTGATACCAGCTGCGGTGACCTATGTATTCCACTGCATGTTGTAGTATACTATAGTCGTGGACATAACACTCACGGAGTACCATTCCACAAATATTACATCCTCAGAGTGGTACAACAGAAACAAAGCGGGTCCACAACATACATTATCATTATTACAACCAGAAATTACATGACGACTTCGAGATCCTCCTAGGTCCATAGAGGTATCCCGATGACTCAAGCTCAACTATAATAACTCAAAGAATAGAATAAAGAAGCAACTAAGGTTTATATGAGATTTAGTTATAGATAGAGGATAGAAATCTATGCTATTGGACTAGATCTCTATATATGCTACATCTACACTTCAGATACATCGATCTCCATTCCATAGATGTTTTCGTAATTGTTCCCTTCGATGCTTCCGGGTACTTCTGGTTGTTCATAGCAGAATTCTTCTTGGTCTTCAATTGGATATAGTATTTACTCCTTTTGACCGTTATTGTCTTCAGAATCTAGCAAGGGTTAAGAAGATACGTTGAGTATGAGCGTACTCAGCAAGTTCACTAAAAAGGAGTGTTTGATGCACTATATCTACAGGCACGGACCATAAGTCGTAGGCAATGCAGGTTTTCATAAACATTTCTTCAAAGGTTGCTTTTATTCTGAAAAGCTATGTCCGTCAGCCTTCACAGGTTTACCAGAACTTTCATGGATGTGGCATCCCGCAAAACCACTACTAGAAAATCGCGTTGTTTTTGTGCATTGCATCATCATGACATCATCATGCATATTATTATTTTTTCCTCAAACTATTTTACAGAGTTTATTTTTGTTTCCTAGATACCCTCGTCTTAGTTCAAATCAAACCCCCGGACCCTTCCGGATATTTTGTTTGCCTAAATCTTTTATAAAAATAAAACAATAAGAAAAATATATATTTTTTATAAACCTAGGGGAGGCAGACAACTGGTCAGGCCCAACAGCCCAACCAAAGTCCACATACAACCCAGAAAATAAAACCCTAAACCTACCCCATGCCTAACCCTAATCCCTACCCAGCCACCCACTCCCTCCATCCGCCGCCGCCGCACACAACACGCACACCTGACACGCTCGCTCCTACCACCGACCCACTTTTCCCTGTACATGCCCTGCCGGAACCCCCACTCCCTCCCGACCACATCTCTCCCCTCACGGAATCCTCCCTCCCGTCCCGATCGTGGCACACCCGACTACCTCGCTTCCCTCGATCCCCACAATCACCCGTCTCCGCCAGAACTCCTCAGGCTGCGTCTCTCCTGCCCTCTCGCCCTTGACGACACCTCTCTTCCTCCCTTCGCTCCGCTCCTCCTCGCTCCCGCCACGGAGGCCCCGACCGACCTCCCGCGGCGACCTCCGGCCACCGTGGCGTCCCCTCTCCCGGCGCCGCCGCCTCCTCACCCCCATGCCGCGAGGACCTCCCCGGGTCTGACCCTCTCCGTCGCGCCTCGACCTCCGTCTGCACCGCCGTTCTGTGGCCCCCTCTCCGGCCGTCCGCCTCGGTCGCCGCTTCACCGACCCGCTCGACGCCCGAGGCCACGCCCTGCGCGGCCGCGAGCTCTCCTCCGGCCCACGTCTCGCGCCCTACCTCCAAGCTCTAGCCGTCGTCGGTCTTCCTCGACCCCGGCGCCGCCCCGCCTGGAGTTCCTCCCTGCGTCGGCCCTCGCATCTTTGCCATGCATGCCGTCGCTGCCTCAGCAGGACTTGTGTTTATGGTTTTGTCCGCTCCCGGTTCCCTGTTTAGCTTCGATGCGTTTCCCAGTGTATCTGCTGCAGCGATGTGGTGTGTTGACGATGTACTACCCCTGCTAACTGGTGAAGAATCTTCTCAGGGAAGTGACAAGGAGTGTCACTATAGTTTTGGTGATGCCCTGTGTTGTGGAGGTAGAAGTGTCGTGAAGAGGAACCGATGCCAATTTTAGGGGCGACAAAATCATCTCGTCGACAAGACCGATCCGATGCCGCAACCCCGATGATCGTGCTGCCAAGATCAACACCGACAACGGAACCGTGATACCCCAAGGTCTTCTTCCCGGATCCGATCCGAGACCCGGCGCCCGAAGCCGAGAACCCCGACAAGAACCACGACACGGATGCACCGAGTTCTCCATCGAGGACACCAAGGCCGTCGAAATGGAACCGAAGGACGTCAAGCACTTCACCCCCGGACGTCAAGTCCTACCCGTCCCGTGGACCCGACAAGTTCGCCATCGACGACAAGATCGACACCGACCAGGGCGAATCTGACGCGCCCCCGACGCCACACCAAGTCCTTCTTCCCAGAACGCCAAGCTCTTTATTGTATCCGACCTTCGAAGACCGATCCCGTCGAACCCTGAATACTGAGACCGAACCCCGAACCCTGGAACCCCAAGATCTGCCGAACCCAGATGTGTGATGCTTTTCCAAGCCCCGTATTTTTATAATATAGGATATAAACTTGTTGCATTAAATCATTCATTTCGCATGCATATTTGTGTGTGGTTTGGGGGCCTTATGCCGATTCACCATATAATTAAATATGGGGCCCATATGCGGACAAATCTAGTCTTATATTGGCCTCATTTAAATTTGTGTAGCGAACCGGTAACTTATCTTGCCCTGTTATTACAACATTTAATTTGTGGGTATCTAGAACAACTATAACCATATACTTAATTGTCGGGACCCTGGTTCCACTTAATATTGCCCAATTGCATCGCACCTCGCCATGTCATACATCATACATGCATCATGCCCGATTTCCTACCGTAGTATTAAATAGTGCATCCCGTGTTTTTCTAGTGTTTTGCTTCTTCGCGGATTAGGCCGATGAGTTGATGCGAGTGTCGACCCGACCTTCGGATGAATCTTCGGCAATGTTTTCAGGCGAGCATTCTCCCCCTTTCTACCTATTTTGCATTTATAGTATTTATTCCCTCCTGTTGATCTATTGCTATCGGTGTTGCGATGCTCTAGTTTTCGTACCCGTGATATCCCTTGCAGCCTTATATTGCCTTGGACACCTCCTATTACCTGTTGTTTGGTAGATAGTTGGACCTGCGCGTCGTAGTCGCTTGCTCAAGTGCTGTTGCGTGTCGTCAAGTACCACAGTTGTTGGAGTCTTGCCGCATGTTCAATGTTGGAGATGATCATGACTTTAATTATCGTTTAATAACTAAAATTGAAGTAGGTAAATGTAGAGGAACCGGTGGGTGATAGATAATATTTGGTTTCCGACCACTCACTGGTATCCCGTAGGACCCCGAGTTCTTGACACCTGTTCCGAGATCGAGCGCGCTAACCACATGTGGGATGTATGGGCACCCCATCGATTTAGTACCTGATTTCAAAAGTCTTGTCTTGGGGCCACAACTAGTTTGAGGTTTTATTACTATTATGTACTTATGCCATGCTTTACGCTTTATTTACGATTGTGCGAGCACTGCTTGTTAGGATCGTGACCGTTTTATTGTCGACAAGCCCGAGAGTTTCGGGTTCCCGATCGTTCTGACCAGCTCCTAAACCCGAGTCCGTCTCGAGACCGCCGACTTAGTTCTTGGGTAGACTTAGTGGGGTGGCCCCCGTGCTTGCTTTGGGTTTGGGAAACGTCATGACTTAGGCCCCGCCGACATACCGATGGGTGTATGTTAATTGATCTGGCAAAAAGGGTCGCAGTGCGTGTGGATACTTTGGTGCACCCTAGGTTAAATCTTTTCGAGAAGCCGTGTCCGCGGTTATGGACGACTTGGAGCACAGTACTTGATCATAGACAACTATAACTAAAGTTTACTGTTATAATTTGACTTGTATCCAATATGACTAGTAATCAGCTTCACTACAACAGAATGGCTAAATAAAAGTACCAACAACTGCTGGGTTTTGGGATATCTCATGCTAATCGTATATTTGACTAGTAAGTGCTGCAACTACAACGGAATGGTTAACTAAAACTGCCCACTGCTTATTATATTAGGATGACTCATGCTATCTATATTTGACTAGTAATTGCCGCCACTATAACGAAATGAGTAAAACTGCCAACTGTGTGAGTTTCGCGGTTGACTTCCTCGTTTGGTGGTAGTATCAGGTGGTTCCGAGTAGGTCTTTCTTACCCCCCCTCTGATAGCCGCTAGTTGTATCGAGTCTCTATAGGTTGTTTAGTGCATGCTGCGCTGCCGCTCAGTCTACCATACCTATGTAGGCGAGGACCGACGAATTCTAGCCTCGCCGTGTACTAGCCTCAGTACCGACGCTCCTCTTTTTCCTTTGTCTTTTGTCGGCACCCCTTTTGTTTAAGCAGGTTTTGAGATCGACGTCGTTAGCAGGGTTACCCTTTCGGCTTGGCCTGGGCAGGGTTATGGACGCCATTGGTTATTCTTCAGGGCTCTGAGCTCAATTTGCATCTTGTCCGTAGTCGGGCGCTCCATCGTTTTCAAGGTGATTTGGATCTTTGTACCGTATATCTGTATTCTTGACTCATGGAGTCGTGTTGTATATTTATGTTCTGTGGGTCCCATCGAGGACTGTTGTGTAATGTTATTACTTCGTTTTCCACCCGCACGAAAGTGCCTGGTGGGCACCTTTGAATCGTTTCTATGCGGGTTTGGCGGGTTTCGCTAAAACTTGCATAGTGCCGATTCTGAGGGTGTTACAGAGTGGTATCAGAGCTCAGCAGTTACGATACCCCACAAGTCCAGCCTATAGGATAACCTAGCTAACGGCCGAAGTAGAGTGTCAAAAACTATTTTTTCAAAATCGGTTGGATAGTTCTGATTAGGTCTGATTTTACTCCTTGCCCCTCTGCTATTCTCCTCTTACCTCTGCGTGTTTTGAATCCGCTCTCTTCTCTCTCTTCGAGTCCAGGAATTCTCGTGGTTGGGTTCCATCGTACCTTCAGGGTTTCGCTTCCTCTGGTAACGGTGTTGCTACATCTGGTCTTCATGCTATCCGAGGAATCCTTAGTCTGGGGGACTTCTCTTTGTTCCTTCTCGTGCCTTCCAGTGTTTTCCGACACGACGACATCATCTACGCCAGATCCGATGCAGAGTCTGCATCACTCCTTTGTTTCCGAACCTCGCTTGTCGAGATCTACAATCTGAATTCCGAGAGTTGGTTGCATAATTTCCTATTCATGAGCAGAGTAATGCTTTGGGTGCACGATGGACTGATCACCATCCGACTACTCTTATCATTCACTCTTGCACATTGAATGGTGAATCATTGCAGTTATACTCCTTCCGCGGAAGTTAGAGGTGGCTTTACCCTTTTGAGACCTATACCTTCATCTTTGTTTCCCGAAGTGTTCTCTCGACGATCACGGACAACGACCTCTTGTTAGTGGTGTCGCAAGGATCTACACGATGCGAGAAGATGCAGATCACCGACCTTCTTTCCGGTACCATGAGGCGGATCTCGAGGGCGAGATCCATTGTTAGTGGTGTCGAATTGTGGCATCCCGCAAAACCACTACTAGAAAATCGCGTTGTTTTTGTGCATTGCATCATCATGACATCATCATGCATATTATTATTTTTGCCTCAAACTATTTTACAGAGTTTATTTTTGTTTCCTAGATACCCTCGTCTTAATTCAAATCAAACCCCCGGACCCTTTCGGATATTTTGTTTGCCTAAATCTTTTATAAAAATAAAACAATAAGAAAAATATATATTTTTTATAAACCTAGGGGAGGCAGACAACTGGTCAGGCCCAACAGCCCAACCAAAGTCCACCTACAACCCAGAAAATAAAACCCTAAACCTACCCCATGCCTAACCCTAATCCCTACCCAGCCACCCACTCCCTCCATCCGCCACGACACAACACGCACACCGACACGCTCCTACCACCGACCCACTTTTCCCAGACATGCCTGCCAGAACCCCACTCCTCCCGACCACATCTCTCCTCACGGAATCCTCTCCTCCCGTCCCGATCGTGGCCCACCCGACTACCTCGCTTCCTCGATCCCCACAATCACCGCCTCACGCCAGAACCCCTCGGGCGTCTCTCCCCAGCCTCGCCTCGCACGGCACCCTCTCTTCCTCCCTTCGCCTCCTCCCTCTGCTCGCTCCCGCCACGGGAGGCCCCGACCGACCTCTCCCGCCAGCGACCTCCGCCACCGTGGCGCCTCTCCCGAGCCTGCCGCCCTCTCACCCCCCATGCCGCAAGGCCCTCCCCGGGTCTGACCCTCTCCGTCGCGCCTCGACCTCCGTCTGCACCGCCGTTCTGTGGCCCCCTCTCCGGCCGTCCGCCTCGGTCGCCGCTTCACTGCTCGGCGCCGAGGCCACGCCTGCCCGCATGAGCTCTCCTCCGGCCCACGTCTCGCACCCTACCTCCAAGCTCTAGCCGTCGTCGGTCTTCCTCGACCCCGGCGCCGCCCCGCCTGGAGTTCTTCCCTACGTCGGCCCTCGCATCTTTGCCATGCATGCCATCGCTGCCTCAGCAGGACTTGTGTTTATGGTTTTGTCCGCTCCCGGTTCCCTGTTTAGCTTCGATGCGTTTCCCAGTGTATCTGCTGCAGCGATGTGGTGTGTTGACGATGTACTACCCCTGCTAACTGGTGAAGAAGCTTCTCAGGTAAGTGACAAGGAGTGTCACTATAGTTTTGGTGATGCCCTGTGTTGTGGAGGTAGAAGTGTCGTGAAGAGGAACCGATGCCAATTTTAGGGGCGACAAAATCATCTCGTCGACAAGACCGATCCGATGCCGCAACCCCGATGATCGTGCTACCAAGATCAACACCGACAACGGAACCGTGATACCCCAAGGTCTTCTTCCCGGATCCGATCCCGAAGACCGACCCCGGCGCCCGAAGCCGAGAACCCCGACAAGAACCACGACACGGATGCACCGAGTTCTCCATCGAGGACACCAAGGCCGTCGACATGGAACCGAAGGACGTCAAGCACTTCACCCCGGACGTCAAGTCCTACCCGACCCGCGGACCCGACAAGTTCGCCATCGACGACAAGATCGACACCGACCAGGGCGAATATGACGCGCCCCCAACGCCACACCAAGTCCTTCTTCCCGGAACGCCAAGCTCTTTATTGTATCCGACCTTCGAAGACCGATCCCGTCGAACCCTGAATCCTGAGACCGAACCCCGAACCCCGGAACCCCAAGATCTGCCGAACCCAGATGTGTGATGCTTTTCCAAGCCCCGTATTTTTATAATATAGGATATAAACTTGTTGCATTAAATCATTCATTTCGCATGCATATTTGTGTGTGGTTTGGGGGCCTTATGCCGATTCACCATATAATTAAATATGGGGCCCATATGCGGACAAATCTAGTCTTATATTGGCCTCATTTAAATTTGTGTAGCGAACCGGTAACTTATCTTGCCCTGTTATTACAACATTTAATTTGTGGGTATCTAGAACAACTATAACCATATACTTAATTGTCGGGACCCTGGTTCCACTTAATATTGCCCAATTGCATCGCACCTCGCCATGTCATACATCATACATGCATCATGCCCGATTTCCTACCGTAGTATTAAATAGTGCATCCGGTGTTTTTCTAGTGTTTTGATTCTTCGCGGATTAGGCCAATGAGTTGATGCGAGTGTAGACCCGACCTTCGGATGAATCTTCGGCAATGTTTTCAGGCGAGCATTCTCCCCCTTTCTACCTATTTTGCATTTATAGTATTTATTCCCTCATGTTGATCTATTGCTATCGGTGTTGCGATGCTCTAGTTTTCGTACCCGTGATATCCCTTGCAGCCTTATATTGCCTTGGACACCTCCTATTACCTGTTGTTTGGTAGATAGTTGGACCTGCGCGTCGTAGTCGCTTGCTCAAGTGCTGTTGCGTGTCGTCAAGTACCACAGTTGTTGGAGTCTTGCCGCATGTTCAATGTTGGAGATGATCATGACTTTAATTATCGTTTAATAACTAAAATTGAAGTAGGTAAATGCAGAGGCACCGGTGGGTGATAGATAATATTTGGTTTCCGACCACTCACTGGTATCCCGTAGGACCCCGAGTTCTTGACACCTGTTCCGAGATCGAGCGCGCTAACCACATGTGGGATGTATGGGCACCCCATCGATTTAGTACCTGATTTCAAAGTACTGTACTGGGGGCCACAACTAGTTTGAGGTTTTATTATTGTTCTGTACTTATGCCATGCTTTACTGCTTTATTTATGATTGTGCGAGGAGCACCATCTGTTAGGATCGTGACCGTTTTACTGTCGACAAGCCCGAGAGTTTCGGGTTCCCGATCGTTACAGCCAGCTCCACAAACCGAGTCCATCTCGAGAGACCGACTTCGCTATGGGTAGACTTAGTGGGGTGGCCCCGTGCTTGCTTTGGGTCCGGAACGTCATGACTTAGGCCCCGACATACCGATGGGTGTATGTTAATCGATCCGCAAAAGGGTCGATGCGTGTGGATACTTTGGTGCACCCTGCAGGTTAAATCTTTTCGAGAAGCCGTGTCGCGGTTATGGACGACTTGGAGCACAAGATTGATCATAGACAACTATAACTAAAGTTTCTGTTATAATTTGACTTGTATCCAATATGACTAGTAATCAGCTTCACTACAACAGAATGGCTAAATAAAAGTACCAACAAGCTGGGTTTTGGGATATCTCATGCTAATCGTATATTTGACTAGTAAGTCTTTGCAACTACAACGGAATGGTTAACTAAAACTGCCCAACGCTTATTATATCGGGATGACTCATGCTATCTATATTTGACTAGTAATTGCCGCCACTATAACGAAATGAGTAAAAGCGCCAAGTGTGAGTTCATGTTGACTTCCTCGTTTGGTGGTAGTATCAGGTGGTTCTGAATAGGTCTTTCTTACCCCCCCTCTGATAGCCGCTAGTTGTATCGAGTCTCTATAGGTTGTTTAGTGCATGCTGCACTGCCGCTCAGTCTACCATACCTATGTAGGCGAGGACCGCCAAATTCTAGCCTCGCCGTGTACTGGCCTCAGTACCGACGCTCCTCTTTTTCCTTTGCCCTTTGTCGGCACCCCTTTTGTTTAAGCAGGTTTTGAGATCGACGTCGTTAGCAGGGTTACCCTTCCGGCTTGGCCTGGGCAGGGTTATGGACACCATTGGTTATTCTTCAGGGCTCTTAGCTCAATTTGCATCTTGTCCGTAGTCGGGCGCTCCATCGTTTTCAAGGTGATTTGGATCTTTGTACCGTATATCTGTATTCTTGACTCATGGAGTCGTGTTGTATATTTCTGTTTTGTGGGTCCCATCGAGGACTGTTGTGTAATGTTATTACTTCGTTTTCCACCCGCACGAAAGTGCTTGGTGGGCACCTTTGAATCGTTTCTATGCGGGTTTGGCGGGTTTCGCTAAAACTTGCATAGTGCCGATTCTGAGGGTGTTACAATGGAGTTCCTTTCCTGCAGCGTTCGCAGCTCCTTCCCGGAACAGGGAGTAACAAGTTACAGTTCTTACACTCTGCAGAGGTGCGTTACTTTACCCATGAGTGATCAAATCCTTGATGCACAACCGGGCGAATCTATCCCGTCCACACTTCCTATGGTGTGGGGCCCAGTAGATGATCCAAGCCAATCACTGTCCTTCTCCGTGACTCCGCATACACCGCAACTGTTATATGCCCAAACTCAAGGTAGACCTTTCCTCATATAAAATGGCTATACCTTAGTTGGATACACACAACGACCATTAACACTAGTAATCTGTCTTTTGTGAGCCCAGATCCACGGTAGACCTTTCCCCATATAAAACGGCTATACCCATGATCTGCAACTCACAAATGCCCAGAATAGTGTCCACTGCATTCGAAAGGGAGCCGATCCAGCTGACTTCTCCGTCCCATTACAAATCTCATGGTTAACGCGTAATATACGACGCGAGAATCACTGGCGATATTGGTTGTTAAGTCCTAGATGATACATTCCTGTGCAGTGGTATTCCAACTGCCAGATTTAATAGATTAGCTGATCACCTTGGATCAGTAACCAATAGTTCACTTTGATTTTGAAAATAGGGTTTCCGACCTTTTTGAAATGCAGGTGATGACAACACTAGATTTGCAAAATACTTTAGAGAAAATAACGAAAGGACATGAGGAAGTGTGAACTTGCCTTGATATAGCGAAGTATTGTAGTCGAATGTCTCGACTTGACCCTGGACCTCGGGTTCTATAAAAATATCATCATTGCCCAGTAAGGACAATGTTTAAAGAAGCAATATGCTGTTATGCATAAGTAATGAGATGCATAATGCAAAATCCCAAGTAATTCTTCAATCATTGCCAGTGAGATATATTTATGATTTATTTAAGATTTGCTTTAGTATAATTTTACTTCATAAGGAAGATAAACATGTAAAATATGAAGAGTAAAGTACAATTATAATATATTTCTATGGTTTCATGATATTAGGTAATTATTACAAAATTTATGTTTTAAGTTGTCATGGCTTTAAAGGAATGGTATAGTGTTTCTTTTGAAGTGGCAAAAAGAATAACATTTGAAGAAAATATTATTTATGTTGAGTTATTCAACTTTGAAGATTAATAGGATTGAAACTATGGTTTTGTAATAAGGTTTTAATTGATTTGAGTTATTATATATCTAGCCAAGATATCTTAGCCCAAAGTAAATTATAGAAAATATAATTGGACTTGAAATATAGTATTTGTAGCATTATTAAGTATTAGGGTTTTTCCTAAGCATAAAAATAAAATCTTATAATTGTGGAACTTTGTTTTAAATATGTAATTTTAGTATGTGTAATATTTATAGATCACACTTTGAGATTTTTCTTTATAAATAAAAACAGAAGGATCTTATTATAATTTATTTAGTGAATTTCAAGTTTGATAAATATGATTATTTATGAATTGTTAATGATTTGCAAAGAATAACTTTGTAAATCCTTGACTTGTAGTTAGTTAAGGATTTTAAAAGAATATTACAAAGTTAATTGTTTACACCTAGATTTTATATTAATTTATAATTATGGTTAGACTAGGTAGATTCAAAAGATTTTGTTTTGAATAAGATCATTTCTTACTTAGGAAATAATATTAAACAATTAACAAAACAATTATCTTATTTCAATAACTTAGATAATTCAAGTTATATGATATAAGAACTTTAAAATGTTTTTATAATAATATACTTAGTACCTTTCTAGTAAATATACTTGCTTAAATTCTTAAAAACTAATTTTATTTATTTTTAAACATTATCTTTATTATTATTATTTTATGCAATTTCTTAATTATTTAATGTCTTTAAATATTTGTTTTAAATTTTATTAGTAAAATTTTAAGTTAGTATTTTTGTGAGATAAGAGATTTATTTATCAAAGTGATTTTTATTTATTTTTAGGAATTTTCCTAAATTTATTAAATTTCATTTAGATATTTAAGGGTGTTAATATTTATTTGCATTTTATTAAACTTAAACAAATATGCTTACATTTTTCTTAGGTGGATATTATTTTAATAAAGATTTTGATATATTGAATATATTTTTAGGATTTTTCTACATTTTTCTAGAGCTTAAAATTGGTAAAGTGTATTTTAGTAATTTATATTATTATTTTGTTTCTATTTATTTTTATTTCTTTAGCACTTTCTAAACCAACTAAATCTGGCCCACTGGCCAACCTAATATGACCCGAACCAATTGGGCTTGGGGTCAAACCCCTGCCCAGACCCCAACTCTCACCCTCCTCTCACCAAACACACACGCATGCGACCCCTCTCTGTCTCTCCCCTACCTCTTCCTCACACACGCCATGCCATTGGCCTGGCCTGGTGGCAACCGACGCACTGGCTCACATAGCCTCGCCTCCTCCTCCTATGCTCTATCCCTACCAGTGTCCCCTCTCTCTGTTCTCGACCGCAACGCCCCGGGCTAACCCTAGGTTTTCGGGTCGGGTGTTCCGGCGTGGTAGCGCCCCCGCGCCATGGATGTTCCACTCAGGATTCTATGCCTCCTCTATATCATGCCATGATTTTTCCCTGCTTTTTATTGGATGCTCATCTCTTTGACACTAGTGGTTCGACAGTGTTCTTGCAATCCTGACAGTCACGATTTGCTGCCCCAGGAATTGATTGAGGTGATAGTGGACAATGGAGTTGCCGAATGGACAGATGATTTCTCTGACGCTGGTGGGACGATGCTGTAATTGTGCAACCCCGGTACCGAGGCTTATTCCTATTTTTACTGCTATGCTCCTGTTATTTCTTCCTTTACTCAAATTCAGGTAATCTCTATGTGACCGGCCCTTGAGCCGATGAACTGTCTAAAATTTTGTGTTAGGCTTAAGTGGTGGTTTGATGGACATATACTAGATTGTGATGTTGGTTAGATGGGCATTAAGGTGATGTGCTACAGTGGTTTGGTACTGATGGTTTTATAGTGGTTTCCTATTCACCTAATTGCTTGTGTTTGAGATTTTGATTATCTGCTAGTAATCTTGACTTAGTTCTGCTTTGCATATGCAATTAAGTTGCATAGTATAAAAGTATGATACTATTCTTGATATAGATGTATGCTACTAGAGAAGCTTAAGCATGTTAGATTGTTAGGAATGATTTCTATGGACCTTATGTGGTGTTCTGTATCTTTACAGAATCAGCAAGATGTATGTAGCTTGGTCTACAATAAGTATAGGTTTTTTATTATAATAATTTCTTGTGCTCTATGTATATGATTAAGGTTTAGGTAATTTTGGAATTGGACTGTGGTGGTGATCTTATGACCAAATGTTAGTTGATATTTAAGATATAGTATGGTGTAGATTGTTTGAGTTCAGACACAAACAATGGAATTCAATTGCTTAGATAATTCTGTCCTGGTGCACTTAATCCTACTATTTTGTGGTGTACTAATTGAGGATACATCTGCCAACCTTGACAGTAATTATAGCTAGTATGCTTCCAGCAGTTTTTATCTAAGAAGATGATTTTTTTATGGGCATGTGCCGTCCCTGAATTCAATATCACATTTGAATCAAACCTTTGCAGATTATTCTACTGGTTACCATTTTGTGATGCCCTCCATATAATGTCATCCTGATAACACTCTAATCTGACATGATTCTTAGTTATATTACTAAGGAGATGCTTTAAAAACATTAATTAGTTATAATAAGTTTGAAATGGCTGTGAAGTTGTGTTGGCTGGTAATTAACAATGGCCTTGTTGGAAATGATTCATGCCCCTTTGTGGGATTTAGGAACAATGATTAGACACCTTTCCTTTTGCTTGCAGATATGTTCGTAATCTGTTAAATTGATCAGGCTTAAAAAAAGTAAAGAGATTAACATCTCTGATGTACTAAGTTGCTATTGTGGGGCCTCTAATTTGAGTGTGCACAATAGAATTTCTTAATAGCATGAGTTGCTGTTTAGTTTTAGCCAATGATGCCAAGTCTGAGGCTTTACTTGTGTTGCACATGATCACATATCATTGTTGCCTTGCAACTGATTTGGCTAATGTCTAACTACTGTCATTAAGGCAGTATCTTATGATTCCTAGATGTCTTTATCTAGGAAAATGATTATGTGGTGCTATCCCCTTGTGTGGTGTGGATTCACTAGTGAAATGCCACTGTGATGCCTCCATTAGGATGGAACACAGTGGTCTCCATTACTGTATAAGTTAATCTTTGCCTAGTAGAGTATGAGAGAAATATCATTTAGTTAGGATGATCTTGATGCAGATTCCTAATATGTGATCCTGGTCAATGATGCATAAGGCTGAGACCAATTCTTTCTAAGATAAGAATAGATAATAAGATTTAGAAATCCTTGTATGTATCTATGATGAATTTGCAAACCAACACTTTGCAATTCTAAGAGTACCACTCAACCTAATCCTCCTAGATATATATTCTAGTTGAAGGGTAGGTGGATTTGGTTGCTATGTGTTATTATTTCCCTTACTCCAAGATGTCATTGCAAAAGATGAAATAAGAGCTGATGCTACAAGATATGGATATACTTCCATCTACCTTGTTGTTTGTAGTGTGAAGATATGATGTGTACTAAGAGCTTATGAAATATTGGAATCTGCTACTATGGCTCCTGGTCACTTTCCTTTTAATATCCAGTTCCTTCTGGATCTGCTGTGGCCTTGATGGTTATTACTGATCCATCTTCTCCTTTTGTCCTTCTCCTCCTTGTTAATCTTCCTTCCTCTATTCTTAGCCTATCTTTTCTACTGGTGCTATTGTGCTGCTTCTATTTGGGTGCTCGAGAGAGCTATGGTGGTGACCTCCATTGAACTCTATTAGTGAACTAGCTAATCTGGTGCTGATGTGTCTGTGGTGGAGGGAAGAGTAGTGAATTAACAGCTTTGTTGCGGCTATGCTGGCTCTGTTATATGCTTGGTCCTTTCTCTGTGGTGTGGACAACACATCATTTGCATGCATGACAGTGCTGCTTGCAGCTAGGCCCCACTGGGTGCAAGTTTCCACAAGTGGTGACTTGGTGCTGTGGATGTGCTTTAGCTAAGATGGCAGCATTATCCTTGTGTTGATACTTCCTTTTGCTACCAAATGCAATTTGCCCCAAATGCCAGTGAAGCAGTGCTACACTGGCATATGATGCAATAATAAGAACAGATTTACTCAATGGAGAAACTTGCCCCAATATTTCTGTCAATGATGTTGGACTGAGACAACTTTTGATAAGAAAAAATACCCTTATTTGGTGAAACTTGCCCCTTTTATAATTGGCTCGGTGATGTAATGAACAGTGCACCCCACTGTTAGACTGAGAGCAATATTATTAACACTAACTCCTTTTTGTTTTTATCTTATATTTCTTTGTTTTGCAGGAATCAAAAGAATATCCAAGATCATCAAAGTAGATAGAGATTCTAGCTTAGGTTTAAAGCTTCTGTAATCTTTCTTGTTGTAATATTTTCTTTTTATTCTTTTATTATAAAAGGATAAGGTAATATACATTTATTCTTTTAATAAGGAACTCTTCTATTTGTTCCTTTATTGTAATTCATTTTCCATTTTATTTATTCATTTAATTATTTTATTATAATCTTTTTTTAATTCTTTTATTTTTGAAGGAACATTGTAATGTTGGATTTTAAGGATCTTTATACTTTTATTTATAATACTTGCATTTGTATTATTGTGAATAATTAGTTATAATTCAAATTTCTCCCCTCATAACTCCAGAAAACAATAGAGGTCATGTCAAAATTCATCTCACTCCCCTTCTGATAACACTAAACCTAATTCATCGGAGTGAGAATTCTGATCACTCTAGACTTTTTATTTGGCGAAAAATTTACCTGGATTTTTAGATGCATGCATGCAGATGCACAAAATCCTAAATTTACCCTTCGTTTAGTCCTAAATGCTGGGACGTTACAATTTACAACCTCATTGTTCGCTGGGGCAAAGTATTGAGTTTGTGTTGTGCAGGTTTCCATGTTGCTTGCAACACTTTGAGACGTTTACTTCCTCCTAGTTCAATAACCTTGGTTTCTTACTGAGGAAAGACTTGCTACTGTGCTGCATCACACCTTGCTCTTGGGGTTTCCCGACGAAGCGCTCCACATCAACAAGGAGCCATCAACAAGTTTTCTGGCGCCGTTGCCAGGGAGGCTAAGGACGTCTTCACAAGGGGAGTCCTCCTCAACCTTTCGCTTTGCTTTGTTTTTAGTTTTCTTAGTTTCTTTTGCTCGGTTTTGTTTGCCTCTTTTTTATCAAAAACTCCAAAACAAATTAGTTTAGTTTGTTTTGCTTTCTCTTATCAAAAACACAAAAAAATGCTCCTGCTCTAGCTGCTGCTATTTTTGGCTTGCCCCACTTTTGCCAAAATGAACTCTGCTGAGAACACCAAGTCGTGTGACTTCCCTAGCACAAACAACAATGATTTCCTTAGCACTCCTATTGCTCCACCTGCTCCTGATGCTACCTTTTATGAAATTAAGCATGCTTTATTGAATCTTGTGATGAGAGAGCAATTTTCTGGTGCTAGTTCTGATGATGTTGCTGCCCATCTCAATAGCTTTGTTGAACTTTGTGAGATGCAGAAATATAAGGATGTAGATGGATATATTATTAAGCTCATGCTGTTTCCTTTCTCCTTGAGAGGAAAAGCTAAAGAATGGTTGCTATCCTTGCCTAGAAATAGTATTGATTCTTGGATTAAGTGCAAGGATGCTTTTATTGGAAAGTACTACCCTCCTGCTAAGATTATATCTATGAGAAGTGATATTATGAAATTTAAACAACTTGATAATGAACATGTTGCTCAAGCTTGGGAAAGAATGAAATCTTTGGTTAAGAATTGTCCCACTCATGGACTTACTGCTTGGATGATTATCCAGACTTTTTATGCAGGTTTGAACTTCTCTTCAAGAAACTCATTGGATT
Source organism: Avena longiglumis (assembly GCA_030063025.1). Lineage (NCBI taxonomy): Eukaryota > Viridiplantae > Streptophyta > Magnoliopsida > Poales > Poaceae > Avena > Avena longiglumis. The sequence goes on from CP125974.1 coordinate 488,161,892, forward strand.
CAAATTCGGAGGTACCTTTATGAGCATCACTTTGGGTGCTGCAACAAAACTCCTTGATAATATGATGGTTAATTACTCTGAATGGCACAGTGAGAGAGCTCCACATGGTAAGAAGATAAATTCTGTTGAAGAAACCTCCTCTTTGAGTGATAAGATTGATGTTATTATGGCTATGCTTGTTAATGGGAAAGCTCCATTAGATCCAAATAATGTTCCCCTAGACTCTTTGGTTGCTCAAGAAGAGCAAGTTGATGTGAACTTCATTAGAAACAACAATGCCTATATGAATAATTTTGGTAGTAACAACAATTATAGTCCTTATCCTCCTAATAATGGCAATTCCTATGGAAAATCCTACAACAATGCTAGAAGTGCCCCCTCTGAACTTGAAGTTATGCTCAAAGACTTTATTAGTAAACAAACCACTTTCAACAAGACTGTGGAGGAAAATCTTTTAAACATTGAGAAAAACATAGCCTCTTTGTCTGAAGCACAGTCCTCCTTGATTAATAAAATGGCTGCTAAACCAGAAACCATGGAAAGTACCTTTGCTGCTACTCATGCCATACAAGTTACTATTGATGAAAATGTTTAACTGTTAGCTCAACTTCATGCTAAGTGGGAAAGGGAAGCTAAAATTGATAGAAACAATAGTGTGTGCACCATAACTAAAATGGATACCACTAAACCACAATAAGTCCCTATTCCTCCTCCTACAATGCCTAATCCTAATGAGTCTATTACTAGTGATTCTAAGTTTGATTTTGATCTTGATGGTTGCAATATTTCTGAAGTGATTTTGTTCCTGCAGAAGCTTGGTAGAAGTCTTGATGCTAGTGATATGCATGTTGCTTTCACCAAACACGTTACAGATGCTCTTGTTAAGATTAAGGAAGAGAAGTTAAAACACAAATCTTCTATTCCTAGGAAAGTAGAAGATAGTTGGGAACCCATTATTAATATGCAAGTGAATGACTTTGATCTCAAAGCTTCATGTGATCTTGGTTCTAGTGTCTCTATTATGCCTAGGAAGATTTATGAAATGCTTGATTTGCCACCTTTAGAAGATTGTTATTTGGATGTCCCACTTAATGATAATGCTTAGAATAAACTCATGGGGAGTATTAATGATGTTATCATTAAGGTTAACAATGCTTATGTCCCTGTTGATTTCTATGTTTTGGATGTTGAATACAATGCTTCTTGTCCTATTACTTTGGGAAGACCTTTTCTTAGAACTGTTGGTTCCATCATTTATATGAAAGAAGGCACCATTAAATATCAATTTCAATTCAAGAAAGATATTGAACACTTCCCTATGAGGAGAGAGATGTTGCTTTTTTCTCCTCCTTTGAAAGCAAGGTTTGATGTTAATGCTTCTTCATTTGAGAATACTTGATTTCTTGCTTCTTGTGCCTAACTTAATGGCGTTAAAGAAAAGTACTTGTTGGGAGATAACCCAAGAGTTTCCTTGAGTCTTGGAAGTTAATACTTCAGTAATGACCTCTTTTTATCCTTTTTGTTTGCTTTTTGTGCCAAGAATGACCTCTAATAAGAGGGAAGTAAGATTTGGGGAGTTGCTGTCCCGAAGCAGATTTTTTCCCTCCACCATAAAAATTCGTGAGGAGTCTCTGTAAGTCAGATTGAGCTAAAAATTTACTAATAAATCCTCCTGTATGTTATATAACTTTCGCTAGTTCAACACTTTTTGATTTGATCAACATAAGGTCTTTGAAAAAATCAGTTTCTACCTGCTGGTCCGTTTTGACAGATTTCTGCCATTATTTGCATTTGCTTCTTATTGATTCCTTGTTGGGTTCTTTTTGGGAAATTGAGCTTTTTGAAAGAGTTTCTACAGTAGCTTGTGTTTTTAGTGAAAAGTTTTTCTGTTCTAAAGCTAAACCCAAAGGTCTATTATCTTTTGAATACACTAATGTTGCTAATGAAGATTGTGTGAAGTTTTGTATGAAAGAAAAATTTCAAGTGTAGAGAGAGAATGATGTAATGAGATGAAGAATTGACAAAAGCTCAAGCTTGTGGATGCCACCCCGGTTTCACCCCAAGAAATATCCAAGAGGTACAAGCTTCAAAGATTGGGGATGCCCAAGGCATCCCCTTCTTCATCAATAAAAAGCTCAGGTCTTTCTAGACACTTCGTTTTTATTGTTTCATGCACCGTTGTGTTGTTCTTGGAGCGTCTTAGTTTTCATTTGATTTTCTTAGTTTGTTTAGTTTGCTTGGATAAAGTAGTTTGGACCCCCGTTCTCGCTGTGTTGTTTCAAATAAGTCGATAGGTGTTGGAAAGGAGTAGAAAGTTCTTGCTTGAAAGTGCAAGAGGAGCTTGCATTGACTGTGACTTAGACTTTATCATGACATGCTAGGTGTTGTTTTGACCTTATGCTTAGTGATTATTTCTGTAGCATGACTTGTTCCAAACAATTGGGATTGCTTAGTGTTACTTGAAAGAATCGTAGCCTCTATGATAATTTAGTCCTAGTATCGGGATTGCTTGAAAGCATGCATTGTTCCAAACAATTGGGATTGCTTAGCATACAAAAGCATAGTATTGTGGTATTCTCCTTTGATGATTTGTTTGGGTTGACTTGGCACATGCTCACACCATGTTATGACTATGAACAAGTAACCATAGCCTCTATGATAATTTAGTCCTTGACTTGTAGTACCACTCTATGCTTTGATTAGTAATGTTTTGTCGCTCTGCATGATTATGGCCATTATTGCTCTCTTAGTTGGTTGCTCCTAGTCTTTTGCTAGACTCCACTTGTATGAGTAAGCTCTACTCATGATTCCAACTCCCAACAAACCAAGTTATTCCAAAGTGTCCACTATAAACTCCTATGCATGGTGTGTTACAACATTCCAAGTATATTCTTGTTTTCATCTATCTTCCAATTTAAAAAGTATTTTGTTATGTGAAAACTTAGTGATTAAAGCCCTCACAAACTTGATGTCACACTTTATATTCATTGCCCTAATAAACTTGAACCATTGTGTCATCTATGTTGTATATGCTTGCACTTATATGTTGGAATTAGCAAAACCATGCTGTCATGGGGAACGTTTTCAACATTGCACTTGTACTTTGTACACAGTTGATATCATGCTCTTTGGTCTATGGATGTCACCGGTGTGAAATAAAGAGGGAGCTTGTAAGTCCATGGAGTTATGTATTTTGTGTTAGAGAATCGTCTGGGCCGCTAGCCTAAGCCATGCCTAATCATGGTGGAAACTTGCAGCATCACCATAATGAGAAATCTGTGAATCATCCTCAATAAAAATCTATGCAAATAGTAAATAAAAAGGTCGCTGAGATGCTCATTGTCTGCTTGCCTTGTCATTTTGGTTATGGGATAGCTCCTGTACCATGTGCAAGGGGTACCCCGTTGGTGGTTCTCTATGATACACATGTACTTACTATGACAAGAACTTACAGGTGACCAAAGTTGAGTAGCATGCGGTGCGGCCCTCGTATTCAAGGGACATGAGATTGCCAACTTATACTTTGTCAAGTATATACTCCATAGTTTGTTCAATTTAACCTTAATCACTTCAAGATGCTTATGATAGGGGAAATGAGGGCTGAAAGCTAACAAGTACCATAATTTTTGGAAGCTCTTTTTGAGACTTGAAATCCCTGCTTCCCTTTATGAAGTGCCTTTCTTTCACTATTATATTGAGTCTCCACCTTCTATCCTTTAGGCACCAGTTAAGAGAGCATAGTTGCCATTCTTAGTTCTATGTGCAGTGTCACAAAACTTATTGATTGATGCATATTGTTGATATTGCTTGTTCTTGTGCTATTTGTATCTAGTCACTCTTATGAAATTTGAAGGTGTCCTATGCATCTATTTGCTACTCTATGAGGAACAAGCTGAATGCCACTATGCTATGTTTTCTGTATGACAAACAAACAAACGTTTTTCAATGCATGTTATTCATGATCTTTGTTGGTAGCCTTTCATGTTGCATGCATAGTTACTTTGTCTTATTGTTAGACTTCATCTTTCATGCACATGTTTATAGTTCTTTGATCCTAGCTTTCAATGCTTGCAAATGGTTTAATCTTGGTTTTGATGGTGCATGGCACCTCAAAAATTATTCTTTTATCACTTACCTACTCGAGGACGAGCAAGAGTTAAGCTTGGGGATGCTTGATACGTCGAAACGTATCTACAATTTTTTATGTTCCATGCTTGTTTACTATCTACTTTGCTTTGCTTTGTCCACACTTTGAGGTGTTTTTATATGTTTTCTGGTACTAACCTATTAACAACTTGCCACAGTGCCAGTTGCCTGTTTTCTTCTGTTTTTGGTTCCAGAAAGGCAGAAAATCAATATTCTCGAAATTGGACGGGACAAAAGCCAAAGTCAATATTTTACCATGGGGAACACGAAGCCGGAGTACGAGATGGAGGAGACCCACCAAGGGGGCACACCCCCTGGTCGCGCGGGTGGGCCCACCCCGCACCTGGGGGGTGCAGCCGCCCTGGAGGCCCCCCTGCCTCGCCTCTTCGCCTATAAGAAGCCCCCTTTTGCAGAAACCCTAGGCACCCGATCAATATTCCACAAAACTGTCTGTAGCCACCGCCACCATTGTCCCTAGATCGGGGGGATCTGAAGCTCTTCCCGGCACCCTGCCAGAGGGGAGATCATCCCAGAGGCCTTCTTCTTCATCATGCCAGCCTCCGGTATGAAGCGTGAGTAGTTCACCCTTGGACTATGGGTCCATGTAGTAGCTAGATGGTTGCATCTCCTCCTTGTGCTTTCATGTCTAGATCTTGTGAGCTCCGTTCATGATCAAGATCTAATCTATTTGTAATCATGCATGTTGTGTTTGCGGGGATCCGATGGATATTGAGATTAATATGTCAGATTGATTAATGGTTTTGTCTTATTGATTCTATCATGTCTGTGTTGTTTGTGATCTTGCATGCTCTCCGTTGTTAGTAGCTATCTTGGCCAAGTAGTTGCTAGTAACTCCAAGAGGGGGTATTTATGCTCGATAGTGGGTTCATGCCACTACTTAATCAAGGGAAGTGACAGAAATCTCTACGGTTGTAGATGTGTTGTTGCCACTAGGGAGAAAACAACGGTCTCTTGTTCATGGAACAAGTGAATTGTTTACCTTACACACTTTGCTTAAAGCAGTTGTCTGTTGCTTGCAACATAATACTGGAGGGGTTTCGGATGATAACCCAAACGTGGACTTCTAGTCATAGATGTAGTTGGATGGCGGTCTATGTATATTGTTGTATTGCCAAATCGAATCTCATAGGATCTTTTTGTCTAGTATTGCATTATTATGCCTTGCTCAGTCCAATCAATTGTCCTAATGTAATTTGTTTACCCAGCATGCCATATTTGTTTATCTAAGGAGAACACCTCTAGTGAACTTTGGACCCCGGTGCAATCTTTATGATTGATACATCTTCCACTTGTTTACTTGCTGCAAACCATCATCACCTTCCACACCATACAGTTAATCCTTTGTTACAACAACCGATGAGATTGACAACCCCATTGTTCGTTGGGGGCAAAGTTTTGAGTTTGTTTTGTGCAAGTTTCCATGTTGCTTGCAACACCTTTGAGACGTTTCCTTCCTCCTAGTGGTTCGATAACCTTGGTTTCTTACTGAGGGAAGACTTGCTGTTATGCTGCATCATACCTTGCTCTTGGGGTTTCCTGACGAAGCACTCCACATCAACAAGGGGCCATCAACAAGTTTACTGGCACCGTTGCCGGGAGGCTAAGGACGTCTTCACAAGCGGAGTTGTAATATCCCAATTTCAGCAACCCTGATTAAATGTCCAAAAAGGCAAAAATCAGGGGGAACAAAAACTTTTTCTTGCAATGTGCGCCTACTTGTTTGCTTGTGCTCTAGCAACTGTTTGTGTATTAGTTGTGTACTCCTCATCTCAACACTAGTTTAAAAAAATCTATGTTACCAAAGAGATATCCTGGCTCATTTTCCATATTCTCAAATATTCTGGCATTCCAAAACCTGAGCCAAGATAACTTTGACACAACAAAATACTTTACTAGTTTATATTAACAAAACTATGGAGATATATATATACTCCCCTTATGTTTTCAAGACAGAACTCCTAGCTACTCTTATCTCTAAGTTTCCCAAAACCTTTATGAAAACCTTTTTATTTTCAATCTTGGTAGAGATACCAAGATGATTCTTATCTTACCTGAAGATACACCCCACTCAAAATACCCCTCCTTACCTCAAGCTAGGCTTGATGGTAACCCTACCAGTAGTTAGATAAGTAATAAGATGAATTGCCTTGATCTGCTGTTTGATGAATTGCCTTGATCTGCTGATTGCCTTGTTTGCTTAGGAACTAGAGTGAACTAATCTAGTAGCTCATCCCTTAGGACCCAATCCTTGCTTATGATCATCAAGCCCATATCAAGCATCCAAGTCTGGATCTATCCTAAGCCACTCAAGTGACCCTCTCATCTCATGCTCAGATCAATCCAAGGATAATCCCTCTTGATGGAATTCCAACCTAGTGAAGAAACAATCCAAGTTTGGATCCCCTCTTTTCAATCTATACCTCAACATCAACCACTTAATGGACAGGATAAACCCTTGCCACCCTCTCAAAATGTTTCCCTCTTACATACTAGTCAAAATCTCCATATCTGTCTGGATTTCTTATCTAGAATCAATCTTTGGAGCTCTACCTTTTCCAACCTCTGTGCATTCTTGAGAATGTACTTGAACCATCTTGTAGTACATCTTTAGTAATACCAAAGCATACTCGTTCCCTTGGCTAAGCCATTCTAATTCCCACTCATCCATGTTGGTTTTGTAGTCAAGAAAATAATCTTTTCTACAAACCTTATCATCTTGCCTACTTTGGCAGAAGCTCACATCCACATGCTACCTCCCCTTGAACAACCCCTTGCTTGGTTATGATCTACTAATCATGTACTATCAATCCCCACTTCACTTGTTTCCATTGGAACCTTGTGCTCCTTAAACCCACATGGTTTAGGTGGCTACCTGATGTATCTACTATGGCAGCCTTATTTTCAACAAAGTTTTCCATCTCCTCTACACCACCTCAAATCTAACCAAGCCTAACTCTTGCATCCATGGTCATATATATTACTTGGTCTATCCATAAACATACCCCTTGTACCAAGGTGAACTCTGAGCTCCCTAATCCAACCCTGGTTAGGTGGCATCAGAATAACCAAACCATAGATCCTCCAGAATCTAGTTTCCACCCTTTTCACCACTTTATCTTCAAAACCAAGGTTGACCTTGATTCCTACATCAATTTTACATCATATACCTTGGATATAAGCATCCCCAAATAATTCCCACAATTATTTGTATTATTAAACTACTTTATTTCCTTTACTTACCAAATTCTTAGAATCTTTGCCTATAAAGGCAAGTTTGTTTTTCTCCAAATCATCTTGCCAACTCAAGGCACATTTGATGCCTATATATCATATCCCATCTTTCCAAATCAAAAATAAATATTTTTGAGATTCTTTATTATTTATTTTTGCCATTTTTCTTAAACGGTAGAAACAAGAAATAATTCCCTAAAAATACTTTTCCACCTCAATAAATTCAAATAAAATTCTCCAATGTGTGTTCTGGTATTTAGGACCATATCACCTCAAAAACCAAGCTTATCCAATGTAAAAATAGCATCCATAATCTACTTCATCACTTTCTCAAGAAGTGCATTTAAATGGGATTATAATCTCTAGAAAAATCCCTTGTAATTCATGAAGAGATTACTTGACCTCCTCTACCCACCAGTACTATCTCATCAATTTATCAAGACCCCATATATGTACTTCATTCATAATCATTGTTTGGATCAATTCGAGCAAACTAAGCAAATCCCTAAACTAAACCCCATCAAACCTTAATCCACTTGGTCAAACAACCTTGCACAGCAATATCACTCCCTCCTGGTCGTGACACTGTAGATTTTCACTATAGCACCTCCCTCTTTTGTCCTTTGCACTTGGAGTGAGTGAGAGGAGAGAAAGAGAGATATAATATCTTGGCATATCTTGTGTTTTAAAAGCTTGGCAGCAACAACCACCCCTCCCTCACCTCTGGTCGTATACAGGACCCCCACACACCACCCCACGAGCCAATGGCTGCACCCCTAGCCTCCGTAGTCCTCCCCTCTCCTTCATTTCTTATTTCCTTGGCCAAATAGAAAGAGAGGGATAAATCTTGCAGCAGACGACTCCCCAGCCCGTCTCTGCCCTTCTGTGTCCCCACACTACCCCTCTCACCGCCCTGGATGCCCAATCCCTGGCCATCAACCCCTCCCATTTATCTCCATGAGCATGGACTACCCTAGACCGCTCCTCCTTGATTTAAATAGGCCAGAGGCTTGCCAGCCCCTCTCCCAGCCCTCATTTGCCCCCAGCAGCCTCCACTCACCACCCTAGAGCCCCCTCTTCCCATCCCTAGCTCTGCCCTGCTCATGAGGAGAAGAACGAGAAGATTCGGCCTCCTCCCTCTTGAAAGCCCAACTTCTCTCCCCCGAGCTCATCTTCCTCTATATGTCACTCGCCTGACCTCCTCTACCCCCTGCTCTGACCCTCTCCCATGTTTTCCCATGCACATGAACGCCCTAGGAAGCTCCTCCTGCGAGCTCCTGAACGCGCCCCGCGGTCGTCTTTGCGCGAGCAAGGTCCCGACGTCAAACCCTGCCTCGCCGCCCCTCTCTGGACTCGTCGTCGCCCAGTACCTCGCCATGTGAAAGAACATTTTATAATCCCTAGTATTTTGTGTGTTAGATAACAATATCAAGGATTATTTTATGTGTATTGAAGTGTTGCAGCTCTCTTTGAGAAAAAGGGAAAAGGATTCTGCCTTTGGTGGGCGGATAATCCGCCCCCACCAGGGGCGGATAATCCGCCCCTCCCTCTTCCCAAGTAGGCGCAAGCCCCAGAAGGGGGGCAAAGTTTTGGCCGGATTTTCCGGCCCCGTCGGATAATCCGCCCCTCAGGAGGGCCGGATAGTTCGCCCCCCTTGATCATCGCCAAGGCGCAAGCCCTAGAGAGGGGGCGGAGTGTTGACCGGACTTTCCGGCTTGGCCGGATAATCCGCCCCAGGAGGGGGCTGAATTATCCGCCCCCCCCAAGATCTTCACCAAGTTTCCCAGGCGCCAGCCCCAGAGAGGGGGCGGAGTTTCCCCCGGAGAATCCGCCCTTGGGGCGCAGTTTTCCCAGGGGGCGGATAATCTGCCCCAAGTGGGGGGCGGATAATCCATCCCCAAAGTTGCGCAACGTCCAGATCTGGGGAGGGGGTATTTAATCCAGCCTTCCCCCTCCTGCCAGACCTCTTGATTCATTCAAAAAAGTTGAGATCTGATCTGCAACATTCATCCAAGAGAGCTCCACCTAGATCCACCCAAAGGCCCCGTCCCTTGGGGAATCGAAGGAGGAGAACTCGACCTTCATCATCAGCAATCAAGCGCTTCATCTCCTCTCCATTCATTTGGAGAACCATCGATCTAGTATTCCTTGCAAATACCTAGATCGTTGTTTTTGTTTATATTGATAAACCTTGTTCTTGTGGCATCTTGTTGTCATCTCGGGAGCCCCCAATTCGGCTGTGGGTGTGTGCCTCGATAGTGTTGTAAAAGGCACCGGTTCCCGCCTCGAAGGGATCCAATAGTGGAGAAGGTGGATCAAGCCTCTTGTGGGGAGATCCATCGGAGAATAGGGTGAGGCCTATTGTGGCGTGGTGGTCTTAGAACCGCCCACCCCTCCAACGCAGATGTACTTCCCTTAACAAGGAAGGAACTGCGGTAAAACAAATCCCTGTGTCTCCGCATGCTCCACTACGGTTCCTTCGCTCATCTCTTTACGTTCTTAGTAGTTAGGGTTGCATATAGGGAAATTCTCGTAGTTGCATATCTAGAGAATTTACTTTGTGTCAAGCCTAAAATTGAAAAAGTATTAAAAATTGGTTAGCACCTATTCACCCCCCTCTAGGTGCCCATACGATCCATTTCAATTGGTATCAGAGCCTCGGCTCTTATTTCGGGCTTAACCGCCTAAGAGAAGTATGGGTTCCAAGGTAGATGGTAGTGATGCTCCGGAGGTAGTCACCATGAACGATCTCAAGACGTTGGAAACGACCTTGGTGAGTTCAATGGAGGATAAGATGGAAGAGATGCGTCAATTGATAATGCGTCTCTCCACATCCGCAGCATCACCTCCATCTAACTCTGAGGATACCACTCCGCAATCCAAGGAAACGGGTAAAACTGTTTCTAAAGATAATGAAGTGGTTGGTGATGACACTAGCAAGAGCTCCTCCTCGAAAAAGGATAGCGGTAAGGATGGATACAATGATGTTTCTCACGTGTATTCCCCTGATCCACCTATTCCTCACCCACATATACATAATAGGGATGATCCACCAAAGCTTTCTGCATCTACTTTTACTCAATGGCAATTTTTGATGAAATCTCATGTGTGCAGTTCCTCCATAGAGTTGTGGAAGATCATAGAAAATGGTATTCATGTTGGAAACCCCAACAATCTCACAAGAAGAGAAGTGGTCAATAGCCAACTCAACGCTACAACTCTGCACATGATACAACTTGGTGTGGGTGACAAAGATATGCCACACATTCAGCATCTTAGTACAACGAAGGAAGCTTGGGATGATCTCGCCGAGCTCTTCATCGGAAATGAAAGTATGAAAAAGAATAGATATGATGCATTGAGCAACGAAGCTGAAGGATTCTATATGTTGGATGGAGAAGACCATGAAGACATGTATAGGAGGCTTAAGGATATAGCCACAAATTTCAGAAATCATGGTGCCGCTCATGTTGATGATGCATGGATCAAGCGCAAGTATGTCAGTGCTCTTATGCCGTTTGAGCCCACAGATTTGAAAAGTCTCCAAGGTAGGCATAACTATCACCTCATGACATCCAATGAGGTAATGCAAGAAATGTCCGCCTTCAAAGTGGCCGCCAAGAATGCCGAAGATGCTCGTGCTCGAGCTATGGGGATGCAAAAAGGGATCAACGTGGCCTTGAAGACTAGTGTGATTGATCATGATGAATATGCCCTAGAAGGTCTGGACTGTCGTGAGGATATAAAAAGGATTCATGGACAATACTTGGCTCTTTATGCTAGAAACTTCTGGAAAGATCTAGCCAAGGCTAAAGCTGAACTGGAACGCAAGAGTGGAGCATATGGAAGAAAAGAAAATGCTCCCAAGATGAGAACATGTTTCAACTGTGGTGACCGGCTGCACTTCATAGTTGAGTGTCCATATCAAAGTAGGGAAGATAATAGAGGAAGACTCATTTTCAAGGACAAGTCAAAGGCTCCACGCAAGAAACAGTTTCTAAAGAAGAATGCTCCTTTCAAGAAGCAACCAAAGATTGTTCTTGTGGCTCAAGAAGAATATTCACCGGGAAGTGAAGATGAGGACGAGGACGATAGCTCTCAAGAGGTGGCTGCTATAGCCACCACATCTACATCAACTTCTCTCTTCGACTCTCCGAACAAAAACATCATCAACAAGAATGCTACTTGTCTCATGGCAAGAAGCTCCGAGGTAACTTCTTCTAACTCTTCTTTTCATAAGGCTATGATTGACATGGATGATCCTACTAGTCTTAAGGTTAAAGAAGATATTATTGCTTTGGATTATTTCTATACTAACTTGCAAGGTGAGCACCAAGGTTGTTTTGAAGCTCTTATGGATCAGATGGCCCAAAACGAAGCTCTCCCTTGAAGAAAAGGGCAGAATTGAAAGGGACCATTGCATCCTTAAAAATGCTCTTGAAGAAGAGGAAGAGGCTCGGGTCTCTCTTGAAGAGAGGCTTGAGTCTATTTAAGAGTCACATGATGAAATTGTGACTAAACTTGTTAAGGAACATGACAATGCTATCACCAAAGCAAAGATGTTAAAGAAGGAAAAGATTGACTTTGGGGCTGCTCATGATAGACTCTCCGAGGAATTGGAGAAACTTGACAATGCTCACAAGGCGCTGAAAAACGAGTTCTCTATTCTCAGTGAGTCACATGATCAACTTCAAAGTCGATTGGCCAAATATGATACTCCTATCTCGTCCAACTCAACATATAGTAACAAGGAAAATGCTAGTGTGGAAAAAGAAGTGATCAAGGACATCACTCCCAAAGATAAAGGTGTGCTTGATGAAGTCCTTGGCAAACAAAGGTCAAATCATGGTAAAGAGGGACTTGGGTATGTAACCAAGTCCAAGAAAAAGAAAACCAAGAAGAACAAGACCAAGAATGTGCTATCAAATATAAGCACCGCTGAGAAGAATGTCACAAAACACAAGACTAACAATATTGGTTTTGCAGGGTCTCACAATTCGAATTATGAACTCTTTTGTGATGACTATGGTGATGTTTATGCTTATTATGTCGGTCCCTTTGATGAATATATTGCTTGGTCTATTTGGGTTCCAAAGACCCTTGTTACTAACATGAAAGGACCCATTGAAAAATGGGTACCTAAAACCAAGAAGTAATTTTCTTGCAGGGCTATGCTTCCGGTGGGTCGAAATGGGTGCTGGATAGTGGCTGCACTAGTCATATGACCGGAAGCAAGGATATCATCACGGAGATGCGTCCAAATCATGATAATATCATAGTCTCCTATGGTGATAAGTCTAAATCTCAGGTATTGGGTCTTGGCAAGGTTGTGGTTTCCCACGATATCTCTCTCGTGGACGTCATGCTTGTTGAGACCCTCGGTTACAACCTTCTTTCTGTTCGTGCCCTTGGCAAGATGGGTTTTGCTGTTTTTATCGATGATGATTTGGTGGTACTCTTGTGGAGCAAGTCTCTAAAGGTCGCTTTCGTTGGATACGTCGAAAATGACCTGTATGTGGTGGACTTTCGGGGAAAACCACTTCGGGTCCGATGTGTCTATTTGGAAAGGCCGACGTGGGCTGGCTATGGCATCGCCGTTTAGCCCATGTCAATATGAGAACTTTGCAAAGTCTCCAGAAGGGTGGCCACATCCTTGGACTAAAATACAATGTCTCTTTTTCCAAAGATCGTGTTTGTAGGGCTTGTGTAGAAGGAAAAATGCATGACTCTCCCCACAAGAGGAAGACTATTGTGTCATCAAAGAGGATCCTGGAATTACTTCATGTGGATTTATTTGGTCCTCCTTCTCATGCAAGTCTTGGTGGGAAGAAATATTGCTTGGTCATTGTCGATGATTACTCAAGGTATACATGGGTCTATTTCTTCAAGCTGAAAAGTGAGACTCAACAAACTGTCATTGACTTTTCCAATGAAGTTAAACGTCAACACAATGTTCCTATCTTGGCAATTAGAAGTGACAACGGCTCCGAATTCAAGAACTACACTTTGAATGAGTTTCTAAGCGAAGAGGGGATTAGACATCAATATTCCACTGCGTACACCCCTCAACAAAATGGTGTAGCCGAGAGGAAGAACCAGACTTTGATGGATATGGCAAGATCTATGTTGGCTGAATTCAAGTCTCCTTATAATTTTTGGGCTGAAGCCATATCCACTGCTTGTCACTCATCAAACCGGCTCTACCTCCGAAAGATTTTGGACAAGACTCCATATGAAATACTTACCGGTAACAAGACCAACATCTCATACTTCAGGGTATTCGGGTGTAAGTGTTTCTTTCTTATTAAAGGTGTCCGTTTGTCAAAATTTGAGTCCAAGGCTTTAGAAGGTATTTTTGTTGGTTACGGTGCCGAATCACACACTTATAGAGTCTACAACAAGCTCACTGGGACTGTTGTAGAATCTTGTAGTGTGGAGTTCGATGAAAATAACGACTCCTTTGTAGGGCAAGTTGATGTTTGTGATGCAGATGTTGAAATACCCCAAGATGCCATAAGAAGAATGGGCGTGGGATTTTTCCGCCCCATTGAGGAACCCCTTGTGGCGGATCGGGAAGGACAATGCTCAACTCAAGTGGAGCCCTCATCTACACAAGATCAACAAGCTCCTACTGTTGGAGAAAACTCTGCACCAACACCACAACCTGCTGAAGATCATCTGTCTCCTGGACAAGTTGGTAGTCCCAGGCCGGACAATCCGCCCCCTCCAAGGGGCGGACAATCCGCCCCTGGCACTCCAACTCGTTCCAGGGGATCCGGAGGAGAAGACAACAACCAAGAAACTCCCAGGCTGAATTCTCCGGCCCCCGAAGGCGGATTATCCTGCTCTGAGTCTCCAAGTCCTATCAGGCATGCTCAGGAAGAAGCCAATGGTGTTTCATCTCCCAGGCCGGATAGTCCGGCCCCTCCAAGGGGCGGATTATCCGGCCCTGAAGAACAAGCTCTGCAACAACCTCCTGGTGTTAACTCAGATCAATATCAAGGGCAAGGCAGTGTTCAAGACAAGGATACAAATACTGAATCAACTCCTTCCAGAAACAATAAGGACACTGAGGCTCGTTGCAAGGCTCGTGCTGATCGGAACCTTGAACTAAGGGGTCACACTCTTGACAAGGTTGTTGGTGATCTACGACGAAGGGTATCCACTAGAAGAGAACTTGCAAGCTTCTGTGATCATCAAGCTCACATTTCCATGGTTGAACCGAAGAAGGTTTTTGATGCTCTTGAAGACCCCGATTGGGTTGTTGCAATGCATGAAGAATTAAATAACTTCGAACACAACAAAGTTTGGAATCTCGTAGAGAAACCAAAGGATTGCCGAAATGTTATCGACACCAAGTGGATCTTCAAGAACAAACAATATGAAAATGGCATTGTTGTGAGGAATAAAGCACGACTCGTGGCTCAAGGATTCTCTCAAGTGGAAGGAATTGATTTTGGCGAGACTTATGCTCCTATGGCTCGTCTTGAGTCCATCTGTATCCTTCTTGCATATGCAGCCCATCATAATTTTAAATTACAGCAAATGGATGTTAAGAGTGCATTCCTTAATGGTCCTCTACATGAGTTATTATACGTCAAGCAACCCCCGAGTTTTGAGGACCCCAAATTTCCGAACCATGTCTACAAACTCAATAAGGCGCTCTATGGCCTTAAACAAGCCCCACGTGCATGGTATGAGTACCTTAAAGAGCTTTTGTTAGACCGTGGATTCGAAGTTGGGCAAATCGATCCCATTCTTTTTACTAAGAAGGTTAATGGGGAGCTTTTTGTATGCCAACTTTATGTAGATGACATTATTTTTGGTTATACTAACCAAGCTTTCAACGATGAATTTTCAAAGCTTATGACTGACAGGTTTGAGATGTCCATGATGGGTGAGCTAAGGTTCTTTCTTGGATTTGAGATCAAACAACTTAGAGAGGGAACCTTTATTAATTAAGCTAAGTACATCCAAGACATGCTCAAAAGGTTCAAGATGACTGATCTCAACGGTGTGGCTACTCCAATGCAAACAAAGTGTCATCTTGAGCTCAATCCCAAGGGTAAAGACGTGGACCAAAAGGTATACCGATCCATGATCGGATCTCTCATTTACCTTTGCGCATCTAGGCCCGATATCGTGTTAAGTGTAGGAGTGTGTGCAAGGTACCAAGCCGCTCCTAAAGAAAGCCACTTAGTGGCGGTCAAACGAATCTTCAGATATTTGGTTCATTCCCCAAATTTTGGGATATGGTATCCCAAGGGTTCAAGTTTCTCTCTATGTGGTTACACTAATTCAGATTGGGCTAGTGACAAAGATGATAGGAAATCAACCTCTGGTGCATGTCAATTCTTGGGCAGGTCTCTAGTGTGTTGGTCTTCAAAGAAACAGAATTGTATTTCACTCTCAACAGCCGAAGCTGAATATGTTGCTGCTGCAAGTGCTTTTACACAATTGTTATGGATGAGGCAAACTTTAAAGGAATATGGTGTCAATTGTGACAAAGTGCCTCTATTATGTGACAATGAAAGTGCTATCAAGATTGCCTACAACCCCGTGCAGCATACAAGAACAAAACATATAGAGATTCGCAACCACTTCATTCGGGATCATGTTTCTCGTGGTGATATTGCCCTATCCTTTGTGAGAACGAAGAACCAACTCGCTGATATTTTCACGAAGCCCCTTGACGAAGCAAGATTTTGTTATTTGAGGAATGAGCTAAATATCATAGATTCAAGGAGCTTGGCTTGACTACTCTTGCACACTCACTTAATCTTATTCATGTATTTGGTTTAGATGCGGGCATAGACATAGGGGGAGTGTGGTCCTAATTGATTGGGCCAACCCTCCCCCCTTATTGCCGACAGCAAGTAAAATCATTTCCCTTAATATCATTTTGTGATATGTGGGTCATCGATGAGCATTAGTTTTGAACTCAAGATACATCTTCGCGGTGTCATGCCATGCGCTCCAACATGGTGGCTTCGGCCACCGCCCTCTTCCTACAGAAGAGTTGGTTTCTCATGGGTCTCTTTGGTTTTTTCCTGCATATCTCTTGTTCTTATGGAAAACACACTCAAATTTGGCTTTTGGTTGATTTGATTCTTGCAAATTTGGGTGTGTAGTACCATCTCAGTTTGATGCTCTCAACCCAAGCCTTTCTCTCCCTCCTTGAACCATCTATTCTTGCACACAAGTCCTATAAAACACCATCGAGGGGTTTTGCTAGGTTGCTCAGGCCTGAATATGTAATTTACAGAATTTTATAAGGGGGGAGGACTATCCGCCTTAAGTGGGGGGCGGATTATCTACCCGGGGCGAAATCGGCCCCTTATAGGATGGGTCGGGGAGGGCAGGCTCAAACAGAGCAGCCAGTCCTCCCCCAACCCTACCTCTGCCCCCCAGCCGCCGCCGGAGCATCCGCCTCTCCCGGAGTCGATTTGACGACCGGATTCTCCGGGCTCTCCCCGGATCTTCTTCACCTCGCCTCCGGGTATCTTCTCCTCCGCGATTTTCCTCCAATGAGTGAGGGTAACTCCCTCATCTCTATCCTTTTGTATGGGATGCATTTTATTTGGTGGAAATCTTGTCGTAGAAGATCCTTGGTGTTGTTCCTTACATGCTAGAATCAGTAGAATTGCACCCTTTGTGCCCGATCTGTTTTGCCATGGTAGATCTGGGCCAATCCAGAAAATTCTCAGGCGGATTATCCGCCAGCTTGGATAATCCGTCACTGAGATCGAACTCAGTCTGCTTTTGGTCCTGCTCCTGCAATACACATCATTGGCTCTAGGTTGCTTTGCTACTCTTTCTTCTTGCTTTCTCCTGGACTTGTGTGTATGCTTATCTCCATGCTATCCCTCTAATGCTTTTCACAGGTGGTTCCAAGCCAACTAAGACCTTAAATGCATCGTTCCGTGCCGTTATCTCAAGCCTACTCTGAAGGGAAGTTCATTGGCGAGACCGAGTCGTGAGCAGCGCAAGAGAGGATGAACGGATGGCAGAGGCAAGTAAGAAAACTAAGAGGACCGCATCTCGCAAGGGAAAACAGTCTCGACCCAATTACAAGGCTATGGACAGTCTTCAGTATGCCACCATTCGCCAGACTGATTACTATGATGAGGCTGACAGTGATGGTCCCCCCGAGGACTCTATGTTTTGGAATGCCCACTTTCGGGCTATTCATGATGATGTCTATGCTACCCTCAAGCTTCACCCCATGCGTCCCATCAATTTGACTGAGGCTCAATCCAAGACAAGGCTCATTGAGGCATTAGATGTGACCAACAAGATGGGGCTGCACCACCTCATGACTATCCAATGCAACTATGATTCCTCTATGGTGCGGCAGTTCTTCTCGACTCTGGTGATTTGCGGTGATGAGCACCGTACTATGAAGTGGATGATAGGGACCACCATGATTCAGTCGGACATTCGCATCTTTGGGAAGGTTCTTGGTTATGCATTCCATGGCCGTGACACTCCTTCGGGACACCGTATCATTTCTCCTCTGAAGCCATCCAAGGATACCGCACTTTCTCCTTGCCTTTCTTCTGATGGTGTTGCTGGTACTTTCGCTGGTCTCTCTCTCCCTTGTATGCCTCCCTTGTTGGCATATTTAGGGACTGCATCGCTCCTAGTGGTGGCAACAATGACAGGATCCGTGGCCACATGGTTCCTCTCCTTGCTTTTGCTCACGAGTGTGCCACTAACTCTGGATCAGCCACAGGTTACAAACTGTATGTCATGGACTACATATATCATGAAATGACGGATGCTATGATCAACAGGCTCTGTATTCCTTATGCTCCTTTCATTATGATGCTCGTCAAGCATATGTTGCCCCATGAGGATTTTGGCACTGCTCTGGATGGGGTTCACAAGCCCAAGAAAATCTACAACAAGGCTCAGAAGACCCATCACCCTTCCACTGCCCCGGATTCCTTCATGCGTGATGCTCGGGCTAGTGGTCGTCGTTCCACGGTGTCCCCAATGGCACGCGAGGTTAAGTAGCTCACTTGGTTCCAGCGGCACATTCTTTGCATGGGCATTGACACTCACAAGGGCCAATATGAGGCTTACCGCAGGGATCATGCGAGGGATCACACACAGCAACTCATTCTCCACCATATCTTAGGTGCCACTGGCCATCCACCTCCTCCCACTGCTCCGGATCCGTATGCTCAGTGGAACACCTCAGGGATCAACTATGGAGAGCTCGAGAGTTGCCTCTTTCCTCCTCCACCGAGGGCACCCACTCTCCAGCTGATGCCGATGATGATGAGTATGATGAAGAGGAAGGGGACGGGAATGACTACGAGGAGGATGAGGAGGAGTGATCTTCAGGGGCGTTAGCATCGCTCTTCTTCCATTTTGGCGTTTCGATTCCAAAGGGGGAGAAGTAGTTCTATTAGGTCTCGTGGATTTGCAAGGGTCGGGCGCAAGCATCTATCTTTCAGTCGTCTTATTTGCTTGCTTGTGCCTTTTTCGCGTGAACTTATTTGCTATTTGTGTTGATTTTGTAAGACTATGCCGTGCTCCACTATGTGTGGTGTTCATGGAATTCTGGATTTATCTTTTGTGGATCTCATGGAATTCTGGATTCATCTATGGAGCATGTTTGATGGCATACGGAATCATGGGCCTATCTAATGTATGCATCAATTTTGTTGGTATTGTTGGGATGTGCTTGGAGGCTATCAAGCTAATTATATTCTTTGGCTATAATCACATCCCGGTGGTATGACCTTGTTTCCCAACCCACCTTGTTTCAATTATCTTTGCTATGTAAGTTATGTTCCCTCTAGTGTGTGCATTTGTATTCAAACGCAAATTCTAAAATATGCACACATCTAGGGGGAGCGTATTTCTTTTTTAAGGTGGCATTTGCCGGCTTCATTGCAAATCCTAATATTGTAATCTAACACCAAAACGGGGGAGATTGAAAGAACATTTTATAATCCTTAGTGTTTTGTGTGTTAGATAACAATATCAAGGATTATTTAATGTGTGTTGAAGTGTTGCAGCTCTCTTTGAGAAAAAGGGAAAAGGATTCTGCCTTTTGGGGGCGGATAATCCGCCCCTCCCTCTTCCCAAGCAGGCGCAAGCCCCATAAGGGGGGCGGAGTTTTGGCCAGATTTTCCGGCCCCGCCAAATAATCTGCCCCCTCAGGGGGGCCGGATAGTCCGCCCCTTTCTCGTCGCCAAGGCGCAAGCCCCAGAGAGGGGGCGGAGTGTTGGCCGGACTTTCCGGCTTGGCCGGATAATCCGCCCCTAGAGGAGGCAGGATTATCCGCCCCCCAAGATCTTCACCAAGTTTCGCAGGCGCCAGCCCCAGAGAGGGGGAAAAGTTTCCCCCGGAGAATTCGCCCTTGGGGCGGAGTTTTCCCAGGGGGCGGATAATCGCCCCAAGTGGGGGGCGGATAATCTGCCCCCAAAGTTGTGCAACGGCCAGATCTGGGGAGGGGGTATTTAAGCCAGCCTTCCCCCTCCTGCCAGACCTCTTGATTCATTCGAAAAAGTTGAGATCTGATCTGCAACCTTCATCCAAGAGAGCTCCACCTAGATCCACCCAAAGGCCCCGTCCCTTGGGGAATCGAAGGAGGAGAACTCGATCTTCATCATCAGCAATCAAGCGCTTCATCTCCTCTCCATTCATTTGGAGAACCACCGATCTAGTATTTCTTGCAAATACCTAGATCCTTGTTTTTGTTTATATTGATAAACCTTGTTCTTGTGACAGCTTGTTGTCATCTCGGGAGCCCCCAATTCGGCTGTGGGTGTGTTCCCCGATAGTGTTGTAAAAGGCACCGGTTCCCGCCTCGAAGGGATCCAATAGTGGAGAAGGTGGATCAGGCCTCTTGTGGCGAGATCCATCGGAGAATAGGGTGAGGCCTATTGTGGCGTGGTGGTCTTAGAACCGCCCACCCCTCCAACGCGGATGTACTTCCCTTAACAAGGAAGGAACTGCGGTAAAAAAAATCCATGTGTCTCCGCGTGCTCCACTACGGTTCCTTCGCTCCTCTCTTTACGTGCTTAGTAGTTAGGGTTGCATATAGGGAAATTCTCGTAGTTGCATATCTAGAGAATTTACTTTGTGTCAAGCCTAAAATTGAAAAAGTATTAAAAATTGGTTAGCACCTATTCACCCCCCCCTCCAGGTGCCAATACGATCCATTTCACCATGGACCCTCCCCGCCTCTCCTCCGTTCCCCTGGTGAGCACCCCGTGACTCTCGAGCCCTAGCTAGGGTTTCGTCCCTGTCTCCTGGTCGGGAGGAAGAGGACACGCCACCACCGTCCATCGCCCCTTAATCCGACGACCGGTGTTGCCTAATACCCCTTCGGTCTCCACCACCGGCCACCTCGTCTAGGATTCAAAACCCGCAGCCTGCGCCCAGCACTCCCCGCGCGGACGAAATCATCTCCTCCATGGCCCATCTGTTCCAGATCTAGCCCAGAAGCCCCTCAGATCCATTTCTTTTTCATTTAAATTTATAGATCTAGAAAATAGCAGTTTGGTTTAAATCCCAAATAAATTGTAAAACACCCTATTTTGGCTAGATCTAATTTTTCACCTATGCATGAACCTTTTCTCTAACATGCAATGTCCTTAGTTGACTCTAATAATATCCATACTAATTATGATAAATATCCTACTAGGATCTGTCGAGATCCCTAATATTTATCTCCAGAGAGTTTTACTAATCCAAATGACCTAAATCCAGTTGTTACTGGAAGGTATTAACCATACCTTCCATGTCCCACTGACCCCACCTTATTTTGCTTCCTAGTTTGCTGTTAGCAAAAATAACAAAATCAGTCCTTTTCTGACTTTAGAAAATCCCCTAGGTCAAACCAAATGAGGTTTGGACCTAATTCCAACTCCCCTTGGACCCACATACCCATATCCTTCATAATCCAGCAGCCCCTAATTTTAGGAGCACCTACTGAATTTTAGTGAATTAAACTCTTCTGTGCATGGTTTATTCACTAACAAAAGCAATACAGTAGCTATGTAACTCCAAAACGTTTGATTCCAAATTCTAAAGAAAGGTATTCTTAGTGCCTAACATGTGTCCTTGGAATCACCTAAAAACTTCTGTATATTAGAAACGATGAAAAAGACAAATCCCATCCAGTACTACCTTTGGGAATTTCTCAAGGGCATTCTGGTAATTGTTTTGAGGAAATTCCAACTCCCGTGGAATCAGTCCACAAAATGCTACTTAGTCACCCAAGTAAATAATTTTTGGAACTCCAGAACAGTTCTGGTGAATTATTTCCTAAAACTAGAGCTTTAATCATAATAAAATCCATTTTAAATCAAGGGAAATTGATAAAATAGTGAAACCACTTTTGTGGGATTCATTTTATCAATACCTATTTGATGGTATCATTTTTATACAACGGTATCATACAGATCAATCCCTTGGTCAAAAACCCTCTCTTAGGTAGTTCCTAGACAAAACCCAAAGGCATCTTTTCCCTAATGCCTTCAAATCTTTCTGCTAATCTTATCAACCAATCATCCAACATCCTACTGATGTTTATCTTGTATTTAGTCCTTTGCTTGATGTATGGTTTTATGCTTGTATGCCTTGTATTGATTGTGGTGTTGTTTTTTGCATGTATACTCGATAACAGCGATAGTTGTGTTTGTGAGACGCCGAGAAGAAGGAAGCATTGGGTTATTCCTATTATTATTATTATTGGTATTCTGGTATTCTAAAGAAGTCACGGGACATCTCGCTGGTCACAGGCAAGCCACCATTCCTGAACTCCTACATTAACCTACTCCTTTGTTTAAATTGTTTTATATCTCGTTTATGAATCTCATGATTAAATTGCATAGTTTGTTTACAAATAAAAGGCGTGAGTAACTTGGCTCCTCGAAGTTATGGACGAGTGTCCTTTAGGACACCTACCCCTTTTGACACCCATTTTTACCCCTTATATCGAGGCCAAGATGATTAGCATCTTCCCTCTTGGAACCCATGGATTTTCAATGATAAAACTATTTTGGGGTTTTACTCTACTACAAAGTTTTAAAATAAAACCCTTGGAAAGAGGCATCGTTTCCGAGAGGAAGTTTTACTAAAAGAAGATATGAGGTGTATGAAGAGAAAGTCAAGCAAGAGAATGAGAAGGGATGTTCTAAGCCAATGTCCGGAACAATTTTACCCATGCAACCATATTACCCCAGACGCTGGGGCTTGGCTCGTAGATTGTGGTCTTTAGCCGAGGCTACTCGTACTCGCTAAAGGGGAGAAATACCCTGAAATCCGGACTACCATGGGCAAGGTACCGGTGCAACAATTGGATCTCTCGCGGACGGTATGACTTTTGGTTAGTACGTGAGGAAGTTATTGTCAAAATTGCTAACGGTCAAACTACAATTTGGAGGTAGGGGTCAGTACGGGAGGAATTACCAGGGCCGTCGTGCCCCATACTCGTACCAGAGAGAACAACCCAAAAGGAAAAGCCGTCGTTGCTAGGGATGGACAAATGAAAAGTCTAGGTTTGATTATCCGAGCCCCCGTCTACCGTGTGTAGCGGGTCGTGGTTTTATCCCGGGGGATGTATTGATTCTTGTGGGTAAAGTGCACAAACTCTACAGAGTTTAATCTATTCGAATAGTCGTGTCCACGGTCAAGGACGGTTGGAAAGGTGATTGCTAGGAGTACCCTTCGGATATGTTGAGATGAATAAAAAGGATGTGACTTGGTCACGAGGAAAGATAAGAATGAGTTTGGTTTTGACCAGAGATGGTCGAAGAATGTTTTAAAAAGGGTTTTACTACAAAATTGTTTTAAATCTTTTTAACAAGGATGTTGTAACATCCCAAAAATATTAAACTTGAATCATCAAACTCTAATCATCAAATTTAGGGTTAACAAAAACTTTTCTAATTAAAAATATGAAAGCATCCATATGTGTGTGTATAAAAAATTGGATTCCTTTGAATTGCCATGATTCTGTGTTTACTTGCTTGTAAAATGATTCTTAGGTGAAATAAACATCATCTAAACAATCCCCAAACTTTTCCCAAAGACAAACAAGTCAAAACAAACAAATTAAGTGAATGGTCATTTTGGCCAATTTAACTCCCATGCCTACTTTGGCTATCCCTAACTTTTAGATTTTAACGGAAACATTTATGGATCTTTTCACCCCTTGATAGTACTCATAACAAGGTACCAAGTCCCACTTTGTGATCATCCAAAAACATTCAAATGCTTAGTTTAAATGACAGTTTAAAATTGAATCTATCTCATATGGGAAGATCCCACTATTTCAAAAACCACTCAAACCAACTCAATTTTCAAAACCCAAGCATCCACAGATTCCCCAGTACATGCCTAGCACACCCACCAAAAATCTTTCAAAATTCAAAACTTAAGTTCATGCGGCCATTTCATCAAACAGGTTGCAGATTCAAATCAACAAAATCAAAAAACACTATGTTGAGCAGTGTTTTGGGCCTAACTTGTTCCCTCTCTTGACACAGCTAGCCTTAGTAGATCATCTAACAACCTTAACTAATCCCTAGCACGACTGTAAGCTGGCCATTGTCATCAATGGTGAGCAGGCCTAGAGCACCATTTCCACCCCATGGTCGACAACAAGCTACGAGCAACACTAGCCTCGCCAACCTTGTCTAGGAGCTAGCCAGCACTCCACCGCCACTCCCTATCCCAGCGTCGAGCAATGCCAGCTACTGGACCACACGCCCAAGTCATGCCAAGCCCCTATGCGAGCATGCCGAGAGAGCGCCCGTGCGCCACCCTCGACACACGCCCACAGACCATGCGCCGCCTTCACCGCGTGCACGCGTGATCACCACCACCCCAGGAACCCCGCAGACACGCCCGTTCACCGCACGGACCACGCGCGCTGTGCAGCATCAAAACCTCCGTCGGACACGCTCCGAGCGCCGAAGCGTTCCGACCGATCAGCACCGCCCCACGCCTCGCCACCACGACGTTGAGCTTCGCCAGGGAGCACCGGACCGCCCCCTACCATCGCCCACGCCGATATCCCTCCGTGCCGTCGACCACGACGAGCTCAGCCCGCGCCAGTTGGTCCCCTCTCGCCACTATAAATAGAGGCATCCCCCGCTTGATTTCTTCACACCATTCCACTCCCCTCTCACCCAGAACCACCCCAACTCACTCCTGGAGCAAGGCGAGCAGAGCATCGCCAGAATTTCACCGGAGCCTGCCGCTGCCGGAGAAGAAGGAAGCCATCGATTGGAGTCGCCCCAGGAGGAGCTACCGGTACCAGGAGGATCGCCGTTGTCGACTTCGTCGTTTTCCCCCATCGCCGACCCTCTCCTGAGCCCCGGTGAGCCTCCCACGACCCCCCACCGCCAAGGGTTACATCTGCTGCCCGACGTGGACGATGAGCTGTAGCCGTTCGATTAGACTTAGATCGTGCGGTCGAGATCGCCCCATACCGCTTTGCGTGTTATGAGCCACTAACTGGTGGAACCCCCCTATCAGTTGCGCCCCGTACTGCGGAGTGACACCGGGCCGGCCCAGTAACATTTCCCGTGCATCCCACTAGTTTGAATTTAGCTTTTTCTATTTATATTCAAACTCAGTTCTGTACCTAGTTTCAAAAATCAACCCAGCTCGATTCAGTGAACCAAATTGCATGAAACCAATTTTGTTAGAAAGATATTGAAATGTCTAATCCAAGCCCATTGGATTCAAATCATTTGGATCTATAGATCAACCTTGGTAAAAATAACAAGTAGAAGCTTTTCTGCATTCAAACATTTTTCAAATTTCAACCATAATAGCTTTTGAGTTGATTCCAACTCTTAAAAATCACATTTTATCATACCTTTCAGAATATATAAAAACATATGGGTTTACTTACAGAAATAATGTTCAAGAAATAAAAGAATGCCACATAGGCATTTCTAGTCATTTTATTTAATTAAAATAAAAGGTTAAACCTTATTAAATTGTGACACCACTTTAAATCACATTCCCATGTACTGAAATATGTGGTGATGACATGTGTCAACATGATCCCATTTTTGAGTTGGAGAATATTAAATCTTAAGTAGTTTATCAATGAGTAGAAATTACTTTTCTAAAAATAAATAAATAATGCAAGTGCTTAAATCTTGAATGATAGTGATGATGCTAGATCATCTGTAGAACCCTTTTGTGTGATGATTGAAAGTATTTAAGTATTGTTTGGTGATTGTGTACCTCGTATTTATTCATAGACGCTAGTACCGATCAAGGATACGAGGAGGAAGGAGGATACTACGAAGAAGAAGCCGAGGAGAACTTCAACCACTGCTCTGCACAAGGCAAGCCTTACTAACCAAGTTGACCTATGCAAGCTATTAACTTAGAAAATTAACCCTTGCAAGATACCCTACTTATGCAAGCTAATACTTGCTTGTTACCATGCCAACCATATGCCTTAAGCATATATGATCTTACCCACTTGATAACCCAATCCTAGTTTTACTTGCAAGCTTTATACTTTATTTCTTTATCAAAGCTTTCTCTTAGAGTTTACTTAAGTGACTTGTAGATTCTAGGAAGATAATTGAAGGTTGCATAAAGAGCATTAAATTTGGCCTAATCTAGATAATCTTGATGTCATCCTAAGGCATGAGATTGAACTTAGTTAATCTCCACTTGTTTACAACCCTTCATTAGTACTCACCCCCACTTGTAGATGCTAGTGCTAAGCATAAAACTTGATCAACTCTAGATGGGAATACTTGGTGGAAATGGTTATGAAAACCTTAGAATGATGAGTCATTCTACTGAGATGTTTTGACATGTGTTTCCGAACACCAGAATATTTTGATGATGAAAATGTTGAGGCATGAGCCTTAGCCCTTTATAAAACTGATAGTTGTCTGGATGCGATACCATTCCAATTTTACCGTACAACCACAATCACGGCCAAGGTCTGAGCTGAGGCTACCTTGTGAAGATTGTCCACCTGTGCAGTACCCAAGATGACAGTTGGTCATGGATGGGAGGCCAAACTCATAGGAGGGGTGCCTATACTAGGGCGTGTAATTGAAAGGTTAGGATTGATTATCCGCATACTGAGTATGGTGAATTCAGGATTTGTTCCTGACGAATGTATCGAATGTTGTGGTGAAAGTGTACAATCTCTACAGAGTGTCAAACTATTCGAATAGCCGCGTCATGTTATGGACAGATTAGGGCCATCTTGTTCCCTGCCGATGTTTTCAAAATGACTTATGAAATGAATTGAGATTTTGACTTGACCACAACAGAGTTGTGACATGAAACTCAAGTCCCCATTTAGGTGTTATAAAATTTCAACTAGCTTTTCTTGCTTCTAAACTTAGTAGAAGTAAATCTGGCTTTTTGCAAAACAACCCTAGAGCTTAGTGTCCTACTACAAAAAAAACCCTTCACTTGTTAGTATTAGTTTGCGAGTACTAAAAGAGTACTCATGGCTTTGTCCCTGGCTATTCCCATGGCCAGACTATGAAGAGGAGTACCAGGACGAAGGACCCCAGGAAGGTTACGACAACTAGGATCATCTCCCATCGTCAGCATTGCCTCTGACCCCGAAGATGGAGCTGTTGGGAATATGCCCTAGAGGCAATCATGTATGATGATATTTCCCATTGTATTCATAAAGTTATTAAGTAGTCCTTGTATAAACATCTGATGTGTATCATTGAATATGTGATTCAGTTGTGGAACTATGCATTCATGTTGTTTGTACTAAATATCCTTGGTCATTGAGGTTGTGCTAGACACACAACTTAGACCAATGTGAAAGTTGGCTTGATGACTCAGTTCCACTTGTCATGGGCATGGAGATGCTATTCCAACTTACACAGACTAGGCTAAAGAGTTTAGCGAGTCGGATTGACCCATATTGAGGTACAACGAACTAAGCTGTCATTTGTATATCTCAATCAATGTAATCCTTAGACCTGAGGTTGTTGCATAGTCCGAGTTGAGGATCACCGACTTAGGTTACGTCAACGCTGATCCGTGAATCGCGCTTATAAAGGCAGGGTTCGGGTCGACTGAGAATCAAGCTGCGTGATGTGAATAACCAAGATGGGATTTTGCCCCTCCACTCGGAGAGATATTCTCTGGGCCCTCTCGTGAGATATGATTCGGAAAGCATGGCCATGCACGACTCGGTTAAGTGTTAACCGAGGCGATCGACTAAGAGTTAGTCGGATGAATCACTTATCTCGGATCGAGAAGAGAGTCGGACTATTTAAGGGATGACATATATTCGCCTATAGTCTGACAAGGTATATCGTGAGGCAAAAGGGACTCGGACGTAAGTCGCATTGGAAAGGCAAGTCGTCATGACTCTTTGGTACTTGGGAGTCAAGACGTTACGCTAGGAGCCGATGCCGATCGATTGTGAGTCGGACTCTAATCGTGTCCAAGTAACCATGAGCCTCTGGTCACACACTTAAGAGCGGGAGCAAGTTCGGATTGGATCGAACATATAATCTGTTGGGTTGGACCTAAACCAGATTAGGACTGAGTTAGTGAGTTGGACTCACGGTGACTAGTGTTATATGGGCTTTAGTGAATGGGTCACATGAGCGAGCCCACGTTCACTCCCCTATATAGTGGAGCACAGAACCCGTAAAGGTTAATCGTTGTTCGGTTAGGTCATTCCATGTGTTGAAACCCTAGCTCCACAAGTCCGGCCGTAACGAACCTAGCGATTCGCCGCTCCTCCTTGTACGTGTGGATACCAGCAGAGGTGCTGTGCGATCAGCACCAGGACGATCGGATCATGAGGACTGCACTGCATCAACTGACGCGCTTCATCAGTAATCCGCAACCGCGCGTCTAGTGGTAAACCTCGTGGACTTCTACCTCAGCTAGGTCTTGGGATCACCACGTTAGAGGAAAATTTTTGTTTTATCTCTGCGTGGCCCAACAGGAGCTTCGCCTACGCTACCTTTATTATTACTACGTATTTCCGCTGCTTGAGTTGTATTAAGAACTGGATCATGAGATCCTTATTTTTGTAATACCTTATGTTTGGTTTGTAATGGATGATGTACTGTGGTATCCAATTCTGTTATGTCTCACAAAAATGGTAATCCTGGGATTGCGATGTATGGCATACCAGGCATCTGGGATTAAAAATCCGGGTGTTGACAGATGTAGAGATGTCCGGATTTTCTAAAAGGAGGCATATATTCCAAAAACTCTTTTTCAACAAAGATATAGAGATGCCATAGTTAGACTATTTCAGAAACAACTCTAGTGTAGAGCTATCTCGCCACAGCCCAAATATGCACTATCTTGTTAACTTGTATCAGTGGTTTGCGAGTACATTCAAAGTACTCACCGGTATTGTCCCTGGCTATTTACTTGGCCAGATTGCAGATGTTAAGAAATAACGAAGGTGCTGACGTCTATGCGAGCTAGGTCGTCTTCCCAGTCAGTTGCCTGTAGGTTAATGCATGACATGGGCTCTGCGCTTGAAGACTTCTGCTACTTGTGTTGTAATCGCCATAATGGCCATTCTGTAAGTTTTGTACTTGTTACTATATGGATGTTGTAATGATACTAGTCGGTTATGCTCACGGCTCACTGATCATGGGAACGTGAATTGTATCTCGGACCATAAATCCGGGGTGCCACATACATGGTATCAGAGCCATCCTAACTGTAGGAGACCTTAGTTAGCATGGACGTTAGACAGGACAACCCCTATTTATGAAAACACAGGATTTCGCAAACTATTTTCTCAAAAGCTTTCAAAAGATCTCTTATCTCACCTTCTTTGACTAAAACTATTTGAAAATGGATTACTCTACATCTTGTCTACTTCAAATGTTCCGTTTTCAAAAACAACGGTCTGAAGTGGAGACTATGAACACGGAGATCCTGGAATGAAGAGACTCCAACAGAAGCAAGACAAAGGAGCTACCAACGAAGAAAGACACTACAAGATCGCCCTACCAACGGAGTCCTTCACCGTCCCCAAATCAATCAAGTACGGCACCAACGACAAAAGACGGCAAGACAGAAGTTAAGACCCCCGTAATGTCTGTACTCAGGATTATCATCCCAAAAATAGGATTCCCTTTATGGCGTGTAGTTACCTTCTTAGTATTCATGGTAGGCCTTGCTTGCTGGTCATGTGCATGATTGATGCTTGGAATGTGTTGCTTGTCTGCCAAAAATCATCCAACCCTAAAAGTTTTTACCACATGGCTGGTGTATCCCGCTGCTAACCATCACAACCACATAGCCGGAAACCTCTCCTCAGCAGGATGGCCACATAAGAAAGCCTTGACACCCTAAAGTAAAGCCCTAAGGTAGAAAGACTGCGTATTTCCACTCAAACTCCAATTCCAACGAACCACCCACCCTCTACTTTGAGAGTCGTCCGAGGAAAACCAAGCCATGACGTCGTTTAGTACTAACTGTGTACCCGGGTAAATCTGCACCTATCTGTTTTATGTCACCCCTAAACCACAAACCCTCCTCTGTGCAGATGGAACCCATTGACGAAGCATGGCACCAATTGACGAAGCATGTCTAAGCGCAGGGTTCCCCGTTCTCCTCTAGGACTCCCTGCAGCCTTGCGGATACACCCAACCTCCCACCTTCAAAATCCACAAGGGACTGGAAACCGGGCTATATCTGGGAAAAGTTACCATCCATCCAAAGTATGGAGTCCCAAGAGAACCCATTTGTGCCACGGGATTTCTGAATATGGAAGCAATATAAGCACTGTTTCGCATTCGGGATGTCCTTCCTGAAATGAGGCAACCCACAACCTTCTATCCACCCATCAAAGGAAGTGTAGATTCATCTGGTCAATCCCAAAGTCCTCGCTTGACCTACCCTTCCCTCCAGCTGCAAGCCCATTATAGCTATGCTGGAAATGATCTTCTCCCCGTAGTTGTTGATGAGTACCGCCGCACCCAAATGGAGCTTCATCGTGTGCAAGCTATCTTGCATCACAAAGAAGCTCTAGAAGTCCAGCAAAGGAATCAAGCCATAATCAAGGAACCAGAAGAAGCCTCTGGAAGCCGCATCCTCCAAGGAAGAAAGAAGTGTGTCCCCGCTTGGAAGTATCTCAAGAGGTGCAAGCCACCCCAAGATATACAGGGATACTCCACCCGCCTCCCTGAAGGCGAAGATGAAGCCAAAGAGGATTCTCCTGGATCGTCCACAAGCGGAAACTATCCTAGCGTGGTACCTATGTATCGTCCCAATACCTATTTTGTAAAACTCTAAGTGCCTTGTGGCCCTGCGACACGGACCTGTTTTGTAACCTCTTAAGTACCTTCACCACCGACTGGCATGAACCCTGCTAAACTCTCTAGATGATATGCAAGTATGATATCCTTCTTTGCGTTTTTTACCCACGACGTTGCATCAGACTAAACCCGGAATGACCCCAATTCCAAAGGATCTCGTTTCCTAGACCGCCAAACTCCAATGGCGTCCTCCAACCCGTCGGACCCGTAACCCGCTCAGAACTAACTACCCGAAAGCTAGTAGGCGCCGCTCCGGTAGACCATCTGACTAGCAAAACTGTTCCGACGATGTCGACAGAAGTTGACCACCCCGAAGGAAAGGTGTAGCGCCATTCCCCAACATCAGCATACGACTCCACCCAAGAAATTCGGCGACCCCACCCAGAACCCCTAGTTTTTCTCTAAGGGGGAAAGACTGCGTCTTTCCCGCCCAAAACCCGATAGACCCTCGGAGTCGAACCCTAGTTAGCGTTAAGTGAGGACCACCCCTCCCAATATGAACTATCAACCCTGCAAGAAGAACGATAATCAGTACTTCACCAAAATCAGAAGATACTCTAGGAAAGCCTACCCCTCTAAGGTCGACTGTCTAGCCAAACACCCTAGGTGTAGCAAGACCTTGAAGAGAGAAAAGTCGACCACGAGGCAAAGGAATAAAGAAGACTCAACCCGCCGTCTCGCCTCAAGAAGGAATTACCCCGTCGATGCTAAACCTACCTAGACTCGTCCTAAGGGGAAAAGATTGCGTCTTTTCCATTTGTTTAAAGCTAAACCGCCCAATCCGAAGCCACTCAGCTCCAAACCGTAGTTGACCCTTCCTGTTTGAATACGCGTTAAACACCTCTTGTTTTCCACCGCTGAAATTGTCAAGTGAATGTTATCACCCTAACCCTACTCCTCCCTAATCTCGGGACGAGATTATTTTAAGGGGGAAAGGTTTGTAACATCCCAATTTCAGCAACCCTGATTAAATGTCCAAAAAGGCAAAAAACAATGGGAACAAAAACTTTTTCTTGCAATGTGCGCCTACTTGTTTGCTTGTGCTCAAGCAACTGTTTGTGTATTAGTTGTGTACTCCTCATCTCAACACTAGTTTACAAAAAGCTATTTTACCAAAGAGATGTCCTGGCTCATTTTCCATATTCTCAAATGTTCTGGCATTCCAAAACCTGAGCCAAGATGACTTTGATACAACAAAATACTTTACTAGTTTATATTAACAAAACTATGGAGATATATATACTCCCCTTATGTTTTCAAGACAGAACTCCCAGCTACTCTTATCTCTAGGTTTCCCAAAACCTTTATGAAAACCTTTTTATTCTCAATCTTGGTAGAGATACCAAGATGACCCTTATATTACCTCGAGATACACCCCACTAAAATTACCCCTCCTTACCTCAAGCTAGGATTGATGGTAATCCTAGCAGTAGTTAGATAAGTAATAAGATGAATTGCCTTGATCTGTTGTTTGATGAATTGCCTTGATATGCTGATTGCCTTGTTTGCTTAGGAACTAGAGTTAACTAATCTAGTAGCTCATCCCTTAGGACCCAATCCTTGCTTGTGATCATCAAGCCCATATCAAGCATCCAAGTCTAGATCTATCCTAAGCCACTCAAGTGACCCTCTCATCTCATGCTCAGATAAATCCAAGGATAATCCCTCTTGATGGAATTCTAACCTAGTGAAGAAACAATCCAAGTTTGGATCCCCTCTTTTCAATCTATACCTCAACATCAACCACTTAATGGACAGGATAAACCCTTTCCACCCTCTCAAAATGTTTCCCTCTTACATACTAGTCAAAATCTCCATATCTGCCAAAATGGCCAAGTCTGGATTTCTTATCTAGATTCAATCTTTGGAGCTCTACCTTTTCCAACCTATGTGCATTCTTGATAATGTACTTGAACCATCTTGTAGTACATATTCAGCACTACCAAAGCATACTATTTCACTTGGCTAATCCATTCTAATTCCCACTCATCCATGATGGTTTTGTAGTCAAGAAAATAATCTTTTCTACAAATCTTATCATCTTTCCTACTTTGCCAGAAGCTCACATCCACATGCTACCTCCCCTTGCCCATTGCTTGGTTATGATCTACCAATCATGGCCTATCAATCCCCACTTCAAATGTTTCCATTGGAACCTTGTTCTCCTTAAACCCACATGGTTTAGGAGGCTACCTAATGTATCTGCTATGGCAGCCTTATTTTCAACAAAGTTTGCCATCTCCTCTACACCACCTCAAATCCAACCAAGCCTAACTATTGCCTCTATGATCATCTATATGACTTGTCTATCTATCCACATACCCCTTGTACCAAGGTGAACTGTGAGCTCCCTAATCCAACCCTGGTTAGGTGGCATCAGAATAACCAAACCATAGATCCTCCAAAATCTAGTTTCCACCCTTTTCACCACTTTTTCTTCAAAACCAAGGTTTACCTTGATGCCTACATCAAGTTTACATCATCTACCTTGGATATAAGCATCCCCAAATAATTCCCACAATTATTTGGATTATTAAACTATTTTATTTCCTTTACTTACCAAATTCTTAGAATCTTTGCCTATAAAGGCAAGTTTGTTTTTCTCCAAATCATATTGCCAAATCAAGGCACATTTGATACCTATATATCATATCCCATCTTTCCAACTCAAAAATAAATATTTTTGAGATTCTTTATTATTTCTTTTTGCCTTTTTTCTTAAATGGCAGAAATAAGAAATAATTCCCTAAAAATACTTTTCCACCTCAATTAATTCAAATAAAATTCTCCAATGTGTGTTATGGTATTTAGGACCATATCACCTCAAAAACCAAGCTTATCAAATGTAAAAATATCATCTTAGCTTCCATAATCTACTTCAGCACTTTCTGGAGAAGTGCATTTAAATGGGATTATAATCTCTAGAAAAATCCCATGTAATTCATGAAGAGATTACTTGACCTCCTCTACCCACCAGTACCATCTCCTCAATTTATCAAGACCCCATATATGTACTTCATTCATAATCATTGTTTGGATCAATTCGAGCAAACTAAGCAAATCCCTAAACTAAACCCCATCAAACCTCAATCCACTTGGTCAAACAACCTTGCACAGCAATATCACTCCCTCCTGGTCGTGACACTGTATATTTTCACTGTAGCATGTCCCTCTTTTGTCCTTTGCACTTGGAGTGAGTGAGAGGAGAGAAAGAGAGATACAATATCTTGGCATATCTTGTGTTTTAAAAGCTTGGTAGCAACAACCACCCTCCCTTCACCTCTGGTCGTCTACAGGACCACCACACACCACCCCACGAGCCAATGGCTGCACCCCTAGCCTCCCTAGCCCTCCCATCTCCTTCATTTCTTATTTCCTTGGCCAAATAGAGAGAGAGGGAGAAACCTTGCAGCAGACGACTCCCCAGCCCGTCTCTGCCCTTCGGTGTCCCCACACTCCCCCTCTCACCGCCCTAGATGTCCAATCCCTGGCCATCACCCCCCTCCCATTTCTCTCCATGAGCATGGACTACCCTAGACCGTTCCTCCTCGGTTTAAATAGGCCAGAGGCTTTCCAGCCCTTCTCCCATCCCTCATTTGCCCCCAGCAGCCTCCACTCACCACCCCAGAGCCCCCTCTTCCCATCCCTAGCTCTGCCCTGCTCGTGAGGAGAAGAACGAGAAGATTTGGCCTCCTCCCTCTTGCAATCCCAACTCCTCTCCCCCGAGCTCATCTTCCTCTGCATGTCACTCGCCTGCCCTCCTCTACCCCCCCTCTGACCCTCTCCTGTGTTTTCCCATGCGTAGGAACGCCCCAGGAAGCTCCTCCGGTGAGCTCCCAAAAGCGCCCTGCGATCGTCTTTGTGCGAGCAAGGTCCCGACATTAAACCCTGCCTCGCCGCCCCTCTCTGGTCTCGTCGCCGCCCGCCATCTCGCCCTGGACCCTCCCCGCCTCTCCTCTGTGCCCCTGGTGAGCACCCTGTGCCTCCCGAGCCCTATCTAGGGTTTCGTCCCTGTCTCCTGGTCGGGAGGAAGAAGACACGCCACCACCGTCCATCGCCCCTTAATCCGACGGCTGGCGTTGCCTGATACCCCTTCGGGCTCCAGCGGTGGATGACATGCGGGACCCCTCATCCAGGATTTGATACCCACAGCCCTCGCCCAGCACTCCCCCACGTGGGCCAAATCATCTCCTCCGCGGCCCATCTGTTCTAGATCTAGCCCAGAAGCCCCTCAGATCCATTTCTTTTTCATTTAAATTACAGATCTGGAAAATAGCAGTTTGGTTTAAATCCCAAATAAATTGTAAAACACCCTATTTTGGCTAGATATAATTTTTGACCTATGCATGCACCTTTTCTCTAACATGCAGTGTCCTTAGTTGACTCTAATAAGATCCAGACTAATTATGATAAATCTCCTACTAGGATCTATCTAGATCCCTAATATTTATCTCCAGAGAGTTTTACTAATCCAAATGACCTAAATCCAATTGTTACTGGAGGTATTAAGCATACCTTTCATGTCCCACTGACCCCACCTTATTTTGCTTCCTAGTTTGCTGTTAGAGAAAATAACAAAATCAGTCCTTTTCTGACTTTAAAAAATCCCCTAGGTCAAACCAAATGAGGTTTGTACCTAATTCCAACTCCCCTTGTACACACATACCCATATCACTCATAATCCAGGAGCCCATAATTTTAGGAGCAATTACTGAATTTTAGTGAATTAAACTCTTCTGTGCATGGTTTATTCACTAACAAAAGTAGCTCTATAACTCCAAAACGTTTGATTCCAAATTCTACAGAAAGGTATTCTCAGTACCTAACATGTTTACTTGGAATCACCTAAAAACCTTCGTTAGATTAAAAATTATGAAAAAGACAAATCCCATCCAGTACTGCCTTTGGAAATTTCTCAAGGGCATTCTGGTAATTATTTTGAGGTAATTCCAACTCCTCTGGAATCCCGACGGATGTATTGATTCTTGTGGGTAAAGTGCACAAACTCTGCAGAGTTTAATCTATTCGAATAGTTGTGTCCATGGTCAAGGATGGTTGGAAAGGTGATTGCTAGGAGTACCCTTCGGATATGTTGAGATGAATAAAAAGGATGTGACTTGGTCACGAGGAAAGATAAGAATGAGTTTGGTTTTGACCAGAGATGTTCGAAGAATGTTTTAAAAAGGGTTTTACTACGAAAAAATTAAATCTTTTTAACAAGGATGTGGAGATGTCTGGATTTTCTAAAAGGAGGCCTATATTCCAAAAACTCTTTTTCAACAAAGATATAGAGATGCCATAGTTAGACTATTTCAGAAACAACTCTAGTGTAGAGCTATCTCGCCACAACCCAAATATGCACTATCTTGTTACCTTGTATCGGTGGTTTGTGAGTACATTCAAAGTACTCACCAGCATTGTCCCTGGCTATTTACTTGGCCAGATTGCAGATGTTAAGAAGTAACGAAGGTGATGACGTCTATGCGAGCTAGGCCGTCTTCCCAGTCAGTTGCATGTAGGTTAAGGCATGACATGGGCTCTAAGCTTGAAGACTTCCGCTACTTGTGTTGTAATCGCCATAATGGCCATTCTGTAAGTTTTGTACTTGTTACTATATGGACGTTGTAATGATACTAGTCGGTTATGCTCACGGCTCACTGATCATGAGAACGTGAATTGTATGGATAACGGGTATTCTCAGACCATAAACCCGGGGTGCCACAGGAGTCCTCCTCAACCTTTCTCTTTGCTTTGTTTTTAGTTTGCTTAGTTTCTTTTGCTCGGTTTTGTTTGCCTCTTTTTTATCAAAAACTCCAAAAAAAAGTTTAGTTTGGTTTGCTTTATCTTATAAAAAATACAAAAAAATTAGCTCCTGCTCTAGCTGTTGCTGCTGTTTTTGGTTTGCCCCACTTTTGCCAAAATGAACTCTGCTGAGAACACCAAGTTGTGTGACTTCACTAGAACAAACAACAATGATTTCCTTAGCACTCCTATTGCTCCACCTGATCCCGATGCTACCTTTTATGAAATTAAGCCTGCTTTGTTGAATCTTGTGATGAGAGAGCAATTTCTGTTGCTAGTTATGATGATGCTGCTGCCCATCTCAATAGCTTTGTTGAACTTTGTGAGATGCAAAAGTATAAGGATGTAGATGGAGATATTATTAAGCTTAAGATGTTTCCTTTATCCTTGAGAGGAAAAGCTAAAGAATGGTTGCTATCCTTGCCTAGAAATAGTATTGATTCTTGGATTAAGTGAAAGTATCATTTTATTGGAAAGTACTACCCTCCTTCTAAGATTATATCTATGAGAAGTGATATTATGAAATTTAAACAACTTGATAATGAACATGTTGCTAAATCTTGGGAAAGAATGAAATCTTTGGTTAAGAATTGTCCCACTCATGGACTTACTGCTTGGATGATTATCTAGACTTTTTATGCAGGTTTGAACTTCTCTTCAAGAAACCTGTTGGATTCAGCTGCTGGAGGTACCTTTATGAGCATCACTTTGGGTGTTGCAACAAAACTCCTTGATAATATGATGGTTAATTACTCTGAATGTCACACTAAGAGAGCTCTACATGGTAAGAAGGTAAATTCTGTTGAAGAAACCTCCTCTTTGAGTGATAAGATTGATGTTATTATGGCTATGCTTCTTAATGGGAAAACTCCTTTAGATCCAAATAATGTTCCCTTAGCCTCTTTGGTTGCTCAAGAAGAGCAAGTTGATGTGAACTTCATTAGAAACAACAATTTCAACAACAATGCCTATAGGAATAATTTTGATAGTAACAACAATTATAGGCCTTATCCTCCTAATAATGGCAATTCCTATGGAAACTCCTACAACAATGCTAGAATTGCCCCCTCTGAACTTGAAGTTATGCTCAAAGACTTTATTAGTAAACAAACTACTTGCAAGAAGACTGTGGAGGAAAAGCTTTTAAATGTTGAGAAAAATATAGCATGTTTGTCTGAAGCACGGTCCTCCTTGATTAATAAAATGGTTGCTAAACCATAAACCATGGAAAGTACATTTGCTGCTACTCATGCCATACAAGTTACTATTGATGAAAATGTTAGACTGTTAGCTCAACTTCATGCTAAGTGGGAAAGGGAAGATGAAATTGATAGAAACAATAGTGTGTGCACCATCACTAAAATGGATACCACTAAACCACAAAAAGTTCCTATTCCTCCTCCTACAATGCCCAAGCCTAATGGGTCTACTACTAGTGATGCCAAGTTTGATTTTGATCTTGATGGTTGCAATATTTCTGAAGTGATTTTGTTCCTGCAAAAGCTTGCTAGAAGTCTTGATGCTAGTGATATGCATGTTGCTTTCACAAAACACATTACAAATGCTCTTGTTAAGATTAAGGAAGAGAAGTTAAAACACAAAGCTTCTATTCCTAGGAAAGTAGAATATAGTTGGGAACCCATTATTAATATGCAAGTGAATGACTTTGATCTCAAAGATTCATGTGATCTTGGTTCTAGTGTCTCTATTATGCCTAGGAAGATTTATGAAATGCTTGATTTGCCACGTTTAGAAGATTCTTATTTGGATGTCCCACTTAATGATAATGCTAAGAAGAAACTCATGGGGAGTATTAATGATGTTATCATTATGGTTAACAATGCTTATGTCCCTGTTGATTTCTATGTTTTGGATGTTGAATACAATGCTTCTTGTCCTATTACTTTGGGAACACCTTTTCTTAGAACTGTTGGTGCCATCATTGAGATGAAAGAAGGCACCATTAAATATCAATTTCCATTCAAGAAAGGTATTGAACACTTTCCTATGAGGAGAGATAAGTTGCTTTTTGCTCCTCCTTTGAAAGCAAGGTTTGATGTTAAGGCTTCTTCATTTGAGAATACTTGATTTCTTGCTTCTTGTGCCTAACTTAAAGGCGTTAAAGAAAAGTACTTGTTGGGAGATAACCCAAGCGTTTCCTTGAGTCTTGAAAGTTATTACTTCAGTAATGACCTCTCCTTATCCTTTTGTTTGATTTTTGTGCCAAGAATGACCTCTAATAAGAGGAAAGTAAGATTTGGGGAGTTGCTGTCCCAAAGCAGATTTCTGTCCTCCACCATAAAAATTTGTGAGGGGTCTTTGTAAGTCGGATTGAGCTGAAAATTTAAGAATAAATCCTACAGTATGTTAGATAGTTCAACACTTTTTGATTTGAGCAACAGAAGGTCTTCTAAAAAATAGGTTTCTACCTGCTGTTCTGTTTTGACAGATTTCTGCCATTATTTGCATTTGCTTCTTATTGATTTCTTGTTGGGTTCTTTTTGGGAAATTGAGCTTTTTGAAGGAGTTTCTATGGTAGCTTGTGTTTTTAATGAAAATTTTTTCTGTTCTAAAGCTAAACCCAAAGGTCTATTATCTTTTGAATACACTAATGTTGCTAATGAAGATTGTGTGAAGTTTTGTATGAAGGAAAAATTTTAGGTGTAGAGAGAGAATGATGTAATGAGATGAAGAATGGACAAAAGATCAAGCTTGGGGATGCCACCCCGGTGTCACCCCAAGAAATATCCAAGAGGTACAAGCGTCAAAGCTTGGGGAGGTCCAAGGCATCCCCTTCTTCATCAATAAAAAGCTCAGGTCTTTCTAGACACTTCGTTTTCATTGTTTCATGCACTGTTGTGTTGTTCTTGTAGCGTCTTAGTTTTCATTTTATTTTCTTAGTTTTTTTAGTTTTCTTGAATAAAGTAGTTTGGACCCCCGTTCTCGTTGTGTTGTTTCAAATAAGTCGATTGGTGTTGGAAAGGAGTAGAAAGTTCTTGCTTGAAAGTGCAAGAGGAGCTTGCATTGACTGTGACTTAGACTTTAGCATGACATGCTAGGTGTTGTTTTGACCTTATGCTTAGTGATTATTTCTGTAGCATTACATGTTCCAAACAATTGGGATTGCTTAGTGTGCCTTGAAAGAATCATGCGTTGTTTTAGCATACAAAAGCATAGTATTATGGTATTCTCCGTTGATGCTTTGTTTGGGTTGACTTGGCACATGCTCACACCATGTTATGAATATGAACAAGTCACCATAGCCTCTATGATAATTTAGTCCTTGACTTGTAGTACCACTCTATGCTTTGATTAGTAATGTTTTGTCGCTCTGCATGATTATGGCCATTATTGCTCTCTTAGTTGGTTGCTCCCAGTCTTTTGCTAGTCTCCACTTGTATGAGTAAGCTCTACTTATGCTTCCAACTCCCAACAAACCAAGTTATTCCAAAGTTTCCACTATAAACTCCTATGCATGGTGTGTTACACCATTCCAAGTATATTCTTGTTTTCATCTATCTTCCAATTAAAAAAGTATTTTGTTATGTGAAAATTTAGTGATCAAAGCCCTCACAAACTTGATGGCACACTTTATATTCCTTGTCCCTAATAAACTTGAACCATTGTGTCATCTATGTTGTATATGCTTGCACTTATACGTTGGAATTAGCAGAACCATTTTGTCATGGGGAATGTTTTCAACATTGCACTTGTACTTTGTACACAACTGATATCATGTTCTTTGTCTATGGATGTCGCCGGTGTGAAATAAAGAGGGAGCTTGTAAGTCCATGGAGTTATGTATTTTGTGTTAGAGAAACGCCTAGGCCGCTAGCCTAATTCATGCCTAATCATGGTGGAAACTTTCAACATCACCATAATGAGCAATCTCTGAAGCATCCTCAATAAAAATCTATGCAAATAGTAAATAAAAAGATCGCTGAGATGCTCATTATGGTGATGCTTGCCTTGTCATTTTGGTTATGGTATAGCTCCTGTACCATGTGCAAGGGGTACCCCGTTGGCGGTTCTCTATGCTACATAGTACTAACTATGACAAGAACTTACAGGTGACCAAAGTTGAGTAGCATGCGGTGCGGCCCTCGTATTCAAGGGACATGAGATTGCCAACTTATACTTTGTCAAGCATATACTCCATAGTTTGTTCACTTTAACCTTAATCACTTCAAGATGCTTATGATAGGGGCAATGAGGGCTGAAAGCTAACAAGTATCATAATTTTTGGAAGCTCTTTTTGAGAATTGAAATCCCTTCTTCCCTTTATGAAGGGCCTTTCTTCCACTATTATATTGAGTCTCCGCTTCTACCTTTAGGCACCATTAAGAGAGCATAGTAGTTGCCACTAGGGAGAATACAACGGTCTCTTGTTCATGGAACAAGTGGATTGTTTACCTTATACACTTTGCTTAAAGCAGTTGTCTGTTGCTTGCAACTTAATACTGGAGGGGGTTCGGATGATAACCCAAAGGTGGACTTCTAGTCATAGATGTAGTTGGATGGCGGTCTATGTATATTGTTGTATTGCCTAATCGAATCTCATAGGATCTTTTTGTCTAGTATTGCATTGTTATGCCTTGCTCAGTCCTGTCAATTACCCTACTGTAATTTTTTTACCAAGCATGCCATGTTTGTTTCTCTAAGGAGAACACCTCTAGTGAACTATGTACCCCGGTCCAATCTTTATCATTGATACATCTTCCACTGTTACTGTTTACTTGCTGCAAACCATCATCACCTTCCATACCATACAGCTAATCCTTTGTTACAACAACCGGTGAGATTGACAACCTCACTATTCATTGGGGCAAAGTCTTGAGTTTGTGTTGTGCAGGTTTCCACGTTGCTTGCAACACCTTTGAGACGTTTCCTTCCTCCTACTGGTTCGATAACCTTCTTTTCTTACTGAGGGAAGACTTGCTGTTGTGCTGCATCACACCTTGCTCTTGGGGTTTCCCGACGAAGTGCTCCACATCATGCAGTATGGCTCATCCTCTCCTCCATCTTCTACCACCGCCAGTGTGAGTCTCCTCGCCACCACGCCCAGGTCTCTCCGGGAATGAGTCGTCAAGAAAAACTGCTAACCTCGGGGCGGATTTCTCAGTGGAGACGAGAGGAATAGAATAGCCGTGGGTACACGGGGTGACGGTCACGGGGCTCCCGACCCGCCATGGGAGGAGATCGAGGATCTGCCATGAACAGGACCTCCCCCCAGGACAAGTGGCGTGAGCGAGAGCTAGAGCATCTTTTCCCCCATAACCGGGAATGAAAACTCACTCCATGTGTCGACTACTGTAATATGGTAGTATCAGGATGTCGATGATTAGTCTTGCGGATGCGCGTCAGAATCTGGCTATCTGTTAAAACTCAGACAAGGTGTCTTCAATTTTGCCAAATACTACAGATGAAGACTTACTTTTTT
The DNA here is from genome assembly GCA_030063025.1 of Avena longiglumis. Lineage (NCBI taxonomy): Eukaryota > Viridiplantae > Streptophyta > Magnoliopsida > Poales > Poaceae > Avena > Avena longiglumis. The sequence goes on from CP125974.1 coordinate 488,203,820, forward strand.
TTCTTTTGAGGTACAGATGAAGACTTACTTTGTTTATCGTTGAAAGTAGAAACCCTCGATGTCCACTAAGTTGGTCTCTCATATATCTATTTTCTTGATGCATTTCAGGCTTTCGGAGGCGAGGCATAACCTCGCTCCCAACTTTATTTCAGGCCAAAAAGAAAGGAAGAAAATCTACGTCTTGCTGACAAGAACAGCCTTTGAGCCAGCTTGTGTAGCCCGTTTGGTAGCATGAATATATTATTTGGCCCATGTGTTTGGTTGCATGTATCGGCCCACTGAGCACACACATCTGTTTGGTTGCAACATGTCTCGTTGTCATAACCTCTCACTAGATAATACCCACAAGCAGTTCACCACAATCACATGACACAAAAGCAGTTCATCAAATCAGATGACACATGAGAAGTTTATCATAAGCAGTTCATCATTGGAGGGGTTACTAAGTACCACCTCCGACCACAGTTTTATCAACCCTAGCTAACGGAGGGAATGTTTTACCACCTCCCAAAATATACAAGTTCTTGTCCATCATACAACTAGGATAGATAAGTAGTACGACCAACGTTGTTCCATAGATAGGCTCTCCTCTCATATGTAGTTATTGTGTAGCCAACACCTGAGTCATTTCCTCGTGTCACAGACACACATGGAAGTGTACACCGACCTTGGATCGGGTTATCAGCATGGTGGTCCATGGCCATGAGCGTTCAGGTGGTGTATAGATTCTTCTCAATGAGAGGCTTGGGCGTGAGGATGAGCTCCATGTGAGCATAGTTCTCCAATGGATTGAAAAGGAGATCTACCAGAAAAGTCTGAGACAAAACATAACTCTATTACTTAAGAAGCGGAGAAAAATCTTGAAACAAGTAAACATGAATTCAACAATTTATCAAAACCTGTGACAGCCCCGCCACCTGGCGTTCTCCATCCTGAAGGACTTGGTGTTCAGACACCATTTGACGCCATCCAAATCCTTGAGCATGCGCACATGAGCCCACTTCTTCTTCCACTTCTTTATATGGTTGTGCACGTGACTTAGGGTGAGTTTCTTTCTAGTGAAGTCAAGAACATCATTGCACACACGCTGCATGTAAATCTTTTTTAAGCCCTGGTCACACCTAACCTCTTCTTTGACGAATTCACAAACTTTGTTTAGAACGAACAGAGATAAAGAAGCCTCCCACACCATTGGTTTTGGTATGTACATAGCTCGACTGGGGATAACATTCTCAGACTCCAAAGATATAAACAGATTTATGCTACACACAGATTTAAGCATGATACCTGACAAACAAATTGTGCTACACATGCTTACAGTAACTATGAACAAGCTAAGCATCGGAAGTTCACACAATAGTGATAAACAGATTATACATGATCACAGTAACTAACTCACACAAACAGATAATCTATGTACATCTAACCCAAGGAGAGATGTTTCTTACAGTAGCTTGCAGACGATGCAACACAGAGGTAGGGGAAGAAGGAGATGTCGGTAAGCCGACCGTCGGCGCGGTCGATGGAGTTGCCTCCATGTCGACCGTCGCCTTCGTCGACTTTGTTTCTGTCAAGCTCACCATGACCGCGGTCGCGGGAGTAAGCGGCAAGATCTCCGTCGACGGGCTCCATGGTGAAGCAGGACCGCCAACTGATGTCGTGCTCGCCGGCGAAGACGACAGGACAGCGCCTTCGTGCTAGAGGTAGAAGAATCGAACGACATCGATCTAGATCCGATGGTCAAAATCTCGGTGGGGGTGGAATGGTGGATTTGGATTTGAGGGCGGTACACCGCCGTCTCTAAATAGGGAGGGGAGCAGGAGGGCGGTGAGCGAATGTCTCTCGCCGGATTTTTTGACCGACGCGCGGACTCCCGCCATCTACCTATCTGCACAAGTTTCGTCGCCGTGTTCCCCTCTTTGCACGCAGTGAGGCTGGTTTCGGAAAAACGGTCGAATCGGCGTTGTCGCCAGGTTTGGCTGAGGGGTGCTTTAAGTTTTGAATTAATGCGGGCTAAAAATATATGCGGGTAACCAATCGGACAGATTTCGTCGTCCAGGGCCCTGCTGACCACGGCGATTTCAGAGGCGGATGCTCACGCGACAAGCAGCATGGTCCAACTCGTCCCTTGGCCCGCCGTCACCACCGGCGTCGCCTCGACGGCCTCGTCGGCGTGCGCAAGGAAAAGCTGGCGCCTGCTACCGCGTGCCGGAACGCAACTTTTTAACTCTGCACACACAACACAAACGGGAGTACTGTACGTAGTAGTATTTCCCATGGTTTCATCCTCGGGTCGCCGGTATTCCCTCCCTCCCTCACTGGACCGACGCCAATCCTCCATGAAAACGACTCTTCAGTCGGCCGCACAGTATCTGCACATTTGGCCACTAAACAAAGCTTTATTACTCGGAAACAGGCGACAAATGGGAAGTGGTGAAACGTGGATGCGTCAGGATAATCAGCCTTGGATCTCATCTCAACTATAAAATACGAAATTATAAATTGGGCCCTGCATGCATGCATGCACGCAACGCCACGGAGACTCCTTCAACGAAGCTACTCCAGTCCATTAAAATACACTTCCCAGTCCACTCGTCCAGTCCATTCCGGCGTCTCGCCCCGCCTCGCTGTGCTCGATCGCGACAGCCAAGCCAGCAGCGCTATTATTAAACATCTCGCTCCCCTTGCTGCCACTGCCACTCCATCGATCCCAGCATGGCGCGCTCCTCCCATATCGTCGCTTCCACCGCCACCGCTCTGCTCCTCCTCCTCTTCCTCTCACCGTACTCCTGCCGCGCGGCAAGCAGCAAGAACCCGAGCGCCGTGGTGCTGCCGGTGCGCAAGGACGGCGCGACGGCGCAGTACGTGACCGGGTTCCGGCAGCGCACGCCGCAGACCCCCGTGACGGCCGTGCTCGACCTCGGGGGCGCCACGCTCTGGGTGGACTGCGACGCCGGGTCGTACGTGTCCTCCTCCTACGCCCGCGTGCCGTGCGCGTCCAAGCAGTGCCGCCTCGCGCGCACGGGGGCCTGCGCCACCAGCTGCGTCGGCGCGCCCTCCCCCGGCTGCCTCAACGACACCTGCGGCGGGTTCCCGGAGAACACCGTCACGCGCGTCGCCACGGGCGGGAACCTCATCACGGACGTGCTGTCGGTGCCCACCACCTTCCGGCCCATGCCGGGCCCGCTCGCCACCGCCCCGGCGTTCCTGTTCGCCTGCGGCGCCACGTTCCTCACCGAGGGCCTCGCCTCCGGCGCCGCCGGCATGGCGTCGCTCAGCCGCGCGCGCTTCGCGCTCCCGACGCAGCTCGCCGCCACGTTCCGCTTCTCCCGCAAGTTCGCGCTCTGCCTCCCGCCGGCCACCTCCGCCGGGGTCGTCGTCTTCGGAGACGCGCCCTACGCGTTCCAGCCCGGGGTGGACCTCTCCGGCGGCTCCCTCCTCTACACGCCCCTCCTCGTCAACAACGTGAGCACGGCCGGCGTCTCCGGCGACGGGGACAAGTCGAACGAGTACTTCATTGGCGTGAAGGCGATCAAGGTGAACGGCCGCGTCGTGCCGCTGAACGCCACGCTGCTGGCCATCGACAAGCAGGGCGTGGGCGGCACCAAGCTCAGCACCGTCGCGCCGTACACCGTGCTGGAGACGTCCATCCACAAGGCGGTCACCGACGCGTTCGCGGCGGAGACGGCGATGGTCCCGCGCGTGCCGGCCGTGGCGCCGTTCAAGCTCTGCTACGACGGGAGCAAGGTGGGGAGCACCCGCGTCGGCCCGGCCGTGCCGACCGTCGAGCTCGTGCTGCAGAACGAGGCCACGTCGTGGGTGGTGTTCGGGGCCAACTCGATGGTGGCCGCCAAGGGCGGCGCGCTCTGCCTCGGCGTGGTGGACGGCGGCGCCGCCCCGCGGACGTCGGTGGTAGTCGGGGGCCACATGCTGGAGGACAACCTGCTGGAGTTCGACCTGCAGCGGTCGCGGCTCGGCTTCAGCTCCTCCCTGCTCTTCAGGCAGACGACCTGCAACAATTTCCGCCTTGGGTAGGGGCTGCGGCTGCCTGTGCTCCTCTCTGCTCTTGAGGCAGACTCCAGTCGAAGTTTGTTTGTGTATTTCCGTCTTGGGTTTTGACTGTTTGAATAACGATGAATAAAGATTCGCTCTCGATATAGAGAGAAACTGTTCCAAGGTGCTTTCGAGAGTGATGAAAATCGACCAACATGAAAGAAAGTCAGTTGATTGTGCAATGCACGCTGCGGTTACGTCACAACTAGGTTCTTAACTGGAATCCCACCAAAATTCCAACTTTAGTTCATTCGCCAAATTTTAGTTCAAATTTTAAGCAAAAATTTATACTAGATTTTAGCAAAGAAGTGAGATATTGGTGGGATCTTCCTCCAAAAAGAAAAAAAAGATATTAGTGGAATCCCACTTAACACCCTAATCACAACGTGCTTGAAATGAAATTGAGCGAGGTCACAATGCCGAGGCTCTATTAACCAGGACTATAGAAAGCATGTCTGATGTCCTTCCATGTCTAGTAGGAGTGCGTGCTTCTTATTGCCTTTTGAGCAGTAGTTGTATACATTGCTCACTCTATCTTAGTTGTGAAGCTCTTTCTTTGGTTTTTCATTATTTATTAAAACCTCTTTATGGCTTTTTTTATTTGCAGATTCTCAAAATGCAGGAATAGTAAAAAGCATAATTGAAATTGTATGTCCTCCTCAATCGTACATGATTTGGAAAGTGTGGGATTCTGAAACCATGGAGTATTTGATTACAAAGAAAAAGCAAATGGATTATAAAAAAAGTTTGGAGTGAAGGAAAATTTTCTGCAAAAGAATCCTTTGCGGGAAATTCAAAGGATTGTGATCTTTGAATCCAATGACTTTTGCATGAAAATTCTAAGGATCCAAATCTTACAAATATCCTACACCAATTCTTTTGAATCAAAGGAGCCCTAATTCATATTAGCTATGATACTTGGAATGATAAATTTGACTTTGAGAAGGGATTTATCAAGTAATCCCGATTGTAGAATGCTGCAAGTGCCACTATTTGGACAATTTAAACATCATTAAAAGTTATGAAATGAATTCAAAATACAAACATTACATGCATCTACAACGTAAAAAGATCAGAATCAAACTCAATTTGTAGCATGAAAAACAAAAATACATTTCAACGTTGATAGTGCTAATATTCACAATCCATTTTAAGCTAGCTACTATTCATAACTATATTTGCCTTCTTTTCATAGTTGTGTTTTGGATTTTGATTTAAATTTTTGAAAGATGATTGGTACATATTCTGTCTTTCTGTATTCTTTTATCAATTCGTAACTTCTATTATGATCCTTTTGAACTTGGGAGTACATGGCCTCTGAACCTCATGCCCAGGAGAATAGGATAGGTCCTCCCAAAATTATGATAGGGCTGTCATCGTTCAACTCATTAGTGATGCCCTTGAAACATCCAAAATTGGAGATAAAACTTTCTATCTAATGTATAGAAGTTTTAAAACCCATATTTATATTAGATAAAGAAAACTATATATACAAACTAGACATTGGACAACTCTTTCAAACTAAAAATGAAAATGTTCATGTAATAAAGAAGAAGCAACCCAAACCTGAAATCTTCTCATAGTCTCGAGTATGCAATCACTCCTTCATTGACATCCATTTGTCGGAGAACCTATCGTTGGTACGCAGAAACTAGTAGATCAGATGTTCAGTCGCTTGCATACACCTACAAAAGATAATGTCTCGTTCAATCACTAACGAGACCATGGCAGTGCTTCGTAGAATTATTGGGCAGGACAAGCTACAAGAGATCAAGTTTTTTCCTTTGAAATTGAAGTCTTGCCTAAACAGACCCAACAAGGAAGACGAAAGGCTTACTAAATCCTGAGAAGGCCACAAGTCAGGCCATCCCCAACATAGGTCTACCCATGTACTGAGATGTAACACCTAGTTTTAGATAAATATTATTTAGGGTTTGATTGTGTATCATGGTCACCATCTAATTAAAATACATGCAAAGAAAATATACAAAACCCTAAACCCTACTCTCTCCCTCTAATTGAAAGCATTCAAATGGTTTTGAATTTGAAAAGTTACCAAAATTATTGGATCCCAAATTATATAAAAAGGGCCCCACACTATTTTACTATGTTTTATAAGAGCCCTGGTATTTTTGAAATACTCCAAACAGTTTTGGATTTGAAAATACAATCAGAAAAACAAAAACAGAAAAGGAAAAAGGATTTGAGAAGAAAAAATTGTAGGGGTTCGTAGCATGGAAAACAAAAAAAATTCTACCGCATGCACATAAACAAGCCAAGATCTATCTACTAGATTGTAGCAACGAGTCGATAGAGGAACTCACCCTCGAAGATTCCAAAGCGGTTAACGAGAGCAGATTCTCGTGGGTGATGTAGTCGTACACTTGCCGATCTCAAGATCGCGTAGACGATCCTTCCATTGCGTTCGGCAGCGCTCCCTGATCGGTCACACGTTCGATTTTCGGCGAAGACCTTCCTCCCTTGTTCCAGTGACGGAGGTTGTAGCACTCTCCTCGCGATTCCGGCAAGACGGCGTACCGAAGTAGAGGAGAGATCTCGCAGGGCTTCGCCTTAAGCCGGAGCGAGTATGGTGGACTATGAGAGAGCCTTGGTGATCTAGGGTTTAGACACACCAATTAGAAGGGGCTAAACCAGCGTCTAGGGCAATTAGAAGCTCTAACTCGGCAGCTTGGGAGAAATCCCTAGGCTGTGGCTAGGGTTTAGGTTTAGAGGGAGTCAACTTATGTGCTAGGAGGGGCAGCCCTGCCCCTCCCTTTATAGGTGGGAGGTGCGGCCAAGGGGAGGGGAGTCCCTCCCCAACTCGGCTTGGAGGTGGGCCGCCGGTTGGAGGAGGGAACTCCTCCCCAACTCGGTTTCCACCTCTCCTCCTCTTTCCAAAAACTGCCGTTTGACTTTTCAAACTAGCCGTTTGACTTTTCAAACTAGGATTTGAATAAACCATTTATTTTGGACAGCGATGACACCTAGTACATGATGCAATCATTCCAACTTTTAATGACACATTCATGTACCCCTTCCCCTACGGAGTGCCGGACATTCCGGAACCTTCTAGAACATTCCCGATGAAAACACCAGAATCATTCCCCAACTCCGAAACGGGACTTTCCTTATATGAATCTTATTCTCCGGACCATTCCGGATCTCCTCGTGATATCCCGGATCCCATCCGAGACTCCGAACAACATTCGGTCTCTTACTCATCATTCTATAACTACTCAAACAACGTCGAATCCTTAAGTGTGTCTCCCTACGGTTCGTGAATTATGCGGACATGATCGAGACACTTCTCCGATCAATAACCAATAGAGGAATCTGGAAATTCATATGGCTCCCACATATTTCTACGATTACTTTGCGATCGAATGAACCACTTACAAACGATACCAATTTCCCTTTGTCTTACGATAGTTTACTTATCCGAGGTTTTGATCGTCGGTATCTCTGCATACCTAGTTCAACCTCGTTACCGATAAGTACTCTTTTCTCGTTCCCGTGGTATGTGATCCCTTGTGAGCCAGTCACATGCTTGCAAGCTAATTGGATGACATTCCACCGAGAGGGCCTAGAGTATATCTATCCGTCATATGGATGGACAAATCCCACTCTTGATCCATGTGCCTCAACACATACTTTCCGGACACTCAATGCCACCTTTATAGCCACCCAGTTACGGTGTGGTGTTTGATGTCATAAAAGCATCCTTCCGGTGATGGTGATTAGCATGATCTCATGGTCGAAGGAATTAGGTTACTATGTATCAGAAAGCTTATAGCAAATGAACTATATTAAATGACTTGATCTTTATGCTACGCTTAACTATAGGAGTATGTCCATCACATCATTCTCCTAATGATATGACCCTGTTGTTAATAACATATCTATGTTCATGATCAGGAAACCATGATCATATATTAACCAACAAGATAGTTTAACAAGAGGCTTTACTAGGGACTCTTTTATGTTTACAAATCACACAAGTATTAATGTTTCCGGTTAATACAATTATAGCATGGTATGTAAACATTTATCATAAGTATGAAGATATGATAATAACCACTTTATTATTGCCTCTTGGGCATATCTCCAACAAAAATAGCCAGGCGAGCTCCCTGGGACGAGCCCAGCTTGCCCCTCCCTTCCTCTTTCCTCTCCCTGCCGCCCACGTGCGCAAGTCAGCAGCCCACCCCGACCCATCAGCGGCCTACTCCAGCCCGTACCGGTCCAGCCCTCTGTTCGTCGTCTTCGTCATGACGGCAATGCATTGATGTTCTTGCCGCCGCCGATCGCCGATCACGAGATGTGCTCCGCCGCCCCTGGAGGCCTAAAAGAACTCCGCCTCGCCGCCGAGAATCCCTAGCATGCCACTTCTTCCTCTCCCCGCTTCCCCTGCAGAGCGAGCAAACCCTAACCGCCCCAGTCACCGGTGAGCCCCGTCGTCCCCGACCTCCCCTTGCTCCGCTGAGCAGCCTAGGAGAAGTGTCGGGTCTCCCTCTTCATCCCTGCCAAAGAACGCACGCTGGGAAGATCCCACCTCGCCGGAATCGAGCCCGCACCACTGTCGGCCGTCGCCATTGCCGCTGACAATTCGTAGTCGTGCAGCCCCACTAGCCCTCTATCGCCGTCCACCACCGCGTCTGGCGTGTCGCCGGCGAGTCCCGCGTGGCACCTGCGTGGCCCTGGTCCCACCAGTCAGCCTCTAGGGCTAGGCTCTGCCCCGGTGGAATTTTTTTTGAGGGTAAAACAGTAGGGCAAAAAACCCCACTGCAACTTTTATAGATTATAGAGAGTTACAAAAGAATATTTACAAACATATTCCACCTCAAAAAAGAGGGATAACATGCTAATCAACTATCTCCTGTCTAAATTGGTTTCAATCCAAATCTTAAGGCCCTGATAATACTTCTTCTTAATTCTATAAAGGACCCATATTAATTCCTGGGCTACAATAGACTTCCAGGTCTCTATCGACGCATGCTGATTGTTGAAAGTTTCATTATTTCTGCAAATCCAGATGCTCCAAGTTCCAAGAATCAGAATTTCCATTGCAAAAGGGACCTTGAGGTCTTTTTTAATACTGGCTAAAACTTCAAATATGCTTTGATCCGAATTGACCTGTGAAATTTCAGCCCAGAAGGCTCTTGCAAAGGGGCATTCCCAAATCAAATGTAAACTTGTTTCTTCACTATTGCAGCCCTGGAAGACACAATCATAAGATGCCAGAGAAAAACATTTCCTTTTCAGAAGATTTCTTGTGTTGAGTCTATCAAGCAGTAAGTGCCAGAAGAAGAATTTGTGCTTTTGTTGACAAGAAGATTTCCATATCCAAGAGAAATGTGGCTGAACCGGTTGGTAACCGATTAAAGAGCAGTAAGCCTTTTTGACCGAAAAATACTGCCCCAAATGTAAGACCAACAATCAGATTACCCTTCCCTGCCAGAATTGAGAATTTGTTCAAGACTTTGATATTCCTGATAAGCTTGTTGGGACAAAGTAAGGTAAAAGAGATCCTGAGTATTTGCAGTATGCAGGAACTCACTGACAGAGATGTGAGGGTTTTTTGCATATGAAAGGAGGTGAGGAAGCTTATGTTGGAGGCAACTATCATTCCACATATCAGTCCAGAATAGTGTGGATTTCCCATTTACAACCAAGCACTTTGCAAGTCCTTTAAAAATGTCAATCAGTTTTAGATGAGGTTTCCACCAAAAGGATCCCTCAAGACTTCTTCCAGGTAGCTTATCATTACAATAGTAAGTATTCCATATCAAGTGAACCCAAGGAATATCCTTATGATTATAAAACTTATCCAAATTCTTCAAAAGAAGAGCAGAATTTTGAACATTAAGATCAAGAACTCCCAATCCTCCCTGGTTTTTGGGTCTACAAACTTTCTTCCATGCTACAAGAGCAGTACCTCTAGCTTGAACATCCGAAGTTTTCTTTCTCCACAAGCATTTCCTCATATATTTAATCAACTGCTCCTTGATAGTGACAGGGAGATCAAAACAACTCATGTAATATATGGGAAGGGAAGATAACACAAATTTAACTAACTGCAATTTCCCCCCATAATTCAGAAAGTCAGCTATTCCACACAACCTTCTTTCAACTCTCTGAACAATAGGCAAGAAGTGTTCCACAGCAGGTTTATTCAAGCTCAGGGGCAAACCAAGATAGGTAAAAGGCAAGGAACCAGTGAGGCAATAAAGGGTATTGGCAAAATGCCCAAGCCTCTCTGAATCCATATTAATTGGCATCATGCTGGACTTAGAATAATTGACTTTGAGCCCAGTGGAAAGAGCAAAAGTATGAAGGATTGCCTTAAGACACAAGAGTTGCTCAGAATCAGCCTTAAGGATTACTAAAGTGTCATCTGCATACTGAACCACAGGAAGTCGTGATGAATACATTCTCAGTGGGCAAAGAAAGAAGACCCAGGTTCATTGCCTTATTGAGGATACTTTGAAGGAGATCAGCAGCCAGAACAAACAATAAAGGAGACAAAGGATCTCCTTGCCTGACACCCCTTCTGCAGTAATTTTTTTCCCAGGCACACCATTTAAAAGCACAGAGGAAGAAGCAGACCCAAAGATCATTTGAATCCAGGAAATCCATTTAACTCCAAAACCTTTGGCTTTAAGGATATTGATGATTGCAGAATGCTCAATTCTGTCAAAAGCCTTCTCAAAATCCAACTTAAGAATTAAAATTTCCTCCTTTGACTTGTGGCATTGATCAAGAAATTCAAATGCCGAACCTAAACAGTCTTGGATAGATCTTTGCTTGAGGAAACCATATTGATTCTTGTGAACAAGTTTAAGAATGACTTTTTGCAGTCTATTAGCTAGAATCTTGGTGATAATCTTAAGGACACTATTTAGCAAAGAAATAGGCCTAAAATCAGCAGGAGTCAAAGAAGCAGCAATTTTTGGAATGAGGGTGATAAAAGAAGAATTAATGCTTTCCAAAGAGGCATTCCCTTCATAGAACTCAACAAGTAAATGCTTTACATCATCCTTGATAATAGGCCAGCAAAGCTTCATGAATTCATTATTAAAACCATCAGGGCCAGGGGACTTATCATTTGGCAGATTTGTGATGACTTCATCAATCTCCTCATCAGAGAAAGGCTTTTCCAAAGCCTCCCTTTCCTCCTGGCTTAAGCAGTCACCAGCCAAGTCATTAAGATTGAAATGCATTTCAGGCTTATCAGAAGAGCCCATTCTATTTCTAAAGGAATTCCAAAGAAGAATTGTTTTTCCATCATGATCATAGACCTCAAGATCAGAATCATCCTTGAGCATGGAAATGTAATTATGTCTAAAACTTATGGTAGCTCTGGAGTGAAAGAATTTGGTGTTCTCATCCCCCAGCTTAACCCATTTAATTTTCCCTCTCTGTTTCCAATAAGTATTATGGTTTTGTAAAAGAGAAATAATAAGATCTTTCAGGATATCCCTAAGATTCCACTCATGAAGCGATGAAGAGTTCTCATTTCCTCCATGATATCAAGCAAGTCAATGGTGGCATTAACATTACTGATTTGTGCCTTTAGGCAAGGTAACTGCTTGGCCCAAAGCTTCACCCTCTTCTCACATTTTTGAATTTAGCATTTTTTTGGGATCCGAAAACCCACAGAATGTTCGGGCATTTTGAACAATAGCTTTAAACTCCTTATGATGTAACCAATGGTTTTCAAATCTGAACACCTGAGCTTTTGGAATCATTGTGCCAATGGTAATGACACAGGGAAGGTGATCAGAAGTGGGCTTAGAAAGAGGAGCAACAAAAGTTGAGGGAAAACTCTGAGTCCAGACAGCAGAAGTAAAAAACCAATCCAATCTTTCCAAGAGGGGATCCTTCTGCATGTTACTCCAAGTGAACTTTCTACCCTTAAGTGGTAATTCAATGATACCCAAATTATTAATGGCTTCATTAAAGAGAAGCATACCATTCACATCTCCACCCAATTTGTTTCTATCTGAAGGCTGTCTACAGAAGTTAAAATCACCCACAATAAGCCAATCCACATCATCAGGCATATCAATATTGCCAAACCAGTCTAAAAATTCAGACTTTTTTTCAGGTAAACATGGCCCATAAATGTTGGAGAGGATCCAGGATTTATTGGACAAGAGAGATGTCAAGGTAATGGAGATAGAAAACTCATTGAGGAAAGAGAGCTGTCCAGAAAACAGGGAGCCATTCCAAATGGTGATCAAACCTCCAGATGCACCTCTGGAGGGAAGAAATTCAAAGTTGGTAAATTTAGAGGGGCAGAATTTTTTAATGTAGGAGCTATCAAAATCCTCAAGCTTAGTTTCTTGGAGATGAGATAATGTCACAGACTCCTCAATTTTGCTTCCGAGAGCAATCCATTTTTTCAATTGATTCCGATATTCCAATTCAGGATCTTCCAAGTTCTTTTGTTATTCATTAAGAAACCAGCAAGTATATATGTGGGTGATGTAAATAATGTAATCACCGAAGAGGAAACAAGAAATCTGAGACAAAAGCTCAACCAATTTAGAGTACCATAGAGTTGATCCACAACAAGTACCCTCCACATTGCAATATCACAATCACGTAACAAATAACAGGAGTCAACAAGACTCAAAGAAAAGATTTAGTTTGATACATTAACACACTTAAGAAGAGGTCTTCTTCTTGGCTTGTTGTCCACAGTACCAAAGCCCAGTGCTTCTTCTTGCCACCAATGCCCAAGCTGGAAGAGGGTCCTCCTTTAATGCTGCCTTTTGTAGGAGCCTTAATAGCCACATCATTGGCCTTCCCTTTCTTGAGTAACCTCTTCTCCAGGTCCCCATCTTTTACCTTGCAGAATGAAGCAGCAAGATTTTTAACCACTTTGGAATTCAGGCAAGGAGGAGCAGCATTACAAACCAGACAATCAATAATTTGACAATTTAAGTGACTTTTAAAACCCCCATTTAGTTCAACAATTCTAGGAATTCTTCTCACCTCAGATTCCACAATAGGTTCCTTGCCCTTTCTCTTTCTAGCAGGGGTAGAGGGGGAGCCTGAAGAATTATTGACTTCAATACCCAGGCAAGAAGGAGCCATCTGGGAAAAATTCTCATTAGGAATGATGAAATATATTGAACTTTCTTCAGCAATAGGTTCCTTAATAATTTCCCATAAAGGAGAAGTAAGAAAACCCTTGACCCAATTAAACTTCTCAGGAGTAGCAAGCATGAGAGTAATGAAGTTAAACCAACTTACAGGAATATCACATTTAAGAGAACCCTTAGAAGAAGATTTCTTCTGAATATGGGGAGCAAAATAATTCTCCCAGAGCTCCAAGCCTTGTTGGGAAAATCCCTGCTTGGCAACATGCACATCAGGAATGGAAATAAATGTTCTCACCATCCCATCCTGAAGGTGAGCCTCATTTGGGGAAAGAAGGTGCTGATCCTCCAGCATCCAATCATCATTCTCAGGGGCCACAGTACTTGAGTCCATGGGACTTCCTGTATCCTCCTCAGCATCAGGATTAGCCTCCTCCTCATCAGCCAGATAATTTTGAAAAATATTTTGCAGGCCTTCCCCAATGCCAACCCCAGGAGGTGCAACTGCTACACCAAGCTCCTCCACAGCCTCAGGCTCATTAACAGATTCATCATCATCAGACTCCCAGTCTTGAACAATGACACCTGTAACTCCACTGTTCACATCCTGAGGTGGCAGATGCTGATTGTCAACAGGCATGTCTTCTCCAGGAGCAAGGACAGGGCCTTGAACAGGAGTAGCAGAAGCCTCCCAAGGGCCCCAACCTTCAGCATTCCCACCCTTAGGAGCAGGGTCCTGCACAGGAGCCATCCACTGACCCCAATCACCCCCAGGAGCAGGGGGAGGAGGGGGAGGTGGCACCTGAGGCCCAAAGACTGGACCTTGTGCAGGAACAGGGTGTGGGTCCACATTGTCATCTGGCAGTGGGTCCTCCTCGGGTGGGCCCCCTCCAAGCAAGTGACTCTGAAGAACTTCAACAGAAAAAGTCCAAGACTCTGTCTCCACCAGGTCTCCTATGGTAAACCGCACACTCTTGGGGATGTCAACCAAATCAGTCACACGAATTTTAGCTATAATCCTACCCTTATGATCAGTGTCCCTCTCCCACAGGAGAACTTTTACAATGTCCTCAAAGATAGCATTCAGATCCTCCGTATGCCAGTGGTCAAGGGGAGGCCCTACCAGCATCACCAAGCACTCATTATTAAACTGAGTCCTACGCCAGTTATCACCCTCATTGTGCTTAACAAAAGAAACATGCACATCTTGAAACAGGATCGGGATCGCCGCAATGAGACGGTCACGGTCACTGACATGGTGGAACTGCACATATGCAGACCCAAAGGGACAATCCTGGATGTCTCTGAAGTGCACTCCAACCTCATTGTTGAAGAAATCAACTAAGACACCATGAATATTCAAGAACGGAACCGGACCAGGAGGGAGGGGAAAAATGTTAGCAATAGCATACTGTTCATGTGCTCGTGACCTCCGAGGCACCACCACCCTTTTAACACGATTCCGCCCCGCCACTTGCATAATCTGGAAGCCATTCGGCAGGAAAGGCGCAAGATCAATCGGAATGTTCGCCATTGTGACGCGCGCCTTTACGGTGAGGGGAATGGGGTTTCAGCGGGCGGGGGAGTTGAGGAGACAGGGGGAGTGGTAGTTGTTTTTTGCAACGAAGTGGTGAACTCGTGAAAACTGCCGTGAATGACGGGCCGGGAATGAGAAACCACCTGGGCCTTGAACCATCCCTCATACGATTTGTCGGGCCAATTACAATTAGGGAAAGAGGGAAATTTTAGAAAAGGAAGGAGCCCAGGCAATTTAAATGCCGCGCGATTAGCGCCCCCCAGACCTGACCGGCGTTACCATAGACTTAAAACCCTCATCAGTGAGCACCTGAGCATAAGATCTGCCATGATGACCTGATTTGAACTCCCCATTAATACGATGCTCAATCACAGGCGAAGGACCCTCAGGTGACGCACGAAATTTGAGTCTTTGAAAAACCGAGCCACCTTTACTGGGAGGCTTTAAAGAAGGAGATTTTTTTGCACTTTATTTTTTGTACGTGACAACTTTCCATTCCTTAGCAGATTCCTTGTAGAATTCCCTTTCTTCATGAACCAGTTCGGGCCCCCATTACCCCAAAGGTTGACATGAATCACAAAAGAATGACATGAAAACTTGGAGATATTGTTGATCTCAAAACCCACTGCCCGAGAAGCAACCGAGAAGCAAAAAGTTCTATCTTGCAAAAGCTTCACCTGGAATTTAGAAGCGTTACCACCAAAACAGGCTTGAAGAGCAAGACTAACAGTATGAAAGTCCAACTTAAAATTTGCCCTTCCAAAAGAACAGACCAGATAAAATGGTCTCTTCCTGAACCCACCAAGGAAATTAACTTGATGCCTGAATTTATCAAAAATCCTCTTCTCAAAATCACGCCCTAAAGAAAAATCCAGGGCAGGTCGACACGAAGCAACATCTTTAGAAGCAATCTCTTTGGAAGCACATCCTGAGGAGAGATTTTCCGAGAAATCCAGAGATCTAGGCACCAACTTCTCAGTATTGGTGGAATTTTTTTAACCAAAGGGCTTGGTAAAATTTGAGAACCAACCACTACCCTCTTCACCTGAAGATCAATAGAGATACCAGAAGCCACCACCTCACCATGAACCAAGTATCTAGCATCGATCACAACCTCATTATGATTGAGAAGAACAAGCCTTTTAGAACTAGGAAAAAGCATGAGAAAACCTTTAGAAGGCTCAAGATCATCAGCTGGCAAAGAGGAGCAAAGGGCATGCCATTTCGCATCAAAGGTCTTCATTCGATCCAAAGGATGGTAGGAGATCTACCAAGAAATCCAGATGAAGGATCCAAAGAGTCATTAACACGAGAGAGATGAGAGGGGAACCTCAAAACAGATCCAACAGAGATCTTTTCCCCATTTTCCAAACATCATCCCTCAAGAGGAGATCCTTTAGCATTGAGAAGAACCAGCCAAGAATCAGCCGAGACAACGAGAGAGCCTTCCAGAAACTTACCACCCGTGGTCACACCAGAGTAGGTGACCTTCCAGCAACCTCCAGAGGAATCCATGCAGAGCCTACGCCGGCAAGGCGCCGGCGAGAGCCGAAGGCCGACCCACGGTCACCTCAGAGGAGCCCCATGCCTCGGAAATCGTGCGGGTTTGGTGTCGATCCCCCGGTGGAAATTAACTCAGACCCTGTGCTGACCTTTGACTTCGCGCGTGGCAGCTGAGGTGGCCTCGGGCCCCTCTGTGATCCACTGTGGGTAGCTTTAGTTTCGGTGGAAAATGACCCTACCCCTCCGGTGACGTCAGATTGATGCAATAAACCCTTTAATTTATTTCAGAAATTGTTTGAATATTGTAAATTCAAAAACTTATTATTTATAAGTCAGAAAAATATGAATAATATATCAAAATGTTCATAAAAATGAAACCTACCTCTTTAAGCTATAATCATGAATTTTTCAAAAACTTAAATGGCAAGTTTAATTAGAAGAACAAACTAACCCCTCTCATATGTTCTGGAGTTTTTCCCGAGTTAGGGTTTTCACCCCTCAGAACCCCGATTAATTTGTCTATGATGCTACAGGGTTTCATTCCAATGCAATTTAACTTGTCATATCATCATCCTTGCTGGATCATTGCATCGATGCCATGTGTTGATTGTTTCCCCTTTATTTCCGGTGTTTGCTTCTTCCCGGTAGAATACGAGATCGAGATCGAGATTGAAGACCGAGATCAAGACCATCGAAGATTGAAGATCGACGAACAATACTTGACCAACTATGACCAAGTAAAGTACAAGATTCCCGAGGATCTGCTTATTGGTTATCAACATGCAAAGGCAAGCATAGCCCCACCATGATATAATCCTATGATTTCGAAAGCATTTCTACTCTTGCCATGTTGCATACGATTCTACCGTGGTCTTTGATCGATAGATAGAGTATCCTATCTATTGCATTACTCTCTTTTGAGCTTATATTACCTGATCCACTGCTCCTAGCATAACTAGGTTTGGCTTGTGTGCACTGCTAGAGCTCTTATTCGTGTCTGCTTAGCCATGCATAGCTTTTGAGTCTGGTCCATCCAGATGATGTATCAGATGCAGATAATCTAGTATGACAGGAGATCGTGATGAGATGATATCAGTGATATGAGATTAAACATGCCAAGGCTTGTATGGGAGGCCACGGTGGGATGTGGTTTTCCTAGTCCCATGCTCGCCACCACTAGGAACCGAGTTCTTGCCTTTGGAACCGAGACGAGCTTACAGCCACACGGGGCTTGGGAACCCCTCGCCTGATTAACTTGCCTAGTAGATTCCATGAGTCACATAGTTCGGGCGTTCCATTTGACATATGCATAGAAAATCTTTTGAAAGATTTGCCGGGTGAAGTTGGTGCATTCATAACATGTAGGGAAGCGTGGACCGGGTTGCTTGGGGTTGATGGCGCCCATGGTAAACCAACCTCGCCTCACATCTTTAAGTACCGGCTTCGGGATTTGACCCATTACGGTGGAACCATACTTATTGCGTGACTCATGGTCTCGGTGAAAGCAAGGTAAAGGTCGTGGCCAACCACACCCTCTGCCGGCCTTCCAAGGAAGAGGGCTAATGATTTGGCATTAAGAGTCGGTTGGTATGTGTGGGTAAAGTTGTACACCCCTGAAGGGTTAAATCTTTTCGAAAAGCCATGTTCACGGTTATGAACGCTTGGTGACCAGATTCTAAGATCATAGAGAACTTGAACCTAATCATAAAACTTGGTAGATCAACGTGTGCTTAAGGATGCTTCCTCATGAGTACGAGGGGGTGATCCTAGTTGGTAGATGATGATGATTTGGTGGATATCAAAAGATGATGATCAATATTTCGGAGATTTCGCTCTCTTATCCCCTTTTAAAATACTCTGAATAGACGAGCTTCTTCTCTCTCTAGTTTTATAAACAAAAGATGGCTTTATGCAAAACAACTCCACCAACCATAAGTCTTGCGGAGTACACCCTGTACTCACCCTTGCTTTGTTGATACTTTTGGCAGAGTAAGTGTTCACCTGAAGACGAGTTCCGTACTACATCGACATCGACGAGTAGCTTGGGGTTCCCGGCCGGCAGCCTGGAATCTATGGGCTGGGACGTCATCGTTATCCTTCATGCCTCTTAGGACATTTGTTATTGCTATACTTAGTAGCATAATTTTCCTTCCGTTGTTTGATATTTGTGGTCAGTGACCTCTGCCTGTAATAATTTGGTTCTCTGCTCAGTTATGAGCTTGCTGTAATAAATTTTGTGTCGTAGGGTCACTGCTGTGTTATCAATTCTTCACTGGATATTCTCGAGCTCAAGGTTAAGATTATGTCGGACGGAGGTCTGGGATTTGTTTAGCCCTGATCCCGGGGGTGTCACAGTTCTTGGTATCAGAGCAGTACCGACCGTAGGAAAACCTTGCTATTGGTCGATGTTGAGTCTAGTGTCTGTGAAAACTATTTTAAAAGCTGAAAAGTATTTGCGAAAACTCTAGTATGCTTATTTTACTCCTTATCCAGTTTCGATCTTACTCTGGGTCATCTTATCTTGTGTTGACTTTGGAAAAGTTTTGATATCTCTTCTAATCTTTCAAAACTTAGGTGCCTTCTTGGAATGCCGTTTCTCAACCAGTTGACCTAGTGTTGAGTTCTCTAGAGTTGTGTGTGTTGTGAATTCCTTATTCCCCTTTGCTCCTATTCACATGAGAGATTCCTTTCTATCATGATGTCCCTATCTTTTGGGACCCACAATATTATATTGCTGGATCTGCAGTGTTCTGTTCTAGGCTTCGAGGTTTACTTTCGCCTCGCATGCCTCCTTTTTGTTTGTTGGGTACTTTAGAAGTCGTGTCTTCTTTTGGAAGCCACCTCGTGATCACTATCTTGCAGTGTACACTGTGTCACTCAAGTAGTAGTTACTCCTTTATTTGGGTTTTAACCCTTGGACTTGAACCTAAGATCCCTGATTGTGCTGGATTCTGGTGTTATGAATCTTGTACATGAAGCTGACCTTTAACCCAAGATCCATTCCTTTGTCCCCTGTCGTTAATGTTCCCACATTACTCAGGATGGCTGGTATTAAAATTCTAGCCTTCAAGCTTGTGGTTTTTGTCACGATTGAATTGTGACAACTAAGGACTTCCCCTACCACACGCTATGGCAGATGTTCTTTAATGGAACCAAATAGATCACGATAAGAGTACTCCTCGAGAGTCTCGCATCTATACTCGTGACTCTGCCACACCTTACCCCTTCTGTGCATTGGTTTTCGGGAGATTGTTGACTTATGCATCCACATCTCGGGATTCCATCCTGAGCATGTTTCCTTCTCCCTTGTTGTTTCCTGACCTTTGTCTACCAGTTGGTGGCCAAGTAGTAAATGTGCATCAGTGTCTTCCGATGTAATATACTCTTGTGGTCCGTCAAGACAAACCATTTTGGAATGTCTAGGAGAAACAAACTCCAGTACCTCGTCATATCTAGGACCAGGTCAAAGTGTTGTAATCTGCAGATCAAGAGGCATTTATTAGCTTCTATCTGTTCAACCTTAAAGTATCACACTCTTTTATACTAAGAGGTCGTGTCGAGTTTCATGAACCCTTAATGAAGTGATACTTTACACATCGTTACCCACCCTTCCTCGAGCTTTCGCGCTCGGAAGTGATGCCTGTGCGTAATAATGTGGTCATCTGATATTCTTAGCAATTATTATTGGTTTGAACTCTAAGGACATTTTCGTCATTCTTAGTGTGATTGGTTAACCCTATCAATAAGCAAAGGATGATTGTGCTACCAAGTCTGACATTATGGTGCACTCTCTTCGGTCAAAGAGTTAGGCTTGTGCCGAAACTCTGAGACTATGTCTTCTTGCCTTACAAGCAAGTTTTCTCTCGAACTAAGTAACATATCGGTGGTCCGTGATATTCTAGATGTCTACTAGAAGTATCGCCATGTTGCCACATGACCGTGTTGTCAAGTTCTTGAGCAAGTTAGTTCTCTGAACTACTCTTTTCTCCAAGTATCCGTACTGGATACCCCTGAACTAGTTGGTTGAGCTTAAACAACAACTTGGAGAGTTGTAAGACAAAAGTTATATCCAACTACGTTCTTTATAAAAGGGGATGTTTAGTTTTGTTTGTGTTGAAGAAAGATAGTATTTCCTTCGTGGACATGTTATCTTCCCCTATCTTTGATTTGATTTGGGTTATCGTCAAATCAAACTGAGTTCCAAGGACTATCTTGATAATGTCTCTTTTTGTGATGTTTCACTTGAGTACATCTTCATGTCTTTGGTCTGAGCAATACTACTGCCTCGTTCAAGCAATATATGAGTCCATTTTCTTGGAGTGTTTTGATAAGTTTGTTGTTGAGCCCATCGACAATATCCTTATCTTCCCCATGCTAGATTGGATTCATATGGAACATTGGGCATTAATGTTGGAAACTTTCGAGAACCGTCTTCGTGTCACTTCGAAGTATGAGTTCTGGATGTTAGAAGTAATCTTCTCTGGATCACGTGCAATCGTTGAAAGATGTCGACGTGGATTCGAGTAGAGTTAACTCCGTTCCTTGAGGACACATATGTGTGTTCATTGTTGGTACCTTATGTGTATGCAGTTGTCTTTCGACAAGTTTCTAATACATGGGTATAGCAATCTAGCTCGTCTTTTGGAGCTTTACACTATAGTCCCTGTCTTGAGAATCTAGTAACTTTATCTTTGCGGTAAATGTTGCGAACTTTCTATTCAGACATGCTGAGTCTGAAGTATCATTTCACTTAACCAAAGTTTAATCTCAAGCAACAATGATGGTTGTTGTTCCTCAAGGTTTTTACATAGGTCTCTTTATAAATCCGACAAGATTGATGTAATGGTTGACATACTTAGCCGGAAAGACCTTTTGTCATATTCGCTTGATTCAGCAGTAACAACCCCTCTTCATGAGGCATCTTCTATGATTTATTATAGGAGTTGTGCTTATGGTTCCTTTGTATCCGAAGTCTGCCCTTTACTTTATGTTTCGTGTCTCGAACATCGAGGAGAACATTTAAAGTAGTGTTGCTAAATGTCTCTCGGTCGATCCTCCAGACCCTTTATGTTGGCAATCATTTTGCTGTGCCAAGTAATTGAAGTCTAAGAATGAAGTTTCTTTCTTCTCGTGTTATCAGGAATCTCCGTACCTATTCATCTAGTGGTGTAAAGTAATATCATGATCTTTGGCAAAGATCTTGATAGTCCTGGATGAATAAAGAGTTTCCTTCCTCTCATCAACCATGTTTTAAGAGTGACTATGATTTTGGTAATCAGAAGTTCCCTTGTTACATGTTTCTTGTGGCTCTTATGATTCCTCTCTACCAAAACATCTTTATGTCTTGGCCTTCTGTTGAAGAAAAAAATGACCCTTCTATGTCAAAAGTAGTTCATCAGCTTGGTTTTGTTGATCCATATCTCTGCAATCTGAAATTTCTACTTAATTCGTTTAGTAGAGGTTCCCTGTCGAAGTCTGTGGTTATGTTCCTTCTGTTGTAAGCTTTCCTGTTCAGAAGCTTAAACCCTTCTGAAGCTCCATGGTCTCAATCCTTATGAAGACCAATTATCTAACAACTTGAAACCTTCTCCTCTTGCTTCCTCTGTTACCTTGACGTGTTTCATGTTTGTCATCTCAGAGTTGTTTCTAAACACTCCATCCATGAGTTGACCATGCGATACTCTATGTGTTTTTTAGTGTGTTTCCTTCTTATCTATAGAGTGGACATGTTTCCTCCTCTCTCTTTTTATCTTCCTACCTTTGGAATCTCGGGTCGAGATTCTCGTAAGGGGGATAGAGATGTAACACCCCAGTTTTAGATAAATATTTTTTAGGGTTTGATTATGTATCATGGTCACCATCTAATAAAAATGCATGCAAAGAAAATATACAAAACCCTAAACCCTACTCTCTCCCTCTAATTGAAAGCATTCAAATGGTTTTGAATTTCAAAAGTTACCAAAATTATTGGAGACCAAATTGTATAAAAAGGTCCCCACACTATTTTACTATGTTTTATAAAAGCCCTGGTATTTTTGAAATACTCCAAACAATTTTGGATTTGAAAGTACAAACAGAAAAAAAAACAGAAAAGGAAAAAGGATTTGAGAAGAAAAAAATAGCCAGGTGAGCTCCCTAGGCCAAACCCAGCTTGCCCCTCCCTTCCTCTTCCCTCTCCCTGCCTCCCACGTGCGCAAGTCAGCAGCCCACCCCGGCCCATCAGTGGCCCACTCCAGCCCGTACCGGTTCAGCCCTCTATTCGTCGTCTTCGTCAACGATGACGAGCAGCTACGTGTCTGCGCCGCCGCGGTCGATCGCAACCAGCCGCTGAGATGCACTTCGCCGCCCCTGGAGGCCGACAAGTACTCCGCCTCGCCGCCAAGAAGCCCTAGCACTCCACTCCTTCCTCTCCCCGCTTCCCCCTGCAGAGCGAGCAAACCCTAACCGCCCCAGTCACCGGCGAGCCCCGTCGTCCCCGACCTCCCTTGCTCCGCTGAGAAGCCCAGGAGAAGTGCCGCGTCTCCCTCTTCATCCTTGCCGAAGAACGCACGTCGGGAAGATCCCACCTCGCCGGAATCGAGCCCGCACCACTGTCGGCCATCGCCATTGCCGCCGACAATTTGTAGCCGTGCAGCCCCGCTCGCCCTCTGTCGCCGTCCACCGCCGCGTCTGGCGTGTCGCCGGCGAGTCCCGCGTGGCGCCTGCGTGGCTTGCCTGTGTGGCCCTGGTCCCACCAGTCAGCCTCTAGGGCTAGGATCTTCCTCGGTGGAAATTAACTCAGACCCTGTGCTGACCTTTGACTGCCCGCGTGGCAGCTGAGGTGGCCTCGGGCCCCTCTGTCAGCCACTGTGGGTAGCTTTTGTTTCGGTGGAAAATGACCCTCCCACTCTGGTGACGTCATATTGATGCAATAAACCCTTTAATCAATTTCAGAAATTGTTTGAATATTGTAAATTCAATAACTTATTATTTATAAGTCAGAAAAATATGAATAATATATCAAAATGTTCAGAAAAATGAAACCTACCTCTTTAAGCTATAATCCTGCATTGTTCAACAACTTAAATGGAAGTTTAATTAGAAGAACAAACTAACCCCTCTCAAATGTTCCGGAGTTTTTCCCGAGTTAGGGTTTTCACCCCTCGGAACCCCGATTAATTTATCGAGCATTCTATAGGGTTTCATTCCAATGCAATTTAACTTGTCATATCATCATCCTTGCTTGAGCATTGCACCGATGCCATGTATTGATTGTTTCCCCTTTATTTCCGGTGTTTGCTTCTTCCCGGTAGAATACGAGATCGCTATCGACATTGAAGACCGATATCAAGACCATTGAAGATCGAAGATCGACGAACAACACTTGACCAACTATGACCAAGTCAAGTACAAGATTCCCGAGGATCTGCTTATTGGTTATCAACAGGCAAAGGCAAGCATAGCCCCACCATGATATAATCCTATGATTTCGAAAGAATTTCTACTCTTGCCATGTTGCATACGATTCTACTGTGGTCTTTTATCGATAGATAGAGTATCCTATCTATTGCATTACTCCCTTTTGAGATTATATTACCTGATCCACTGCTCCTAGCATAACTAGGTTTGGCTTGTGTGCACTGCTAGAGCTCTTATTCGTGTCTGCTTAGCCATGCATAGATTTTGAGTCTGGTCCATCCAGATGATGTATCAGATGCAAATAATCTAGTATGACAGGAGATCGTGATGAGATGAGATCAATGATATGAGATTAAACATGCTAAGGCTTGTATGGGAGGCCACGGTGGGATGTGTTTTTTCTAGTCCCATGCTCGCCACCACTAGGAACCGAGTTCTTGCCTTTGGAATCGAGACGAGCGTACATCCACACGGGGCTTGGGAACCCCTCGTCTGATTAACTTGCCTAGTAGATTCCATGAGTCACATAGTTCGGGCGTTCCATTCGACATATGCATAGAAAATCTTTTGAAAGATTTGCCGGGTGAAGTTGGTGCATTCATAATAGGTAGGGAAGCGTGGATCGGGTTGCTTGGGGTTGATGGCGCCCCTGGTAAACCAACCTCGCCTCACATCTTTAAGTACCGGCTTCGGGATTTGACCCGTTACGGCAGAACCATACTTATTGCGTGACTCATGGTCTCGGCGAAAGCAAGGTAAAGGTCGTGGCAAACCACACCCTCTGTCGGCCTTCCAAGGAAGAGGGCTAATGATCTGGCATTAAGAGTCGGTTGGTACGTGTGGGTAAAGTTGTACACCCCTGCAGGGTTAAATCTTTTCGAAAAGCCGTGTTCACGGTTATGAACGCTTGGTGACCAGATTCTAAGATCATAGAGAACTTGAACCTAATCATAGAACTTGGTAGATCAACATGTGCTTAAGGATTCTTCCTCATGAGTACGAGGGGGTGATCCTAGTTGGTAGATGATGATGATTTGGTGGATATCAAAAGATGA
This sequence comes from Avena longiglumis, assembly GCA_030063025.1. Classification (NCBI taxonomy): domain Eukaryota; kingdom Viridiplantae; phylum Streptophyta; class Magnoliopsida; order Poales; family Poaceae; genus Avena; species Avena longiglumis. The sequence goes on from CP125974.1 coordinate 488,228,473, forward strand.
TGATCAATATTTCGGATATATCGCTCTCTTATCCCCTTTTAAAATACTCTGAATAGATGAGTTTCTTCTCTCTCTTGTTTTATAAACAAAATATGGCTTTATGCAAAACAACTCCAGCAACCATAAGTCTTGTAGAGTACACCCTGTACTCACCCTTGCTTTGTTGATACTTTTGGCAGAGTAAGTGTTCACCTGAAGACGAGTTCCGTACTACACAGACATCGACGAGTAGCTTAGGGTTCCCGGCCGACAGCCTGGAATCTATGGTTGCGACGTCATCGTTATGCTTCAGGCCTCTTAGGCCATTTTCTACCATTTGGATTTTGTTCTAGACGAGTCTTTGTAGCCATGGGAGTAGGATCTCCATTTAAATCTTGCATATGGAATATCTTGAGCATATCTTGAGTGTACGTGGCTTGGTTGAAAAATGTCCCTCCTCTAACTTGCTTGATCTCAAAACCAAGAAATACTTTCAACTCCCCCATCAAAGACATCCGGAACCTACTAGTCATAAGCTTTGAGAATTCATTATTAAACGCTTTGTTAGATGATCCAAAGATAATATCATCAACATATATTTGGCATACAAAAATCTTCCCATTGACCTTCTTAGTAAAAAGAGTGGGATCGATTTTCCCAACCTCAAATCCACGGTCAAACAACAACTCTCTAAGGTGCTCATACCACGTGTGTGGGGCTTTCTTGAGCCCATAGAGCGCCTTATCAAGTTTGTAGACATGCTTTGGGAAGTTGGGATCCTAAAATCCCGGGGGTTGCTTTACATATACCAACTCATTTAATGGACCATAAAGAAATGCACTTTCTACATCCATTTGTTGCAACTTAAAGTTATGATGTGCCGCATAAGCAAGAAGGATACGGATGGACTCAAGGCGATCCACGGGTGCATACGTCTGTCCATAGTCAATGCCTTCAATTTGAGAGAACCCTTGTGCAACCAATCTAGCCTTATTCCTTACTATAATTCCATGCTCATCTTGCTTGTTCTTGAATATCCACTTGGTGCCTATCACATTGCGGCAATCCTTAGGCTTGTCAACTAACTTCCATACTTTGTTTCTCTCAAAGTTGTTGAGCTCTTTGTGCATTGCTTCCAAACAATCCGAATCTTCAAGGGCTTCCCACACTTTCTTTGGTTCAATCATGGAAATGTGTTCTTGGTGTTCACTAAACCTCTTCAATTGTGCTCTTGTGGAAATGCCTCTTCTCATGTCACCAACCACATTTTGTAAAGAGTGGTCTCTTAATTCCAACATCCTCTCATTTCTAGCTTCACGACAAGTGTGGATCTCCTCATTGTTTCTTGGGGGACCCTCTTCATCATTCTGGTCCTCGTCTTGACCATCAACTTGACCTTGATCATCACCAGAATCAATCTCTTCATTAAGAGGCACATCTTGACCTTGGTCTTGATCAGACACTCTTCTAGCATCGATTTAAGCTTGTATCAGGGCAGTTTGTATGGATATTCCTTGAGTAATTGACTTGGCACCACTTGACATCCTGGAGAATGAATCAGGTTCCTCTTCACTAGAGTTGTCACTTTGATCAACATGTTGAGGGTCCACAGTTTGTCTTTGGCTTGGGTCATTGCCCTCCTCGGTGGATGGAGGTTGTTGCTGTTGTGAAGATGAGGGATCCACTTCAATAGAGCATAGTTCTTCTTGATCCGCCATAAGGGGTTCCTCAACGGGGCGGATATATCCCACACCCATTCTTCCTATGGCATCCTGAGGCATTTCATCATCTGCATCACAAGCATCAACACGCCCCCCTTGGGGACCATCATATTCTTCGAAGGTCACACTACAAGATTATATGACGGCTCCAGAGAGCTTATCATAGATTTTATAAGTGTGAGATTCGAGACCATAGCCAACAAAAATACCCTCTAATGCTTTAGACTCGAATTTGGACAAACGAACACCTTTTATGAGATAGAAACACTTATAATCGAATACCCGGAAGTAAGATATGTTGGGATTGTTACCGGTAAGTATTTCATATGGAGTCTTGTTGATTTCTTTGCGTAGGTAGAGCCGGTTAGATGCATGGCAAGCGGTGGAGATGGATTTGGCCCAAAAGTTGTATGGAGATTTAAACTCCGCCAACATGGTCCTAGCCATCTCAATAAGAGTCCGGTTCTTCCTATCGGCCACACCATTTTGTTGAGGGGTATATGCAGCGGAATATTGGTGTTTTATCCCCTCGTCACTAAGGAAATTATTCAAGGCGTAGTTCTTGAACTCGGTGCCGTTGTCACTTCTTATAATCAACACAGGAAGGATGTATTGACGTTGAACCATGTTGATGAAGTCGATGAAGGTCTTTTTGGTCTCACTCTTTAACTTGAAGAAATATACCCATGAGTATCTTGAAAAGTCATCAACAATCACCAAACAATATTTCTTCCCACCAAGACTTGGATGAGATGGAGGACCAAAGAGATCCACATGAAGGAGCTCCAAGATCTTGGTTGACCTGATGCGGTTCTTTGGCTTGTGAGGAGAATCATGCATCTTTCCTAGGACACAAGCCCTCCAAACATGATCTTTGGCAAAGGAAACATTTTCTTTTAGTCCAACAATATGGCCCTCCTTGTGGAGACTTTGCAAAGTTCTCATATTAACATGAGCTAGTCGGCGATGCCATAACCAACCCACATCGGCCTTTCCAAATAAGCACATCGCACTTGTAGTGGTTTGCCCCGAAAAGTCCACCACATACAAGTCATGTTCGATGTACCCAACGAAATCGACCTTGAGAGACTTGCTCCACATGAGTACCACAATATCATCATCAATAAAGACGGAAATCCAATCTTTCCAAGAGCATAGACTAAAAGTAAATTGTATCCAAGGGTCTCAACAAGCATGATGTTCACGAGTGTAATGTCGTGAGCAACCACTACCTTGCCGAAACCCATTACCTTAGACTTTGACTTGTTGGCATATGTCATGGTTATTTGATCATCATTTGGCTTTAAGTCCTTGACAATAGACGAGCTTCTGGTCATATGACTTGTGCAACCACTATCAAGCACCCACTTTGACCCTCCGGAAGCATATGTCTACAAAATATCAAGCTAATTTTTAGGTACCCATTTTTCAATGGGTCCTCTTTTGTTATCAACAAGGGTCTTGGGGACCCAAATAGACCAAGCAATATAACCATCAAATGGGCCAACATATTGTGCATACACATCACCATAATAATCACGCATTAGAACATAGTGAGGGTTAGCACTTCCCACAAATTCATCATGAGACATAGTTTTACCATTTGTGGTCTTACTATCCACAATGGCCTTGTTCTTCTCTTGTGTGGGCTTGGCCTTCTTCTTGTTGTTCTTCTTTTTGGCCTTGGAGACAAAGCCAATGCCCCCTTTCTCACCACTAGGTCTTTTCTTACTCAAAAGATCATCAATGGACTTGTTACCTTGTGGAAATGTGGCCTTGGCTAGCTCCCCTTCAACCTAGCATTTTCTTCAAGAATAGTTGTACTACTAGATGGAATGAAGCTACTAGGTGACGGAGTATTGGCCAATTGAGTTTGAAGCGTTTCATGGGATTTTGTGAGAGACAAGAGTTCACTTTCCAAAGCCTTGTGAGCCTTGTTAAGCAAACTAAAGTCCTCAGCAAGTTTTTCATGAACCACACCAAACTCAATCTTGTCCTTTTTAGCCCTTTTGCATTTAGCAATAGCATGATCACGTTCTTTGATGAGTGTATTAACAATAATGTCATTGGCCTCATCAAGCCCTTCAAGTTTTAGTTCAAGAGACATCCTAGTCTCTTGTTCTTCTTCTAGAGCATTGTTTAGGGCCTCTAGCTCAATCATGTGTTCATGCCCAAGTTTACACCTTACATTTAGAAGCTCTTGTGTGTGGGAAAGTTGATCTAAGATGTTCCCAAAATGTATGTTAGCATCCCCTTGTAAGTTAGTCATAAACTCATCGAAAGCAATTAATTCCCTTTTTACATAAAGAGACATCTCATCATCAATTTCATCATTAGCTAAGGGAGAGGAGTGAGATGATGAGGATACCTCCGTTCCTCTTGCCATAAGGCAAGTGACGTTCTTGATGGGAGTGTTATCATTTGGAGAATCGAAGAGTGAGAATGTGGGAGTAGAAGTAGTGGCTAGAGCGGCCACACCATTAGATGTATCCTCTTCATCATCTTCATTGTCAGAGGAGTATTCTTCATGCGTGATCAAAACAATTTCTTCCGACTTCTTGTTGATGGGATTCTTCTTGATGAAGGGTTTCTTGTAAGGTGCTTTGGGAGTTTCTTCAACATGAGCTTACCCCCATGATCTTCTCTCTTCTCATAGGGACAACCCGCCACAAAGTGATAGAGGTCACCACAATTGAAGCAAGTTCTCAACTTGGTGAAATTTTCTCTTCTCCCACTTGGGTTGCTTTTTCGTTGCATTTCCATCTTTGTCCTTGGCGGGGTTCTTCCAAAAGTTCTTTGCATAGAAGGCCATGTATTGACCATGAGCAATCTTGACATCATCGAGGTGGTCCATGGAGAGGACTTCATGACTATCATCTTCATCTCCATGTTCCACAACTTTGGCCTTCAAAGCAACGTTGACAACATTGCTCATACCAAGGGCTCGAGCACGGGCATCTTTGGCATTCTTGGCGGCAACCTTGAAAGAGGCCATCTCTTGCATAAATTCATTGGAGGTCATGAGATGGTAGTTGTGTCTTCCTTGTAGGCTCTTCAAGTCGGTGGGCTCAAAGGGCATGAGTGCACTGACATATTTCCTTTTTATCCAAGCATCATCCACATGTGAGGCACCCACATTTCTAAAAGCGGTGGCGGTGGTCTTGAGCCTACGGTACATGTCTTCATGATTTTCACCTTCCAACATGTAAAATCATTTGGATTCATTACTTAGTGCATCATACCGGTTCCTCCTGATGCTCTCATTCCCAACAAACAACGTTGTGAGAGCATCCCAAGCTTCCTTGGCGGTGCTGAGGTGCTCAATGTGTGGGTAATCCTTTGTACCCAATCCTTGTTGAATCATGTGCAAGGCGGTGGCATTGAGTTGACTATTGACAACTTCTCTTCTTGTCAAGTTTTCTGGATCCCCAATATAGAGTCCTTGTTCAATGATGTTCCATAGTTCAATGGAAGATCTGCGCACATGAGTTTTCATTAGATATTGCCATTGAGCAAAAGTAGTAGATGCTTCAAGCTTAGGTGGGTCACCTCTATTGTTTATATGAGGGTGAGGAATTGGGGGGTCGGGAGAGTACCATGAATCACGGTGCTCACCCTTCCCACCATCCTTTTGTGTGGAGGAGTTAGTGTTGTCTTGATTACCCCCCACCATCATACCCTCGGGAGATACCGGAGCATTCCCTTAGGTAATACTGATGGAGGCTCCTCTTGAGGAGAAGGGGATGATGAGCCGTCTTTGTCTTTAAGAAGTTGCTCAAGAATTTCCTTGACTTCGTTGACCAAGGAAGAGCTCAATCTTGTTTCCACGTTTTTAAGATCTTCCATGGTCACCGTGGTGTGCTCACCACCACCTTCCCCATCGTGGCTACCCATATTCTCTTAGGCGGTAAAGCCCGAATAAAGAGCCTAGGCTCCGATACCAATTGAAAGGATCGTATGGGCACCTAGAGGGGGGGTGAATAGGTGCTACTTCAAAATTTCTTCTTTTTCAATTTAGGGTTTGACAAGAAAGGTAAATTCTCTAGATTATGCAACTAAGGTGAATTTACCTATATGTCAAACAAGCAACAACTAGCACAACACTAAGCAAGAACAAGTAAGTAAAGTGCGGTAAGGATAGAAGTAACCAAAGTGGTGGACGCGGAGACACAAGGATTTGTTTCCCGTAGTTCCTTCCTTTTGAGGGGAAGTACGTATACGTTTGGAGAGGGGGTGGTTTCAAACCACCAATGCCACGAGAGGCCTCCCTTGTTCTCCGATGAACCTCACCCCAAGGGGATCGATCCACCTTCGACTATACCGGCAAACTTCGAGGTGGAAGCCGGCACCTTTACAACAAGTTCGGGGCACACATCCACAACTTAATTGGAGGCTCCCAAATACAAGCAAGCTATCAAAACAATCAAAGACAAGCTTGTAAGAACCAAATCAAAGATAGGGTTTCCAATGAAACACTAGAGCATGGGGGCCCTCAAGTGAATGAGGGGGAAATGAAGATCTCTCTTGGTGAAGCTGTAGATCAAGGCCTCCTCCTTCGATTCTCCAAAGATCAATGACTTTGGATGGTTGGATGAAGAGATCTTGTAGATTTGGTGGCTCTAATGAAATTTGTGTTCTTGAGCATCTCGAGCAACTGGAGGAAGGGGATAAGGGTCCCTATTTATATGCAGCCCCCTCCACGAACTGTTTTCTGACCATTGGAGAAAATCCAGACCGGAGACTCCGGTCTATATACCGGAGACTCTGGTCTACACCGGAGATTCCGGCCTATCTCCGGTCTAGCCTCCGGACCACCCTTATGAATGAGCAGGGCCAGAGACGACCCAACTGGGCCGGAGAATCCGGTCCTCCAGCACCGGAGACTCTGGTCTGAGCCAAGGCCGGAGATTCCGGAGAAGCCTCCGGACCTTGCTCCGCACCCCCATACAGAATGTCCTAGCCATGATCCTGAAGCCTCCACCGGGGACACATCCGGAAACTCCGGATCACACCGGAGACTCCGATCTGGAATTTCTAGAACTATGTCACTCTTGTAGGAATCTTTCCAAAGTGTGAGGGTATGTAACATCCCCCAAAAAAATATAAAACAATGATCATCAAACTTTAATCACTAAAATTAGGGTTAACAAAAACTTTGATTAATTTAAATCATATGAATGCATTTGTGAATGTGATGATTTGATAAATGCATGAATGAACTTGTGTGATTAACCTAAATAGCAATAAATGGTTTAAAGGTGAATATAACATCATATAAAACAATTCCATGCAGAAACCAATCAAGAGAAAATCAAAAACAAATCAAATAAAGCAAATGGTCATTTTTTGCCAATCTTGCTCACTAGGTCACTTTGAGTGTTTCTAGTCCAAGATTTTAAACAGAACCTTTTCCAATTATTTTCACCCCTTGCTAGACCAAGTAAAAGTGAAGCAAATACCACATTTCAAACTTGCAGAAACATTTGGCAACCTCATTCAAATCACAATTCAAAATTGAATCTTTAACATATGTGAAGATCACACATTTTCAAAACCCAACCAAACCAGTGCCCCTTGACTAATCCAACTAACCAGATACTCCCTAGCATGTGCCTAGCAAACCCACCAAGTTTGAATCCAAAATTCAAATTTGAATTTCTTTCGGCCATTTCATCAAACACCTTGTTAACAACAAACAACAAAACATCAAACATTATAGTGTGCAGTAATTTTGGCCAACCTTGTTCCCTCTCTAGCTCTCACTACACTCCCAGTAGATGAACTAGCCAAATTAACAAGCCTTATGTAACATCCCAACATTTAGGAATCAACGAAGGGTAGATTTAGGAATTTGAGATATTGCATGCATTCATCTGTGAAAATGTGGGTAAATTTTTCGCCAAATAAAAACCTAAAGTGATCAAGGTTTCTTTCATACTTCGAGATTAGGTATAGTATTGAAGGATGATTATTACAGACTTTGATATGATATTTGTGGATTTATGTGTTTTGGGAAATGAAATTTGAATTTAAACCTGAGTGTTGAATTTATAGTTTAAAAGAATTCAAAGTTATATTTGAGTATTATACTTTAATCGAGAGAAGATAATTAGTACTCAAACTTTAAATAAATAATATAATCAATTGACTGAATATTTATTTATTCCATAAATAAGTTACACCAAGGTAACTTATGTAAATAATCAACAACTTGTACAATAGTAATTGAATAGAAAAATAATATTTCTTTAATGAATAATGGTACAATATTTATTACAAAAGAAAAAAATAGTACAAAAGAATAAATTAAAGATTACAATTGAATCAGAGAGATATTACAAGTGACTATTCTACAAAGAAAGGAAAACCTAAACTAAAGTCTTGATCTTCAAATCTACTACCTGCAAAACAAACATAAACAAAAGAAAGAAAATTAAGGTTAAAAGGATATTACTCTCAGACTTGACAGTGAAGCGCACTGATCAAGGTTCATCATTGAGTAATCTTTTAAAAAGGGGCAAGTTTCACCAATATGAAAGAATATATCTTTCATAATTTTAAGCCATAAGTTAAATAAACAGCAAGGAGGGGCAAGTTTCACCAGCCAAGTAAAAGGTAACTTGATAAAAGTAACTCTCAAATTCAGAACATATCCACAACCTGTGCAGCAGGCACACATGCAGCACACACACCAAACTGCATGGTGTGTGCTCTCAGCACCGCAACAACACAATCAAACAAAACCATCCACACAGCTGTGGGAAGCCAGCCCCACATCACTTTCTTGTTCATACACACCAAGAACAGCAGCCAGCAGCTAAACCCAGCCAAAGCCAAGCTAAATCACACCAATCAAAACCTTGGATCACACCACCAAAATGGTGACATAAGGAGGGGTGGATCAGGTGGATAGCAAGACCAAGATCAAGCCATCAGGACCAGGAGATGAAGGGCTTGATCAAGGAGCCAGGAGCTAGAAATAGCAGGAGAGCATCAGATCAAGTTAGCACAAGATCAACCACAGGAAACCCCAACATCAAGTGATAGTGGTGAGTAAATAGATCATCACATGATCTATCTGTCTAAGATTAGACAAGCATACATGATCTGTCTTTTACTCAAATTCTCATAAAACACCCAAATGGGGTGAATCCATCACTGAAGTTTTAAACACTAAAAGCAACCAGAAAACTATAAAGATCCAACTTAGATCTCAGAACAACATCATTGATCTAAGCTATCAAGCTATATTTCAATTCAAAAATGAATATAGCCAAGAACTAAACCTCTAAGCACATCTCTTCAATAGGAGTAGCACCTTAGGATTTAATCTTATGGATCTATATAAGTTATCAAGCTTACAAGAATCTTTCCCCAACTTTGATTCAAGAAATACTAGCTGGTATCACTACCAGAACCAATCCATGTGAATCAACAAGATAGAGGTATAAATCCCTAAACCTCATACCAACATCATTGGTTCAAGGGAGGAAAGAGAATTCCACTTATCTATAATGCCAAGTCAATTTTAAGCTTGAACAAGACTAAACCAAGTTATAGAATCTAATCCTGTGTGCCATACAAGGATGGTGTCACAAGAACAGTTCTAAACTAAGCAGGTTAAGCATCCAATCTTCACAGCTACAACCAACCAACTATAAATAATTTTCCTGTTCTTAATCACACGAATCATAACCAGGATATTCATATATATATCTTCACTATATAAAAACATTTTGTTCTCAAGCTATATATGAATTATTAAGTCAACAGTACTAAGACATTGACTTCATCACACAACACTCACTGTCATCAACCAAGTAATGACAGTGGTGAGATATTAAACCACTAGAATTACCAAGTATTGCTTCTAGAGCAACTTTACCATCTAAATCATATAAAAATTAATCCATATAATCATCTGACAAACCACTAGCATCACACAGCTAACCATTATCAGTAATATATAGCAAGTCACCACTTAACAGGTTCAAGGATCATCACCACGTGATCCAATTCATCAAATATTTAATCAACAGAAGGATTTGAACCCTAAGCAGAACAAATCATCTTAATCAGGACAAGACAGTAACCAGGAGGCCAGTACCAACATCTAGCATAAGATGGCGTAGAACAGAGAGCATGAGAGGGGAGGAACCACTTACCAAAAGTCCTCGATGTAGATTAGAAGAGGAAGTAGAGAAGGCCGACGAACATGGTGGCATGGGGAGCACCCCCAAGGGGGCGCTGCAACCCACACAACGCCACGTCGGCGCCCATAGCCACACCTGGGGTGAAGAGCATCCCCACGGCACATGACAGCAGCGGTGGCGTCAGCACCAATGCCAACCCCAAACCCTAGGGTTCGGCACGACATCGATCTGGCCGCAGGAGGGCTCCAAGTCCAAATTCAATTGGACAGGAAGGAAGAGCAGGGCCGACAACCTCATCCTACACCACGACGGCGGCCAGGGAGGTCCACGGTAGCGTGAATCACCGGCGGTGACACCGCTGACCACGGGGTCGGGGGAGAAGGAGAGAGGTGAGCTCGAGAGAGAGACAGAGAGTGATGGGCTGGAATGGGCCAATACCCCTTCGGGGTGTTGTTTTTCCTTTGCCCTACTGGGCCACAAGGGCCCAATAAAACCAAATAGCCAGCCCAAATCATTTAGAGCCTGTTTTAATAATTGGAAAAAGACCAAAATGCCCTTGAACTTAAATAAATTCTAGAAAATAAAATAAAAGTCCAAAAATTATAAATAAAATATTTTTGGATTCACAATAATCCAAACTATCCAAATCAATTAAGAAATAAAATTTTAGACATATAAATTTTATTAATAATTTTTTAATTTAAATATTCCTTATAGAATTTCACAAAATTATTTAAAGATGATAAAAATAAATAAAATTCACTTTCATTATATATTAATATTTTAGTATTTCAGAAAAATACTAAACAAATATTTAATAACCATTTTTGGTATTCAAATGATAATTCTTAAAGGAATTATTAAATTAATAATTTAAATAAAAGGAAATAAAATAAATAAATACAATATTCTATAAATATTAAAAAAAATATTTATAAATCCTTAATTAACTAAAAAGGATTTTTTATAATTTAAATAATAGGGGAGGTTACATATAAAGTTAAATAATGCATTACATTACTTTTACATAATCATTTTGCTTCTTTAAATATTGTCCTTACCGGGCAATACTGATGTTTTTTTAGACATAGAAGCTCAAGGTCTAGTGCAAGCATCAGACTTCACTACCTTGCAATCACAAGGCAAGTTCATCACTTTCTCATGTCCTTTTAAGAGTCTTTATCAAAGTATTTGCGAATAGTGTGTTATCATCTATATTGTAGAAAAAGAAAACAATATTTTCTCAATATACTAAATCTTAGATATCATCCTAAGTGATGATATGATGGAGAAATAGAACTTAGGGTTCTAATTGCACTAATGATAAAAAATTAGGGATTAATAACCCATGACATCAGTGATTCTAGCGCCGTATATTACGCGTTAACCATGAGATTTGGAATGGGACGGAGAAGTCAGCTGTATCCTTTTCCTCTTGTATGGAGGCAAGACGACCTTAACGTGACGTTGTGATTCCTTGTGCGGATCCAACATATGGGTGGGCACCCTTACGCCCCACACTTTTGGTGTCTAGATTATCTATGAATGGTGTTTAGGGAGATAGTCCATGTAAATGGTACTATTCCGGGCAGGGCCGTCTCCAGAAATTTGAGGCCCCGGTGCAAGCTTCAAAATGAGACCCTAAATTTTTAAGGGGTATAACTAATATGACCAATCATACTTTCACCTAATTATACGAGTTTAGTATTTCCCACTTCATACAATATAAAAAAATATAGTATCGTATATTAAAGCTAAAAAAGTAAATGTAGCACGTAAGTAATAAACGAACCTCATGTTTCACCGAAAAGCATTTGCTCTTTCTCAAAATGAAATCTTTCTCAAGACATTATTCTCAAGCGACCAAATTCATCGTAATATTTCTTGTGTCATGCTAGAACTTAATTGCTTTCTAAACAACTTATGTTTAGAAAATCAAACCTTGATAGGCATTTGGGGTTGGATCAGCGGAAGCCAAGGCAGGAGGGACGACCAATTTGTCTCAAAAAACAATGGAAAACGGGAAGCAAGGAGGTAGCTTGTAGGTCAAACGACGCTTGGGCGAATGGGCGATTGATAAGGATCGTGGTAGACTGCAGGCGCGCGACAGGCGGCATTCCGGTGGCAGGTGCTTGTGTCTTCTGGGGATCAGATTTATCGGTTTTAATCGGTAGTATTTTCTTGAGAAAATCAACCGGGATTTGAGTAAGACCTAATTCCTTTTTTTTAAAGCCAGGTCAAATTCCTTGATTCGATCGAACTTCATAAGACTTGCGGCGCGTGCATATGTGCAGAATTAACAAGCAGGGATACGCTGGCTGTTGCCCAATGCGGGGCCATCGGGGTGGGCCAAGGGGAGAATAACTGTTTTATTCCATTTGAATGGGCGACAGGAGCTTCACGTTGGCCATCGTGAGACACTCCAAAGAACAGGGAACTTTCAGTTCAGGGCTGGGCTGGGGATATGGGGCCCCAAATTTTGGGGGGCCCTGTGTGGTTGCCCAGCCCGCACATCCTCTTGGACGGGCCTGATTCTGGGCACCACTAGGTCATAGAGTCTTTGAGAACTCATCAGGGTTTTAGCCTGCCCGAAAGGGGGCTTAACAAAGGTGAGACAACCCCGGAAGATCGTGCAGACATATGAGCTCGCGAAGAGGGCAGTGATTGGCTTGGAACAACTACTGGGCCCCACATCATGGAATTGTGGACGGGAAAGTATGCCCTATTGTGCAATAAGGAGTTGATCTCTCATGGGAAAAGTAACGCACCTCTGTAGTGTGTAAGAATTGTAACTTGTTACTCCCTGTTCCAGGAAGGAGCCACGAACGCGGTAGGAAATGAACTCCATGGAAGTTCTGGTCAACCTGTGAAGGCTGATGGTCATAGATTTTTATAATAAAATCAACCTTTGAAGAAAGATTTACGAAAATTGCATAGTGCCAAAGACTGATAGTCCGAGGTGGTAGATAGAGCATCAAACTTCCTACCTTGCATATAATGAATTTGCTGAGTAATGCTGTTACTCATCCTTTCCTTTGAATCCTTGCTTAGACTCTGAGAATCCCGAAGATACTCCAATGTATGCATCTTAGAGTCAAGAGGAGGTCTTCTATGAAGAGCCCAGCCTATATGGATCCGTAGAAGGGGAGGACTACGACATCGTCTACGGAGGAGAATTCCAAGAATCCTAATAATTACTATAGTTCTAGTAGCCACTTGAGACGAGCATCATGAACAATATATAGCAATAAGTTGCTGAGCTCAATTTGGAGTTTAAGTTTTAAATTTGAAACTTCCTCTGAAACACTTATATTTTGGTTTGTAAGTTGAATATTTTGGAAGCCTTGAACTTCTGGTATTGTAATAATAATAACGTGTGTATGTTTGTAATATGGACCCGCAATGTTTCTGCTGTACCACTCTGAGGGATGTGATATTTATGAAACGGTGTTCTGTGAATGTCATGTCAACGACTATAGTGTACTACACATGCAGTGGTATGCTGGGTCACCGCAGTTGGTATCAGAGCAAATTGCTTTGACCTTAGGTTGGAAACCTAGTAAGGGTATAACCTGTAGGAGAGTGTAGCAATGATAAAGAATTCTCTAAAAGAAGTATAATGGGTATTCAAATGAGAAAATTCCGTTATATGTTTTAGTGCGATAATTCTTTGTTATGATGCAAGATATTATTGGTTACTAATAAAAATTATTTTCCTGATATACATAGTTATGGTACCAAAGTTTCCAAAACAGACTTTGGAAAGGAAAGAAGAGACTCTTGATGATAATCAAGGATCATTCACGGACCAACTTCGTCAACTTCTAAAGATTTTTAGTTGTCCAACTAGAATTCCAGTGAACACTATAACCTACCATGATGGATGTTATCCAAGTATCGTGTGAGTATCCAACTTCCAGAGGAGCTTGGATTATATCACGATCTACCTATAGGTGAAGGTAGGAGTCACTTAGCAGCATATCATGTTGCTGTTGTGGAGGCGATAGCCAGTAACCGGGAGCATAAATCCAAGGAGTTAGAAGGTAGAACATTTTTTGTGATACCCCATGATTCTGTAGACCTGGAGTGTAACATCCCAAAAATACTAAACTTGGATCATGAAAATCTAATCATCAAAATTAGGGTTAACAAAAACTTTTCTAAATGAAATCATGAATGCATGCATATGTGTATGCATGGATTTTGAAATCCTTTAAAACCACCTTGTTTGTTTGTTCCATTGCTTGTAAAATGTTTCTTAGGTGAAATAAATATCATCTAAAACATTTCCCACACTTTTCCTAAAGACAAGTAAATCAAAACACATATATGAAATGAATGGTCACTTTGACCAATTTAACTCACATGCCTACTTTGGCTGTCTCAAACTTTCAGAACCTAACAGAAACTTTTCTAGATCTTTGCACCCCTTGAATGTACTCATAACAAAGTATCAAGGCCCACTTTCTGATCATCCAAAATCTTTCAAATGCATAGTTTAAATGACAATTCAAAATTGAATCTTTATCATATGGGAAGATCCCACTTTTTCAAAAACTATTCAAACAAGCTCAATTTTCAAAACCCAAGCATCTGAAGACTCACCAGCACCAATCTAGCAAACCAACCAAAAATCAATTCAAAATTCAAAACTTGATTTCATGCGGCCATGTCATCAAACAGGTTGCAGACACAAATCAAACAAACATCAAACACTATTGTGAGCAGTGATTCTTGCCTAACTGGTTCCCCATTTAGCTCACACACAACTCAGTAGATCATCTAGGAAGATTAGCCAGGCACTAGCACCACTGTGAGCTTGCCATTGTCATCAATGGCGAATAGCTGAGCACCCTCTTGCCACCCCATAGTCGACAGCAAGCTAGGAGCATCAGCAAGCCTATCCAGCATGTCTGGGAGGCAGCCCACCGTCCACCGCCACTCACTGTCCCAGCCGCAAGCGTTGCCAAGCCCTGGACCACGCGCACAAGCCGCGCCCAGACCATGCCGAGCGTGCGCCAGAGCGCCACCCTTGACCATCACCCGCCATGGCGCCGTCCTGGCATACACAATCCCCACCGACCTGTGAGACCGCCAGACATCCCGTTTGCCGCCCGTGATGTACCACCGCCGCCGTCGAAGACGCCGCCTCTGCCGCGCAGAGCACCGCCCGTGCCAGACCAAACCACACCGCCCCATGCCTCGAGACCATGTCGTTGAGCATCGCCAGGAGACACCGCACCGTCCCCTACCCTTGCCCATGCCTTTAGCTGCCTGTAACCTCGCCCCCGACGAGCTCACCGTGCGCCTGACGGTCCCTCGCCGACTATAAATAGAGGCCACCCCGACGATTTCTTCACACCATCTCACTCCTCTCCTCACCGTGCCACACCATTCTCGAGCAAGGCGAGCACCACCTCGGAATTTCACCGGAGCCCGCCGCCGGAGAAGAAGGAGCAGCGATTGAGCCGCCAAGAGCCGCGACCACCCCTGAGTTCGCCGTCGTCGACTTCGTCGTTCGCCCGCCTCGCCGACCCTCGCCAGTACCCCGGTGAGTCCCCAGCGACCCTCACTGGCTGCGCTAGGTTTCGTTCTCGCCGGAGTTGTCTCGCGTCGACGATGACCCCCATCCGTTAGATTAGAACTAGATCGAACGATCCACGTCGTCTCATACCGCTTCGCCCAGCCCCGTGTCACTGATGAGTGGGGACACCCGCTTAAGCAGCCCGCGGGAGCACTGCGCTTAGCAGGCCGGCCCAGTAACTTTTCCCGCGCAGCCCAGTTATTCAAATTAAACCTTTTTCTATTTCAATTCCAATACACTTCTGTACCCAAATTCAAAAATCAACCCAGATCGATTTAGTGCACCAAATTGAATGAAACCAATTTTGTTGGAAAGGTTTGTGAATGCTGAATCCAAGCCCGTTGGATTCAAGTCATTTGGATCTATTGATCACCCATGGTAAAAATAACAATGCAGAAGATTTTCTGCATTCAAACATTTTTCAAATTTAAACCATAATAGATTTTGAGTTGATTCCAACTCTCAAAAATCACATTTAACCATACCTTTCAGAATATATAAAAATATATAGGTTTACTTGCAGAAATAATGTTCAAGGAATAAAAGAATGCTACATAAGCATTTCTAGCCACTTTAATTAATTAAAATAAAAGGGTAAAACCTTATTAAATTGTGACACCACTTTAAATCACATTCCCATGGACTACAATATGTGGTGATGACATGTGTCAACATGATCCCATGTTGGGTTTGGAGAATATTAAATCTTAAGTAGTTTTTCAATGAGTAGAAATTACTTTTCTAAAAATCAAAGGAAGTAAATCAAGCCTTAACCTTGTAATGTTAGAGATGATGCTATATCATCCATAGGACCCTTGTGTGTGATGATTTCAAGTAGTTAAGTATTGTTTGGTGATTGTGTACCTCGTATTTATTTATAGACGCTACTACCGACCAAGGATACAAGGAGGAAGGAGGATACTACGAAGAAGAAGCCGAGGAGAACTTCAACCACTGCTCTGCACAAGGCAAGCTAAAACTTGCAAGACACTCTACTTTAGCAAGCCTAATACTACTAGTGAATGTGCAAGCTAACACTTGCAAGATACTTTACCTATGCAAGCCCATACTTGTTACTACACCTACTATATGCCTTAAGCATAAGTGATCACCCCCACTTGATAAACCAATCCTAGTTTTACTTGCAATCTTCTTACTTTATTTCTTTATCAAAGCTCACTTAGAGTGTATTTAAGTGACTAGTAGATTTTGGAAAGATGCTGAAGGTTGCATAAAGAGCATAAAATTTGGCCTAAGTTAGAAACCTTGACATCAGCCTAAGACATGAGGTTGTACTTAGTTGAAACTCCACTAGTTACCACCCCTCATCATTACTACCCCCACCTGTAGATGCTAGTGCTAAGCATAAAACTTGATCAACTTTAGATGGGAATACTTGGTGGAAAAATGGTTATGAAAACCTTGGAATGATGGATCATTCTATTGAAATGTTTTGGACATGTGTTTCCAAACACTTGAGAACTTTGGTGATAAAAATGTGGAGGAATGAGCCTTAGCCCTTTATAAAACTGATGGTTGTCTGGATGCGATACCATTCCAATTTTATCGTACAACCATAATACCCGAATATTGGGTAGGGCTTGATTGAAAACTTATATTCCTTAGTATTAGTTCCCTCACGGCCAAGGTTTGAGCTGAGGCTACCTTGTGAAGATTGTCCACCTGTGCAGTACCCAAGATGATAGTGGTCATGGTTGGGAGGCCAAACTCATAGGAGAGGTGCTTATACTAGGGCGTGTAATCGAAAGGTTAGGATTAATTATCCGCATACTAAGTATGTCGAATTCAGGATTTGTTCCTGACGGATATATCGAATATTGTGGTGAAAGTGTACAATCTCTGCAGAGTGTCAAACTATTCGAATAGCCGCGTCCGCGGTTATGGTCAGTTGGAGTGGCCATACTGTTCCCCCGTCAGACTTTTCAAATGACCTTTGAAATGAACTAAGATTTTGACTTGACCACAACAGAGTTGTGATATTGAAATACAAGTTCTCGGCTAAGAATTATAAAATTGTGACTAGCTTTAGAACTCAGTAGAGATAAATCTGGATTTTGCAAAACAACCCTAGAGCCTAGTGTCCTATTATCCAAAAACCCCCTTTACCTATTAGTATTAGTTTGCGAGTACTTAAAGAGTACTCATGGCTTTGTCCCTGGCTATTCCCATGGCCAGACTATGAAGAGGAGTACCTGGAAGATGGACCCCAGGAAGGTTACGACAACTAGGATCATCTCCCATCGTCAGCATTGCCTGTGACCCCAAAGATGGAGCTTCTCCTACGCTACCGTTATTATTACGTATTCCGCTGCTTGATGGTTTATTAAGAACTGGATCATGAGATCCCTATTTGTGTAAGAACTTATGTATCGTTTGTAATGGATGATGTACTATGGTATCCAATTCTGTTATGTCTCGCAAAAATGGTAATCTTGGGATTGCGAGGTATGGCATAACAGGCATCTAGGATTGAAAAATCCGGGTGTTGACAAGTTGGTATCAGAGCCATCCTGACCATAGGAGACCCTAGTTAGACTGAACGTTTGAATCAAAAACTTTGTTTCAAAACCAAAGAAAACAAATATTTATAAAAACTTATTCTCATTCTTATCTCTTTGATTCTTTCCTAAATATTCATGTTCCTCAAAAAACTCTTGCAAAATACATAAAATTTTGACACACTTGATCACGCTGCTAATCTACTCATCCTCTATTTTTATAGATGGACGTGAAGTACAACAAGTTTTACCAACTTGGGAATGGAGGAGACCTTATCTTTGAGAGGGATCTAGATCAGCTTTCGGAACTTCTGGAGCGTCCGCACCCCGAGTTCTTTGGAGCTCAGCTCAATGATCAAGGAGGAGAAGACCTGCAGTGGCTAATTGTTGCAAGTCTCCGAGGAAATATTGAACCTCCCACTGCGGAGGGAATTCAGTTTACCTTGAGGAAAACAAGCGCTCGATGGACTTGCCAGAGCAATGCAGGAAGCTCTTTCCCGTCTATGTGGGCAGAGCATCAATCAGATCAAGGGTACTCGCTTTGAGTTTTGCCCAAGGCGTGATGCAAATGGACAACCAATGGAAGCCCCATACCACCCCGAGATGAAGACTCAATTGGACCACCTTAGCTTCATGATGTATGATCGTCAGCAAGAGTTGGACAACTGCCGTGACTACTGCAACCACAAGTCTGCCATCATCAGGACGAAGGATCAGACCATAGCCATGCTTGCAAAGGATCACAAGTCTCGCCGTCATCAGCTCGAAAAAAAGGAGCGCATTATTGCCCGTCTTCGCCACCGCATCTCATCTCTGGAGGAGACCATCCACGAGAGAGACATGCAGTTGGAGGAAAGGGAGAATGCAGGAGAGGATCTTCGTGGAGACCCTTACTCTTATCTCAGTGATGACGATGATTTTCTGGAGGATCAGGCCATGGACTTCTTCACCGATGAGGAGGATTTCGCCTTCATCGATGATGATGAAGCCACATACTCCAAGGAGTAGTAGCTCTGATCACTAGCGTAGTGAGTAGTAGTCGGTCCCACTGTATCGTAGTTTTCAGAATGATTCTTAAAACCATCTGTTTTCTTTGTTGAGGTGTGTGTTGTACTGTGTGCTATGAATGAATGAATGAAAAAGCAAGTTGCTAGAAAAACCTGAGTAAAACTCTAAAAACTTTTTCAAAGACCCAAAACCTTAGAAATTTCCCTCTTTTCTCATGATCTATATCAATCTTCAGATGCCACGTGGAGGAAGTGGTTCAGCCCCGGACCCGATGTTGCAGATCCTGCAAATGTTGACTTCTGACCGCGAAGCTGAAAGAGCGAAACGTCAAGCCAACCTAGCCACTCTGCAACAGATAGCCCAGCTAGCCCACAACAACCAAGGCCATGGAAATCAGGACAACCATGGATCTAAGGTCAAGAATTTCCAGAATACTAACCCACCCGTTTTCACCAAGTCAGAAGAACCCCTAGATGCAGATGATTGGCTGCAAACCATGGAAAACAACTTAGAAGTCGCCGGAGTGGAAGCCAATGAGAAAGTCCCGTTCGCCACCCATTATCTAGCCGGAGATGCCAGGGCATGGTGGAACACTGTTCGTGCAATGACCGGAGGCCAGATGATGACCTGGGAGGAATTCAAGGTCAAGTTCAGCAGAACCCATGTGCCACCAGGTTTGATCAAGAGAATGAGAGACGAGTTCAGAGAGCTAAAACAAGGAAGGATGACTGTAGTGGAATACCGTGACAAATTTTTGTCATTAGCTAGGTATGCCCCGGACGAGATAGACACCGAAGCCAAGAAGAAAGAAAGATTCCTGAATGGTCTGCATGACGAGATGCAGATGGTGTTAGTCAATATCCCCTTTGCTGATATTGAAGCCCTTGTCGACTCTGCTATCCAAATGGAAGGAAAGATCAACCAAGCCAATGAGAACTGCAAGCGTCGCATGGTGCATCAGCCAGGAACCCATCAGACCCCAAAGTATCGCCCCAACCCATCTCCAGGATTTGCCCCAAGAACTAATAGACCCCCTATGACCCGTCCTACCTACCCCAACCGTGGAAACCCTAGACCCGAAGGAAATCACAACAACCCCGGCAACTCTAGCCATTTCACCCGTGCCCCACCCAAGTTCAACACCAACAATGCTACCGCCAAACCCAACACTGCCCCGAGGACTGGAAGCAATGATGTGCCTGTCGCAGCCAAGGACAAGTCACAAGTGACCTGTTATGACTGTGGAAATAAAGGCCACTATTCCAACGAGTGCCCCAACAAGAAGAACGCTACAGCCCCCAATGCCACTGTCCCAGCTCAGCAGCAGCGTCGTGTTTAGCGAGGGAGAAGATTTGACCCAGGGAATTCACTCAACCGCAATGGCCGTCTTTTTCTCATGCATGCTGAAGAAGCTCAGGAAGCGCCAGACGTCGTGCTGGGTATGTTTTCTGTTAATTCAGTACTTGCAAGAGTGTTGTTTGACTCTGGTGCCTCGCATTCATTTGTCACCGAAGAATTTGCCTGCACTAGTAAAATTAAACCAACCAAACTGAAGCATGTTATGATTGTGCAAATTCCCGGATCAACCACCAAGGCTAGGCAAATTTGCAAAGCCGTCCCTATCCGAATCCATGGCATAGATTTTTATGCTAATCTAATAGTACTCGGAACTAAAGGTTTGGAAGTAGTACTAGGAATGGATTGGATGTCCAAACATAAGGATTGATTGATCGTGCTAAGAAATCCATCACCATGACCAAGATAACGGAATAACAATCGAGCATATATCCAAACCTTACCTCGCCAATTCAAGTGTAACAAGAGTCTAGCCCAACCTACCATTGACCAAGTCCGGATAGTCCGTGAATACCCGATGTATTTCTAGATGTTTTGCCCGGTATGCCCCGGATCGGGATATCGAGTTTATCATAGAACTAATCCCGGAACAGGACCCATAGCCCGAGACCCTATAGTATGAACTGTCGGAACTAGCAGAATCAAGAAGCAATCGGATTCCATGCTAGAAATTGGATTGATTCAACCATGCGCCACCATGGAGATCACCGTCTTATTTGTGGACAAGAAAGATGGAGGTAACCGTTTGTGTACGGATTATCGGAAGTTGAATGATGTCACCATCAAGAACAAGTCCCAATTGCCCAAGATAGAAGATTTGTTTGATCAGGGGACCTGTGCCCAGGTGTTTTCTAAGATTTATCTTAGAACTGTCTATCATCAACTCAAAATTGCGAGAGGATATTCCAAAGACTGCCTTTACCACCAGATATGGATTGTACGAGTATACAGTCATGTATTTTGGATTAACCAATGCCCCCGCTTATTTCATGAACCTCATGAATAAGATTTTTATGGACTTCCTGGATAAGTTTGTCGTTGTTTTCATTGATGACATTCTGATTTATTCCAAATCAGAAGAAGAACATGAGCTACACCTAAGGACCATTCGTGGAACCCTTAGAGAGCATCAGCTATATGCAAAGTTTAGCAAATGTGAATTCTGGTTACAGGAAGTAGGATTCCTCGGTCACATTGTATCAGCCGGAGGAATTGCCGTTGACCCTGCCAAAGTGAAAGACGTAGAAGATTGGCAAGCCCCAACCACTCAAATCCAAGTTCGTGCTTTTCTCGGATTAGCGGGATATTACCGCAAATTCGTAGAAGGATTTCGAGTATCGCCAGACCCATGACCCAATTGCTGAAGAAGGACAAGAAGTTTGAATGGACAGACAAGTGTGAAGCGAGTTTTCAAGAACTCAAGAGGAGATTGATATCAGCCCCAATCTTAATCATGCCGGATATCACGAATGTAACACCCTCAGAATCGGCCCTATGCAAGTTTCAGCGATTCCCGCCAAACCCGCATAGAAACGATTCAAAGGTGCCCACCAGGCACTTGCGTGCGGGTGGAAAACGAAGTAATAACATTACACAACAGTCCTCGATGGGACCCACATAACAGATATATGTACAACGCGACTCAATGAGCCAAGAATACAGACATAATATACAAAGATCCAAATCACCTTGAAAATGATACAGCGTCCGAGTACGGACAAGATGCAAATGGGGCTAAGAGCCCTAAAGAATAACCAATGGCGTCCATAACCCTGCCCAGGCCAAGCCGGAAGGGTAACCCTGCTAACGACGTCGGTCTCAAAACCTGCTTAAACAAAAGGGGTGCCGACAAAGGGCCAAGGAAAAAGAGGAGCGTCGAGGCCAAGACATCGAGACTAGAATTCAAGTCCTCGCCTACATAGGTATGGTGGATTGAAGCGGCAGCGGCAGCATGCACTAAACAAACTATAGAGACTTGATACAACTGGCGACTATCAGAGAGAGGTAAGAAAGACCTATTCGGAACCAACCTGATACCAACACCAAACAAACCCATCCCGTGTTTCCCCTCGAGACCAAACAAGGAAGTCAACCGAGGAACTCACACCGCTGGCGCTTTATTTATTCGTTATCGTTGCAGCAATTACTAGTCGTGTGTAGATAATCATCCCGATAAAATAAGCGAAGGACGTTTAGTTAATCATTCTGTAGAAGGCAAGACTTACTAATCGATACAATTAGCATGAGATAACCCCAAAACCCAAAGCAGTTGTTGGTACTTTTATTTAGCCATTCCGCTAGAAGTTGCAATACTTACTCGGTCAGTACAATGGTCGTGCGACACTCCAAACAAGCAATTGTGGGCAGTATTATTTAGCCATTCCATTATAGTGAAGTTGATTACTAGTCATTAGGAAGTCAAATTTATAGCACTACTTTAGTTATAGTTGTCTATGATCGAGATATCTGCTCCAAGTCGTCCATAACCGATGACACGGCTTCGAAAGTTTTACCCGCCGGTGCACAAATAGCAACACACACTCGATCAACCTCGAAAACCAAATCAAAACCCAACGAGGCCTTCACGACAAAGCAATCACAGATTCAGAAATATTTGGGGCCACCCCATTGAGTAGACCCAAGAAGTTAATGACTCCGAGACGGACTCAAGGTTTGCGCCAATGGTCAGAACGACTGGGAACCCAAAACTGGGCTTGATACCGCGAAAACACTCCGCTTACCTAAACAGTACAGGTGCTCCTCGCACAATTTAAATAAAGCAGTAAAGCATGGCATAAGTACAGGATCGTAAATAAAACCTCAAACAAGTTTGTGGCCCCAAGAAATAAGAATGAATCAAACTCTGGCTCAGGGGGGTCCCATAATCCTCCCGGATGTGGATAGCGCGAAAAATCAAGGAACAGGTATCAAGCACTCGGGGTCCTACGGGACACAAGTGGACGGTTAACAACCAAATAACATCTATTGCCCACATTGCCTCTCGCCACTTACTTCAATTTTAGTTGTTTAAACAGTAATTAAAGTGAACGGTAAGTAAAGCCATGATCATCTCCAACATCAAACGGCGGCAATACTCCAACATCTGTTGTACTGGACGTCACGCAACAGCACTTGAGCAAGCGACTACGACGCGCAAGTCCAACTATCTACCAAACAACCGGTAATAGGATGTGTCCCAGGCAATATAAGGCTGCAAGGGATATCACGGGCACGAAAACTAGAGCATCGCAACACAGATAGCAATAGATCAACAGGAGGGAATAAATACTATAAAAGTAAGATAGGTAGAAAGGGGGAGATGCTCGCCTGAAAACATTGCTGAAGGTTCATCCGAAGATCGGGGCGAAGCTCACATCAACTCAACGGCCTTATCCGCGAAGAAGCAAAACACTAGAATAAACACCGAATGCACTATTTAGCACCACGGCAGAAGATCGGGCATGATGCAGGTATGATGTATGACAAGGCAAAGATGCGATGCAATTAGGCCAGATTAAGCGGAAGCGGGGTCCCGACATTTATTAAACGGTTCAAGTTATTTATCTACCCCGCAAATTAAATGTTGTCATAACAAGGCAAAATATGACAACGGTTCGATGCACACATTTAAATGAGGCCAATATAAGACTAGATTTGCCCGCATATGGGCCTCATATTTAATTAGGTGAATCGGCCTAAGGCCCCCAAACCACATGATATGCATGCGAGATGAACAATTATTATGCAACAGGTTTTATATTTAGCTTTTATAAAAATAGGGTCTCGAGGAAAAGTTCACACATTAGGGTTCGGAAGATCTTGGGCTCCGAGGGGTTCGGGGTTGGTCTCAGGGTCCGGATTTGGGGTTCGGTCTCGGCGGGATCGTTCTCGGATAACGGAGGTAGGTCTTGTCGCATCCGTGGTCTTCGGGTCATGTCGACGGTCATGGCGTTCGGGATGAAGTACTTGTCGCATCGGGGTCTCGGTGTCCTCGGATCCGATTGAAGATCTCGGTGTCCTCGAGGGAGTTCTGGTCGTATCCGTGAAGGAGATCATGTCGGTCCACGGGGTCGGGCTTCGAAGCCAGGAAGGAGCACTCGTCGTTCCGAGGAGAAAACCTTGGCGTCATATGTTGAGGTTGTCGGGTGTCGGTGCCGGACTCGGGTGTGGCGTCGATGGTCTTACGTGGCCCGACGGTTCCAAGCAGGAGATTCCCGGGTACCGCGGCGGAGTTCTCGGGGTTTCGAGGAAGATCTTGGCGGGGGTTCCAGGGTTTGACAAGATCGGCCTTCGGGGTCTCGGACGCCGGAATCGGTCTTCGAGAGTCTCGTGGAAGAACTTGGGGCTCCGGATTCCGGAAGGAGCACTTGAGGTTCCGACCATTGTCGGTGGCGATCTTGGAAGTGGCGTCAGGTTCCTCCAATAGCCACACAAATCTCCAAAGGTAATACTTGTCGGGGTCTTTTCGATCTTGTTCAAACTATTGCTCCTGTCTTCATAGTACCAACATGGCACGGGCACGGGCATGAGCAGCACCTTAACGTTACCAACATCCTCACGCCACAGTATATCCACATCAACCGATACTGCACAGGGAGCGGCGATTGACGGCGAAGCGGGCCCGCTGACGGAGGCTACAGGGCGGCTGGAGGCGGAAGGCGGCAGAGAGGAGGCGGCGGCAATGGGTCGGCGAGGCGAGGCGCGGCGGCGGAGGGCAACCAGGAGGGCGCGGCCGGGTGCGGGGCCAGCAGGCGGCGGCCGCAGAGGCAGAGGAGGAAGAGGCAGCGGTGGCGGGCGCCGGCGAGGCCGGGCCGGGCCGGAGGCGGCGGCGATCGGGCGGCTCGGGAGGAGGTGGCGTCGGGGAGCTCGAGGCGGGCGTGGCGGGGGAAGCGGGGCCTTGACGACAGAGATCAGGGTGGTGGTTCTTTGGCGCGCCAGTGAGGGGGAGCGGGCTTGGAGAGGAGGGTGGAGGACGGCGGTGTGGGGAGGAGGCGGCAGGAGGCGAGGATCCACGGAAGGAGAGAGCAGGGGCGGCGGGTGGTCGCGGAGGAGGCGGGCGAGGCAGCGGAGGAGGCAGCGGGCTCGCCGGCGGTGGGCGGCGCTACAGGAGGAGGCGGGCAGCGGACTCGGCGAGGCGGTGGCGGAGGAGGACGGCCGAGGGAGCTCACAGGCGGTGGTGGCCAGGGGAGGCGCGGGACGCGGGAGGAAGAAGGAGGGAGAGAGAGGAGCGAGCGGGCTGGTGGGGAGCGGGGCCAGGGGTGGGGCCAGGAGCGGGGCCGGAGCGGTGGGACCCGGGGTGGGTCGGTGTGGGGGTGGGGCCACTGGGTGTGTGGGTTGGGGGTGGCGTGTGGGCCAGGCGCGGGTGGGGCTGCTGCGGGTGGGGCCAGGGAACAGGGAGAGGGGGGTAGGGAGGCTGTGGGTGAGAGAGGGAGTGGAGGAAAAAGAGGGGGATTGGTGAGGTGGCAAGGTGGGTAGGGATTGGGTCCAGGGGTGAGGTGGAGAGCTAGGATAGGTGGGTAGGATAGGTTTGGGTGGGAATAGATTTAGGTTTAGACATTTGACTAGGGTTTTATAATTTAATTTAAAAGCCTTTTGCAAATTGTTTTTAGACAACTGAGATATCCGGAAGCACCGGTGTTAATTTGAAATAAAAGGGAGGGGATTAATATAGAAAGTAAAATAGGGTTCTTAGCAAAATAGTTTGAAACAAAATGTGTATGATGATGTCATGATGATGCAATGCACAGAATTCAACGCGATTTTCTAGTAGTGGTTTTGCGGGATGCCACAATTCGACACCACTAACAATGGATCTCGCCCCCGAGATCCGCCTCATGGTACCGGGAAGAAGGGCGGCGATCTGAATCTTCTCGCCTCGTGTAGATCTTCGCGACACCACTAACAAGAGGTCGTTGTCCGTGACCGTGGAGGGAACACTCCGGGAACAAAAGGTCGGAGGTAGAGGTATCAACAAATAAAGCCACCTCTAGCTTCGATGGAAAAAGGGAACCGATGCATTCTCATCCACTTCAATGTACCAAAGCGAATAGAAGGGGTAGTAGGCATGGGGGCCAATCCATCACGCACCCAAACTATTACTCTGCACAATCAGTAGAAAAGCGTGCAACCATTCTCGGAATCAGACTGAAGATCTCGACAAACGAGGTTCGGAAACAAAGAGGTGTTGCAGACTCTGCGTCGGATCTGGCGTACATGATGTCGTCGCGTCGGAAGACACTGGAAGGCACGAGAAGGAACAAAGAGAAGTCCACCAGACGAAGGGTTCCTCGGATAGCATGAAGACCAGATGTAGCAACACCGTTACCAAAGGAGGAAGCGAAACCCTGAAGGTACGATGGAACCCAACCACGAGAAATCCTAGACTCGAAGAGAGAGAAGAGAGCGGATTCAAAACACGCAGAGGTGAGAGGAGAGCAACAGAGGGGTAAGGAGTAAAATCAGACCTAATCAGAACTATCCAACCGATTTTGCAAAAATAGTTTTGACACTCTACTTCGGCCGTTAGCTAGGTTATCCTACAGGCTGGACTTGTGGGGTATCGCAACTGCTGAGCTCTGATACCACTCTGTAACACCCTCAGAATCGGCCCTATGCAAGTTTCAGTGATGGGGATACGCCTACTGGGGTATACTCAGCAGGACGTTTCCGACTGGCCCAAGGGCTGGCGAGTGGGCCTGCAGAACGGCGAGTGGATCAAAGCCCAGCAAGGTACCAAGCGATTGGAAGCTGAAGGCCCAGGCGAGTAGATAGGCCCAGTCGGACTAGGTTAAACGATTACCGAAGCTGTAACCGAATCGGTTGAGATATGTAAACCCTAGGGGAGGTGAGCCTATATAAACCTCCCTATGGGGTGAGTAGAGACACGTTCCCTCATACACCCAAGCGACTCGCCGCCGAGCTCGCCCATTGTAAACACCTCCATAATACAATCTAGCAGGAGTAGGTCTTTACCCTCCGGGGGGCCGAACCTGGGTAAAACCCTGTGTCTTTGCCCTCATCTCGCACCGCAGATGGCTGGCCGCCCTTGCCCCTCGTTCTACTACTCGCTGCCGATTGCAGCGTCTGCCGTGGCCATTCCCACGACAGTGGCGCCCACCGTGGGGCCTGGCCGGTCTGGCCGGTGTTCTGCGGCGAGATCCAATCTGCCCATCAACGAGGCGTCGCCATCGCCGCATGATAGCGATCGGCGAGATGCTCCAGATCTTGCCGAGTAGCTACGTCCGACGCGCGACCCGTCACGCGACAGCGTAATCCTGCCAATCGGCACGATCAGCCTCGTCGGCCTCACCGACGTCGCCGTCTCGGAGGACTCGGCTCGCATCCGCGAGTCGCCACCACGCCGATCGGCTCTCCGAGCCAGGTTCGCACGATCCACCGCCTCGCCTCCGGGTACAACTCGGCCCACAGCAACGTGGCCGGGAACTCAGCAGCCGCAGAAGATGCGGCCCTCACCGACGACGCCGACTCGGCGACCCCAGCGTCACTCGCCGGATCCATCACCGCGGCCTCGTCCGGGCTCCATCGCCTGGTCTCCAACGCGAAGACTTCGAGGACCCTCCATCCTCGGAATCTTGAATTTGACTCGGGTCGGAGAATTCCGCCGACCTCCGAAGGAGCCGCCACGCCACGCTTATATGGCCACCGCACCGATCCGCGGAGGACCCTTTCTCCACCCCAATCCTCCTAACGCCACGGCAGCGGAGGTCGAGAACTCGCTTGAAATGGCGGAGGCGGCGCAAGCGGGCGGCGCGAAAAATTCCGCCTCGAGCGGTGGCGGCAGAGCTGTCACGCTACCACCAGCGGCGGATCAGGTCACGTTGAACCCCACCGTTCAAGGGCGTGCCACGAACTTCGACGAAAACGACCCGGCTCGCATAGCCGAAGCGCGATCTGCGAACGCGCCACCGGGAGGAAGCGCCCGGCCCCGCCAGATCGACGGCGATGGGTGCCCCACCACCAACCGCACCTCCGTGGACCAACCGCGGATAGTTGTCTCCTCGCGGAGCGAGGCAAACAGCCTCCCATTTCTCCACCCCAATGGACAACCTCGTGGCAGGCCGAGCAGCAGCCGATAGCATCACGGCCCCGCGGCGTGGCGCCCTGGATCCGATGCGTCAAGGCCTGCTGCGAAGGCCGTGGAGCAGCAAAGCGGGCCGACTGCAAGGCGAGTATACTGCGTTCCTCGGGAAGCGGCCTCAAGCGGCCGCCCGGCGCAAACACCTCAATTGCCCGCCACGAGCCACCGCAGCTCCACCGACCGCGACGCGGCACTCTCCAATTAACGATCCCGGGCGGCGACCAACTTCCGCCGCTAACGGACAACCCATCGACGCCCGCACTCACATCATCAACAACCAAAATCGGCGCGCCAGCCCGACGACTTGCGGCACACCTAACTAATCGCCGCGATGGCGAGCCCAAGGGTCGCTCGATCGACTTGGGCCTAAGTGCGGACCAATGATCCGAGAAGTACCCGCCAAACTTCAAGGCGCCAAAGGAGATAGAAAATACGACTCCTCGTCGACCCGCATGCGGCTTGACACATACCTCATGGCAATGGGGATCGCGGGTCTGTGACCTACTACGCCCGTTACCTCCCGATGATGGAGGGGCGTGCAAATGGATCAACACGCTCCCCGTGACGATGTCGACTCACAGGAGGAAATGCGAGACGCCGTCGAGCACTTCGAGTGCTCCTACACCCGCCACCACCATCGAGGACTGAACGATGCGTCCCAGAACCCCGCGAGTCGACCAACCGAATCGGGTAGTGGCAAGAGCTCTGGTACGCGTCGGCATCCACCCGGACACCGCGATCCATTGCTTCAAGACCTCGTGCGCTGAGCCTCTAGTCGCCAAGCTCAAGCGACACGCCCGCACACTCGACAACATCCCGACCTCCTCGAGATCGCCAAGCAGTGCCGAGGAGGATTCAAACCAGGAAATCGACGACGAGTCGAGGAGGCAACGCCGCGCAGGCGGCGGCGGACGCCGAACCGACCCTACGCTGGCGGCACCGCCTCACGTGCAAGCGCCAGCAGCGACGGGCGAGTCGACTTGCCGTAACGCTGGGCACGCACAACGCGAGCCCAAGAGCTACCGCCGTGACGGAGGGCAACGGCGCGATGGCGGCAATTACAAGAACAAGCCAAGGTTCGATCCCGCGGCCCTCCTTAACCAACCATGTGCGTTCCACAGCAGGGAAGGAAAGCCCGCAACGCACACCACCGCCGACTGCCACACCCTCAGGGAAATCGAGAAGGCACGGCACGCGCGGGAGGACACCGACAACGACCCGCCAAATGGCGGAAAATTCGGCAAAGTAGCCGGCTCGCTCCATGATGGGGATATGCCTACTGGGGTATCCTCAGCGGGACGTTTCCGACTGGCCCAAAGGCTGGCGAGTGGGCCTGCAGAACGGCGAGTGGATCAAAGCCCATCAGGGTACCAAAGCATCGGAGGTCGGCCCAGCGAGTAGATAGGCCCAATGGTCGAAAGTTAAACGATTGACAAAGTTGTAACGAATCGGTTGAGATATGTAAACCCTAGGGAGGTAAGCCTATATAAACCTTCCTACGGGGTGTAGAGATACGTTCCCTCATACACCCAAGCAACTCGCCGCCTAGCCGAAGTTCGCCCATTGTAAACACCTCCATAATACAATCTAGCAGAGTAGGTCTTTACCCCGGGGCCGAACCTGGGTAAAACCCTGAGTCTCCGCCCTCATCTCGCACCGCAGATGGCTGGCCGCCCTTGCCCTTCGTTCTACTACTCGCTGCCGATTGCAGCATCTGCCGTGGTCATTCCCACGACACTCCACACCTTCACAGGCTTCAACACGAAGCGCGAGAAGAAGGTCATCGCCCGCGCCGTCGCCGTCAACGCGGTGGCCCAAACAGACGTCCCCCAGTTCCTGAACTGGTCGGAACAGCCCATCACCGAGCCGCAAGACCACTCGCCACGCGCCGAGTACCGGGACGAGTCGCCTGGTGGTCAAGCCCAAGGTTGGCGACTCTGGCTCCCCAAGACACCGATGGGCGGCAGCTCCATCAACATCCTCTACCTCGACACCTTCAGGCGGTTAGGGCTCCCGCAGTCGATGATCGAGACAACCCACACCACGTTCCACGGCATCGTCCCCGGTCGGAAGGCGTACCCGATCGGCAAAGTCACGCTACCCGTCACTTTCGTACTCGCAAACTTCCGCACCGAGCGGATCGCCGTCTTAGCTGGTGCCCTTCGACAGCCCTTACCGCGCCCTGGGCGCCAGCGTTCGCTAAATTCATGGCAGCGCCACCACGCTGCATAACGCGATGAAGCTCCGCCGTGCGTCATCACCATCAACGGCGACCCCTACATGGCCGCCAATGCGAGGCCAAAGGAGCCGAACTCGCCGACGCCGTCATCGCGGCGAGACTAATCACGCCGAGCTCGCCAAATCAAGCGGGTCAACCATGACGACCCCACAATACTCAAGAAGCCCAACTCGAGGGCGCAAACACCTCAACCTTTGAGGCCACGGCACACGACGCGAGCTGGTCCCAGCGACTCGGACGGTGACGACGGGAGGCATGAGCCCAGATAGGAAGGCGCGCCATCGAAGTTCCTCCGTGAGAACAGGACATCTTCGCATGGAAACCCTCCGACATGCCCGGTGTCCCTAGGAGCTCGCCGAGCACAAATTAAACGCCGACCCCAAAGTGCGACCCGTCAGCGATCGCTACGCCCTTCAATGAAGAACGCGTCGAGCAATCGCCGAGGAAGTGCAGCGTTTACCACGGCTTCATCCGGACAATCAAATACTCAAGTGGCTGGCAAACCCAGTCCCGAGAAGAAAAACGGGACTGGAGAATGTATCGACTACACAAACTGAACGCCGCCCAAAGGAGCGATTCGTCCTCCGCGGATCGATCGGATAATCGATTCAACCGCTGGTTCGAGTCGCTATGTTTCCTTGACGCCTACTCGGTACAACCAGATCAAAATGGCTGTCGAAGACGAGGAAAGACGGCGTTCATCACGCCATTCGAGCCTTCGCTACACCGCCATGACCTTCGCCTCAAGAACGCCGGCAACCTACCAGGTGCATGCAAGAATGCCTCGCGAGCCAAATTGGTCGCAACATCCACGTCTACATCGACGATGTGGTCGCGGAAATCCGCCAAGGCGACCTACTCGCCGACTGGCGGAAACCTTCGCCAATCTGCGAAGGTACAAGATAAAGCTCAACCCAGCAAGTGCACCTTGGCGTACCGCCGGACAACTCTCGGGTACGTCAGATTCAAACGGGGATCGAGGCGAACCCAGCAAAGATCGACACGATCGATCGCGGCTCGGCAAACCGAGTGCTCGCGGCGTCGAAGCTAGCCGGCGGTAGCTCTCGCCGCTTCATCCCCGCTTAGGCGAAAAGCAATGCCCCTATACCGATGCGCAGAACCCCACCTTCCGATGGGACAAGGCGGACCAGCGCCCGCGACCTCAAAAAGTGCTACTCGCCGCACCATTACTCGCCGCTCCACCGACAAAGAACCTATGCTGGTTTACGTCGCGGCATCCGAGCGCCGTGTCGTCTTTGTAATGGTCGCCGAACGACGAAGGAAGGAAAGGAGCGCCCGTTCAGCGTCCGTGTACTACATCAGCGAGGTCCTCACCGAGTCGCGCCGGAGTACCTGACACCAAAAGCTAGTATACGCGGTCTTGGCTCGGGCGCTGCCGCACTACTTCGAGAGCACCCGATCACGGTCGTCTCCTCGCCGCCACCGCAAGACACCATCCGCAATCGCGAGGCGGCCGGTCGCCAAGTGGGCCCGTCGAGATTGGCGTCCACAACATTAAATCTGAGCCAAGAAGGGCGATTAAATCGCAGCCGCGCACTTCATCGCCGATCGAGGAGGCCCAGAGCGAGAAGCTGCCGGTACCTCCATTCCGGAGCACACTTGGCTCCAAGAACGCGACGGTGCAGGAGGCGGGATAGTGTTGACTTCACCAAAGGCGACAAGCTCCGCTACATCCTCCGCCTCGAATTCACGCCTGCACCAACAACATGGCTGAATACGAGGCCCTACTACACGGCATGCGAGCCGCCAGGAGATGAACGCCAATCGCCTTCGATGCTACGGAGATTCCGACCTCGTGGGCAAGTCGCCGCACCGCGACGTCTCCCCACCATGGCGGCGCATCGCCAAGAGGTGGACAAGTGGGCCACTTCACCGCTACTCGCCGAGTGGATCGACAGCGAAAACGAGGAGGCCGACGCCTCTCATCGGGTCGGCCCGACCGCACCACCCGCCGGCGTGTTCCTCGACACAATCTCAAACCATCAGTCTCTCCCGAGGGAGATCGACGCGAGTCCCACTCCAACCGAGGCAGCCTTGGTCGCACTCATCGCCGAGCAGCACGGACCAAGCCCTACATCGCCTACACGGAAGCCGCACCCAGAGGCAGACAGACGCTCGAATGATCACTCGCCGATGCAAGTCTTACACCATCATCGACGGCGAGCTACACAAGCGCAGCGTCACCGGCGTGTTCCAACGTTGCGTCCAACCGGCTGAAGGACGCAAAATCCTCCACGACATCCACTCCGGTGACTGCGGCCACCACGCCGCCGCTCGCTCCCTGGTCGCCAAGGCTATGCGACACGGCTTCTACTGGCCCACCGCACACGCCGACGCTGTCGACATTGTCCAGCGATGCACCGGGTGCGAAATCGCCAATCAAACACACGCATCGAAGCTCAAAACAATCCCCATCACTTGGCCATTCGCCGTGTGGGGCATGGACATGGGCCCCTTCAAGAAAGCCCTCGGCTACACCCACTTGCTAGTCGCCGTCGACAAATTCACCAAGTGGGTGGAGGCCAACAGTCCGAAATGCGACGGAAGACCGCCACTAAATTCTCTACGAGCTCATATATCGCCACGGGTTCCCAAAGATCATCACGGACAACGGCACAAACGCCAAGGGAGCAATGGCGAATTCTGCGAAGAGCACCACATCCGCTCGATCTCTGGATCGCCCACCCGAATCCAACGACCAGGCGGAACGACCAAAGCATCCTCCACGGCTGAAGCGCGACTCCAAGTACCACTCGAGCGCACCGCCGGATCTTTGGGTCAAGAGCTGCCCTCCATCATCGGGAATCACCTCGGTTAACAGGTCGACGGGATTCACTCCCTTCTTCATGGTCTCTGGCGCCGAGCAGTCATGCCCACCGACCTCGAACACGACTCGCGCTGGTCGCCCACTATCTGGAGGCAAAAGCGAGCTGGCCCGCCAAGATGGGCTCGACCAGCTCGGCGAAAACGCGACCTCGCCGATCGCGCACCGCCATTTACCAGCAAGGACTCCGCCGCTACCACAGCCGACGGGTGAAAACCCGCACCTTCCAGGAAGGCGACCTGGTGTTACGCCTCATCCAGGACAAGAAGGGCATGCACAAGCTCTCCCCTCCGTGGGAAGGCCCGTTCGCTATCGGGCACGTACTCGGCAACGACGCCTACTACCTCATCGACGTTCACGGGGACGGCGAGCTCGACGTCAAGCGACCATGGAATGTAAACCTCCTCCGGAAGTTCTACTCCTAGAACCCCACACATGTACTCTCTAGTCGCTATGAAATAAAAGAAACGGTTACCGCAAATTGCGCCTACTCTCCATGACTTGTGCCACTGCTTTTCGTAATAACAGCAAGACGCTAAATGCAGTCAACCTTTGGTATAGCGATCGGCACGGCTAAGTAGTCGGTGTAAGAGCACCGAATCACTCCAGTCTTGCATCGCCCACAAAACGCCAACCGAGCCCCATTGAGTCGCCTAGCCCCGGTTTTTGAACCAAGACAATCCCTCGCTTCTCCACAGCGACCTTGGTCCCCGCATCTCGGCATAGCGACTCGACGGCTAAGTACCACGCTCGGGACTGAAAACCAGTTAAATCGCGGCGGTCGAAAACGCCAAGTAAGAGAGCATGCCAGGACTCGCCGTGGTGACCCTCGGGCCAGGCAGAGTGGCGCTCACACCAACGCTAAGTCCTCAACCACCCTCGAGTCGCGCTTAGAACTACCAAGTACCACGCCGGGGACTCGGCCACCCGTTCGCGTCACAGACGGGAAAACGGTAGCAGAGCACTCAAGGAGTCGCCTTGCAGCTCTCCGAGCTCGGGCGAGTCGACTAAACTAACAAAACACATGATAACAACAAACATCATATACGAGGTGAACCCCACAAAAGGCGGGACGCTGGGGACTCGTCAAAATCAAATCCAAAACACACAAACAAATAGCAAAATGGACACGACGTCCCATTCAATCGCATATTGCATTGTCTTATATTAAAATTATGCCCGCGTGGCGTAACCGCTGCTAACACATCCGGCAACTACCTTATTCTCAGGCTTCGGCGACGACTCGCCGTAATCCCGGCGCCACGGATGAACGCGGTGTACGGGTTTGACGGATCGCCGTCAGCTCACCGCCATCGCCGAGCGAAAGGTTGCTCGACCTTGAAGTCACGATGCGGCTCGGGTCGCTCGGGCGCGACGATCGCTTCTGGTAGGGAAGGAGGTCGCCATCGCCTGCACACGCCCGAGTAGTCTGCGGCACGCTCCTGCAACTTGAGAACCTCGGACAGGTCCACCGCGCCAGTCGACGAAGGATACCCACTCGTCACATCGTCGAGGTCGAAATCCTCGGGGAAGTGGGCGAGTCCAAGGCTCAGCGCTGTAGACGCGCCACGCCGAAACGCCGACCGCGTCATGAACTCGACGACAGCGGGCGCCTTCTCCAAATATTCCCACACCTTGACAAGGTCGCTGGGAATAACCTCTGTGGGCGATATTTCTTGAAGATAGGCGCGGATGCACGTCGCCGACAGCGTCGCCGAGTCGACGAGCATGCTTACGCACTCCCTCGCGTCAAGCGAGCTCGCTTCTTCTTGGCTACCAATAACACGACCTGTGAGAAGGAGACAATGATGAGTACCACGGACACCACAAACACTACAACTGACAGAAAGGGAAGACGCACTCACCAAGCAACGGGCGGGCGAGTCCCGTGATGAAGCACTGAAGCGACGTGTGGTCGTCCTGAAGCCCAACAATGAGGGCTTCCGACACCTTGCGGTCTTCCTCCGCGGCTGCAATGGCGGCCTTAGCTCGCCCGTTCGCCGAGTTTGCTTCTTCTCTCGCCTCCCGATTCAAGGCCGAGGTCGGCGACCCGCTGCTCAGCAGCACTCAACGCAGATCGCACCGCCACCAACTCACCAGCAGGGACAAGCT
The DNA here is from genome assembly GCA_030063025.1 of Avena longiglumis. NCBI lineage: Eukaryota > Viridiplantae > Streptophyta > Magnoliopsida > Poales > Poaceae > Avena > Avena longiglumis. The sequence goes on from CP125974.1 coordinate 488,264,087, forward strand.
CCTGGCGAGCTCCCTCTGCCTTCGCAGCAACAGCCTGAAGCTCCTTGTTCGCTTCTTGGATGGTGGCCAGCTCCTTCTCAGCACGCTGTTTCGCAGCCAATCGCTCCGCCGACTCCAGCTGCAGACCCTGCACATCATCAAAGTCAGTAAAAACGAAAATTACTCAGTGCCCACCCGCTAAAATTTAGCGCGTGCGCACTCGGGGACTGGCGATCACGAAAATTACTCAGTGCCCACCCGCTAAAATTTAGCGCGTGCGCACTCGGGGACTGGCGACCACAAAAATTCCTCAGTGCACACCCGCTAAAATTTAGCGCGTACGCACTCGGGGACTGGATGCAAAAGTAAAAAACGAGAAATTATAAGAATCAAGCCGCTGCTAAGAACCGACCTGATCCTCGGGGACTGGAGGTACCTGGATGGCTGCACCAAGCATGCCATGGAGTTGTATTGCGTCCACAGACGCAAGCAGCGCCGGCGTGTGCCCGCGACGTTGGTCGACTTCAGCGTCGGCGGTCCCTGGAGCGAGGCTCGGGCGCAGCCCGCTGCGGGCCGCCTTGGTCAAGCGGGGAAGGTAGCGATCGAGGCACCGCTCAAAGGAAGTCGCTTCCTCGGTCTAGGCAAGGAAACGCCTCCTTCGTGACGCGGTTGCTTCCACTTGGGTCCGCCGCTGCGGCCGCCGTGTCATCGAGAAGCGATTTATGTCGCCCTTGGCCTTCTTGCTGCCCTCCGGCGGCGACCTCGTCGCTTTCCTCTTCGGAAGGATCCTCCTCGCTAGCGGCGGAGGGTACGAGCCACGGTCGGGTGGCCCATCTTTTTCACTCCGGTCCTGCATATCAATCAAATCAATAAAGACAATCAAGTATTTATGAAAGGCAGGGAAGGCGAACGCACTCACTTGGCGGAATGAAACGAGACTGCACGAAGGCGGCCGGTTTTCCAGCTCGGGGCCCGATTGGCGACTAAGCCCCGGCCCAGACGTCGTGGGCCCAAGACACGGACGGCTTCTTCGTCGTTGAGGCGCGGTGGCGCCTGGGACACCTTCGGCGGGGCCTCCTCGCGGTGGAGCGCTGCGGCGGAGCCTCCTTGCGGGCGAGACCGCCACGCCGGACCTCCTTGCGAGGAAGTCGCCACAGCCGGAGCCTTCCTAGCCCGAGACCGCGCCGAATGGCGGAGGCATCGAGGCCAGCGGTACTTCCACGGTCGGCGTGTCTCAGCGGTTGTCGCTGGGGTGCGCCGTCATCGGCGAGCTGAGCATCGGAGCTGCTCGTCGAGTCGGGCGAGGCCATCCTGACGGTCTCCTCTTCGGGGCCCTCGCCTTTTCCTTCTTCTTCTTCTTGAAGGAGTGGCTGACGCGAGGTGGTTTCGGGAGCTCGTCGTCCCCATGGTGTTCGAGGCTTCGCCGCTCGATTTGGCGCGTTGCCTGGGTTTTCGGACCAGCGGGGCGATCTCCTCTTCGGACTCGACCTCGTCGTCCTCATTGCCCCTCGCGGGAGGCGATTCGCCTACGTCCTGGGCGGATGGTCCCGGGCTCTCATCATCAGAAGGTGGAAGCCACCCTTCCACCACTTGGAATAGCTGCAATGAATACAAAACAGAATCAGAATTACCGCGATCGCACACGCTGCATCGCGAACAAGGTAAAGAGATTACCATTGGGCCGGACGCCATGGTGTAGGCGCGACCGCCTGTGCATCCGTGTACACCGCCTGGGTGATCTTCTTCAACGCTGAGAGATAATCCTCCAGCTTCCACTCGACGAGGCAGGACTTCGTCGAGTCTCCCCGGCCCGTGTACTGATACATGTAGTGGTCGCGTTGGGCGAGTGGAACGAGCCGTCGCCCGAGCCAGCAATTGTACAAGTTTATCGTTTGAAGGCCCTTCTTCTTCAGACCACGGATGGCCTGGAGCAAATCGTCAACGACCATCCGCTGGTCGCCGGGGAGCTTGCCGACTTGGAGATGGCGTGGCTCGGAACGATTGGCCGAGTACCGCGGGATCGCCACCTCGTCCTCTGGGGTCGCCTCAGCCACATAGAACCATGACTTCTTCCAGTCGCTCGCCGCCTTGGCGGGTAGCATCAGATCGAAGAAGGAAGCCTTGGACTTGAGCTGGAACGTCAATGTAACACCCTCAGAATCGGACCTATGCAAGTTTGAGCAAAACCCGCCAAACCCGCATAGAAACGATTCAAAGGTGCCCACCAGGCACTTTCGTGCGGGTGGAAAACGAAGTAATAACATTACACAACAGTCCTCGATGGGACCCACAGAACAGATATATATATAACAGCGACTCAAAGAGTCAAGAATACAAATATAATATACAAAGATCCACATCACCTTGAAAACGATAGAGCGTCCAGCTACGGACAAGGTGCAAATGGGGCTAAGAGCCCTGAAGAAATAACCAATGGCGTCCATAACCCTGCCCAGGCCAAGCCGGAAGGGTAACCCTGCTAACGACGTCGATCTCAAAACCTGCTTAAACAAAAGGGGTGCCGACAACGGCGAAGGAAAAGAAGGAGCGTCGATCGAGGCCAAGACACGGCGAGGCTAGAATTGGCGGTCCTCGCCTACAAAGGTATGGTGGATGGCGGCGGCAGCATGCACTAAACAACCTATAGAGACTCGATACAACTGGCGGTGATCAGAGAGGGATAAGAATGACCTAACCGGAGCCAACCTGAAGCTATCACCAAACAAACCCATCCTGGCGTTTCCCCCTCGAGACCAAACGAGGAAGTCAGCCGAGGAACTCACACAGTTGGCAGTTTTACTCATTTGGTTATCGTTGCAGCAATTACTAGTCAGGTATAGATAGTCGTCCTGATAAAATAAGCGGTGGGCCCTTTTAGTTAATCATTCCGTTGTAGTTGCAGCAATTACTAATCAGATACAGATAGCATGATGTAATCCCGAAACCCAGCAGTTGTTGGTACTTTTACTCAGCCATTTCGTTGTAGTTGCAATACTTACTAGTCAGATACAATTGTCGCAAGCGACAACCAACAAGCAATTGTGGGCAGTATTAATTAGCCATTCCATTATAGTGAAGCTGATTACTAGTCATTATAAGTCAAATTTATAGCAGTAAACTTTAGTTATGCTTATCTATGATCGAGATACTGTGCTCCAAGTCGTCCATATCCGCGGACACGGCTTTCAGAAAGTTTTACCCGGCCGGGGTGCACCAATAGCAACACACGCTCGATCAACCTCGGAAAAACCAAATCAAAACCCAACGAGGCTTTCACTGAACAATCACAGATTCAGAATATTTTTTGGGGCCACCCTTAAGTAGAATCCGCAACGGAGTAAGCAAGCTCGAGACGGCCTCAAGGTTATGGGGACGGTGTGAACGATCGGGAACCCGAAAGTGTGGCTGGGCTTGTCGACACATGGAATCGTGCCATGATCCTAAACAAAGCAAAGGTGCTCCTCGCACAATTTAAATACGTAAAGTAGCATGGCATAAGTACAGATCGTAAATAAAACCTCAAACTAGTTTGTGGCCCCAAGAAATAAGACGAATCAAGCTCGCTCGGGGGTCCCATATACCTCCCGGATGTGGATAGCGCGATAAATCAAGGAACATGTATCAAGTACTCGGGGTCTTACGGGACACAAGTGGGCGTTCGGAAACCAAATATTTTCTATCACCCACCGATGCCTCTGCTTATTTCAATTTTAGTTGTTAAACAGAAATTAAAGTGATGATAAGTAAAACTAGCATCATCTCCAACATCAACATACGGCAATACATCAGCAACTGTGGCATATGACGACACACATCAGCACTTGAGCAATCAACTACGACGCGCAAGTCCAACTATCTACCAAACAACAGGTAATAGGGTGTGTCCAAGGCAATATAAGGCTGCAAGGGATATCACAGGTACGGAAACTAAAGCATCGCAACACAGATAGCAATAGATCAACAGGAGGGAATAAAGGCTATAAAAGTAAGATAGGTAGAAAGGGGGAGATGCTCGCCTGAAAACATTGTCGAAGGTTCAACCCGAAGGTCGGGGCGAAGCTCACATCAACTCAACGGCCTTATCCGTGAAGAAGCAAAACACTAGAAGAAAACAACAGATGCAATATTTAATACTACGGCAAAAGATCGACATGATGTATGTATGATGTATGGCATGGCATAGGTGCAATGCAATTAGGTCATATTAAGCGGAACCGGGGTCCCGACAATGAATTATATGGTCCATGTTGTATAGCTACTCCGCAATTTAAATGTTGTTTTGACAAGGAAAGATTATAGTATTGGTTCGCTACACAAGTTTAATGAGGCCAATATGAGGCTAGATTTGCCCGCATATGGGCCCCATATTTAATTATTAGGTGAATCGGCATAAGGCCCCCAAACCACATGATATGCATGCGAGATGACAATTAGATATGCAACAAGTTGTTATTATGTTATAAAATAAGGTTCTCGGATAAGGGGTTCACACATTGAGGGGTCTCGACGGTCTTGGGGTTCCGGGTTCGGGTTCAGGGTCCAGGGTTCGACGGGGATCAGATCTCGGGGTTCAGGGATCGACGAACTTGACGGGATCGTTCTCGGACATCGGGGTAGAGCTTGGCGCATTCGCGGTGGTCGGGCCATGTTGTCGGTCGTCTCGTCCGGTCGAAGCACTTGTCGATTCGGTGTCTCGGTGGACTCGGTGTCCGGGTGAAGATCTTGGCGCCTCGAGGCATCACGGTGTATCCGTGTCGGCGAACTTGGCGTTCGGGGAAGCTCGGGGTCCCGTGAGGTAGACCTTGAGGTCCGTGATGGAGATCTTGTCGGTGGTCTTACAACACGGTGCAGATCTTGGCGTGCCAGTTGGAAGAACTTGAATCATTATTTGTCGGTCTCGCCTTATAGGTTATCCGCTCCATCGCCTCGCATCATCCATACTTTGCCACCAGAGGAACCAAACAGCACAAGTCTCGAGCTCGAACGAACACGCAGACACGCACGGATGGACGCGTCGCATGCGGAGGACCAGCGGGCGGAGGCGATCGAGGGCGCGGCTCGCTGGTGGAAGCCAGCGGCGGAACTGGCATCGGAGGGCAGCGAGAGCTTGGGACCGCGGCGACGAAGCTCGACCGGGACGGCGGGACGCGCAGACGAGGGCGGGACGCGGCGAGCACGCAGGAGGGGGTCGACGGCGATGACGGGCGGGCCTGAAGCGGGCCGGAGGCGGCGGAACTGGCGCAGCGTGCACGGGACTGGACGGCGCGATGCAGGGGCGGCCGAGACGCGGGCGCGGAACATCGGAGGGGCGGAGCTGGCATGCGGGCGCGCGCGGGGAGGAGGGGTGCTGGGCGCGCGGGTGGCGACAAGGCGGAAGGGCGACTGGCGAAGCTCGGCGGGAGGGAGGTTCGGGGACCGCGGGTGGAGGCGGTGAGGAACTCTGGGGAGGAGGGGCAGCGGAAACTAGGCGGCGGAGCGGTCGGCCAGGCGCTGGCGCGGCTGGGCGAGCCAAGCGGGCGAAGCAGGGAGCGTGGCGAGCGGCGGGAGGGCTAGAGGCGGGCGCGGCATGACTGGCGGCGAGCGAGGGGCTAGGGAGGCGCGCAAGGAGGGCGTCTGAGGAGGTGGGAGGAGGAGGAGGCTGAGGGCGAGGCTAGAAGGGGAGGCGGGGCGCAGAGGTGGAAGAAGGAAGGGAGAGGGCGACCGCGGGGTGGGTGCATGGTGGGGTCGGCCAGGGGTGGGGACAGGTCGGAGAGGGTGCGGCTGGGGCATGCGTGCGGGTGTGTTTGGCGGGTGGGGGCAGGGAAGGTGAGAGAGAGAGGGAGGGGGGTGAGGGGTGAGGGTGACGTGGCGTGGTCTGGTTGGGTGAGGGATAGGGAGAGGATGAGGTGGCGGCTCCTGATACGAGGGGGTGATGTGGCTGCTAGGTGTGGGTAGTTTTCTGGGTAGGTCTAGGATTTTACAGGGCGGTTAGGTGGACCGTTTGTAATATTCTGGGGGTGGTCGTTCGGGTCGAAACGGCCCGTTCGACTGCCCCCGCTAAAATAATAAATAATTTTTGTTTATCTCAAACAAAGCTTTTGCAAACCGCTATCGGGCAAAACAAAATATTCCGGCGACCCGGATGTTGATGTTTGAATCCAGAGGGGGCGTTTTAGAAAACAAAACATACTTTGCGGAAATAGTTTTATGCAACAATGCCTGATGATGACGATGCAATGCACAAATTCAACGCGATTTTCTAGTAGTGGTTTTGCGGGATGCCACAATTCGACACCACTAACAAAGGATCTCGCCCTCGAGATCCGCCTCATGGTACCGGAAGGAAGGTCGGCGATCTGCATCCTCTCGCTTCGCGTAGATCCTTGCGACACCACTAACGAGGGTTCATCCTCCATCTTGAAAACGGCGACACCACCAACAAAGGGTCGTTGCTCCTGATCGACGAGAGAGCACTCCGGAGAACAAAGGACGAAGGTAGAGGTATCAAACGATAAGGCCACCTCTAACTTCCATTAGAAGAGGGAAAAGTTACATTGATCCACCAGTTCGATGTACAGAGCGAACAGTAAGAGTCGGGTAGGGTGATCACCCATCCCGAACCAACTATCAACTCTATACATGGTTAGAGAATCAGGCAACTCAACTCGAGATTTAGACCAAGACCTTCTTAGGCGGTATCCGAACAAAGGAATGTTGCCAGAAATCGTATGAAAGACACAATGATTAGGTTTCGATGGTTCCATTGGCCTGAACAACACATGCTCAAGGTCGACTCAACTTCACCAAAGCTCGCCCTTCTCATATGTTTTCCACGACACCGATATCCAGCAAGGAACACGGATGGATAAAGATCTCAAGAACAAAAGATCGGATGTAGGGCACAATGCACAAGTTGCATTGATGATCGTAGCACCTCCGTTACAAAAGGAGAAAGAGAAACCTCAAGGTACGACGGAAACCCAACCACGAGAAATCCTAGACTCGAAGAGAGAGAGAAGAGAGCGGATTCAAAACACGTCGAGATAAGAGGAGAATAGCAGAGGGGTAAGGAGTAAAATCAGACCTAATCAGAACTATCCAACCGATTTTCAAAAATAGTTTGACACTCTACTTCGGCCGTTAGCTAGGTTATCCTACAGGCTGGACTTGTGGGGTATCGTAACTGCTGAGCTCTGATACCACTCTGTAACACCCTCAGAATCGGACCTATGCAAGTTTGAGCAAAACCCGCCAAACCCGCATAGAAACGATTCAAAGGTGCCCACCAGGCACTTTCGTGCGGGTGGAAAACGAAGTAATAACATTACACAACAGTCCTCGATGGGACCCACAGAACAGATATATATATAACAGCGACTCAAAGAGTCAAGAATACAAATATAATATACAAATATCCACATCACCTTGAAAACGATAGAGCGTCCAGCTACGGACAAGGTGCAAATGGGGCTAAGAGCCCTGAAGAAATAACCAATGGCGTCCATAACCCTGCCCAGGCCAAGCCGGAAGGGTAACCCTGCTAACGACGTCGATCTCAAAACCTGCTTAAACAAAAGGGGTGCCGACAACGGGCGAAGGAAAAAGAAGGAGCGTCAAGATCGAGGCCAAGACACTACGAGGCTAGAATTCGGCGGTCCTCGCCACAAAGGTATGGTGGATCGAGCGGCGGCAAAGATGCACTAAACAACCTATAGAGACTCGATACAACTGGCGGTGATCAGAGAGGGATAAGAATGACCTAACCGGAGCCAACCTGAAGCTATCACCAAACAAACCCATCCTGGCGTTTCCCCCTCGAGACCAAACGAGGAAGTCAGCCGAGGAACTCACACAGTTGGCAGTTTTACTCATTTGGTTATCGTTGCAGCAATTACTAGTCAGGTATAGATAGTCGTCCTGATAAAATAAGCGGTGGGCCCTTTTAGTTAATCATTCCGTTGTAGTTGCAGCAATTACTAATCAGATACAGATAGCATGATGTAATCCCGAAACCCAGCAGTTGTTGGTACTTTTACTCAGCCATTTCGCTAGAAGTTGCAATACTTACTAGTCGATACAATTGTCGCGTTTACAACCAACAAGCAATTGTGGGCAGTATTAATTAGCCATTCCATTATAGTGAAGCTGATTACTAGTCATTATAAGTCAAATTTATAGCAAGAACTTTAGTTATGCTTGTCTATGATCGAGATATCGTGCTCCAAGTCGCCCATATCCGCGACACGGCTTTCAAAAAGTTTTACCCGGCGGGTGCACCAATAGCAACACACGCCGATCAACCTCGGAAAAACCAAATCAAAACCCAACGAGGATTTCACGATCAACAATCAGGATTCAAATATTTGGGGCCCCTTAAGTAGAATCCATAGCAGTAAGCAAGCTCGAGACGGCCTCAAGGTTATGGGGGCCAGAACGACTGGGAACCCGAAAGTGTGGCTGGGCTTGTCGACATCATGAATCGTGCCATGATCCTAACAAGACAAAGGTGCTCCTCGCACAATTTAAATACAGAAAGTAGCATGGCATAAATGGGATCGTAAATAAAACCTCAAACTAGTTTGTGGCCCCAAGAAATAAGACTGAATCAAGCTCGCTCGGGGTCCCATATACCTCCGGATGTGGATAGCGATAAATCAAGGAAGTATCAAGTACTGGGTCTTACGGGACACAAGTGGGCGTCGGATACCAAATATTTTCTATCACCCACCGATGCCTCGCTTATTTCAATTTTAGTTGTTAAACAGAAATTAAAGTGACGATAAGTAAAACTAGCATCATCTCCAACATCAACATACGGCAATACATCAAGAATCGTGGCATATGACGACACACATCAGCACTTGAGCAAGCAACTACGACGCGCAAGTCCAACTATCTACCAAACAACAGGTAATAGGGTGTGTCCAAGGCAATATAAGGCTGCAAGGGATATCACAGGTACCGAAACTAAAGCATCGCAACACAGATAGCAATAGATCAACAGGAGGGAATAAAGGCTATAAAAGTAAGATAGGTAGAAAGGGGGAGATGCTCGCCTGAAAACATTGTCGAAGGTTCAACCCGAAGGTCGGGGCGAAGCTCACATCAACTCAACGGCCTTATCCGTGAAGAAGCAAAACACTAGAAGAAAACAACGGATGCAATATTTAATACTACGGCAAAAGATCGGCATGATGTATGTATGATGTATGGCATGGCATAGGTGCAATGCAATTAGGTCATATTAAGCGGAACCGGGGTCCCGACAATGAATTATATGGTCCATGTTGTATAGCTACTCCGCAATTTAAATGTTGTTTTGACAAGGCAAGATTATAGTATTGGTTCGCTACACAAGTTTAATGAGGCCAATATGAGGCTAGATTTGCCCGCATATGGGCCCCATATTTAATTATTAGGTGAATCGGCATAAGGCCCCCAAACCACATGATATGCATGCGAGATGACAATTAGATATGCAACAAGTTGTTATTATGTTATAAAATAAGGTTCTTGGATAAGGGGTTCACACATTGAGGGGTCTCGACGGTCTTGGGGTTCCGGGTTCGGGGTCAGGGTCCAGGGTTCGACGGGGATCAGATCTCGGGGTTCAGGGATCGACGAACTTGACGGGATCGTTCTCGGACATCGGGGTAGAGCTTGGCGCATTCGCGGTGGTCGGGCCATGTTGTCGGTCGTCTCGTCCGGGTCGAAGCACTTGTCGCATTCGGTGTCTCGGTGGACTCGGTGTCCGGGGTGAAGATCTTGGCGTCCTCGAGGCATCACTCGGTGTATCCGTGTCGGCGAACTTGGCGTTCAGGGGGAAGCTCCCGGGGTCCCGTGAGGTAGACCTTGAGGTCCAGGATGGAGATCTTGTCGGTGGTCTTACAACACGGTGCAGATCTTGGCGTGCCAGCAGTTGGGAAGAACTTGAATCATTATTTGTCGGTCTCGTCTTATAGGTTATCTAGCTCCATCGCCTCAGATCATCCATACTTTGCCACCAGAGGAACCAAACAGGCAGAAGTCTCGAGCTGGCTCCGAACGAACACGCAGACACGCATGGGATGGACGCGGCCGCATGCGGAGGACCAGGCGGCGGAGGGCGACTGAGGGCGCGGCCGGCTCGCGGGTGGAAGCAGCGACGCGGCCAGGCATCGGAGGGGCCGGCGAGGAGCTTGGGACCGACGGCGACGAGCTCGGGACCGGGGACGAAGGGACGCGCAGACGAGGACGGCGGGACGCGGCGGAGCACGGCCAGGAGGGGGGTCGACGGCAATGACGGGCGGGCCAGCGGGCCGAGGCGGAATCGGCAGCGGGTGCACGGGCCGGACGCGCGATGCGTAGGGCGGCCGGCGCCGCGCGCGGAACAGCGCGGAGGGCGGAGCGCTGCAGCGCGCGCGAGAGGAGGGGGCGGCGCGGGTGGCGACGGGCGGAAGGCGGCGACCTGAGCTCGGGGGAGGGAGGTTGCAGGACCGCGGGTGGAGGTGAGGAACTCGGGGAGGAGGGCGGCGAGCTGGGCCAGGCGGGGCGCGGGCGGGCGAGCGGAAGGCCGGATGGAGGGGCTAGAGGCGGGCGTGGCGGAGGGGGCTAGGGGCGGCGGTGCGGGGAACGTCTGAGGAGTGGCGGAGGAGAGGAGAGGCGGGCGAGCCAAGGGCGGGCTAGAGAAGGGGAGGCAGGGCGCAGAGGTGGAAGAAGGAAGGGAGAGGGCGACCGCGGGGTGGGTGCATGGTGGGGTCGGCCAGGGGTGGGGACAGGTCGGAGAGGGTGCGGCTGGGGCATGCGTGCGGGTGTGTTTGGCGGGTGGGGGCAGGGAAGGTGAGAGAGAGAGGGACGGGGGTGAGGGGTGAGGGTGACGTGGCGTGGTCTGGTTGGGTGAGGGATAGGGAGAGGATGAGGTGGCGGCTCCTGATACGAGGGGGTGATGTGGCTGCTAGGTGTGGGTAGTTTTCTGGGTAGGTCTAGGATTTTACAGGGCGGTTAGGTGGACCGTTTGTAATCTTCCGGGTGGTCGTTCGGTCGAACGCCCGCTCGAACCCGCTAAAATAATAAATAATTTTTTTTATCTCAAACAAAGCTTTTGCAAACCGCTATCGGGCAAAACAAAATATTCCGGCGACCCGGATGTTGATGTTTGAATCCAGAGGGGGCGTTTTAGAAAACAAAACATACTTTGCGGAAATAGTTTTATGCAACAATGCCTGATGATGACGATGCAATGCACAAATTCAACGCGATTTTCTAGTAGTGGTTTTGGATGTTACAGCAAGCCGCCACAAGCAGCATTGGGCCTCCTCATGCTGATCCGTCCATGGAACAGATCCGCCACAAGGGAAAGTAGGCGGCAGCCCAGTACTCGCAGTAACGCCACGAAGATGGCGAAGCTGCTCAATCTTGTGGGGACCCAGATCTGGCCGGATCCGTAGTGGGCAGTAAACGCCGGAAGAACAAAGACGGGGAACCCTAGCCCCGCCGAGATGACCGTGAAACAGATTCTCTCTCGCGGGTGTGGTCGTCTCGCTGCAGGATACGCCAACAGCCGGCTTGCAGGATTCCGGCCTCCTCGAAGAGGCCACCGCCTTTGTGCACTTGGATCTACCCAAGGTTCGGTGGAGAGGCCATGGCGAGAGGTTGGTTGGAGATCGGAGGATTTCAGTCGATTGGATCACGGAGCAAAGGAAGGAAGATGCGCACTCGGAAGAAATGGTGGGCGGTTGGCTCGCGATAGCCTACCATTCCTCTTATATAGCGGAGTTGCCCAAATCGGGGCCGTTATCGCCGATGATTACGCCAAAAGTTACCGTTGAGTTACCTTAACGGCTAGTTTGACCACGCCGACGGTCCAACTCCAGCCACTCGCTCGCTAGGTCACTCGCCGCGATCGCTGTCTGCTGGTCCGACTCGCCCAAGACGCGACTCGGTTCACCGGATTTCTCCTTCATACAGAGCCCGCCGACGATTCGATCGATGCCTACTTTGAAGTCGATACTCGATTGCCAGAGCCACTTACGCCTAATCAACGGCCCTCGGGACTGATGGGGATACGCCTCTTGGGTATACTCAGCAGACGTTCCGATCGCCCAAGGGTGGCGAGTGGGCCTGCAGAACGCGAGTGGATCAAAGCCAGCAAGGTACCAAGCGATTGGAAGTGAAGGCCAGCGAGTAGATAGGCCACCGGACTAGGTTAAACGACATCAAGTCGAATCAATCGGTTGAGATATGTAAACCCTAGGGAGGTGAGCCTATATAAACCTCCCTATGGGGTGAGTAGAGACATCCCTCATACACCCAAGCGACTCACCGCCAGCCGCCGAGCTCGCCATTGTAAACACCTCCATAATACAATCTAGCAGAGTAGGTCTTTACCCTCCGGGGCGAACTGGGTAAAACCCCGTGTCTTTGCCTCATCTCGCACCGCAGATGGCTGGCCGCCTGCCCTCGTTCTACTACTCACGCTGACAGAAGTCGCCGTGGCCATTCCCACGACATTCAGCGATTCCCGCCAAACCCGCATAGAAACGATTCAAAGGTGCCCACCAGGCACTTGCGTACGGGTGGAAAACGAAGTAATAACATTACACAACAGTCCTCGATGGGACCCACAGAACAGATATATGTACAACGCGACTCAATGAGCCAAGAATACAGACATAATATACAAAGATCCAAAGCACCTTGAAAATGATACAGCGTCCGAGTACGGACAAGATGCAAATGGGGCTAAGAGCCCTGAAGAATAACCAATGGCGTCCATAACCCTGCCCAGGCCAAGCCGGAAGGGTAACCCTGCTAACGACGTCGGTCTCAAAACCTGCTTAAACAAAAGGGGTGCCGACAAAGGGCCAAGGAAAAAGAGGAGCGTCAGTACTGAGGCCAGTACACGGCGAGACTAGAATTCGGCGGTCCTCGCCTACATAGGTATGGTGGACTGAAGAGGCAGCGGCAGCATGCACTAAACAACCTATAGAGACTCGATACCACTGGCGACTATCAGAGAGAGGTAAGAAACACCTATTCGGAACCAACCTGATACCAACACCAAACAAACCCATCCTGGTGTTTCCCCCTCGAGACCAAACGAGGAAGTCAACCGAGGAACTCATACCGTTGGCAGTTTTATTTATTCGGTTATCGTTGCAGCAATTACTAGTCAGGTGTAGATAATCATCCTGATAAAATAAGCAGTGGGCCGTTTTAGTTAATCATTCCGTTGTAGTTGCAGCACTTACTAATCAGATACAATTAGCATGAGATAACCCCAAAACCCAGCAGTTGTTGGTACTTTTATTTAGCCATTCCGTTGTAGTTGCAATACTTACTAGTCAGGTACAATGCTCGCAAGCGACACTCCAAACAAGCAATTATGGGCAGTATTATTTAGCCATTCCATTATAGTGAAGCTGATTACTAGTCATTAGGAAGTCAAATTTATAGCACTACTTTAGATATAGTTGTCTATGATCGAGATACTGTGCTCCAAGTCGTCCATAACCGCGTACACGGCTTTCAGAAAGTTTTAACCGGCCGGGGTGCACAAATAGCAACACACACTCGATCAACCTCGGAAAAACCAAATCAAAACCCAACGAGGCCTTCACGACAAAGCAATCACAGGATTCAGAAATATTTCAGGGGGCCACCCCATTGAGTAGACCATAGCGAAGTTAGTGACTCGAGACGGACTCAAGGTTTGCGTCAATGGCTGTAAACGACTGGGAACCCAAAACTGGGCTTGTCGATACCGCAAAAACACTCCGCTTACCTAAACAGTACAGGTGCTCCTCGCACAATTTAAATAAAGCAGTAAAGCATGGCATAACTACAGGATCGTAAATAAAACCTCAAACTAGTTTGTGGCCCCAAGAAATAAGAATGAATCAAGCTCTGGCTCAGGGGGGTCCCATAATCCTCCCGGATGTGGATAGCGCGAAAAATCAAGGAACATGTATCAAGCACTCGGGGTCCTACGGGACACAAGTGGACGGTTAACAACCAAATAACATCTATTGCCCACCTGTGCCTCTGCTTACTTACTTCAATTTTAGTTGTTTAAATAGTAATTAAAGTGAACGGTAAGTAAAGCCATGATCATCTCCAACATCAAACGGCGGCAATACTCCAACATCTGTGGTACTCGACGTCACGCAACAGCACTTGAGCAAGCGACTACGACGCGCAAGTCCAACTATCTACCAAACAACCGGTAATAGGATGTGTCCCAGGCAATATAAGGCTGCAAGGGATATCACGGGCACGGAAACTAGAGCATCGCAACACAGATAGCAATAGATCAACAGGAGGGAATAAATACTATAAAAGTAAGATAGGTAGAAAGGGGGAGATGCTCGCCTGAAAACATTGCTGAAGGTTCATCCGAAGATCGGGGCGAAGCTCACATCAACTCAACGGCCTTATCCGCGAAGAAGCAAAACACTATAATAAACACCGGATGCACTATTTAGTACCACGGCAGAAGATCGGGCATGATGCAGGTATGATGTATGACAAGGCAAAGATGCGATGCAATTAGGCCAGATTAAGCGGAACCGGGGTCCCGACATTTATTAAACGGTTCAAGTTATTTATCTACCCCGCAAATTAAATGTTGTCATAACAAGGCAAAATATGACAACAGTTCGATGCACACATTTAAATGAGGCCAATATAAGACTAGATTTGCCCGCATATGGGCCTCATATTTAATTAGGTGAATCGGCCTAAGGCCCCCAAACCACATGATATGCATGCGAGATGAACAATTATTATGCAACAGGTTTTATATTTAGCTTTTATAAAAGTAGGGTTTCGAGGAAAAGTTCACACATTAGGGTTCGGAAGATCTTGGGCTCCGAGGGGTTCGGGGTTGGTCTCAGGGTCCGGATTTGGGGTTCGGTCTCGGCGGTATCGTTCTCGGATAACGGAGGTAGGTCTTGTCGCATCCGTGGTCTTCGGGTCATGTCGACGGTCATGGCGTTCGGGATGAAGTACTTGTCGCATCGGGGTCTCGGTGTCCTCGGATCCGATTGAAGATCTCGGCGTCCTCGAGGGAGTACTGGTCGTATCCGTGAAGGAGATCATGTCGGTCCACGGGGTCGGGCTTTGAAGCCAGGAAGGAGCACTCGTCGTTCCGAGGAGAAGACCTTGGCGTCATATGTTGAGGTTGTCGGGTGTCGGTGCCGGACTCGGGTGTGGCGTCGATGGTCTTACGTGGCCCGACGGTTCCAAGCAGGAGATTCCCGGGTACCGCGGCAGAGTTCTCGGGGTTTCGAGGAAGATCTTGGCGGGGGTTCCAGGGTTTGACGAGATCGGCCTTCGGGGTCTCGGACGCCGGAATCGGTCTTCGAGGGTCTCGTGGAAGAACTTGGGGCTCCGGCTTCCGGAAGGAGCACTTGAGGTTCCGACCATTGTCGGTGGCGATCTTGGAAGTGGCGTCAGGGTCCTCCAATAGCCACACAAAGCTCTAAAGGTAATACTTGTCGGGGTCTTTTCGATCTTGTTCAAACTATTGCTCCTGTCTTCATAGTACCAACATGGCACGGGCACGGGCATGAGCAGCACCTTAACGTTACCAACATCCTCACGCCACAGATATCCACATCATCAACCGACACAGGGAGCAGCGATTGACGGCGGGCGGGCAGCTGAGGCTACGGAGGCGGAAGGCGGCAGAGGAGAGGCCGACGGCGGGCGAGGCGAAGGGGCGGCGCGGGGAGGGCAACCAGGAGGCGCGTACGGCTGGTGCGGGACGGCAGGCTGGGCGGCCGGAGGCGGCGACGCGGGCCGGCCGCAGAGGGAAGAGGAGGAAGAGGCCGACGGCGGCGGTGACGAGCGCCGGGCGCGGCCGGGGCTGGCGCTGGAGGCGGCGGTCGGCGAGATGCGGGCGGCTCCGGGGAGGCGGTGAGCGTCGGGGAGGAGCTCGAGGGGCGTAGGCGGGAAGACGGAGGCGCGACGCCAGGCGACGGGAGATCGTGGGTGGTGGCAGCGGGCGGGCCGAGGGGGAGCAGCGACGGGCTTGGAGAGGAGGGGGTGGAGGACGGCCGGCGTGGGGGAGGAGGCCGGCGAGGAGGCGAGGATCCGCGGAAGGACGAGGGAGACGGGCCACCGGAGGTGATCACGCTGGAGGCGGGCGGAGCAGCGGAGGAGGCCGCGGCTCGGCAGTGGGGCGCTTGGCGAGGAGGAGGCGGGACGCGGACTCGAGCGGGGCGGTGGCAGTTGTCGGATGAGGACGGCGCCGGAGGGAGCTCGCGCAGAGGCGGTGGTCAAGGCTTGAGGGGGCGGGCGGGACGCTGGAGGAAGAAGGAGGAGAGAGGAGCGGGCTGGTGGGAGGCGGGCCAGTGGGGCCAGGAGCGGGGAGCGGTGGGACCGGGTGGGTCGTGTGGGGTGGGGCACTGGGTTTGTGGGTTGGGGTGGCGTGTGGGCCAAGGGGTGGGGCTTGGTGGGGCAGACAGGAGAGGGGTTGGGAGGCTGTGGGTGAGAGAGGGAGTGGAGGAAAAAGAGGGGGATTGGTGAGGTGGCAAGGTGGGTAGGGATTGGGTCCAAGGGTGAGGTGGAGAGCTGGGATAGGTGGGTAGGATAGGTTTGGGTGGGAATAGATTTAGGTTTAGACATTTGACTAGGGTTTTATAATTTAATTTAAAAGCCTTTTGCAAATTCTTTTCAGACAACTGAGATATCCGGAAGCACCGGTGTTAATTTGAAATAAAAGGGAGGGGATTAATATAGAAAGTAAAATAGGGTTCTTAGCAAAATAGTTTGAAACAAAATGTGTATGATGATGTCATGATGATGCAATGCACAAAATTCAACGCGATTTTCTAGTAGTGGTTTTGCGGGATGCCACAACGAAGCCCTTCGATGTGTATTGTGACGCATCCAAGATTGGTCTCGGATGTGTGCTAATGCAAGAAGGCAAAGTTATATCTTATCTATCTCGACAATTGAAGCAACACGAGCAAAACTATCCAACCCATGACCTCGAACTCGCAGCCGTAGTCCTAGCCCTAAAGACATGGAGACATTACCTGATGGGAAATCGTTGTGAGATTTATTCGGATCACAAGAGCCTAAAGTATACATTCACTCAGAAGGAGTTGAATATGAGGCAGAGAAGATGGATTGAGCTAATCAAGGATTACGACCTGGACATTCACTATCACCCTGGTAAAGCCAACGTGGTAGCAGATGCCCTTAGCAGATTGCCGTGCCGCTTGAACTCCATGATTTTGAAGGAGCAGCCAAGTTTGCACAAGGAGATGGAATATTTTCGAATATAATTAGTAAGTGAAGGATTTTTGGCTAGCATAGAACTTCAGCCCACTTTGATCAGTCAGATTAAAGAGGCGCAGAAGGGAAATGCCAGTGTCGACGGAATCAAGCGTCGTATCGGTACATGCAAGGTACCCGGATTCACCGAGGACGAAGAAGGAGTGTTGTGGTACAAAGGACGCCTTTGTATACCAGCAGATTCAGAGTTGAAAGAAGTTATCTTGAAGGAGGATCATGATACTCTTTATTCTATCCATCCCGGAGGAACTAAGATGTATCAAGATTTGAAAGAGCAATTTTGGTGGCATAAGATGAAGAGAGAAATCGGAATTTATATCGCCAAGTGTGATATATGTCGAAGTCAAGCGGGACATCAAAGACCCTGGATTGTTGCAACCTTTGCAAATTCGGAATGGAAATGGGATTTCAGAGGAATGGACTTTATCATCGACTACCTACTTCTAGTAGGGAAATGACTCTATTTGGGTCATAGTGACAGATTGTCCAAAGTCGCCCATTTATTGCCGTCAAAACCACCTATCGAGTTGAAGCTAGCGAGTTATACATCGCTAGAATCGCTTTGCATGGAGTCCCCAAGAACATAGTATCGGATCGAGGAACCAGTTTACCCGAGATTCGGAAGAAAGTCCAAGAAGGTTTAGGAACCGCCTAGATTTCAGTGCAGATCACCCTCGTGACCGATGGACAAACAGAGCGAGTAAACCAAATACTCGAAGATATGCTGAGAGCCTGTGTGCTAGAATATGGATCCAAGTGGGAGGACTGTCTGCCGTTTGCAGAATTTTCCTACAACAATAGTTACCAAGCCAGTTTGCAAATGGCCCCATTTGAATTCATGTAAGGAAGAAAGTGTCGCACCCCATTGAGCTGGTCGAAAGTAGGAGAGAGTCAGATTTTCCAACCCGACATCCTCCGAGAAGCAGAACAGAAGGTTCACAAGATTCGTGAGCACCTCAAGACCGCCCAATCCCGACAGAAGAGTTACGCCGAAAAGAGATGTTGAGACCTCGCCTTCAATATAGGAGATTTTGTTTATCTGAAAGTGTCGCCATTGAAGGGAATGCAGCGTTTCCAACTCAAAGGAAAGATAGCCCTATTGGAATTATGCCCTAGAGGCAATAATAAATATGTTATTATTATAATTCTTGTTCATGATAAAGTTTATATTCCATGCTAGAATTGTATTAAGCGGAAACTTTAATACTTGTGTGGTTTGTAAACAACACCGTGTCCCTAGTACGCCTCTATGGACTAGCTCATTGATCAATGATGGTTAAGGTTTCCTAACCATAGACATGAGTTGTCAATTGATGATGATATCATATCATTGGAGAATGATATGGTGGACAAACCCAAACTAAGCGAAGCAATTAGATCGTATCATCGTGTTCATCTTTGCGAAGCTTTTCCTATGTCAAATATTGTATTCCTTAGACCATGAGATAATACAACTCCATGGTATCGGAAGAAAGCTTTGAGGTCATCAAACGTCATCCTATGAGAGGGTGATCATAAAGGTGTCTCTCAGGTGATCGGAAAGTATCTGTTGGGTTGCATGTATCGAGATGGAATTTGTCCCTCCCAAGTCGGAGAGATATACTTGGGCCCTCGTAATTGATATCAACACCGCTTGCAAGCATGTGGTTAAGGAGTTAATCACAAAGTGATATCGGATTACGGAACGAGTAAAGTACTTGTTGTGAACGAGATTGAACTAGGTATGATGCATCGACGATCGAATCTCGGGCAAGTAAAATATCGCGAGACGAAGGGAATATATATATGGGATTGATTGAATCCTGGCATAGTGGTTCATCCGATATGATCATCGATGAATGTGTGGGAGTCAATATGGGTGCCCAGACCCCGCTGCTGATTATTGATAGAAGATCATGTCTGCATATTCTCGAACCCGTAGGGTCACACACTTAACGTGTCTCGACGCTAGGATAGATTGGATAATTGGTTTATGAGTTTTTTTTCGGAGTCTCGGATGGGATCCGGGACATCACGAGAGGTTCCGGAGAGGTCTGGAGAATAAGATTCATATAAGGCAGTGCAGTTTTTGGAGTTCGGAATTGTTCCGGGTTAATCGGTATTGTACCGGAAGCTTCTAGAACCTTCCGGAAGGGGACCAACGTGGCCCCACCTTCCGGGAGGGGGCATGGGCCTATGAGGGAGTGTCCTGGCCGCATTGGTCCAGGGGCACAAGGCCCCATAGGTCCCAGCCGATCCTATAGGGTTTAAATCATTTAACTAGAGATAGGGTTTCTAGAAGAGGGGAGAGTCCTTGCCCCCCACTCCTCCCTCCCTTGGCCGCCGGCCCTAGGCTTGGAGGAGGGGCAAGGGCTGGCCGCCCCCCCTCTATAAATAGAGGGCTGGTGGGCCCCCTCACCCCTACACCTTGCCTCCAACCCTAGTTGCCTTGCTGCCTTCCTCTCTCCCTCCCGACTGTTTGTAGGCGAAGCCCTGCAGCAGAAATTCTCCACCATATACACCACGCCGTCGTGTTGTAGATCCCATCTATCTCTCCACCATACTTGCTGGTCCGAGGAAGGAGGAGACGTCTAGGTGCTGCACGTGTGCATCTCACGGAGGCACCGCCACTTGTGGTGCTAGATCGGATCGGATCGCGAGGAGGAGAAGCGAGTACGACTACTTCACCCACGTTCCGACGAACGCTCATTGCGTAATCTTCAAGGGTATGAAGATCTAATCCAATCTCTCGTTGATTGCATCTCCTAGATTAGATCTTGGCTTTCCTCTGCTCGCATCCGTAGAAAATTTTGATTTACTATGCCGCCAAACCCGTCGGTGGTATCGAGCTAGATCTATGCGTAGATGTGTTTCACGAGTAGAACGCAACATGGTTGTTGCGGCGTTGATGTTTTCTGTTGCAAGCCTCTTGTTTGTGTTCTTCTTATGACGCGGATAGTGAGATTGAAGCGGTCCAGCCAACCTTACGACGCCGTCATGAGACCGGCTCCGCACTTGACGTGTGGCTTGTTCCACACATGCGGCTGGTGGATGTCAGTTTCTCTCACTATAGTTGTCATGAGATTAACACCGGAGTTTTGCAACCATAATATCACCGTTGTGGCTTTCCGTAGGTAAGAATCGTTCTTAGCATCTACTCCCATAAGCCACGTAAAACATGCAACAACAAAGTAGAGGCGTCTAACTTGTTTTTGCAGGGAGTGTTTTCTGTGATATGGTATGGCCCAAGATGTGATGTGTATATTGTATGCGATGATCATGTTTTTGTAATGTTTCACGACTTGCATGTCGATGAGTACACAACCGGCAGGAGCCATATGGTTGTGTTTATAATTGTGTATGACCTGTGAGTCAACTTCTTATACGCCATGTAATAGCTTTACTTTATCGCTAAGTAGTTAGCAATAGTTGTAGTTGCTATTCGTGGTGGAGGCAATCATGGTGGAGTGATGGAGATCATGCCGAACGCAAGATGGAGATCATTGCGAAGATTGGCTATACCATGTCACATAAAGTTATATGCATGTGATGTTTATCCTTTATGTATCTTATTATGCTTAGATCGCGACGGTAGCATTATAAGATGATTCCTCACTTAAAGATCAAGATAAAACTGTGTTCTCCCAAGTATGCACCGCTATGAAGTCCGTCGTGTCCAAGCATCACGTGATGATCGTGTGCTATAGACTCTACGCTCACATACAACGGGTGCAAGCCAGTTTTGCACACGCGGAAATACTTGGGTCTAGCTTGACGAGCCTAGCATGTACAGACATGGCCTCGGAACACAAGAACCGAAAGGTTAAGCATGAGTCATATGAATGATATGATCGACACTTTGTTGTCCACCATAGAAACCACATCTCTTCTCGTGATGATCGGATTAGGTGTGGTGAATTTGGATCGTGTTCACTAAACAACTTGAGGGATGTTGAATTTAGTGGGAGTTCATCTAGTAATTTGATTAAAAGTTGAACTAGTTATCATGAACATAGTCTAATTGTACTTGCAAATACTGTAGATCACATGGCCAAGTCCAACTTCAACTTCAACATTTTTTTTGAGAAAGAAAAGCTTAGA
Organism: Avena longiglumis; assembly: GCA_030063025.1. NCBI lineage: Eukaryota > Viridiplantae > Streptophyta > Magnoliopsida > Poales > Poaceae > Avena > Avena longiglumis. The sequence continues at coordinate 488,285,408 of CP125974.1, forward strand.
AACAATGGGTCTAACTTCACCAATTGGTTCCGCAATATAAGAATCATTCTGTCTGGTGGACAAAAGGACTATGTCCTTGGGAAAGCGTTAGGTGACCCTCAGCAATCGCTACTTACCGATGAGAAATCTGTCTATCAACAAGAAAGATGATTATGGTGTGATTAAGAGCACCATGTTGTTTGCTATGGAACCGAACTTCAAAATCGTTTTGAAACCTATCCGGGCCCTTTGAGATTCTCGAGGAGCTGAAAACCATGTTTTACTCAAGCCTGCTCGAGAGATATGAGATCTCCGAGAAGTTCTTTAACCGCAAAATGGAGGAAGGAGTTCCATTAGTGAGCACGCCATAAAGATGTCGGGCTACACTCAACGCATTTGAGCAACTGGAATGCACGATTCGGAGGAGCTCAAGATTGACAGTTTCGCAATCACTCCTCCCAGCTACAAAAGTTTTGTAGTGACTCATAATCGATTGGTTCCATCGATATCACCGAGCTCTTCGCAAAGTCAAGGCCGGAGGTGGACACCAAAAGGATAATCATGTGTTGATGGTCAACAAGCCCCCACCTTCAAGAAAGGTAAGGGTGCAAAGAAGCCCTTCAAGAAAGGCGGCGAAAGCGCTGCCTCGCCGAGAAGAAGCTCAAGTCCGACCCAAGCCGACAATCGAGTGCTTCTATTGCAAGGACAAGGGTCATCGAAGCAATCGTCAAGAACTTAGCGGACAAGAAGGTGGCACCATCAAAGGTATATTTGATATACATGTTATTGATGTTTTCCTTACTAGCCCTCGTTGTAGTGCTCGGGTATTTGATCTTGGTTCGGTTGCTAATATTTGTAACTCGAAACAGAGCTACGGAATAGACGGGCTTATAGGGATGAGGTGACGATGCGCGTTGGCAACGGATCAAGAGTTGATGTGATGGCCGTCGGCACGCTCTCCTTAGTTTTAACTTCGGGATTAGTTTTAAACCTTAATAAATGTTATTATGTGCCTGCGTTGAGCATGAACATCATTTCCGGATCGTGTTTATTGCAAGACGGTTATTCATTTAAATCAGAGAATAATGGTTGTTCTATTTATATGAGTAACATCTTTTATGGTCATGCACCTCTTGTGAATGGTTTATTTCTTCTAAATCTCGAAAGGGATGAAACACACATCCATAACATTGAGGCTAAGAGATGCAAAGTAGATAGTGATAATACTACTTATTTGTGTAATCGTCTAGGTCATATTGGTGTAAAGCGCATGAAGAAACTCCATTCTGATGGACTTTTGGAGTCTCTTGATTTTGAATCATTTGACACATGCGAACCATGCCTCATGGGCAAGATGATCAAAACCCCGTTCTCCGGTATGATGGAGCGAGCAACGGACTTGTTGGAAATCATACATACCGATGTATGCGGACTGGTGAGTGTTTCGACGCGCGGTGGATATCGCTATTTCCTCACTTTTACCGATGACTTAAGTAGATATGGGTATATCTATTTAATGAAACATAAATCTGAAACATTTGTTCAAGGAATTTCAGAGTGAAGTGGAGAACCATCGTAACAGAAAGATTAAATTTCTACGATCCGATCATGGAGGTGAATATTTGAGTTATGATTTTCTCACGCATCTTAAAGCAAGTGGAATCGTTTCACAACTCACGCCACCCGGAACACCACAGCGCAATGGTGTGTCTGAACGCCGGAATCGAACCCTATTAGATATGGTCCGATCAATGATGTCTCTTACTGATTTGCCGTTATCATTTTGGGGTTATGCATTAGAAACCGCTGCATTCACTTTAAATAGGGCTCCATCTAAATCCGTTGAGACGACACCGTATGAACTGTGGTTTGGTGCTAAACCTAAGTTGTCGCTTAAAGTTTGGGGATGCGAAGCTTCGTCAAGAAGTTGATGCCGGACAAGCTCGAACCCAAAGCGAGAAATGCCTTCATAGGATACCCTAAGGAAACTATTGGGTATACCTTCTATCACGTAACCGAAGGCAAAGTGTTTGTCAAAGAACGGTTCCTTTCTTGAGAAGGAGTTTCTCGAAAGAAGTGAGTGGGAGGAAAGTAGAGCTGACGAGGTTATTGAACCTTCTCTTGAATTGGAGAGTAGAGCAGACCGAAATTGTTCCAAAGGTCGCACCAACAATAGAGGAAGCTAATGACAAGGATCATGAAGCTTTGGACGATGTCTGCATCGAACGTCGCAGGTCGACAAGGTCGCGTGCCTCCCTCTGAGTGGTACCAAGAACCTGTCTTGACTGTCTTGTTAGTAGAAGACAGTGAACCTACGAACTATGAGGAAGCGATGATGAGCCCAGACTCTGAGAAATGGCTAGAAGCCATGAAATCCGAATTGGGATCCATGAGCGAAAACCAAGTATGGACTTTGGTGGACCCTCCTAGCGACCGAATGGCCGTTGAGTGCAAATGGATTTTCAAGAAGAAAACGGACGCGGATGGTAATGTTACCGTCTATAAAGCACAGCTTGTCGCGAAAGGTTTTCGACAAGTTCAAGGTGTTGACTACAATGAGACTTTATCTCCCGTAGCGATGTTTAAGTCCATTCGGATTTTATTAGCAATTGCTGCGTTTCATGATTATGAAATATGGCAGATGGATGTCAAGAGTGCGTTCCTCAATGGCAACATTGATGAAGAGTTGTATATGATGCAACCCGAAGGTTTTTTCGATCCTAAGGATGCTGATAAAGTATGGAAACTTCAGCGTTCCATTTATGGACTGAAGCAAGCATCTCGGAGTTGGAACCTTCATTTTGATCAAGTGATCAAGAGCTTTGGATTTGTTCCAAATTGCTATGAAGCTTGCATCTACAAGAAAGTGAGTGGGAGCTCGGTGACGTTTCTGGTACTATATGTGGATGACATATTGATTATTGGAAATGACATCAACATGCTTAACGATGTGAAGAGTTATTTGAACAAGTGTTTTTCAATGAAAGACCTAGGTGAAGCTGCTTATATATTGGGCATCAAAATCTATAGAGATAGACAAAGATGCCTGATAGCTTTAAGCCAGAGTACATACCTAGACAAAGTTCTGAAAAGGTTCAGAATGGATAAGGCAAAGAAGGGTTCAGTGCCTATGTTGTCAGTTAAGATATTGGAGCAAGGCTCAGTGTCCAGCTACGGTAAATGATAGAGAAGCTATGAGCAAAGTGCCTTATGCCTCGGCCATAGGTTCCATCATGTATGCCATGTCAGGTACTAGACCGGATGTGTCCAATGCTCTTAGTTTGACGAGATATCAAAGTGATCCAGGAGTGGAACACTGGACAGCCGTGAAGAACATCCTAAAGTACCTAAATAGGACTAAAGAAATGTTCTTAGTCTATGGGGGTGATGAACAGCTTGTCGTAAAAGGTTACGTCGACGCTAGTTTTGACACCGACAAGGATGATTCCAAATCTCAGACAGGATACGTTTATATTTTGAATGGAGGAGCTGTGAGCTGGAGAAGCTGCAAGCAAAGCGTGATCGCGGGATCTACAGTGGAAGCGGAATACATGGCTACTGCAGAAGCGTCAAGTGAAGGAGTTTGGATCAGAAACTTCATCACTGAGCTTGGCGTGGTTCCAAGTGCATTGGACCCACTGGAGATATTGTGTGACAACACTGGCGCCATAACACTTGCTAAGGAACCAAGATATCATCCAAAGACCAAGCATATCAACCGCAAGTTTCATATAATCCGAGATTATATAGCAGATGGAGATCTGAAGATTAGCAAAGTACATACGGATCTGAATGTCGCAGATCCATTGACTAAACCTCTTCCACGTAAAACATGATCGCACCTCGTGCCATGGGTGTGAGATTGTTGCCAAATGTAAACTAGATTATTGACTCTAGTGCAAGTGGGAGACTATTGGAATTATGCCCTAGAGGCAATAATAAAGATGTTATTATTATAATTCTTGTTCATGATAAAGTTTATATTCCATGCTAGAATTGTATTAAGCGGAAACTTTAATACTTGTGTGGTTTGTGAACAACACCGTGTCCCTAGTACGCCTCTATGGACTAGCTCATTGATCAATGATGGTTAAGGTTTCCTAACCATAGACATGAGTTGTCAATTGATGATGAGATCATATCATTGGAGAATGATATGGTGGACAGACCCAAACTAAGCGAAGCAATTAGATCGTATCATCGTGTTCATCTTTGCGAAGATTTTCCTATGTCAAATATTGTATTCCTTAGATCATGAGATAATACAACTCCCTGGTATCGGAAGAAAGCTTTGAGGTCATCAAACGTCATCCTATGAGAGGGTGATCATAAAGGTGTCTCTCAGGTGATCGGAAAGTATCTGTTGGGTTGTATGTGTCCCTCCCAAGTCGGAGAGATATACTTCAGGCCCACTCGGTAATTGATATCAACACCGCTTGCAAGCATGTGGTTAAGGAGTTAATCACAAAGTGATATCGGATTACGGAACGAGTAAAGTACTTGCTGTGAACGAGATTGAACTAGGTATGACGGTACCGACGATCAAATCTCGGGCAAGTAAAATATCGCGAGACGAAGGGAATATATATGGGATTGATTGAATCGGCATCGTGGTTCATCCGATATGATCATCGATGAATGTGGGAGTCAATATGGGTGCCTGCACTCTATTGATTATTGATAGAAGATCATGTCGCATATTCTCGAACCCAGGTCACACACTTAACGTGTCTCGACGCTAGGATAGATTGGATAATTGGTTTATGAGTTTTTGTTCGAGTCTGATGGGATCCGGACATCACGAGGTTCCAGAGGTCCGAGAATAAGATTCATAAGGCAAGGCAGTTTTTGGAGTTCGAATTGTTCCGAGTTAATCGGTATTGTACCGAAGCTTCTAGAACCTTACGGAAGGGGACCAACGTGGCCCCACCTTCCGGGAGGGGCATGGGCCTATGAGGGAGTGTCCTGGCCATTGGGCCAGGCACAAGGCCCCATAGGGCCCAGCCGATCCTATAGGGTTTAAATCGTTTAAACTAGAGATAGGGTTTCTAGAAGAGGGAGAGTCCTTGCCCCACTCCTCCTCCTTGGCCGCCCGGCCCAAGGCTTGGAGGAGGGCAGGCTGGCCCCCCTCTATAAATAGAGGGCTGGTGCGCCTCCCCTACACCTTGCCTCCAACCCTAGTTGCCTTGCTGCCTTCCTCTCCCTCCCGATCGTTTGTAGAAGCCTGCAGAAATTCTCCACCATATACACCACGCCGTCGTGTTGTAGATCCCATATATCTCTCCACCATACTTGCTGGCCCGAGGAAGGAGGAGACATCGAGGAGCTGCACGTGTGCATCTCACGGAGGCACCGCCACTTGTGGTGCTAGATCGGATCGGATCGCGAGGAGGAGAAGCGAGTACGACTACTTCACCCACGCCCGATTTAACGCTCACGGCGAATCTTCAAGGGTATGAAGATCTAATCCAATCTCTCTCGTTGATTGCATCTCCTAGATTAGATCTTGGCTTTCCCTCTGTTCGCATCCGTAGAAAATTTTGATTTACTATGCCGCGAAACCCGTCAAGCCCCCAGATATATCGGACCTTTCAAAATTCTGAACCTTCGAGGAGAAGTATCGTATCAAATGGAACTACCTGAAGAGATGTCAGCTGTGCACAATGTGTTCCATATCTCATTACTTCGCAAATGTCTCGAAGTCCCCGAAAAGACCGAAGTGTTCAAAAATATCGATCATCGGACCATAGAGATCAACGAGGACCTGACCTATCTTGAAGTACCCATCCGCATTTTGGAGGAAGCCTTTCGAACTACCCGAACCCGAAGCATCAAGTTTCTCAAGAATCAGTGGAGCAACCATACAGAAGAGGAAGCTACCTCGGAGCGCGAAGATCACATCAGGACGGAGTTTCCCGATCTCTTCAAATCCTAGGTAATCTTTTCGTCCTTTTTCAAATATCGGGACGAGATTTTGTTTAAGGTGGTAAGGTTTGTAACATCCCAAAAATACTAAACTTGTATCATGAAAATCTAATCATCAAAATTAGGGTTAACAAAAACTTTTCTAAATGAAATCATGAATGCATGCATATGTGTATGCATGGATTTTGAAATCCTTTAAAACCACCTTGTTTGTTTGTTCCATTGCTTGTAAAATGTTTCTTAGGTGAAATAAACATCATCTAAAACATTTCCCACACTTTTAATAAAGACAAGTAAATCAAAACACATATATGAGATGAATGGTCACTTTGACCAATTTAACTCACATGCCTACTTTGGCTGTCTCAAACTTTCAGAACCTAACAGAAACTTTTCTGGATCTTTGCACCCCTTGAATGTACTCATAACAAAGTATCAAGGCCCACTTTGTGATCATCCAAAAACTTTCAGATGCATAGTTTAAATGACAATTCAAAATTGAATCTTTATCATATGGGAAGATCCCACTTTTTCAAAAACTATTCAAACAAGCTCAATTTTCAAAACCCAAGCATCTGCAGACTCACCAGCACCAATCTAGCAAACCAACCAAAAATCAATTCAAAATTCAAAACTCGATTTCATGTGGCCATGTCATCAAACATGTTGCAGACACAAATCAAACAAACATCAAACATTATTGTGAGCAGTGATTCTTGCCTAACTGGTTCCCCATTTAGCTCACTCACAACTTAGTAGATCATCTAGGAAGATTAGCCAGGCACTAGCACCACTGTGAGCTTGCCATTGTCATCAATGGTGAATAGCCGAGCACCCTCTTGCCACCCCATAGTCGATAGCAAGCTAGGAGCAGCAACAAGACTAGCCAGCATGTCTGGGAGGCAGCCCACCGTCCACCGCCACTCACTGTCCCAGCCGCGAGCGTTGCCAAGCCCTGGACCACGCACACAAGCCGCACCTAGACCATGCCGAGCGTGCGCCAGAGCGCCACCCTCGACCATCACCCACATACCGCGCGCCGCCCTCGCCGCGTGCATACACAATCCCCACCGACCCAGGAGACCGCCAGACATCCCCGTTTGCCACCCCGTGACGTACAGCCACCGCCTGCCGTCGAAGACGCCGCCTCTACCGCGTAGAGCACCGCCCGTTCCAGACCAAACCACACGGCCCCATGCCGCGAGACCATGTCGTTGAGCATCGCCAGGTGACACCGCAACGTCCCCTACCCTTGCCCATGCCTTTAGCCGCCTGTAACCTCGCCCCCGACGAGCTCACCGTGCGCCCCGACGGTCCCCTCGCTCGACTATAAATAGAGGCCACCCCCGCACGATTTCTTCACACCATCTCACTCCCCTATCCTCACTGATCGTGCCACACCATTCTCAGAGCAAGGCGAGCACCACCTCGCCGGAATTTCACTGGAGCCTGCCGCTGCCGGAGAAGAAGGGAGCCAGCGATTGGAGCCGCCGCAAGAGCTGCCGCGACAACCCCTGAGTTCGCCGTCGTCGACTTCGTCGTTTGCCCGCCTCGCCGACCCTCGCCAGTACCCCGGTGAGCCCCCAGCGACCCTCACTGGCCGCGCTAGGTTTCGTTCTCGCCGGAGTTGTCTCGCGTCGACGATGACCCCCAACCGTTAGATTAGAACTAGATCGAACGATCCACGTCGTCCCATACCGCTTCGCCCATCCCCGTGTCACTGACGAGTGGGGACACCCACTTAAGCAGCCCGCGGGAGCACTGCGCTTAGCAGGCCGGCCCAGTAACTTTTCCCGCGCAGCCCAGTTATTCAAATTAAACCTTTTTCTATTTCAATTCAAACACACTTCTGTACCCAAATTCAAAAATCAACCCAGATTGATTCAGTGCACCAAATTGAATGAAACCAATTTTGTTGGAAAGGTCTGTGAATGCTGAATCCAAGCCCGTTGGATTCAAGTCATTTGGATCTATAGATCACCCATGGTAAAAATAACAAGGCAGAAGCTTTTCTGCATTCAAACATTTTTCAAATTTAAACCATAATAGCTTTTGAGTTGATTCCAACTCTCAAAAATCACATTTAACCATACCTTTCAGAATATATAAAAATATATAGGTTTACTTGCATAAACAATGTTCAAGGAATAAAAGAATGCTACATAAGCATTTCTAGCCACTTTAATTAATTAAAATAAAAGGGTAAAACCTTATTAAATTGTGACACCACTTTAAATCACATTCCCATGGACTACAATATGTGGTGATGACATGTGTCAACATGATCCCATGTTGGGTTTGGAGAATATTAAATCTTAAGTAGTTTTTCAATGAGTAGAAATTACTTTTCTAAAAATCAAAGGAAGTAAATCAAGCCTTAACCTTGTAATGTTAGAGATGATGCTAGATCATCCATAGGACCCTTGTGTGTGATGATTGCAAGTAGTTAAGTATTGTTTGGTGATTGTGTACCTCGTATTTATTTATAGACGCTAGTACCGACCAAGGATACGAGGAGGAAGGAGGATACTACGAAGAAGAAGCCGAGGAGAACTTCAACCACTGCTCTGCACAAGGCAAGCTAAATCTTGCAAGACACTCTACTTTAGCAAGACTAATACTACTAGTGAATGTGCAAGCTAACACTTGCAAGATACTTTACCTATGCAAGCCCATACTTGTTACTGCACCTACTATATGCCTTAAGCATAAGTGATCACCCCCACTTGATAAACCAATCCTAGTTTTACTTGCAAGCTTCTTACTTTATTTCTTTATCAAAGCTCACTTAGAGTGTATTTAAGTGACTAGTAGATTTTGGAAAGATGCTGAAGGTTGCATAAAGAGCATAAAATTTGGCCTAAGTTATAAACCTTGACATCATCCTAAGACATGAGGTTGTACTTAGTTGAAACTCCACTAGTTACCACCCCTCATCATTACTACCCCCACCTGTAGATGCTAGTGCTAAGCATAAAACTTGATCAACTTTAGATGGGAATACTTGGTGGAAAAATGGTTATGAAAACCTTGGAATGATTGATCATTCTATTGAAATGTTTTGGACATGTGTTTCCAAACACTTCAGAACTTATGTGATAAAAATGTGGAGGCATGAGCCTTAGCCCTTTATAAAACTGATGGTTGTCTGAATGCGATACCATTCCAATTTTATCGTACAACCACAATACCCGAATATTGGGTAGAGCTTGACTGGAAACTTATATTCCTTAGTATTAGTTCCCTCACGGCCAAGGTTTTAGCTGAGGCTACCTTGTGAAGATTGTCCACCTGTGCAATACCCAAGATGACAATGGTCATGGTTGGGAGGCCAAACTCACAGGAGAGGTGCTTATACTAGGGAGTGTAATCAAAAGGTTAGGATTGATTATCCGCATACTGAGTATGGCGAATTCAGGATTTGTTCCTGACGGATGTATCGAATATTGTGGTGAAAGTGTACAATCTCTGCAGAGTGTCAAACTATTCGAATAGCCGCGTCCGCGGTTATGGACAGTTGGAGTGGCCATACTGTTCCCCCGTCAGACTTTTCAAAATGACCTTTGAAATGGACTAAGATTTTGACTTGACCACAACAGAGTTGTGATATTGAAATACAAGTTCCCGTCTAAGAATTATAAAATTGTGACTAGCTTTAGAACTCAGTAGAGATAAATGGCTTTTGCAAAACAACCCTAGATCCTAGTGTCCTATTATCCAAAAAACCCCTTTACCTATTAGTATTAGTTTGCGAGTACTTAAAGAGTACTCATGGCTTTGTCCCTGGCTATTCCCATGGCCAGACTATGAAGAGGAGTACCTGGAAGATGGACCCCAGGAAGGTTACGACAACTAGGATCATCTCCCATCGTCAGCATTGCCTGTGACCCCGAAGATGGAGCTTCGCCTACGCTACCGTTATTATTACGTATTCCGCTGCTTGATGTTGTATTAAGAACTGGATCATGAGATCCCTATTTGTGTAAGAACTTATGTATCGTTTGTAATGGATGATGTACTATGATATCCAATTCTGTTATGTCTCGCAAAAATGGTAATCTTGGGATTGCGAGGTATGGCATAACAGGCATCTAGGATTGAAAAATCCGGGTGTTGACATGGAGCCTATACCGGATCATCTTACTTTGGTTAAGAAGTGTTGGCACTCGTTTTAGGCTCGTAGCTAATCAAGAAAAATGGAGAGAGACACACACTCAGAAAAGTCCGCTACGAGGAATATTAATCATCATCAAAGAGGCACCATATCAAGTGAAGCCATGATCAGGCTTAATAGCCGATTATGCTAGTGTCCAAAGAAGATTCGGAGACTGATATATGGAGGCTTTAACTATGACTTATTCAAGATAACCTTAAATGGAAAAGTTCTGAACATGAAAGTTGTGTGTCTCGTCGAAACAAGCAACTTTGGTTTTTGAATCGTCTTAATCCGAGTTAGTATGCAAAAGTTAAAGCCAAAATACTGTCAAGACCGAATTAGCACGGACGTAACTGGGTGGTCGCCGGACCACAGACCATGTCTTACCTTTGGCGTGTACGAAAGTCCAAAATTCGTCTGAAAATCGCTAGATTGACTTATCTGTTTACGACCAAGATTGAGCGGTCAAGATAAACTTATATAAAAAAGTGGTAAAGATGAAAGTTGTTCAGTTTTTCGAGACGGACAACTTTGCTTTTGGAACAATCTTCAGCCGAGCAAGTATACGACCTCCACATTCAAAATAGGTCCTAATTGAGTTAAATTCGTTCGGTCGCAATCCGAGTTTGATACGAAAACAAGGGGATAAGGCCATGAAGATCAGGTCATATGAAAAAGTGCAAAACATGAAAGTTCTTCGTATTTTCTAGGCGAACAACTTTTATTTTTGAGACATTTTGATTTGAGCTCATTTACTATCTCAAAAGTGGTCCAGAAAGTACAAACAAGTTTTTGACCGAACAGTTACGCAAATTTCGGGTTTGTTTGTTCGAGTTGGACCCCAACTAGGGTTTTGGACGTGAATCCAACCCTCTTTATTGCACGGAAAGTCCAGACGCTCCTTATATATACGAGGGGTGATGGCCTATTGAACCAACACCAATCGAAAAAACAAATCTACTACTTTTCTGTGTTCATCTATTTTATCCCTCTCTCCTTGTATCTTTCTTCTCGTTCTTCGTCGTTCTTCAAGATTGGAGGCTGCGAATCCACGAGGTCCTAGGGGTGGTCAGGCCGACCTAGGGCATCCCATAGCCGCCGTGACGCCCTGACGAGGTCCCTCCTGGGCGAGCGGGGTTTCGGGTCTCAAAAGCACCTGCCGGACTGTCTTGTGTATCGCGCTTCCGGCGAGCCTCCCTCGGCGTGTGCTTCCGCGCATCGCGCTCGGCGCCGAGGCTACACGGTGACGTGTTCGTGTGCGAACACACTTTTTGGCGACTCCGCTAGGGACGAAACTCTGAACGGTCTCTAGCCTATTCTTGCTACGAAAAGAGCGTCATCATGAGGCTGCAATCTACTGTGATATGAATACTCAATCCAATTATATAGATGCAAGTAATTCTAATGTCCATGTTGCTAGATCTTTTGATATGTGTGGTGTATTGGCTAGCCCTAGTTCTAACTATGTGCAACAGCTGATGCAAAATTATCTACAAGCTTCATCTAGTTTTAGCAACTTGCGATATGTAAACTCGAATTATCATGCATCGGAAACCCCAGAAATCCATATGCTGATGAACACCATGATAAATTCAGTCAATAAATATGAGACACCTGTTGGTAGAAGTTTCAATAGCATGCATGAGGGTGTTTCATCTTTGTATTCATCGGCAAATAACTTGCAATCTGTAGATTCATCTTCAAACATGTCAATGGATAGGGAAATTAGACATGCTACAACTAGTTATTTTCCCACTTACTCTCAATCATCATATGCTACACCTTATGTTAGTAATGGTTCAGCAACACCTACAACTAGTGATATTCATAATTCGGCTCCTCACCTTTACAATGGTTATAGCCGAATAAGTGAAAAGTCAGTAGGAGCTAATGTGCCTTCATCTAGTACTGTAGCGTATGGTAAGTCCCCCACACAACTGCAAAGTTTCGGTGACACCTCATCGCCGAAAGATACAAAAAGCATTGGGGGTATTCTTATGCAGGAACAAATGACTGGAAGGAAAAACTTGCAGTTGAGTTCAGGAAGCTCAACTCTCTTCACGAGAACTAGAAGAGAGGCCCCATGATCTTGCTACAATACAAGCTTATGAGGCATACAACAAGAAGCGTGAAGAGGAGCGCAAGGCAAACAATATCAGGTTTTCCCCTTCTCAATTGCTAAGTTTTGGCAACACTACATTGCCAAAAGAAACTAAAAGCATTGGGGGGCATGTTGGGCCACGCAGAGATAAAACAAAAACTTTTCCTCTAACGTGGTGATCCCAAGACCTAGCTGAGGTAAAAGGCCACGAGGTTTACCACTAGACGCGCGGTTGCGGATTACTGATGAAGCGCGTCAGTTGATGCAGTGTACTCCTCACGATCCGATCGTCCTGGTGCTGATCGCATAGCACCTCTGCTGGTATCCACACGTACAAGGAGGAGCGCCGTGGCTCGCTAGGTTCGTTACGGCCGGACTCTTTAATGGAGCTAGGGTTTCCAACACATGGAATAACCTAACGAACAACGATTCAACTTTCGGGTTCGTGCTCCACTATATATAGGGAGTGAGCGTGGGCTCGCTTGCGACCCATTCACTAAAGCCCATATAAAACTAGTCACCGTGAGTCCAACTCACTAACTCAGTCCTAATCTGGTTTAGGTCCAACCCAACCAGATTACAGATTCGGATCCAATCCGAACTTGCTCCCGCTCTTAAGTGTGTGACCCCGCAGGCTCATGGTTACTTGGACACGATTAGAGTCCGACTTACAATCGATCAATCGGCATCGGCTCTAGCAGAACATGCCGATTCCCAAGTACCAAAGAGTCATGACGACTTGCCTTTTCAATGCGACTTACGTCTGAGTCCCTTTTGCCTCACGATATAGCTTGTCAGACTATAGGCGAATATATGTCATCCCTTAAATAGTCCGACTCTCTTCTTGATCCGAGATAAGTGATTCACCCGACTAACTCTTAGTCGATCGCCTCGGTTAACACTTAACCGAGTCGTGCATGGCCATGCTTTCCGAACCATATCTCACGAGAGGGCCCAGAGAATATCTCTCCGAGTGGAGGGGCAAAATCCCATCTTGGTTATTCACATCACGCAGCTTGATTCTCAGTCGACCCGAACCCTGCCTTTATAAGCGCCGATTCGGATCATCATTTGACGTAACCTAAGTCGGTGATCCTCAACTCGGACTATGCAACAACCTCGGTCTAAGGATTACATTGATTGAGATATACAAATGACGGCTTAGTTCGTTGTACCTCAATATGGGTCAATCCGACTCGCTAAACTCTTTAGCCTAGTCTGTAAGTTGGAATAGCATCTCCATGCCCATGACAAGTGGAACCGAGTCATCAAGCCAACTTTCACATTGGTCTAAGTTGTGTGTCCAAAGACAACCTCAATGACCAAGGATATTTAGTACAAACAACATGAATGCATAGTTCCACAACTGAATCACATATTCAATGATACACATCAGATGTTTATACAAGGACTACTTAATAACATTATGAATACAATGGGAAATATCATCATACATGATTGCCTCTAGGGCATATTCCCAACAGTCTCCCACTTGCACTAGAGTCAATCTTCCAACATCACATGTCTAAGCATCTAATGCCCATGGCTCTCAGGTGCGCCTCATGCTTCGGTGGGGTAACGCTTTGTCAACGGATCCATAATATTTGCATCCGTGTGTACCTTCATAACTTGATATCACCTGATCCACGATGGCGAATTAGGTGGTACCGCATGAGTATGTGCTTGTTCTTGGTGTTGTCTAGGTTCCTTGGCTTGTGCAATAGCACCATTGTTGTCACAATACACGTCCAACGGATTGGACGAGCCACGAACCACCAAGATCCATGAGGAAATTCCTCATCCAAACAGCTTCCTTTGCTGCCTCCGGCGACAATATACTCACCTCTGTTGTGAAGCGGAACGCCTCTTGCTTGGAACTTTTCCAGCTCCACACCTCCGTTTATAATAAACACGTATCCGGATTGCGGCGAGAATCATCGTCGGTGAGATAACTCGCATCCGTGTAACCCTTTACACCGAGTTCATATTCACCACCATAAACCAAGAACATATCCTTAGTCCTTCTCAAGTACTTTAGGATATTTTAGCGTATCGATGGATCTCTCCAGATCAGTGGTATCTCACAACACTTAGAGCATAGGAAACATCCGCCTAGTACAAATCATGGTGTACATGATGGATCCGAATCTGAAGCATACGGAATCGCACTCATCCGACTTCGCTCATCGGTTGTCGAAGGACCGAGTCTTGCTAAGTTTTACACCATGGGACATCGGTAAGAACCCCTTCTTAGACGATTCCATGTTGAACTTTTAACACTTTGTCCAAATAAGTACTCTGACTCAATCCAATGAGCCTCCTTGATCTATCTCTATAGATCCGGATTCCGAGGATGTATGTTGCCTCACCCAAGTCTTTCATTGAGAAACTCCTTTCCAATGATTCCTTGGTTTCTTGCAACATCTGGACATCATTTCCAATCAGTAATATGTCATCCACATATAAGATTAGAAAATTTACTTTGTTCCCACTAAACTTCTTGTATAAACAAGAATCATGATCACTCTTGATGAAGCCAAACGATTTGACTACCTCATCAAAGCGAATATTCCAACTCCGAGATGCTTGCTTCAACCCATAAATGGATTTGTGAAGTTTGCATACCTTGTCAGCATTAGCCGGATCGACAAAACCCTCGGGATGTATCATATACACGTCCTCGGTTAAATTTCCGTTGAGGAAAGCCGTTTTGACATCGATCTGCCATATCTCATAGTCGAAATAGGCCGCTATAGCTAACATGATCCGAACTGATTTAAGCATTGCTACGGGCGAGAAAGTCTCGTCGTAATCAACTCCTTGAACTTGTCGGAACCCTTTCGCGACAAGGCGTGCTTTATAGATTGAAACATTTCCATCCATATCAGTTTTCTTCTTAAAGACCCATTTGCACTCGACGGGTCTTGCACCGTCTGGCAGATCAACCAAGTTCCAAACTTGATTTTCATCCATGGACTTTATCTCGGATCTCATGGCTCCAAGCCATGACTCGGAATCAGATCCCACCATCGCTTCCGAATAATTTGCCGGCTCATCACTGTCTAACAGTAACACATCACGAACACTTCGTAATCTTGCCGATCTTCGTAGTACAGGTGCTGCTGTCGGCTCAGCTGCCACGATCGGCTCAACCTCCAAGGTTTTTGCCGATTCGCTATTAGCCGATTCGCTATTAGCCGATTCGCTATTAGCCGATTCCTCTCGAATTTCTTCGAGTTGCACCGTGCTCCCACTTACTCCCCGACTGAGAAACTCTTTCTCAAGGAAGACACCGTTCCGAGCGACAAACACTTTGCCCTCTTCTCGGTTGTAGAAGTAGTAACCCAAGGTTTCCCTTGGATACCCCACGAAAATACATTTATCCGACTTGGCCGTAAGCTTGTCCGACTGAAGTCGCTTGACAAAATCTTCACAACCCCAAATCTTAAGAAACGACAAGCTCGGCTTTTTGCCTGTCCACATCTCATGCGGTGTCTTCTCTACCGATTTTGATGGTACTTTGTTTAGTGTGAACGCCGCTGTTTCTAGACAATAACCCCAAAATGATAAAGGCAGATCTGTCCGACTCATCATTGATCGTACCATGTCCAACAAGGTCCGATTCCGCCTTTACGAAACACCATTCCTTTGTGGCGTTCCTGGGGGAGTAAGTTGAGGAATTATTCCACAACTTTTCAGATGGTCATCAAACTCATGGCTCATGTACTCGCCTCCTCGGTCCGACTGAAGAAACTTTATTTTCTTGCCGAGTTGATTCTGTGCTTCATTCTGGAATTCTTTGAACTTTTCAAAGGCTTCCGACTTATGTTTCATCAAATAGATATATCCATACCTACTCAAATCATCAGTGAAGGTTATGAAGTACTCATAACCACCCCTGGCTGTCGTGCTCATTGGTCCACATACATCACTATGTACTAGTCCCAACAAGTCGGACGCCCTTTCGCAACTCTTTGCAAAAGGTGTCTTGGTCATTTTGCCGAGTAGGCAAGATTCGCATGTCTCGAACGAATCTAAGTCGAACGAAGTTAGGAGTCCATCATCATGGAGCTTCTTCATGCGTTTCCAACTTATATGACCAAGCCAACAGTGCCAAAAGTAAGTCATATTCAGATCATTTGGTTTCAACCTTTTAACATTTATGTTATAAACCGACTCACCATCAAGATTCAAAATAAATAACCCGTCCTGGACGGGTGCAAAGCCGTGAAACATATTATTCAAATACAAAGAACAACCATTATTCTTGATATTCGACTCATAGCCTTGCCTCATCAAACATGAAGCAGAAATAATGTTTCGACTGAGCACTGGAACATAATAACAATTATTTAATTCCATAATGAATCCGGAAGGTAAATGAAGTTGCATCGTGCCGACTTCCAACGCAACTCTTGCTTTGTTGCCGACTCGAATATCAACCTCGCCTCTTGCTACGCTCCTAGTTCTTACGGTCCTGCAACGAGTTGCGTATGTGAATAACGATCCGTATCATATACCCAAGAACTATTAGGTGCATCGCAAGATATATGTCTATAACATTGCAAACAAGTGTACCTGAGTCGGAAGTCATACCTCCACTCTTGGCTTTGTCGGCCAAGTACTTGCCGATTCCTCTTCCAATGGCCATCCGCCTTGCGGAGAAGCAGTGGATCCGGTGAAGGAGATGGCTTAGTCCCGAGGAAGCGCTTGGGACCGGGTCCTGAGCCCGCTTTCCTCGACTTAGCCTTCTTCTTAGTCCAAGAACTCTTCTTGAACTTAGCCTTATTCGCACCATCAACACTTGACCGGTGCCTTTCTTGAGATCCGCCTCTCGCTTGAGCATCCCATGCAATTCAGTGAGCTTCTTATCCATACCATGCATGTGGTAGTTCGAAATGAACTGCCCATATGCACTAGGAAGAGAGTTCAGAATTATATCCGTAGCAAACTCTTCGCTTATGGGGTAGCCAAGCCTCTCCAGAGACTGCACGTAACCAACCATTTTGATCACATGCGGACTCAGTGGATCACCATCCTTAAGCTTGCAACTCAGCAGAGCCTGAGAGACTTGATACCTCTCAGTCTTCGCCTGAGCCTGGAACATACTTTTGAGGCTTTCGATCATATCGTAGGCCTCAACATGCTCAGCTGAACTTTTGCAAGTCCGGTTCCATGTGAGCAAGCATAAGACAACTAATATCCGTGGACTCATCTTTAGCCCGACGGTAGGCATTGGTGGCTGCGACAGTCGCATTCTCATTCGGCTCATCTGGAAGTGGGTTGTCTAGGACATGGTCCTTCTTTTCTTGTTTGAGAACAATTCTCATATTTCGATACCAGTTGGTAAAATTAGTGTCGTTCAGTTTATCTTTCTCAAGAATGGTTCTCAACGCAAAACCGGATATCTGAGAGTGACTGCTACTTGGTGCCATGATCTACAACAGAAAATATGCAAAACACTTAAGACATGTATTCATAAAAGAGCAAGCATATTAAACATTTTAATATTTTATGCTCCCACTAGAACCAACACCCCTCCGATGGTTACTTAGTGATTCAGGATCCTAAATAAGCAAGTCGGCTAGTGAGCTTTAGCATCACTGCTAGCCGCCAAGTGATCTAGGTAGACAACTCCTTGTCAATCGCATCTCATGCGACTCCTGTTGGACGGGTGGCATCACATGCCCCGGCTCCCATCCGACCTTTCCCCGAGTCCCACAACCGTTGTGATAGACCGTCTATCTTACCAAGTGTTTCTGCAGTAAGAGTCCGACTCGAACCCACCTAGTCGGAAAGAATTGGCAGCACCTCAATTTTATGAGCCCACTACCAAAAATGTCCGACTTGTGATGGTGCAAACATTTGGCGAAAACCGACTAGACCTTCTTTGAGGGATTAAATTTTCTTGACTATCTAATAGAGGTAAAACTGAGACATAACAATAACACAAAATAAGGCAATTATAATGTGAAATGGTATGGCTCTCTTCATGGCGATCTCTATCTCCACAAAGTCTGTAATCCGGCTCGTGCCAACTCTTGTCACTTGCCGTCTTACTCCATGTCGCCGACATGTACAACGCCTTGCATGCCTTCCGGTTCTCAAACAGCTACACTAGCTTACTAAAGTAAATTACATAGAGAATCCGACACGCATGTCGTTATACAATAAAATGACAGCACCTAGGCTCCAGCCAGCTGACAAAAACCGTGATTCGCAGATCACGTATGGATTACACACATACATCACATGCACATGAACCATACCATTCACAACTTCCTGCAAAAACAAGTTATGCATAGATACAATATCTACGGCGTTGTGAAACTCATAGCGACATCTAAGGCGCTTCTGACGGTGAAGCCGATCGTCTGGTCGATCGCACAACACCTCTGCTGGTATCCACACGCATGAGGAGGAGCGCCGTGGCCTGCTAGGTTCGTTCACGGCTGGGCTGTGTGGAGCTAGGGTTTCAACACATGGAATAACCTAACCGAACAACGATTCACCTTTACGGGTTCTTGTGCTCCACTATATATAGGGAGTGAACGTGGGCTCGCCATGCGACCCATTCACTAAAGCCCATATAAAACTAGTCACCGTGAGTCCAACTCACTAACTTAGTCCTAATCTGGTTTAGGTCCAACCCAACCAGATTACAGATTCGGATCCAATCCGAACTTGCTCCCGCTCTTAAGTGTGTGACCCCGCAGGCTCATTGTTACTTGGACACGATTAGAGTCCGACTCACAATCGATCAATCGGCATCGGCTCCTAGCAGAACATGCCGATTCCCAAGTACCAAAGAGTCATGACGACTTGCCTTTTCAATGCGACTTACGTCTGAGTCCCTTTTGCCTCACGATATACCTTGTCAGACTATAGGCGAATATATGTCATCCCTTAAATAGTCCGACTCTCTTCTCGATCTGAGATAAGTGATTCACCTGACTAACTCTTAGTCGATCGCCTCGGTTAACACTTAACCGAGTCGTGCATGGCCATGCTTTCCGAACCATATCTCACGAGAGGGCCCAGAGAATATCTCTCCGAGTGGAGGGGCAAAATCCCATCTTGGTTATTCACATCACGCAGCTTGATTCTCAGTCGACCCGAACCCTGCCTTTATAACTGCCCAGTTACGGATCAGCATTTGACAGAACCTAAGTCGGTGATCCTCAACTCGGACTATGCAACAACCTCAGGTCTAAGGATTACATTGATTGAGATATACAAATGACGGCTCTAAACTCTTTAGCCTAGTCTGTGTAAGTTGGAATAGCATCTCCATGCCCATGACAAGTGGAACCGAGTCATCAAGCAAACTTTCATATTGGTCTAAGTTGTGTGTCCAGCACAACCTCAATGACCAAGGATATTTAGTACAAACAACATGAATGCATAGTTCCACAACTGAATCACATATTCAATGATACACATCAGATGTTTATACAAGGACTACTTAATAACTTTATGAATACAATGGGAAATATCATCATACATGATTGCCTCTAGGGCATATTCCCAACAGGGCAATCATGTGTTGCTGAGGTTAACGCCGATAATGTCATTACGTCTGATGATTTATTGGAGGAACATCTCCAGTTATTCGAGGCACTCAAGAAGAAGCGTGATGAGGAGTTTGATGCACTTGAAAATAAGCTGAAAGAGGATCATGAAGCATATAAGAAAAAACTTGAAGAAGAAGAACTGCAGTAGTTTCTTGCAAGTCTTAAAAAGGACCATCAAGACAATACTACTCAAGTTAAAATAATTAATTCATCTCCTCCACGTAGCAATCAAGTTGAGCCCTCTACTACAACGAGGCAAAGAGAAGAAGCTTTGCAATCTAATGAAACCCATGAAGAAAACATCAATGATATGTCTAGTATGGTTAATTCGGTTATTGAAATAGCCGAATCAGAAAATACATATGCTGAATCTACCAAATCAGAAGAATCAAGCTTCATTGATCAAGAGCATGGCAAGATTATCAAAACTGATGTGCTTGATTTTTCTGGATGTAAGGGATCTTACATGTTGCCCTATGAGTTTTGTGCCAAATAAATTGATGAACATCAACAACAACAAGATATAGCTGAACAATGTTCGGTTGACAAAGAGCATCAAAGTGAAGAGGCACGGAATCCAAAAAAGGAAGAAGACAAGGAGTTGGAGAATTCTCTAGAGGCCGAGCAAGATATTGTTTAGGACATCCTACCATCATACGCTTCCAACGTCTTCAAAAAGGTACATCTAGCAGATAATTTATTTATATTTTGATTTGGTCAGAACTATATGTTGATACATTTATTAGCAAGATTATTATCAGAAACTTTGAAAGACCAATCGTGAAAGTTAAATTATTTGTTAGCAATATAATTGTCACAAAACATATCGATCAACATAGTGTGCCATTTAGAGAGACCGATAGTAACAAATTATTACAACCAAAGTTTTCTCCATTGTTTCATTTGCATTTTATATCTACATGGGTAGCTTTGTTTATTTCATACTTGGCTAACATTTGGTCTCAAGTGAGACATATATGTTTTAATCTTTTTAGTTTTAGAAACCTAAAGCCAAGGTTATTGTCTCTTGAGAAAGCCGATGCTAGTATAACTTTGTATTTAAATACATCGGAAGAGAAGTGCAAAAAACAATGCATAGCCGAATTGGATGATGTGAAATCTGAATAATTCGGTTGCTCAATTCCAAAACCGTTATCACAACGAGATCGGTTAGAAGATGAAAGGTGTACCTTCATTTTGAGTATGGGTGATCATATATTTGATATGCTATTGAAAATCGATTATGTTAGAATTCTTGATCACAATTCTGAGCCATCATTACAAGGACGAATATATTGCAAGTTGCATGATTCGTTCGATCATAGTATAGAGAGTTGCAACACGTTTCATCAAATAGTACAATCGGCTGTTAATAAAGGACGATTGAAATTTGTTGAAACACAAATTGATGAGGAATCTATTTTGATTGGTCTTGATGGCCAAACGACATTGCATCGGCTGCCTATAGCCGATTCATACGATGAGGAGCAGGTACACACCGAGGATGATGGGATCAAGCTTTCAAGCAAAGATATTATTGAAGAGCATATTGCAAATGTTCTTGAAGGCGGGAGTTCCAATGAAGCTACAATGAAGACATCAAGCACTGTGGGGCAACAAGAAAACTCGAAGATCGATGCGCGCAAAACTCAAAAAGACAAAGGCCGCAATAGGAACAATGGTAGCAAACCAAAAGTCACTTTCACACAGCTGCTGAAAAAATATAAAAAAGAAAGTGAAGCAAAAAGTTTTCATCGGCCAAGTAGTGCAAAAGCATCAAGATCACCCCAAGGCAAAAGTCTAAAGACAGGGATTGGCGAAAGGATAAATTCAATGCAAAAAATTCATATCCTCCTTTTGGGCCACCAATGCCAATGTCATGGATATCTTCCTATGCTAATTTTCATTCATATCCATCATGGAAAAGGTATGATTCATGGGCACATTATCCATCTAATTCTAGATCATATCACCCAAATTATGCAGCTCCAAGAAGGTCAATTGATCCTCAGTCACATGTCAAAGACCGTTTCAATAAAAAAGAATCGGTCCGGAGTTCATGGGTAAAGAAAGAAGTGGTCAAGCAAGTATACTGAATTGAAAAGGATGGACACAAGTGTGTTGTTTTAGACTTGACCCTAAATAATGAAAATCCAGCTGAATTGATATTGGCTACTAAGGGAAAGGAAGTGAAGCGAGTAACTTCCAAAGTCCCAATTGTTGAGTCAAGTCAAAAGTGTCCAAGATTAATAAAGACATGCTATTGTGTGAAACAAACCCACAGCCGAGATGCCCACTCGGCTTATCACATTGGCAAGAGAGGAAGCTATATCGGCTTAGGGTCGAGGAGCTGAAGAAACTAAACATGGCATGGGTTCCCAAAGGAAACCATCAAGGCAAGGAAGATGTGTAAGATCCTATCATAAGAAGGGAAGCAAAAGCGAAGAGCAAAAATAATAAAGTCAATAAGAAATTAGGCCAAAGAATTCGGTAGCACTATCAAAACCTTCAGCCAGCACATCATCCATATTATTCTATGTCAACACCTGGATTTTTAATCCCAGATGCCTATTATGCCATACATCGCAATCCCAGGAATACCATTTTTGCGAGACATAACAGAATTGGATACCACAGTATATCATCCATTACAAACCATACATAAGGTTTTACATAAATAAGGATCTCATGATCCAGTTCTAAATACAACACAAGCAGCGGAATACGTAATAATAACGGTAGCTTAGGTGAAGCTCCATCTTCGGGGTCACAGGGAATGCTAACGATGGGAGATGATCCTAGTTGTCGTAACCTTCCTGGGGTCCATCCTCCGGGTACTCTTCTTCATAGTTTGGCCACGGGAATAGCCAGGGACAAAGCCATGAGTACCCTTTAAGTACTCACAAACTAATACTAACAAGTGAAGGGGGTTTTTGTAATAGGACACTAAGCTCTAGGGTTGTTTTGCAAGAAGCCACATTTATCTCTACTAGGTTCAGAAGCAAGAGAAGCTTAGTCACAATGTTATAACTCCTAAGTGGGAACTTGTATTTCATATCATAACTCTATTGTGGTCAAGTCAAAATCTCCATTTATTTCACAAGTCATTTTGAAAACATCTGACAGGGGGAACAGTATGGCCACTCCAACTATCCATAACCACGGACGCGGCTATTCGAATAGTTTGACACTCTGCAGAGATTGTACACTTTCACCACAACATTCGATACATCCGTCAGGAACAAATCCTGAATTCACCATACTCAGTATGCGGATAATCAATCATAACCTTTCAATTACACGCCCAAGTATAAGCACCTCTCCTGTGAGTTTGGCCTCCCAACCATGACCAACTGTCATCTTGGGTACTGCACAGGTGGACAATCTTCACAAGGTAGCCTCAACTCAGACCCTTGGCCGTGAGGGAACTAATACTAGGGTATATAAGTTTCCAGTCAAGCCCTACCCAATCTTCGGGTATTGTGGTTGTACGATAATATTGGAATGGTATAGCATCCAGACAACCATCAGTTTTATAAAGGGATAAGGCTCATGCCTTAACATTTTCATCACCAAAATCATCTGGTGTTCGGAAACACATGTCCAAAACATTTCAATAGAATGATCCATCATTCCAAGGTTTTCATAACCATTTTTCCACCAAGTATTCCCATCTAAAGTTGATCAATTTTTATGCTTAGCACTAGCATCTACAAGTGGGGGTAAGTACTAATGAGGGGTGGTAAACTAGTAGAGTTTCAACTAAGTTCAATCTTATGCCTTGGGATGATATCAAGATTATCTAGATTAGGCCAAATTTTATGCTCTTTATGCAACCTTCAAATATCTTTCTAGTTTCTACAATTCACTTAAGTAAACTCTAAGTATAGCTTTGATAAAGAAATAAAGTATAAAGCTTGTAAGTAAAAACTAGGATTGGTTTATCAAGTGGGTAGGATCATCTATGCTTAAGGCATATAGTTGGCATGGTGACAAGCAAGTATTGGCTTGCATAGGTCAACTTGATTAGTAAGGCTTGCTAAGTTAATAGCTTGAAAGTATTGGCTTGAATCAGTATCAGTATAAGCTGCCTTGTGCAGAGCAGTGGTTGAAGTTCTCCTCGGCTTCTTCTTCTTCTTCGTAGTATCCTCCTCCCTCCTCGTATCCTTGGTCGGTACTAGCATCTATAAATAAATACGAGGTACACAATCACCAAACAATTCTTAACTACTTGCAATCATCACACAAAAGGGTCCTATAGATGATCTAGCATCATCACTAACATTACAAGATTAAAGCTTGGTTTAATTCCTTTTATTTTTAGAAAAGTAATTTCTACTCATTGAAAAACTACTTAAGATTTAATATTCTCCAAACCAAACATGGGATCATGTTGACACATGTCATCACCAAATTTTTTTAGTCCCTGGGAATATGATTTAAAGAGGTGTCATAATTTAATAAGGTTTTACCCTTTTATTTTAATTAAATAAAGTGACTAGAAATGCCTATGTGGCATCCTTTTATTACTTGAACATTATTTATGTAAGTAAACCTATATATTTTATATATTCTGAAAGGTATGATCAATTGTGATTTTTGAGAGTTGTAATCAACTCAAAAGATAATATGGTTTAAATTTGAAAAATGTTTGAATGCAGAAAAGGTTCTGCCTTGTTATTTTTACCAAGGGTGATCTACAGATCCAAATGACTTGAATCCAACGGGCTTGGATTCAGCATTTCCAGACCTTTCTAACAAAATTGGTTTCATTCAATTTGGTTCACTGAATCGATCTGGGTTGATTTTTGAATCTAGGTGCAGAAGTGTGTTTGAAATAAAATGGAAAAGGTTAAATTCAAATGACCGGGCTGCTTGGAAGCGATCTTTGACTGGCACGCTAAGCTCTTATGCAGGCTGTTAAGTTGCTGTCCCCACGCGTCAGTGAGACGAGGGGGTGCGAAGCGATATGGGGCGATGTGGTGCGTTCGATCTAGTTCTAATCAAACGGTTGAGGGTCATCATCGACGTTGGGCAACGCCGACGAGACAGAAACCTAACGCGGCAGGTGGGGGTCGTCGGGGGCTCACCGGGGCTCAGGCGAGGGTCGGCGAGGCGGGCGAACGACAAAGTCGACGACGGCGAACCTCCTAGTACCGGCAGCTTCTCCTGGGGCGGCTCCAATCGCTGGCTCCCTTCTTCTCCAGAGGCGGCGGGCTCCGGTGAAATTCCGGTGAAGTGCTGCTCGCCTTGCTCCGGGAACGGGGTGGAACGATCAGTGAGGAGAGGAGATTAAGATGGTGTGCTCAATTCGGCTGGGGTGTCCTCTATGACCAAACGGGATGGGCAGGCGACAGTGGCGACATGGCTACGGGCTGCTAGAGGCATGGCCGGCGGTGGCGATCGCTTGGTGGTCTCCTGGCGACGCTCTACGGCTTTAATGCGCATGTAGGGGCGGTGGCAAATGGTCTGGAACACGCAACGCTCTGTGCGGAAGAGGCGGCGGCGGCGGTGGTGAGGCATGGGGCGTGACGGGATGTCTGGCGGTCTCTGGTCGGTGGTGATCGTGTATGCACGCCAGGGCGAAGTGGTCTGTGGGGCGTGTGTCGAGGGTGGTGCGCTGGCGCACGCTCGGCATGGTTAGCGACAGACGGGTGCGGCGTTCTGGGTGCTCGTCGATGTCTTGGCAGGGCTGGTCGAGAGGCGATGAGGCATGGGTGATCTCCCAGACAAGGTTGGCACGGCTAGTTTCTTTCCTAGCTTGCTGTCTACACTGGGGTGGCATGGTGTGCTTCGGCTGTTCACCATTGATGGCATTGGCGAGCTCACAGTGGTGCTAGTGATTAGTTAAGTTCGTTAGATGATCTACTTTGGCTATTGTGAGCTAGAGAGGGAACCAGTTAGGCTCAAAACACTGCACACTATGGTGTTTTGATTTTGTTAGATTTGAATCTGCAAGGTGTTTGATGAAATGGCCGCATGAATTCAAGTTTTGAATTTTGAAAAGATTTTTGGTGGGTGTGCTAGATTGGTGCTGGTGAGTCTGCAGATGCTTGGGTTTTGAAAGTTGAGCTTGTTTGAGTGGTTTTTGAAAAAGTGGGATCTTCCCATATGGTAAAGATTCAATTTTGAATTGTCATTTAAACTATGCATTTGAAAGTTTCTGGATGATCACAAAGTGGGCCTTGATACTTTGTTATGAGTACTATCAAGGAGTGTAAAGATCCAAATAAGTTTCTGTTAAGTTCTGAAAGTTTGAGACAGCCAAAGTAGGCATGGGAGTTAAATTGGCCAAAATGACCATTCCTTTATTTTGTTTGTTTTGATTTATTTGTCTTTGGGAAAAGTGTGGGGATTGTTTAGATGATGTTTATTTCACCTAAGAATACTTTTTCAAGTGAAGAAACACATAAACAAGGCAATTCAAAAGAATCCAAATTAGGATGCATACACATATGAATGCTTTCATGTTTTTATTTAGAAAAGTTTTTATTAACCCTAAATTTGATGATTAGAGTTTGATGATTCTAGTTTTAATATTTTTGGGATGTTACAAACCTTCCCCCCTTAGACAAAATCTTGTCCTGGGATTTGAAAAAGGACGAAAAAGATTACCTAGGATTTGAAAAGATCGGGAAACTCCGTCCTGGTGTGATCTTCGCGCTCCCAGGTAGCTTCCTTTTTCGTGTGGTTGCTCCACTGAATCTTGAGAAACTTGATGCTTCGGGTTCGGGTAGTTCTGAAAGCTTCTTCCAAAATACGGATGGGTACTTCGGGATAGGTCAGGTCATCATTGATCTCTATGGTCCGGTGATCGATATTCTTGAACACTCCGGTCTTCTCTGGGACTTCGAGACACTTGCGAAGTAATGAGATATGGAACACATTGTGCACGGCTGATATCTCTTCGGGTAGTTCCAATTGATACGACACTTCTCCTCGATGGTTCGGAATTTTGAAAGGTCCGATATATCTGGGGGCTAACTTTCCTTTGAGTTGGAAACGCTGCATTCCCTTCAATGGCGACACCTTCAGATACACAAAATATCCTATGTTGAAGGCGAGGTCTCGAGGTCTCTTGTCGGCGTAACTCTTCTGTCTGGACTGGGCTATCTTGAGGTGCTCACGAATCTTGTGAACCTTCTCTTCCGCTTCTCGTAGGATGTCGGGTCCAAAAATTTGACTTTCTCCTACTTCCGACCAGTTCACAGGGGTGCGACACTTCCTTCCGTACATGAATTCAGATGGGGCCATTTGCAAACTAGCCTGATAACTGTTGTTGTATGAAAATTCTACAAACGGCAGACAGTCTTCCCACTTGGATCCATATTCTAACACACAGGCTCTTAGCATATCTCTGAGTATTTGATTTACTCGCTCCATTTGTCCATCGGTCTGAGGGTGATACGCGGTGCTGAAATCTAGGCGGTCCTAAACCTTCTTGGACTTTCTTCCAGAATCTCGAGGTAAATTGAGTTCCTCGATCTGATACGATGTTCTTGGGGACTCCATGCAAACTAACTATTCTAGCGATGTACAACTCCGCTAGCTTTGAACTCTGATATGTGGTCTTGACGGGTAAGAAATGGGTGACTTTGGACAAACGGTCAACTATGACCCAGATAGAGTAATTTCCCCTACTAGAAGTAGGCAATCCGGTGATAAAGTCCATTCCAACGGAATCCCATTTCCATTCCGGAATCTGCAAGGGTTGCAACAATCCAGCGGGTCTTTGATGTCCTGCCTTGACTCGCTGACATATATCACACTTGGCGATATAGCTTCCGATTTCTCTCTTCATTTTATGCCACCAAAATTGCTCTTTCAAATCTTGATACATCTTAGTTCCTCCGGGATGGATAGAATAAAGAGTATCATGAGCTTCCTTCAAAATAACTTCTTTCAACTCAGAATTTGCTGGTACACAAAGGCGTCCTTTGTACCATAGAACTCCTTCTTCGTCTTTGGTGAATCCGGGTACTTTGCCTGTATCGATACGACGCTTGATTCCGTCGATACTAGCATTTCCTTTCTGCGCCTCTTTGATCTGACTGATCAAAGTGGGCTAGAGTTCTATGCTAGCCAAAAATCCTTCACTCACTAATTCTATTCGAAACTTTTCCATCTCTTTGTGCAGACTTGGTTGCTCCTTTAAGATCATGGAGTTCAAGCGGCACGACAATCAGCTAAGGGCATCTGCTACCACATTGGCTTTACCAGGGTGATAGTGAATGTCCAGGTCGTAATCCTTGATTAGCTCAATCCATCTTCTCTGCCTCATATTCACCTCCTTCTGAGTGAATATATATTTCAGGCTCTTGTGATCCGAATAAATCTCACAACGGTTTCCCATCAGGTAATGCCTCCATGTCTTCAGGGCTAGAACTACGGCTGCGAGTTCGAGGTCATGGGTTGGGTAATTTTGCTCATGTTTCTTCAGTTGTCGATATAGATAAGATATAACTTTTCCTTCTTGCATTAGCACACATCTGAGACTGATCTTGGATGCATCACAATACACATCGAAGGGCTTAGTGATATCCGGCATGATCAAGATTGGGGCTGAAATCAATCTTCTCTTGAGTTCTTGAAAACTTGCTTCACATTTGTCGGTCCATTCAAACTTCTTGTCCTTCTTCAGCAATTGGGTCATGGGTCTGGCGATACTCGAGAATCCTTCTACGAATTTGCGGTAATATCCCGCCAATCCGAGAAATGCATGAACTTGGGTTTGAGTGGTTGGGGCTTGCCAATCTTCTACATCTTTCACTTTGGCAGGGTCAACGGAAATTCCTCCGGCTGATACAATGTGACCGAGGAATCCTACTTCCTGTAACCAGAATTCACATTTGCTAAACTTGGCATACAACTGATGCTCTCTAAGGGTTCCAAGAATGGTCCTTAGGTGTAGCTCATGTTCTTCTTCCGATTTGGAATAAATCAGGATGTCATCGATGAAAACAACGACAAACTTATCCAGGAAGTCCATAAAAATCTTATTCATGAGATTCATGAAATAAGCGGGGACATTGTTTAATCCAAAAGACATGACTGTATACTCGTACAATCCATATCTGGTGGTAAAGGCAGTCTTGGGAATATCCTCTGCATGAATCTTGAGTTGATGATATCCAGTTCTAAGATCAATCTTAGAAAACACTTTGGCACCGGTCAACTGATCAAACAAATCTTCTATCTTGGGCAAAGGGTATTTGTTCTTGATAGTGACATCATTCAACTTCCTATAACCCGTACACAAATGGTTACCTCCATCTTCTTGTCCACAAACAAGACAGGTGATCTCCATGGTGTCGCACTTGGTTGAATCAATCCAATTTCCAGCATGGAATCCAGTTGCTTCTTCAGTTCTGCTAGTTTCGATGGGTTCATACTATATGGTCTCTGGGCTATGGGTCCTGTTCCGGGAATTAGTTCGATGATAAACTCGATATCCCGATCTGGGGGCATACCGGGCAAAACATCTGGAAATACATCGGGGTATTCACAGACTATCCGGACTTGGTCAATGGTAGGCTAGGCTATACTCTTGTTGCACTTGAATTGACGAGGTAAGGTTTCAGATATATGCTCGACTGATATTCCGGCTGTACTGGTCATGGTGATGGCTTTCTTGGCACAGTCAATCAATCCTTTATGTTTGGACATCCAATCCATTCCTAGTACTACTGCCAAACCTTTAGTTCTGAGTACTATCATATTAGCATAAAAATCTATGCCATGGATTCTGATAGGGACGACTTTGCAAATTTGCCTAACTTTGGTATTTGATCCGTGAATTTGAACGATCATTACATGCTTCAGTTTGGTTGGTTGAATTTTACTAGTGCATGCAAATTCTTCGGTGACAAATGAGTGCGATGCACCAGAATCAAACAACACTCAAGCAAGTACTGAATTAACAGAAAACATACCCAGCACGATGTCTGGCGCTTCCTGGGCTTCTTCAGCATGCATGAGCAAAAGACGGCCGTTGCGGTTGAGCGAATTCCCTGGGGCAAACCTCCTTCCTGGCTGAACATGACGCTGCTGCTGAGCTGGGGCATTGGTATTGGGGGCTGCGGCATTCTTCTTGTTGGGGCACTCGTTGGAATAGTGGCCTTTATTTCCACAGTCATAACCAGTTACATGTGACTTGTCCTTTGCTACTACAGGCACATCATTGCTTCCAGTTCTCGGGGCAGTGTTGGAGTTGGCGGTAGCATTGTTGTTGTTGAACTTAGGTGGGGCACGGTTGAAATTGCTAGAGTTGCCGGGGTTGTTGTTATTTCCTCCGTGCCTAGGGTTTCCACGGTTGGGATAGGTCGGACGGTTCATCGGGGGTCTGTTGGTTCTCGGGGCAAATCCTGGAGATGGGTTAGGACGATACTTCGGGGTCTGATGGGTTCCTGGCTGATGCATCATGCGACGCTTGCGGTTCTCATTGGCTTGGTTGATCTTTCCTTCCATCTGGATGGCAGAGTCGACAAGGGCTTCAATATCCGTAAAGGGAATATTGACCAACACAGTCTGCATCTCATCGTGCAGACCATTCAAGAATCTTTCTTTATTCTTGGCTTCAGTGTCGATCTCATCCGGGGCATATCAAGCTAATGACAAAAATTTGTCACGGTATTCCACTACGGTCATCCTTCCTTGCTTCAATTCTCTGAACTCGTCTCTCATCCTCTTGATTAAACCCGGTGGCACATGGGTTCTGCTGAACTTGACCTTGAATTCCTCCCAGGTCATCATCTGGCCTCCGGTCATTGCACGAACACTGTTCCACCATGCTCTGGCATCTCCGGCTAGGTATTGGGTGGCGAAAAGGACTTTCTCGTTGGCTTCCACTCCAGCGACTTCTAGGTTATTTTACATGGTCTGCAGCCAATCGTCTGCATCGAGGGGTTCCTCTGACTTAGTGAAAACAGGTGGGTTGGTATTCTGGAAATTCTTGAGCTTAGATCCATGGTTGTCCTGATTTCCGTGGCCTTGATTGTTGTGGGAAAGCTGAGCTATCTGTTGCAGGGTGGCTAGGTTAGCTTGACGTTTGGCTCTTTCAGCTTCACGGTCAGAAGTCAACATTTGCAGTATCTGCAACATCGGGTCCGGGGATGAACCACTTCCTGCACGTGGCATCTGAAGATTGAGATAGATCATGAGGAAAGAGGGAAATTTATAAGTTTTTGGGGCTTTGAAAAGTTTTTAAAGTTTGACTCAGATTTTCTAGCAACTTGCTTTTCATTCATTCATCCACACAATACAAACACACACC
The DNA here is from genome assembly GCA_030063025.1 of Avena longiglumis. Lineage (NCBI taxonomy): Eukaryota > Viridiplantae > Streptophyta > Magnoliopsida > Poales > Poaceae > Avena > Avena longiglumis. Next base: position 488,316,415 of record CP125974.1, read on the forward strand.
ACAACACAAGAAAAATATATGGTTTTAAGAACCATTCTGGAAACTACGATACAGTGGGACCAAATACTACTCACTACGCTAGTGCTCAAGTGCTACTACTACTCGGAGTCGGTGTAGTCATCATCCTCATCATCCTCGCCATCATCGATGAAGGCGTATTCATCCTCATCGGTGAAGAAATCCATAGCTTGATCCTCCAGAAAATCATCATCATCGCTGAGATAGGAGTAGGGGTCTCCACGAAGATCCTCTCCGGCATTCTCCCATTCCTCCAACTGCATATCTCTCTCGTGGATGGTCTCCTCCAAAGATGAGATACGGTGGCGAAGACAGGCAATGATGCGCTCCTTCTTGTCGAGCTGACGACGGCAAGACTTGCGATCCTTCGCTAGCATGGCGATGGTTTGGTACTTCGTCTTGATGATGGCAGACTTGTGGTTGGAGTAATCACGGCAGTTATCCAACTCCTGCTGATGATCGTAATCATGAAGCTAAGGTGTTCCAATTGGGTCTTCAGCTCGTGATGGTATGGGGCTTCCAGTGGTTGTCCATTAGCATCACGCCTTGGGAAAAACTCAAAGCGAGTACCCTTGATCTGGTTGATACTCTGCCCACACAGACGGGCAAGAGCTTCCTGCATAGCCCTGGCAAGTCCATCGAGCCAGTTGTTCTCTCTTAAGGTAAACTGAATTCCCTCAGCAGTGGGGGGTTCAATCTTTCCTCGGAGACTTGCAACAATTAGCCACTGCAGATCTTCTCCTCCTTGATCATTGAGCTGAGCTCTGAAGAACTCAGGGTGCGGACGCTCCAGAAGTTCCGAAAGCTGGTCCAAATCCCTCTCAAAGATAAGGTCTCCTCCATTTCCCAATTGTTAAAACTTGCTGTACTTCACGTCCATCTAGAAGAATATAAGATGAGTAAGTTAGTAGAGTGATCATGTGTGTCAAATTTTTATGTATTTTGCAAGAGTTTTTGAGGAACATGAATTTTCATGAAAGAAGTAAGTGATAAGAATGGGAATAAGTTTTTGTAAATATTTGTTTCTTTTGGTTTTGAAACTAAGTTTTTGATTCAAACGTTCAGTCTAACTAGGGTCTCCTATTGTTAGGATGGCTCTGATACCAACTTGTCAACGCCCGGATTTTTAATCCCAGATGCCTGTTATTTCATACATCGCAATCCCAGGAATACCATTTTCGCGAGACATAACAGAATTGGATACCACAGTACATCATACATTACAAACCACACATAAGGTTTTACATAAATAAGGATCTCATGATCCAGTTCTTAATACAACACAAGCAGCAGAATACGTAATAATAACGGTAGCGTAGGTGAACCTCCATCTTCGGGGTTACAGGCAATGCTGACGATGGGAGATGATCCTAGTTGGCGTAACCTTCCTGGGGTCCATCCTCCAGGTACTCTTCTTCATAGTCTGGCCACGGGAATAGCCAGGGATAAAGCCATGAGTACTCTTTAAGTACTCGCAAACTAATACTAACAAGCGAAGGGGTTTTTTGTAATAGGACACTAAGCTCTAGGGTTGTTTTGCAAAAAGCCAGATTTATCTCTACTAAGTTCAGAAGCAAGAGAAGCTTAGTCACAATGTTATAACTCCTAAGTGGGAACTTGTATTTCATATCACAGCTCTGTTGTGGTCAAGTCAAAGTCTCCATTTATTTCACAAGTCATTTTGAAAACATCTGACGGGGGAACAATATGGCCACTCAATCGTCCATAAATCATGACGCGGCTATTCGAATAGTTTGACACTCTGCAGAGATTGTACACTTTCACCACAACATTCGATACATCCGTCAGGAACAAATCCTGAATTCACCATACTTAGTATGCGGATAATCAATCCTAACCTTTCAATTACACGCCCTAGTATAAGCACCTCTCCTGTGAGTTTGTCCTCCCAACCATGACCAACTGTCATCTTGGGTACTACACAGGTGGACAATCTTCACAAGGTAGCCTCAGCTCAGACATTGGTTGTGAGGGAACTAATACTAGGGTATATAAGTTTCCAGTCAAGCCCTACCCAATCTTCGGGTATTGTGGTTGTACGATAATATTGGAATGGTATCGCATCCAGACAACCATCAGACAATACGAGGTACACAATCACCAAACAATTCTTAACTACTTGCAATCATCACACAAAAGGGTCCTATAGATGATCTAGCATCATCACTAACATTACAAGATTAAAGCTTGGTTTAATTCCTTTTATTTTTAGAAAAGTAATTTCTACTCATTGAAAAACTACTTAAGATTTAATATTCTACAAACAAACATGGGATCATGTTGACACATGTCATCACCATATTTTTTAGTCCCTGGGAATATGATTTAAAGTGGTGTCATAATTTAATAAGGTTTTACCCTTTTATTTTAATTAAATAAAGTGACTAGAAATGCCTATGTGGCATCGTTTTATTACTTGAACATTATTTCTGTAAGTAAACCTATATATTTTTATATATTCTGAAAGGTATGATCAATTGTGATTTTTGAGAGTTGGAATCAACTCAAAAGCTAATATGGTTTAAATTTGAAAAATGTTTGAATGCAGAAAAGGTTCTGCCTTGTTATTTTTACCAAGGGTGATCTACAGATTCAAATGACTTGAATCCAACAGGCTTGGATTCAGCATTTCCAGACCTTTCTAACAAAATTGGTTTCATTCAATTTGGTTCACTGAATCGATCTGGGTTGATTTTTGAATCTAGGTGCAGAAGTATGTTTGAAATAAAATGGAAAAGGTTAAATTCAAATGATTGGGCTGCGCGGGAAACGATATTGGACCGGCCTGCTAAGCACAACGCTTACGCGGGCTGGTTAAGTTGCTGTCCCCACGCGTCAGTGAGACGAGGGGGTGCAAAGCGCTAAGGGCGATGTGGTGCGTTCGATCTAGTTCTGATCAAACGACTGAGGGTCATCGTCGATGTTGGGCAACGCCGGCGAGACAGAAACCTAACGCGGCAGGTAGGGGTCGTCGGGGGCTCACCGGGGCTCAGGCGAGGGTCGGCGAGGCGGGCGAACGACAAAGTCGACGACAGCAAACCTCCTGGTACAGGCAGCTTCTCCTGGGGCGGCTCCAATCGCTGGCTCCCTTCTTCTCCAAAGGCGGCGGGCTCCGGTGAAATTCCGACGAAGTGCTGCTCGCCTTGCTCCGGGAACAGGGTGGAACGATCAGTGAGGAGAGGGGATTGAGATGGTGTGCTCAGTTCGGCTGGGGGTGGCCTGTATTTATAGTCGCGACGATGAGACCGAACGGGATGGGCAGGCGATGGTGGCGACGTGGCTACAGGCTGCTAGAGGCATGGCCGGCGGTGGCGATCGCTTTGTGGTCTCCTGGCGATGCTCTACGGCTTTAATGCGCATGTAGGGGCGGTGGCAAACGGTCTGGAACACTCTACGCTCTGTACGGCAGAGGCGGCGGCTTCGACGGCGAGCGGTGGCTGTGAGGCATGGGGCGGCGAACGGGGATGTCTGGCGGTCTCCTGGGTCGGTGGCGATCGTGTATGCACGCGGCGAGGGCGACATGCGGTCTGTGGGCGTGTGTCGAGGGTGGTGCTCTGGCGCACGCTCGGCATGGTTGACAGAGGCACGAGCGCGGCGTTCCTGGGTGCTCTGGTCGATGTCTTCGAGGCAGGGCTGGTCGAGAGGGGGCGGTGAGGCATGGGTGATCTCCTAGACAAGGTTGGCACGACTAGTTTCTTTCCTAGATTGCTGTCTACACTGGGGTGGCATGGTGTGCTTCGGCTGTTCACTTGATGGCATTGGCAAGCTCACAATGGTGCTAGTGATTAGTTAAGTTCATTAGATGATCTACTGAGGCTATTGTGAGCTAGAGAGGGAACCAGTTAGGCTCAAAACACTACACACTATAGTGTTTTGATTTTGTTAGATTTGAATCTGCAAGGTGTTTGATGAACTGGCCGCATGAATTCAAGTTTTGAATTTTGAAAAGGTTTTTGGTGGGTGTGCTAGATTGGTGCTAGTGATTCTGCAGATGCTTGGGTTTTGAAAGTTGAGCTTGTTTGAGTGGTTTTTGAAAAAGTGGGATCTTCCCATATGGTAAAGATTCAATTTTGAATTGTCATTTAAACTATGCATTTGAAAGTTTCTAGATGATCACAAAGTGAGCCTTGATACTTTGTTATGAGTACTATCAAGGGGTGTAAAGATCCAAATAATTTTCTGTTAAGTTCTGAAAGTTTGAGACAGCCAAATTAGGCATGGGAGTTAAATTAGCCAAAATGACCATTCCTTTATTTTGTTTGTTTTGATTAATTTGTCTTTGGGAAAGGTGTGGGGATTGTTTAGATGATGTTTATTTCACCTAAGAATACTTTTGCAAGCAAAGAAACACATAAACAAGGCAATTCAAAAGAATCCAAATTAGGATGCATACACATATTAATGCTTTCATGTTTTTATTTAGAAAAGTTTTTGTTAACCCTAAATTTGATGATTAGAGTTTGATGATTCTAATTTTAATATTTTTGGGATGTTACATTCTACTTCACCATTAATTCCTATGCCATGGAATTCATCCCTTGGTATGATTGATTACCCACCATGGTTTTATTTTGATCCTTGGATGCATCATAATTCTATACATCATGAAAGGGTATTACCAAATAATTATTCATTTAATTAGTTGGACTTTTGTTGCTAATCCAAGAGGCCGAATATTTTAAGTTCATAGTCAGATTTGTTGTTTTGTTTTCTTTGGCTATACATACTTTGGTGGATGGATTATGCATGCCCATTGGGGCAAAGATATATGGCCGATATTTATTCTATCGCCCTGATATCATTATCCAATCATGGCCGATGTGATTTTCTAACATCGTCCTTAGTTCTATTGGAGACCGATACAAGGTGAAAATGAAGAACAACAAAGGAAGTCCATTGTTTATTACATTAAAATCTTAACTAAAGGACTAGGCGAGGATCATTGTTGGAGTTGTTCATGAAGACATTCATTGTATCCCTCAATTATCAAGATGAAAGTGGTTCTTCCCGAAGGCAAATATTTGTAGAAGTTATACCCAAGTGGTAACAAGCTTGGACATAAAATGGTCGATATATATATTTATCTTCCATAGTACATATGGCCGATATAGAGTTATCGTCCTAATACAACCACTGGCCGATGGAGTGTTGACATTGTCCTTAGACTAAAAGTGAAGCAAGTTATTTTCTGGCTCGCAAGCTCTGCCAGAAAATAGGTGGCATGTGTTGGCACTCGTTTTAGGCTCGTAGCTAATCAATAAAAATGGCGAGAGACACACACTCGGAAAAGTCCACTACGAGGAATATTAATCATCATCAAAGAGGCACCATATCAAGTCAAGCCATGATCAGGCTTAATAGCCGATTATGCTAGTGTCCAGAGAAGATTCGGAGACTGATATATGGAGGCTTCAACTATGACTTATTTAATATGACCTCAAATAGAAAAGTTCTGAACATGAAAGTTATGCGTCTCATAGAAACAAGCAACTTTGGTTTTTGAATCATCTTAATCCGAGTTAGTATGCAAAAGTTAAATCCAAAATACTACCAAGACCGAATTAGCACGGACGGAACTGGGTGGTCGTCGGACCACAGACCATGTCTCACCTTTGGCGTGGACGAAAGTCCAAAATTCGTCTGAAAATCGCTAGATTGACTTATCTGTTTACGACCAAGATTGAGCGGTCAATATCAACTTAGATAAAAAAGTGGTAAACATGAAAGTTGTTCAGTTCTTCGAGACGAACAACTTTGATTTTGGAACCATCTTCAGCCGAGCAAGTATACGACCTCCACATTCAAAATAGGGACGAATTGAGTTAAATTCGTTCGGTCACAATCCGAGTTTGATACGAAAATAAGGGGATAAGGCCATGAAGATCAGGTCATATGAAAAAGTGCAAAACATGAAAGTTCTTCGTATTTTCTAGGAAAACAACTTTTATTTTTGCGAAATTTTGGTCTGATCTTGTTTACTATCACAAAAGTGGTCCAGAATGTACAGGCAAGTTTTTGACCGAACAGTTACGCAAATTTCGGGTTTGCTTGTTCGAGTTGGACCCCAACTAGGGTTTTGGACGTGAATCCAACCCTCTTTCTTGTACGTAAAGTCCAGCCGCTCCTTATATACACGAGGGGTGATGGCCAATTGAACCAACACCAATCGAACAAACAAATCTACTACTTTTCTGTGTTCATCTATTTTTATCCCTCTCTCCTTGTATATTTCTTCTCGTTCTTCTTCGTTCTTCAAGATTGGAGGCTGCAAATCCACGAGGTCCTAGGGGCGGTCAGGGCGACCTAGGGCAGCCCATAGCCGCCGCGACGCCCTGGCGAGCAGGGTTTCGGGTCTCAAAAGCGCCTGCCGGACTGTCTTGTGTATCGCGCTTCCGGCGAGCCTCCCTCGGCGCGTGCTGCCGCGCATTGCGCTCGGCGCCGAGGGTACGCGGTGAAGTATTCGTGTGCGAACAAGAAGCATCCTAAGTTAGCTTCCAAGTTTATGGATAGATACCGAACACTTGTTGCATCTTTTTATAAGACACATCAAGTGATTGTCGAAGATAAAAATGACATGTTAGAGGATCTAACTGATTCGGAAAGGAGGAAGCAGTTAGCAATCCAGTTGGAAAAGGAAGCAAGTAGTAGTGCAACACTTATCTTTAAGGATATACCTATAGATCCTGAATCTTTTATACCTTATCCTTATTCACCAAGTCCTGAACCTATACATGATCCTACTATGGATAGGAGGTATGCAGTACCACAGGGTTCAGAGGATGGTTCTGATTCAGAACTTCCTATTGAGAATTCTGATGGTTGGAGAAGGGAATCATATGAAGGATCTTACGAACACCAGATGTCCACAGATGGTTCTGACAAAAATGTTGGACAATCTAGCTGGATGGGTGCAAGAATTAACCCTAGTAACAGCAGTAGAAATGCCATGTCTATAGACAATTATGATGAAGAAGAATATCCTGAGGAGAGAGTGTTTGAATCATCAACATCTTCTCAAAACCCAGGGAATATATATTATCCAGTGTTTAACTATCTTGCCCAAAGGAGCACCTGGGAAGCAGCAGGATCTGCGTATCCTGTTGACAACTCAAGGAATGAAGCTTAGGAGATGCAGGCGGGAGATAATGTTGAATATGTTTTTGAAGACTTTTCAGCTGAGCTGGAGGGAGTCAATGCGCTCAGGTTGAGTAATGACTCAAGTCCCGACACTTCAGATAATGAGTATGTTCCTTCTGGAAGGCCATTTGTTCCACAAACTGTGCGACGAACGACGCGTCATCACGGTTGGACTTCAGGCATGCATGATGAGCGTAGTTATTACTAGAAGTAGGCAACTAGTTAGAGGTATCAAGTACCGTGTATTGTACTCCAAGAAATATGACAGTTAGATAAATAAGGTAGTGTTGTGATTATACCTCTATGGTATATGTTGTAGTGACTTTGTATTATTATGATATTATGTATAATATGTGAAATGCATATTTGGATTTTATTTGGATCTTAATTGTGTGACTAGTTCTGTGCATGATGTAATTATGAGTATTCGCTTTATGTTGCAGGACAAGAGGGTCATGGATACGGGTGTAGAAATCAAAACTGAGCAGCAACGGATGGAACGAGAGGCGAAGGAGAAGGTTGATGCAGATGCAGCAAATCAGGGAGCATTACCACCACCACCACCACCAATGAGGTCGTTAATGGAGCAGAACTTTATGCAGTGTATGCAAATGATGCAAGAGACCTAGAACAAGTTCATGGAGGAGTTGCTGGGACGAGCAAATCAGAGGGCACCTGAAGGAGGAGGAGTGAGTTTATCTGATTTCTAGAATGCAAGGCTGTTACCTTTTGCATCAGCTCCTGAACCAATGGATGCAGAAGATTGGCTAGAAGATATAGAAAGAAAGCTGAAGACTGTAGGTTGCAATGAGGAGGATAAATTGAGGTATACAACTCATCTTCTGACTGGACCTGCAACATCTTGGTGGGAGAATCAGTTGGCCATGAAACAACCAGGAAGGGAGTACACTTGGGAAGAGTTTAAACAGAGATTCCATGAATATCATGTTCCGGAGAGTGTTATGGAATTGAAGCAAAGTGAATTTGAAGAGCTGCAGCAGGGATATACCAGTGTTATGAAGTATATCCGGGAGTTTAGTCAACTGTCTCGTTATGCTGAGGAAGAAGTTAATACGGAGGAAAAGAGGAAGAAGCATTTCCTACATGGATTAAATCCATTTGTGAGGATGTAGTTGAGGTTGGATAATAAGCAAACTTATCAGCAGTTGCTAGATGCAGCTATTACCTTCGAAGATGACTACAAGAATGTCCAAGAGGATAGGAGGAAGAGAGCTAAGAAGGAAACCAAGAGGATACAAGCAAGCAATCCCAAGCCTAATTTGGAATTCAAACCAAGGAATAAGCCTTATAATAACAATAATTCCAATTAGATTGCCAATCCAAACGCAAAGACTATTATATGCCACAATTGGAAGCTTCCAGGGCATATGAGCAGGGATTGCCCGAAACTAGTAATTGTATGCCATGCTTGTGGTCAGAGAGGTCACATCAAGCCCAATTGTCCAAGCAAACCACAAGGAGGTTGGCCAGTTCTATATGGAAGGCAAACCAGTGGAGGAAATGGACAGCCCAATAAAGGAGGAAATAATGGCAAGAACTCCAATGGCAAGAGGAACAGACCTACCGGGAAACTGACCTATGCAACCCTCGAGGAGGTGGATAATTTAGAGCATGCAGTGATAGGTATGCTCAATATCCTTACCAATCCCGACAAAGTTCTATTTGATACTGTTGCAACTACTTCACTCATTTCTGAAGAATTCTGTGATAAGTTCGGGATTAGAAGGGCAACGTTAGAAAACCCTATGACCGTAGTTACGGTAGGGGAAATGTGATTGTACGCCACATTAAACAAGATCAGGTTATCTCGATCTATGGTTGTACATACTTTGCATACCTTTATGTAATTCCTTTAAAGGGAATTGTAGTAGTGTTGGGGATGGACTGGATGATGGAACATGGAGCCCAGATAAATTGTGAGGAGAAAACTGTCGCAATAAAAACTCCAAGTGGAGCAAGGGTAGTTTACCAAGCATATAAGCACACTCATATCATGGTGGATCTGCAGTTGAACTCGATGAAAGAGGTCCAATTGGAAGATATTCCTATAGTAAATGAATTTCAAGATGTTTTTCCAGCAGAGCTACCGGGAATGCCATCAGATCGGGAGATAAAGTTCACTATTGATCTAATTCCTGGTACATCAACAATAGCTCAAGCACCATATAATATGGGACCCAAAGAATTAAAAGAACTCAAAGAGCAAATTGATGAGTTAGCCAGAAAAGGATTTATTCAGGAAAGTGTATCTCCATGGGGATCACCAGTAATCTTTGTGGATAAGAGGGATGGTGGAAGAAGGATGTGTGGAGATTATAGAAATCTGAACAACGTTACTATCAAGAATAAATATCTTTTACCAAGTATTCAAGATTTGTTTGATCAAGTTAAAGGAGCCGGAGCATTTTCAAAGATCGACTTAAGATCTGGATACCATCAAATAAAAATCAAACTGGAAGATGTTCCAAAGACAACATTTGTCTCAAGATATGGACACCATGAATACCTAGTTGTACCATTTGGTTTGACCAATGCACCAGCAATATTCATGAATCTGATGAACAAAATCTTCATGCCATATTTGGATAAGTTCGTCATAGTCTTTATTGATGATATCTTGATTTATTCCAAGGATAAGGAAGAGCATGCTGATCATTTGAGAATAGCATTGCAGACACTAAGGGAACATAAACTTTATGCTAAGTTTAGTAAGTGTGAATTTTGGCTAGATGAGGTAGAATTCCTCGACCATGTGATCAGTAAAGATGGAATTGTTGTAAATCCATCTAAGGTTCAGTCAGTACTAGAGTGGACTGCACCAACCAATGTGAAGCAAATTCGAGGTTTCTTAGGAATGGCTGGTTATTACCGGAGATTCATTGAAGGTTTCTCCAAAATAGTTGGACCAATGACCAAATTGTTAAGAAAGAATACACCATTCAATTGGGATGAGAAGTGTGAAGCAAGTTTTCAGGAGTTGAAGACCAGGTTAACCACAGCTCCAATGTTAGCAGTTCCTGGAACAGGGAAGGACTTTACAGTATATTGTGATGCATCTAAAGAAGGTTTGGGTTTTATGTTAATGCAAGATCGGAAGGTGATTGCTTATGGTCCAAGACAACTGAAACCACATGAAATCAACTATACTCCAGGGAAATCAAATGTTGTAGCTGATGCTTTAAGCAGAAAGAGTGCAGACATTCAACCTAGTAATAGGGAACTACCAAAAGAGTCACAAATGGACATGGAAAGATTAGAGCTGCAATTCATTAGAACAGAGGTTCTTGGAGGATTAGCTACTATGCAGGTAGTTGCAGAGCAGGACAGTCATCTTAAGCACGAAATTTTCAGACATCAAGCAGAAGATCCTTTTATTGCTGAGGAAGTTCGGAGGATATCTCAAGGGCAAAAATCAGTTTTTTGCCTTGGAGATTATGAGTCTTTATGGTTTCAAGACCGTCTTTGTGTTCCATATGTGACTGAGATTAGAGATGTCATACTCAAAGAAGCACATGAAACACCATATTCTATACATCCAGGAAGTACTAAGATGTATATGGATTTGAAAGAACTATTCTGGTGGAATAAAATGAAAAGGGACATTGCTAAATATGTATCAGAATGCCATACTTGCCAAAGGGTGAAGGCTAAACATCAAAGTCCAGCAGGACCATTACAACCTTTGGAAATTCCCGAATGGAAGTGGGAAGAAATAGGTATGGACTTCATCACAAGATTGCCCATGAAACCTAAACGGAAGGATATGATATGGGTAATTGTGAACAGACTCACTAAAAGTGCACATTTTATTCCGGTAAATCAGAAAGATAATGCCGAGAAGTTAGTAGAAGTTTACATCAAAGAGATAGTAAGTAAGCATGGAGTGCCTAAAAAGGTCGTAACTGATAGGGGATCGGTGTTTACTTCAGCATTTTGGAAGCAATTGCATGAAGCACTTGGTTCAAAGTTAGATTCCAGCATAGCCTATCATCCTGAGATAGGAGGTCAAACCTAAAGAACAAATCAGATACTAGAAGACATGTTAAGAGCTTGTGCATTAGATTTTGGAGGTACATGGGAAGATCATCTACCATTGGCAGGATTTTCTTATAATAATAGGTATCAGAGTAGTCTGAAGGCGGCTCCATATCAGGTTCTGTATGGAAGGAAGTATAGATCACCAATATGTTGGTATGAGCCTGGAAGCAGCAAGGAGTTCGCACCAGACTATATCAAGGAAAGACAAGATATCATTGATAAGATCAAGGATAGACTGAAAATATCTCAAAGTAGGCAGAAAAGTTATGCTGATCAAAGTCGAAGATAATGACATCCAGAAGTGGGAGATATGGTATATTTTAAAGTAAGTCCAATGAAAGGGGTGAAAAGGTTCAGAGTTAAAGGAAAATTGAGTCCAAGATACATCGGACCATTCAAGATATTGAGTCAGAACAGGACTATAGCTTATGCTTTAGAGTAACCATCAAGATTGGCTCAAGTGCATAATGTTTTCCATGTGTCACAACTTTGTAAATGTTTGAAAGTTCCAGATGATGCAATCACACATCAAGAGATAGAACTACAAGCAGACTTGACCTATGTTGAAAAGCCCTGTAAAATTTTGGAAGAAAACTGGAAAAGGTTGAGGAATAGAGCAATCAAGTACTGCAAAGTATAGTGGGAACATCATCCTGAAAGAGAAGCCACTTGGGAGAAAGAAGAGGATTTAAGAAAAGCCTATCCAGAACTATTCAGGTACACCTCAACAAACTTCGGGACGAAGTTTAATTTAAGGGGGGAAGTCTGTAACATCCCAGCATTTAGGAACCAACGAAGGGTAGATTTATTAATTTGAGATATTGCATGCATTCATCTGTGAAATGTGGGTAAATTTTTCGCCAAATAAAAACCTAAAGTGATCAAGGTTTGTTTCATACTTTGAGATTAGGTATAGTCTTGAAGGAAGATTGTTACAGACTTTGATATGATCTTTGTGGATTTATGTGTTTTGGGAAATGAAATTTGAATTTAAACTTGAGTGTTGAATTTATAGTGTAAAATAATTCAAAGTTATATTTGAGTATTATACTTTAATCAAGAGAAGATAATTAGTACTCAAACTTTAGATAAATAATATAATCAATTAAATGAATATTTATTTATTCCATAAATAAGTTACACCAAGGTAACTTATGTAAATAAGTAACAACTTGTACAATAGTAATTGAATAGAAAAATAATATTACTTTAATGAATAATGGTACAATCTTTATTACAAAAGAAAAAAATAAAAAGTACAAAAGAATAAATTAAAGATTACAATTGAATCAGAGAGATATTACAAGTGACTATTCTACAAAGAAAGGAAAACCTAAACTAAAGTCTTGATCTTCAAATCTGGTACCTGCAAAACAAACATAAACAAAAGAAAGAAAATTAAGGTTAAAAGGATATTACTCTCAGACTTGATAGTGAAGTGCACTGATCAAGGTTCATCATGATTAATCTTTTAAAAAGGGGCAAGTTTCACCAATATGAAAGAATATATCTTTCATAATTTTAAGCCATATAAGTCAAATAAACAGCAAGGAGGGGCAAGTTTCACCAGTCAAGTAAAAATTAACTTGATAAAAGTAACTCTCAAATTTAGAACATATCCACAACCTGTGCAGTAGGCACATAGGCAGCACACACACCAAACTGCATGGTGTGTGTGCTGTCAGCACCACAACAACATCACAATCAAACAAAACCATCCACACAGCCGTGGGAATCCAGCCCCACATCAATTTCTTGTTCATACACACCAAGAACAGCATCAAGCAGCTAAACCCAGCCAAGCTAAATCACACCAATCAAAACCTTGGATCACACCACCAAAATGGTGACATAAGGAGGGGGTGGATCAGGTGGATAGCAAGACCAATATCAAGCCATCAGGACCATGGGATGAAGGGCTAGATCAAGGACAAGCCAGGAGTTGGAAATACTAGGAGAGCATCAGATCAAGTTAGCACAAGATCAACCACAGGAAACCCCAACATCAAGTGACAGTGGTGAGTAAATAGATCATCACATGATCTATCTGTCTAAGATTAGACAAGCATACATGATCTGTCTTTTACTCAAATTCTCAGAAAACACCCAAATGGGGTGAATCCATCACTGAAGTTTTAAACACTAAAAGCAACCAGAAAACTATAAAGATCCAACTTAGATCTCAGAACAACATCATTGATATAAGTTATCAAGCTATATTTCAATTCAAAAATGAATATAGCCAAGAACTAAACCTCTAGGCACATCTCTTCAATAGGAGTAGCACCTTGGGATTTAATCTTATGGATCTATATAAGTTATCAAGCTTACAAGCATCTTTCCCCAACTTTGATTCAAGAAACAGTAGCTGGTATCACTACCAGAACCAATCCATGTGAATCAACAAGATAGAGGTCTAAATCCCTAAACCTCAGACCAACATCATTGGTTCTAGGGATGCAAGGAAAGAGAATTTCACTTATCTATAATGCCAAGTCAATTTTAAGCTTGAACAAGACAAAACCAAGTTATAGAATCTAATCTTGTGTGCCATACAAGGATGGTGTCACAAGAACAGTTCTAAACTAAGCAGGTGTGGCATCCCGCAAAACCACTACTAGAAAATCGCGTTGAATTTGTGCATTGCATCGTCATCATCATGCATTGTTTGCCAAAACTAGGTTTGCAAAGCCCGTTTTGTTTTATAAAACGCCTCGTCTTTTATTCAAACGCCAACCCCCGGATGTTTCGGATATTTTGTTTGCCAAAAACTAGTTACAAAGATATTTGAAAATAAAATAAATATTAAATTATTTTTAGTAGGGGCAGTCGAACGGGCCAACCCGACCCGAACGACCGCCCCAGATTTTTCTAAACGGTCCAACCTGCCTACCCCATCTAATCCTAAACCCACCTAAAAACCTACCCAGCCCCCCCTTTCCACATCACTCCCACCCATCCCACCATGCCACCTCACCCTCTCCCTCTCCCCCTCCTATCCTACCCTGCCACATGGCCCAACCCTCCCCCTCTCTCTCCTCTCTCTCCCCACTCCCTGCCTACACGCACACAGACCAAACCCAACACAGCACGCCTACATACGCAGCGCCCTACCCTGTCCCCCTGTCCCGTAGGGCCCGCCCCTGGCCCACACTCCCTACCCTGTCCCCCTGCCCTCTCACAGGCGTGGGCCCCAGCCCCCACGCCTGTTTCTCTTCCTTTCCCCACTCGACCTCTCACCGCCCCACCCACCGCTCAGACCACCTCGCCCCTCCTCGGAGCTCCTGCCGCCCGGCCAAAGACTGCGCCGCCTTTCCCCTAGCGCCGCTTCCCCAGGCTCCCGCCTCCAACCACTGCTGCCGCGCGCCTCCGTCCCGCCATGACCAAGCGCGTGCTCCTCTCCGCGCGTCCTCGACGGCGCCCCCTCACGCCAACCCGACCTCGTCGCTCACACTCCCAGGCCCGGCCGCCCTCTCCTGCAGCAACCCTGCGAGCCATGAAGCCGCAGCACACGCCGCCCACCTCTCGGCAGACTGGCTGCTCGATGCGCCGACGCCAGTCAAGGGCCCAAGTTGTGCCGTGATGCATGGTCTCCACAATGCAAGGGTGCGACACCCTCTTCGTTGGCAAGGTTTCCCCCCCCGGAGATAGAACATGGTGTCGCCAAGGGACCATGCCGGATCCGGCACCACCCAAAGAGCCACCAACAAGACCTTCGACCCAGGACGTCCCAACCGCTTCACCAAACGCCGAGTTTTTCCCGGTGCCGAGACCACGAGTCCTCCTTCACGGAAACCCCGAGATCTCCGTCCAGGACCCGACGAGATCGTCGCCCCAGGCATAAAGTTCTCAACCCCGCAGGCCGGACCCCGTGGACCGACAAGTGCTTCTGCACGGATACAACAAGAGCTTCGCCATGGAATCGCCAAGAGCCACCGGCGCCATAACCAAGACCGACAGCGTCACTCGAGAACTCCGACATGGAACACCAAGACCTCGTTCACGGATGCCATGATCTTCGACATGGACGCCGAGACCCCCGAACCCGAAGACCGATCCCGAACCCGCATACCAAGATCTACTTCGCTAACAGAGAACGTTCCGTCGAACCCTGGACCCTGGACCCTGTCGAACCCCGAACCCCGGAACCCCCAAGATCGTCGAGCCCCCTCTGATGTGTGACCCTTTTCCCTCGATACCCTATTTTATAAATGCATAATAACAACTTGATTGCATATTAAATTGTCATTCCCGCATGCATAGCATTGGTTTGGGGGCCTTATGCCGATTCACCTAATAATTAAATATGGGGCCATATGCGGGCAAATCTAGCCTTATATTGGCCTCATTTAAACATGTGTAGCGAACCGGTTCCATCTGTTGTTTTGCTAAACAACATTTAATTGCGGGGTAGTTAAATAACTTGCACCACCTAATTAATTGTCGGGACCCGGTTCCGCCTAATCTGACCTAATTGCATCGCACCTTGCCATGCCATGCATCATACATGCATCATGCCGATCTTCTGCCGTTGTATTAAATATGGCATCCGGTGTTTCTTCTAGTGATTTGGTTCTTCGCGGATAAGGCCGTTGAGTTGATGTGAGCTTCGCCCCGATCTTCGGGAAAAACCTTCGACAATGTTTTCAGGCGAGCATCTCCCCCTTTCTACCTATCTTACTTTTATAGTATTTATTCCCTCTGTTGATCTATTGCTATACGTGTCGATGCTTTAGTATCCGTACACATGATATACCGTGCAGCCCTATATTGCCTTGGCCACACCTATTACCTGTTGTTTGGTAGCTAGTTGGACTTGCGGCGTCGTAGTTGCTTGCTCAAGTCTTGATGTGTCGTCATATGTCACAGTTGCTGATGTATTGCCGCATGTTGATGTTGGAGATGATTCTAGTTTTACTTATCGTCACTTTAATTTCCGTTTAACAACTAAAATTGAATAAGCAGAGGCATCGGTGGGTGATAGATAATATTTGGTTTCCGAACGCCCACTTGTGTCCCGTAAGACCCCGAGTACTTGATACCTGTTCCTTGATTTATCGCGCTATCCACATCCGGGAGGTATATGGGACCCCCCTGAGCCAGAGCTTGATTCAGTCTTATTTCTTGGGGCCACAAACTAGTTTGAGGTTTTATTTACGATCCTGTACTTATGCCATGTTTACCGCTTTATTTACGATTGTGCGAGGTACGCATGCATCGCTTAGGATCGGGACACGATTCCGCGGTGTCGACAAGCCCGCTTGGGGTTCCCGATCGTTCACACCAGATTACCCAGACCTTGAGGCCGTCTCGAGCTTGCTTACTCGTTGTGGATTCTACTTAAGGGTGGCCCTGAAATATTCTGAATCCTGTGATTGTTCAGTCGTGAAAGCCTCGTTGGGTTTTTGATTTGGTTTTCGAAGTTGATCGAGCGTGTGTTGCTATTGGTGCCCGGCCGGTAAAACTTTCAAAGCCGTGTCCGCGGATATGGACGACTTGGAGCACGATTCGATCATAGACAAGCATAACTAAAGTTTCTGCTATAAATTTGACTTATAATGACTAGTAATCAGCTTCACCATAATGGAATGGCTAATTAATACGCCCACAATTGCTTGTTTGTTTGTCGCCATACAAATGTATCCGACTAGTAAGTATTGCAACTACAACGAATTGGCTGAATAAAAGTACCAACAACTACTGGGTTTATGGGTTATCTCATGTTAAAAGTATCTGACTAGTAAGTGCTGCCACTATAACGGAATGATTAACTAAAAGTACCCACTGCTTACTTTATCAGGACGATTATCTAAACTTGACTAGTAAAGTGCCGCAACTATAACTGAATAAGTAAAACTACCAACGGTGTGAGTTCCTCGGTTGACTTCCTCGTTTGGTCTCGAGGGGGAAATACCAGGATGGGTTTGTTTGGTGTTAGCTTCAGGTTGGATCCGGATAGGTCTATCTCACCCCTCTCTGATTACCGCCAGTTTTCATCGAGTCTCTATAGGTTGTTTAGTGCATGCTGCCGCTGCCGCTTCAGTCCACCATACCTATGTAGGCGAGGACCGCCGAATTCTAGCCTCGCCGTGTACTGGCCTCAGTACTGACGCTCCTTCTTTTTCCTTTGCCCTTTGTCGGCACCCCTTTGTTTTAAGCAGGTTTTGAGATCGACGTCGTTAGCAGGGTTACCCTTCCGGCTTGGCCTGGGCAGGGTTATGGACGCCATTGGTTATTCTTCAGGGCTCTTAGCCCCATTTGCATCTTGTCCGTAGTCGGACGCTCGATCATTTTCAAGGTGATTTGGGTCTTTGTATATTATATCTGTATTCTTGACTCCTTGAGTCATTTATATATATCTGCATGGGTCCCATCGAGGACTGTTGTGTAATGTTATTACTTCGTTTTCCACCCGCACGAAAGTGCCTGGTGGGCACCTTTGAATCGTTTCTATGCGGGTTTGGCGAATTTTGCTAAAACTTGCATAGGTCCGATTCTGAGGGTGTTACAGAGTGGTATCAGAGCTCAGCAGCTGCGATACCCCACAAGTCCAGCCTGTAGGATAACCTAGCTAACGGCCGAAGTAGAGTGTCAAAACTATTTTGCAAAATCGGTTGGATAGTTCTGATTAGGTCTGATTTTACTCCTTACCCCCTGCTGTTCTCCTCTTACCTCGACGTGTTTTGAATCTGCTCTCTTATCTTTTCTTCGAGTCCAGGATTTCTCGTGGTTGGGTTCCGTCGTACCTTCAGGGTTTCGCTTCCTTCTTTGGTAACGGTGTTCTACCGTCCGGTGTTCAAGCTGCCTGATGAATCCGTCTACGGTGTTATCATTCTTTGTTCCTTGTTTGTGCCTTCCGGTGTTTTCCGACGCGACGATATCCTCTACGCCAGATCCTTGTTTCCGAACCTCGCTTGTCGAGATCTTCAGTCTGATTCCGAGAATGGTTGCACTCTTTTCCACTGATTGTGCGGAGTAATAGTTTGGGTGCGTGATGGATTGGCCCCCATGCCGACTACCCTTTCTATTCGCTTTTGTACATTGAAGTTGATGAGAATGCATCGGTTCCCTCTTTCCAACGAAGATAGAGGTGGCTTTATTTGTTGATACCTCCGCCTTCGATCTTTTTGTTACCGGAGAGTTCCCTCGACGATCACGGACAACGACCCCTTGTTAGTGGTGTCGCAAGGATCTACACGAAGCGAGAAGACGGAGAACGCCGACCTTCCTTCCGGAACCATGAGGCGGATCTCGAGGGCGAGATCCATTGTTAGTGGTGTCGAATTGTGGCATCCCGCAAAACCACTACTAGAAAATCGCGTTGAATTTGTGCATTGCATCGTCATCATCATGCATTGTTTGCCAAAACTAGGTTTGCAAAGCCCGTTTTGTTTTATAAAACGCCTCGTCTTTTATTCAAACGCCAACCCCCGGATGTTTCGGATATTTTGTTTGCCAAAAACTAGTTACAAAGATATTTGAAAATAAAATAAATATTAAATTATTTTTAGTAGGGGCAGTCGAACGGGCCAACCCGACCCGAACGACCGCCCCAGATTTTTCTAAACGGTCCAACCTGCCTACCCCATCTAATCCTAAACCCACCTAAAAACCTACCCAGCCCCCCCTTTCCACATCACTCCCACCAATCCCACCATGCCACCTCACCCTCTCCCTCTCCCCCTCCTATCCTACCCTGCCACATGGCCCAACCCTCCCCCTCTCTCTCCTCTCTCTCCCCACTCCCTGCCTACACGCACACAGACCAAACCCAACACAGCACGCCTACATACACACTCCCTACCCTGTCCCCCTGCCCTCTCCCTGCCACGTGGGCCCCGCGCGCGCCCTGGCCCCAGCCCCCACGCCCTGTTTCTCTTCCTTCCCCACCGCGCCGCTCGACCCTCTCCTCACCGTCGCCCCACCCGCACCGCTCAGACCACCTCGCCCCTCCTCCGGAGCCTGCTTCGCCCCGTCCCGCTCAGCACCGCCGCCGCCTTCCCCTAGCGCCGCGCTTCCCCCCAGAGCTCCCCCGCCTCCAACCACCGTTGCCGCCAGCCCGTCCCGCCATGACCGGCCGCGTGCTCCTCTCCGCGTCCTCGTGGCGCCCCTCCACAGAACCCGACCTCGTCGCTCCGCACCCGCCAGCCGGGCCGCCCTCTCCTGCAGAACCCCTGCGAGCCCCGCGAAGCCGCAGCACACGCCCACCTCTCCGCCAGACGGGCGCTGCTCGATGCGCCGACAGCGTCAGTCGGGCCCAAGTTGTGCCGTGATGCATGGTCTCCACAATGCAAGGTGCGACACCCTCTTCGTTAGCAAGGTTTCCCAGGAGATAGAACATGGTGTCGCCAAGGGACCATGCCGGATCCGGCACCACCCAAAGAGCCACCAACAAGACCTTCGACCCAGGACGTCCCAACCGCTTCACCAAACGCCGAGTTTTTCCCGGTGCCGAGACCACGAGTCCTCCTTCACGGAAACCCCGAGATCTCCGTCCAGGACCCGACGAGATCGTCGCCCCAGGCATAAAGTTCTCAACCCCGCAGGCCGGACCCCGTGGACCGACAAGTGCTTCTGCACGGATACAACAAGAGCTTCACCATGGAATCGCCAAGAGCCACCGGCGCCATAACCAAGACCGACAGCGTCACTCGAGAACTCCGACATGGAACACCAAGACCTCGTTCACGGATGCCATGATCTTCGACACGGACGCCGAGACCCCGAAGACCGATCCCGAACCCGCATACCAAGATCTACTTCGCTAACAGAGAACGTTCCGTCGAACCCTGGACCCTGGACCCTGTCGAACCCCGAACCCCGGAACCCCCAAGATCGTCGAGCCCCCTCTGATGTGTGACCCTTTTCCCTCGATACCCTATTTTATAAATGCATAATAACAACTTGATTGCATATTAAATTGTCATTCCCGCATGCATAGAATTGGTTTGGGGGCCTTATGCCGATTCACCTAATAATTAAATATGGGGCCATATGCGGGCAAATCTAGCCTTATATTGGCCTCATTTAAACATGTGTAGCGAACCGGTTCCATCTGTTGTTTTGCTAAACAACATTTAATTGCGGGGTAGTTAAATAACTTGCACCACCTAATTAATTGTCGGGACCCGGTTCCGCCTAATCTGACCTAATTGCATCGCACCTTGCCATGCCATGCATCATACATGCATCATGCCGATCTTCTGCCGTTGTATTAAATATGGCATCCGGTGTTTCTTCTAGTGATTTGGTTCTTCGCGGATAAGGCCGTTGAGTTGATGTGAGCTTCGCCCCGATCTTCGGGAAAAACCTTCGACAATGTTTTCAGGCGAGCATCTCCCCCTTTCTACCTATCTTACTTTTATAGTATTTATTCCCTCCTGTTGATCTATTGCTATATGTGTCGCGATGCTTTAGTATCCGTACCTGTGATATACCGTGCAGCCCTATATTGCCTTGGCCACACCCTATTACCTGTTGTTTGGTAGCTAGTTGGACTTGCGCGTCGTAGTTGCTTGCTCAAGTGCTGATGTGTGTCGTCATATGTCACAGTTGCTGATGTATTGCCGCATGTTGATGTTGGAGATGATTCTAGTTTTACTTATCGTCACTTTAATTTCCGTTTAACAACTAAAATTGAATAAGCAGAGGCATCGGTGGGTGATAGATAATATTTGGTTTCCGAACGCCCACTTGTGTCCCGTAAGACCCCGAGTACTTGATACCTGTTCCTTGATTTATCGCGCTATCCACATCCGGGAGGTATATGGGACCCCCTGAGCGAGCTTGATTCAGTCTTATTTCTTGGGGCCACAAACTAGTTTGAGGTTTTATTTACGATCTGTACTTATGCCATGTTTACCGCTTTATTTACGAT
Source organism: Avena longiglumis (assembly GCA_030063025.1). Classification (NCBI taxonomy): domain Eukaryota; kingdom Viridiplantae; phylum Streptophyta; class Magnoliopsida; order Poales; family Poaceae; genus Avena; species Avena longiglumis. The sequence continues at coordinate 488,337,527 of CP125974.1, forward strand.
TGTGCGAGTCGTGCACCGCATCTTTTAGGATCGGGACGATTCATGGTGTCGACAAGCCCGTTTGGGGTTCCCGATCGTTCACAGATACTACAAAGACCTTGAGGCCGTCTCGAGCTTGCTTACCCGCTATGATTCTACTTAAGGGTGGCCCCTCAAATATTTCTCAATCCTGATTGTTCACCGTGAAAGCCTCGTTGGGTTTTGATTTGGTTTTTCCGAGGTTGATCGGCGTGTGTTGCTATTGGTGCACCCCGCCGGGTAAAACTTTCGAAAGCCGTGTCCATGGATATGGACGACTTGGAGCAAGATCTCGATCATAGACAAGCATAACTAAAGTTTACTGCTATAAATTTGACTTATAATGACTAGTAATCAGCTTCACCATAATGGAATGGCTAATTAATACTGCCCACAATTGCTTGTTTGTTTGTCGCTTGCGACAAATGTATCTGACTAGTAAGTATTGCAACTACAACGAATTGGCTGAATAAAAGTACCAACAACTACTGGGTTTATGGGTTATCTCATGTTAAAAGTATCTGACTAGTAAGTGCTGCCACTATAACGGAATGATTAACTAAAAGTACCCACTGCTTACTTTATCAGGACGATTATCTAAACTTGACTAGTAAAGTGCCGCAACTATAACTGAATAAGTAAAACTACCAACGGTGTGAGTTCCTCGGTTGACTTCCTCGTTTGGTCTCGAGGGGGAAATACCAGGATGGGTTTGTTTGGTGTTAGCTTCAGGTTGGATCCGGATAGGTCTATCTCACCCCTCTCTGATTACCGCCAGTTTTCATCGAGTCTCTATAGGTTGTTTAGTGCATGCTGCCGCTGCCGCTTCAGTCCACCATACCTATGTAGGCGAGACCGAATTCTAGCCTCGCTGCAGTAATCGCCTCGATCTTGACGCCCTTCTTTTTCCTTTGCCCTTTGTCGGCACCCTTTGTTTTAAGCAGTTTTGAGATCGGCGTCATTAGGTGGTTACCCTTCCGGCTTGGCAGGCAGGGTTATGGACGCCATTGGTTATTCTTCAGGGCTCTTAGCCCAATTGCATATTGTCCGTAGTCGGACGCTCGATCATTTTCAAGGTGATTTGGGTCTTTGTATATTATATTTGTATTCTTGACTCCTTGAGTCGCTGTTATATATATCTGTTCTGTGGGTCCCATCGAGGACTGTTGTGTAATGTTATTACTTCGTTTTCCACCCGCACGAAAGTGCCTGGTGGGCACCTTTGAATCGTTTCTATGCGGGTTTGGCGAATTTTGCTAAAACTTGCATAGGTCCGATTCTGAGGGTGTTACAGCAGGTTAAGCATCCAATCTTCACAGCTACAACCAACCAACTATAAATCATTTTCATGTTCTTAATCACATGAATCATAACCAGGATATTCATATATATATATATATATATCTTCACTATAGAAAACCAATTTTTTCTCAAGCTATATATGAATTCTTAAGTCAACAGTACTAAGATAGTGACTTCATCACACAACACTCACTGTCATCAACCAAGTAATGACAGTGGTGAGATATTAAACCACTAGAATTACCAAGTATTGGTTCTAGAGCAACTTTACCATCTGAATCATATAAAAATTAATCCATAGAATCATCTGACAAACCACTAGCATCACACAGCTAACCATCAGCAGTAATCCATAGCAAGTCACCACTTAACAGGTTCAAGGATCATCAACAAGTGATCCAATTCATCAAATATTTAATCAACAGAAGGATTTGAACCCTAAGCAGAACCAATCATCTTAATCAGGACAAGACAGTAACCAGGAGGCCAGTACCAACATCTAGCATAAGATGGCCTAGCATAGAGAGCATGAGAGGGGGAGGAACCACTTACCAAAAGTCCTCGCTGTAGATTAGAAGAGGAAGCAGAGAAGGCCGACGAACATGGTGGCATGGGGAGCACCCCCAAGGGGGCGCTGCAAACCTCACAATGCCACAGCGGCACCCATAGCCACACTTGGGGGCGAAGATCATCCCCACGACACACGACAACAGCGGCGGCGTCAGCACCAACGCCAACCCCAAACCCTAGGGTTCGACATGACATCGATCTGGCCGCAGGAGGGCTCCAGGTCCAAATTCAATTGGACAGGAAGGAAGAGCGGGGCCGACAACCTCATCCTGCACCACAGCGAAGTCCAGGGAGGTCCATGGCGGTGTGAATCGCCGGCAGTGACACCACTGACCATGGGGTCGGGGGAGGAGAAGGAGAGAGGTCAGCTCGAGAGAGAGACAGAGAGTGATTGGCTGGAATGGGCCAATACCCCTTCGGGGTGTTGTTTTGCCTTTGCCCTACTGGGCCACAAGGGCCCAATAAAACCAAATGGCCAGCCCAAATCATTTAGAGCCTGTTTTAATAATTGGAAAAAGACCAAAATGCCCCTGAATTTAAATAAATTCTAGAAAATAAAATAAAAGTCCAAAAATTATAAATAAAATATTTTTGGATTCACAATAATCCAAACTATCCAAATCAATTAAGAAATAAAAATTTTAGACAAATAAATTTTATTAAGAATTTTGTAATTTAAATATTCCTTATAGAATTTTACAAAATTATTGAAAGATGATAAAAACAAATAAAAATCACTTTCATTATATATTAATATTGAAGTATTTCAGAAAAATACTAAAAAAAATTAATAACCATTTTTGGTATTCAAATGATAATTATTAAAGGAATTATTAAATCAATAATTTAAATAAAAGGAAATAAAATAAATAAATACAATATTCTATAAATATTAAAAAAATATTTATAAATCCTTAATTAATTAAAAAGGATTTTTCTATAATTTAAATAACGGGGGAGGTTACATATAAAGTTAAATAATGCATTACATTACTTTTGCATAATCATTTTGCCCTTTTTAAATATTGTCCTTACCGGGCAATAATGATGTTTTTGTAGACATAGAAGCTCAAGGTCTAGTGCAAGCATCAGACTTCACTACCTTGCAATCACAAGGCAAGTTCATCACTTTCTCATGTCCTTTGAAGAGTCTTTATCAAAGTATTTGCGAATAGTGTGTTATCATCTATATTATTGTAACATCCCAAAAATCATAGTTTCAAAACTCATTCATATCATCTTTGCATTTAGGGTTTTTCTCAAAAATCATTTAGAGACAGAAGTTTGAGCTATGATTTCATGTGGGCAATTTATCTCAAATGGCCATCACCCTTTGAAATTTGAATGTTTAGGTACTTGTTTGCTTGCCTCCATTGATGGAAAGATTAGGTGAAGCTTTTAACCCAAGATTCCAAATTTAGAAATAGTTTCAAAATCTTTTTTTCAAATATTTGCAAACTAGAGCAAATCTCTGTTTACTTTGAAACCCAAGCTTGACCAAGCCTTGCCAAGTAACCACTTAGTTAAAATGACTGTTTTTGAATCCACAAAATCCTGCAAAAATTCCCAAAGCAGTTTGGATTCAAAAGGATTTGAATTCATATCAAATTCATACCGTAAAATGAATTTAGAAAAAGAAAAGGACTCCTCAATGGGAAAAGGTCATGACGCTTAACTGCCCAAAGAAATCGAGCCCAAAGAAGCCCACCCGGTCTTCTTATTCTTCTCTCACGTGCAAGCACACGCACGAGTCACCGACAGTGCACCCACCTATACTCCGCACACCTCACGACAAGCGGGCCTTCTCCACGCCGTCGTCTCCACCGACGCCTGTTCATCCCCAAATCAACGCGTTTCGTGTTTAATTCACGGCGTCAATTCGATTTATTGACGAGTAATTCTCGCCGTGACCAGGCTATAAGAACCCCTCTGTTACCTCTCTCTTCTCCCTCAAACCCCAACCCGAGCGCCACCAGTCATGAGCATTACCCTCAGAACCCCGCGTGCCTCCGATCACCGGCAAATTCGATGAGTTCGAGCTTCCGCCTCTCGTTCTTGCAAACTAGTTCGGTGAGCCTCGCACTTCTTTTAACACATTTCGTTTACCCTCGCATGAACCATAGCTCCCGAAGATCGTCAATCGCCGCCACCGTCTTCGAGACGAACTCCCGAGCTCTAGTGGTAAGCCCACCGCCCGTCTTCTAGTTCAAGCACACGACTCGCCTTGACTGTGAATCTAACCGTGTCCTCGTCTTGCCTTGGGGTGGTTCACCGACGTCCCACAACGACTACCCGACGCGTCCTCCACTCCAATGAGCAATCACAACTGCCCGGCGCCTTGACCAACCGCGAGTGAGACGAGCCATTGTGACCCCTGAGCGGTGAGCTACCTCGTTCTCACTTACCCCCTGTAGTGCCGCCTCCGTCGTCGACCGACAGTTCCGCCGCCGGTAGCCACCGCTCCGCCGCCAGATCTTGGCCAGGACAATAGCAGCCGTTAGATCTGTATCGTAGCGCTAGGATAGATCCACTTAACCCGATGCACGCGATCCGAGCCGCCAGATTTCATTTAGATCCTACTGTGGAGCTCGATCCAAGGTCTTGACGGTATGGGCGAATAAGAACATGACGTGGCTAGGAAAGAACTGAAAATAGATTTAAAACCAGAAATTTGATCCAAATTCAAATGCTCATAACTTTCGATTGCCACGTTAGATTTTTGCAAACTTTATACCGTTGGATTCAGTGAAACAAGGCCTTTCTGAATATCCAATTTATTTAGCATATAGTAACAGTTAAAATGATTTTATTTGTAGAACAAGTTTAAGGCTATTTTTAGATATAGATTTATTTGGTAAAATAATATTGGGGCCAAATAAGTTTAGTTGTCAAACTTGTGACATGTTAAGTTTCTGTAGACATGAGCATACTTGGTAGAATTTTCAAAAATCAACACTTAGTAAATTCTTGCATGCATGCATTCATATTATTTTTGGTTGTATATAATTGTGTGTAATTGTATGCTTTAATTTCTTGTGTAGATTTTGCTAGTGATTGTGATTGTGAAGAGTGCTACTCTCCCCACTACCAAGGCAAGTGATATTTTCATGAATATTCTATCCTATGTTTTGTACTAGCATTAGATATTTTGCTAAGTCTTGCATGCTATTTTTGCCTAATGCCAAGATGGGAAATCCTAAGTAGTGTAGAATAGTAGAATTGCTAGGAAATTCTCCCTAAGTTAAGTTATCCTAATCTGCTTAGCCTAGCTACTTAGCAAACAAGGGTGGTGAACATCTATATGGTTTATGATAAAAATATTCTAAGTCAAGAGACTTATGTTTTCTTAATAAAACAACTAAGTCAAATGAACCTCCTGGGTGGAATGGAATGATTGGGTTATGTTGAGTGGTTACACAAGGCCATGGACTTGGGTTGTGTATCTCACTTGTGGTATGCCACCCAGGCACAAAGGGATTTGGAGGCCAAATGTTGAGAAAGCTTACAGTGCAACCACTTGGCAATATGGGCTCTGCCATGATCATATAGGTTGCTAGAACTTAGTCATTTGGACAGTTGGTGGTAGATGGGATGATAGGTTGGAACGCGTCCATTTGACTAAGGAAAGGCTTCTAAAAGCTCCTGTCTTGGGAAACCAAGTCTAGTGGGGAAAGTGCACAACCTCTGCAGATGGAAAACCTAAGTACTTAGCCTAGTCCAAGGCAATGGACAATTTGAGCATCAAGACATGGAAGCTACAAGAATCTCATCACTCCAACTTCTAAGTAAAATTTTTGGGTGAACAAAGGTGAAGGACCCCAATGTCTATTGGTGGTTTCTTGGGAATGTTTTGACAAAGAAAAACTTAGTGATTTCAACTAATAGGAAAAACTTATTTTCAAGCAAAGCAAGCTACACTTAGCCAAAATGCATATAGTATTATAGTCCACTTAAAATATACTAAGGTATCACTTGCCAATACTATTCCAAAGTATTGACCCTCTGTGGCTGTAACTTGTGATGTTGCAGGTTACTCCGATGATGAATAGGATTCATGAGTCTACACTCAACATGCTTGCCTGTGGCACATGAAGATAAAGACTTGTGTTTATTTACTTATTCCTTAAACTCTTGTATTAGGCCTATGGCCCTGAGTTGTAAAAGACTATGTTTTATCTCTGGAATGGATGTAATAAACGACCTTTGTATCTGTGTACTTCATCTTAAACTGTGGATGCTAGCATTGATCCAAGGACTAGCATTGCAATCACAGGGATCCTTTCCTTTATAAAGGAGGGGTCTAACAGATGGTATCGAACCTTTGTTGCCTGTAGGATTATGACCCTAGGACTGGAAAACCACTAAGGAAAAAGTTTTTCAACTACTTCTACACTTGTCTATTCTTCTCGTAAAACTTTTCAAATCTCTTTCAACTTCCTTTGTAGATGAACTCCATCAACGAAGCCGTGAAGAAGGGACCACTCATGACCATGACCTTGGAGTGTGAAACTGAGTTTCCCAATATTCTCAAGGACCTCATGGAGGCAATGGATGCACATGGTGAAGCCGTGTACAAGGGCTTTCCAGTGATGGATGAAGGAGTGGAGTATTGGTGGGTGCAACTTCACTTGTACAAAAACAAGGAAGACAACCACAAAGAAAGGGGATTCTGCATGTACACCAACACTAAAATGCACACCACATTCTTTGAGTCAGCCAGGGATGCAGCTTGGAGGACTATCAAAGAATTAAGTGCTAGAGTCAAGTGCAGAATGCTCAACCTCCAAAAGGATTTAGAGAAAGAGAAGGAGCTTACTCAAGAGTTAGAAGACACCAACCAAGAGATAAGGGGAGATGTTATAGACTTAGTAATAGAGTCAAGAGAGCAAGATTGGTGGATTGCCTCTAGGAACATTGTGTTTAATAATAGATCCCGTGAGATTGGATTGTAAGGACACTTCGTTAGTTGGACCACCACTTATCACCTTATTTTCAAAAGATATTTTGGACCTTGAATGATGTAATGAACTTATGTATGCATGACTTGTGTGACAATTATGTTTCATGGATATGTATGAATGTTAGTCTTGATTTAGCTTGAATTGCGTTGTTCTAACTTTTTTTCAATCTTATAAATAGATGCCTATTGCCATCAGCACTGTTGAGGAGTTTCGGGTTACTCGTTTTGGTTCCCGTATCATTGAGCTTACCACTCTGCTTGATCTCCCTCTTCCTACCATCACGGTGTACCCTCTCACCAAGTTCGAGAGGAAGGACCTCTGGGGCTTCAAGGTGAACCAGCCCGGACGTCAGACTGAGCCTACTACGGAGGCCATTGTCTTCAAGCTGATGCACGACGACAGGGAGAGAGGCATGGAGGTAGTCATGCAGGACCTGATAGGACGACTGTTAGGCCGTCACTCCCGACAGGTTAGGGGTACTCACTTTCACGTCTTCGGAAGACGTGATGTTGATGGAGAGTCCATCGACTTTGAGGACGACTCGAGGAGCATCATGCGGCTGATACGTCTTTATCTTCGGACTTAGAGACACTTCTCGCACGTAGATACGGACGGACGAACGTCATGCTAGGTAATGACGAAGCTTGAGTGCAGCTTGAGAAGGACAAACTTTTCAGCGAGGATGAGATGATCAAGGAAATGGAGACAAAGTTCGAGGCCGGGACCGTAAGTTCAAGAGCCGGGAGAAAGCGCGTCAGGATAGGAACAAGAAAATCCGGGACATGACGAGGCTGAAGTCCAAGGACTTCGAGCTTGAGCAGCAGCAGATGGTTATTGAGAGGCTTCGCTCCCAGAAGAGGGCTCTCAAGGCCAAGGTCGATTCCTTGACCACTACGATTGAGGAGAACAAGACCGCGATGGAGAACGCAGGTCTTACCTTCGTCGAGGAGGAGATAGATGCTGATGAGTAGACTTGACTACTCGTTTACCTTTCATATTCATACTTGTTATTGCGAACTTATTATTGGACCATCCGACATGTGGATGGCTTGCCACTTGTGTGTTTTGCTTCATGAGCTTATTATGTGTTTGTTGAACTTTTATTCTTATGTTGCTTGTTATGTGTTTGCTTATGATGTATTGTGCATGAAGCATATATGGGTATCTCATTCTTATCTATTTGAACAAACCAACAGATGCCTCCCCGTCGCGCAAACCCCAACCCCAACAACATCACCCCGGAAATGCAACAAAGATGAATGCGCAAACACAGCTTATGCAAATGATGACAACATTCATCCAGAACCAGAATAACAACAACAACAACCCCAACAACAACAACAATAACAACAACAACAACAACAACAACAACAACAACAACAACAACAACAACAACAACAACAACAACAACAACAACAACAACAACCCTCCGGGTTTTGATATGCTCACCAGATTTCTGCGTCTGAGGCCAGCAAAATTTTCGGGAACAACTGATCCCATGGTAGCCAATGACTGGCTACGTTCTGTGAACAAAGACTTAGTGACAGTGGGCTGCACGGATGCTGAAAAAGTCATATTCGCAGCACATCTGTTGGAAGGGCCAGCTGCCACATGGTGGGACAACTTCCAAATCACCACTCCCATTGATGAAGTGACTTGGGACATCTTTGAAGATGGCTTTCGCACCGCTCATATATCATCAGGAATGATGAGTCTGAAAAAGAAGGAGTTTCACAACCTGAAACAGCGCCACCGCAGTGTGGCAGAATACATAGAAGAGTTCAACAATCTGGCGCGCTATGCATCGGATGAGGTTGACACGGATGCCAAAAGAAAGGAAAAATTTCTAGAAGGCTTGAATGATGAACTGAATCTACAGTTGGCTGTGGCATATGTTCCAACTTATCAGTCTTTGTGTGACAAGGCTGCTATTTTGGAGAATAAAATGAAGCAAGTCGAGAGTAGGAAGAGGAAACACTCCGACAAACACAGTTCGGGATCGTCTCACAAACGATCTCACTATGATGACAGCGGTAACTCGGGATCCCATAAACATGGGAAATTCAGCAAGCACAACCACAACCGTCATGACAACAAGCATCACCGCAATCATGACAAGGACAAGTACAAGAACCACAAGGGTGGACATAAGAGCCACTATGGTGGAAATGGTAGTGGAAGTGGAGGCCAACCTCCTAAAAAGGACATCAGTCAGGTTGAGTGCTTCAAATGCAAGAAGCTGGGGCATTATGCTAATGAGTGCCCTGAGAGGAAAGTTGAAGGGCCTAACAAGCCAAATCCTTTTCAGAAAGGACAGGTTAACCACATCAATGTGGAGGAGGTCTATGAGGAGCCTGATGCCGTGGCTGGTAAGTTCAGACTCAATTCAATTTCAGCATTTGTACTCTTTGATACTGGTGCATCTCATTCATTCATATCAAAAGCATTCGTTGAAAGGAATGAACTACCGGTAGAAACCATTGGGTGTCCTATAAGAGTAAGTTCTCCAGGGGAGAAATGATAGTAAACTCAGGATGTCATGACTTAGTCATAGAGTTTGGAAAACATAAGTTTCCGGTGAACCTAATAATCCTGGATTCCCAAGGACTGGATGTGATTTTAGGAATGGATTGGATGGCTAAGTATGAAGGAGTATTAGATTGTGCCAATTGTACAGTTACACTCACAACCCCCGAAGGAAAAAGAATAAAATTTAAGTCAAACTTTGAGTCCAAAGGAAGTAAGCTGAATTCTCTTAAGGGGGTTAGCATGGACAGTGTGCCAATTGTGTGTGAGTATCCGGATGTATTTCCGGAGGAGTTACAGAATGCCACAGATAGAGATGTGGAGTTTCTGATAGATTTGGTACCAGGTTCTGGACCAATAGCTAAGAGACCGTACAAAATGTCAGTTGATGAACTGAAAGAACTCAAGAAACAGCTAGGAGAACAGTTGCAGAAAGGGTTTATTCAACCAAGTTCTTCATCTTGGGGAGCCCCTGTATTGTTCGTGGAAAAGAAGGATAGAACACAAAGATTATGTATTGACTACCATTCTCTCAACGAAGTAACCATCAAGAACAAATATCCTTTGCCAAGAATCAACGACTTATTTGATCAACTAGAAGGAGCATGTGTATTCTCGAAGATTGATCTCCGGTCAGGTTATTTTCAACTCAAGATAAGGGAGCAAGACATACCAAAAACAACATTCACCACAAGGTATGGATTGTATGAGTATACCGTGATGCCTTTTGGTTTAACCAACGCTCCGGCATACTTCATGAATATGATGAACAAGGTGTTCATGGAATTTCTTTACAAGTTCGTTGTCGTCTTCATCGACGATATCTTAGTCTACTCCAAGAGCAAGGAAGAACATGAAAGACACTTGCGCTTGATACTAGAAAAGTTAAGAGAGCATAGACTTTATGCCAAATTCAGCAAGTGTGAGTTCTGGTTAGAGAAAGTTGGTTTTCTTGGTCATGTGATGACAAAGGATGGTGTGGCAGTCGATCCTGCAAAGGTTTCAGCTGTGACAGAATGGGAATCACCCAAGAATGTGAAAGAAGTTCGTAGTTTCCTCGGCTTAGCAGGTTACTACAGAAGGTTCATTGAAAATTTCTCGAAGGTTGCTAAGCCAATGACAGAATTGCTAAAGAAGGACAAGAAATTTGCTTGGACTGAAGGTTGCGAAGTCAGTTTCCAAGAATTGAAGAAGAGACTTGTGACAGCACCAGTTCTATGTCTGCCAGATTTGGAAAAGGATTTCCAAGTATATTGTGATGCGTCGCATCAAGGTTTGGGTGCCGTACTTATGCAAGATGGTAAAGTCGTAGCCTATGCTTCGAGACAACTCAAAACTCATGAAGTAAACTATCCTACTCATGATTTGGAGTTAGCTTCTGTCGTCCATGCACTCAAAACATCGAGACATTACCTTTTGGGTAAACGATGTGAAGTGTTCACCGATCATAAAAGCTTGAAGTATATCTTCACCCAGAAGGAAATCAACATGAGGCAAAGGAGATGGCTAGAACTTATCAAGGATTACGACTTAAGTTTGCAATACCACCCCGGTAAAGCAAATGTAGTAGCCGATGCTTTAAGTCGTAAGACGTTTGTAAACGGCCTTACCAAAGGCGATTTGCCAGAAGACTTGTGTAAGAAATTCAAAGAACTCAGATTGGAAATTGTCCCTGAAGGACATCTCATGTCTTTGGATCTTCAACCCACTCTATTGGACAAGATCCAAGAAGCTCAGAAGACCGATAAGGAAATTGAAAAGATTAAGGAAAATATTAGTCTAGGGAATGCTAAGAGTTTCCATATTGATGAACAAGGTACCTTATGGCACGGGAAACGTATATGTGTTCCACAAGACCCAGAGTTGCGGAAACTGATCTTACAAGAAGGTCACAACTCTCCGTATTCTATTCACCCAGGAAACACCAAGATGTACATGGACATGAAAGAAAGATTTTGGTGGAACAATCTCAAAAGGGACATCGCCGAACATATTGCTTTGTGTGATGTGTGTAGCAGTCAAGCGGAGCACCAAAACCAGCAGTTTGCTTCAACCCTTGCCTATTCACGAGTGGAAGTGGGAAAATATTGGTATGGATTTCATTACCGGATTACCAAGGACCAGGTCAGGGTATGATTCCATATGGGTAGTAGTGGATCGCCTAACTAAAGTGGCTCATTTTATACCCGTGAAGACAACTTATACAAGTGCCAAGTTAGCTAAAATCTACATGAGCAGAATTGTATGCCTTCACGGTGTGCCTAAGAGTATTGTGTCAGATAGAGGAACTCAGTTCACTTCTCACTTTTGGAGACAGCTTCATGAATCCTTAGGAACGAGATTGGAATTCAGTACTGCCTTTCATCCTCAAACGGATGGACAAACAGAAAGGACCAACCAAATTCTTGAGTACATGTTGAGAGCCTGTGCTTTAGACTATGGAGCAAGTTGGGATGAAAGCTTGCCTTACGCAGAGTTCTCTTACAACAATAGTCATCAAGCTAGTATTGGAATGGCACCATTTGAGTTACTTTACGGAAGGAAGTGTACCACCCCATTGTTATGGAATGGTGTGGGAGAAAGAAGCTTATTTGGACCTGATCTTATCAAAGACGCCGAAGAGAAAGTCAAATTGGTTAAGGACAGATTGAAGATAGCACAGTCCCGACAGAAAAGCTACGCGGATTCTAAGCGTAGAGAAGTCACCTACGAAGTGGAGTGAAAAGTTTTGGAGTCAAGGGAAAGTTGGCACCAAGATATGTTGGGCCATTCAAGATTCTAAGTCGCAAAGGAGAAGTTGCATACGAAGTTGAATTGCCAGAATCTCTATCAGCAGTCCATAACGTATTTCATGCGAGTCAGCTTAAGAAATGTCACCCAGAAATGGAAGAGTCTTCTCTGAAGGATACCATACCTTTGGAAGAAGTTCAGCTAGAAAGTGATCTCACTTATGAGGAAAAGCCTGTCAAGATTCTAGAGACCGCAGAAAGAGTTACCAGGACCAAGACTATCAAGTTTTGTAAAGTGCAATGGAACCATCACTCCGAAGAGGAAGCAACATGGGAAAGAGAAGATGATCTTCGGAAAGACCACCCTCACCTATTTGCTAGACAACCCGAATCTCGAGGGCGAGATTCATCTTAAGGGGGTTAGATTTGTAACATCCCAAAAATCATAGTTTCAAAACTCATTCATATCATCTTTGCATTTAGGGTTTTTCTCAAAAATCATTTAGAGACAGAAGTTTGAGCTATGATTTCATGTGGGCAATTTATCTCAAATGGCCATCACCCTTTGAAATTTGAATGTTTAGGTACTTGTTTGCTTGCCTCCATTGATGGAAAGATTAGGTGAAGCTTTTAACCCAAGATTCCAAATTTAGAAATAGTTTCAAAATCTTTTTTTCAAATATTTGCAAACTAGAGCAAATCTCTGTTTACTTTGAAACCCAAGCTCGACCAAGCCTTGCCAAGTAACCACTTAGTTAAAATGACTGTTTTTGAATCCACAAAATCCTGCAAAAATTCCCAAAGCAGTTTGGATTCAAAAGGATTTGAATTCATATCAAATTCATACCAGAAAATGAATTTAGAAAAAGAAAAGGACTCCTCAATGGGAAAAGGCCGCGCGGCCAGAATCTGGCCCAGCAGCAAATCGAGCCCAGCAAGCCCACCCGGGGTCTTCTTATTCTTCTCTCACGCGCAAGCACACGCGCTGAGCCGCTGACAGGCAGACCCCACCTATACTCCGCGCACCTCGCTGACAAGCGGGCCTTCTCCACGTCAGCGTCGTCTCCACCCGCACGACCCGTTCATCCCCAAATCAACGCGGGCGTTTCTTTGTTTAATTCGCGGCGTCAATTAGATTTATTGGCCGAGTGATTCTCGCTCGTGACCAGGCTATAAGAACCCCCTCTGTCCCCTCTCTCTTCTCCCTCAAACCCCGAACCCAGAGCGCCACCAGGCTGCGAGCATTACCCTCTGCAACCCCGCCGTCTCCGGCGACTGCACCGGCAAATTCCGGTGAGTTCTGAGCTTCCCTCTGCCTCTCGTTCTTGCAAACTAGTTCAGTGAGCCTCTGCGCTTCTTTTAACACATTTCGTTTACCCTCGCATGAACCGTAGCTTCGGCAGCATCGTCAACTGTCCGCCACCGTCTTCAGTACGAACTCCGGCGAGCTCTAGTGGTAAGCCCCGACCGCCCCGCGTCTTCTAGTTCAAGCACACGACTCTGCCTTGACTCTGTGAATCTAACCGTGTCCTCGTCTTGCCTTGGGGTGGTTCACAGCGACGTCCACAACGACTACCCGATGCACCGACGCCGTCCTCCACTCCGGCGAGCAATCGCAACCGTGCCCGATTGCCCCTTGACCAACCGCGAGTGAGACGAGCTTCGCCGTGACCCCCTGAGCCCGGTGAGCTACTCCTCGTTCTCACTTACCCCCTGTAGTACCGCCTCCGTCGTCGACCGACAGTTCCGCCGCCGGTAGCCACCGCTCCGCCGCCAGATCTTGGCCAGGACAATAGCAGCCGTTAGATCTGTATCGTAGCGCTAGGATAGATCCACTTAACCCGAAGCGATGCAGCGATCCGAGCCAGATTTCATTTAGATCCTACGTGGAGCTCGATCCAAAGGCTTGTAAACGGTATGGGCGAATAAGAACATGACGCGTGGCTAGGTTAGATCTGAAAATAGATTTAAAACCAGAAATTTGATCCAAATTCAAATGCTCATAACTTTCGATTGCCACGTTAGATTTTTGCAAACTTTATACCGTTGGATTCAGTGAAACAAGGCCTTTCTGAATATCCAATTTATTTAGCATATAGTAACAGTTAAAATGATTTTATTTGTAGAACAAGTTTAAGGCTATTTTTAGATATAGATTTATTTGGTAAAATAATATTGGGGCCAAATAAGTTTAGTTGTCAAACTTGTGACATGTTAAGTTTCTGTAGACATGAGCATACTTGGTAGAATTTTCAAAAATCAACACTTAGTAAATTCTTGCATGCATGCATTCATATTATTTTTGGTTGTATATAATTGTGTGTAATTGTATGCTTTAATTTCTTGTGTAGATTTTGCTAGTGATTGTGATTTTGAAGAGTGCTACTCTCCCCACTACCAAGGCAAGTGATATTTTCATGAATATTCTATCCTATGTTTTGTACTAGCATTAGATATTTTGCTAAGTCTTGCATGCTATTTTTGCCTAATGCCAAGATGGGAAATCCTAAGTAGTGTAGAATAGTAGAAATGCTAGGAAATTCTCCCTAAGTTAAGTTATCCTAATCTGCTTAGCCTAGCTACTTAGCAAACAAGGGTGGTGAACATCTATATGGTTTATGATAAAATATTCTAAGTCAAGAGACTTATATTTTCTTAATAAAACAACTAAGTCAAATGAACCTCCTGGGTGGAATGGAATGATTGGGTTATGTTGAGTGGTTACACAAGGCCATGGACTTGGGTTGTGTATCTCACTTGTGGTATGCCACCCAGGGACAAAGGGATTTGGAGGCCAAATGTTGAGAAAGCTTACAGTGCAACCACTTGGCAATATGGGCTCTGCCATGATCATATAGGTTGCTAGAACTTAGTCATTTGGACAGTTGGTGGTAGATGGGATGATAGGTTGGAACGCGTCCATTTGACTAAGGAAAGGCTTCTGAAAGGTCCTGTCTTGGGAAACCAAGTCTAGTGGGGAAAGTGCACAACCTCTGCAGATGGAAAACCTAAGTACTTAGCCTAGTCCAAGGCAATGGACAATTTGAGCATCAAGACATGGAAGCTACAAGAATCTCATCACTCCAACTTCTAAGTAAAATTTGTGGGTGAACAAAGGTGAAGGACCCCAATGTCTATTGGTGGTTTCTTGGGAATGTTTTGACAAAGAAAAACTTAGTGATTTCAACTAATAGGAAAAACTTATTTTCAAGCAAAGCAAGCCAAGCTACACTTAGCCAAAATGCATATAGTATTATAGTCCACTTAAAATATACTAAGGTATCACTTGCCAATACTATTCCAAAATATTGACCCTCTGTGGCTGTAACTTGTGATGTTGCAGGTTACTCCGATGATGAATAGGAGTCATGAGTCTACACTCAACATGCTTGCCTGTGGCACATGAAGATGAAGACTTGTGTTTATTTACTTATTCCTTAAACTCTTGTATTAGGCCTATGGCCCTGAGTTGTAAAAGACTATGTTTTATCTCTGGAATGGATGTAATAAACGACCTTTGTATCTGTGTACTTCATCTTAAACTGTGGATGCTAGCATTGATCCAGGGACTAGCATTGCAATCACAGGGATCCTTTCCTTTATAAAGGAGGGGTCTAACAATTATAGAAAAAAACAATCTTTTCTCAAGATACTAAATCTTAGATATCATCCTAAGTGATGATATGATGGAGCAATAGAACTTAGGGTTCTAATTGCACTAATGATAAACAATTAGGGATTAATAACCCATGACATCAGTGATTCTAGTGTCGTATATTACGCGTTAACCATGAGATTTGGAATGGGACGAAGAAGTCAGCTGTATCCTTTTCCTCTTGTATGGAGGCAAGACGACCTTAACGTGACGTTGTGATTCCTTGTGCGGATCCAACATATGGGTGAGCACCCTTATGCCCCACACTTTTGTTGTCTAGATTATCTATGAATGGTGTTTAGGGAGATAGTCCATGTAAATGGTACTATTCCGGGCATCACTAGGTCATAGAGTCTTCGGGAACTCATCAGGGTTTTAGCCTGCCCGAAAGGGGGCTTAATGAAGGTGAGCCAGCCCTAGAGGATCATGCAGAAATATGAGGTTGTGAAGAGGGCAGTGATTGGCTTGGACCAACTACTGGGCCCCACATCATGGAATTGTGGACGGGAAAGTTGTAGGGTTTCGTAGCATGGAAAACAAAAAAATTCTACCGCATACAAACAAACAAGCAAGATCTATCTACTAGATTGTAGCAACGAGTCGATAGAATAACTCACCCTCGAAGATTCCAAAGTGTTTAACGAGAGTGGATTCTCGTGGGTGATGTAGTCGTACTCTTCCCGATATCAAGATCGTGTAGACGATCCTTCCGGCGCTGCGTTCCGGCAGCGCTCCCGTAGTCGGTCACACGTTCGGTACTCGACGAAGACCTTCCTCTCCCTTGTTCCAGCAGGCAGCGGAGGTTGTAGCACTCTCCTTGCGATTCCGGCAGCACAACGGCGTGGTACCGGAAGTAGAGGGGAGATCTCGCAGGGCTTCGCCTTAAGCCGGAGCGAGTATGGTGGAGTATGACAGAGTCCCTCGATGATCTAGGGTTTAGACACGCCGAGGAGGAAGCTTGGCCGACGGCTAGGGTTGCTAGGCGGCGGCGGCTTGACCTAGGTCGGCGGCGGCGGCAGTGGAGGTGGCGGCGCCGGCGGCTAGGGTTTGGAGGAGAGGATCTTGTGTGTCCTAAGAGGGAGCCCTGCCCCTCCTTATATAGGTGGAGGGGCCGGCCGGCCAAGGGGAGGGAGAGGAGTTCCTCCCCAACTCGGCATGGGTGGTGTGCGCCGGTTGGAGGACGGAACTCCTCCCCAACTCGGTTTCCCACTCCTCCTCCTCTTTCCAAAACTTGTCGTTTGACTTTCAAACTAGCCGTTTGACTTTTCAAACTAGGATTTGAATAAACCCTTTATTTTGGACAGCGATGACACCTAGTACATAATGCAATCATTCCAACTTGCAATGACACATTCATGTACCCTTCCCCCGGAGTGCCGGACATTCCGGAACCTTCTAGAACATTCTCGATGAAAATACCGGAACCATTCTCCAACTCCGAAACGGGACTTTCCTTATATGAATCTTATTCTCCGGACCATTCCGGATCTCCTCGTGATATCCCAAATCCCATTTGAGACTCCGAACAACATTCGGTCTCTTTCTCATCATTCCATAACTACTCAAACAACGTCGAATCCTTAAGTGTGTCTCCCTACGGTTCGTGAATTATGCGGACATGATCGAGACACTTCTCCGAACAATAACCAATAGAGGAATCTGGAAATTCATATGGCTCCCACATATTTCTACGATTACTTTTGCGATCGAATGAACCACTTACATACGATATCAATTTCCCTTTGTCTCACGATAGTTTACTTATCCGAGGTTATGATCGTCGGTATCTCTGCATACCTAGTTCAACCTCGTTACCGATAAGTACTCTTTTCTCGTTCCCGTGATATGTGATCCCTTGTGAGCCACTCACATGCTTGCAAGCTAATTGGATGACATTTCACCGAGAGGGCCCAGAGTATATCTATCCGTCATATGGATGGACAAATCCCACTCTTGATCCATGTGTTTCAACCAATACTTTCCGAACACTCAATGCCACCTTTATAGCCACCCAGTTACGGTGTGGTGTTTGATGTCATCAAAGCATCCATCCGGTAAAGGTGATATGCATGATCTCATGGTCTAAGGAATTAGATTACTATGTATCAGAAAGCATATAGCAATTGAACTATTAAAATGACTTGATCTTTATGCTACGCTTATCTATAGGAGTATGTCCACCATATCATTCTCCTAACGATATGATCTTGTTGTTAATAACATCTCAATGTTCATGATAGGGAAACCATAATCATCTATTAACCAACAAGCTAGTATTATATAGAGGCTTTACTAGGGACTTCAATTTAAGTTTACAAATCACACAAGTATTAATGTTTCCTTGTTAATACTATTATAGCATGAATGTAAACATTTATCATAAACACAAAGATATAATAATAACTACATTTATTATTGCCTCTAGGGCATATCTCCAATAGTCTCCCACTTGAACTAGAGTCATCTAATCTAGATTACATGGTAATATACCGAACACCCATGGCAGTTTGGTGCTGGTCATGTTTTGCCCTCGGGAGAGGTTTAGTCAACGGATCCGCCACATTCAGATATGTGTGTACTTTGCAAATCTTTGTATCCCCATCTTGGATATGTTCTCGAATAGCGTGAAAACGTAGCTTGATGTGCTTCAGCTTCTTGTGTGACCTTGGTTCTTGCGCATTGGCTATGGCGCCCATGTTATCATAGTAGATAGACATTGGGTCCAGCGCACTAGGAACCACACCCAGCTCTGTAATGAACTCTTTCATCCATATCGCTTCTTGTGAAGCCTCCGAAGCAGCCATGTATTCCGATTCAGTTGAAGATCTCGCCACAACGCTTTGCTTTGCACTCCTCCAGCTAACTGCTGCACCATTCAAAATAAATACGTATCCAGATTGTGATTTAGAATCATCCGGATCGGTGTTCCAACTAGCATCGGTGTAACCATTAACAACGAGCTGTTCATCACCTCCATAAGAAAGAACCATATCCTTAGTTCTTCTCAAGTACTTAAGGATGTTTTTTGACCGCTGTCCAATGATCCACTCCTGGATCACTTTGATATCTGCTAGTTAAACTAACAGCATATGCAATGTCGGGTCTAGTACATAGCATGGCATACATTAGAGATCCTATGGCTGAGGCATAGGTAGTCTTACTCATCCTTTCTCTATCTTCTGCCGATGTCGGACTTTGAGTTTTACTCAAGGTCGTATTGGGCAACATGGGCAAGAACCCTTTCTTGCTATCTTCCATTCCAAACCTCTTTAGAACTTTGTCCAAATATGTACTTTGTGACAATGATATTTGGCGTTTTGATCTATCTCTATAAATCTTTATGCCTAATATGTAAGCTGCTTCGCCAAGATCCTTCATTGAAAAACTATTATTCAAATATTCCTTGACACTATTAAGAAGGTCTACATCATTCCCAATCAACAATATGTCATCCACATATAGTATTAAGAATGTTATAGAGCTCCCACTCACTTTCTTGTAAATACAAGCTTCTCCATAAGTTTGTATAAAACCAAAACTTTTGATCACCTTATCAAAACATTGATTCCAACTTCGGGATGCTTGCTTCAATCCATAGATGGATCGTTGAAGTTTGCATACCTTGTTAGCATTTTTAGGATCGACAAAACCTTTGGGTTGCATCATATACAACTCTTCACCAATGTCTCCATTGAGGAATGCTGTTTTGACATCCATCTGCCATATCTCATATTCATAATATGCAGCGATTGCTAACATAATCCTCACAGACTTTAGCTTCGCTACTGGTGAGAAAGTCTCATCGTAGTCAACTCCTTGAATTTGTCGAAACCCTTTTGCGACAAGTCGATCTTTATAGACAGTAACATTACCATCAACATCTGTTTTGTTCTTGAAAATCCATTTGTTCTCGACAGCCTTCCGGCCATCCGGTAAGTCCACCAAAGTCCATACTTGGTTTTCGTACATGGATCCAATCTTGGATTTCATGGCTTCTTGCCATTTATTGGAATCTGGGCTCATCA
Organism: Avena longiglumis; assembly: GCA_030063025.1. NCBI lineage: Eukaryota > Viridiplantae > Streptophyta > Magnoliopsida > Poales > Poaceae > Avena > Avena longiglumis. The sequence continues at coordinate 488,357,313 of CP125974.1, forward strand.
TCGCTTCCTCATATGTCTCAGGGTCATCGGTGTTGTCCACCAACATGACACTCATAACGGGATCATACCAATCTGGAGTGGTACGAGTTCTCGTTGACCTGCGAGGCTCTGTAGCAACTTCAACCGAAGTTTCATGATCATCATCATTAGCTTCCTCTCTAACTGGTGTAGGCACCACAGGAACTTCTTCCGGTGCTGCGCTACTCGCAATTTCGAGAGAAGGTTCGATAACCTCGTCAAGTTCTACTTTCCTTCCAGTCACTTCTTTCGAGAGAAATTCCTTCTCTAGAAAGGATCCATTCTTGGCAACGAAGATTTTGCCTTCGGATCTATGATAGAAGTTATACCCAATAGTTTCCTTCGGGTATCCTATGAAGACGCATTTTTCCGCTTTTGGTTCAAGCTTGTCCGGCTGTAACTTCTTTACATAGGCTTCGCATCCCCAAACTTTAAGGAACGACAATCTAGGTTTCTTCCCAAACCATAATTCATACGGTGTCGTTTCAACGGATTTAGATGGTGCCCTATTTAAAGTGAATGCGGCTGTTTCTAATGCATAACCCCAAAATGATAGCGGTAAATCTGTAAGTGACATCATAGAATGAACCATATCTAAGAGAGTTCGATTATGACGTTCGGACACACCATTACGCTGTGGTGTTCCCGGCGGTGTCAATTGTGAAAGTATTCCGCATTTCTTCAAATGCTCGCCAAACTCGTAACTTAGATATTCACCTCCACGATCAGAACGTAGAAATTTAATCTTCTTGTTACGTTGATTCTCTACCTCACTTTGAAATTCCTTAAACTTCTCGAAAGTTTCGACTTATGTTTCATGAAATAGATATACCCATATCTACTCAAGTCATCCGTGAAGGTAAGAACATAACGATAACCACCGCGCGATGCTACACTCATTGGACCACACACATCGGTATGTATGATTTCCAATAAGTCCGTAGCTCGCTCCATCGTACCAGAAAATGGAGTCTTAGTCATTTTACCCATCAGACATGCTTCGCATCTATCAAGTGATTCGAAATCAAGTGATTCAAGAAGTCCATCGGAATGGAGTTTCTTCATACGCTTCACTCCAATGTGACCAAGGCAGCGATGCCACATATAGGTCGAGTTATCGCCGATTTCAAACGTTTAGCCTCAATGTTATTAATATGTGTATTTCCACTATCGAGATTCAACAAGAATAGACCATCTATCAAAGGTGCATGTGCATAAAACATATTACTCATATAAATCGAACAACCATTATTCTTGGACTTAAACAAGTAACCGTCTCGCAATAAACAAGATCCCGATATAATGTTCATGCTCAACGCAGGCACCAAATAACAATTATTTAAGTATAAAACTAATCCCGATGGTAGATGAAGGGGTAGAGTGCCGACCGCGATCACATCAACCTTTGATCCGTTTCCCACGCGCATCGTCACCTCGTTCTTCGCTAGCTTCCGTTTATTCTACAGCACCTATTTTGAGTTACAAATATGAGCAACCGAACCAGTATCAAATACCCAGGCACTACTACGAGTACTAGTGAGATACACATCAATAACATGTATATCAGATATACCTTTCTTCTTGATGTTGCCGTTCTTCAAATCCGCCAAGTACTTTGGGCAATTCCTTCGATGACCCTCTCCCTTGCGGAAAAGCACTCAAGATCGTGCTTGGGTCCAGCCTTGGTCTTCTTCGTCGGCGTGGTAACTTTCTTACCACCCTTCTTGAAGTGTCCCTTCTGCTTAGACTTGCCTTTCTTGAATTTGGTGTTCTTATTGACCAACAACACTTGGTGCTCTTTCTTGATCTCCACTTCTGCAGACTTTAACATGGAAAATAGTTCTGGCAACTGCTTGTTCATGTTCTGCATGTTGTAGTTCATAACAAAGTTCTTGTAACTTGGTGGTAGTGATTGGAGGACACGGTAAATCCCCAAAGCATTAGGAATCACTATACCCAAGCTTTGAACTTTGTTTGCGTGCCCAGACATCTTAAGCCGCACATGCTCACTGACGGAGCTGCCCTCTTCCATCTTGCAGTTAAAGAACCTTTTAGAAGCCTCATAGCTTTCAATTGCCGCATGAGTCTCAAAAATCAATTTGAGATCCTCGACAATATCATATGGGTCTGAATTCTCAAACCTTTTCTGAAGCTCCGATTCTAAATCATACAAGATAGCACACTGAACTATGGAGTACTGATTCTTCCGAGCGAGGTAAATATTCTTTACTTCATCGGTAGCATCAGCTGCAGGTGGGTCACCCAGCGGTGCATCCAACACATAGGTCAAATTACCAGCTGTGAGGACAATCCTCAAATTGCGGAACCAATCCGCGAAGTTGCTTCCAAATTTTTTCAACTTTTCTTTCTCTAGGAACGCATTAAAATTGATGGTAGGGGCTGCCATTGATCTACAACATATTTGCAATAGTTTAGACTAAGTTTATGACAAATTGAGTTCAAATTAATAATAAAATTAATCTAGGTGAACTCCCACTCAAAACAATATCCCTCACATTGTTTTAGTGATCACACGAACCAAATCCACCACATCAACACCGATCATCATGAGAGTTGATATAGTTTCAATGGCGAACAATCGACACGTTCATCATAGCTACTATATGATTCATGCTTTACCTTTCGGTGATCCGTGTTCCGAGACCATGTCTGTACATGCTAGGCTCATCAAGATCAAACCTTAGTTTCCGCATGAGCAAATCTGGCTTGCTCACGTTGTATACACTTGCGGAATCTAACACACCCGATCATCACGTGGTGCTTCGAAACAACAAGCTTTAGCAACGGTGCTAACTAAGGGTGAACACTTTATGACTTGAAATTCATGTGCATGAGGGATCATCTTATAATGCTACCGTCGTCTACTAAGCAATACAAGATGCATAAAGGATTAACATCACATGCAATTCAAAATATGTGATATGATATGGCCTTTATTCTTTGTGCTTTCGATCTCCATCTTCTAGCACGAACATGATCTCCATCATCACCGGTATTGCATCAAGGTCAATGACACTTCTCCATGGTTGTCGTCCACTGGCTTCAACTATTACAACTACTTTGAATAGACACGCGGGTCTTAACATAAATTAAAGACAACCATATGGCTCCTGCCGGTTGCCAACTTACAATAAGGAACATTGCATACATCAAATATAATCACAATCATGGCCATATCACATCACAACACACCCCTGCAAAACAAAGTTAGACGCCTCTACTTTCTTTGCATATTTTACGTGGTTTGGGGATTTCAATAAGTGTCGTTCTAACTTACGAACAAGAACCACAACATTGATACTAGTATTGTTAATCACCCGTTGTAAATTGGATCTTAACTATGCTAGGAGAAACAGGCACCCGCAAAGCCACTTATGCAATACAAGTTGCATGTCAAGCGTGGATCAAGTCTCATGAACGATGTCATGTAAGGTTAGCCCGGGCCGCTTCATCCCAACATACCGCAAGATGCAAAGTACACAAGAAGCAATTGACAATAAAAGCATCAACGCCCACAATGACCATTGTGTTCTACTCGTGCAACAGATCTACATATAGACACGGCTCTGATACCACTGTAGGGTTTCGTAGCATGGAAAACAAAAAATTTCTACCGCATACAAACAAACAAGCCAAGATCTATCTACTAGATTGTAGCAACGAGTCGATAGAATTACTCACCCTCGAAGATTCCAAAGTGTTTAACGAGAGCGGATTCTCGTGGGTGATGTAGTCGTACTCTTCCCGATCTCAAGATCATGTAGACGATCCTTCTCGCTAAGCTGCGCTCCCAGCTCGGTCACACGTTCGGTACTTTCGACGAAGACCTTCCTCTCCTTGTTCCAAAGAAAGAGAGGTTGTAGCACTCTCCTTGCGATTCCAAAGACAACGGGCGTGGTACCGAAAGTAGAGGGGAGATCTCGCAGGGCTTCGCCTTAAGCCGGAGCGAGTATGGTGGAGTATGAGAGAGTCCCTCGACGATCTAGGGTTTAGACATGCCGATGAGGAAGCTTGGCTGACGGCTAGGGTTGCTAGGCGGCGGCGGCTTGACCTAGGTCGGCGGCGGCGGCAGTGGAGGTGGCGGCGCCGGCGGCTAGGGTTTGGAGGAGAGGATCTTGTGTGTCCTAGGAGGAGCCCCGCCTCCTTATAGGTGGAGGGGCCGGCCAAGGGGAGGGAGAGGAGTCCCTCCCCAACTCGGCTTGGGTGGTGCGCGCCGGTTGGAGGAGGGAACTCCTCCCCAACTCGGTTTCCCACTCCTCCTCCTCTTTCCAAAACTTGCCGTTTGACTTTCAAACTAGTCGTTTGACTTTCAAACTAGTCGTTTGACTTTTCAAACTAGGATTTGAATAAACCCTTTATTTTGGACAGCGATGACACCTAGTACATGATGCAATCATTCCAACTTGCAATGACACATTCATGTACCCTTCCCCCCCCCCCCCCGGAGTGCCGGACATTCCGGAACCTTCTAGAACATTCTCGATGAAAACACCGGAACCATTATCCAACTCCGAAACGGGACTTTCCTTATATGAATCTTATTCTCCGGACCATTCCGGATCTCCTCGTGATATCCCGAATCCCGTTCGAGACTCCGAACAACATTCGGCCTCTTTCTCATCATTCCATAACTACTCAAACAACGTCGAATCCTTAAGTGTGTCTCCCTATGGTTCGTGAATTATGCGGACATGATCGAGACACTTCTCCGAACAATAACCAATAGAGGAATCTGGAAATTCATATGGCTCCCACATATTTCTACGATTAGTTTTGCGATCGAATGAACCACTTACATACGATATCAATTTCCCTTTGTCTCACGATAGTTTACTTATCCGAGGTTATGGTCGTCGGTATCTCTGCATACCTAGTTCAACCTCGTTACCGATAAGTACTCTTTTCTCATTCCCGTGATATGTGATCCCTTGTGAGCCAGTCACATGCTTGCAAGCTAATTGGATGACATTTCACGGAGAGGGCCCAGAGTATATCTATCCGTCATATGGATGGACAAATCCCACTCTTGATCCATGTGTTTCAACCAATACTTTCGAACACTCAATGCCACCTTTATAGCCACCCAGTTACGGTGTGGTGTTTGATGTCATCAAAGCATCCATCCGGTAAATGTGATATGCATGATCTCATGGTCTAAGGAATTAGATTACTATGTATCAGAAAGCATATAGCAATTGAACTATTAAAATGACTTGATCTTGATGCTACGCTTATCTATAGGAGTATGTCCAACATATCATTCTCCTAACGATATGATCTTGTTGTTAATAACATCTCAATGTTCATGATAGGGAAACCACAATCATCTATTAACCAACAAGCTAGTATTATATAGAGGCTTTACTAGGGACTTCAATTTAAGTTTACAAATCACATAAGTATTAATGTTTCCTTGTTAATACTATTATAGCATGAATGTAAACATTTATCATAAACACAAAGATATAATAATAACTATATTTATTATTGCCTCTAGGGCATATCTCCAACAAAAGTACGCCCGGTTGTGCAACAAGGAGTTGATCTCTCATGGGAAAAGTAACGCACCTCTGCAGAGTGTAAGAATTGTAACTTGTTACTCCCTATTCCGGGAAGGAGCTACGAACGCGGCAGGAAAGGAACTCCATGAAAGTTCTGGTCAACCTGTGAAGGCTGATGGTCATAGATATTTATAATAAAATCAACCTTTGAAGAAAGATTTACGAAAATTTCATAGTGCCAAAGACTGATAGTCCGAGGTGGTAGATAGAGCATCAAACTTCCTACCTTGCATATAATTAATTTGCTGAGTAACGTTTTTACTCATCCTTTCCTTTGAATCCTTGCTTAGACTCTGAGAATCCCGAAGATACTCCAATATATGCATCTGAGAGTCAAGAGGAGGTCTTATATGAAGAGCCCAACCTATATGGAGCCTTAGAAGGGGAGGACTACGACATAATCTACGGAGGAGAATTCCAAGAATACGAATAATTACTATAGTTCTAGTAGCCACTTGAGCCGAGCATCATGAACAATATATAGCAATAAGTTGCTGAGCTCAATTTGGAGTTTAAGTTTTAAATTTGAAACTTTCAGTGAAACACTTATATTTTGGTTTGTAACTTGAATCTTTTGTAAGCCTTGAACTTCTGGTATTGTAATAATAATAACGTGTATTTGTTTGTAATATGGACCCGCAATGTTTCTGTTGTACCACTCTAAGGGATGTGATATTTACGGAACGGTGTTCTGTGAATGTCATGTCAATGACTATAGTGTACTACACATGCAGTGGTATGCTGGGTCACCGCACCTTAGCACCACTGTGAGCTTGGCATAGCCATTAATGGTGACCATGCCGAGCCCCTTTGCCACCCCCAATGTTGACAGCAAGCTAGAGGAAGAACTAGCTACGCCAACCTTGTCTAGCATGCTGCCCGTGCCTCACCATCCCCTCTAGACCAGCCCTAGCTCGAAGACAGAGACAAGAACCGCCGGAAATGCCATGCTCCCACAGCTGTCGACCATGCCAACGCGCACCACCGTGCACGCGTCGTTCCCACTCAACCCGACCACCTCGAGCCCTTTCCGCCCGCCAGCACGAACCCCACTGTCCCAGGAGACCATTAGACATGCTCGTTTCCTCGACCGTACCCCGTAGCCGCCGCACGCTGCGAAGTTCGCAGTCAGTACCGCGTAGAGCACCGCACGTTCCAGACCAAACTCCACCGCCCTACACCTCGCCTTTAAACTAGCAACGATCACCAGGAGACCATGCATCATCCCCTAGCCTCAGCCACGCTGATAGCCTCTTGTATCGTCGCCTCCGACGACCTCAGCCCACGCCGTGCTGCCCCTCTTGCTCGCCTATAAAAGGAGGCCTCCCCGGCTCGATTCCTACACACCATCTCACTCCCCACCTCTCACTGATCCTTCCTACTTCTTCCCGGATCAAGGCGAGCTCTCTCTCGTAGGAATTTGGCCGGAGCCTCCCACTTCTGGAGGAGAAGGGAGCCGTCGATTGAAGCGGCCCTACGAGAAGCCGCCAGTACTAGGAGAACCTCCGTCGACGACTTCGTCGTTCGCCCCCATCGCCGACCATTGCCTGAGCCCCGGTGAGCCTCCCCAGACCCCCACTGGCCGCGTTAGGGTTAGTTCCTCGCGGGAGTAGCTCATCGTCAACGACGACCCTCAGCCGTTAGATTAGAATTAGATCGTAAGGCTCAGATTCATAGATACCGATTCGTTTAGTTAGTTCCGTTGACTTGTGGACCCCATCTGTCAGCAGCCCGCGCATGCGCTGTGCGTAGTGGGTCGGCCCAGTAACTCTCCCGCGCAACCCTGTTAGTTTAAATTTAGATTTTTCATTTAAACTCAAACCCTAGTTCTGTCTGTTGATTCAAAAATCAATTCAGGGAGTTTTGCTAAACCAAATAGCATGAAACCAATTTTGTTAGAAAGGTATTGGAATGCTTAATCCAAGCAAGTTGGATTCAAACCATTTAGATTGGTAGATCACCCAGGGTAAAAATATCAAGGAAGAAGCTTTTCTGCATTCAAACATTTTTCAAAATTCAACCATAAGAGCTTTTGAGTTGATTCCAACTCTCAAAAATCACATTTAACTATACCTTTCAGAATATATAAAAATATATAGGTTTACTTACAGAAATAATGATCAAGTAATAAAAGAATGCCACATAGGCAATTCTAGTCACTTTAATTAATTAAAATAAAAAGGTTAAACCTTATTAAATTGTGACACCACTTTAAATCACATTCCCATGTACTCAATATGTGGTGATGACATGTGTCAACATGATCCCATGTTTGAGTTGGAGAATATTAAATCTTAAGTAGTTTTTCAATGAGTAGAAATTACTTTTCTCAAATAAAATAAATGAGACAACTGTTTTAAGTCTTGTAATGTTAGTGATGATGATAGATCACCTAGTGTGAACCCTTGTGTGATGTTTAGCAATAGTTAAATATTGTTTGGTGATTGTGTACCTCGTATTTATTTATAGACGCTAGTACCGACCAAGGATACGAGGAGGAAGGAGAATACTACGAGGAAAAATCCGAGGAGAACTTCAACCACTGCTCTGCACAAGGCAAGCCAATACTTGCAAACCTATACTTGCAACCTTGCAAGCTACTACTTGCTTGTTACTATGCCAACTATATGCCTTAAGCATATGTGATTATACCCACTTGACACACCATCATATTTTTACTTGCAAGCTTACTATTCTATTTTCTTTATTAAAAGCTTTCTATCAAAAGTTTACTTAGTGAATTGTAGATTCTAGAAAGATAATTGAAGGTAGCATAAAGAGCATAAAACTTGGCCTAAGATAGATAATCTTGAGGTCTCCTAAGGCATGAGATTGAACTTATATCATTCACCTTTGTTTCCACACCTCATTAGTGTTTACCCCCACATGTAGATGCTAGTGCTAAGCATAAAACTTGATCAACTTTAGATGGGAATACTTGGTGAAAATGGTTATGAAAACGTTAGAATGATGAGTCATTCTACTGAAATGTTTTGACATGTGTTCTTGAAATCACCAGATGATTTGGATGATGAGAATGTTGAGGCATGAGCCTTAGCCATTTATAAAACTGATGGTTGTTTGGATGCGATACCATTCCAATTTTACCGTACAACCACAATACCCGAAATTTGGGTAGGGCTTGACTGGAAATCTATATACCTTAGTATGGGTTCCCTTGCAGCCAAGGTCTGAGCTGAGGCTACCTTGTGAAGATTTTCCACCTGTGCAGTTCCCAAGATGACAGTTGGTCATGGTTGGGAGGCCAAACTCACAGGAGAGGTGCCTATACTAGGGCATGTAATTGAAAGGTTAGGATTGATTATCCGCATACTAAGTATGGTGAATTCAGGATTGTTCCTGACAGATGTATCGAATGTTGTGGTGAAAGTGTACAATCTCTGCAGAGTGTCAAACTATCCGAATAGCGTCACGCTGGTGATTATGGACAGTTGGAGTGGCCATACTGTTCCCCCGTCAGATGTTTTCAAAATGACTTGTGAAATGAATTGTGACTTTGACTTGACCACAACAGAGTTGTGATATGAAATTCAAGTTCCCACTGAGGTGATATAAAACTTTCAACTAGTTATCTTTGCTTTTGAACTTAGTAGAGTAAATCTGGCTTTTTGCAAAACAACCCTAGAGCTTAGCATCCTACTACAAAAACACTCTTTACTTATTAGTATTAGTTTGCGAGTACTTAAAGAGTACTCATGGCTTTGTCCCTGGCTATTCCCGTGGCCAGACTATGAAGAGGAGTATCAGGATGACGTACCGCGGGAAGGTTACGACAACTAGGATCATCTCCCATCGTCAGCATTGCCTGTGACCCTGAAGATGGAGCTTCGCCTACACTATCGTTACTATTACGTTATTCTACTTCTTGAGTTGTATTAAGAACTGGATCATGAGATCCTTATTTGTGTAAGACCCAATGTATGGTTGGTAATGGATGATGTACTGTGATATCCAATCTGTGATGTCTCGCAAAAATGGTAATCCTGGGATTGCGATGTATGGCATAACAGGCATCTGTGATTAAAAATCCAGGTGTTGACAAGTTTGTATCAGAGCCATCCTGACCATAGGAGACCCTAGTTAGAATGGTCTTTTGAATCAAAAACTTAGTTTCAAAACCAAAGGAAGTGAGTATTTCCAAAAACTTATTCCCATTCTTACCACTTGGATTCTTTCATGAAAATTCATGTTCCTCAAAAATTCATGCAAAGTACATAAAATTTGACACACTTGATCACCCTACTAACTTACTCATCCTATATTCTTATAGATGGACGTGAAGTACAACAAGTTTTATCACTTGGGGAATGGAGGATACCTCATCTTTGAGCGTGACTTGGACCAGCTGTCGGAGATGCTGGAGCGTCCGCATCCTGAGTTCTTCGGAGCTCAGATCAATGATCAGGAAGGATAAGATCTGCAGTGGCTAGTTGTTGCGAGTCTCTGAGGAAAGACTGAACCCCCCACTGCCGAGGGAATTCAGTTCACCTTAAGAGAGAACAACTGGCTCGATGGACTTGCCAGGGCCTTGCAGGAAGCTCTTGCCCGTCTGTGTGGGCAGAGTATCAATCAAATCAAGGGTACCCGTTTTGAGTTCTACCCAAGGCGTGATGTTATGGGACAGCCACTGGAGGCCCCATATCACCCCGAGCTGAAGAGTCAATTGGACCACCTCAGCTTCATGATGTATGACCGTCAGAAGGAGTTGGACAATGCCCGTTCCTACGCCAACCATAAGTATGCCATCGCCAAGAAGAAGGATCAGACCCTCGCCGTGCTAGTGAAGGATCGCAAGTCTCGTCGCCGTCAGCTCAACAAGAAGGAGCGCATCATTGCCCGTCTTCGCCACCAGATCACGGATTTGGAGGAGACCATCCACGAGAGAGACATGCAGTTGGAAGAAAGGGAGAATGTAGGGGAAGACCTTCCTAGAGACCCCTACTCCTATCTCAGCAATGATGATGACTTTTTGGAGGATCGGGCCATGGACTTCTTCACCGATGAGGATGACTTCGCCTTCATCGATGATGATGATGATGATGATGATGAGGAGGATGAGGATGATGTGGACACTGACTCCGAGGAGTATTAGCACTTGATCACTAGCGTTAGTGAGTTGTATTCGGTCCCACTTTATCGTAGTTTCCCAGAATGGTTCTTAAAACCATCTGCTTTCCTTTGTTGTGGTGTGTGTTTGTATCGTGTGCTATGAATGAATGAAAAGCAAGTTCCTAGAAAAATCTGAGTCAACACTCGAGAACTTTAAAAACTTTCCCAAAAACCCCTGAACCTTAGAAATTTCCCTCTTTTCTCATGATCTACCTCAATCTTCAGATGCCTAGAGGAGGAAGCAACTCAGCCACGGACCCGATGTTGCAACTCTTGCAAATTTTGGTTTCTGACCGCGAAACTGAAAGAGCCGAACGTCAAGCCAACTTAGCCACCCTTCAACACATCGCCCAGATGGCCAACAACAATCAAGGCCATGGAAATCAGGACAACCATGGATATAAGCTCAAGAATTTCCAGAACACCAATCCACCTGTTTTCACTAAGTCAGAAGAGCCCCTAGATGCAGATGATTGGTTTCAAACCATGGAGAATAATCTAGAAGTTGAAGGAGTAGAAGCCAACAAGAAAGTATTGTTTGCTACCCACTATCTGGCAGGAGATGCAAGAGCATGGTGGAACAGCGTTCGCGCAACGACAGGAGGTCAGCTGATGACCTGGGAAGAGTTCAAAGTCAAGTTCAGCAGAACCCATGTGCCACCGGGTTTAATCAAGAGGATGAGAGATGAATTCAGGGAACTGAAACAAGGGAGAATGACAGTAGTGGAATACCATGACAAATTCTTGCATTGGCTAGCTATGCACCGGATGAGATCGACACTGAAGCCAAGAAGAAGGAGAGATTCCTGAATGGTCTGCACGATGAAATGCAGACAGTGTTAGTAAATATCCCCTTTGCTGATATTGAAGCCTTAGTAGACTCTACCATCCAGATGGAAGGAAAGATCAATCAAGCTAATGAGAACCGCAAGCGTCGCATGATGCATCAGCCAGGAACCCACAATACACCCAAGTATCGCCCCAACCCATCTCCAGGATTTGCCCCGAGAACCAACAGACCCCCGATGAACCGTCCAACCTATCCCAACCGTGGAAACCCAAGGCCCGGAGGAAACCACATCAACCCCGGAAACCCTAGCAATTTCAACCGTGCACCACCCAAGTTCAACAACAACAATGCTGCCACCAACACCAACACTGCCCAAAGGACTGGAAGCAATGTTGTGCATGTTGCAGCAAAGGACAAGTCGCAAGTGACTTGTTATGAATGTGGAACCAAGGGTCACTATTCCAATGAGTGCCCCAAGAAGATTTGAAGGGAATATGCTCTGAGAGGCAATAATAAAGTGTTTATTATGTGTATTCAAATTATATGATAGATGTTTATTTTGCATGCTATAATTGTATTAATACGGAAACGTTAATACATGTGTGTTTAATAAACAAACAGAAAGTTCCTAGTTATGCCTCTCTCATAAACTAGCTCGTTGATTAACAAGATGATCAAGGTTTCCTGATCATGGACATTGGATGTTGTTAATAACGGGATCACAACATTACTGTAATGGTGTGATGAACATTCATCCTAAGTATAGCATTACAATAAAATTCATTGAGTTTATATTGCTATAACAACTTACAAAGTGATCCTAATCCTTAGACCATGAGATCATGTCAATCACTAACACCGGAAGAGTTTCTTCATAACATCAAACGTCACACCGTAACAGGGTGATTATAAAGATGGGTTCATAACTAATAAAGTGTTATGTTGAGGCCCATGGATCGAGAGTGGAATTTTTTCATCCCGATGATGGGTAGATATACTCTGGGCCCTCTCGGTGATATCACATTGGTTAGCTTGCAAGCAAGTTATTTGATCACTAGAATGTTATATCACGGGAACGAGAAAAGAGTGCATGTCAGTAACAAGATCAAACTAGGTATTGACATACCGATGATCGAATCTCAGACATGTAATATATTGTGAAACAAAGGGATTAAGATACTAGCGTAAAAAGGTTCCGACGATCACAGGAAAGTCGTCGTTGAATGTGTGGGAGTCAGTATGGGTCTCCAGATCCCGCTTCTGATTATTGATCCGAGAAGGGTCTCGATCATGTCCGTATTATTCACGAACTGAGGGTGACACACTTAAGAGACACCGACATCCAATTGGAGCAAAAGTTTCATGCTAGAAAGAATAACAAGCGCAGGAATTTATTTCACTAGATACCGAAACAGGTTTTCGGGTGAAATTGCAGAAAGTGTTTTTGCATGTGAAATAGAATTCTAGCAAGGGGTTATATGTGAATGTTTGTCATTAAACTAATTGAAAAAATTCTGAATATATAAAAAGAGTTTTATTTAATGAGAGTTTGCATTAAATCTAGTGGAAATTTAATAGCAAGTTTGAGTGGGATTTTGAGTGGAGGAATTTAAAGGAATTTTGTGAGTGGAGTGTCCACCCACATGAAGAGGGGAGGGCAAGGGGAAGCCCCCATGCACCATCCATCCCCTTGGGGTCCCCCCTCTCCTATAAAAGGCACCCCTCTCCTCACTTCTCAATCACACCTCCTCGTGAAGGATCTCTCTCCCCCTCTAGAATTTATCCCCCATGGTCTCGGACTAGCTAGATACATGTTCCCAGTGGCTATTCGGAAAGAAAGAGTTGTGCTTCCGCTGCATCGCTGGAGCGAGGAGGCGGAGGTTGCTCGGTGTCTCAGACGTGTGTGCAATCACGGATGCGCTGCTGATTTGCGGTGCTAGGACTTCCTCTCGATATTGAGATTGACAATAGATCATCTACATCAACCACGAGTTTAACTCGTTAAGCTTTGTTGGTCTTCAAGGGTATGTTCTCTACGTATATACATTCGCCCGTTGTTTGTATCTAGTAGATAGATCTTGGTACATAGTTGTTCCCATCGTAGGAAATTTTTTGTTTTCTATGCTGCGAACCCTACAGTGGTATCAGAGCCGGATCTATGCGTAGATGCTTTACACGGGTAGTACATATATGAGTATGTGGGCAATGATGATCATGTTGTTGCTCCTTAGTTGTAATATTGGATATTGGTGGCATAGTGGGATGAAGAGGCCCGGACAAACTTTATATGTCCTCGCACATGAGACATGTTCCACGCTTGACATGCAACTAGTTTGCATAAGTGGCTAGCGGGTGTCTGTCTCTCCTACTATAGTCAATATCTATTTTGCAACGAGTTGTCAACAATTTGGTTATCCTCGTTGTGATTCATGTTCGTAGGTAAGAATGGTTCTATCTCGAAAGCCCTAAGCCACGTAAAACTTGCAATGGATAAATTAGAGGCGTCTAGTTTAGATTAGTTTAGATTGTTGCTGGGCTAGTGTTATGATATGGTGATGTTGTAAGTAGAAGTATGAGATGATACTCTTACAACACACATAACGTGTAAGTTCAATAGACCTTCGCCTTACACATAAAGGTATGATAGTGATCATACCACGATGCACATGATAGAGATCATATGCGGGAACCATATCATTCCACTAATAAACATGTGATGTTTGATAGCATCTTATATTGCTTGTTTGGCGTTTTATTAGCATAATAAGATGATCCCTCATTTAAATATCAAGATAAGAATGTGTTCTTCCTTTAGTATGCACTGATTATGTTTTCGTCGCTCTAAGACATCACGTGATGATCGGGTGTTCTTGGATCCATGACCATATTTCGGGTGTAAGACAGTTACACACGCGAATACTAAGGTTCTTACTTGGCGAGCCTAGCATGTACATACATGGCCTCGGAACACGGACCGAAAGGTTAAGCATGAGTCATATAGTAGATATGATGCCCATTTGATGCTCGCCTTTGAAGCTACACCGACTCACGTGATGATCGGACTTGGTGTAGTGGATTTGGTTCATGTAATCACCAAAAAGACATGAGGGATGTCGTTTTTGAGTGGGAGTTCATTCGTAATGTGGATTAGTTGAACTCAATCTATCATAAACTTGGTCTAAAATTTACAAATTCTGTTGTAGATGGCACCACCTGCTTTTAATTTCAATGTGTTCGTGGATAAAGAGAAACTTGCAATGAACGGTAGCAACTTTACCAAATGGGCCATGAATTTGAGGATTCTCCTCTCTGCTGCACAAAAGCAATATGTGCTAGAAGTGCCGCTAGGCCCCCCACCATTTGAGGATGCCCCTGACGAGGATAAGAATGTCTATCAGACTCGTCAGGAGGACCACAACTTAGTTCATTGCGGTATATTGTATGGGCTAGAGCCAGAACTTCGAAAGCGTTTCAAAAACGGCAATGCATTTGATACAATGGGTGAGTTGAAAATGATTTTCGACACACATGCTGCTGTAGAGAGCTACAATTCTTCAGAAAAGTTCTTTAGCTGCATGACGGAAGCGCACAGCTCCGTAAGTGAGCATGTACTCAAGATGTCTGGTTACGCCGATAAGCTTGTGCCCTTGGGAATATCGATTCCCATTGACTTAGGCATCCATCTTATTCTGCAATCTTTGCCACCTAGCTATAAGAGCTTTGTGATGAACTATAATATGCAAGGCATGAAGAAGTCTCTTCCCGAGCTTCTGGCAATGCTTAAAACTGCAGAAGTGGAGATCAAAAAGGAACATCAAGTGTTGATGATCAATAGAAACACTGGTTTCAAGAAAGACAAGAAAGGGAAACGGAAGGGAAGTAAGGGAGGAAAGCCAGTTGCCGTGCCTGAAAAGAAACCCCGAGTTGTCCCTAAGTCTGATATCGAGTGCTACTATTGTAAGGGGACTGGCCACTGGAAGCGCAACTGCCCCAAGTATTTGGTAGACAAGAAGGCCGGCAAGGCAAACAAAGGTATATATGATATACATGTTATTGATGTGTACTTGACTAGTGCTTGCAATAGCACCTGGGTATTTGATACCGGTTCAGTTGCTAATATTTGTAACTCGAATCAGGGGTTGCGGAACAAGCGACCGCTAGCAAGGGGTGAGGTCAACATGCGTGTCGGCAATGGATCAAGCGTTGATGTGATCGCCGTCGGAACGCTACCTCTCCACTTGCCGTCGGGATTAGTAATAAAATTCAATAATTGTTATCTGGTGCCATCACTAAGCATGAACATTGTATCTGGATCGTGTTTGATGCGAAGTGGTTATTCATTTAAATCCGAGAACAATGGTTGTTCTATTTATATGAATGTAATCTTTTATGGTCATGCACCGATGATGAATGGTTTATTTCTATTGGATCTTGATAATAATGTTACACATATTCATAATGTTGATGCTAAAAGGATTAAAGTTAATGATGATATATCCGCATATATGTGGCACTGTCATCTAGGTCATATGGTATAGAGGTCCCAATCTTTAATAAGATAGAGCCCCCTGTGTTTTAGAACGCTAGTCCCTGGATCAATAGCTAGCATCCACAGTTTAGATGTAATATCAAGAAACAAAGGTCATAATATAACTTTATAACCAGGAATAACATAATTTTATTACATCAATACATAGCTCATTTGGCTATTACATTACATTGCAGCGGAATAACTATAAGCATGGGGTCCTTCATCTTCAGAGTGCCACAGGCATATGTTGGTTGTAGACTTTGTAATCCTAATCAATCAATCTTCACTAAAATCAATCAAACCTGCAACATTAAAAGTTACAGCCACAAGGGTCAATACATTTGAATTGTATTGGCAAGTGATACTATGGTAGTATAGTGGAGTCTATCATCTATATGCATTTGGCTAAGTGGAGTTGAGGCTTGCATTGCTCAAAATAGATTTTTCCTTAACATTTGAAAATACTAAGTTTTTGCTTTGATAAAATCAATTTTCTCAATCAAAGATTGAAGATCCTTTACAAGGCATCTCTTAATCAAAGCTTGAAGATTTCAAACAACCCTTGTTCAATCCACAAGTTTTAACTTAGAAATTTGAATGATGAGATCCTTGATTGTTTCCATGTCTTGATGCTCAAATTGTCCTTTACCAGGGACATGGCTAAGTACTTAGATTTTACACTCTGTAGAGGTGGTGCACTTTACCCACAAGACTTGGTTTCCCAAGACAAAATCTTTCAGAAGCCTTCCCTTAGACCAAAATGGACGCGCTCCAACCTATCAAACACTACCACCCATTGTCCATATGGCTAAGTTCTTGCAACCTATATGATCATGGCAGAGCCCATATTGCCAAGTGGTTGCACTTGAAGCTTCTCAACATTTGACATCTCAAATCTCTTTGTGCCTGGGTGGCATAGAACAAGTGAGATACACAAGCCAAGTCCATGGCCTTGTGAACCACTCAACATAAACCAATCCTTCCATTCCACCCAGGTGATTCATTAACTTAGTTGTTTTATTAAACAAAAACATAAGTCCTCAGACTTAGAGATTTTTCCATAGTGTGAATATATATTCCACCCATGTTTTCTATTAGCTAGGCTAAGCTTGATAGTAGTAGGAATCTTAACTTAGGAAGATTTCCACTAAGGTTTCATCTACTAGTTTTCCTATAGTAAGGTTTATACTTAGCAAAATCCATGCAAGTTTTACTTAGCAAAATCACTAATGCATAGTGAAAGTAATGGGACAAAAAGTATGAAGCATCACTTGCCTTTTTGGTAGAGCATGGGTTCACTCCTTGTCCTTGCAACAATCACACTCTTCAAGTCACTACAAATCAATCAAGCAAGGCACAAACTCAATCTACCAATCAAGCAAAACAACACATAAAATGACAAAGTCAAAGTAATGCATGCAAGCATGCAAAAGATGGTTCTTATTGCAAAGGTGGTCTCCACTAGGATTCTAAACTTTGTAAAGTCCAAAGTGGTCATTTACCAAAATGGCAAAGTCATTTGCAAATAGGGTTTTGTCCATACACCATTTTTAAATCCATTCAACATTTTATGTGGTGGGAAAACATTTTTATCAAGGCAAAACTTTATTTTTTTCACCAAATGAGTTGCTATTGCACAACTTGGTGTTTTGGGTCAATAGGTTTGGTCCAAAACATTTTCTCCAAAGTTTTTACTCAAAATTATTTTCATAACAAAAACCATTATTTTCATTTGGCTAGAAATGACTAAATCAAGTTTTCCATCCTAAACTTTACCAAATCCATTTTCCAAACTATGGGTTGGTTCATAGGGTCAGTGAGTTTACAACAAACCATTTCCCAAAGGTTTTCCTTCAAAATCATTTTCAATAAATAAATCACATTTCTATTTGACTAGAAATGGTTTTAAATCAAAGAATCATTATTTTATTTCACCAAATACATTTTTGAGTCCACAATGTGTTTCCTAGGGTCAGTAGGTTCAAATCAATCCAATTGCCAAAGATTTTAACCCCAAATTCATTTTTAAACAATTTTTACATCCTTAACAAGCATACAAATGTTTCTGCAAATTCAAACAAGCTAACAGATACTATTTGCTAAACTAAGGGAATGGTTGGCTAGGTCTTGCTCTCCTGAATCCAACGACATAAAATTTGTAATTTTTGTACGTGTGGTTTGAAAGTTACAGGGGTTTGAAAATCACAAATAATTTTGTTTTCAAATCTGTTTTTAAACCAAAACTGGCCACGTGGCGCAATACGACTGGCTGGTACCGATTCGGTGTGGATCATGCTGCAGACCGTAGGATCTAATCGAATCGTGCGATCCAGAACGCATACCCCTTCGCGGTTAAGTGGTCTAATCCTGCTCGCTCAATCTAGATCGAACGGTTGTCATCGCACTGACCAAACTCGGGCGGCGCAGCGACGGTTGCTGGTGGCGGCGAGGTCAGTCGGCAGCGGCGCTGGCGAAATAGGACGCGAGGAAAAGGGGGAGGATGCTCACCGGGTTCAGGAGGTCACAGCGATGCTCAACGTGCCGATGGTTCGACGAGGGGCGCTCTGGTACGATGTGGATTGCTCGCCGGAGTAGGTGGCGGCGTCGGGCGGCTCTGGTCGACGGTGGGGGCGATGCTGTGGTCCACGAGAAGACAAACGGAGGACTAGGTTAGTTGCGCAAGGCCATGGCAAAGATGTTTGCGTGATCGAGGAGACACGGGGCTGTCTGGTTTACCTGGGAGACGTCGTCGGAGAGGAACCAGTCGCGGCGGCGTTTAGAAGATGGTCGTTGCCGACGCTCTGGGGCGCCCGCGGTCAAACGGAGGGTACGGGGAGGAGTGTCTGGGAGTGGGGAAGCTACCAGGCTGCACAGGAGGCAAGGGGCGGTGATACTTGGCTGGAATCGACGCCGAACCTCGTCGGAGTCGGAGGAGCTCGGGGAGGAATTGAGGCGGCCTGGTGGCGTGCTTGGGGGAGGAGTCAGAGGGGAAATGAAGAAGGGACGCTGGCGTTTTATCGAGCATGGTCAAGGCGAGGTAAAGGCGCGGCGTTATGGAGAATTGAACGCGCGGATTGAAGGCAGCAACGGCAGCGAGGTTTGGGGGAGGGAGGTCGCGCGGGTGAGGAAGAAGAGGGACGGTGGTGGGGTCTGGCGTTAGTGAGAAAAGGAGAGGGAGGAAGGGTCCACCGGTCAGCGTCTGTTCGGGCTAGTGTTTAGGTAGGAAAACGTTTCGCTGCGGATAGAGGAGCTGGCGGTCGCCGCCTTAGTGGTCAATGGGTCATCGGTCTAATCTTTATTTTTTTTTTCTTATTCTGAATCTTTTTCTTTTTTCTAATTCTATTTCCTGTTTTGAATTCCCAAACATTCAAACATCAACCAAAACAATTCAAACAACACCAAACTTTGTAATATTGAAATTAGTTCTGTTTAGTAACATGAATCAAAATCCAAATTCAAATTAATAATTTTAATAATAGGGTCTATTATTATTTAATTAAATAGATGTACCAATTATTAAATCCATAGGTTTTGATTTAATTCAAAGTTCCTCTTGAGAACTAAATAATTTTAAACCATTCAGTAGGTTGTATTTAAAAATAAGGAATATTTGGAAAGCTTGTTTAAAATAAAATAACATTTTTGTTATAAGGTCCTTTAATAATTAATTTAAAATGGGTTTTAGTTATCAAATAGGTTCTGTTTTATTAAAACTTTATTTTGAAAAATCAAATAGTAATAAACCATTCAGTAGGTTTTATTTGAAAATATAAAATATTTGGAAAACTTATTTAAAATAATTTAATAAATTTTGATGTTCCATTTAAAATGGTAAAACCTTTTATTTAGATAAAATTTGGATATTAATTCCTTATTATTTTATTTAAGTAAACCTTTACTATTTTTATTCAAAACAAAAAAAATTTAATTCCAAAGCTTGGCCAAGGTTTAATTTGGCTTTATAAAATAATCTTTATTCATAAATCTATCTTTTCCTTTGAAAACCAAATCCTTTTATTTAAAGATCCAAAATAGTAATTTTAAAACATTTTAATTTCCTTTGATAAATGTTTATCTTTATAAATCCCTTTAGGATTTATTTGATTCAAATTGGTTTGAAGTTCCAATTAAATTCAAAAAGTTTCTTCTGGCCCTGAGAATCAAACAAAATTTTATTTTATTCATTTATTTTTCACATTACAAGATTTGGAAAATCTTGGGATGTGACAGGCTACCACCCTTAAAATAAATCTCGTCCCGAGATTTGGGGAGGCTGGGGTTACAAGCAGGCTCAAAACAACTAGGGTACTACCACCCTTAAAAATTTTCAAACAAAAATTACATATTGGCCTTCTTGGGATCCTGGGGAAAACTTTCTCTAAGCAAATAGTTGCATTTATTTCCTTAATTTCCATGCTTGACTCATGGGCCAAGGTTGAGATCCTTCATAGACTTGTTTAACTTGTTCTCCATCTTTTCCGGACAATTGTTTGCATAGTGGCCTAGTTCCCTGCATTTGAAACATGTGACAAGGCTGAGATCCCTCATAGGCTGGTTTATCTTATGCTTCATCTTTTCTGGACAGTTGCTTGCATAATGTCCTAACTCTTTGCAGTGTTTGCACATCACTTGGATAATATCTTTCTTTTCCTTGGGTATCATTACATCTTGTTTGTTTCCTTGGTTCTTCTTCTTTTCTGGGCATTCACTGGCATAGTGTCCCTTCTCTTTGCAATTGTAACATTGCAACTGGCTTATGTCTTTCTTCTTCTTTTTGGGTATCTCCAAAGCTAGGATTTCTTCTAGTTCATGTTCTTCATAGGTGGGAGATCTTTCTCTCTTCTTGGGGCATTGATCTTCATGCTCCTTGAATGCAAGATCTTTGTCTCCACAAGTATTGCTAGCTTGGGTTCCTTCTAGAATAGCATCTTGGTCATCCTTGTTGTCATTAGCTCTTTGGGAATTGTTTTCTCTCATGTTGATCATTTGAGTAACCAATCCTTGCAACAATTGGGATTGAAGTTTCAAAATCCTTTGTATGGCTGGGTCTAGTCCATTGTTGTTGGCTAAAAGCTGAGTTGTCTCTTGGCTCAACTGGTTTTGGGTTGCTATAAGTTCTCTCATGCTGTCAACTTGGTTGGTGTTGGTGTCATCAACCTTGGTGTTGGTGTTTCTTGGAGAAGTCATCTGTTTGGGTTGAATTGGGATTAGAATAGGCAAAATATTTCTAAGGAAATAATTCTAATCACACACATCACAATCCACACAAGCAATGTGCAAGCATTCACAAACCAAACATTTCACTCAAACAAAGTTCAAGCACATTTTTAGGCAACATATATTTTTTTTACACCACATAAGTTGGTGGTTTTGACTTAACTAAAATATGGTGGTCCATCTATATGGTTTACTTGGGATTTTTCCCTCCTTCATGATTCTTCTTGTATGAGATCTTGGTTTCCTTGAGAAAAACTCTTGGTTACAAATACTTCAAAGGTGATGATGGTCTTTACCTTAGTCTCCAAATCTTGAGCAAGCTTACTTTGTCTCACTTGTCCTTAGTGATATCCAAGGTTGAAGTCCTTGGGTGAATATGCTGAAGATGTTGAAGTCGTTAGAGTTGAAAAAGTTGAAGAAGTCCTTTGCACATGGTGTAGTCTTTGGTCATGGGGTAGGCTTTTATCCATCAAGTTGAAGTAGAAGATATGTAGAGTT
This sequence comes from Avena longiglumis, assembly GCA_030063025.1. NCBI lineage: Eukaryota > Viridiplantae > Streptophyta > Magnoliopsida > Poales > Poaceae > Avena > Avena longiglumis. The sequence goes on from CP125974.1 coordinate 488,379,079, forward strand.
GAAACCAAAATGGTTGAGGAAAGAGTTTACAAGTGTTTTTGGAATAAGACAACTCCTATTTTTCTAAGGGTTTTTGTCCAATCCTAGGTTTACAAATCCTACAGGCAACACAATGCTCTGATACCATCTATAGAGGTCCCAATCTTTAATAAGATAGAGCCCCCTGTGTTTTACAATGCTAGTCCCTGGATCAATAGCTAGCATCCACAGTTTAGATGTAATATCAAGAAACAAAGGTCATAATATAACTTTATAACTAGGAATAACATAATTTTATTACATCAATACATAGCTCATTTGGCTATTACATTACATTGCAGCGGAATAACTATAAGCATGGGGTCCTTCATCTTCAAAGTGCCACAGGCAGATGTTGGTTGTAGACTTTGTAATCCTAATCAATCAATCTTCACTAAAATCAATCAAACCTGCAACATTAAAAGTTACAGCCACAAGGGTCAATACATTTGAATTGTATTGGCAAGTGATACTATGGTAGTATAGTGGAGTCTATCATCTATATGCATTTGGCTAAGTGGAGTTGAGGCTTGCATTGCTCAAAATAGATTTTTCCTTAACATTTGAAAATACTAAGTTTTTTCTTTGATAAAATCAATTTTCTCAATCAAAGATTGAAGATCCTTTACAAGGCATCTCTCAATCAAAGCTTGAAGATTTCAAACAACCCTTGTTCAATCCACAAGTTTTAACTTAGAAATTTGAATGATGAGATCCTTGATTGTTTCCATGTCTTGATGCTCAAATTGTCCTTTACCAGGGACATGGCTAAGTACTTAGATTTTACACTCTGCATAGGTGGTGCACTTTACCCACAAGACTTGGTTTCCCAAGACAAAATCTTTCAGAAGCCTTCCCTTAGACCAAAATGGACGCGCTCCAACCTATCAAACACTACCACCCACTGTCCATATGGCTAAGTTCTTGCAACCTATATGATCATGGCAGAGCCCATATTGCCAAGTGGTTGCACTTGAAGCTTCTCAACATTTGACATCTCAAATCTCTTTGTGCCTGGGTGGCATACCACAAGTGAGATACACAAGCCAAGTCCATGGCCTTGTGAACCACTCAACATAAACCAATCCTTCCATTCCACCCAGGTGATTCATTAACTTAGTTGTTTTATTAAACAAAAACATAAGTCCTCAGACTTAGAGATTTTTCCATAGTGTGAATATATATTCCACCCATGTTTTCTATTATCTAGGCTAAGCTTGATAGTAGTAGGAATCTTAACTTAGGAAGATTTCCACTAAGGTTTCATCTACTAGTTTTCCTATAGTAAGGTTTATACTTAGCAAAATCCATGCAAGTTTTACTTAGCAAAATCACTAATGCATAGTGAAAGTAATGGGACAAAAAGTATGAAGCATCACTTGCCTTTTTGGTAGAGCATGGGTTCACTCCTTGTCCTTGCAACAATCACACTCTTCAAGTCACTACAAATCAATCAACCAAGGCACAAACTCAATCTACCAATCAAGCAAAACAACACATAAAATGACAAAGTCAAAGTAATGCATGCAAGCATGCAAAAGATGGTTCTTATTGCAAAGGTGGTCTCCACTAGTATTCTAAACTTTGTAAAGTCCAAAGTGGTCATTTACCAAAATGGCAAAGTCATTTGAAAATAGGGTTTTGTCCATACACCATTTTTAAATCCATTCAACATTTTATGTGGTGGGAAAACATTTTTATCAAGGCAAAACTTTATTTTTTTCACCAAATGAGTTGCTATTGCACAACTTGGTGTTTTGGGTCAATAGGTTTGGTCCAAAACATTTTCTCCAAAGTTTTTACTCAAAATTATTTTCATAACAAAAACCATTATTTTCATTTGGCTAGAAATGACTAAATCAAGTTTTCCATCCTAAACTTTACCAAATCTATTTTCCAAACTATGGGTTGGTTCATAGGGTCAGTGAGTTTACAACAAACCATTTCCCAAAGGTTTTCCTTCAAAATCATTTTCAATAAATAAATCACATTTCTATTTGACTAGAAATGGTTTTAAATCAAAGAATCATTATTTTTATTTCACCAAATACATTTTTGAGTCCACAATGTGTTTCCTAGGGTCAGTAGGTTCAAATTAATCCAATTGCCAAAGATTTTAACCCCAAATTCATTTTTAAACAATTTTTACATCCTTAACAAGCATACAAATGTTTCTGCAAATGTGGTCCAATGAGTGTGTCGGCGCGAGGTGGATATTGTTATTTTGTTACTTTCACGGATGATTTGAGTAGATACGGTTATATCTACTTGATGAAACACAAGTCTGAAACCTTTGAAAAGTTCAAGGAATTTCAGAATCAAGTGGAAAATCATCGTAATAGAAAGATCAAATTTCTACGGTCCGACCATGGAGGTGAGTATCTAAGTTACGAGTTTAGCACTCACATGAAAGAGTGTGGAATTGTTTCACAAATCACACCTGCCGGAACACCATACAGAAATGGTGTGCCAGAACGTCGTAATCGTACTTTATTGGATATGGTTCGATCTATGATGTCTCTGACAGACTTGCCGTTGTCATTTTGGGGTTATGCACTAGAAACTGCTGCATTCACTTTAAATCGGGCACCATCTAAATCCGTTGAAAAGACACCGTATGAATTATGGTTTGGAAACAAACCTATGCTGTCATTTCTTAAAGTTTGGGGATGCGATGTTTATGTGAAGAAACTTCAACCGGATAAACTCGAACCCAAAGCGGAAAATGTGTCTTCATAGGATACCCTAAGGAAACAATTGGGTATTCCTTCTATCACAGATCTGAGGGAAAGGTTTTTGTTGCCAAGAATGGATCCTTTCTAGAGAAAGAGTTTCTCGCGAAAGGTGTGAGTAGTCGGAAGGTAGAACTCGAAGAGGTTATTGAACATTCTATTCAAAGTATGGCGAGTAGCGTAGCACCGGAAGTTGTTCCGGAGTTGGCTTCACCGGTTGAAGAGGTAACTAATGATAATGATCATGAAACTCCGAAAGAGAGTACTACCAAACCTCGCAGGTCTAGCATGACGTGTGCAGCTCCCGAGCTGTACGGAAACCCTGTTATGAATTTCATGGTTGATGAAATTGATGACCCTGCGACGTATGAAGAAGTGATGATGAGCCCGGATTCCAACAAATGGTTATAAGCCATGAAATCCGAGATGGAATCCATGTATGAAAATCAAGTTTAAAACTTGGTGGAATTACCTCACGACCGAAAGTCCTTGGAGAACAAATGGATTTTCAAAAGGAAAACTGATGCTGATGGTAATGTGACCGTCTATAAAGCTCGACTTGTCGCAAAGGGGTTTCAACAAATTCAAGGAGTTGACTACGATGAGACATTCTCTCCTGTAGCGATGCTAAACTCAGTTAGGATTATGTTAGCAATTGCTGCATATTTCGATTATGAGATATGGCAGATGGATGTCAAAACTGTGTTTCTCAATGGTAATATTGAAGAAGAGTTGTATATGATACAACCAAAGGGTTTTGTCGATCCTAAGGATGCTAACAAGCTTCAGCGATCCATCTATAGATTGAAGCAAGCATCATGAAGTTGGAATCTCCGCTTTGATGAGGTGATCAAAGAGTTTGGATTTGTCCAAACTTATGGAGAAGCTTGTATTTACATGAAAGTGAGTGGGAGCAATGTGGCATTTCTAATATTATATGTGGATGACATATTATTGATCAGAAATGATATAGATCTTTTAAACAGTGTTAAAAGTTATCTAAATAGCAAATTTTTAATGAAGGACCTAGGTGAAGCGTCATACACATTAGGCATAAAGATCTATAGAGATAGATCTAGGTGCCTAATAGGGCTATCGCAAAGTACATACCTTGATAAGATTTTAAAGAAGTTTAAAATGGACGGAAGTAAGAAGGGGTTCTTACCTATGTTGCAAGGCAGGACATTGAGTAAGACTCAAAGTCCGGCTATGGCGGAAGAAAGAGTGATAATGGACAAAGTCCCTTATGCTTCAGCCATAGGCTCTATAATGTACGCCATGCTATGTACAAGATCGGATGTGGCACATGCTATTAGTTTGACTAGTAGGTACCAATAAGATCCAGGTTCGGAACACTGGATAGCGGTCAAGAATATCCTTAAGTACTTACAAAGAAGTAAGGATATGTTTCTTGTGTACGGAGGTGAAGAAGAGCCCGTCGCTAAGTGTTATGTCGATGCAAGATTTGACACCGACCCGGATGACTCTAAGTGTCAATCCGGATACGTATTTCTCATGAATGGCGGAGCGGTTAGTTGGAGGAGGTCCAAACAACCTGTGGTGGCGGGATCAACAACGGAGGCCGGATATGTTGCTGCTTCAGAAGCGGCTCAGGAAGCGGTTTGGATGAAGGAGTTCATATCCGAACTAGGTGTGGTTGCAAGCGCGTTGGAACCAATGGTGATCTATTGTGACAACAATGGTGCCATTGCCAATGCCAAAGAACCAAGGTCTCACAAGAATTCCAAGCATATTTAGCGTCGGTTTCACTCCATACGCGAGCATGTCAAGGATAGAGATATAAAGATTTGTAAAGTACACACGGATCTCAATGTAGCAGATCCGTTGACTAAAACTCTCCCTAGAGCAAAACATGACCAACACCAGAACTCCATGGGTGTTAGATTCATCACTATGTAACTAGATTGTTGTCTCTAGTGCAAGTGGGAGACTGAAGGGAATATGACCCGAGAGGCAATAATAAAGTGTTTATTATGTGTATTCCAAGTATATGATAGATGTTTATTTTGCATGCTATAATTGTATTAATACGGAAACATTAATACATGTGTGTTTAATAAACAAACAAAAAGTTCCTAGTTATGCCTCTCTCATAAACTAGCTCTTTGATTAACAAGATGATCAAGGTTTCCTGATCATGGACATTAGATGTTGTTAATAACGGGATCACAACATTAGTGTAATGGCGTGATGAACATTCATCCGAAGTATAGCATTACAATCAAAGTCACTGAGTTTATATTGCTATAACAACTTACGAAGTGATCCTAATCCTTATACCATGAGATCATGTCAATCACTAACACCGGAAGAGTTTCTTGATAACATCAAACGTCACACCATAACAGGGTGATTATAAATATGGGTTCGGAACTAATAAAGTATTATGTTGAGGCCCATGGATCGAGAGTGGAATTTGTTCATCCCGATGACGGATAGATATACTCTGGGCCCTCTCGGTGATATCACATTGGTTAGCTTGCAAGCAAGTGATTTGATCACTAGAATGTTATATCACGGGAACAAGAAAAGAGTGCATGTCAGTAACAAGACCAAACTAGGTATGGAGATACCGATGATCGAATCTCGGATATGTAATATATCGTGAAACAAAGGGATTAAGATACTAGCGTAAAAAGGTTCCGACGCTCACAAGAAAGTCATCGTTGAATGTGTGGGAGTCAGTATGGGTATCCAGATCCCGCTTCTGATTATTGATCCGAGAAGGGTCTCGATCATGTCCGCATTATTCACGAACCGAGGGTGACACACTTAAGAGACGCCGACATCCAATTGGAGCAAAAGTTTCATGCTGGAAAGAATAAAAGCGCAGGAATTTATTTCACTAGATACCGACACAGGTTTTCGGGTGAAATTGCAGAAAGTGTTTTTGCATGTGAAATAGAATTATAGCAAGGGGTTATATGTGAATTTTTTTCATTAAAGTAATTGACAAAATTCTGAATAAATAAAAAGAGTTTTATTTAATGAGAGTTTGCATTAAATTTGGTGGAAATTTAATAGCAAGTTTGAGTGGGATTTTGAGTGGAGGGAATTTAAAGGAATTTTGTGAGTGGAGTGTCTACCCACATGAAGAGGGGAGGGCAAGGGGGCAGCCCCCATGCGCCGACCACCCCCTTGGGGTCCCCCCCTCTCCTATAAAAGGCACCCCTCTCCTCACTTCTCACTCACACCTCCTTGCGAAGGATATCTCTCCCCCTCTAGAATTTATCCCCTATGGTCTCGGACTAGCGAGATACACGTTCCCGGTGGCTATTCGGCAAGAAAGAGTTGTGCTTCCGCTGCATCGCTGGAGCGAGGAGGCGGAGGTTGCTCGGTGCCTCGGACATGTGTGCGAGCACGGATGCGCTGCTGATTTGCCGCGCTAGGACTTCCTCTCAATCCTGAGATCGGCAAGAGATCGTCTACATCAACCACGAGTTTAACTCGTTAAGCTTTGTCGGTCTTCAAGGGTATGTTATTTACAGATATACATCTGCCCGTTGTTTGTATCTAGTAGATAGATCTTGGTACATAGTTGTTCCCATCGTAGGAAATTTTTTGTTTTCTATGCTGCGAACCCTACAAGATTGCCGCATCCCCCAATGCAAATGCCCCAGCTCAGCAGCAGCGTCGTGTTCAGCCCGGAAGAAGGTTTTCCCCAGGGAACTCGCTCAACCGCAATGGCCGTATCTTTCTCATGCATGCAGAAGAAGCCCAGGAAGGGCCAGATGTCGTGCTGGGTATGTTTTCTGTTAACTCAGTACTTGCAAGAGTGTTGTTTGATTCTGGAGCATCACACTCATTTGTTACTGAAGAATTTGCATGCATTAGTAAGATTCAACCAACAAAATTGAAGCATGTTATGATTGTTCAAATACCTGGTTCAACCACCAAAGCTAGGCAAATTTGCAAAGCCGTCCCTATCCACATCCATGGCATAGATTTTTATGCTAATCTAATAGTACTCCGAACTAAAGGTTTGGAAGTAGTACTAGGAATGGATTGGATGTCCAAACACAAAGGATTAATTGACTGTGCCAAGAAAGCCATAACCATGACCAGTACAGCCGGAATATCAGTCGAGCATGTATCTGAAACCTTGCCCCGTCAATTCAAGTGCAACAAGAGTATATCCCAGCAAACCATTGACCATGTCTGGATAGTCTGTGAATACCCCGATGTATTTCCAGATGTTTTGCCCGGTATGCCCCCAGATCAGGATATCGAGTTCATCATTGAACTAATCCCTGGAACCAGACCCATAGCCCAGAGACCATATAGTATGAACCCGTCTGAACTAGCAGAACTGAAGAAGCAATTGGATGCCATACTGGAAATTGGACTGATTCAACCAAGTGCGTCACCATGGAGATCACATGTTTTTTGTGGACAACAAAGATGGAGGTAACCGTTTGTGTACGGATTATCGGAAGTTGAATGATGTCACCATCAAGAACAGGTACCCACTGCCGAAGATAGAAGATTTGTTTGACCAGTTGACTGGTGCCAAAGTGTTTTCTAAGATTGATCTTAGAACTGGCTATCATCGACTCAAGATTCGCGCAGAGGATATTCCAAAGACTGGCTTTACCACCCGAATGGATTATATGAGTATACGGTCATGTCTTTTGGATTAACCAATGCCCCCGCTTATTTCATGAACCTCATGAATAAGAATTTTATGGACTTCCTGGATAAGTTTGTCGTTGTTTTCATCGATGACATTCTGATTTATTCCAAATCAGAAGAAGAACATGAGCTACACCTAAGGACCATTCTTGGAACCCTTAGAGAGCATTAGCTACCAAGTTTAGCAAATGTTAATTCTGGTTACAGGAGGTAGGATTCCTCGGACATATTGTATCAGCCGGAGGAATTGCCGTTGACCCTACGATTGTGAAGGATGTTGAAGATTGGCAAGCCCCAACCACTCAAACCCAAGTTCGTGCATTTCTCGGATTAGCGGGATACTACCGCAAGTTTGTAGAAGGATTATCGAGTCTTGCCAGACCCATGACCTAATTGCTAAAGAAGGACAAGAAGTTTGAATGGACGGACAAATGTGAAGCGAGTTTTCAAGAACTCAAGAGAAGATTGATTTCATCCCCAATCTTGATCATGCCGGATATCACGAAGCCCTTTGATGTGTATTGTGACGCATCCAAGATCGGTCTCGGATGTGTGCTAATGCAAGAAGGCAAAGTTATATCTTATCTATCCCGACAACTGAAACATCATGAACAGAATTATCCCACCCATGACCTTGAACTAGCAGCCGTAGTTCTAGCCCTGAAGATATGGAGGCATTACCTTATGGGTAACCGTTGTGATATTTATTCGGATCACAAGAGCCTGAAATATATATTCACTTAGAAGGAGCTGAATATGAGGCAGAGAAGATGGATTGAGCTAATCAAGGACTATGATCTGGACATTCACTCACTAAGATGCCCTTAGCAGATTGTTGTGCCGCTTGAACTCCATGATTTTGAAGGAGCAACCAAGTTGGCACAAAGAGATGGAAGAATTCCAAATGGAATTAGTGAGTGAAGGATTTTTGGCTAGCATAGAACTTCAACCCACTTTGATCAGTCAGATCAAGGAGGCGCAAAAAGGAAATGCTAGTATCGACGGAATAAAACATCGTATCGGTACAGGCAAAGTACCCGGATTCACTGAAGACGAAGAAGGAGTTCTGTGGTACAAAGGACGTCTTTGTGTACCAGAAGATTCGGAGTTGAAAGAAGTTATTTTGAAAGAGGCCCATGATACTCTTTATTCTATCCACCCCGGAGGAACAAATATGTATCAGGATTTGAAGGAGCAATTTTGGTGGCATAAGATGAAGAGAGAAATTGGAAGCTATATCACCAAGTGTGATATATGTCAGAGAGTCAAGGAGGGACATCAAAGACCCTCAAGACTATTGCAACCATTACATATTCCGGAATGGAAATGGGATTCAGTTGGAATGGACTCTATCTGGGTCATAGTTGACAGATTGTCCAAAGTAGCCCATTTCTTACCAGTCAAGACCACCTACCAGAGTTCGAAGCTAGCAGAGTTGTACATCGCTAGAATCGTCAATTTGCACGGAGTCCCCAAGAACAATGTAACGGGTCGAGTAACCCAGTTTACCTCGAGATTCTGGAAGAAGGTCCAAGAAGGTTTAGGAACCCGACAGGATTTCAGCACAGCGTATCACCCTCATACCGATGGACAAACAGAGCGAGTTAATCAAATACTCGAAGATATGTTGAGAGCATGTGTGCTAGAGTATGGATCTAAATGGGAAGACTTTCTACCTTTCACACAATCTTCATACAACAATAGTTATCAAGCTAGTCTGCAAATGGCCCCATTTGAGTTTATGTATGGAAGGAAGTGTCACACCCCTTTAAATTGGTCGGAAGTAGGAGAGGGTCAGATTTTCGAACCCGACATCCTACGAGAGGCATAAGAGAAAGTTCACAAGATTTGAGAGCACCTCAAGACCGCACAGTCAAGACAGAAGAGTTACACCGACAAGAGACGTCGAGACCTTGCTTTCAATATCGGAGATTTTGTGTATCTCAAAGTGTCGCCTTTGAAGGGAATGCAGCATTTCCAGCTCAAAGGAAAGTTAGCCCCCAGATATATCGGACCCTTCAAGATTCTGAATCGTCGAGGAGAGGTATCATATCAATTGGAACTGCCAGAGGAAATGTCAGCAGTGCGCAATGTGTTCCATATATCGTTACTTCGCAAATTCCTTGAAGTTCCGGAGAAGACTGAAGTTTTCAAGAACATTGATCACCGCACCATAGAGATCAAAGATGACCTGATGTATCCCAAAGTACCCATCCGTATTTTGGAAGAAGCTTTCAGAACCACCAGAACCCGAATCATCAAGTTTCTCAACATTTAGTGGAGTAATCACACTGAAGAAGAAGCTACCTGGGAGCGCGAAGATCACATCAGGACGGAGTTTCCCGATCTCTTTAAATCCTAGGTAATATTTTTCCTTCTTTTTCAAATCTTGGGACGACATTTGTTTTAAGGGGGGATGGTTTGTAACATCCCAAAAAACTATAAAACAATGATCATCAAACTTTAATCACTAAAATTAGGGTTAACAAAAACTTTGATTAATTTAAATCATATGAATGCATGTGTGAATGTGATGATTTGATAAATGCATGAATGAACTTGTATGATTAACCTAAATAGCAAGAAATGGTTTAAAGGTGAATATAACATCATATAAAACAATTCCATGCAGAAACCAATCAAGAGAAAATCAAAAACAAATCAAATAAAGCAAATGGTCATTTTTTGCCAATCTTGCTCACTAGGTCACTTTGAGTGTTTCTAGTCCAAGATTTTAAACAGAAACTTTTCCAATTCTTTTCACCCCTTGCTAGACCAAGTAAAAGTGAAGCAAAGACCACATTTCAAACTTGCAGAAACATTTGGCAACCTCATTCAAATCACAATTCAAAATTGAATCTTTAACATATGTGAAGATCACACATTTTCAAAACCCAACCAAACCAGTGCCCCTTGACTAATCCAACTAACCAGATACTCCCTAGCATGTGCCTAGAAAACCCACCAAGTTTGAATCCAAAATTCAAATTTGAATTTCTTTCGGCCATTTCATCAAACACCTTGTTAGCAACAAACAGCAAAACATCAAACACAATAGTGTGCAGTAATTTTGGCCAACCTTGTTCCCTCTCTAGATCTCACTACACTCCCAGTAGATGAACTAGCCAAATTAACAAGCCTTAGCACCACTGTGAGCTTGGCATAGCCATTAATGGTGACCATGCCGAGCCCCATTGCCACCCCCAATGTGGACAGCAAGCTAGAGGAAGAACTAGTTGCGCCAACCTTGTCTGGCATGCTACCCGTGCCTCACCGCCCCCTCTAGACCAGCCCTAGCTTGAAGACAGAGACAGGAATCATCGGAAACACCGTGCTCGTGCCGCTGTCGACCATGCCGACGCGCACCATCATGCACGCGTCGTTCCCACTCAACCCGACCACCTCGAGCCCTTGCTGCCCGCCAGCACAAACCCCACCGTCCCAGGAGACCACTAGAGATGCTCGTTTCCTCGATCGTACCCCGTAGCTGCCACACGCCGCGAAGTTCGCCATCGATACCGCGCAGAGCACCTCACGTTCCAGACCAAACCCCACCGCCCTACGCCTCGCCTTTAAACTAGCAACGATCGCCAGGAGACCGCGCACCGTCCCCTAGCCTCAGCCACGCCGATAGCCGCCTGTACCGTCGCCTCCGATGACCTCAGCCCACGCCGTGCTGCCCCTCTTTCTCGCCTATAAAAGGACGCCTCCCCATCTCGATTCCTCCACACCATCTCACTCCCCACCTCTTGCTGATCCTTCCCACTTCTTCCCGGAGCAAGGCGATCTCTCTCTCGCCAGAATTTGGCTGGAGCCCTGTAACATCCCAGCATTAGAGCTTAGAAATAAGCCGAATCCAGATGTGTGCATTGCATTCATGCATAGAAAATCTGAATAACTTTCACACTTTTAAATAAAAACTTGTCAAAGTGATTGAAGCTTCTCTTAACTTGATGGAAAGGAAGTAGATCATCAAGTTGACTGCGATAAGTTTCAATATGACCTTTGCTAAAACCTTATTTTGGCTAAACATGATTTGATCTAAGGGTAGATCAAATGTAATAAAATTAAACTCTAATACATTACTTAGTGATTTATATTTGATCCTTAGGTTATCATATCATAGTGTTCATTATAATCACTCATGAGTACTAAGTTAAGGATATAACCCAAATAATAAGAATGTAACAACTATATCTTAATCTCATATAATTATACCATGAGTATCATGGAAATACCTAACTTTAACTCTCTAGTGAGATTGAGTAGGAAAGAAACCAAAGTCAAGATCATTCACCATATATCTTTCTTTCCGTATCAATCCTTATCATCTCTATTGAACCCTATCCTTATATTTGTTGTTCATTAATATTGAGCAATCAACTATTGATTCACCAATTCTTAACCTATCAACTCTTGTCCTTATAATATCATTCACTTAAGGTGTCACATCCCAAGATTTTCCAAATCTTGTAGTGTGAAAATAAATTAATAAAATAAAACTTTGTTTGATTTTCAGAGCCAGAAGAAACTTTTTGAATTCAATTGGAACTTCAAACCCATTTGAATTAAAACAAACCTGAAAATATTTAAAAAGATAAACACTTAATAAAAGGAAAATAAAAAAAACATTTGGAAATACTATTTTGAAACAATTAAATGAAAAGAATTGTTTTCATATGAAATAGAAGTTTTACAAATAAGGATCATTTTACAAAGCCAATTAAAACCTTGGCCAAGCTTTTGAATTAAAACATTTTAATTTAAATAAAATAGCAAAGGTTTAAATTAAAAATAATAAAGGATTGCTTAAATAAAATAATAAGGAATTAAATTTTATTCAAATAAAAGGTTTTACCATTTTAAATAAGACATCAAAACTTAATAAATTATTTTAAATAGGTTTTCCAAGTATTTTATATTCTCTAATAAAACCTACTAAAGTGTTTTGGCTTTATTTTAGATTCAAAATAAATATCTCAAATAAAATAAATCCTATTTGAACTAATAATGAAAGTCTATTATATTAATTAATAATGGACCCTAAAATAAAATGTTATTCTATTTTAAAACAAATTTCCAAGTATTCTATATTTCCCAAATAAAACCCACTAACTTTGTTTTGAAGATATTTAGTTTCAAATAAAGATTTTATTAATAAAATCAAACTCTATTTGATTTAATAACTAAGACCCATTATATATAATTATTAATGGACCCTAAAGAAAAAGGATTATTTTATTTTTAACAAGTATCAAAATATTCTTTATTTCCAAATAAACCTACTGATTTAGATTTGGAAGTGTTTGGATTTTAAATGAAGAATATATTAATTAAAACAAACCCTATATTATTATATAACTAAAATATCTATTTATTTAAATTAAAGAATGGATCTTAAAAAGAATGAAATTATTATTTTGTTTTGAGATTTGGATGATGTTGAAAAACAGAACCAAATTCAAAGTAAAATTGAGTGTTTGTTTGATTTGATTTGGGTGTTGTTTGAATGTGTGAATAATTGTTTGAAATTCGTAATGAAAAGAATTAGAAAAGGAAAAATAAAGCGCATGAAAAAAATAGTGCAAAGGCCCACTAAGCAGTCCAGTCCTGACTTCTCCCTCCCCGAGCCATTACTTTTCACCCCAAGCAACCCACATCCTCACTGGCAGGTGGACCTCCCCTCGATTCTTTTTCCCCACTGACCAGTGGACCCTTTCCACTGTTTGTCCTCCCCACCCGCACGACCCTTCTTCCCCACCCCTCGCCGGCCGTTGCAGGCGGATTAACTCCGACGTAATACGCCTTAATCACGCAATGAATCTGCCCCTTGACCACGCAGGATAAATCGCCAGCACCCCTTCTTCATTTTCCCCCTGCCTTCTTCCCCCGACACGCCTGTGCCTCGATTTCGCCTCGAGCACCCTCGGCTCCGACGACCTTCCTCATCGATTCCGGCGACACGACACCGCCCCTAGCCTTCCTAATCACACTCACACACTCTCCTAGCCTTGGCGCTTCTCCCGGCGCTTCCCACTCACCCGCGGAAGCCCCAGAATGTCGGCAACGACGACAACCGTCATCGCCACCATCCGGTTTCTCCGACGAACCCTCCCCGGTAAGCTAGACCACCCCTTTCTCGCTGATGCTAACTTGTCGTGGAACCGCACGGTTAACCCCATTCTCCGTTCCCTCTCCCGTGCCTTGTAGCAACAACCCCAGCGACGCCTGAACGCGCCCGACGCCGAGCGAACTCCGGCGAGCGATTAGTATCGCCCCAGTGCACCCCTCGCCTCCTCGAAACCACGTCGAGCTTCCCCACGACCCAGCAATCACGGTGGGCCTCTCCCCCACTTCCTCGCTTCTGGTATCACCGGCTCCGCCGCTGACAGACCTCGCCGCCGCCAACTACCGCCGCCAGCGCCGCTACTGTTTGGCCAAGCAAGTAGAGCCGTTAGATTAACATCGGATGGCTTGGATAGATCCATTAATACGAAGGGGTAACGAGCCATCTGTGCCGCACGATAGGAGTAGATCCAACGCACCAGAGCGTGATCCGCAGCAAACCGTTTTCGGCCAATTAGAATGCGACGCGTGGCAGGATCTGTTTTAAAACAGGATTTGAAAAACAGATTTAAGTAGCAATTTGAAAACCCTATAACTTTCAAACCACACGTCCAAATTTGACAAATTTTATATCAACGAATTCAGGAGAACAAGCCCTAGCCAACCATGGCCTTAGTTTAGCAAATAGTAGCAGTTAGCTTGTTTGAAATTGCAGAAACATTTGTATGCTTGTTATGAATATAAAAATTGTTTAAAATTGAATTTAGGGTTAAAATCTTTGGCAATTGGATTGATTTGAACCTACTGACCCTAGGAAACACTTTGTGGACACAAAAATGTATTTGGAGAAATTAAGAAATGATTCTTTAATTTAAAACCATTTCTAGCCAAATAAAAGTGTTGATTTTATTATAAAAATGGTTATGGAAAGAAATCTTTGAGAAAATGGTTTGTACCAAACCTACTGACCCAAAAACACCAAGTTTTGCAAATTAGCAACTCATTTGGTAAACAACTTAAGAGTTTTGCCTTAATAAAAACAATTTTCACCACATGAAATGATGAATGAATTTAGAAATAATTTTTGGACAAAACCCTCTTGCTAATGACCTTGCCACTTTGATAAATGACCAATTTGGATCTTACAAAGTTTAGAAACCCCATAAAGACCCTTTGCAAAATAAAACTATCTTGTGCATGCTCCCATGCATGAATTGGTTTCCATTGTTTTGTGTGTGTGAATTTGTTTGAGTGATTATTGGTTTGGTATGTAAATTGAATTAGTGTTTGCTTGATTGACTTGTAGTGAAGTGTGAGACTAGCAAGATCAAGGAGTGAACTACCATTCCCTATCAAAAAGGCAAGTGATGCTTCATACTTTCTATCCCAATACTTTTATTATGCATTAGTGATTTTGCTAAGTAAACTTGCATGGATTCTGCTAAGTATAGATCTTTCTATAGGAAAACCTTGTAGATGAATCCTTAGTAGGATTTTCCTAAGTTAAGATTCCTACTACTACCAAGCTTAGCCTATCTAATAGAAAACATGGGTGGAATATATATTCACACTATGGAAAAATATTCTAAGTCTGAGGACTTAAGTTTTGCTTAATAAAACAACTAAGTTAATGAATCTCCTGGGTGGAATGGAAGGATTGGGATATGTTGAGTGGTTACACAAGGCCAGGGGACTGGTGAACCTTGTGTATCACACTTGTGGATGGCCACCCAGGAAACAAAGGGATTTGAGATGTCAAATGTTGAGAAGCTTCAAGTGCAACCACTTGGCAATATGGGCTCTGCCATGATCATATAGGTTGCAAGAACTTAGCCAAATGGACAGTGGGTGGTAGTGTTTGATAGGTTGGAACGCGTCCATTTTGGTCTAAGGGAAGGCTTCTGAAAGATTTTGTCTTGGGAAACCAAGTCTTGTGGGTAAAGTGCACCACCTCTGCAGAGTGTAAAATCTAAGTACTTAGCCATGTCCCTGGTAAAGGACAATCTGAGCATCAAGACATGGAAGCAATCAAGAATCTCATCATTCAAATTTCTAAATTAAAATCTCGTGGTTTGAACAAGGGTTGTTTGAATTCTTCAATCATTGATGGAGAGATGGCTTGGTACAAGGATCTTGAAATCTTTGATTGAAGAAAATGATTTTGTCAAGCAAAAACTTAGTATTTTCAAAATGATAAGAAAAAATTCTATTTTGAGCAATGCAAGCCTCAACTCCACTTAGCCAAATGCATATAGATGATAGACTCCACTATACAACCATAGTATCACTTGCCAATACAATTCAAATGTATTGACCCTTTGTGGCTGTAACTTGTATGTTGCAGGTTTGATTGATTTTAGTGAAGAATGATTGTTTAGGATTACAAAGTCTACAACCAACATCTGCCTGTGGCACTTTGAAGATGAAGGACCACTTGACCATAGTTATTCCGCTGCAATGTAATGTAATAGCCATATGAGCTATGTATGATGTAATAAAATTATGCTTTCCTGGTTATAAAGTTATATTATGACCTTTGTTTCTTGATATTACATCTTAACTGTGGATGCTAGCTATTGATCCAGGGACTAGCATTGTAAAACACAGGAGGGATCAACCTTATCAGGTTGGGACCTCTACAGATGGTATCAGAGCATTGTGTTGCCTGTAGGATTTGTAAACCTAGGATTGGACAAAAACCCTTAGAAAAATAGGAGTGTATTTGTTCCAAAAACTTATTTACAAAAACACTTGTGAACTCTTCCCTCAATCATTTTGGTTTAAACTCTACATCTCTTCTATTTCAAACTTGATGGAAAAGCCTACCCCATGACCAAAAACTACACCATGTGCAAAGGACTTCTTCAACTTCTTCAACTCTAATGACTACAACTTCTTCAACTCTAATGACTTCAACATCTTCAGCATATTCCCCAAGGACTTCCAACTTGAAAACTACTAAGGACCACAAGTGAAACAAGGAAATCTTGCTCAAGAGTTAGAGACTGAGGGAATGCAAAAGTTAGGAAGAGCCTACATCACTTGAAGTTTTGAGACCAAGAAATTCTCCTAAGGAAGCCATGATCTCAGGTAGTAAGAAGCAACCAAGAAGGATGGAAAGATCACAAGTGAACCATATAGATGGACCACCATAATTTAGTAAAGACAAAACACACCAACTTATGTGGTGTAATAAAAATATTTTATTGCCTAAGTATGTGCTTGAACCTTGTTTGAGTGAAATGTTTGTTTGTGATTGCTTGAACATTGCTTGTGTGAATTGTGATGTGTGTGATTAGAATTGAGTTCTTAGAAATATTTTACCTATTCTAAACTCCCTTCAACCCAAACAGATGACTTCTCCAAGAAACTCCAACATCAAGGTTGATGACAACCACAACCAAGAAGACAACATGAGAGAACTTATAGCAACCGAAAACCAGTTGAGCCAAGAGACAACTCAGCTTTTAGCCAACAACAATAGACTAGACCCAGCCATACAAAGGATTTTGAAACTTCAATCCCAACTGTTGCAAGGATTAGTTACTCAAGTGATCAACATGAGAGAAAACTTTTCCCAAGGAGTTGATGACAACAAGGATGACAAAGATGTTAATCTAGAAGGAACCCAAGTTAGCAATATTTGTGAAGACAAAGATCATGCATCCAAGGAACATGAAGATCAATGCCCCAAGAAGAGAGAAAGATCTCCCACCTATGAAGAACATGAACTAGAAGAACTCCTAGTTTTGGAGAGACCCAAGAAGAAAAAGAAATTCCCCAACACTAACAAGAAGGATATTACTCAAGAGCAATGTTACAATTGCAAAGAGATGGGACACTATGCCAATGAATGCCCAGAAAAGAAGAAGAACCAAAGAAACAAACAAAAGGTAATGATACCAAAGGAAAATAAAGATATCAGCCAAGTGATGTGTTTCAAATGCAAGGAACTAGGCCACTATGCAAGAAATTGTCCAGAAAAGATGAAGAACAAGTTAAACAAGTCTATGAAGGAACTCAACCTTGGCCCATGAGTCAAGAATGGAAACCAAGGACACCTGCAAAAGTTTGCTTAGAGAAATTTCCCCAGGATCCCAAGAAGGACAATGTGTAATTTTTGTTTGAAAATTTTTAAGGGTGGTAGTACCCTAGTTGATTTGAACTTGCTTGTAACCCCTAACCTCCCCAAATCTCGGGACGAGATTTATTTTAAGGGTGGTAGCCTGTCACATCCCAAGATTTTCCAAATCTTGTAATGTGAAAATAAATTAATAAAATAAAACTTTGTTTGATTTTCAGAGCCAGAAGAAACTTTTTGAATTCAATTGGAACTTCAAACCCATTTGAATTAAAACAAACCTAAAAAGATTTAAAAAGATAAACACTTAATAAAAGGAAAATAAAAAAACATTTGGAAATACTATTTTGAAACAATTAAATGAAAAGAATTGTTTTCATATGAAATAGAAGTTTTACAAATAAGGATCATTTTACAAAGCCAATTAAAACCTTGGCCAAGCTTTTGAATTAAAACATTTTAATTTAAATAAAATAGCAAAGGTTTAAATTAAAAATAATAAAGAATTGCTTAAATAAAATAATAAGGAATTAAATTTTATTCAAATAAAAGGTTTTACCATTTTAAATAAGACATCAAAACTTAATAAATTATTTTAAATAGGTTTTCCAAGTATTTTATATTCTCTAATAAAACCTACTAAAGTGTTTTGGCTTTATTTTAGATTCAAAATAAATATCTCAAATAAAATAAATCCTATTTGAACTAATAATGAAAGTCTATTATATTAATTAATAATGGACCCTAAAATAAAATGTTATTCTATTTTAAAACAAATTTCCAAGTATTCTATATTTCCCAAATAAAACCCACTAACTTTGTTTTGAAGATATTTAGTTTCAAATAAAGATTTTATTAATAAAATCAAACTCTATTTGATTTAATAACTAAGACCCATTATATATAATTATTAATGGACCCTAAAGAAAAAGGATTATTTTATTTTTAACAAGTATCAAAATATTCTTTATTTCCAAATAAACCTACTGATTTAGATTTGGAAGTGTTTGGATTTTAAATGAAGAATATATTAATTAAAACAAACCCTATATTATTATATAACTAAAATATCTATTTATTTAAATTAAAGAATGGATCTTAAAAAGAATGAAATTATTATTTTGTTTTGAGATTTGGATGATGTTGAAAAACAGAACCAAATTCAAAGTAAAATTGAGTGTTTGTTTGATTTGATTTGGGTGTTGTTTGAATGTGTGAATAATTGTTTGAAATTCAGAACAGAAAAGAATTAGAAAAGGAAAAATAAAGCAGACAGAAAAAAATAGTGCAAAGGCCCAGCCCACTAAGCCAGTCCAGTCCAGACTTCTCCCCCTCCCCCGAAGCGTTACTTTTCTCACCCCAGAAGCAACCCACATCCTCACTGGCAGGTGGACCTCCCCTCGATTCTTTTTCCCCACTGACCAGTGGACCCTTTCCACTGTTTGTCCTCCCCACCGCATCCTTCTTCTTCCCCACCGCCGGCCAAGCAGGCGGATTAACTCCGACGTAATACGCCTTAATCACGCAATGAATCTGCCCCTTGACCACGCAGGATAAATCGCCAGCACCCCTTCTTCATTTTCCCCCTGCCTTCTTCCCCAGACACGCCCCCAGGCCGCCTCGATTTCGCTCTGAGCACCCTCGGCTCCGACGACCTTCCTCATCGATTCCGGCGACACGACACCGCCCCTAGCCTTCCTAATCACACTCACACACTCTCCTAGCCTTGGCGCTTCTCCCGGCGCTTCCCACTCACCCGCGGAAGCCCCAGAATGTCGGCAACGACGACAACCGTCATCGCCACCATCTGGTTTCTCCGACGAACCCCTCCCCGGTAAGCTAGACCACCCCCTTTCCTCGCGTTGATGCTAACTTGTCAGGGAACCGCGCACGAAGCTAACCCCATTCTCCGTTCCCTCTCCCGTGCCTTGTAGCAACAACCCCAGCGACGCCTGAACGCGCCCGACGCCGAGCGAACTCCGGCGAGCGATTAGTATCGCCCAGGCACCCTCGCCTCCTCGAAACCACGTCGAGCTTCCCCACGACCCAGCAATCACGGTGGGCCTCTCCCCCACTTCCTCGCTTCTGGTATCACCGGCTCCGCCGCTGACAGACCTCGCCGCCGCCAACTACCGCCGCCAGCGCCGCTACTGTTTGGCCAAGCAAGTAGAGCCGTTAGATTAACATCGGATGGCTTGGATAGATCCATTAATACGAAGGGGTAACGAGCCATCTGTGCCGCACGATAGGAGTAGATCCAACGCACCAGAGCGTGATCCGCAGCAAACCGTTTTCGGCCAATTAGAATGCGACGCGTGGCAGGATCTGTTTTAAAACAGGATTTGAAAAACAGATTTAAGTAGCAATTTGAAAACCCTATAACTTTCAAACCACACGTCCAAATTTGACAAATTTTATATCAATGAATTCAGGAGAACAAGACCTAGCCAACCATGGCCTTAGTTTAGCAAATAGTAGCAGTTAGCTTGTTTGAAATTGCAGAAACATTTGTATGCTTGTTATGAATATAAAAATTGTTTAAAATTGAATTTAGGGTTAAAATCTTTGGCAATTGGATTGATTTGAACCTACTGACCCTAGGAAACACTTTGTGGACACAAAAATGTATTTGGAGAAATTAAGAAATGATTCTTTAATTTAAAACCATTTCTAGCCAAATAAAAGTGTTGATTTTATTATAAAAATGGTTATGGAAAGAAATCTTTGAGAAAATGGTTTGGACCAAACCTACTGACCCAAAAACACCAAGTTTTGCAAATTAGCAACTCATTTGGTAAACAACTTAAGAGTTTTGCCTTAATAAAAACAATTTTCACCACATGAAATGATGAATGAATTTAGAAATAATTTTTGGACAAAACCCTCTTGCTAATGACCTTGCCACTTTGATAAATGACCAATTTGGATCTTACAAAGTTTAGAAACCCCATAAAGACCCCTTTGCAAAATAAAACTATCTTGTGCATGCTCCCATGCATGAATTGGTTTCCATTGTTTTGTGTGTGTGAATTTGTTTGAGTGATTATTGGTTTGGTATGTAAATTGAATTAGTGTTTGCTTGATTGACTTGTAGTGAAGTGTGAGACTAGCAAGATCAAGGAGTGAACTACCATTCCCTATCAAAAAGGCAAGTGATGCTTCATACTTTCTATCCCAATACTTTTATTATGCATTAGTGATTTTGCTAAGTAAACTTGCATGGATTTTGCTAAGTATAGATCTTTCTATAGGAAAACCTTGTAGATGAATCCTTAGTAGGATTTTCCTAAGTTAAGATTCCTACTACTACCAAGCTTAGCCTAGCTAATAGAAAACATGGGTGGAATATATATTCACACTATGGAAAAATATTCTAAGTCTGAGGACTTAAGTTTTGCTTAATAAAACAACTAAGTTAATGAATCTCCTGGGTGGAATGGAAGGATTGGGATATGTTGAGTGGTTACACAAGGCCAGGGGACTGGTGAACCTTGTGTATCACACTTGTGGATGGCCACCCAGGAAACAAAGGGATTTGAGATGTCAAATGTTGAGAAGCTTCAAGTGCAACCACTTGGCAATATGGGCTCTGCCATGATCATATAGGTTGCAAGAACTTAGCCAAATGGACAGTGGGTGGTAGTGTTTGATAGGTTGAACGCACCCATTTTGGTCTAAGGGAAGGCTTCTGAAAGATTTTGTCTTGGGAAACCAAGTCTTGTGGGTAAAGTGCACCACCTCTGCAGAGTGTAAAATCTAAGTACTTAGCCATGTCCCTGGTAAAGGACAATCTGAGCATCAAGACATGGAAGCAATCAAGAATCTCATCATTCAAATTTCTAAATTAAAATCTTGTGGTTTGAACAAGGGTTGTTTGAATTCTTCAATCATTGATGGAGAGATGGCTTGGTACAAGGATCTTGAAATCTTTGATTGAAGAAAATGATTTTGTCAAGCAAAAACTTAGTATTTTCAAAATGATAAGAAAAAAATCTATTTTGAGCAATGCAAGCCTCAACTCCACTTAGCCAAATGCATATAGATGATAGACTCCACTATACTACCATAGTATCACTTGCCAATACAATTCAAATGTATTGACCCTTTGTGGCTGTAACTTGTATGTTGCAGGTTTGATTGATTTTAGTGAAGAATGATTGTTTAGGATTACAAAGTCTACAACCAACATCTGCCTGTGGCACTTTGAAGATGAAGGACCACTTGACCATAGTTATTCCGCTGCAATGTAATGTAATAGCCATATGAGCTATGTATGATGTAATAAAATTATGCTTTCCTGGTTATAAAGTTATATTATGACCTTTGTTTCTTGATATTACATCTTAACTGTGGATGCTAGCTATTGATCCAGGGACTAGCATTGTAAAACACAGGAGGGATCAACCTTATCAGGTTGGGACCTCTACATAAGGCTTATAAAGAAAGAAGTAAGAAGAGGTAAATGGTGATGCTAGTTTTAGATGTCATCTATGGGATGGGAGTGATTGGAGGAAATCAAATCAATATGGTAACAAAGAAGATTACAAGGATGAAGTCTAAAGGTAAGTTACCAGGAGTAGTCCTATTGGATCAAGTAGGTATAGTCAATGAATTATATCTCTTAATCCAATAGAGCTAAACAGAAGATATTATAATACAACTATAATGTTGTATGGATGGAAGCCTTGTTTAGCCAACTGGAAACCTGAACCATAAAGGATCAAAGGATTATAATGATCATGCCTTACTCACCAATATTGAATGCTTATACCATATATAAGTGACATTGGTGGATAAAACATGATTGAACCATAGTATAGATATATTATCTTAGATCAGTCATTACAAGTCACATTAATATAATGTGAGGTTGGAATGTTAGATACTGGAGTGAAGAAGAGACAAGATAGTATGAATACATGGTGCTAGAGTAACATTGGACTATAGAAGTAGTAGTTTTCTCTTGGGAAATACTAACACTTGAGGTGAAGTAAAGTTTGATATATACAACTACTAGAGTAATATTAGTGGTGGTGATAAAGGAAGTATATGAATGGAGTTAGAGGTGACCATTTGTTGGATTAGAGATTATTAGTAGTAGAATAGTTTGATATAACCAAGTATAGATATGAGAAGATTATGAAAGCTTCAGTGTCAAGCTCATTGGAATTATAAATGGATTTAGAAGAATAAAAGGTGGATAAGAATATTCTTGTGACGTAAAGCTCCTCATGTTAACACATGATGAGGGATAGGAAGAAGTAGTATATCTAGGAAAGGAATTCCTTAATTAGAAGTCCAGGATTATTGAAGTATGAGAGATAGAAATTCTGGATCAAATCTAAAACTTAAATCTGTAACCAAACAGAGTATCCATTTCATCTGATTGATCTATCATCTTATTTACACAAAGCTTTATAGGAATATTTTCTTATATCAACTCACTTAAGCACATCTTTGGCATTTTCAACCATCATTATCCTAGGTACATAGGAACTATCCTTATCAATTCTTTCTCATAAGTTAGCTTAGAAAACAATCCCAGTATTTTACTTTAAATGGTGATATCATTCATGATCATTAACATAAAGATAATATGTCTTAACCATTCACCTTTATTCATAATTTTAAAGGATTATAAAAATATTAAAACTCCCATAATTCATGGTAGACATTTATAATCTCAAACCTTTAACTCTTATGTTAGATATAGTAAAATATTTGCATTGCTATTTCCTAAATTAGAGAATAATATTAACCATATTAAGTACTCAAAAATTTATGTATCAAATAATAATGAAGGATCAATATATAAAAAAGTTTCTTTAATAATATAAATCAACAAGAATCAAAACTCATGGATTAATAGCAATACATTCTTTAATAAGTTTAGGGATATAAGATAAATTAAATTCATATCAAGATTCCCTACAAATACAAAAAGAAATATATATATATAAAGAAGTGATAATATTATAAAATAAAATTCATAAAATGAATCTGAATACACTTCATTAATGTTGCAGCTATTTATCAAATAATTTCTATAAAGAAAATTGCAAACAATTATGAAGATATAAATTTAGAAATGAAAACAGGAATTAGAAAAGGTGTAATTAAAAATAAAAATGAAACCAGGCCTCAGCCCATTTCTTATTTACCGCTCACGAGCTGCCACGGGCGTTGCTTTGGTCGATTCTCCCAGCCCAACATCAGCCCACACAGCCCAAGACCGGCCCAATAACCCTTCATTCCTTTTCCTTCTTTCTTCTTCGTTTAGATAGAAGGACGACGGAGAGCAGCAGATGCGTGGCGCCGCCGGGGCCGTCCGCCGTCACCATGATGACCGCCGTGCCCTAAGATGCGAGCCACCACTCTCTGAGCTGATAAGGACCCCGTACCCGCAGAGAATGAAATACAATTTCTTTTCTCCCTTGTTTCCCCTTATCCTCTGAAAACCGAGCTCGCCGGAGATCGCCTCCCTCGTCGTTCCCGACCACCCTAGGATAAATGGAGGACACCAGCATGCTCGTCGTATTCGTCTTGTTCATCTTCGACAAATCACACAAGCCGACGCAACCCCAATCGACGGGATCGAAGTGTCTACCGTTGCCAGACGTCGCCGTTCATCGTCGATTGCCACCGTCATAGACCGCCTTCGACCTCTTCGACACGCTCTTCCGAATCCTGGTGAGCTACCGAAACTCGCGGGCCTCTCCGATTCGATCCTAACCCTCTCTATCGCCCTCGCCACTGTGGTGTTTGCTCACCACCGTTTGTGCTCATCGGAGCTTAGGCTCCGGTGACCATTTTAGAGCAGCGCCGCCACCAATAGAATCGTCGTGGATCCCTCTTTCGAACACCACCCTCCTTGCTAGCCCGTGCGCTCTCAATCGATGGATTGATCACTGATCTGGAGGATCATCCTGTATGACGTCATCATCGCGTCATGCAAACGCCACCTCAATCCAGTCAGCACCTTTGACTTGGTCTGTGCCCATGTGGCATCCGACGTGTACTGACCCCACTGGTCAGTGACCTTGGGTGGGTCTTCCCTCGGTAAGAAAAGTATTAGCTGTTTAGTAAAAATTGATAAACACAATATGAATTCAAATATTAATACTACAGAAATGAAATAAAAGAATTAAATCTTGTTTAATTAATAACTTTTGTTTTATAATTCAGAAAATTATGTGTAATATATGAAAAAAATTATAAAAACAAAATCTACAACTTAAAACCATTACCAAATATTATTATGATAATTATTTCAATAAAAATTATTTAATAAAGGTTTTATAAGTAATAAAACTTTGATAATCCATAATTTAATAGTGGTAATTGATAAAAAATACGAAAAATCTTAGAAAAATAAGAACTATAATTTAAAACTATAATCATGTATTATTATTTCACTTAATTAAATATTTATTATTTATTAAGTATTTATAAAGTAATAAACCTTATAAAAATCATATCCTATTATTTATAAATCACAAAAATGAATGTAATATACCAAAATGATCACAAAAATAATACCTGCATGTTAAAAATATTATATTCCACTTTTGATTTAAATAAAAAGTTAAACACTTTAATAACTTAAATATAAACTTATTTCCTTAATATATAATTCATATAAAGGTAAATTTTTTTTTTAATATTCCTAAAACTGCCAATTTATGTCTAATAAGTAATACTAGTCTTAAATATTTATAATATAAAGTCAAAATGGTTCAACACATTTTAAATACAATTTTATTGAATTATCATTCATCCATATGTGTAGTTTATTTTCTAAAAAGATCTGCATCATGTATAAAATCTTCAAGAATAATTTGGAATTAAGTAAAACCTGTTTACTTACCTCAACCACAAGTTTATAAACAAATCAAAACACTATAGTGAACCATAAGTAGTTAAGTAATGTCATTTTCCTGATTACCAATTATAACCATTCATCTATAAAAAGGAGAATGATTCTACTCCATTATAATGTTAGGAAACCACTACTCAAATAGAAGTAATGCCATTCTTAAGTAACTCTAAGGAAACCATATAAAGTGAACAAGATACAAGTATCATAAGTAATACACCATAATCCCATCTATGACTTTAAAGTTTACTTTAATCTATAATACTTTAAATACTATTCTAAAAGATTTTGTTATGTGTTTTATAGTTAACTCTGGTCAGTTATAATTAAGCCGTAAAGCATCTCAAGTCCAAAATATTCAGGCAAGCACAAACAACAACAACCACATTTGATTAACCACAAAAATTGATTAGACCTTAGAAAAGAAATCTTTTCTTCAAATGTTATTCTTTTTGCCACTTCAAACATCAAGTGGCAATCAATAATAATCACATTACATTAAGCTTCACTTATATACTTAGGATTGTTAACACTTAAGTTCCTTATAAATGCCATTACTTGCAAAGTAAAACTTGAAGATAAGATAATTCTCATATAAGCAGTCCTTGAGTAGCACATCTCATTAGTATATCTTATTGTTGTATGCCATTATGTGTACATATTGTTTCACACATACTCACAAGCCTTAATAAGAAGCACAAGTGTGAAACTTAGTCTAAAAGGACAACACATTCTAACAGGAACCATTTCTAGTTTCCAAACCCTAGATCAACGTTATCCTTGGGATTTCAAGTTTATCAACTTGCATTACATTACTTATGCATAAAAGCATCTTGCTTCTTTAAACATTAGTCCTTACCGGACCAATGATGTTGATTTCAGATATTGGATCTTATATTGTTTGGAAGACCATGAGTGCATAATATTGCAATCACAAAAGGCAAGTTCACGCTTGATCATGTGCTTTGATTATTTTCTGTAAAGTATTTTACAAATCTAGTGTTGTCGTCACCTGCATTTGAAAAAGGTCAAAAAACACTATTTTCATAATAATGTGAATATAGGTTATTTACCATGAGGTAATAACCTACTATAAGAGTTCCAGTGGTAAAGGAACATATTATCTAGGACTTAACAACCAATGTTGCCAGTGATTCTTGCGCCGTATATCACGTGTTAACCATGAGATTTGGAATGGGACGAAGAAGTCAGCTGTATCTTTTCCCTCTCGCGTGGAGCCGGATGTGCGGGTCGTGGTTGTTATCTCCGTAGCGTGCATTTATTGGTAATTTGTAGGAGATATGCAACATATGGGTGGGAGCCCTCAATGTCCCACGATAGTTCCGGCATCTGAACGGTTTGTACTGCCAATTGCCATAATTCAATATGTGGGCTGGCGTACACCAAGGAGACATGCGGGGTCGCGGAGAAGGCAGTGATTGGCTTGGATCTTAGTCTGGGCCTCACACCAAGGAAGTGTGAATGAACCTGCAATTCAGATACGCAACAAATCTAAGATCTCTCATGGGAAAAGTAACGCACCTCTGTAGAGTGTAAGAACTGTAACTTGGTACTCCCTATTCCGGGAAGGAGCTGCGAACGCGACGAGAAAGGAACTCCATGAAAGTTCTAGTAAACCCGTGAAGGCTGACGGACATAGCTTTTCAGAATAAAAGCAACCTTTGAATAAATGTTTATGAAAACTTGCATTGCCTACGACCTATGGTCTGTGGCTGTAGATATAGTGCATCAAGCACTCCTTTTATAGTGAACTTGCTGAGTACGCTCGTACTCAAAGTACCTTCTTAACCCTTGCTAGGTTCTAAAGCCAGTACAGACGACGTCTACATCAAGTAATGCTCCAAGAATCATCATCAAAAGCTAAAGTTCTTCAATGAAGTCAAGAGAGTCAACATATACAGCAACTCAATTGAAGACGAAGTTACTGATTAGATAGGAATACAATCTCTAGCCATAGAACCTATTTCTGTAGTGTATTGCGATAGAAGCAATGCCAGACCATCAGTTAAGATACTAGTCTTAATAGTATGATAGTTTTTGAGTTATTTATTTATGATTCTTCTTTGTAAAAAGATTTTATCTCTCTCTTTAACCTATAGTGTTCTCTGGATCTTGTGTAAAGAGTTGAGTTGTAACCCATAGTCATGTCTTGGACCTGCTGTGTTTCTGTTGTACCACTCTGAGGGATGTAATACTATTGAACGGTGTTTCATTGGTGTTATGTCAACGACTATAGTCTACTACATCATGTAGTGGTATGCTGGGTCACCGCAAGCCCGCCGCTGCTGGAGGAGAAGGGAGCCGTCGATTGAAATCGCCCCAGGAGGAGCCGCCGGTACTAGGAGAACCGCCGTCGTCGACTTCGTCGTTCGCCCCTATCGCCGACCATCGCCTAAGCCCCGGTGAGCCGCCCCAGACCCCCACTGGCCGTGTTAGGGTTAGTTCCTCACCGGAGTAGCTCGTCGTCAACGACGACCCTTAGCCGTTAGATTATAATTAGATCGTAAGGCTCAGAATCATAGATACCGTTTCGTTTAGTTAGTTCCGCTGACTTGTGGACCCCATCTGTCAGCAGCCCGCGCACGCGTTGTGCGTAGTGGGCCGACCCAGTAACTCTCCCGCGCAACCCAGATAGTTTAAATTTAGATTTTTAATTTAAACTCAAACCCTAGTTCTGTTTGTTGATTCAAAAATCAATTCAGGGAGTTTTGCTAAACCAAATAGCATGAAACCAATTTTGTTAGAAAGGTATTGGAATGCTTAATCCAAGCCCGTTGGATTCAAACCATTTAGATTGGTAGATCACCCAGGGTAAAAATATCAAGGAAGAAGCTTTTCTGCATTCAAACATTTTTCAAAATTCAACCATAAGAGCTTTTGAGTTGATTCCAACTCTCAAAAATCACATTTAACTATACCTTTCAGAATATATAAAAATATATAGGTTTACTTACAGAAATAATGATCAAGTAATAAAAGAATGCCACATAGGCAATTCTAGTCACTTTAATTAATTAAAATAAAAGGGTTAAACCTTATTAAATTGTGACACCACTTTAAATCACATTCCCATGTACTCAAATATGTGGTGATGACATGTGTCAACATGATCCCATGTTTGAGTTGGAGAATATTAAATGTTAAGTAGTTTTTCAATGGGTAGAAATTACTTTTCTCAAATAAAATAAATGAGACAACTGTTTTAAGTCTTGTAATGTTAGTGATGATGATAGATCACCTAGTGTGAACCCTTGTATGATGTTTAGCAATAGTTAAATATTGTTTGGTGATTGTGTACCTTGTATTTATTTATAGACGCTAGTACCGACCAAGGATACGAGGAGGAAGGAGAATACTACGAGGAAAAAGCCGAGGAGAACTTCAACCACTGCTTTGCACAAGGCAATCCAATACTTGCAAACCTATACTTGCAACCTTGCAAGATACTACTTGCTTGTTACTATGCCAACTATATGCCTTAAGAATATGTGATTATACCCACTTGACACACCATCCTATTTTTACTTGCAAGCTTAGTTTTCTATTTTCTTTATTAAAAGCTTTCTATCAAAAGTTTACTTAGTGAATTGTAGATTCTAGAAAGATAATTGAAGGTAGCATAAAGAGCATAAAACTTGGCCTAAGATAGATAATCTTGAGGTCATCCTAAGGCATGATATTGAACTTAGATCATTAACCTTTGTTTCCACACCTCATTAGTGTTTACCCCCACATGTAGCTGCTAGTGCTAAGCATAAAACTTGATCAACTTTAGATGGGAATACTTGGTGAAAATGGTTATGAAAACCTTAGAATGATGAGTCATTCTACTGAAATGTTTTGACATGTGTTCTTGAAATCACCAGATGATTTGGATGATGAGAATGTTGAGGCATGAGCCTTAGCCATT
Source organism: Avena longiglumis (assembly GCA_030063025.1). NCBI lineage: Eukaryota > Viridiplantae > Streptophyta > Magnoliopsida > Poales > Poaceae > Avena > Avena longiglumis. Next base: position 488,408,436 of record CP125974.1, read on the forward strand.
TATAAAACTGATGGTCGTCTGGATGCGATACCATTCCAATTTTACCGTACAACCATAATACCCGAAATTTGGGTAGGGCTTGACTGGAAATTTATATACCTTAGTATGGGTTCCCTTGCAGCCAAGGTCTGAGATGAGGCTACCGTGTGAAGATTGTCCACCTGTGCAGTTCCCAAGATGACAGTTGGTCATGGTTGGGAGGCCAAACTCACAGGAGAGGTGCCTATACTAGGGCATGTAATTGAAAGGTTAGGATTGATTATCCGCATACTGAGTATGGTGAATTCAGGATTGTTCCTGACGGATGTATCGAATGTTGTGGTGAAAGTGTACAATCTCTGCAGAGTGTCAAACTATCTGAATAGACGCGTCCGCGGTTATGGACAGTTGGAGTGGCCATACTGTTCCCCCATCAGATGTTTTCAAAATGACTTGTGAAATGAATTGTGACTTTGACTTGACCACAACAGAGTTGTGATATTAAATTCAAGTTCCCACTGAGGTGATATAAAACTTTCAACTAGTTATCTTTGCTTTTGAACTTAGTAGAGTAAATCTGGCTTTTTGCAAAACAACCCTAGAGCTTAGCATCCTACTACAAAAACCCTATTTACTTATTAGTATTAGTTTGCGAGTACTTAAAGAGTACTCATGGCTTTCTCCCTGGCTATTCCCGTGGCCAGACTATGAAGAGGAGTATCAGGATGACGGACCGCGGGAAGGTTACGACAACTAGGATCGTCTCCCATCGTCAGCATTGCCTATGACCCTGAAGATGGAGCTTCGCCTACTCTATCGTTACTATTACGTTATTCCGCTACTTGATTGTATTAAGAACTGGATCATGAGATCCTTATTTGTGTAAGACCCTATGTATGGTTGGTAATGGAGGATGTACTATAATATCCAATCTTTTATGTCTCGCAAAAATGGTAATCCTGGGATTGCGATGTATGGCATAACAGGCATCTGTTATTAAAAATCCGGGTGTTGACAGGGTACTTTTCACTTATCTTAATACCAACCTGTGGACAGTGACAAACTGTAAAATGATCTACTTGTTGTTAACAAACACCAAAAGTGATTATGACAATAAATGTCCTTTCAGGCGGAGTCGAAGGCCGGGATGGTGGGCCACACCTGCCCTAGGTGCGGGGTTAGGTGGGCCCGCACCTAGGGGGTGGGGCCCCTGCGGCCCCTCTTCGCTCCTCCTTCTGGCTTCCTTCGTCTTCTGGTAAAATAATATGTTTCCATATTTTTCTGGTATTTTACCGATCTTCGCGAAATTGCACTGAAATGCCTTCTTTTCTATCAGAATCCAGACTCCAGCAGTCCATCCTCCAGGAATCATCCAACATGCATAAACAGATGAAAATCCATAATTAATAACTCATAATAAGACAAATATCAATAAATAGAGGTAAATTATGATATAAAAAGGTGATGCAAATTGCGCGTATCAACTCCCCCAAGCTTAGACTTCGCTTGTCCCCAAGTGAAAACTGATCTTAGTAAACATGTCCACGGTTTTATGGAGTGAAGTGTCGATAAAAGAATACGAACAAGAAGCATCACACTTAGCCTTGCACAACTCATAGAAGAAAGCAACTCACCATTATATAACTTAGCTTGCAACCAAGTACAGCAGTCACAATGGAGATGCATAAAGATAAATCATAATTGGAATTAGCAAACTTGTTCTTGGTCAGAGAACACTTGGAAAATAGTTTCACAAAAATCTTATTTTGTAGAAGTTTCAAAATAGGAGCACTCTTTGCTCAAAAAGGTTTTTCACAAGTGAAGGATTTCAAAGTAATACTCAATAGATAAGATTTTTGTGCAAACAAGGAAGATAAAGAACATGATTGAATAAATCACCATATGAATGCTTGAAACACAACAACTCAAATGCTTGCTGGAGAAAGAGAGGAAGTAGGTTTACTGACTCAACTTTGGAAGTGGGATAAAGGTCCCTTCTTAGAGGGAAGCAGGGATTACAAGTCATAAAGAGATTCCAAAAGATTATGGTACTTACTAGCTTTGAGCCCTCATTGCCCCTATCATAGGCATATTGAGATGATAAAGGTTAAAGTGCACAAAGATGGAGTATATGCTTGAAGAAATATAAGTTGGCAATCTCATGTCCCTTGAATATGAGGGCCACTCCTCATGCTACTCAACTTTGGTCACAGGTAAGTTCTTGTCATTGTAAGTATTTGCATATCATTGAGAACCGCCAACGGGGTACCCCTTGCACATGGTACAGGATCTTTCCCATAACCAAAATGACAGGGCAAGTAGACAATGAGCATCTCAGCGATCTTTTTATTTACTATATGCATAGCTTTTTATTGAGGATGCTTCATAGATGGCTCACTATGGTGATGCTACAAGTTTCCACCATGATTAGGCATGGCTTAGGCTAGCGGCCCAAACGTTTCTCTAACACAGGATACAAACTCCATGGACTTACAAGTTCCCTCTTTATTTCACACCATTGACATCCATAGACAAAAGATCACGATATCAACTGTGTACAGAGTACAAGTGAAATGTTGAAAACATTCCCCATGACAGCACGGTTCTGCTAATTCCAACGTATAGATGCAAGTATATACAACTTCGATGGCACAATGGTCCAAGTCTATTAGGGGCAAGAAAATAAAGTGTGCCATCAAGTTTGTGAGAGCTTTACTAACTAGTTTTCACATAACAAAATACTTTTTAATTCGAAAGGTAGATGAAGCTTGAGAATTTGCTTGGAATAGCAATAGTTGGTACTAGGTAGATATGGTGACACAGATGTCATAGTTTTGGTTCAAAGGAATTTGGAAACATGAGAAGTATACCATCTCAAAACAGGTTTTTGGCTACCAAGGCTGGGTAGAAAGCAAGAGAGTTGAAAGAAACAAGCAAACATACAAGTAATAAAGCCAAACATGCAATCTTCCTTGAAGACACAAAAGATCTTAAATAAAGAATACTAAGCTTATGAGCCAACAAGAAAGAAAACAAATGGTACGAAATACCTATAAGCTTTTTCTCTTTTTTTTTCTTTCAAACCTCAAAAAGTATTGCTACTGACTAGAACTCAGTTTGCCAAAACCAATTTAGATCCACTTGATGCTCCCAAAGTGGTGCCAATACTGATCAACAAGATCCATCATATAATAGAGATTGGAAACTAAAATAAGAAGTGCAAAAGGTAAAAGATGAGACTTCTCATTAATATCCAATAAAGGCACTCACACCAAGGGATACATAGATCATCAACTAAAGGAGATATACTTCCACATGCAAACCAAACTATAAGATAACCTCTCTACCACAGATATGAATCCACTAAAAAGGTAAAAGATAAAATATAATGGTGGTGATACCGTGGCACTCCCCCAAGCTTGGAACAAGCCAAGGGGATGCCAAACCTGATGACGAATTACTCCTTTGGTGGTGGTGGTGTTCTCTTGATAAGCTCTTCAATCAGCTTCCTTAAATCCTCCATATCGAAGGTCAGAGTACGAATTAACTCCAAATTATGCTCAATGCAGCCCATGATAAACTCGGACCGAGGATCCCAGTCCTTGTTATACTTTCTCTATTCTTCCCTATTAGAGTGTTTCTTCCCTGCACTGTCAAAACAAGGGGTACTAGGAGGAAGTGTGTGTGTAGCGAGGATATGATGCGGAGTTCTCCCTCCTGTAGACATCTGTGACGTCCTCTTAAGCTTGGTAGGTCGTGCCACCAAACCAATGCTTGCAACGGTAGCGCGGGTGTCCGGTTTCTTGTACTCCTCCATGTCACCTTCATACCCTACCAAAATCTCCTCCTCCTTGGGAACTTGAGGTTCTTCTTCCTCGGCCTTCTTGCCTTTGTCTTCGGCGGAGTCCATGGTGCTCTAAACTTGAGAAGATTTCCTGACAAAAATAGATTGAAACAAAAACATGACGAGAACACGATGCACGGACCTTGGGGGATCCGGGGGTTGTATATTACGAAGTTTCAAGGCATAAGGAAGGTACTAACACGGAAACGAGGAGGAGACGGAGTTCGTGGGTGGCACACCCCCTCAGGCGCGGCCAGGCTAGGCCCGCGCCTGGGGTGGGTCTGTCCACCCCGGACTCCGTTTCCTCTTCAGTTTTGTCCCGTAACTTCCCTTATGTATTAAAAACATCAAAATATAAAAAGATTGGCGTTTCACGAACCTTCTGTTTTCACCACTTTTACCTATTCAAAGACGAACTCTGCAGATTCCTTTTCTCTTCCTCCTGAGAATTCCCTTCATACAAAACCCTTGCGCAAACTCAATGACAACATTAGTGTAAGCAAAAATAATAAACCTTTGGGTACACACTTCAACTGAAAACCCATCAAAACAAAAGCTTTTGTAAGAGGCAAATGCAAATGACGGCAGAAATCTGTCAAAACAGACCAGCAGGTAAATATTGATTTTTTTAAGACCTTTTGTTGCTCAAATCAAAAAGTGCAGAACTGATGAAAGTTGGGTAACAACTTGTATAACAAGCTCAGAAAAATGCAGCTCTATCTGACGTACTGAGATCCCTCACGAATTTTTACAATTCAGCACAAAAATCTGTCCCAGGACAACCACTTTTCACAATTCCTCTACTTCACAAAAGTAGTTGAACTTGACACAAAAATCAAAACAAAAAGGATAAGGAGCGGTTATTACTGAAGTAATAACTTCCAAGACTCGACAAAACTCTTGGGTTATCTCCCAACAAGTACTTTTCTTTACTGCCTTTAAGTTAGGCTTGAAACTTCCAAAGATGCTCACATAGGACATATATATTTGAAGTGAAAGAGAGCATCAAGAAGCAAACAACTAACACACTTGAGTCTAACCCACTTCCTATGTATGGGGGTATCATGAGAAAATGAATTGTTGAAACAAAAAGCCACAAGCATAGGAAGACAAAACGGATGCAACTTCAAAGCTTTCAACATAAAACGGCGAAACTTAACATCATTGAGATGCATAAAACCATGTTTCCCTCTCTCAAAATAACCTTCAGTAGCACTTTGAATAAAGTTGACAATATAACTGTCACTGGAAAAAACTTTATCATCAGAATAAGCATACTTACAGTTATCAAAAGGAAGTCCAAGGTCATAAACTGGATCAATAGAAGCAAGTTGTTCCATCCTAAAATCTTTATTAGCCAAGCTATTTTCACAAGGAGCTTTAGCAAATTTGGAAAAGTTAAACTCATAAGAATCTCCATCAAACTTAGTTAAAACTTTTTCCTTCTTACAATAAATAATAGCTCCACAAGTGTTCAAGAAAGGTCTACCAAAAATGATAGGGCAAGTTTTGCTAGCTGCTGAATTAAGCACTAGAAAATCAACAGGATACTTAATCTTACCACAGAGAACCTCCACACCTCTTACAATACCAATGGGGCAAATGGTTTCCTTATTAAAAAGGTGAATAACCACATCAATGTCCTCAAGCTCACAAGGACCAATCTCATGCATAATTTCCCTGTAAAGCTCATAAGGAATAACACTAGAACTAGCACCAATATCACATAAACCATAGTAGAAATGATCACCAATTTTTAACAGAAAGCACAAGAACATTAGCTTTTCTAGCCTTACTAGGATGAGAAATAATATTAGAAGCGTCTTCACAAAAGACAATGTGCTCATCCTCTATAGTTCTAGTGACAGTGTCTTTCACAATAGCTACCACAGGTTCATCACTCAAATGCTTACCAGGCTCCACAGTTTTCTTTGTACCTTTGTTATTTGCACTAATAATCATATAATACTCCTTTACCTTAGCTGGGAAAGGCATTTCTCAACATGAGGTTCAGGCACAATATGATTAGTAGTACAAACTTGAGTACTTCTAACTAGAACATGATTAACAACATCTTTATAAGGAGCATGGTACTTATTTCACTTCTTCTTGGGAATTTCTATGTAAGAGGAAAAGGCCTTAAAACAGTTGGCAATACTTTGGGAATCAAGACCAAACTCATTGCTAATATCACGGAAGTCATCAGTTCCCATAAAATATTTAATGCATTCATAATCACAGTTTATACCTGACTTTCTTCCTTTTTCATTCTCCCAAGCTTCAGTGTTTTCTTGAATACGATCTAAGAGATCCCGTTTAGCTTCTTCCTTCATACATGTGAATGATCCAGCACAAGAAGCATCTAGTAAATCTTTATCATGAAGAGAAATCCTAGCATAAAAGTTATTGAGAATAATATTGTTATGGAGTTCATGAATAAGACATTTAAGCATTATTAACTTCAATCTCCCCCAATCTTGAGTTGTACTTTCTCCATCAAGAGGCCAAAAGTTATATATAATATTTCTATCTTTATGAATCTCACTGGGAGGATAAAATTTAGAGTAAAAGAGAGATGCCATCTCCTCCCATTCCATGGATTGTCCATTCTTCAGCAGCTTATACCATTCTTCAGCTCTCCCTTTCAAGGATATGGAGAGTAACTTCTTCTTCACCTGTTCAGTTGTGATACATGCACACTTAAACAACCTGCATAATTCATGGATGAAAACCAAGTGATCACCAGGATGGACAGTTCCATCCCCAAAATAATAATTATCCATAACACGATTAACAATACTTGTAGGTATCTTAAAAGGATCTATCTCAACAAGAGGTGGTTCATCTACTACCCTAGCAGTGGTAGTAGTTTTCCCAAACATAAAACCAAGTGGGTTATCCATATTGGAAACAAAGTAACAAGCAGTAACAAAAGCAATACTCATAGTAAAAGTTTCCCTTACCAGTTCCACTCTTCAATAGCGCTTCACTCCCCGGCAACGGCGCCAGAAAATAGTCTTGATGACCCACAATTATAGGGGGTGTATCTTAGTACTTTCAATAAATAAGAGTGTCGATCCCAACGAGGAGCAGAAGGTGCTGAACAGTGGTATGGAGCAGGAAATCCCTATGAATACTTAACAAACAGATTTTTAGTGGTTTTTTGACAAATCAACAAAACAAGGAGCAAGTAGTAAAGACAACGAACAAATGGAGCAAGTGGCCCAATCCTTTCTTATCAAAGGACAAGCCGGTGTAAATACTTATAAGGACCAAATGTTCTTGAGGACACATGGGAATTCTGTCAAGTGCTTTCGCTTCAAATAGCTGAGTACTCTTCTTTGGTGTTGTAAGTGTTGTGTGGGTGAACCTGTGCTAATGTACCAACCTTGCTTGGACTAATATATACTTGTGATTAAACCCCCTGCAAACATCCATAACTACAAGAAAGTAATTAAGATATAAATCCCCACAGCCTTAAACTCTAAGATCCTACACTCCCTTGTGCAAAGGTGTCCTAACGGGGGTTCAGGTTTCTGTCACTCCGTCCGGCAACCCCACAATTAGTAGAAAAATACACAATTCATTCCCCTAGGCCCATAAATGGTGAAGTATCATGTAGTCGGCGTTCACATGACACCACTAGAAGAATAGCACCACAACTTAAATACTAAACCATTGAATAATAACTCATCACAGATTGACTACTAACAACATGACTTCTCCCATGTCCTCAAGAACACAACGAACTACTCACAATACATCATATGGATAAAGATCAAAGATGATATGGTAATGGATAACAATCTGAACATAAACAATAATCCAATGGTTCCACTCACAAGCATCAACTACAATAGTAATCAACACCGGGAAAGTTTCCCCTAAGAACTAAAGCAATATCCAACACAATTGTTACAGCGGGACGGAGTGGTGATGATGGTGCTGGTGGAGATGATGGTATGGATGATGGTGATGATGATTCCGATGAAGCCTAGCTTGACGATGGTGTTGATGGTGATGGTATCCCCTCTCCGGGAAGGAATTCCCCCGATAGAAATATGTCTGCCGGAGAGATCTTTCTCTCTCGGTGTTTTCCGTCCCCATAGGCAGTATAAATCTATCTGTGGTCGCTCCCCCCGGCTTAGGGTTCCGTAGGGATGATATAGGCCAAGGGGCGGAGTCGGAGGTCGGGAAGGTGGGCCACACCTGCCCTAGGCGCGGGGTCAGGTGGGCCCGCGCCTAGGGGGTGTGGGCCCCCTATGGCCCCTCTTCGCTCCACCTTCTAGCTTCCTTTGTCTTCTGGTAAAATAATATGTTTCCATATTTTTCTGGTATTTTTCTGATCTTCGCAAAATTACACCGAAACGCCTTCTTTTCTATCAGAATCCAGACTCCGGCAGTCCATCCTCCAGGAATCATCCAACATGCATAAACAGATGAAAAGCCATAAGTAATACCTCATAATAAGACAAATATCAATGAATAGAGGTAAATTATGATATAGAAAGGTGATGCAAATTGGGCGTAACAATCCACTCTGATGCACATTGTTAATAACAGTGCTAGACTTGCCGACCTACAATCACCGCCAAACTCACTAGCTCCATAGCACCAATGGGATTAACATCAAGTCGAGGTTGGAGTACCAATATTCTTAACACTATCACCGCCACCATCACTGGGATGAGCCATAACGAACATAAAACCTATATACTTTTTAGACCTAATACACCAAAAAATACATGGTTCTCAAACATGAGATTTGGTTGTTTGAATAATGATGAATGCGTCTATGTGGCAGATAATTGATTGCTCTAGATGTAGACAGAAACTATACTTTTGAGAGCGGTGAAAATCGACCAACATGAAAGAAAGTCAGTTGATTGTGCAATGTATTCTGTGGTTACATCACAATGTGTTTGAACTGAAGTTGGGTGAGGTCACAATATGCCTATGCTCTATTAACCAGGCCTCTATCTTAGTTGTGAAGCCCTTTCTTCAACTTTTCATTTTTTTAATTAAACCTCTTTAGGCTCATTTGATTTGCAAGATTTTCAAAACACAGGAATAGAAAAATGCATGACTGAAATTGTATGTCCTCCTCAATCATACATGATTGAGGAAGTGCAGGATTCTGAATCCATGGAGTGTTTGATTACAAAGAAAAAGCAAATGGATTATAAAACAAGTTTGGAGTGAAGGGAAATTTTCTGTAAAAGAATCCATTTTAGGAAATTCAAAGGATTGTGATCTTTGAATCAAATGAATTTTGCATGAAAAATTCTAAGGATCCAAATCCTACAAATATCCTACACAATTCCTTTGAATCAAAGGATCCCTAATTCATATCAGCTATGATACTTGGAATGATAAATTTAACTTTGAGAAGGGATGTATCAAGTAATCCTGATTGTAGAATGCTTCAAGTACCACTATTTAGACAATTAAAACATCGTTAAAAGTTATGAAATGAAGTCACAATACAAGCATTACATGCATCTATGGCGTAAAAAACCAGAATCAAACTCAATCTATAGCACAAAAAGAAAAAAACATTTCAACAGTGATAGTGCTAATATTCACGGTCCATTTTAAACTAGTTACTACTCATAACTATATTTCCCTTCTTTTCATAGTTGTGTTTTGGATTTTGATTTGAATTTTTGAAAGATGATTGATATATATTCCATCTTTTTATATTCTTTTATCAATTCGTAACTTCTATTATGATCCTTTTTAACTTGGGAGTACATGGCCTCTGAACCTCATGCCCAAGAGAATAGGATAGGTCCTCCTGAAACTATGATACAACTGTCATCGTTCAACTCATTAGTGATGCCCTTGAAACATCCAAAATTGGAGATAAAACTTTCTATCTAATGTATAGAATTTTTAAAACCCATATTTATATTAGATAAGGAAAAAACTATATATACAAACTAGACATCGGGCAACCTTTTCTAAGTGAAAATGAGAAGGTCCATGTAATAAAGAAGAAGCAACCCTGATGTCTACGCACTTCTATTCTTGTAGACAGTTGTTGGGCCTCCAAGTGCAGAGGTTTGTAGTACAGCAACAAGTTTCCCTCAAGTGGATTACCCAAGGTTTACCAAACTCAGGGAGGAAGTGGTCAAAAGTATCCCTCTCAAGCAACCCTGCAATTAAGATACAAGAAATCTCTTGTATCCCCAACACACCCAATACACTTGCCAAGTGTATAGGTGCACTAGTTCAGCGAAGAGATAATGAAATACAAGTAGTATGGATGATTATAAGACAACGGTGCCAGAAAAGATCTTGACGAGAGGAAGAGACTAAAGGCAATCTGAAATAAAGAAAGCAGCAAGCAAACATGTAACAGATCTAGTTGTGAATGGTGTTTCAATGCTTATAAACAAGGCCTAGGGATCATACTTTCACTAGTGAACACTCTTATATAAATGTCTTCTCTTCATGATACTACTCTGAACTACTCTCCGGTTGGACAATTCTAATCCACGGTAGGGCTACAAAAGCACTCCTTAAAGTTTGCAATCCCCATCTAGATAACCCAACACTGTCACCTTGAGTGCTAGATGGTTCCTTCAAACACCACAATTTCATAGAAACATCCAACTCAAAATATAACTCATGATAAATATTTGTAAACTATAGCCTTAAGTACCACCACGGCGTGCATGCTGTCACTTTCACACATGTGGGGAGAGCGGGAGGTCTATCAAAGCACGTGCGTATTTATGTAGACTATAGCCTAAGTGCCATCACGGCATGCACCCTGTCACTTTCACACACATGGATAGAGCAAAGATCTATTAAAGCACTTGAGTAGCAGAGCAGATCTACTTGATTACAAAGCTCATGATCACAATATGATCAAGCATAGGGAGAGAGATGAACACATAGCTACTGGTAGAGCCCTTAGCCTCGAGGAAGAACTACTCCCTCCTCATCATGGGAATCAGCAACGGCGATGGAGATGGTGATGGAGATCGATGGAGATGGCTCCGGGGCACTTCCCCGTCCCGGCAGGGTGCTGGAACAAAGACTTCTGTCCCCCGAATCTCCCCTTCGATGGCGGCGGCGCTGCGGAACTTTTTCTGGATTCTGCCCGCATTAGGGTTACGTCTCGGGGAGACATATAAGTAGGCGAAAGGGCAAGGTCGGTGGAGGGCCAAGGGCCCACACCCTATGGCCGCGCTGCTAGGGTGGGCCCGCGCCACCACCAGGTGTGGCCGCCCTGGTGCCCTACTCCGTCTCTCCTTCACGTTTCCGTATTGCTCCAAGAAAAATAGTAACTTTGGCTTTTGTCCTATCCAATTCTGAGAATATTCATTTTTTTGCTTTTCTGAAACCAAAAACAGCAGAAAATAGGCAACTGGCACCGTGGCATCTTGTCAATAGGTTAGCTCCAGAAAGTGTATAAAAATACCTTAAAGTGTAGAGAAAACATAAGACCAATGATATAAAACAAGCATGGAGCATCAAAAATTATAGATACGTTTCTGACGTATCAAACATCCCCAAGCTTAACTCCTGCTCGTCCTCGAGTAGGTAAGTGATAAAAATAATAATTTTTGAGGTGACATGCACCATCACAATCTTGATCAAGGTATTGTAAAACATTGAAAGCTAGGATCAAAGTACTCTAAACATGATCATGAAAGATGTAGTTCTAACAATAGGACATAGTAATTATGCTGCAACATGAAAGGATACAAACAAAGATTCATGAATAACAATGCACTGAAAGACATCTGTTTGTTTCACATACAGAAAACATAGTGTGGTGACCCAGCATACCACTGCATGATGTAGTATACTATAGTCGTTGACATAACACCAATGAAACACCGTTCACTAGTATTACATCCCTCAGAATGGCACAACAGAAACACAACGGGTCCAATACATGGCTAAAGGTTACAAATCACTCTTTACACAAGATCCAGAGAACACTCTAGGTTAAAGAGAGAGAAAGAACTTCTTACGGAGAAGAATCAAATGTAAACAACGCAAGAACTATTATACTTCTAGAACTAGTATTTTAACTAAGGGATTGGCATTGCTGCTATTGCAATACTCTACAGAGTTAGGTTTTTTGGCTAGAAATTATATTCCTATCTAATCAGTAGCTTTGTCTTCACTTGAGTTGATGTATATGTTGACTTCCTTGACTTCATTGAAGAGCTTTATCTTTGCATGATAAGTCCTGGAGCATAACTTGATGTGGTTGTTGTTTACTCCGGCTTCAGAATCTAGCAAGTGTTAAGAAGATACTTTGAGTATGAGCGTACTCATAAAATTCACTAGAAAAGGAGTGTTGGATGCACTATAGCTACAGACACAGACCGTAGGTCGTAGGCAATGCAAGTTTTCATAAACATTTCTTCAAAGGTTGCTTTTATTTTTGAAAAGCTATGTCCTTCAACCTTCACGGGTTTACCAGAACCTTCATGGGGTTCCTTTCCCGCCGCGTTCGCAACTCCTTCCCGGAACAGGGAGTAACAAGTTACAGTTCTTACACTCTGCAGAGGTGTGTCACTTTAGCCATGAGAGATCAACTCTTTGTTGCACAACCGGGCAGCTTATTCTCGTCCACAATTCCATGATGTGGGGCCCATAAGATGATCCAAGCCAATCACTGCCCCCTTCGCGACCCCGCATGCCTCCTTGGTACATGCCCACATAATGAATTACGGCAATGGTTTGTACAAACCGTTAGATGCCAGAACTATCGTGGGACGTTGAGGGTTCCCACCCATATGCTGCATATCCTCTATGAATTACCAATTAATATGCACGCTACGAGGATAACAGCCACGACCTGCACATCCGGCTTCATGGGAGAGGAAGAAGATACAGCTGACTTCTCCTTCACATTCCAAATCTCATGGTCAACGCGTAATATACGGCGCAAGAATCACTAGCAACATTGGTTGTTAAGTCCTAGGTGATATACTTCTGAACAGTGTTATTCCAACTGTCAGACTTAATAGATTAGCTGATCACCCTGGATCAGTAATCAATAGTTCACATTATTATTGAAAATAGTGTTTTCTGACCTTTTTCAAATGCGGGTGAGTACAACACTGGATTTGTAAAATACTTTACAGAAAATAAACAAAGGACATGAGCAAGTGTGAAATTGCCTTTTGTGATTGCAAGATTATGCACTCACGGTCTTCGAGTCAGTATAAGATCCAAAATCTGAAATTAGCATCATTGGTCCGGTAAGGACTAATGTTTAAAGAAGCAATATGCTTTTATGCATAAATAATGTGATGCACGTTCTAAACGCAAATCCCGGGGATAACGTTGTCCTAGGGTTTGGATTTCGGGAATGGTTACTTTGGAATGTGTGGTCCTTTTGGAAAGGTTTTGCATTTGTGCTTTTATTAGAGCTTATGAGTGGTTGTGAGCAACTCATATGTATCAAAAAATTATATACTTATGAAATACTAGTCAAAATTGCTTATATAAGAGTTTCTGTTTGAAGTGGCAAAAAGAGTAACCTTCGAAGAAAAGGTTTCTCTTCTAAGGTCTAAACAAACTTTGTGGTTAGTCAGTGGTGGTTGATGTTATTTCTTTGTTCAAATGATTTGGCTTGATTTGCTTTATATCTTAACTTCTTCATACCAAAGTTAACTATAAAACATATAATAATGTTTATTGTATTATATTTAGACTCTGGGAGATTAAAGTTAACTTTAAATTTAGATAATTTTGAAAGTATAATACTTATAATATTTGTATCTTGTGTATCTGGAATGTTTCCTTTAGTTTACTTAATATTAGTGATCCTTCTACTTAGTGTAGTGGTTTCTTGATTTAATGATGGAGTAGTATCATTTATCTTTTAATAATGAGTGGGTATAGTTTATAAACCAGGATATACTATCACTTAATTACTTTTGAACTTTCTATACTGTTGTGGTAGTTTTTGTAATTTGGTAGTTAACATGGATGGAAAGGATCTGATTTATTCACAAGGTGTTATTTAAGGTTTTTATCATGAATTTAAATACTTTGAGAATATAATCTTCACTTAGGGTTGAAGATAATTTAATACAAATATGATTATAATGTTTTAAACTATTCTGGCCTTATATTATTAATATTTAAGACTAATACTATTTATTAGACTTATTAGACTCATTTTAGGAATATTAATAAATTTTATTTATCCTTATATGAATTATTAATGAAGTAAATAAGTTTAAATTTGAGTTATTAAAATATTTGAATTTTTATTTAACTCAAAATTAGAATATTAGATTGTTAACATGTATATATTATCTTTGTGATCATTTTGGTATATTATATTTATTTTTGTGATTTATAAATAATAAGATATGGTTTTATAATTCTTATTACTTTATAATTACTTAATAGATAATGAAAATTTAATTAAGTGAAATAATAATACATGATTATAGTTTTAAATTAGCATTCTTATTTTTCTAAGATTTTTGGTATTTTATTTATATTATTAACATTTATCATTATAAAAATATGAATTATCAAAGTTTTATTACTTATTAAACCTTTATTAAATAATATTTATTTAAATAATTATCATGATAATATTTGATAATAAGTTTAAGTTGTAGATTTTATTTTTCTACAAATTTTCATATATTATACATATTTTCTGAATTGTAAATCAAAAGTTATTAATTAAACAAGATTTAATCATTTATTAGATTTCTGGAATATTGTTAATTGAATTATAACATTCTATTTATTTCTTAACAGAAAATACTTTTTACATTGTACCAAGAGCTAGCCCCAGTCACTGACCCATGGGCCATTGTCCACCTCAGCTCTCAGGGTTAGAAAATGCTTTTGCTACTGACCTCCTCTCTACTCTCAATCGATGACATATGGGACCTGGGCCATGTCATCCGCCACGCAAGGCAAGGACCAGTCAAACTAGCTGACGTGGTCAAGGGGTGGCGTTGGCGTGACGTAGCGATGGTGTCAGCACCACCGCCGCCGTCAGTGGTTGGTCGCCGGCGACGATCTACTGCGCCCCAGCAAGCGAAATAAGCCTAGTTCGAACCAGCGCAACCTACTGAACCTAAAAGTGGCGGCGCCGTTCGGAAATGGTCATCGGAGCTTCAGCTTCGACGAGCTCCAACGGTGACCGATGGTGACGTACGGTGAAACGGTGATTTACATCGGGATAAAGCGAATCAAGGATGCTGGAAGGTTCAGGTACTCACCCTGATGACGATAGAGCGGTCGAGGAGGCTTGGGGAGGCGTGACGACGACGAATCAACGGTAATATTCACGGCGGCCGAGGAAAGGGAACGCTCGATTTCACATGATTCCCGGCGAGCAGGCCTCCGTGCTTGGTCCTAGATGGTTCAGTCCACGACGGCGCGTCGAATGGTGGCTATCACGAGGTGAGGGGTGGTCGGAGTTGGCCGGAACGATGAACTCCGACGAGCTAGGTTTTCGGGTGAAGGAAGGAAGTGAGTCTGGGGATCGAGATTGTGTATGAGGACGAGCAGGGTTGTCGCGGTGGCCTTCTTATCCTCTCATGGCAACGGCGGCGTTGATCTTGACGCAACAAAGACGATGACGGCATTGGGCGGCGGCGAGCTCCGCCAGCGAGCTGTCTGTGTACGTGAGGATGACGACGATGGCTGTTTTGCAGATAACCCCCTGGCGATTCTTTCAGTTCAACCCGCGGTCCTCCCTTGGTCCCACTTGTCAGTCACAGAAAAGAAAGAACTGGGCTGGTTACTGGGCTGTTGTGGGCTGCACATAGGCGTTAGATAAGTATAGGTGTGTTGGGCCACGGCCAAGTAGTGTTTTTATTTGTTTTATCCTTTTTCCATTTTCTATTTTCTTATTCAGATTTGAATTTGATTTATATTTTAAACCTTTCTTTGTATGATCTATTTGCTGGATATTTGCAGTAATATTAAAATATATTTGGTAATCTTTGTGAACTTTTATTATGTCTTCTTTTTATATTTCTTTTATTTACTCAATATGAACCACCCTTTTAATAGTTTATAGAAACTTTTCTTATTATTTTTCTTTCTTATTTTAGTTATGAATTTCTTGAATGATATATTTTTATTTGTTTAAAAACTTATCTCTAATTGGCTCATAGTTTGAATAGAAACTTTTATATGTATACTGATCCTATATCATTATTTGGTGCATGAAATATAAAAGAAATAAATATGTTCATTACTACTTCCATTGATTAATAAAATGGTAATTGCATCTGTTCTTTTATGATAATCAAGGAAGTTTAGGATTTTAAATTATGATTATTCACCTTTGGGTTTAGGGTCTTTCTTTCTTAAAATACTTGGACTCTTTTATGGATGTGGTTAAAGATTCAATAACTAAACATATGGTTTTCTGTTTGGGATATTTGTTGACATCACCTTTAGTGCTTTAAAGTTATATCTTGAATGTTTTTATAGGAAGGAATTGATAAGGATATACTTAAGCACATATAGTTATGATGGTTGGAATTGTCAGAGATGGGTTTATGTGATTTGTTGTAGGGAAATGTTCCTATCAAGTGATATAGATATAAGATGATGAATCAATAGCATGAGATGGATATTATGTTTGATTTGAGATTTAGAGTTGGTTATTTACCAAGAATGTCTATTTTCCACATTTCATAATTATGGATCTTCTAGTAAGGAATTCCTTTCCTAGATATACTACCTCTTCATATCCATCATCATGATTAACATAATGAGCTTTACTTTACAAAATATCCTTATTCACCTTTTATTCTTCTAAACTCATGGATGAATCTAATGAGTTTGATACTAAATATTTCATAACTTCCATATATCCTTGCTTGATTGCATCTACTACTCTCCTATTGATAGCCTTCCATTTAGCAAATATTCCCTTTAAACTCCACTCATAATCTTTCTTAATTCATCCTTCACTGGTATTTCTTCATCAGATGAATATATCTAACTCCTTTCTCTAAGATTTACTATTTTTTCTTAAGAGGAACAACACTACTTTAATAACTCCATGCTATTCTAGCTTTAATTTAATCATACTATCTTATCTCTTCTTGACTCCAATATCTTATACTTAACTTCACATTGTAGTAGTATGCTTGTCATGGCTAACCTAGGATAACATATCTATACTTAGTTTCAATCATGTTCTATCCACCAATGTCACTTATATATGATATAAGCATTCAATCCTGGTGAGTAAGATTTGATCATTATAATCCTTTGATCCTTTATGGTTTGGTTTCCAGTTGGCCAATCAAGGCTTCATCAATACAACATTATAGTTGTATTATATTTAACTTCTGTTTAGCTCCATTGGATTAAGAGATATAATTCATTAACTATACCTACTTGATTCCAATAGGACTACTCCTGGTAACTATCTTCAGACTTCATCCTTGTAATCTTCTTTGTTACCATATTGATTTGATTTCCTCCAATCACTCCCATCCTATAGATGACATCTAAAACTAGCATCACTATTTACCTCTTCTTACTTCTTTCTTTATAATTCCTTAAGTGAATGCTATAATAAGGACAATAGTTGATAGGTCAAGAATTGATAGGTTAAGAATTGG
Organism: Avena longiglumis; assembly: GCA_030063025.1. Lineage (NCBI taxonomy): Eukaryota > Viridiplantae > Streptophyta > Magnoliopsida > Poales > Poaceae > Avena > Avena longiglumis. The sequence continues at coordinate 488,425,857 of CP125974.1, forward strand.
TGAATCCATAGTTGATTACTCAACATTGATGAACAACAAATATTGAAATATGATTCCAATAGGAATTGTAAAGATTGATATGGAAAGAAAAATATATGGTGATTGACCTTGACTTAGTTTCTTCCCTACTCAATCTTACTAAAGAGTTAAGGTTAGGCGTTACCATGATACTCATGGTATAAGTAAATGAGATTAAGATTTAGTTGTTACATTCCTATTACTTGTTTTATATTTCTAACTTGGTATTCGTGAGTTGTGTAATGAATACTAGGATATGATTACTTAAGGATCAAATATGAACCATTAAGTGATGTATTAGGGTTTAATTTTATTACATTTGATCTATCCTTAGATCAAATCATATTATCCAAAATAAGGTTTTAACAAAGGTCATATTGAAACTTATCGCAGTCAACTTGATGATCTACTTCAATTCCATCAATCTAAGAGAAGATTCATTCAATTTAACAAGTTCTGTTTTAAAAGCGCAAAAATTATTCGGATTTTCTATGCAAGAATGCAATGCACACATCTGGGTTCAACTTATTTCTAAGCTCTAATGTTGGGATGTTACACATAGCATAGTGGCATTCAGCTTGTTCCTCATGGAGTAGCAAAACATAAATGCATAGGACACCTTCAAAGTTCATAAGGGTGACTAGATACAAATAGTTTAAGAATAAGCAATATCAACATTATGAATCAATCAATAATTTCTGGGACAATGCACATAGAACTAAGAATGACAACTATGCTCTCTTAATTGGTGCCTAAGGATAGAAGGTGGAGACTCAATGTAAAAGTGGAAGAAAGGCCCTTCAAAGGGAAGCAGGGATTTCAAGTCTCATAAATATCTTCCAAAAATTATGGTACTTGTTAGCTTTCAGCTCTCATTGCCCCTATCATAAGCATATTGAAGTGATCAAGGTTAAAGTGAACAAAGTATGGAGTATATGCTTGACAAAGTATAAGTTGGCAATCTCATGTCCCTTGAGTACGAGGGCTGCTCCACATGCTACTCAACTTTAGTCACCAGTAAGTTCTTGTCATAGTAAGTACATGTGTATCATAGAGAACCACCAACGGGGTACCCCTTGCCTCATGATACAGGAGCTATCCCATATCAAAATGATAAGGCAAGCAGACAATGAGCATCTCAGCAATCTTCTTATTTACCATGGGCAAATGGTGCTTTTCTCTCTCTTTCCTCTTTTCTCATCTTTTTTTTCTTTTTCTCAATCCCTTTTTTCTATCTCTCTTTTTTATAAGAAGGATGCTTCATAGATTGCTCACTATGGTGATGTTGTAAGTTTCCACCATGATTAGGCATGGCTTAGGCTAGCAGCCCAGGCGTTTATCTAACACACATACATAACTCCATGGACTTACAAGCTCTCCTTTTATTTCACACCGACGACATCCACAAACAAAAGATCATGATATCAACTGGATAATATGTACAGGCGTTGAAAGCGTTCCCCATGACAGCATGGTTGTGCTAATTCCCAACTTATAAGTGCAAGCATATTCAACATAGATGACACAATGGTTCAAGTTTATTAGGGGCAGGAAAAATAAAGTGTGCCATCAAGTTTGTGAGAGCTTTAATCACTAATTTTCTCATAACAAGTTTAAATTGGAAGATAGATAAAACAATAATATACTTGGAATGGTGTAACACAGCATTCATAGGAATTTATAGTGGACTCTTTGGGATAACTTGGTTCCTTGGGAGTTGGATGCATGAGTAGAGCTTACTCAATACAGGTGGAGGCTAGCAAAAGACTGGGAGCGACAAACTAAGAGAGCAATAATGTCCATAATCATGCAGAGCGACAAAACATTATCAACCAAAGCATAAAATGGTACCACAAGTCAAAAACTAAATGATCATAGAGGCTAAGGTGACTGGTTCATAGTCATAACATGGTGTGAGCATGTGCCAAGTCAACCCAAATAAAGCATCAAAGGAGAATACCACAATATTATGCTTTTGTATGCTAAAACAACGCATGATTCTTTCAAGGCACATTAAGAAATCTTAATTGTTTGGAACAAGTCATGCTACATCAATAATCACTAAGCATAAGGTCAAAATAACATCTAGCATGATATGATAAAGTTTAGGCCACAGTCAAAGCAAGCTCCTTTTTGTACCAATATAAGCATGAAACTTCCTACTCTTTTCCAACACCAATCGACTTATTTGAAATAACTCACAAAGATAATACTCAATGAAGATCAGTGAGATTGTCTGACAAATCCACAAAGAAGAACTAAAAAGTTCTAAGCTAAAAGCACAAGAAAACTAAGGCTAAAAATAGTGCTAGAAAAAGAGAACACTCACAAAACAATAAGAATGAAAATTAGAGTGTTCTAAGCAATGAAAACAGAGTGTGTCTCTCTCAAAAAGAAGTGTGATGAGATCAACCAACTTATTGAAGCAAACTAAACAAACGAAAACCAAAAACTATAACTAAGACGCTCCAAGAATAACACAACTATGCATGAAACAAAAAGAAAAAGTGTCTAGAAAGATCTGAGATTTTTATTGATGAAGTATGGGATGCCTTGGGCATCCCTAAGCTTTGACGCTTGTACCTCTTGAATATTTATTGGGGTGACACGGGGTGACATCCCCAATCTTGATCTTTTGTTCATTTTTCATCTTATTACTGAAGGGTTTCGCGGCATAGTAAATCAAAATTTTCTACGGATGCGAACAGAGGGAAATCCAAGATCTAATCTAGGAGATGCAATCAACGAGAGAGATTGGATTAGATCTTCATACCCTTGAAGATTCAAGACAGTGAACGCTCATTAAACGTGGGTGATGTAGTCGTACTCGCTTCTCCTCCTCGCGATCCGATCCGATCTAGCACCACAAGTGGCGGTGCCTCGTGAGATGCACACGCAGCACCTCGACGCCTCCTCCTTCCTCGACCAGCAAGTATGGTGGAGAGATAGATTGGATCTACAACACGACGGCGTGGTGTATATGGTGGAGAATTTCTGCAGGCTTCCTATAAACAATCGGGAGAGAGGAAAGCTAGCAAGGCGGCTAGGGTTTGGAGGAGAGGTGTGTGGGGTTGGTGCGCCCCCACCCCTCTTTATATAGAGGGGGGGCGCAGCCCTAGCCCCTCCCCCAAGCCCAAAGGATAAAGAGTGGGGGGCATGGACTCTCCCCTCTTCTAGAAACTCTATCTCTAGTTTAAACGATTTAAACTCTCTAGGATCGGCTGGGCCCTATGGGGCCTTGTGACCCTGGCCCAATGCGGCCAGGACACTCCCTCATAGGCCCATGCACCCTCCCGGAAGGTGGGGCCACGTTGGTCCCCTTCCGGAAGGTTCTAGAAGCTTCCGGTACAATACCGATTAACCCGGAACAATTCCAAACTCCAAAAACTGCACTGCCTTATATGAATCTTATTCTCCGGACCATTCCGGAACCTCTCGTGATGTCCCGGATCCCATCCGAGACTCCGAACAAAAATTCATAAACCAATTATCCAATCTATCCTAGCGTCAAGACACGTTAAGTGTGTGACCTGAGTTCGAGAATATGCGACATGATCTTCTATCAATAATCAACAGCGGTCCAGGCACCCATATTGACTCCCACACATTCATCGATGATCATATCGGATGAACCACGATGTCGATTCAAACAATCCCATATATATATTCCTTCGTCTCGCGGTATTTTACTTGCCGAGATTCGATCGCCGATCCGTCATACCTAGTTCAATCTCGTTCACAGCAAGTACTTTACTCGTTCCGTAATCCAATATCACTTTGTGATTAACTCCTTAACCACATGCTTGCAAGCGGTGTTGATATCGACACGAGTGGGCCCAAGTATATCTCTTCGACTTGGGAGGACAAATTCCATCTTGATACATACAACCCATGATACTTTCCGATCACCGAGAGACACCTTTATGATCACCCTCTCATAGGATGACGCGTTTGATGACCTCAAAGCTTTCTTCCGTACCAGGAGTTGCATTATCTCATGGTCTAAGGAATACAATATTTGACATAGGAAAAGCTTCGCAAATATGAACACGATGAAACGATCTAATTGCTTCGCTTAGTTTGGTCTCCATCATATCATTCTCCCAATGATATGATCTCATTATCAATTGACAACTCATGTCTATGGTTAGGAAACCTTAACCATCATTGATCAATGAGCTAGTCCTTAGGCGCAGGCGTCAGGACACGGTGTTCTTCACAAACCACACAAGTATTAATGTTTGCGCTTAATACAATTCTAGCATGGAATATAAACTTTATCATGAACAAGAATTATAATAATAACATCTTTATTATTGCCTCTAGGGCATAATTCCAGTCTCCCACTTGCACTAGAGTCAATAATCTAGTTTACATCTGGCAACAATCTCACACCCATGGCAATCGAGGTGTTGATCATGTTTTACACGTGGAAGAGGTTTAGTCAATGGATCTGCGACATTCGGATCCGTATGTACTTTGCTAATCTTCGATCTCCATCGCTATATAATCTCGGATTATATGAAACTTGCGTGTTGATATGCTTGGTCTTTGGATGATATCTTGGTTCCTTAGCGAGTGCTATGGCGCTAGTGTTGTCACACAATATCTCTAGTGGGTCCAATGCACTTGGAACCACGCCAAGCTCGATGATGAAGTTTGATCCAAACTCCTTCACTTGACGCTCGCAAGCAGCCATGTATTCCGCTTCCTTTGTAGATCCGCGATCACGCTTTGCTTGCAGCTTCTCCAACTCATGCTCCTCCATTCAAAATATAAACGATCCGTATCACGAGATTTGGAATCATCCTTGTCGGTGTCGAAACTAGCATCGACTTAACCTTTTACGACAAGTCGTTCATTACCCCCATAGACTAAGAACATTTCTTTAGTTCTATTTAGGTACTTTAGGATGTTCTTCACGGCTGTCCGATGTTCCACTCTGGATCACTTTGATATCTGCTCGTCAAACTAAGAGCATTGGACACATCCGGTCTAGTACACAAGATGGCATACATGATGGAACCTATGGCCGAGGCATAAGGCACTTTGCTCATAGCTTCCTATCATTTACCGAATGGACACCGAGCCTTGCTCAATATCTTACCCGACAACATAGGCACCGAACCTTTCTTTGCCTTATCCATTCGAACCTTTTGAACTTTGTCTACGTATGTACTCGCTTAAAGCTATCAGTCTTTGTCTATCTCTATAGATTTTGATGCCCAATATATAAGCAGCTTCACCTAGGTCTTTCATTGAAAAACACTTGCTCAAATAACTCTTCACATCGTTAAGCTTGTTGATGTCAAATCCGATAATCAATATGTCATCCTCATACCGTACCAGAAACGTCACCGAGCTCCCACTCACTTTCTTGTAGAGACAAGCTTCATAGCAATTTGGAACAAATCCAAAGCTCTTGATCACTTGATCAAAACGAAGGTTCCAACTCCGAGATGCTTGCTTGTCCATAAATGGAATGTGAAGTTTGCATACTTTACTAGCATCCTTAGGATCGACAAAACCTTCGGGTTGCATCATATACAACTCTTCATCAATGTTCCCATTGAGGAAAGCGATCTTGACATCCATCCGCCATATTTCATAATCATGAAACGCAGCAATTGCTAATAAAATCCGAATGGACTTAAACATCGCTACGGAGAGAAAGTCTCATCGTAGTCAACACCTTGAACTTGTCGAAAACCTTTTGCGACAAGCCGTGCTTTATACGGTAACATTACCATCCGTCCGTTTTCTTCTTGAATATCCATTTGCACTCAACGGCCTTTCGGTCGCCAGGAGGATCCACCAAAGTCCATACTTGGTTTTCGCTCATGGATCCCAATTCGATTTCATGGCTTCCACCATTTCTCGTAGTCTGGGCTCATCGCTTCCTCATAGTTCGTAGGTTCACCGCCTTCTACCAACAAGATAGTCAAGACAGGTTGCCGCACCACTCAGAGGGGCACGCGACCTTGTCGACTGGGACGTTCAAGATGCAAGCATCGTCCAAGCTTCATGATCCTTGTCATTAGCTTCCTCTATTGTTGGTGCGGTGACCTTGGAACAATTTCAGGTGCTGCGCTACTCTCCAATTCAAGAGAAGGTTCAATAACCTCGTCTAGCTCTACTTTCCTCCCACTCACTTCTTTCGAGAGAAACTCCTTCTCAAGAAAGTAACCGTTCTTTGCGACAAACACTTTGCCTTCGGTAGTGATAGAAGGTATACCCAATAGTTTCCTTAGGGTATCCTATGAAGACGCAATTCTCCGCTTTGGGTTCGAGCTTGTCCGGCATCAACTTCTTGACGTAAGCTTCGCATCCCCAAACTTTAAGAAACGACAACTTAGGTTTAGCACCAAACCACAGTTCATACGGTGTCGTCTCAACGGATTTAGATGGACCCCTATTTAAAGTGAATGCAGCGGTTTCTAATGCATAACCCCAAAATGATAACGGCAAATCAGTAGGAGACATCATTGATCGGACCATATCTAATAGGGTTCGATTCCGGCGTTCAGACACACCATTGCGCTGTGGTGTTCCGGGTGGCGTGAGTTGTGAAACGATTCCACTTGCTTTAAGATGCGTGAGAAAATCATAACTCAAATATTCACCTCCACGATCGGATCGTAGAAACTTAATCTTTCTGTTACGATGGTTCTCCACTTCATTCTGAAATTCCTTGAACTTTTCAAATGTTTCAGATTTATGTTTCATTAAATAGATATACCCATATCTACTTAAGTCATCGGTAAAAGTGAGGAAATAGCGATATCCACTGCGCGTCGAAACACTCATCGGTCCGCATACATCGGTATGTATGATTTCCAACAAGTCCGTTGCTCGCTCCATCATACCGGAGAACGGGGTTTTGATCATCTTGCCCATGAGGCATGGTTCGCATGTGTCAAATGATTCAAAATCAAGAGACTCCAAAAGTCCATCAGAATGGAGTTTCTTCATGCGCTTTACACCAATATGACCTAGACGACAGTGCCACAAATAAGTAGTATTATCACTATCTACTTTGCATCTCTTAGCCTCAATGTTATGGATGTGTGTTTCATCCCTTTCGAGATTTAGAAGAAATAAATCATTCACAAGAGGTGCATGACCATAAAAGATGTTACTCATATAAATAGAACAACCATTATTCTCCGATTTAAATGAATAACCGTCTTGCAATAAACACGATCCAGAAATAATGTTCATGCTCAACGCAGGCAGATAATAACACTTATTAAGGTTTAAAACCAATCCCGAAGGTAAAACTAAGGAGAGCGTGCCGACGGCCATCACATCAACTCTTGATCCGTTGCCAACGCGCATCGTCACCTCATCCCTCGCAAGCCGTCTATTCTCAGAGCTCTGTTTGAGTTACAAATATTAGCAACCGAACCGTATCAAATACCGTGCACTACAACGAGGGCTAGTAAGGAAAACATCAATAACATGTATATCAAATATACCTTTGATGGTGCCATTCTTATCGCTAAGTAATTTGGACAGATTCTTCCAAGGACCCTTGTCCTTGCAATAGAAGCACTCAGTGTCGGGCTTAGGACCAGACTTGAGCTTCTTCTCAGCAGGGGCATTGCGCTTGCCGCCGCCCTTCTTGAAGGGTTTCTTTGCTCCCTTACCTTTCTTAAAAGAGGGCTTGTTTACCATCAACACATGATTATCCTTCTTGATGTCCACCTCTGCAGCCTTCAGCTTTGCGAAGAGCTCGGTGATCATATCAGTGGAACCAATCTGATTATGAGTCACTACAAAACTTTTGTAGCTGGGAGGGAGTGATTGCAGAACCCTGTAAATCTTGAGCTCCTCTAGAATCGTGCATTCCAGTTGCTCAAGGCGTTTAGTGTAGCCCGACATCTTTATGGCGTGCTCACTAACGGAACTCCCTTCCTCCATCTTGCAGTTAAAGAACTTCTCGGAGATCTCATATCTCTCGAGCGGGCTGAGTCCGAAACATGGTTTTCAGCTCCTCGAGAATCTCGAAGGGCCGGATACTCTTCAAAACGATTTTGAAGCTCGATTCCATAGCAAACAACATGGTGCTCTTACACCATAATCATCTTTCTTGCGATGATAGACAGCTTTCTCATCGGTAGTAGCGATTGCAGGGGGTCACCTAACGCTTTCCCAAGGACATAGTCCTTTTGTCCGCCAGACAGAATGATTCTTAGATTGCGGAACCAATTGGTGAAGTTAGACCCATTGTTTCTAAGCTTTTCTTTCTCAGCAAAAACGTTGAAGTTGAAGTTGGACTTGGCCATGTGATCTACAGTATTTGCAAGTACAATTTAGACTATGTTCATGATAAATAGTTCAATTTAATCAAATTACTAGATGAACTCCCACTAAATTCAACATCCCTCAATTTGTTGAGTGAACACGATCCAAATTCACCACACCTAATCCGATCATCACGAGAAGAGATGTGGTTTCAATGGTGGACAACAAAGTGTCGATCATATCACTCATATGACTCATGCTTAACCTTTCGGTTCTTGTGTTCCGAGGCCATGTCTGTACATGCTAGGCTCGTCAAGCTAGACCCAAGTATTTCCGCGTGTGCAAAACTGGCTTGCACCCGTTGTATGTGAGCGTAGAGTCTATAACACCCGATCATCACGTGATGCTTGGACACGACGAACTTTCGCAACGGTGCATACTCGGGGAGAACACAGTTTTTATCTTGATCTTTAAGTGAGGAATCATCTTATAATGCTACCGTCGCGATCTAAGCACAATAAGATACATAAAAGGATAAACATCACATGCATATAACTTTATGTGACATGGTATAGCCAATCTTCGCGCAATGATCTCCATCTTGTGCGTTCCGGCATGATCTCCATCACTCCACCATGATTGCCTCCACCACGAATAGCAACTACAACTATTGCTAACTACTTAGCGATAAAGTAAAGCTATTACATGGCGTATAAGAAGTTGACACACAGGTCATACACAATTATAAAGACAACCATATGGCTCCTGCCGGTTGTGTACTCATCGACATGCAAGTCGTGAAACATTACAAAACATGATCATCGCATACAATATACACATCACATCTTGTGCCATACCATATCACAGAAAACACTGCCTGCAAAAACAAGTTAGACGCCTCTACTTTGTTGTTGCATGTTTTACGTGGCTTATGGGAGTAGATGCTAAGAACGATTCTTACCTACGGAAAGCCACAACGGTGATATTATGGTTGCTAAACTCCGGTGTTAATCCCATGACAACTATAGTGAGAGAAACTGACATCCACCAGCCGCATGTGTGGAACAAGCCACACGTCAAGTGCGGAGCCGGTCTCATGACGGCGTCGCGTAAGGTTGGCCTGGACCGCTTCAATCTCACTATCCCGCGTCATAAGAAGAACACAAACAAGAGGCTTTCAACAGAAAACATCAACGCCCACAACAACCATGTTGCGTTCTACTCGTGAAACACATCTACGCATAGATCTAGCTCTGATACCACTGAAGGGTTTCGCGGCATAGTAAATCAAAATTTTCTACGGATGCGAATAGAGGGAAAGCCAAGATCTAATCTAGGAGATGCAATCAACGAGAGAGATTGGATTAGATCTTCATACCCTTGAAGATTCGCAGTGAACGTTAAACGGAACGTGGGTGATGTAGTCGTACTCGCTTCTCCTCCTCGCGATCCGATCCGATCTAGCACCACAAGTGGCGGTGCCTCCGTGAGATGCACACGTGCAGCACCTCGACTTCTCCTCCTTCCTCGGACCAGCAAGTATGGTGGAGAGAAAGATTGGATCTACAACACGATGGCGTGGTGTATATGGTGGAGAATTTCTGCAGCAGGGCTTCGCCTACAAACAGTCGGGAGGGAGAGAGGAAAGCTAGCAAGGCGGATAGGGTTTGGAGGAGAGGTGTGTGGGGTTGGTGCGCCCCCACCCCTCTTTATATAGAGGGGGGGCGCAGCCCTAGCCCCTCCCCCAAGCCCAAAGGATAAAGAGTAGGGGGCATGGACTCTCCCCTCTTCTAGAAACCCGGAACAATTCCGAACTCCAAAAACTGCACTGCCTTATATGAATCTTATTCTCCGGACCATTCCAGAACCTCTCGTGATGTCCCGGATCCCATCCGAGACTCCGAACAAAAATTCATAAACCAATTATCCAATCTATCCTAGCGTCAAGACACGTTAAGTGTGTGACCCTGCGGGTTCGAGAATATGCAGACATGATCTTCTATCAATAATCAACAACGGGGTCTGGGCACACATATTGACTCCCACACATTCATCGATGATCATATCGGATGAACCACGATGTCAGGATTCAAACAATCCCATATATATATTCCCTTCGTCTCGCGATATTTTACTTGCCCGAGATTCGATCGTCGGTGCATCATACCTAGTTCAATCTCGTTCACAAAAGTACTTTACTCGTTCGTAATCCGATATCACTTTTGATTAACTCCTTAACCACATGCTTGCAAGCGGTGTTGATATCGATTACGAGTGGGCCCAAAGTATATCTCTCCGACTTGGGAGGGACAAATTCCATCTCGATACATACAACCCAACAGATACTTTCCGATCACGAGAGACACCTTTATGATCACCCTCTCATAGGATGACGTTTGATGACCTCAAAGCTTTCTTCCGGTACCGGAGTTGCATTATCTCATGGTCTAAGGAATACAATATTTGACATAGGAAAAGCTTCGCAAAGATGAACACGATGAAACGATCTAATTGCTTCGCTTAGTTTGGTCATCCATCATATCATTCTCCCAATGATATGATCTCATTATCAATTGACAACTCATGTCTATGGTTAGGAAACCTTAACCATCATTGATCAATGAGCTAGTCCTTAGAGGCGTACCAGGGACACGGTGTTGTTCATAAACCACACAAGTATTAATGTTTCCGCTTAATACAATTCTAGCATGGAATATAAACTTTATCATGAACAAGAATTATAATAATAACATGTTTATTATTGCCTCTAGGGCATAATTCCAACAATTACATCATTCTTTCCTTACACCTGAAAATTTTCCTTCATACAAAACTTCACACAATCTTCATTAGCAACATTAGTGCATTCAAAAGATAATAGACCTTTGGGTTAGTTTAAAAACAACAAAACTTTCATGAAATACACAAGCTACTATAGAAATTCCTTCAAAAAGCTCAATTTCCCTAAGAGAACCCAAAAAGAAATCAATAAAGAGGCAAATGCAAATAATGGCAGAAATCTGTCAAAACAGACCAGCAAGTAAAAACTGATTTTTTCGAAGACCTTATGTTGCTCAAATAAAAAAGTGTTAAAAGAAATAAAGTTATCTAACAACATGGGGGATTTATTCAGAAAATTACAGCTCAATCCGACTTACAAAGATTTTTCACGAATTTTTACAGTGAAGCACAAAAATCTATTTCGGGACAGCAACTTCCCCAAATCTTACTTCCCTCTCATTAGAGGTTATTATTGGCACAAAAATCAAATAAAAAGGATAAGGAGAGGTTATTACAGAAGTAATAACTTCCAAGACTCAAGAAAACTATTGGGTTATGTCCGAAGAAGTACTTTTCTTTAACGCCTTTAAGTTAGGCTTGATAGTTTGAGAAGATGCTAACACAAGAAATATGAATTGAAGTAAAAGATAGCATCAAGAAGCAAATATAAAACACATTTAAGTCTAACCCACTTCCTATGCATAGGAATCTTGTAAATAAACAAGTCATGAAAGCACAAAGCAACAAGCATAGGAAAGCAAAATAAGTGCAACTTCAGAAATTTCAACATAAAGAGGGGAAACTTAATATTGTTGAGATACATAAAACCATGTTTACCTCTCTCATAATAACTTTCAGTAGCATCATGAATAAAATTAGAAATATAACTATCACATAAAACATTCTTATCATGAGCCACATGCATATAATAATTATTACTCTCCACATAAGCATAGTCATTCTTATTAATTGTAGTGGGAGCAAATTCAACAAAATAGCTATCATTATTATTCTCATCACCATAATCATCAAATATAGGAGGCAGATTGTAATCGCAATTAACTTTCTCCTCAATAATAGGTGGACTGAAAATATCATATTCATCATTGTATTCATCATATATTGGAAGTATAGTATCATCATAAGCAATAGAATATCTATCTTCCAAAGATGGGGAACTAAAAAGATCATTTTCATAAAAACTAGCTTCCCCAAGCTCAGACGTTTCCATAGCATTAGCAATAATGGTGTCCAAAGAATTCATACTAATAAATTTTCTATTCGCATGCAAATAAAGCTCCATGGGTTTTTTAATTTTCTCTTCAAACACTTCATGTCCTAACTCAAGATAAATACTATAAAGCTCTCTCATTTTTTTGTTGTATTCCATTAAGCCTAACTAGTGAAAACAAGAAACAAAAAGACAAAATTGTAGAATCTAAAGGAAATAACTTCGAGCACTCATACTCCAGGTACAGTACTAGAAGATAGCTTAGTAGCCAGGGATGTGAGTACCTTTTACCTTACTGTAACACCCCCAGAATCGGCCCTATGCAAGTTTCAGCGATTCCCGCCAAACCTGCATAGAAACGATTCAAAGGTGCCCACTAGGCACTTTCGTGCGGGTGGAAAACGAAGTAATAACATTACACAACAGTCCTCGATGGGACCCACAGAACAGATATATATACAACAGCGACTCAATGAGTCAAGAATACAGATATAATATACAAAGATCCAAATCACCTTGAAAATGATAGAGCGTCCGACTACGGACAAGATGCAAATGGGGCTAAGAGCCCTGAAGAATAACCAATGGCGTCCATAACCCGGTGCCAAGCGGAAGGGTAACCCTGCTAACGACGTCGATCTCAAAACCTGCTTAAACAAAAGGGGTGCCAACAAAGGGCAAAGGAAAAAGAGAGAGCGGTCAGTACTGAGGCCAGTACACGGTGAGGCTAGAATTCGGCGGTCCTCGCCTACATAGGTATGGTGGACTGAAGCGGCAGCGCAGCATGCACTAAACAACCTATAGAGACTCGATACAACTGGCGGCTATCAGAGAGGGATAAGAAAGACCTATTCGGAACCAACCTGATTGCTACCATCAAACAAACCCATCCTGGTGTTTCCCCCTCGAGACCAAACGAGGAAGTCAACCGAGGAACTCACACAGTTGGCAGTTTTACTTATGCAGTTATCGTTGCAGCAATTACTAGTCAAGTATAGATAATCATCCTGATATAATAAGCAGTGGGCAATTTTAGTTAACCATTCCGTTGAGGTTGTAATAATTACTAGTCAAATACAATTATCATGAGATATCCCAAACCCAGCAGTTGTTGGTGCTTTTATTTAGCCATTCCGTTGTAGTTGCAATACTTACTAGTCAGATACAATGGTCGCAAGCGACAACCCAAACAAGCAATTGTTGGCAGTTTTATTTAGCCATTCCATTATAGTAAAGCTGATTACTAGTCATTATAAAGTCAAATTTATAGCACTACTTTAGTTATAGTTGTCTATGATCGAGATATCTCTGTCGCTCCATAACCATGACACGGCTTTCAGAAAGTTTTACCCTGCAGGGGTGCACAAATAGCAACACACACTCGATCAACCTCGGAAAAACCAAATCAAACCCAACGAGGCCTTCACGACAAAGCAATCACAGGATTCAGAAATATTTCAGGGGGCCACCCCATTGAGTACACCCGCAACGAAGTTAGCTGACTCCGAGACGGACTCAAGGTTTGCGTCAATGGCTGTAAACGACTGGGAACCCAAAACTGGGCTTGTCGATACCGCGAAAACACTCCGCTTCCTAAACAGTACAGGTGCTCCTTGCACAATCGTAAATAATACAGTAAAGCATGGCATAAGTACAGGATAGTCAATAAAACCTCAAACTAGTTTGTGGCCCCAAGAAATAAGAATGAATCAAGCTCTGGCTCAGGGGGGTCCCATAATCCTCCCGGATGTGGATAGCGCGAATATTCAAGGAACAGGTATCAAGTACTCGGGGTCCTACGGGACACAAGTGGACGGTTAACAACCAAATAACATCTATTGCCCACCTGTGCCTCTACTTACCTACTTCAATTTTAGTTGTTAAACAGTAATTAAAGTAAACGATAATGAAAACCATGATCATCTCCAACCTTAAACATGCGGCAACACTCCAACAACTGTGGTACTGGACGACACGCAACAGCACTTGAGCAAGCGACTACGACGCGCAAGTCCAACTATCTACCAAACAACAGGTAATAGGATGTGTCCAAGGCAATATAAGGCTGCAAGGGATATCACGGGTACCAAAAACTAGAGCATCGCAACACAGATAGCAATAGATCAACAGGAAGGAATAAATACTGTAAAAGTAAGATAGGTAGAAAGGGGAAGATGCTCGCCTAAAAACATTGTCGAAGGTTCAACCGAAGATCGGGTCGACACTCGCATCAACTCAACGGCCTTATCCGCGAAGAACCAAAACACTAGAATAAACACCGGATGCACTATTTAATATTACGCAAGAGATCGGGCATGATGCATGTATGATGTATGACATGGCAAAGGTGCGATGCAATTAGGCCAGATTAAGCGGAACCGGGGCCCCGACAATTAATTAATAGGTTCATGTTGTATAGGTACCCCGCAATTTAAATGTTGTCTTATCATGGCCAAATAAGTTACCGGTTCGCTACACAAATTTAAATGGGACCAATATAAGACTAGATTTGCCCGCATATGGGCCACATATGTAATTATGTGGTGAATCGGCATAAGACCCCCAAACCACATGACAATATGTATGCACGCATGGCCAATTTAATATGCATCAGTTGATATTACATTTATAAAATAGGGCTTGAGAAAAGGGTCACACATTAGGGTTCGGCAGATCTTGGTTCCGGGGGTTTGGGGTTCGGTCTCAGGGTTCAGGGTTCGACGGAATCGGTCTCCGAAGGTCGGATACAAGATGGAGAGCTTGTCGTCCTAGAAAGAAGGACTTGGCGTTCGGGGTTCAGTGCTTGACGTCCTTCGGTCCCATGTCGACGGCCTTGGTGTCCTCGTTGGAGAACTCGGTGTATCTGTGTCGTGGTTCTTGTCGGGGTTCTCGGCGTCCTTGAATCCGGGAAGGAGAACTTGACGCGCCAGGGTTCGATCTTTGGCTCCGGGGAACGGTCTTGCGGTCCGTGAGGGAGATCTTGAGGCGCCCGCTTCACCGGGTCCAGCAGGAGTTCTTGTCATTCCATATCGAAGGCCTTCGGGTTTTGAGTAGATCTTGCGTGTCCAAGCCGGAGGACTTCTCGGAAGATCTTATCGGACAACACCACGAGACGGTATGCTGAGGCCAAGCAACACACGCAGGGCATACACGGACATGGGCATGCCCAACGCAGGTTTCCGGGACAGGCAGGGCCGGTGGCCGCGAGATGATGGCTACGGGGAGATCTTGGAGAGACACCGTGCGGCTCGACCACGACAAACTCGACAGGGGGCCGGCCGTGGAGCTCCGGGTGGCGGGCTCGCTGCAGAGAGGGGAGGGACAACAGAGGCAGCGGCCAGGAGATGCAGGCGGGCGCGAGGCGGCGGAGGAGGAGCGGCTACTGCGGTGCTGCGGGCCCAGCGGCAGCGAGGCGGCGGCTGGGGAGTCGCCACGGCGGCAGCTGCGGCGGGATGGGAGCTCAGCGGCGGCGGCGCGGCGGCGCTGGAGGCGAGCTCTGGCGGTGGCGCCCTGCGTGAGGCGCCCGGCGGCTGCGGAGGATCTCCGGCGGTGGCGAGGTCGGTCCCTGGCGGCGTGTGGGCCAGCGTCTGTGGCCGGCCCTGGCAGCAGGCGGGAGGAGGGTCGCGCCTCCGGGCGGCACGGCTACTCGACGGGGAGGTGGGGAAGGGCGGCCTCGCGCCGGAACGGGAATGGCGGCGCGGGGTGGTCATCGGGGCGAGGAGGAAGACGAGGGAGGGAGTTGGGTGCGGCGCGCGTGAGACGTGGGAGGGAGCGGGGGTCGGGCGGCGTGGAGTGGTGGGGCCCAGGCAGGGCCGGTCACCGCTGCAGGGTGCGTGCGATGCGTGGCGGCCAGGGGACGTGGGCGTGTGTGTGCTGTGTGGGGTGGGGTGGGACAGGTGGTGGGGCCAGGTGGCCAGGGGGAGAGAGGGAGCGGGGTAAGAGAGGAGGGTTGCGTGGCGGGGCCAGGTGGTCGGTGGAGGGTTGGGGTGCGCCAACGGGTGGAGGTGGGACGCTGGGCGGGACAGGGCAGGTGGTGGGGCCGGGAGGAGAGAGGGAGTGTGGGTAGGGAGGTGGGGACGCGCCCAGGTGGGTCTGGGGAAGGTGGGGTGGTGGTTGGTGGATTGGTGAGGTGGCGGTGGGTGTGATGAGGTGGAGGGAAAAGTGAGGTGGCAGGCTAGGATAGGTTGGGGTGAGGTGGAGGGGGCTGGGTAGACTAGGTTCGGGTAGGAAAAGTTTTAGGTGGACCGATTTTGTACTGGGGGTGGCCAACTGGGTCGGATCGGCCCGGTTCGGCTGCCCCCTAAAAATAATTAAACAATTTATTTATTCCAGACGGGGCTTTTGCAATTTGTTGGCCGACAAAACAAAATAAAACCGGAGACCCGGGTTTTGTGTTTGAACAAAGACGGGGCGTTTAGAAAACAAAAATAGGTTTTTCCGCAAATAGTTTTATGCAAGCAAATGCAAGATGATGACGATGCTTAAATGCAATGTGGCATGATGACATGAGCATGCGGTCATGATGATGCAATGCACAAAAACAACGCGATTTTCTAGTAGTGGTTTTGCGGGATGCCACACTTACCTCCCCCCGCAACTGCGCCAGAAAAGAGCTTGATGTCTACGCACTTATATTCTTGTAGACAGTTGTTGGGCCTCCAAGTGCAGAGGTTTGTAGAACAACAACAAGTTTCCCTTAAGTGGATTACCCAAGGTTTATCGAACTCAGGGAGGAAGTGGTCAAAGTCATCCCTCTCAAGCAACCCTGCAATCAAGATACATAATTCTCTTGTGTCCCCAACACACCCAATACACTTTTCAGGTGTATAGGTGCACTAGTTCGGCGAAGAGATAATGAAATACAAGTAGTATGGATGATTATAAGACAATGGTGCCAGAAAAGAGCTTGATGAGAGGAAGAGATTAAAGGCAATCTGAAATAAAGAAAGCGGCAAGCAAACATGTAACATATCTAGTTGTGAACAGTGTTTCAATGCTTAGAAACAAGGCCTAGGGATCATACTTTCACTAGTGAACACTCTCATATAAATATCTTCTCTTCATGATACTACTCTGAACTACTCTCCGGTTGCACAACTCTAATCCACGGTAGGTCTACAAAAGCACTCCTTAAAGTTTGCAATCCCCATCTAGATAACCCCACACTATCACCTTGAGCGCTAGATGGTTCCTTCAAACACCACAATTTTATAGAGACATCCAACTCCAAATATAACTCATGATAAGTATTTTTAAACTCTAGCCTAAGTGCCACCATGGCGTGCACGCTATCACTTTCACACACGTGGGGAGAGTTGGAGATCTATTAAAGCACTTGAGTATTTACGAAGACTCTAGCCTAAGTGCCACCACTGCATGCACGCTATCACTTTCACACACGTGGGGAGAGCAGAGATCTATTAAAGCACTTGAGTAGCAGAGAAGATATACTTGATTACAAAGCTCATGATCACAATATGATCATGCATAGAGAGAGAGATGAACACATAGCTACCGATAGAGCCCTTAGCCTCGAGGAAGAACTACTCCCTCCTCATCATGGGAATCAGCAACAGCGATGGAGATGGTGGTGGAGATCGATGGAGATGGCTCCGGGGGCACTTCCCCATCCCGGGAGGGTGCCGGAACAGAGACTTCTGTCCCCCCGAATCTCCCCTTTGGTGGCGGCGGCGTTGTGTAACTTTTTCTAGATTTTTTCCCACGTTAGGGTTACATCTCGGGGAGACGTATAAGTAGGCGAAAGCGCAAGGTCGGTGGAGGGCCAGGGGGCCCACACCCTGTGTCTGTGCGGCCAGGGTGGGCCCGTGCCACCACCAAGTGTGGTCGTCCTGGTGCCCTACTCCGTCTCTCCTTCGTGTTTCCGTATTGCTCCGGGAAAAATAGTAACTTTGGCTTTTGTCCCATCCAATTCCGAGAATATTCATTTTTTAGCTTTTCTGAAACCAAAAACAGCAGAAAACAAGCAGCTGGCACTGTGGCATCTTGTCAATAGGTTAGTTCCAGAAAGTGTATAAAAATATCTCAAAGTGTAGACAAAACATAAGACAAATCATATAAAACAAGTATGGAGTATAAAAAATTATAGATACGGTTCCGACATATCAAACCCAAACCCGAAATCTTCTTACATTCCCGAGTATGCAATCACTCCTTCATTGCTGGAGAACCTATGGTTAGTACGCGAAAACTAGTAGATCAAATGTTCAGTAACTTCCATAGATCTATAAAATATAATGCCTCGTTCAATCACCAACGAGACCATGGCAGCACTTTGACAGAATTCTTGGGTAGGCCAGGCTGCAAGAGAGCGGGTTTTTTCCTTTGAAATTGAAATCTTACCTGAATGACCCAACAAGGAAGACCAAATGCTTACTAAATCCTGAGCAGGCCACAAGTCAGGTCATCCCCAACATAGGTCTGCCCATGTACTGAGACTATGAGATCGCAAATCATATATTATCTTGGGCAAGGCCTCAGTCTAAACGGATAATGGGTCATCAGTAGAAGAGTTGAGATCACGAGCCAGCCTCGATCGATCTAGTCAGCATTCTTGCTGGAGCCACTCTCATGCACATTGTTAATAACAGTGTTAGACTTGCCGACCTACAATCACCGCCAAACTCACTATTGATGTGTGTTGACGCTCCGTTTGGAAACCCCAAGAGCAAGGTATGATGCAGCATAGCAGCAAGTTTTCCCTCGGTAAGAAAACCGAGGTTATCGAACCAGTAGGAGGAAGGAAACACCTCAAAGATGTTGCAAGCAACATGGAAACCTGCACAACACAAACTCAAGACTTTGCCCCAACTAAAAGTGAGGTTGTCAATCTCACCGGTTGCTATAACAAAGGATTAACTGTATGGTGTGGAAGGTGATGATGGTTTGCAGCAAATAAACAGTAATAGTGGCAGATGTATCAATGGTAAAGATTGGACCAGGATCCATAGTTCACTAGAGGTGTTCTCCTTAGATAAACAAACATAGCATGCTGGGTAAATAAATTACAACAGGGCAATTGATAGGACTGAGCAAGGCATAACAATGCAATACTAGACAAAAAGATCCTATGAGATTCGATTGGGAAATACAACAATATACATAGACCGCCATACAACTGCATCTATGACTAGAAGTCCACCTTCAGGGTATCATCTGAACCCCCTACAGTATTAAATTGCAAGCAACAGACAACTGCTTTAAGCAAAGTTGTAAGGTTCCCAACCTTTAATAAGGTAGAGATCCCTGTGTTTACAATGCTAGTCCCTGGATCAATAGCTAGCATCAACAGTTAAGATGTAATATCAAGAAACAAAGGTCATAATACAACTTTATAACCAGGAATAAAATAACTTATTACATCTTACATAGCTCATTTGGCTATCTCATTACAATGCGGCAGAATATAACAATAGCATGGGGTCCTTCATCTTCAAAGTGCCACAGGCAGACATGTTGGTTGTAGAATTGTAATCCTAAATCATTAAACTTCTCTAACATCAAACAACCTACAACATAATAAGTTACAGCCACAAGGGTCAATACATTTGAATTGTATTGGCAAGTGATACTATGGTAGTATAGTGGTGTCTATCATCTATATGCATTTGGCTAAGTGGAGCTTAGGCTTGCTTTGCTCAAAATACACTTTCCTTATCAATTGAAAACACTAAGTTTTTGCTTGACAAAATCACCCAAGGCATCTCCCAATAGAAATTGGTGATCCTTCAACCCTTGTTCAACCACAAGATTTTAACTTAGAAATTGGGATGAGGAGATTCTTGATAGATTCCATGTCTTGATGCTCAAATTGTCCTTTGCCAGGGACATGGCTAAGTACTTAGATTTTACACTCTGCAGAGGTGGTGCACTTTCCCCACAAGACTTGGTTTCACCAAGACAAGATCTTTCAGAAGCCTTCCCTTGGACCATAATGGACGCGCTCCAACCAATCAATCCCCTACCACCAACTGTCCATTTGGCTAAGTTATTGCAACCTATATGATCCAGGCAGAGCCCATAATGCCAAGTGGCTGCACTTGAAGCTTCTCAACATTTGACATCTCAAATCTCTTTGTTCCTTGGTGGCCATCCACAAGTGAGATACACAAAGGTAAACCATAGAAATAGGCCTTGTGAACCACTCAACACAAACCATTCCTTCCATTCCACCCAGGTGATTCATTCACTTAGTTGTTTTATTAAACAAAACACAAGTCCTCAGACTTAGAAATATTTCCATAGTATGTATATATATTCCACCCTTGTTTTCTACTAGCTAAGCTAAGCATGATAGTAGTAGGAATCTTAACTTAGGAAATTCTACTAAGGTTTCATCTACTAGGATTTCCCATAGCATAGTTTATACTTAGCAAAAATTCCATGCAAGTCCTACTTAGAAATATCACTAATGCATAGTGAAAATAATGGGACAAAAGTATGAAGCATCACTTGCCTTTTTGGTAGAGAATATAAGTTCACTCCTTGATCTTGCAACAATCACACTCTTCAAATTCCACTACAATTCAATCAAGCAAGCAATAATTCAATCTACCATTCAAGCAAAACATCACATAAAATAATAGAAACAAAACAATGCATGCAAGCATGCCAAACTTTGTTTTAAAAAGTGGCTTATAATAGGTTATAAACATTCTAAAACACTTTATTGGTCATTTTATAAAGTGGCAAAACTATTTTCAAAAGATTTTACTTCACAAACCATTTTTAAACCAAGTCATTATTTTATGTGGTTGAAAATGTCTTTAGCAGAGTAATAATTTTTATAGAGTTCACCAAATACATTTCCAAACCATAAAACTTGGTCTTGGGGTCAGAGAGTTTATTTCAAAACATTTCCCAAAGATTTTCTCCCAAAAGCATTTTTAATAAATAAAGATTACTTTTATTTGACTAGAAATGGTTTAAATCAAAAGTTTATTCTTTTGCTTTACCAAATATATTGTTGAAACCACAAATTGATTCCTATGGTCAGTAGGTTCAAAAAAAACCATTTGTCAAAGGTTTTATCTCAAAAATCATTTTAGAACAATTTTTATATTCTAAACATGCATACACAAGTTTTCTGAAAAAAAGAACATTTTATCAGAAGCTTTTTACTAAACAAAGTGCATGGTCAGAAAGTACTTGTCTTGCTGAATCCACTGATATAAAATTTGCAAAATTTGGACGTGTGGTTTGAAAGTTATGAATTTTTCAAGTTTGAATAAGTAATAGAACATTTTCTGGCTTTTATAACAGCTCTAGGCCACGTGTCTGTTTCTGATTGGACAAAAACGGTTCGCACGGATCGATCGGCGTGGAGCGTTAGATCTAACTGAAAACGTGCAGCACAGATCTATCCATAACGGTTCAGTTAAGTGATCTATCGTATCCCTACGATCTTCATCTAACGGCTATCAACACTCTGACCATGTCCTGGCGGCGCTCGACGGCAGCGCGTGGCGGCGACGCTCTGGCGGCGGAGTTCCGGCTAATACAGGAAGCAATAGAGAGGGAGGAGTGGCTCACATTGATCGCAGGGGTATGTCGAAGCTCAAGGTGGTCTTCGGGTAGCAGGGGGTGCACGGGTGTCGTCGGAATTCCTCGCCGGAGATGCTCCTGGCGTCGGGTGCGGTCAGATGTCGACGGGGGCGAGGCTACAGCGCACGAGAAAGCAAAATAACGGTAGAGTTAGATGCGTAGAAGATTAGGGAGTGCGGGAGCATCACAGAGAAGGGATGGCGCGGTCAGAGACTACCTGGAGGCGTCGTTGGAGAAAAGGCAGACGGCGGCGCTGCTGGTCATTGTTGTTACCGATGCTGGGGTGCTCGCGCAGATGAACGGAAGGTATAGTGAGGTGCGCCAGAGGCTGGGGAAGGTGCTCGTGTGCTCCAGGGGGCAGAGGAGTAGCTGGGCTCGCCGGAATTTCTACTGGAGCTTGCCGGAGACAGTGAGGGTCCGGGCAAGGATTCGTGCAGCCTGGGGGCTCTCAAGGTGTGGCGTCTGGGGGAAATGGAGAGGCGGTTAAGAAGGGGTGGTCGCAGGGGGAATTTACTGGGCCATTTACGCGTATTGATTCGAGCAATCAACGACAGAAACTGCCAGGCGAGTTCATCGCGGGGAGGAAGACGATGACATGGTCGCAGGGCCCGTTTGACAGCGAGTGAGAGAGAGTGGGGGTGGGGTCCATCTGTCGGTGTCTCTACGGGTGCAAGGGTGAGTGGAAAAACATTTCGGCAGAGGGGGTGTAGGTGGGCTGCGAGTTGGGCTTAGTGGGCCTGCTGACTGGGTCGAGTCTTTTTTTTTGTTCTGATTGTTTTTCCTTTTTCCTTTTCTTTTATTCTGTTTTGATTTTGTTTAATTATTTTAAACATCCATTTGAATTCAAACCTCAAGCAAAATTTGTGTAGGTTAAAATACTGTTTAGTAATATAATCTGATGTCAATTTTGGAATAAAATTTTATTCTTTTTGGGGTCTTTAAATTATTCAAAAAGGCCCTTGTTTTAAATCAAATAAGATTTAATAATAATTTCAAACACCATTTAATTTTCTAAATCCTTCCAAATCTTTTGAGTAGGTTTATTTATTTGTTTAATAGGGTGTCAAATAATTCATCTTGAATTATTTGGAAAGTATTTAATATGATTCATAAATCATTTGAATTGGATATTTGTTTTAATTCCAATGGAATTAAATATAGTTTTAATTCCCTAAATTTTATTTGGAAGATTTATTTTATTTAAATTAATTAAACAACTTTCATTCCACTTGGGTAAATTCCAAAATAATATTTTCTCATGAATTATATAATTATTCTAATTAGAGATTTGTCTTTATTAGAATAGGGATAGAATGGTTAATGCCATTTTATTTTATTTGGAAATTCTTCATCCTTTTATTTCATTTGGATTTGGATTATATTCATTCCATTTGCTTATGGTCTTGGCCAAGATTTAATTTGGTCTTTAAATATTCCTTATTTAATATTTCTTTCTTCATCTTATAAAATCCATATCTTTTTATTTAGAGATCCAAACTTGATGATTCCAGTTTGTAAAATCTTATTTGAGATTTATTTATCCTTTTAAATATCTTTAGGATTATTTTCTCACCATTTGGTATGGATTTATAGATAGATGCTTTATTAGCTTTGGGAATTAAACATCCTTATCTTATTAAATTCATAGGATTTTATCTATGGCTCCAAATTGAATGAAATCAATTTATATGATTTTGTAATATTTACATTTGTCATTCTTGATCATTTTGAAATGTTTGTTTGACAAATTTCTATTTGGATCAAATCCATAGGCTTGGAGATAACTTGGAAATGATTTTCTTCCATTAGGGTTTTAGAGTTTTGGTTTATTCCTCAAGTGTTTTTTAAATTTCCAGATGCATTTATGAAGAATGCATTTCACTTGATTTGAATTTAGTTGGATTCAAACATTAACCAAAGTTTGTTAAAGATGGGATTTTAAGTTTCCATTTAGAAACAAAAGTTTCTTTTCACCCTAAAATTCAACAATTATTTATTTTGTTTATTTATTTTTCACATTACAAGATTTGGAAAATCTTGGGATGTGACAGGCTACCACCCTTAAAATAAATATCGTCCCGAGATTTTGGGAGGCTAGGGATTACAAGTTGGCTCAATGAATCTAGGGTACTACCACCCTTAAAAATTTTCCAACTAGATTACGTTTTGGCTTTCTTGGGATCTTGTTGAAACTTCTCTAGGCAAACATCTGCATAATGTCCTTTGTTTCCACACTTGAAACATGTGACAAGGCTGAGATCCTTCATAGGCTTTATCTTGTGCTTCATCTTTTCTGGACAATTGCTTGCATAATTTCCTTGGTTACCACAGTTGTAACATGTGATAAGATTGAGTTCTTCACGTATCTTCTGTGTACAAGTTGATACATAATGGCCTAAATCTTTGCAGTTGTTGCACCACACTTGGCTAATCTCCTTATACTTCTTCTTCTTGGTTTCTCCAAAGCTAGCAGTGCTTCTAGTTCATGTTCTTCATATGTTATCTCAAATGTAGGAAAGTTTCCTGGTCTCCTTGACCTTTTCTTATTCCTTGGATAATACATATGTCTCCTCTTTGGTCCTTTAAATTGAGTCATATTGCATGGGGGTGCAAGCTGAGATTTTCCTTTGTCTTCATCCTTCTTGGTAGACTTGGCTCTCTCATGGTAGTCTTCAATAAGTTGTTGCACTCCACCTTGTTTTCTTTGTTGAACTATGGAATAGATGGGGCATTGGATAGGGACATGATTATTTCCTTCACACAAGAAACAAGTAGCTTGGGATGTGGGGCATTGATTAGTTGGATGTTTCTCTTCACAATTGGGGCATTGATCTTCATGCTCTTTGGAAGTGTGATACTTGTCTCCACAAACATTGCAAACTTGGGTTCCTTCTAGAATATCATCTTTGTCATCCTTGTTGTCACAAACTCCTTTGGAAGAGTTGTTTCCCATGTTGATCATTTGATCTGTCACCTTATGCAACAATTTGGTTTGGGTTTCCAAAAACCTTTGCATGGTTGGATCTACCTCACTGGTGTTGGCTATAAATTGAGTTGTCACTTGGTTCAACTGGTTTTGGGTTACTATGAGTTCTCTCATGTTGATCTCTTGGTTGTTGTTGTTGTCACCATCCTTGATGTTGGAGTTCCTTGGATTAGTCATCTGTTTGGGTTGGATTGGGATTAGGATAGGCAAAATATTTCTAAGGGAATAATTCTAATCACACACATCACAACTCACACAAGCAAAGTGCAAGCAATCACAAACAACCATTCCACTCAAACAACAAGTTTCAAGCATATTTTTAGGCAACAAAAATATTTTTTTTCTACACCACATAAGTTGGTGGGTTTGACTTAAACTAAATATGGTGGTCCAACTATATGGTTCACTTGAGATCATTCCATCCTTCTTAGTTGATTCTTCTTGAACAAGATCTTTGTATCCTTGGAGAATTTTTTGAATCTTGGTCACAAAACTTCAAAGTGATGATGGTTCCTTCTAAGTTGTATTCCTTAGTCTTCAAGTCTTGAGTAATATTTCTTGTCTCACTTGTAGTCCTTAGTGATATCCAAGGTTGAAGTCCTTGTTGAGAATAAGGTTGAAATCACTTGAAGATGTTGAAGTCATTAGAGTTGATGAAGTCCTTAGCTCATGGTGAAGTCTTTGGCCATGGAGTAGGTTTTGTCCAACAAGTTTGAAATAGAAGAGATTTAGAATCACAACCAAAATGTTTGAGGAAAGAGTTTACAAGATTGTTTGTAAATAAGTTTTGGAACAAATACAACTCCTATTTTTCTAAGGGTTTTGTCCAATCCTAGGTTTATAATCCTACATGCAACACAATGCTCTGATACCATCTGTAAGGTGTTGGAGATATGCCCAAGAGGCAATAATAAAGTAGGTTATTATCATATCTTCATACTTATGATAAATGTTTACATACCATGCTATAATTGTATTAAAAGGAAACATTAATACTTGTGTGATTTGTAAACATAAAAGAGTCCCTAGTAAAGCCTCTTGTTAAACTAGCTTGTTGGTGTTAGACCCCTCCTTTATAAAGGAAAGGATCCCTGTGATTGCAATGCTAGTCCCTGGATCAATGCTAGCATCCACAGTTTAAGATGAAGTACACAGATACAAAGGTCGTTTATTACATTCATTCCAGAGATAAAACATAGTCTTTTACAACTCATGTCACATCCCAAGATTTTCCAAATCTTGTAATGTGAAAATAAATGAATAAAATAAAACTTTGTTTAATTTTCAGAGCCAGAAGAAACTTTTTGAATTCAATTGGAACTTCAAACCCATTTGAATTAAATAAAATCCTAAAGGGATTCATAAAGATAAACATTTAATAAAGGAAATTAAAAATGTTTTGCAATTACTATTATTGGATCCTTTAATAAAAGATTGGTTTTCAAAAGAAAAGGTGGATTTATAAATAAAGATTATTTAATAAAACCAAATTAAACCTTGACCAAACTTTTGGAATTAAAACATTTAGTTTTGAATAAAAATAACAAAGGTTTATTTAAAATAAAATAATAAGGATTTAATATCCAACTTTATAAAAGCTTTACCAATTTAATTGAAACATCAAAACTTATTAAGACATTTAAAATAAGTTTTTCCAAATATTTGATATTCACAAATAAAACCTACTAAAGTGTTTTGGCTTTATTTTAGATTTCAAAATAAATATCTCAATAAAATAAAACCTATTTGAAATAATAATGAAAGTCTATTATATTTAATTAATAATGGACCCTAAAATAAAATGTTATTTTATTTTAAAACAAATCTCCAAGTATTTTATATTTCCCAAATAAAACCCACTGATTTGGTTTTGAAAATATTTAGGTTTCAAATAAAGATTTTATTAGTAAAATCAAATCCTATTTGATTAATAAACCTTGGCCCATTTTATTTAACTAATATTGGACCCTAAAGTAAAATAATATTTTGTTTGAAACAAGTATCCAAGTATTATTTACTTCCAAATGATACCTACTGATTTGATTTTTGAAAACATTTGGATTTCAAATAAAGAATTTTTTTTAATAAACAACAAAAACTCCATTTAATTAATAAACCATGGCCTACTTATTTAATTAAGGATGGAACCTAAAAAGACTAAAGTATTATTTAATTTATTTAGGATTTTGGTTCAGGTTACAAAACAGAACCAAATTCTTAGTTACAATGTTTGGTGAAAATTAGAATTGTTATGAATGCTTGAGAATTGTTTGAAACAACAAATCAGGAAATAGAAATAGAAAAACAAAAAGAATTAGACAGAAAAAAATAGAATAGCCCACCAATCTGGCCCAACTAACCCAGCAACAGCCCACCTAGCCCACCTGTTCCTCCCCCGAACCGTTTTTCTCCACCGCAAACCTAACCCACACCCTCACTGGCAGGTGGACCTCCTCCTCGTCTCATTTCCCACTGACGCAATGTGCCCACTCCTGTTCTTCCTCTCCACCCCACCTCGCTCCTCCCCGTTCGACAAGAATTTCGCGTCATCAATTCGACTTAATGCCATGATTAAACCTCGCAGTGATCACGCGAGTTAAATCCCCTCTTCCTCCTCTTTCATTTCCCCCAAACCCCACGCATCGAGAGCCACCAGGCTGTCGCCAATCGTTTCTGCACTGTCGCCGTCTCCGACGAGTACTCGGCAAAATTCCGGCGGCCTCACCTCGCCCCTTGCCTCCCCAAGCACGCAGGCACATTCCCCACTTCCTGTAGCATCTCCCTGCACCTTCCATTCGACCACGGGCACCTCGGAACCTCGACTCCAACACACCACTGAACGCCACCGTCTACTGTTGTTCTCCGACGACGTCTCCCCAGGTAGTACCTGACCTCCCCTCCTTTCCCCGTGGACACGATGATGATCTCCAGGATCATGCGAACCTAACTGCATCCTCCGTTTATCCTAGGACGCCTTCTATCCTCGCCCTCGAAGATTGCCTGAACCGCCCAAGGCGGAACTCCACTCCGGCGAGCAATCAAGGACAGTCCCGAGCGCCCCTTCACCCACCAGTACCACGTTGAGCATCAGCGAGCTTCGGTGAATCTGGTAAACCACCCCTCTGTTCCTCTAGCTTCCCGCATCGCCGGCACCATCATCATCCGAGCTGAGCCGCCGCGCGCCACCGTTGAGCGCCGCCCGTTTTTGGCTAGGCAGTAGCAACCGCAGGATCTGAATCTGACGGATACGATAGATCGTTAGCGAAGGGGTAAGTAGTGATCCTGTGCCGCACGATTTAACTGAAATCCAACGGCTGTCGTCGCGTGATCCAGCCGAACCGGTATCGTCCAGTAAGATACTGCCGCGTGTCACCTAATCAGTTTAAAAACAAATTTGAAAACAGAATTATTTGCAAACTTCAAACCTTTGTAACTTTCAAACCACACGTCCAAAAATTACAAATTTTATATCAATGGATTCAGGAGAACAAACCCTAGCCAACCATGCCCTTAGTTTAGCAAATAGTAGCTGTTAGCTTGTTTGAAATTGCAGAAACATTTGTATGCTTGTTAAGAAAGTAAAAATTGTTTTAAATTGAATTTAGGGTTAGAATCTTTGGCAATTGTATTGATTTGAACCTACTGACCCTAGGAAACACTTTATGGACGCAAAAATGTATTTGGAGAAATTAAGAAATGATTCTTTAATTTAAAACCATTTCTAGTCAAATAGAATTGTAAATTTATTTATTGAAAATAATTTTTGAAGTAAAACCTTTGCAAATTGAATTGTTGTGATCTTACTGACCCTAAGAACCAACCCTTTGTGTTGAAAATGATTTTGGTAAAGTTTAGGTTAGATTATTTGACTTAGCCATTTTCTAGCCAAATGAAATTATTGATTTTATTATGAAAACGTTTTTATAAAGAAAACTTTGAGAAAATGTTTTGGACCAAACCTACTGACCCAAAAACACCAAGTTTTGCAATAGCAACTCATTTGGTGAAAAACTCAAAAGATTTGTTTTGATAAAAACACTTTTCACCACATAAGATGATGAATGGATTTGAAAATGGTTTATGGATAAAACCCATTTGCTAATGACTTTGCCACTTTGGTAAATGACCAAATTGGATCTTACAAAGTTTAGAAACCCATAGAGACCCCTTTGCAAAAATAAAACTATCTTGTGCATGCTCCCATGCATGAATTAGTTTCCATTGTTTTGTGTGTGTGAAATTGTTTGAGTGATTATTGGTTTGGAATGTAAATTGAATTGGTGTTTGCTTGATTGACTTGTAGTGAAGTGTGAGACTAGCAAGATCAAGGAGTGAACCACCATTCCCTACCAAAAAGGCAAGTGATGCTTCATACTTTTTGTCCCATTACTTTCACTATGCATTAGTGATTTTGCAAAGTAAAACTTGCATGGATTTTGCTAAGTATAGACCTTGCTATAAGAAAACCTAGTAGATGAATCCTTAGTAGGATTTTCCTAAGTTAGAGATTCCTACTACTATCAAGCTTAGCCTAGCTAATAGAAAACATGGGTGGAATATATATTCACACTATGGAAAAATATTCTAAGTCTGAGGACTTAGGTTTTGTTTAATAAAACAACTAAGTCAATGAACCTCCTGGGTGGAATGGAAGGATTGGGATATGTTGAGTGGTTCACAAGGCCATGGACTTGGATTGTGTATCTCACTTTTGGATGGCCACCCAGGAAACAAAGGGATTTGAGATGTCAAATGTTGAGAAGCTTCAAGTGCAACCACTTGGCAATATGGGCTCTGCCATGATCATATAGGTTGCAAGAACTTAGCCAAATGGACAGTGGGTGGTAGTGTTTGATAGGTTGGAACGCGTCCATTTTGGTCTAAGGGAAAGCTTCTGAAAGATCTTGTCTTGGGAAACCAAGTCTTGTGGGTAAAGTGCACCACCTCTGCAGAGTGTAAAATCTAAGTACTTAGCCATGTCCCTGGTAAAGGACAATTTGAGCATCAAGACATGGGAGCAATCAAGAATCTCATCATTCAAATTTCTAAGTTAAAAATTGTAGATTTGAACAAGGGTTGTTTGAATTCTTCAATCATGGATGGAGAGATGGATTGGTACAAGGATCTTGAAATCTTTGATTGAGGGAAATGATTTTGTCAAGCAAAAACTTAGTATTTTCAAAAGGATAAGAAAAATCTATTTTGAGCAATGCAAGCCTCAACTCCACTTAGCCAAATGCATATATATGATAGATTCCACTATACTACCATAGTATCACTTGCCAATACAATTCAAATGTATTGACCTTTGTGGTTGTAACTTGTATGTTGCAGGTTTGATTGATTTTAGTGAAGATTGATTGTTTAGGATTAAAAAGTCTACAACCAACATCTGCCTGTGGCACTTTGAAGATGAAGGACCCATGACTATAGTTATTCCGCTGCAATGTAATGTAATAGCCAAATGAGCTATGTATGATGTAATAGAATTATGTTATTCCTGGTTATAAAGTTATAATATGAACTTTGTATCTTGATATTACATCTTAACTGTGGATGCTAGCTATTGATCCAGGGACTAGCATTGTAAAACACAGGAGGACTCTACCTTATTAGGTTGGGACCCCTACAGATGGTATCAGAGCATTGTGTTGCCTGTAGGATTTGTAAACCCTAGGATTGGACAAAACCCTTAGAAAAATAGGAGTCATATTTTGATCCAAAACTTATTTACAAAAACACTTGTAAACTCTTTCCTTAACCATTTTGGTGTCAACTCTACACCTCTTCTACTTCAACTTGATGGAAAAACCTACCCATGGACAAGGACTACACCATGTGCAAAGGACTTCTTCAACTTCATCAACTCTAATGACTTCAACATCTTCAGCATATTCACCAAGGACTTCCAACTTGGATGTCACTAAGGACTACAAGTGAGACAATGAAAAGTTGCTCAAGATTTAGAGACTAAGGGAATACAAAATAAGAAGGACCATCAACAACTTTGAAGTATTGTGACCAAGAGTTTTCTCAAGGAAACCATGATCTCAAGTAAGAAGAATCATGAAGGAAGGAAAGATCACAAGTGAACCATATAGATAGACCACCATATTTTAGCTAAGTCAAAAACACCCCAACTTATGTGGTGTAACAAAAATATTTTGTTGCCTAAGTATGTGCTTGAACCTTGTTTGAGTGAAAAGTTTAGGTTTGTGATTGCATGCACGTTGCTTGTGTGAAGTGTGATGTGTGTGATTAGAAATATCTCCTTAGAAATATCTGGCCTATTCTAATCTTCCTTCAACCCAAACAGATGACTACTCCAAAGGACTCCAAGGTTGATGACACCAACACCAACCAAGCTGACAGCATGAGAGAGCTCATAGCAACCCAACATCAGTTGAACCAACTGACAGCTCAGTTCCTAGCCAACAATAGTGATAAAGATCCAGCACTGCAAAAGTTTTTGGAGGAACAATCCCAACTGATGCTTAAGGTGACTAATCAAATGATTAGCATGGAAGAAATCTATCCTAGAAGAGTGTATGATAACAAGGATGACAAGAATGTTATTATAGATGGAACCCAAACTAGCAATACTTGTGGATACAAGGACCATGCATCCAAAGAACATGAAGAACAATGCCCCAAGAAGAGAGAAAGATCTCCCACCTATGAAGAACATGAACTAGAAGAACTCCTAGCTTTGGAGAGAACCAAGAAGAAGAAGAAATCCCCCAACCCCAACAAGAAGGATATTACTCAAGTGCAATGTTACAAATGCAAAGAGATGGGACACTATGCCAATGAATGCCCAGAAAAGAAGAAGAACCAAAGAAACAAACAAGAGGCAATGATACCAAAGGAAAAGAAAGATATCAGCCAAGTGATGTGTTTCAAATGCAAGGAACTAGGCCACTATGCAAGCAATTGTCTAGAGAAGATGAAGAACAAGTTAAATAAGTCTATGAAGGATCTCAAACTTGGCCCATGAGTCAAGTATGGAAACCAAGGACACCATGCAAATGTTTGCTTAGAGAAATTTTCCCCAGGATCCCAAGAAGGACAATGTGTAATTTTTGTTTAAAAATTTTTAAGGGTGGTAGTACCCTAGTTGTTTTGAACTGCTTGTAACTGCCTCCCAAATCTCGGAAGATTTATTTTAAGGGTGGTAGCCTGTCACATCCCAAGATTTTCCAAATCTTGTAATGTGAAAATAAATGAATAAAATAAAACTTTGTTTGATTTTCATAGCCAGAAGAAAATTTTTGAATTCAATTGGAACTTCAAACCCATTTGAATTAAATAAAATCCTAAAGGGATTCATAAAGATAAACATTTAATAAAGGAAATTAAAAATGTTTTGGAATTACTATTATTGGATCCTTTAATAAAAGATTGGTTTTCAAAAGAAAAGGTGGATTTATAAATAAAGATTATTTAATAAAGCCAAATTAAACCTTGACCAAACTTTGGGAATTAAAACATTTAGTTTTGAATAAAAATAACAAAGGTTTATTTAAAATAAAATAATAAGGATTTAATATCCAACTTTATAAAAGCTTTACCAATTTAATTGAAACTTCAAGACTTATTAAGACATTTAAAATAAGTTTTTCCAAATATTTGATATTCACAAATAAAACCTACTAAAGTGTTTTGGCTTTATTTTAGATTTCAAAATAAATATCTCAATAAAATAAAACCTATTTGAAATAATAATGAAAGTCTATTATATTTAATTAATAATGGACCCTAAAATAAAATGTTATTTTATTTTAAAACAAATCTCCAAGTATTTTATATTTCCCAAATAAAACCCACTGATTTGGTTTTGAAAATATTTAGGTTTCAAATAAAGATTTTATTAGTAAAATCAAATCCTATTTGATTAATAAACCTTGGCCCATTTTATTTAACTAATATTGGACCCTAAAGTAAAATAATATTTTGTTTGAAACAAGTATCCAAGTATTATTTACTTCCAAATGATACCTACTGATTTGATTTTTGAAAACATTTGGATTTCAAATAAATAATTTTTTTTAATAAACAACAAAAACTCCATTTAATTAATAAACCATGACCTACTTATTTAATTAAGGATGGAACCTAAAAAGATTAAAGTATTATTTAATTTATTTAGGATTTTGGTTCAGGTTACAAAACAGAACCAAATTCTTAGTTACAATGTTTGGTGAAAATTTGAATTGTTATGAATGCTTGAGAATTGTTTGAAATAACAAATCAGGAAATAGAAATAGAAAAAGAAAAAGAATTAGACAGAAAAAAATAGAACAGCCCACCAATCTGGCCCAACTAACCCAGCAGCAGCCCACCTAGCCCACCTGTTCCTCCCCCGAACCGTTTTTCTCCACCACAAACCTAACCCACACCCTCACTGGCAGGTGGACCTCCTCCTCGTCTCATTTCCCACTGACGCAACGGCCCCACTCCATTGTTCTTCCTCTCCACCCCGCTCGACTGTTCCTCCCCGTTCCTGACAGTAAATTTCGCGTCGTCAATTCGACTTAATGCCACGATTAAACCTCGCAGTGATCACTCGAGTTAAATCCCCTCTTCCTCCTCTTTCATTTCCCCCAAACCTCACGCATCGAGAGCCACCAGGCTGTCGCCAATCGTTTCTGCACTGTCGCCGTCTCCGACGAGTACTCGACAAAATTCCGGCGGCCTCACCTCGCCCCTTGCCTCCCCAAGCACGCAGGCACATTCCCCACTTACTGTAGCATCTCCCTGCACCTTCCATTCGACCACGGGCACCTCGGAACCTCGACTCCAACACACCACTGAACGCCACCGTCTACTGCTATTCTTCGACGACGTCTCCCCAGGTAGTACCTGACCTCCCGTCCTTTCCCCGTGGACACGATGATGATCTCCAGGATCATGCGAACCTAACCGCATCCTCCGTTTATCCTAGGACGCCTTCTATCCTCGCCCTCGATGATTTCCTGAACCGCCCGAGGCGCAACTCCACTCCGGCGAGCAATCAATGACAGTCCCGAGCGCCCCTTAACCCACCAGTACCACGTTGAGCATCAGCGAGCTTCGGTGAATCTGGTAAACCACCCCTCTGTTCCTCTAGCTTCCCGCATCGCCGGCACCGTCATCATCTGAGCCGCGCCGCCGCGCGCCACCGTTGAGCGCCGCCCGTTTTTGGCTAGGCAGTAGCAACCGCAGGATCTGAATCTGACGGATACGATAGATCGTTAGCGAAGGGGTAAGTAGTGATCCTGTGCCGCACGATTTAACTAAAATCCAACGGCTATCGTCGCGTGATCCAGCCGAACCGGTATCGTCCAGTAAGATACTGCCGCGTGTCACCTAATCAGTTTAAAAACAAATTTGAAAACAGAATTATTTGCAAACTTCAAACCTTTGTAACTTTCAAACCACACGTCCGAAAATTACAAATTTTATATCAATGGATTCAGGAGAACAAACCCTAGCCAACCATGCCCTTAGTTTAGCAAATAGTAGCTGTTAGCTTGTTTGAAATTGCAGAAACATTTGTATGCTTGCTAAGAAAGTAAAAATTGTTTTAAATTGAATTTAGGGTTAAAATCTTTGGCAATTGGATTGATTTGAACCTACTGACCCTAGGAAACACTTTATGGACGCAAAAATGTATTTGGAGAAATTAAGAAATGATTCTTTAATTTAAAACCATTTCTAGTCAAATAGAAATGTAAATTTATTTATTGAAAATAATTTTTGAAGTAAAACCTTTGCAAATTGAATTGTTGTGATCTTACTGACCCTAAGAACCAACCCTTGGTGTTGAAAATGATTTTGGTAAAGTTTAGGTTAGATTATTTGACTTAGCCATTTTCTAGCCAAATGAAATTATTGATTTTATTATGAAAATGTTTTTATAAAGAAAACTTTGAGAAAATGTTTTGGACCAAACCTACTGACCCAAAAACACCAAGTTTTGCAATAGCAACTCATTTGGTGAAAAACTCAAAAGATTTGTTTTGATAAAAACACTTTTCACCACATAAGATGATGAATGGATTTGAAAATGGTTTATGGATAAAACCCATTTGCTAATGACTTTGCCACTTTGGTAAATGACCAAATTGGATCTTACAAAGTTTAGAAACCCATAGAGACCCCTTTGCAAAAATAAAACTATCTTGTGCATGCTCCCATGCATGAATTAGTTTCCATTGTTTTGTGTGTGTGAAATTGTTTGAGTGATTATTGGTTTGGAATGTAAATTGAATTGGTGTTTGCTTGATTGACTTGTAGTGAAGTGTGAGACTAGCAAGATCAAGGAGTGAACCACCATTCCCTACCAAAAAGGCAAGTGATGCTTCATACTTTTTGTCCCATTACTTTCACTATGCATTAGTGATTTTGCAAAGTAAAACTTGCATGGATTTTGCTAAGTATAGACCTTGCTATAAGAAAACCTAGTAGATGAATCCTTAGTAGGATTTTCCTAAGTTAGAGATTCCTACTACTATCAAGCTTAGCCTAGCTAATATAAAACATGGGTGGAATATATATTCACACTATGGAAAAATATTCTAAGTCTGAGGACTTAGGTTTTGTTTAATAAAACAACTAAGTCAATGAACCTCCTGGGTGGAATGGAAGGATTGGGATATGTTGAGTGGTTCACAAGGCCATGGACTTGGATTGTGTATCTCATTTGTGGATGGCCACCCAGGAAACAAAGGGATTTGAGATGTCAAATGTTGAGAAGCTTCAAGTGCAACCACTTGGCAATATGGGCTCTGCCATGATCATATAGGTTGCAAGAACTTAGCCAAATGGACAGTGGGTGGTAGTGTTTGATAGGTTGGAACGCGTCCATTTTGGTCTAAGGGAAAGCTTCTGAAAGATCTTGTCTTGGGAAACCAAGTCTTGTGGGTAAAGTGCACCACCTCTGCAGAGTGTAAAATCTAAGTACTTAGCCATGTCCCTGGTAAAGGACAATTTGAGCATCAAGACATGGGAGCAATCAAGAATCTCATCATTCAAATTTATAAGTTAAAAATTGTGGATTTGAACAAGGGTTGTTTGAATTCTTCAATCATGGATGGAGAGATGGCTTGGTACAAGGATCTTGAAATCTTTGATTGAGGGAAATGATTTTGTCAAGCAAAAACTTAGTATTTTCAAAAGGATAAGACAAATCTATTTTGAGCAATGCAAGCCTCAACTCCACTTAGCCAAATGCATATAGATGATAGATTCCACTATACTACCATAGTATCACTTGCCAATACAATTCAAATATATTGACCTTTGTGGCTGTAACTTGTATGTTGCAGGTTTGATTGATTTTAGTGAAGATTGATTGTTTAGGATTACAAAGTCTACAACCAACATCTGCCTGTGGCACTTTGAAGATGAAGGACCCATGACTATAGTTATTCCGCTGCAATGTAATGTAATAGCCAAATGAGCTATGTATGATGTAATAGAATTATGTTATTCCTGGTTATAAAGTTATAATATGACCTTTGTATCTTGATATTACATCTTAACTGTGGATGCTAGCTATTGATCCAGGGACTAGCATTGTAAAACACAGGAGCACTCTACCTTATTAGGTTGGGACCCCTACAACTCAGGGCCATAGGCCTAATACAAGAGTTTAAGGAATAAGTAAATAAACATAAGTCTTCATCTTCATGTGCCACAGGCAAGCATGTTGAGTGTAGACTCATGACTCCTACTCATCATCGGAGTAACCTGCAACATCACAAGTTACAGCCACAGAGGGTCAATACTTTGGAATAGTATTGGCAAGTGATACCTTAATATATTTTAAGTGGACTATATTACTATATGCATTTTGGCTAAGTGTAGCTTGGCTTGCTTTGCTTGAAAATAGGTTTTACCTATTAGTTGAAATCACTAAGTTTTTCTTTGTCAAAACATTCCCAAGAAACCACCAATAGACATTGGGGTCCTTCACCCTTGTTCACCCACCAAATTTTACTTAGAAGTTGGAGTGATGAGATTCTTGTAGCTTCCATGTCTTGATGCTCAAATTGTCCATTGCCTTGGACTAGGCTAAGTACTTAGGTTTTCCATCTGCAGAGGTTGTGCACTTTTCCCACCAGACTTGATTTCCCAAGACAGGACCTTTCAGAAGCCTTTCCTTAGTCAAATGGACGCGCTCCAACCTATAATCCCAACTACCACCAACTGTCCAAATGACTAAGTTCTAGCAACCTATATGATCAAGGCAGAGCCCATATTGCCAAGTGGTTGCACTGTAAGCTTTCTCAATACTTGGACTCCAAATCCCTTTGTGCCTGGGTGGCTTACCACAAGTGAGATACACAACCCAATTCCATGGCCTTGTGTAACCACTCAACATAACCCATTCTTTCCATTCCACCCAGGAGGTTCATTTGACTTAGTGGTTTTATTAGGAAAGTATAAGTCTCATGACTTAGAAATATTTTCATCATGATAAGTGTAGATTTTCACCAACCCTTGTTTGCTATATATCTAGGCTAAGCAAGGCATGGCAACTTATCATAGGGAAAATTCCTTAGCAATTCTACTATTCTAAACTACATAGGATTTCCCAACATATCATTTGACAAAAGTAGCATGCAAGACTTAGAAAAATTTCTAATGCTAGTACAAAACATAGGTTAGAAATATTCATGAAAATATCACTTGCCTTGGTAGTGGGGAGAGCTGCACTCTTCACAATCACAATCACTAGCAAAATCTACACAAAAATTATAGCATACAATTACACACAATTATATACACTCAAAAATAATATGAATGCATGTATGCAAGAATTTACCAAGTGGTGATTTTGAAAATTCTACCAAGCATGTGCATGATACTGAAACACAACAGGACACAAAATTTGCCAAAAGAAACTTATTTGACACTAAAACCACTTACCAAAATAAATCTATACTCAAAATAGCTTTAAACATGATTCCACAAATAAAGTCATTTTAATGGTTACTATTTGTTAAACACCTTGCATAATCAGAAAGTTCTTGAATCACTGAATCCAACGGTATAAAGTTTGTAAAATTCTAACGTGGCATTCAAAAGTTATAGCAGTTTGAAGTTTGGATCTAAATCAGGTTTAAATTGTGTTTTTGAATTCATCCTAGCCACGCGTCGTAACCTCACTGGCGCGTACCGGTTCATGCGGATCGAGCTCTGCGGACCGCACGATCTAAATGAGATCTGGCGGCTCAGACACGCTGCATTCTTCGTCCTACTTCTATTCTACGCCACAGGATCTAGATCCAACGCTCCCAAACATTCTGACCACACTCTGGCGGTGCTAGCGGCGCTGACCGGCGGCGGCGAGTCAGACTACGGTGGCGCCGGCGTTCTAGATCGTCCCAGGAAGCAGGGAGGTGCTTACCAGATCCGCAAGGTCGTGCTGAAGCTTGACGTGGTACTGGTTTGCGGAGGGGCGCTCGGAGATGGACTCTGGATCTCGTCGGAGTTGCGTCTGGCGTCGGGTGGATGTTGTCGGAGTCATTTCCGAGGCTCTGCATCGCCCTAACACGAACAAGGGGGTTTAGGAGGTGCGCAAGACAGTTGCGAGCACGCTCGTGTGAAGGAAAAGGCAAGGGGTGCACGGGACTTATTGAGATTGGTCGCCGGAGTTGGGGTGGTCGTTAGGTGCTTACGGTGTCAAGCGAATACGGCGACCTGGGGCAATACAGGATGAGCTAGTGGGGTCAGGAGGTGCGCCATGAGATTACAAAGTGGCTCGAACAATCCAGAGGGGAAGGGGCGCACGGGGCTCACCTGAATCGATCGCCAGAGTGAGCTCTGTCCGCGGCGGTTTTGAGCGAGTCGTGGGCAGCTTGGTGGCGTGAATGCAGAATTGGCTGGGGGGAAATGACTGCGAGGAGGTGGGGATCTTATAGCCGGTGCCTCGACAGGAAACGCCCGAGGTTTAATGCCCATTTAAGCCGCGCCATTACCGGCAGTGACTGCAGTTGTGACGTGGTCGCGGGCGCGGTTTGAGGAAGACGATGACAGCGTGGACAGGGCCCGCTCTTCAGCGATGTGTGCGAAATGAGGGTGGGGTCCGTCTGTCAGCGACAGCCTGCGTGTGCTCGCGCGTGTGAAAAGAAAAGGAAACTCCCGGGTGGGCTAGTTGGGCTCGATCCTCTGCTGGGCCAGATATCTGGCGCTTGGCCCTTTTCCTTTGTTTATTTCTTTTTCTTTTCTAATTTGGTTTTCAGGAATGATTTAGGTATGAATTCAAATCCTTTTTGAATTCAAACAATTCTGGGGATTTTTGCAGGGTACTGTGGTTTCAAAAATCAGTTATTTAACCATGTGGTTATTCTGTAAGGGCTTGGTCAAGTTTGGACTTAAAATAATCAGAGAC
Organism: Avena longiglumis; assembly: GCA_030063025.1. Lineage (NCBI taxonomy): Eukaryota > Viridiplantae > Streptophyta > Magnoliopsida > Poales > Poaceae > Avena > Avena longiglumis. The sequence goes on from CP125974.1 coordinate 488,465,061, forward strand.
ATTGCCTCTGGTTGCAATGTTTTTGAAAATAGGGTTTTGAATTTATTTCCAAATTGAAACTTTGGCCATACTTTTACACCTAAACTTTCCAATAATGGAGGCAAGCAAACAAGTTCCTAAACATTCAAGTTTCAAATGGTGTTGGTCTTTTGAATTAAATATGTCCACATAAAATCATAACATCAAAAGCTTCTGTTTTTCTGAAATGATTTTGAGAAGATCCCTAAATGATGATGAATGCAAGGATGATATGTATGGGTTTTGGAATATGAATTTAGGGATGTTACAAATCTAACCCCCTTAGGATGAATCTCGCCCTCGAGATTCGGATTGGCTAGCAAATAGGTGAGGGTGGTCTTTCCGAAGATCATCTTCTCTTTCCCATGTTGCTTCCTCTTCGGAATGATGATTCCATTGCACTTTGCAAAACTTGATAGTCTTAGTCCTTGTGACCCTTTCTGCGGTCTCAAGAATCTTGACAGGCTTTTCCTCATAGGTGAGATCACTTTCTAGCTGGACCTCTTCCAATGGTATGGTATCCTTCAGAGAAGTTTCTTCCATTTCTGGGTGACATTTCTTAAGCTGACTCACATGAAACACATTATGGACAGCTGACAGAGACTCTGGCAATTCAACTTCATATGCAACTTCTCCTTTGCGACTTAGAATCTTGAATGGCCCAACATATCTTGGTGCCAACTTTCCTTTGACTCCAAATCTTTTCACTCCACGAAGTGGTGATACTCTAAGGTAAGACCTATCCCCAACTTCGTAGATGACTTCTCTACGCTTACAATCCGCGTAGCTTTTCTGTCGGGACTGTGCTACCTTCAACCTGTCCTTAACCAATTTGACCTTCTCTTGGCGTCTTTGATAAGATCAGGTCCAAATAAACTTCTTTCTCCACACCATTCCACAAGAATGGGGTGGTACATTTTCTTCCGTAGAGAAACTCAAATGGTGCCATCCCAATACTAGATTGGTAACTGTTATTGTAAGAAAACTCTGCGTAAGGCAGACTTTCATCCCAACTTGCTCCATAGTCTAAGGCACATGCCCTCAACATGTCTTCAAGAATTTGGTTAGTCCTTTCCGTTTCTCCATCAGTTTGAGGATGAAAGGCAGTACTGAATTCCAACCTCGTTCCCAAAGATTCATGAAGCTGTCTCCAAAAGTGAGAAGTGAACTGAGTTCGTCTATCTGACACAATACTCTTAGGCACACCGTGAAGGCATACAATTCTGCTCATGTAGATCTTGGCTAACTTGGCACTTGTATAAGTGGTCTTCACTGGTATAAAATGAGCCACTTTAGTTAGGCGATCCACTACTACCCATATAGAATCATACCCTGACCTGGTCCATGGTAATCCGGTAATGAAATCCATACCAATATTTTCCCACTTCCATTCAGGAATAGGTAGTGGTTGAAGCAAACCTGCTGGTTTCTGATGCTCTGCTTTCACTCTACTACACACATCACACAAAGCAATGTGTTCGGCGATATCTCTTTTGAGATTATTCCACCAAAATCTTTCCTTCATGTCCATGTACATCTTGGTGTTTCCCGGGTGAATAGAATACGGAGAGTTGTGGGCTTCTTATAAAATCAGTTTCCGCAACTCCGGGTCTTTCGGAACACATATACGTTTTCCGTGCCATAAAGTACCTTGTTCGTCTATCTGGAAACTCTTAGCTTTCCCTAGACTTATATTTTCCTTAATCTTTTCAATTTCCTTATCAGTCTTCTGAGCTTCATGGATCCTGTCCAATAAAGTGGGTTGAACATCTAAGGACATGAGATGTCCTTCAGGCACAATCTCCAATCTGAGTTCTTTGAATTGCTTACACAAGTCATCTGGCAATTCCCCTTTGGTAAGGCCATTTACAAACGTCTTACGACTTAGAGCATCTGCTACTACATTTGCTTTACCGGGGTGGTACTGCAAACTTAAGTCGTAATCCTTGATAAGTTCTAGCCATCTCCTTTGTCTCATGTTGATTTCCTTCTGGGTGAAGATATACTTCAAGCTCTTATGATCGGTGAATACTTCACAACGCTTTCCCAAAAGGTAATGTCTCCATGTTTTGAGTGCATGGACGACGGAGGCCAACTCCAAATCATGAGTAGGATAGTTGACTTCATGAGTTTTGAGTTGTCTCTAAGCATAGGCTACAACTTTACCGTCTTGCATAAGTACGGCACCCAAACCTTGATGAGATGCATCACAATATACTTGGAAATCCTTTTCCAAATCTGGCAGACATAGAACTGGTGTTGTGTAACACCCTCAGAATCGGACCTATGCAAGTTTTAGCGCTTCCCGCCAAACCCGCATAGAAATGATTCAAAGGTGCCCACCAGGCACTTTCGTGCGGGTGGAAAACGAAGTAATAACATTACACAACAGTCCTCGATGGGACCCACAGAACAGATATATATACAACACGACTCAAAGAGTCAAGAATACAGATATAATATACAAAGATCCAAATCACCTTGAAAAGATGGAGCGTCCGACTACGGACAAGATGCAAATGGGGCTAAGAGCCCTGAAGAATAACCAATGGCGTCCATAACCCTGCCCAGGCCAAGCCGGAAGGGTAACCCTGCTATCGACGTCGATCTCAAAACCTGCTTAAACAAAAGGGGGTGCCGACAAAGGGCAAAGGAAAGAGAGAGCGTCAGTACTGAGGCCAGTACACGGCGAGGCTAGAATTCGGCGGTCCTCGCCTACATAGGTATGGTGGACTGAAGCGGCAGTGGAAGCATGCACTAAACAACCTATAGAGACTCGATACAACTGGCGGCTATCAGAGAGGGGTAAGAAAGACCTATTCGGAACCAACATGATACTACCACCAAGCACACACATCCTGGTGTTTCCCCCTCGTTACCAAACGAGGAAGTCGACCGAGGAACTCACAGGGTTGGCAGTTTTAATTCAGTTATCGTTGCAGCAATTACTAGTCAGGTATAGATAATCATCCTGATAAAATAAGCAGTGGGCACTTTTATTTGACCATTCCATTGAAGTTGCAACACTTACTAGTCAGATACAATTAGCATGAGATAACCCAAAACCCAGCAGTTGTTGGTACTTTTATTTAGCCATTCCGTTGTAGTTGCCATACTTACTAGTCAGGTACCATGGTCGCAAGCGACACTCCAAACAAGCAATCGTGGGCAGTATTATTTAGCCATTCCATTATAGTGAAGCTGATTACTAGTCATTATAAAGTCAAATTTATAGCACTACTTTAGTTATAGTTGTCTATGATCGAGATACTGTGCTCCAAGTCGTCCATAACCGCGGACACGGCTTTCAGAAAGTTTTAACCCGCCCGGGGTGCACAAATAGCAACACACACTCGATCAACCTCGGAAAAACCAAATCAAAACCCAACGAGGATTTCACGACAAAGCAATCACAGGATTCAGAAATATTTTAGGGGGCCACCCCATTGAGTAGACCCGCAATGAAGCCAGCTGACTCCGAGACGGACTCAAGGTTTGCGACAATGGCTGTAAACGACTGGGAACCCAAAACTGGGCTTGTCGATACCGTGAAAACATTCCGCTTACCTAAACAGTTCAGTGTGCTCCTCGCACAATCGTAAATAATACAGTAAAGCATGGCATAAGTACAGGATAGTAATTAAAACCTCAAACTAGTTTGTGGCCCCAAGAAATAAGAATGAATCAAGCTCTGGCTCAGGGGGGGTCCCATAATCCTCCCGGATGTGGATAGCGCGATAAATCAAGGAACAGGTATCAAGTACTCGGGGTCCTATGGGACACAAGTGGGCGGTCGGAAACCAAATATTATCTATCACCCACCGATGCCTCTGCTTACTTACTTCAATTTTAGTTGTTAAACAGGAATTAAAGTGACGAAAACTAAAGCCATGATCATCTCCAACATCAACATGCGGCAATACACCAACAACTGTGGCACTTGACGACACGCAAAAGCACTTGAGCAAGCGACTACGACGCGCAAGTCCAACTATCTACCAAACAACAGGTAATAGGGTGTGGCCAAGGCAATATACGGCTGCAAGGGATTTCACGGGTACGGCAACTAGAGCATCGCAACACAGATAGCAATAGATCAACAGGAGGGAATAAATACTAGAAAAGTAAGATAGGTAGAAAGGGGGATATGCTCGCCTGAAAACATTGCCGAAGGTTCATCCGAAGATCGGGGCGAAGCTCACATCAACTCAACGGCCTTATCCGCGAAGAAGCAGAACACTAGAATAAACACCGGATGCACTATTTAATACAACGGCAGAAGATCGGGCATGATGCATGTATGATGTATGACTTGGCAAGATGCGATGCAATTAGGTCATATTAAGTGGAACCGGGGTCCCGGCAATTAATTAAATGGTTCAAGTTGTTTAGAACCCCCGCAATTTAATTGTTGTTTAACAAGGCAGAATATATCACCGGTTCGCTACACAAATTTAAATGAGGCCAATATGAGACTAGATTTGCCCGCATATGGGCCCCATATTTAATTATGAGGTGAATCGGCATAAGGCCCCCAAACCACACAAGATGCATGCGAGATGAACATTTAAATATGCAACAATTTATATAGTTGACCATTTATAGAATAGGGTTCTCGGATAAGAGGTCACACATTAGGGTCTCGACGGTCTTGGGGTTCCGGGGGTTCCGGGGTTCGGTCTCAGGGTTCGGATCTGGGGTTCGGCGGGATCGAGGTTCGGACTCCGGGATCGATCTCAGATAACTGAGGTAGGTCTTGTCGTTCCGGGAAGGAGGACTTGGTGTTCCGTGTTCTCGGCGATCTGCGGAGAAGGTCTTGACGCTCGGTGCCCGCGAAGTTGATCTTGGTGTTTCATGATGATCTTGCTGACTCCATGCGAAGGCCTTGGCGCTCTAGATCGGTCTTCAGGGTCTAGGGCGCCGGAATCGGTCTTCGAGGGTCTCGTGGAAGAACTTAGGGCTCCGGCTTCCTGAAGGAGCACTTGAGGTTCCGAATATTGTCGGTGACGATCTTGGAAGTGGCGTCGGGGTCCTCCAATAGCCACACAAAGCTCCAAAGGTAATACTTGCCGGGGTCTTGTCGATTTTGTTCAAACTATCGCTCCTGTCTTCATAGTACCAACATGGCACGGCCACGGGCACGGGCACGGGCAACAACTTAACGTTACCACATCCTCACGCCACAGTATATCCACAACAACCGATCTTGCGAAGTGCGGCGATTGGCAATGACGGGCCAGCGGAGGCCACGGGGCTGCTGGAGGCGGAAGGCGGCGAAGGAGAAGGCGGCAGCGGCGTCTCGGGGCAGGAGCAGCAGCGGTCGAAGCGGGCAGGCGGTGGAGGTCGTCGGGGTTGGAGAAGAGGCGGCGTGGAGCTTCGCGGAGGTACAGGCAGCGCGGAGGTGGCGCTGGGCGGCAGGCTCGGTGCCTGAGGCGCCAGGCCTTGCGGCTGCGGCGAGGTGGCGTGGGCGAACGGAGGCGGCAGGCGGTGGATGCGGGCAGGTGGGGTCGCCGAGGCGGCTGGGAAGGAGGAGCTCATGCAGGCGGCGAGCCCGAGGCGGCTTCTGAGCGGTCGTGCCCAGCGGCGGTGGCGAGCCGGCCTTGGCGGGCCGGAGCTTCAGCGGGATGGCGAGAAGGACTTGCAGGCGAGCGGGAGGCGGCGGGTGGAGCTCAGGCGGCAGGCCGGGCCAGCAGGTTGGCGCGGAGGAGGACCAGAGGGGAGGCCGGAGCGGGGGTTGGAGGGGGGAACGGGCGGCGAGGTGGAGGCCTCTGCCGGCGGGGAAGGCGACAAGGCGAGGGGGAGCACGGCGGCCGGGGTCGGGCGACGCGGAAGGGGCGGTGGAGGATGGCGGTCAGGCGAGGTGGAGAGGGAGCGACGGGGAGGGCCAGACGGGGAGGAGGAGGGAGAAGGTGGGGAGGGAGATGAGCGCGGGGAGGGAGGCCGCGTGGGATGCGCGTGGAGGAGGGGCTGCAGGTGGGTCCCGCGGCAGGGGGGTGGACCGGGGGTGGGGCCGGGCGCAGGCTAGAGGGATGGGGGTGTGTCGGTGGGTGGTGTGAGTGCTGCTGGGGTTGTAGGACTGGCAGGTGGGACCGGGGGTAGAGAGGGAGAGGATTGGAGAGTGGGCTGTGGGGTGGGGCCCGGGTGGAAGGGAGAGGGGTAGAGTAGCTGTGGGTGAGAAAGAGGGAGAGGGGAAAAGGGGTGGATTGGTGAGGTGGCAGGGTGGGTAGGAGTTTGGGGGAGGGGTGAGGTGGCACACTGCGGTTGGTGGGTAGATTAGGATTGGGTGGGGATAGTTTTTAGAGTCTAGGTTTTATTAGTTATGTGTTTGTTTGGTTTTGTTTATTTTAAAACAAGGCCACTTTGCAATTATTTTTTAGGGAAATAAAATATCCGATACGCTCGGGTTTTGCATTTGAACAAGGAGGGGTATTCGTACAAAGCAAAACTAGGCTTTTCAAAATAGTTCAGACAAACAATGCATGATGATGGCGATGCAATGCACAAAAACAACGCGATTTTCTAGTAGTGGTTTTGCGGGATGCCACAATTCGACACCACTAACAATGGATCTCGCCCTCGAGATCCGCCTCATGGTACCGGAAGGAAGGTCGGTGATCTGCGTCTTCTCGCTTCGTGTAGATCCTCGCGACACCACTAACAAGAGGTCGTTGTCCGTGATCGTCGGGAGAACACTCCGGGAACAAAAGGTCAAAGGTAGAGGTATCCACAAATAAAGCCACCTCTAGCTTCCGCGGACGGAGTAAAATTGCTGGATCCACTGATTCGATGTACAAGAGCGAATGATAAGAGTAGTCGGATGGTGATCAGTCCATCGCGCACCCAAACCATTACTCTGCAGACGAATAGACGGATTATGCAATCAACTCTCGGAATTAGACTGAAGGTCTCGACAAACGAGGTTCAGAAACACCGGAGTGATGCAGACTCTGCATCGGATCTGGCGTAGATGATGTCGTCGCGTCGGAAAACACCAGAAGGCACAAACAAAGAACAAAGAATGGTACCACCGTAGACGGATTCATCAGGCATCTTGAACACCGGATGGTAGAACACCGTTAACAGAGGAGGAAGCGAAACCCTGAAGGTACGACGGAAAACCCCACCACGAGAATTCCTGGACTCGAAGAAAAGATAAGAGAGCAGGTTCAAAACACGACGAGATAAGAGGAGAAGAGCAGAGGGGTAAGGAGTAAAATCAGACCTAATCAGAACTATCCAACCGATTTTCAAAAATAGTTTTGACACTCTACTTCGGCCGTTAGCTAGGTTATCCTACAGGCTGGACTTGTGGGGTATCGCAACTGCTGAGCTCTGATACCACTCTGTAACACCCTCGAAGGACCTATGCAAGTTTTAGCGCTTCGCCAAACCCGCATAGAAGCGATTCAAAGGTGCCCACCAGCACTTTCGCAATGGTGGAAAAGTAATAACATTACACAACAGTCCTCGATGGGACCCACATAGAGATATATATACAACACGACTCAAAGAGTCAAGAATACGAATATAATATACAAAGATCCAAATCACCTTGAAAAGATGGAGCGTCCGACTACGGACAAGATGCAAATGGGGCTAAGAGCCGAAGAATAACCAATGGCGTCCATAACCCTGCCCGTGCCAAGCCGGAAGGGTAACCACCTATCGACGTCGATCTCAAAACCTGCTTAAACAAAGGGGTGCCGACAAAGGCAAAGGAAAGAGAGCGTCGATCTTGAGGCCAAGATGCAGCGAGGCTAGAATTCGGCGGTCCTCGCCTACATAGGTATGGTGGACTGAAGCGGCAGCGGCAGCATGCACGAAACAACCTATAGAGACTCGATACAACTGGCGGCTATCAGAGAGGGGTAAGAAAGACCTATTCGGAACCAACATGATACTACCACCAAGAACACACATCCTGGTGTTTCCCCCTCATTACCAAACGAGGAAGTCGACCGAGGAACTCACACCGTTGGCAGTTTTATTTATTCAGTTATCGTTGCAGCAATTACTAGTCAGGTATAGATAATCATCCTGATAAAATAAGCAGTGGGCACTTTTATTTGACCATTCCATTGAAGTTAAAACACTTACTAGTCAGATACAATTAGCATGAGATAACCCAAAACCCAGCAGTTGTTGGTACTTTTATTTAGCCATTCCGTTGTAGTTGCCATACTTACTAGTCAGGTACCATGGTCGCAAGCGACACTCCAAACAAGCAATCGTGGGCAGTATTATTTAGCCATTCCATACTAGTCATTATAAAGTCAAATTTATAGCACTACTTTAGTTATAGTTGTCTATGATCGAGATACTGTGCTCCAAGTCGTCCATAACCGCGGACACGGCTTTCAGAAAGTTTTAACCCGGCCGGGGTGCACAAATAGCAACACACACTCGATCAACCTCGGAAAAACCAAATCAAAACCCAACGAGGCTTTCACGACAAAGCAATCACAGGATTCAGAAATATTTTAGGGGGCCACCCCATTGAGTAGACCCGCAATGAAGCCATCTGACTCCGAGACGGACTCAAGGTTTGCGACAATGGCTGTAAACGACTGGGAACCCAAAACTGGGCTTGTCGATACCGCGAAAACATTCCGCTTACCTAAACAGTTCAGTGTGCTCCTCGCACAATCGTAAATAATACAGTAAAGCATGGCATAAGTACAGGATAGTAATTAAAACCTCAAACTAGTTTGTGGCCCCAAGAAATAAGAATGAATCAAGCTCTGGCTCAGGGGGGTCCCATAATCCTCCCGGATGTGGATAGCGCGATAAATCAAGGAACAGGTATCAAGTACTCGGGGTCCTATGGGACACAAGTGGGCGGTCGGAAACCAAATATTATCTATCACCCACCGATGCCTCTGCTTACTTACTTCAATTTTAGTTGTTAAACAGGAATTAAAGTGACGAAAACTAAAGCCATGATCATCTCCAACATCAACATGCGGCAATACACCAACAACTGTGGCACTTAACGACACGCAACAGCACTTGAGCAAGCGACTACGACGCGCAAGTCCAACTATCTACCAAACAACAGGTAATAGGGTGTGGCCAAGGCAATATACTGCTGCAAGGGATTTCACGGGTACGGCAACTAGAGCATCGCAACACATATAGCAATAGATCAACAGGAGGGAATAAATACTAGAAAAGTAAGATAGGTAGAAAGGGGGAGATGCTCGCCTGAAAACATTGCCGACGGTTCATCCGAAGATCGGGGCGAAGCTCACATCAACTCAACGGCCTTATCCGCGAAGAAGCAGAACACTAGAATAAACACCGGATGCACTATTTAATACAACGGCAGAAGATCGGGCATGATGCATGTATGATGTATGATATGGCAAGATGCGATGCAATTAGGTCATATTAAGTGGAACCGGGGTCCCGGCAATTAATTAAATGGTTCAAGTTGTTTAGAACCCCCGCAATTTAATTGTTGTTTAACAAGGCAGAATATATCACCGGTTCGCTACACAAATTTAAATGAGGCCAATATGAGACTAGATTTGCCCGCATATGGGCCCCATATTTAATTATGAGGTGAATCGGCATAAGGCCCCCAAACCACACAAGATGCATGCGAGATGAACATTTAAATATGCAACAATTTATATAGTTGACCATTTATAAAATAGGGTTCTCGGATAAGAGGTCACACATTAGGGTCTCGACGGTCTTGGGGTTCCGGGGGTTCCGGGGTTCGGTCTCAGGGTTCGGATCTGGGGTTCGGCGGGATCGAGGTTCGGACTCCGGGATCGATCTCAGATAACTGAGGTAGGTCTTGTCGTTCCGGGAAGGAGGACTTGGTGTTCCGTGTTCTCGGCGATCTGCGGAGAAGGTCTTGACGCTCGGTGCCCGCGAAGTTGATCTTGGTGTTTCATGATGATCTTTCCGACTCCATGCGAAGGCCTTGGCGCTCTAGATCGGTCTTCAGGGTCTAGGGCGCCGGAATCGGTCTTCGAGGGTCTCGTGGAAGAACTTAGGGCTCCGGCTTCCTGATGGAGCACTTGAGGTTCCGAACATTGTCGGTGACGATCTTGGAAGTGGCATCGGGGTCCTCTAATAGCCACACAAAGCTCCAAAGGTAATACTTGCCGGGGTCTTGTCGATCTTGTTCAAACTATTGCTCCTGTCTTCATAGTACCAACATGGCACGGGCACGGGCACGGGCAGCAACTTAACGTTACCACATCCTCACGCCACAGTATATCCACAAAACCGATACTGCACAGGGAGCGGCGATTGACGGCGAAGCGGGCCCACACGGAGGCTGTGGCCGGAGGCGGCGAAGGCAGAGGAGAGGCGGCGTCTCGACGAGCCGAGGAGCCATGGCGAGAGGCCGGGCGGTGGAGGGTCGGGGGTTGGAGAAGAGGCCGAGCGTGGAGCTCGCGGGAGGTGCAGGCCGGCGCGGAGGGTGGCGCCAGGCGGCGGGCCTCGGTGCCCACGGAGCAGCGAGGCGGCGGCGAGCAACGGAGGCGGCGAAGGCGGTGGATGCGGGCAGGGTGGGGTCGCCCGAGGCGCTGAAAGGAGGCTCATGGGGTCGGCGGCGAGGGCGAGCCCGAGGCGGCTGCGGCAGTGATCGCGCCAGCGGCAGCAGCGCCAGGCGCGGGCGGGCTTCAGCAGCGGGGATGGCGAGAAGGACTTGCAGGCGGCGGCGGGAGGCGGCGGTGGAGCTGGGGCGAGCAGGGCCGACAAGGTTGGCGGAGGAGGACCAGAGGAGGCCGGGCGGGGGTTGGAACGAGCAGGCGAGGTGGAGGCCTCTGCCGTGGGAAGGCGACAAGCGAGGGAGGCGGCGGGGTCGGCGGCCGGAAGCGGTGGAGGATGGCGGTCAGGCGAGGTGGAGAGGAGGCAGGGAGGCGGGCAGGGAGGAGGAGGGAGAAGGTGGGGAGGGAGATGAGCGCGGGGAGGGAGGCCGCGTGGGAGGCGCGTGGAGGAGGGGCTGCAGGTGGGTCCCGCGGCAGGGGGGTGGACCGGGGGTGGGGCCGGGCGTAGGCTAGAGGGATGGGGGTGTGTCGGTGGGTGGTGTGAGTGCTGCTGGGGTTGTGGGACTGGCAGGTGGGACCGGGGGTAGAGAGGGAGAGGATTGGAGAGTGGGCTGTGGGGTGGGGCCCGGGTGGAAGGGAGAGGGGTAGAGTAGCTGTGGGTGAGAAAGAGGGAGAGGGGAAAAGGGGTGGATTGGTGAGGTGGCAGGGTGGGTAGGAGTTTGGGGGAGGGGTGAGGTGGCACACTGCGGTTGGTGGGTAGATTAGGATTGGGTGGGGATAGGTTTTAGAGTCTAGGTTTTATTAGTTATGTGTTTGTTTGGTTTTGTTTATTTTAAAACAAGGCCACTTTGCAATTAGTTTTTAGGGAAATAAAATATCCGATACACTCGGGGTTTTGCATTTGAACAAGGAGGGTATTCATACAAAGCAAAACTATGCTTTTCAAAATAGTTCAGACAAACAATGCATGATGATGGCGATGCAATGCACAAAAACAACGCGATTTTCTAGTAGTGGTTTTGCGGGATGCCACATGCTGTTACAAGTCTCTTCTTTAATTCCTGGAAACTGACTTCACAACCTTCAGACCAAGCAAATTTCTTGTCCTTCTTCAGCAATTCAGTCATTGGCTTAGCAACTTTTGAGAAATTCTCAATGAACCTTCTGTAGTATCCTGCTAAGCCGAGGAAACTACGAACTTCTTTCACATTCTTAGGAGATTCCCATTCATCACAATTTGAAACCTTAGCAGGATCAACTGCTACACCATCCTTTGTCATAACATGACCAAGAAAACCAACTTCCTCTAACCAGAACTCACACTTGCTGAATTTGGCATAAAGTTTATGTTCCCTCAGTTTCTCAAGTATCAAGCGTAAGTGTCTTTCATGTTCTTCCTTGCTCTTGGAGTAGACTAAGATGTCGTCGATGAAAACGACAACGAACTTGTCTAGGAATTCCATGAACACCTTGTTCATCATATTCATGAAGTACGCTGGAGCGTTGGTTAATCCAAAGGGCATTACGGTGTACTCATACAATCCATACCTTGTGGTGAATGCCGTCTTAGGTATGTCTTGCTCTCTTATCTTGAGTTGAAAATATCCTGAAAGGAGATCAATTTTTGAGAACACACATGCTCCTTCTAGTTGATCAAACAAATCGTTGATTCTTGGCAAAGGATATTTGTTCTTGATAGTTACCTCGTTGAGTGAACGGTAATCTATGCATAACCTTTGGCTTCTATCCTTCTTCTCCACAAACAAAACTGGGGCTCCCCATGATGAAGAACTTGGTTGAATGAACCCTTTCTGTAACTGTTCTCCTAGTTGCTTCTTGAGCTCTTTCAGTTCATCAACTGGCATTTTGTATGGTCTCTTAGCTATTGGTCCAGAACCTGGTACCAAATCTATCAGAAACTCCACATCTCTATCCGGTGGCATTCCTGGTAATTCTTCCGGAAATACATCCGGATACTCACACACAATTGGCACACTGTCCATGCTAACCCCCTTAAGAGAATTCAGCTTACTTCCCTTGGATTCAAAGTTTGACTTGAATTTTATTCTTTTTCCTTCTGGGGTTGTGAGTGCAACCGTACGATTAGCACAATCTAGTACTCCTTCATACTTAGCCATCCAATCCATTCCCAAAATTACGTCTAGTCCTTGGGAATCTAGGATTATCAGGCTCACTGGAAACTTATGCTTTCCAAACTCTATGACAAGATCACGGCATCCAAGACTTACTATCATGTCTCCACCCGGAGAACTAACTTTTATTGGACAACCAATGTTTTCAGATGCAAACCCATTTCTATCAACAAATGCTTTTGATATGAATGAATGAGATGCACCAGTGTCAAAGAGTACAAATGCTGGAATGGAATTGAGTCTGAACTTACCAGCAACGGCATCAGGCTCCTCATAGACCTCCTCCACATTGATGTGGTTAACCTGTCCTTTCTGGAAAGGTTTTGGCTTGTTAGGTCCTTCCACTTTCTTCTCAGGGCACTCATTAGCATAATGCCTGTAGCATCCCAATTGTCTAACATCTGTAATGCTACTTGGTTTAGTAATAAAATGGCTACTTCCTACACATAATTGTTGCATCATCTTCATATCATGCTCATGTCATCATGCCACCTTGAATTTGAGCATCATACAAAAACCCTTGTGTTTTGGTTCTTATCTCATATGCATTATTATTTCTATTTGCCTATTGATATTGTATTTGGTTCTTGATATATTGTGGAATGCCCAAGTTGAGTTGGGGGCATATCTTTTATTCAACTCCACCACCTTTCTTCCACCACCTTACAATTCCACCATCCCATTATCCATGAGCTTGTAGTTATTTTTTTTCTGTTGTTGTTTAGTCCAGCTCATGAGAGATAGGGTGGGTCCAATTCTTCAATCCTTTTGCTTGACCCTTACTCCAACTTTGGGAGGATGCAAATAAATAAATGCCATGAGATATCATTTTGTTTTCACAAGATAAAACCAAGGCATTTATTGCTTTGCATGGGCCATGCAAGTATCACCACAATTAAGTCTTTTGGATTTTATCTGAATTCTTGAGTGGATCAACTCTCATCTCATCTCCATCCCCTTTGTATCCCTATTTTGTTTTATATAATCAAGGGCCATTGTTAGGTTCCATTATTTTCATTTTCAAATGATTTTGTTCCATTTTCTAACCCTAAATCCCAATTCTAGCAAAATGCCCAAAATGAATATGTATGTGGGCATTCTCTCTCCTTATGCCTCTTGTTCTCTCTTGCCTCTCCCCTTGGTCAAACCCTCTGTTCCAAAACCCCCTGGGAAAAAGTTCAAATGAATTTGAAATTAGAAGCTGGTTTGAAATTGTACTAGAATAAAGAACAAACAAACAATTATTAAACAAAAGAATTAAGAAAAGAGAGAACCAAACCTGGCAGCAGCAACCTTGGGCCCAGCCCAGCATCCACCTGGCCCGTTTCCTCTCCCTCCCTCTTGGGCCGGCCCGTAGCTTGCCACCAGCGGCCTGGTACCCCTTCGCTCCCCTCCTGTTCACCGTCGTCCTGCCGTCGCCCTCCCCTCTCTCGGCTTGTGACGGAGCAGAGCAGGTGGCCGTCCCGCGCCGTTTTCCTCGTCAGCACGCACGAGAGCACGTGAGCTATCCCCCACCTGCCCCTCTTATTATCCCCAAGCCGCGGAGTTCCCTCCCCCCAGGAACCCTAGCTCCTCCCTCTCTGTGTCGCCGCCACCCCTCCTTTTCCCCCTGTCCTTCTTCCTCCATGAGCGTATAAATAGCAGGACCGCTCTGCATGTGGTCGCCGGTGAGCACTTGGCCGGGGTCACACGCCTCGTCTGCTTGCTTGTTGGGGTCCCTCGAGGAGGCTGCGTTCCCGAGCCTCTGCTTCCTCTTCTTCCGTGGGAAGCAGGGAGCAGCACCGTTTTAGGCCTCACCGTCGCCACCGTTCTAGACCACCCCGAGTTCTCCGAGACCACCGCCGGCCTCGTGGTAAGCGCCCCTTTCCATTCCCCTCCTTCTTATGCCTCCCTGCCGCACGATAGCTCGCCGCCGCGGCCTTAGTTTCTCCCTCGTCACCGTCGCTCACGTCAGGCCGACAGGAACTCAGCAGATCAGCAACAGCCCCGAGGACACCCCCCTGTTTTTCACCTTGCCCCGTCCGCTACAGTCCTCCTTCACAAAATCCCCAAACACCAAAGTTGTAGCCCTTGGCCCTCTCTACATCTTTGCTTTTTGCGTCGTCAATAGATCTGTCTTAGTTTGCTCGCCATCATCATTGAAAGATCAACCGATCTAGCAGTTTTCAGGGACAGAAAATTCAGTTCACACAGTTGTTTCAGCCTCTGTTCTCCTTTCGTTTCCGGCTCATGCAGACATCGTGCGGGGAAACCTTGAACACCAAACTTGTAGAACATTAAACCCTTGTCATCTTTTGTTTTTGTGGCATGCCGAAATTCTCGATGGATTTGTCACCATCGTCCTCCGAAGTTTAGCTCGGCTCACAGTTTTTAGCCGGATCAAATTCAGTTTCGTCAGTCTAAACCGACCCTCCTAGACGCTTTTCTAAAAAGGCCCCTAGACTTTTTGCCCACTCAACCCGCAGTCCCTCTCTTCAGGGTTTTTTGTAAAAAGGCACCCACGTTAATCCATCCTCAACCCGCGGTCCTCAACCCACCATCCTATGCCCAGTCAGCGCCTGACCCCACCTGTCAATGATAGTGGCTAGAATTTCCCGAGTGCAAAAGGTATTTTCGTGTATCTGTTTGAATTCATTTCTTTTCAAATTAATTCAATTCAATTCAAATTCAAATCTGATTAAATCTAAATGAATTCATAACTTTCAAATGGATTGGAATCTGAATTCAAACTTAATATGAAATATGTTTTACTTTTGAATATCAATTCAAATCTTTAGTCAAATATTTTCAGAATTGTTTAAAATAGTCAACCCTTTGAATTTGACCTAATTTAATAATTTTGACTTTTAAATAAATTTAAATTCATAATTCCAAATAATACAAATAATATATGTTTTTGAATCAGAAAAATATGAGGATTTCAAATATGCCATTCAAAATATTATTTGAACACTTTTAATTTCAAGTTGAATTAAATTACAATAAAATGCCATTCACCTTAATTAATTAATAACTTTTGATTTATAACTCCGAATTTAACAAATGATATGTCTAAAATGATCAGCTCGACGAGACCTTTCTGATTATGCTATCCATGACTTAAATTGCAGCATGCATCATATAAATATATAGTACACAGCAACTAATATGACAATAACATGTGACCAAAACTCAATAAAAATGTTATTTCTTGTATTCTACACCTCACCCATGCCATGCTACATTATTGCCATGCAACTTGTGCATCATTCATCATGGCATGATTGCTTGCTTGACGCATTTATTCCTATGCTTGTGCACTTTATTTATGTTGGCTCTTGTTTGTTTGGCTCTTCTTGAATGAACCTTTGGCGAGGGGATATATCAAGAGAACCAGGAGCACTACCCAGATCCGTCTCTCGCTTCAACTGAGTTGCCAGGCAAGCACTACCACATGCTTGCATACATACAGTACCTATTTCCTCTATCTTATTCTTGCATCATTGAGTCGCGATTGCATTAAACTGAATCCCAAGTAATGCATAGCCTTTACTTTTAAAACCCCACCAAGCTTGTTCCTCCATCCCATGAGCCATTACTACAGGAGTTGTTTGATCATGCGAGTCGTAGAACAGCATGTGTAGGGTATGTGAGAGTCTAATGGATAACGAGGTACCAAAACAACTTAACCTGAGTAGTAATGGGATAACTAATGAAAGTGGCACCGGTGAGCAACATCTGCTATCTGCTTTTTCCTGCTCACTTGTGTCCCGTAGGACCCCGAGTACTTGATTCATGTTCCTTGATTATTCGCGCTATCCACATCCGGGAGGCTTATGGGACCCCACAGGCAGCTGGATTCGATCTTATTTCTTGGGGCCAAACTAGTTTGAGGTTTTATTTATTATCCTGTACTTGTGCCATGCTTTCTTTGCTTTATTACGATTGTGCGAGGAGCACTGTCTTTATTTAGGATCGTGGCACTTGATCGGTATCGACAAGCCCAGTTTGGGTTCCCGATCGTTCTGACCGTCCCACAACCTTGAGTCTCGGGCCGGCCGTTGCTTGGGTCTACTTTAAGGGTGGCCCCTGAAATATTTCTGAATCATGTGATTGCTTTGTCGTGAAAGCCTCGTTGGGTTTTGGTTTGGTTTTCGAGGTTGATCGAGTGTGTGTTGCTATTTGTGCACCCCGGAGTAAAACTTCTGAAAGCCGTGTCGCGGTTATGGACGACTTGGAGCAGTTCTCGATCATAGACAAGCATAACTAAAGTACCGCTTTTAATTTGACTAAATGGCCGACTAGTAAATAGTGCAACACTCATGGAATGGTTATTAAAATTGCCAGCGGATGGGGGTTGTTAAAAGCTTCCTCGTTGGTAAGCGAGGAAGAGGATGGATCTGATGATATTACTGTTATAACTGTTGTCATTAATTCATGGACATCCGTCTATCTTTGGTTAGGCGGATGGTTAGCGAGTATCTATAGAACTGCTAGGGTTTATCTTTCGCTGCAATTGCGTCACCCCAGGTTGTGTCCCCTTTAGAGGCATAAAGACTTCTTTGTACCCTAGGGTCTCACCACGATAAATTATTGGTTCGGATGAGCAGTACACTTTCAAAGGCGGATCTTTGGGTGGAGGCTGATGATGTGGGCAACGATCGTTCGGTGTAGAGATTCCGGGAACGGGGATCCGTGAGATCTGTGGGCGGGGTGTGCTTATTTCTGGGCATCTTATGCTGATTTGCTTCTTATCCGTACTCGGATCTTGTTTGCCGCTTCCGCCTGATACTTCATGTGTGATGTATGAGGAAATATCCTAAACTATTATATCTATCTAGGTCATTTGAATCTTGCCGTATGGCGTTGCTATATTTCCTTTCTTTTTAGATGGTATGGCTCTGATGTACTATTGTATGGTGGCTTGCATACATACTCATTTGTGTATGTAGTTGATCCTTCGCTTTGCCGATTCACGCCCGTCTTGGTCGATGATTGGAAATGGTTGGGACGGCGAAAGGTCTACCCTGAGTGGCATTTGGGCCCCACCGTACTATTTCAACCATTTCCGCTCATCCAGGCTTGTATCTAGGAGCGTAATTCACCGAGGTAGTTACAATTGGTATCAGAGCCATCCCGCCCTTCAGGGTCTCAGCCAAATGGTCGTTTTCAGTCTAGCAAATATTTTGGTAGTTATGTATACTAGGGAAAAACAAAACGTGAGAGTAGGACTGCTTCCATTTTTCTTCTTACCCACCCACCCACCCTTTTCTGGTAAGGAAGTGTAACGTTTTCAATCCTCTTCTTAAAATTCAAACTAGGATTCACGTGTTCTGGGCTTCCGTAGTACCATAGGTTGTGTATTTGTGTGTGTGTGTAATTCCTTGTCTATCTGTTGCATCCAAGTTGTTATCTAATCAGCCTTTTGGTTATCAACTGTTGGTACATTCCATACCGACAGGCTTTTGCAAACCGACGCGATCTATCTGATTCGTTGTATACCGACGCGATCTGTCTTACCCTTTGTTACCCGACGTTATCTTGTTTGGGGTGTTCGTTTCCGTAGTTACCAATCTTTAGGTTCAACGTGAGAAGAAGGGGTTAGGATATGTGTTCCACTTATTCATGTGCGGAGTAATGATTTGAGTTCGGGATGGAGTCGCGACCATACCACTACTCTTATCATTCGCTTTTGTATATCGAATTGGTAGAGTCACTAATCTTGATTCGTTAAGTAATTTTTGCGCATCTATTGGTATTTTAATGCCGAAATTTGTGGAAAATTTTTCTTTGATATATTTGTGTACCACACTCCTTTTCAGTCGTGTGCGATATGCTTAATATCTTCTAGGTGCTTTGAACTTTGTTGATATTTTAGTATCATCTTAGTAATTTGTATCCTCTAATCTTGGTTAATTCCATCTTGGTACTATTTTGGATTATTATTATTCTCCATTATAGTACTGACTTGTGTTTTATATCAATCACAGGATGGCTCCACCACGCCGTTATGATGAGGACATACCACTGAATCGGGATCATGTTGTCAAACATCGCCAATGCCTTGGCAGCAATGCGGAGAACAGCGACACTTTGAGGAAAGTGTTGAGGAATGAGTTTGCTCCACTACCTCCACCTCCCAAGCGAGGAGACATCAAAAGCTTCACGAAATTCAACCCTCGCCAATTTGATGTTTACGATCGACCCTTTGGATGCGGATGATTGGTTGCGTGAGATGTCAAGGCTACTCGAGGCTTGATGTTCTGAGCAAGAGTGGGTAAAGTGTGCTACTCACCTTACGAAGGGGATGCAGCTCTACGGTGGGAGAATTACACGAAGGCAAGCGTGTTGGTTTTCACCTACATGGGAGCAGTTCCTTTGGAGGCGTTCAAAGAGCGATATCTGTCGAAATTGTCGTGGAGAGGATGAAGGAAGCTTTTCTCAACCTCAGCGAGGAAATGATAATGTCAACACCTACATCGGAAATTCATGAATCTTTCTCGTTATGGTGGTGATGAGATCTCCGATGACAAGAAGAAGCGAGAGAGGTTACGGCAAGGGCTCAATGCATCGATTAAATATGCAATCACACATGCAAGGCGGCGTCCTTTACGGAACTTCACAGCTCTGCAGGAGGAAGCAAGTAGGCAAGTGTTTGAGGAGTCAAAGAAACACAACCGTGATGCACCAAGCTCTTCAGCTATGTCAGCTCCTTCTAAGCGGCGTGTCTGGGTTCCTAACACCCCACCGTCGCTCCCGGCTCCACCAAGACCTGCAAGCTACGCGTCAAGGCCACCAAACTTCATCACTGCTGCTCCCAGGGTCTACAACCACCACTACCCTGGAGCGCCTGGCGGAGTCCCTGGCTATGTTGCTCCACGTCCACCTGGTCCTTGTTTCACGTGTGGAGACCCTGGGCATCTGAACTAGAACTGTCCGTTGAAAAACAAAGCTCTTCCTCCACCCCCTCCAAGATCTGCGGCAAGCTCTCCTTTGGTTCGTGCACCACCACCTCGGGCTCTCAACATCAACACTAAGCCCGGGTCTACTGTTGCTCGTGCCAACTGTGTCAACGCCGCTCAAGCTGAGCACGCACCTGGAGTTGTGATGGGTATGCTATCCGTTAACTCAGTTCCTGCACGAGTTTTGTTTGATTCTGGTGCATCGCATTCTTTTGTTTCTCACAAGTTTTCAAATGAGAATGTGTTAGCTTTGGATCCTCTCCTTAAGAAGTTAATGGTCCTATCTCCGGGTTCAAACATGAGGGCTGCTTATATAAGCCATGGCAATCAAATTGAGATTGGTGGCTCTTCGTTCTCGGCGTCCTTAATTCTTCTGGGAAATTCTGACATTGATGTCATCTTGGGCATGCAGCAAATGCAGCTGTGATTCATTGTGCTGAACACTCGGTTTCTCTGAAGATTCCTGAAGGCCATATAGTCTTTTCTCCAAGCTTGACTCCTGCTATCCAGCTTTTCTCTTTGGCGGCTCTAAATGATGATGCTATGGAAGCTATTCAGAGTGTTCCGGTGGTCTGTGAGTTCCCAGATGTCTTTCCTGAAGAGTTGTCGGGTATGCCTCCGGATCGTGAGGTTGAGTTTGTAATTGAGCTTGAACCTGGAACGGCTCCTATCTCCAAGCGGCCTTATAAAATGGGTCCTGCTGATTTGGCTGAACTCAAACGTCAACTTGATGAACAAGAGAAGTTGGGTTTCATTCAACACAGTACTTCTTCTTGGGGAAGTCCAACAATCTTTGTGAAGAAGCGTGATAGGACTGATAGACTTTGTGTTGACTATCGGGCTCTCAATGCTAAGACCATCAAGAACAAATATCCCCTTCCGCGGATTAATGATCTCTTCGATCAGCTAGATGGAGCTGTGGTGTTCTCTAAGATTGACTTGAGAAGTGGTTATCACCAAATCAAGATTCGCAAGGAAGATGTTCCTAAAACAGCTTTCACCACCCGCTATGGCATGTATGAGTACACGGTCATGTCTTTCGGTCTCACCAACGCACCTGCTACCTTCTCGAGGCTTATGAACTCGGTTTTCATGGAGTACCTTGATAAGTTCGTTGTGGTCTATCTGGATGACATCCTAGTCTATTCAAAGTCAAAGGAAGAGCATGAAGAACACCTTCGTTGTGTCCTAAACAAGCTTCGTGAGAACCGCTTGTATGCAAAGTTCTCAAAGTGTGAGTTTTGGCTGCCTCAAGTAACCTATCTTGGTCATGTCATCTCTGCCAAGGGCATTGCAGTCAACCCGGAAACTGTGAAGACAATTGTTGAATGGCTTCCTCCTGTAAATGTCAAAGAAGTGCGGAGTTTTCTTGGTTTGGCTAGTTATTGCCGTCGCTTCGTTCAGAACTTTTCGAAGATAGCGAAGCCTCTTACCGATCTCCTCAAGAAAGGCAAGAAATACCTTTGGACTCCTGCATGTCAAGCAAGCTTTGAGACACTCAAAGAGAAGCTCACTTCCACACCAGTCTTGGTTCCTCCGGATACATCCAAGCCTTTCCAGATATTCTGTGACGCCTCTTTGCAAGGATTGGGTGCGTTCCTTATGCAAGAAAAGCAAGTGGTTGCTTATGCCTCTCGACAGTTGAAGACGCATGAGATCAACTATCCCACACATGACCTCGAGCTCGCAGCAGTTGTCTTTGCTTTGAAGCTATGGAGGCACTACTTGCTTGGCAACCGTTGTGAGATCTTTTCTGACCACAAGAGTTTGAAATATATCTTCACTCAGCCTGATCTCAACCTTCGGCAGAGGAGATGGATTGAAGCAATCAATGATTTTGATTTGACCATCAACTATACTCCGGGCAAAGCTAATGTCATGGCCGATGCTCTCAGCCGCAAAGCTTATGTCAACGACCTCATGATGGAAGAACAACAACCTCTCTTGTGTGAGGAATTCCGTCAGCTCAACCTGGAAATTGTGGAGCAAGGGCATCTCCTGAACCTTCTGGCTACTCCTCTCTTGGAAGAAAAGATTCGCTCTCGTCAGCTTGGTGATCCGCACACCAAAAAGATCATCTCCAAACTTCAGCTTCCGAAGTATGAGTCCTTCCACGTCGATGATCAAGGCACGCTCTTCTTTGAACACCGGATGTTTGTTCCGAACTACCCGGGTTTGAGAGAGCAAGTTCTCAAGGAGGCGCATGATTACATTCTTTCTATCCATCTGGCGGCACAAAGATGTACATGGACTTGAAAACACAATATTGGTGGCCTGGTTTGAAGCGATATTGTGTCAAGTATGTCTCGAGTGTGATGTGCGCATGTGAAAGTGTGAAAAGTCCATCGAAACCTTCGGTCTTCTACCATTGAAACCCGGAATGGAAATGGGAGAAAGTAGAGATGGATTTCATCACTGGTTTTCCAAGGTCGCAGAAGGGCAACAATGCAATCTTTGTTGTCATCGACGGGCTTTCTAAAGTGGCTCATTTCTTCCCGTCAAGGAAACAATTTACGGAATTGATTAGCTGAGCTCTATATCAACATTGTCTCTGTATGGGGTTCCGCTTGAGATCGATTCGGACCGTGGAAGCATCTTCACTTCCAAGTTCGGGAAAGTTTCCAAAATGCATTGGGAACAAAATTGAACTTCAAAGACTTACCACCCTCGATCGCAAGGACAAGTTGAAACGATCAACCAGTTACGGAGGATATGCTTCGTGCTTGCGTCATCTCTTTGGCATGAAGTGGGAAGAATGTCTTCCTTATGCTGAATTCTCTTACAACAACAGCTTCGAGAAAAGTCCGAAGATGGCACCATTTGAGGCTCTCTATGGCGCAAGTGCGAGAACTCCGATTGGTTGGTCGGTGCGGAGAAAGAATTTTGTTTGGCCGACATTGTAACTAAGCGGAAGAGAAGGTGCATATCATTCTTGAGAATCGAAGATTGCTCAAAGTCGCGAAGAGCAATTATGACGAAGCACCGGACATGGTGTATGTCACTGGTGATCTCGTTTACCTTCGTGTCACTCCCATGAGGCACGCACCACTTTGGTATCAAAGGAAAGTGGCTCCTAGATACATCGGTCCTTTCAAAATTCGTGGTAGAAGAGGAGAAATTGCTTATGCTCTTGAGCTCCGGAAAAACTCAAAGTCCATGATGTTTTCCACATCTCTCAACTCAAGAAGTGCTTCAAAGATCCCGGGACCGTGGATCATGAGCTAATCGATCTCAAGAAGACTGTCTTATCAAGAACACCCAAAAATCCTTGAGACCCGAGAAAGAAGGACTGCAACAAGTCCATCAAGTTACGCAAGGTGCGTGGTTGCACCATTACATTGATGAAGCCACTTGGGAGCGTGAAGATGAACTCCGTGCCAACTATCCTACCCTCTTTGTGTCTTCTTCTTCTTCCTAGAATCTCGGGGCGAGATTCCTGTTTAGTGGGGGAGAGTTGTAGCATCCCAATTGTCTAACATCTGTAATGCTACTTGGTTTAGTAATAAAATGGCTACTTCCTACACATAATTGTTGCATCATCTTCATATCATGCTCATGTCATCATGCCACCTTGCATTTGAGCATCATACAAAAACCCTTGTGTTTTGGTTCTTATCTCATATGCATTATTATTTGTATTTGCCTATTGATATTGTATTTGGTTCTTGATATATTGTGGAATGCCCAAGTTGAGTTGGGGGCATATCTTTTATTCAAATCCACCACCTTTCTTCCACCACCTTACAATTCCACCATCCCATTATCCATGAGCTTGTAGTTATTTTTTTTCTGTTGTTGTTTAGTCCAGCTCATGAGAGATAGGGTGCGTCCAATTCTTCAATCCTTTTGCTTGACCCTTACTCCAACTTTGGGAGGATGCAAATAAATAAATGCCATGAGATATCATTTTGTTTTCACAAGATAAAACCAAGGCATTTATTGATTTGCATGGGCCATGCAAGTATCACCATAATTAAGTCTTTTGGATTTTATCTGAATTCTTGAGTGGATCAACTCTCATCTCATCTCCCTCCCCTTTGTATCCCTATTTTGTTTTATATAATCAAGGGCCATTGTTAGGGTCCATTATTTTCATTTTCAAATGATTTTGTTCCATTTTCTAACCCTAAATCCCAATTCTAGCAAAATGCCCAAAATGAATATGTATGTGGGCATTCTCTCTCCTTATGCCTCTTGTTCTCTCTTGCCTCTCCCCTTGGTCAAACCCTTTGTTCCAAAAACCCCTGGGAAAAAGTTCAAATGAATTTGAAATTAGAAGCTGGTTTGAAATTGTACTAGAATAAAGAACAAACAAACAATTATTAAACAAAAGAATTAAGAAAAGAGAGAACCAAACACTGGTGACAACCTTGGGCAACCCAGCATCCACTGCCCGTTTCCTCTCCCTCCCTCTTGGGTCGGCCCGTAGCTTGCCACCAGCGGCCTGGTACCCCTTCGCTCCCCTCCTGTTCACCGTCGTCCTGCTGTCGCCTCCCTCTCTCGGCTTAGGCGAGCAGCAGTGGCCGTCATGGCCGTTTTCCTCGTCACCGCCTTGCGAGCACGTGAGCTATCCCCCACCTGCCCCTCTTATTATCCCCAAGCCGCGGAGTTCCCTCCCCCCAGGAACCCTAGCTCCTCCCTCTCTGTGTCGCCGCCACCCCTCCTTTTCCCCCTGTCCTTCTTCCTCCCGCGAGCAGCGGCAAGCCGAGCAGGACCGCTCTGTCGCCTTGGTCGCCGGTGAGCACCGCTGAAGCCGGGGGTCACACGCCTCGTCTGCGCTACTTGTTGGGGTCCCTCGAGAGGAGCTGAACGTTCCCAGGAGCCTCTGCTTCCTCTTCTTCCGTCGGAAAACAGGAGCAGCACCGTTTTAGGCCTCACCGTCGCCACCGTTCTAGACCACCCCGAGTTCTCCAAGACCACCGCCGGCCTCGTGGTAAGCGCCCCTTTCCATTCCCCTCCTTCTTATGCCTCCCTGCCACACGATAGCTCGCCGTCGCAGCCTTAGTTTCCCCCTCGTCACCGTCGCTCACGTCGGTAAGGGGAACTCAGCGGTCAACAGCCCGAGGACACCCCACTTTTCACCTTGCCCGTCCTTCTGGTCCTCCTTCGCAAAATCCCCAAACACCAAAGTTGTAGCCCTTGGCCCTCTCTACATCTTTGCTTTTTGCGTCGTCGATAGATCTGTCTTAGTTTGCTCGCCATCATCATCGAAAGATCAACCGATCTAGCAGTTTTCAGGGACAGAAAATTCAGTTCAGACAGTTGTTACAGCCTCTGTTCTCCATTCGTTTCCGGCTCATGCAGACATCGTGCGGGGAAACCTTGAACACCAAACTTGTAGAACATTAAACCCTTGTCATCTTTTGTTTTTGTGGCATGCCGAAATTCTCGATGGATTTGTCACCATCGTCCTCCGAAGTTTAGCTCGGCTCACAGTTTTTAGCCGGATCAAATTCAGTTTCGTCAGTCTAAACCGACCCTCCTAGACGCTTTTCTAAAAAGGCCCCTAGACTTTTTGCCCACTCAACCCGCAGTCCCTCTCTTCAGGGTTTTTTGTAAAAAGGCACCCACGTTAATCCATCCTCAACCCGCGGTCCTCAACCCACCGTCCTATGCCCAGTCAGCGCCTGACCCCACCTGTCAATGATAGTGGCTAGAATTTCCCGAGTGCAAAAAGTATTTTCCTGTATCTGTTTTGAATTCATTTCTTTTCAAATTAATTCAATTCAATTCAAATTCAAATCTGATTAAATCTAAATGAATTCATAACTTTCAAATGGATTGGAATCTGAATTCAAACTTAATATGAAATATGTTTTACTTTTGAATATCAATTCAAATCTTTAGTCAAATATTTTCAGAATTGTTTAAAATAGTCAACCCTTTGACTTTGACCTAATTTAATAATTTTGACTTTTAAATAAATTTAAATTCATAATTCCAAATAATACAAATAATATATGTTTTTGAATCAGAAAAATATGAGGATTTGAAATATGCCATTCAAAATATTATTTGAACACTTTTAATTTCAAGTTGAATTAAATTACAATAAAATGCCATTCACCTTAATTAATTAATAACTTTTGATTTATAACTCCAAATTTAACAAATGATATGTCTAAAATGATCAGCTCGACGAGACCTTTCTGATTATGCTATCCATGACTTAAATTGCAGCATGCATCATATAAATATATAGTACACAGCAACTAATATGACAATAACATGTGACCAAAACTCAATAAAAATGTTATTTCTTGTATTCTACACCTCACCCATGCCATGCTTCATTATTGCCATGCAACTTGTGCATCATTCATCATGGCATGATTGCTTGCTTGACGCATTTATTCCTATGCTTGTGCACTTTATTTATGTTGGCCCTTGTTTGTTTGGCTCTTCTTCGAATAGACACTGAGCAGGGGATATATCAAGAGAACCAGGAGCACTACCCAGATCCGTCTCTCGCTTCAACTGAGTTGCCAGGCAAGCACTACCACATGCTTGCATACATACAGTACCTATTTCCTCTATCTTATTCTTGCATCATTGAGTCGCGATTGCATTAAACTGAATCCCAAGTAATGCATAGCCTTTACTTTTAAAACCCCACCAAGCTTGTTCCTCCATCCCATGAGCCATTACTACAGGAGTTGTTTGATCATGCGAGTCGTAGAAACGACATGTGTAGGGTATGTGAGTCTAATGGATAACGGTACCAAAACAACTTAACACGAGTAGTAATGGGATAACTAATGAAAGTGGCACGGTGAGCAACATCTGCTATCTGCTTTTCACGCTCACTTGTGTCCGTGGGACCCCGAGTACTTGATTCATGTTCCTTGATTATTCCGCTATCCACATCCGGAGGCTTATGGGACCCCACGAGCGAGCTGGATTCGATCTTATTTCTTGGGGCCACAAACTAGTTTGAGGTTTTATTTATTATCTGTACTTATGCCATGCTTTTGCTTTATTACGATTGTGCGAGGAGCACTGTATTGTTAGGATCGTGGAGCGATTCCGCGGTATCGACAAGCCCAGTTTTGGGTTCCCGATCGTTCTGACCGTCCCCACAACCTTGAGTCCGTCTCGGGGCCCGGCTTCGTTGGAGTACTTTAAGGGTGGCCCCTGAAATATTTATGAATCTGTGATTGCTTTGTCGTGAAAGCCTCGTTGGGTTTTGGTTTGGTTTTTCGAGGTTGATCAGTGTGTGTTGCTATTTGTGCACCTGCTCAGGTAAAACTTTCAAAGCCGTGTCGCGGTTATGGGCGACTTGGAGCACGGTTCTCGATCATAGACAAGCATAACTAAAGTACCGCTTTTAATTTGACTAAATGGCGACTAGTAAATAGTGCAACACTCATGGAATGGTTATTAAAATTGCCAGCGGATGGGGTTGTTCGTCCGCTTCCTCATTGGTAGCGAGGAGGAGGATGGATCGATGATATTCTTGTTATAACTGTTGTCATTAATTCACGGACATCCGTCTATCTTTGGTTAGGCGGATGGTTAGCGATTATCTATAGAATGTTAGGGTTTATCTTTCGCTGCAATTCGTCACCCAGGTTGTGTCCTTTAGAGGCATAAAGACTTCTTGAGTACCCTAGGGTCTCACACGATAAATTATTGGTTCGGATGAGCAGTACACTCGCAAGGCGGATCTTTGGGTGGAGGAGGCGATGATGTGGGCAGCGATTCGGTGTAGAGATTCCGGGAACGGGGATCCGTGAGATCTGTGGGCGGGGTGTGCTTATTTCTGGGCATCTTATGCTGATTTGCTTCTTATCCGTACTCGGATCTTGTTTGCCGCTTCCGCCTGATACTCTGATGTGTGATGTATGAGGAAATATCCTAAACTATTATATCTATCTAGGTCATTTGAATCTTGCCGTATGGCGTTGCTATATTTCCTTTCTTTTTAGATGGTATGGCTCTGATGTACTATTGTATGGTGGCTTGCATACATACTCATTTGTGTATGTAGTTGATCCCTTCACGCCGATTCGCCGCCGTCTTGGTCGATGATTGGAAATGGTTGGGACGGCCGAAAGGTCTACCCATGAGTGGCATTTGGGCCCCACCGTACTATTTCAACCATTTCCGCTCATCCAGGCTTGTATCTAGGAGCGTAATTCACCTAGGTAGTTACAATGCCCCAGCTTCTTGCACTTGAAGCACTCAACATGACTGATGTCCTCTTTAACATGCTGACTTCCACTTCCACTACCATTCCCACTGTGGTGGCTCTTATGTCCACTCTTGTGGTTCTTATACTTGTCATTGTCATGACTGCGATGATGCTTGTTGTCATGACGGTTGTGGCTGTGGTGCTTGTTGAATTTCCCATGCTTATGGGATCCTGAGCTGCCACTGTCATCATAGTGAGATCGTTTGTGATACGATCCCGAGATGTGCTTGTCGGAGTGTTTCCTCTTTCTACTCTCGACTTGCTTCATTTTACTCTCCAAAATAATAGCCTTGTCACACAAAGACTGATAAGTTGGAACATATGCCAAAGACAACTGTAGGTTCAGTTCATCATTCAAGCCCTCCAGAAACTTTTCCTTTCTTTTTGCATCTGTGTCAACCTCATCCGGTGCATAGCGCGCTAGATTGTTGAACTCTTCTATGTATTCTGTCACGCTACGGTGGCGCTGCTTCAGGTTGTGAAACTCCTTCTT
Organism: Avena longiglumis; assembly: GCA_030063025.1. Lineage (NCBI taxonomy): Eukaryota > Viridiplantae > Streptophyta > Magnoliopsida > Poales > Poaceae > Avena > Avena longiglumis. The sequence continues at coordinate 488,493,368 of CP125974.1, forward strand.
TTTCAGACTCATCATTCCTGATGAGATATGAGCATTGCGAAAGCCATCCTCAAAGATAGCCCAAGTCACCTCATCAATAGGAGTGGTGATTTGGAAGTTGTCCCACCATGTGGCGGCTGGTCCTTCCAACAGATGTGCTGCGAACCTGACTTTTTCAGCATCTGTGCAGCCCACGGTCACTAAGTCTTTGTTCACGGAACGTAGCCAATCATTGGCCACCATGGGATCAGTTGTCCCCGAAAACTTTGCTGGCCTCAAACGCAGAAATCTGGTGAGCATATCAAAACCCGGAGGGTTGTTGTTGTTGTTGGGGTTGTTGTTGTTGTTGTTGTTGTTGTTATTGGGGTTGTTGTTGTTATTCTGGTTTTGAATGAATGTTGTCATCATTTGCATAAGCTGTGTTTGCGCATTCATCATTTGTTGCATTTCCGGGGTGATGTTGTTGGGGTTGGGGTTTTGTGACGGGAGGCATCTGTGGTTTGTTCAAATAGATAAGAATGAGATACCCATAGATTTTTTATGCACAATACATCATAAGCAAACACATAGCAAGCAACATAAGAATAAAAGTTCAACAACCACATAATAAGTTCATGAAGTAAAACACACAAGTGGCAAGCCATCCACATGTCAGATGGTCCAATAATAAGTTCACAATAACAAGTACGGATATGAAAGATAAACGAGTAGTCAAGTCTACTCATCAGCATCAATCTCCTCCTCGACGAAGGTAAGACATGCGTTCTCCATCGCGGTCTTGTTCTCCTCAATCGTAGTGGTCAAGGAATCGACCTTGGCCTTGAGAGCCCTCTTCAGGGAGCGAAGCCTCTCAATAACCATCTGCTGCTGCTCAAGCTCGAAATCCTTGGACTTCAGTTCCTCGGTCATGTCCCGGATCTTCTTGTTCCTATCCTGGACGCGTTTCTCCTGACTCTTGAACTTGCGGTCCTGGGCCTCGAACTTTATCTCCATTTCCTTGATCATCTCATCTTGCTGTGCGAAAAGCTTGTCCTTCTCGCGTAGCTGCACCTGAAGCTCATCATTGCCAAGCATGACGTTCGTCCTGTCCGTGTCCACGTGCCTGAGGAGAGTCTCTAAGTCCTGGAGATAGAGACGTATCGGCTCTGCCGCGTCCCTCGAGTCGTCCTCAAAGTCAATGGACTCTCCATCAACATCACGCCTTCGAAGGCGTGGAAGTGAGTGCCCTAACATCGGGAGTGACGGCCTAACAAACGTCCTATCAGGTCCTGCATGACTACCTCCATGCCTCTCTCCCTGTCGTCGTGCATCAGCTTGAAGACGATGGCCTCTGTAGTAGGCTCAGTCAGGCATCCTGGCTGGTTCACCTTGAAGCCCCAGAGGTCCTTCCTCTCGAACTTGGTGAATGGGTACACCGTGATGGTGGGAAGAGGGAGATCGAGCAAAGTGGTAAGCTCAATGATACGAGGTTAAAGCGGGTAACCTGGAGCTCCTCAACGGTGCTGATGGTAATAGGCATCTATTTATAAGATTGAAAAGTTAGAACAACACAATTTAAGATAAATACAAGATAACCATCTCATACATAACCATGGAACACAAACATCACACAATTCATGCATACATAAATCCATTACATCATTCAAAGTCCAATCTTATTTAGGGTATCATTTGGAAAATAAGGTGATAGATGGTGGTCCACTAACAAGGTGTGCTCATAGGCCTATCTCACTGGATCTGGTGGCTATCACAATGTTCCTAGAGGCAATCCACCTATCCTGTTCACATGATTCCATCACTAAGTCTATTATATCTCCCCTTAACTCTTGGTTGGTGGCTTCCAACTCTTGGGTGAGTTCCTTCTCTTTCTCTAAGTCTTTTTGGAGGTTGAGCATTCTGCACTTGACTCTAGCACTTAGTTCTTTGATAGTCCTCCAAGCTGCATCTCTGGCTGACTCAAAGAATGAGGTGTGCATTCTGATGTTGGTGTACATGCAGAATCCTTTCTTTGTGGTTGTCTTCCTTGTTTTTGTACAAGTGAAGTTGCACCCACCAATACTCCACTCCTTCATCCATCACTGGAAAGCCCTTGTACACAGCTGCACCATGTGCTTCCATTGCCACCATGAGGTCCTTGAGAATATTGGGAAACTCAGTTTCACACTCCAAGGTCATGGTCATGAGTGGTCCCTTCTTCACGGCTTCGTTGATGGAGTTCATCTACAAATGGAGTTGAGAATGAAAAGATTAGAAAAGTTTTACGAGAAGAATAGACAAGTGTAGAAGTAGTTGAAAATTTTTCCTTAGTGGTTTTCAAATCCTAGGGTCATAATCCTACAGGCAACACAGTGCTCTGATACCGTCTGTTAGACCCCTCCTTTATAAAGGAAAGGATCCCTGTGATTGCAATGCTAGTCCCTGGATCAATGCTAGCATCCACAGTTTAAGATGAAGTACACAGATACAAAGGTCGTTTATTACATTCATTCGGAGATAAAACATAGTCTTTTACAACTCAGGCCATAGGCCTAATACAAGAGTTTAAGGAATAAGTAAATAAACATAAGTCTTCATCTTCATGTGCCACGAGCAAGCATGTTGAGTGTAGACTCATGACTCCTACTCATCATCGGAGTAACTGCAACATCACAAGTTACTGACCCACGGAGGGTCAATACTTTGGAATAGTATTGGCAAGTGATACCTTAATATATTTTAAGTGGACTATATTACTATATGCATTTTGGCTAAGTGTAGCTTGGCTTGCTTTGCTTGAAAATAGGTTTTACCTATTAGTTGAAATCACTAAGTTTTTCTTTGTCAAAACATTCCCAAGAAACCACCAATAGACATTGGGGTCCTTCACCCTTGTTCACCCACCAAATTTTACTTAGAAGTTGGAGTGATGAGATTCTTGTAGCTTCCATGTCTTGATGCTCAAATTGTCCATTGCCTTGGACTAGGCTAAGTACTTAGGTTTTCCATCTGCAGAGGTTGTGCACTTTTCCCACCAGACTTGGTTTCCCAAGACAGGACCTTTTAGAAGCCTTTCCTTAGTCAAATGGACACGCTCCAACCTATCATCCCAACTACCACCAACTGTCCAAATGACTAAGTTCTAGCAACCTATATGATCAAGGCAGAGCCCATATTGCCAAGTGGTTGCACTGTATGCTTTCTCAACACTTGGCCTCCAAATCCCTTTGTGCCTGGGTGGCTTACCACAAGTGAGATACACAACCTAAGTCCATGGCCTTGTGTAACCACTCAACATAACCCATTCTTTCCATTCCACCCAGGAGGTTCATTTGACTTAGTGGTTTTATTAGGAAAGTATAAGTCTCATGACTTAGAAATATTTTCATCATGATAAGTGTAGATTTTCACCAACCCTTGTTTGCTATATAGCTAGGCTAAGCAAGGCATGGCAACTTATCATAGGGAAAATTCCTTAGCAATTCTACTATTCTAAACTACATAGGATTTCCCAACATATCATTTGACAAAAGTAGCATGCAAGACTTAGAAAAATTTCTAATGCTAGTACAAAACATAGGTTAGAAATATTCATGAAAATATCACTTGCCTTGGTAGTGGGGAGAGCTGCACTCTTCACAATCACAATCACTAGCAAAATCTACACAAAAATTATAGCTTACAATTACACACAATTATATACACTCAAAAATAATATGAATGCATGTATGCAAGAATTTACCAAGTGGTGATTTTGAAAATTCTACCAAGCATGTGCATGATACTGAAACACAACAGGAAACAAAATTTGCCAAAACAAACTTATTTGACACTAAAACCACTTACCAAAATAAATCTATACTCAAAATAGCTTTAAACATGATTCCACAAATAAAGTCATTTTAATGGTTACTATTTGTTAAACACCTTGCATAATCAGAAAGTTCTTGAATCACTGAATCCAACGGTATAAAGTTTGTAAAATTCTAACGTGGCATTCAAAAGTTATAGCAGTTTGAAGTTTGGATCTAAATCAGGTTTAAATTCTGTTTTTGAATTCATCCTAGCCACGCGTCGCAACCTCACTGGCGCGTACCGGTTCACGCGGATCGAGCTCTATGGACCGCACGATCTAAATGAGATCTGGCGGCTCAGACACACGCGTACCCCTTCGTCCTACTTCTATTCTACGCCACAGGATCTAGATCCAACGCTCCCAAACATTCTGACCACACTCTGGCGGTGCTAGCGGCGCTGACCGGCGGCGGCGAGTCAGACTACGGTGGCGCCGGCGTTCTAGATCGTCCCAGGAAGCAGGGAGGTGCTTACCAGATCCGCAAGGTCGTGCTGAAGCTTGACGTGGTACTGGTTTGCGGAGGGGCGCTCGGAGATGGACTCTGGATCTCGTCGGAGTTGCGTCTGGCGTCGGGTGGATGTTGTCGGAGTCATTTCCGAGGCTCTGCATCGCCCTAACACGAACAAGGGGGTTTAGGAGGTGCGCAAGACAGTTCGCGACTGCAGTGTGAAGGAAAGGCAAGGGTGCAGGACTTACCGAGATTGGTCGCCGGAGTTGGGGTGGTCGTCGGTGCTTACGGTGTCAGCGAATCTGGCGACAGGCAATACTGAGATGAGCTAGTGGGGTCAGGAGGTGCGCCATGAGATTACAAAGTGGCTCGAACAATCCAGAGGGGAAGGGGCGCACGGGGCTCACCTGAATCGATCGCCAGAGTGAGCTCTGTCCGCGGCGGTTTTGAGCGAGTCGTGGGCAGCTTGGTGGCGTGAATGCAGAATTGGCTGGGGGGAAATGACTGCGAGGAGGTGGGGATCTTATAGCCGGTGCCTCGACAGGAAACTCCCGAGGTTTAATGCCCATTTAAGCCGCGCCATTACCGGCAGTGACTGCAGTTGTGACGTGGTCGCGGGCGCGGTTTGAGGAAGACGATGACAGCGTGGACAGGGCCCGCTCTTCAGCGATGTGTGCGAAATGAGGGTGGGGTCCGTCTGTCAGCGACAGCCTGCGTGTGCTCGCGCGTGTGAAAAGAAACTCCCGGGTGGGCTAGTTGGGCTCGATCCTCTGCTGGGCGGATATCCGCGCTTGGCCTTTTCCTTTGTTTATTTCTTTTTCTTTTCTAATTTGGTTTTCAGAATGATTTAGGTATGAATTCAAATCCTTTTGAATTCAAACAATTCTGAGGATTTTGCGAGTCTTGTGGTTTCAAAATCAGTTATTTAACCATGTGGTTATTCGTAAGGGCTTGGTCAAGTTTGGACTTAAAATAATCGAGACATTGCCTCTGGTTGCAATGTTTTTGAAAATAGGGTTTTGAATTTATTTCCAAATTGAAACTTTGGCCATACTTTTACACCTAAACTTTCCAATAATGGAGGCAAGCAAACAAGTTCCTAAACATTCAAGTTTCAAATGGTGTTGGTCTTTTGAATTAAATATGTCCACATAAAATCATAACATCAAAAGCTTCTGTTTTTCTGAAATGATTTTGAGAAGATCCCTAAATGATGATGAATGCAAGGATGATATGTATGGGTTTTGGAATATGAATTTAGGGATGTTACAAATCTAACCCCCTTAGGATGAATCTCGCCCTCGAGATTCGGATTGGCTAGCAAATAGGTGAGGGTGGTCTTTCCGAAGATCATCTTCTCTTTCCCATGTTGCTTCCTCTTGAATGATGATTCCATTGCACTTTGCAAAACTTGATAGTCTTAGTCCTTGTGACCCTTTCTGCGGTCTCAAGAATCTTGACAGGCTTTTCCTCATAGGTGAGATCACTTTCTAGCTGGACCTCTTCCAATGGTATGGTATCCTTCAGAGAAGTTTCTTCCATTTCTGGGTGACATTTCTTAAGCTGACTCACATGAAACACATTATGGACAGCTGACAGAGACTCTGGCAATTCAACTTCATATGCAACTTCTCCTTTGCGACTTAGAATCTTGAATGGCCCAACATATCTTGGTGCCAACTTTCCTTTGACTCCAAATCTTTTCACTCCACGAAGTGGTGATACTCTAAGGTAAGACCTATCCCCAACTTCGTAGATGACTTCTCTACGCTTACAATCCGCGTAGCTTTTCTGTCGGGACTGTGCTACCTTCAACCTGTCCTTAACCAATTTGACCTTCTCTTCGGCGTCTTTGATAAGATCAGGTCCAAATAAACTTCTTTCTCCCACACCATTCCACAGTAATGGGGTGGTACATTTTCTTCCGTAGAGAAACTCAAATGGTGCCATCCCAATACTAGATTGGTAACTGTTATTGTAAGAAAACTCTGCGTAAGGCAGACTTTCATCCCAACTTGCTCCATAGTCTAAGGCACATGCCCTCAACATGTCTTCAAGAATTTGGTTAGTCCTTTCCGTTTCTCCATCAGTTTGAGGATGAAAGGCAGTACTGAATTCCAACCTCGTTCCCAAAGATTCATGAAGCTGTCTCCAAAAGTGAGAAGTGAACTGAGTTCGTCTATCTGACACAATACTCATAGGCACACCGTGAAGGCATACAATTCTGCTCATGTAGATCTTGGCTAACTTGGCACTTGTATAAGTGGTCTTCACTGGTATAAAATGAGCCACTTTAGTTAGGCGATCCACTACTACCCATATAGAATCATACCCTGACCTGGTCCTTGGTAATCCGGTAATGAAATTGTAACACCCTCAGAATCGGACCTATGCAAGTTTAGGCAAAATTCACCAAACCCGCATAGAAACGATTCAAAGGTGCCCACCAGGCACTTTAAATGCGGCGGAAGCAAGTAATAACATTACACACAGTCCTCGATGGGACCCACGAGCAGATATATAAAAGCGGCGACTCAAAGAGCCAAGAATACAATTTAATATACAAAGATCCAAATCACCTTGAAGCGACATAGCGTCACTACGGACAAGATGCAAATGGGGCTAAGAGCCTGAAGAATAACCAATGGCGTCCATAACCTGCAGGCCAAGCGGAAGGGTAACCACCTTGCTAACGTCGATCTCAAACACTGCTTAACAAAGGGGTGCCGACAAAGGGCAAAGCGAAAACAAAGAAGGAGCGTCGATCGAGGCCAAGACAGCGAGGCTAGAATTGCGGTCCTCGCCTACAAAGGTATGGTGGTGGCGGCAGCGGCGAGATACACTAAACAACCTATAGAGACTCGATACAATGGCGGTTATCGAGAGGGTAAGAAAGACCTATTCGGATCCAACCTGAAGCTAACACCAAACAAAACCCAACTGGCGTTTCCCTCGAGACCAAACGAGGAAGTCAGAGGAACTCACAGTTGGCGGTTTACTTGTTCGATTATAGTTGCGGCACTTTACTAGTCGTTTAAATAATCGTCACGATAAGGTAAGCGTGGGCACTTTTAGTTAACCATTCCGTTATAGTTGTAACTCTTACTAATCAGTGCATAGCATGAGATAAACCCAAAACCAGCTTGTTGGTATTTTTATTCAGCCAATTCGTTGTAGTTGCAATACTTACTAGTCATATACAATTGCATGGCGACAACCAAACAAGCAATTGTGGGCGTATTATTAGCCATTCCGTTATAGTGAGGCTGATTACTAGTCATGGTAAGTCAAATTTATAACGATAAACTTTAGTTATGCTTGTCTATGATCGAGATCTTGCTCCAAGTCGTCCATATCCGGACACGGCTTTCGAAAGTTTTTACCGGCGGGGTGCACCAATAGCAACACGCTCGATCAACCTCGGAAAAACCAAATCAAAACCCAACGAGGCTTTCACGGTGAACAATCACGAGATTCGAAATATTTCAGGGCCACCCTTGGAGTATACCATAGCGGAGTAAGCAAGCTCGAGACGGACTCAAGGTTTACGTCGATGGCTGTAGAACGGCAAGAGGTCCCCAATCGGGGCTGTCGATCTGAAAACATCCGTTTACCTAAAGATTAATGTGCGACCTGCACAATCGTAAATAAAGCGAAAACATGGCATAATGCAGGATCGTAAATAAAACCTCAAACTAGTTTGTGGCCCCAAGAAATAAGACGGAATCAAGCTACGGCTCAGGGTCCCATATACCTCCCGGATGTGGATAGCGCGCAAATCAAGGAACAGTATCAAGTACTCGGGGTCTTCACGGGACACAAGTGGGCGTTCGAAACCAAATATTATCTATCACCCGATGCCTCTGCTTATTCAATTTTAGTTGTTAAACAGAAAATAAAGTGACAATAAGTAAAACTAGCATCATCTCCAACATCGACATGCGGCAATACATCGACAAGCGTGGCATATGGCGACACACATCGCACTTGAGCAAGCAACTACGACGCATAAGTCCAACTATCTACCAAACAACGGTAATAGGGTGTGTCCAATGCAATATAAGGCTGGGGATATATCGAATGCGGAAACTAGAGCATCGCATCGCAACAGATAGCAATAGATCAACAAGAGGAATAAAGACTATAAAAGTAAGATAGGTAGAAAGAGGAGATGCTCTTTGAAAACATTGTCGAAAGGTTCATCCGAAGAACGGGGCGAAGCTCACATCAACTCAACGGCCTTATCCGCGAAGAAGCAACACACTAGAAGAAACACCGGATGCGATATTTAATAAAACGGCAGAAGATCGGCATGATGCATGTATGATGAATGACATGGCAAGGTGCGATGCAATTAGGTCATATTAAGCGGAACCGGGGTTCCGACAATTAATTAGGTGGTGCAAGTTATTTAGAAGACCCGCAATTAATTGTTGTTATAACAAGGCAAGATAAGATACCGGTTCGCTACACAAGTTTAAATGAGGCCAATATGAGACTAGATTTGCCCGCATATGGGCCCCATATTTAACTATTAGGTGAATCGGCATAAGGCCCCCAAACCACATGATAAGATGCATGCATGAACCATTATTATGCGACAAGTTGTTATGATGTTATAAAATAGGGTCCGAGGAAAAGGGGTCACACATTAGGGGTTCGGCGATCTTGGGGGTTCCGGGGATCGGGGTCGGTCTCGGGGTCCAGGGTCTAGGGTTCGACGGTTCCGTTCTCGGGTATCGGGGTCGTTCTCTCGTTCTCGGTACGGGGTAGTTCTTGGCGTTCCGGATCCGGACTTGGTTCGATGTCGGGGTTCATCGGATCTTCCGGGTCGGTGCCGTTCTTGTCATCGCGAAGGTCTTGTCGGGCCCGCGCCATCGAGTCGGTCTTGGCATCTGGCTGAAGTACTTGGCGTATCCGAGGTGAAGCGCTGATCGTTCCATGTAGGCGTTCTCGAGGTCGATGGCGAACTTGTCCGGTACCGGGGTCTTCGGATCCATGAAGGAGATCTTGAGGTTTTCCGTGACGCAGGTCTTGGCGTGTCGATGGATCGGTCTTCGGAGTTGGAGATCATTCTCTTCGACTCCTGACTTCTCGTGTCGTTGTCGGACTTGGTTCATCATCGGCGGCCTTTGTGGAATTTCAGCCACGGTGTTGACCATTCCTTCGGGTACCACCGTTCCCGATGGCGGTGTTGTTGTCGGTCGATCTTGACGGACTTGCAAAACCAACCATACCCATAGCCGAACAGAGAAGACAAACACGACCGAGCCGATACAGAGACGCGCGGTTGCAGATGCCCTTCAAACTTGGTTCTCAAACACACATGGGCACGTGGCTGAGGCCAGAGGAGACTTGCTTGCGCAGGGCTTGTGCAGGACGACGACGCCGAGCTTAGGAGGACGGTCGGGCCGGAGGGGGAACGACCTTGGCCGGTGGTCGCCGCCGCCAGCGCGGCGTCGCGCAGCGGGTGCAGAGAGGCGGGCGGCCAGCGGAGCTCGTCGGGCGGAAGAAGCGGCCGCGGCGGCGCGCCGGGAGCGCGGCAAGGCGGCGGCGAGGCGGCATAGGGCGGCGGCTGAGGCGTGGCGAAGGCGGCCAGCGGCGTCCGCAGGAGCTCCGGCGAAGGGCACAAGCGGCGGTGGCTTGAGGAGAAGCTGGCGGCGGCGGCAACACGGGCTCTGGCGGGGCGGCGGTCGTCGGCGCCCGGGCGGCGGCGGGTGGAGCGCACGGCGGGCGGCGGGCCTGGCGGCCGCAGTGTGAGGCGGAGATGCTGCGCTGCGTCGCGGAAGGAAGGCGGCCGGCCGGGGCTTGGTGGCGGTGAGGCGGCGGAGAGGCCGAGCCGGGCGAGGCGTGGCGGCGGAGGCGAGGGAGACGGCAGCAGAGAGGAGGTGGGAGATGGCGGTCAGGCGGATCTGCGGGGTGTGACGGGGAAAGAGCTGAGGAAGGAGAGGAGGGTGGGGCCGGGGTGGAGCAGGGGGCTGCGTGGGGGTTGGTGGGAAGGCAGGGCCAGGGAAGAAGGGCCTGGTCGGAGAGTGGGTGAGGCTGGCTCGGTGAGGAAAGAAGAGAGGAGGAGCGTGGGGCCGGGGGGGTTGGCTGCTGGGAGAGAGAAAAAGAGGGAGAGAGAGAAGAGAGAAGGGGGGCTGATGTGGCAGCATGGGAATGGTGGGGATTTGGGGGAGGGGGAGTTGGCAAGTCCTGATTGGGGGGAGTGATGTGGCCAAAGGGTGGGGGTAGACTAGTGGGTGTGTTTAGGATTTAGATGGGGTTGGTTGGGGCGGACCGATTATATTCCAGGGGGTGGTCGTTCGGGTCGGAACGGCCCGTTCGACTGCCCCCGCAAAAATAATTAAATATTTTATTTAATTGAATTGGGCCGTTTGCAACCCGATAGCAATAAAACAAAATTATTCCGGAGACCCGGTGTTTGACATTTGAATAGAGATGGGGCGTTTGGAAAACAAAACGGGGTTTTCGAAAATAGTTTTGGCAAACAATGCATGATGATGATGATGCAATGCACAAATTCAACGCGATTTTCTAGTAGTGGTTTTGCGGGATGCCACAATTCGACACCACTAACAATGGATCTCGCCCTCGAGATCCGCCTCATGGTACCGGAAGGAAGGTCGGCGATCTCTGTCTTCTCGCTTTGTGTAGATCCTCGCGACACCACTAACGAGGGTTCCTTCTTCATCTGGGTATCGGCGACACCACCAACAAAGGTCGTTGTTCCTGATCGTCGAGAGAGCACTCCGGAAACAAAAGGTCGGAGGTAGAGGTATCACAAATCAAGCCACCCCTAACTTCCGTGGACGGAGTAAATTGCTGGATCCACTGATTCGACATACAAGAGTGAATGATAAGAGCAGTGGTAGGGTAGCTACTCCATCCCACACTCAAACCATTACTCTGCACACGAATAGGCGGATTAAGCAACCAACTCTCGAATTAGGCGAAGATCTTCATAGGCGGTATCCGGAACAAAGATATGATGCCAGCAGAAATCGTATGAAAGACACACTGATTAGGTTCCGCGATGGTTCCATTGGCATGAACAACACATGCTCAAGGTATACTCCAACTTCACCAACGCTCGTCCTTCTCATATGTTTTTCAACGACACTGATATCCGGCAAGGAACACATATGGATAAGAGCTCAAGAACAAAAGATCGGATGAAGGGTACAACCGACAAGTTACAGATTGATGATCGTAGCACCTCCGTTACAAAAAGGGAGAAAGCGAAACCCTGAAGGTATGACGGAAACCCAACCACGAGAAATCCTGGACTCGAAGAGAGAGAAGAGAGCGGATTCAAAACGCGTCGAGATAAGAGGGGAATAGCAGAGAGGTAAGGAGTAAAATCAGACCTAGTCAGAACTATCCAACCGATTTTGCAAAATAGTTTTGACACTCTACTTCGGCCGTTAGCTAGGTTATCCTACAGGCTGGACTTGTGGGGTATCGCTGAGCTCGATACCACTCAGAACCCTCGAGAATCGGACCTATGCAAGTTTAGGCAAAATTCACCAAACCCGCATAGAAACGATTCAAAGGTGCCCACCAGGCACTTTCGTGCGGGCGGAAAACGAAGTAATAACATTACACAACAGTCCTCGATGGGACCCACAGAACAGATATATAAAACGGCGACTCAAAGAGCCAAGAATACAGATTTAATATACAAAGATCCAAATCACCTTGAAACGACATAGCGTCCAGCTACGGACAAGATGCAAATGGGGCTAAGAGCCCTGAAGAATAACCAATGGCGTCCATAACCCTGCCCAGGCCAAGCCGGAAGGGTAACCCTATAACGGTCGATCTCAAAACCTGCTTAACAAAGGGTGCCGACAAAAGGGCAAAGCAGAAAACAAAGAAGGAGCGTCGATCGAGGCCAAGACACGGCGAGGCTAGAATTGGCGGTCCTCGCCTACAAAGGTATGGTGGACTGGCGGCGGCGAGATACACTAAACAACCTATAGAGACTCGATACAATGGCGGTTATCGAGGGGGTAAGAAAGACCTATTCGGATCCAACTGAAGCTAACACCAAACAAAACCCAACTGGCGTTTCCCCTCGAGACCAAACGAGGAAGTCACCGAGGAACTCACACGTTGGCGTTTTACTTGTTCGGTTATAGTTGCGCACTTTACTAGTCGTTTAAATAATCGTCACGATAAGGTAGCGATGGGCACTTTTAGTTAACCATTCCGTTATAGTTGTAACTCTTACTAATCAGGTGCAGATAGCATGAGATAAACCCAAAACCCAGCAGTTGTTGGTATTTTTATTCAGCCAATTCGTTGTAGTTGCAATACTTACTAGTCATATACAATTGTCGCAAGCGACAACCAAACAAGCAATTGTGGGCAGTATTATTAGCCATTCCGTTATAGTGAGGCTGATTACTAGTCATGGTAAGTCAAATTTATAACGATAAACTTTAGTTATGCTTGTCTATGATCGAGATACTGTGCTCCAAGTCGTCCATATCCGCGGACACGGCTTTCAGAAAGTTTTTACCCGGCCGGGGTGCACCAATAGCAACACACGCTCGATCAACCTCGGAAAAACCAAATCAAAACCCAACGAGGCTTTCACGGTGAACAATCACAGATTGAAATATTTCAGGGGCCACCCTTGAGTATACCCATAGCGGAGTAAGCAAGCTCGAGACGGACTCAAGGTTTACGCCGATGGTCTGTAACGGCAGGTCCCAATCGGGGACCTGTCGATACCGCTAAAACATCCGTTTACCTAAGCGATGCGATTGCGATACCTCGCATCGTAAATAAAGCGATAAAACATGGCATAAGTACAGGATCGTAAATAAAACCTCAAACTAGTTTGTGGCCCCAAGAAATAAGACGGAATCAAGCTCGCTCGGGGTCCCATATACCTCCCGGATGTGGATAGCGCGCAAATCAAGGAACAGTATCAAGTACTCGGGGTCTTACGACACAAGTGGGACACAAGTGCTCGAAACCAAATATTATCTATCACCCACCGATGCCTCTGCTTATTCAATTTTAGTTGTTAAACAGAAAATAAAGTGACAATAAGTAAAACTAGCATCATCTCCAACATCAGCATGCGGCAATACATCAGCAACTGTGGCATATGGCGACACACATCAGCACTTGAGCAAGCAACTACGACGCGCAAGTCCAACTATCTACCAAACAACAGGTAATAGGGTGTGTCCAATGCAATATAAGGCTGCAGGGGATATATCGGGTACGGAAACTAGAGCATCGCAACACAGATAGCAATAGATCAACAGGAGGGAATAAAGACTATAAAAGTAAGATAGGTAGAAAGAGGGAGATGCTCGCCTGAAAACATTGTCGAAAGGTTCATCCGAAGAACGGGCGAGCTCACATCAACTCAACGGCCTTATCCGCAAGAAGCAACACACTAGAAGAAACACCGGATGCGATATTTAATAAAAGCGGCGAAGATCGGCATGATGCATGTATGATGAATGACATGGCAAGAAAGCGATGCAATTAGGTCATAAGCGAACGGGTTCCGGCAATTAATTAGGTGGTGCAAGTTATTTAGAAGACCCGCAATTAATTGTTGTTATAACAAGGCAAGATAAGATACCGGTTCGCTACACAAGTTTAAATGAGGCCAATATGAGACTAGATTTGCCCGCATATGGGCCCCATATTTAACTATTAGGTGAATCGGCATAAGGCCCCCAAACCACATGATAAGATGCATGCATGAACCATTATTATGCGACAAGTTGTTATGATGTTATAAAATAGGGTCCGAGGAAAAGGGGTCACACATTAGGGGTTCGGCGATCTTGGGGGTTCCGGGGATCGGGGTCGGTCTCGGGGTCCAGGGTCTAGGGTTCGACGGTTCCGTTCTCGGGTATCGGGGTCGTTCTCTCGTTCTCGGTACGGGGTAGTTCTTGGCGTTCCGGATCCGGACTTGGTTCGATGTCGGGGTTCATCGGATCTTCCGGGTCGGTGCCGTTCTTGTCATCGCGAAGGTCTTGTCGGGCCGCGCCATCGAGTCGTCTTGGCATCCGGTCAAGTACTTGGCGATCCGAGGTGAAGCGCCGATCGTTCCATGTAGGCGTTCTCGAGGTCGATGGCGAACTTGTCCGCATGGGTCTTGGATCCATGAAGGAGATCTTGAGGTTTTCCGTGACGCAGTCTTGGCGTGTCGATGGATCGGTCTTCGAGTTGGAGATCATTCTCTTCGACTCGACTTCTCGTGTCGTTGTCGGACTTGGTTCATCGGCGGCCTTTGTGGAATTTCAGCCACGGTGTTGACCATTCCTTCGGTACCACCGTTCGATGGCGGTGTTGTTGTCGGTCGATCTTGGCGGACTTGCAAAACCAACCATACCCATAGCGAACAGAGAAGACAAACACGACCGAGCCGATCTGAGACGCGGTTGCGGATGCCCTTCAAACTTGGTTCTCAAACACACATGGGCACGTGGGCGAGGCCAGAGGAGACTTTGCGGGGCTTGTGCAGGGCACGACGCCGAAGCTTAGGAGGACGGTCGGGCGGAGGAACGACCTTGGCGGTGTCGCCGCCAGCGGTGGCGCGAGGCGTCGCACGGAGTGCGAAGGAGAGGCGGCCGGCGGAGCTCGTCTTGGGCGGAAGAAGCGGCGGCGCGGCAACCGCCTTGAGGCGGCGGCAGCAGCGGCGAGGCGGCATAGGCGGGCGGCTCGGGCGGCGTGGCGGGTGAGGCAGCGGCGGCGGCGTCCAGGGAGCTCGGCGAAGGGCCTGGCGGCGGCGGTGGCTTGAGGAGAAGCTGCGCGGCGGCGGCAACAGGCTCTGGCGGCGGCGGGGCCAGTCGTCGGCCTTCAGGCGGCGGGGTGGAAGCCGCACGGGCGGCGGGCACGGGCGGCCGCAGGTGGCTGAGCGGAGATGCTCGCTGCGTCAGCGGAAGGAAGCAGAGGGCGGCCGGGCTTGGTGGCGGTGAGGGAGGCCGAGGGCGAGGCGTGGCGGAGGCGAGGCGGCCGGCAGAGAGGAGGTGGGAGATGGCGGTCACAGGCGGATCTGGGGTGGGTGACGGGGAAAGAGCGGGCGAGGAAGGAGAGAGGAGGGTGGGGCCGGGGTGGAACAGGGCTGCGTGGGGTTGGTGGGAAGGCAGGCGGGCAGGGAAGAAGGGCCTGGGTGGGAGAGTGGGTGAGGCTGGCTCGGTGAGGAAAGAAGAGAGGAGGGGCGTGGGGCAATGGGGTTGGCTGCTGGGAGAGAAAAAGAGGGAGAGAGAGGGAAGAGAGTGGGGGATGATGTGGCAGCATGGGAATGGTGGGGATTTGGGGGAGGGGGAGTTGGCAAGTCCTGATTGGGGGGAGTGATGTGGCCAAAGGGTGGGGGTAGACTAGTGGGTGTGTTTAGGATTTAGATGGGGTTGGTTGGGCGGACCGATTATATTCCGTGGGTGGTCGTTCGGTCGGAGCCGTTCGCCTGCCCATAAAAATAATTAAATATTTTATTTAATTGAATTGGGCCGTTTGCAACCCGATAGCAATAAAACAAAATTATTCCGGAGACCCGGTGTTTGACATTTGAATAGAGATGGGGCGTTTGGAAAACAAAACGGGGTTTTCGAAAATAGTTTTGGCAAACAATGCATGATGATGATGATGCAATGCACAAATTCAACGCGATTTTCTAGTAGTGGTTTTGCGGGATGCCACAGAAATCCATACCAATATTTTCCCACTTCCATTCAGGAATAGGTAGTGGTTGAAGCAAACCTGCTGGTTTCTGATGCTCTGCTTTCACTCTACTACACACATCACACAAAGCAATGTGTTCGGCGATATCTCTTTTGAGATTATTCCACCAAAATGAGGGTCCGCTCGTCAGCGATGTGTGCGAAATGAGGGTGGGGTCCGTCTGTCAGTGACAGCCTGCGTGTGCTCGCGCGTGAGAAAAGAAAAGGAAACTCCCGGGTGGGCTAGTTGGGCTCGATCCTCTGCTGGGCCAGATATCTGGCGCTTGGCCCTTTTCCTTTGTTTATTTCTTTTTCTTTTCTAATTTGGTTTTCAGGAATGATTTAGGTATGAATTCAAATCCTTTTTGAATTCAAACAATTCTGGGGATTTTTGCAGGGTACTGTGGTTTCAAAAATCAGTTATTTAACCATGTGGTTATTCTGTAAGGGCTTGGTCAAGTTTGGACTTAAAATAATCAGAGACATTGCCTCTGGTTGCAATGTTTTTGAAAATAGGGTTTTGAATTTATTTCCAAATTGAAACTTTGGTCATACTTTTACACCTAAACTTTCCAATAATGGAGGCAAGCAAACAAGTTCCTAAACATTCAAGTTTCAAATGGTGTTGGTCTTTTGAATTAAATCTGTCCACATAAAATCATAACATCAAAAGCTTCTATTTTTCTGAAATGATTTTGAGAAGATCCCTAAATGATGATGAATGCAAGGATGATATGTATGGGTTTTGGAATATGAATTTAGGGATGTTACAGTTGGTTAATATATGATCATGGTTTCCTGATCATGAACATAGAGATGTTATTAACAACAGGGTCATATCATTAGGAGAATGATGTGATGGACATACTCCTATAGTTAAGCGTAGCATGAAGATCAAGTCATTTAATATAGTTCATTTGCTATAAGCTTTCTGATACATAGTAACCTAATTCCTTCGACCATGAGATCATGTTAATCACCATCTCCGTAAGTATGCTTTGATGACACCAAACACCACACCGTAACTGGGTGGCTATAAAGGTGGCATTGAGTGTTCGGAAAGTATGGGTTGAGGCTCATGGATCAAGAGTGGGATTTGTCCATCCATATGACGGATAGATATATTCTGGGCCCTCTCGGTGGAATGTCATCCAATTAGCTTGCAAGCATGTTACTGGCTCACAAGGGATCACATACCACGGGAACGAGAAAAGAGTACTTATCGGTAACGAGGTTGAACTAGGTATGCAGAGATACCAACGATCAAAACCTCAGATAAGTAAACTATCGTGAGACAAGGGGAAATTGGTATCGTATGTAAGTGGTTCATTAGATCGCAAAGTAATCGTAGAAATATGTGGGAGCCATATGAATTTCCAGATTCCTCTATTGGTTATTGATCGGAGAAGTGTCTCGGTCATGTTCGCATAATTCACGAACCGTAGGGAGACACACTTAAGGATTCGATGTTGTTGAGTAGTTATGGAATGATGAGTAAGAGACCGAATGTTGTTTGGAGTCTCGGATGGGATTCGGGATATCACGAGGAGATCTGGAATGGTCTGGAGAATAAGATTCATATAAGGAAAGTCTTGCTTCGGGGTTGGAGAATGGTTTCGGTGTTTTCATCGGGAATGTTCTAGAAGGTTCCGGAATGTCCGGCACTCCGGAGGGGAAGGGTACATGAATGTGTCATAACAAGTTGGAATGGTTGCATCATGTACTAGGTGTCATCGCTGAGCAAAATAAAGGGATAAATCAAATCCTAGTTTGAAAAGTCAAACGCCAATTTGAAAAGTCAAACGGCAAGTTTGCTTGGTGGAGGGAGAGTAGGAAACCTACTTGGGGAGGAAGTCCCTCCCTCCACCGGCCAAGGAGGAGGAGTTGGAGGAGGACTCCCTCCTCCTAGGCGCCTCCCTCCCACCTATAAAAGAAGGGGCAGGGGTGCCCCTCTTCTACACACCTCAAACCCTAGCTTTGGCGCCTCCACCTCCAAGTGCAGCCGCCGCCTAGGGTTTCCCCTCCAACTCGGCGAGCTGGGGCTCTCCCCAAGCCCTAGCCATCGGCCAAGCTTCCTCCCTTGGTGCCTCTAAACCCTAGATCGCCAAGGCCTCTCTCATAGTCCACCATACTCGCTCCGGCTTAAGGCGAAGCCCTGCGAGATCTCCCCTCTACTTCCGGTACCACGTCGTCGTGTTGCCGGAATCGCGAGGAGAGTGTTACAACCTCCACTGCCTGCTGGAACAAGGGAGAGGAAGGTCTTCATCGAGTACCGAACGAGTGACCGATCATGAGCGCTGCGAGCACTTGGGAAGGATAGTCTACGCGATCTTGAGATCGGAAGTGTACGACTACATCACCCATGAGAATCTGCTCTCGTTAACTGCTTTGGAATTTTCGAGGGTGAGTTCCTCTATCGACTTGCTACAATCTAGTAGATAGATCTTGGCTTGTTTTTTTGCATGCGGTAGAAAATTTTTGTTTTCCATGCTACGAACCCCTACAGTGGTATCAGAGTAGTGTCTATATGTAGATCTGTTGCACGAGTAGAACACAATGGTCTTTTTGGGCGTTGATGCTTTTTTTGTCGATTGCTTCTTGTGTACTTTGCATCTTGCGGGATGGTGGGATGAAGCAGCCCGGGCTAACCTTACATGACATCGTTCATGAGACTTGCTCCACGCTTGACATGCAACTTGTATTGCATAAGTGGCTTTGCGGGTGCCTGTTTCTCCCAACATAGTTAAGATTCAATTTACAATGGGTGATTGACAATACTAGTATCAATGTTGTGGTTCTTGTTCGTAAGTTAGAACGACACTTATTGAAAGCCCCAAACCACGTAAAACATGCAAAGAAAATTAGAGGCGTCTAACTTTGTTTTGCAGGGGTGTGCTGTGATGTGATATGGCCATGATTGTGATTATGTTTGATGTATGCAATGTTCCTTATTATAAGTTGGCAACCGGCAGGAGCCATATGGTTGTCTTTAAATTCCGTTAAGACCTGCATGTATATTCAAAGAAGTTGTAATAGTTGAAGCTGGTGGACGACAACCATGGAGCGGCGTCATTGACCTTGATGCATGTCGGTGATGATGGAGATCATGTTCGTGCTTGAAGATGGAGATCGAAAGCACAAAGAAGAAAGGCCATATCATATCACATATTATAAATTGCATGTGATGTTGATCCTTTTATGCATCTTGTATTGCTTAGTTCACGACGGTAGCATTATAAGATGATCCCTCAAGCACACAATTTCAAGTTTTAAAGTGTTCATCCTTATTAAGCACCGTTGCTAAAGCTCGTTGTTTCGAAGCACCACGTGATGATCGGGTGTGTTAGATTCTGCGAGTGTATACAACATTAGCAAGCCAGATTTGCTCATGCGGAAGCTAAGGTTTGATCTTGACGAGCCTAACATGTACAGACATGGTCTCGGAACACGGATCACCGAAAGGTAAAGCATGAGTCATATAGTAGATATGATGAACATGTTGATTGTTCGCAATTGAAGCTACATCAACTCTCGTGATGGTCGGTTTTGATGTGGTGGATTTGGTTCGTGTGATCACTAAAACAATGTGAGGGCTATTGTTTTGAGTGGGAGTTCAATGGCAATATGATTAAAAGTTGAACACTATTTATCATAAATTAAATCAAAGTGAATTTGCATAGTTGTTGTACTCATTGGCATCTGTTTACCACCTTGCGCTTAGTTTTAATTGAGATGATAGAACTATAGAATTCTGGTTAGCTACTTTACGAACTGGTATCGTATTGTTTTGAAGTGTTAATCTAAAGTTTAAAAGTCCTATTGCAAACTTTCAGTAAGTTCCGGTTACTCCATGAAGTTTAATAACTGGTATTAAATCGAGAGTGAAAATTCCAAGAGTTAGTGTATGAGTATCATGTTTGTCTCCATGATTCTTGATATTCAAAGAATTGTCTTAATATCAAGGTTATCTAGGATCTGAAAGAGTTGTTTCAGAAACCATGATGTGTGGAAGATATTGTGATATCTGAAACGAAGTTTTGGTTGCAACATGATAGAGTATAATATGGCAAAAGTCATGTTCTCGTATTTGATGAGAATTTGCAAAGGGTTGGAAACACTAGTTTTCCTAATCCACCAAAAGGTTTTGGAGAGCAACATTATACTCGCGATTCATCTTTATAAGCTAAAAGTAGCTTGATCATGAATAATTCCATGATAAGGGTGAATATTTTATGTAGGTAAAATATTTACCACACCAAGAGATTACTAAAGAATGGAATTTGAAAGCACACCAAACATTTGATGATGGTGATCTACTTCAAAGTGCAAGTCCAAAGACATTGGTATTTAATTATACACGCTTTGGACTATGTGTCATATGTATGACTCCACTATTGATGTTGATAGATTCTTTCAAACAGAAGGAAATCTTGAAGAGAATCTCGTAAATATATGGCAGAAAAGAAAGACTAGAATTGTTCAGTTTAAGTATATAGATGATATACATGTTATGGCTATATTCTTTGCTTATTAAACAATGTGGTTCTTAAGTATTTGATACTGAATTTGTTGGTGTGAATCGTCATACGAAACAACACAATTCATGAACTACAATGGCCTAAGTAACTAGCAAAAGAATATGTGATGATGTTCATCGAGAACAAATAAAGGGTTATTGTGCTACTTGTTAAACATCAAAGCTTGCCTTCAAGATTTGTTTTATCAGGTATTATGAGAACAAAAGGGTTGTTCAAATAATTGCCGTAATCCATAAAAGATGGATGATTCACAAATCTCGTTGGAGATATCACATCCATAAAACTAGTGCTAAAAATGTCGAAAGACAAATTGATTGAAAGATCACTTAGGAAGTGACATCGCAGTTTAAATTATATTGGAAAGAAAACATGAAGAAACTCCATGTGGATGGAATATTGGAGTCTTTTGATTTTTGATCAAATGACGCTTGTGAAACTTTCCTAGAGATAATTAAAACTTCGTTCATAGGCCAAAAGGGAACGAATGACTAGCTTATTGGAACTTGTACATATTGTTGTACGAAGTCCATTATGTGTAGTCAAGAGCGATGGATTTCAACTTCATATGCTTTCTCCGAAAATTTGAGTGAATATATGAATATTTACTTAATAAGGATTGTAACATCCCTAAAATCATAATTTCAAAGTTTGCATATCATTCATGCATGCATATAGATTTGAGAACAATTTTAAACTCATTTTAGAAAAACAGAAGCACAAAGTGTTATGATTTTATGTGAGCAGATTTAAATCAAATGGCCATCACCATTTGAAAGTTTGAGTGATTTTAAACCTAACTTGTTTATCTTCCTCATAGAAGGGGTTGATTGTGGTTTTGAACCAAAATTTTACAAATTGGAAATGGTTTCAAAAACCATTTTTCAAATCTTGCAAACCAAGTGCCAAGTCTCTGTTATTTTGATCTCCAAGCTTGACCAAGCCTTTGCAAAGCAACCACTTGTTTTTATGCCTATATTGGAGACTACTGTACCCTGCAAAAACCCCAGAAAGATTTGAATTCAAAAAGAGTTTTAATTCATTTCAAAACCATTCCTGAAAATCGAAATAGAAAAAGAAAAGGGCCGAGCGCCAGGAATCTAGCCCAGCATCGGAACAGGCCCAGCTAGCCCACCCGGGCCATCTTTTTCTCTCTCGCACGTGCCCGCGCACCCACACAGCGGCAGACCCCACCTCCTTCAAGACGCTTGACGGCGGGCCCCCTCTCCACGCCCTTCGTCTTCCCGATTCCGCCAGACGACCTCCGCCGCTGCCCGTTGCTGCACTGATTTCGCGAGCTTAATTGGCATTGATGCAGCAAGCGTTTCTTGTCGAGCCTCTGGCTATAAAATCCCCACATCCTAGCGACCATTTCCCCCCAAGCAATTTCTCCTTCCCGCCACCAGTCGCCCATGACTTCGCCTGACGCCGCTGTTCCGGCGATCGCTGGCCGAATTCGATGAGCTCGTGTTCCCCTCTGTCTCTAGTTCATGCTACCAAGTTCAGCGAGTCTTTACGCACCTACTGACACTCCCCATTTTCCCTCGCATGATCCGTAGATCCAGACGCGTCGACGGCCGCCACCGTTCTCTGCCGAACTCCGCGACCTCCTCCGTAAGTAGCCACCGCCTTGCCCTCATTTGGTACACCTAGAATCTACATCGCCGCGCATCTAACAGATACCCTATTTTGGCTTAGCGACGAGGAACCTTGCCAACGCCGACGATCGGCGTGCCCGACGTCTGTCTCAACTCCGACGAGAAATCCTCGCCGTGTCCGCGCGCCCCTCGACGAACCATCGCCACCTTGAGCATCGGCAGCATCCTGCGATTGTGGTAAGCGCCTTCTTACTTGCCCGGGCGACCTAGAGCGCCAGCGCCGCTTAATCGACGTCTGCCGCCGCCGCTAGCGCCGCTCGTTTCTGGTTAGAAGATTCTTAGCCGTCAGATCCAGATCCAGCGCGTAGAAATAGATCACTTAACGAAGGGGTATGGATAGACCTGAGTCGTGCAGCGATAGTTAGATCCAACGGCGCGGAAGGGTGATCCGGTCTTGAACCGTGCACCGATAAAATCATGACGCGTGTCTAGGGTTGGATTTAAAATTAGAATTCAAATCAGATTTAGATCCAATTTTCAAATGGCTATAACTTGAGATTCCCACGTTAGATTTTTGCAAATTTTATACCGTTGGAATCAGTGAGTCAAGCCCTTTCTAAATCTGCAATGTGTTTAACAAAAAGTTTCTGTTAAAATGACTTTGTATGCTGAAACATATTTAGGCCCATTTTGAGTATAGATTTTGTTTAGCAAATGGTTTTAGTGCTAAATAAGTTTAGTTAGCAAGTATTTGACTTGGTTATGTTGGTGGAGTTTTCAAAAATCATCACTTAGCATTTTCTTGCATGCATGCATTCATATTTTTGTTTGTATATGAATTGTGTGTAATTTTGTGCTACAAACTTTGTGTAGATTTTGCTAGTGACTGTGATTGTGAAGAGTGCTGCTCTCCCCATTACCAAGGCAAGTGATACTTCATGATATTTCCACCCCTTTATTTTGAATAAGCATTAGAATTATTTTTGCTAAGTCTTGCATGCTACTTTTGCCAAATGCTATGTTGGGAAATCCTAAGTAGTTGTAGTATTGTAGAATTGCTAGGGAATTTCCTAAGTTAAGTTACTATGCCATGCTTAGCCTAGCTAGTAGCAAACCAAGGGTTGGTAAAGTATGTACATGCTATGATGAAAATAATTCTAAGTCTTTTGGACTTATGCTTTTCTTAATAAAACAACTAAGTCAATGAACCCCCTGGGTGGAATGGGACTTGAATTGGTGGTTTTTGGTTGAGTGGTTACACAAGGCCATGGATATGGCTTGTGTATCTCACTTGTGGTATGCCACCCAGGCACAAAGGGATTTGGAGGCCAAGTGTTGAGAAAGCTTACAGTGCAACCACTTGGCAATATGGGCTCTGCCATGATCATATAGGTTGCTAGAACTTAGTCACTTGGACAGTTGGTGGTAGTGGGAATGATAGGTTGGAGCGCGTCCATTTGACTAAAGAAAGGCTTCTGAAAGGTCCTGTCTTGGGAAACCAAGTCTGGTGGGGAAAGTGCACAACCTCTGCAGATGGAAAATCTAAGTACTTACCAAGTCCATGGCAATGGACAAATTGAGCATCAAGACATGGAAGCTACAAGAATCTCATCACTCCAACTTCTAAAGTAAAACTTGTGGGTGAACAAGGGTGAAGGACCCCAATGTCTATTGGTGGTTTCTTGGGAAAGTTTTGACAAAGAAAAACTTAGTGATTTCAACTAATAGGGAAAACCTATTTTCAAGCAAAGCAAGCCAAGCTACACTTAGCCAAAATGCATATAGTAATATAGTCCACTTAAAATTTACTAAGGTATCACTTGCCAACACTATTCCAAAGTATTGACCCACGTGGCTGTAACTTGTGATGTTGCGTTACTCGATGATGATTAGGAGTCATGAGTCTACACTCAACATGCTTGCTCGTGGCACATGAAGATGAAGACTTGTGTTTATTTACTTATTCAAAACTCTTGTATTAGGCCTGGCCATGAGTTGTAAAAGAATATGTTTTATCTCTGGAATGGATGTAATAAATGACCTTTGTATCTCGTACTTCATCTTAAAGCATGGATGCTAGCAATGATCCAGGGACTAGCATTGCAATCACAGGGATCCTTTTCTTTTACAAAGGAGGGATCTTACAAGGATGAAGTATGAAACATTTGAAAAATTCAAAGACTTTCAAGATGAAGTGCAAAATCATTGTAACAAGAATATAAATAGTTTATGATAAGATCATAAAGGAAGATATTTGAGTTACAAGTTTAGAATAATACCTAAGATTTAAGGAATCGTTCCGTGGATTTGCATATCCCGAAACACCATAAGAGTTTCGCATATATGAAATTGTCGACATGTTGGGAAAGAGTTCACAACAATGTTCAAAGGTTGACTATGATAAGATTTGATCTTTCAAAGGTTGACTATGACAAGATTTGATCTTTCCATCAACGAAGCCGTGAAGAAAGGACCACTCATGACCATGACCTTGGAGTGTGAAACTGAGTTTCCCAAAATTCTCAAGGACCTCATGGTGGCAATGGAAGCATATGGTGCAGCTGTGTACAAAGGCTTTCCAGTGATGGATGAAGGAGTGGAGTATTGGTGGGTGCAACTTCACTTGTACAAAAACAAGGAAGACAACCACAAAGAAAAAGGATTCTGCATGTACACCAACACTGTGATGCACGCTACATTCTTTGAGTCAGCAAGAGAAGAAGCTTGGAGGACTATCAAAGAACTTAGTGCTAGAGTCAAGTGCAGAATGCTCAACCTCCAAAAAGACTTAGAGAAAGAGAAGGAACATACCCAAGAGTTGGAAGCCACCAACCAAACTTTAAGGGGAGATATTATAGACTTAGTGATGGAATCATGTGAGCAAGATAGGCTGATTGCCTCTAGGAACATTGTGTTAGCCAATGATCCAAAGGAGATAGGATTGTAAACGCACTTCGTTAGTTGGACCACCACCTATCACCTTATTTTCCAAAATGATACCTTAAATAAGTTTGGACCTTGGATGATGTAATGGACTCATGTATGCATGACTTGTGTGGTTTTGTGTTCCAAGGATGTGTATGTGATGTTTGTCTTTAATTTATCTTAAATAGTGTTGTTCTAACTTTTCTATCTTATAAAAG
The DNA here is from genome assembly GCA_030063025.1 of Avena longiglumis. NCBI lineage: Eukaryota > Viridiplantae > Streptophyta > Magnoliopsida > Poales > Poaceae > Avena > Avena longiglumis. Next base: position 488,518,602 of record CP125974.1, read on the forward strand.
ATGCCTATTACCATCAAGACTGTTGAGGAGTTCCGGGTTACCGCTTTGGTCCTCGTATCGTTGAGCTTACCACTTTGCTCGATCTCCTCTTCCCACCATCATGGTGCATCCACTCACCAAGTTCGAGAGAAAGGACCTCAGGGCTTCAAGGTGAACCAGCCGGACGCCGCAGAGCCTACGGAGGCCATCGTCTTCAAGCGATGCACGGCGGCGGGAGAGAGAAATGGAGGTAGTCATGCGAGAACGATAGGGCGTACGCTAGGCCGTCCTCCGGCAGGTTAGGGGCACCCACTTCCACGTCTTCGGAAGACGTGATGATGATGGAGAGTCCATTGACTTCGAGGACGACTCAAGGGACGCAGAAGAGCCGATACGTCTCTATCTCCAGGACTTAGAGTCTCTCATCAGGCACGTGGACACGGACAGGACCAACGTCATGCTCAACAATGACGAGATTCAGGTGCAGCTTCGCGAGAAGGACAAGCTTTTCGCACAGCAGGATGCGATAGTCAAGGAAATGGAGGCGAAGTTCGAGACCTAGGACCGTAAGTTCAAGAGTCAGGAGAAACGCGTCCAGGATAGGAACAAGAAGATCCGGGACATGACTGAAGTCCAAGGATTTCGAGCTAGAGCAGCAGCAGATGGTGATCGAGAGGCTTCGCTCCCAGAAGAGGGCTCTCAAAGCCAAGATCGATTCCTTGACCACTACTATTGAGGAGAACAAGACCGCGATGGAGAACGCAGGTCTTACCTTCGTTGAGGAGGAGATTGATGCTGATGAGTAGACTTGACTACTCGTTTATCTTTCATTATCGTACTTGTTATTTGTGAACTTATTATTGGACCATCCGACATGTGGATGGCTTGCCACTTGTGTGTTTTATTTCGAGAACTTGTTATCTTGTTGTTGAACTTTTATCCTGTGTTGCATGCTATGTGTTTGCTTGTGATGTAATGTGCATAAAAACATCTATGGGTATCTCATTCTTATCTCTATTTGAACAAACCACAGATGCCTCCCCGTCGCGCAAACCCCAACCCCAACAACATCACCCCGGAAATGTAGCAAATGATGAATGCTCAAACAAAGATTATGCAGATGATGACAACATTCATCCAAAACCAGAATAACAACAACAACAACCCCAATAACAACAACAATAACAACAACAATAACAACAACAACAACCCTCCGGGCTTTGATATGCTCACCATATTTCTGCGTTTGAGGCCAGCTAAGTTCTCGGGGACAACTGATCCCATGGTGGCCAATGATTGGCTACGTTCTGTGAACAAGGACTTAGTGACCGTGGGCTGCACGGATGCTGAAAAGGTCAGGTTCGCAGCACATCTGCTGGAAGGGCCAGCCGCCACATGGTGGGACAACTTCCAAATCACCACTCCTATAAATGAGGTGACTTGGGCTATCTTTGAGGAAGGTTTTCGCACGGCTCATATCTCATCGGGAATAATGAGCCTGAAAAAGAAGGAATTCCACAACCTGAAGCAGCGCCACCGCAGCGTGGCTGAATACATTGAAGAGTTCAACAATCTGGCGCGTTATGCACCGGATGAGGTTGACACGGATGCCAAAAGGAAGGAAAAATTTCTGGAAGGCTTAAATGATGAGCTGAACCTGCAGCTGGTTGTGGCATATGTTCCCACTTATCAGTCACTCTGTGACAAGGCTGCTATATTGGAGAACAAAATGAAGCAAGTCGAGAGTAGGAAGAGGAAACACTCCGACAATCACAGCTCGGGATCGTCTCACAAACGATCTCACTATGATGACAGTGGAAGCTCAGGATCCCATAAGCATGGGAAATTCAACAAGCACCATCGTCATGACAACAAGCATCACCGCAGTCATGACAATGACAAGTACAAAAACCACAAGAGTGGACATAAGAGCCACCACGGTGGAAATGGTAGTGGAAGTGGAAGTCAGCCTGCTAAGAGGGACATTAGTCAGGTTGAGTCCTTCAAATGCAAGAAGATGGGACACTATGCAAATGAGTGCCCCAAAAAGAAAGTTGAAGGACCTGTCAAGCCCAATCCTTTACAGAAAGGTCAGGTGAACCACATTAATGTGGAGGAGGTCTATGAGGAACCTGACGTTGTTGCTGGTAAGTTCAGACTCAATTCCATTTCAGCATTTGTACTCTTTGACACTGGTGCATCTCATTCATTCATATCAAAAGCATTTGTTGATAGAAATTGGTTTGCATCTGAAAACATTGGGTGTCCAATAAAAGTTAGCTCTCCGGGTGGAGATATGATAGTAAGTCTTGGATGCCGGGACCTTGTCATAGAGTTTGGAAAGCATAAGTTTCCAGTGAGCCTGATAATCCTAGTTTCCCAAGGATTGGATGTAATTTTAGGAATGGATTGGATGGCTAAGTATGAAGGAGTTCTAGATTGTGCTAATCGTATTGTTGCACTCACAACCCCAGAAAGAAAAGGAATAAAATTCAAGTCAAACTTTGAATCCAAAGGAAGTAAGCTTAATTCTCTTAAGGGGGTTAGCATGGACAGTGTGCCAATTGTATGTGAGTATCCGGATGTGTTTCCGGAAGAGTTGCCAGGAATGCCACCATATAGAGATGTGGAATTTCTGATAGATTTGGTACCAGGTGCTGGACCAATAGCAAAGAGACCATACAAAATGTCAGTTGATGAACTGAAGGAGCTCAAGAAGCAACTAGGAGAACAGTTGCAGAAAGGATTCATTCAACCAAGTTCTTCCTCTTGGGGAGCCCTAGTCTTGTTTGTGGAGAAGAAGGATAGAAGTCAAAGATTATGCATAGATTACCGTTCACTCAACGAGGTAACTATCAAGAACAAAAATCCTTTGCCTAGAATCAATGACTTGTTTGATCAGCTAGAAGGAGCATGTGTGTTCTCGAAGATTGATCTCCGGTCAGGATATTTTCAACTCAAGATACGAGAACAAGACATACCAAAAACAGCATTCACCACAAGGTATGGATTGTATGAGTATACCGTAATGCCTTTTGGCTTGACAAATGCTCCAGCATACTTCATGAATATGATGAACAAGGTGTTCATGGAATTTCTTGACAAGTTCGTTGTCGTTTTCATCGATGACATCTTAGTCTACTCCAAGAGCAAAGAAGAGCATGAAGGACACTTGCGTTTGATACTTGAGAAGTTGAGAGAGCATAAGCTTTATGCCAAATTCAGCAAGTGTGAGTTCTGGTTAGAGGAAGTTGGTTTTCTTGGTCATGTTATGACAAAGGATGGTGTGGCAGTTGATCCTGCTAAAGTTTCAGCTGTGACGGAATGGGAATCTCCCAAGAATGTAAAAGAAGTTCGTAGTTTCCTTGGCTTAGCAGGTTACTACAGAAGATTCATTGAAAATTTCTCAAAGGTTGCTAAGCCCATGACTGAATTGTTAAAGAAAGACAAGAAGTTTGCTTGGTCTGAAGGTTGTGAAGTCAGCTTTCAAGAATTGAAGAAGAGACTTGTGACAGCACCATTTCTATGTCTGCCAGATTTGGAAAAAGATTTCCAAGTATATTGTGATGCGTCTCATCAAGGTTTGGGTGCCGTACTTATGCAAGATGGTAAAGTTGTGGCTTATACCTCGAGACAACTCAAAACTCATGAAGTAAACTATCCTACTCATGATTTGGAGTTAGCCTCTGTCGTCCATGCACTCAAAACATGGAGACATTACCTTTTGGGTAAGCGTTGTGAAGTGTTCACGGACCACAAAAGTTTGAAGTATATCTTCACCCAAAAGGAAATCAATATGAGACAAAGAAGATGGTTAGAGCTTATCAAGGATTATGACTTGAGTTTGCAATACCACCCCGGTAAAGCAAATGTTGTAGCAGATGCTCTAAGTCGTAAGGTGTTTGTGAATGGCCTTACCAAAGGAGAATTGCCAGATGATTTGTGTACTCAATTCAAAGAACTCAGATTGGAGATTGTGCCTGAAGGACATCTTATGTCTTTGGATGTTCAACCCACCTTGTTGGATAAAATCCGAGAAGCTCAGAAGACCGATAAGGAAATTGAAAGGATTAAGGAAAATATTGGCCAAGGGAGGGCTAAAAATTTCCATGAAGACGAACAGGGTACATTATGGCATGGGAAACGTATCTGTGTTCCACAAGATCCGGAGTTACGGAAACTGATTTTGCAAGAAGCGCACAACTCTCCGTATTCTATTCATCCGGGTAACACCAAAATGTATATGGACATGAAGGAAAGATTTTTGTGGAACAATCTCAAGAGAGACATCGCCGAACATATTGCTTTGTGTGATGTATGTAGTAGAGTAAAGGCGGAGCATCAGAAACCAGCAGGTTTGCTTCAACCACTACCAATTCCTGATTGGAAGTGGGATAAGATTGGTATGGATTTCATTACCGGATTACCAAGGACCAGATCGGGATATGACTCCATATGGGTAGTAGTAGATCGCCTAACTAAAGTGGCTCATTTTATACCCATGAAGACAACCTATACAAGTGCCAAGTTAGCCAAAATCTACATGAGTAGAATTGTATGCCTTCACGGTGTGCCTAAGAGTATTCTGTCCGATAGGGGAACCCAATTCACTTCCCATTTTTGGAGGCAGCTACATGAGTCATTGGGAACGAGGTTAGAATTCAGTACTGCTTTTCATCCTCAAACCGATGGACAAACAGAAAGGACTAATCAAATTCTAGAAGACATGTTGAGGGCATGTGCCCTAGACTATGGAGCAAGTTGGGACGAAAGTCTGCCTTACGCAGAATTTTCTTATAATAACAGCTATCAAGCCAGCATTGAGATGGCACCGTTTGAGTTTCTCTACGGAAGAAAATGTACATGTAGGGTTCGCAGCATAGAAAACAAAAAAAATTCTACGATGTGAACTATATACCAAGATATATCTACTAGATACAAACAACGGGCGGATGTATATCTGTAGAGAACATACCCTTGAAGACCGACAAAGCTTAACGAGTTCAACTCGTGGTTGATGTAGACGATCTCTTGCCGATCTCAAGATCGAGAGGAAGTCCTAGCGCCGCAAATCAGCAGCGCATCCGTGCTCGCACACACATTCGAGGCACCGAGCAACCTCTGCCTCCTCGCTCCAGCGATGCAGCGGAAGCACAACTCTTTCTTGCCGAATAGACACCGGGAACATGTATCTCGCTAGTCCGAGACCATGGGGGATAAATTCTAGAGGGGGAGAGAGATCCTTCACGAGGAGGTGTGAGAGACAAGTGAGGAGGGGGGCTCCTTTTATAGGAGGAGGGGGAACCCCAAGGGGGTGGCCGGCGCATGGGTCTGCCCCCTTGCCCTCCCCTCTTCATGTGGGTGGACACTCCACTCACAAATCTCCTTTAAATTCCCTCCACTTAAAAGTCCACTCAAATTCCCATTAAATTTCCACCAAATTTAATGCAAACTCTCATTAAATAAAACTCTTTTATTTTATTCAGAATTTTTTCAATTACTTTAATGACAAACATTCAAAAATAACCCCTTGCTAGAATTCTATTTCACATGCATAACCACTTTATGCAATTTCACCCGAAAACCTGTTTCGGTATCTAGTGAAATAAATTCCTGCGCTTGTTCATTCTTTCGGCATGAAACATTTGCTCCAATTGGATGTCGGTGTCTCTTAAGTGTGTCACCCTACGGTTCGTGAATAATGCGGAAATGATCGACACCCCTCTCGGATCAATAATCAGAAGCGGGATCTGGAGACCCATCGACTCCACACATTCAACGATGACTTTCTTGTGATCGTCGGAACCTTTTACGCTGGTATCTTAATCCCTTTGTTTCACGATATATTACATGTCCGAGATTCGATCATCGGTATCTCCATACCTAGTTTTATCTCGTTACCGACATGCACTCTTTTCTCGTTCCTGTGATATAATATTCTAGTGATCAAATCACTTGCTTGCAAGCTAATCAATGTGATATCACCGAGAGGGCCCAGAGTATATCTATCCGTCATCGGGATGAAAAAATTCCACTCTCGATCCATGAGCCTCAACATAACACTTTATTAGTTCTGAATCCATATTTATAATCACCCTGTTACGGTGTGACGTTTGATGTTATCAAGAAACTCTTCCGGTGTTAGTGATTGACATGATCTCATGGTCTAAGGATTAGGATCACTTCGTAAGTTGTTATAGCAATATAAACTCAATGATTTTGATCGTAATGCTATACTTCGGATGAATGTTTGTAGGGGTCCCAACCTAATAAGGTAGAGTCCTCATGTGTTTTACAATGCTAGTCCCTGGATCAATAGCTAGCATCCACAGTTAAGATGTAATATCAAGATACAAAGGTCATATTATAACTTTATAACCAGGAATAACATAATTCTATTACATCATACATAGCTCATTTGGCTATTACATTACATTGCAGCGGAATAACTATAGTCATGGGTCCTTCATCTTCAAAGTGCCACAGGCAGATGTTGGTTGTAGACTTTGTAATCCTAAACAATCAATCTTCACTAAAATCAATCAAACCTGCAACATACAAGTTACAGCCACAAAGGTCAATACATTTGAATTGTATTGGCAAGTGATAATATGGTAGTATAGTGGAATATATCATCTATATGCATTTGGCTAAGTGGAGTTGAGGCTTGCATTGCTCAAAATAGATTTTTCTTATCCTTTTGAAAATACTAAGTTTTTGCTTGACAAAATCATTTCCCTCAATCAAAGATTTCAAGATCCTTGTACCAAGCCATCTCTCCATCCATGATTGAAGATTTCAAACAACCCTTGTTCAAATCCACAATTTTTAACTTAGAAATTTGAATGATGAGATTCTTGATTGCTCCCATGTCTTGATGCTCAAATTGTCCTTTACCAGGGACATGGCTAAGTACTTAGATTTTACACTCTGCAGAGGTGGTGCACTTTACCCACAAGACTTGGTTTCCCAAGACAATATCTTTCAGAAGCTTTCCCTTAGACCAAAATGGATGCGTTCCAACCTATCAAACACTACCACCCACTGTCCATTTGGATAAGTTCTTGCAACCTATATGATCATGGCAGAGCCCATATTGCCAAGTGGTTGCACTTGAAGCTTCTCAACATTTGACATCTCAAATCCCTTTGTTTCCTGGGTGGCCATCCACAAGTGAGATACACAATCCAAGTCCATGGCCTTGTGAACCACTCAACATATCCCAATCCTTCCATTCCACCCAGGAGGTTCATTGACTTAGTTGTTTTATTAAACAAAACCTAAGTCCTCAGACTTAGAATATTTTTCCATAGTGTGAATATATATTCCACCCATGTTTTCTATTAGCTAGGCTAAGATTGATAGTAGTAGGAATCTCTAACTTAGGAAAATCCTACTAAGGATTCATCTACTAGGTTTTCTTATAGCAAGGTCTATACTTAGCAAAATCCATGCAAGTTTTACTTTGCAAAATCACTAATGCATAGTGAAAGTAATGGGACAAAAATTATGAAGCATCACTTGCCTTTTTGGTAGGGAATGGTGGTTCACTCCTTGATCTTGCTAGTCTCACACTTCACTACAAGTCGATCAAGCAAACACCAATTCAATTTACATTCCAAACCAATAATCACTCAAACAATTTCACACACACAAAACAATGGAAACTAATTCATGCATGGGAGCATGCACAAGATAGTTTTATTTTTGCAAAGGGGTCTCTATGGGTTTCTAAACTTTGTAAGATCCAATTTGGTCATTTACCAAAGTGGCAAAGTCATTAGCAAATGGGTTTTATCCATAAACCATTTTCAAATCCATTCATCATCTTATGTGGTGAAAAGTGTTTTATCAAAACAAATCTTTTGAGTTTTTCACCAAATGAGTTGCTATTGCAAAACTTGGTGTTTTGGGTCGATGAGTTTGGTCCAAAACATTTTCTCAAAGTTTTTTATAAAAACATTTTCATAATAAAATCAATAATTTCATTTGGCTAGAAAATGGCTAAGTCAAATAATCTAACCTAAACTTTACCAAAATCATTTTCAACACCAAGGGTTGGTTCTTAGGGTCAGTAAGATCACAACAATTCAATTTGCAAAGGTTTTACTTCAAAAATTATTTTCAATAAATAAATTTACATTTCTATTTGACTAGAAATGGTTTTAAATTAAAGAATCATTTCTTAATTTCTCCAAATACATTTTTGTGTCCATAAAGTGTTTCCTAGGGTCAGTAGGTTCAAATCAATCCAATTGCCAAAGATTTTAACCCTAAATTCAATTTAAAACAATTTTTACTTTCTTAACAAGCATACAAATGTTTCTGCAATTTCAAACAAGCTAACAGCTACTATTTGCTAAACTAAGGGCATGGTTGGCTAGGGTTTGTTCTCCTGAATCCATTGATATAAAATTTGTAATTTTTGGACGTGTGGTTTGAAAGTTACAAAGGTTTGAAGTTTGTAAATAATTCTGTTTTCAAATTTGTTTTTAAACTGATTAGGTGACACGCGGCAGTATCTTACTGGACGATACCGGTTCGGCTGGATCACGCGACGACAGCCGTTGGATTTCAGTTAAATCGTGCGGCACAGGCTCACTACTTACCCCTTCGCTAACGATCTATCGTATCCATCAGATTCAGATCCTGCGGTTGCTACTGCCTAGCCAAAAACGGGCGGCGCTCAACGGTGGCGCGCGGCGGCGCGGCTCAGATGATGACGGTGCCGGCGATGCGGGAAGCTAGAGGAACAGAGGGGTGGTTTACCAGATTCACCGAAGCTCGCTGATGCTCAACGTGGTACTGGTGGGTGAAGGGGCGCTCGGGACTGTCCTTGATTGCTCGCCGGAGTGGAGTTGCGCCTCGGGCGGTTCAGGCAATCGTCGAGGGCGAGGATAGAAGGCGTCCTAGGATAAACGGAGGATGCGGTTAGGTTCGCATGATCCTGGAGATCATCATCGTGTCCACGCGGAAAGGAGGGGAGGTCAGGTACTACCTGGGGAGACGTCGTCGGAGAACAGCAGTAGACGGTGGCGTTCAGTGGTGTGTTGGAGTCGAGGTTCCGAGGTGCCCGTGGTCGAATGGAAGGTGCAGGGAGATGCTACAGGAAGTGGGGAATGTTCCTGCTTGCTTGGGGAGGCAAGGGGCGAGGTGAGGCCGCCGGAATTTTGCCGAGTACTCGTCGGAGGCGGCAGTCTGAAAGCGATTGGCGACAGCCTGGTGGCTCTCGATGCGTGGGGTTTGGGGGAAATGAAAGAGGAGGAAGAGGGGATTTAACTCGCGTGATCACTGCGAGGTTTAATCATGGCATTAAGTCGAATTGATGACGCGAAATTTACTGTCAGGAACGGGGAGGAACGGTCGAGCGGGGTGGAGAGGAAGAACAGTGGAGTGGGGCCGTTGCGTCAGTGGGAAATGAGACGAGGAGGAGGTCCACCTGCCAGTGAGGGTGTGGGTTAGGTTTGCGGTGGAGAAAAACGGTTCGGGGGAGGAACAGGTGGGCTAGGTGGGCTGCTGCTGGGTTAGTTGGGCCAGATTGGTGGGCTGTTCTATTTTTTTCTGTCTAATTCTTTTTATTTTTCTATTTCTATTTCCTGATTTGTTATTTCAAACAATTCTCAAGCATTCATAACAATTCAAATTTTCACCAAACATTGTAACTAAGAATTTGGTTCTGTTTTGTAACCTGAACCAAAATCCTAAATAAATTAAATAATACTTTAATCTTTTTAGGTTCCATCCTTAATTAAATAAGTAGGCCATGGTTTATTAATTAAATGGAGTTTTTGTTGTTTATTAAAAAAAATTCTTTATTTGAAATCCAAATGTTTTCAAAAATCAAATCAGTAGGTATCATTTGGAAGTAAATAATACTTGGATACTTGTTTCAAACAAAATATTATTTTACTTTAGGGTCCAATATTAGTTAAATAAAATGGGCCAAGGTTTATTAATCAAATAGGATTTGATTTTACTAATAAAATCTTTATTTGAAACCTAAATATTTTCAAAACCAAATCAGTGGGTTTTATTTGGGAAATATAAAATACTTGGAGATTTGTTTTAAAATAAAATAACATTTTATTTTAGGGTCCATTATTAATTAAATATAATAGACTTTCATTATTATTTCAAATAGGTTTTATTTTATTGAGATATTTATTTTGAAATCTAAAATAAAGCCAAAACACTTTAGTAGGTTTTATTTGTGAATATCAAATATTTGGAAAAACTTATTTTAAATGTCTTAATAAGTTTTGATGTTTCAATTAAATTGGTAAAGCTTTTATAAAGTTGGATATTAAATCCTTATTATTTTATTTTAAATAAACCTTTGTTATTTTTATTCAAAACTAAATGTTTTAATTCCCAAAGTTTGGTCAAGGTTTAATTTGGCTTTATTAAATAATCTTTATTTATAAATCCACCTTTTCTTTTGAAAACCAATCTTTTATTAAAGGATCCAATAATAGTAATTCCAAAACATTTTTAATTTCCTTTATTAAATGTTTATCTTTATGAATCCCTTTAGGATTTTCTTTAATTCAAATGGGTTTGAAGTTCCAATTGAATTCAAAAAGTTTCTTCTGGCTCTGAAAATCAAACAAGGTTTTATTTTATTCATTTATTTTCACATTACAAGATTTGGAAAATCTTGGGATGTGACAGGCTACCACCCTTAAAATAAATCTCGTCCCGAGATTTGGGGAGGCTGGGGTTACAAGCAGTTCAAAACAACTAGGGTACTACCACCCTTAAAAAATTTAAACAAAAATTACACATTGTCCTTCTTGGGATCCTGGGGAAAATTTCTCTAAGCAAACATTTGCATGGTGTCCTTGGTTTCCATACTTGACTCATGGGCCAAGGTTGAGATCCTTCATAGACTTATTTAACTTGTTCTTCATCTTCTCTGGACAATTGCTTGCATAGTGGCCTAGTTCCTTGCATTTGAAACACATCACTTGGCTGATATCTTTCTTTTCCTTTGGTATCATTGCCTCTTGTTTGTTTCTTTGGTTCTTCTTCTTTTCTGGGCATTCATTGGCATAGTGTCCCATCTCTTTGCATTTGTAACATTGCACTTGAGTAATATCCTTCTTGTTAGGGTTGGGGGATTTCTTCTTCTTCTTGGTTCTCTCCAAAGCTTGGAGTTCTTCTAGTTCATGTTCTTCATAGGTGGGAGATCTTTCTCTCTTCTTGGGGCATTGTTCTTCATGTTCTTTGGATGCATGGTCCTTGTATCCACAAGTATTGCTAGTTTGGGTTCCATCTAGAATAACATTCTTGTCATCCTTGTTATCATACACTCTTCTAGGATAGCTTTCTTCCATGCTAATCATTTGATTAGTCACCTTAAGCATCAGTTGGGATTGTTCCTCCAAAAACTTTTGCAGTGCTGGATCTTTATCACTATTGTTGGCTAGGAACTGAGCTGTCAGTTGGTTCAACTGATGTTGGGTTGCTATGAGCTCTCTCATGCTGTCAGCTTGGTTGGTGTTGGTGTCATCAACCTTGGAGTCCTTTGGAGTAGTCATCTGTTTGGGTTGAAGGAAGATTAGAATAGGCCAGATATCTCTAAGGAGATATTTCTAATCACACACATCACACTTCACACAAGAAACGTGCATGCAATCACAAACCTAAACTTTTCACTCAAACAAGGTTCAAGCACATACTTAGGCAACAAAATATTTTTGTTACACCACATAAGTTGGGGTGTTTTTGACTTAGCTAAAATATGGTGGTCTATCTATATGGTTCACTTGTGATCTTTCCTTCCTTCATGATTCTTCTTACTTGAGATCATGGTTTCCTTGAGAAAACTCTTGGTCACAATACTTCAAAGTTGTTGATGGCTCCTTCTTATTTTGTATTCCCTTAGTCTCTAAATCTTGAGCAAGTTTTCCTTGTCTCACTTGTAGTCCTTAGTGACATCCAAGTTGGAAGTCCTTGGTGAATATGCTGAAGATGTTGAAGTCATTAGAGTTGATGAAGTTGAAGAAGTCCTTTGCACATGGTGTAGTCCTTGTCCATGGGTAGGTTTTTCCATCAAGTTGAAGTAGAAGAGGTGTAGAGTTGACACCAAAATGGTTAAGGAAAGAGTTTACAAGTATTTTTGTAAATAAGTTTTGGATCAAAATATGACTCATATTTTTCTAAGGGTTTTGTCCAATCCTAGGGTTTACAAATCCTACAGGCAACACAATGCTCTGATACCATCTGTAGGGGTCCCAACCTAATAAGGTAGAGTCCTCCTGTGTTTTATAATGCTAGTCCCTGGATCAATAGCTAGCATCCACAGTTAAGATGTAATATCAAGATACAAAGGTCATATTATAACTTTATAACCAGGAATAACATAATTCTATTACATCATACATAGCTCATTTGGCTATTACATTACATTGCAGCGGAATAACTATAGTCATGGGTCCTTCATCTTCAAAGTTCCACAGGCAGATGTTGGTTGTAGACTTTGTAATCCTAAACAATCAATCTTCACTAAAATCAATCAAACCTGCAACATACAAGTTACAGCCACAAAGGTTAATACATTTGAATTGTATTGGCAAGTGATACTATGGTAGTATAGTGGAATCTATCATCTATATGCATTTGGCTAAGTGGAGTTGAGGCTTGCATTGCTCAAAATAGATTTTTCTTATCCTTTTGAAAATACTAAGTTTTTGCTTGACAAAATCATTTCCCTCAATCAAAGATTTCAAGATCCTTGTACCAAGCCATCTCTCCATCCATGATTGAAGAATTCAAACAACCCTTGTTCAAATCCACAATTTTTAACTTAGAAATTTGAATGATGAGATTCTTGATTGCTTCCATGTCTTGATGCTCAAATTGTCCTTTACCAGGGACATGGCTAAGTACTTAGATTTTACACTCTGCAGAGGTGGTGCACTTTCCCCACAAGACTTGGTTTCCCAAGACAAGATCTTTCAGAAGCTTTCCCTTAGACCAAAATGGACGCGTTCCAACCTATCAAACACTACCACCCACTGTCCATATGGCTAAGTTCTTGCAACCTATATGATCATGGCAGAGCCCATATTGCCAAGTGGTTGCACTTGAAGCTTCTCAACATTTGACATCTCAAATCCCTTTGTTTCCTGGGTGTCCATCCACAAGTGAGATACACAATCCAAGTCCATGGCCTTGTGAACCACTCAACATATCCCAATCCTTCCATTCCATCCAGGAGGTTCATTGACTTAGTTGTTTTATTAAACAAAACCTAAGTCCCCAGACTTAGAATATTTTTCCATAGTGTGAATATATATTCCACCCATGTTTTCTATTAGCTAGGCTAAGCTTGATAGTAGTAGGAATATCTAACTTAGGAAAATCCTACTAAGGATTCATCTACTAGGTTTTCTTATAGCAAGGTCTATACTTAGCAAAATCCATGCAAGTTTTACTTTGCAAAATCACTAATGCATAGTGAAAGTAATGGGACAAAAAGTATGAAGCATCACTTGCCTTTTTGGTAGGGAATGGTGGTTCACTCCTTGACCTTGCTAGTCTCACACTTCACTACAAGTCAATCAAGCAAACACCAATTCAATTTACATTCCAAACCAATAATCACTCAAACAATTTCACACACACAAAACAATGGAAACTAATTCATGCATGGGATCATGCACAAGATAGTTTTATTTTTGCAAAGGGGTCTCTATGGGTTTCTAAACTTTGTAAGATCCAATTTGGTCATTTACCAAAGTGGCAAAGTCATTAGCAAATGGGTTTTATCCATAAACCATTTTCAAATCCATTCATCATCTTATGTGGTGAAAAGTGTTTTATCAAAACAAATCTTTTGAGTTTTCACCAAATGAGTTGCTATTGCAAAACTTGGTGTTTTTGGGTCAGTAGGTTTGGTCCAAAACATTTTCTCAAAGTTTTCTTTATAAAAACATTTTCATAATAAAATCAATAATTTCATTTGGCTAGAAAATGGCTAAGTCATATAATCTAACCTAAACTTTACCAAAATCATTTTCAACACCAAGGGTTGGTTCTTAGGGTCAGTAAGATCACAACAATTCAATTTGCAAAGGTTTTACTTCAAAAATTATTTTCAATAAATAAATTTACATTTCTATTTGACTAGAAATGGTTTTAAATTAAAGAATCATTTCTTAATTTCTCCAAATACATTTTTGTGTCCATAAAGTGTTTCCTAGGGTCAGTAGGTTCAAATCAATCCAATTGCCAAAGATTTTAACCCTAAATTCAATTTAAAACAATTTTTACTTTCTTAACAAGCATACAAATGTTTCTGCAATTTCAAACAAGCTAACAGCTACTATTTGCTAAACTAAGGGCATGGTTGGCTAGGGTTTGTTCTCCTGAATCCATTGATATAAAATTTGTAATTTTTGGACATGTGGTTTGAAAGTTACAAAGGTTTGAAGTTTGCAAATAATTATGTTTTCAAATTTGTTTTTAAACTGATTAGGTGACACGCGGCAGTATCTTACTGGACGATACCGGTTCGGCTGGATCACGCAACGACAGCCGTTGGATTTCAGTTAAATCGTGCGGCACAGGATCACTACTTACCCCTTCGCTAACGATCTATTGTATCCGTCAGATTCAGATCCTGCGGTTGCTACTGCCTAGCCAAAAACGGGCGGCGCTCAACGGTGGCGCGCGGCGGCGCGGCTCAGATGATGACGGTGCCGGCGATGCCGGAAGCTAGAGGAACAGAGGGGTGGTTTACCAGATTCACCGAAGCTCGCTGATGCTCAACGTGGTACTGGTGGGTGAAGGGGCGCTCGGGACTGTCCTTGATTGCTCGCCGGAGTGGAGTTGCGCCTCGGGCGGTTTAGGCAATCGTCGAGGGCGAGGATAGAAGGCGTCCTAGGATAAACAAAGGATGCGGTTAGGTTCTCATGATCCTGGAGATCATCATCATGTCCACGGGGAAAGGAGGGGAGGTCAGGTACTACCTGGGGAGACGTCGTCGGAGAACAGCAGTAGACGATGGCGTTCAGTGGTGTGTTGGAGTCGAGGTTCCGAGGTGCCCGTGGTCGAATGGAAGGTGCAGGGAGATGCTACAGGAAGTGGGGAATGTGCCTGCGTGCTTGGGGAGGCAAGGGGCGAGGTGAGGCCGCCGGAATTTTGCCGAGTACTCGTCGGAGACGGCGACAGTGCAGAAACGATTGGCGACAGCCTGGTGGCTCTCGATGTGTGGGGTTTGGGGGAAATGAAAGAGGAGGAAGAGGGGATTTAACTCGCATGATCACTGCGAGGTTTAATCGTGGCATTAAGTCGAATTGACGACGCAAAATTTACTGTCAGGAACGGGGAGGAACGGTCGAGCGGGGTGGAGAGGAAGAACAGTGGAGTAGGGCCGTTGCGTCAGTGGGAAATGAGACGAGGAGGAGGTCCACCTGCCAGTGAGGGTGTGGGTTAGGTTTGCGGTGGAGAAAAACGGTTCGGGGGAGGAACAGGTGGGCTAGGTGGGCTGCTGCTGGGTTAGTTGGGCCAGATTGGTGGGTTGTTCTATTTTTTTCTGTCTAATTCTTTTTCTTTTTCTATTTCTATTTCCTGATTTGTTATTTCAAACAATTCTCAAGCATTCATAACAATTCAAATTTTCACCAAACATTGTAACTAAGAATTTGGTTCTGTTTTGTAACCTGAACCAAAATCCTAAATAAATTAAATAATACTTTAATCTTTTTAGGTTCCATCCTTAATTAAATAAGTAGGCCATGGTTTATTAATTAAATGGAGTTTTTGTTGTTTATTAAAAAAAATTCTTTATTTGAAATCCAAATGTTTTCAAAAATCAAATCAGTAGGTATCATTTGGAAGTAAATAATACTTGGATACTTGTTTTAAACAAAATATTATTTTACTTTAGGGTCCAATATTAGTTAAATAAAATGGGCCAAGGTTTATTAATCAAATAGGATTTGATTTTACTAATAAAATCTTTATTTGAAACCTAAATATTTTCAAAACCAAATCAGTGGGTTTTATTTGGGAAATATAAAATACTTGGAGATTTGTTTTAAAATAAAATAACATTTTATTTTAGGGTCCATTATTAATTAAATATAATAGACTTTCATTATTATTTCAAATAGGTTTTATTTTATTGAGATATTTATTTTGAAATCTAAAATAAAGCCAAAACACTTTAGTAGGTTTTATTTGTGAATATCAAATATTTGGAAAAACTTATTTTAAATGTCTTAATAAGTTTTGATGTTTCAATTAAATTGGTAAAGCTTTTATAAAGTTGGATATAAAATCCTTATTATTTTATTTTAAATAAACCTTTGTTATTTTTATAAAAAACTAAATGTTTTAATTCCCAAAGTTTGGTCAAGGTTTAATTTGGCTTTATTAAATAATCTTTATTTATAAATCCACCTTTTCTTTTGAAAACCAATCTTTTATTAAAGGATCCAATAATAGTAATTCCAAAACATTTTTAATTTCCTTTATTAAATGTTTATCTTTATGAATCCCTTTAGGATTTTCTTTAATTCAAATGTGTTTGAAGTTCCAATTGAATTCAAAAAGTTTCTTCTGGCTCTGAAAATCAAACAAAGTTTTATTTTATTCATTTATTTTCACATTACAAGATTTGGAAAATCTTGGGATGTGACAATGTTCATCACACCATTACACTAATGTTGTGATCCCGTTATTAACAACATCCAATGTCCATGATCAGGAAACCTTGATCATCTTGTTAATCAACGAGCTAGATTATGAGAGAGGCATAACTAGGAACTTTCTGTTTGTTTATTAAACACGCATGTATTAACGTTTCCGTATTAATACAATTATAGCATGCAAAATAAACATCTATCATATACTTGGACTACACATAATAAACACTTTATTATTGCCTCTCAGGGCATATTCCCTTCAGTCTCCCACTTGCACTAGAGACAATAATCTAGTTACATAGTGATAAATCTAACACCCATTGAGTTCTGGTGTTGATCATGTTTTGCTCTAGGGAGAGTTTTAGTCAACGGATCTGCTACATTGAGATCCGTATGTACTTCTAAATCTTTATATCTCCATCCTTGACATGCTCATGGATGGAGTGAAACCGCGCTTAATATGCTTGGAATTCTTGTGAGACCTTGGCTCTTTGGCATTGGCAATGGCACCATTGTTGTCACAATAGATCACCATTGGGTCCAACGTTTGCCACCACTCCTAGTTTGGATATGAACTCCTTCATCCAAATCGCTCGAGCCGCTCAAGCAAAGAACATATTCGGCCTCCGTTGTTGATCCCGCTACCACAGGTTGTTTGGAGCTCCTCCAACTAACCGCTCCGCCATTCATGAGAAATACGTATCCGGATTGAGACTTAGAGTCATCCGGATCGGTGTCAAAGCTAGCGTCGACATAACACTTAGCGACGAGCTCTTCTTCACCTCCGTATACAAGAAACATATCCTTAGTTCTTCGTAAGTACTTAAGGATATTCTTGACCGCTATCTAGTGTTCCGAACCTGGATCCGATTGGTACCTAGCATGGCGTACATTATAGAGCCTATGGCTGAAGCATAGGGGATTTTTTCCATTTTCTCTCTTTCTTCCGCCGTAGCCGGACTTTGAGTCTTACTCAATGTCGTGCCTTGTGTCATAGGTAAGAACCCCTTCTTACTTCCGTCCATTTTAAACTTCTTTAAAATCTTATCAAGGTATGTACTTTGTGATAGCCCTATTAGGCGCCTAGATCTATCTCTATAGATCTTTATGCCTAATATGTATGACACTTCACCTAGGTCCTTCATTGAAAATTTGCTGTTTAGATAACTTTTAACACTGTTTAAAAGATCTATATCATTTCCGATAAATAATATGTCATCCACATATAATATCAGAAATGCCACATTGCTCCCACTCACTTTCTTGTAAATACAAGCTTCTCCATAAGTTTGGACAAATCCAAACTCTTTGATCACCTCATCAAAGCGGAGATTCCAACTTCTTGATGCTTGCTTCAATCCATAGATGGATCGCTGAAGCTTGCACACCTTGTTAGCATCCTTAGGATCGACAAAACCCTTTGGTTGTATCATATACAACTCTTCTTCAATATTACCATTGAGAAACGCGGTTTTGACATCCATCTGCCATATCTCATAATCGAAATATGCAGCAATTGCTAACATAATCCTAATTGACTTTAGCATCGCTACGGGAGAGAATATCTCATCGTATTCAACTCCTTGAATTTGTCGAAACCCCTTTGCGACAAGTCGAGCTTTATAGACGGTCACATTACCATCGACATCGCTTTCCTTTTGAAAATCCATTTGTTCTCCACGGCCTTTCGGTCGTGAGGTAATTCCACCAAGTTCCAAACTTGATTTTCATACATGGATTCCATCTCGGATTTCATGGCTTCTAACCATTTGTTGGAATCCGGTCTCATCATCGCTTCTTCATACGTCGTAGGGTCATCATTTTCATCAACCATGAAATTCATGACAGATTTCCGTGACAGCCAGAGCAAGACGTCTGTTTGACTGCGAGGTTCGGTAGTACTCTTTTGAGTTTCATGATCATTATCATTAGTTCCATCTTCAATGTGGATCCAACTCGGAACAACTTCCGGCCACGCTACTCGCCATACTTTGAAGAGAAGGTTCCACAACCTCTTGAGTTCTACCTTCGACTACTCACACCTTTCGAGAAACTCTTTCTCTAGAAAGGATCCATTCTTGGCAACAAAAACCTTGCCCTCGGATCTGTGATAGAAGGAATACCCAATAGTTTCTTTAGGGTATCCTATGAAGACGCATTTTTCACTTTGGGTTCGAGTTTATCCGTTGAAGTTTCTTCACATAAACATCGCATCCCCAAACTTTAAGAAATGACTTAGGTTTGTTTCCAAACCACAATTCATACGGTGTCTTTTCAACGGATTTAGATGGTGCCCAATTTAAAGTGAATGCAGCAGCTTTCTAGTGCATAACCCCAAAATGACAACGGCAAGTCATGGAGACATCATAGATCGAACCATATCTAATAAAGTACGATTACGACGTTCCAACACACCATTTCGCTGTGGTGTTCCGGCAGGTGTGAGTTGTGAAACAATTCCACACTCTTTCATGTGAGTGCTAAACTCGTAACTTAGATACTCACCTCCACGGTCGGACCGTAGAAATTTGACCTTTCTATTACGATGATTTTCCACTTCATTCTAAAATTCCTTGAAATTTTCAAAGGTTTCAGACTTGTGTTTCCTCAAGTAGATATAACCTTATCTACTCAAATCATCCGTGAAAGTAACAAAATAACGATATCCACCTCGCGCCGACACACTCATTGGACCACATACATCGAAATGTATGATTTCCAATAAATCTGTCGCCTGTTCCATTGAACCGGAAAACGGTGTTCTAGTCATCTTGCCCATAAGGCATGGCTCACATGTATCAAATGATTCATAATCAAGTGATTCCAAAATTCCATCCGAATGGAGCTTCTTCATGCATTTAACGCCAATATGACCTAGACGGCAGTGCCACATATATGCGGATATATCATCATTAAGTTTAATCCTTTTAGCATCAACATTATGAATATGTGTAACATTATCATCGAGATCTAATAGAAATAAACCATTCATCATCGGTGCATGACCATAAAAGATTTCATTCATATAAATGGAACAACCATTGTTCTCGGATTTAAATGAATAACCACTTCGCATCAAACACGATCCAGATACAATGTTCATGCTCAGTGCAGGCACCAGATAACATTTATTCAAGTTTATAACTAATACCGATGGCAAGTGGAGAGGCAGCATTCCGACGGCGATCACATCAACGCTTGATCCATTGCCGACATGCATCTTGACCTCACCCCTTGCTAGCGGTCGCTTGTTCCGCAGCCCCTGATTCGAGTTACAAATATTAGCAACTGAACCGGTATCAAATACCCAGGTGCTACTGCGAGCACTAGTCAAGTACACATCAATAACATGTATATCATATATACCTTTGTTTGCCTTGCCAGCCTTCTTGTCTTCCAGATACTTAGGGCGCTTCGCTGGCGATCCCCTTACAATAGTAGCACTCGAATCGACTTAGGTCCAACTCGGGTTTCTTTTCAGCGGCAACCGCTTGCCGCCTTACTTTCCTTCCGCTTTCCCTTCGTGTCTTTCTTGAAACCGGTTCCTATTGATCATCAACACTTGATGTTCCTTTTGATCTCCACTGCAGTTTTAAGCATTGTGAGCTCGGGAGAGACTTCTTCATGCCTTGCATATTATAGTTCATCACGAAGCTCTTATAGCTAGGTGGCGAGACCGAGACACGATGGATGCCTAAGTCAATGGGAATCGATATTCCCAAGGACACAAGCTTATCAACAGAACCCGACATCTTGAGTACATGCTCACTAACGAGTTGTGCTCTTCCATCATGCAGCTAAAGAACTTTTCAAGCGTTGTAGCTCTCTGAAAGATGTGTGTCGAAAATCATTTTCAACTCACCCATTGTATCAAATGCATTGCCGTTTAAACGCTTTGAAGTTCCGCTCTAGCCCATACAATATGCCGCAATGAACTAAGTTGTGGTCCTCCTGACGAGTCTGATAGACATTCTTCTCCTCGTCAGGGGCATCATCTAAAGGTGGGGGGCCTAACGGCGCTTGTAGCACATATTTCTTTTGTGCAGCAGAGAGGAGAATCCTCAAATTCATGGCCCATTCAGTAAAGTTGCTACCGTTCGTTGCTAGTTTCTCTTTCTCCATGAACACATTGAAATTAAAAGTAGGTGGTGCCATCTACAACAGAATTTGTAAAGTTTAGACTAAGTGTATGATAGATTGAGTTCAAATAATCTATATTACGAATGAACTCCCACTCAAAAACGACATCCCTCGTGCCTTTTTGGTGATTACATGAACCAAATCCACTACACCAAGTCCAATCATCACGTGAGTTGGTATAGCTTCAAAGGCGAGCATCAAATGGGCATCATATCAACTATATGACTCATGCTTAACCTTTCGGTCCGTGTTCCGAGGCCATGTCTGTACATGCTAGGCTCGCCAAGTTAGAACCTTAGTATTCGCGTGTGTAACTGTTTTACACCCGAAATATGGTCGTGGATCCAAGAACACCCGATCATCACGTGATGTCTTGGAGCGACGAAAACATAATCGGTGCATACTAAAGAAAGAACACATTCTTATCTTGATATTTAAATGAGGGATCATCTTATTATGCTAACAAAGCGCTAAACAAGCAATATAAGATGCTATCAAACATCATATGTTTATTAGTGAAATGATATGGTTCCCACAGATGATCTCTATCATGTGCATCGTGGTATGATCACTATCATACCTATATGTGTAAATCCAAGGTCTATGGATTTTACGCTATGTGTGTTGTAAGAGTATCATCTCATACTTCTACTTACAACACTACCATATCATAACACTAGCCCAAAGAACAATCTAAACTAGACGCCTCTAATTTATCCATTGCAAGTTTTACGTGGCTTAGGGCTTTCGAGATAGAACCGTTCTTACCTACGAACATGAACCACAACGAGGATAATCAAATTGTTGACAACTCGCTTGCAAAATAGATATTGACTATAGTAGGAGAGATGAGACACCTAGCCACTTATGCAAACTAGTTGCATGTCAAGCGTGGAACAGGTCTCATGTGCGAGGACATGTAAAGTTTGTCCGGGCCGCTTCATCCCACTATGCCACCAATATCCAAAATTACAACAAAGGAGCAACATCATGATCATCATCGCCCACATACTCATATGTGTACTACCCGTGTAAAGTATCTACACATAGAACCTGGCTCTGATACCACTGTAGGGTTCACATCATAGAAAACAAAAAAAGAACTATATACCAAGATCTATCTACTAGATACAAACAACGGGCGGATGTATATCCGTAGAGAACATACCCTTGAAGACCGACAAAGCTTAACGAGTTCAACTCGTGGTTGATGTAGACGATCTCTTGCCGATCTCAAGATCGAGAGTAAGTCCTAGCCAAGAAATCAGCAAGACATCCGTCGCACACACGCTCGAGGCACCGAGCAACCTCCGCCTCCTCGCTCTAGCGATGCATGGAAGCACAACTCTTTCTTGCCGAATAGCCACCGGAACATGTATCTCGCTGATGCGAGACCATGGGGATAAATTCTAGAGGGAGAGAGATCCTTCACGAGGAGGTGTGAGAGACAAGTGAGGAGGGCTCCTTTATAGGAGGAGGGAACCCCAAGGGGGTGGCCGGCGCATGGGGCTGCCCCCTTGCCCTCCCCTCTTCATGTGGGTGGACACTCCACTCACAAATCTCCTTAAAATTCCCTCCACTCAAAAGTCAACTCAAATTCCCATTAAATTTCCACCAAATTTAATGCAAACTCTCATTAAATAAAACTCTTTTATTTTATTCAGAATTTTGTCAATTACTTTAATGACAAACATTCACAAATAACCCCTTGCTAGAATTCTATTTCACATGCATAACCACTTTATGCAATTTCACCAAAACCTGTTTGATCTAGTGAAATAAATTCCTGCGCTTGTTCATTCTTTCGGCATGAAACATTTGCTCCAATTGGATGTCGGTGTATCTTAAGTGTGTCACCCTACGGTTCGTGAATAATGCAGACATGATCGAGACCCCTCTCGGATCAATAATCAGAAGCGGGATCTAGAGACCCATCGACTCCCACACATTCAACGATGACTTTCTTGTGATCGTCAACCTTTACGCTAGTATCTTAATCCCTTTGTTTCACGATATATTACATGTCCGAGATTCGATCATCGGTATATCCATACCTAGTTTGATCTCGTTCTCGACATGCACGCTTTTCGTTCTGTGATATAACATTCTAGTGATCAAATCACTTGCTTGCAAGCTAATCAATGTGATATCACCGAGAGGGCCCAGAGTATATCTATCCGCCATCGGGATGAACAAATTCCACTCTCGATCCATGAGCCTCAACATAACACTTTATTAGTTCGAATCCATCTTTATAATCACCCCGTTACGGTGTGACGTTTGATGTTATCAAGAAACTCTTCCTGTTAGTGATTGACATGATCTCATGGTCTAAGGATTAGGATCACTTCGTAAGTTGTTATAGCAATATAAACTCAATGACTTTGATCGTAATGCTATACTTCGGATGAATGTTCATCACACCATTACACTAATGTTGTGATCCCGTTATTAACAACATCCAATGTCCATGATCAGGAAACCTTGATCATCTTGTTAATCAACGAGCTAGTTTATGAGAGAGGCATAACTAGGAACTTTCTGTTTGTTTATTAAACACACATGTATTAACGTTTCCGTATTAATACAATTATAGCATGCAAAATAAACATCTATCATATACTTGGAATACACATAATAAACACTTTATTATTGCCTCTCAGGGCATATTCCCTTCAGTACCACCCCATTGTTATGGAATGGTGTGGGAGAAAGAAGTTTATTCGGGCCAGATCTTATCAAAGAAGCCGAAGAGAAGGTCAAAATGGTTAAGGACAGATTGAAGATATCACAGTCCCGACAGAAAAGCTACGCAGATCCTAAGCGTAGAGAAGTCACCTACGAAGTTGGTGGTAGAGCCTATCTTAGAGTATCACCACTCCGTGGAGTGAAAAGATTCGGAGTCAAAGGAAAGTTGGCACCAAGATATGTTGGGCCATTCAAGATTCTGAGTCGCAAAGGAGAAGTTGCTTATGAAATTGAACTACCAGCATCTCTATCAGCAGTCCATAATGTGTTTCATGTGAGTCAGCTTAAGAAATGTCACCCAGAAAAGGAAGAAACTTCTTTGAAGGATACCATACCTTTGGAAGAAGTTCAACTATAAAGTGATCTCACTTATGAAGAAAAGCCTATCAAAATACTTGCGACTGCAGAAAGAGTCACGAGAACAAAGACTATCAAGTTTTGCAAAGTACAATGGAACCATCATACCGAAGAGGAAGCAACATGGGAAAGAGAAGATGATCTTCGGAAAGACCACCCTCACCTATTTGCTAGCCAATCCGAATCTCGAGGGCGAGATTCACCTTAAGGGGGTTAGATTGTAACATCCCTAAAATCATAATTTCAAAGTTTACATATCATTCATGCATGCATATACATTTGAGAACAATTTTAAACTCATTTTAGAAAAACAGAAGCACAAAGTGCTATGATTTTATGTGAGCAGATTTAAATCAAATGGCCATCACCATTTGAAAGTTTGAGTGATTTTAAACCTAACTTGTTTGTCTTCCTCATAGAAGGGATTGATTGTGGTTTTGAACCAAAATTTTACAAATTGTAAATGGTTTCAAAAACAATTTTTCAAATCTTGCAAACCAAGTGCCAAGTCTCTGTTATTTTGATCTCCAAGCTTGACCAAGCCTTTGCAAAGCAACCACTTGTTTTTATGCCTATATTGGAGACTACTGTACCCTGCAAAAACCCCAAAAATATTTGAATTCAAAAAGAGTTTGAATTCATTTCAAAATCATTCCTGAAAATCGAAATAGAAAAAGAAAAGGAGTAAACAAAAGAAAAGGGCCGAGCGCCAGGAATCTAGCCCAGCATCGGAACAGGCCCAACGAGCCCACCCGGGCCATCTTTTTCTCTCTCGCACGCGCTCGCGCACCCACACAGACGCTGACAGCCAGACCCCACCTCCCCTTCGCATGCTTCGCTGACTAGCGGGCCCCTCTCTTCCCCGATTCACAGAAGACCTCCCGGCCTGCTGTCGCACCGATTTCGCAACCTTAATTGGCATTGATGCAGCAAGCGTTTCTTGTCGAGCCTCTGGCTATAAAATCCCCACATCCTAGCGACCATTTCCCCCCCAAGCAATTTCGCCTTCACACCACCAGGCTGCCCACAACTCGCACGATGCCGCCGCTGTTCCTACGACTGCGCCGGCGAATTCCGGTGAGCTCCGTGTTCCCCTTTATCTCTAGTTCATGCTACCAAGTTCAGCGAGCTTTGCGCACCTACTTACACTCCCCATTTGCCCTCGCATGATCCGTAGCTCCAGCAACGTCGACGACCGGCCGCCACCGTTCTCCGCACGAACTCCGGTGACCTCCCTCCGTAAGTAGCCACCGTCCCTTGCCCTCTGACTGGTACACCTAGAATCTACATCGTTGTGCGCATCTAACAGTACCCCTATTTTGGCTTAGCGCGACGAGGAACCTCGCCAACGTCGACGACTGACCGTGTCCGACGTCTGTCTCAACTCCGACGAGAAATCCTCGCCGTGTCCGCGCGCCCCTCGACGAACCATCGCCACCTTGAGCATCGGCAGCATCCTGCGATTCTGGTAAGCCCCTTCTTTCTTCCCCGGGCGACCTAGAGCGCCAGCGCCGCCGCCAGCCGCCGCCGCTAGCGCCGCTCGTTTCTGGTTAGAAGATTCTTAGCCGTCAGATCCAGATCCAGCGCGTAGAAATAGTTCACTTAACGAAGGGGTATGGATAGATCTGAGCCGTGCAGCGATAGTTAGATCCAACGGCGCGGAAGGGTGATCCGAACCGTAACGCACCGCATAAAATCATGACGCGTGTCTAGGGTTGGATTTCAAATTAGAATTCAAATCAGATTTAGATCCAATTTTCAAATGGCTATAACTTGAGATTCCCACGTTCGATTTTTGCAAATTTTATACCGTTGGAATCAGTGAGTCAGGCCCTTTCTAAATCTGCAATGTGTTTAACAAAAAGTTTCTGTTAAAATGACTTTGTATGCAGAAACATATTTAGGCCTATTTTGAGTATAGATTTTGTTTAGCAAATGGTTTTAGTGCTAAATAAGTTTAGTTAGCAAGTATTTGACTTGGTTATATTTCTGTATCATGCACTTGCTTGGTGGAGTTTTCAAAAATCATCACTTAGCATTTTCTTGCATGCATGCATTCATATTTTTGTTTGTATATGAATTGTGTGTAATTTTGTGCTACAAACTTTGTGTAGATTTTGCTAGTGACTGTGATTGTGAAGAGTGTTGCTCTCATCATTACCAAGGCAAGTGATAGTTCATGATATTTCCACCCCTTTATTTTGAATAAGCATTAGAATTATTTTTGCTAAGTCTTGCATGCTACTTTTGCCAAATGCTATGTTGGGAAATCCTAAGTAGTTGTAGTATTGTAGAATTGCTAGGGAATTTCCTAAGTTAAGTTACTATGCCATGCTTAGCCTAGCTAGTAGCAAACCAGGGGTTGGTAAAGTATGTACATGCTATGATGAAAATAATTCTAAGTCTTTTGGACTTATGCTTTTCTTAATAAAACAACTAAGTCAATGAACCTGGTGGAATGGGACTTGAATTGGTGGTTTTTGGTTGAGTGGTTACACAAGGCCATGGATATGGCTTGTGTATCTCACTTGTGGTATGCCACCCAGGCACAAAGGGATTTGGAGGCCAAGTGTTGAGAAAGCTTACAGTGCAACCACTTGGCAATATGGGCTCTGCCATGATCATATAGGTTGCTAGAACTTAGTCACTTGGACAGTTGGTGGTAGTGGGAATGATAGGTTGGAGCGCGTCCATTTGACTAAGGAAAGGCTTCTGAAAGGTCATGTCTTGGGAAACCAAGTCTGGTGGGGAAAGTGCACAACCTCTACAGATCGAAAATCTAAGTACTTAGCCAAGTCCATGGCAATGGACAAATTGAGCATCAAGACATGGAAGCTACAAGAATCTCATCACTCCAACTTCTAAAGTAAAACTTGTGGGTGAACAAGGGTGAAGGACCCCAATGTCTATTGGTGGTTTCTTGGGAAAGTTTTGACAAAGAAAAACTTAGTGATTTCAACTAATAGGGAAAACCTATTTTCAAGCAAAGCAAGCCAAGCTACACTTAGCCAAAATGCATATAGTAATATAGTCCACTTAAAATTTACTAAGGTATCACTTGCCAATACTATTCCAAAGTATTGACCCACTGTGGCTGTAACTTGTGATGTTGTAGGTTACTCCGATGATGATTAGGAGTCATGAGTCTACACTCAACATGCTTGCCTGTGGCACATGAAGATGAAGACTTGTGTTTATTTACTTATTCCAAAACTCTTGTATTAGGCCTGTGGCCATGAGTTGTAAAAGACTATGTTTTATCTCTGGAATGGATGTAATAAATGACCTTTGTATCTGTGTACTTCATCTTAAACTGTGGATGCTAGCAATGATCCAGGGACTAGCATTGCAATCACAGGGATCCTTTTCTTTTACAAAGGAGGGATCTTACAAGGATGAAGTATGAAACATTTGAAAAATTCAAAGACTTTCAAGATGAAGTGCAAAATCATTGTAACAAGAATATAAATAGTTTATGATAAGATCATAAAGGAAGATATTTGAGTTACAAGTTTAGCATAATACCTAAGATTTAAGGAATCGTTCCGTGGATTTGCATATCCCGAAACACCATAAGAGTATGGAGCATTCGAGATATGTAATTAAACCTTGTTTGACATGGTAAGATCGAAGGTGTAATTCATAAAACTGCCATTATATTTTAAAGATTAAAAGCTTTAGAGACTACCGTTTTTCCACTGAAAAGAGCTCCATCATAATCCGTTGAAATGACACCATATAAAGTTATGGTTTGGGATTAAACCCAAGTTGTCCTTTCTTAAACATTGGTATGCTACACATAAGAAAGATGTTTGCAACCAAAGTCGGATGAACCTGTCTTTGTATGTTATTTCGAATAACTGTGAAGTATTCCTCCATAACACCAAAGACAAAAAGTGTTTGTCGCTTAGAACGTCAAGTTTCTTTGAGAAGGAATTTTTTCGTGAAAAGTTAAGTGGGAGGACAATAGAACTTTGATAAGGTTAAAAGAACCTTAGCTATATGTGTAGAGTTGCGCAGCGCCGAAAAGTGTTCCGGAGGCAGCAACAATGCTCATGGCTCGCGTACCTCAAAGGTTGTGGTTACGGAGGTCAAAGTTTCTATTGAACCAAGTAGGTCGGGTAAACAATCAAATACCAAGATTTGAGGGTTGAATCATTATTTGAGAATAATGAACGGACTACATGCAAAGAAGCGATAATGGGCCCTGACTCCGTAAAATGGCTTGAAGCCATAAAATCCGTGATAGTTCCATACACGAGAAATCAAGCTTTGAACTTGAAGGACCCTCGAGAAAGGTGTAAGACCTTACAGTTGTGTTTGGATCTATAAAGAAATAGACATGGATGTTTCGCATATATGAAATGGTCGACATGTTGGGAAAGAGTTCACAACAATGTTCAAAGGTTGACTATGACAAGATTTGATCTTTCATAGCGATATTTAGTCTAGACGGATTAATGTAGCAACCACTACATATAATTTTGTTATGTGGTAGTTGAATAAACAAAAAAAGTTCTTCTAATAGAATTGTTACCTAGGACATGTGCATAACATGGTCCATAGGGTTTTGTTAATTCAAAGGATGCTAAAAGCATATGCAAACTTCAATGGTTGAAGTGAGCATCGCGGAGTTGAAATCTTCACTATGATGAAACTATTAAAAGAGTTTAATTTCATCAGAGAAAATGAAGATGCTTGCATTTGCAAGAAATTAAGTGGGAGCACTAAGACATGTTTCTAATATATTATGTGGGAGACATATTGTTGATTGGAAATGATGTATCTTTTATTAACACATATTAAGAATTTCATCCTGATGAAAGACTTAGGCAAAACCCAAATATTTGGCATCAATAGACGCTAATATGGTTGTGCCGAAAGTACATTGATGATGTATTGAATGAGTTCAATATAGATACTACAAGAAAGGTTCTTGTCGCACAGAAAGGATTGAATGAGTTCAACATTGATGATATATTCAAGTGTATTAACACTTGGTAAGTGAAACAAAGATTCAAGTATAGATTGATACTTGATGTATGAAATCACAAAGAGTATTTATATCAATCATACTGTGATATGTACAAATCCAGATATGTCCTATGCTCTAAATGTTATAAGCATATACCAGAATAATTCATAAGATGATCATTGGACGATAGTAAGGATATTCTTATGATCTTTTGGAAGAAATAAGAGTATATTATTTTGTAGAAGTGGCAAATAGATTGTTAGTTCATTATAAAAGTATTACATTGATACTAGTTTTGTCACAAAGTACAAATTAAGTTTATCTCAATCTAAACTAAGGGTGGCACAATATAATGGAAAGTAAGTTCCATAATTTATTTGGATGAGTTCCAAAAGTTAAGACATTGTGACAGATACTACAACAAAAGGCTAAGTATATGACTGCTATAATAGCAGCTAAAAAGGGCATTTGTGTCAAGTAGTTTATTATCAAACTAGGTGTAGTTCACGGAGGAATAATACTATGAAGATATATTGTACGACAATATTATCAACATGTTTTAACCCCAAAGAACTAAAGGTCTCACCAAAGGACCAAATTTATACAAAGCCATCTCATTAGAGAATGAGTGATGCGTAGAGACGCAAAGACATGCAATTACACACGGACCTGGAAGTGTCAGATCCGGAGACCAGTTGACCACTAGCAATCGTGTACATACAACACCGGAAAGCCATAGGTGTTGAACACACAAAGGTTTGAAACTAGATTATTGACTCTAGTGCAAGTGGGAGACTGTTGGCGATATGCCCAAGAGGCAATAATAAAGTAGGTTATTATCATATCTTCATACTTATGATAAATGTTTACATACCATGCTATAATTGTATTAAAAGGAAACATTAATACTTGTGTGATTTGTAAACATAAAAGAGTCCCTAGTAAAGCCTCTTATTAAACTAGCTTGTTGGTTAATATATGATCATGGTTTCCTGATCATGAACATAGAGATGTTATTAACAACAGGGTCATATCATTAGGATAATGATGTGATGGACATACTCCTATAGTTAAGCGTAGCATGAAGATCAAGTCATTTAATATAGTTGATTTGCTATAAGCTTTCTGATACATAGTAACCTAATTCCTTCGACCATGAGATCATGTTAATCACCATCTCCGGAAGGATTCTTTGATGACATCAAACACCACACCATAACTTGGTGGCTATAAAGGTGGCATTGAGTGTTCGGAAAGTATGGGTTGAGGCTCATGGATCAAGAGTGGGATTTGTCCATCCATATGACAGATAGATATATTCTGGGCCCTCTCGGTGGAATGTCATCCAATTAGCTTGCAAGCATGTGACTGGCTCACAAGGGATCACATACCACGGGAATGAGAAAAGAGTACTTATCGGTAACGAGGTTGAACTAGGTATGCAGAGATACTGATGATCAAAACCTCGGATAAGTAAACTATCGTGAGACAAAGGGAAATTGGTATCGTATGTAAGTGGTTCATTTGATCACAAAGTAATCGTAGAAATATGTGGGAGCCATATGAATTTCCAGATTCCTCTATTGTTTATTGATCAGAGAAGTGTCTCGGTCATGTTCGCATAATTCACGAACCGTAGGGAGACACACTTAAGGATTCGATGTTGTTGAGTAGTTATGGAATGATGAGTAAGAGACCGAATGTTGTTCAGAGTCTCGGATGGGATCCGGGATATCACGAGGAGATACGGAATGGTCCGGAGAATAAGATTCATATAAGGAAAGTCCTGTTTCGGGGTTAGAGAATGGTTTCGGTGTTTTCATCGGGAATGTTCTAGAAGGTTCCGGAATGTCTGGCACTCCGGAGGGGAAGGGTACATGAATGTGTCATAACAAGTTGGAATGGTTGCATCATGTACTAGGTGTCATCGCTGAGCAAAATAAAGGGATAAATCAAATCCTAGTTTGAAAAGTCAAACGCCAATTTGAAAAGTCAAACGGCAAGTTTGCTTGGTGGAGGGAGAGTAGGAAACCTACTTGGGGAGGAAGTCCCACTTCCTCCACCCGCCGGCCAAGGAGGAGGAGTTGGAGGAGGACTCCCTCCTCCTAGGCGCCTCCCTCCCACCTATAAAAGAAGGGGTAGGGGTGCCCCTCTTGTACACACCTCAAACCCTAGCTTTGGCGCCTCCACCTCCAAGTGCAGCCGTGGCCTAGGGTTTCCCCTCCAACTCGGCGAGTTGGGGCTCTCCCCAAGCCCTAGCCGCCGGCCAAGCTTCCTCCCTTGGTGCCTCTACACCCTAGATCGTCAAGGCCTCTCTCATAGTCCACCATACTCGCTCCGGCTTAAGGCGAAGCCCTGCGAGATCTTCCCTCTACTTTCGGTACCACGCCGTCGTGCTGCCGGAATCGCGAGGAGAGTGCTACAACCTCCGCTGCCTTCTGGAACAAGGGAGAGGAAGGTCTTCATCGAGTACCGAACGTGTGACCGATCATGAAGCGCTGAACGCAGCGCCGGAAGGATCGTCTACGCGATCTTGAGATCGGAAGTGTACGACTACATCACCCACGAGAATCTGCTCTCGTTAACCGCTTTGTAATCTTCGAGGGTGAGTTCCTCTATCGAATCGTTGCTACAATCTAGTAAATAGATCTTGGCTTGTTTGTTTGCATGCGGTAGAAATTTTTTGTTTTCCATGCTACGAACCCCTACATAAGGTTCCCAAACTTTAATAAGGTAGAGATCCCTGTGTTTACAATGCTAGTCCCTGGATCAATAGCTAGCATCCACAGTTAAGACGTAATATCAAGAAACAAAGGTCATAATACAACTTTATAACCAGGAATAAAATAACTTATTACATCTTACATAGCTCATTTGGCTATCTCATTACAATGCAGCAGAATATAACAATAGCATGGGGTCCTTCATCTTCAAAGTGCCACAGGCAGACATGTTGGTTGTAGACTTGTAATCCTAAATCATTAAACTTCTCTAACATCAAACAAACCTGCAACATAATAAGTTACAGCCACAAGGGTCAATACATTTGAATTGTATTGGCAAGTGATACTATGGTAGTATAGTGGTGTCTATCATCTATATGCATTTGGCTAAGTGGAGCTTAGGCTTGCTTTGCTCAAAATACACTTTCCTTATCATTTGAAAACACGAAGTTTTTGCTTGACAAAATCACCCAAGGCATCTCCCAATAGAAATTGGTGATCCTTCAACCCTTGTTCAACCACAAGATTTTAACTTAAAAATTGGGATGAGGAGATTCTTGATAGCTTCCATGTCTTGATGCTCAAATTGTCCTTTGCCAGGGACATGGCTAAGTACTTAGATTTTACACTCTGCAGAGGTGGTGCACTTTCCCCACAAGTCTTGGTTTCACCAAGACAAGATCTTTCAGAAGCCTTCACTTAGACCAGAATGGACGCGCTCCAACCTATCAATCCCCTACCACCAACTGTCCATTTGGCTAAGTTATTGCAACCTATATGATCCAGGCAGAGCCCATAATGCCAAGTGGCTACACTTGAAGCTTCTCAACATTTGACATATCAAATCTCTTTGTTCCTAGGTGGCCATCCACAAGTGAGATACACAAAGGTAAACCATATAAATGGGCCTTGTGAACCACTCAACACAAACCATTCCTTCCATTCCACCCAGGTGATTCATTCACTTAGTTGTTTTATTAAACAAAACACAAGTCCTCAGACTTAGAAATATTTCCATAGTATGAATATATATTCCACCCTTGTTTTCTACTAGCTAAGCTAAGCATGATAGTAGTAGGAATCTTAACTTAGGAAATTCTACTAAGGTTTCATCTACTAGGATTTCTCATAGCATAGTTTATACTTAGCAAAAATTCCATGCAAGTCCTACTTAGAAATATCACTAATGCATAGTGAAAATAATGGGACAAAAGTATGAAGCATCACTTGCCTTTTTGGTAGAGAATATAAGTTCACTCCTTGATCTTGCAACAATCACACTCTTCAAATTCCACTACAATTCAATCAAGCAAGCAATAATTCAATCTACCATTCAAGCAAAACATCACATAAAATAATAGAAACAAAACAATGCATGCAAGCATGCCAAACTTTGTTTTAAAAAGTGGTTTATAATAGGTTATAAACATTCTAAAACACTTTATTGGTCATTTTATAAAGTGGCAAAACTATTTGCAAAAGATTTTACTTCACAAACCATTTTTAAACCAAGTCATTATTTTATGTGGTTGAAAATGTCTTTAGAAAAGTAATAATTTTTATAGAGTTCACCAAATACATTTCCAAATCATAAAACTTGGTGCTTGGGGTCAGAGAGTTTATTCCAAAACATTTCCCAAAGATTTTCTCCCAAAAGCATTTTTAATAAATAAACATTACTTTTATTTGACTAGAAAATGGTTTAAATCAAAAGTTTATTCTTTTGCTTTACCAAATATATTTTTGAAACCACAAATTGATTCCTATGGTCAGTAGGTTCAAAACAAACCATTTGTCAAAGGTTTTATCACAAAAATCATTTTAGAACAATTTTTATATTCTAAACATGCATACACAAGTTTTCTGCAAAAACAATCATTTTACCAGAAGCTTTTTACTAAACAAAGTGCATGGTCAGAAAGTACTTGTCTTGCTGAATCCATTGATATAAAATTTGAAAAATTTGGACGTGTGGTTTGAAAGTTATGAATTTTTCAAGTTTGAATAAGTAATAGAACATTTTCTGGCTTTTATAACAGCTCTAGGCCACGTGTCTGTTTCTGATTGGACAAAAATGGTTCGCACGGATCGGTCGGCGTGGAGCGTTAGATCTAACTGAAAATGTGTGGCACAGATCTATCCATAACGGTTCAGTTAAGTGATCTATTGTATCCCTACGATCTTCATCTAACGGCTATCAACACTCTGAACATGTCCTGGCGGCGCTCGACGGCAGCGCGCGGCGGCGACGCTCTGGCGGCGGAGTTCCGGCTAATACAGGAAGCAATAGAGAGGGAGGAGTGGCTCACAGTGATCGCAAGGGTATGGTGAAGCTTAAGGTGGTCTTCGGGTAGCAGGGGGTGCACGGGTGTCGTCGGAATTCCTCGCCGGAGATGCTCCTGGCGTCGGGTGCGGTCAGACGTCGACGGGGGCGAGGCTACAACGCACGAGAAGGCAAAATAATGGTAGCGTTAGATGCGTAGAAGATTAGGGAGTGCGGGAGCATCACAGAGAAGGGACGGCGTGGTCAGAGACTACCTGGAGGCGTCATCGGAGAAAAGGCAGACGGCGGCGCTGCTGGTCGTTGTTGTTGCCGACGCTGGGGTGCTCGCGTAGATAAACGGAAGGTACAGTGAGGTGCGCCAGAGGCTGGGGAAGGTTCTCATGTGCTCCAGGGGGCAGAGGAGTAGCTGGGCTCGCCGGAATTTCTACTGGAGCTTGCCGGAGACAGTGAGGGTCCGGGCAAGGATTCGTGCAGCCTGGGGGCTCTCAAGGTGTGGCGTCTGGGGGGAAATGTAGAGGAGGGAGAGGCGGTTAAGAAGGCGTGGTCGCAGGGGGAATTTACTGGGCCATTTACGCGTATTGATTTGAGCAATCAACGGCAGAAACTGCCAGGCGAGTTCATCGCGGGGAGGAAGACGATG
This sequence comes from Avena longiglumis, assembly GCA_030063025.1. NCBI lineage: Eukaryota > Viridiplantae > Streptophyta > Magnoliopsida > Poales > Poaceae > Avena > Avena longiglumis. The sequence goes on from CP125974.1 coordinate 488,553,103, forward strand.
ACGTGGTCGCAGGGCCCGTTTGACAGCGAGTGAGAGAGAGTGGGGGTGGGGTCCATCTGTCGGTGTCTCTGCGGGTACAAGGGTGAGTGGAAAAACGTTTTGGGAGAGGGGGTGTAGGTGGGCTGCGAGTTGGGCTTAGTGGGCCTGCTGACTGGGTCGAGTCTTTTTTTTGTTCTGATTGTTTTTCCTTTTTCCTTTTCTTTTATTCTGTTTTGATTTTGTTTAATTATTTCAAACATACATTTGAATTCAAACCTCAACCAAAATTTGTGTAGGTTAAAATATTGTTTAGTAATATAATTTGAAGTCAATTTTGGAATAAAATTTTATTCTTTTTGGGGTCTTTTAATTATTCAAAAAGGCCCTTGTTTTAAATCAAATAAGATTTAATAATAATTTCAAACACCATTTAATTTTCCAAATCTTTTCAGTAGGTTTTTTATTTGTTTAATAGGGTGTCAAATAATTCATCTTGAATTATTTGGAAAGTATTTAATATGATTCATAAATCATTTGAATTGGATATTTGTTTTAATTCCAATGGAATTAAATATAGTTTTAATTCCCTAAATTTTATTTGGAAGATTTATTTTATTTAAATTAATTAAACAACTTTTATTCCACTTTGGTAAATTCCAAAATACTATTTTCTCATGAATTATATAATTATTCTTATTAGAGATTTGTCTTTATTAGAATAGGGATAGAATGGTTAATGCCATTTTATTTTATTTGGAAATTCTTCATACTTTTATTTCATTTGGATTTGGATTATATTCATTCCATTTGCTTATGGTCTTGGCCAAGATTTAATTTGGTCTTTAAATATTCCTTATTTAATATTAATTTCTTCATCTTATAAAATCCATATTTTTTTATTTAGAGATCCAAACTTGGTGATTCCAATTTGTAAAATATTATTTGAGATTTATTTATCCTTTTAAATATCTTTAGGATTATTTTCTCACCATTTGGTATGGATTTATAGATAGATGCTTTATTAGCTTTGGGAATTAAATATCCTTATCTTATTAAATTCATAGGATTTTATCTATGGCTCCAAATTGAATGAAATCAATTTATATGATTTTGTAATATTTCCATTTGTCATTCTTGATCATTTTGAAATGTTTGTTTGATAAATTTCTATTTGTATCAAATCCATAGGCTTGGAGATAACTTGGAAATGATTTTCTTCCATTAGGGTTTTAGAGTTTTGGTTTATTCCTCAAGTGTTTTTTAAATTTCCAGATGCATTTATGAAGAATGCATTTCACTTGATTTGAATTTAGTTGGATTCAAACATTAACCAAAGTTTGTTCAAGATGGGATTTTAAGTTTCCATTTAGAAACAAAATTTTCTTTTCACCCTAAAATTCAACAATTATTTATTTTGTTTATTTAATTTTCACATTACAAGATTTGGAAAATCTTGGGATGTGACAAAAGTGTGTAAGGTAAATAATCCACTTGTTTCATGAACAAGTGACCGTTGTTTTCTCCCTAGTGGAAACAGCACATCTACAACCATAGAGATTTCTGTCACTTCCCTTGATTAAGTAGAGGCATGAACCCACTATCGAGCATAAATACCCCCTCTTGGAGTCACTAGCAACTACTTGGCCAAGATAGCTACTAACAACGGAGAGCATGCAAGATCACAAACAACACAGACAAGATAGAATCAATAAGACAAAACCATTAATCAATCTGACATAGTAATCTCAATATGCATCAGATCCCCGCAAACACAACATGCATGATTACAAATAGATTAGATCTTGATCATGAACGGAGCTCACAAGATCTAGACATGAAATCACAGGGAGGAGATACAACCATCTAGCTACTACATGGACCCGTAGTCCAAGGTGGAACTACTCACGCTTCATACTGGAGGCTGGCATGATGAAGAAGAAGGCCTCTAGGATGATATCCCCTCCGGCAGGGTGCCAGGAAGAGCTTCAGGTCCCCCTGATCTAGGGATGATGGTGGCGGCGGCTATAGACAGTTTCGTCGAATATTGATCGGGTACTTAGGGTTTCGGCATCGGGGGCTTCTTATAGGCGAAGAGGCGAGGCTGGGAGGCGGCCGGGGGGACCACACCCTGCCTAGGCACGGGCCCACCCTAGGACACACCTGGGGGTGTGTGGCCACCCTGTGGCGCCCCTCTGTCTCTCCTCTGGACTCCGTGTTATCCTCGGTGAAATATTGACTTTGGATTTTGTCCCGTCCAATTCCGAGAATATTTCCTTACTAGCTTTTCTGGAACCAAAAATAGCAGAAAATAAGCAACTGGCACTGTGGCAACTTGTAAATAGGTTAGTACCAGAAAACATAAGAAAAGCACCTCAAAGTGTGGACAATTCAAAGCAAAGTAGATACTAAACAAGCATGGAACATCAAAAATTATAGATACGTTTCCGACATATCAAGTGTCCCCAAGCTTAAATCCTACTCGTCCTCAAGTAGGTAAGTGATAAAAGAATAATTTTTGAGGTGACATGCACCATCAAAACCAATATCAAACCATTTGCAAGCATTGAAAGCTAGGATCAAAGAACTCTAAACATGTGCATGAAAGATGGAGTTCTAACAATAAGACAAAGTAACTATGCATGCAACATGAAAGGCTACAAACAAAGATCATGAATAACATGCATTGAAAAACGTTTGTTTGTTTCACATATAGAAAACATGGCATAGTGGCATTCGGCTTGTCCCTCATAGAGTAGCAAATAGATGCATAGGACACCTTCAAAGATCATAAGAGTGACTAGATACAAATAGCACAAGAACAAGCAATATCAATAATATGCATCAATCAATAAGTTTTGAGACACTACACATAGAACTAAGAATGGCAACTATGCTCTCTTAACTGGTGCCTAAAAGTAGAAGGTGGAGACTCAATATAATAGTGGAAGAAAGGGCTCTTCATAAAGGGGAGCAGGGATTTCAGTTTCAAAAAGAGCTTCCAAAAATTATGGTACTTGTTAGATTAGCCCTCATGGCCCCTATCCTAAGCATCTTGAAGTGATTAAGGTTAAAGTGAACAAACTATGGAGTATATGCTTGACAAAGTATAAGTTGTCAATCTCATGTCCCTTGAATACGAGGGTTGCACCTCATGCTACTCAACTTTAGTCACCTATAAGTTCTTGTCATAGTAAGTACATGTGTATCATAGAGAACCGCCAACGGGGTACCCCTTGCACATGGTACAGGAGTTATCCCATAACCAAAATGACAAGGCAAGCAGACAATGAGCATCTCAGCGATCTTTTTATTTACTATTTGCATATATTTTTATTGAGGATGCTTCACAGATTGCTCACTATGGTGATGCTGCAAGTTTCCACCATGATTAGGCATGGCTTAGGCTAGGGGCTCAGGCGTTTCTCTAACACAAAATACATAACTTCATGGACTTACAAGCTCCCTATTTATTTCACACTGGCGACATCCATAGACAAAATAGCATGATATCAATTGTGTACAAAGTACAAGTGCAATGTTGAGAACGTTACCCATGACAGCATGGTTCTGCTAATTCCAACGTGTAAGTGCAAGCATATATAACATATATGACACAATGGTTCAAGTTTATTAGGGCAAGGAAAATAAAGTGTGTCATCAAGTTCGTGAGGGCTTTAATCACTAAGTTTTCACATAACAAAAAATTTAATTGGAAGATAGCTGAAAAAAAGAATATACTTGGAATGGTGTAACACATCATGCATAGGAATTTATAGTTGACACTTTGAAATAACTTGATTTCTTGGGAGTTGAAAGCATGAGTAGAGCTTACTCATACAAGTGGAGGCTAGCAAAAAACTAGGAGCAGCCATCTAAGAGAGCAATAATGGCCATAATCATGCAGAGTGACAAAACATTACTAATCAAAACATAGAGTGGTACTACAAGTCAAGGACTAAATGATCATAGAGGCTATGGTGACTTGTTCATAGTCATAACATGGTGTGAGCATGTGCTAAGTCAGCCCAAACAAAGCATCAAAGGAGAATACCACAATACTATGCTTTTATATGCTAAAACAACGCATGATCCTTTTAAGGCACACTAATCAATCCCTATTGTTTGGAACAATACATGCTACAATAATAATCACTAAGTATAAGGTCAAAACAACACCTAGCATGTCATGCTAAAGTCTAAGTCATAGTCAATGCAAGATCCTCTTGCACTTTCAAGCAAGAACTTTCTACTCCTTCCAACACCAATCGACTTATTTGAAACAACACAGCGAGAACGGGGGGGTCCAAACTACGTTATTCAAGCAAACTAAACAAACTAAGCAAAGCAAACGAAAACTAAGACGCTCCAAGAACAACACAACAGTGCATGAAACAATAAAAACGAAGTGTCTAGAAAGACCTGAGCTTTTTATTGATGAAGAAGGGGATGCCTTGGACACTCCAAGCTTTGACGCTTGTACCTCTTGGATATTTTTTGGGGTGACACCGGGGTGGAATCACCAAGCTTGAGCTTTTGTCCATTCTTCATCTCATTGCATCATTCTCTCTCCACACCTGAAATTTTTCCTTCATACAAAACTTCACACAATCTTCATTAGCAACATTAGTGTATTCAAAAGATAATCTACCCTTGGGTTTAGCTTAAGAACATCAAAAAATTTCACTAAAAACACAAGCTACTGTAGAAACTCCTTCAAAAAGCTCAATTTTCCAAAAAAAGAACCCAAAAAGGAATCAATAAGAAGCAAATGCAAATAATGGCATAAATCTGTCAAAACAGACCAGTAGGTAGAAACCAATTTTTTCGAAGACCTTCTGTTGCTCAAATAAAAAAGTATTGAAATAACGAAAGTTATCTAACATACTGGGGGATTTATTCGTAAATTTTCAGCTCAATAAAACTTACAGATACTCCTCAAGAATTTTTATGGTGGAGGACAGAAATCTGTTTTGGGACAGCAACTCCCCAAATCTTACCTCCCTCTCATTAGAGGTCATTATTGGCACAAAAAGCAAACAAAAATGATAAGAAGAGGTCATTACTGAAGTAATAACTTCCAAGACTCAAGGAAACTCTTGGGTTATCTTCCAATAAGTACTTTTCTTTAACGCCTTTAAGATAGGCACAAGAAGCAAGAAATCAAGTATTTTCAAATGAAGAAGCATTAACATCAAACCTTGCTTTCAAAGGAGGAGAAAAAACAACTTCTATCTCCTCATAGGGAAGTTTTCAATACCTTTCTTGAATGGAAATTGATATTTAATGGTGCTTTCTTTCATATAAATGATGGAACCAACAGTTCTAAGAAAAGGTCTTTCCAAAGTAATAGGACAAGAAGCATTGTATTCAACATACAAAACATAGAAATCAACAGGGATGAAAGAGCATTTCCTATCCCTCTAATTTTGATGTTTGATAACAACACACTTATCCGTTTAATCATGTGCTAAGTGTATCACGGGTTTGATAAGAGTGTGGCACAAATATTGACCTGTCCAATTACCCTTCCGAAAAACCAATGTGACAATCGGAAGTACCGGAAAAATGTTTGGTACTACCGCTTGGCACCGGTACTACCGGTCCTAGTACTGGTTGGACCCGTGCAAGGTTGGAAGGGATGAGTTTTCCTCAGTACCACCCGGTACCGCGGAGCGGCACTACCACTCCAACCGGTAGTACCGCTTGTCTCAAGCGGTACTACCGCTTGGACACGCTCCGCTTGGACACGCTAGTACCGCTCAGCAGTACTGGGCAGTTCTGAGGAAGGACCACCCCTCTCATTCTTGCTCAGTACCAAGCGGTACTTGGGACCGGTACTACCGCCCTGACCGATAGTACCGCGTCTTACAACCGGTACTACCGCTTGGGGTAATCTTGCAAGGGTATCTGGCACATCTTGGAAGCTCGACCAATTATGGCATCTCCGGTTACTGTCGGTACTAGACCCAGTACCGCTTACCAAGTACTACGCTTAATCTGAGTAGTACCAGTGCACTTATTGCTCCAACGACCAGATTTCTCCAAGGGGTATAAATACCCCTCCACCTACCTTGGGACAAGCTGCTCATTTGCATTAAAGTCAAGACCACCATTGGAGCCACCCAATCCACAAGATCTCTTCAATACACCACCCAAAGTCCTTGATCTTTGGGGAATCGAAGGAGGAGGCCTTGATCTACTACTTCACCAAAAGAGATCTTCATTTCCCCCTCATTCAATTGAGGGCCCCTTTGCTCTAGTGTTTTCTTGGAAACCCTAGTTCTTGTTTTGATTCTTACAAACTTTTCTTTGATTGCTTTGATAGCTTGCTTGTATTTGGGAGCCTCCGATTAAGTTGTGGATGTGTGCCCCAAACTTGTAAAGGTGACAGCTTCCTGAAGGGAATATGCCCTGAGAGGCAATAATAAATTGTTTATTATGTGTATTCCAAGTATATGATAGATGTTTATTTTGCATGCTATAATTGTATTAATACGGAAACGTTAATACATGTGTGTTTGATAAACAAACAGAAAGTTCCTAGTTAAGCCTCTCTCATAAACTAGCTCGTTGATTAACAAGATGATCAAGGTTTCCTGATCATGGACATTGGATGTTGTTAATAACGGGATCACAACATTAGTGTAATGATGTGATGAACATTCATCCGAAGTATAGCATTACGATCAAAGTCATTGAGTTTATATTGCTATAACAACTTACGAAGTGATCCTAATCCTTAGACCATGAGATCATGTCAATCACTAACACCGAAGAGTTTCTTGATAACATCAAAGCGTCACACCGTAACAGGTGATTATAAAGATGGGTTCAGAACTAATAAAGTGTTATGTTGAGGCTCATGGATCAAGAGTGGAATTTGTTCATCCGATGACGGATAGATATACTCAGGCCCCTCGGTGATATCACATTGATTAGCTTGCAAGCAAGTGATTTGATCACTAGAATGTTATATCACGGAACGAGAAAGAGTGCATGTCGATAACGAGATCAAACTAGGTATGGAGATACCGATGATCGAATCTCGGACATGTAATATATCGTGAGACAAAGGGATTAAGATACTAGCGTAAAAGGTTCCGACGATCACAAGAAAGTCATCGTTGAATGTGTGGGAGTCGTATGGGTCTCGGATCCGCTTCGATTATTGATCGAGAGGGTCTCGATCATGTCCGCATTATTCACGAACCGTAGGGTGACACACTTAAGAGACACCGACATCCAATTGGAGCAAAAGTTTCATGCCGAAAAGAATAAACAAGCGGGAATTTATTTCACTAGATACCAAACAGGTTTTCGGGTGAAATTGCATAAAGTGGTTATGCATGTGAAATAGAATTCTAGCAAGGGTTATTGTGAATGTTTGTCATTAAAGTAATTGACAAAATTCTGAATAAAATAAAAGAGTTTTATTTAATGAGAGTTTGCATTAAATTTGGTGGAAATTTAATGGGATTTTTGAGTGGGATTTTGAGTGGACTTTTGAAGGGTCATTTTGTGAGTGGAGTGTCCACCCACATGATGAGGGGAGGGCAAGGGGGCAGCCCCATGCGCCGGCCACCCCCTTGGGGTTCCCCCCCCTCCTATCAAAGGAGCCCCTCTCACTTCTCACTCACACCTCCTCGTGAAGGATCTCTCTCCCCCTCTAGAATTTATTCCCCATGGTCTCGGACTAGCGAGATACATGTTCCCGGTGGCTTTTCGGCAAGAAAGAGTTGTGCTTCCGCTGCATCGCTGGAGCGAGGAGGCGGAGGTTGCTCGGTGCCTCGAACGTGTGTGCGAGCACGGATGCGCCGCTGATTTGCGGCGCTAGGACTTCCTCTCGATCTTGAGATCGGCAAGAGATCGTCTACATCAACCACGAGTTTGGACTCGTTAAACTTTGTCGGTCTTCAAGGGTATGTTCTCTACGGATGTACATCCGCCCGTTGTTTGTATCTAGTATAAATAGATCTTGGTATATAGTTCACACCGTAGGAAAATTTTTGTTTTCTATGCTGCGAACCCTTCAGTGGTATCAGAGCCGGATCTATGCGTAGATACTTTACACGGGTAGTACACATATGAGTATGTGGGCGATGATGATCATGTTGTTGCTCCTTTCTTGTGATTTTGGATATTGGTGGCATAGTGGGATGAAGCGGCCCGGACAAACTTTACATGTCCTCGCACATGAGACCTGTTCCACGCTTGACATGCAACTAGTTTGCATAAGTGGCTAGCGGTGTCTCTCCTACTATAGTCAATATCTATTTTTAAGCGAGTTGTCAACAATTTGATTATCCTCGTTGTGGTTCATGTTCGTAGGTAAGAACGGTTCTATCTCGAAAGCCCTCGTACACGTAAAACTTGCAATGGATAAATTAGGCGTCTAGTTTAGATTGTTCTTTGGGCTAGTGTTATGATATGGTAGTGTTGTAAGTAGAAGTATGAGATGATACTCTTACAACACACATAGCGTGTAAAACCCATAGATTGTGGATTTACACATATAGGTATGATAGTGATCATACCACGATGCACATGATAGAGATCATGCGGAACCATATAATTTCACTATTAAACATATGATGTTTGATTGCATCTTATATTGCTTGTTTAGCGCTTTGTTAAGCATAATAAGATGATCCTCTTTTAAATATCAAGATAAGAATGTGTTCCCTTTAGTATGCACCGATTATGTTTCGTCGCTCCAAGACATCACGTGATGATCGGTGTACTTGGATCCTCGACCATACTTGGTGTAAGAGCAGTTACACACGCAAAATACTAAGGTTCTAACTTGGCGAGCCTAGCATGTATGCAGACATGGCCTCGGAACACGCACCGAAAGGTTAAGCATGAGTCATATAGTTGATATGATGCCCATTTGATGCTCGCCTTTGAAGCTATACCGACTCACGTGATGATCGGACTTGGTGTAGTGGATTTGGTTCATGTAATCACCAAAAGGACACGAGGATGTCGCTTTTGAGTGGGAGTTCATTCGTAATATAGATTAGTTGAACTCAATCTATCATACACTTAGTCTAAACTTTACAAATTCATTGTAGATGGCACCACCTTTTTAATTTCAATGCGTTCATGGAGAAAGAGAAACTAGCAACGAACGGTAGCAACTTTCTTGAATGGGCCATGAATTTGAGGATTCTCCTCTTTCTTGCACAAAAGCAATATGTGCTAGAAGCGCCGTTAGGCCCCCACCCTTTGACGATGCCTGACGAGGAGAAGAATGTCTATCGACTCGTCGGAGGACCACAACTTAGTTCATTGCGGCATATTGTATGGGCTAGAGGAACTTCAAAGCGTTTCAAAACGGCAATGCTTTTGATACAATGGGTGAGTTGAAAATGATTTTCGACACACATCTGCTGTGAGAGCTACAATGCTTGAGAAAAGTTCTTTAGCTGCATGATGGAAGAGAAACGCTCGTTAGTGAGCATGTACTCAAGATGTCGATTCTGGATAAGCTTGTGTCCTTGGGAATAACGATTCCCATTGACTTAGGCATCCATCGTGTTCTGCGTCTACGCCACCTAGCTATAAGAGCTTCGTGATGAACTATAATATGCAAGGCATGAAGAAGTCTCTCCCGAGCTTCACAATGCTTAAAACTGCAGTGGAGATCAAAAGGAACATCAAGTGTTGATGATCAATAGGAACACTGGTTTCAAGAAAGACAAGAAGGAAAAGCGGAAGGAAGTAAGGCGGCAAGCCTGTTGCGCTGAAAAAACCCGAGTTGGACCTAAGTCGATACCGAGTGCTACTATTGTAAGGGACTGCCCTTTGGGCTAAGCCCCAAGTATCTGGCGCATAAGAAGGCCGGCAAGGCAAACAAAGGTATATATGATATACATGTTATTGATGTGTACTTGACTAGTGCTCAGAGCACCGGTATTTGATACCGGTTCGGTTGCTAATATTTGTAACTCGAATCGTGGGTCATGCGACCGCTAGCAAGGGGTGAGGTCAAGATGCGTGTCGGCAATGGATCAAACGTTGATGTGATCGCCGTCGAACGCTACCTCTCCACTTACCGTCGGGATTAGTTATAAACTTAAATAATCATTATTTGGTGCACCGAGCATGAACATTGTATCTGGATCATGTTTGATGCAAAGTGGTTTTTCATTCAAATCGAGAACAATGGTTGTTCCATTTATATGAATGAAATCTTTTATGGTCATGCACCAATGTTGAATGGTTTATTTCTGTTGGATCTCGATGATAATGTTACACATATTCATAATATTGATGCTAAAAGGATTAAACTTAGTGATGATATATCCGCATATATGTGGCCTTGCCGTCTAGGTCATATTGGCATTAACGCATGAAGAAGCTCCATTCGGATGGACTTTTAGAATCACTTGATTATGAATCATTTGATACATGTGAGCCATGCCTTATGGGCAAGATGACTAGAACGCCGTTTTCGGTTCAATGGAACAGGCGACATTTATTGGAAATCATACATTCGATGTATGTGGTCCAATGAGTGTGTCGTGAGGTGGATATCGTTATTTTGTTACTTTCACGGATGATTTGAGTAGATACGGTTATATCTACTTGATGAAACACAAGTCGAAACCTTTGAAAAGTTCAAGGAATTTCGAATGAAGTGGAAAATCATCGTAATAGAAAGATCAAATTTCTACGGTCGACCGTGGAGGTGAGTATCTAAGTTACGAGTTTAGCACTCACATGAAAGAGTGTGGAATTGTTTCACAACTCACACCTGGAACACCACAAATGAAATGGTGTGTCGGACGTCGTGTCGTACTTTATTAGATATGGTTCGATCTATGATGTCTCTGACGGACTTGCCGTTGTCATTTTGGGGTTATGCACTAGAAAGCTGCGCATTCACTTTAAATCGGGCACCATCTAAATCCGTTGAAACGACACCGTATGAATTGTGGTTTGAAACAAACCTAAGCATCATTTCTTAAAGTTTGGGGTTGCGATGTTTATGTGAAGAAACTTCAACCGGATAAACTCGAACCCAAAGCGGAAAAATGCGTCTTCATAGGATACCCTAAAGAAACTATTGGGTATTCCTTCTATCACGATCCGAGGGCAAGGTTTTTGTTGCCAGAATGGATCCTTTCTAGAGAAAGAGTTTCTCGCGAAAGGTGTGAGTAGTCGGAAGGTAGAACTCGAAGAGGTTATGGAACCTTCTCTTCAAAGTATGGCGAGTAGCGCGCGGAAGTCGTTCGGAGTTGGCTCCACTGTTGAAGAAGGAACTAATGATAATGATCATGAAACTCGAAGAGAGTACTCTTGAACCTCGCAGTCAAAGCAGACGCAGCGTGCTCCCGGTGTCAGACGGAAATCTGTCATAAATTTCATGGTTGATGAAAATAATGACCTGCGACGTATGAAGAAGCGATGATGAGCCCGGATTCCAACAAATGGTTAGAAGCCATGAAATCGAGATGGAATCCATGTATGAAAATCAAGTTTGGAACTTGGTGGAATTACCTCACGACGAAAGGCCGTGGAGAACAAATGGATTTTCAAAAGGAAAAGCGATGCGGATGGTAATGTGACCATCTATAAAGCTCGACTTGTCGCAAAGGGGTTTCGACAAATTCAAGGAGTTGACTACGATGAGACTTTCTCTCCGTAGCGATGCTAAAGTCGATTAGGATTATGTTAGCAATTGCTGCATATTTCGATTATGAAATATGGCAGATGGATGTCAAAACCGCGTTTCTCAATGGTAATATTGAAGAAGAGTTGTATATGATACAACCAAAGGGTTTTGTCGATCCTAAGGATGCTAACAAGGTGTGCAAGCTTCAGCGATCCATCTATGGATTGAAGCAAGCATCACGAAGTTGGAATCTCCGCTTTGATGAGGTGATCAAAGAGTTTGGATTTGTCCAAACTTATGGAGAAGCTTGTATTTACAAGAAAGTGAGTGGGAGCAATGTGGCATTTCGATACTATATGTGGATGACATATTATTGATCGAAATGATATAGAACTTTAAACAGTGTTAAAAGTTATCTAACGACAAATTTTCAATGAAGGACCTAGGTGAAGCATCTTACATATTAGGCATAAAGATCTATAGAGATAGATCTAGGCGCCTAATAGGCTATCGCAAAGTACATACCTTGATAAGATTTTAAAGAAGTTTAAAATGGACGGAAGTAAGAAGGGTTCTTACCTATGTTGCAAGGCAAGACATTGAGTAAGACTCAAAGTCCGGCTTGGCGGAAGAAAGAGAGATAATGGACAAAGTCCCTATGCTTGACCATAGGCTCTATAATACGCCATGCTATGTACAAGACCGGATGTGGCACGCTATTAGTTTGACTAGTAGGTACCAATCGGATCCGAGTTCGAACCGGATAGCGGTCAAGAATATCCTTAAGTACTTGAGAAGAACTAAGGATATGTTTCTTGTATCTGAGGTGAAGAAGAGCTCGTCGCTAAGTGTTATGTCGACGCTAGCTTTGACACCGATCCGGATGACTCTAAGTCTCAATCCGGATCGTATTTCTCATGAATGGCGGAGCGGTTAGTTGGAGGAGCTCCAAACAACCTGTGGTAGCGGGATCAACAACGGAGGCGAATATGTTCTTTGCCGGGCGGCTCGAAGCGATTTGGATGAAGGAGTTCATATCCGAACTAGGAGTTGTGGCAAGCGTTGGACCCAATGGTGATCTATTGTGACAACAATGGTGCCATTGCCAATGCCAAAGAGCCAAGGTCTCACAAGCATTCCAAGCATATTAAGCGCGGTTTCATTCCATCCATGAGCATGTCAAGGATGGAGATATAAAGATTTGTAAAGTACATACGGATCTCAATGTAGCAGATCCGTTGACTAAAACTCTCCCTAGAGCAAAACATGATCAACACGAGAACTCAATGGGTGTTAGATATATCACTATGTAACTAGATTATTGTCTCTAGTGCAAGTGGGAGGCTCAAGGAATATGCCCGAGAGGCAATAATAAATTGTTTATTATGTGTATTCCAAGTATATGATAGATGTTTATTTTGCATGCTATAATTGTATTAATACGAAGCGTTAATACATGTGTGTTTGATAAACAAACAGAAAGTTCCTAGTTAAGCCTCTCTCATAAACTAGCTCGTTGATTAACAAGATGATCAAGGTTTCACGATCATGGACATTGGATGTTGTTAATAACGGGATCACAACATTAGTGTAATGATGTGATGAACATTCATCCAGTATAGCATTACGATCAAAGTCATTGAGTTTATATTGCTATAACAACTTACGGTGATCCTAATCCTTAGACCATGAGATCATGTCAATCACTAACACCGAAGAGTTTCTTGATAACATCAAACGTCACACCGTAACAGGTGATTATAAAGATGGGTTCAGAACTAATAAAGTGTTATGTTGAGGCTCATGGATCAAGAGTGGAATTTGTTCATCCCGATGACGGATAGATATACTCTGGGCCTCTCGGTGATATCACATTGATTAGCTTGCAAGCAAGTGATTTGATCACTAGAATGTTATATCAGGAACGAGAAAAGAGTGCATGTCGAAACGAGATCAAACTAGGTATGGAGATACCGATGATCGAATCTCGGACATGTAATATATCGTGAGACAAAGGGATTAAGATACTAGCGTAAAAGGTTCCGCGATCACAAGAAAGTCATCGTTGAATGTGTGGAGTCGGTATGGGTCTCGGATCCCGCTTGATTATTGATCGAGAGGGTCTCGATCATGTCCGCATTATTCACGAACCGTAGGGTGACACACTTAAGAGACACCGACATCCAATTGGAGCAAAAGTTTCATGCGAAAGAATAAACAAAGCGCAGAATTTATTTCACTAGATACCAAACAGGTTTTGGTGAAATTGCATAAAGTGGTTATGCATGTGAAATAGAATTCTAGCAAGGGGTTATTTGAATGTTTGTCATTAAAGTAATTGACAAAATTCTGAATAAAATAAAAGAGTTTTATTTAATGAGAGTTTGCATTAAATTTGGTGGAAATTTAATGGGATTTTGAGTGGGATTTTGAGTGGACTTTTGAAGGGTCATTTTGAGTGGAGTGTCCACCCACATGATGAGGGAGGGCAAGGGGCAGCCCCATGCGGCCACCCCCTTGGGTTCCCCCCTCCTCCTATAAAAGGATCCCCTCCTCTCACTTCTCACTCACACCTCCTCATGAAGGATCTCTCTCCCCCTCTAGAATTTATTCCCCATGGTCTCGGACTAGCGAGATACATGTTCCCGGTGGCTTTTCGGCAAGAAAGAGTTGTGCTTCCGCTGCATCGCTGGAGCGAGGAGGCGGAGGTTGCTCGGTGCCTCGAACGTGTGTGCGAGCACGGATGCGCCGCTGATTTGCGGCGCTAGGACTTCCTCTCGATCTTGAGATCGGCAAGAGATCGTCTACATCAACCACGAGTTTGGACTCGTTAAACTTTGTCGGTCTTCAAGGGTATGTTCTCTACGGATGTACATCCGCCCGTTGTTTGTATCTAGTATAAATAGATCTTGGTATATAGTTCACACCGTAGGAAAATTTTTGTTTTCTATGCTGCGAACCCTTCACTTCCACCTTGAAGGTTGCCGATATAGTGGAAGGTGAATTGATCCCATTGGGGTGAGATTCATCAGAGAATAAGGGAGGCCTCTCGTGGCGTTGGTGGTTTGAAACCACCCCCTCTCCAAACGTAGACATACTTCCCCTCAAAAGGAAGGAACTACGGGAAACAAATCCTTGTGTCTCCGTGTCCACCACTTTGGTTACTTCTATCCTTTACCGCACTTTACTTACTTGTTCTTACTTTGTGTTGTGGTAGCTCGTGCATAATTGTCATATAGGTAAATTCACCTTAGTTGCATTATCTAGAGAATTTACCTTATTGTCAAACCTTAATTTGAAAAAGAATAAAATTTTAAGTAGCACCTATTCACCCCCCCCCCCCACCTCTAGGTGCCCATATGATCCTTTCAATTGGTATCAGAGCCTCGTCTCTTTATTTGGGATTTACCGCCTAAGGGAATATGGGTAGCCAAGATGGGGAAGGTGATGGTGAGCATACTACGGTGACCATGGAAGATCTCAAAAACTTGGAAACAAGATTGAGCTCTTCCTTGGTCAACGAAGTCAAGAAGATACTTGAGAAACTTCTTAAAGACAAAGATGGCTCATCATCCCCTTCTCCTCAAGGGGATCCTCCATCCGTTTTACCAAAAGGGTATACTCCCATATCCCCCGAGGATAGAATGGTTAGGGGTAAACAAGACAACACTAATTCCTCCACACAAAATGATGGTGGGAAGGGTGAGCACCGTGATTCATGGTACTCTCCCGACCCTCCAATCCCTCACCCTCATGTATACAATAGAGGTTACCCACCTAAGCTTGAAGAATCCGCTACCTTTGCTCAATGGCAATCACTAATGAGAACTCATATGCGCAGCTCTTGCATTGAACTATGGAACATCATCGAGCATGGACTCTTTATTGGGGATCCAAACAACTTGACAAGAAGAGAGGCTGTCAATAGTCAACTCAATGCCACTGCTTTGCATATGATTCAACAAGGATTGGGGACAAAGGATTATCCACACATTGAGCACTTTAGCATTGCCAAGGAAGCTTGGGATGCCCTCACTGTATTGCTTGTTGGAAATGAGATTATGAGGAGGAACCGATATGATGCTCTAAGCAATGAAGCCGAAGGCTTCTACATGAAAGAAGGTGAAGATCACGAAGACATGTACCGAAGGCTCAAGACCACCGCCATCGCTTTTAGAAATGTGGGTGCCTCACATGTGGATGATGCATGGATAAAAAGGAAATATGTGAGTGCACTCATGCCTTTTGAGCCCACCGACTTGAAGAGCCTATAAGGAAGACACAACTACCATCTCATGACCTCAAATGAAGTTATGCAAGAGATGGACGCCTTCAAAGTAGCCGCCAAGAATGCCAAAGATGCTTGTGCCCGTGCCCTTGGTATGAGCAATGTTGTCCATGTTGCATTGAAGGACAAAGTTGTGGACCATGGGGATGAAGATGATAGTGATGAAGGCCTCTCCATGGACCATCCCGATGGAGTCAAGATTGCTCATGGTCAACATATGGCCTTCTATGCAAAGAACTTTTGGAAGAACCCCGCCAAGGCCAAGATGGAAATGCAACGGAGAAGCAACCCAAATGGGAAAAGAGAGAATACCACTAGGTTGAGAACTTGCTTCAATTGTGGTGACCGCTATCACTTTGTGGCAAATTGCCCCTATGAGAAGAGAGAATATCATGGTGGTAATCTTGTGATGAAGAAGACTCTCAAAGGATCTTACAAGAAACCCTTCATCAAGAAGAATCCCATCAACAAGAAGTTAGGAGAAAATGTCTTAATCACTCATGAAGAATACTCCTCAGACGATGAATATGATGAGGAAGAAGAAACGTCTAATAATATGGCGGCCCTAGACACTACTTCTACTCCGACATTCTCACTCTTAGATTCTCCAAATGAGAATTCCCCCATCAAGAACGTCACTTGCCTTATGGCAAGAGGAACGGAGGTATCCTCATCTTCTCACTCTACTCCCTTAGACAATGATGAAATTGATGATGAGATGTCTCTTGATGTCAAAAAGGAATTAATTGCCTTTGATGAGTTAATGACTAACCTACAAGGATATGCTAAGATACATTTTGGAAACATCTTAGATCAACTTTCCCATACACAAGAGCTTCTAGATGTAAGATGTAAACTTTGGCATGAACACATATTGATCTAGAGGCTTTAAACAATGCTCTAGAAGAAGAACAAGAAACTAGGTTGTCACTTGAATTAAAACTTGAAGGGCTTGATGAGGCCAATGACACTATTGTTAACAAACTCATCAAACAGTGTGATCATGCTATTGCTAAATACAAAAGGGCTAAAAAGGAAAAGATTGAGTTTGGTGTGGTTCATGAAAAACTTGCCGGGGACTTTAGTTTGCTTAACAAGGCTCACAAGGCTTTGGAAAGTGAACTATTGTCACTCACAAAGTCCCATGAAACGCTTCAAACTCAATTGGCCAATATTCCTTCACCTTGTAACTTCATTCCATCTAGTAGTACAACTATTTTTGAAGAAAATGCTAGGTTGAAGGGGGAGCTTGCCAAGGCCACATTTCCACAAGGCAACAAGTCCATTGATGATCTCTTGAGTAAGCAAAGACCTTGTGGTGAAAAAGGGGGCATTGGTTTTGTTTCCAAAACCAAGAATAAGAACAATAATAAGAAGAAGGCCAAGCTCGCACAAGAGACCAATAAGACCATTGTGGATAGTAAGACCACAAGTGGTAAAACTATGTCTCATGATGACTTTGCAGGAAGTGCTAACCCTCACTATGTTCTAATGCGTGATTATTATGGTGATGTGTATGCACAATATGTTAGCCCTTATGATGGTTATATTGCTTGGTCTATTTGGGTTCCCAATACCCTTGTTGCTAACAAAAGAGGACCCATTGAAAAATGGGTACCTAAAAATTATCTTGATCTTTTGTAGACTTATGCTTCCGGGGGTTCAAAGTGGGTGCTTGATAGTGGTTGCACAAGTCATTGTTGGAATTATGCCCTAGAGGCAATAATAAAGATGTTATTATTATAATTCTTGTTCATGATAATGTTTATATTCCATGCTAGAATTGTATTAAGCGGAAACTTTAATACTTGTGTGGTTTGTGAACAACACCGTGTCCCTAGTACGCCTCTAAGGACTAGCTCATTGATTAATGATGGTTAAGGTTTCCTGACCATGGACATGAGTTGTCAATTAATAATGAGATCATATCATTGGGAGAATGATATGGTGGTCATACCCAAACTAAGCGAAGCAATTAGATCGTGTCATCGTGTTCGTCTTTGCGAAGCTTTTCTTATGTCAAATATTGTATTCCTTAGACCATGAGATAATCCCTGGTATCGGAAGAAATCTTTGAGGTCATCGAACGTCATCCTATGAGAGGGTGATCATAAAGGTGTCTCTCAGGTGATCGGAAAGTATCTGTTGGGTTGTATGTATCGAGATGGGATTTGTCCCTCCCAAGTCGGAGAGATATACTTCGGTCCCACTCGTGTCGATATCAACACCGCTTGCAAGCATGTGGTTAAGGAGTTAATCACAAAGTGATATCGGATTACGGGCAGTAAAGTACTTGTTGTGAACGAGATTGAACTAGGTATGACGGTACCGAAGATCAAATCTCGGGCAAGTAAAATATCGCGAGACGAAGGGAATATATATATGGGATTGATTGAATCCTGGCATCGTGGTTCATCCGATATGATCATCGATGAATGTGTGGAGTCAATATGGGTTACCGACAGCTGTTGATTATTGATAGAAGATCATGTCCGCATATTCTCGAACCCGCAGGTCACACACTTAACGTGTCTCGACGCTAGGATAGATTGGATAATTGGTTTATGAGTTTTTGTTCGAGTCTCGGATGGGATCCGGGACATCACGAGAGGTTCCGAGTGGTCCGGAGAATAAGATTCATATAAGGTAGTGCAGTTTTGGAGTTCGAATTGTTCCGGTTAATCGGTATTGTACCGAAGCTTTTAGAACCTTCCGAAGGGGACCAACGTGGCCCCACCTTCCGGGAGGGGCATGGGCCTATGAGGGAGTGCCTCCGCATTGGGCCAGGGCACAAGGCCCCATAGGGCCCAGCCGCCCTAGAGAGGTTTAAACTCGAGATAGACCTTCTAGAAGGGGGTTTCCTTGCCCCACTCCTTATCCTTGGGGCGCCGGTTTGGGCTTGGAGGAGGGGCTAGGCTGCGCCCTCTATAAAGAGGGTGGGGCACACCCCCACACACACACACACACACCTTCCCTCCAACCCTAGCTGCCTGCCCTCCTCTCTCCTCCCGATTGTTTGTAGGCGAAGCCTGCTGAAATTCTCCACCATATACACCACGCCGTGTTGTAGATCCAATCTCTCCACCATACTTGCTGGTCCGAGGAAGGAGGAGACGCCGAGGTGCTTCACGTGTGCATCTCACGGAGGCACCGCCACTCGTGGTGCTAGATCGGATCGGATCGCGAGGAGGAGAAGCGATGCGACTACATCACCCACGCCCGACGAACGTTCACATGCGAATCTTCAAGGGTATGAAGATCTAATCCAATCTCTCGTTGTTTGCATCTCCTAGATTAGATCTTGGCTTCCTCTGTTCGCATCCGTAGAAAATTTTGATTTACTATGCCGCCAAACCCTTCAAAGGGTATCGAGCTAGATCTATGTAGATGTGTTTCATGAGTAGAATGCAACATGGTTGTTGCGGCGTTGATGTTTTCTTGCAAGCCTCTTGTTTGTGTTCTTCTTATGACGCGGATAGTGAGATTGAAGCGGTCCAGGCCAACCGTGACGCCGACGTCGCTTTGCGAGACCGGCTGCACTTGACGTGTGGCCTGTTCCACACATGCGGCTAGTGGATGTCAGTTTCTCTCACTATAGTTGTCATGGGATTAACACCGGAGTTTGGCAACCATAATATCACCGTTGTGGCTTTTCGTAGGTAAGAATCGTTCTTAGCATCTACTCCCATAAGCCACGTAAAACATGCAACAACAAAGTAGAGGCGTCTAACTTGTTTTTGCAGGGAGTGTTTTCTGTGATATGGTATGGCCCAAGATGTGATGTGTATAATGTATGCGATGATCATGTTTTGTAATGTTTCACGACTTGCATGTCGATGAGTACACAACCGGCAGGAGCCATATGGTTGTCTTTATAATTGTGTATGACCTGTGTGTCAACTTCTTATACGCCATGTAATAGTTTCACTTTATCGCTAAGTAGTTAGCAATAGTTGTAGTTGCTATTCGTGGTGGAGGCAATCATGGTGGAGTGATGGAGATCATGCCGGAACGCACAAGATGGATATCATTGCGCGAAGATTGGCTATACCATGTCACATAAAGTTATACACATGTGATGTTTATCCTTTTATGTATCTTATTATGCTTAGATCGCGACGGTAGCATTATAAGATGATTCCTCACTTAAAGATCAAGATAAAAACTATGTTCTCCCCAAGTATTCACTATGAAAGTTAAATCGTGTCCAAGCATCACGTGATGATCGGGTGCTATAGACTCTACGCTCACATACAACGGGTGCAAGCCGATTTGCACACGGAAATACTTGGGTCTAACTTGACGAGCCTAGCATGTATAGACATGGCCTCGGAACACATGAACCGAAAGGTTAAGCATGAGTCATATGAATGATATGATCGACACTTCGTTGTCCACCATTGAAACCACATCTCTTCTCGTGAAGATCGGATTAGGTGTGGTGAATTTGGATCGTGTTCACTAAACAACTTGAGGGATGTTGAATTTAGTGGGAGTTCATCTAGTAATTTGATTAAAAGTTGAACTAGTTATCATGAACATAGTCTAATTTGTACTTGCAATACTGTAGATCAAATGGCTAAGTCCAACTTCAACTTCAATGTTTTCGCTGAGAAGGAAAAGCTTAGAAACAATGGGTCTAACTTCACCAATTGGTTCCGCAATCTAAGAATCATTCTCTCTGGCGGTCAAAAGGATTATGTCCTTGGGAAAGCGTTAGGTGACCCCCTGCTGCAACTGCGCCGGCTGATGACAAAGCTGTCTATCAGTCACGCAAAGATGATTATGGTGTGATTAAGAGCACCATGTTGTTTGCTATGGAACCGGAACTTCAAAATCGTTTTGAAGACTATCCCGGGCCCTTTGAGATTCTCGAAGAGCTGAAAACCATGTTTCAGACTCAGGCCCGCTCGAGAGATATGAGATCTCAGAAGTTCTTTAACCGCAAGATGGAGGAAGGGAGTTCCGTTAGTGAGCATGCCATTAAGATGACGGGCTACACTCAACGCCTTGAGCAACCGGAATGCACGATTCGAGGAGCTCAAGATTGACAGGTTCGCAATCACTCCTCCCGGCTACAAAAGTTTTGAAGTGACTCATAATCAGATTGGTTCCATCACGATCACCGAGCTCTTCGCAGTCAAGGCCGAAGTGGACATCAAAAGGATAATCATGTGTTGATGGTCAACAAGCCCACCTTTAAGAAAGGTAAGGAGCAAAGAAGCCCTTCAAAGGCGGCGGCAGCAGCGCTTGTCCTCTGAGAAGAAGCTCAAGTCTGGTCCTAAGCCGGACACCGAGTGCTTCTATTGCAAGGACAAGGGTCATCGAAGCGAATCGTCCAAGTACTTAGCGGACAAGAAGGTGGCACCATCAAAGGTATATTTGATATACATGTTATTGATGTTTTCCTTACTAGCCCTCGTTGTAGTGCCAGGTATTTGATACCGGTTCGTTGCTAATATTTGTAACTCAAACAGAGCTACGGAATGAGGCGGCTTGAGGAATGAGGTGATGATGCGCGTTGGCAACGGATCAAGAGTTGATGTGATGGTCGTCGGCACGCTCTCCTTAGTTTTACCTTCGGATTAGTTTTAAACCTTAATAAATGTTATTATGTGCGTTGAGCATGAACATTATTTCGATCGTGTTTATTGCAAGACGGTTATTCATTTAAATCGGAGAATAATGGTTGTTCTATTTATATGAGTAACATATTTTATGGTCATGCACCTCTTGTGAATGGTTTATTTCTTCTAAATCTAAAGGGATGAAACACACATCCATAACATTGAGGCTAAGAGATGCAAAGTAGATAGTGATAATACTACTTATTTGTGGCATCGTCTAGGTCATATTGGTGTAAAGCGCATGAAGAAACTCCATTCGATGGACTTTGGAGTCTCTTGATTTTGAATCATTTGACACATGCGAACCATGCCTCATGGGCAAGATGATCAAAACCCCGTTCTCCCAGATGATGGAGCGAGCAACGGACTTGTTGGAAATCATACATACCGATGTATGCGACCGATGAGTGTTTTGACGCAGTGGATATCGCTATTTTCTCACTTTACCGATGACTTAAGTAGATATGGGTATATCTATTTAATGAAACATAAATCTGAAACGTTTGAAAAGTTCAAAGAATTTCGAATGAAGTGGAGAACCATCGTAATGTAAAGATTAAGTTTCTACGATCCGATCGTGGAGGTGAATATTTGAGTTATGATTTTCTCACGCATCTTAAAGCAAGTGGAATCGTTTAGCAACTCACGCCACCCGGAACACAAGCGCAATGGTGTGTCTGAGCCGGAATCGAACCCTATTAGATATGGTCCGATCAATGATGTCTCTTACTGATTTGTCGTTATCATTTTGGGGTTATGCATTAGAAACCGCTGCATTCACTTTAAATAGGGCTCCATCTAAATCCGTTGAGACGACACCGTATGAACTGTGGTTTGGTGCTAAACCTAAGTTGTAGTTTCTTAAAGTTTGGGGATGCGAAGCTTACGTCAAGAAGTTGATGCCGGACAAGCTCGAACCCAAAGCGGAGAAATGCGTCTTCATAGGATACCCTAAGGAAACTATTGGGTATACCTTCTATCACAGAC
The DNA here is from genome assembly GCA_030063025.1 of Avena longiglumis. NCBI lineage: Eukaryota > Viridiplantae > Streptophyta > Magnoliopsida > Poales > Poaceae > Avena > Avena longiglumis. The sequence goes on from CP125974.1 coordinate 488,575,604, forward strand.
CCGAAGGCAAAGTGTCTGTCGCAAAGAACGGTTCCTTTCTTCAGAAGGAGTTTCTCTCGAAAGAAGTGAGTGGGAGGAAAGTAGAGCTAGACGAGGTTATTGAACCTTCTCTTGAATTGGAGAGTAGCGCAGCACCTGAAATTGTTCCAGTGCCGCCTGCACCAACAATAGAGGAAGCTAATGACAAGGATCATGAAGCTTCGGACGATGTTTGCTCTTGAGCGTCGCAGGTCGACACGGTCGCGTGCCCCTCCTGAGTGGTACGGCAACCCTGTCTTGACTGTCTTGTTAGTAGAAGACAGTGAACCTACGAACTATGAGGAAGCAATGATGAGCCCAGACTCTGAGAAATGGCTAGAGGCCATGAAATCCGAATTGGGATCCATGAGCGAAAACCAAGTGTGGACTTTGGTGGACCCTCCTAGCGACCGAAAGGTCGTTGAGTGCAAATGGATCTTCAAGAAGAAAACGGACGCGGATGGTAATGTTACCGTCTATAAGGCATGGCTTGTCGCAAAAGGTTTTCGACAAGTTCAAGGTGTTGACTACGATGAGACTTTCTCTCCCGTAGCGATGTTTAAGTCCATTCGGATTTTATTAGCAATTGTTGCATTTCATGATTATGAAATATGGCAGATGGATGTCAAGACTGCGTTCCTCAATGGCAACATTGATGAAAAGTTGTATATGATGCAACCCGAAGGTTTTGTCGATCCTAAGGATGCTGATAAAGTATGCAAACTTCAGTGTTCCATTTATGGACTGAAGCAAGCATCTCGGAGTTGGAACCTTCGCTTTGATCAAGTGATCAAGAGCTTTGGATTTGTTCCAAATTGCTACGAAGCTTGCATCTACAAGAAAGTGAGTGGGAGCTCGTTGACGTTTCTGGTACTATATGTGGATGACATATTGATTATTGGAAATGACATCAACATGCTTAACGATGTGAAGAGTTATTTGAACAAGTGTTTTTCAATAAAATACCTAGGTGAAGCTGCTTATATGTTGGGCATCAAAATCTATAGAGATAGACAAAGACGCCTGATAGCTTTAAGCCAGAGTACATACCTAGACAAAGTTCTGAAAAGGTTCAGAATGGATAAGGCAAAGAAAGGTTCAGTGCCCATGTTGTCAGGTAAGATATTGAGCAAGGCTCAGTGTCCAGCTACGGTAAATGATAGGGAAGCTATGAGCAAAGTGCCTTATGCCTCGGCCATAGGTTCTATCATGTATGCCATGCTGTGTACTAGACCGGATGTGTCCAATGCTCTTAGTTTGACGAGCAGGTATCAAAGTGATCCAGGAGTGGAACACTGGACAGCCGTGAAGAACATCCTAAAGTACCTAAATAGGACTAAAGAAATGTTCTTAGTCTATGGGGGTGATGAACAGCTCGTCGTAAAAGGTTACGTCGACGCTAGTTTCGACACCGACAAGGATGATTCTAAATATCAAACAGGATACATTTATATTTTGAATGGAGGAGCTCTGAGCTGGAGAAGCTGGAAGCAAAGCATGATCGCGGGATCTACAGTAGAAGCGGAATACATGGCGGCTGCAGAAGCGTCAAGTGAAGGAGTTTGGATCAGAAACTTCATCACTGAGCTTGGCGTGGTTCCAAGTGCATTGGACCCACTGGAGATATTGTGTGACAACACTAGCGCCATAGCACTCGCTAAGGAACCAAGATATCATCCAAAGACCAAGCATATCAACCGCAAGTTTCATATAATCCGAGATTATATAGCAGATGGAGATCTGAAGATTAGCAAAGTACATACGGATCTGAATGTCGCAGCTCCATTGACTAAACCTCTTTCACGTAAAACATGATCAACACCTCGATTGCCATGGGTGTGAGATTGTTGCGGATGTAAACTAGATTATTGACTCTAGTGCAAGTGGGAGACTGTTGGAATTATGCCCTAGAGGCAATAATAAAGATGTTATTATTATAATTCTTGTTCATGATAAAGTTTATATTCCATGCTAGAATTGTATTAAGCGGAAACTTTAATACTTGTGTGGTTTGTGAACAACACCGTGTCCCTAGTACGCCTCTATGGACTAGCTCATTGATCAATGATGGTTAAGGTTTCCTAACCATAGACATGAGTTGTCAATTGATAATGAGATCATATCATTGGGAGAATGATATGGTGGATAGACCCAACTAAGCGAAGCAATTAGATCGTTTCATCGTGTTCATCTTTGCGAAGCTTTTCCTATGTCAAATATTGTATTCCTTAGACCATGAGATAATGCAAATCCATGGTACCGGAAGAAAGCTTTGAGGTCATCAAACGTCATCCTATGAGAGGGTGATCATAAAGGTGTCTCTCAGGTAATCGGAAAGTATCTGTTGGGTTGTATGTATCGAGATGGAATTTGTCCCTCCCAAGTCGGAGAGATATACTTCGGGCCCACTCAGTAATCGATATAAACACCGCTTGCAAGCATGTGGTTAAGGAGTTAATCACAAAGTGATATCGGATTACGGAACGAGTAAAGTACTTGCTGTGAACGAGATTGAACTAGGTATGACGGTACCGACGATCGAATCTCGGGCAAGTAAAATATCGCGAGACGAAGGGAATATATATATGGGATTGATTGAATCCTGGCATCGTGGTTCATCCGATATGATCATCGATGAATGTGTGGGAGTCAATATGGGTGCCTGACCACTGTTGATTATTGATAGAAGATCATGTCTGCATATTCTCGAACCCGCAGGGTCACACACTTAACGTATCACGACGCTAGGATAGATTGGATAGTTGGTTTATGAATTTTTGTTCGGAGTCTCGGATGGGATCCGGGATATCACGAGAGGTTCCGGAATGGTCCGGAGAATAAGATTCATATAAGGCAGTGCAGTTTTTGGAGTTCGGAATTGTTCCGGGTTAATCGGTATTGTACCGGAAGCTTCTAGAACCTTCCGGAAGGGGACCAACGCGGCCCCACCTTCCGGGAGGGGGCATGGGCCTATGAGGGAGTGCCCTGGCCGCATTGGGCCAAGGGCACAAGGCCCCATAGGGCCCAGCCGGCCTAGAGAGGTTTAAGCTCGAGATAGACCTTCTAGAAGGGGGGGTTCCTTGCCCCCACTCCTTATCCTTTGGGGCCGCCGGTTTGGGCTTGTGGGATGGGCTAGGGCTGCGCCCCCCCTCTATATAAAGAGGGGTGGGGGCGCACCACCCCCCCCCCCCACACACACACACACACACCTTCCCCTCCAACCCTAGCTGCCCTGCTGCCCTCCTCTCTCCCTCTTGACTGTTTGTAGGTGAAGCCCTTCTGCAGAAATTCTCCACCATATACACCACGCCGTCGTGTTGTAGATCCAATCCGTCTCTCCACCATACTTGCTGGTCCGAGGAAGGAGGAGACGTCGAGGTGCTGCACGTGCGCATCTCACGGAGGCACCGCCACTTGTGGTGCTAGATTGGATCGGATCGCGAGGAGGAGAAGCGAGTACGACTACATCACCCACGTTCCGACGAACGTTCCGCTGTGCGAATCTTCAAGGGTATGAATATCTAATCCAATATCTCTCGTTGTTTGCATCTCCTAGATTAGATCTTGGCTTCCCTCTGTTCGCATCCGTAGAAAATTTTGATTTACTATGCCGCTGTAGCATCCCATTTGTCTAACAATTGTAATGCTACTTGGTTTAGTAATATAATGACTACTTCCTAGACATAATTGTTGCATCATAATTATTTCATGCTCATGTCATCATGACACCTTGCATTTGAGCATCACATAAAACCTTTTTGGTTTGGTTCTTCTCTCATATGCATTGTAAATTGTATTTGGTTCTTGATATATTGTTTAAATGCCCAAGTTGAGTTGGGGGCATATCTTTTGTTGACTCCACCACCTTTCTTGTCACCACCCCAACATTCCACCATTCCACCACACGTGAGAAATCCATTTTACTTGTGTTTATCTCTAGCTCATGTTGTTGGAATGGACTCTTTTCCATTCTACCTGCTTCCATATGGAATGATATGGGAAGGTTGTTCATGTTGGAATATTTTGAGGATAATATGCACATAGTGGAATTTACACACTAGCATGTCCAAAATATATCCAAATATGGTCATCCTCATTCACTCCACATGGAACATTCCTTCAATCCTTAGCTTGGCCCTTACTCCATCTTTTGAGGATGCACATAAATAAATGCCATGGGATTTTATTTTTGTTATCACAAGATTAACACATGGCATTAAATGCTTGCATGGGCCATGCAACCATCATCATCCTTTGATCTCCTTTGGGTTTTCTTTGGTTTTTGAGTGGATCTTGTTCAAACCCTAAAACCCTCACATCTTGGCCTCCTCTCTTTGTCTTGGGCACTAAAACCCTAAGCCTCACCTCTCCCTCTCTAATCTAGCTCAACTAAAACCCTAAACCACCCTCTCTCTCTAATCCTTTCTCCATATTCTCTCATCTAAGCTAGACCCTAAATCTAACCCCTCATCTACCCTAGTACACCTACCACCACCATGATCTATCCCTCTCTCCTCTCTATCATGCATGCCTGCATGGCACTCCTCTCCTGGCCCCACACCCATCTACTCCCTCTCTCTCACCAACCCTAGCACCAACCCTACCCGAGCCATACCCCTCTCTCCAACCCTAGCATCTACCCGAGCCTCCCTCTCTCTAGCTCTCTCCCGCCTCAAGTCCCACCCCGAGCTCCCTCACCTGGTCCCACTGGCAGTCACCCGTGCCTGCCTGCCCCTGCCGAGCACGTGAAGGGAGAAGGAAAAGTGGCCGAAGCCACCTTTCTCTGCCCCACTCCCCCACGGCACCCCCTCTCCTCTCCCGTCCTTATCTACCTCTCTCGCCTCTCCCAGATCCGCCCAGGCCTCGCCTCTCCTCCCTTCCTCCCTACCACCATCCACCACCGATCACCACCTTCCGGCCTCCTCTCGACGACACTGCATCAGGCAAGGCGTCCAGGTGTCGAGGAAGACCGAGCCGATCCCTCTGCGTCGCCCCGTACACGCCAGCGAGGAGGAGAAGCCTCAGAAGCCCTAAGCCGACGCCGCTCCGCCGCGAAACCCTAGAACTCCGGCCGCCAGCCTCGCCATCGGTCGGCTGCTCCCCAGCCCGAACCACCTCCACCGACGCAACCGCGGTGAGCCCCTCTTCCTCCCAGACAACCTCCCTCCGTTCCCCGTTTCCTGTGTGCGCCACGCCACCAGACGAGCGCCCTCAGTGCACGGTACTCGTCGTTACCCGCCACGTTGCGTGCCGCGCTAGGCTTACCTAGCCGTCCTGCCGTTTCCTAGCACCAAACCCTAGCTAGCCCAGTGGTCGCCGCCGTCGTGCGCACGCGCGAGGGCACGAGTTCGAACCCCATACACCGCGCACCGCGTCGGTCAGCACCGATCTGTCCGCGGGACAGAGAAAGGAGATCTACAGTGGGGCCGTGGTAGTCTTTCAGAAAACCCCCAGCCTTTTTAATCCCTTAACCCGCGCTCCTCGAGACCCCACCTGTCGGCCTCTCTGTCGTTTTTGCAACGAGCACCCCGTGAAACTTTAGCCTTAACCCGCGGTCCGCTACCCCTCCGACCACGCCCTATTCACCCTCGCACTGGGCCCAAGCCAACCGCCCCGGGTCGATTCTTTGTGGCTAGGTTTCCTCGATGAGAAAAGCTCTCAAGCCCGCGCCTATTTCTGAAGTCAAGATCATGCCCACCTGTCTGTGACTGTGGCTAGGACTTGCTGAGTAATAAAATGTTTTCTGTTATCTGTTTTAATTCAAACCTTTTCAATTTATTCCAAATTCAAAATTCAAATCAGTATTTAAATAACTTCTACAATATGAATTCAAATTATACAAATAATATATGTTTTCAAATCAGAAAAATGTGAGGATTTCAAATATGCCATCCAAAATATATTTTGAACACTTTAATTTTCAAGTTGATTAAAATTACAATAAAATGCCCTTTTTCTTAATAAATTAATAACTTTTGATTTATAACTCCAAATTTGACAAATGATATGTCTAAAATGATCAGCTCGACGAGACCTTTCTGTTTATGCATTCCATGTTCTGAATTGCAGCATGCATCGCATAAATATAAAGTATACAGCAACTAATATGAGGATAAAACGTGGCCAAAACTCAATAAAATGTTTATTTCTTGTATTCTACACCTCACCCATGCCTTGCTACTTTATTGCCATGCAAATTGTGCATCATTCATCATGGCATGATTGTTTGCTTGTCGCATTTTATTCTTATGCTTGTGCACTTTATTTATGTTGGCCCTTGTTTGTTTGGTTCTTCTTCGAATAGACGCTGAGCAGGGGATATATCAAGAGACCGTGAGCACTACCGGATCCTTCTCCCGCTTCAACTGAGCTGCCAGACAAGCACTACCACATGCTTGCATACATATAGTACCTATTGCCTCTATCTTATTCTTGCATCATTGAGTCCCGATTGCATTAAATTGAATCCCAAGTATTGCATAGCCTTTACTTTTAAACCCCATCAAGCTTGTTCCTCCATCCCATGAGCCATTACTACAAGAGTTGTTTGAGCCATGCAGTCGTGAGAACGATGTGTAGGGTATGTGAGAGTCGATGGATAACGGGTACCTAAACAACTTAACGAGTAGTAATGGGATAACTAATGAAAGTGGCACCGTGAGCAATATCTGCTATTTGGTTTTTCCTGCTCACTTGTGTCCCGTAGGACCCCGAGTACTTGATTCTTGTTCCTTGAATATTCGCGCTATCCACATCCGGGAGGCTTATGGGACCCCCCTGATCCAGAGCTTGATTCATTCTTATTTCTTGGGGACACAAACTAGTTTGAGGTTTTATTTACTATCATGTACTTATGCCATGCTTTACTGCTTTATTTAAATTGTGATGTCTCGCACTGTCTGTTTAGGTAAGCGGAGTGTTTTCGCGGTATCGACAAGCCCAGTCACATTTTCGGGTTCCCAGTCGTTTACAGCCATTGGCGCAAACCTTGAGTCCGTTTCGGAGTGAGCTAACTTTGTTGCGGGTAGCTTAATGGGGTGGCCCCCTAAAATATTTCCGAATCCTGTGATTGCTTTGTCGTGAAGGCCTCGTTGGGTTTTTGATTTGGTTTTTCCGAGGTTGATTGAGTGTGTGTTGCTATTTGTGCACCCCTGCAGGGTAAAACTTCAAAGCCGTGTCATGTTATGGACGACTTGGAGCACAGTTTCTCGATCATAGACAAGTATAACTAAAGTACCGCTTTTAATTTGACTAAGTAACTGACTAGTAAATAGTGCAACACTCATGGAATGGATAATAAAAATGCCAACGGATGGGGGTTGTTCGTCCGCTTCCTCGTGTTTAGGAGGAGGATGGATCATTGATATTATCGTTATAATCGCTATCATTATTTCAGACATCCGCTCATCTTTGGTTAGGCGGATGGTTAAGTATCTATAGAATTGTTAGGGTTTATCTTTTGCTGCAATTGTGTCACCCAGTTGTGTCCCTTTAGAGGCATAAAGACTTCTTGAGTACCCTAGGGTCTCACACGATAAATTATTTGATTCGATGAACAGTACACTCACATAATGGATCTTGGGTGGAGGAGGCGGACGATGTGGGCAACGATCGTTCGTGTAGAGATTCCGAACGGGATCCGTGAGATCTGTGGGGCGGATGTGTTTATTTATGGGGCATCTTATGCCGATTTGCTTCTTATCCGTACTCGGATCTTGTTTGCCGCTTCCACCTGATACTCTGATGTTTGATGTATGGGGAGATATCTTAAACTATTATACCTATCTAGGAAATTTGAATCTTCCGGTATGGCGCTATATTTCCTTTCTTTTTAGATGGAATGGCTCGATGTCTTTGTTGTATGGTGGCTTGCATACATACTCATTTGTGTATGTAGTTGATCCCTTCGCCTGCCGATTACGCCGCCCGTTCTTGTCCCGGTGTTTGGAAATGGTTGGGACGGCCGAAAGGTCTACCTGTGAGTGGCATTTGGGCCCCACCGTACTATTTCAACCATATCCGCTCATCCAGGCTTGTAGCTAGGAGCGTAATTCACCGAGGTAGTTACAGCCACGAAACCCTTCAATCATATGACTGGAAGCTCATCTATTGTCAAGGAATAAAAGCCAAATGATGATCAAATCTCTGTGACATATGCCGACAAATCAAGTCTAAGGTAATGGGTTTCGGCAAGGTAGTGGTTGCTCACGACATTACACTCGTGAACGTCATGCTTGTTGAGACCCTTGGATACAATTTACTTTCAGTCCTTGCTCTTGGAAAGATGGGCTTTGCCGTCTTTATTGATGTTGATATTGTGGTACTCTTGTGGAGCAAGTCTCTCAAGTTCGCTTTTGTTGGGTACGTCGAACATGACATGTATGTGGTGGACTTTTTGGAGCAAGCCACTATAGGTCCGATGTGCTTATTCAGAAAGGCCGATGTGGGTTGTCTATGGCATCGCCGACTAGCCCATGTAAATATGAGAACTTTGCAAAGTCTCCATAAGGAGGGCCATATTGTTGGACTAAAATAAAATGTTTCCTTTGCCAAAGATCGTGTTTGCAGGGCATGTGTTCTAGGGAAGATGCATGATGCTCCTCACAACCCTAAGAACCACATCAAGTCTACCAAGATCTTGGAACTCCTCATGTGGATCTCTTTGGTCCTCCATCTCATGCAAGTCTTGGTGGGAAGAAATATTGTTTGATGATCGTTGATGACTTTTCAAGATACTCATGGGTATACTTCTTCAAGTTGAAGAGTGAGACCCAAAATACCTTCATCGACTTCATCAACATGGTCCAACAACAATACAATCTTCCCGTGTTGATCATAAGAAGCGACAACGGCACCGAGTTCAAGAACTACACCTTGAATGATTTTCTTAGTGATGAGGGGATAAAACATCAATATTCCGCTGCATACACCCCTCAACAAAATGGTGTGGCCGAAAGGAAGAATCAGACTCTTATTGAGATGGCTAGGACCATGTTGGAGGAGTTTAAATCTCCATACAACTTTTGGGCCAAAGCCATCTCCACCGCTTGCCATGCTTCAAACCGGCTCTACCTCCGCAAAGAAATCAACAAGACTCCATATGAAATTCTTACCGGCAACAAGCCCAACATATCTTACTTCCGGGTGTTCGGTTCTAAGTGTTTCTATCTCATAAAAGGTGTTCGTTTGTCCAAATTCTAGTCTAAAGCATTAGAGGGTATTTTTGTTGGCTATGGTCTCGAATCTCACACTTATAGAATCTATGATAAGCTCTCCGGAGTCGTCATAGAATCTAGTAGTGTGACCTTTGAAGAATATGATGGTCCCCAAGGGGGGCGTGTTGATGCTTGTGATGCAGATGATGAAATGCCTCAGGATGCCATAGGAAGAATGGGTGTGGGATATATCCGCCCCGCTGAGGAACCCCTTATGGCGGATCGAGAAGAACTATGATCCACTCAAGTGGAGCCCTCGTCTTCACAACCTCAACATGCTCCATCCACCGAGGAGGACAATGACTCAAGCCAAAGACAAGATGTGGACCCTCAACATGGTGATCATAGTGACAACTCTAGTCAAGGAGAGCTTGATTCATTCGCCAGGATGTCAAGTGGTGCCAAGGCAATTACTCAAGGAAGATCCGTACAAACTGCTTTGAGACAAGCTCAAATTGATGCTAGAAGGGCACTTGATCAAGACCAAGGTCAATCTTTGCCTCCCAATGTAGTGGATGATTCCGATGATGACCAAGGTCAATATGATGGTCAAGACGAGGATCAAAATGATGAAGAGGGTCCCCCAAGAAACAACACGGAGATCCACACTCGTCGCGAAGCTAGAAAAGAAAGAATGTTGGAATTAAGAGACCACTCTCTACAAAATGTTGTTGGTGACCTAAGGAAAGGCATTTCCACAAGAGCACAATTGAAGAGGTTCAGTGAACATCAAGCACACATCTCCATGATTGAACCTAAGAAAGTGTGGGAAGCTCTTGAAGATTTGAATTGGTTGGAATCTATGCACAAAGAGCTCAACAACTTTGAGAGAAACAAATTATGGAAGTTAGTTGAGAAGCCAAAGGATTGCCGCAATGTTATTGGAACAAAGTGGATATTCAAAAACAAGCAAGATGAGCATGGAACTATAGTAATGAACAAGGCTAGATTGGTTGCACAAGGGTATTCTCAAATTGAAGGCATTGACTATGGAGAGATGTATGCACTCGTGGCTCTCCTTGAGTCCATCAGTATCCTTCTTGCTTATGCGGCACATCATAACTTCAAGTTGCAACAAATGGATGTAGAAAGTGCATTTCTTTATGGTCCATTAAGTGAATTGGTATATGTTAAGCAACCCCCGGGATTTGAGGACCCCAACTTCCCAAACCATGTCTACAAACTTGATAAGGCGCTCTATGGGCTCAAGCAAGCCCCACGCACGTGGTATGAGCACCTTAGAGAGTTATTGTTTGACCGTGGATTTGAGGTTGGGAAAATCGATCTCACTCTTTTTACTAAGAGAGTCAATGGGGAGCTTTTTTTATGCCAAATATATGTTGATGATATTATCTTTGGCTCATCTAACAAAGCTTTTAATGATGAATTCTCAAATCTTATGACTAGTAGGTTTCGGATGTCTTTGATGGGGGAGTTGAGAGTATTTCTTTGCTTTGAGATCAAGCAAGTTAGAGGAGGGACATTCTTCAATCAAGCCAATTATACTCAAGATATGCTCAAGAGATTCAAAATGCAAGATTTAAATGGAGCTCCTACTCCCATGGCTACAAAGACTCATCTAGAACAAAATCCAAATGGTAAAGATGTGGATCAAAAGGTATACCAGTCCATGATTGGTTCTTTGCTTTACCTTTGTGCATCTAGACCCGATATTGTGTTGAGTGTAGGTGTGTGTGCAAGATATCAAGCGGCTCCTAAAGAAAGCTATTTGATGGCGGTCAAGAGAATCTTTCGATATTTAGTTCATACCCCATATTATCATCTTTGGTATCCTCGAGGCTCAACATTTGCCCTTTGTGGATACACGGATTCGGATTGGGCGGGTGATAAGGATGATAGAAAATCAACATCCAGGGCTTGCCAATTTCTTGGTAGGTCCTTGGTATGTTGGTCTTCTAAGAAGCAAAATTGTATATCTCTCTCTACCGCTGAAGACGAGTATGTGGCTGCCGCTAGTGCTTGCACTCAATTGCTATGGATGAGGCAAACTTTAAAGGAATACGGTGTCCATTGTGACAAAGTGCCTCTTCTATGTGACAATGAAAGTGCCATCAAGATTGCATACAACCCGGTGGATCACACAAGGACAAAGCATATTGAGATTCGTCATCACTTCATTAGAGATCATGTTGCTCGAGGTGATATTGATCTATCCAATGTGTCAACCAAAGATCAACTTGCCGATATCTTCACGAAGCCACTTGATGAAGCAAGGTTTTGCTACTTGAGGAATGAACTAAATATCGTAGATTCAAGGAGATTGACTTGATTATCTTACACTCTCACCTAATATTCGACCCATATTTGGTTTAGGTGTAGGCATCGACATAGGGGGAGTGCGGTCCTAATTGATTGGACCATCCCTCCCCCCATTATGCGCAAAGTAAACAAAATCATTCCTCTTAATATCATTTTGTGATATGTGAGCTTAATGATGAGTTTTGGTAATGGACCCAAGATATATCTTCGTGGTGCCAAGCCGAGTATACTCAAACATGGTGGCCTAGGCCACCTCTCCCTCTCAATTGAGAGGTTGATGTGCTTACTCGTGTTTGTCATTTTTGAATTGGTTTTACTCGTGTTTGTCATCTTTTGAGTTGTTTTCATTGATCTTAGTCTCATGCACTCTAGTTTGGTTTTTGACATTTTTTTCTTGATTTTTAGAGTGCATGTACTTCCCAGTACAATTATCTCAACCCAAGGCTTTCTAATCCCTCACAAAAACCCTCTCTCAATCCGCACAAGAATCAACCATTTTTCCTGGCCTTGGAATCAGGTGGGACCGGTACTACCGGCTGTATGAGCGGTACTACTGCCCCTGGCGAATTCCCAGGTCGTATCCTGGAAATTGCTCCAGGAGCGGTACTACCGCCCACATGCCCGGTACTACCGGTTGCTGGACCGGTACTACCGCTCAAGAGCGGTTCTACCGCTTCAGGAACCGGTACTACCGGTTGGCGGAGTCTGGTATATATTGGCTGAGCGTGGAGTGGCACCCATCAGTGCCCTATTCTTCCCCATGTTCTCCATAGATACCTGCGCCGCCACCGGAGCCCTTGACGCCGTCGGAGCCCTGCCGCGCCCTCCTCTCCCCGGATCCTCCTTGGATTCGGCCTCTTGGCAGGCTCCCCCTCCTTTCCACCGCCATGGATCCCGGTACAACCGCCCTTTCTCTCTCCGTTTAATTTCCTCATCGGATCTAGGTTTTGGCATAGAATTGTGAAGAAATTGACATGTTGTAAGGTTGTACTGCCATATACTTCCCTTGTTGCCTAGTGGAGTCGTTTATTTACAGATTATTGACGTCCTTTTCGTCCGTTTCTACCAGATCTGACGAACATGTACCGTTCAACCGGTAGTACCGGAACTTTTTCCGGTACTACCGCTTGCAAGCGGTACTACCGGTCGTCAGGTCCGGTACTACCGGTCCCAACTGACATCAATTTTTCTAATAAATATTGGATTCTCTTTTGCTCCTTGTGATTCTTGTGCCCTTACCCCCTTGTTGTTCTCCCTCGTGCTTTCACAGATGCAGGTGGTTCTAGGGGTGCGCGCAAGCGCTCCAAAGCTAGCCATGAGATTGTTGAGGAAGAGACGGAGTCTGAGGAAGAGGTTATGCCACAGCCAAGACATCGTTCCAAGTTGCCTGCCACTCGAGGTGGTCGTGGGGGTCGTGAGGGGGTTACCAAGCGCTCTGCTGGGCATGGCAGCGCTCCCCCTTCTCGCCCCCTTCCTTAGGGCGTACCAAAAGTTTCAGCTCGGGGCCATCAGGGCCAAGGAAACTGTCTGACATCTCTGAGTCTGGGTTTCGGGCTCTCATATTGACAATGCATACTCCCGCAACCGTGATGAGGATAGAGAAGAAAGTCTATTCTGCAATGATTTCCAAGAGCGCGTTTATCATGAGGTTCTTTTGACCAATATTCAGATGGTGGTGCCTCAGCAGTGGATTGACATGGAGCACATCAACAGGAACCTTGACTACTTTGCTGAAGCTAAGGAAATCTGCTCTCACCTTGGCTTGTTCCCCATTATGGAGTTCCAGTATGACTTTGAGCCACTCCTCATTGCATAGTTCTATGCCACTGCACATTTCCACACTGGCAGCTCTCAGAAGATCACCTGGATGACTCAAGGTGCAATCAAGGAAGCCACACTTGCGGAGTTTGCTGCCATATTGGGGTATGAAGATTGTGGCCGGGACATTCCTTGTGGTTTCCGCTGTCACATGTGGGATCACCCCTCCAAGAAGGATGTCCTTACACCTCTGTATATCCAGGGTCGCGGGATTGCTGGCAAGATCAAGGATCTTCTCCCCACGTATGAAATTATCCATCGCATTTTCCGTGAGACTGTTGCTCCTCGTGCAGGCAACAAGGATGAGATACATGGGTTCTCTATTGACTTGATGTTCAACACCTTCCTCAACCGTGACTCAGGCACCCCTCTTGATGTGTCAGACTATATATGGAATGAGATGGTTGCTGCTGCACACTCTCGGAGGGTTCCACCATTTGCTCCATACATTATGGCCCTCATTGTGTCAAAATGCCCTCCCATTGCTAGGACACTATCCACTCGTCCTCTCATTGTGCACCAGCCCAAGGCACTCAAGATCAAGACACATGCTAAACCCCGTGTTGTGGCGGAAGAGGAGGAAGGTGATGACTCTGAGGATGCTGACAGTGGTCGTGACACGGACTATGTTGTCTCCTGCCGCAAGAATGCCAAGCCCTCTTGGGCCAAAAGGATGGAGGCCAAGCTCAAGAATATTTTCTGCTTCCAAGTTGACAACCAGAAGCGCATGTATGAGGCGCATGTGTATGCCAAGAAAGCTAGTGCTCGGCAGAAGGACATGTTGGCTGCCCAAGGTTTGACCGTCTCCGAGGGGTCCGAGACCAACATCACTCTAGAAGAACAGTGGATCTCTCAGCACAACAGTTGGGACGATGATGTCTCTTCCTCGCACCGCGCCCCACCCCCCTACGAGGAGGACTTTGATGATGATGATGAGGAGGAGGATTGACTGTCGGGACAGTAGTCTTGCACTTGTCCCTTTTTGGCGTCTTGATGCCAAAGGGGGATAAATTGCACTTTAGGCACGGGTGTTGCATGGGAAGTCACAAGCTCGTTCTTATTTTGATCCTTTTATTGCTTGTGAACTTCGATTTCCCTCTATTTATGTGTGAGACTATGTGGTTATGTCGTGGATCCATATTGTGAGACTATGTGGTTTATGTCATGGATCCATCTTGTGATGATATGCGTTATCCATTGTCTATATATTTCTCATCACAAGTTATTGTGCAAAGGTATGATTTCAAATGCTAGTATCTATATTTGTGCACCTATGTTGGGTTTGTAAAATAGAGGGGGAGGTTTGTTTCTACACATCTAGGGGGGAGCCCCGTCTCTATTTTACAAATGCCATGAGTTTCCTCATAAAATCATCTTGCAAAAGTGTGTTGTCATCAAACACCAAAAAGGGGGAGATTGAAAGAGCATTTCATATCCCTCTGATTTTGATGTTTGATAACAACACACTTATCTGTTTAATCATGTGCTAAGTGTATCACAGGTTTGATAAGAGTGTGGCACAAATATTGACCTGTCCAATTACCCTTGCGAAAAACCAATGTGACAACCGGTAGTACCGAAAAAATGTCCGGTACTACCGCTTGGCACCGGTACTACCGGTCCTAGTACCGGTTGGACCCGTGCAAGGTTTGAAGGGATGAGTTTTCCTCAGTACCACCCGGTACCGCGGAGCGGCACTACAGCTCCAACCGGGCAGTTCTGAGGAAGGACCACCCCTCTCATTCTTGCTCAGTACCAAGTGGTACTCGGGACCGGTACTACCGCCCTGGCCGGTAGTACCGCGTCTTACGACCGGTACTATCGCTTGGGGGTAGTACCGCAAGGGTATACCGGGCAGTACTGAAGCTGGCTCGACCAATTATGGCATCTCCGGTACCTGGTCCGGTACTGGATCGGTAGTACCGCTTGAGTACTGGTAGTACCGGTGCACTTATTGCTCCAACGGCCAGATTTCTCCAAGGGGTATAAATACCCCTCCACCTACCTTGGGACAAGCTGCTCATTTGCATTAAAGTCAAGACCACCATTGGAGCCACCCAATCCACAAGATCTCTTCAATCCACCACCCAAAGTCCTTAGTCTTTGGGGAATCGAAGGAGGAGGCCTTGATCTACTACTTCACCAATAGAGATCTTCATTTCATCCTCATTCAATTGAGGGCCCCTTTGCTCTAGTGTTTTCTTGGAAACCCTAGTTCTTGTTTTGATTCTTACAAACTTGTATTTGATTGCTTTGACAGCTTGCTTGTATTTGGGAGCCTCCGATTAAGTTGTGGATGTGTGCCCCAAACTTGTAAAGGTGACGGCTTCCACCTTGAAGGTTGTCGATATAGTGGAAGGTGAATCGATCCCGTTGGGGTGAGATTCATCGGAGAACAAGGGAGGCCTCTCATGGCGTTGGTGGTTTGAAACCACCCCCTCTCCAAACATAGACGTACTTCCCCCCAAAAGGAAGGAACTACGGGAAACAAATCCTTGTGTCTCCGCGTCCACCACTTTGGTTACTTCTATCCTTTACCGCACTTTACTTACTTGTTCTTACTTTGTGTTGTGGTAGCTCGTGCATAATTTTCATATAGGTAAATTCACCTTAGTTGCATTATCTAGAGAATTTACCTTATTATAAAACCTTAATTTGAAAAATAAGAAAAATTGAAGTAGCACCTATTCACCCCCCCCCCTCTAGGTGCCCATACGATCCTTTCAAGCGACATAAGCATTGTTAACCATAATGAGAACATCATTAATACTTCCCATGAGTTTTTTTTAACATTATCATTAAGTGGTACATCCAAATAACAATATTCCAAAGGTGGCAAATCAAGCATTTCATAAATCTTCCTTGGCACAATAGAGACACTAGAACCAAGATCACATGAAGCTTTGAGATCAAAGTCATTCACTTGCATATTAATAATGGGTTCCCAATTGTCTTCTACTTTCCTAGGAATAGAAGCTTTGTGTTTTAACTTCTCTTTCTTAATCTTAAAAAGAGCATCTGTAATGTGTTTGGTGAAAGCAACATGCATATCACTAGCATCAGGACTTCTAGCAAGCTTTTGCAGGAACATAATCACTTCAGAAATATTGCAACCATCTATATAAAAATCAAACTTAGCATCACTAGTAATAGACTCATTAGGCTTAGGCATTGTAGGAGGAGGAATAGGGACTTCTTGTGGTTTAGTGGTGATGGTGCACACACTATTGTTTCTATCCATTTCAGCTTCCCTTTCCCACTTAGCATGAAGTTGCGCTAACAGTCTAACATTTTCATCAATAGTAACTTGTATGGCATGAGTGGCAGCAAAGGTTATTTCTATGGTTTCAGGTTTAGCAACCATTTTATTAATCAAGGAGGACTGTGCTTCAGACAAAGAGGAAATATTTTTCTCAACATTTAAAAGCTTTTCCTCCACGGTCTTGTTAAAAATGGTTTGTTTACTAATAAAGTCTTTGAGCATGAATTCAAGTTCAGAGGGGGCACTTCTAGCATTGTTGTAGGATTTTCCATAGGTATTGCCATTATTAGGAGGATAAGGCCTATAATTGTTGTTACTATCAAAATTATCCCTATAGGCATTGTTGTTAAAATTGTTGTTTCTAATGAAGTTCACATCAACTTGCTCTTCTTGAGCAACCAAAGAGGCTAAGGGAACATGATTTGGATCTAAAGGAGCTTTCCCATTAACAAGCATAGCCATAATAACATCAATCTTATCACTCAAAGAGGAGGTTTCTTCAATAGAATTTACCTTCTTACCATGTGGAGCTCTCTCAGTGTGCCATTCAGAATAGTTGACCATCATATTATCAAGGAGTTTTATTGCAGCACCCAAAGTGATGCTCATAAAGGTACCTCCAGCAGCTGAATCCAACAGGTTTCTTGAAGAGAAGTTCAAACCTGCATAAAAAGTCTGGATAATCATCAAAGCAGTGAGTCAATGAGTGGGACAATTCTTAACCAAATATTTCATTCTTTCCCAATCTTGAGCAACATGTTCATTATCAAGTTGTTTAAATTTCATAATATCACTTCTCATAGATATAATCTTAGCAGGAGGGTAGTACTTTCCAATAAAAGCATCTTTGCACTTAATCCAAGAAACAATACTATTTCTAGGCAAGGATAGCAACCATTCTTTAGCTTTTCCTCTCAAGGAGAAAGGAAACAACTTGAGCTTAATAATATCTCCATCTACATCCTTATACTTCTGCATCTCACAAAGTTCAACAAAGCTATTGAGATGGGCAGCAGCATCATCAGAACTAGCACCAGAAAATTGCTCTCTCATCACAAGATTCAACAAAGCAGGCTTAATTTCATAAAAGGTAGCATCAGGAGCAGGTGGAGCAATAGGAGTGCTGAGGAAAACATTGTTGTTTGTGCTAATGAAGTCACACAACTTGGTGTTCTCAGCAGAGTTCATTTTGACAAAAGCGGAGCAAGCCAAAAACAACAGCAACGGCTAGAGCAGGAACTATTTTTTTGTGTTATTTATAAGATAAAGCAAACCAAACTAAACTATTTTTTTTGGAGTTTTTGATAAAAAGAGGCAAACAAAACCAAGCAAAAGAAACTAAGCAAACTGAAAACAAAGTAAAGAGAAAGATTGAGGAGGACTCCCCTTGTGAAGACGTCCTTAGCCTCCCCGGCAACGGCGCCAGAAAGTCTTGATGCGTGTTGACGCCCCGTCGGGAAACCCCAAGAGCAAGGTATGATGCAGCACAACAACAAGTTTTCCCTCAGTAAGAAACCGAGGTTGTCGAACCAGTAGGAGGAAGGAAACGCCTCAAATTTGTTGCAAGCAACGTGGAAACCTGTACAACACAAACTCAAGACTTTGCCCCAACTAACAGTGAGGTTGTCAATCTCACCGGTTGCTATAACAAAGGATTAACTGTATGGTGTGGAAGGTGATGATGGTTTGCAACAAGTACACAGTAACAGTGGCATATGTATCAATGGTAAATATTGGACCGGGTTCCATAGTTCACTAGAGGTGTTCTCCTTAGATAAACAAACATAGCATGTTGGGTAAACAAATTACAGCAGGGCAATTGACAGGACCGAGCAAGGCATAACAATGCAATACTAGACAAAAAGATCCTATGATATTCGATTGGGCAATACAACAATATACATAGACCGCCATCCAATTGCATCTATGACTAGAAGTCCACCTTTAGGTTATCATCCGAACCCCCTATAGTATTAAGTTGCAAGCAACAGACAACTGCTTTAAGCAAAGTGTGTAAGGTAAACAATCCACTTGTTCCATGAACAAGAGACCGTTGTTTTCTCCCTAGTGGCAACAACACATCTACAACCATAGAGATTCTGTCACTTCCCTTGATTAAGTAGAGGCATGAACCCACTATCGAGCATAAATACCCCCTCTTGGAGTCACTAGCAACTACTTGGCCAAGATAGCTACTAACAACGGAGAGCATGCAAGATCACAAACAACACAGACATGATAGAATCAATAAGACAAAACCATTAATCAATCTGACATAGTAATCTCAATATCCATCGGATCCCCGCAAACACTGAAGGGATTCGTAGCATAGTAAATCAAAAAATTTCTTACGGATGCGAACAAGAAAGCCAAGATCTAATCTAGGAGATGTAATCAACAAGAGAGATTGATGAGATCTTCATACCCTTGAAGAAATCGCACAGCGGAAACGTTCAACAGAACGTGGTTGACGTAGGCGTACTCGCCGTCTCCTTATCGCGATCTGATCCGATCCTATGCCACAAGTGGCGGCGCCTCCGAGAGATGCACACGTATAGTGCAGCGACGTCTCCTCCTTTCCTTGGTCCAGAAAGTATGGTGGAGAGATAGATTGGATCTGCAGCACGACAGCGTGGTGCTTATGGTGGAGAGTTTCATGGCAGGCTCGCCCACGCTGCAATGGGAGAGAGAGGTGGAGGGGCAGCAGTTGGACGGCTGCTAGGGTTGGAGTGGGGGGAGGCTGCGCCCCTTCCCTCCTTATATAGGGGGCTGGCCGGCCCCCTTGACCCCTCCTCCAAGCCCTAGGGCGGCGACCCAAGGGGTGGAGTGGGGGGCAAGCCATCCCCCCTCTTCTGGAAGGTTCCCTTAGGGTTTCCCCTAGGGCTGGACGGCTGGGCCTTAGGCGCCTTGTGCCCCTGGCCCAAAGTGGCCAGGGCACTTCCCCTTAGGCCCACGCAGGCCTCCGACAAGTGGGCCCACGTTGGTCCCACTCCGGAACCTTCTAGAACCTTTCGGTACAATACCGATAAACTCCGAAACGATTCCGAAATCCAAAAAACTGCTTTCCTTTATATGAATCTTATTCTCCGGACCATTATGGAACCTCTCGTGATGTCCTGGATCTCATCCGAGACTCCGAACAAAAAACTCATAAACCAATTATCCATTCTATCCTAGCGTCGATGCACGTTAAGCGTGTGACCCTACGGGTTCGAGAATATGCAGACATGATCTTCTATCAATAATCAACAGCGGGATCTGGAAACTCATATTGAATCCCACATATTCATCGATGATCATATCGGATTAACCACGATGCCAGGATTCAATTAATCCCATATATGTATTCCCTTCGTCACGCGATATTTTACTTGCCCGAGATTCGATCGTTGGTATCGGCATACCTAGTTCAATCTCGCTCACGAAGTACTTTACTGCTCAGAATACGATATCACTTTGTGATTAACTCCTTAACCACATGATTGCAAGCGGTGTTGATATCGATTACCGAGTGGGCCCAAAGTATATCTCTCCGACTCGGGAGGGGCAAATTCCATCTCGATACATATAACCCAACAAGTACTTTCCGATCAACTGAGAGACACCTTTATGATCACCCTCACATAGGATGATGTTTGATGACCTCAAAGCTTTCTTCCGATACCAAGGAGTTGTATTATCTCATGGTCTAAGGAATACAATACTTGACATAGGAAAAAGCTTCGCAAAGATGAACACGATGACACGATCTAATTGCTCTGCTTAATTTGGGTCTGTCCATCATATCATTATCCTAATGACATGATATCATTATTAATCAACAACTCATGTCTATGGTTAGGAAACCTTAACCATCATTAATCAATGAGCTAGTCCATAGAGGCGTACTAGGGACACGGTGTTGTTCATAAACCACACAAGTATCAAATTTTCCGCTTAATACAATTCTAGCATGGAATATAAACTTTATCATGAACAAGAATTATAATAATAACATCTTTATTATTGCCTCTAGGGAATAATTCCAACAAACACAACATGTATGATTATAATAGATTAGATCGTGATCATGAACGGAGCTCACAAGATCTAGACATGAAAGCACAAGGAGGAGATACAACCATCTAGCTACTACATGGACTCGTAGTCCAAGGTGGAACTACTCACGCTTCATACCGGAGGCTGGCATGATGAAGAAGAAGGCCTCCAGGATGATCTCCCCTCCGGCAGGATGCCGGGAAGAGCTTCAGACCCCCTGATCTAGGGACGATGGTGGCGGCGGCTACAGACGGTTTCGTGGAATATTGATCGGGTACTTAGGGTTTCGGCATCGGATGCTTCTTATAGTCAAAGAGGCGAGGCTGGGAGGCGGCCAGGGGGCCCACACCCTGCCTAGGCGCGGGCCCACCCGCGCCTGGGCAGGGTGTGGCCACCCTATGGCGCCCCTCTGTCTCTCCTCTGAACTCCGTGTTCTCCTCGGTGAAATATTGACTTTGGATTTTGTCCCGTCTAATTCCGAGAATATTTCCTTACTAGCTTTTCTGGAACCAAAAACAGCAGAAAACAAGCAACTGACACTGTGGTAACTTGTTAATAGGTTAGTACCAGAAAACATAAGAAAAGCACCTCAAAGTGTGGACAAAGCAAAGAAAAGTAGATACTAAACAAACATGCAACATAAAAAATTATAGATACGTTTCCGACGTATCAACTAGCTCCATAGCACCAATGGGATTAACATCAAGACGAGGCTGGAGTTGGAGTATCACTATTCTTAACATTGTCACCACCACCATAACCGTGATGAGCCATAACAAACATAAAACATAGATACTTTGTAGACCTAATTACCATTGTTTGTTTGAGTTACAGGTCATTGTGAAATACCAATTCGTCGTAACTTCTACCACAACAAATGTGAATATTATCAATACATCATTAATTGACTTCATTCTTTAACAATATACATGTATTTGTACCGAGGAAGAGAAAAACAAAGGTCGAAAAGGTCAATCTCACGCAGATGCCGGTTAAAATCCTCAACAATATAAAATTGACTTCGTTCCTAAATAAAATGTATTCAAAATTTAGATGCCGGTTAAAATCCTCAACCTAGTATTTTTTTCCTAGTGTGTCCTAGAATCAATCAAGATAGCTAAGCATATCACACAGTTGGATCATGCAAACCCTAGGTTAGGTCATATACAACACAATCTCAAGTACATAATCTGAATTTTATATTTTTCATAATAATATATATATATAACCTGTAATTAATACTCCATCTGTCACTTAGTAAATTGGATGTAATAACATCTTATAATAAGGGATGGAGGGAGTATCTTTCTGTAAGCCTCGTTTGGATTAAATATAAAAGTTGAGTTAAATATCGAGAAGCACACAAAATTTTACACTCAATTAAAAAACTTAACTCTGCACGTAACTCCTCCTCCCACACGTAACTCCTCCTGCACCACAGGCGGCTTCACAGACCGGGCGGCCTCCTCGGCCGCCCGGGATCGCCAGCGAAGACCTAGGGCGTGGCGGTGTCTCTGATCGCGATCTGGCGGAAGGCGGCGGCGTTCGTCTCGGCTGGTTTGGCGGTGGTGTTGCGACGAGCGGCGATCGGTGATCCTCGGCCCAGATGGTGGCAGGCGGCGGCGGGGATCTAGGCCTAGGCGCGATCTGCCTGGCTCGGCCTCGACGGCCGGTGTAGGGTTCAGAGCATGGAAAACAAAATTTTCTATCGCATACAAACAAACAAGCCAAGATCTATCTACTAGATTGGAGCAACGAGTCGATGGAATAACTTACCTCGAAGATTCCAAAGTGTTTAACGAGAGCGGATTCGTGGGTGATGTAGTCGTACTCTTCCGATCTCACGATCGTGTAGACGATCCTTCCGGCCCAAGCGTTTAAGGCGCTCCTTGATCGGTCACACGCTCGGTACTGACGAAGACCTTCCTCTCCTTGTTCCAAAGCAGCGGAGGTTGTAGCACTCTCTCGCGATTCCGAAGACAAGGCGTGGTACCTAAGTAGAGGGAAAATCCCAGGCCTTAAGCCGGAGCGAGTATGGTGGAGTATGACAGAGGGCTATTAGTGGTGTAGGGATTAGACACACCAATTAGAAGGCTCTAAACCGCAGGCTAAAGCAATTAGAAGCTCTAAACCAAAACGGCTCTAAACCGGAGATTAGAGGATAGGAACTTGTGTGTCTAGAGGAGGAGGCCCTGCCTCCTTTTATAGGTGGAGGGCGCCAGGGAGGGAGGGAGTCCTCCCCAACTCGGCCTAGGTGGGCCGGCTTGGAGGAGAGGGACTCCTCCTCCAAGTTGGTTTCAACCTCCTCTTGCTTGTTTCCCACAGTTTCTGTTCCCAGCTTTCTGTTTTCCACAGTTTCTGTTTTAGCTTTGACTTTCAAACTGGCAGTTTTACTTTTCAGTTTTGGAACAGCAAGAACACTTAGTACATGATGCAATCATTCAATGACACATTCATGTACCTCCCCGAGTGCGGACAATCCGAACCTTCTAGAACATTCCGATGAAAACACCGGAATCATTTCCGAACTCCGAAACGGGACTTTCCTTATATGAATCTTATTCTCCGGACCATTCCGGATCACCTCGTGATATCCCGGATCCCATCCGAGACTCCGAACAACATTCGGTCTCTTTCTCATAATACCATAACTACTCAAAACAACGTCGAATCCTTAAGTGTGTCTCCCTACGGTTCGTGAATTATGCGGACATGATCGAGACACTTCTCCAAACAATAACCAATAGAGGAATCTGGAAATTCATATGGCTCCCACATATTTCTACGATTACTTTGCGATCGAATGAACCACTTACATACGATACCAATTTCCCTTTGTCTCACGATAGTTTACTTATCCGAGGTTATGATCGTCGGTATCTCTGCATACCTAGTTCAACCTCACATCGATAAGTACTCTTTTCCCGTTCGTGATATGTGGTCCCTTGTGACCCAGTCACAGGCTTGCAAGCTAATTGGATGACATTCCACCGAGAGGACCCAGAGTATATCTATCCGTCATATGGATGGACGAATCCCACTCTTGATCCATGTGTTTCAACCAATACTTTCCGAACACTCAATGCCACCTTTATAGCCACCCGATTACGGTGGTGTTTGATGTCATCAAAGCATCCATCCGGTAAAGGTGATATGCATGATCTCATGGTCGAAGGAATTAGGTTACTATGTATCAGAAAGCATATAGCAATTGAACTATTGAAATGACTTGATCTTTATGCTATGCTTATCTATAGGAGTATGTCCACCATATCATTCTTCTAACGATATGATCTTATTGTTGATAACATCTCAATGTTCATGATAGGGAAACCACAATCATTAATCAACCAACAAGCTAGTGAAGTATAGAGGCTATACTAGGGACTTCAAATTAAGTTTACAAATCACACAAGTATTAATGTTTCCTTGTTAATACTATTATAGCATGAATGTAAACATTTATCATAAACACAAAGATATAATAATAAATATATTTATTATTGCCTCTAGGGCATATCTCCAACAGTCTCCCACTTGCACTAGAGTCATCTAATCTAGATTACATGGTAATATACCGAACACCCATGGCAGTTTGGTGTTGGTCATGTTTTGCCCTCGGGAGAGGTTTAGTCAACGGATCCGCCACATTCAGATCCGTGTGTACTTTGCAAATCTTTATATCCCCATCCCGGATATGTTCTCGAATAGCGTGAAAACGCAGCTTGATATGCTTCACTTCTTGTGTGACCTTGGTTCTTGCGCATTGGCTATGGCGCCCATGTTATCACAAAGAGATAGACATTGGGTCCAGCACTAGGAACCACACCCAGCTCTGTAATGAACTCTTTCATCCATATCGCTTCTTGTGAAGCCTCAAGGCGACCATGTATTCCGATTCATTGAAGATCTCGCCACAACGCTTTGCTTTGCACTCCTCCATAATCACGCACCATTCAAAATAAATACGTATCCAGATTGTGATTTAGAATCATCCGGATCGGTGTTCCAACTAGCATCGGTGTAACCATTAACAACGAGATATTCATCACCTCCATAAGAAAGAACCATATCCTTAGTTCTTCTCAAGTACTTAAGGATGTTTTTTGACCGCTGTCCAATGATCCACTCCTGGATCACTTTGATATCTGCTAGTTAAACTAACAACATATGCAATGTCGGGTCTAGTACATAGCATGGCATACATTAGAGATCCTATGGCTGAGGCATAGGGAGTCTTACTCATCCTTTCTCTATCTTCTGCCGATGTCGGACTTTGAGTTTTACTCAAGGTCGTATTGGGCAACATGGGCAAGAACCCTTTCTTGCTTTCTTCCATTCCAAACCTCTTTAGAACTTTGTCCAAATATGTACCCTGTGACAATGATATTTGGCGTTTCGATCTATCTCTATAAATCTTTATGCCTAATATGTAAGCTGCTTCGCCAAGATCCTTCATTGAAAAACTATTATTCAAATATTCTTTAACACTATTAAGAAGGTCTACATCATTCCCAATCAACAATATGTCATCCACATATAGTATTAAGAATGCTCTGAGCTCCCACTCACTTTCTTGTAAATACAAGCTTCTCCATAAGTTTGTATAAAACCAAAACTTTTGATCACCTTATCAAAACGTTGATTCCAACCGGGATGCTTGCTTCAATCCATAGATGGACCGTTGAAGTTTGCATACCTTGTTAGCATCTTTAGGATCGACAAAACCTTTGGTTTGCATCATATACAACTCTTCATCAATATCTCCATTGAGGAATGTTTTGACATCCATCCGCCATATCTCATAATCATAATATTCAGCGATTGCTAACATAATCCTCACAGACTTTAGCTTCGCTACGGTGAGAAAGTCTCATCGTAGTCAATTCCTTGAATTTGTCGAAACCCTTTTGCGACAAGTCGAGCTTTATAGACAGAACATTACCATCAAGATCTGCTTTTCTTCTTGAAAATCCATTTGTTCTCGATGACCTTCCTACCATCCGGTAAGTACACCAAAGTCCATACTTGGTTTTCGTACATGGATCCAATCTCGATTTCATGGCTTCTTGCCATTTATTGGAATCTGGGTCATCATCGCTTCCTCATATGTCTCGGGGTCATCGGTGTTGTCCACCAACATGACACTCATAACGGATCATACCAATGGAGTGGTACGAGTTCTCGTTGACCTCCGAGGCTCAGAGCAACTTCAACCAAGTTTCATGATCATCATCATTAGCTTCCTCTCTAATTGGTGCACCACAGAACTTCTTCCGTGCCGCTACATGCAATTTTGAGAGAAGGTTTGACAACCTCGTCGAGTTCTACTTTCCTTCCAGTCACTTCTTTCGAGATAAATTCCTTCTCTAGAAAGGATCCATTCTTGGCAACGAAGATTTTGCCTTCGGATCTATGATAGAAGGTATACCCAATAGTTTCCTTCGGGTATCCTAAAAAGACGCATTTTTCCGCTTTGGGTTCAAGCTTGTCCGGCTGTAACTTCTTTACATAGGCTTCGCAACCCCAAACTTTAAGGAACGACAATTTAGGTTTCTTCCCAAACCATAATTCATATGGTGTCGTTTCAGCGGATTTAGATGGTGCCCTATTTAAAGTGAATGCGGCTGTTTCTAACGCATAACCCCAAAATTATAGCGGTAAATCTGTAAGTGACAGCATAGAACGAACCATATCTAAGAGAGTTCGATTACGACGTTCGGACACACCATT
Source organism: Avena longiglumis (assembly GCA_030063025.1). Lineage (NCBI taxonomy): Eukaryota > Viridiplantae > Streptophyta > Magnoliopsida > Poales > Poaceae > Avena > Avena longiglumis. Next base: position 488,601,968 of record CP125974.1, read on the forward strand.
ACGCTGTGGTGTTCCCGGCGGTGTCAATTGTGAAAGTATTCCGCATTTCTTCAAATGCTCGCCAAACTCGTAACTTAGATATTCACCTCCACAATCAGAACGTAGAAATTTAATCTTCTTGTTACGTTGATTCTCTACCTCACTTTGAAACTCCTTAAACTTCTCGAAAGTTTCGGATTTATGTTTCATGAAATAGATATACCCATATCTACTCAAGTCATCCGTGAAGGTAAGAACATAACGATAACCATCACATGCGATGCTACACTCATTGGACCACACACATCGGTATGTATGATTTCCAATAAGTCCGTAGCTCCATCATACCGTAAAATGGAGTCTTAGTCATTTTTCCCATCGACATGCTTCGCATCTCTCAAGTGATTCAAAATCAAGTGATTCAAGAAGTCCATCGAATGGAGTTTCTTCATACGCTTCACTCAATGTGACCAAGACGATTGCCACATATAGGTCGAATTATCGCTGATTTCAAACGCTTAGCTTCAATGTTGTTGATATGTGTATTTCCACTATCGAGATTCAATAAGAATAGACCATCTATCAAAGGTGCATGTGCATAAAACATATTACTCATATAAATCGAACAACCATTATTCTCGATTTAAACAAGTAACCGCCTCGCAATAAACAAGATCCCGATATAATGTTCATGCTCAACACAGCACTAAATAACAATTATTTAAGTATAAAACTAATACCGATGGTAGATGAAGGGGTAGCGTGTCGACCGCGATCACATCAACCTTTGATCCGCTTTCCCACGCCGCATCGTCACCTCGTTCTTCGCTAGCTTCCGCTTATTCGCAGACTGCTTCGAGTTACAAATATGAGCAACCGAACCAAGATTAAATACCCGTGCACTACTACGAGTACTAGTGAGATACACATCAATAACATGTATATCGATATACCTTTCTTCTTGATGTTGCCGTTCTTCGATCCGCCAAGTACTTTGGGCAATTCCGCTCAAAGGACCTTCTCCCTTGCAAGAAAGCACTCGGTTTGCTTGGGTCAGCCTTGGTCTTCTTCGCCACGTGGTAACTTTCTTACCACCCTTCTTGAAGTGTCCTTTGCTTAGACTTGCCTTTCTTGAGTTTGGTGGTCTTATTGACCAACAACACTTGGTGCTCTTTCTTGATCTCCACTTCGCAGATTTTAACATAGCAAACAGTTCGCAACTCTTTGTTCATGTTCGCATGTTGTAGTTCATCACAAAGTTCTGTAACTTGGTGGCGTGATCGAGGACACGAAATCCCCAAAGCATTAGGAATCACTATACCCAAGCTTTGAAGTTTGTTTGCGTGCCGGACATCTTAAGCACATGCTCACCGATGAGCTGCCCTCTTCCATCTTGCGCTTAAAGAACTTTTCGAAGCCTCATAGCTTTCAATTGCCGCATGAGTCTCAAAAATCAATTTGAGATCCTCGACAATATCATATGGGTCGACTCTTCAAACCTTTTCTCAAGCTCCGATTCTAAACCATACAAGATAGCACATCGAACTATGGAGTACCGATTCTTCCGAGCGAGTTAAACATTCTTTACTTCATCGGAGCATCACCAGTGTGGGTCACCCAATGTGCATCCAAAGACATAGGTCAAATTACCAGCCGTGAGGACAATCCTCAAATTGCGGAACCAATCCGCGAAGTTGCTTCCATTGTTTTTCAGCTTTTCTTTCTCTAGGAACGCATTAAAATTGATGGTAGGGGATGCCATTGATCTACAACATATTTGCAATAGTTTAGACTAAGTTTATGACAAATTGAGTTCAAATTAATTAATGAAATTAAACTAGGTGAACTCCCACTCAAAAAAACATCCCTCACATTGTTTTAGTGATCACACGAACCAAATCCACTACATCAACACCGATCATCACGAGAGTTGATATAGTTTCAATGGCGAACAATCGTCATGTTCATCATATCTACTATACGATTCATGCTTTACCTTTCGGTGATCCGTGTTCCGAGACCATGTCTGTACATGCTAGGCTCGTCAAGATCAAACCTTAGTTTCTGTATGAGCAAATCTGGCTTGCTCACGTTGTATACACTTGCAGAATCTAAGACACCCGATCATCACGTGGTGCTTCGAAACAACAAGCTTTAGCAACGGTGCTAACTAAGGGCGAACACTTTATGACTTGAAATTGATGTGCATGAGGGATCATCTTATAATGCTACCGTCGTCTACCAAGCAATACAAGATGCATAAAGGATTAACATCACATGCAATTCAATAATATGTGATATGATATGGCCTTTCTTCTTTGTGCTTCCGATCTCCATCTTCAAGCACGAACATGATCTCCATCATCACCGGCATTGCATCAAGGTCAATGACGCTTATCCATGGTTGTCTTCTACCGGCTTCAACTATTACAACTACTTTGAATAGACACGCGGGTCTTAACATAAATTAAAGACAACCATATGGCTCCTGCCGGTTGCCAACTTACAATAAGGAACATTGCATACATCAAATATAATCACAATCATGACCATATCACATCATCAAGACACCCCTCGCAAAACAAAGTTAGACGCCTCTACTTTCTTTGCATATTTTACGTGGTTTGGGGCTTTCAATAAGTGTCGCTCTAACTTACGAACAAGAACCACAACATTGATACTAGCATTGTTGATCACCCGTTGTAAATTGGATCTTAACTATGCTAGGAGAAACAGCACCATAAAGCCACTTATGCAATACAAGTTGCATGTTAAGCGTGGAGCAAGTCTCATGAACGATGTCATGTAAGGTTAGCCCGAGCCGCTTCATCCCAACATACCGCAAGATGCAAAGTACACAAAAAGCAATCGACAATAAAAGAATCAACGCCCACAATGACCATTGTGTTCTACTCGTGCAACAGATCTACATATAGACACGGCTCGATACTTTCGTAGGGGTTCGTAGCATGGAAAACAAAAATTTTCTATTGCATACAAACAAACAAGCCAAGATCTATCTACTAGATTGTAGCAACGAGTTGATGGAATAACTTACCCTCGAAGATTCCAAAGTGTTTAACGAGAGCGGATTCTCGTGGGTGATGTAGTCGTACTCTTTCCGATCTCAAGATCGTGTAGACGATCCTTCCGTGCCCAAGCGCTCCCAGCCGTAATCGGTCACACGTTCGGTACTGACGAAGACCTTCCTCTCCCTTGTTCCAAGAAAATGGAGGTTGTAGCACTCTCTCGCGATTCCGCATCACAACGGCGTGGTACCTAAGTAGAGGGAAAATCCCAGGCTTGCCTTTAAGCCGAGTATGGTGGAGTATGAGAGGGCTATTAGTGGTCTAGGGATTAGACACACCAATTAGAAGGCTCTAAACCGCAGGCTAAAGCAATTAGAAGCTCTAAACCAAAACGGCTCTAAACCGGAGATTAGAGGATAGGAACTTGTGTCTAGAGGAGGAGGCCCTGCCCCTCCTTTTATAGGTGGAGGGGCCGGCGCGCCAGGGGAGGGAGGGGAGTCCCTCCCCAACTCGGCCTAGGTGGGCCACCGGCTTGGAGGAGAGTCCAAGTTGGTTTCAACCTCCTCTTGCTTGTTTCCCACAGTTTCCTGTTTCCCACAGTTTCCTGTTTTAGCCGTTTGACTTTCAAACTGGCAGTTTGACTTTTCAGTTTTGGAACAGCAAGAACACTTAGTACATGATGCAATCATTCAATGACACATTCATGTACCCTCCCCCCGGAGTGCCGGACAATCCGGAACCTTCTAGAACATTCCCGATGAAAACACCGGAATCATTCCCGAACTCCGAAACGGGACTTTCCTTATATGAATCTTATTCTCCAGATCACCTCGTGATATCCCGGATCCCATCCGAGACTCCGAACAACATTCGGTCTCTTTCTCATAATACCATAACTACTCAAAACAACGTCGAATCCTTAAGTGTGTCTCCCTACGGTTCGTGAATTATGCGGACATGATCGAGACACTTCTCCGAACAATAACCAATAGAGGAATCTGGAAATTCATATGGCTCCCACATATTTCTACGATTACTTTGCGATCGAATGAACCACTTACATACGATACCAATTTCCCTTTGTCTCACGATAGTTTACTTATCCGAGGTTATGATCGTCGGTATCTCTGCATACCTAGTTCAATGTGGCATCCCGCAAAACCACTACTAGAAAATCGCGTTAAATTTGTGCATTGCATCGTCATCATCATGCATTGTTTGCCAAAACTATTTCGCAAAGCCCGTTTTGTTTTCCAAACGCCCCATCTCTATTCAAATGTCAAACACCGGGTCTCCGGAATAATTTTGTTTTGTTGCTATCGGGTTGCAAACGGCCCAATTAAATCAAATAAAAGTTTTATTTATTTTAGTAGGGGCAGTCGAACGGGCCAACCCGACCCGAACGACCGCCCCAGAAATAAAACGGTCCAGCTGTACCCGCCCTTCTAAATCCTATTCCTACCAGTAAAACTACCCAACCCACCCTGGCCACCTCACCCCAACCTATAGTCTTGTGCCACCTCACCCTCTCCCTAAACCTCACCCAATCCTCACCTGCCACGTGGCCCAGCCAGCTCCCTCCCCAATCCCTTAGCCCCACCCTCAACCGGCCACACACACGCACACAACGCACACGCCTGCCCACCCTTCCCCTGCCCTGCGGGCCCGCCACCCAGGCCGCCCCCACGCGCCAGTCACCCTCCACCCAATCCACCCCTCACCTGCCCCGGGCCCCACCACTCACCTTCCCCGCATGCGACCTCCCCCAGCTCCTCCTTCCCGCACGCACGCGGTCGGCCCTCCCATCTCCCTCTCCCCGCTCTGCCGGCTCCCCGCTCGCCCCGCGAAGCTTCCCTCCGCTGCCGCCGCCGCTTACCTCGCTCCTCCGCCGCCATCCTCGCCGCCGCCCATCGCGCCAACGCCACCAGCGCTTGCCGCCCGCGCCTTGCCGCGAACACCCCTTCCACCTCGCGTCTTCGACGCCGCTCGCCTCGCATCCTCATCTCGACCGCTTCTCCGAAGCGCAGCGCCGCCAGACGCTGCTCCCGCCACCGCCGCCCCGCCCGCTGCCTCCGCCACCGCGTTCTCCTCCGGCCCGCCGCGCCGCTGGCTACCTCACCGCCGCCGCCCGGTCACTTGCTGCGCCGCGCTGCCGCGCCGCCGCCGGCAGGTCGCCGGTGCCGCTCGACCGCCGCCCGTGCGGGCCGCGAAAGCCGCCGGTCCTGCGCCGCTGGCGGCGTCTCTGCTGACCTCGCCCGGCCAGGGCCCCGCCGGCCAGGACCTCCCCCCCGTGTCCCCGTCGACCTGTGGGCCCGCTGTCCCGTGTGTGTATCTGTGTGTGCTCGTGTATGTGCGCCATGGAGGATCCGATGATGTTCCCTATGACCGTTCCGAGACAACCCGAGCTCGCCAACGACCTTCGGCGCCGAACCGATGACCGCCAAGCGCGCCACAATAGGCAATCTCTACACCGCGACAAGATCTGCCTCGGACGCCGAGAACCCCAACCCAAAGAGAACCGGAAACCGCAAGACCTTCATCCCGAACCCGAGGGTTCCTCGACAAGACCGTCTCGTCACAAGACCCCCCCCCTCCGCTGACCTTTGTCGCCAAGATCTGCATCGCTGCATGTTCGTCGACCAATAAGCGAGGTGGAACCCGATGGGGCCGGTACCAACAAGATCGACCGCCGGACGCCAAGCATTTCATCCGGACTCGAGACCGAACGACAAGTACCCGACCGGACACCAAGTTCGCACCCGATCGCTAAGACCGACTGCAACCTGCACCGACAAGATCTGCATGCGACAAGAACAACCCGAAGAATCCGATGCAACCCCCGGCACCGAACCGAGTACTCCTTTCCGAACGCCGAGACTGCTGAGAACCCGGATGCGACAAGATCTACCCGATGTTGGAGAACACACCGCCGAGACGAACCCGTCGAACCCTGGACCCTGTCGAACCCCGAACCCCGGAAACCCCAAGATCGTCGAGACCCCTCAATGTGTGAACCCTTCCCGAAACCCTATTTATAACACCATATAACAACTGTGCATATTAAATTGTCATACTTGCATGCATGATCATGTGGTTTGGGGGCCTTATGCCAATGCACCTCTAATTAAATATGGGGCCCATATGCGGGCAAATCTAGCCTTATATTGGCCTCATTTAAACTTGTGTAGCGAACCGGGAACTCATCTTGTCATGTTAATACAACATTTAAATTGCGGGGTAGCTAAATAACGTGAACCATCTAACTATTTGTCGGGACCCCGGTTCCGCTTAATATGACCTTATTGCATCGCACCTTGCCTTGCCATACATCATACATGCATCATGCCGATCTTCTGCCGTTGTATTAAATATTGCATCCGGTGTTTATTCTAGTGTTTTGTTTCTTCGCGGATAAGGCCGTTGAGTTGATGTGAGCTTCGCCCCGATCTTCGGGGAAAACCTTCGACAATGTTTTCAGGCGAGCATCTCCCCCTTTCTACCTATCTTACTTTTATAGCATTTATTCCCTCCTGTTGATCTATTGCTATCTGTGTTGCGATGCTCTAGATTCCGTACCCTTGATATCCCTTGCAGCCATATATTGCCTTGGACACCCCCTATTACCTGTTGTTTGGTAGATAGTTGGACTTGCGCGTCGTAGTTGCTTGCTCAAGTGCTGATGTGTGTCGCCATATGCCACAGTTGCTGATGTATTGCCGCATGTTGATGATGGAGATGATGCTAGTTTTACTTATCGTCACTTTAATTTCTGTTTAACCACTAAAATTGAATAAGCAGAGGCATCGGTGGGTGATAGAAAATATTTGGTTTCCGAACGCCCACTTGTGTCCCGTAAGACCCCGAGTACTTGATACCTGTTCCTTGATTTTGCGCGCTATCCACATCCGGGAGGTATATGGGACCCCCCTGAGCCAGAGCTTGATTCAGTCTTATTTCTTGGGGCCACAAACTAGTTTGAGGTTTTATTTACGATCCTGTACTTATGCCATGTTTTACTGCTTTATTTACGATTGTGCGAGGTACTGCACACTGTACTGTTTAGGAAGCGGAGTGTTTACGCGGTGTCGACAAGCCCCGTTTGGGGTTCCCAGTCGCTCACAGCCATTGACGCAGACCTTGAGGCCGTCTCGGAGCTTGCCTACTCCGTTGCGGATTCTACTTAAGGGGTGGCCCCCTGAAATATTTCTGAATCCTGTGATTGTTCAGTCGTGAAAGCCTCGTTGGTTTTGATTTGGTTTTTCCGAGGTTGATCGAGCGTGTGTTGCTATTGGTGCACCGCCGGGTAAAACTTTCAAAGCCGTGTCCGCGGATATGGACGACTTGGAGCATGATCTCGATCATAGACAAGCATAACTAAAGTTTATCGCTATCAATTTGACTTATAATGGCTAGTAATCAGCTCCACTACAATGGAATGGCTAATTAATACGCCCACAATTGCTTGTTTGGTTGTCGCTTCATACAATTGTATCGACTAGTAAGTATTGCAACTACAACGGAATGGTGAATAAAAGTACCAACAACCGCTGGGTTTTGGGTTTATCTCATGCTATGTGTACTGATTAGTAATTGTTGCCACTATAATGTAATGGTCAATTAAAAGTGCCCATCGCTACTTTATCGTGACGATTATCTAAACTCGACTAGTAATTGCTGCAACGATAATCAATAAGTAAACCGCCAACCGGTGAGTTCCTCGGTTGACTTCCTCGTTTGGTCTCGAGGGGGAAACGCCAGGATGGGTTTGTTTGGTGTTAGCATCAGTTTGGATCCGGTTAGGTCATTCTCACCCTCTCTGATTACCGCCAGTTGTATCGAGTCTCTATAGGTTGTTTAGCGCATGCTGCCGCTGCCGCTCAGTCCACCATACCTATGTAGGCGAGGACCGCCGAATTCTAGCCTCGCCGTGTACTGGCCTCAGTACTGACGCTCCTTCTTTGTTTTCTGCTTTGCCCTTTGTCGGCACCCCTTTTGTTAAGCAGGTTTTGAGATCGACCGAAGGTGGTTACCTTCCGGCTTGGCCTGGGCAGGGTTATGGACGCCATTGGTTATTCTTCAGGGCTCTTAGCCTCATTCGCTTCTTGTCCGTAGTCGGACGCTCTACTGTTTTCAAGGTGATTTGGATCTTGTATATTATGTCCGTATTCTTGACTCTTTGAGTCGCTGATAAATATATCCGTTCTGTGGGTCCCATCGAGGACTGTTGTGTAATGTTATTACTTCGTTTTCCACCCGCATTGCAAAGTGCTCGCGGCACCTTTGAATCGTTTCTATGCGGGTTTGGTGAATTTTGCCCAAACTTGCATAGGTCCGATTCTGAGGGTGTTACATTCAACCTCGTTACCGATAAGTACTCTTTTCCCGTTCCCGTGATATGTGATCCCTTGTGACCCAGTCACATGCTTGCAAGCTAATTGGATGACATTCCACCGAGAGGGCCCAGAGTATATCTATCCGTCATATGGATGGACAAATCCCACTCTTGATCCATGTGTTTCAACCAATACTTTCCGAACACTCAATGCCACCTTTATAGCCACCCAGTTACGGTGTGGTGTTTGATGTCATCAAAGCATCCATCCGGTAAAGATGATATGCATGATCTCATGGTCGAAGGAATTAGGTTACTATGTATCAGAAAGCATATAGCAATTGAACTATTGAAATGACTTGATCTTTATGCTATGCTTATCTATAGGAGTATGTCCACCATATCATTCTTCTAACGATATGATCTTGTTGTTGATAACATCTCAATGTTCATGATAGGGAAACCACAATCATTAATCAACCAACAAGCTAGTGAAGTATAGAGGCTATACTAGGGACTTCAAATTAAGTTTACAAATCACACAAGTATTAATGTTTCCTTGTTAATACTATTATAGCATGAATGTAAACATTTATCATAAACACAAAGATATAATAATAACTATATTTATTATTGCCTCTAGGGCATATCTCCAACACCCAGGCGACCCAGGCCTTGTCCGCGACACTAGGGCGCTTGGGACATCTACCCACGGCATGGTGGTGGTGGCCTCCTTCTCCGTCGGAATGGTCGGCCGGGTGGTCTTGTCGTCTTGCGGTGGATCCTACTAGTTTCCGGCGGGTGGCGTGGGGGCTGTTGGCTCAGTTTCAATAAAAGGAGGTGGTCCCGGATCCCTCTCAAGCCAATACGATGATCTGTCGGATGTTGGTCTCCATTGATTTGGTTTCTGTGTCGTGTTCCGGAAGGCTCCGCCGACAAACTCCATAAGTGCTATCATGCCGTGAGTTTGCTGAAAGGATTGAATTCGGTCGTTCACACCCATGTTTTAGTCTTACGTTTGGTTTCAGAGGGTGTACTTCGAAGCTTTGTTGGCTGTTATTATCATGGGGCATGTTCTCGTTCCATGGTGCTGACAGAGAAAGTCATGAAGACCGAGATCTGAGGACAGACAATGGTGGTTCGAGTCTGAGTGGTGATGAGGAATTGGCTAGGTGACTTGTGAATTGGAGCAGTGGCATGAAAGTGGGGACGAATGCACATGAGAGGTTCATAGTCCTACCTCTTAGGGTGAAAACCCAGGGTCTGACCTTAATTGATTATGCCTGACAATGAACTTTAAGTATTGTTTTGAGAGCGTGAACTTTTTTCAGGGTGAAAACCTAGATCGTTGATCGGACGATGACGGTGTTTGTGCACTGTTCCTTTTTTGGAGGTGTCGTTTTTGGAGAAGCTGGATTTCTGGTGCTGTCTTGGTGGTGGTAGTACTGCTGTTTCAATGAAAGAGTTACTGTAGCGGGACTTTTTTTTTGTAATTCTTCTTTTTCTTTTTTGGCTGTGTGCATCCGTGTGGCTGCTAGGACAATGATTCGTTGGAGAGGCTGGGTGTAATTGGTATCCTCTGATATTAATATATGTTCGTTTCAATTTTTTTAAAAAAACTTATACTTTCTTTGGTTTATACTAGCAAACAATGTCCGTGCGTTGCACCGGGAGAGAAAAAACTACGTCGCAAAAGCTTATAAAGTTGGTGTTAGTTCTTCAATTAATATTCCAACGTACTCTCTCCGTTTAGAAATATAAGATATTTTAGCTTTATGAAATGAATGTATCTAATTTTTTTTTAGTGTATAGGTTCACTCCGTACCATCGGCAGAGGGTCTTGGAGACCATTCTGGGTTATGGCCCGGTCTTCCAGCAGTAAATGTAAGCTATTTGTCTCTATTAATTTGATTAAATGTTAGCCATTAGGGAGCATTTGCTTGTTCGGCCCAGGCTGGGATTTTAGACTGACCAATTGGCCCATCCTAGCTTTGTCTTCACTCTCCGCCACTGCTCCGTACCTCTACGAACATATATATTAAAAAAAGTCTAAATACATTTAATTATTTCTGAACAGAGGAAGTATGTACATAGACACGTACCGAACCTCTACGAATCTATACAATAAAAGACGTCTACATACGTTAAATTCATAAATCTAAAACGTATATTTTTGAACGGAGGAAGTATGTACATAGACACATACAAAGTTGTCATAGTTCTTCAATCTATATTCCAAACGTATGTCCATAGACAACAAAAATCGTACTCAACGTTGGCTATGTTTTTCTTGATCTCCATAGGCGCGACAGCTATCATTAGCACCATCCCCCGCCTATGCTTGCCCTTCCCAAACCATGCTCGTCTACAATTTCAAGCTATCAAACCAAGCCATGAGTTTTAAGTTGTCAAACCAAGCCATGAGCCAACCAAGTAGATCAGAGCTAGCACACAAAGGACGGACACAATCAGACAACCATATAGTATCTCCTAACCACCAACGGTCTGGCTCTTGTTGATTATTCCCGGATCAGCTTGATGATATCTTGCGAGCTCAAAATATTGAGAAAATTAAGAAAAATAAGAAATAAGAAAATATTTCCTATTCTCTCCTCCATCTATAATTCCTTGGATATTCTCTGCGTGTCTCAACCCACAATCCATCATGTATAACTTGTTGATTCCTTATTCCCTTGCTAATACTCTAGATAACCTGCCATGTATATAAACCGGTGCGGCTTGCTGTTTAGAAACGAGGTGGGACTAAATATACTCGTACCTGGTCTCAGCCTAGTCAAATGTACAGAACAAAGTTGCTTGCCTAAGAAAAGGCTAAATTACCAATAAACTAACGGTCCGGGCCAAGAGTGCATGGGCTCACGGAGGAGGAGGCGGAACGATGGATAAGAAAATAACTCAGCGGTGGCAAAGCACGCAGAGGAGATGGCGTCCGCATAGGACTTCCTGACTTGTTGCATAGGCCACACATGAACACCATGGGCCTAGAATGGATCGTACTCCATTGGCCATCTGGCTGTGAACGCTATGGTCATGTAAGCTCCCATTAATTGATCTAAAAAAAATGTAAGCTCCATTAGTGATACTGCAGACGATACTTTCACTCCTGAGCGCCATAGAGTACCCCACGATCATATTTACCTTTTTTAATCATGCGTAGCAGCCAACCCACACCTCTCTAATTAATTAGGCAACAATATCTTTCGACCAAATAACGGTGGGACTGCTCAGTGATACACAAGTCAGCTCGCTGATGCTTCATATTATTTGCATATAGGTATATAATATAAACCGGTCTGGCATGGTTCAAATTAAGGAACGGTGTGGGGCTAAAAGTTTTAGGTATCGTGTCTTGATTCCACTTAGGGCATGTGCATTAGTTCAGTCGACTGCTGTCTGTATAATGCTTCCACGTAGCTAGCAAAGAAAATTAAAGACACCCTATACAGTAAGCTGTCTATTAGGCAATCTGTAAGCGGCAAAAAAACAGGAAATTCCGTTGTTAACCAACTGATTGTTAGTTCAAGCCATGCAACGACCGTACTAGCCACGATCCCACGACAAGCGAAGCGATCAATACAATGGGAAAACAGCCGTCTGTAGGCAGCGATTAGCACGGGAATAGATCGTCGGTATTTCTACAGACGGACACACCATTTTTCCGTATTCTCTTTCATCCACGTCGTCTAATTTTCTACTTGGCAAATTATACAGACGGCTGAGTGTACACCATTGTACACGCCCTTATGGTCGAACCTGTCTTCGTTTGTTGACATTTCACCTGGCATGTACATGTTGGGTCCCAACTTCCAGCCCAAGAGGCCAAGGCCCAAGAGGTCGACGTGGTCGTCCTCTGCCATTATGCCGCGTCAAGTCGGTCTCGCGTCGGTCTGGTCTTATCGTGCGCCAGATCGTAATAAAAATGCCGTCTAGTAATAAAAATACCATCAAGTATTTTCTATTTTCACTTATAGGTGGTATTTGATGTAATATAAATTTAGTGAAAGGGCAAAGCGATCCAGAAAAGTATAGGAGGCGTGGGTGTTTTCTTTTTTGAACTGTTTCTGACTTACAGGTGGCACGGGTGGGTAATTGCTTGTATGATAAAAGGGGTAAAATCGTCCAAAAAAATATCCGGGCCAAGAGTGCATGCGCTCACGAAGGAGGAGGCAGAACGATGTATAAGAAAATAACTCAGCGGTGGCAAAGCACGCAGAGGAGATGGCGTCCGCATAGGACTTCCTGACTTGTTGCATAGGCCACACATGAACACCATGGGCCTAGAATGGATCGTACTCCATTGGCCATCTGGCTGTGAACGCTATGGTCATGTAAGCTCCCATTAATTGATCTAAAAAAAATGTAAGCTTCATTAGTGATACTGCATACGATACTTTCACTCCTGAGCGCCATAGAGTACCCCACGATCATATTTACCTTTTTTAATCATGCGTAGCAGCCAACCCACACCTCTCTAATTAATTAGGCAACAATATCTTTCGACCAAATAACGGTGGGACTGCTCAGTGATACACAAGTCAGCTCGCTGATGCTTCATATTATTTGCATATAGGTATATAATATAAACCGGTCTGGAATGGTTCAAATTAAGGAGCGGTGTGGGGCTAAAAGTTTTAGGTATCGTGTCTTGATTCCACTTATGGTCGAACCTGTCTTCGTTTGTTGACATTTCACCTGGCATGTACATGTTGGGTCCCAACTTCCAGCCCAAGAGGCCAAGGCCCAAGAGGTCGACGTGGTCGTCCTCCTTCTGCCGTACTATGCCGTCAAGTCGGTCTCGCGTCGGTCTGGTCTTATCGTGCGCCAGATCGTAATAAAAATACCGTCTAGTAATAAAAATACCATCAAGTATTTTCTATTTTCACTTATAGGTGGTATTTGATGTAATATAAATTTAGTGGAAGGGCAAAGCGATCCAGAAAAGTATAGGAGGCGTGGGTGTTTTCTTTTTTGAACTGTTTCTGACTTACAGGTGGCACGGGTGGGTAATTGCTTGTATGATAAAAGGGATAAAATCGTCCAAAAAAATGTAGGTACTACAAGAAACACTCCTTCCTTTATTATTAGGTATAGATTAACGACCTCAACTTTATCTAGATTATATGTATCTAATTAAGTATTTAGACTAGATGCATTTTGTAATTAAATAAAGTTGATGCCATTAATATGGACCAGAGAAAATAGAAAACAATAGTTTGAAATAAAAACTAAACTTTTTTTTTGACTTGGATACTAACATTGCTTACAATTCTAAAAATAACCTTATAAAGCAAAAAAAAAATTCCTTCACAAACCCCGTATCAAACTTTTCTCTTTAGCTTTGCCTAATCCTGATTGCCTCCCATATGGAAACGTGGAAAAAAGAAAAAGTCACTAGAGAATTCAGATCGCCGTGACCCGTGAGATTCCACACCGTAAAACTACTAGCAACGCCTGCAAAGAGGTAGAGGGCGAGCCGCAGGCAGAGCACAGCAGCGCAGCAGCAGCGGCGGAAAAACCCTCGCGTCGCGGCCGCCCCCACGGCCACCCGCCGCCGATCCGATCCCGACGAAACTGGACCGGTAAACCCCTTCAAACTCCCATCCGTCACCCCCTTTTCCCCATTCGCGTAGAGACCCGATCTGAGCGCCCGTCCCCCGGCGACCCTGCAGCTATCCCCTTCGATCCGAGCGGTCGCGGCGCCGGCATGGCGCGGTTTGAGGTGAACGGCAAGTCCGTGGAGGGCGTGGACCTGCTGCGGCGGCGCCACTGGACGGCGCGCCTCGACTTCTGGCCCTTCCTCGCGCTCTACGCACTCTGGCTGCTGCTCGCCGTCCCGGCGCTCGACTTCACCGACGCCCTCGTCATCCTCGGCGTGCTCTCCGCCTCCCACATCCTCGCGTTCCTCTTCACCGCTTGGTCCGTCGACTTCCGGGCCTTCGTCGGCCACTCCAAGGCGAGACCCCCCTCTCACCCCCGCATAGTCAACATTACCCACATCTGCTCGCTGTGCAGTCTATATAGGGTTAAACATCTTATACTTGTTTACGGTGCAGGTGAAGGATATCCATGCGGCAAACGCGTGCAAAGTAATCCCCGCAAAGTTCCTAGGGTCGAAAGAGATTGTGCCTCTGCATATACAGAAAACTGTAAGATAGTGGCTTTGTTTGCTTTAAACTGGTAGTGTTTAGGTTTGGTCACTGAGTGTGGCTTGGATTGCTCTTCAGGTTGCCCCTTCGTCGGCTTCAGGTGAGACGGAGGAGATCTACTTTGATTTCCGGAAGCAAAGATTCTTCTACTCCGCAGAGAAGGATAACTTCTTCAAGCTCCGGTACCCGACAAAGGACTTATTTGGGCATTACATCAAGGGCACTGGGTATGGAACAGAGGCCAAGGTTAACACAGCTGTGGACAAGTGGGGAAGAAACATGTAAGCTACAGTTTTGCTCCCTTGTCTTGACATTGGTTAGTTGAGGTAGAGGACTTTAAATTGATCACATAACACATATTTGTAGATGTAGATGGCATCACTGTTAATGATACATATCATTTTGAGAAAACCTAACGCTTTCTTCAGTGTTACAGTTGAACTACGCTGTAGCAGAAGAATGCCCTGAAATTGCGAAATTTGATATTAAGGCATGTTTCATTTTAGTGCCACATCCCGAAGGGAAGTCCCAAGCATAATCCATTAGGGAAGTAGAGTCTAAACTAGTAGCTGAAGGGATTTGGAGCATACATAAATATGTTCATGCAACATGTGAAATTCAATTCTCACACATGCAAATATCTTAATAAATCACTTAAATAGGTAATATGTTGCTGTTATGAAACAAATTGTGGATATTGATTGGGTTCAAAACAAGTGTCTGTATCGGAATTTTCTAGGAGAAACTTACTGCAAAGTAAACACAAACTATACAACAACAACCAAGCCTTTTATTCCAATCAAGTTGGGTAGGCTAGATATGAAACCCAAACAGAAACTAGTGGAAAGTGCAAGTATGGCAGAAACTAGGGAAAAGTGCAAGTCAAGCAGAAAATAGTGGAAAGTGCAAGTCAAGCAGAAAATAGTGGAAAGTGCAAGTAAAACAAAAGAGCAAAAGAGTAAACAAGGTTTGGGCACATGGATCGCTGATTTCCATGCAGCCCTATCAAAAGCCAATTCTCTAGGTATATTCCACTCCTTCAGATCCCTTCTAATTGCCTCCTCCCATGTCAACTTTGGTCATCCTCTGCCCTTCTTTGCATTATCGATACCCCTTAGAAAGTAAACACAAACTATGTGTCTAGGAAAGTTCAAATAGTGAAAACAGAGTTTGATACACGAATTACTTTCATGCGAGCAAAGACATGTTTCTGTATATGTGTAGTTTGAAATCAACAACCTCTGCAACAGGAATTAAGTTGAATATCCAGCTTTGAACACTGAAGCTTTCATCATACACGCACTGTTAAGCTATAGTGGCTAATGCTTGTAATTTTTTTCCTGTAGATTTGAGTATCCACAGCCCACATTTCAGAAATTAATGAAGGAGCAATGCATGGAACCATTTTTTGTTTTCCAGGTTAGTCTCTTTCACAGCTGGCCTGCCTTTTGCTTATATGTCTTTCCTAACAGTGAGCTCTTACTCTACAGGTTTTTTGTGTTGGCCTTTGGTGTCTGGATGAGTATTGGTACTATAGTTTGTTTACTCTTTTCATGCTCTTCCTATTTGAGTCTACTATGGCAAAGAATAGATTGAAGACATTGACTGAGCTTAGGCGTGTGAAAGTTGATAATCAGATTGTGTTGACTTACCGCTGTGGAAAGTATGCCTCATTCATTTGACTCCGTGCTTACACTGTTCAAGTGTATATCACATGATTCACATCCTAATCATGCTTTATTTATTTATTCAGATGGGTTAAGATCACAGGGACAGAACTACTACCTGGAGATATTGTGTCAATAGGCCGCTCGTCTAGTGGTGAAGATAGATCTGTACCAGCAGATATGCTATTACTGGCTGGATCCGCAATAGTAAATGAAGCTATTCTTACCGGAGAGTCTACTCCGCAGTGGAAGGTTTTCCTCTATCTCCCACCCTCCCTCTTCTGATTGCATTAGCTCTATGACCTTTTTTTTTTTTTGGGGGGGGGGGGGGATTAGGACTTCCAGTCATACCTAATTTTTGTAAGATGGGATCATACTTATTAGTACCATTCAAATAGTTGTTCTGTTTCTAATTTGGAATGAAACATTCCTTTTCTAGTGTGCCATTTTGAACTTCATGAAGTAGTTATTTTCACAAAAGATGCACGCACATTTGTAAACTACTTTGAAATATACCATATGCTTGTAGTTGTACACCAAACATGCATATATTTTATATAAATCATATTTTGCATGTAATTTTGAATTGGAAATTGGAACAGAGTCACGGATGAGTTGAAAGAGATACTTAATAAATACCCGCTATTATGCATGTTAGCAAGGTACATTGTATGAATTTGGAAATTGGAACGTAGTTACTGAAGAGTTGGAAGAGTTACTTAAAAATACCTGCTATTATGGATGTGAGCAAGATAAAATATTAAATTTGGAAATTGGAGCAGAGTTACTGAAGATTTGAAAGAGTTACTTAGTAAACATGTGAGTTTAAAAGTTACTTAAAATCATCTAAGTAATATTTTAGTTTGGTTTCCAGCCCAGCATTTGAGGAAACAATATGCATGTACCACAATACCTGAATGTCTGGGGTTCAAACATCACCGCTAACTGAATGAGCCGGTATTATTCTCAAAAGGAAAGGAAAATTATGTGCTGGTATATGTGGTGAAGCAGAACAATGGTGCTTCTTTTGCATTTTTCTACCGAAATCTAATAGCCCAATTTATTCTGGCTAAAAAAGTATACTTCTAGGACATATTGAGTATGTTGTTAATCCAATTGTAGCATTTTACTACTGGTTTCTCTTCTCTTTGACATGTTCTGTGACTACCCATAGTATTTTATTCATCTTCTACCACTGAATGATCATCGACTCCTATAGGTCTCAGTTGCTGGTCGTGGCGTTGACGAAATGTTATCGATAAAGCGGGATAAGAATCATATCCTATTTGGTGGCACCAAGATACTGCAGCACACACCAGATAAGGTAGATGTATCGGTTATGCTATCGTGCATTGACGAAATGTTATCGATAACAGTATTGTTGACCCCTTTTTTTTACAGTCTGCAAATCTTCGAGTTCCTGATGGCGGTTGTCTAGCTTTTGTATTGAGGACTGGATTTGAGACTAGCCAGGGAAAATTGATGAGAACTATCTTATTCTCAACTGAGAGGGTAATCTCCTTTCCTGAGTGAAAACGATTGTGACTACTGAGTATGCAAATTTAAAGCTAACATTTGAACTGCATGTCAGGTTACTGCAAATAGCAAGGAAAGCGGATTTTTCATACTATTTTTGCTTTTCTTTGCGATAATTGCATCTGGTTATGTGCTTATGAAGGTAATTTTAGATAACACCACCAAGATTGAGAGAATCCATTAACCTTTCAGTCACTTGCTATCATTTTCTGAACTGAAGAACATACAATCATGCTGTCATGTACTTCCTTGTATCAAGTAAGTGTTTGTTTATTCGTGTATAGGGACTGGAGGATCCCACAAGGAGCAGATATAAACTTTTCTTAAGTTGTTCGTTGATTCTTACTTCTGTGATCCCTCCTGAACTGCCGATGGAGTTGTCTATAGCAGTTAATACATCTTTAATTGCGTTAGTACGACGTGGCATTTTCTGCACCGAACCATTCAGAATACCATTTGCTGGGAAGGTTAGTAAAACAACCATATTATGCTCTTGTTTCTTCCTTCTGTACATGCTCTTACAAATTCTCCTGTGCCAGGTTGACATATGCTGCTTTGATAAGACCGGGACATTGACATCAGATGATATGGTAAACTACGTTCTTGTGAAAGGATCATTTAATTGGAGGTTTGTTAACAAAGGAACCCCATATTTCAGGAGTTCCAAGGTGTTGTTAGTTTGGAAGGCGATGACGAGTTAATATCTGATGCAAATAAGCTCCCTCTCCGCATTCAAGAAGCGCTCTCCAGTTGCCATGCATTGGTATTTGTGGATAACAAACTGGTAAGTGGTGCGCGATAAGCACTAATAAAATTCTGCATGAAACATAATCAAGGAGAGTTACGTGCCTAATTGTAATGGTATATTCCATTTTTTGAAGGTTGGTGACCCCCTTGAAAAAGCTGCAATAAAGGGCATTGACTGGATCTACACCTCTGATGAGAAGGCCATGTCTAGGAGGTAAGATATCTTCTGTTGCTGCATAACTAATTGCCTCAGCAACTGTGCACTTGATTAGTAAACCTGAAAAAATCGTAAAATGTATGCCATGGTTATAGACAGTTCTGTATCCCATCGAATAAATTGAAATTATTGAAGTTTCCCTGTTTACTCCCTCCATTTAACTGTATAATTGTCCCCGGCCTTCTGGGAATCTGTTCCCAATTATCTGCCCATGGAGGAATCAAGTGCAGTGATTTCTGTGACTCCTCTCACCCTTGCTTAAATGCTTTAAAAAAGGTTAGCAAGTTTATAGTCTGGATAATAGGGGCATGCATGGTAATTTCCCATTAACCTAGTGCTTCGTTCGTCTGTGTGCATGGTGAGCTGAGGACAGCTATAGTAGAACAGGGTATATTACACTTCAGTGGGAATGTTATTATTCATAACTGTATTTGTCTATAGTCAATGGGATCTGTTGGATCTTTGATTGGCCAATACTTCCATTTTGATCACCTTGGTGGTTCACACCAGGGAGTGATAACCTTGTCGTTAATCCCATCTCGAGTTCTGTAACGATCTTACCTTGATTATTGACCTATTGCAGTGTAACATGCTGTCAACAGTGACTACTTTCCCTTTCCTTTTCTGAGCTTAGTGCATTGATATCATGAGAGAGTAATTATATATTTTACTCGGACATTAAGAGAATGTAACTGACCAGTCTTGAACCATTAACCTTGAATCAAAGCCTGCAACTGACTATTTATCACCTTTTTCTTTAGGACTTCAAAAAATATTTGTCGTTTGGGTTGCATCTCTTAAGTACTGACAGGGCTGTATATTTTTCCATTAGTAGAAGTTTGTCAAATTTTATTCACTTAATGAATTACTTCCAAAAAAAGTTAGTTTTCTGGCATCAGTTTAGATTTGTTCATTCAATATTTGACGCTCTACTCTATCTCAATTCCAGACCTGGTGGTCAACCTGTACAGATTGTGCACAGATATCACTTTGCTTCTCACCTGAAGAGAATGTCTGTTATTGTCCGTATTCAGGAGAAATTTTATGCTTTCATAAAGGTAAGTAGAATAAATAAAATAATCAATTCTTATGGCTTTAATTAAGTTATAAATATGGTTGCTTCTCGGGATTCTTCAGAAACTGCCTCTTGTGGCCTTGTTTCTTGATTTTCGCGTGAAGAAATTAATGTTTTTCTCTAGTTTATAGGCGTCTTTAGGTTGCTTCCGAAGTTAAGGTAATAAAAAGTGATGTAAAGTGAGTTTGGGTTCCTTGTGGGTGTTAGCCATTGGTGATTTGAAATAAATGAAGAGTGTAAAGGATTTGCCATGTGATTCATTGCAAACTTGCAACCCATATGTTTTTAGATTTAGATGGAAATTAAGTGGGATACACCATAAGCAAACTATTCATGCCTTGCTGTAATAACTACATAAAATAAAGACAACTTAACCAGTTGAGTGGTCCTAAAGGAACTATATATTCTTTTTAATTATTATACTCCCTCCGTCCCAAAATTAGTGACTTGGATTTGTCTAGATTCATATGTATCTACACACTAAAACATGTCTAGGTGCACGCGAATCTAGACAAATCCAAGTCACTTATTTTGGACGGGGGAGTACTTATTTTTATCCTGCCAAACAATATTAAAAATACAATGAATTTATGTAAGCCAATGGTGCACTTCTCTCTTGAATATGCGGATTTGGGAGTGACATCTACCAGTTAACCTAAATCGTATGGTGAACTAGCATCCTCCATTAGAATATCATCTATTGAGTAGTGCAGAGCAGTCACGAACTGTTGGAGTCTAGGTTAGCATAGTAGTATTGTCCTAGGAGAGTCTAGAATATTCCAGTGAGTGTTGGAGTCTGAGTTAGTGTAGTAGTACTACTCTTGTAGAGTCTAGAGTATTCTAGGGAGTGTTAGTATAGTAGTAATGTCCTACTAGAGTCTAGATCATTCCAGTGTACGAGTGAAGATGTAAGGCTAGATTGTGCTATATATAAGAGGGTGTGGAGGTCCAAGGGACTAAGCCCATCCAAAAAAAATTCTCCTGAAACCTACATGGTATCAGAGCTAGGTTCCTCCTAACCCTAGCCACCATTGTTTCCCCACTGCAGCACCTACTCCGGCTCTTGTCGTCAACAACACTGGGCACATTGTAGTCACCTAGGCGGCGGGAGGCCGCACCTTGTTGCTCTGTGCGGACGGTAGCCACCTCATGTTTGCAAGGTGCATCATGCGATGCTTGGTTGCTGCTCTGCACTGGGTGTTGCTCAGGAAGCTAGTTACATTGGTATCCCGTGGTGGTGTCCTGGTGTATAAATGGAGTAGAGAGAAGAGGGCTGGTGCTAGCCTGAACCAGAGATGAAGTGGGTGCTTCTGCAGGGAAGAAGAGATTGATGATTTGCAGTCTGCTTTGCTGCTGGTAGGTTGGAGCTGATACAAGGGAGCGAAGCAGCTGCATCCTGGAGTGGAGAGAAGTGCAGATGGCCTGCTGAGTGAAGAAAGGAGAGTGATGCATGCGCATCTGCTCGAGGCTTGTGGAATGATCCAGAGGAAGTGAGAGAGAGAGAAGCTGCTCCCTGCTGGTATTGCTGTTTATGACTATCATGGAGATTATGGTCACACAGACTGCTGGTGTTTGAGGACAAGGTGAGCCCTCAGACAGGGGGAGAATGATTGGAGTTGTATGTTGTGATGGTGAAGCCATGGTGTGAGAAGGCGCTTGGTTGGAGAGGCAACGGTGGACCAATGCGAGAAAGGATTGGAGGTGGCCAGCTTGATGCAAAGTTTGTGCATGGTGATTTTGATGGTGAGGCGGCTGTGGTTCTGTAGGAGCTGTTGTTGAGGTGAGGCAGCCGTGGTTCTGTGGGAACCGGAGTTGATGAAGAGATAATGACGATGCTCAAGCTGATGAGAGAAGGTGTGTGGTGGCGCCGTTGTAGGTGCCGGTGTGAGAAAGCGCATGGTTGGAGAGGCAACGGTGGACCAACACAAGAAGGATTGGAGGAGGCTAGCTTGATGCAGAGTAGGCGCATGGTGATGGTGATATCTCCCATGAGCGGAGCTGGATGGTCGGAGTTGATTGGTTGCTTGATGACCACTAGAGCAAGAGCTAGAGTAAATCACTCTCATGTATGTTTGTATGCTTGCAAGCTAGAAGTGTAGTGGTCCTAGTAAGTGTCATGGAGTTGTAGCAAGATGGTCATTGTGACTGACCCATGCCCATCTTGAGGGGGAGTGTTGGAGTCTAGGTTAGCATAGTAGTATTGTCCTAGGAGAGTCTAGAATATTCCAGTGAGTGTTGGAGTCTGAGTTAGTGTAGTAGTACTACTCTTGTAGAGTCTAGAGTATTCTAGGGAGTGTTAGTATAATAGTAATGCCCTACTAGAGTCTAGATCATTCCAGTGTACGAGTGAAGATGTAAGGCTAGATTGTGCTATATATAAGAGGGTGTGGAGGTCCAAGGGACTAAGCCCATCCAAAAAAAATTCTCCTGAAACCTACACGAACAAAAAGTTAAACGGTTATATTTCCTGACCTAGTTCAGAGAACAATCATGACTATGATTTTTAGTCTTTTTATTAGTATAGCCCATCAGAACAGGTCGGCTAAGCTGTTTCCATGTTTTGAAATCCCTCCTGATTTTTACTCTTCCATCTTTTGTTTTATTTATTCCTTTCCACTAAAGTGTTAATAACAGTTTTTTTTCATGTATTGTGTTTTCCAGGGTGCTCCAGAGACCATCCAAGAGAGGTTGGTTGATTTACCTCCGGCATATGTGGAAACATACAAGAAGTACACGCGGCAGGGCTCTCGGGTCTTGTCTCTTGCATACAAGCTGCTTCCGGAGATGCCTGTAAGCTCTCGTTGGTGTACAACCATTCCCTCTTTTTACTTAGCATTATACCTTTGTAACTTGTAAGTGTATACTTCCACAAATTTCCCAAGCCATTACATAACAAATGCATTTTAACTTTTTAAGTGAGGACCAAGGAGCAACCCTTTCAGTATTTGATGTTAAGGGACCATATGAGCTCCAACTATTACAATCTGTTGTCATTTTGAGATTTAACTTTGCACTAGACCCTGGAATCATATGAATTGGTGCTGATAAGCTAGTTTACAGTATGGTCGAAAGAATTGTGGCTGAACTGAAATGTGAAATACACCAGCGGGAAATAAGTTGGTATCCATTTCAAAATATCTCTTTTTTGTGCTAACTATATATCTATAATTGATGTGCCAGACATGTTTGCAAAATTGAGCTACTAGTACGTTTTTATAGGAGGGTGAACTATGGATTGTCCAGTATATTATGGGTTAGTGGATCACTTGTTTGGATGATCATAGATTCACACCATAGATGTGAATAGTGTTATGCTCCACTAACTTGCGGTTGACCAGATCATTCATTGCTTTAATAGTTGTGAATTGTGATGCTCTATATAAATCTTTACTTGGTTATAACTTTTAACCTATACTTCCAACATTTTTCGAAAAATATAATTGCAAGTTATTTTATTAAATCACCTGAAATATCTCAATGTTAGTAGTATTAGTTTTGGGCATTTACAAGTAGTTGCATTTTTGAGTTGATGACTTTTTGTTCGAATTTGTGCTAGAAGTTTATCTGGCCCGAGTTGTTTGACCTCCTAATATTTGAATAACAGGTTAGTGAAGCTAGGAGTCTGGAAAGGGATCAGGTGGAGAGTGACTTAATTTTTGCTGGTTTTGCGGTAATCAACCTTGAAATTGATGCAACCAATGTTTTCTTTTTCATATTTATCCTCTTGTTTGAATGTTTCTGAACGATTTTCTTTATGTTATTTTGCACTCAGGTCTTTAACTGTCCTATAAGGAGTGACTCGGCCGCTGTCTTGCTTGAATTGGAACAATCTTCCCATGACTTGGTATACTCCCATTCTTGAAGTTACAAGTTGTGACCTAGTGTCAACTAAACTTCTTCATTCTACTTGCAACTTTTCTGGGGTGGAGTTTTTGTACACCACTAGTAATATAACCAGTACATCACACAAGCGACTCTGTGCTGACCATTATGTTGCCCAAGGCTTGCATACTTGCTGATTTATCAGTAGCAATCACCTGTGAAGAACTGCAATGCCTTTTTTTTCTGTTTTGTTTGATTAAAGTGCTCACCACCTACCTGATGTTAGGTTATGATCACTGGTGACCAAGCGTTGACTGCTTGCCATGTTGGTAGCCAAGTGAATATTTGTTCAAAACCGGTTCTAATTTTAACGAAGACGAAGTCTAGTGGATTTGAGTGGGTATCCCCTGATGAAACTGACAGAGCTCCATACAGGTAATTATGTATATGCAAGGGTTTGCACTGTGATAAGAGTGCTTAGTGTTTGTGCTCAGCTTTCTATAATTTATAAATTAGTACCCGGGCAGAGATTCTTGCTATTCAGAGTTATCACGTCTTTTCACGGGGAAATGAAGATAGTACATTGTTTGTTTTCAGCTATGACTTATGCTTCATGCGGTTGTGCTAGGAGACATTTCTGTTCTTTATTATATATGATAACTAGGAGCATCTGTTGGATTTTCTGTTCAGCATGTGCATGTCCCAACCAAAATGACGATGATCCTGAACTTCACCTCTTCCCACTACACATATGAATGTGTGCTACAGAACTAAGTCTTTATGCCTTCATCGAGAACTCTGTAAAGCATATATCTTGTTTAGTGCCATTTCTAATTCCTTGTATTATCATGAATGGGTGCTATGCAACTAAGTTTTTATGACTTCATCTTTGCTATTGAGAGAACTATGTAAAGCATATATCTTGTTTAGTGACGTTTCTAATGCCTCGCGTTATTAATTTTTAGAGCTGAGGAGGTTAAAGAGTTATCAGAATCGCACGATCTTTGCATTAGTGGGGACTGTTTTGAATTGTTACAAAGGACTGAGGCTGTTCTCCAAGTCATTCCTCATGTCAAGGTAAGTGAGAACAAATTATGTATCTTCTCAAAATATGAAGGCTCGCATTTGCATGCTTGATAGCTCCTATAACTATATGTGTCATTGTTTCAGGTTTTTGCACGTGTTGCTCCCGAACAGAAAGAACTTGTACTAACAACATTTAAGACTGTTGGGAGGGTGACACTGATGTGCGGAGATGGAACCAATGATGTTGGTGCACTGAAACAGGTCAGTACCTGGCTAAACTCCGGTTTAATCTGTTCAGATATTTTCATAATTACTTAATGTGTATGATTGTGCTCATTCCACTACCAATCGCTGTTAGCCATGAAGTCATGCAATCATACCAAACATTGTAATATATTGTTTATATTCTCTTCCCTATGATTCACAGAAAGGAAGCTGAGTAGGAACCCATGCTAATGACTGACTTGATCTTGAACTTGTCTGGTGACTTTGGTCTGATACTTGACATGACAGTGCATCTAATACTTAAGCTTGTAAAATTGAACCGAACAGCTTTTGCACTTATTTGAATTGGTGTGGTATAAGAACTAAGAAGCGTAGCACCATGTGGTTGTTTATAAGCAGGTTGACCTATATTAGCCTGGCATTTGATTCCCTTTTGCCACTATTCTGAAATATAGTTATGCAACCTTGCTTTAAGCCACTCCAAAGTTCCTTGATAAATTTCTGGACCTGGGGCATTCCTATCTACTTGTTTGCTAGCTATTGTTTTTCTTCAACTGATTCGTTAGGGTCATCAATGAAAGATAGGATCTATGTTATACACATTATGACAATATATATGATTGGAAATTCTAAATTTTCAGGCACATGTTGGAATAGCTCTGTTAAATGCTGAACCTGTGCAGAAAGCTGACTCGAAATCTCAGTCATCCAAACTTGAAAGCAAATCAGGGAAGTTGAAAAAACCGAAACCTGCTAACGAGTCATCATCACAATTGGTCCCACCAGCTAGCAGTTCTGCTAAAGCATCCAGCAGCCGTCCCTTGACTGCTGCTGAGAAACAGCGAGAAAAGCTGCAGAAGATGTTGGATGAAATGAAAGAAGAAGGTGATGGCCGAGCACCGGTTGTACAGCTTGGTGATGCTTCCATGGCCTCACCTTTCACAGCAAAGCATGCCTCTGTTGCCCCGACGCTTGATATCATCCGCCAGGGGAGAAGCACCCTAGTCACTACACTCCAGATGTTCAAGATTCTTGGACTCAACTGCCTGGCAACAGCATACGTTCTCAGTGTAATGTACTTGGATGGTGTCAAACTGGGTGATGTTCAAGCTACAATTAGTGGTGTCTTCACTGCGGCTTTCTTCCTCTTCATTTCCCATGCTCGTCCACTTCAAGCACTGTCTGCAGAGCGCCCTCATCCTAACATCTTCTGCGCATACGTCTTCCTTTCCATTCTTGGCCAGTTTGCCATGCATTTGTTCTTTTTGATGTCAGCTGTCAACGAAGCAGCCAAGTATATGCCAGAGGAATGCATTGAGCCTGATTCAGAGTTCCATCCAAACCTTGTCAACACAGTTTCATATATGGTGAACATGATGATCCAGGTGGCAACCTTTGCTGTGAACTACATGGGCCACCCATTCAACCAGAGTATATCAGAGAACAAGCCTTTCAAGTATGCCCTCTATGCAGCTGTTGCTTTCTTCACAGTGATCACATCGGACATGTTCAGGGATCTGAATGACTACATGAAGCTTGAACCCTTGCCTGAAGGAATGCGGGGCAAACTGATGCTGTGGGCTATGCTTATGTTTTGTGGTTGTTATGGATGGGAGCGGTTCTTGCGATGGGCATTCCCGGGCAAGATGCCAGCGTGGGAGAAGCGCCAGAAACAGGCAGTTGCAAACAAAGACAAAAAGCAGTCATAGGATCTTGTATTATTTTTCCATCACTGTTCCATTCTTTACCCTCCACTGGCCATTTCTCAGCTGGCAGTGAATCTTGTCACTATTGAACTGACCATGATCTGGCATAGTTGCTCTCTAATTTGTAGTTTAGGGGAATTTTGTCAGACTCTAAGCTCTATTTGTAGGGGGATACAGGGTTACTCAACATACTTGCCTGGTATGGAGGGTCAGGATTTTCAGGTTCCATACCGTTTGCTAATGATGATGTAAACGTGTATGAAAACCATTGAACACTCCAATGCTGTATGAGTTATCTGCTGTTACAAGTTTTATTACCTCTGTTTCTGAATATAAGATGTTTTGATAGGCTACTGAAACATCTTATATTTAGGAACGGAGGTAGTATTTGATATTATACTAGCCTTTCAACATTATATGGATATAATTTATTAATGTGGTCCTACTCCCTACATTTTAAAATATAAGATGTTTTAGCTTTCGCCAAATGTCTTTTAGTGTATATGTTTGGATCAAAATTAGTGAATCTTTTGTTAATCTGTTATGGATAAAAGTTTGGATAAAAGTTGTCTAGATATGTGTTTTAGTGAGTCTTTTAGTGTATATGTTTGGATAAAAGTTGTCTAGATATATGTGTTTTAGAAAAATGCTTCTTAAAACATCATATCTTTTGTTAATCTGTTATGGAACAATTCTGCTGTGCCTCAAGTTTGGCATCTGGACTTGCTTGTGCATCCTTTAATTTTGTCATCATGTATGTGGTGAGATGCATTTTTACAAGTGGCAGGTATACTTTCACCGTTGCTTGGATTGGCGTTCAAACCTTAGCGAGTTAATTTGGGCGAGTCACTACTCCATCCCAGATCCTTCATCTTTTTCTCGCACAGAACCTCTCAGCCACAGCCGCGCCGCTTTGATCTAGCCGTGACCTCCTTTCCGCCTCTCCCATAATCAGTTCCCCCTTCTCTAGCCGGTCTCGTTGGCGTTGAGAGGTGTGGGAACCCGATCTATGGGTGGAATTTTTAATAAAAGTAGTATTTTTTCTAAAAATAGATTAGTGTTTTGAGTGTCATCTTCTTATTGCTATGTCAATGGAGATTGCATCGTTTATAATAATTGATCTTTGATCCTTTGTTTGACGAGATCTTTCTGGCATCTATGGTGGTGTTAAAAGATTAAGGTTCTATAGCTACGGTCTTTCAGATCTTGCTTCGCCAGATCAATTTTTATCTCATGGTTGTTGTGAGGAGGATTATCTCTTGGCCGTTACGTTCTTGATAATGGTGATTTGTATTTTCGGTTCGCTAGCGACGTCAACCAGACTGTCCGGTTGCTTTTCTTGGTGTTGGTACTCTTATCAATGTTGATTGATTATTCTAATGAATGCGTCCGTGCATGTAGCCTTGGTATTGTGGCTTAAATTAAAATTATGAGAGAACCTCATTGATATTTGCAGGTTATGATTTGGTATCTGTTAGTTTTTGACTACCTTCAGAAATACACAAGATTGAGTCTTGGAAAAAGAAAGAGTTTGAAGACCTAAAGATTTGTTAGTTTTTTTAGAATTTATTTTGTAATTGCTAGTCAGCTTATGTATCTCTACCATGTGTTATTTGCTACTATGATTATACAATGATATTGATTGTAAAAATAAAATAAAATTGGGCGAGTCACCATTATTTCTGTGAACGCCGTACTAAGGGCAAGTGCAGCGTATGAAAAAAGAGGTGTCTAAGAATCTTTAGGCATGATTGTAAACACTGGAGCACAGGTAACTAAGAAGATTTTTGCCAAACTCGGATCTAGTAAAAGAGCTTTGGCAAAAAGAAAATGATACTCACAACAAATCGTTACGATACGCTGCTACCACCGCCAAGAGAGCAACCAGGAAGAGAGAAAACCCATCTAGGGTTCCATACCCCTCGCTGCGTCGTCGGTCCGCTCCGCCTCCGGTAGCCTTAGGGCATTCGAGGTGTGGCGGACCACAGCCTCTCGCCGGCGGGAGGTTTTCCGTTCTCGGTTCGTCTATATTTTAGTGTCTTCTTCGGGATGTTGAAGAGACGGCTATGTCCTGCAGTCAGAATAAGGTCCTCCCCGCTCTATCCTCGCTCCGGTGGTGCATCTAGTGCTAGCGGAGAGCGCGTGGAGTCGTTTGTCCGGTGGATCTCCTGGGATTCTGTCCGTTTTTGTGTTCGTCGGTTTGTTTTTAGGTCAGTCTCTTCCGATCTACGGATGTCATCATTAATGATGATTGTGGCTCTAGTGTGCTGGTCCTTTGTGGCCTTAGCACGACGACTTTCCGTATGTCTACCACAACAAGGTCTACTACGACAAACTTTGCCCGGCTCCGGTGATGGAAGGGCGAGGACGGCGGCGTGCCTTTGGCTCACGCTAGTATTTGTAGTCGTCGCTAGGTGGTCCAACGACCTATTTATAATTTTTATTACTTTTGGGTCTCTTTGTACTACTGTTGACATTAATATTAGATTGGTGGAATTTCGAAAAAAAATGATACTCTCCTTAGCTCTTTTATGAAGAAAAAGATCCTTCATAAATAGATTCTTTATTTTTAGCAGCGGGGTCTACCCATGTGTGTAAACAATATACATATTTGATTTTGCTAGACTTGTGTCTATTTTTTTTGCTAGATTCAACCAACTTTGTACACGTTCTAACTGGATTGACAGCTTGACTGATGTCCATGCTGCTAAGAGCAAGTACAATAGGTCTTAGTCAGCTGACCATAAGCCATTCCATCTCATCAAGTCTTATGTGGAAGAGAGAGAAACTATAAGAGAGGAGAGAGCGGGCGCTCTGCCTACCGCCGGGCTGCAGCACATGAAACGAGAAACAATAGCTGGCTTGTAGCCGGATATGAACGCTAGAGCTAGCTTTCCCATGTCCTGGAGTCTTGCATGCGAGACATGCACATACAGATATCAATTAGAGCAAGGTTAATAATATAGCCAGCAGCTGGCTACAAGGACATGCCATGTCATCTAAGAGTCATCGTATAGCCAACCCATATAACAAATGAGCTATTAGTTGGCTCTTAATTAGACATTAATTAATATTTAATTATTTAATGCATGTATGCTATTGGCTTTAGGCTACATGCAAGCCTCATTTTCTTGATTCTTGTGCTATAGCCGGGCTACAACATAAGAGCCGACTATTCTCTCTTTCCTTCTTTCTCTCTCCTCCAACTAGTACTTTTGATGATGTGGCAAGTACTATAGTCTGCTGACTAGACTTATTATACTTGATCTTAGTAAAACAGATTTATTTAGTCAATAGAGCCAGTAGAAGAGCTAGCTTATTATACGTGTGCTTATTATATGAAAACTCTAAGTAACGTGTCATGGTCATACAGTCGGCTGCTGGCTTTCTTATTGAACTTACTCTAAGTTGCATTCAACAACATCGGTGGCATGAGGCCAGCTTTCAAAACCGCACGTTTGACCCTGGAAGTCCACGCTCTTCAAGTTATTTTTTAGGCAACCCTCGACCAGTTCAGCGGCAGGCCTGCGTCCACCCTCCCCTCCCTAAATTGCTACGCCCACCTGTAGGTCCAAGACCGCTAGTCCACACTCCACAGTTACATGGTGTTCTTGTTTTTGCTATTAATCTGACAAATAAAATATTAAAATTAAAAACTATACATTGAGACTGTATTTGATACTACTATAGTTTTATACTCCCGCCGTCGCATTATATAATATGATATTTTATTGCAATCTATGAGTTAAAAGTTTGTAATAGCATTTTATATTATGAAACAGAGGTGGTAGTAGTAGTACATAGACGATGTTCTGTTGGTCAACTTACTATCAAAGTTAAACCCCAAAATACCTATGTGCCATGTAAATAAGGATGGAGAAATTATCACACTATCAATCCTCCGCTTTATAAGGACTGCAACATTTAGTCCAAGTGGTTAGTTTCAAGCGAGCAAGCGGCGTTCACAACAAAAGCATAGTGAATTTAGATACGGATTGAAAGTATACTAGGATAACCTGTATTGAGCATGGCCCAAGTTTTCGGAGTCCTATAGAAAGAGGAATTGAGCTAGTGTGGACTAAAATGTATGGATTGAAAGTATACTAGGATAGTAGCATGTAAAGAGGAATTGGGCATTAACGAAATCAGGAGAAAAAAAGGTTGAATGCCCTAACCACGCTGGCAGAGTTGCAGCACACAAATTTTCTCGTTAACAGCTGATATGGCAAATTGGCCCCACCTTTCAGAGGCTAGAAAAAAAAATGCTTGGCAACATCTATGAGTACACGTAGCGCTAGCGGCAGATATGCACAAACCCCGTTTCTCTCCAGAACAAAACAAGAAAAAAATCTATATATCCCAGGTCACCCAATTTTGTCCCACATCGACCAAACCGCGTCCCAACCGAAATCCCCAAATTCCCCAAATTCCCCACCCGGAGATCGTCGGCGAGATGGCGTCGGTGAAGACGGAGATGCAGCCGCTGGCGCCGTCGGGGTACCGCCGGGCGCCGGAGATGAAGGAGAAGGTGGAGGCGTCGTTCGTGGACCTGGAGGCCGGGAACGGGGAGACGCTCTACCCCGGGATCTCGCGCGGGGAGAACGCCCTCCGCTGGGGCTTCATCCGCAAGGTCTACGGCATCCTCTGCGCGCAGCTGCTCCTCACCACCGTAGTCTCCGCCGTCACCGTCTTCCACCCTACCCTCAACGCCACGCTCTCATCCTCCCCGGTCCTCGCGCTCCTCCTCGCGGTCGTCCCCTTCATCCGTAAGTGCTCTATACTAGTCTCCCCCTACATGTGATGCTATGCTTGACCTCATCTTCGGTGCGTTTATGTGTATCCTTCTGTGGTGAATCTGGAAATATCCGGGAATTCGTTGACCCCGCCCTAACTAACAGTTCGCCTCACCCGTTGGTTGAATCTGATGTTTTGTTGTCAAGTAGGATGCCCATCTCTTCGAATCTACAGTGTAGATCGAGGATCTAGCTAGTTCAAGATGGAATAGCTTGATTCTGTGGATTTTGGTTACGGATTTTAGTTACACAATATGTGGTCTTTCCCATTGAAATGCGAATTGGGATGGACCCGATCGTAATCAGTAAGCAATGAATCCATTGTCATATTCATCCAATAACTAAATTTCGTGAAAGTGTTATCATGTCCTTAATAATAACATGATGTGTATTTAGTTTGATTGTATTTGTGTGTCGGGAGATTATAGGAGACTCTGGTTTGCTTCCATGACATGGAACCTGAAGATATCATAGTTTCTTCGGACAACAGAATAATGTGAAGTTGAGTTTGGAGTGTAGCTGGTAGGACATGGCTGGACCACGGTTGTAAGTAGAGGTCTTATGACCTTGATGGTGGCCACTACTGAAGGTAGCCGCCATGGTTTTTGAGTCGCGACTCAAAAGTGAGTCGCCTGACCTGCGACTCAGTGAATAGTCGACAAAAGTCGCTGTATAGTCGCCATAAGTCGCCGTATAGTCGCGAGTCGCCGTGATTTTTGGAAAACGACTCGGCGACTATACAGCGACTAATCAGCGACTATACAGCGACTCAAAAACCATGGTAGCCGCTGTATGAATTCGCATGAATGTCTAGGTCTAGCAGGCCTTGGTAGCAAGTTTAGCGTGTCTTGTGCGATGAATGTCTTATAGCGGCCAAAATCATTTTTATTCTGTTTGTTTTACTTCCTTATAAACAGTACACACTGGCTTCCTCAACAAGGTAATTGGCAGAACAAGACATGGATGAGACATTGTTTTACTCTTTTGACTCAAATTGAAGTGAGGATGGAAGCTAGATACTTGAGTATGGTTCTTATAGTGTTTGCCCTGTTGGAAGTGAGAGTACTAGAAAACTAAGAATAGTTTTAGTTTACAAGTTTGTTTCCATAGTAAGGGTCGATAGGATGCATGTAGAGCTAGTCTTGTATTTAGGGAACTGCTAGTCTTGTATTTAGGGAACTGTAGTAAGGATCAACTCTTAACTCACCTGATATTGCTCCATTATTTGTGCTGTAGGGGTGTACCTATAGGTTATAGTGGCTGCTGGTTTGAAGTGAGAGGACTAGAAAGTGTCATAGGGGTGTACCTGTTGGAAGTGAGAGGACTAGAAACTAAGAATAGTTTTAGTTTACAAGTTTATTTCCATAGTTAGCATCGATTGGATGCATGTAGAGCTAGTCTTGTATTTAGGGAACTGTAGTAAGGATCAACTCTTAACTCTCCTGATATTGCTCCATTATTTGTGCTGTAGGGGTGTACCTATAGGTTATAGTGGCTGCCGGTTGCTATGTGATGTCTGATGTCACATATTGTTTAACCGTCATTGCTATGTGATGTCACTTATTATTTAGCTTCCTAGTTTCTTTCATCATTTAAAAGTTCAAGCTAGTAGTAACTAAACCCTTAGCAATGTATTTATATGAAACAATCTGTTATTCATTTAGAACTCATTTGTCCATTGCGTGTTTTCTCCCTAATTTTATTGCCCACACATATTTAAACCGTAAGTAACTAAACCACTTGCAATAGCACTTCAAGTTCATGGAGTGGCGGCCTCTCACTAACTGCTTACTAGTACTATTTAGAACATTGGGTTGGGCTATCCTTGGATACATCAGTTGTGAATGTTCCTTTGTTCTGAATTTTTATTTTCTGAGCAAACTGATTTCTGGTAAAATTTCCAGTATCGAATAGTAAGTTAATACTTCTAGCTGAATGATCTGTTTCTGTTTCTGCTTCTGTACTGACCAAATAGACATAAATATGACAATTTCTTTACGGCTAGTTCAGTAGGATATGGAGAAATAATTCAGCAGAAATCTCAAGTCTCAGATCAGAGAGTGCAATAGAATAAAATTTTGTCCGTGTTAATGTGAGCATGTCTATGTTAGTGTTTCCAACAGGCAGCAGCATCAATTAATTATACTGAAGCACTTCCAACCCCAACCTGCGAACCCTCTTTTGAGTTCTGAGAGAATCAACTGGATGGCAGTTGATGCTATTTCATATCATAAAATTGACATTGTTTACCTGACAACTAATTTTGTGATATTTGTTGCAGTGATGATCCCGTTGTATCACTACCAGCACAGGCACCCGCACAACTTGGTTTTCCTCGGTTTGTTCACTCTATGCTTGAGCTTCAGCATTGGTGTGGCATGTGCAAACACTGAAGGTTTGTTCTTTTTGTAAATTTGTCTTCACTGTGTTGTTGCATTCTAGACTAGTTTTCTTATTTGTTCATTTGCATATTGCAGGAACAATTGTGCTCCAGGCATTGGTACTGACTTCAGCCGTCGTTGTCTCCCTGACTGCATATACATTCTGGGCCTCGAAGAAGGGCAAGGAATTTGGTTATCTTGGACCATTTCTGTTTTCTGCTCTTACTATCCTGGTCATAACAAGCTTTATCCAGGTAACGTGTATGATTAACTTTGAAAAGAGCATTTAACTGACTCGTGTAGAAGTGTCCCGTTGAGCAGTCCAGTAGTTGGTAACCATTATGCCACAAAATGCTGTGCTGCAGGTTTTCTTCCCATTTGGACCTGCATCGAATGTCCTGATCGGTGGGTTTGGAGCTCTAGTCTTCTCAGGCTTCATCATCTACGACACCGAGAACTTGATCAAGCGCCACACTTATGACGAGTACATTTGGGCATCTGTTGAGCTTTACCTCGACATCCTCAATCTGTTCCTCACCATCCTTCAGATGCTCAAGCAAAACGAGAACTAACAGGTCCCCTTCTGAACCACCAGGACCTTGTGCCAACTTGGGCAGGTCCCATCCTTTATCGAGTCTTTTGAACTGCAATCTGTATAACTTGGAAGACCTTGTAATGTGTTACGCCATCATCCATCCTGAGGCTGATGCCGAAGTGAGTATGTATAGGTGTTCTAGCGTGAGCTTCTGTGTCTATTGCCAACAGACAGTGATCCTACGAATGATTGTGCCATGGTGCCAATAATTGTTACATCTTGTGGCAAGTCTTGTGGTTTGTACACGTGCTATTTGTTCCCTTGTACTTTTAGCACAATGTTTGAAGTTTATGCGAGAATGTGAGATCATCAATGCGTCACGTAGCACGGGATTTATAATGTCTTCATTGGATGCTGAGGGCTTCTAAGGCTTGCTGGATCAGTGAGTCGGAGTCCTGCATGGCTGCATACATTACCGCTGAAGCTCCAATATGGCATTTCTCTGTTTCGTCTCGACAGCTCCCCGATCACCCTAACGAGATATGCCTCCATCAACATTAATCTTTGGTTGATACTATGCTCTGTTACGTGAAATAAGGCCCATTTTCAAAAGTCAAATGATGTAAATTTGAACCAAGTTTTCAATGTCATTAAAGATACCATGCCAAATCAATGTATTATGGATATCTACCATGCCAAATCAATGTCATTAAAGGTACCATGGCATGCATTTTCATATAATTACTCTCTGTCCATCCCAAGGATTAAGGCATATATATATTTTTTAGAAGTCAAGCCATGTAAAGTTTGACCAAACTTTTAGAAAAAACTATCAAAAACTATTATATTATATAGATACTATGTAAAAATATGTTTCATGATATATGAATGGGTATGAATTACGTATTGTAAATATTAATATTTTTCACTAAAAACTTGGTCAAATTTTAGTTGATTTGACTTCTAAAAAAATTATATAACTTAAGCCTGGGACGGAGGTAATATCTATTAACTCTTTCAAAATATAAGCCCTTCGGTTCAATTTAAGTTTTTTTTTTTTTGAACAGAGTTAGTACATGGCATGTGGCACGGGCTGGAGTTTTTTTTTTTTTGAGTGGTGGCACGGGCTGTAGTGATCAGGTACGTGGTATTTTTTTTGGGCCGCAGACAAGGAAATCTGGTGCTTCAAGTCTGCGAGAAGATCGGAAACATTTCCCAAAGAGTTGAGTTGGGCTTCCCAGAATCCAGACTACCGTATCACGGGCTAAACAAACTGTCCTTGAACGAACCGTCTCTTACAGCTAAATCTCGGATGCATTGCTCTGGATTTGAAATCACTGCCTATATACCTATGTTTTTTTGCCATAGTCTACAAGAATATTCTGTAGTGTTACTAAGAAGAGTGATGTTAAGAATCTACCAGGCGCGAGAAAACAAGATGAATGTACCCAATAAAGGGAGTTCGTTAAGAGGACTAGAGCACGTTACCACGAGAGACAAACAGATCCAATTTGGAACTCTCATATGTCCAAAGTCGTTATGAAAAATTCCTTCAAAGGGGACATGGATTCAATTCAAGATTGTGGCATTTTCGGCTTAAAAATCCTTGATAGCGATGGTGCTTTCCCGGTTCTCTCAACGATGGAGGCCTTTCCCTTCTTCTACCGGCGAGCGTCTCGACGACGCTGGTGGTTGGCGATGGCCGTTTGTGTTGGTTTGTACAGGGTTCTCCATGCATAATTTTAAGGGCAGTTGTTTTCGCACAATGTCTTTGATAGTTTCGGTGAGGAGCTTTTGTAATCTCTATTTACAATAATAAAATACACAGTCACTTGAAAAAAAAAAAACCAAGCCACCGGTTCCCTGTTACACCGCTGCATTTGGACATCGCAGGATCTTCCCATTGCGCCCTGTCTCCGAACTTCAGCTTCAACCTCATCTGGCCGCTACTGTCCAAACTGCAGATCGTTCGGCTGCAGCGGGCGCCGGCCAGCGCCAGGCCCGCCACTTCTTCTCCACGTCCATTTCCTCGAGAAGCCAAACTCCCCACCACTTGCCGCCGGCCATCCATCTACCGCCACCCCCTCCGATCCCCGCGGAAACAGTGCGTCCACGGCTCAAATGATTGAGAAGATTGAACCTGCCTGCCTACCACCATAACGGACGGGCCTTTTCCCGGTAGCTTTCACCTTTCTCCCCCCGCCGATCTTTCCCGACGCCCGGCCCGGGTCCCCACCCCACGGCCGGGCCGGTGAGAGGTACGATGGAGAGGCCTAGCTAAAGCAGCGGTGGCCGGCGGTCGCCTCGTGACGGCGAATCCCAGCCACCCGCGCAAAGCCTCTCTTAAAATCTACTACTTTCCTTTTTCCCGGACGACAGCACCGCACTGCTCCGGATACCGATCATGCCTGCCCGTGTGTATCCTGTGTTGTGTTATGCCTCACAGGAACTTGCACAAGATTCTGCGGGGAAAAAGTCAGAAGAAGACTGATTTTATGTTTGGGATCGCATCATGGCGATGATGATGATGATGATGATGATGAGATTGCGTTCAGGAATGGCGTTGAGTCGGGAACAGAGGACGTGGGACGCTTGCAGATTGCAGGTTTGCAGCGAGCAATGGTGGAGATCCTGAAAAGGGAATGGAAAGGGTAACTCGATGTGGGTCAAGTCACTGTTTGCGCCTTTAGCTAGATTCGTCCGTTAATTTCGTAACGTATAAAGCCTGCTTTGCTCTGCACAACAATCATTAGCTGAAAATGCTTTTCATCTCTTGGAGTTAACCGGTTTGGCTGGTTTGGGCTAGTTCAAATTTTCTTTTCGATATGATAGCTAGTTTGTGCCAAACCACGTCATTTATTTTTGTATTGGTATAGATAAACACCAAATCATCGAGCCCATATATATATATTTATTTAAGCATATAAGCAGTCTAGCTAGCTGTTCTAGCTAACTAATTATGACCAAACAATTACAAGTACTACAAGAGTGGGTGCTATATAGTAGTCCAATCATGTGTAGTACTTGTCTGTCTTGTCGGGAGGTGCATGCTTGTTGGTTCCCTTAATACCGGTTTAGAAAGGTAATGACAGTCAGCCCCAAAGTGATACTTTTTTTTTTGAACAAACCCCAAAGTGATACTGATGAAAGCGCCTTTCATATTGCGCAACGTCGGCATGAATGAGCTGACGGGAGAATCAGACAAGAACCACTTGACAGTGGTACTGCTACCGGTATAAAGCTGGGTCCTGTAGCAGGATATGGAGTACGATCTGAAAATGATCAGGAATATATACAACACTATCTGTCGACCAATGCAATGGCTTGGCACGAATATGATAAAGTATATATGTAGCGTGTGTGATTGGTGCAACTTTTGGGTGGAATTTACGGCCACCTTAATTATTCCGATCGGCCTGATCGTGCGTGATGCCGAATAATCATTCAGAGGGGAATCTAGGATCAGCGTACTTATATATCAGTACTGTTAGCCGCCGATGATACCTAGCAGGATCAGAGTAGCACTAGCCCCAATGGGGGTATCATAGGATGAGTTACTTAATCAAGTGGAGCTAGCTATTTCCAGCTCTATCCAATAGCCTTGGTCCTTGATTGCAGCATAAATAACAAACGTACCACTGTCATTTAGCCATCCTTCAGTTCATTACTACTCTCTCTGTCCCTAAATATAAGGTATTTTGGTACTCCCTCCGATCCATATTAATTGACTTTGATTTGTCAAAATTTGAATAAACCTATACTAAATAGTGTCTAGATTCATTTAAATCTAGGCAAATTTAATTCAATTAATATGGAGCGGAGGAAGTAATTCAAATTATTTAGGAAAGGGATGGAGTATTTGGATGATCGGAAGCCATGGATTTTACAGGCATCAGTCGAATAATTCCTGCAAAATTGGGAAAAAGCTCCCACTGTGATTGGATCCGTACCTCGTCGCAGCAGGAGATCGATCGCAGTCGAGATGGGCAATATAGATCGGCACATGAACAAGGATAGATAGATCCCACTAGCTTAGCAACATGGCACGGCACTGATCCACCAGCCAGCCAGCAATTAGTTCCCTGTACGCGCGTGCACTCACTCATCTCATCGCCCTACCGATGGACATGGAGCTTCCCTTTGCATGGCCGGTCGACATGGAAAAGGCATCAGGTTCCCTTGGCGTTGGGTCGACGTACGATCGAGAGCGGTGTAGCACTGCACTGCACTGCAGCTGATCGAGTGGTGCACATGTTTCAGCATCTAAATCAAGTGCCTGTCAATGTATCGTCGCATTCCCGGCCGGCCGATGATCTGTACGCGTACAATCATCGGTGTCCTCCTTGATGCTCCTTCCTACCCTGCAGAGCTACGAGGATATATATCGAAATATGCTCCTGCGTATGTGTCGTCCTTCTGAACGTAGCTGCGATCGTTATTCCTCACAAAAGATAAAGAAGAAACGTAGCTGCAATCATGGTGACAACGAGTCCTACTGTATTCTCGATCTTTGCCGAGCTCGATTGTGACATTGTTATCCCCATTCTTGCATTTGGCACAACTGTGACGACGAGTAAATTTACGCGTATGAGCAAAGCTAGCCACATTTGTCTAGGTCGAATTGGCAAATGAATCCATTGTAGCTCCGACCAAGACGCGCACACCGTGATAAAAGTATTTTTTTTTACAGGTTCACAAGTAGAAAAGGAACCAGATGCATCTTCCACAATATAAAAGATATATACGCAATATTATAATATAGTACATAGAAATGGACAAGGTATATAAGCTTAGAGAAATCAACAAATCTCGAACTAGGCTAGGTTTGATAGATGTAGCAGATCTATCGGCACTGAAGTTCGATTCTGGCAATGTAACTGTTAATTGCTTGTTTCGTTGTTCGATCATCAGGTTTTCGGATTATTCATGCAAAAGAGGTCCAAAAATAAATCCTGGATAGAAAAAAACAAAAGGGATATATACATCATCGTTGTTATCTTTAGATTATGGGTGTAACATCCTTTTCTTATTATTTTAGGAGCTATTTACATTATTACCTAGTTTGACAAACTTGACAGACCTTTCTGCATAGTTATTTTTTTTTCAAAAAAGAGAGGCAAGACCCCTTCGGTATGCATCGGTTGATGCACAGACCCCTTTGCATGGATTTTTACTAGATAAGTTTAGCACGTCATAACTCAGTAAGCAACCACAAACCATGCTATCACATTACGGCATGAGGAGATAACCACAAAATCACGGTGACAACTGACAACGAGTCCTAGTGTGTGTTCTCAATCTTTGTTCTTAGCTCAATTGTGATTGTTATCCCCATTCTTTCACTTCGCACAAGTGTGACAATTTATGGTTATGAGAAAAGCTAGCCACATTGGCCGAGGTTGCATTGGCAAATGAATTCATTGTAGCTCGGACCCGAGACGTGCATTTTACCAGCCGGTTCACGGGGTAGAAAGAGAACCAGATGCATCTTGCACAATATCAA
The DNA here is from genome assembly GCA_030063025.1 of Avena longiglumis. Taxonomy (NCBI): domain Eukaryota; kingdom Viridiplantae; phylum Streptophyta; class Magnoliopsida; order Poales; family Poaceae; genus Avena; species Avena longiglumis. The sequence goes on from CP125974.1 coordinate 488,641,708, forward strand.
AGATATATACGAATGAAGATTCTTCATGTAATTCACGGAAATGGGACCGGGTATAAGATAAAAAAATCCAGCATGTCACTGACTAGGCTAAGTTAGGTTCCATAGATGTAGCAAATCTTTTGCCAATGATGTTATTTTATTGAATTCTATTCTTGCAATTTAACTGTTAATTACATATTTTGTTGCTTGATTATCTAATTTTTGGTTTGTTTGTACAAAACAAATCCTAGATATAACAAATAAAAACAAGAAATGTATCCATCATCGTTGTCATATTTAGAAAAGAAAGGAATTCACGTAACCTATATTGTGGTAAGTATAACATATTTTCCGTAGTATTTTAGGAGTTAATTATATTATTACCAGTTTGCCAAACATGGCACTAGTTTCTGCATGATTACTTCTTTTTTCAAATAGGAGCCAAAGCCCCTAGCCCCAACATCTTGCAAAGTTATTAGGAGGTTTACATCCTAAAATACAAAATATACATCGCTTATACATAACTAATCCTATTTGTATATAATTACTTTGCAAAATATTTTATTAAATAAGTTTAGCACACCATAATTCAGTAAGCAACCACAAGCCAATCTATCACATTCCAGCATGAAGAGAGTACCTTGTGTTTCCCCCTTGCACCAAATGGGAGATATATAAGCTAAAAATTCAACATATCTTTAACTAGCCTATCCCTAGTCCAGTAAGCAACTGCAAGCCAAGCCATATCTCATTAGGGCTATAAAGGAAGAGAGTATCTTGCTTATTTTTTCCACTAGACTTTGCAATTACACTACACCGCTGTTGATTATTTGAGGCACACAATAGTGCCTCAAAAAATACCAATAGTGCCTTCAAAATTTTTTAAGGAAATAATAAAAATGCCCAATCAAATGGGGTAGGGAAAAAATCAATTATGGCAATTTAAAAAAATGCCTTTAAAAACAGATTTTTTGAGGCATTTTTAAATTTGCCTTTAAAAATAGATTTTCTGTGGCACTTTCAAATTTGCCTTGGAGTATAATTTGAGGCAATACTAAGTAATGCCTTAAATATTTTTTGTTGGCACTATACAATAATGCCTCAAAAAATAATTGTAGGCACTATACAATAATGCCTCAAAAAAGTATCTAAGGCATTATACAATAATGCCTCAAAAAAGTATCTAAGGCATTATACAGTAATATACAGTAATGCCTCTGAAAATAATTTAAGACAACACTTTACAGCAGTGAATACATTCTCAGACAGTGAATACATTCTCAGATTATACAGTATGCAATATTCAATTTACTTCAGGTTACAACGTTCTGGTTCTTCTAGCTCACATCTTTGCAGTGAATACATTCAATATGCAATGTTCAATTTACTTCAGGTTACAGCGTTCTGGTTTTTCTAGCTCACATCTTTGCAGTGAATACATCCAGTATACAATATTCAATTTATTTCAGTATGCTCGCTCACATCTCAGACAGTGAATACATTCAGTATGCTCGCTCACATCTTTGCTCCATATTTTACTTGTTCTGGTTCTTCTAGCTCCATCCTTTCCTTGTTCTGGTTCTTGTCCTAGAAGATATCCAAAGGGCATTGATCAGGATGTATAAAGTAACATATTTGGCCAAGTACTCCAGGTTACAGCATGTATAAGGTAACTTATTTAGTCATTTACTTCAGGTTACAGGCTACATACCACAGTTTGTGAATTGGTCTTTCGATCATCGGCATTCATGGCGGCACCCGAAGTTCTCTTCCTCTTCTTTTTCAAGCCACATTCAGGAGGTATCTGAGCATAGAGCTCAGGTCTCTGTCGAAGGAGATCGTGCCCTTTATATATGTCAACATGGTTAAACTCCGCCTTTGTGGTCTCATTGATCTGTGGTACATTGTATATATTGATGATGCAATATAGAGGAATGTGTAGTATGAAAAGTAAATGGTAAAGGTTGTAGTAATCTTACAAACATTCTAGGCCATGGAATGCATTTTGCTTGGGCATTTTCCAATTTCTTTAGCCTCCCGTGTGCACGTGGCAACATTGTTGTTTTGCTGCATACGTAGTTAACAAGGACCTCGACATAATCGCGCAATGGCTTGCCATCTGACCCTAAAGAATTTGCATCAGTATTTTGGACTGTGCAAACTGTTGCCAGGCACATACTGTTTGGTGACTGAAGTGACACTTTCATCCCTGCTTTGATTTCAATTATCTGCATAATGCAAAATAAGAATACACTCGTTTATACTTAACAGCAATGTAAATCTGTTTGCAATTACCTGTTTTTCCTTGTTCGATACAACAATGTTTGCTTCTGCTTTTTCCGGGAAAGTTAAAAAAGGATAGCTTCCTCTAAGTACATGCCGAAGAAAAAAGAACTTGCGCATGGCCTGGAGCGGGCAATGCTTGTGCTGCATCAGTCTTGTGTTTTTTTTACGAAGTAGTACTTTTTTGATAATTACGAAGTAGTACTTGGTTGTCCTTCTAATTTCAGTATCATGTCATATTACTGTTGAACAAAAGGGCTAGACGTAAAAGTATTAGCACTTGTAGCATCAAATCAAGGCGGGCCATCCTGAAAAACACCGGTCTAGCCCTCTGCAATTGCTAGATCATTAGGCATCATCATGCCAGCACAATGATAAAGGAAGTGGTAGGCGTCTCGGAGGAAACCGACTGAAAAGCTTCGGTCATGCGCCCCCTGTTCGTGTCTTCGCAGTAACGAAGACAGATCTTCAGGTTAGTGTGTCAGGTGGGATCCCGCCTAAATTCTACTTCTAGTTCATTTTTCAAAATCTAGTGTAAATTTTTGCTCAAAATTTACATTAGAATTTGGCAAATAAACTACAAGTTGGATTTAGATAGGATCCCACTTGACACGCTAATTCAGGTGACCCCACGGCTCGGATTTCCTCTATCAGCCAAGCCTGGCACGTTACGAGCAAGAGAGGTTGGAACCGAAACTCCAAAATCAAATGACAAATTTGTTGACAAGAATGGCCAAATAATTGAAGTCGATCTGTGCAACCAAATGGTGTCTTCCACTCTTTTCGAGTTCCTAAAGTGATCATAAGAGCATCTCTGCTCGCCTACCCAGGAGGCTGATTCGGAGGCGAAATTACGTCCGAACACCGAAAATCGGTTCAGTCGCGTACGAGGAACCTCTTTTCGGCCGGATTTGAGTCAACTTTGGTCCGGACTATCCAGACCGAACCCAGGATCTCGGGTACGCCCTGAGAACGCCGGACGCAGCGAATTGGCCGAGTGGACCAGCCTGTCAGCGACAGAAGCCGAGTCGCCGCCAGCCTTCCCGCCGTTTTCCTTTTTCAGCCCTCGCCGCTACACCCCTCCCGCCCTCGGCTGGCAACTAAGCGCCGGCAGGATCCCTGTTCCGACGGTGCCGGCCGAAGAGGACCTCGCCGGAGAGATCCAGGCGGCTATCGCCGACATGCAAGACCCGGATCTCGCCGAGGATCATGACAACCTGGTCTTCTGGAGGCAGTTCTTCGCCGACAGGCCCCTCGAGGAACTCGCCCGACACGACGGACCGTCGGGCTCGCCGCCGCAGTGTCACCAATGTGGCTTTCCGCCGCCGCTTCTGGAGCATTCTAGAGAGAACTCTCGCCGGCGTCATGGAGCACATCCAGGCCGGCAACCACCCCTGCCTCGGCCTGTAGTTGCGGCGTCCGGCGTCGACCACGGCGACGACCTTTTCCTAGTTTTTAATCCGATTTAATATGTGCGTCCTTGCCCTACTTAATAAAATCCACCTATATTTCGCCAAGTTTAACTGAATTTCGTCGAACCTAGGACTCGGCCTAGGTACGCGAGTGGAAAACTCGGTGGACCCATGCCGAAAACGCATTTCGTCCGGCAAAAAAAAGGTCCGGTTTTCGGCCTAGATTCGTCCAACAAGTGGATATGCTCTAAATAACTCGGTCTATTTAAAATACAGTACTCATGTCTCATTCCGCACTAATAGCCGTCTGATCAAGATGTTTTCATCACTTCCGTATTTACTTAAAACTCATGTTTATATTACGACTCTCTTCTTTCCAAATATATAAAATATTTTAAGTTTTTCCTAAAACACATACTCCCTCTGTTTTAAAATATAAGATGTTTTAGGTTTGTGAAGAAGATGAATCTAGACTAGTTTTAGTATTTAGGTTCACTCAACTTTGGGATGAATCTACACACTAAAAGAAGTCTAGATTCATTTTCTTTACAAACCTAAAACATCTTATATTTTGAAACGGAGGGAGCACATGTAAACGTCTTTTTGTGTGTGTGTTCACAGATTTTGTTTTGGACCTACACAATAAAAGACTTCTAGATACATGTATTTTATAACAGGCTAAAACATCATATATTTTGGAGGGGGAGTAGATTGTTACTTTAGTAAATGTATGGAGTAACAAATTAGCACCCCCGCAAAATTTTTTTTTTAGCAAAGTTTGCTAATTCACAGAACTCTGTACATATTCCAAGCTGTCGTATCTATCTACCTTAGCTAGCCAGTAGTATCTTCTTTTTGGGCGATCCCCCACGTAACGTAATTCAGGAGGAGATGCAGGCACGGTACACTTGTCGTGTCCAATCGTGGAACCGACCGAATGGCATCTACAAAGTTTAACTCTCCGTTAACTTTAAGCAACTTATCTTGTCAAAAAAAAAATTAAAAACTTTAAGCAACTTACTGCTAGTACAACCTCTGCTTTCTGTGCTCGTGCCGCGGAAAGGTGCGGTCCGGCCGGGCACCTTACCGGGGATTTCCGGATTCCGGGATGGTATCTCACTGACTTGTAAAAGGAACAAGTGCCAGGGCTCCTACTTGGACGGGTGAGCTCCCCGTGACTGACACGGACACAGACCGGTGGTGCTGCCCATGCCGATGCGGCACGGCACGACGCAGTGGCAGTCGCTCGGACATCGTCTTCGTCGCCGTCGGCTGTCCCGACCACTTGGAGGTGCCCCGGCCGGCCTCGCGTGAGATCTTTGGATGTAAAAGTGCGAAAGATTCGCGTGCTCGAGGGCGGCGCCAGCATATGTAAGCGCTCCAGTAAGATTGGATGGTGACGCTGTGGTCGGGTTAATTAAGGACAGCACTACGAGGCATCTCCGGAGATATTTCTTCAAAATCCCCAAGCCCAGGTTCCCCATGTTCTCAGAAACATCCTAAAATCCCGTTTTTGCTATAAATTTACCTGATTTTGTTATAAATCGTCTTGTTTTTTTGCTATATGTAGCAAAAAACGTTTCGGACTAAAGATAGAAAAACAGTCTAAATCTCGCCGGAGATTTTGCCGGAGATCTCGTCGGCGACCGTGTAGCAAGAAGTTGGGCTAACGTAGCATCTTCGACCTCGCCGGCGAGGCTTTCGCCGATAGACCTTACCGAAGACCGTGTAGCAAAAAGTTACGCTATTGTACCAAACCACAAAACGTATATAGCAAATAAAATGTTCTATTGTAGCAAATCCGACCTCGCCGGAGATCTCGCCAGAGATTTTATAGCAAACCATATATACTATTATAGCAAAACAAAAAGCCTTTATAGCAAAAAAAATGACAATGCACCTAAAGAGAAGAGAATATGTCCTGAGAGACAATAATAAAGTGTTTAGTATGTGTATTCCAAGTATATGATAGATATTTATTTTGCATGCTATAACTGTATTAATACGGAAACGTTAATACATGTGTGTTTAATAAACAAACATAAAATTTCTAGTTATGCTCTCTCATAAACTAGCTCGTTGATTAACAAAATGATCAAGGTTTCCGAATCATAGACATTGGATGTTGTTAATAACGAGGTCACAACATTAGTATAATGGTGTGATGAACATTCATCGAAGTATAGCATTACGATCAAAGTCATTGAGTTTATATTGCTAAAACAACTTACAAAGTGATCCTAATCCTTAGACCATGAGATCATGTCAATCACTAACACCGGAAGAGTTTCTTGATAACATCAAACATCACACCGTAACTGGGTGATTATAAAGATGGGTTAAAAACTACTAAAGTGTTATGTTGAGGCCCATGGATCGAGAGTGGAATTTGTTCGTCCCAATGGCAGATAGATATTCTCTAGGCCCTCTCGGTGATAACACATTGGTTACCTTACAAGCAAGTGATTTGATCACTAGAATGTTATATCACGGAAACAAGAAAAGAGTGCATGTTAGTAACGAGATCAAACTAGGTATGGAGATACCGATGATCAAATCTCTTACATGTAATACATCACGAAACAAAAGGATTAAGATACTAGCGTAAAAGGTTCCGACGATCACAAGAAATTCATCGTTGAATGTGTGGGAGTCAGTATGGGTCTCTAGATCCCGCTTCTGATTATTGACCGGAGAAGGGTCTCGATCATGTCCGCATTATTCGTGAACCGTAGGGTGGCACACTTAAAAGACACCAACATCCATTTGGAGCAAAAGTTTCATGCCGGAAAGAATAACAAGCGCAGAAATTTATTTCACTAGATACCGAAACAGGTTTTCGGGTGAAATTGCAGAAAGTGTTTTTGCATGTGAAATGAAATACTAGCAAGGGGTTATATGTGAATGTTTGTCATTAAAGTAATTGACAAAATTCTGAATAAATAAAAGGAGTTTTATTTAATAAGAGTTTGCATTAAATTTGGTGGAAATTTAATGGGAATTTGAGTGGGATTTTGAGTGGAGGGAATTGAAAGGATTTTAGTGAGTGGAGTGTCCACCCACATGAATGAGGGGAGGGCAAGGGGGAAGCCCCATGCGCCGGCCAACCCCATGGGGTCCCTGAAGAGAATATGCCCGAGAGGCAATAATAAAGTGGTTATTATCGTATTTCTTATTTATGATAAATGTTTATTTTACATGCTATAATTGTATTAATACGGAAACGTTAATACGTGTGTGTTTAATAAACAAAAAGGAAGTTCCTAGTTATGCCTCTCTTATAAACTAGCTCGTTGATTAACAAGATGATCATAGGTTTCCTGATCATGGACATTGGATGTTATTAATAACGAGGTCACAACATTAGTGTAATGGTGTGATGAACATTCATCCGAAGTATAGCATTACGATCAAAGTCATTGAGTTTATATTGCTATAACAACTTACAAAGTGATCCTAATCCTTAGACCATGAGATCATGTCAATCACTAACACCGGAAGAGTTTCTTGATAACATCAAACGTCACACCGTAACAGGGTGATTATAAAGATAGATTCAGAACTAATAAAGTGTTATGTTGAGGCCCATGGATCGAGAGTGGAATTTGTTCATCCCGATGACTGATAGATATACTCTGGGCCCTCTCGGTGATATCACATTGGTTAGCTTGCAAGCAAGTGATTTGATCACTAAAATGTTATATCACGGGAACGAGAAAAGAGTACATGTCAGTAACGAGATCAAACTAGGTATGGAGATACCGATGATCGAATCTCGGACATGTAATATATCGTGAAACAAAAGGATTAAGATACTAGCGTAAAAGGTTCCAACGATCACAAGAAAGTCATCGTTGAATGTGTGGGAGTCAGTATGGGTCTCCAGATCCCGCTTCTGATTATTGATTCGAGAGGGGTCTCGATCATGTCCGCATTATTCGCGAACCGTAAGGTGACACACTTAAGAGACACCGACATCCAATTGGAGCAAAAGTTTCATGCCGAAAGAATGAACAAGCACAGGAATTTATTTCACTAGATACCGAAACAGGTTTTCGGGTGAAATTGCATAAAGTGGTTATGCATGTGAAATATAATTCTAGCAAGGGGTTATTTGTGAATGTTTGTCATTAAAGTAATTAACAAAATTCTGAATAAATAAAAGGAGTTTTATTTAATGAGAGCTTGCATTAAATTTGGTGGAAATTTAATGGGAATTTGAGTGGGTTTTTGAGTGGAGAAAATTGAAGGGACATTTTGTGAGTGGAGTGTCCACCCACATGAATTAGGGAGAGGTGGGGGAACCCTCCATGGCCGGCGGCCATGCCCCCTTGGGCTGCCCCCTCCCCTATATAAGGAGCTCCTCCTCTCACTTCTCACTCACACCTCCTCGTGAAGGATCTCTCTCCCCCTCTAGTATTTATCCCCCATGGTCTCGGACTAGCAAGATACATGTTCCCAGTGGCTTTTCGGCAAGAAAGAGTTGTGCTTCTGCTGCATCGCTGGAGCGAGGAGGCGGAGGTTGCTCGGTGCCTCGAACGTGTGTGCGAAAGCCGGATCTTGCTGCTGTTTTGCGGCGCTAGGACTTCCTCTCGATCTTGAGATCGGCAAGAGATCGTCTACATCAACCACGAGTTTGGACTCGTTAAGCTTTGTCGGTCTTCAAGGATATGTTCTCTACGGATATACATCCGCCCGTTGTTTGTATCTAGTAGATAGATCTTGGTACATAGTTCCCATCGTAGGAAATTTTTTGTTTTCTATGTTGCGAACCCTACAGTGGTATCAGAGCCGGATCTATGCGTAGATACTTTGCACGGGTAGTACACATATGAGTATGTGGGCGATGATGATCATTTTATTGCTTCTTAGTTGTACTTTGGATATTGGTGGCATAGCGGGATGAAGCGGCCCGGACAAACTTTACATGTCCTCGCACATGAGACCTGTTCCACGCTTGACATGCAACTAGTTTTGCATAAGTGGCTAGCGGGTGTCTGTATCTCCTACTATAGTCAATATCTAATTTGCAATGAGTTGTCAACAATTTGGTTATCGTCGTTGTGGTTCATGTTCGTAGGTAAGAACGGTTCTATCTTCGAAGGCCCTAAGCCACGTAAAACTTGCAATGGATAAACTAGAGGCGTCTAGTTTAGATTGTTGCTGGGCTAGTGTTATGATATGGTGATATTGTAAGTAGAAGTATGAGATGATAATCTTACAACACACATAGAGTGTAAGTTCCATAGACCTTGGCCTTACACATAAAGGTATGATAGAGATCATACCACGGTGCACATGATGGAGATCATATGCGGGAACCATATCATTTCACTTATTAACATGTGATGTTTGATTGCATCTTATATTGCTTGTTTGGCGTTTTATTAGCATAATAAGATGATCCCTCATTTAGATATCAAGATAAGAATATGTTCTTCCTTAAGTATGCACCGCCAATGTTTCGTCGCTTCAAGACATCACGTGATGATCGGGTGTACTTAAATCCACGAGCATATCTCGGGTGTAAGACAATTACACACGCGAATACTAAGGTTCTTACTTGACGAGCCTAGCATGTACAGACATGGCCTCGGAACACGGACCGAAAGGTTAAGCATGAGTCATATGTTTTGATATGATGACCATATGGATGCTCGCCCTTGAAGCTACACCGACTCACGTGATGATCGGACTTGGTGTAGTGGATTTGGTTTATGTAATCACCAAAAAGACATGCGGGATGTCGTTTTTGAGTGAGAGTTCATTTCTAATTAGGATTAGTAGAACTCAATTTATCATAAATTAAATCAAAGTGAATTTGCATAATTTGTTGTAGTCATTGGCATTCATTCACCATCTTATGCATAGTTGTAATTGAGATAATAGAACTATAGAATTCTGGATATATACTTTACGAACTGGTATCGTATTGTGTTGAGTGTCAGTCTAAAGTTTAAAGTCCTATTGCAAACTTTCAGCAAACTATATTTACTCCGTGAAATTTAATAGTTGGTATTAAATCGAGAGTAACAATTCCAGTGTTAGTATCTTAAGTATCATGTTTGCCTCCACGATTCTTGATTGTTTTAATATCAAGTTTATCTAGGAGCTGAAAGAATTGTTTCAGAAACCATCATGTGTGGCAGATATAACGATATCTGAAACAATGTTTTGGTTGCAATATGATAGAGTATAATATATGTTCTCATATTGGATGAGAATTTATGAAGGTTGGAGATGATAGACATCCTAATCATCCAAAAGGGTTTTGGAAAGTAATGTTATACTAATGATTCTCCTTTATAAGCTACAATAGCTTGATCATGAAAGTCGTCATGATAAGGACGAATAGAAGATGTATGTAAAGTGTTTACTACACTAAAATATTACTAAAGAATGGATTTTGAAAGAATACCGATCATTTTGATGATGGTGATCTACTTCAAAGTGCAAGTCCAAAGGTATTATTATTTGAATATACACGCTTTGGACTATGTGTCATGTAGATGGCGCCACTGATGTTGATAGATTCTTTTAAAAAGGAAAAGGAAATGATGAAAGAGAATCTATAAAATATATTTGGCAGAAAATAAAAGATTGGAAATATCCAATTTAGGTATATAAATGATATACATATTATGGTTGTATTCTTTGCTTGTTAAACAATGTGGTTCTTGGGTATTGGATACCGAATTGGTTGGTATGAAATTTCATACAGAACGACGCAATTCATGAACCACAATGGCCTAAGTAACTAGCAAGAGAATATGTGATGATGTTCATCGAAAACAAACAAACCGTTGTTTGTATTTCTCGTTGACATCAAAGCTTGACTTCAAGATTTGTTTTAATAATTGTTATTTGAATCAGGTATTATGAGAACAAAGGTTGTTCAAATAATTACCGTATTCCATATAAGATGGATGATTCACAAATCTAGTTGGAGAAATCACATCCATAAAGCCTAATGCTAAAATGTCGCAAGACAAATGATTGGAAGATCACTTACGAAGTGACATCGCCGTTTAAATTATATTGGAAAGAAAACATGAAGAAACTCCATTTTCATGGATTTTTGGAGTCTTTGATTTGATTAAGTGACGCTTGTAAGACTTTCCTCGGGATAATTAAAACTTCATTCAAAGGCCAAAGAAGAACGATCGACTAAATTATTGGAATTTATACATATCGATGTATGTAGTCCATTATGTATAGTCGTAAGCGATGGATTTCAACTTCATATGCTTTCTCCGGAAATTTGAGTGAATATTCACTTAATGAGAAAGAAGTATGAAATATTTGAAAAACGTTTCAAAGACTTTCAAGATGAAGTGGAAAATCATTGTAACAAGAAAAATAAATGAATTATGATTTGATCATAAAGGGATTTATTTGAGTTACAAGTGTAACAAGAAAAATAAATGAATTATGATTTTATCATAAAGGGATTTATTTGAGTTGCAAGTTTAGCAAAACACCTAGATTTACATCTCCCGAAACACCATAGGAGTATGGAGTGTTTGAGATTTGTAATGAAACCTTGTTTGACATGGTTGGATCAAAGGTGTTATTTATAAAAATGCCATTATGTTTTAAAATATTAAAGCTTTAGAGACTTTCGCTTTTACACTGAAAAGAGCTTCGTCTTGATCCGTTGAAATGACACCATATGAGTTATGGTTTGGGGTAAAACCCAAGTTGTCATTTCTTAAATTTTGGTATGCTAAACATAAGTAAGATGTTTACAACCAAAGTCGGATGAGCATGTCTTTGTAGGTTATTTCGAATAACAATTGGTTATTCCTCCATAACACCGAGGACAAAAGGGTTTGTCGCTTGAAATGTGAAGTTTCTTGAAAAAGGAATTTTTCGCAAAAGTTAAGTGGGAGGACAATAGAACTTTGATAAGGTTAACGAACCTTAGCTAAATGTGCTGATTTGCGCAGCGCCGGAAATCGTTCGGGAGGCTGCCATAATGCTCATAGCTTATGTGCGTCAAAGGTTGTGGTCACGGAGATCTAAGTTCTTATTGAACCAAGTCGGTCGAATAAACAATCAAATACTAAGATTTGAGAGTAAATCATTATTGTTTGACAATGATGAACCGACTATATGCAAATAAGTGATGATGGGCCCTGACTCCGTCAAATGGCTTGAAGCCATAAAATCCGTGATAGTTCCATACACGAGAAATCAAGTTTTGAACTTGGAAGACCCACCGAAAAGGTGTAAAAACCTATCGGTCGTATTTGGATCTATAAAGAAACATACATGGATGTTTCACATCTATGAAATAGTCGACATGTCATAAAGTATTTTACGACAATGTTCAAGGAGTTAACTATGACAATATTTGATCTTTCATAGCGATATTTAGTCTGGACGGATTAAAGTAGAAACCACTACATATAATTTGGTATATGGTAGATGAATAAACAAAACAAAGTTCTTCTAATAGAATGGTTACCTAGGACGTGTACAAGACACGGTCCAAAGGGTTTTGTTAATTCAAAGGATGATAAAAAGGGCATGCAAACTTCAATAGTTGAAGTAAGCATCGCGGAGTTGGAATCTTCACCGTGATGAAAAGGAGTTTACATCAAGAGACGATGAAGATGCTTGCATTTGCAAGAAATTAAGTGGGAGCGCTGAGACATATTTCTAATACATTATGTGGAAGACATCTTGTTGATTAGAAATAATGTACTATTTATTGACAAAGGTTAAGAATTTCATTTCGATGAAATACTTAGGCAAAACCAGAATATTTAGCGTGAATGTCTATAGTGGATAGACTGTGACGCCAATATGGTTGTGCCAAACGTACATATATGAGATATTGAAGGAGTTCAATATAGAAACGACAAGAAACAGTTCTTGTTGCATAGAAATGAATTGAATCAAGATTTAAGTGTATCGACACTTGATAAGTGAAACAAGATTCAAGTGCTTTGACACTGGATGAGTAAAATCACAAGAATGATTTGATCAATCATACCATGATATTTACACATCCAGATATGTCCTATGCTCTAAGTGTTATGAGCATATACCAGAATGAATCATAAAATGATCATTGGAAAATAGTAAGGAAATTCTTATGATCTTTTGGAAGAACTAAGAATATATTTGTGTAGAGGTGACAAACAATTACAAATAGTTCATTGTAAAGCGTTACATTGATACTAGTTTTGTCACAAGATACAAATTAAGTTTATCTCAATTTAAACTATGGGTGGCACAATGTAATGGAAAGAAGATTCCATGATGGATTTGGATGAAATCCATAATTAAGACATTGTGACGAATACTAGAACAAAAGGGCTAAGTATATGACTGCTATACTAGCAGCAAATGAGGGAATTTGTGTCAAGTAGTTTGTTATCAAACTAAGGTGTGGTTCACAACGGGCTAACACTAAAGATATATTGTATGACAATAGTATCGACATGTTTTAACCCCAAGGAACTAAAGGTCTCACCAAAAGACCAAATTTATACAATGCCATCTCATTGGAGAATGAGTGATGCGTGAATACGCAAAGACATGCAAATACACACGGACCTGAAAGCGTCAGATCCGTAGATTATGTTAACCACTTGCAATTGCGTATATGGAACACCAGAAAGCCATAGATGTTCAATACGCAAAGTTTTCAAACTAGATTATTGTCTCTAGTGCAAGTGGGAGACTGAAGGGAATATGCCCGAGAGACAATAATAAAGTGGTTATTATCGTATTCCTTATTTATGATAAATGTTTATTTTACATGCTATAATTGTATTAATACGGAAACGTTAATACATGTGTGTTTAATAAACAAAAAGGAAGTTCCTAGTTATGCCTCTCTTATAAACTAGCTCGTTGATTAACAAGATGATCATACGTTTCCTGATCATGGACATTGGACGTTGTTAATAACAAGGTCACAACATTAGTGTAATGGTGTGACGAACATTCATCCGAAGTATAGCATTACGATCAAAGTCATTGAGTTTATATTGCTATAACAACTTACAAAGTGATCCTAATCCTTAGACCATGAGATCATGTCAATCACTAACACCGAAGAGTTTCTTGATAACATCAAATGTCACACCGTAACAGGGTGATTATAAATATGGATTCAGAACTAATAAAGTGTTATGTTGAGGCCCATGGATCGAGAGTGGAATTTGTTCAACCCGATGACGGATAGATATACTCTGGGCCCTCTCGGTGATATCACATTGGTTAGCTTGCAAGCAAGTGATTTGATCACTAAAATGTTATATCACAGGAACGAGAAAAGAGTACATGTCAGTAACATGATCAAACTAGGTATGGAGATACCGATGATCAAATCTCGGACATGTAATATATCGTGAAACAAAAGGATTAAGATACTAGCGTAAAAGGTTCCGACGATCACAAGAAAGTCATCGTTGAATTGTGGGAGTCAGTATGGGTCTCCAGATCCCGCTTCTGATTATTGATCCGAGAGGGGTCTCGATCATGTCCACATTATTCGCGAACCATAGGGTGACACACTTAAGAGACACCGACATCCAATTGGAGCAAAAGTTTTATGCCGAAAGAATGAACAAGCGCAGGAATTTATTTCACTAGATACCGAAATAGGTTTTCGGGTGAAATTGCATAAAGTGGTTATGCATGTGAAATAGAATTCTAGCAAGGGGTTATTTGTGAATGTTTGTCATTAAAGTAATTGACAAAATTCTGAATAAATAAAAGGAGTTTTATTTAATGAGAGCTTGCATTAAATTTGGTGGAAATTTAATGGGAATTTGAGTGGGTATTTTAGTGGAGAAAATTGAAGGGCCATTTTGTGAGTGGAGTGTCCACCCACATGAATGAGGGAGAGGTGGGGGCACCCTCCATGGCCGGCGGCCATGCCCCCTTGGGCTGCCCCCTCCCCTATATAAGGAGCCCCTCCTCTCACTTCTCACTCACACCTCCTCGTGAAGGATCTCTCTCCCCCTCTAGTATTTATCCCCCATGGTCTCGGACTAGCGAGATACATGTTCCCGGTGGCTTTTCGGCAAGAAAGAGTTGTGCTTCCGCTGCATCGCTGGAGCGAGGAGGCGGAGGTTGCTCGGTGCCTCGAACGTGTGTGCGAGCACGGATGCGCTGCTGTTTTGCGGCGCTAGGACTTCCTCTCGATCTTGAGATCGGCAAGAGATCGTCTACATCAGCCACGAGTTTGGACTCGTTAAGCTTTGTCGGTCTTCAAAGGTATGTTCTCTACGGATATACATCCGCCCGTTGTTTGTATCTAGTAGATAGATATTGGTACATAGTTCCCATCGTAGGAAAATTTTTGTTTTCTATGCTGCGAACCCTACAGTCCCCCCTCTCCTATAAAAGGCACCCCCTCCTCACTTCTCACTCACACCTCCTCGTGAAGGATCTCTCTCCCCCTCTAATATTTATTTCCCATGGTCTCGGACTATCGAGATACATGTTCCCGGTGGCTATTCGGCAATCCGCTGCATCGCTGAAGCGAGGAGGCGGAGGTTGCTTCGTGCCTCGAATGTGTGTGCGAGCACGGATGCACTGCTAAGTTGCGGTGCTAAGGACTTCCTATCGATCTTGAGATCGGCAAGAGATCGTCTATATCAACCACGAGTTTGACTCGTTAAGCTTTGTCGGTCTTCAAGGGTATGTTCTCGACGGATATACATCCGCCCATTGTTTGTATCTAGTAGATAGATCTTGGTACATAGTTGTTCCCATCATAGGAATTTTTTTGTTTTCTATGCTGCGAACCCTACAGTGGTATCAGAGTCGGATCTATGCATAGATGCTTTACACGGGTAGTACACATATGAGTATGTGGGCGGTGATGATCATGTTATTGCTTCTTAGTTGTATTTTGGATATTGATGGCATAGTGGGATGAAGCGGTCCGGACAAACTTTACATGTTCTTGCACATGAGACCTGTTCCACGCTTGACATGCAACTAGTTTGCATAAGTGGCTAGCGGGTGTATGTCTCTCCTACTATAGTCAATATCTAATTTGCAACGAGTTGTCAACAATTTGGTTATCCTCGTTGTGGTTCATGTTCGTAGGTAAGAACGGTTCTATCTTCGAAAGCCCTAAGCCACGTAAAACTTGCAATGGATAAATTAGAGGCGTCTAGTTTAGATTGTTGGTGGGCTAGTGTTATGATATGGTGATGTTGTAAGTAGAAGTATGAGATGATACTCTTACAACAAACATAACGTGTAAGTTCCATAGACCTTGGCCTTACACATAGAGGTATGATAGTGATTATACCATGGTGCACATGATGGAGATCATATGCGGGAACCATATCATTTCACTTCTAAACATGTAATGTTTGATTGCATCGTATATTGCTTGTTTGGCATTTTATTAGCATAATAAGATGATCCCTCATTTAAATGTCAAGATAAGAATGTGTTCTTCCTTAAGTATGCACCGATTATGTTTTGTCGCTCCAAGACATCACGTGATGATCGGGTGTTCTTGGATCCATGACCATATTTTGGCTGTAAGACAGTTACACATGCAAATACTAAGGTTATTACTTGGCGAGCCTAGCATGTACAGACATGGCCTCGGAACACGGACCGAAAGGTTAAGCATGAGTCATATGGTAGATATGATGCCCATTGGATGCTCGTCTTTGAAGCTACACCGACTCACGTGATGATCGGACTTGGTGTAGTGGATTTGGTTCATGTAATCACCAAAAAGGCATGAGGGATGTCGTTTTTGAGTGAGAGTTCATTCGTAATGTGGATTAGTTGAAATCAATCTATCATAAACTTAGTCTAAACTTTACAAATTCTGTTGTAGATGGCACCACCTTCTTTTAATTTCAATGTGTTCATGGAGAAAGAGAAACTTGGAAAGAACGGTAGCAACTTTACCGAATGGGCCATGAATTTGAGGATTCTCCTCTCTGCTGCACAAAAGCAATATGTTCAAGAAGCGCCGCTAAGCCCCCCACCGTTTGATGATGCCCCTGACGAGGATAAGAATGTCTATCAGACTCGTCAGGAGGACCACAACTTAGTTCATTGTAGCATATTGTATGGGCTAGAGCCAGGACTTCGAAAGCGTTTCGAAAACGGCAATGAATTTGATACAATGGGTGAGTTAAAAATGATTTTCGACACACATGCTGCTATAGAGAGCTATAATGCTTTAGAAAAGTTCTTTAGCTGCATGATGGAAGAGCACAACTTCGTAAGTGAGGAGAAAGAGAAACTTGGAAAGAACGGTAGCAACTTTACCGAATGGGCCATGAATTTGAGGATTCTCCTCTCTGCTGCACAAAAGCTATATGTTCAAGAAGCGCCGCTAAGCCCCCCACCGTTTGATGATGCCCCTGACGAGGATAAGAATGTCTATCAGACTCGTCAGGAGGACCACAACTTAGTTCATTGTAGCATATTGTATGGGCTAGAGCCAGGACTTCGAAAGCGTTTCGAACGGTAGCAACTTTACCGAATGGGCCATGAATTTGAGGATTCTCCTCTCTGCTGCACAAAAGCAATATGTTCAAGAAGCGCCGCTAAGCCCCCCACCGTTTGATGATGCCCCTGGCGAGGATAAGAATGTCTATCAGACTCGTCAGGAGGACCACAACTTAGTTCATTGTAGCATATTGTATGGGCTAGAGCCAGGACTTCGAAAGCGTTTCGAAAACGACAATGAATTTGATACAATGGGTGAGTTAAAAATGATTTTCGACACATATGCTGCTATAGAGAGCTACAATGCTTTAGAAAAGTTCTTTAGCTGCATGATGGAAGAGCACAACTTCGTAAGTGAGCATGTACTCAAGATGTCGGATTACGCCGATAAGCTTGTGTCCTTGGGAATATCGATTCCCATTGACTTAGGCATCCGTCGTGTTCTGCAGTCTCTGCCACCAAGCTATAAGAGCTTCGTGATGAACTATAATATGCAAGGCATGAAGAAGTCTCTCCCCGAGCTTCTGTCAATGCTTAAAACTGCAGAAGTGGAGATTAAGAAAGAACATCAAGTGTTGATGATCAATAAGAACACTGGTTTCAAGAAATACAAGAAGGGAAAACGGAAGGGAAGTAAGGGCGGTGATACGTTGGAAACGTATCTATAATTTTTAATGCTCCATGCTTGTTTTGCATCTACTTTGCTTTACTTGTCCATACTTTGAGGTGCTTTTTACATGTTTTCCGGTACTAACCTATTAACAAGTTGCAGCAGTGCCAGATGCCTGTTTTCTGCTGTTTTTGGTTTTAGAAAAGTTAGTAAAGAAATATTCTCGGAATGGACGGGATAAATGTCAAAGTCAATTACTTTCCGTGGGGAACAAGAAGTCCAGAGGAGAGCCGGAGGGGCCGGCCAGGGGGGTCAGACTCACCCCAGGCGTGGGGCAGGTGGGCCCACGCCTGGCTAGGGTTTGGTGACCCTGGCCTCCTCTCGGTCTCGTCCCTTCGCCTATAAGAAGCCCCCTATGCAGAAACCCTGAGTATCTGATCAAAAATCCACGAAACTGTCTGTAGCCGCCGCCACCATCGTCCCTAGATCAGGAGGGATCTGAAATTCTTCCCGGCACCCTGCCGGAGGCGAGATCATCCCGAAGGCCTTCTCTCCGGTATGATGTGTGAGTAGTTCCACCTTGGACTATGGGTCCATGTAGTAGTTAGATGGTTGTATCTCCTCCTTTGTGCTTTCATGTATAGATCTTGTGAGCTCCGTTCATGATCAAGATCTAATCTAGTTGTAATCATGCATGTTGTGTTTGTGGGGATCCGATGGATATTGAGATTATTATGTTGGTTTGATTAATGGTTTTATCTTTATGATTCTATCATGTCTGTGTTGTTTGTGATCTTGCATGCTCTCCGTTGCTAGTGGTTATCTTGGCCAAGTAGTTGCTAGTGACTCCAAGAGGGGGTATTTATGCTCGATAGTGGGTTCATGTCTTTAGTTTCGAAGGAAAGTGACAGAAATCTCTTCGGTTGTAGATGTGTTGTTGCTACTAGGGAGAAAACAACGGTCTCTTGTTCATGGAACATGTGGACTGTTTACCTTACACACTTTGCTTAAAGCAGTTGTCTGTTGCTTGCAACTTAATACTATAAGGGGTTCGGATGATAACCTGAAGGTGGACTTCTAGTCATAGATGCAGCTGGATGACGGTCTATGTATATTGTTGTATTGCCCAATCAACCTCATAGGATCTTTCTGGCTAATAATTGCATTGTTATGCCTTGCTCAGTTCCTGTCAATTGTCCCGCTGACGGGCGGTTCCCTGCCTGCTAGGGTCGACGATCGAGAGTGGTGTAGCACTGCACTGCACTGCAGCTGATCGAGTGGTGCACATGTTTCAGCATCTAATCAAGCACCCAATCCATGGATTTCGAGTGCCAGTCAATGTATATTTCGTCGTTGTATGTGTACAATCATCGGTGTCCTGCCTGATGCTCCCATCCTACCTGCAGCTACGAGGATTTATACGTACCGAAATTGGGAACGGAAAGTTGGATCCTTTTGAGAGGGTCGTAGCTGTCGAGGGCTCGAGATATATGTGCTCTGCAGCTTCTGCCTATGTGTCGTCGTTCTGAACGTAGTTGCGATCGTTATTCCTCGCAAAAGAAAAAAAATGTGTCTGCAATCATGGTGACAATGAGTCCTACTGTTTTCTCGGTCGTCTTTGCTCTTAGCTCAGTTGTGATTGTTATCCCCATTCTTTCACTCCGCACAAGTGTGACAATTTATGGTTATGAGCAAAGCTAGTCATATTTGTCGAGGTAGAATTGGCAAATGAATTCATTGTAGCTCGGACCAAGGCGTGCATTTTATCTATTCACATGTAGAAAGAGAACCGGATGCATCTTGCGAGATAATATTAAAGATATATACGAATGTAGATTCTTCATATAATTTACAGAAATGGGGCTAGGTATAAGATAGTAAAAAAAATCCAACATGTCACTAACTAGGCTAGGTTAGGGCAATGCTAGTGCTGCATCAATCCTGATAACAATTAAAAATAAGAAATGTATCAATCATCGTCGTCATATTTAGATAAGAAAGAAACTCACATCACCTATATTGTGGTAATAAGTGTAACATATTTTCCGTAGTATTTTAGGAGTTATTTTATGTTATTTAAGAGGTTTACATCACAAAAATTACAAAAGATACACATGGGCCTCATCTCATAGAAACAACATTATACACACCAATTATACATAACTAATCCCATTTGTAAATAATTACTTTGCACAATATTTTATTAAATACGTGTAGCACATCATCATAATTTAGTAAGCAACCGACAAACCAAGCTATCACATTCCGGCATGAGGAGAGTACCTTGTTTTTTCCCTTGCACCAAATGGAAGATATATAAGCTTAAATATTAATATATCCCTAATCCAGTAAGCAAGCCAAGCCATTTCACTGGGGCTATAAAGGAAGATAGTACCTTGCTTATTTTTCCCCTAGACTTTGCAATTAGTGCCCAACAATCTCTAGGGAAGTTAAAAAAAGCACATATAACTTCCTCTAAGAGCATCTCTAATAGCTGCTGCAAAATGCAGCAGTAGTTTTGCGCGATGTGGCGGCTGTTTCGTAGTTTTCCTACCAGTTGCCGCATTTTGCTGCACCGGCTGTTCCAGCTGCTGCCGCTAAATAGGGCACGAATGCAGCGCCACCATATCATTTAAACACATTTTTGGATACATATGCACACAAATTTGCAATTAAATGATAACACAAAAACTTAAATTACAATAGTACTTATTATTACATGCCAAGACAAATAGTTTACCAAATGATTCATCAAGTAGCACACAAATCATCAAACAACAACATGAAGTTCGCCGCGGCTCGCCGGTGATGAAGGGGTTGCTTCGTGTGGCGAATCGATGATGAATTGATGGAGGAAATCAGATCGACTGTGGGGCGAAGCTATTGCAGGGACGCTGGGCGAGGCTAGGCGGTGGCTGGGTGATTCCCGACGGTTGATTTGCAGGTGGCAACGCAGCGGGAGAGGTTGGTGGCTGCGGCGGGAGCGGTAGGTGGTAGCGGTGGGGAGATGAAAATGAATTTTTCCTTTGAACGAGGAGGTGAGATGAAGCAGAGCCCATGCCGTCGCAAATTTGTAGTACGAGGCATTGCTGCCGCAAAAATTTTGCAGCATAAAACCGCGACGCGGTAGTTGTTGGATTTTTTTTGTCTCGGCCTGCCGTATTCGGTGGTTATTTAAGTTGTTGTCATATTTTGCAGCAGCTGTTAGAGATGCTCTAGGTACATATAGAAGAAAGGATTTTGTCCATGGCCGGGAGGGCAATGCTAGTGCTGCATCAATCTTGTTTTTTCTTTACCAAGTAGTACTTTGTTATCCTTCTGATATCAGTATCATGTCATATTCCTTTGAAAAAAAAAGGCTAGACGTAAAATATTAGTACTTGTAGCATCAAATCAAGTTGTGGGCCATCCTAAAAAACACTGGTCTAGCCCTCTGCAATTGCCAGATCATTAGGCATCATCATGCCAGCACAATGATAAAGAAAGTGGTAGGCGTTCGTGTCTCCGGAGTAACGAAGACAGATCTTCAGGTGAACCCACAGCTCGGATTTCCTCGATCAGCCGAGCCCGGAACATTGCGAGGAAGAGAGGTTGGAACCGAAACTCCAAATAAAAATGACAAATTTGCTGACAAGAGTGCCATATAATTGAAGTCGATCTGTGCAAGCAAATGGTGTCTGTCTTTCCCTTTGTTCAAGTTCCTGAAGTGATCATAGCTGGGTCTATTTAAAATATTCATGTCTCATTCTGCACTAATAGCCATCTGATCAAGATGTTTCGTCGCTTAGTTATTTACCTAATGGAAAGTGCTAGGCGTCCCCCGGACGATGGGGGAGCTCTCATCGTCCTGGTTCCCGTGCTGACATGTGTACATTTGCTGCAAAACATCCCGTGTTTTCTATATATGTCCTCGTTTTTGCTTCTAAAGCCAAAAAACGGTTCATTTCAGAAATAGAACGTCTCGCCGGAGATCTCACCGGAGACCTCGCCGGAGACTATGCAGCAAAAAAATTATGCTAATGCAGCAAAACCGACTACGCCGGAGACTCTCGCCGGAGACCTTGTAGCAAAAAGTTGACACTGTTGTAGCAAAAGCACAAGACGGTTGTAGCAAAAATCCTACTTCGCTGGAGATATCGCCGGAGAATTTAGCCGGAAAACCTCGTCGGAGAACTTGTAGCAAAATTTTTATGGTATTATAGCAAAACAAAAAAACAAAGATAGCAAAAAAAATATATCCCCAACACGCGTGGAAGCGAATCGTCCAGGGTGATGGGAATCATTTTCCTTACCTAAAGCTCGTTTTTATTTTAGTTGTTATTACTTTAATAAACGGAAGGAATTCACTTTAGTACTGCTCATTTTTATTTTTACACCTACGAGAAATTCACTGAACTCTGTACATATTCCAGCCACGTAACTCAGGAGGAGATGCAGACACGACGTAGGTACACTTGTCGTGTCCAATCGTGGAACAGAATGGCATCTAGTAGTAGAAAGTTTCACTCTCCGTTAGCTTTAAGCAACTTACCACTACTCCGTCCTCTGCTTTCTGTGCTCGTGCCGCGGAAAGATGCTGTCTTCCGGATTCTGGGATGGCGATCTCTCTGACTTGTAAAAAGAAACAAGTGCCAGGGCTCCTGCTTGGACGGGTGAGCTCCCCGTGACTGACACAGACACCGACCGGTGGTGCTGCCCATGCCGATGCGGCACGGCACGGCACGACACAGTGGCACTCGCTCGGGCATCGTCCTCGTCGCCGTCGGCTGCCCCGAACACTTGGAGGTGCCTCGCGCTACGGCATCGATGTGATCGTGATCGAGCACCGGCCGGCCTCGCGTGGGATCTTGGGGATGAAAAAAGTGAGGAAGATTCGCGTGCTCGAGGGGTGGCGGAGATTGATTAACGTACACTACCTTGGTTACCTTTTTCTGCTAAGCTTCACATACTAACAAATACTCCTTCCGTTTAAAAATATAACATGTTTTAGGTTTGTGAATAGGATGTATCTAGACATCTTTTAGTGTCTAGATTCGTTTGAACCTATACACTAAAAGATGTATCGTGTCTAGATACATCTTTTTCACAAACCTAAAATATCTTATATTTCTAAACGGAGGAAGTAGTTCAGTTACCCGAAGGCCTGAGGGGATAAACGTGACCTTCAAGCAATTAACGTGATTACTAGTACTAGAGAAACACATCTTCTCAGCCTCTCCCATGCCAACCAAGGATGTACAAAACCATTTCACTGCAGACATCGTAATATCCAGAAGAAAAAGGAAAACATAGGCTCATAATACTTCCTCCGGTCCATACTAATGGTCTTAACTTTGTTAAAATACAAATACACTATATATATACAAATCTAGATAAAGTTAAGACCATTAATACGGACCGAAGGAAGTAAAATAGTAGAAATTTATGATGGACCCGATGTAGAACCGACACGGATTACGGACCCGATCCAATCCATAGCTAAAATGGCAGAAATTGTTGTCTTCCGATCTTGCATCTTCCGTGAACGGTCGTATTATTGGTTGTTGGAGCTCAGAATCTGAAGCATTTAGGATAACTTCTTCTACGCGAGAAACCATACTAGAAAATTGCGTCGTACAAAGATTCATACTCTTCCATTCGAACACAATATCAAAAAGGACTTAAGCTCTGTTACATGGGACTACGATGTTTGACATACTTCAGAAGAGATGTTTTCCATACAAATTCGTTGATTGTATAACCGCCCTATTGCCGCTTTGCGTCTCTCAATCTGTTGTTCAGTGCTCAGCATCTGCGTAAACAAATGAACATATTCACCATAGTTCTTCATTCCTTTCTCCAACAGCTGCAAAGATTATTGTACTCAATGTGAGAAATAAAAAAAGACCGATAAATTACAGAATACCAAAGCAGGGAGGTGGAGAGCACTTACTAAGCTGTTGGTGGGCCAGCAACAGGAATGGGTGTGGGGGCTTCGGGGCATGGCATCGGGGACGTAGTTGTCTGAGGAGGCGGAGGATGGCAAAAGAGGGCGGCAATCTAGGCTATGTCCTCTTTATTCAGGCTGCACCCGCTAGGCGCTTTGGCAATCGTCTTGACAAGAGGAACCTGTAACATCCCAAAAATATTGAACTTGGATCATCAAACTCTAAGCATCAAAATTAGGGTTAACAAAAACTTTTCTAAATAAAATTATAAATGCATGCATATGAGTATGCATTGAATTTGAAATTCTTTTGAACCACCTTGTTTGTTTGTTTCCTTGCTTGTAAAATGTTTCTTAGGTGAAATAAACATCATCTAAAACATTTCCCACACTTTTCCCAAAGACAAATAAAGCAAAACAAATAAAATAAAGGAATGGTCATTTTGACCAATTTAACTCTCATGCCTACTTTGGTTGTCTCAAACTTTCAGAACCTAACAGAAACTTTTCTGGATCTTTGCACCCCTTAAATGTACTCATAACAAAGTATCAAGGCACACTTTGTGATCATCCAGAAACTTTCAAATGCATAGTTTAAATAACAATTCAAAATTGAATCTTTATCATATGGGAAGATCCTACTTCTTCAAAAACCACTCAAACAAGCTCAACTTTCAAAACCCAAGCATCTGCAGACTCACCAGCACCAATCTAGCACACCCACCAAAAATCTTTTCAAAATTTAAAACTTGATTTCATGCGGCCATTTCATCAAACAGGTTGCAGACACAAATCATACAAAATCTAAACACTATAGTGAGCAGTGATTGAAGCCTAACTTGTTCCCTCTCTAGCTCACAACCATCTCAGTAGATCATCTAGCAAGTTAAACCAAGCACTAGCCCCACTATAAGCTTGGCCTTGCCATCAATGGTGAACAACCGAGCACACCCATGCCACCCTCATGTCGACAGCAAGCTAGGAGAAGATTAAGCCGTGCCAACCTTGTCTGGGAGGCAGCCCACCGTCCACCGCCACTCCCTGTCCACCGCTTGAACCTTGCCAACCCCTGGACCGCACGCACGAACCGCGCCCAGACCGCCAGCGACCATGCCGAGCGTGCGCCAGAGCGCCACCCTCGACCGAAGCCCACAGACCGCGCGCCGCCCTCACCGCACGCCTACACGATCACCACCGACCCAGGAGACCGCCAGACATCCTCGTTAGCCGCCCCGTGACGCACAACCACCGCTAGCCATTGAAGACGTCGCCTTTGTCGCGCAGAGCGTCGCGTGTTCCAGACCAAGCCGCACCGCCCCACGCCTCGAAACCATGTCGTTGAGCATCGCCAGGGAACACCGCACCGCCCCTACCTTCGCCCATGCCAATAGCCGTCTGTACCATCGCCCCCGACGAGCTCACTGTGCGCCCCGTCGGTCCCCTCGCTCGACTATAAATAGAGGTCACCCCCGCTCGAATTCTTCACACCATTCTACTCCCCTCTCCTCACTGATCGTGCCACACCGTTCTCGGAGCAAGGCGAGCAACACTTCGCCAGAATTTCACCGGAGCCCGCCGCCTCTGGAGAAGAAGGGAGCCATCGATTTCGTCCACCCCAGGAGCTGCCGCGACCACCCCTGAGTTCACCGTCGTCGACTTCGTCGTTCGCCCGCCTCGCCGACCCTCACCAGCACCCCGGTGAGCCCCCAGCATCCCTCACTGGCCGCGCTAGGTTTCTTTCTCGCCGACGTTGCCCCGCGTCGACGATGACTCCCAGTCGTTGGATTAGAACTAGATCACACGATCCACATCGCCCCATACCGCTTCGCACCCCCTGTCTCACTGACGAGTGGGGACACCCAATTAAGCAGCCGCAGGCGCTTAGTAGGCGCCCAAGATCTTTTCCGCAGCCCAGTTATTTGAATTAAACCTTTTCCATTTTATTTCAAACTCACTTCTGTACCCAACTTCAAAAATCAACCCAGAGCGATTCAGTGCACCAAATTGAATGAAACTAATTTTGTTAGAAAGGTCTGGGAATGCTGAATCCAAGCCCGTTAGATTCAAGTCATTTGGATCTATAGATCACCCATGGTAAAAATAACAAGGCAGAAGCTTTTCTGCATTCAAACATTTTTCAAATTTAAACCATAATAGCTTTTGAGTTGATTCCAACTCTCAAAAATCACATTTAACCATACCTTTCAGAATATATAAAAATATATAGGTTTACTTGCATAAATAATGTTCAAGCAATAAAAGAATGCTACATAGGCATTTCTAGCCACTTTAATTAATTAAAATAAAAGGGTAAAACCTTATTAAATTGTGACACCACTTTAAATCACATTCCCATGGACTACAATATGTGGTGATAACATGTGTCAACATGATCCCATGTTTGGTTTGGAGAATATTAAATCTTGAGTAGTTTTTCAATGAGTAGAAATTACTTTTCTAAAAATAAAAGGAATTAAACCAAGCTTTAATCTTGTAATGTTAGTGATGATGTTAGATCATCTATAGGACCCTTGTGTGTGATGATTGCCAGTAGTTAAGTGTTGTTTGGTGATTGTGTACCTCGTATTTATTCATAGACGATAGTACCGACCAAGGATACGAGGAGGAAGGAGGATTCTACGAAGAAGAAGCCGAGGAGAACTTCAACCACTGCTCTGCACAAGGCAAGCCTAATACTACTAGTGAATGTGCAAGTTAACACTTGCAATTTAGCAAGCCTTACTACATCAATTGACCTATGCAAGCTATTAACTTAGCAAGCTTATACCACTTGATAACCATCCTAGTTTTAGTTGCAAGCTTTATACTTTATTTCTTTATCCAAGCTCTTACTTAGAGCTTACTTAAGTGAATTGTAGATTCTAGGAGGATATGTGAAGGTTGCATAAAGAGCATAAAATTTGGCCTAAGCTAGATAATCTTGATGTCATCTAAAGGCATGAGATTGAACTTAGTTAGAATCTACTAGTTTACCACCCCTCATTACTGCTTACCCCCACTTGTAGATGCTAGTGCTAAGCATAAAACTTGATCAACTTTAGATGGGAATACTTGGTGGAAAAATAGTTATGAAAACCTTGGAATGATGGATCATTCTATTGAAATGTTTTGGACATGTGCTTCCGAACACCTGATGATTTTGGTGATAAAAATGTTGAGGCATGAGCCTTAGCCCTTTATAAAACCGATGGTTGTCTGGATGCGATACCATTCCAATTTTATCGTACAACCACAATACCCGAATATTGGGTAGGGCTTGACTGAAAACTTATATACCTTAGTATTAGTTCCCTCACGGCCAAGGTCTGAGCTGAGGCTACCTTGTGAAGATTGTCCACCTGTACAGTACCCAAGATGGCAGTTGGTCATGGTTGGGAGGCCAAACTCACAGGAGAGGTGCTTATACTAGGGAGTGTAATTGAAAGGTTAGGATTGATTATCCGCATACTGAGTATGGTGAATTCAGGATTTGTTCCTGACGGATGTATCGAATGTTGTGGTGAAAGTGTACAATCTCTGAAGAGTGTCAAACTATTCGAATAGCCGCATCCGCGGTTATGGACAGTTGGAGTGGCCATACTGTTCCCCCGTCAGACTTTTCAAAATGACCTGTGAAATGGATTGAGACTTTGACTTGACCACAACAGGGTTGTGATATGAGATACAAGTTCCCACTTAGGAGTTATAAAATTGTGACTATCATTCATTTTCTTCTAGACTTAGTAGAGATAAATCTGGCCTTTGCAAAATAACCCTAGAGCCTAGTGTCCTATTACCAAAAACCCCTTGTACTTGTTAGTATCAGTTTGCGAGTACTTAAAAAGTACTCATGGCTTTGTCCCTGGCTATTCCCATGGCCAGACTATGAAGAGGAGTACCTGGAGGATGGACCCCAGGAAGGTTACGACAACTAGAATCATCTCCCATTGTCAGTATTGCCTGTGACCTCGAGGATGGAGCTTCGCCTACGCTACCGTTATTATTACGTATTCCGCTGCTTGATGTTGTATTAAGAACTGGATCATGAGATCCCTATTTGTGTAAAAACTTATGTACCATTTGTAATGAATGATGTACTATGGTATCCAATTCTGTTATGTCTGGTAATCCTGGGATTGTGATGTATGGCATAACAGGCATCTGGGATTAAAAATCCGAGTGTTGACAGAACCCTTGGCGTAACACGACAGTGCCACACATGAGCATGAAGACAAACGATAGAACTCGTGTGTTGCCAACGAACCTTGCCAAGAGCCACCCAGTTGCCCCAAGGATGGACAATGCCGAGGAGAGAACCATGTACAAGGTGTTATCCACGCTGGTCTGAATGTTCACTGCGACGATGACGGGTCTGCCGTCAGCGATAAACGCCATTGCGGCCACCCCCACATCGCGGGCGGTGGCGTAGAAACGTCTCGCTTTGTTTGAGGTGAGTCCACCCGTCATAAACTCGGTTGATCCGGTTACCACAGCTCAGGCAAGCAGCCCAACGAGTCTGACGCCTGCTGCATGTCTGAAAGTTGACAGAGTCAATAATCCTACCGTGGTTAGCGTCATTAATCTATAAAAAAAATAGGCTAGGGGTGGGGGGACAACAGCCCCCCTGCTTGTGCATAGCTCCACCACTGAATGGAAGGGTTTCACATCGGTGCATGTTCACACAAGAACGATTTTGACTAAGTTGTTTGTCTAGCTAAATATGGGAATGGGCCCGAGCCTTGGACCTGAGACATTAGGTAATTATCTTCACGCTAATGTTGAGCAGAGAGATAGGACGAAAGTCACTGGGATTTTCCGGCGAGTGCACCTTTGGGATGAGGGTGATAAACACATCATTTATGCTATGAAGATTCACATAACCCACCAAAAATTCGTGGCATAAACAATAAAAATCGAACTTGATCTACCAACATGTTTTGATGAAAGGCCTAGAAAATCCATCAGGTCCTGTAGATTTGTCGGCTAATAAATCCGCCACATTTTTTTCAATCTCATTGTGTGAAAAAGGAGATAACAAGGATTCGAGGTTTAGAGCTGACAAGGATTCGAGGTTTATTTTAGGTTGAATATAATTCGAGAAATAAAAAAATATGATCAATTGGTGTAGAGGAGCAAAGCCGATCTATGAATGATTGTAAAAGAATTCCTGCCTCAGCATAGTCCTCAACTATAACAAATCCATCTTCTCTTGTGAGTGAAGCAATTGTGTGTTTTCTATATCGAATTGTGGCCATCGAGTGAAAGTAGGAAGTATTTTCATTGCCAAATTTAGCCCAACTAGCAGTACAACGTTTTTTTTCCAGTAATCCTGTTTGCAAGTGAGAGGATGAGCCAAATGATCTTTCACAATATTTTCTAAAGTTCCATTCGTGATATATAAAGATATATGTTCTTTCTAATTTATCCAACATAAGAATGACTTTGTTGTAATTCTCCACCAATTTTTTATCACGGAGATACTTGTGCTCCATAGCCTCAAGGATTTCCTAAGCAATTTAAGTTTAGAGGATATGCATTTTGCGCTATCACCTGGGAAATGAATTTCCCAAATTCTTTTAACCACATCCAAAAACCTAGGCATCTTAATCCAGTGGTTTTCAAAGAGAAAAACTTTAGCTTTAGGAATCTTCGTCCCAACCGAAATAACACATGTCACATGATCCGAGGTTGGCATGCTATGAGGTCGACAAGAGTGTTTGGATATTTAAGCATCCAAGCTGAGGATGTAAAAAACCAACCAATTTGTTCTAAGAGGGGTCCGGTTTGCATATTACTCCAAGTAAAAGATTGACCCTTTATTGGTAGCTCAACAAGGGCTAGATAGCTTATGATTTCATTAAAGGTTGCCATATTGTTAATGTTTTCTCCTTCTCTATTTAGGTTGTCGGAGTAACCCGATAGAAGTTGAAATCCCCCACTAATAACCAGATGGCACCATCCGCAATATCAAGCGAGACTTTGACAAATCTTACTTTGGTAGTAGTATTGAGTGAGATTATATTTTATCATTAATTCGCAGATCTTATAGTAGACCCAATACACCAGTCACCAATACAGTTCATAAACATACCAAACATATGTACTCCCTCCATTCACAAATGGAGTGGTATCAGCCTTCCCTAGACTTGCCACATCATACTTTTGCTTAGTTGGAGGAGAGAATGAAGAAAGAGAAATATCTAAACGATGATCTCTTAAAAATAAGAGTAGACTATTTTCTCTATTATAGCACATGTCTTCTCTTAGCAATATAATTCGGTATTCCCTCCGTCCCAAAAAGGATGTCACAAATTTATCTAAATTTGAATGAATCTAGACATTTTTAGTGTATAGATACATCTAAATTTTAACAAATCTAAGATATCTTTTTTAGAACGGAGGGAGTACTAAAATTCAATTTGTTCTCATTAATTGTTAGGGAAGTTAGCAAGAGATTCATGCTCTTCTATTCGAACTCAATGTCAAAAAGGACTTATGCTCTGTTAGATGGGACTACATGCTTGACATACTTCAGCGGAGGCATTTCCCATGCAGATTTGTTGATTGTATAACCACGCTATTCAGCGAGCTCGTGGTGTGTTCTTCTAGATGGGATCCCGAGCAAGCCTATTATGCACCAAAGGGGCCTTCGATGGGGAGATTCGTTCTACCTTTTTGTTGTTCGTTCATGCGATCGATCCTTTAAGCATCTCATAACCATGCAGAAAATCCAATTCATTACAACATCATGATAGTTATAAAGGGACATAATCTCATATCCCGTTGAAAGCAAGGTAAAATATAAGCCGATGCTAAACCGACAACTATGTGAAAAAATGATAGCTTGGTCCAACTTGTTGATGTAAACGGAAATACAAAAAAACCTAGGATACCGGAAAAAATCTTGAACCCTATGTAAGCCCACCGGTGGTGCAACATGCACTCAGGATGCTCAGGGTGCTGCAACCAACATAATATAAGCGACCAGTTAATAGACATGAACATAACCATCCAAAGTGTGAGAAATAGTTTTCT
This sequence comes from Avena longiglumis, assembly GCA_030063025.1. NCBI lineage: Eukaryota > Viridiplantae > Streptophyta > Magnoliopsida > Poales > Poaceae > Avena > Avena longiglumis. The sequence continues at coordinate 488,672,408 of CP125974.1, forward strand.
GATCAAAGACATTGTCATTACGATATTCGTAAAATAGACCTACATAATGCGGCGACACTAAACATGTCAGTGAAGCATGTGTGAATCATATGAGGACTGAGTGTCGTGCGGTGCACGGTGACCCCCGCGAGGCATTCTCCAAATATGTTTGAAATAATGCGAGCAAAGGTCAATATCAAGCACTAGCCAAAACAAAAAAAAAGTCATATGGAAAATGGCAAATCAAGAAACAAGTACTCCCTCAGTCCAAATAAGTGACGTGGATTTGGCCAAATTCGCATGTATCTAGACGCGTTTTAGTATATAGATACATACTAATCTAGACAAATGCAAGTCACTTATTTTGGGACAGAGGAAGTATTAAGTATATTCGTATTTGTATTTTGCGAGCGGAATAAAAATAGTCATGTGCATTTACTTGAGCTAATTTTTTTAAATAATACATTTTTTTATTGAATTTCACAAATAATACATAAAACGGGCAAATTGCAAATCTGTTGGTCGGTCGGCCGTTCAACAGACGAAACACTGCCTTCATCCGTTCAACGGACGAAACACTGCCTTCGTCCGTTCAACGGACGACACACCCTGCAAACCCCTCCTTTACCAAACAGCCGACAGCAGGGTGTGTCGTCCGTTCAACGGACGAAACGAGTCTGTCGTCGGTCGAACGGCCGACCGACCAACAGATTTGCAATTTGTCCGTTTTATATATTATTTATGCAATTCAATAAAAAAAGTATTATTTAAAAAAAATTAGCTTTACTTGATGCAGAAGCCGGGGCTACTCTCCCCATTTTGGAAAAAGATAAATTGGTCAGGGGAATTACAACTAGACTTGTGCAAGGATGGAGCCAGCACACAAGCACTGGTGTCAGTTGACACTTTTGATATTTGATAAAAACCTCCGATAAATTAGAAATAAACAACGTCATTTGCATAAGCTGAAATGGAAGTGATGGGGAAAAAGTGAGCTGATTGTGTTCGGTTACTTTAATTACAGATCGGTGTCCATCCTTAATGGTTCATGGGTATTCCATCCTAATAATTGTATAAGTTTCCTACTACTTTAAGTAAAGGAGACACTAGATATCTCATGTCATTGCAAGGGTGTGTCATTCCTTATGTCGGGTGAGCTATAGAACCAACAAGTTGCCAAGTTTGGCAGCCAATGAAACGTCACATCCCAAATTCTTGATTTGGTCTTGCATATCATTCATAGTATTGCATCATACTTTTTCATGCATAACCGTCGAGTGGAAAGGTTCGGCGAAATGCCAATTGCAAAACCCTATTTTATTTTGCTACGAGGTTCCTTCGGGAAGCTTTAGTAGGACTTGCGACAACCACCCTTGTAGAATAGTGGTTTCGTTCAAACCTTGACGCTAGAATAGTGGTTTCGTTCAAACCCGTAGGCGCAAGAATCGCTCAAATCGGAACTCGTACGGAAAAGCTTCGGCCGTTTTAGTAAACCGCCGGAAAACCGTCCGAAAATCTGGACCGATTTCCGAGTTCTAAACTAACTCCGGACAGAATCTGAGTAGGATTTCGCGTGTAGTGCCACAAAAGGACCCACCTAGCCTCGTAACCCGCACCCACCTGCGCCGACCCCGCCGTCTCCACTCCTCACAAGACGCCGCCGAGGCAGCCGCCGCCGGCCATCGCCGACCCCGCCGCTAGGTGTGCCGCCTCTCTCTCCGTTCACCACCGCGCTGCCATCACCTTCCGCCGGCGCCGCCACGCCCGCGCTTTATCGCCGCCATCGCCGCCCTCACGCCGCGACCGCCGCCTTGCCACCGCTGCTTGCCTCAAACCAGGCGCCATCACCGCCATGCCGCCGCCGCCGTCCAGCGCCGCCGCCCGTCGCCGCAGCCGCCGCCGCCGCTTGCTGCGCCGCCGCGCTGCATGCCGCGCCGCCGCTGGCCGCCGCGCTCTCCGCTTCCGCGCGCCGCCACAGCCCTGCGTCGCCGCCGCCTTCTTTGCAGCCGCGCCGCCAGCGTCGCGCTACATGCGCTATGCACACACGCGTGCATGCATGCGCGTGCACGCATACACGCACGTACGCGCGACGTCTTGCGCGCGCGATTGTTTTTCTCGACCCGTTCGTTGACCGTCTCCGTCCGTGCAGGAAGAACCCCGACGCCGGATCCGATCGACACCGCCGTCCGGAACTCGCAGCACTGTCCGGAGTCCGTTTCGCCGCTTGTTTCCGGTAAGACAGCAGCCACCGTCAGATCTCAGATCAACGGCTCAGATCGTTAGTTGACCGGTCAGACTCCGGCGTTGACTAGTCAGACGCCCAGTCAGCGCCCAGTCAGCAGACGCTTTGACCAGTCAACAGACACAATTGACTGGTCAATTTCGTTAATCCTTCTAGTTGACAGATTTCGGTAGAAACTTGTAAATTGCGTAGAAATTAAACCGCTTGGACAAAAATTGCAAATAAATTATGTGCGAATTCAGTGAGTCGTATAGAATCTAGCTGTACCTTTGGTTCAGGCTTTTGCAGCAAGGTTTAGTACAGTTTAATCAAACTAGTTAGTGTCCTTTTCGGAGTAATAAATTCGTAGGAAAAGATCCGTAGCTCCAAAATCGCGTATGATATGTCCCTGGATTCAGTGGAATGAGGGGCGTGAATTAAAAGATAGGCTTACAGTAAAAACTTCTGCAGAAACTGTCTATTGGCCTTCTGCAGTGTTTTAATTACTCGGGGAGTTTTATAATTCCTTTTTGAGTAATTCCAGTTGGTACTGTTTCTAATCAGAAATGCCTATGCGGTAGAATTTTTCCAAGATTTTACAATCAGTATACTACCGGTAGTGAATTATTTAAGTTCTAGCTCTAGTTTGGAGCATTACTTTTGTCTAGTAGTTTTCCTAGCGCTAAAACTATTTTCCATGAATGCAATCGGTAGTATTATGGTATAGGATGTTGTGGTGCAGCTGTAGCACCAATTCACTTGTCGCTCTTGCATTCATGCATCATAATTGTTGCATATGTTGTGGATTGTTTGTTTATGAATGCAATTGTATCGTGTAGATTGTGACGAGTCCAACGCTTGCTCGTGTGTGGATTGTTCTTCCGACCGCTACAACCAAGACAAGTAGATGCTACTTTGTTCATGATATCGTCCTACTATTTTCTATGCATTGTCGTGTATTTTGTAGACGCATGTGTAGGATGATACTATCGCTATGCTATGTCCTATTATGTGGTAGGGCTTTCCTTGTAGATGAGCCACCGTTGGTAGATGTGCTTAGCCATGCTATGTCGAACGAGGGCTGGGTTACATCATGAGACTTGTTTCTAGAAGTATTGGTTTGTGAAAACTAAAACAACCTAATCAATGAATCTCCTGGGTGTGATGGTATTGATAATTTTGGTGGTTTCATTGCGGAAAGGCACCCAGGTATCAAGAGAGAATGATTGGCTTCTTTATTGTGTAGCTTACGTGTACAACCATGTGCCAATAATGAAATGGGCGGTTGGTTGGACTTAGTAGGTTGTGGTAACTCGAATCCACGTATCCAGAGATGTAGAATTTTGGTAGGTTGGACCGGTGCGCGTCCTGATTGAGGAGCTACTTTCCGAACAGTCTCTTCTTGGTCTTCTCCCTATCGTCACTCAAAATGAGAGTGATGGCACGAGCTGGGTTGGCCAAGTCACATGGTTAAAGTGTACTTGTTGCCTGCCAAAACCCACCGGCGAGCAGCGACTGACAACACGGAGAGCCGGGAGGCTCCTCAGATGTTGTGGGCCCTGGTCCTCGGCGACCGCAAAGCTCCGACACGCCCCGGCTTGGTTCGAGATGCCACCTGACCTATACCTGGTCGAAGGTGAGGGATTGCCGATTGATTTCGCATGATAAACAAGTATCGTAAAATTCGAGCCGTGATCGGCTCCTGTGTTTCTCAGAATCGGCTCTTAAAGCTGATTACCCCATGGTTCTGCGTTAGATTTATGATGACATGGGGCTTTGCTTGATCACTACAAGTTAAATCGATCTACGATAGTTTAACGTTTTCACCACGTAACTGGAACGTCCTACGCGTAATTGAGCCTAGTACGCATAAAAGATTAAGAATATCAATCCTAGAGAAGGCCTAATAACCAACATAAAGCCAATTACCGGAACATCCTCTCTAGGACGAATAAGCCACATCCTTATGCATTACCGGATCGTTCAACCCGTTTGTAAGGCCTGATTACGTAGATATTAAACTAAACCTTGACGAACAAGGCACAACTATAACAGATCGAATCGACTAAATAAAGATCATAGGTGCTACCCTTGCACTTTGGGACACGGTGCAAGGATAGCGAGATAGCTAGAGGTAACATCACTTCGACGATAATAATGAAACAGTGCCGATGCTAGCCTCAAACAATCTAAGATAATGGTATTACTCGCCATCAACAACGCTTCAGTACGAGTAAAACCGGGTAACGAAATAAGTAGATCTAGGCAGCATGGCACTTACCCGAAAGAAACCCTAAGAACAAGGGGTGGCGATGCGCCGAGATTGTGTTTGTTGTGAACGTGGTTGTTGTCTTCTTTCAATAACCCTAGGTACATATTTATAGTCCGGAGACTCTCTACTTTTGGAATAACTCTACAACTCTATCTTTACCTAAACATAAACGGAACCTAAACAAACACGAATCCTACTATGATACAAGATACACGGGCAATTCAGCCCAAATTCACGACTAGGCCGATCCAACAACATGTTGAATATATGTATCTTCCAAGCCCATCTTGATCACGGCCCATCTCCGCCTTTGGCCAAAATACGGTGATAACACATGCCCCCGGTTTTGGCAATGATAATTCCAAAACCAATCATGCGCTTTTTCCTCTTCTTCTCCTCCTTTTTTATCGGGCTGCGTCGACGTATCGCGTGGCGTAACAAGACCGCCACGCTACCCCTTCATCATGATGCCTGTCTTCTCAACTCCTGCAACGTGTGATTTGACGATTTTGGCAAGGTAACTGGGAAACCGTCATGGCATTGAACCGTTTGTCCACTATTCCCTTTATTTAAATCAGCACAGTTCGCATATCCCCATCTTCCTCCAGAGCGAAAACCCTTCTCCCATCACCGGAAAAACCCTCTTTCTTGCCATGGCCTCCTCTGCTTCCTCCAATGCGTCCTCCCACGCCTCCAACTCGATTAGCGAGCGAGAACCAACTCCAGAGCACCCGCCCACGGCGACATACAGTACTTTCGCCCCACGATGGTGGGACGAAAGGGATGATTTCGCCGCCCGTCGAGGACGGCGCGCCCCGATCGACGGCGAAGAGAGCCTACAGTTCCTCGTCGACGGGGAACTGGAAGCGAAGAGCAGCGACGACAACTGGTCGTGGGACGGTGTCGACTCGTCCGCCGAGGAGGAGTAATCGGAGGAGGACACCTCCTCCGACGGGTATCCGCCGACGAAGCGCTTCCGCTACGGGTCCAGCGAGGATACTGAGGATGACGACGAGGACGAAGAGGTTCCGGCTGGCTTCTTCAGCAGCAGCAGCGAGGACGACGCCGGGAGCAGCGCCGAAGACAGCGAAGAGGACGGCGGCGACGACAGCGGCGATTTACCTCGGCTTAGATTAGAATCGTAGTAATGGCCGTAGCAGCAGGCCCTTTGTAATCGATCATCCCGTAAGCAATGATCTTTTGAATGAATGAAACCTGTTTCCCAAATGTTGCTTCCTTTTGCTTCAATTTTGCCGATAACCAAAACAGTCGATGTTCCATAAGCCGATGACATCAGACGGCTTTCATCATGCCGCATGCATATAGTCAAACAAGTTAATTGCACAAAGCCGATGACCACCCATCGGCTCCTCCTAAAAAACGCTTGATAGGGTCCACCTTCAGTCGAATCTTTAACACATCACACCGGCCATTTCTTGGTTTCAAATGACAACCTGCGACCTTTCTCAACACGGTGGATTCAAACACAAACGACCCAAACCTCCAATTGCTCACCAAAACGTGCCCCTCACGCATTTAAGATGACGAGGCTAAGACCGTCGAGGTGGCCCTTTTGTAACATGTGTGAACCTCTAGCATCGATGACCGCATCGGCTACATATATGCATATATATATATTTTTTACTCGGCCGATTTCCAGATCGGCCCCATATTTATCTGTCCATCGCTTCGTGTCTCTACCTAGCCGCTTTCATGTAACGGCTCTTCCAGATTCTTGTCCAACATCCCACATGCTTGGGAAATATTTCTTGAGATGTTGTCCGTTGATCGCCATCGGGAATTTTACTCCATCCAATAGCTCGAGCATGTATGCTTTCCCTTAAAACTTGGTCGACCTCAGACGGACGTGCCAATTTGGAGACCATTTACCATATGTTGCATCCTTAGTCCCCAAGGGCAACACAGCTTCCCACACCGATCACCAACGTGGAACTCCTTTGGCTTCACTTTCTTGTTGTATGCACGAGCTACCTTGGCCTTTTTTTTATTTTCTAGTGACCATAACCTGAGCTCGATTAAATCCTCCACACCGTCACTCATCGTGGTTGCACTCTTCATTGTTAGATCGTCCTGAAAAGTCACACGCCTAGATCCAGCCGTAATTTCCCACGGTAGGACGGCTTCTTGTCCATATACTAGATGATAGGGTGAGGTTTTTATTGCTCCATGACATGACATGCGATAAGCCCATAACGCCTCTGACAAAACCTCGTACAACGCCTTTGGGTGCTCATCGACTTTCCTCTTGATCAGTTTGATGAGGCTCGTTGACGCTTCAGCTTGCCCATTTGCTTGAGCATAGTATGGGATGATCTAATCAGTTTAATCCCCATGTCCTCGCAGAACTTTCTAAACTCGAGAAATAAAACCGAACCTCCATCGGTCGTGATAGTTTGGGGTATCCGAATCTATGGATGACATGTTCCTTCACAAAATTGATAACATCCTTCGAGTTTATCGACTTCATAGGGACAGCCTCTACCCATTTAGTGAAGTAGTCGGATAGCCGAATCCACATGTGGCCTTTGCTTGATGGAGGATTGATCTTGCCGATCATGTCCATGCCCCATCCTCGGAATGGCCAAGGCTTGATGATGGGGTTCATTGTCGACGGGTACCATCTGGATTTTTCCAAATTTCGACATGCTTGACACCCTTTGTAGTAGTTGAAACAGTCCTCAAGCATAGTGGGCCAATAAAACCCCGATCGCCGATCAACCATTTCATCTTGTGAGCCGATTGGTGAGTTCCACAGCTCCTTCGTGTACCTCGTGTAGGAGCTGATTGGCCTCGGCCGTCCCTGCATTTGAGCAATAGTCCTTCCAAAGTCCTGTAAACATGTCATCCCCAATAAGCACGCATTCATGGCTTTGTACCTTATCCGCTTAGGTGCCCCGAGCGAATCTTTCAAGTAATTGAAGATATCGGCTCTCGATCGTCTGCTTCTAGGAACTGCACAACATCGGCTCCTTCTACCACATCCTTGTACCAAGCTATCTCGCAAGATCGTTCGCCTGGTATTCTCGTTCGTGGGATCCAAGTGAAGTTGACGCATCAAATTGCGTCATTAGCTCGCGCAAAGGCAGCCATAATGGGAAGAGGGACTCGCTCACACTTGTAGTCCTCCGTGAGCTGGAAATCACCAACTTGAGTCTCCAAAATTTCCACCGCTCGCCCGGCCGAGGAGTAACTCCATCCTTACGTATCGCCTGCATCGCTACATTGTTAGTGCGAGAGGTAGACAATCTGATGGAGAAGGAAAATGTTTCCCCCCGGGGCGACACGAGTAAAATGCTGATGCCACAGCCATCGTCACAAACTGATCCGTCGAAAAACATAGCCCACGCTCTTATGGACAAGGCAGCTATGTTAGTGTGGATCCTTTCAGATAAGGTCAGCCAGGCTGTCCCTTAATCGCTTTCGGGTTGATACCGGATGTCAAACTCGACAATGCAAACATCCATTTGCCCAGCCGCCTCTTAACATAGGAGCCGACAAGATGTGCTTTATGACGCCCGATTTGCATATGATGATGATTTCACGATAGCAAAATGTGTCGCAACTTGGTGCGCAGTGAAAAAGCAGAGGCACAACTTATCGATATCGTGGTACCTTGTCTCTGGCCCAAAGATCCTCCGCTTATGTAAAAGACGACTCGCCCAGCCCATCATAAACTTGCACCACTACCGAGGCGATGGACGCGGTCGCCATCGACAAGTAAATGTAGAATGGCCTGTCAGCCGAGGTGGAACTAACACCGGTGGCTTTGTCGTACTCTTTGATCTCGCCAAAGGCTCGTTGTTGCTCTCGCCCCAATGAATTCCTCGCCGATTTGATTTTAACTAGTCCCATGAACGGCTCAATCCTTCCCGATAAATTGGAGATGAATCGTCTGACGGTTGATCTTGCCGATAAGGGACTGCAGTTCTTTCTTGGTGGGTGGCTTCATTGTTCGTGACCGCCTCGACTTTTCAGGCCGATATCAATCCGCTCATGGACCAAAAACCCAAGAACCGGCCGTCACCCCAAAAGCGCACTTCTTTGGATTCATCCGCAGGCCGAATTTTCTTGTTCGGTCCAGGACGCGTTGCAGATCGTCCAAGTGTCCGTGCGTGGAAGCAGACTTGACCACCACGTCATCGATGTAGATTTCCACCAGTTTGCCGATCAGATCATGGAAGATATAATTCATGGCCCGTTGGTACGTGGCGCCGGCATTTTTCAGTCCAAACGTCATGACCACATATTCAAATAACCCCACGGACCCTGGGACTCTGAATGCAGTCTTGTGTATGTCTTCTGGAGCCATAAAGATCTGGTTGTACCCGGCATTGCCGTCCATGAAGCTCAAAACTTTATGACCAGCTGCTGCATTGATTAATGTTTCTGCCACCGGCATCGGATACTCATCCTTTGGGGTAGCTCTGTTTAGATCTCGAAAATCTATAGCAACCCGCCATTGGCCACCCTTCTTCTCGACAGGTACGATACTAGAAATCCACTCAGCATACCTGCATGGTCTGATCAAATTGGCCGTCAACATTTTTTCGACCTCTTTTTGACTTCTTCCAGAATTTCGCCTTCATTTGTCGTGCTCACCGAACGGCCGAAATCCTTTTTGAGCGGAGACGATGCTCGATGATGCTCTGTCCAATCCAGAATCTCTGTAGTCCCAGCGGCTAACTGGATATTGTTTCAACAGGCTATCATCGGGCCCCGCAGACTTGGCTCTAACTTTCACGATAAATGTTGGTCGTGGCTTATCCCGTGACCAATGTCGATCTCTTCTAGCTCATCACAGATGTAAACCCGCACCCTAGCTTTCACACCGTCAAATCGACGCTAAACACAGGGCAAAGCGGTGGGTGAGGACAACAAAAATAATTTGGGCCGATCGCTGAATCGCCCCTTTTGCTTGCATCCGTCAAGGACGGTTTACACCTTATTATTTTACAGTGGCAGAGCATCTCTCTGCTACGACTACATGAACTCCTTGTCGTATGATTGCTGCTTTTTATTTTTTGTGGCCGATCGCAGGGATCGGCCGTGCCACGGGTGATCGTGGACTCCTCTACTCTGTAAGGCCAGTGGATAAGACCAGCCTCACCCCGTTTTTTGTAGCTTCAATACGTTCGCAGCCGTCTAGATTGATCCCAGAGATCGGCTCTTGGTCTTCTGCCTCCCAGACGTTCATGCCAGCTATGGAAATCTCGATGGAATCTTCTGCGTGGATGACCTCCACTTCGTCTCCATCCCACTGGATCAGGCACTGATGCATTGTGGACGGGATGCAGCAATTAGCATGAATCCAATCCCTTCCTAGCAAGACAGTGTAAGTGCTCTTGCTGTCCACGACGAAGAATGACGTGGGTACGGTTTTCCTGCCCACCGTCAAGTCCACGTTCAGTACGCCTTGTGTCCCCGAAGACTGACCGTTGAAGTCGCTCAACGTGACGTTGGTTTTGATCAGATCTGTAGTGGAGCGTCCCAAACGTCGTAGCATGGAGTATGGCATGATATTGACTGCCGCTCCGGTGTCCACCAACATCTTGCCGACAGGTTGCCCATTGATGTAACCTCGCAGGTACAGGGCTTTCAGATGTTTGTAACCCTTCTCACGTGGCTTCTCAAAGATAACCGGCCGTGGGCCGCAGTCAAATTGTGCCACGAGTAGCTCATCGGTTCTTGGCGCGCAGAATTCTGACGGGAGCACGAACACCATGTTTGTGCTAGCCGATGTCTTTGCATCGGCTCTTACCGGTTTGGGGCGCCACTCTTTCCTGGTCGGGCGGTCTTCCGTTTCCACATCCTGTCTCACTTTGACGGCCAGATCAGGCCGTGCTTTCTTCAAAGCGTTGAGATACTGCGCTTCAGCTTCCTCTAGATTACGCAGCCGCTGTACTCTACGCTTCTGGGTATGTCTGAGTCCGTCGGGACACCACCTCGGACGGTGGCACCTATCTTTGACCTTGTCATCCTTCGGCTCCTCGAGGTCTCCTGCTCGAGCGGACTCCTTGTGTTGGCTCTGGGAGGGGAGAGGCCCTAGGCGGTTGAATACTGACACTGGCCTCGTGTCCTCTTCCTGCTGGTTGCATTCCGGGCAGTTGTCGACTGTAGGCAATCGACTCATTCCGGTGCCCCAGCAATACTTGAAGAAAGGACAATCCCAATGCCTAGCTGCGCCTTCTTTCTCTCTCGACGGTACCCTAGCAAGGTGCTCATATCTTCCGTCGTCTCTGTCGTGCTGGCGTCGTTGGCCATACTGGCGCTCATACTTGGTAAGGAGATGCGTGGAATGTGGCTTCTGATATCGCACTCTCCTCACTTGTTCCTCTGTTAAATACCTTTGTCATTGTGGGCGGTCGCGCGGACTAGCCTCCTTTCTTTCCTTGCCCCGGAGCGAACACCGTTCTCCTTGTACGTGTCATGGTGGTATCCGCACCGCCATGTTAACACCGAACGAGAAATCCAGCTTACGCCTCGCGGAGCGACTGAGTTCTACCATGTTGACGCCGGGAAATGGGTTTGTGTCCACTTTCATGGCGAACTGCCCAAGGATCAGACGACCTTGTTCTATCGCCATTTGGATTTGGCGGCGAAGCTCCTTGCACTCATTGGTGGGGTGAGTGAACGAATGATGCCACTTGCAGTATGGTCTCCCGTTCATCTCCTGAGCCGTAGGGATTTTGTGGCCTTCGGGTAATCTCAGCTGCTTCTCCTTCAGCAGTAGATCGAATATCTGCTCAGCTTTGCTCACATCGAAGTCGAACCCTTTCGCAGGCCCTTGTTTCACCCATTTGCAGCCACGGGATCTGCCCCCGAGCCCATTCACCACGGCCACCTCCACAGTCTGCGTCGGATCTTCTTCTTACGCATCGACCGGGCTTATCGGACGCTTGAATTTGTCTTGGTACAACTCGGTGGCGCTGTTCATACATCGCCGTTTACGGGCCATGTGCGCCAATGAGTTGTAATCTACCGAACGCCAAGTCCTTGATGGGTGCCGAGACCCAACGCTGCCAATCGACGGCTTCCTTCTCGATTAAACGAGCCGAGTAACATCGGTTCTTGGCGATCTGAATCGCTGGATGTACTGCTACGATTTCTCGCTTCGCCGACTGCGCCAGTCCGCAATGCCAGCCTCGTAGCCTCGAATGGTAATGGATGTGGAACCGCTCTTCCGGTTGCTTCGGTATGAATTGAATCGGTGGCGGAGGTGTACCACCCAAAGGCCGGTCCTATCGAGATTGCGCAAAGAATCTTACGCGATCCGATCCGATGTCAAATCATGCCTAGTTGTGCTAGGTATCGGCTTATGTGCTCGATCGAGCTTGACCCTTCCGACCATTGAATCTTGAGAACTCGGGAGCTTATACTTGGGTGGCAAAATCAGATCAAACTCGTTGGGTACGGCTTTGAATAGCCGATTGTCCTTCTCTTGACGGTCGAACCGGTCCTCGTGATGGTACCGATTTGCTCCAATCGTTTGAGCTGTAGGGGCTAGATTCTCATGACTTGCTCCAGTGGCATACTTGGCTAGCCATGCACATTTTGTCATCCATCCCAGCCATCGCTGCCCGGACACGCCTGCCGGAAGATCCTGCCCAAGGGTTCCCGCCAGAAACTCCTGCGGTTGCAATCTGTTTGGTGCGTGTCAGGGTATTGCAGTCCGGCACGTAGGCGCATATATATCCGTGTGGGATCTCCTTAGGTGGCTCGAACAGGAATTGGCAATCGCCTGGGTCGCCTCCAGCCTTGTAGACGACGTAAGCCGCTGCCCCCGGCGGTTCTGGAGCGGCAAGTGCGAACGGGATCTGTGGCCTGGTCTGGAGCGGCCTTTCCCCCTGGTGAGTCCCTAAAGTAGGTCCCGATGGGGAGTACTGATGCTTCATGATCTCCTGGACTACGCGGACCGCGACCCGCTCGAAAGCGTTCACCAGGCTCTCAGAATGGCGGTGCAAGGAATGAGCCACCATGTAGTTGACTTCCTGTCGTAGAGCCCTGGTGCGCTCCTCCGAAGGAACAGACAGATCCACCTCATTAAGGGCGCCCTCGGGGGAGAACCCTTTCCACCTGATGCCATGCGTACGGGTCCTCTCAAAAGAGCTGATGAGGTCTTCCTCGAAGAGGGCCTTGATCTCGTCGTACTTGGCCTTGTGCTCGCCAGGCAGATCGTCGTAAGTGACGGGTCTGTTCTCCATCGCGGTGTCGGGTGTTGATGTAGACGTTGTTGAAGGTCCCACCGGGCGTGCCAGAATGTGTTGCCTGCCAAAACCCACCGGCGAGCAGCGACTGACAACACGGAGAGCCGGGAGGCTCCGGGATCGCTGGTGGGCCTGGTCCTCGGCGACGGCGCAAAAGCTCCGCACACGCCCCGGCTTGGTTCGAGGCGTGCCACCTGACCTATACCTGGTCAGAAGGTGAGGATTGTTCGATTGATTTCCTGCATGATAAACAAGTATACGTAAAATTCGAGCCGTGATCGGCTCCCAGGTTTCCCTGTAAATCGGCTCTTAAAGCCGATTACCCCATGGTTCTGCGTTAGATTTATGATGACATGGGGCTTTGCTTGATCACTACAAGTTAAATCGATCTACGATAGTTTAACGTTTTCACCACGTAACTGGAACGTCCTACGCGTAATTGAGCCTAGTACGTACAAAAGATTAAGAATATCAATCCTAGAGAAGGCCTAATAACCAACATAAAGCCAATTACCGGAACATCCTCTCTAGGACGAATAAGCCACATCCTTATGCATTACCGGATCGTTCAACCCGTTTGTAAGGCCTGATTACGTAGATATTAAACTAAACCTTGACGAACAAGGCACAACTATAACAGATCGAATCGACTAAATAAAGATCAAGCAAGGTGCTACCCTTGCACTTTGGGACACGGTGCAAGGATAGCGAGATAGCTAGAGGTAACATCACTTCGACGATAATAATGAAACAGTGCCGATGCTAGCCTCAAACAATCTAAGATAATGGTATTACTCGCCATCAACACGCTTCAGTACGAGTAAAACCGGGTAACAAAATAAGATATCGCCTAGATCGCAAGATGCGATCTAGGCAAGATGGCACTTACCCGAAAGAAACCCTAAGAACAAGGGTGGCGATGGCGCGAGATTGTGTTTGTTGTGAACGTGGTTGTTGTCTTCTTTCAATAACCCTAGGTACATATTTATAGTCCGGAGACTCTCTACTTTTGGAATAACTCTACAACTCTATCTTTACCTAAACATAAACGGAACCTAAACAAACACGAATCCTACTATGATACAAGATACACGGGCAATTCAGCCAAATCTACGCACTAGGCCGATCCAACAACATGTTGAATATATGTATCTTCCAAGCCCATCTTGATCACGGCCCATCTCCGTCTTTGGCCAAAATACGGTGATAACAGTACTAACCTTTGCAGAGTGTATAATCTAATCGATTAGCCGTGTCCCCGGTTATGGATATCTGAGTTGCTAGATATTGATTCCATGACATGTTTCTCGCTCATTCTAATTTCATAATTGTTTTAATATTGTTGGGTTAACTTAATTGAGATCTTTTCAAAGAAAAATCAAAAACCGTTTATGAAAGTAGGACAAATGTATTTGCAAATGCAAGCCAGATACAGCTCCACTTGCCAAATATGCATGTAGATGTTAGTACTATTGTCTCCATTACTAGCTCTACTTGGCATACATTCCATGTATTGACCCTTCGGGGCTGGTACGTTTCATGTTGCAGGTTATCCCGATTCTGATTGATCGTTATAGGCCACGGTACTCCACTCGGCACTTGTTCACTTGTGGGCAATTTGAAGAATGGAGGATTTACCTTATTTATGTTGCTACCTGAATAATTTGAGCTAGCTTTGTGCTAAGCTTTTATTGTAATAATGGTACTCTGGATCTTCGTTATCTATGATACACGGATATTTTGCTATGTTATCTATCTTACTCTATTGTGGGCCAATGAACCGATCCAGGGATTGGCATGTCACATAGAGGCCCCAGTCTTTTCAGAACCGGGGTGTTACAGGACTTCAAGAAATAGATAGAAGTCCACCAATTAGTCCACGTTAGGCGAATTCGTTAGGATTAGTCTCGATCGATGTGAAGCTTAGTTCGTGTTAGTTTAAGAGTGATTAGTTGCTTATTTGTGTACTCCAATATCCCAGGAATTATTTGTGCGAATTTTAATGAAAGTGTTATGGCAATTTGGTTACTATCTGTGTTATTTTCGCTGCAGTTTTTCTGCTGATACAGCAGTACTGCGCGATTTTTCATATTTTTTTGGTAACTCGGAAAAATCTTTAAAAAATTGGGCTGATGCGAAACTCTCTGTACTATATGTAAAAAAATCAGCAAAATTTTATGACGAGTTTAAGTCAGGCGGAAAAATTCGTGAACGCTGCTGGACTGTTCTGGCAGATTGCTGTTTTTGCTGTTTAGTTGACCAATTGTTTAGTTAACCAATGCCAACTCTTGTAAAACTATTTCAGTAGGTATATACTGCTAGGATAACACCTGGGATGTTGCTGGACTGCTTGTTTGTTGATGTGTTGCTTGCTTGTGATTGTCTGCTATTGTTTGTTGTTGTTTGATCATATGCATGGGTAGAATCCTATTATCGTAGTTGATTCTTTCTAAACTTACCTGTGCTGAACCACAGATGCCTCCCCGCCGTCACCCCACTGAGTTGGAGCAGCTCATGGCAGCTCAGGCACAGCTGACCCAAGTGATGACTCAGTTCATTGTAGGGGTTCGTAGCATGGAAAACAAAAATTTTCTATCGCATACAAACAAACAAGCCAAGATCTATCTACTAGATTGTAGCAACGAGTCGATGGAATAACTTATCCTCAAAGATTCCAAAGCGATTAACGAGAGCAGATTCTCGTGGGTGATGTAGTCGTACACTTCCGATCTCAAGATCGCGTAGACGATCCTTCCGGCGCTGCGTTCCGGCAGCGCTCCCGCAGTCGGTTACACGTTCGGTACTCGACGAAGACCTTCCTCTCCCTTGTTCCAGCAGGCAGCGGAGGTTGTAGCACTCTCCTCGCGATTCCGGCAGCACAACGACGTGGTACCGGAAGTAGAGGGGAGATCCCGCAGGGCTTCGCCTTAAGCCGGAGCGAGTATGGTGGAGTATGAGAGAGAGCTATTAGTGGTCTAGGGTTTTAGACACACCAATTAGAAGGCTCTAATCCGAAGGCTAAGGCAATTAGAAGCTCTAAACCAAAGCGGCTCTAAACCGGAGTCTAGGGCTAGGATTTAGATTAGAGGATAGGAACTTGTGTGTCTAGAGGAGGAGGCCCTGCCCCTCCTTTTATAGGTGGGAGGGGCGGCCAAGGGGAGGGAGTCCCTCCCCAAGTCGGCCTTGGGTGGCCTTGGCTTGGAGAGGAGGACTCCTCCTCCAAGTTGGTTTCAACCTCCTCTTGCTTGTTTCCCACAGTTTCTGTTTTAGCCGTTTGACTTTCAAACGGCCATTTGACTTTTCTGTTTTAGGATTCAATTTAATCCTTTATTTGGAACAGCAAGAACACTTAGTACATGATGCAATGATTCCAACATGTAATGACACATTCATGTACCCCTCCCCCTCCCGGAGTGTCGGACATTCCGGAACCTTCTAGAACATTCGATAAAAACAGGAATCATTCCCGAACTCAAGCAGGACTTTCCTTATATGAATCTTATTCTCGGACCATTCAGATCACCTCATGATATCCGGATCCCATCCGAGGCTCGAACAACATTCGGTCTCTTTCTCATAATACCATAACTACTCAAACAACGTCGAATCCTTAAGTGTGTCTCCCTACGGTTCGTGAATTATGCGGACATGATCGAGACACTTCTCGAACAATAACCAATAGAGGAATCTGGAAATTCATATGGCTCCCACATATTTCTACGATTGCTTTGCGATCGAATGAACCACTTACATACGATACCAATTTCCCTTTGTCTCACGATAGTTTACTTATCCGAGGTTATGATCGTTGGTATCTCTGCATACCTAGTTCAACCTCGTTACCGATAAGTACTCTTTTCTCGTTCCCGTGATATGTGATCCCTTGTGAGCCAGTCACATGCTTGCAAGCTAATTGGATGACATTTCACCGAGAGGGCCCAGAGTATATCTATCTGTCATATGGATGGACAAATCCCACTCTTGATCCATGTGTCTCAACCAATACTTTCTGAACACTCAATGCCACCTTTATAGCCACCCTGTTACGGTGTGGTGTTTGATGACATCAAAGCATCCATCCGGTAAAGGTGATATGCATGATCTCATGACGAAGGAATTAGATTACTATGTATCAGAAAGCATATAGCAATTGAACTATGGAAATGACTTGATCTTTATGCTACGCTTATCTATAGGAGTATGTCCATCACATCATTCTCCTAATGATATGATCCTGTTGTTAATAACATCTCTATGTTCATGATCAGGAAACCATGATCATATATTAACCAACAAGCTAGTTTAACAAGAGGCTTTACCAGGGACTCTTATTTTAATTTACAAATCACACAAGTATTAATGTTTCCGGTTAATACAATTATAGCATGGTATGTAAATATTTATCATAAGTGTGAAGATATGATAATAACCACTTTATTATTGCCTCTTGGGCATATCTCCAACAGTCTCCCACTTGCACTAGAGTCAATAATCTAGTTTCAAACCTTTGTGTATTCAACACCTATGGCTTTCCGGTGTTGTATGTACACGATTGCTAGTGGTCAATCGATCTCGGATCGACACTTCAGTCCGTGTGTAATTGCATGTATTTGCGTCTCTCGCATCACTCATTCTCTAATGAGATGGCTTTGTATAAATTTGGTCTTTCGTGTGACCTTTAGCTCTTTGGGGTTAAAACATGTTGATAATATTGTCGCACAATATATCTTCATAGTATTATCCACTGTGAACTACACCTAGTTTGATAACAAACTACTTAACACAAATGCCCTCTTTTGCTAAAATAGCGTCATATACTTAGCCTTTTGTTGTAGTATCTGTCACAATGTCTTAACTTTGGAACTCATCCAAATCCATTATGGAACTCACTTTCCATTATATTGTGCCACCCTTAGTTTAGATTGAGATAAACTTAATTTGTACTTTGTGACAAAGCTAGTATCAATGTAGTACTTTTACAATGAACTAACCATCTATTTGTCACTTCTACAAATATTATACTCTTAGTTCTTCCAAAAGATCATAAGAATATCCTTACTATTGTCCAATGATCATCTTACGAATCATTCTGGTATATGCTCACAACATTTAGAGCATAGGACATATCTGGATTTGTACATATCACAGTATGATTGGTATAAATACTCTTTGTGATTTCATACATCAAGTATCAATCTATACTTGATTATTTGTTTCACTTTACCAAATGTCAATACACTTGAATATATCATCAACATTGAACTCATTCAATCCTTTTCTGTGCGACAAGAACCTCTCTTGTAGTTTCTATATTGAACTTATTCAATATCTTATCTATGTACTTCTGGCACAACCATATTAGCGTCTATTGATGCCAAATATTTGGGTTTTGCCTAAGTCTTTCATCGGGATGAAATTCTTAATATGTGTTAATAAAAGATACATTATTTCCAATCAACAATATGTCTTTCACATAATGTATTAGAAACATGTCTTAGCGCTCCCACTTAATTTCTTGCAAATGCAAGCATCTTCATCGTCTCTAATGAACTTTTAAACTCCTTTAACAGTTTCATCACAGTGAAGATTCCAACTCTGCGATGCTCATTTTAACCATTGAAGTTTGCATACGCTTTTAGCATCCTTTTAATTAACAAAACCCTATGGACCGTGTTATGCACATGTCCTAGGTAACGATTCTATTAGAAGAACTTGTTTTGTTTATTCAACTACCATATAACAAATTATATGTAGTGGTTGCTACATTAATCCGTCTAGACTAAATATCACTATGGAAGATCAAATCTTGTCATAGTCAACCTTTGAACATTTTGTGAACTCTTTCCCAGCATGTCGACTATTTCATAGATGTAAAACATCCATGTCTATTTCTTTATAGATCCAGACACAACTGTAAGGTCTTACACCTTTCTCGAGGGTCCTTCAAGTTCAAAACTTGATTTCTCATGTATGGAACTATCACGGATTTTATGGCTTCAAGCCATTTGACGGAGTCAGGGCTCATCATCGCTTCTTTGCATGTAGTCGGATCATTATTGTCAAATAATGATTTAACTCTCAAATCTTGGTATTCGATTGTTCATCCGACCTAGTTGTTTCAATAGGAACTTGGATCTCCGTGACCACAACCTTTGAGGCACGTGAGCCATGAGCATTGTTGCTGCCTCAAACACTTTTTCTTGCGCAACTCTGCACATATAGCTAAGGTTCTTTTAACCTTATCAAAGTTCTATTGTCCTCCCACTTAACTTTTCACGAAAAATTCCTTCTCAAAGAAACTTGACGTTCTAAGCAACAAACACTTTTGTCTCCGGTGTTTATGGAGGAACACTTAACAGTTTATACAAAGACAGGTTCATCCGACTTTGGTTGCACACATCTTTCTTATGCATAGCATACCAATGTTTAAGAAAGGACAACTTGGGTTTTATCCCAAACCATAACATATGGTGTCATTTCAACGGATTATGATGGATCTCTTTTCAGTGGAAAAACGGTAATCTCTAAAGCTTTTAATCTTTAAAATATAATGGCAGTTTTATGAATTATACCTTTGATCTTACCATGTCAAACAAGGTTTAATTACATATCTCGAATGCTCCATACTCTTATGGTGTTTCGGGAAATGCAAATTCATGGAACGATTCCATAAATCTTAGGTATTATGCTAAACTTTGTAACTCAAATATCTTCCTTTATGATCTTTATCATAAACTGTTTATATTCTTGTTACAATGATTTTGCACTTCATCTTGAAAGTCTTCGAACTTTTCAAATATTTCACACTTCATACTTATTAAGTAAATATTTATATATTCACTCAAATTTTTGGAGAAAGCATATGAAGTTGAAATCCATCGCTCTTGACTACACATAATGGACTTCGTACAACAATATGTACAAGTTCCAATAAGCTAGTCATTCGTTCCCTTTTGGCCTATGAACGAAGTTTCAATTATCTCTAGGAAAGTTTCACAAGCGTCATTTGATAAAAATCAAATAGACTCCAAAGTTTTTCTCGACCCGTTCGTTGACCGTCTCCGTCCGTGCAGGAAGAACCCCAACGCCGGATCCGATCGACACCGCCGTCCGGAACTCGCCGCACCGTCCGGAGTCCGTTTCGCCGCTTGTTTCCGGTAAGACAGCAGCCACCGTCAAATCTCAAATCAGCGGCTCAGATCGTTAGTTGACCGGTCAGACTCAGGCGTTAGTCAGGCCTGATCGGCCAGTCAGCAGATGCTTCGACCAGTCAACAGACACAATTGACTGGTCAATTTCGTTAATCCTTCTAGTTGACAGATTTCGGTAGAAACTTGTAAATTGCGTAGAAATTAAACCGCTTGGCCAAAAATTGCAAATAAATTATGTGCGGATTCAGTGAGTCGTGTAGAATCTCGCTGTACCTTTGGTTCAGGCTTTTGCAGCAAGGTTTAGTACAGTTTAATCAAACTAGTTAGTGGCTTTTTCGGAGTAATAAATTCGTAGGAAAAGATCCGTAGCTCCAAAAATCGCGTATGATATGTCCCTGGATTCAGTGAAACGAGGGGAATCGCATCGTGAATTAAAAGATAGGCTTACAGTAAAAACTTCTGCAGAAACTGTCTATTGGCCTTCTGCAGTGTTTTAATTACTCGGGGAGTTTTATAATTCCTTTTTGAGTAATTCCAGTTGGTACTGTTTCTAATCAGAGATGCCTATGCGGTAGAATTTTTCCAAGATTTTACAATCAGTATACTACTGGTAGTGAATTATTTAAGTTCTAGCTCTAGTTTGGAGCATTACTTTTGTCTAGTAGTTTTCCTAGCGCTAAAACTATTTTCCATGCATGCAATCGGTAGTATTATGGTATAGGATGTTGTGGTGCAGCTGTAGCACCAATTCACTTGTCGCTCTTGCATTCATGCATCATAATTGTTGCATATGTTGTGGATTGTTTGTTTATGAATGCAATTGTATCGTGTAGATTGTGACGAGTGCATCGCTTGCTCGTGTGTGGATTGTTCTTCCGACCGCTACAATCAAGGCAAGTAGATGCTACTTTGTTCATGATATCGTCCTACTATTTTCTATGCATTGTCGTGTATTTTGTAGACGCATGTGTAGGATGATACTATCGCTATGCTATGTCCTATTATATGGTAGGGCTTTCCTTGTAGATGAGCCACTGTTGGTAGATGTGCTTAGCCATGCTATGTCGAACGAGGGCTGGGTTACATCATGAGACTTGTTTCTAAAAGTATTGGTTTGTGAAAACTAAAACAACCTAATCAATGAATCTCCTGGATGTGATGGTATTGATAATTTTGGTGGTTTCATTGCGGAAAGGCACCCAGGTATCAAGAGAGAATGATTGGCTTCTTTATTGTGTAGCTTACGTGTACAACCATGTGCCAATAATGAAATGAGCGGTTGGTTGGACTTAGTAGGTTGTGGTAACTCGAACCCACGTATCCAGAGATGTAGAATTTTGGTAGGTTGGACCGGTGCGCGTCGGGATTGAGGAGCTACTTCCCGAACATTCTCTTCTTGGTCTTCTCTCTATCGCCACTCAAAATGAGAGTGATGGTATGAGCTGGGCTGGCCAAGTCACATGGGTAAAGTGTACTAACCTTTGCAGAGTGTATAATCTAATCGATTAGCCGTGTCCCCGGTTATGGACATCTGAGTTGCTAGATATTGATTCCATGACATGTTTCTCGCTCATTCTAATTTTATAATTGTTTTAATATTGTTGGGTTAACTTAATTGGGATCTTTTCAAAGAAAAATCAAAAACCGTTTATGAAAGTAGGACAAATGTATTTGCAAATGCAAGCCAGACACAGCTCCACTTGCCAAATATGCATGTAGATGTTAGTACTATTGTCTTCATTACTAGCTCTACTTGCCATATATTCCATGTATTGACCCTTCGGGGATGCTACGTTTCATGTTGCAGGTTATCCCGATTCTCATTGATCGTTATAGGCCACGGTACTCCACTCGGCACTTGTTCACTTGTGGACAATTTGAAGAATGGAGGATTTACCTTACTTATGTTGCTACCTGAATAATTTGAGCTAGCTTTGTGTTAAGCTTTTATTGTAATAATGGTACTCTGGATCTTTGTTATCTATGATACACGAATATTTTGCTATGTTATCTATCTTACTCTATTGTGGGCCAATGAACCGATCCAGGGATTGGCATGTCACATAGAGGTCTCGATCTTTTCAGAACCGGGGTGTTACATGAAAGCATGTAAACCAATCACCTACAATATATCGAGGGTAACAATTCCCTTTAGAGCTTGAATATTAGGGTTTGTTCGGTTCTAGAATTAGGTGGAACGGAACCGGTCCGTTTCGTGCCTAGCGTCCGTCCTTATGTTCGGTTGGAAGAAAAAAACGGAACCAGGTAGTTTCTCGAAACGGAATATTTCTCTAATATGCGAAACGAGGTCGTCCGACCGAATCGGCCGGATCGCGCGGAACGACTCGCTAATTGGCGAACTAACCCAGTTAAGATGATTAATTACTGAATCAACGAGGATTTTTAGCTGTGGCGATGATTAGCTGAGATGATTAGCGACAAAATCTTGCAAAAACACGCGGCCCTTTAATTTGAGTATATTTTGCAAAGATTTTAAAACAAAAATATTTCTATGATTTGTTACTTTTAGCAAAGATTTTAAGAAAAAAATATTTTCTACCGTTAATTACAATTGTTAAATTTAAGCTCAAATTATTATAATTTTAAGCATCATTATAGTTATTCCGTTCCGGTCCCAATTCTCCCAACCGAACACAATATAGGACCATTCTGTTCCTCGTTCTTTTTCCAAACCGAACACAGGGTTGGAACCATCCAATGCCCTCGGAATGGACTCACTCCGTTCCATTCCCTCTCGTTTTAGAATCGAACACACCCTTAGTACCCGGAAGTGGTAAGGTAGTATACTACTGTCCGTGCAATCAAGTTCGATGGAGGGCATCCCAAGTACAGATACAAAAATGCGCTATCATAAAGCTCATCCTTTTGCCTTTGCCAGAAAAGAATGGCTCGGATTTGATAGCGCCATCGTTAACTATGAGATGGAGAAGTATCGGTATGCATGATGACCGGCTGCAAGCAGTAAACAAGAACACATGACATGATGTAGTACTACAAATTAATCATAAGTGATTAATTAGGTCATGATACATTGTTAGGTCGCACCGGTTTAGTTTAGGACGTCCGTTACCTATATCTATCTAGTACTCCCTCCGTTTCATAATATAAGATGTTTTAGCTTTGTAAAACAAATATATTTAGACAACTTTTAGCATGTACTCATATTTAAATTGAATCTACACAGTAAAAGAAGTGCAGATATTTTTTTTTCATAAAGCTAAAACATCTTATATTTTAAAACGGAGAGAGTATATGTAGAAAAAGGGGTGGTTTCCTAACAAGAGCAAGGTAGCTCTTAAATGTCGTGAAAGTGGCCGTCGTCGGTGGATGCACCACCGGTGGGCATGAATCATGGATGCAACATGGAGGTGGTGTAACGTACACCACAGCCATTGGCCTCTTCTATCAGTAGGAATTTCAATGTATTGATCTTGCTAACCGCCTGTTTGTTTAGTGCCTCTTCTAGGTACATCTTACATACTCTGGGGATTATATATACTTTTCCTTGATGGCAAACGAACGCAGAAGAATGAAGGCCTAGTCGAAAGGGGCTTTTTGCCCATGAAAATGAACACTCGCCATACGGATCCGGTGCCACCCGAAAGCGAGAGCACCGCTCCCGTCCACCGACCGAGGGCACTGATGATATATCGACAAGCTAAATCGTCCGGGTCGAAGCTAAGAAGACCGAAACTTCGACGACTCGAAAAGTGGGTTCTTTCTGGAAGGAATGGAACATCATGTGGAGCTAGCGATGAACAAATCCAGAAGCCTGACGCAACGGTCTTGTGTGTGTTTTCTTTCCGCCGCCGCCGTCTCCATATCTCTTTGTTGTGTTGCTTTGCGCGCGTGCGTGCATGTGCGTGTAGAGTTGACGTCGCCGGTCTGCTGTCGCCTACCTTTCAGGCCTTATTTACTTCTTCGGTATTTTTATCTCCAAAAGACGCGGCGATATACGGGATTTGGTATTCGTCCAATACTCTCAAATCCCTTTAAATCTCTTCTTTAAAAATACTCTATCGTGATGTAGAGTTTTTAATCTAGTTATTAAAAATACACTAGTGTGAAGGACATGGGGATATTCGAGATTATCTCAAAACCGGCGCAAGAAACACTGTCGGAAAATTAGGGATACAAAATAATCCCTTCCATCTCCTGAAATATCCTAAACGTAAACAAGCCCTCGGCGGTAAAGCTCACTTTTAACCCCACTCGTGTAACAAAATTATCAAAGTCAAAAGGGGTGAAGACCACATGAGCAGGGGTCGTCAAGGTCCTGCTACTACGTGCCAAAAGTCGGAGACCGCATGCAGCCCCGGCCGTTCTTGTTTAGGAGGAAACAAATTAAAGTAACAAAGCCGGGTCTCACGTTGTACCGGACAGTGACGCCCTCTCGGCCGGCCGATCACCCAGGATCACCCAGAGTTGTCTCGCGTTGACGTGACGACGATCACCCAGGTTCACAGTGGGTAATTATCTCACCGTGAGTGTGATGGATCATGGATGCCACCTTGCCCTGCCTGTGCCTGATGTTTGTTGTTGTTTCGCCCCGGCCGAGGGCAGGGACCAGTCGGCGGCAAGGCAAGCCAACTTTCGTGGCTCTGCCTTTCTGTTGGTGCGGCATGGTGCGTCCGTGCGTGCGGGACGCCCGTACCGGTGTGTCATGCTCATTCGCGCGGGATATTTTCTGCCGTCGGAGCCTGGTGAAACGACCGATGAGGGAGCTAGTGGCGCTCCTACAGTGGCAAGCACCATGTAACACCACTGCACACGGGCAACTTGGGGCAGGCCTGACAGAGACGCCCACGATCGATCGAGCTGGTCCGCCGCTACGTTGGTACGTGAGGCTAGCTTGGCCGGTAGGGCGCGTAGCGCGGGCCTAGGGACTGGCTTCGGAAGCAAATGGTAGTAATTGGTTGGAACTTGGGACCAAGTTGGATTGGAACTAGAACCGGGTAAGGCTTCTAGTAGACGTACTACAGCTGAACCAGGTCGGGAGCAGTGGAACTCTGGGCGGTAAGGCTTCTAGACAGACATACGGACCAGCTGAGATCATGTTCCAAGACCGGCACGTCATCTCTGCAGGTATGTATGTATCTAGCCGGCTCAGGGCATCTCCATCGGACCTCGACCCGTCCGGTCGCCTCAAACAGTTTGTTTTTGTCTGTTTGGGTCGGCCCGCGGTGGCTTTTGATATGGATCCGGCCGACCGTCTAGTGGTACGATCCATCTGTCCGCGCTTGACCATTGCCAACACCGGCGTATTTTCAGTGTCTTTTCGCCGTCACGCCTTCTCCTGTTTTTTTCCCGCCGCTTTTCGCCGATTCTGGGTGTTTTTCGCCGCGTCCAGTCGCAGCGTAGCCATAAAAAGAGGAGGTCGCCGAGATATCTTCGACCAGACCCACGCTGATGGCTCAAATATGTAGAGCTCATTAGGAACCCCAAGAGAAAAGTATGATAAGCACAGCAGCAAGTTTCCCTCAGTTATGAAACCAAGGTTATCGAACCAGTAGGAGTAAGAAAATAACTCTAAGGTGTTGCTAGCAACTTGGAACCTGCACAACACAATTCACAATACTTTGCCTCAACTTACAGTGAGGTTGTTAATCTCACCAGTTGGCTAAAAACAAAAGATTAAACGTATAGTGTGGAAGACAGTGATTGCTTGTAGAAAGTAAACGGTAAACAGTAGATGGAATATCAATGGTAAAAAATGGACCGGAGTCCACAGTTCACTAGAGGTGTTCTCCTTAAGATAGATATCATGTTGAGTGAACAAATTACAGCGGAGCAATTGACAGATTGAGAAAACATAACAATGCATATACCAGACATCTTGATTGCTATGAGATTTGATTGGACATTACAACATAATACATAGACTGTAATCCAACTGCATCTATGACTAATAATTCACCTTCAGGTTATCATCCGAACCCCTTCGAGTATTAAGTTGCAAGCAACAGATAATTGCATTAAGCAATGTGTGTAAAGTAAACAATATAATTGCCCTATGGACAAATGATTGTTGTTTTCTTCCTACTATAACAACAACACATTTACAACCTTAGAGATTTCTGTCACTTCCTCAGATTACAAGAGTCATGAACCTACTATCGATCATAAATACTTCCTCTTGGAGTTACAAGCATCTACTTGGCCAAAGCATCTACGAACAACGAAGAGCATGCAAAATCACAAATAACATAGACATGATAGAATCAATAATCAATCTGACATAGTATCTCAATATCTATCGAATCCCTGCAAATATAACATGTATGATTACAAGTAGATGATCTTGATCATGAATGGAGCTCACAAGATCTAAACATGATAGCACAAAGGAGTAGAAACAACCATCTAGCTACTGTATGGACTCATAGTCCAATGATGAAGTACTCACGCATCACTTCGGAGGCTGACATGGTGATGAAGAAGGCCTCCGAGATGATCTCTCCCCTCCGGCAGGGTGCCGGGAAGAGCTTTAGATCCCCCCGATTTAGGGACGATGGTGGCAGCGGCTACGAACTATTTCGTGGATTTTCAATCGGGTGCTTAGGGTTTCTGCATCGGGGTGCTTTTATAGGTGAAGGGGCAAAGGTCGGTTGAGGGCCAGGGGCCCACACCATGCCCTGGCGTGGCCTAGGGTAGGCCCGCGCCAGGTGGTGGTGCGGGCGCCCTGTGGCGCCTCTTCCTCTCCCCTTCAGTCTCCGTGTCGTGTCTGGTAAAATAATGACTTTGGTTTTTGTTCCGTCCAATTTCGAGAATATTTCCTTACTAGCTTTTCTGAAACCAAAAACAGCAGAAAACATGCAACTCGCACTGCGACATCTTGTTAATAGTTTACTTTCAGAAAATATATAAAAATGTCTCAAAGTGTAGACAAAACATAAGAAATTTAATACAAAATAAGCATGGAGCATCAAAAATTATAGATACGTTTATGACGAATTACGCACCACGCACAAAACAAAAACCATCATGACTGGTCGCTATCATCGTCCCGACGAGCTCCGTGGCAACCCCAACACCCGCAGAGAAGAGGTGCCCAATCGCTCGCTGCCCTTGTGGTGGCCAAACCCGTCAGAGTTACCGGTCTGGAGCCTCCTCCGATTTCGAGGCGCCCGCAGATATTCCATAAGCCACAAGAGGACCACCGGCGAGCATTTCTTGTTGGAGGTGATGAACCGCGTCTTTCTGCCGGAGCACTGTCGGCGTCTAGCGCTCAGGGAAGTGCGTGACGACCTCCGAAAAGCATTGCGGGCCAATCCCGACGATGCATACCTGCGTCCCCCAAGCCGAAGAAGAGCTGCAAACGCAAGAAGCGATATACCGTTCTCTCAGCGTAGAATGGGGCCTTGCCGACCCCGTAGGCGGCGCCCAGTTAGAATGGAGTTGTAGTCTTGTTTGTAATATATGTGCCAGTCGAATAAAGATTTTCATTGCGAATGGCCAATGCCTACATTGATACATCGTACATGGCGCGTGCACAGCCTAGCCTACTCGTCGTCGGAGGAGGAGGAGTCGGAGTGTTAGCAGCTATCATCGAAGACTCTAGCGCCTAACCTTCCTTCGCTGTCGTACTTGAAGACGACGATGTTGCCCGCTTTGATCTCGTACGAGCGGGCGAAGTACTCCCAGTCGTTGCCGAGGTAGATGACAAGCGGGGGCGGCGCGTCGCCGATTAGTGTCACGAATATGCGGGGCGGAAGCAGCCTCTCACGCAGCATGCCGAGGTGGATGGGCACGGGTGCCTGGTCGAAATCTTCGGGCGACGACGACGTTGAGGGAAAGCGTGGCGGCACGATGCTTTTGCTGCGTCGTCTGTGTCCTGCACGCCCTCTCCTCGATCCATTGCCGCGTGGCGGCGCGATGCTTTTGCTGCGTCGTCCGCATCCTGCACGCCCTACAGGTGGTGGATAACGGAAATGAGAAGGAGCTGAGTATGGTGTGGTGTGGGAAAAGATGGCCACCGGCGGTCAGTTTAAAAGGACCGGCATCAGATGCAGGCGCGCGCGAAGGCTAAAGAGACGACATTGACGTGTCTAGTCAGGGGGTAGGCGTCGGGCGGCGCCTACAACGCGATGGAGAGTGTGGCGCCCAATCAATCGGTGTGTTGTCCCGTCGTCATTGGTGGCGCAGGCTGTCGCCGGTCAGCCTTTCGTCAGCGCCTCTGAATCGCTGCCGCGGTTGCTTTTAAATCGGTGCCACTGCGCGCGTTTGAATCAACGCCGCGATGGTTGTTCGCGCGTATACGAGCCGACACACCATTGTCTAGATTTGGTGCACGAATGAGTCACACCGAACGCGTTTGTTGGATTAGATTGGCCCACTGAGACGCTACGCACGATCCGCTTGTCCAGACGGAAGAACACATTAAAAATAGCCTCAACGCGCGGCGCCGGTTGGTCTAGGCCACACCCCAGCATGACGCCACACGCGTGCGCCGGATATTGTTGCGCCGGAACGGCATGACACGGCAGCGGATCCCATACCCAACGAGGGATCACCCCGCGATTCCGTTTCCGTCGGAAACCTACATGCCGCGCGGTGACAAAACACAAAAGCCGCGCGCCCCACACACACCCGCGCCAGGACGGGCGCGCTTTTGGCTCGCGCCGGCGTCGGTCTCCCTTGCATGGTTTAGCGCGGTGCACAGCACGCTCGCGGTCGAGAGCTCTCGATCGTTCCTTCCCTGCCGGGCGCGCGCTGTGCGGTGCTGACGGCGACCGCTGACGGCGCCAGCACGCGTGGGTACGTGCTAGCATCACCGGATCTCGACCGCGATCCATGTATCGCCGGTGACGGCAGGCCAGTTCGGGATGGATCCACGTTGATGGTCTTAATTAGACCGGCAGCGATCAGGGCAATAGCTTGCCTTCTCTAGCACCAAAAGGCCGGAGTGTTATGATCGATGTGATCTGACACGGCGAGCAATTATATGGGGGCTAACCAGTTCGTTCGATCGTGCGATAATATTCCATCTATTTTGCAGTTGTAATTATGTGACCTGACAGGTCCATGTCCAGCAATGGAATTAGTATACTATGCCACATCAAACTCGCGTCTCGACAGACAACAGCATGGTACGTGGCACATCAGCTGACGGAACCGGTGTTTCGCTTGCACATTACTTGTCGCCAAGGGACATTACTGCCACGTACTCCAGTAGAGTAATTACGACATGCTAGATTTTCCCAGGCTCGAGAGGCCGTGCTGTGCTTCATTGCCAAGTCACACCGACCACCACTGGGGGCAAGCTTCCATCACGATCTACCGTCTCTACAGGCTATGACCACGACCTCCTACTGCAAAATCAGAATTCGGGTTTTCCCCTCGCCTCTTTCATCATTAACATTTCCTAAGCCGAACACGCACGTATGCCGCGCGCGGCGGCCGGCACGTGTGAACCGGCTGCCCCCACCGGCATCTCCCCCTCTGAATCTTCGCTGGCACGAGTGCACCTCCGTGCCGAAACTTATTACGCCGATGCCGCGTGCAAATTAAGTCCGTAGATTTAAATGCACAAGGAGATATAGTGAGAATAACTATATGCAATGAATTGCACGAGATGAGTTAGAGACTTAATTACTCATAGACAATAGCAGCTGAGGAGGGACTCGTCGAGGGCGTCTAGGTTGAATAACTGAAATAATTCACAAAGTTCGATAGAGATCATGCCTGGACGGAAGTACTCCTCTCCAACTTTACATAGGAGAAATTGTCGCTCTTCTTTTGTGACTTTGAAGCGAAGATGGGCCATATGAGGCCCGCACCACCCCCTGGCGCAGGCCCACCCTAGGCCGCCCCAGCAGGTGGTGTGGCCACCCTGGCCCACCTCCTGCTTCGCCACTTCGCTTATATCTTCCTCCCAAAACTCTAATACTCGGGAGCAATCATAGAAAGATTCCGCCGCCTCTGCGGGGCGAAAATTACAGAGAGAGAAAGAGCTCTCTGACAGACAAATTTCTGTCGGAAAAATTCCTTCCCGGAGAGGGGAGATCGTCGCCATCAACACCGTCATCAAACTAGACTTCATCGGGATCATCATCATAATCATCCTCACCACCATCTCCACCAGCACCGTCATCACCACTCCATCCCGCTGTAACAATTGGGTTAAATCTTGCATAATTTTTAGGGGAAATTTTCCCGGTGTTGATTACTTTTATAGTTGATGCTTGTGAGTGGAACCACTGAATTATTGTTTATGTTCATATATATTGATTACACTCGACCCAAACCTTCAGCGACGGGCCTTGCTCCATTTGTCAGAAGTTGGCCTATACTTTATAGAATTTGGATCAACATATAACAGAAAACAAACCACATACCTATACATCGAGTTAAAAATTACCGATATAAATTTTAGCAAATAATTTCCTCGTTTTAAAAAAGGTCACATTGGTAGTAGCATCATTTTACAAATTTTTATGAGCGTAGTTTCTAGTAAACACCCATGTTTATGTTTTCTAGTAATGTTCCAAAACTTAGAAATACTGCATTGTCTTTACTAAGTTTTATAAGCGGGTAGACTAGAACCTAGGTTGTAGGCTTGTAACTCTAGTCTCTACATGTGCCCGTCGAATGAAAACGATACTTCCATCACATAGAAATATTTTCATCGCACAAAGTTCATAGCATGGAAAGAACTTCAAAGATGTTTCCATTGTTCCTTTCCAGATTTTGAATATTTACCATGATGCTTTAGGTATATAGTAATGCGTGGATCTCCGATCCAGTAAAAATGGGAAAAACTGAAACTTTAACATGGTAAGACATTGAACTTATTTCCTTGTGAATCGGCGGCTCGACAACCTACCTTGTTTATGTCCACATGGTGTTTAGCAACATAAGATTCTCACCTATTGTTTTGGCAAGGGCGACTCGAGCGAATTTTCAAAACTTTTCAAGTTCATCCAATTTGTGCAAGTTTGGTCTTCCGTGAAGTTTTGGAAGAGCTTCAAGATGCAAACGTTGAATCTAAAGTGACGAATCTGATGTTATATTTATATGAGGAATCTTTGTTGGTCATTGTGTGTTTTAGTGGTTGTTTGGTTCAGAGGATGTGATTCAGGGGATGAGGATATTCCCAGCCACCTGGTCAGGGATAGCCAATTTTTTGTTTGGTTGGACGATAATATGTGGTTAGGGATAGCCAATTTTTTGGTTGGCCCTGATGAGATGTGGCTAGGTGGTTGGGGTCCACCCATCATATCCTTCCTTATCTTGGCCGTCTCCCATCGCTGCCCCTGCCGCGCCTAGACGAGGAGCTCACTGCTTGGCTCTCCTCCCTAGACACATCTCATCTGCCATGCCTGTTGGAGATATGCCCTAGAGGCAATAATAAATGTAGTTATTATTATATCTTTGTGTTTATGATAAATGTTTACATTCATGCTATAATAGTATTAACAAGGAAACATTAATACTTGTGTGATTTGTAAACTTAAATTGAAGTCCCTAGTAAAGCCTCTATACATCACTAGCTTGTTGGTTAATAAATGATTGTGGTTTCCCTATCATGAACATTGAGATGTTATTAACAACAAGATCATATTGTTAGGAGAATGATATGGTGGACATACTCCTATAGATAAGCATAGCATAAAGATCAAGTCATTTTAATAGTTCAATTGCTATATGCTTTCTAATACATAGTAACCTAATTCCTTCGACCATGAGATCATGCATATCACCTTTACCGGATGGATGCTTTGATGACATCAAACACCACACCGTAACTAGGTGGCTATAAAGGTGGCATTGAGTGTTCGGAAAGTATTGGTTGAGACACATGGATCAAGAGTGGGATTTGTCCATCCATATGACGGATAGATATACTCTGGGCCCTCTCGGTGAAATGTCATCCAATTAGCTTGCAAGCATGTCACTGGCTCACAAGAGATCACATATCACGGGAACGAGAAAAGAGTACTTATCGGTAACGAGGTTGAACTAGGTATGCATAGATACCGACGATCATAACCTCGGATAAGTAAACTATCGTGAGACAAAGGGAAATTGGTATCGTATGTAAGTGGTTCATTCGATCGCAAAGTAATCGTAGAAATATGTGGGAGCCATATGAAATTCCAGATTCCTCTATTGGTTATTGTTCGGAGGAGTGTCTCGATCATGTCCACATAATTCACGAACCGTAGGGAGACACACTTAAGGATTCGACGTTGTTTGAGTAGTTATGGAATGAAGAGAAAGAGTCCGAATGTTGTTCGGAGTCTCGAATGGGATTCGGGATATCACGAGGAGATCCGGAATGGTCCGGAGAATAAGATTCATATAAGGAAAGTCCCGTTTCAGAGTTGGAGAATGGTTCCGGTGTTTTCATCAGGAATGTTCTAGAAGGTTCCGAAATGTCCGGCACTCCGGAGGGGAAGGGTACATGAATGTGTTATATCAAGTTGGTATGATTGCATCATGTACTCGGTGTCATCGCTGAACAAAATAGAGGGTTTATTCAAATCCTAGTTTGAAAAGTCAAACGCCAAGTTTGAAAGTCAAACGGCTATTTTTGGGAAGTGGAGAGGGAGGTGGAAACCGACTTGGGGGAGGAGTTCCTCCTCCCACCACCGGCGCACCACCAAGCCGAGTTGGGGAGGGACTCCCCTCCCCTTGGCCGGCCCCCTCCACCTATAAAAGGAGGGGCAGGGCTCCCCTCCTAGACACAAGTTCCTACACCTCTAAACCCTAGTCCCAAGCCGTCGCCGCCTCCATAGCCGCCGCCGGCCCTAGGGCACTCGCCGCCGCCTAGGTGAAACTCTAGCCGCCGGCCTAGCCCCCTCCTTGGTGTGCCTAAACCCTAGAATACCGAGGACTCTCTCATACTCCACCATACTCGCTCCGGCTTAAGGCGAAGCCCTGCGATATCTCCCCTCTACTTCTGGTACCACGCCGTTGCGCTGCCGGAATCACGAGGAGAGTACTACAACCTCCGCTGCCTGCTGGAACAAGGGAGAGGAAGGTCTTCGTCGAGTACCGAACTGTGACCGACTGCGGGAGCGCCGCTAACGCAGCAAGGAAGGATCGTCTACGCGATCTTGAGATCGGGAAGAGTATGACT
Organism: Avena longiglumis; assembly: GCA_030063025.1. Classification (NCBI taxonomy): domain Eukaryota; kingdom Viridiplantae; phylum Streptophyta; class Magnoliopsida; order Poales; family Poaceae; genus Avena; species Avena longiglumis. The sequence goes on from CP125974.1 coordinate 488,705,361, forward strand.
ACATCACCCACGAGAATAGGCTCTCGTTAAACACTTTGGAATCTTCGAGGGTGAGTTATTCCATCAACTCGTTGCTACAATCTAGTAGATAGATCTTGGCTTGTTTGTTTGTATGCGATAGAAATTTTTTGTTTTCCATGCTACGAATCCCTACAATGCCAAGTCTGTCGGTGGTGTGTCACCCTATAGTTTCCGACATCGGATGTGGTTGCGGTTGAACATCGATGTCAGGGATTATCTCGAGGATGAGAAATAGGGAGATGCAGATGAACATCGATGTCAGCTAATACGTTGGAAACGTACCTATAATTTTTGATGTTCCATGCTTGTTTAGTATCTACTTTGCTTTACTTGTCCACACTTTGAGGTGCTTTTTACATGTTTTCTGGTAATAACCTACTGACAAGTTGCAACAGTGTCAGATGCCTGTTTTATGTTGTTTTTGGTTTCAGAAAAGTTAGTAAAGAAATATTCTCGGAATTGGACGGGACAAACGTCAAAGTCAATTACTTTCCGTGGGGAATAAGAAGTCCAGAGGAGAGACGGAGGGGCCAAACAGGAGTGCCAGACCCACCCCAGGCTAGGGTTTGGTCGCCCTGGCGGCCGCCTCGGTCTCCCCCTTCGCATATAAGAAGCCCCCAATGCAGAAACCCCGAGTACCCAATCAAATATCCACGAAACCACCTATAGCCGCCGCCACCATCGTCCCTAGATCGAGGGGATCTGAAGTTCTTCCCGGCACCCTGCCGGAGGGGATATCATCCCGAAGGCCTTCTCTCTGGTATGATGCGTGAGTAGTTCCACCTTGGACTATGGGTCCATGTAGTAGCTAGATGGTTGTATCTTCTCCTTTGTGCTTTCATGTATAGATCTTGTGAGCTCTGTTCATGATCAAGATGTAATACATTTGTAATCATGCATGTCGTGTTTGCAGGGATCCGATGGATATTGAGATTATTATGTTGGTTTGATTAATGTTTTTGTCTTTATGATTCTATCATGTCTGTGTTGTTTGTAATCTTGCATGCTCTCCGTTGTTAGTACTATTTTGGCCAAGTAGTTGCTAGTGACTCCAAGAGGGGGTATTTATGCTCGATAGTGGGTTCATGCCTCTAGTTTCCAAGAGAAGTGACAATAATCTCTTCGGTTGTAGATGTGTTGTTGATACTAGGGAGAAAACAACAGTCTCTTGTTCATGGAACATGTGGACTGTTTACCTTACACACTTTGCTTAAAGCAGTTGTTTGTTGCTTGCAACTTAATACTGGAGGGGGTTCATATGATAACCTTAAGGTGAACTTCTAGTCATAGATGCAGTTGGATGACGGTCTATGTATCTTGTTATATTGCCCAATCGAATCTCATAGGATCTTTCTGACTAGTAATTGCATTGTTATGCCTTGCTCAGTTCCTGTCAATTGCTCTGCTGTAATTTGTTTACCCTTCATGCCATGTTGTTTATCTAAGAAGAGCACCACTAGTGAACTATGGACCCCCGGTCCGGTCTTTACCATTGATACATCTTCCACTGTTACTTGTTTACTTGCTGCAAACCATTACCTTCCACACCATACGTTTAATCCTTTGTTACAGCAAACCGGTGAGCTTAGCAACCTCACTGATTCGTTGGGGAAAAGTCTTGAGTTTGTGTTGTGCAGGTCTCCCCGTTGCTTGCAACACCTGTGTGACGTTTTCTTCCTCCTTATGATTCGATAACCTCGGTCTCAACTGAGGGAAAACTTGCTGCTTGCTCTTCGCACCCTGCGCTTGGGGTTACCAATGAAGTGCTACGTCGAGCACCATCATCGACTTCTAGCATCAATTTATTGAGCAGGACAAGAATAGGGAGAGGTGGTGGAGCTGGGCGATGGGTGGCGTCGCTTGGAGCACGTCGATGTGGTTCCATAGGGGGTCCCGTCTGACATGGTTATACCCTACGGGTACGTAACTTCAGCATACCTAGTCCAGCCCAAGGAAGGCCAACGGCAGACATACACTGGCCCATGAAGATTTTCGGGTGGCCAAGGCCCATGACGTCTTCGGATCCTTGGAGAGCAAGACTAGAGGAGATAGGAAATTCAAAGGGGTAAAACCCTAGAACTTGTAACCGACTAGGACTACTCCCGGGACCTGCCTAAGTCTATATAAAGGCCAGGAGGGCACGTCCTAGGGCAACTCGACTCATACTTTCGCACACGCATCCACGCCAGATCGAATCTGCACACCCTGTAACTTTCGGTTCCGCCGTAATCAAAGAGCGGAACAAGCGGAGGGTTTTTTCCCGGGGCTGAACTCAGGTAAATCTCGTGTCCCCTGGTTGCTTGTCTATTAACCGTGCCACGATCTCCAAAACCCAAGTCCATAACAATGGGCATGGACGAGATTAAACCTCGTCAATTGGCGCCGTCTATGGGAACTGGGGCTACTGATTGTGCGGTCGTGACGGTTCCGACCCGATCGATCTACAACTCCGCGGCGACGGAGAATCACCTCCTCTTCGGCGCTTTCGACTTCACCGCCCACTCGCCGGATACCATGAAGGATTTCGAGCCCGTAGGCGACGGACTCGAAATCTTGTTCGGAAGCTTCGCCTCCGGTGGGACAACCGCACCTCCGCCTCGAAGGGTGCCCGTGGCCAATCGGCCGTGGGCTCCACACACCGTCTACGACGTCACCATCAACAGATGAGTTCTACAGCAGCAGCTGCAACTCCGATCTGTGCGATCCACCTTCGGATGAAGGGACCTACGATTTCGGATCCGAAAGCTGCGGCAGCATCCAACCAATCTGCAGGCGCTATCTGTGCGCCGCAGTCATCCAAACCGACGAGGAAACGCCTAACCCGCCGCCCAACCCCAACCCGCAGGACAGAAACGGCGAAAACGGGGGATTACCTCATTGCCGGGGAGTCTCACGGCCGCCGTGTCTTGCGGGATCAGGCTCCGCTCGCGCAGTTTGCGGAGATCGCTCTCCCGCGTTTCTGATCGCCGCCAGCCACCGTCGGTGACGCGAGCAGTGGCGGTGCCCTTCTTCTCGCCTCGGCGCTGGTCCCAACTGCAGATGAGGACTTCTTTGTTTTCCCCATGGCGCTACGGCGGTGGTGGCGTTGCCAACGAAGAAAGACAAAGGAAATGTGGAGGAAACTCTCAGCGCGCAGCAAGAATAGCTCAAGAACGAGGGGGCAGTGAATAGATGAACTGCTGCGGTGAAAAACAAACCACGATTTCACCAGGGATTATAACAGCGAAGACGACGCACGATGGCCGTCCATCGAGAAGACCTAACGCCAACGGTAGATCTCGCCGTACACGTGTCAGCACCAAAATGAACCGTCGTTACCACGCCGTCCACTACGTGCGGAAATCGAGGAGACAACGTAATCATCTTCACGCTGCGCGTGACCGGTCAATTCAAAGTCAGCAAGTGGGACCCACGCTTCGTCCAGTCAAGTCATCTCTGGCGTAGCAGACGCTTGAGGTCATCGATCGTAAACACTGACGTCATCAAAAGCTATACTAGCACCACTTCGGCTCCACAGCTAAAAGTACTCACTCGAATCTACGATTCGACTAAATACTTGGGGGCTACTCCTATCGGGATACCGCCGCACCGGCTGCACAAACAAGGACAAAATTATTTCTCCGAGTCCACGCCGAGTTTACGACTCCACTACGGACTCGGGGCTACTCCCATAGGGAGGATGGATTTAAGCATCCGAAAATTTTTCGAGTCCTGGACCTAATGATTGAAACAATGCTTGAACTAAAAGTCTCGAGTTCACGACTCGAATAGACACTTGGGCTACTCCCATAGGAGATACTGGTCGCACCCTATGAAATCTTCGACTGCGATCTTTCGGATCAGCACGCAAAAACTTTTTGGCAACTCTGCCCCAACAAAACGCTAAGTGAGCAACAATCTCCTTGGCCACCCGAAACACCTCCGAGGTGATAAATGTTCGGATGTTGCGTCTGTGACGCAAATATAAGACCTACAGATATCATCTGATGGCCTGGCAACGCACCGATCAAGCTGCTAGTATGAACTGCATCAGCAGTACGATGAAAAATCTGCCGACGACGCTGGGTACACCAATTAAAATCACTGGAATTCCACTCCTATAAGTCCTCCACGGCCTGAGTTGAATTACGCCAACATATGTTCCAGGCCCGGGTTAAGGGACCCGAACCTGAAGAAGATCGTGTTGTTTCGTCCTAAGACAGTTAACTGACCCTGATCCATCAGGTGAGTCAGGCACACGCATCAACAATCCCTACACACATATACTATTAACATATAGCTGCTCCCGAAGGATGGAAGAGTCCTCAGCCGAATCTACGATTCGACTGATCACTCGGGGGCTACTGACATGGTTATACCCTACGGGTACGTAACTTCAGCATACCTAGTCCAACCCAAGGAAGGCCCACGGCAGACATACGCTGGCCCATGAAGATTTTCGGGTGGCCAAGGCCCATGACGTCTCCGGATCCTTGGAGAACAAGACTAGAGGAGATAGGAAATTCAAAGGGGTAAAACCCTAGAACTTGTAACCGACTAGGACTACGCCCGGGACCTGCCTAAGTCTATATAAAGGCCAGGAGGGCACGTCCTAGGGCAACTCGACTCATACTTTCGCACACGCATCCACGCCAGATCGAATCTGCGCACCTTGTAACTTTCGGTTCCGCCGTAATCAAAGAGCAGACAAGCAGGAGTAGGGTTTTCCGGGGCTGAACTCGGTAAATCTCGTGTCCCCTGGTTGCTTGTCTATTAACCGTGCCACGATCTCCAGCATCCCCATCTTCTCCAAAACCCAAGTCCATAACAATGGGCATTGACGAGATTAAACCTCGTCACCGTCGGCGGTGCTCGCCGAGGGCGGCGAGGAACTCGATCGGGGTTGGGAGGGCGCGACGCGGGATCTGCCGTTGACCTTACGCTCCAGGGCTAAAGGAGGCTGACACGTGGGTCCTGGTAATTTTTGGGACGCCAGCCAAAAGTTGTTGGCCTCATCCCACCGATTTGGGTGGATCCGCTCAACCAGTTTTTTGAGGGAATATTCTCAAAATCTGGCTATCCCTATCCCTTCCATCATCCAAACCAAACGAATTGTTCACTTTGATGACTTCGCGTTATCTTTAGAATTGTTCACTTTGACAATAAATGTTTGGTTGTCACAATTTAAAAGAATTGTCGGCACAGATTTTCCAACCACAGTGAAAGTACAAAGGAAGTCGCCTAGAGGGGGGGGTGAATAGGCTTTTAAAATTATTACGGTTTAGGCTCAAGTAAATGCGGAATAAAACTAACGTTTAATTTATTGAGCACAAAACCTAGCCACTAAGTTCACCTAGGTGCACCAACAACCTATGCTAAGCAATACAAGCAACAAGGTGATAACAAGGTATAAATACTTCAAGCACGATGGCTATCACAATGTAAAGTGAATAAGTAAAGGGTTCGATTGAGAGATAACCGATGGAAGCGGAGACGAAGATTTGTTTTCCGAAGTTCACTTCCAAAGAAGCTACGTCTCCGTTGGAGAGGTGCGATGGCGCAATACTCTCCGAACGCCACAAATGGCTCACCTCGAGGTGTGGTGGGTCGATGCTCACCCAACGCCACACAAGGCCTCACCCCGGATGCGGAAGCACGCAACTCACCGACGCCACAAAAGACTCACCCTATTCTCCCAAGTGCGCACCACAAAAGGCGGGCACTTGCTCCACTATGGGATGCTTGAGGGCGGTCACCGAACCCGTACAAGATTGGGGCTAACTCCACAACTCAATTGGAGGCCCCCAACAACAAAGCCACAAAAGGCCAACAATGCCACAAAAGGCCAACAACGCCACAAAAGGCTACAAGACCACAAAAGGTCAACAAGACCACAAAAGGTCAACAATCCAACCACACAACCGTCTAGGGTTCCAAGGAACCCAAGAGAAACAAGCTCACAAGCTTGAACTCGCCGAAACTCCGAGGAGAACTCAAACCTATGCACCAAATGCAAGGGCAAGTCCTTCTCTCCCAAATTCCAACAAAGCTACAAAAGCTATTGGGGGAATAAGGGAGGAAGAACACAAGAGTAGAACTCAAACCTATGCACCAAATGCAAGGGCAAGTCCTTCTCTCCCAAATTCCAACAAAGCTACAAAAGTTATTGGGGGAATAAGGGAGGAAGAACACAAGAGGAGAACACAAAACTCTCCAAGATCTAGATCCCAATGATTCCTTCACAAAGAAAGGATTTGACTTGGGGGGATTATAGATCTAGATCTCCTCTCTCAAATCCCTCAAAAAGATGCAAGAATCATAGGAGGGGAAAGGGAGAGGGAAAGCTTCTTCAAGGTTGACAATGGAGGAGAGAGAGAAAGCCAAGAACCAAGAAGAAAAGCTAGTACCCACGAAGGGGAAGAGGAGCCCCTTTTAAAGGGCTCCCAGATCTGCCCGTTATGGGCATTCGCAACACCTGGCCGGAAGTTCCGGTGGCACCCAGCCAACGGTCGAAAACTGCAGAGCGAGAAACTGAAAAAACGAATAATGGCCGGAACTTCCGGCTCTGGGCAGAAGTTCCGCCCAGCCTGGCTCCAACGATCATCAGACCGTTGACGCCCGCTCCAGAAGCGCAACCGGAAGTTCCGGTCAAAACAGACCGGAAGTTCCGGTGAACTTCCGATGCAAGTTCCGACAAAGTTCCGGCAAATAGAACGCTTCAAAACAGAAGGTTACTGAGCGTGAGCGGAAGAAGACCCGGAACTTCCACCGGAACTTTCGGCGGCAAAAATGCCCTAGCGGAACTTCCGATGGCAAGCCGGAACTTCCGGTCAGGGAAATTCCAGAAACCAGAAACGCAATAACTTTTGCATCCGAACTCCAAACGGGATGAAACCAATTTTGTTGGAAAGATAACAACGAATAGAATCCAACAAAAATTCGAAATATTGGGTATCACCTTGGGAGAAAATATCATGAATATATATGTGAATTATCCCCCAAGGTGTGGAGCCGGAAAACTCGCAAGATCAAAAACCGCAATAAGATATGCAAGTGAAATCCTTAGATGATGAGCTAGATCTTGATATGATGGTGACCACAAGCTCTAGATCCTCTCATGGACAAGAACCAAATAATAACCAAGAAAGATGATGGTATGAATGCAAAGGTTTGAGCTCTCTCCGAACGATGCAAACGAGACACCCGCTTGAGAGCCCCTCTTGATAGTACGGCTATCTATCCTAAACCCGGTCTCCCAACTAACAACACGAGACCGGCAAAAGAGAAGCCCTATCAACATACCTTCGCCTTGAGCGTCCCACTTGAACTTGATGTAGACTGTCTTGTTCTTCTATAGAGGGAACACCTTTCTTGTTTGCTCTTGCTCGCTCTTGCTTGACGAAGACTTGCAAAATGCTTCCCCATACTCCATGGGGAAACCTCTTTTTTGAACTTGTCTTCATCATTCCATGAGCACGAGGATGGCAAGCTTCAAGCATGAGATCTTCTAGAGATGGTGCATCTTGAGCTCGCCCTTCTTCATCCTTACTTGAGGTTGATCCATCTTGATGCAACTCTTTGCACATGCCTTGATCGACATTCAAGCTCCTTCTTTCTTCATGATTCCAATGGGCACAAAGCCCTTGGACATTTCTTCATCTTCCAACCTTGAGACCAACACATGGCCCAAGCAATGCCAATGGACAAACCTACAAGTGAAACTCAATTTACACATTAGTCCATAGAGATTGTCATTAATTACCAAAACCACACATGGGGCATACATGCCCTTTCACACAGGCAAGTTCATCAAGAGCTCACGCAGCCAATATGACTCAACAGTGGTTGTGTCTAAATAAATATAATCTAAGAATCTGGCTATCCCTATCCCTTCCATCCTCCAAACCAAACAAAAGGCATCCACTAAGAAAGTGTCTATCCCTCACCGTTCAGTGGATAGTCACTGAACCAAACACATCCTTAATGTCTTTGATTTGTAATCGATGAGGTTGGGTCGTTTGCTTAAAAAGAAGAACACATTTTAGGAAGAACCTGCATATTGTGTTGACAAAGAAGAAAAATGACCGCATAACCAAAGTCTTCTCGTTTTTAATCGTGCGTACTTATATGCTGCACTGGTTATTCCATGCATTGATCCATTGGACCTTTTAGTGTCCCCAAAGAACTACCAAGTTTTCTCCCTGGAAAAAGAAAAGGAATGTCCAGTTTCAAGGACGTGCAACGTACTGGCCGTGATCCTGTTTAGCCTTTCGAGGCTGGGAAAGATAGGCATAACCGAGATCCTGCTCTAAAGGGCAACTGTGACCTCTCTTAATTGTGGTCGGTGGTATCTTTCTCCGGCTACTCCATAGGGTCAACTCTCAACGGAATCGTTCTCTCCTCAGACACTTGTAGACCAGCTGTATCAACTCACTGTTCGCCTTTAGCCAGATTCCGTTAATTTCATAACGAATAAAGCCTCTCTTGCTCTGCAACATAATCATTAGCTGAAAACACGTTTCACCTCTTGGAGTTAACTGTATATCAATCATTGGCTGAAAATACTTCTCCTTTGATTATACTCAAAGCATTAGATTTGGACAGTAATATAGGTCCAGCAGCATATTACTACTTCCTTAGTTCCTAAATACAAAAAAATTCGACAAGTCAATTTGGCTCGCCAAAACATGTTATATTTAGGAACGTCGTAAGTATTTAGTAAAGAGTTGCCTTCCACAAATCATCATTTGATTTTGCTGAAACTTTTTTCCGCGGTTTGTACAAATCATGTTTTGTTGTTATTTTATATCATTTTGACATGTCGTCATCTGTTTATACATCATCACTTGCCGACACATTTCAACTCTTCTATGACTATTTTAGCTACCGACTGAACATGTTTTGAGGTATCCAAAAAGTAAAACTCAAGACACAGTTTAAGAGGCTAGGTAAAAGAAAGCAACAACTAACTGTCTACTGGGAATTGTAGACGTCCAATATATATTCTATCTGGTATATAAACCATTTTTCCCAAAAGTAAAACGCAAGATCTTTGACTACTTTTGGGAATTTGTGAAGGAATGAGAGAAAGATCATCAAATTATTCCTAATTTGAAAATTTGATTGCAAGTAGTAAGTCTTATACTGTTATTCATTGATCAAATGTGCAACCAAGATTTTCTTTTCGATATGATGGCTAGTTTGTGCCAAACCCCGTCAATTATTTTTGTATTGGTATAGATAAACACTAAATCATCGAACCTGTATATTTATTTAAGTGTATAAGCAGTCTAGCTATTTTAGCTAACTAATTATGATATTTAAAAATAGTTTCCCTCAATGTATGTGAAGGTTTGTCACTTATATATGATCAAACAATTCGGAAAGTGCCATTGGCTCCCGAGCACCAGTTCTCTCTTCGTTCAAAAAAAAAACAAAAATCATATTTTACAGAATTTAAAAAATATATAGAATAATTCCGGACATAATCAATGTTGTATACCACAAGCATGCAAAGCCGTGACATAAAATTCCTTGTATTTTGGCCTGCACAAAAGTGACAAATCTAACAAAATTTAGATATTTGAAAACATGCTTGCACAGATCTACACTCTGGTCATTTTTGTATAGCTCAAAATACAAAGTATTTGAAATTGATATTTTGCACGATTGTAGGATAAATCATGGGCTACATCTAGATTTTTTTTTTTGAACTCACAATATTTAGATATTTGAACTCACATCCAATGTTAAAAATATGTTTAGAAATTGGATGAACGGGGTTGAGAAGAAAGATAAGGCTCAGTTACGTATTGGTGTATCAGCTTTATGTTAGGCTATTTGGACGATCACATGAATAATTTTATACAGGTTATTCGACTAACCGTGCATTGGATACAACTGTGGTCACACCTTCCGGTGGAGCAGCGATAACTCATGTATACTAGATGCAACCAGTTGCCGACTGTTGCCTAGGACTTCTATTTTCAGATTACCGGGTGGCAGCACATTAGAAAATCCAAAATGGATAGTTTCTTGTTGTTCTTTATTTTTAGATGGTTGATACATCTGATACATGATTGTAATACTTTGAATTTATCCTTGTTGAACTTTGCAATAAATGGTTGTATGCATAACCCGATGCAGAGGCCAGGGTCTAAGGGCATCTCCACCGGCGAGACCTAAACGGTCTAAGCGCGTCCAAACTCGTCCGTACGGAAGCGCGGGACATGCGTGGCGCCCCAGCGGTACCGGTCATCTGGACTGATGCACCCCGGAACGAGCCCATCCGGGCATCAAATCTAGGTCACGGATGCGTCTGCCCGGACTGACGCGGGCGCAGGCTGGCCCAGATGCAGTCACAATGGGCCTTCTTCTCTTGGGTCGGCCTGTCCGTTTTTGTCTGTTTGGACCACGCTGCTATGCGCGGCTGTCCGGACAGGCCGGACCATGACCCAAATGTGCCGGTGACTTGACCAAACAGATTAAAACGGACCGTTTGGGTCATCTCGCCGATGCCTTAATTCCCATTTTGAAAAAAGTTGCCCTCAATGTATGTGAGGATTTGCCATCTATATATGACCAAACAGTTGCAAGAACAAGAGTGAGTGCTATATAGTAGTCCAATCATGCGTACTTGTCTGTCTTGTCGGGAGGTGCTAGTTGGTTCCCTTAATACCGGTTTAGAAAGGTAATGACAGTCAGCCCCAAAGTGATACTGAAAGCGCCTTTCATATTGTGCAACGTCGACAGAAATGAGCTGACGGGAGAATCAGACAACACCACATGGCAGTACTACTACAGGTATAAAGTAGCATGATATGGAGTATGATCTTAAAAAGATCAGGAATATATGTAACGCTATCTGTCGACCAATGCAATGCCTTGGCACGAATATGATAAAGTATATGTACGCATGCGTGATTGGTGCAAACTTTTTGGTGGAATTTACCGCCACCTTAATTTTATTCCGATCGGCCTGAGCGTACACTAGAGGAAAAAGAGTCATCCGTTCGCGACCCCTCGGAGCATTAGTCCCGGTTGCGCCACCAACCGGGACTAATGCTGACGCCCCGTTGAGCGGGCACGGGCAGGGCATGGGTCCCGGTTGGTAAGGCGTGCGTCGGTTGGAGCCACCAACTGTGACTAAAGGTTTTACCACGTGCGGCGTGTACGCACCTTTAGTCCCGGTTGTCGGCTTCATCCGACTAAAGGCCCTTGCCCTCTATAAATGCAACGCCCCAGCCCCCTCTGCCTCCACTCTGTTTTTTCGAATGGTGTAAGGTGTGAGGGTGTGTGCTAGTTTTTTTCATGCATGCATTGAAGGTGTTTGTTGAAATGTTTGAGTGAAAAATCCCGTTGAATTTCTCATAGAACAAAAATATAGAAGGTGTCCGAGACGCACTTGAGCTTTCTCCTCTTTATTTCCCTCGATCGAGGTTAGCAATCTTATCTTTTCTAGGTCATTGATACAATTCATGTGTCGGTGTGAATTGGTTATTTCACTATTTATGATGTCCTGTTTTTTGATAAACTTACTTATATGATGCAGATGAACGGTCGAGAATGGATGTACGGTGACCGGCGGGTAGCCGGGTATATCAAAGGCGTGGATAAATTTATCGATGTGGCTACGGCAAACAAAGAGAATGGATTTATACGTTGTCCATGTGTTCAATGTCGGAACAACAAGGAGTACTCTTCCTCGAAAATCATTCGCGGCCACCTGATTATGAAAGGTTTCATGCCCAACTATAATTGCTGGACCAAGCACAGGGAAAGAGGGGTTATGATGGAAGATGGTGAAGAAGAAGATGATGATAACAACTATCATCATATGTTTCCTGCATACAGTGATACCACAATGGAAGACAATGGAGAGGAAAAAGGTGAAGAACGGGCATCAGATGAGCCGATCGATGAACTTGGTAGGGTCATTTCGATGCAAAGCGTGAAATGTAAATGAGAAGTTGAAGTTAGAGGGCATGTTAGAAGATCACAAGAAATTGTTGTACCCAAATTGTGAAGATGGCAGCACAAAGCTCGGTACCACACCGGAATTGTTGCGATGGAAGGCGAGTGTGGTCTAACCGACTCCTCATTTGAAAAGATGCTGAAAATAATGAAGCCAAGTTTCCAAAACATAACGAACTTTCCGAGAGTACCTCTGAAGCAAAGAAGACTCTCATCTCCGGGATTAGATGTGCAAAAGATACATGCATGCATTAATGATCGTGCATCCTCTACCGCGGTAAGGAGTATGAGAATTTAGATAAATGCCGGTATGCAATGCGCTATGTATAAGATCGCACGAGATGACCCTGGTGATATTGAGGGAGAGCCCCTCGGAAGAGGGTTCTGCTAAGGTTATGTGGTATGCTCCTATAATACCAAGGTTGAAACGCATGTTCGTAAACAAAGAGCATGCCAGGTTGTTGCGATGGCACAAAGAAGACCGTAAGAAATACGGGAGTTGAGACACCTGCGATGGGTCACAAAGGAGAAAAATCGAGAGACTTCCCGGACTTTGCGGTGACGCAAGGAACTTATGGTTTGGTCTAAGTACGGATGGCATGAATCCTTTTGGGGAGCAGAGCTGCAGTCACAGCACCTGGCCCGTGACTCTATGTATCTACAACCTGCCTCCTTGGTTGTGCATGAAGCGTAAGTTCATTATGATGCCGGTGCTCATCCAAGGCCCGAAGCAACCGGGCAACGACATTGATGTGTACCTTAGGCCATTAGTTGAAGAACTCTTACAATTGTGGGGAAAACCAGGTGTACGTGCGTGGGATGAGAACAAACAAGAGCCATTTAATCTACGAGGGTTGTTATTCGTAACCATCAATGATTGGCCTGCTCTTAGTAACCTTCGTGATGCATAAACAAAGGATATAAGGCATGCACCGACTGTTTAGATAAGACCGAAGGGACATATTTGCATAAATGCAAGAAGGTTGTGTACCTAGCGAATCGACGATTTCTTCCGACCAATCATCCCGTAAGAAAGAAAGGCAAGCATTTCAAAGGTGAGGCAGATCACCGGAAGAAGCCTGAACTCCCTGCTGGTGATGATGTATTTGGTATGGTCAAGGACATAGAAGTAATCTTTGGAAAGGGTCCCGACGGTCAATCAGTTCCGAACGACGTCGCTACAGGACACGCACCCATGTGGAAGAAGAAATCTATATTTTGGGAGCTGCCATATTGGAAAGTCCTGCGTGTCCGCTCTTCAATCGACGTGATGCACGTGACGAAGAATCTTTCTTCTTTTAGCCCTCCGGATCGAAGGAATCTACTGAAAAGAGCAGACGAGGCCCAACCAAAAAGTTGCAAGACCATGAGAGGTTCAGGATCGAAGATGTCGCTGTAGACGGCAGACCGACAGCTCCTGAAGTTGTCGCAACCAAATTTGTGGCACAATGCGGAGTAATCGTTAGGGACTTAATCCCGATCACCATTAGAAATTGGAATAGGCCTGCTAATGCGGATGAAGAGGGAACATGTTTATTTGTCCCTAACCACGCCAAAGATTTACTGTGGAAGAGGCTCATGGTTAATTTCAAACTACCGAAGATAGAGCTGGATCCAAATGCGGAGGATCCAGTTGAGGACGCCTTACAACATGGGAGAGCCATGGAGCCTAAGGTCAGGGAGTGGGCTTTGAAGAAGATGGCCCAGTGTTTCACCAACTGGAAGAAAAGATTGCACCTTGACTATGTCGTGAAAAAGAAGACTCCCGATTTCAAGAATATTCAGTTTGAGAAGATAAAACCATTCTGGGATGAGTTTGTGGAATACAAGAAATCAGAAAAAGCTAAGAAAATGTCTGAAACGAATAAGCTGAATGCTGCTAAGAAGAAGTATCACCATACTATGGGGCAAGGTGGCTATAAGGTTGGCATTCCTAAGTGGGAGAAACTTGAGCAGGAACCGCGTGATAAAAATATCACCCCAGAGACAGACGATTGGGTAGAACGTGCAAGGAATTGGTTTTACGGGCATGGGGGCACGTTGGACTCGGAAGGGAGGTGTATATATAACATACGACATAAAGAAGACCCCTTGCCAATCGAGAGGATGAGAAAAACAGTAAAGACTGTTAAAGATGGGGACTTCATTACCGATAGAGAGAATGATGAGCTCACACTCGCCCTTGGAAATAAGGAACATGATGGACGAACACGAGGCACAATAGGCTCCCAATCATGGAGGACTGGGTTTCCCGAAGAGAGGAAGAAATATCCTGATAGAAGCCGCCGAGGAGTAAGGATGCAGGCGGCTTGAAGCAGAAGTCGAAGAGCGAATGCGTTTAATTGAAGAACGATTAAAGCAACAACAAGATGAAATTAACTCACTTAAAGAGCAAGTACTACGCCCATCTCAAGAAGACACTGCATTCGATGCTACCGGCCTATCGAATAATCGAAAAAGCAGTGTGGCTTCCACCGAGGTCCCGGGTGATGACAATGGCGATGCCAATGATGCACCGACGATGGCTCCTGTTGGCTTCCCAGTGGATGATATCACAGAGATGACACACTGCGAGCTACATGTCAAAGTTGTGAACATATTAATGAAGGTGGCGGTCGGCTATGCCTTACCAATTGGACCCACACCAACTTACCACAGTCGTCCGGTTCCAGAGGGCTACGCTGTTGTCGGAGTGGATGAAATCATGCCCACCTTTGAGGTTTTGGATCTTCACTACCCTGCTGGTGAAGGGATGTGGCTTTGGGTGACGAAAAACGCGTTAACATTCTATGGCGAAGGATTGTATCGTCTGCGAAATCACACGCCAAGGCCATCTTCGCCGCCTCACCCGTCTCCGAGGTCGCCGCCGCGGCAGCCGTCTTCGCCTCACCCGCCCGTCGCCTCACCAATCTCCGTGCAGCCATCGCCATGGAGCCATCGCCGCGCCTCGGGATAAAAAGCGAAGCGCATCTCGTCGTCGTGGCGATCGCCAAACGTAAACAAGAGCCTCTTCCAAAAGTACCAACTATTCCTCCCAAGAGAGCTTATGATCAGATCAAGAGGAGATCATGCGATCGTTGATGCAAACGACAATGCTAAGCTGAGGCGGCCGAAAGAGCCAGAGTTCCCAAAGACCAAAGAAGAAAAGCCAAAGTGTTGAAAATGCTAAAGACTCTTCATCAACCCGAGCCAAAGCTGTCATCGGACTATGAGCGTTCTATTCTCAAGGCACATGCACAAAAAGCCTCAAGAGCAAGATCGATGCAAGCGGAAATCTTGCCCACTCGGAGAACAAAAAAGACTTGCGCCTCTCAAGGTGATTTCTCAAACCAATGTGGGGTCGAGCAAATATGGGCGAAGAGCAGATGATCCAGAGGTAGTTGCACACGGAGAAGGCCGCTGCTCAAGGTATGAGTATTGGCAAGACTTATCCCGATTAGAGTTCTTCCCGTGAGTGAAGTAGCATACCAATACCAAGACGAAAAACCTCTCGTCAAACCTGAGGAGGTAAACAATCTTCCAACAAAATGCGAAGATTGCATAATCGGTACATGCATGCCACAAGGGCCGGGCTAATCGGATAGTCCGAGGGTTACAAAAAAGCATCATGGGAAAGATAAGGATGACATGATATCCATTGAATTTGATGAACTATTTCAATTATTCAATCAAGACGCCTTGGACAAATCGATCATGAGTGCCTATTGTCCGTAAGTACTAATTCGTAATTAATTTAGTCTCCATCTATAATATTTTGTTTATTGCATGTATATAATCATACTTTAATATGCGTAATGAAGATTCTCGAATGCAAAAGAGGACAAATCTATGACATTGGCTTCATTGACCCATATTGGGTTCATGAAGCTAATCTCAAAATAAGCCCTGGATACGGAGGATAATATAGTACACGCGTTAAGGTTTCAAGAAACCAAAAGGAAAATACTATTTCCTTACAACTTCCAAGTGAGTGTTATTGTCTTGTATACACTTTCTATTTCGCTTACTCGATGTTAAGTATATAATTGATTAGTTCGCATTCGCAGTACCACTATATTCTGTTAATCATTCAACTTGACAAAGGGCGTGTACTAGTCATGGACTCGAAACATAAACCCTTGAGACGTGGAAGGACATGCGATACTTCTCCAGCGGTAAGTATAATCATTACGACACTATATCGGCAACGTCGTGAATTTTATGATATCAAGTACTTAATAACTTATTTTATTCGCTTTCACGCCGGGCGCTTGGAAACGGTTCATCAAGAAGGCTAGGGTGTTTGGAAAGAGGAGCTTACATTTCAACCACTAGATGTAAGCACCACTAGCTATATCCGCGCATCTCTTTGATTCTAGTTTTGATACGTTATTATCATGCTTGATTATTATTTTGATTGAACTCGTTGTCGTAAAGTGCCCGACGCAGGACCGTGTAACAATCTATGTGGATACTATGTATGCGAGTTCATCCGCAGACGTATGCGAGAAGGGCAGAAATTTAGAGCAACTCCACGACGTAAACAATTTCTATAGTTTTTAATTACAATCAAATTGTGTTTAGTTTCATATTCATATAGGCTGACTCCTTTTTAAATCAGATCGAACGCTCACGGACGGTCTTCGCCAAAGGATCGCATACGAGCAATACAGAGGAATTGGCGGGATTCTTGGATGCGTAAGTCCTAAACACACAAGGGGAATAATACTCGGCTGTGTATAGACAATAGGAATTGAGAAATAGCAGCTTGCAAGAAATGGGTCGGTAGCAGCGAATAGCAACTTTTGTATGTAGTGCATGAACTCGATCCGTGTATTGAATGTAATGTTGTCATGATGATCTTGTAATATAAGGTTCCTTCGTTGATAAGTGCAAAACATGAAATAAACAATAAAACAACCTAAATGAATTCTCTGCCGCGGCACAAAAAGTGGCGAAAATGCTGCCGCGGCAACAAAATGTGCCAAAATGAATTCTTCGCATGGCGAAGAAATGGGCTAAATCTACTGCAGCAAGGTTATTAGTCCCGGTTATTTACGAACCGACTAATCTCCACCCTCGCGCTCGATGCCATACGTGCCCCCCACCAACCGGGACTAATGGTTAGAGCTTTAGTCCCGATTGCCCCGTCCTGGTTGGGCAACCGGGACTAATGGCCCTTACCAACCGGGACGCATGGGCCTTTTTCTACCACTGGTATGTGATGTGGAATAATCGTTCAGAGGGGAATCTAGGATGATCTACGTAGATAGTACTGTTAGCCTTTTTGTGAAGAATTTGGAGCAGTCATAGGATGAGTTACTTAATCAGGTGGAGCTATTTCTAGTTATCCACAATTTTGCTTCGGCGTGCTTTCTCTTTTTCAAATTTTAACAACAAAAACTCGATACTGACTTGTTTTAAAGATCGTACGAATCCATCCGAAGCATGTATGGTTCTCTTAGACATATACTCACCGTACACGTATACTCACGTGCCCGTGACAGGTGAAAAACGCGAGATATAGCAATAACAAAATTTTAAAACGTGGCATGTAAAGAAGTAGATCACAATAACGGGAGGTGGGAGCTCCACTGCTGGGAGTTCCGTCCCCGACCCGTTCGCTCGCTCGCCCCCCTGTGGGCGACGGGTGAACCCTCGCCGCCTCCCACCCACCGCCCGCTCCCTCTCCCTCTCCCCAGCCGCCGCCGCCGGCATAAGGCGCCGGGCTTCCAGCAGGGCTGGCTGCGTGGTCAGCCTCTTCCGGCAGCGAGCGGAGGCGGGGCCTCCGCAGCGCCGGTGCTCCTCGGCGGTGGACGGTCCGGCTTGGCGGCGTGAGACCCGCGACCGGGTGGTGGCGATGCGGAGGCGCGGCCGTTGGCTGCGGGGGCCTGCGGTGGCCGGCTGGTCGTCGGCCGCTTGCCGGCAGAGCCCTGTCTGCCCAGATCTGGGCCAAAAAGGGCTCCATCTGGGCCTGGGCGGGCCATGTCTGGCGCGGCTGCGGCTTCTCCGGTGGATGAGGTAGCAGAGCTTGGGCATGGGTTGGTGGCGGCGGCGGTGCCCCTGCTGCAGTGTTGCGGCGGGACTTCACGGGCCCTCTCGGGCTCGGCCGGGCCGGCGGGCCTGGTGTGTCCTGCTGCTACACCCGGTCGGCTACCGCCTCCCGACGACGGAGGTGGTGGAGGTAGTTCCCTCCCGGGTGGCGCTGTACCACTGACCCTCGCCGGTGCTCCTTGCTTATCGTATTTATCGGCCTCGCAACGTGGACCTCGGTGAGATGGCGGGGGTGATTGCAAAACCGTGGTGGCGCGCGCTGGTGGACGGCAAGGTTGGTGGACGTTCCGGAGGGCCCGGAGGTGTGGTTTTTTGGGGGGTCGGGAGAAATCCCTGTCTCGGCACCGGCGCGGTGACGCCTGCGGGTGTCACCTTCCTTCCTGAAGGGCGTCGGAGATCCCTCTTCCCCACCCCCCGTTGTGGACCGGGGGAAACCCCAGGATTGGTTCCGGGGAGTCCCCTTGGAACGATCCGGGCAGCAGTGGCGTCATCGTCGCTTTCCTTCTTGGAGGTGTTGCTTGGTGCACGGTGCTTCGGAGCGATAGTAGCGGGGTGGAATTTCGTCGGAGGGCGCAGCGGTGGAGAATCCCCTTTGTTTTTGTCGAACCGCCGTTCTCGGCATTGTTTTCTCTGTTTTTCCTTTCTGTTTCTCTTGAGATTAGATTGTGCTGTTTTGCCCCAGCGGTGGTATCCTTGTATCGGTGGTTTGCTATATAAATATAGCGGGGCGCAGGCCTATTTCGAGAGATAACGAGAGGTGGGATCAGTCGGTAAGAACATGAAATATACCCAATTCGACCAAGTATACTATACAGAGATATACATAGCCTGGAGGGTTTCGACGGGTAAAAAAAACTAGCCCATGCAAACTTAAGTTTGAGCGGGGCACCAAAGCACACCTCATCCAAATAACGTAGTACTGTTATTTAGACATCCTTCAGTTAATTTTTACTCTATCTGTCCCTAAATATAAGGTACTCCCTCCGTGCTGAAAAGGATGTTGCAAATTCTAGATTGCAAGAATCTATATATTAATTAGTAGTAAAACACATCGGCGATACACCAACTTGCCAAGAAGGAGCACTTTAGTCACGAAGTTGCAGTTTGCCTAATTCGGATCATCAACTTGCCACTTATGTGCGCCTGTGGTCATTCTTTCACTATCTTTGTTAAATTTTACAGTAGCGAGATTTCTTTTTGCAAAATACTTTTGAAATTTTGTTTTCTCTCGTCTTATTAGGTTCCTTTAACATTGTATTGTGGTGTTGTTCACTGATAGCGTCCTGGGCAACCCGTGCGGGCAGGCATAGTTCGGGAGCTCCGGAATCTCACCGTGTTTGACCTCGTCATCGTGAAACCTCACCGGAGAGATGTGGATTGACCTAATTCGTGTATATAAGTTAGCTTATCTCTTCATGTATGTATTAAAAGCGGCGCATATCGCTTTATTTCTTCTTTCTCAGTAGGTTATAGATTACATGGATATGCTAGACTAGGAAAACTAGCGGCCATGAATGAACCTGATCTTGGACAACTCCATGCTGGACATGCACGCGGAGATGGTCATCGAGCAAGATATTGGACGACTTGATACACTACCAACAAGCCCAATAGCGTTGCTCTCCTCTCTCAAGCTCCAAAATCAAAACATATATAATTTTTTTGGAAGAAGGACCAATGATTTGGAATAAACAAAAGTTTATGGGGGTATTTTGCAAAAAAGCAAACGGCCTGGTGTAGGCACAGTCACGGAGTGAGGAGTGAGTAGTGTGCCCATGAAGGGCTTATAGCTCCCATGCGATGTCTTTACGAGGAATTGGAAGGAACACGACATCGTTAAAAAGAATATCTCGCATGCGACGGTTGTGAGGCAGCTAATATCCCAGGGCCACACGGGCCTAAAATGGTCGTTAAGGACACATTTAACTTTGTTTCAAGATTAGGGTTAAGCCAAACCGGTCGGTTGGGACAGCCAGTCAAACCAACCGCTTCCGACCGAGAGCGCACGTCACACTGACTGTAGCTTCCCCGACGGCGGCGGCGAACCTCACCCATCGTTCTCGGCGCCGGTGGCGACGGCATGACAATTAATTTAGGCGGCGGCGCTTTCGTTCGACGGCGAAAGTGGTGAGTGCCATTTGAAAGCTAATTCCTCTCCCATTCTTCTCAATTCGATATCTGAGCATGCCCATTGATGCTAGCTTGTGGAGGCAAGGGTGTGCTGAATGGGGCGAGGGGGAACGAGATGGAGCATGGAGAGGGGACTTCTAATCGGTATATCCCGTATCTCTGCACTTAATTTCTCTAAGTTTGAGCTCTTTGTTCGCTTCCGCTAGCTCACAGTGCCCGCCAAAAACAGGGGAGACGATGTTGCGCGCCAAACCTTCGAATTTCGCATCAATTTCTTTCCCTCTAGGGTTGTTTTAGTTGATGGCAGCATGCGGCTCATTGAGAGAGACACAGTTGTTAAATGGGAGGTGGAATTAGAACATGTTGATCCCCAAGAGCTAATAAACATGGGAGAGGAGGCGGTGAGGAAAATGGTGGAAAAAATTGGGGATAGTGTGGTTTGGGGTCCAGAGCAAGAAGTTTCTTTGTTACGATTTGATGATTGCAAATGTGACTATGTTAGGGTTGAGACAGGTGAACATATAGTTGATGAAATCGATGAGCGAAACGGTTGGACAAGCAAAATTGTTCTGTTTTTAGCAGAGCTCATTGATCTGAAACCTGATTCGAGGGTTGGATATGTGGCCTCGAAGCTGGCTACTCAGATGTTCGAGGATGATTGGGCTGAAAAAAGGCAAGTAATGCCTATACTTACTGAGTTGGAAGTGTTAACAGTGGAGGATGATGCTAATGCACAAGGGATGCTGCAGATGCTAATGCACAAAGGATTGTAACTGTTGACTGGAATTCAGTTGAGATACATGACCGGACTGATTTGGTCATTGCACCAATAGATGACATTGAAATGGCAAAGCTTTTTGGCATTCCTATAGATTACAGAGACAAGGAGAAGAAGAGGGATGAAGCTACAAATGATGGTGACAACCATTTAAGAGATGAAGAGGCAAATATAGATCTAGAGTTGTTGGAAAATGCTGCAGTTCATGTAGATGATGCACATGATGATGAGCTAGTAACAGTTTATGACAAAGAGGACCCAGTTATTGAAGTTGGGAGATTGTTTCCAAGCATGGATGAATTCAGGATGTGTTTCGGGACATATGCAGTCAAACGTGAGTTTGCTACCAAGACTATGTGGACTGATAAAAAGAAGTATGCAAAATGCGTAGGTTATGATGGTGGTGCCAAGCCTTTCAAGTGGTATATATCTGCTAGACGCTAACCTGATGTAAGGACAATAAGAATGAATCAAATTCCAAAACCTCATACTTGCATTACAAGTTCTCAAACAGTTACAAAGATGACATCACAATTATGGGTTGCAGAAAAGATCAAGCCCATTTTAGCCACAACACCAAACAACACTGCAAAGAGACTGAAAATAGACTTGGGAAAGCAGTACCCCATTAAGCTGAATTATACTATAGTGTGGAAGGCAAAGCAAAGGGCAATGAAAGAGCTATATGGTGATTGGGGAAATACCTTTCGAATGCTTTATAACTTTAAAGCAGAAGTAGAGAAGAGGTCACCTGGCAGTGTTGTGGAGATAGATACTAAGGTAACAGCTGATGGGAAAGTCTTCTTCTCTAAATTCTTCATGGCTTTAAAGCCTTGCATCGATGGCTTCAAAGCAGTGTGCCGTCCATATTTGAGTATAGACTCATCTTTCTTGACTGGAAAGTGGAACGGTCAACTAGCAGCATGCAATGCTTTATATGGACACAATTGGATGTTCCCTGTAGCTATTGGCATGTTTCAGTCTGAGACAGAGGCATCATAGACATGGTTCATGATGAAGTTGAAAAGATGCATAGGGCCAGTCTCTCCATTGGCAGTGCACACAGATGCATGTAAAGGTTTAGAAAATGCAGTGAAGATTGTTTTCCCTCATGCTTTGGCAAGAGGAGTGCTTCGGCCATATGTGGATGAATTTGATCAAAAAATTCAGAGGAGATGATTTTGGACGCATGTGGCCAGCAGCAAGATCTTACACCAGGCAGACACATTCATATCACCTTGAGAAGATTAAGGCGGCATGCTCTGAGGAGGATAGGGTCAAGTTTTGTACATGGTTGGAAACCTACCATTCTCTTTTATGGTACAGGTCTGGTTTTAACACTGCCATCAAATGTGATCATATCAACAATAATTTGGCAGAAAGTTTCAACAACAAAGTGAAGGAGTTAAAAGACTTGCCTGTCCATGACATGGTTGACCAGATCAGGATCATGAGGTTGTGGGAATTGAGAAGAAGGCTTGGTGATGTTCTTCAAGGAGATAAGCTTCCTGATGGTGTGCAGCACGTGGTCAATAGGAGTAGAAATCTTGCACATTTGCGTGTTGAGAAATCCTCATTGTGGGGTGCTGAAGTCAGAGATACAAAGACTGGCAGGAGGCATGTTGTTGACACTCAATTGCATGAATGCACATGCCTTGAGTGGCAACACACTGGGAAGCCTTGTGAGCATGCCATACTTTTCTTGGCCTCCAAACACAAGCTAAATATGCACCCATATTTGCATGAGTACTATTTTGTATCAAAATTCAAGGATGCATATGGAACACCAATTCCAGCACTTACAGATCAGTCTCAGTGTCCTGAAGTGGAAATTCAGTTCTCCTTGTGAACTCCTTTGATGAAAAGAAAGGCTGGAAGGCCCAAGCAGAGTAGATTCAAGGCTTGGTTTGAGAAAGGTGGGAGCAGCAAGAAGGGAAAGAAAGATGCCAAGCCAAAAAGGTAACAAGAATAGATGCGAACTCTGTGAAGAACTTGGACACCGAGCTGGCTCTACCAAGTGCAGATACACTGCTGAAAAGCCAAAGTATGTTCATCCAAAATCTATCCCATTTCTTGTTGATGATTTTTCTCCCCCAGCTAACTTGCTTGTTTTTAGGAGGAAGCGTGGAGAAAAAGGCCCACCTCTTGTTGTTGACGAATGCTGGCCAGTGAAAAGGGCAAGAATCAATGGCCAAAGAAAGAAGAGAAGTAACCAGATCATGTTTGGTGTTGCTGAGGTGCAATCTGAACTTGTTTTGGAGGATAATGTGCAAACTGTTGAGGCTTTAGGGCACACCGTTTCTGATTTGAAAGCTTTGGTGCAAAATGAGGGGCAAAATGAGCATGTTATTGAGGCTCTAGTGCAAAATCAGCCTGTTGTTGAGGCTCTGGTGCAAAATGAGCCTATTATTGAGGCTCTGGTACAAAATGAGCCTGTTGTTAAGGTTCTGGTGCAAACTGACCATGTTGATGAGGCTCTGGTGCAAAGTGACCATGTTGATGAGGCTCTGGTGCCAGATTGTGTTGTTGAGGAGGTGAAGGAGGTGAAGGAGACTCTTGGACGTGTTGTGGGGAGGCCAGATGGTAATGGTAAGAAAAATAAGAGCATAAACCTGTTGTGTGGTGTGAAACTTGTGAAGGAGAAGAAAACGAGGGATAAGAAGAGCCAAAAGAAATAGACTTTGAATTTGGTACTTGTTGTAAACATTTGTTATTGTAATAATTTGGCAGTTGTTGTTGTAAACATTTGTTATTATAATAATTTGGACAAAATTCAAATATGATGGTAAATTTGAATTTCAACAAATGTAGCTATGTGTACTTTTCTACGTTTGTATGAGATTCCAACGTTTTTCTCATATGTATAGCACAACTCATCCTCACCCTGATCCCATTTGTGAAGTACAACTCACCCTCACCCAAAATATGGTAGAAATGGACTCCAAAGCTAGGGTAAACCACCCCATTTCTAAGCAAGTTTTTTTTCGACCATTTCTAAAACCAAGTTTGGTATTTTTTTCTCACAACTATGTCACATAACATGACACCATGCGAAGGTTTTGTATTTTTTTTGATTTTTTTGAATTAATTATGCACATTTGAATGTCTGGTCAAACTTTTTGAAGGGGTTTCATAAATATTCTTAGCTAGGGGCTGAGGCTCACAAAATAGCATTGTATCTCTAATGAAATAGTATGTTGTGAACCTAAAAATGATTTTTACAAAAAATCATCAGCATGAAATCATGTACCTGTAGTTCATATCTTACCCACTTCCAGCCGATTCGGCAGGATTTGTATTTTTCACCAGGGATGGAATAAAAGGTTTGAGATACTCAAAGTTGGGAAATTGTACATGCTAGGTGCTGTATTATTTTTTAAAAATAGGATGTTACCATTTTAAAACTTCAATTTGGTGGTTGCTTCACAAATCCCCCCTCTTTCGGCACTCAGAAAATAGAAAATGGGTTTTCTATGCGTAGAAAAGGAAAACTTTGTACTACAACATTGTTAGTCATCCCATTATACACATGCATGCCCAATATAGGCACATTATCACAAACTATGTCTTGATTCTAGCCATATCATTGGTCATTTGACCCGAATGCCAGA
Source organism: Avena longiglumis (assembly GCA_030063025.1). Taxonomy (NCBI): domain Eukaryota; kingdom Viridiplantae; phylum Streptophyta; class Magnoliopsida; order Poales; family Poaceae; genus Avena; species Avena longiglumis. The sequence goes on from CP125974.1 coordinate 488,729,886, forward strand.
AAACCTCGGAGGAGATAGGTCCTTTTGTGAAGGGTTTTTTGAAATATGATCAATAGACCAAGTTTGATATTTTTCCTCATAAATATGTCACATAACATGACACCATGCGAAGGTTTTGTATTTTTTTGATTTTTTTGAATTAGTTATGCACATTTGAATGTCTGGTCAAACTTGTGAAACCCCGTTGACTGCATCCTAAACATAGCTAACCCTAAGGCCGAATGAGGAACTTAGATCTAACCCTAGCGCGACACTGTGGCCGTCCGATCGCGTCTTCTAGGAGGATTCCGCGGGTGGCTCTGGGCAATCCGTGGAAGGGCTTGTTCTGCAACCTGATTGGTTGACGTCTCTTAGAAGGATTTCGCGGCTAGCTCTTGGCGATCCGTGGGATGGATGATTCTGGAATCTGATTGGCTTTATCGTTTTTCCATAAACAGATAAGGTACAGCGTGGCATACTCCATTGACCGTTGGACCGAGCGTGGCATGCGAGGACGCTGGGCGGGGCGGGTTGCACCATGTATGCAGTTGTCTCTAGCGTCACAGTCTAGCTATTTTGCGTGCAACAGCGCTGCAGCGTATTTACTCCCTCCGTCGCATTAAATAAGTGTACGTCTAACAACTTTCTTCAGTCAAACTTACTCCCCTCAGGTTCATGCGCCATAGAAAAAGTCAATATTTATAAACTTTGACTATACATATAAGGCTAGTCATAGTGGGAGTAACTTGGATAGTAACATAGTCCTACATATATTGTCAACTAAGCATTTAGATGACATGACATGCAATTAAATGATGAGAGAGAGGTTTGTGGTAACTAGCAATGTTACCATAACATCACAAATTTCAAGACAAAATGAGTCTACATTGTAATAAATGAGACTTTGCATGATACCACATCTACTCCCCCCGCCCGCAAATAAGTGTACTTCTAGCATTGTCCTAAGTCAAACTTTACTATATTTGACTAACCTTTTAGAACAATGTACCAGCATTTATGACACTAAGTGAATATCATTAGATTTATTTTTAAACCTAGTTTTATAATATGTCAATTTGATGTAATATATGTTCTTATATTTCTCTATAAAGTTAGTCAAGTTTAGTTATGTTTGACTTAAGCAAAAGCTAGATGTATACTTATTTGCGGACGAAGGGAGTATGTTATTTTGCACTATGGAGTAGTAACTTAGACTACTAACATATGCATGTTACTACTCTAAGTTACTCCCACATATGCATGTCACTATGACCAGCCTAAGATAAAATATCAAAATCTAAAATATGTAATAAATATAAGGTACAGCATGGCACACTCCATTGACATTTGGACCGAGCATGGCATGCGAGGGCGCTCGGCGGCGCAGGCTGCACCATGCATGCATTCTATGCAGCTGCCTCTCACGTCGCAGTCTAGCTATTTTGCGTGCAACAGCGCTGCAGCGTATTTACTCCCTCCGTCGTATTAAATAAGTGTACATCTAACAACTTTCTTCAGTCAAACTTACTCCCCTCCGGTTCATGCGCCATAGAAAAAGTCAATATTTATAAATCTAAAATATCAACTTTGACTACGTATATAAGAAAAAATATCAAAATCTAAAATATTATAAACTTAGTTTCATACTCCCTCTATTCCGTCCAATTGACATCCCTCTGATTAGTCCCACCGATTTTTCTTGCGTGTGTAAAAACGAACAAGTTTTTTGTATGCGGTGTGTAAAAACGAACGAGTACCTTGGTCCTAAATTCCTGTATTTATTACCGAGTAAATCAAGGCCAAATTCTATTTTCTCTTTTATTTTTCACTGCCAATGAACAACTACCTTGGACGGTTTTTCTCTCTTTCGCATTAATGCATGCATGCAGGGGCGGAGGCGACGGTGCAGGGGTCACGTCGCATCCTAGCAATTTTTTTTGCACTGACCGCATTGATCACGCATGCGGATACGCTCGCTGCCTACACGCAACGCAGCGCACGCGACTGCGCCAACACTAGATTCCCACGCCGCCCTTCACGCCCCGCCCTCAATAAATAGGCAAAACGTCTTTGCCTCCTCATCTCATCTTGCCCCTTATCTTCAACCTCGAGCCCGTCCCTTTGCCTCCTCCCAGCCCCAAAACACTCCGGCGACCATGGCGACCTCCCCCTCCGCTTCCCTTCCGATTCCGAAGTTAGCGACGAGGACAACCACACGGACCACAAGCAGGTCTGGGAGCAGGAGGCGCCCACGCGCCCCAGGAGTGGAAAAAAGGGGGGCGACGCAAAGCCCCGCCCTGCCCCTGGGGCACTTTGTCCACAGCCCCCTCCCCGGCGGCAACCTCCCCGACGACGGCCCCTCCGAAGAGGACTGGAAGGCGGTGGAGAAGGAGGAGGAGGCGAAGCTGGCTGCTTACGCCAAGTGGGAGGAGAAGCAGGCCGTGCGTGCCTTGAAGAAAAGGCGCAAACGGGAGGACGAGGAATGACGGGAGGCCAATCGCTAGGCCTTCCAGGAGGAGCAGCGGTGGCGGGAGCAGCGGGAGAGGCTGGCGGCTTGGAATGCTGCAGCGGTGGCTCGGAGGGCGGCGGCACCGGCACCGCCTCCACCGCCGATGGAGTAGGGTAGCTAGGGTTAGGGTTTAGCCCAGGGTTTAGGCGCCTAGTTGCCCTTCCCATCTATATTATACCCCTTTCTTTTTATTGTAATGTTATCGGGCTATCTAATATAAATATTATCTAATATATTATCTATCCCGTGTTTTATTGTAATCTATGTTTTATTGTATTGTCATTTGTCAAAACACCCCAAAAAACAAGTGCATAAAACAAAAGACACAAAAACAAGTTCTCATATAATACTCGTGCAATATTTATAAAATGAGTGAAATTAGAAAAGCTCAAAAGGAAGAATAAGTTAACGTTATGACAATTGATTATTTTCAAACAACACATGGTTCATTTTCAAACAAGACATTTACATATTTACATAAGTTAAAGGGACTCCCAAGTTATGTTAGTTAAATGGATGCCCTTGGACTTTATTTATATATTTACTTTCACAAAAAATAAAAGATTGCAACCTGAGCACGAGTATCTACAGATTCACACGTCCCTATTTAGATTGTAACGTGAGTACCATTTTATTTTCCCCAATCTACATGTAGTTACTATTGGGTCTGGATACGACCATTTTGGCCTGGCTAAGTTCTATTTGGGCCTGGCCTTTTTCAATCACTCCTCATTAATTGTTTTTTTAAATTTTCAACCCCTCCCCCTCCCCTGCAAACGGACGCCCCATGCACACTGATAAAACTGAAGGAACACTGACGAAACTGAAGGAACACTCATTTCGAAAATAGAGCAGCTCAAAATTAGCCCAAATTTGTGTTGCATTTTATTCAAGCCAAAGACATAGACCATTACATCTATTACAAAGCATCACTCGAACACTAATTGCGCTGTCTAATGACTAATGATCAAGAGATAAACTAATTCGAGAGAAATTACACAAAAATAAAAAAACCGGCCATCAGATTGTCCTGCTTCTTCAATTCGATGATTTGCCTTAGCTGCTTGTTCATCTTCTTCAGCTCGGCCATCACTTCCGCATCCACCGTAGTACCAGCGGAAATAGGGTTGCCACATACCAATTGCTCCACCACGGACGGGTTTTCTAGCTCCCGGGATGCTACCTCCACCCCAATTCGCTCGATGTACTCGTCAAGCCACTCAAAATGCACACATTTTGGCAGTTCCTGAAATCGCAGAGATGAACCCTAAATCCCAAATTCGATGAAATGCATGAAATTTCAAAATAAAAGCGAGAATTTGGCGCTCGGAACACTCAGATCTCACCTTTCCCGGCTCGGGCTTGCTCTCACACTTCACAAATTCCCGGCCAATGTTGTCGTTCTTGTCGGTGGATGTGACAAGCCGCTTCAGGGGCGCGGTACGGGAGCTATCGGGGCACCTCCTCATCGGCACCGCACCATACCGAGGACATGAGCGGTGGGAGGCTGAAGCAGAGCTCGACATCCCTCGCCAGCGTTGCCGCACTTGCTCGCTGGAAAAGAAAACGGAAGGGGATGAGATACTGGAACGGTGGCGGGAGTGCTCGGGTGCGGGGACGGATTGGGGCCAATGGCTCTCTTCAACCACAGCGTGGGTCCCACGATATGAGGTGGACATCAGGTGAGTTCTGCCGTGACGTGGAGAGGCTGTGGGTCCTACTGTGCTCAGCTGATTCGAATTCGTTGACGGTCTCGTGGGTTAAGTGGAAGTGTCGCACGGGAGCTATTTGCCTCTTCATAAGTGTCGCATGAGAGCTATTCTTTGCAACGATGTAGCGTTCCTTCCAATTCCACGTAAATACGTCGCATGGGAGCTATAAGCCCGCCCATGAATGGCAAGTTCGTAACCCGAATTTGGCAAAATGCAACTTTGTGACTAAAATGCTCCTACTGAGTTACTTAATCAGGTGGAGCTATTTCTAGCTATCCAAATAATGTAGTACTGTTATTCGGACATCCTTCAGTTTATTATTACTCTATCTTTCCCTAAATATACGGTACTTTTTTCGTGCTGAAAAGGATATTGCAAATTTGTCTAAATTTTAAGAAATCTATATATTAATTAGTGTCTAGATAAATTTTAATTTTTAAAAAATCAGGTAAGGTAGTATTTGTTAGGAATAGACAACTTGTATTCCTCTGGGGCCAAAGGCCACGATATATAGTACATGTACAGGTGGAAATATGCAGGAAAAACCCCCTAACAAGTGGGCACATACAATATACAAATATACATCTAACACCCCCTCTCATACTCATGGTGGTTCGACAACACTGAGTTTGGAGAGAAAGAAAGTATGCTACGCAATGGTCTGTGCCTTCGTAAAGAAATCCGCCAACTGTAACTCTGAAGGCACATACTGAAGCGCAACAACCTGAGCCTGCACCCGAGCACGTGTATAGAAAGCATCAACACCAATATGTTTGGTAAGCTCATGCTTGACCGAATCACGTGCAATACTAATAGCACATGTACTGTCAGACAAAACCAGAGTGGGTGTGGTAATAGAGACCCCAAAATCCGCAAGCAACCAGCGTAACCAGGTCACCTCAGCAGTCAACAAGTCCATAGCACGCAACTCGGCCTCAACACTCAAACGGAAAACCGTTGTCTGTTTCTTTGTCTTCCAAGCAATGAGCGAACCACCAAGAAACACACAATAAGCAGAAAGTGAACAGCGATCCGTAGGATCACTCGCCCACGTAGAATCCGAATAGCACTAGAGATGGAGGGAGATAGAACAAGGAAAGAAAAGGCGACGAGTAATCATGCCACGAAGATAACGAAGAACATGACTATAGTGAATAGTGGTAGGAGCGGAAAGAAACTGACTCAGAATATGAACAGGATAAGATATGTCAGGACGAGTGACAGCAAGATAAACAAGACTCCCAACAAGATGACGATAACGCATCGGATCAGGAAGAGGATCACCATCAGTAGGACGAAGCTTGACATTAAGCTCCATATGGGTCTCAATAGTGCGCTCATCCCCAAGAGCAGCACGAACAAGAAGGTCCTGAATATACTTTTCCTGGGAGATGAAAAAACCATCAGAAGTGGAGGAAACCTCAATCCCAAAAAAGTATCGAAGAGGACCAAGATCAGTCATAAGAAACTGATCACGAAGACGAGGAGCCTTAACAAAGGCTATATACTCAGGATCATCACCAGTAATGATCATATCATCAACATAGATAAGAAGAGTGCGTCCACGAGGAGAAGTGTAAACAAACAGCACTGGATCATGAGCACTAGGGGAGAAACCAGCAGCAGTCACTACAGAGGCAAATCGCTCAAACCAGGCACGAGGGGCCTGTTTGAGGCCATAAATAGAACGTCGGAGACGACAAACCATCCCCGCGGGAACAGAATACCCAGGAGGAGGCTGCATATAAACCTCCCCACTCAACTTGTCATTGAGAAAGGCGTTCTGAACATCAAGCTGGGACACAGACCAATGACGAACAGAAGCAACAGCAAGAAGAGTACGCACAGTGGTCATATGAGCCACAGGAGCAAAGGTCTCATCATAGTCACGACCGTGATCCTGCTGAAAACCACGAGCCACAAGACGCGCTTTATAGCGCTCAAGATATCCATCAGAGCGGGTCTTAATTTTATAGACCCATTTACACGTGATAGGACGAACACCGGGAGGGTGAGAAACAAGATCCCAAGTGCCAGTGCGCTCAAGCGCAGCCAGCTCCTCAGCCATGGCCAGCTGCCATTCAGGATGATGCTCAGCATCCCGATAAAAAGTCGGCTAAGAGACAACAGAAAATACCATACTGACTAGGAGAGTAACGGTTGGGGGCACGACGCTGACGAATAGGACGAGTAGAGGGAAGCTCATCAGAGGAAGACGACTCATGAGACGACGATGAAGAAGAAGGGATAGCAGAGGAAGGCTATGGAGAACAAGGAGAACTAGGGGAACTAGACGGAGCAGAGGAGGATGGTGTCGAAGAAGAGACATTTGGGGGAGGGGGTCCTGAAGAAGACACAATAGGAGTAGGAGGTGTGTCAGGAAAAAGAAGAAAAGAGATATCTTCCACCGGGTAGGTACCAGCGGTGGGACAAGGATAGAAAGGGCGCGTCTCATCAAAAGTAACGTCGCGAGAGATACGCATCTGACGACCAACAGGGTCCCAACAGCGATAGCCCTTATGCTCATCACTGTATCCAAGGAAGACATACCCAACAAACTGAGCGGTCAGTTTGGTACGTTCGCGGGGGACAAGGAGAACATAGCAAACACAACCAAACAAGCGAAGCATAGAGTAGTCGGGAGAATTACCAGATAGGCGCTCAAGAGGGATACCACCCTGCAGAGCGGCAGAAGGCTGAATATTGATGAGGTAAGCCGACGTAGCGACAGCCTCAGCCCAGAAATGCGGCAGAAGAGAAAAAGCAATCATCATGGCACGAGTGGTCTCAAGAAGATGACGATGCTTATGCTCAGCAACGCCATTCTGGGCATGTGCGCCAGGACAGGAGAACTGAGCAAGGGTACCCTACTCAGCAAGGAAACCTCGCAACATCTGGGAGATATACTCACCAGCAGAATCAGCACGAAACGCACGAATGGGTGTAGAATATTGAGTATGGACCATGGCCGCAAAGCGCTGATATATGGAGAGAATTTTACTGCGAGAGCGCATAAAATACAACCAAGTGTACCGAGAAAAATCATCTATGAATAAAATATAGTAGCGATGGCCCCCTTTCGAAGCGAAAGGAGTCGGACCCCAAACATCGGAATGAAGTAAATCAAAAGATCGTTGAGATACAGACGCGCTAGTAGGATAGGGAAGCTGAATCTGTTTACCCAACCTACACCCCTGACAATGTAAAGACTCATCTCCTGAGACAGACCCCAGAAGACCACGACGAACTAATGACGACAGGCGAGAGTCACAAAGGTGACCAAGACGATGATGCCACTGCTGAAAAGAGCTGGTAGCAGAGGCGACGACCGGAGAAGAACTGTCAGATGAAGTGGCAGCGGAAGGAACACGAAGCCAGTCTAACTCCCAAAGTCCTGAAGAGTCACGGCTGCGAGGGCCAGCTCCAACCAGGGCTTGTGTGCGACGATCCTGGACAACACAGGAATTAGCATCAAGAATGACGCAACAACCAGAGTTAGTAAGCTGGCTAGTAGAGAATAGATTAATCTTAAGACGAGGAACATGAGAAATATCAGGAACAGAAAAAGAAGAAGTAGAAAGGGTGCCCCGACTAGAAATAGGAAGAGAGGTACCATTGGCTGTGAGAACACGGACAAGAGAAGGGAGAGAACGAATAGCGGACAGAAGAGAAGACTCAGAGGTCATATGAAAAGAAGCTCCAAAATCCAGATACCACGGGGACGTACCTGACTGTGTAGAGGGTGGTGGCCGCGCAGTGCCTGAGAATCAGTCACAGAATTAGCAGTGCCCGTCGAAGAAGATCCTGTAGCAGCAAGCAGACCGCGAAGACTCCTGATAATGTCCTGATCAGAGAGAGCAACTGTTGAAGATTCAGAACGAGCCTGGTGCTGCTGACGTAAACTGGGGTCCCGTGTATAACAGGTGGCCCAAGTGTGGCCATCCCTGCTACAGTAAGTGTAGTGACGAAGAGAACCACGACGACCCTGACCACGAGCCTGCTGGTGCTGACTCTGACCCTGAGACTGCTGGTGCTGACTCTAACCCTGACCTGTAGGAGTGGGTAGTATCGGCGGTGGCACAGAGGACCGCAGCTGAGTCGAGGGATTAGACGGCAGAGGAGGACTACGAGTAGCAAGCACAGACGAAACCGCAAGAAGACCAGCACCACGGAGACGAGTTTCCTCAGTCCGAAGCTCAGACAACACCTCACAGAGCGGAACACGACCACGAGCATTCAACTGAGCATGGCGGGGCTCGAACTCCTGGCGGAGCCAAGACAGAAACTCATAGATGCGGTGGAACTCCAAATCCGAGCGCACAATCTGGCAGCACAGGCATGTGCCACAAACAGCAGTACGGAGAGAATCAAGCTGACGCCAGATAGCAGCATTCTGAGTATAGAACTCATCAATAGTGGAATCACCCTGCTGAAGAGCATGCTCCTGACGAACCACAGACAGGTAAAGAGCATCCCCAGACGGCTGATAGCGCTGACGAAGATGTGCCCACTGAGCGGCAACAGTAGGGAGACTCATGAACTCAGCAGCATACTGGGGCAGAACACTGGAGGTGAGAACAGCAGCAGCACGAGCATCCTCATCGACCCACTGAGTGTAGGCGGTCAGATCGTGGCGATATGTCTCGAGATCAGCAGAGTACTGTTTGAACTTCAGCTCATAGGCAACAACAACACTATCATCGGCACTCTGAGCAGCATCCTTGGCCTCCTGAGAAGCATCAGCACCGAGAACAATTGGCGTTTGCGGAAGAGGAGCCACAGGAGCAGGGGGCACGGCGGACAGGAGACCTCGCTGAAGAGAACACCCCAAAGACGGAGACCGCGCATGTGAACACGCATAAAGGCAGCGAAATCGGGATAATTCGCGCCATCGAAGATCACCGGGCAGCGAGGAATCGCAACATAGCCCGATGCAGAAGACATATCTCTCTCACTTTTTTTTAGATCTTAGATCCGATCGGAACTGCAGCCGGATGGATCACTCGATCCCGATCGAGAACTAGGAGGCCGGCGGGAGGCACGGCGACGGGAGGCCGGCTGAGGAAGACCGGCGGTGGGGGAAGACCGATGGGGCGCGGCTTGCGGCGGATCCGAGGCGCGGCAGATCCAAGACGGGGCGCGGCGGGCGGCAGATCAGAGGCGGTGCGGCGGCGGCAGCCTCGACGGCGAAGGAGCGGGCGGGCGGCGACCGGCCGGGACGGCGGGCAGTAGCCCACGACGAAGGAGAAGCGTCGGCGGCGACCGGCGGTGACGACGACGGCAAGCCATCGGCGGCAGGGACGGTGGCGTCTACAGCGACAAAGTTGCGAAAAAAGGACTAACCTAGGTCTGATACCATGTTAGGAATAGACAACTTGTATTTCTCTAGGGTCAAAGGCCACAATGTATAGTATCGGTTCGTGGCATGAACCGGTGTTAAAGGGGGACTCTTTTTTGCACGCTGGTACGGCCCCCCCTTTAACACCGGTTCGTAGAAGAACCGGTGTTAAAGCCCTTTTTCAGGATCAACAAAAGACCTTGTTTCCACTAGTGACATATACAGGTGGAAATATGCAGGAAACACCCTAACAAACAGGGACTTATAATATATAAATATACATTTAACAGTATTTAGGTAAGCTAGTAGATTAATTAGAAAAGGAGAGAGTAGTTGGAAGACTTTGCATGCATCAGTCCAATAATTCCTGCAAAAATTGGGAAAAGCTCCCACTGTCATTGGATCCGTACCTCGTCGCGTCAGGAGATCGATCGCAGTCGAGATGCGCAATATAGATCGGCATTAACAAGGATAGATCAGAGATACTTGCTCCGTTTTAAAATATAAGATGTTTTAGCTTTGTAAAGCAAATGTATCTAGACTTGTTTTAGTGTCTAGATTCATTCCAAACATGAGTGAACCTACGTACTAAAACCAGTCTACATACATTCTCTTCACAAACCTAAAACATATCATATTTTAAAACGGAGGGAGTAGATCCCACTAGCTAGCTACAGTACATGACACGACACTGATCCACCAGCGAGCCAGACAGTAGCTAGTTAGTTCCCTGTACGAGCGTGCACTCACTCATAGCCCTATATCTACCGTTGGAGCTCCCTTTGCATGGCCGGTCGACATGGAAGAGGCATCAGGTTCCCTTGGCGTTGGGTCGACGTACGATCGAGAGCGGTGTAGCACTGCACTGCACTGCAGCTGATCGAGTGGTGCACATGTTTCAGCATCTAATCAAGCTACGGATCGAGTGCCTGTCAATGTATGTGTACAATCATCATGTCCTGCCTAATGCTCCACCCTACCTGCTGTGTATCTACGAAGGATATATACCGAAATGGGATCGGAAAGCTGGATCCTTTTGGAAGGGTGTAGCTGTCGAGGGCTCGGGATATATGTGCCCTGCAAATTAAATATGCTTCCGCGTATGTGTCGTCGTTCTGAACGTAGCTGCGATCGTTATTCCTCACAAAAGATAAAGAAGAAACGTAGCTGCAATCATGGTGACAACGAGTCCTACCGTATTCTCGATCTTTGCCGACCTCGATTGTGACATTGTTACACTACAAAAATGGGAAGCTACGCCGACGGCCGGTCGCTACGCCGTCGGGGCCGTCGTAGCATCGCCCGCGCCAAGCGTCGCCGACGTAAAATTGTCCTCGGCATATTCTATGCTACGCCGACGGCTGCCCTCGGCGTAGCATATCATTCTAATTCAGAAAAATACAAATAATATATCAAAATTTGCAGAAAAATAAGACCTATCTATCTACACTCAAATATTACACATTTATAAATAAAAATTAAGTAAAACATAAAATATTATATATAGTTTAAAACGGGCATAAAAAATTCAAAAACGATCGAAACAATGCGAAACCTTTGCGTGGCGTCATATTATGTGACATAGTTAGAAGGAAAAATATCAAACTTGGTATATTGATTATGTCTCAAAGAAACCTTCACAAAATGACCTATCTCATTCGAGGTTTCTTGGCTTTCGGGTCAAATGACCAATGTTATGGCTAGAATCTAGGCATAGTTTATGATAATGTGCCCATATTGTGCATACACATGCATCATGGGATGTCGAACAATGTTGCAGGAGGAAGTTTTCCTTTTCGTCGCACAAAAAGCCATTTCCCATTTTCCGAGCATAAAAAACGGACGGTTTTGTGAAGCAACCACCAAATGACTAATTCAAAATACTACCACCATATTTTAGAAAAATACTATACCACCTTATACGGACAATGTACCAACAGGGGGATCCGAAACCTTTCCGTCCATCTTTGGTGAAAAAGACAAATTCCCGCCGAATCGGTAAGAAGTGGGTCAGATATGAACTACAAGTACATGATCCGATGCTCATGTTTTTTTACAAAAATTATTTTTAGGTTCACAATATCCTATTTTATCAAAGATCCAATGCAAGTTTAGCGAGGCTCGGCCCCGAGCTAAGAATCTTTATGTCCGTCGTTCGACAAAGTTTGATGATAGTTTTAAACGGGCATAAAAAATTCAAAAACGATCAAAACAATGTGAAACCTTCGCGTGGTGTCATATTATATGACATAGTTATAAGGAAAAATAGCGAAATTAATATATTGATTATGTCTCAAAAAAATCTTCAAAAAATGATCTATCTCATTCGAGGTTTCTTGGCTTTCGGGTCAAATGACCAATGTTATGGCTAGAATCAAGGCATAGTTTGTGATAATGTGCCCATTTTATGCATACACATGCATCATGGGATGACGAACAATGTTGCAGGAGGAAGTTTTTCTTTTCGTCGCACCAAAAAGCCATTTTCTATTTTCCGAGCATAAAAAACGGACGGTTTTGGAAGCAACCACCAAATGGCTAATTCAAAATACTACCACCACATTTAAAAAAAATATTATACCACCTTATATGGACAATGTCCCAACAGGGGATCCAAAACCTTTCCGTCCACCTTTGGTGAAAAAGACAAATTCCTGCCGAATCGGCAGGAAGTGGGTCAGATATAAACTACAGGTACATGATCCGATGCTCATGTTTTTTTACAAAAATCATTTTTAGGTTCACAATAGGCTATTTTATCAAATATCTAATGAAAGTTTAGCGAGGCTCAGCCTCGAGCTAAGAATCTTTATGTCCGCTGTTCGACAAAGTTTGACGATAGTTCAAAACGGACATAAAAAATTCAAAAACGATCGAAACAATACGAAACCTTCGCGTGGTGTCATATTATGTGACATAGTTATAAGGAAAAATAGGAAACTTGATATATTGATTATGTCTCAAAAAAACCTTCACAAAATGACCTATCTCATTCGAGGTTTTTTGGCTTTCGGGTCAAATGACCAATGTTATGGCTAGAATCAAGGCATAGTTTGTGATAATGTGTCCATATTATGCATACACATGCATCATGGGATGTCGAACAATGTTGTAGGAGGAAGTTTTCCTTTTCGTCGCACCAAAAAGCCATTTTCTATTTTCCGAGCATAAAAAACGGACGGTTTTGTGAAGCAACCACCAAATGGCTAATTCAAAATACTACCACCACATTTAAAAAAAATACTATACCACCTTATATGGACAATGTCCCAACAGGGGGATCCGAAACCTTTCCGTCTACCTTTGGTGAAAAAGACAAATTCCTGCCGAATCGGCAGGAAGTGGGTCAGATATAAACTACAGGTACATGATCCGATGTTCATGTTTTTTTACAAAAATCATTTTTAGGTTCACAATATGCTATTTTATCAAAGATCTAATGAAAGTTTAGCGAGACTCAGCCCCGAGATAAGAATCTTTATGTCCGCTGTTCGACAAAGTTTAACGATAGTTTAAAACGGGCATAAAAAATTCAAAAACGATCGAAACAATGAGAAACCTTCGCGTGGTGTCATATTATGTGATATAGTTATAAGGAAAAATAGCAAACTTGATATATTGATTATGTCTCAAAAAAACCTTCACAACATGATCTATCGCATTCGAGGTTTCTTGGCTTTCGTGTCAAATGACCAATGTTATGGCTAGAATCAAGGCATAGTTTATGATAATGTGCCCATATTATGAATACACATGCATCATGGGACGGTGAACAATGTTGTAGGAGGAAGTTTTCCTTTTCGTCGCACCAAAAAGCCATTTTCTATTTTCCGAGCATAAAAAACGGACGGTTTTGTGAAGCAATCATCAAATGGCTAATTCAAAATACTACCACCACATTTTACAAAAATACTATACCACCTTATATGGATAATGTCCCAACAGGGGGATCCGAAACATTTCCGTCCACATTTGGTGAAAAAGACGAATTCCTGCCGAATCGGCAGGAAGTGGGTCAGATATGAACTACAGGTATATGATCCGATGCTCATGTTTTTTTAAAAAATCTTTTTTAGATTCACAATATGATATTTTATCAAAGATCCAATGCAATTTTTCCTTTTCATCGCACCAAAAAGGCATTTTTATTATCCGAGCGCAAAAAGGGAATTTTCTAAAGCAACCACCAAATAGCTAATTCAAAAACGGAGGATTTGTGATTAGTTGATATGGATATCATATTTGGATTTCTCTCATTTTTCTGATCAATTTAGACATATTATTTGTTGAATTTCGATTTACAGATTTAAAGATATTAATTATTCTATATTAAATAGAAAAATACAAAAAAATAAAATTATTATATTTTTATTTGAATTCAATAATATTTTTACTTATTCATTAATATTTACTTAAATAATTATTTGTAATTTCAAAAAATACAAACATGTGACATGATGATATAAGAGTTAATAGGATTGATATCATAGTATTGACACCAATGTATGAATTACTTTGCGTAAACGGATTCTGAAGAAACGGGGAAGTTAAGCGTGCTGAAGCTGGAGTAGTATTAGGATGGGTGATCTGCTGGAAAGTTTGACTAAGACTTGAATTTAATCAAATATTAAGTATAATTAGTGTTAAAAATGTTCAAAGTAGGAGATTAACAACTGAAACAATTCAAAGAATCAAAAAATTGAGAAAAAAATAAAAAAAAAATTTTTTTTCAATTTATTTTTTAAAAAATGTTTTTGCAACCGGTCGACAGGCTATGCCGACGGCCGCTACGCCGACGGAAAATCCCTCGGCGTAGCATACGCCGACGGCATTTCGATACGCCGACGGCTTGAGTGTGCTCCGCCGAGGGAGATCTTTGCCGAGGAGGCTACGCCGAGGGCAGCTCTCGGCGTACCATACGCCGAGTGTATTTTAGCCTACGCCGACGGCCTTTTGCCCTCGGCGTAGCGCGCGCGTCCCGTAGTGTTATCCCTATTCTTGCACTTGGCACAGCTGGTTAATGCGGAGGAATCAATTTAATTATGCTCGTAAGCAAAGGTAGCCACATTTGTCGAGGTTGAATTGGCAAATGAGTTCATTGTAGCTCGGACCAAGACGCGCAACGCTGTGATAAATGTAGTTTTTTACAGGTTCACAAGTAAAAAAAGAACCCAGATGCATCTTCCACAATATAAAAGATATATACGCAATATTATATATATATATATATATATATATATATATATATATATAGTACATAGAAATGGACGGAGGCGGAATTTGGCTCATAGGTGCAAATGCACCCATTGTAAGAAAACATATTTTAAAATATCAAAAAAGTTGAAAAAAAAATCTACATACACATTCAAACATTTTGTGTGTTGTGTATAAAGAAGACAAAAAAATGTCATGTTAATAGTCGTATTCATGTGACATATTTTGTCATTTTATACACGACACATAAATTGTTGGGGGATGAAGCGGCGGCAATTTATGCAGATTGCATTGATTTGGCTACAAGTATAGGCAATGTGAGTTTTATGCACTGCCCTAGGGAAGCAAATGGAGCTGCTCACGAGCTAGCTAGGGATAGTTTTCTTAATAAGAGCTGTTGTAATTGGGTCAATGAACCCCCTAGTTTTATCCTGAAATCCCTTGTAAACGATGTAACGTTGATTTGATGAGCTGCAAGTTTTAGACGCACTCTTTTTTCTTACCAGGGTATCAAAGGGGACTGAAAGATTTTAATGAGACGGCTTGCATGCTTAATATATGAGTTTCAGAAAAAAAAAGGTTCGATAGATGTAGCAGATCTTTCGGAAGTGAAGTTCGATTCTGGCAATGTAACTGATAATTAGTATTCCCTCTATCTTAAAATAGATGTCTCATGTTTTCAAAATTTTGATAAATCTATATACTAAATAGTGTCTAGATTCATCCAAATTTTAGTAAATTTGAGACATCTATTTTGAGACGAGGGAGTATATGTTTTGTTATTCGATCATCAGGTTTTCGGATTATTTGTGCAAAAGAGGCCTAGAAATAAATCCTGTATAGTAAAAAAGAAAAGACATATACACATCCTTGTGGTTATCTTTAGATTACGAGTGTAGCATGTTTTTCTTCGTATTTTTGGAGTTAGTTAGATTATTACTCAGTTTGCCAAACTTGATAGTGGTTTATGCATAGTTAGTTTTTTCCAAAAAGAAAGAGGAAAAACCCCTTCGATATTGCACAGAGACATTTTACCGCAAAGTGTATTAAGAGGTTTACATCACAAAAATTACAAAAGATACACATAGGCCTCATCTCATAGAAACAATATTACATACACCACTTATACATAACTAACCATATATCTGCATAATTACTTTGCATGGATTTTTACTAGATAAGTTTAGCACGTCATAACTCAGAAAGCAACTACCGGCTCTGCTTCCTATGGCCGAAGGGGGGCTCTCCATGGCCACGGTCATGTGGTTCTTCAACCTCCATCTGGGAGGCCCCTCTACTCCAGCGGAAGGTTCCTCGGAGGCGTCGCATCAAGTGGTACGTCCCTGATATCGGCGTCGCTGCTTCAGCCATCGAGTGCGTTACTGAGTTGATGTGGAGAAGGTCCACGAGGACTCAATTGTGTTTCCTTGTTTCTTTCTACGGTTCTTTGTGTAAAGTGGAGGTTCTGGTTGTAATTCTATTTTAGTTTTGGGCCTCTTTATGATTTATAATCCCACCGCTTATTAATTACAGCTCTGGCTCCTTCGATACCCTACCCCTTGTTCAAAAGAAAGTAAGCAACCACAAACCATGCTATCACATTACGGCATGAGGAGAGTGTCTTGTTGTTTCCTTTGCACCAAATGGAATATATATAAGCTAAAAAATCAACATATCTTTAACTAACCTATCCCTAATCCAGCAAGCAACCGCAAGCCAAGCCATCTCATTGGGGCGTAAAGGAACATAGTATCTTGCTTATCCCCCCCCCCTCCTTAGACTTTGCATCGGGAAAGTTAAAAGGCATAGTTTCCTCTAACTAAGAGCATCTTCATCGACACGACCCAACCCGTCCGAGCGCGTCCGCGCGGACGTGCAGGACGTGCGCAGCCTCCCTAGCGGCACGATCCATCCAGACCGACGCGTCCATCTCTACACATCCGTGCACCAAATCTGTCGGGACGGACAGCAGGCGTGTCCTCCCGTATCCTCCCGTGGGGATTGAGGGCCCGCATGGCAGCGACCCAACGGTTTTCTTTCACTAGCCATCAATGGAGAGAGGTAGGCTGCTCCAAAGGCTGGCCCTGCCGCTGACGGCGCCGCCCGACACCCGCGCTCCTGCGTCACACATCAATGTCATCGCTTCGGCCTCCACGCCGACATCCAATGTCGTGCCTTTTAACAAGCCACCCGCGGCCATCTTCTTCCCCACCACACTCTCCTCCCTCCCATCCTTCACTACCAGTAGCAAGCCATGGCTGATGATATTGGATCGAGGGGAAGGCGTATAGGACGACCACTGGGCCCTGGTCATGGCCGTCGAGGTAGGCGAGGAGGGCGTGGCAGCATGCCCGCATGGTCTCCCTCACCACCGGAGCCTAGCCGTGGCCGTCGAGGAAGGCGTGGGGGAGCGGCCAAAGCTGCACGCCGACATAATCTCCCTCACCACCGGCATCACCACCATCATCGCCCGAGCTCGGGCCCATCGACATCAACCTCGCCGGCTTCGAGTTTGTCGTGACCATCCACTCGGGCATGAAGCGGGACATGATGCTCCTTCCCCGCAAAATCGCGTCGCTGGTCGACGGCACAGGGCCCCAGCAGGTCATGATGCAAGTGGCCGGTGGCAAAACTGGTACGTTGCCGGTGGAGGTGATGTTCGATCGTCTCGGTCAGATGTTCCTCGCCAATGTATGGGAGGAGTTCGCCCGCACACAGGTCCGGCCACCACGATGGAAAGTTGTTGCCGCGGTCGGGAACGCCAGTGCCACGACGCGAACGACCATGCATGGTGGTTTGTGGGGGATTTCTGGTTGTATCTATCTTGATTGGCCTCCCCTTTTTATGGATACGTATGGACGCGGCGGGAAACGCCCAGAACAGTGAAAAGTGGTGGGAAAAAAGGCATAAAGCGGCGGGACAGCGGTAACACACCAAAATCGACGCCAGTTGCCAAGCGCGGATAGATAAATCACGCCGCTGGACACGGTTGGCCAGACAGGCTGGACCATGAGCCAAATTCCCCACTGCCAAACCAAAACTGACGAAAACGGACATTTTATTTTAGATCGTCTATTTGATAGTGCCGCATCAATCTTTTTTTTTTACCAAGTAGTACTTGGTTGTCCTTCTGATTTCAGTATTATGTCATATTCGTGCGGAACAAAAAAGGCTAGACGTAAAAGTATTAGCACTTGTAGCTTCAAATCAAGGTGGGCCATCCTGAAAAACACTGGTCTAGCTTCTTGCAATTGCCAGATCATTAGACCAGCCACGCCGTATGAAGAAAGCGGTTCCTAACATTCTCTCGCCTCCTTTTAAATCGGTTCTATACATTTTAGGAATCGGCTCATACAGTCTGACACCACAAAACGATTTAAAAACTTGGTTCGCTTCTTTCATGTAATTGTGGGACCCATTGATGGAAATGTGAGGAGAGAACATAGTGTATGCATGCAGATAAAGTGAATAATGGAGCCCACCAACAGTTCCATACACTATAGTCTTTTTCAAGCGGTTCTAAACTCTGACGAAAAAATTCTTGAACCGACGCAATATAGTGGCTGGTCTTAGGCATCATCATACAATTGTAGCTTCAAATCAAGGTAGGCGTCCGGGAGGAAACCGATTGAAAAGCTTTGGGTCATATCCCCCGTGTTCGTGTCTCCGCAGTAACGAATACAGATCTTCAGGTGACCCCACAGCTCGGATTTCCTGGATCAGCCAAGCAGGCACGTTGTGAAGAAGAGAGGCTGGAACCAAAATTCCAGATAAAAATGACAAATTTGCTGACAAGAGTGGCATATAATTGAAGTCGATCTGTGCAAGCAAACGGCGTCTTCCCCTGTATTCAAGTTCCTGAAGTGATGATAACTCGGTCCATTTACTCATGTCCCATTCCACACTAATAGCCATCTGATCAAGATGTTTCTCATCGGTTCGGTATTTACATAAACATCATGTTTATATTACTAGCTTGATTTCAAAACACTTGTGTCAGCCGTGCAGTAACAAATACTCTGGCAAACTTGCCATCGACTGTCACCATACGCCTACGAGAAACTCACTGAACTCTATACATACTAGACGGGTTCGCGCGCTTCGCCCCGCCATCTACCTTACGTTACTCCATGTGTCGTGCCATGAAGCTAGTATTTTATTCATCTGTCGTGGAAATAATGGTGTTTTAACAGTTTTCTAGATAATAAAATACCATTAGGCAATAAAAACTGAAGGTTTCGAGGCCTCTTTCCGTGCCGTTTGCTACTGAACCTAAACCGCGGAGGCTTTATTATACTGCTATGCAAGCAATACTATTTTGCTATTCAATCCTTGTTGATTTTTTGTACAAATTTGCCAACGATCTGATAAGTAAAATAATCAGCCAAATGTTTACCTATTTCACCAATAGCTTATGGATGTTAAACTTTAATATTTCTGTTTTTTGATTAAACTAAAAAAAAGATACTTACCTCGATCTATCCATGGCCTGACAACTGATGACAAAATGCAGGTTGGCACAATACCAGTCCGTGAAAACCACCCGCCAAATCTACCAACTGTTACCCAACTTGACAATCATACATAGGCAAACTGGTGACAGGTTCAAGAGACCATTAAAGGGTCACCACACCATCGCAACATGCCACTTACCATTAAGAGTGACAGAACCATAGTTTAGAGATAAATTAGGTAAAGCTCGATCATTCTTTCACCGAAAGAAAACACAACAGGCTACACAAGGCCACCTGTTCTAATTCCTAAAAGTAGCAGGAAGGTTAAACCAATTTACATACTTGCACACCAACAAGAGCAACACATCAGGTTCGGCTACACAAACAACATACATACACCCACGGACAAAACAGAGAGACACGCTTTATTCAGAAGATGCAGTTCACGCCCTTCTGCCGCAAAACGCCCCAGCAAATCGGAAACTACTTGCCCTCACGTGCACTCTGAAAACACTACAATGATAAGGTTAGGTAACATGCGGTTGGAGCACGCACCAGGAGAAACAAAATCACACAACAAAAACATACGCCACAATACCTTTTTTATCGACTTTCCAGCGTCGTCCATAAAGAGTGGCCTCTTAGCGGTACTTTCCCTGCACACGAGAGAGCGCCTAAGGAACAATAATCATCCAGAAGATCCGAAAAACCACACAAGAGCAGGCAGGATCATACCTCTTCTCAGTAAAATTTCCCATATTCTCTTCTGAATCAGCGTCATCTAGGTTGTTAGTCTGCTCGACGTCAACTGATGATTTCTCAGTTTGAGTTTTCTGAAGTCAGAAAAGCAAAACAGGCAATAACATCTGATACATAAATGCAACACGGGCATCCAACATCCGTATACAGACCAGAATAACCGGAGGTGGAATGTGCAGGCCCCCAACAGCACAAGAAGTGGCAGACGTCGTTTGATCTCCAGTATCTCGAGACCCTAGACAATCAAGACCGATAATGATCATAGCGGCAAGAAAGTAAACCTGCAACAAGTAAATAAGCAAAAAAACTCATAGAAGACCGAATCTCCTCGAGACTAGAGATCCCAACAGAGAGAGGCATTGTCCCAGCTGCCTCCACACCGGTTGCGCCGGGCAGAGGCAAACCGCTCAGCCCAACAAACTAAGAGTGTGTTTGGTAGACCGGGCCACTTCGAATTCACACTCCCACTTGAGATATCTAAGCGTATACATGTTGTCCCAAGATTTGTGGTGTGTTTGGTTTAGACCGGTTGGGTTGAGATATCTGAACTCATACGCTGTTTGGTAGCCCGTATGGACTGAGATTGGCCCAAAAACTGAGAAATCACAGAATAGTCCAAAGTTTTACATAGAGGCCCCTAAACAGAAAAAGGAAAAGCAATCAGGCCTTCATCTTCACCACACCGCGTGCTAGGAGCTGTTCGTCGCCGATGGCGAGCGGTGGGGTGCCGGCGGTGGGTGTTGAGCGGTGGGATGACTCGGTGGTAGGAGGCGCACGTGGAGGTGGGAGGCGGCGCGACCTGCTGCGGCTCACGGCTGCGCGAGGAGCTCGGGGTCGGGGCAGCGCGATGAAGATCTCGGGGTCGGGGCGGCGCTTTTCAGGAGCTCAGGGACACCAGCGGGAGGGGAGGAGGGCGGCATCAGGGCGGCCAGGTGGTCTGCGAGGCATCAGGGGCGGTTCTATCCGGGCGCATCAGGGCAGCGTGGTGGTTGGCGGCAGGGAGGATGGTGCGTCGGTGCGAACGGGGAAAATGTGGCTGAGGAGAGAGGGGTTGGGGGTTGGGCAGGGTGGGGCCCACGGTCGCTGCGGGATGGACTCATCCCGGGCGAGTTGCGAAGCTCGATTCGAGCTTCTCTCATTAGCCCGGCTGGGAGCCCTTTTCGGGGTGAGTTGGGCAGTGCCCGTCTGAGAGAACTGGGCTAACAAACAGCTAAATTCTTAGAAATCTGGGTTGAGATGAGAATTGTTGGGTTGGCACGACCTACCAAACACGCTCTAAACTGCCTTCAGGGTAAAATTTGATAACCTGGAAGGTGATATCCTCATCGTGGAAACTATACCGAGACACAGAAATATCGACAACGTAGCGCCTAAAGCAGTTGTCTCCTTAGGAACAGTACAAATGAGGCCATAGTGATCAACAACCAGGAGGTCATCAGGCTTGCCTACTAAATCACGAGCGAGATCACCAAAGAAAACCATCTCCATAGAGGCCGAGGCCCTGTCTCCAGAAGCCACCACCAGAAGACCAAGCCTGATAAGAAACAGAAAAAGGAAAACCGCGTATCAGCTAAGATACATGCCAGAAGAAGAACACACTGCAGTGCACACCAACCTTGGGACGACACTCTTGTTACTGCACTTCTCATTGCCGCACCCATACGTAGAGCCTTCCTCATATGTCTTGCTACTACAGGTATCACAAGGCAGACACCACCATCCCCGGTTAGGCTGCAAGTCATCGATCACAAAATTACACTTGAACCTCTTACCCTGCAAAAAACATGTCAGCATTCATAGCAAGCAAACCCGAGGAAGCAGAGCCATACACCAAGCATACCATGGCGATGTGCGGATTTGTCTAATAGATCTTCCACGGTGACAACCTTGATCTCACTTGATTCAAACCGCCGCCCTCTTTCCATGATAAGCTCATCTGGGTAAACAAAACCTACCAACCTGCACAAGATTAGATACCGATATCAGAAACACTCTATCAATTCAAAGATAGATGGTAAACAAAATAACAAATACACATCATCAAACAACCATCGAGATCCACCATCTATCCAGCAATGTAGCATATTCCGTTAGCAAACCAATTTTCTGAGACAACTCTGTAACCTCTGAAATGTGTTTAAATAACCGCAACATGTGCACAACCATTAAAACATGAACCCACCCAGTTAAAGATTGGCAAACATAGCCACAAATCAACCACCACATGAGAAAGAACATGTCACACTTTTGGGGACATGAGGCATCGTCCGTAGATGTAAGGGCTATAATATAATTCAATTATCCTATAAAAAGAACAAAATCCATATAGGATAGACAACGACAATGATATTCCAAAGAAATCAGCAGGAGTTGGCCATGATACACCATACTATGAAATCACCAATGCTACAAAACTGGAACAATTATAATAGTGTATACGAAAGTATGCTCGAAAAATGAGTTTTTCCACACCGTGTCATGCATAGAATAATAATAACACCATATATAGAAAATTAATGAAGATATATTTAATCGATCATTCTGTCAGCATGGCCTAGTCTATCTTCCCTTTATATTATATTATATTATATTATATTATATTATATTATATTATATTATACAGTCGTAACGGCTCCATACCCATTGTATTTTTATTCGAAGTAAAGCGGCAACATATCTACATCCCTTTCTTTATCATTATTCCAGATTTAGTTTTATTTCCTGGGATATGTTCTCCGATTCGAAATGAGTGCTCACCAACATTAGTTTGGTTGCGAGAACATGTAAAGATTTACTAAAGAAACAATGAGCGTGCACTGATACCGAAAAAACAAACATAGATCTCTGACATACATAGGCTAAATTCTCGGGAAGATCTAAAAACATATATATCACAATGGTCTACTGCAAAAAGACTAACTATTTTTATAAAAAAACAAGAACAACACTAATCGGTGCGCACACAGCAGCAAAGACACGACCATGATAAAAAAAAAACAGATCGAAAAAAGCGCTGGAAAGAAGAGAAAGCCAATAGGTACCTATCATGAAGCACAACAATTTCAGGAATATCCATGTACACAAACCTGCGAGCTATAGCTCTAGTAGAGCCGCAACAACCACAAAAAAAAATCAGGTTCTATGCATCAGTGCAAAATCTAGAAAACCAGACGCCTAAAAAAGAGAAGAAACACATATTACATTTCTACTTTCTATGAGTGCATCCCATAGCCAAGGCAATCACAGGCTCTCTAGAACTAACATCTATTGGCTGCGAACCAATGGAAGGCGACGCGGCCGGAAACCATAGACACCTTGTTTATGCTCGAGAGAAAGAGGAGAGGAGAAAGATCGAATGGTTGGGTTGGGCGGTGGGGGTTGCGAGCGATGCAAACGCACGCGGCGATATATTGCTAAATGTATTTTTCTTTTTTTGACTATGTGCGGCTGACCTTACCTGTTTCTCCATCATGAACTGTGGACCTAGTAGTAGGATGGTACCACTAAAGAGATGCAGAGAAAAGTAATAAAAATCCTACCAATCAGACGAAACATATCTGCTATCGGAGAATCAAACGGCCAGGAATCAAGCGCGCAGGAGTGGCCTCAACAGGTGGGTCACTCACCACGCTTAAGCTATAGATAAATGTGTTCTTATCACAAACTAACATTCCATCATTCCTTCTAACATGGCAAGATTAGTAACCTGCAACATCCCGATTCCTACTAACAAATGCATTATGCATCACTCCCAGTAGTCTAGCTCATGCATTTGCTTGCGAGCTGAAAGCTAAAAATTGGTAGTACAATTTAAGCATGACCTTACATATATGACAGCTTAAATTATTCTACTCCATCTGTCTCAAAATAGATGTAGGGAGTTTGTTTAAATTTGAATATATCCATATACTAAATAGTATTAAGATACATCCAAATTTAGACAAGTTGGCGACATCTATTTTGAGACAAAGGGAGTACAGTCACTGATGCACATCATCAATTCCACCATGTGCTATAAAATACCAAATTATTATTTCAAATACTGAACTGATCAAAACATTCTGGTTGTAACCTTTAGAACAAATGGAGAGCTGGTGGAAATTCGGAACATCCAATCGGTGATAACCGAGAGGAGGATTGACATGAGCAATGAATTAAAATGGAGTAGTTAATAGTCCACTAATAATGCATAGTTGAGCAGAATATTTTGGTTGACACCAAACGCTGAATACTTATGGCACCTAGTTGTAGCCACAATCTTTTGCCTGATCTAAAGCTAGTACGAATCATCACCAATGTCTAATGTCTCCATCATGGAATCACACATAACATTTAGCCATCAAGAACTAAATCTAAATTAAATCACACATAACATTAAAGAGACACGAGATCTCCCATTGGCTACTATGTTTTCAGGAATTCATGTGTGAACTAAACAGCAGGGATACAGGCGATGGAGCTCCTCATACAT
This sequence comes from Avena longiglumis, assembly GCA_030063025.1. NCBI lineage: Eukaryota > Viridiplantae > Streptophyta > Magnoliopsida > Poales > Poaceae > Avena > Avena longiglumis. The sequence continues at coordinate 488,754,322 of CP125974.1, forward strand.
GCTAGTTTTACCTCCTCGTAGTTGGATTCATGTGTGAACATGCTAGGATTACCTCCTCGTAGCGCTGGATGAGGGCGAGGTGCTCCTCCTCGGACATGAAGGGGCAGAGCACGACCATGGTATCCTATGCCGCAGCCCCGGGGCCAGGGCGACATCTCGCCCTCCTCCAGCGCCGCCTCGGACTCCAGCTTCTCGAGCCCGCCGTCGGCCCCTTTCGTCCTAGGAGACCAGTAGCATCGGCAGTGTGCTCCTTTCATGGCGGCGTGCGTCAAGGAAATAGTTGTTGTCGCCCTCATCCCGGATGGATGGGCATCCGAGTTTAGAAGGCTAGGTCTCGTCGGACCTGACCGTCCGCGGTGGGAGAAGCCGGAGGGTGTCAAAGATGTTGGGCTGTGGAGGACCAGGAGCGGGGGACGACAGGGGGTTGGCTAGGGTGCTCACGCGGAGGCGGGAATAGAGGCATGGGGTGGGGAAATCTGCTGGAGTAGGTCGTCGTGGGTGTGCCGGTGGGCGGCGGCGCTAGGGAAGCATGCGGGCGGCGGGGATTGGGTGCTGGCGACGGGGCTGCTCGCGAGAAGGACTCCTTTGTCGTGGCGGCGGCGCTGAGAGGAAGTGGGGAATCGAGAGGAGAGGGTGCATCAGGCTGTACGCACGCGGTGGTATTTTTTTCCTTTTTTCACTATGCGAGGCTTGACCCTACCTCTTCCTCCATCGTAAACTGTGGGCCTAGTAATAGAAACTAACTCGCGCGCGGAAGTGGCCTGAACAGGCGGGTCACTCGTCACGCTTAAGCTATAGATAAATTCCAAGTTATCTATCTATATATCTTTTTTTTTTGCGGGTAAGTTATCTGCTACCTCTGTACCAGTTTACTTGGTTAACACGGAGTTCAAAAAAAATATTGGATCATAAAATTTATCATTAAAATATAAATTATATGTCACAAAAATTATACCATTGGATTGATATTTAAAATCTATTTCCAGTGATAGTGTTTGTGACATATAATTTATTTTTCGTTAATCAAATTTATAGTCAAACATATTTTTAGACGTCATGTTAGTCCAATAAACCACTATGGAGGAGTATCTATGTTAGCTAGCCACTAGCCGGTAGTATATTTGCAGACACGACGTACGTACACTTGTCGTGTCCAATCATGGAACCGAATGGCATCTAGGAAAATTAACTCTCCGTTACCTTTAAGGAACTTATTACCACTACTCCATCCTCTGCTTTCTCTGCTGGTGGCACCTTACCAGGGGTTTCCGGATTCCGGGATGGCGATCTCTCTGACTTGTAAAAGGAACAAGTACCCGTGACTGACACAGACCGGTGCTTGCCCATGCCGATGCAGCACGGCACGACACAGTGGCACCCCGCTCGGGCATCGTCCTCGTCGCCGGCTGCCCCGACCACTTGGAGCTGCCACGCGCTACGGTATCGATGTGATCGTGAATCGTGATCGATCGCGTGGGATCTTTGGGATGTAAAAAGTGTGGATGATTCGCGCGCTCGAGGGGCAGCGGATGCTTAGGTAAGGGCTCGAGTAAGATTGGATGGTGACGCCTTGGTCAGGTTGATTAACGTACAGTACGTTGGTTGCCTTTTTTTCTGCTGAGCGTCACATAACTAATACTCTTTTTGTTTTAAAATATAAGATATTTTAGATTTATGTAAAAAAAATCTACTCCCTCTGTTTCAAAATATAAGATGTTTTAGTTTTGTAAAGCAAATGTATTTAGACTTTTTTAATACGAGGTTCACTCAGGTTTGAAGTAAATTTTCACATTAAAATAAGTCTAGTTACAAACATAAAACATCTTATATTTTAAAAAGGAGGGAGTAGACATTATGCTCTGTTAGATGGGACTAGGTGCTTGACAAACTTCAGCAGAGGCGTTTCCCATACAGATTTGTTGATTGTATAACCATCCTATCGCTGCCTTGCACCTCTCAATGCGTTGCTCAATGCTCAGCATCTGCGCAAACAAATGGACATATTCACCACAATTATTCATCATTGTCTCCAACAGCTGTAAAGATTATTGTAATAAATGGGAGAAATAAAAGAAGACCGATAAATTACAGAGAACAACCTATACCAAAGCAGGGAGGAGGCGGGCACTTACCGTGGCTGATGATGGGCCGGCAACTGGAATGGGACGGCAACTGGAATGGGCGTGGAGGCTTCATGGCGTGGCGGCAGGGACGCAGTTGTCTAAGGAGGTGGAGGATGGTAGTGGAGGGCGGCGATCTAGGCTATGTCCTGTTTGTTCAGGTTGCACCCTCCAGACGCTCCGCCAATCGTCCCGAGAAGAGGAACCCTTGGCGTAACACGACAGCACCACACGTGAGCATGAAGACAAACGACGGACCTCGCGCGTTGCCGACGAACCTTGCCGAGAGCCACCAAGTTGCCCCAAGGATAGCCAATGCCGAGGCGACAACCATGTACAAGGTGTTATCCATGCTGGTACGAATGTTCACTGCGACGATGACGGGTGTGACGCCAACGATGAATACCATTGCGGCCACCCCCGCATCGCGGGCGGCGGCGAAGAAACGGCGCGCTTCGTTTGAGGTGACTCCACCCATCATAAACTCGGTTGATCCGGTTACCACGGCTCCAGCAAACAGTCCAACGAGTCTGACGCCCGCCGCATGTGTGGAAGTTGACAAAGTCAATAACCCTACTATGGTTAGGGTCATTAATCTAAAATAAATTAGGCTATCGGGGGTAACGGACCCCTGGCTTGTGCATAGCTCCGCCACTGAATGGAAGGGTTTCACATCGGTGCAGGTACACACAAGGACGATTTTAACCAGTGCGCAAAAGTTGTTGGTCTAGATAAAGATGGGAATGGGCTCGGGCCTTGGACCTGACACATTGGGTAATTATCTTCACGTTGATGTTGAGCAGAGAGATAGGACGAAAGTCACTGGAATTTTCCGGCGAGTCAACCGGAATAAAACACGTCACATTGGGTAGAACTTTAGCTTTAGGAATCTTCGTGCCAACCGAAATAACACACCTCACATGATCTGAGGTTGGCATGCTAGGAGGTCGAAAAGAGTGTTTGGATATTTAAGCATCCAAGCTGAGGATGTAAAAAACCAATCAATTTGTTCTAAGAGGGGTTTGGTTTGCATGTTACTCCAAGTAAAAGATTGACCCTTAATTGGTATCTCAACAAAGGCAAGATAGCTTATGATTTCATTAAAGGTTGCCATATCGTTAATATTTTTTCCTGCTCTATTTCGGTTGTCGGAGTAAAGATAGAAGTTGAAATCCCCCGCTAATAACCAGAGGGCATCATCCACAATATCAAGCAATACTTTGACAAATCTTTCTTTGGTAGTAGTAGTATCGGGTGAGATTAAATTTGATCATTAACTTGCAGATTTTATAGTAGACCCAATACATCAGTCACCAATATAGTTCATAAATAGACCAAACATATGTACTCCCTCCGTTCACAAATGGAGTGACATCAGCCCTTCCCTAGACCTCTCACGTCATATTTTTTCTTAGTTGGAGGAGAGAATGAAAAAGGAGAAAGTTGTCTTCTTATCTAAACAATAATCTCTTAAAAATAAGAGTAGACTATTTTTCTCCATTATAGCACATATCTTCTCTTAGCAATATAATTTTGTACTCCCTCCGTTCCATAAAGGATGTCATAAATTTATATAAATTTAAATAAACTGAACATATTTTAGTGTATAGATACATCTAAATTTTAACAAATCTAAGATATCTGTTTTTAGAACGGAGGGAGTACTAAAAATCAATTCGTTCTCATTAATTGTTAGGGACGTCAACAAGAGATTCATGCTCTTCAATTCGGACTCAATATCAAAAAGGACATATGCTCTGTTAGATGGGACTACGTGCTTGACATACTTTAGCAGAGGCCTTTCCCTTGCAGATTCGTTGATTGTATAACCACGCTTTTCAGCGAGCGCTCGTGGTGTGTTCTTCTCGATGGGATCCCAAACCAGCCTAGTATGCACCAAAGGGGCCTTCGACGGGGAGATTCACTCTACCTTTTTGTTGTTCGTTCATGCTATCGATCCTTTAAGCATGTCATAACTGTGCAGAAATTTCAACTCATTACAACATCATGATAGTTATAAAGGGACATAATCTCATATCCCATTGAAACCTAGGTAAAATATAAGCCAATGCTAAACCGACAACTATGTGAAAAAAATGATAGCTTGGTCCAACTTGTTGATGTAAACGGAAATACAAAAAAACCTAGGATACCAGAAAAAATCTTGGAAAACCCCAATGTAAGCCTACCGGTGGTGCAACATGCACTCAGGATGCTTAGGGTGCTGCAACCAACATAATATATGCGACCATTTAATAGACATGAACATAACCGTGCAAAGTGTGAGAAATAGTTTTCTTATCAAAGACATTGTCATTACGATAACATAATGCAGTGACACTATGTCAGTGAAGCATGTGTGAATCAAATGAGGACTGAGTGCCGTGTAGTGCACGGTAGCCCCCGCAAGGCATTCTTCAAATATGTTTGAAATAATACGAGCAAAGGTCAATATCAAACACTAGCCAAAACAAAAAAAATAGTCATATGAAAAATAGCAAATCGAGAAACAAGTATTGAATATATTCGTATTTATATTTTACGAGCGGAATAAAAATAGATGTGTGTATTACTTGATGCAGAGGCCGGAGCTACTCTTTCCATTTTGGAAAAAGAAAAATTGTATATGGGAATTACAACTAGACTAACGCCAAGGACGGAGCCAACACACAACCACTGAGTTGACAGTTGTGATATTTGATAAAAACCTTTGATAAATCAGAAATAAACAATGTTCATTTGCATAAGCTGAAATGGAGGTGACTCTCGCTACAGCACGCGCGTTACGCAGAGGGTAAAAAGCCGTCAGCGTAGGCTAAAATGCCCTCGGCGTATGATACGCCGACGGCTGTCTTCGGCGTAGCCTCCTCGGCAAAGGGCTCTCTCGGCGGAGCACATAGAGGCCGTTGGCGTATCAAAATGCTGTCGGCGTATGCGGCGTAGCGGCCGTCGGCATAGCTTGTCGACAAGTTGCAAAAACATTTTAATTTTTTTTATTATTTTTATTTTCTCAATTTTTGAATCTTTGAATTGTTTGACTCGTTAATCTCTGACTTTGAACATTTTTAACACTAATTACACTTAATATTTAATTGAATTACAATCTTGGTGAAACTTCCCAGCCGGTCATCCATCCTAATACTACTCCAGCTCCAGCACGCTTAACTTCCTCGTTCCTTCAGAATCTGTTTCCGCAAAGTAATTCATACATTGTTGTCAATACTATGATATCAATCCTATTAACCCTTATATCAACATGTCACATGTTTGTATTTTTTGAAATTACAAACAATTATTTAAGTAAACATTAATGAATAAGTAAAAATATTATTGAATTCAAATAAAAATATAATAATTTTACTTTTTTGTATTTTTCTATTTAATATGGAATAATTAATATCTTTAAATCTGTAAATCGGAATTTAATAAATAATATGTCTAAATTTATCAGAAAAATGAGAGGAATCCAAATATGATATCCATGTCAACTAATCACAAACCCTCCGTTTTTTGAATTATCCATTTGGTGGTTGCTTTAGAAAATTCCCTTTTTGCGCTCGGATAATGAAAAATGGCCTTTTGGTGCGATGAAAAAGAAAACTTGCATTGAATCTTTGATAAAATAGCATATTGTGAACCTAAAAATGATTTTTGTAAAAAAACATGAGCATTGGATCATGTACCTGTAGTTCATATCTGACCCACTTCATGCCGATTCGGCAGGAATTTGTCTTTTTCACCAAAGATGGACGGAAAGGTTTCGGATCTCCCTGTTGGGATATTGTCCATATAAGGTGGTATAGTATTTTTTGTAAAATATGATGGTAGCATTTTGAATTAGCCATTTGGTGGTTGCTTCACAAAATCGTCCATTTTTTGTGCTCGGAAAATGGGAAATGGCTTTTTGGTACGATGAAAAGGAAAACTTCCTCCTGAAATATTGTTCGCCATCCCATGATGCATGTTTACACAATATGGGCACATTATCATAAACTATGCCTTGATTCTAGCCATAACATTGGTCATTTGACCCGAAAGCCAAGAAACCTCGAATGAGATAGGTCATTTTTTGAAGGTTTTTTTGAGACATAATCAATATATCAAGTTTAATATTTTTACTTATAACTATGTCACAAAATATGACACCACGCGAAAGTTTCGCACTGTTTCGATCGTTTTTGAATTTTTTATGCCTGTTTTAAACTATCGTCAAACTTTGTCAAACGGCGGGCATGAAGATGCTTAGCTCGGGGCCGATCCTCGCTAAACTTGCATTGGATCTTTGATAAAATAGCATATTGTGAACCTAAAAATGATTTTTGTAAAAAAACATGAGCATCGGATCATGTACCTGTAGTTCATATCTGACTCACTTCCTACCGATTCGGCATGAATTTGTCTTTTTCACCAAAGGTGGACGAAAAGGTTTCGGATACCCCTGTTGGAAAATTGTCCATATAAGGTGGTATAGTATTTTGTAAAATGTGGTGGTATCATTTTGAATTAGCCATTTGGTGGTTGCTTCATAAAATCGTCCGTTTTTTGTGCTCGGAAAATGGTAAATGGCTTTTTGGTGCGACGAAAAGGAAAACTTCCTCCTGCAACATTGTTCGCCATCCCATGATGCATGTGTATGAACAATATGGGCACATTATCACAAACTATGCCTTGATTCTAGCCATAACATTGGTCATTTGACCCGAAAGCCAAGAAACCTCGAATGAGATAGGTCATTTTGTGAAAGTTTTTTGAGACATAATCAATATATCAAGTTTAATATTTTTACTTATAACTATGTCACATAATATGATACCACGTGAAGGTTTCGCATTGTTTCGATCGTTTTTGAATTTTTTTATGCCCGTTTTAAACTATCGTCAAACTTTGTCGAACGGCGGGCATGAAGATTCTTAGCTCGGGGCCGAGCCTCGCTAAACTTGCATTGGATCTTTGATAAAATAGCATATTGTGAACCTAAAAATGATTTTTGTAAAAAAACATGAGCATCGGATCATGTACCTGTAGTTCATATCTGACCCACTTTCTATCGATTCGGCAGGAATTTTTGTCTTTTTTACCAAAGGTGGAAGGAAAGGTTTCGGATACCCCTGTTGGGACATTGTCCATATAAGGTGGTATAGTATTTTTGTAAAATGTGGTAGTAGCATTTTGAATTAGCCATTTGGTGGTTGCTTCATAAAATCGTCCGTTTTTTGTGCTCGGAAAATGAGAAATGGCCTTTTGGTGCGACGAAAAGGAAAACTTCCTCCTGCAACATTGTTCGCCATCCCATGATGCATGTGTATGCACAATATGGGCACATTATCACAAACTATGACTTGATTGTAGCCATAATATTGGTCATTTGACCCGAAAGCCAAGAAACCTCAAATGAGATAGGTCATTTTGTGAAGGTTTTTTTGAGACATAATCAATATATCAAGTTTAATATTTTTACTTATAATTATGTCACATAATATGACACCACGCAAAGGTTTCACATTGTTTTGATCGTTTTTGAATTTTTTTACGCCCGTTTTAAACTATCGTCAAACTTTGTCGAACGGCGGGCATGAAGATTCTTAGCTCGGGGCCGAGCCTCGCTAAACTTGCATTGGATCTTTGATAAAATAGCATATTGTGAACCTAAAAATGATTTTTGTAAAAAAAAACATGAGCATCGGATCATGTACCTATAGTTCATATCTGACTCACTTCCTACCGATTCGGCAGGAATTTGTCTTTTTCACCAAAGGTGGACGGAAAGGTTTCGGATACCCTTGTTGGGACATTGTCCATATTAGATGCTCTATTATTTTTGTAAAATGTGGTGGTAGTATTTTGGATTAGCCATTTAGTGGTTGCTTCATAAAATCATCCGTTTTTTATGCTCGGAAAATAGAAAATGCCTTTTTGGTGCGACGAAAAGGAAAACTTCCTCCTGCAACATTGTTCGCCATCCTATGATGCACATGTATACACAATATGGGCACATTATCACAAACTATGCCTTGATTCTAGCCATAACATTGGTCATTTGACCCGAAAGCCAAGAAACCTCGAATGAGATAGGTCATTTTGTGAAGGTTTCTTTGAGACATAATTAATATACCAAGTTTGATATTTTTCCTTCTAACTATGTCACATAATATAACACCACGTGAAGGTTTCGCATTGTTTCGATCATTTTTGATTTTTTATGCCCGTTTTAAACTATATATAATGTTTTATGTTTTACTTAATTTTTATTTACAAATGTGTAATATTTGAGTGTAGATAGATAGGTCTTATTTTTTTGCAAATTTTGATATATTATTTGTATTTTTCCGAATTAGAATGATTTAGTTATGATTTTTCAAAGTTTAATGAGATAAAATAAAAAATAGCTACGCTGAGGGCAGCCGTCGGCGTAGCATAGGATATGCCGAGGGAAATTCTACGCCGACGGCTGCTTGGCGGATCTGGCCTAGACGATGGCTACGCCGACGGCCCCGACGTTGGCCGTTGGCGTAGCGAACCGGTCGTCGGCGTAGCTTCCCATTCCTGTAGTGTCTAGCCTAAAGAAGTGAGCTGATTGTGTTCAGTTACTTTAATTACAGTGTGTCCATCCTTAATGGTTCTCGCGTATTCCATCCTAACTGTATCATAAGGAAATACTAGAAATCTCATGTCATTGCAAGGTGTGTCATTCCTTATGTCGGGTGAGATATAGAACCAACAAGTTGGCAAGTTTGGCAGGCAATCAAAGCATGCAAACCAATCACCTACAATATATCGAGGGTAACAGATTCCCTTTAGAGCTTGAATATTAGTGCACGGAAGTGGTAAGGTAATATAGTACTGTCCCTGCAATCAAGTTAATTAGGTGGGTTCAGTGGTAGCTCTCGATCGATGGAGGGCATCCCAAGTACACATACAAAAATGTGCTATCATAAAGCTCATCCTTTTTGCCTTTGCCAGGAAAGAGCGGCCCAGGTTTGGTAGCGTCGTCGTTAACGAACTCACGGGGAAGAAAACATTATTTCAATTCCGTTGTGCGCGCTGAACCTGAACTGCATGATGCCTGGCTGCAAGCAGTAAACAAGAACACATGACATGATCGAGTACTAATCATAAGGGATTAATTAGGTCGTGATACATTGTTAGGTCGCACCGGTTTAGGTTAGGACGTCCAATATATCTAGTACTATGTAGAAAAGGCCGGTTTTACCAACAAGAGCAAGGTACTCACTCCCTCCGTTTCAAAATATAAAATGTTTTAACTATGTGAAGCCAACGTATCTAGACTACACTTAGCAGTGGCGGATCCAGAATTGGAGCAAGCCCCGGGCCAAAAACTAAGAGCCAGAAAAACTTCTAAAAAAACTCATGTAATGACACAATTTTTTTGGTACGATTGCTAAGATGAGCATATATATATTCGTATCACTTGTTAACGGTCCAAGAACACACACACACACACACACACACACACACACACACATATATATATACACACACATATATATATATATATATGTATATGTATAAGAGACGACAAAAAAAATAGTAGTAAAGGAATACAGAAGATAGTACCAATCAATGGTTTAGTTCATCCGAAACTTGAACATATTACCAAATCAATGGATTTATTATTCCGAGTCCAAATCTTTCATGACTTCATTAACCGTAGAAGAACCAATACCTTCAATAAAGCAAACATTATTTCATTAGAAAGTACACAAACATCAAGTGAAATAGTCAATACATACAAATATGAGAACTTACCAAAACGCCGAGGTAAAATTCCTCTATGGTTCTTGTATCCTTGAAAACGATATAGAATATCATCATCATTGATGGAGTGAAATACATCTCGCTCAATATAGCAAACCATGCTATAATTCATCCAATCATCACCCATTTTATTCCTCAACTCGGTCTTGATAATGTTCATAGCTGAGAAAGCTCTCTCCACTGATGCCGTTGCAACCGGTAAATTCAATGCCAACTCAATGAGACGATACACCAAAAGAAAAACTGTGTGTCTACCGGTCTGAACCATCTTCACAGCAAGATTACCAAGGTCATGACAACTCACAAAATCTGAAACACCTCTAACATCAGCAATGAATGTCTCAAGTTGATTTCTAAGGAGAAAAGAAATCTCATACATGGAGAAGTCATCAGCATACATCTGAGCAAGTTCAACAAGTTTGCCCTCATCAAAATTAGCAAATGAGTTCTTTGGATCAAGACAAGCAATGCACCTCAACAATTGAGTAGATTTTTCAGCAAAGCGGTTATTCAACTCAACAATAATTTGGTCATGGACAACATTGAATATTTCATATCTAAAGCGATGATAGTAGGTTACCATTGTACTTCCATGACCCCTTGAGCGACCTCGAGCATGTATAGTATCATCCATGTTTGGCACTACAATGTTATATTTGATACAAAATTCAGTTGTCTCTTTGAAGAGTTCATCCCAACCATGTTCTCTAATACCTTGAAGCTTCTCCAATGTTACACCAATCAAACTCAAAGCACGAACAATGTTTTGATCTTTCTTTTGCAAACAATGTGACAACTCATTAGTTTTTCCCAATAGTCTGATCATAAGATGCAATATGAGAACAAATTCAAAGCTCTCCATCTGAGAAATCAAACCACCCGCTGTGGTTCTTTGTGTAAGACTTTCTCCATCATCATGAACATTCTCTAATACATGAAGAACAGTTTCCCACATCATAATGAATCTAAACAATGTTTTATGGTGTGTGCCCCACCTTGTATCCCCGGGTTTTACAAGGTTGGTTGCTTGGTTTTTCCCTCTTCCTGAAAAAATTGACCCAGACTCCAATTGACTAATAATAATGTCATGTTGATGTTGGAGGACTTCATCATGTCTTTTACAAGAAGCATTAACAATGTTGACAATTAAAGTTATGTGGTTAAAGAAATCCAATACAGAGGAACAACACTTGGCAACAACAACAACCACTAACTGCAACTGATGGGCAAAGCAATGGATGTAAAATGCATATGGATTTTCATCCAATATCAACCTTTGCAACCCACGAAACTGCCCCCTCATGTTAGAAGCTCCATCATACCCTTGCCCTCTCAATTTAGACATAAACAAGCCATGCTTAAGAAACATACCATCCAAAGCTTCCTTTAGTGAAGCGGCTTTCGTGTCAGGAACATGCTTTATCCCAATAAATCTCTCAATCACATAACCTTGTTTGTCAACATACCTACATAAGACAAATAATCATAAGTAAAGAATCAATTAACTAACATGTAAATGACAAAACAACAAACAAGCTACTAACCTCAAGACCATAGCCATTTGCTCCTTTATAGACCCATCTCTAGACTCATCAACAAGTAGAGCAAAATTCCTACCTCCAATATCGGAGATAATGGATTTGGTGGTCTCTTCCGCGCAAGCCCGACATATATCCTTTTGTATCTTATGACAAGTCATCAAATGGTTCCCACCGGCACTATCAAGCAAAGTCCTAGCATTAGGATCTTTTTTCTTGTACCAACTCATCATCTCCAAAAAGTTCCCCTTATTCTTTGAGCTCGGAGTCTCATCATGACCACGGAAAGCGAGTGCTTGCAATATAAGAAATCTGACAACACCTAAAATAATGATAAGACGAGCTTTGTATTCTTGTTGATCCTTTTCGGTCATTTGTTCCATCACATGTGCCACAGATTGCCTTTGATTTTTAAAAGCCTCATAACATTGTCTAGCTTTATTGTGAGCACTACCGACTTTACCAACATGCTCACCAAGAACACTAGGTCCATCTTTCCAATTTTTAAAGCCCGCCTTTGTGAATGATTCAATGCCAAAGTTGTGTGCTTTAGGTTGCTTAAAAAGAAAGCAATAGAAACAAAATGCCGCATCTTTAGCAACACTATACTCCAACCAATCACCATGATCCTTGAACCAACTGTCATGAAAGCTTCTAAGTTTACCGGCTTTTCCAAAAGGTGTCCTTATATATTTGTGACCAAAAGGTTGGCATGGACCCAAATTAATGTACTCTCTTCTAGCAATATCTTTAATGTTTGGATCCAATTCCTCAATAGGTGTCCTAAGACCAGGATCAGAAACAATAATATACATACCAAGACGAGTATTAGCATTGGCAACACGATATGACAGGTTGTCACTTGCTTTACTTGAGATTGAAGCCGAAGATCCACTTTGTGAAGTTGAATCAGTTCTAGTTGGTTCTTCTACTTGAGGAATTTCTTCCGCTTGAGGAGCTTCTTCGGTTTGAGGATTTGCATTTATTGATTGGCCCGGTTTTGAGACCAACGGATAAAATCTCTTCATCTTGTGTTCCTGCAATCAACATTGAATCTATTACAAACATTTACCAAATCAACAAATTAGTTTAATCAATAATCAGTGCATCCAATTAAAACAAAGGGACGAACTAATGAAGAACTAACTTTTGCCACCAATTTAATAGACGTGAAGGCAGTGGGCAGCAGCACTGCAGCAGGGCAGCCGGGCAGTGGACTGCCGGGCAGGACTGGCGAGGCGCGGCGCAACAGGCGGGCGGGCGCAGAAGGCCGCAGGGCGCATGCGGCGGCGGTCGGCTGGTCGGGCCGTCGAGGCAGACCGCAGAGGCGCAGACGGGCACCTAGGTCGGGGGAGGAAGCAGAGAAGAGCAGGAGGAATCTGAGGGAGAGGGCAGGAGGAGGACTGCAGGAGAGGAGCCGAGGAGGGCCTCTGCCGGCGTGGCTCGTCGCCCTGGCGGACTGGCGGCGCCGCGCACTCCCTGAGTCCCGAGGAGATCCCGAGAGAGCGAGGAGGGCGGGAGGCGACCACGACGCGTCGACGCCCCGAGCCAAAAAAAAATTTCGTAGATGGTAAGTAGTAATTTGGGCCACGACCCGGGCCAGGGCCCTGGTTGCCCTGGGCCTAGGTCCGCCCCTGACACTTAGTGTGTGGGTTTATTCTAAACCTAAGTGAATTTATACACTAAAAAATGTCTAGATACATTTGCTTCACAAAGTTAAAACATTTTATATTTTAAAATAGAGGAAGTAGCTCTTAAACGTCGTGAAAGTGGCCGGCGCCTGCTTGAGTGGATGCAGCGGTGGGCATGAATCATGGTGCAGCATGGATGTTGTGTAACGTACATCACAGCAATTTGCCTCTTGTAATAGTAGCAGTAGTAATTTCGATGTATTGATCATGATGGAGACGCGCGCTTGCTAACCGCCAATTTGTTCGATGCATCTTCTAGGTATTCTGCGGATTATATACTTTTTCCTTGATGGCAAACAGACGCACGCAGAAGAGAATGAGAGCCTAATCGAAAGGGGCTTTTGCCCATGAAAATGAAGACTCGCCATACGGATCCGGTGCCACACTCGGGCCATTCTGATCGACAAGAAAAATTGTCCGGTCGAAGCTAACAAGACCGAACCTTGGACGACTCGAAAAGTGGGTTCTTTCTGGAAGGTGCGGAATGAAGATCACGTAGAGCTATAGCGATGAACAAATCCAGCAGCCTGACGCAACGGTCGTGTGTTGTGTTGACGTAACCGGTCCGTTGTCGCCAACCTTTCAGCGGTAAATTAATTAAGCTCACTTTGTGTAGTATCATACTACTAGTATCATGCATATGATACTAGTGCATGATACTATGTCTCTAGTACATTGTATCATATAGTAGTATCATATTAGTGATATATTTATTGATTTGTAGAATCTCTATGTAAAATGTGTGTACAAGATTTACTTGCCATTATAATTTCTAGCTTTACGTCTGTAATACGGTGTCATCTACGATACACTAATCATCTCTTTTCATTAATTATGGTCACGTCATTTTTCGCCAAGTTAGCGTGTATGATATCTTGTAATCTTAGCTTTAGATGACCAGCTTAACCCCTCTGGTGTAACAAAATTAGTAGTACTAAAGTCAAAAGGCTTGAAGACCGCATGAGATATGAAACGTGCCAAAATTAGGAGGTCAAGGTCGGTCCTGCACTGCACGAGACAACCAAAAGTCGGAGACCGCAGCCCCGTTCTTGTTTAGGATGAAACAAAGCCAGTCTCACGGCTTGTACTACCGGACAGTGACGCCCTCGGCCGGCCGTCATGTGTTAATCTCTCGGAAAACCTGGCGTTGACGCAAGGTCAATTATTTGACGACGATCACCAAGACCCAGGTCCACCGTGGGTTATTATCTCACTGTGAGTGTGACGGATCATGGATGGCACCTTGCCCTCCCTCTGCCCGATGATGAGAAAGCATATCAGCGGATGGTAGGGACCAGTCGGCAGGAAGGCAACTTTCGCGGGGGCCCGGCTTTCTGTTGGTGCGGCATGGAGATGGTGAGTGTGGGCGGGATGCCCGTACCGGCGTGTCCGAACGAAGTCGGAGCTTGGTGAAACTGCCGGTGATGGAGCTAGAAGCGTTCCTACAGTCTACCATTTGCACACAGGCAACTTGGGGCAGGCCTGACAGAGACGCCGCCTATCGTTCTAGCTGGTCCGCCGCTACATGAGTACGTGAGGCTAGCTTGGCCGTAGGGCGTGTAGCCCGGGCCAGCCCCTGGCTTCGGAAGCAAATGGTGGTAATTGGTTGGAACTTGGGACCAAGTTGGAGTGGAACCCCGGTAAGAGCATCTCCATTAGCATTTCTAGGGTCTAGACCAAAATTTGGTTTAGTCGTGTTTTTAGGAACCTTTTTTCGTCTGGATCGGACGAACTTTGGTCCGGGCTTTCCAGACCATTCCCAGGATCCCGGGAACGCCCCGAGAACACCGGACGAAGCGAAAACGGGCGTGGCCAGCTCTGTCAGCGAGAGAAGGCCGAACTCCCGCCCTTTTCTTGCTCCCCTCCCGCCTTTCTTCCCCATTCCCCCACTCCCGCCACTTCGCCGAGCTTCCGCCCGCCCGCCATGCCGCCCAAGGCTTTCGTCAAACCCAGATCCAAACTCGGCGAGGGAACGGGGGAGAAGAAGGCGAGGAAACCGAGAGCGCCGGCGGCGAAGCCGGAGGGCGTGTCCAGCACCTAGTGGCTGGTCAATGTGCAAAAGAGGAAGATCATGTCGGACGAACGGAAGGAGAGAAAGGAGAGGGCGAAGCTCAGGCAAGAACAAGAGCACGTCGATGAGCAGACGACGATGAGGGCGAATCAGGCAAATCATGCGGCGGCGTCAAGGCGATTAAGCGGCGTTCGGCGCCGTATCCCTCTTGGGAAGCCGAGGGCGTCGGCTCGCCGACCGGATTCTCGCCCATCTCGCCGGCGGGCTTTCAGGAGAGCCAGGCGAACGCTCGACAGAGGTACTCCTCGTCCCCCGAGTTCGACGGAAGGTTCAACCCGAATGTGGTCTTCCCCTGCCCCGCGCCTCGCCCTCCGCCGGCCTTCAACGTCGACATCAACATCCCCTACTCTACTTCTCCGGCGTACGCAGGTCCTTCGCCGGTGATGCGCCGCGGCCCGCTCCCGTTCGGCGGATGCTCCTCAACCTACGACGAAGTCACGCCCACAACCTGTTCGGCGGAATGTCCGCCGACATGTCGGCCAAGACATACATGCAGGACATGATCGCCCACGGCTTGGCGACCGTCGTCAACGCCTCCTTCTTCACTCAAGAACAGTCCTGGGCCAATGCCGAGCACGGCATTGAGTCTCAGGATTTTGCCGACCTGGACGCTGAGGAGACGCATGGCGAACCGACGCAGGCCAAGGACGTCGAGGTTGATGTCGTGGTTCTGACGAAGGGCAGGAAGAAACCGGGCACATCAACGTCGGAGGCACGGATCAAGTGGACGGTGCCCGGGGAGCTTTGTCTTGCCGAAGCCTGGAAAACGGTGAGTATGGATCCCATCACTGGTGCCAACCAAAACTCCAACAACTATTGGAAGAGCGTGAAGCTAGCGTTCGACGAGCGTAGCTGATACGTCGTAAACGTATGTATAATTTTTGAGGTTCCATGCTTGTTTAGTATCCACTTTGCTTTGCTTTGTCTACACTTTGAGGTATTTTTATATGTTTTCTGGGACTAACCTATTAACAAGATGCCATAGTTCCAGTTGCCTGTTTTCTTCTGTTTTTGGTTCCAGAAAAGGCAGAAAATAAATATTCTCGGAATTGGACAGGACAAAAGCCAAAGTCAATATTTCACCGAGTGGAACACGGAGCCAGAAAACGAGACGGAAGAGGGCATCGAGGGGGGCACACCCCCTGGCCATGCGGCCATGCCTGGCCCATGCCTAGGGGCTGCAGCCACCTCGGGCACCCCCTCGGTCTCCCCCTTCGCCTATAAGAATCCCCCGATACCTAAACCCTAAGTACCCGATCAATCTTCCACGAAACAGTCTGTAGCCGCCGCCATCATCGTCCCTAGATCGGGCGGATCTAAAGCTATTCCCAGCACCCTGCCGGAGGGGAGAGATCATCCCGGAGGCCTTCTTCATCACCATGCCAGACTCCGCTATGATGCGTGAGTAGTTCCACCTTGGACTGTCGTGGGAATGACCACGGCAGATGCTACAATCGGCAGCGAGTAGTAGAACATAGGGCAAGGGCGGCCAGCCATCTGCGGTGCGAGATGAGGGCGAAGACATAGGGTTTTACCCAGGTTCGTCCCCCCGGAGGGTAAAGACCTACTCCTGCTAGATTGTATTATGATGGAAGTACAATGGGGCGAGCTCGGCGGCTAGGCGGCGAGTCGCTTGGGTGGATGATGGAACGTATCCTCTACACGCCCTCTAGGGAGGTTTATATAGACTCACCCCCCTAGGGTTTACATATCTCAACCGAATCAGTTAAGGTTTCGGCAATCGTTTAACATAATCCGACTGGGCCTATCTACTCTCCTAGGCCTTCAGCCTCCAGTCGCTTGAATCTACGCCAGGTCTTCATCCATTCGCCGTCCTGCAGGCCCACTCGCCAGTTCCGGGGCCGGTCGGAAACATCCTGCTGGGTATACCCCGGTAGGCATATCCCCATCATTAGTCCCCGAGGTCGTCGTTGATTGGTCACAGGTGTTCGTTGGCAGTCGGAGTATACGGGTCCAATGCGAACACCCAGTCGAATCGACGGCGGACTCCTGAATAAAGGAAAAACCAGTTATTCTGGTCGCAATGACAACGGTCAGTCGGGTCGCAACTCGGCGAACGAGTCAGCGAAATTCTCAGTCACTGTTGTAGTGATCGGGTCGGCGAGTCGAATGGACGAAGTTGGACCATTAGATGAGGTCAAACTAGCCGTTGGGGTAATCCAACGGTAACTTTCGGCATAATCACCGCGTTGTAACGGCTCGCGAAATTGGCAGGTAGCAACCGCTATATAAGGGAAATGGCAGGCGATCGGGAAGACACTCCTTCGTCTTTCCTCCAATTTC
Source organism: Avena longiglumis (assembly GCA_030063025.1). Classification (NCBI taxonomy): domain Eukaryota; kingdom Viridiplantae; phylum Streptophyta; class Magnoliopsida; order Poales; family Poaceae; genus Avena; species Avena longiglumis. Next base: position 488,771,822 of record CP125974.1, read on the forward strand.
GCCCACCTCCGTTTTCCCCCGCGTCGCTATCCAATCGATCTAGAAACCTTCGACCTCCGTGAACCTTTCAGCCATGGCCCCCTCCACCGAACCATGGGGCAGGTCCAAGTGCACCAGGGCGCTACTGGCGTCCTTCGAGGAGGCCGGGATCCTGCGCGCCGACAGGTGGCGCATCCCCGCGGCCGGAGGTGACTCCAGATCCGCGCGAGGGAGAATTTGTTTGCTTCACCAGCCATCTGGAACGGGGGCTGGGGTTCCCCACGTCTCTCTTCTTCCGACGCTTCTACGCCTTCCACGGGATCCAGCCATCGGTCCTGGGCCCGCACAACATCGAGCAGCTCGCCATTTTCGTGGTGTTCTGCGAGTGTTACCTGAGCTGCAGGCCCTACTTCCCCCTGTGGCAAGATTTGTTCCACGGGAGGATCAGTCGTGAAGAATCAGGCGGCCCAATGTTGGCGGCGGGTGGCCTGACGTTCCAGTTGAAGTCGAAGGCCTCCTTCGACCGATGTCGCCGCCAAGGCAAGCGAGTGGAAGAAGTCCTGGTTCTACGTCACCGAGGCGACTCCAGACGGCGAGGTAGAGATCCCAAGGTACTCCATCGACCGGCCAGAACCGCGCCGACTCCAGGTCGGTAAGCTCCCAGTAGACGAGCGAATGGTCGTGGACAAGATGCTTCAAACCATCCGCGGCTTGAAGAAGAAGGGCCTTCAAACCATCAACTTGTACAACTGTTGGCTCGGGCGGCGACTTGTTCCCCTGGCCCGCTGCGACCATTACATGTACGAGTACACGGGCAGGGAAGACTCGACGAAGTCCTGCCTTGCCGAGTGGAAACTCGAAGACTACGTTCTGGCGTTGAAGAAGATCACCCAGCAAAGATACCGACGCTGGGGTCGCCCCCTACACCGCGAAGCATCCAGCTCCAACGGTAAGTCGCTGTTTTCACTATCATTCGCAGTCGCAGTTGATGCTGTTGTGGTTATATTGATATTGTCTCGTGCCTACTGCAGTTATTTCAAGTGGTGGAAGGGTGCCTCCCACCCGCGGACGACGAGAACTCAAGCTCGTCCATCCAGGATGAGGGTGATTCGCCTCCTGCCAAGGGCGGCGTCGGGAGCGACGCGAGTGATGACGACGACGATGATGACGAGCCCAGGGAAGAGGCTGCCCCGATGGTTCGCAAGACTCGCGGGCAACATCAGCGCGAGCTCGAGGCGAGCAGAAGCCTCGAACGTCACGATGACGACGACGACGAGCTTCCCGCGCACACATCGCGTCGTGAAGCTACACCGTCGAAAAAGAAGAAGAAGAAGGAAGTAAAGGCTCCACCAAGGAGGAAGACGAAGCCGACGAAACAGGCATCTCTGCCTCGTTCGGCAAGTAGTTCCAATGCCATTAGCTTGGCCAGGGATGAAGTGCCTTAGACGATAGCAGCACCGGATGCCACTGCCGCCCTGAGTGAGGTACCTCTGGCCTCGCTTCCCCCCTATTCGTCCCAGTCTCTGGGTTGGGGGTTGCTCCAGCTGCATTAGCTTCGCCTCCCAGGAGAGCTCCTACCGAAGTTGTTTCGGAGGCTCCTGTCGCGGCCTCGTCGTCAAAGAGGCCTTCCGTGTCGTGGGTGCATGACGTTTTGGAGATGGGCCTTAGTCGGAAACTGGGCCCCGAACTAGAGAAGCCGGCCAGCATCCGCACGGGGCTGCGATTCATCCCAGTCGCCAAGTAAGTTTTGTTTACCTGCCTTGCCTTCGTTGTACTCGAACAATTCTGCTCATGTAATCAATTCGCAGGACTGGAGTTAAAAAGATAGGCCACCCGTCCGTGGCCAAGGTGCCGCCAGTCGCCACCGAGGAGGACCCCTCACGGAAGAGGAAAGCTGACGAGGTCGCTGCCCCCGCAGACAGTGCCAAGAAGGCCAAGGGCGATGATGTCGTCATGGTGTCTGACGACACGACGGTTGCTCCGAGTGGTCCTGCGACGGAGGCAGCCTTGAATACCAAGGAGGATGTTTCCTCGCCTGGGATGGCCAAGCCGGCTCCTCTTGGTGCTGGAGCATCCACCGCGACCTTCCCCCGCTTCATGGCCAAAGCGGCTACAGCGAGTGGTACAACGCCATCGAGCCGCGTACCTGGGGTCGCCGAAACAGAGGTCGAACAGCGTCGCGGGCACACTCCGGCTCTTCTCGCATCTGTGGACGCGCTACAACTCCATGGCATGCTGGGCGCAGCCATCCAGGTATGTCCAGTCCCCGAGGATCGGGCCACTGAATTTCAGTGGTCAGATTCTTTTGGTGTTTGTTTTTATTTGTAGCACCCAGTCCCCGAGTGCGCAGTCGCTGAATTTCAGCGGGTAAGCACTTGGGATTTTTGATCTCCAGTCCCCGAGTGTCCAGTCGCTGAATTTCAGTGGGTGGGCACTTAGGATTTTTGATCTCCAGTCCCCGAGTGTACAGTCGCTGAATTTCAGCGGGTGGGCACTTAGGATTTTTGATCTCCAGTCCCCGAGTGTCCAGTCGCTGAATTTCAGCGGGTGGGCGCTTAGAATCCCGTTGTTGTTAACTGTTTGACTTGTGCACAGGGCTTGCAGCGTGAATCAGCCGACCGGCTTGCTGCGAAGTGTCGCGCGGAGAAGGAGCTTGTTGCCGTCCAAAAGACGAACAAGGGACTCCAGGCAATCGCTGCCAAGGCAAAGGAGGTCCGCCAGGGCCTTGTCCCGGCGAGTGAACTGTCGGCGGCTCAGTCTGCCTTGAGTACGGCTGAGCAGCGGATCACTGGTCTTGAGCGCGAGCTTAAGGAAGCGAAGACGGAGGCGAGTTCAGCGGATGGGCAAGCCAAAGCTGCTGTTACGGCTGCCGCTGAAGAGCGGAAGGTCTCTGACGCCCTCGTTGCTGGGCTACAAGATGACTTCTCCTCTCTTCAAAGCTTCATCACGGGTCTCTGCCGTCCTTTGATTGGTAAGCTTTCCTGCCTCTGCCTGTAGTAGCTATGTTATGGAATCGTCGTTGTATTTACTGCCGGCCCCTGTCCGCAGGTCGGATTATCGACAGCTCGGAGGAGGCGCAAACGTATGACGCGCGGCAGTGCGTGGCCACTCTGGTCGACTCGGCCACGTTGTCTGCGGCTTGCATTCGAGCGTATCTTCAAGAGATGTCGCCCACGAAAGTGATTCCCAACGATCTCCTCGAAGTTTGGCGGTATCTGGATAAGGCGCCGTGAGTCGTCGAGTTCATGACGCGGTCGACGTTCCGGCACGGGGCGACAACGGCGCTTAGCCTTGGGCTTGCCCACTTCCTGGAGGACTTCGACCTTGACGACGTGACGAGTGGCTACCCCTCGTCGACGGGCTCGCTGGAGATTGCCGAGGTGCTGAAGCTGACGGACCGGGCCGCGGTATACTTCGATCGCGTCTGGGCAATGGACGACCTTCTCCCTTATCAGGAGACGACTGTCACGCCCAACGATCCTGAGCCACCGCACCGGGACTTCAAGGTCGAGCAGCCCTTTCGTGCGGTGATGGCGGGTGAGTTGATGACGTACCTGTCACTAACAAGGGATCTCGCCCTCGAGATCCGCCTCATGGTACCGGAAGGAGGGTCGGCGTCTGATCCTTCGCGCTTCGTGTAGATCCTCGCGACACCACTAACAAGAGGTCGTTGTCCGTGATCGTCGAGAGAACTCTCCGGTAACAAAAGGTCGAAGGTAGAGGTATCAACAAATATAGCCACCCCTAACTTCCATGAACGGAGTAAAATCGCTGGATCCACTGCTTCGATGTACAAGAGCGAATGATAAGAGTAGTGGTATGGTAGCTACTCCATCCCGCACTCGAACCATTACTCTGCACACAAATAGGCGGATTATGCAACCAACTCTCGGAATCAGACTGAAGATCTCGACAAGCGAGGTTCGGAACAATGGAGTGATGCAGACTTGCATCGGATCTGGCGTAGATGATGTCGTCGCGTCAGAAAACACCGGAATGCACAAACAAGGAACAAAGAATGGTAACACAGCGGACGGATTCCTCAGGCAGCTTGATCACCGGATTGTAGAACACCGTTATCTGAGGGGAAGCGAAATCCTGAAGGTACGACGGAAACCCAACCACGAGAATTCCTGGACTCGAAGGAAGAGACGAGAGCGGAGTCAAAACACGTAGGGGTAAGAGGAGAACAGCAGAGGGGTAAGGAGTAAAATCAGACCTAATCAGAACTATCCAACCGATTTTGCAAAAATAGTTTTGACACTCTACTTCGGCCGTTAGCTAGGTTATCCTACAGGCTGGACTTGTGGGGTATCGCAACTGCTGAGCTCTGATACCACTCTGTAACACCCTCCGAATCGGACCTATGCAAGTTTGAGCAAAATTCGCCAAACCCGCATAGAAACGATTCAAAGGTGCCCACCAAGCACTTTCGTATGGTGGAAAACAAGTAATAACATTACACAACAGTCCTCGATGGGACCCACGTACAGATATATATAATGACTCAAGGAGTCAAGAATACGATATAATATACAAGATCCAAATCACCTTGAAAACGGTAGAGTCCGACTACGGACAAGAAGCAAATGGGGCTAAGAGCCTGAAGAATAACCAATGGCGCCCATAACCCTGCCTGTGCCAAGCCGGAAGGGTACCCCTGCGAACGGCGTCGATCTCAAAACCTGCTTAACAAAAGGTGCGCCTACAAAGGGCAAAGCAGAAAACAAAGAAGGAGCGTCAGTACTGAGGCCAGTACACGGCGAGGCTAGAATTCGGCGGTCCTCGCCTACATAGGTATGGTGGATCAAGCGGCAGCAAGATGCACTAAACAACCTATAGAGACTCGATACAATGGCGGTTATCGAGAGGGGTAAGAATGACCTAACGGATCCAACTGAAGCTATCACCAAACAAACCCATCCTGGTGTTTCTCGAGACCAAACGAGGAAGTCAACCGAGGAACTCACACTTGGCGCTTTATTTATTCGTATAGTTGCAGAACTACTAGTCAGTTTAAATAATCGTCCCGGTAGTAAAATAAAGTGGGCACTTTTAGTTAACCATTCCGTGATAGTTGCAACAATTACTAATCGATAGATAGCATGAGATAGACCCATAACCCAAATAGTTGTTGGTACTTTTATTCAGCCATTTCGCTAGAAGTTGCAATAGTTACTAGTCAGTACAATTGTCGCAAACACTCCAACAAGCAATTGTGGGCAGTATTAATTAGCCATTCGTTATAGTAAGCTGATTACTAGTCATTATAAGTCAAATTTATAACGAAGAACTTTAGTTATGCTTGTCTATGATCGAGAAACTGTGCTCCAAGTCGTCCATATCCGCGGACACGGCTTTCGTAAAGTTTTACCCGCCGGGTGCACCAATAGCAACACACACTCGATCGACCTCGGAAAAACCAAATCAAAACCCAACGAGGCCTTCACGACACAAAGAATCACAAGATTCGGAATTATTTCAGGGGCCACCCTTTGAGTAGAACCCGCAACGGAGTAGGCAAGCTCGAGACGGCCTCAAGGTCTGCGTCAATGGAGCGATCGGGAACCCCAAACGGGCTTGTCGACACCGCGTAATCACTCCGCTTCCTAAAGACAGTGTGACTCGCAATCGTAAATAAAGCGATAAAGCATGGCATAAGTACAGGATAGTAATAAAACCTCAAACTAGTTTGTGGCCCCAAGAAATAAGACGGAATCAAGCTCGGGTGAGGGGTCCCATATACCTCCCGGATGTGGATAGCGCGATAAATCAAGGAACAGGAATCAAGTACTCGGGGTCTTACGGGACACAAGTGGGCGTTCGGAAACCAAATATTATCTATCACCCACCGATGCCTCTGCTTATTCAATTTTAGTTGTTAAACAGAAATTAAAGTGACGATAAGTAAAACTAGAATCATCTCCAACATCAACATGCGCAATACATCAAGAATCGGCATATGACGTCACACATCAACACTTGAGCAAGCAACTACGACGCGCAAGTCCAACTAGCTACCAAACAACAGGTAATAGGATGTGTCCAAGGCAATATAGGGCTGCAAGGGAATATCACAGGTACGGAAACTAGAGCATCGCAACACAGATAGCAAAAGATCAACAGGAGGGAATAAAGACTATAAAAGTAAGATAGGTAGAAAGGGGAAGGTGCTCGCCTGAAAACATTGCCGAAGGTTTTCCCCGAAGATCGGGGCGAAGCTCACATCCACTCAACGGCCTTATCCGCGAAGAACCAAAACACTAGAAGAAACACCGGATGCAATATTTAATACTACAGCAGAAGATCGGGCATGATGCATGTATGATGTATGACATGGCAAAGATGCGATGCAATTAGGTCATATTAAGCGGAACCGGGGTCCCAACAATTAATAAACGGTTCAAGTTGTTTAGAACCCCCGCAATTTAAATGTTGTTTAGCAATGCAACAGATGGAACCGGTTCGCTACACATGTTTAAATGAGGCCGATATGAGACTAGATTTGCCCGCATATGGGCCCCATATTTAATTATTAGGTGAATCGGCAAAAGGCTCCCAAACCACAGATATGCATGCTAGTATGTCAATTCAATATGCAATCAAGTTGATATTATGTTATCAAATAGGGTTTCGGAAAGAGTTCACACATTAGAGGGGGCTCGACGATCTTGTTAGGGTTCCGGGGTGCGGGGTCGGGGTTCGGCGGAAGCGTTCTCGGATTCCGGGGTAGGTCTTGGCGCATCCGGGTGCGGGACTTGGGGTCATGTCGACGGTCATGGCGTTCAGGCGGAAGTTCTCGGTGTCCGGGTGAAGCACTCGGCGTTCTACGGTTCCACGTCGACGGCCTTGGTTTCCTTGATGGAGAACTTGGTGTTCCGGTGGCGGTCTTGGCGTCAGGGTTCTCGCGTCAGGAGTGCAGTATTGACGTCCTCGAGGAAGTACTTTCCGTACATGTGTCTCCGGTTCCGTGTCGTTGATTCTGTCGTCCGATGTCGGGGTCTCTAGGGTCTTGACGGCTGGTCCGAGAGGAGATCTTGGCGTCGGGGTTTCCGTGAAAGATCTTGTCGCTGGCGTCAACGCTTCCGGAAGGAGATCATGAGGTTCCGGCCTGTTGGTCTATCTAGTTCGATCGGGTCGGCGTCGATCTCGGATCTGCCTACACGGTCTTCGGGAACTTGGAGTCCGGGTTCGTTCCTCGAGGTGGTACTTGTCGCGTCGAGGGTACTTCAAGGTCTTGCCGCGTTCCACTAGAGCACGAGGTGGCCCACCGGCAGCGGGATGGGGACGGACGGCGGCGGGACCGTCGCTGGCGGTGGAGGTTCTCGGGAGGTGAGCGGGCGGTCGCCGCCGCGAGGACGGAGGCAGCGGGTCAGCTGGGCTGACGGGTTCGAGGACGAGGCGGGCCGGACGCTGGCGGTAGTCGCGAGACAGGCTCAGCGGGCTGGAGCAGCTATGTGAGCGGAGGACGTAAACCCGGCGGCGAGGAGCGGACAGCCGCGATGGAGGCGGTGGAGCTTGCGGTGACGGCGGACGCGCAGGGGTCGTCGAGGCGCTGAGGAAGGGCGAGCGCCGGGAGAGGAGGCGCGGTAGGGCGCGCCGCCAGGGACGGGCGTCTTGCGATCGCGAGGGAAGGGTCGGCGGCGACGCGGTTGGTGGAGGCGGCGAGGCCGGAGCGGTAGCGGGATGTGCGGGCGACGGCAGGCCGTGACCGGGCGGCGGAAGAGCGGCAACTAGCGGCGGGCGGCAACTTGGCGGCGCGAGGCGGTTGTAGCGGTGGCGGCGGGTCGACGGAGCGGCAGGGCGGTGGAGCGAGGCAGCGGAGGAGGAGGTTGCTAGGGAGGAAGGCGGCCGGCGCCGAGGCAGCAGGAGAGGAAGCGGGGCGGGCGAGGTGATGCGCTGCGGCGGGCTGTGAGGCAGCGCGGCTTGGCGGCTTGGCGGCGGGAGCCACGGTGCTGGAGAGCGAAGCGGCGCCGAGGTTCATGAGCGGCGGCGCCGGCGAGAAGCGCGCCTGGAGCGTGGCACAGGCAAATGCGAGAAGAGGGAGGGAGGTGGCGTGCGGGGATGGGGACGGGCTCAAGGCGACTCAGCGTGGGTTCATGGGCGCGTGGGAGGCGTGGGTGCCGGGACACGCGTAGGGACACGGGGCAAGGGCCGGGCGGGCGGGCTGCAGCGTGCGTGGTGGGTTTGGTTCGTGGGCAGGCGGTCGATGGCGGTGGGGACGTGTGGGGCGGACGGTGCGTGTAGGCGCGGTGTGAGCTGGAGAGAGAGAGAGAGGGGAGGGGTTGAGCCATGTGGCGGTGGGGATTGGTGGGGTTTGGGGTTCTTGATGTGGCGTGCTAGGATAGGTTGGGGTGAGGTGGAGAGGGGTGTGGGTGGAGTTGTAGGTAAGAAAAGGATTTAGGTGGCTGGATGGGTGAGGTGGCAAGTGGGTAGGAAAAGGGTGAGAGGGTGAGGTGGCGGTCTGCGGTTGGTGGGTAGGATAGAATTTGGTGGGACTAGGATTTAGGTGGGGCTGATTTGGGTGGACCGATCTGTAATACGGGTGGTCGTTCGGTCATTCGCCGCGACCGCCCAACTAAAACAATTAAATCTTTTATTTAGTTTAATTGGGCCGTTTGCAACCCGATAGCAACAAAACAAAATAATCCGGCGACCCGGGTTTTGGAGTTTGAATAAGATGGAGCGTTTGGAAAACAAATCGGGGTTTTCGAAAATAGTTTTATGCAAACTATGCATGATGATGACGATGCAATGCACAAATTCAACGCGATTTTCTAGTAGTGGTTTTGCGGGATGCCACACTGTCGAACCCGTACACTCCCTTCATTCGCAACCACAAGGGTGGCAGCGAGTCGACGTCGAAGCCTGCGGAATAGAAACATTGTGCCCTGGGGCGTTAGTAGTAATTTGGCCATTGGGCTCAACTTGTATTTTGTAACAACTTTTTATGTTGTAATGGAATTTCGCGTTATTTTGTGAGTTGTCTTGCGATTTTGATTGATGATTGGACGAGTCCCCGAGCGCGTCTGCCCTTTTTATGGGGTTTACCTTGTTTGTTATGTGTTTGTGGTTTTGAACGTTTTTTCGGTTGTTTTGTTATTGAGGTCGACTCGCCCGAGCTTGGAAAGCCAGTCGCAGGGCGACTCCCATGAGTGCTCTTTACTTTACCGTTTTCCCTTGCGCGAATGAGGTCGGGTAGCCGAGTCCCCGAGCGTGGTACTTGGTGGTTCTAGTCGCGGCTCTAGGGTGGGTGAGGACTGGGCGCGTTAGAGTGAGCGCATCACTCCTGCCTGGACCGTCGGGTCGATCGGCGGCGAGTCTGGGCACGCTCGCATTGGCGTTTTTCCCTAGTCGCTCGTGCTTAACTGGTTGTCAGTCCCCGAGCGTGGTACTTGGCCGTTCGAGTCGCTGTGTCGAGGATGCGGAGGATCACGGTCGCTGTGAGGAGCGAAGGCAGTTGTCTTGGCTCGTTAAGCCAGTCGAGCTAGGTGACTCCAATGGGGCTCCGGGTAGGCGTCTTTCGTGGACGTTACGAGTCCTGGGGTAACCCAGTGCCCTCGTAACGCACTACTTGGCCATCCCGGTCGCTGTACCAGAGGTTGACTTCTGCAGTTAGCTTGACGCTGTTATTACGAGTGCGAGTAGCACAAGACACGGAGAGTAGACGCAATTTGTGGTAACCGATATATTTTATTTCATAGCTAGTGGAGGGTATATGTATGGAGTTCTAGGAGTAGAACTTCCGTAGGAGGTTTACATTCCACGGTCGCTTGACGTCGAGTTTTCTGTCTCCGCGGACGTCTGTGAGGTAGTAGGTGTCGTTGTCGAGTACTCGCCCGATGGCGAATGGTCCCTCCCATGGGGGGGGAGAGCACCAGGTCGCCTTCCTGGAAAGTGCGATTCCTCACCCGCCGGCTATGGTAGCGGCGGAGTCCTTGCTGGTAGATGGCAGTGCGGGAGCAAGCTAGGTCGCGTGCCTCGTCGAGTTGATCCACTCCATCCTAGCGTGCGAGTTCGTTCGCAGCCTCCGTGTAGTGGACGACCCTTGGCGAGTCGTGCTCTAGGTCTGTGGGCATGACTGCCTCGGTGCCATACACCATGAAGAAGGGGGTGAACCCTGTCGACCTGTTAACCGAGGTGCGGATACCCCAGATGACGGAGGGTAGCTCCTCGACCCAGCACCCGGCGGTGCGCTCGAGTGGTACTTGGAGCCGTGGCTTCAGGCCATGGAGGTTGCTCTGGTTGGCCTGCTCCTTTGCCGTTGGACTCGAGTGGGCGATCGAGGCAAGGTCGAGTCGGATGTGATGTTCCTCGCAGAACTCGCCATGGCTCCTTTGGCGGTTGGTGTTGTTATGCGTGATGATGTTTGAACCCGTAGCGATATATGAGCTCGCGTAGGAACTTGGTGGCGGTCTTCCCATCGCATTTCCGGACTGGCTTGGCCTCCACCCACTTTGTGAATTTGTCGACCGCGACCAGGAGGTGGGTGAAGCCGGAGGGGGCCTTTTTGAAAGGGCCTACCATGTCCATACCCCACACGGCGAACGGCAGGTGATGGGGATTGTCTTGAGCGCTGAGCTCGACACGTGTGTCTGGTTGGCGTACTTCTGGCACCCGGCGCACCGCTGGACAATGTCGATGGCGTCTACGTGTGCGGTGGGCCAGTAGAAGCCGTGCCGCATAGCCTTTGTGACCAGAGAGCGGGCGCCGGCGTGGTGGCCGCAGTTGTCGGAGTGGATGTCGTGGAGGATTTTGCGTCCTTCAGCGGGTTGGACGGAGCGTTGGAACACGCCGGTCACGCTGCGCTTGTGGAGCTCGCCGTCGATGATGACGGCGATTTGCAGCGCTATCATCCGGCGTCTGCTTTCCACCGAAAGGTGCCTCCCTCCAGGTAGGTGATGTACGGCGTAGTCCAGTCGTCTGGCTCGGCAATGAGTGCGACCAGGGCTGCCTCTGGTTGCAGCGGGACTCCGATGTCGATCTCCCTTGGGGGAGAGATGGACGGCTTGGTGATTGTGTCAAGGAAGACGCCGGAGGGTGGTGCGAGTCGAGCCGAGCCGATACGAGAGAGTGCGTCGGCATCTTCGTTTTTCCGCCTGTCGATCCACTCGACGGAATAGCATGCGAAGTGTCCGCCCAGCTTGTCCACAGCTTGACGGTATGCCGCCATGGTGGGGGAGACGACATCGCAGGTACCAGCGACCTGCCCAGCGACGAGGTCGGAGTCTCCGTAGCAGCGTAGGCGGTTGACATTCATCTCCTTGGCGGCTCGCATGCCATGGATTAGTGCCTCATACTCGGCCATGTTGTTGGTGCAGGGGGTGAAGTCGAGGCATAGGACGTAGCGGAGCTTGTCGCCCTTCGGGGAAGTCAGCACGATCCCTGCTCCTGCACCGTCTGCATTCTTGGAGCCATCGAAGTGCAGGCTCCAATAGTGGAGGTACGACACCTTTTCCGGCTGCTGGGCCTCTTCCCAGTCGGCGATGAAGTCCGCGAGAGCCTGCGACTTGATCGCTTTGCGTGGCTCATACTTGATGTTGTGGACGCCGATTTCGACGGCCCACTTGGCGACTCGCCCGGTCGCCTCACGGTTGCGGATGATGTCCTGCAACGGTGCTGAGGAGACGACCGTGATCGGGTGCTCCTGGAAGTAGTGCGGCAGTCGCTTGGCTCAAGACTGCGATACCAGTTTACGGTATTATGGTCACGGGCGCGACTCGGTGAGGACCTTGCTGATGTAGTACACCGGTCGCTGTACTGGGCGCTCCTTTCCTTCCTCTGGCCGCTCGACGACCATGACGGCGCTGACGACGCGCTCGGAAGCCACAACGTAGACCAGCATGGGTTCTTTGTCGACGGGGGCGGCGAGTAGCGGTGCTGCGAGTAGCACCTTCTTGAGGCCGTGGAGCGCGTCGTCCGCCTCCTTGTCCCACTGGAAGGTGGGGTTCTTGCGCATCAGGCGGTATAGGGGCATCACCTTTTCGCCCAATCGGGGGATAAAGCGACCGAGACTTCGCCCGCCAGCTCGACGTCGCGCAGGCACTTGGGTTTGCCGAGTCGAGCGATCGTGTCGATCTTGGTGGGGTTCGCCTCGATCCCGCGCTTGGAGACGACGTATCCCAGTAGTTGCCCTGCTGGTACACCAAAGGTGCATTTGCCTGGGTTTAGCTTTATCTTGTATTTCCGCAGGTTGGCGAATGTTTCCGCCAGGTCGGCGAGTAGGTCGCTCTGGCGAGCGGACTTCACTACCACGTCGTCGATGTAGATGTGGATATTGCGGCCAATTTGGCTCGCAAGGCACTCCTGCATGCACCGCTGGTAGGTTGCCCCGGCGTTCTTGAGGCCGAAGGTCATGGCGGTGTAGCAGAAGGCTCTGAATGGCGTGATGAACGCCGTCTTTTCCTCGTCCTCGACAGCCATTTTGATCTGGTTGTACCGGTAGGCGTCGAGGAAACACAACGACTCGAGCCCGCAGTGGAATCGATTATTTGGTCGATCCGCGGGAGGACGAATTGCTCCTTGAGCGGTATTTGTTTAAATTTGTGTAATCGATACACATCCTCCAGGTCCCATTTTTCTTCTCGACCAGGACTGGGTTTGCCAGCCACTTGGAGTATTTTATTGTCCGGATGAAGCCTGCAGCGAGTAGACGCTGCACCTCCTCGGCGATGGCTCAGCAGCGCTCTTCATTGAAGGGTCGCAGCGACTGCTTGACAGGTCGCACTTTGGGGTCGGTGTTGAGTTTGTGCTTAGCGAGTTCCCTAGGCACACCAGGCATGTCGGAGGGCTTCCATGCGAAGATCTCCCTGTTCTCACGGAGGAACTCGATGAGAGCGCCTTCCTATGCTGGGCTCATGCCCGTCCCGATCGTCACCGTCTGGCTGGAGTCGCCTGGGACCAGCTCGACGGTGCGAGTGTGCGTCGTTGCTTCGAAGGCTGAGGTGTTGCCACCCTCCGAGTTGGGCTTCTTGAGTATGGTGGGGTCGTCGTTGTTGACCCCGCTCGCGTACTTGGCGAGCTCGTCGGCGTGGTTGGCCTCTACCACGATGACGACGTCGGCGAGTTCGGCACCTTTGGCCTCGCAATCGGCGGCCATGTCGGGGTTGCCGTGGATGGTGATGACGCCGCGCGGCCCGGGGAGCTTCATCGCGTTGTACGCGTAGTGGGGTGTTGCCATGAACTTAGCGAACGCCTGGCGCCCCAAGACGTAGTGGTAGGGGCTGTCGAAGGGCACCAGCTCGAAGACGATCCGCTCGGTGCGGAAGTTTGCCGGTGTGTCGAAGGTGACTGAAATCGTGACCTTGCCGATCGGGTACGCCTTCCGACCGAGGACGATGCCATGGAACGTTGTGTAGGTCGTCTCGACCATCGACTGCGGGAGCTGCAGTCGCCTGAAGGTGTCCAGGTACAAGATGTTGATGGAGCTGCCGCCGTCCATCAATGTCTTGGGGAGCCAGTAGTCTCCCACCTTGGGCTTGACTACCAGGGCGACTCGGCCTGGGTACTCAATGCACGGCGAGTGGTCCTGGCGGCTCCAAGTGATTGGTTGCTCCGACCAGTTGAGGAACTGGGGAACGTCCACCTGGGCCACCGCGTTTACGGCGACGGCGCGGGCGATGACCTTATTCTCGCGCTTCGTGTTGAAGCCTGTGAAGGTGTGGAGCGAGCCGGCCACGCTGCCGAATTTTCCGCCGTTTGGCGGGTTGTTGTCGGGGTCCTCCCGCGCTCGCCGTGCCTTCTCGATCTCCTTGAGAGAGTGGCAGTCGTTGGTGGTGTGCGTGGCGGGCTTCCCTTCCCTGCTGTGAACCGCACAAGGTTGGTTAAGGAGGGCCGCGGGGTCGAACCTTGGTTTCGCCTTGTAGTTGCCACCGTCGCGGCGTTTCCCCCCGTCGCGGCGGAAGCTCTTGGGCTCGCGCTGCGCGTGCCCAGCATTGGCGACGAAGTCGACTCGCCCGTCATTGCGGCGCTTGCCGGTGAGGCGAGTGTTGCTGTAGCATAGGTCAGACCGTCGTCCGTTGTCGTTGCCGTTCGTGCGGCGTTGACCTCCCGACTCGTCATCGGTTTCCTGGTTTGGGTCTTCCTCCGCGTATCTTTTGGTGATCTCAAGGAGGTCTGGTATGTTGTCGAGTGTGCGGTATGCTCGTTTGAGCTTGGCGACCAAGGGCTCGTAGCGGCACGAGGTCTTGAAGCAGTGGATCGCGGTGTCCGGGTGGATGCCGACCGCGTTGTACAATAGTTCTTGCCACCGTTGAACCCAGCTGCGGGTCGACTCGCGGGGTCCCTGGACGCATCGTTCCAGGTCCTCGATGGTGGTGGCGCGGGTGTATGAACCCTCGAAGTGCCTGACGAAGGCATCGCGCATCTCTTCCCAGGAGTCGATGCTATCCGGGGGGAGAGTGTTGATCCACTGCCTGCACGCTCCCTCCATCATCAAGGGGAGGTAGCGGGCGGCTAGCAGGTCGGTGTGGCCGGCGATCCCCATCGCCATGAGGTAGGTGTCCAGCCACACGGAGGGGTCGTACTTCTCTATTTCCTTCGGCGCTTTGAAGTTCATCGGGTATTTTTCGCCTCGGATCATCGGTCCGAAGCATCGGGGCCCGAGACGGCTTAGCGACCCCATCGGCTCGTCGTCGCGGCGATTGGTTAGGGTGTGTCGCAGGTCGTCGGGCTGGCGTGCGCGCCAGCTCTAGTTGTTGATGATGTGGGTGCGGGCGTCGACGGGCTAACCGTTGGCGGTGACGAAGTTGGTCGCTGGCCTGGGGTCGTTGGTGGAGAGTGCCGTGTTCGCGGGTCGGTGTTGGAGCTGCAGTGGTTTGGGTGGCGGGCAATTGAGGGTGTTTGCCGCCAATGGACGGCCGCTTGAGGCCGCTCTGCTGCCCGATGAACGCGAGTACATCCGGCCCTGTGAGTCCACGCCTGCGTTTTGTTGCTCGACCGCCTTTGCGAGCAGGGCCTTGACATACTGGATCTGTAGGGCGCCGTCACCGATGGCCGTGATGTTGTCGGCCGCTGCTCGGCCCACCACGAGGTTGTCCATCGGGGTGGAGAACAGTGGTAGGCCGTTTGCATATCGATCCCGTGAGGAGACCACGATCCGTGGCTGGTCCCTGGGGGGTGCACGGTTGGGTGGAGGTGGGGTGCCATTCGCCGTCGACCCTGGTGGGGGCCGGGCACTTCCTCCTGGTGGCGCGTTCTCGCAGATCGCGCGCTCGGCCACGTGGGCCAGGTCGTTTTCGTCGTCGAAGTTCAGGGCATGCCCCTGGACGATGGGGTTCAAGCGCGACCTGATTCGCTGCTGGTGGTAACGTGACAGCTCCCGCGCCGTCACCTGCTCGAGGCGAAATTTTTCGCGCTCGGCTTGCTCCTTGCGGACTGCTTCCGCCAGCTTCAGGCAGAGTTCCTCGACCTCCGTTGCCGTTGCGTTGGGAGGGATCAGGGTGGAGAAGGGATCCTCCGGCAGGTCGGTTCCAGTCGCCATGTAGGTCGCGGCGTGGCGACCGGTCCCGTCGCGGATATCGGCGGAGTTTTCCGACCCGGAGTCGAAGTCGAAGATCCTAAGGATGGAGGGATCCTCGAAGTCTCCTACGTTGGAGACCTGGGTGATGGAGCCCGTGGGCGAAGCCGCGATGATGGATCCGGTGAGTGACGTCGGGGTCGCCGAGTCTGCGTCGTCGTTGAGGGCCGCGTCTTCCACGGCTATGGTGGTTTCGGCCACGTCGCTGTGGGTCGAGTTGTACTCGGAGGCGAGGCGGTGGATCGTCCGGACCTGACTCTCGGAGAGCTGGTCACGTGGTGGCGACTCGCGGATGCGAGCCGAGTCCTCCGAGACGATGACGTCGGTGAGGCCGACGAAGAGGCTGATCGTGCCGACTGGCAAGATCATGCTATGCGTGACGGGTCGTGCCGCCGGGACGTAGCTGCTCGGCAAGATCTGGAGCATCTCGCCGATCGCTATCATGCGGCCGGTGGCGACCGACTCGTTGATGGGCAGATTGGATCTCGTCGCAGAACACCGGCCAGACCGGCCAGGCCCCACGGTGGGCGCCACTGTCGTGGGAATGACCACGGCAGATGCTGCAATCAGCAGCGAGTAGTAGAACATAGGGCAAGGGCGGCCAGCCATCTGTGGTGCGAGATGAGGGCGGATACACAGGGTTTTACCCAGGTTCGGCCCCCGGGAGGGTAAAGAACTACTCCTACTAGATTGTATTATGATGGAAGTACAATGGGGCGAGCTCGGCGGCTAGGCGGCGAGTCGCTTGGGTGGATGATGGAACGTATCCTCTACACGCCCTCTAGGGAGGTTTATATAGACTCACCCCCTAGGGTTTACATATCTCAACCGAATCAGTTAAGGTTTCAGTAATCGTTTAACCTAATCCGACTGGGCCTATCTACTCTCCTGGGACTTCAGCCTCCAGTCGCTTGAATCTACGCCAGGTCTTGATCCAGTCGTCGTCCTGCAGGCCCACTCGCCAGTTCCGGGGCTGGTCGGAAACGTCCTGCTGGGTATACCCCGGTAGGCATATCCCCATCATGGACTATGGATCCATACAGTAGCTAGATGGTTGTATCTCCTCATTTGTGCTTTCATGTTTAGATCTTGTGAGCTCCGTTCATGATCAAGATCATCTATTTGTAATCATACATGTTGTGTTTGCAGGGATCCGACGGATATTGAGATTACTATGTCATATTGATTAATGGTTCTATATTATTGATTCTATCATGTATGTGTTGTTTGAGATCTTGCATTCTCTCTGTTTCTAGTAGCTACCTTGGCCAAGTAGATGCTAGTGACTCCAAGAGGGAGTATTTATGCTCGATAGTGGGTTCATGCCTCTATTGAATCTGGGGAAGTGACATAAATCTCTAAGGT
This sequence comes from Avena longiglumis, assembly GCA_030063025.1. Classification (NCBI taxonomy): domain Eukaryota; kingdom Viridiplantae; phylum Streptophyta; class Magnoliopsida; order Poales; family Poaceae; genus Avena; species Avena longiglumis. The sequence goes on from CP125974.1 coordinate 488,788,683, forward strand.
TGTAGATGTGCTATTGCTACTAGGGAGAAAACAACGATCTTTTGTTCATGGAACAATTGTATTGTTTACCTTACACACTTTGCTTAAAGAATTAATCTGGTGCATGCAACTTAATACTGGAGGGGGTTCAGATGATAACCTGAAGGTGGATTACTAGTCATAGATGCATTTGTATGGCGGTCTATGTATATTGTTGTATTGTCCAATCAAGTATCATGGGATCATGAATGTCTAGTATTGCATTGTTATGCATTCCTCTGTCCTGTCAATTGCCCCGCTGTAATTTGTGTTACCCATCATGTTATGTTATCTATCTTAAGGAGAACACCTCAAGTAAACTATGGACCCCGGTCCAATCTTTACCATTGATACATCTTCCACTTTTACTATTTACTTTTTGCAAGCTACCATTACTTTTCAGACCATACGTTTAATCCTTTGTTTTCAGCAAACCAGTGAGATTGACAACCTCATTGTAAGTTGGGGCAAAGTCGTGAGTTTGTGTTGTGCAGGATTCCAAGTTGCTAGCAACACCTTTGAGTTGTTTCCTTCCTCCTACTAGTTCGATAATCTTGGTTTCATCACTGATGGAAAACTTATTGTTGTGCTCATCATACCTTCCTCTTGGGGTTTCCCAACGAAGCTCTACAGTGATTTGAGCTCATCAAGGATTTTTCTGGTGCCGTTGTCGGGGAGTAAGGACAGCTTCACAAGGCGAGTCTTTCACAACCACTCTCTTTACTTTCTTTTTGTTTTGATTAGTTTCTTTTGCTTTGTTTTGCTTGCTTCTTTTATAAAAAATTACAAAAAAAATAGTTCTTCCCCTAGTTGTCATCTTGCTCTTGCCCACCATGTTGATCCCTAAGTTCATCCTGAAAGACTTTTCAATAGGTAGTGGCTCCATAATTGGGAAAGAAAATATTGAAGAATTCTTTAATAATGTTAGCAAACATGAGGATATTGAGGAAAGATCCTTAGCAAAACCTGCTCCTAATTATGAAATTGCTGCAGCTTCTTTAGTTCACATGTTGGAGGCTAGGTTTGTTAACCTTAACCCCATGATGCAAGTAATGTTTCTTAAGCTTAAAGATATTGAAGATACTGAAAAAATAGATTTTATTCTAGAAACTTTGCTTAAGGAATTTAATGATGTTGCTAAAGAAGCTAAAAAGGTCTTTGATAGTTTTAATATGGTAGGATCATGTGTAGATATTATGGTTATATTACAAAAGTTGGACAAAACCAAACCCAAACCCAATGGAGAGGAAATTAAAATACCCATACCTTTTGAACTTGTAGGAATGCATTAAATCTTAGAAAGAATTTTGATTGGATTGTCCCTGAAAACCCTTTTGATGAAAGTAGTGAACAGAAGAGTACTGAGAGAGGATCCTCTACAACTCATTTGGATGAGATACCTTTCCTGGTTGAAGAAATTCTGAGTATTGATCTTAATGCTTCTTCATTTAAAAATACTTGATTCTTACTTCTTGTGCCTAACTTAAAAGCATTAAAGGAAAGTACTTATTGGGAGATAATCCAAAAGTTTTAGCTGAGTCTTGGAAGTTATTACTTTTGTAATAACCTCTCCTTATCCTTTTTATTTGATTTTTGTGTCAAGAATAACCTCTAATGAGAGGGAAGTAAGATTTGGGGAAGTTGATGTCCTGAAACAGATTTTCATGCTTTACTATAAAAATTCGTGAAAATTTATTGTATGTCGGGCTAAGCTGTAATTTTCTGAGTAAATCCCCCAGATTGTTAGATAACTTTCCTTAGTTCAGCACCTTTTATTTGAGCCACAAAAGGTCTTCGAAAAAATCGGTTTTTACCTGCTGGTCTGTTTTGACAGATTTTTGCTATTATTTGCATTTTCTTCTGACTGATTTCTTTTTTAAGTTCTTTTTGGTAAATTAAGCTTTTTAAAGTAAGTTGCTTCAATAGCTTGTGTTCTTATTGGAAGTTTTGCTGTTTTCAACTAAAACCTAAAGGTCTATTATCTTTTGAATGCACTAATGTTGCTAATGAGGATTGTGTGAAGTTTTGTATGAAGGAAAATTTTCAAGTGTAGGGAAAGAATGATATAATGGGATGAAGAATGGACAAAAGCTCAAGCTTGAGGATGCCACCTCGTTTCACCCTAAGAAATATTCAAGAGGTACAAGCGTCAAAGCTTGGGGATGCCCAAGGCATTCCCTTCTTCATCAATAAAAAGCTCGGGTCTCTTTCTAGACACTTCCTTTTTATTGTTTCTTGCATAGTTGTGTTGTTCTTGGAGCATCTTAGTTTTATTTTTTGGTTTTTGATTGCTCAGTTTGCTTGAATAAAGTAGTTGGATCCCCTCTTTCGCTGTGATGTTTTCAAATAAGTTGATTGGTGTTGGAAAAAGGTAGAAAGTTTCATGCTTATAGTGGTACAAAAGTGAGCTTGGTTTGACCGTGGCTTAGACTTTACCATATCATGCTAGATGTTATTTTGACCTTATGATTAGTGATTATTGTTGTATCATGAATTGCTGCAAACAATTGAGATTTCTTAGTGTGCCTTGAAGGAATCATGCGTTGTTTTAGCATACAAAAGCATAGTATTGTGGTATTCTCCTTTGATGCTTTGTTTGGGTTAACTTGGCACATGCTCACACCATGTTATGACTATGGACCAGTCACCTTAGCCTTTATGATCATTTAGTTTTTGACTTGTGGTACCACTTTATGCTTTAGTTGATAATGTTTTGTCGCTCTGCATGATTATGGCCATTATTGCTCTCTTAGTTGGTCGCTCTCAGTCTTTTGCTAGCCTCCACTTGTATTGAGTAAGCTCTAAGCATGCATCCAACTCCCAAGAAACCAAGTTATTCCAAAGTGTCCACTATAAATTCCTTTGCATGGTGTGTTGCACCATTTCAAGTAAATTCTTGCTTTGTCTACCTTCCAATTAAAAAGTATTTTGTTATGTGAAAAATTAGTGACTAAAGCTCTCACGAACTTGATGGCACACTTTATTTTTCTTTACCCTAATAAACTTGAACCATTATGTCATCTATGTTGTATATACTTACACTTATACGTTGGGATTAGCAGAACCGTACTGTCATGGGGAACGCTTTCAACACCTGTAAATATCTACCCAGTTGATATCATGCTCTTTTGTTTATGGATGTCGTCAGTGTAAAATAAAAGGGGAGATTGTAAGTCTATGGAGTTATGTATATGTGTTAGAGAAACGTCTGGGCCGCTAGCCTAAGCCTTGCCTAATCATGGTGGAAACTTGCAGCATCACCATAGTGAGAAATCTATGAAGAATTCTTCTTATAAAAAAAGAGATATGAGATACAGAAAAAAAAGAAAAAAGAGATATATAGAAAAGAGGAAAGATAGAAAAACCATATTCCCATGGTAAATAAGAAGATTGCTGAGATGCTCATTGTCTGCTTGCCTAGTCATCGTGATATGGGATAGCTCATGTGTCATGTGCAAGGGTTACCCCGTTGGCGGTTCTCTATGATACACATGTATATACTATGACAAGAACTTACCGATAACTAAAGTTGAGTAGCATGAGGAGCGGCCCTCATACTCAAGGGACATGAGATTGTCAACTTATACTTTGTCAAGCATATACTCCATAGTTTGTTCACTTTAGCCTTAATCACTTCAAGATGCTTATGATAGGGGCAATGAGAGCTAAAAGCTAACAAGTACCATAATTTTTGGAAGCTCTTTCTGAAACTTGAAATCTCCGCTTCCCTTTGAAGGGCCTTTCTTCCAGCTTTATATTGAGTCTCCACCTTCTATCCTTAGGCACCAATTAAGAGAGCATAGTTGCCATTCTTAGTTCTATGTTCATTTTCCCAAAACTTATTGATTGATTCATAAGGCTGATATTGCTTGTTCTTGAACTATTTGTATCTAGTCACCCTTATGAACTTTGAAGCTGTCCTATGCATTTATGTTTTGCTACTCCATGAGGGACAAGCTGAATGCCACTATGCTATGTTTTCTATATGTGAAACAAACAAACTTCTTTCAATGCATTGTTTTTTATGATCTTTGTTTGTATCCTTTCATGTTGCAACATAGTTGCTTTGTCTTATTATTAGAACTTCATCTTTCATGCTCATGTTTAGAGTACTTTGATCCCAGCTTTCAATGCTTGCAAATGGTTTGGTATTGATTTTAATGGTGCATTCCACCTCAAAAATTATTCTTTTTATCACTTACCTACTCGAGGACGAGCAGGAGTTAATCTTTGGGATGCTTGTTATGTCGTATACGTATCTATAATTTTTGATGTTCCATACTTGTTTAGTATCCACTTTGCTTTGCTTTGTCTACACTTTGAGGTATTTTTATATGTTTTCTAGGACTAACCTATTAAAAAGATTCCAGACTGTCAGTTGCCTGTTTTGTTCTGTTTTTGGTTCCAGAAAAGGCAGAAAATGAATATTCTCGAAATTGGATGGTACAAAAGCCAAAGTCAATATTTCACCGAGGGGAACACGGAGCCAGAAGACGAGACGGAGGAGGGCCTCGAGGGGGGCACACCCCCTGGACACGCGGCCAGGCCTGGCCTGCGCCTGGGGGTGCATCCACCTCGGGCACCCCCTCGGTCTCCCCTTCGCCTATAAGAATGTAACATCCCAGCATTAGAGCTTAGAAATAAGCTAAATACAGATGTGTGCATTGCATTCATGCATAGAAAATCCGAATAATTTTCGCGCTTTTGAACAAAATTTGTTAAAGTGATTGAAGCTTCTCTCAACTTGACGGAATTGAAGTAGATCATCAAGTTGACTGCGATAAGTTTCAATATGACCTTTGCTAAAACCCTATTTTGGGTAAAGGAGATTTGATCTAAGGGTAGATTAAATGTAATAGAAGTTAAACCCTAATACATTACTTAATGATTTATATTTGAGCCTTAGGTAATCATATCTTAGTATTGATTACACAACTCATGAATCCCATGTTATAAATATAACTTAAGTAATCGGAATGTAACAACTAAATCTTGATCTATCTTAAACTCATCTACTTATACCATGAGTATCATGGTAAATACCTAACCATAACTCTTTAGTGAGATTGAGTAGGAAAGAAACCAAGTCAAGATCATTCACCATATATCTTTCTTTCCATATCAATCCCTATCATCTCTAATGAATCCTATCCTTATATTTGTTGTTCATCAATGTTGAGTAATCAGCTGTAAGGTTCCCAACCTTTAATAAGGTAGATATCCCTGTGTTTACAATGCTAGTCCCTGGATCAATAGCTAGCATCCACAGTTAAGATGTAATATCAAGAAACAAAGGTCATAATACAACTTTATAACCAGGAATAAAATAATTTATTATATCTTACATAGCTCATTTGGCTATCTCATTACAATGCAGCAGGATAATACAATAGCATGGGGTCCTTCATCTTCAAAGTGCCACAGGTAGACATGTTGGTTGTAGACTTGTAATCCTAATCAACACACTTCACTAAATCAAACAAACCTGCAACATAACAAGTTACAGCCTCAAGGGTCAATACATTTGAATTGTATTGGCAAGTGATACTATGGTAGTATAGTGGAGTCTATCATCTATATGCATTTGGCTAAGTGGAGCTTAGGCTTGCTTTGCTCAAAATAGATTTTCCTTATCATTTGAAAACACTAAGTTTTTGCTTGACAAAATCTTTCCCTAAGGCATCTCCCAATAGAAATTGGTGATCCTTAAACCCTTGTTCAACCACATGTTTTTAACTTATAAATTTGGATGATGAGATTATTGATAGCTTCCATGTCTTGATGCTCAAATTGTCCTTTACCAGGGACATGGCTAAGTACTTAGATTTTACACTCTGCAGAGGTGGTGCACTTTGCCCACAAGACTTGGTTTCACCAAGCCAAGATCTTTCAGAAGCCTTCCCTTAGACCAGAATGGACGCGTTCCAACCTATCAAACCCCTACCACCAACTGTCCATTTGGCTAAGTTATTGCAACCTATATGATCCAGGCAGAGCCCATAACGCCAAGTGGCTGCACTTGAAGCTTCTCAACATTTGACATCTCAATTCTCTTTGTTCCTGGGTGGCCATCCACAAGTGAGATACACAAGGTAAACCATAGAAATGGGCCTTGTGAACCACTCAACACAAACCATTCCTTCCATTCCACCCAGGTGATTCATTCACTTTGTTGTTTTATTAAACAAAAACACAAGTCCTCAGACTTAGAAATTTTTCCATAGCATGAATAATATTCCACCCTTGTTTTCTATTAGCTAAGCTAAGCATGATAGTAGTAGGAAATCTTAACTTAGGAAATTTCTACTAAGGTTTCATCTACTAGGATTTCCCATGGAATAGTTTACACTTAGCAAAATTCCATGTAAGTCCTACTTAAAAAATATCACTAATGCATAGTGAAAATAATGGGACAAAGTATGAAGCATCACTTGCCTTTTTGGTAGAGTATAAGTTCACTCCTTGTCCTTGATACAATCACACTCTTCAAGTCACTACAATTCAATCAAGCAAGGCACAAGTTCAATCTACCATTCAAGCAATTCATCACATAAAATCATAGAAACAAGTTAATGCATGCAAGCATGCCAAAGATTGTTTTATTTAGAAAAGTGGTTTCTAAAGGTTCACAAACATTTGAAAACACCTAATGGTCATTTTATAAAGTGGCAAAGTCATTTGCAAAAGGATTCACTTTATGAACCATTTTTAAACTAAGTCATTTATTTTATGTGGTGAGGAATTGTTTTTAATAAGGCAAAATTCTATAGGTTTAAAAAAATATGTTTTCAAACCATGTAACATTGTGTTTAGGGTCAGAGAGTTTATTTCCAAAACATTTCTCAAAGGCTTTCCTCCAAAATCATTTTTAATAATTAAACCATATCTTTATTTGACTAGAAATGGTTTTAAATCAAAGATTCATTCTTTTGTTTCTCCAAATACATTTTTGAAACCAAAATTTGTTTCCTATGGTCAGTAGGTTCAAAACAAACCATTTGCCAAAGATTTTATCCTCAAAATCATTTTAGAACAATTTTTATAACCTAAACAAGCATACACAAGTTTCTGCAAAACCAAACATTTTACGAGAAGCTTTTTACTAAACAAAGTGCATGGTTGGCTAGGGCTTGTCTTGATGATTCTATTGATATAAAATTTGCAAAATTTGGACGTGTAGATTTAAAGTTATGGAATTTACAAATTGGAACATCTAATAGATTAGTTTCTGTTTTTAAATCAAAAGGCTGGCCACGCGTCTTATTCCTATTCGTCGAAAACGTTTCGCGTGGATCGACTAACACAGACCATAGGATTTAAGTGGAATCACATGGCTCAGATGCTAGCGTACCCTTTCAGTTAGTTTCTATCGTGAGCGTCGGATTCAGATCGAACGGTTCACATGAGCTAGTCAAGGATGGGCGGCGCTGGCGGCGGCTGGTGGTGGCGGAGCGGTCAGATGGCGGGGGAGTCGACGCTATAGGAAGAGAGGGAGGAAGGGGAGATGCTCACCGTGTTTGCAACATCGTGGGGAAGCTCAAGGCGGTTGTCATTGTTGAAGGGGCGCACGGAGTCGACCGGGATTCCTCGCCGTAGTTCTGCCTGGCGTCGGGCTTGCACTGGCATCGTCGAGGACGTTGCTACAGCGCACGGGAGAGGGTACATAGGGTGCTATTAGACGCGTAGAAGGGTAGAGAATACAGGTGCATCAAAGAGAGGGAGCGGCGTGGTCGGACGTTACCAGTAGAGCTCGTCGGAGTTGGAGCAGACGATGGCGCTGCGGGTTGTTGTCGTTGCCGATGTTCTGGTGTTCGCGCGGATGAATGGGAAGGACAGGGAGGAGCGCCAGAGGCTGGGGATTACGCTCGTGTGGTCGACGGGGCGAGGGGCGTAGGATACTGGCCGGAATCGATAGAGAATCTCGCCGGAGACAGTGGAGGTGAAGGGCAAAATTCAGCAGCCTGGGGGCGCGCTTGGGTGAGGAGACAGAGGGGAAATGGAGGGGAGACGCAGGCGAGTAATAGGGCATGGTCGGGGGGTCGGTTAACTGCGCCAGTAATGAGAATTAAGCCGCGTCTTAATCGCCTGCAACGGCCGGCGGAGTGAGGGGCGTGGTCAGCGGCGGGTGGGGAAGAAGGAGCTGGCGGTGGGGTCCGTTTGGCAGCGTGAGAGAAAGAGAGGGAACGGGGTCCACCGGTCAGTCGTTGAGTGGGTGCGTTTCTGAGTGAATAACGGTTCAAGAGGAGAGGTGGGCTAACTGGGCTTAGTTGGGCCAGGCTTAGTTGGGTCGAGTCCGTTTATATATAAATTTTTGTTCCTATTTGTTTTTCTTTTTCCTTTTTCTTTTATTCTGTTTTGATTTTGTTTGGTCAATTCAAACATTCATTTGAATTCAAAACATTGCCAGATTTTGTGTAGGTTTAAATACTGGTTAGTATTGTTTTCTGATGTCAACTTTTGAATAAAACCTTATTCATTTTGGGGTCTTTTATTTATTCAAAATAGGCTCTAGTTTTTAATTAGATAGGATTAAATAATATTTTTAAATCTCCATTTAAAATCTTTAACTTTCCAAATCCTTTCAGTAGGTTTTTATTTTTATTTGATTAATTGGGTGTCAAATAATCCATCTTGAATTATTTGGAAAGGTTTTTAATAAGATTTATTAATCATTTAAGATTTGGGTTTGTATTTATTCCCCAAAGGATTTGGTTTAGGTCATTTTATTTTATTTTGGAAATTCTTTATCCCTTTATTTTATTTTGATTGGGATTATAATTAATTCCACTTGTTTATGGTTTAGGCCAAGATTTGGTTTGGTCTTTAAATACTCTTTATTTAATATTTCTTTCTTCATCTTATAAAATCCATATCTTTTTAATTAGAGATCCAAACTTGGGAATTCCAATTGGTGAAATATTGTTTAATATTTGTTTATCTTTTTAAATATCTTTAGGATTATTTGCTCACCATTTGGTATGGGTTTCTAGATATGTTCTTTATTAGCTTTGGGAATTCAATTTCTTATCTTATTAAATTCATAAGATTTTATTTAGGGTTCCAAATTGAGTGAAACCAATCTATATGGCTTTATAATATTTCTATTTGTCTTTCTTGATCATTTGTGAATGTTTGTTGACAAATTTTTATATGGATCTCATCCATAGGCTTGGAGATAACTTGGAAATGATTTTTTATTCCATTAGGGTTTTAGGGTTTGGTTTTATTTTCCAAGTGTTTAAATTTCCAGATACATTCATTGAGGAATGCATTTCCCTTGATTTGGATTTTTGTTGGATTCAAAATTTTATCAAAGTTTGTTCAAGATGGGGTTTTAAGTTTCCTTTTAGAAACAAAAGTTTCTTTTCACCCTGATTTTTAACAAAAAATTATTTTGTTTATTTTATTTTTCACATTACAAGATTTGGAAAATCTTGGGATGTGATAGGCTACCACCCTTAAAATAAATCTCGTCCCGAGATTTGGGGAGGCTATGGGTTACAAGTAGGCTCAAAGCATCTAGGGTACTACCACCCTTAAAATTTTTCCAACTAAATTACATTTTGGCCTGCTTTGGATCTTGATGAAACTTTTTTGGACACTTGTCTGCACAATGGCCTAGCTCTTTGCATTTGAAACACATCACTTGGCTGATATCTTTCTTTTCCTTTGGTATCATTGCCTTTTGTTTGTTTCCTTGGTTCTTCTTATTTTCTGGGCATTCATTGGCATAGTGTCTCATCTCTTTGCAAGTGTAACATTGCTCTTGGGTAATATCCTTCTTGTTTGGGTTGGGGAATTTCTTCTTCTTGTCCTTGGTTCTCTCCAAAGCTAGGAGTTCTTCTAATTCATGATCTTCATACTTCACCACAAAGGTGGGAAATTTTTCTCTCTTCTTGGGGCATTTACTAGAGATATGACCTTCTTCTTCACAAGAGTAGCAACACTTTGTGATCACTTTGGGTTTGGCCTTATGATGCATAGTTTTGACTTTGCCTTCATCCTTCTTGGTAGAATTTGTTCCTTCATGAGGGTTTACAAGTTGTTGATGCACTCTACCTTGTTTCCTTTGTTGAATTATGGAATAGATGGGGCATTGGATAGGAACATGATTATTTCCTTCACATAGGAAACAAGTAGCTTGATATGTGGGGCATTGATTAGTTGGATGTTTCTTTTCACAATTGGGGAATTGATCTTCATGCTCCTTGGAAGTGTGATCCTTGTCTCCACAAATATTGCAAGCTTGGGTTCCTTCTAGAATAACATCTTTGTCATCCTTGTTGTCACAAACTCCTTTGGAAGAGTTTTCTACCATGTTGGTCATTTGAATAGCCATCCCTTGCAACAATTGGGATTGAAGTTTCAAAATCCTTTGTACAGCTGGGTCTAATCCATTGTTATTGGCTAAAAGCTGAGTTGTCACTTGGCTCAACTGGGTTTGGTTTGCTAGTAGTTGTTCTCTCATGTGCATATCTTGGTTGTTATTGTTGTCACCATCCTTGATGTTGGAGTCTTTTGGAGAGGTCATCTGTTTGGGTTGGATTTGTAGGGGTTCGTAGCATGGAAAACAAAATTTTTCTACCGCATGCACACAAACAAGCCAAGATCTATCTACTAGATTGTAGCAATGAGTCGATAGAGGAACTTACCCTCAAAGATTCCAAAGCGGTTAACGAGAGCAGATTCTCGTGGGTGATGTAGTCGTACACTTGCCGATCTCAAGATCGCGTAGACGATCCTTCCGGCGCTGCGTTCCGGCAGCGCTCCCAGATCGTCACACGTTCGGTACTCGACGAAGACCTTCCTCTCCCTTGTTCCAGCAGGCAGCGGAGGTTGTAGCACTCTCCTCGCGATTCCGACAGCACAATGGCGTGGTACCGGAAGTAGAGGGGAGATCTCGCAGGGCTTCGCCTTAAGCCGGAGCGAGTATGGTGGACTATGAGAGAGCCTTGGTGATCTAGGGTTTAGACACACCAATTAGAAGGGGCTAAACCAGCGGCTAGGGAAATTAGAAGCTCTAACTCGGCGGCTTGGGAGAAATCCCTAGGCTGTGGCTAGGGTTTAGGTTTAGAGGGAGGCAACTTGTGTGTCTAGGAGGGGAGCCCTTCCCCTCCTCTTATAGGTGGAGGGAGGCGCGCCTGGGGAGGGGAGTCCCTCCCCAACTCGGACCCAAGGTGGGTGTGGCATCCCGCAAAACCACTACTAGAAAATCGCGTTAAATTTGTGCATTGCATCGTTATCATCATGCGTTGTTTGCCAAAACTATTTTCGCAAAGCCCGTTTTAATTTTCTAAAACGCCCCGTCTTTTATTCAAACGCCAAAAACCGGGTCTCCGGAATATTTTGTTTGACCAACGATGTTTTGCAAAAGGTGCAATTAAAAGTAAATAAAATATTTATTTATTTTAGCGGGGGCAGCCGAACGGGCCGTATCGACCCGAACGACCACCCCCATATTTCAGAACGGTCCACCCTGCAACCGCCCCTAAATCCTACACTTACCCAACTTTCTACCATCTCCCCTCTCCTCACCCCACTGCCCCACACGCAATGCACCTGCCCTCCCAACAAGCCACACGCCACGACGCCAAATAAAGAGTCCTCCCCGCCAAGATCCATGCTGCCACTCCCGTCCTCCCACCTGCCATCGCCTGACCCACCGCGCCTACACGCCCACCCCGCGCCTACCACACGCCCACCACGCGCCCCCACGCGCCTCCCACGCCCCCCACACGCTCCCACCGCGGGTCCCACGCGCGCAGCCTCCCCAGCCGCGTCCCCCACGCGGTCGGCCCGGTCCCACCGCGGGACCCACCCCCCACCGCACCGTCTCCCTCTGCTTCTCCCTCCTCTCTCACCAAACCTCCCAGCCGCTCCCTCACCTCTCTCGCCCGGCGCCCTTGCCCAAGGCCTCGTCGCCGCCCGCCACCCGAGCCTGGCGCCACCTCACCACCACCCCTCCCGCGCCTAACTCGCCTCCTCCGCAGCGCATCGCCCCGCCCCTTCAAGCTCGACGCCGCCGGCCTTCCCAACCCCGCGTCGCCCCAGGGCCTTCCTCCCCACGTGGAAGTCCCACAGCCGCCAGGCCCGCCGCGCTCTCGCCGCCTCCGGCTCTCCGTGCCGCTCGTCGCCTGCCTCGCCACCATCGCCTCCACATCGCCTCTCGCCCTGGCTGGCGAGCTCACGCCTCCATCGCGCCAACCTCCTGCCAGGCCCCATCTCCGCCGCGGCTCCCGCATCACCTCCTCTCGCCGGACAGACCAAGCGCCGTCCCCGTCCGCCTCACTTGCCGAGACCCAGCGCCATGAGCTCCTCCCCGACCACCGCCTCCCGGACCGTCGCTGCATACCCGACCAGCGCCCCAGCGACCTCGCCGCCGTGGCCGCAGTCGCCGTCTTCGCCCCTTCTCCGTCCACGGGCGGCCCGACCCTGTCAACCTCCGAGCCCGAGCAGTGCCGCCCTGAGCCTCCCTCCGCCCGGACGTTTTGCCGCAGCCGCCATGGACGCGTCCGTCTGCCTTCCTCGAACCGCGGTCCGCCCAACGCCAGCAGCCGCCTCCGGCCCTCCTACCGTGGACCAGAGCGTCCTCGACGCCGCTCGTGGCTACTGTCACCCCGGCCTCGTGGCGTTGTTCTGCAGTTCGCTTTGGTGCAACCGAGTCCGGCTACCCGATGTTATGCTGCTACCCGGTGGTGATGCTGCCACAAGATCTTCGAGCCCCTTGGAAGACAAGATCCCCGGTGCCCTTCGAGAGACCGAGCCGGGACCAAGTCGGCCTTGACAAGCGATCCAAGTTCTTCACCGTAGACGCCAAGTTCTCCGTCGGGGTCGACGCTGTCTTCAACATGAACAACCATGAACTTCTTCACGGATCCGAAGACCGTGAACGCCAAGTCCCCGGGTTCAAAGGCGACAAGACCCCGATCCCGAAGACCGATCCCGGAGTTCAAAGACAACCCTACCGAAGACTGAACCCTGGCGCGCCAAGTACTTCACCCCGAAGACAAGACCGACCCGACTTGAGAACCCGGCAAGACCCTCGCAAACTGCAAGCTCGACCCCGTCGAACCCCCGGACACCGAGTTCGCCGAGAACCTCGTTGCGACAAGTGCTTCGTCCCGAACGCCATGACCGACAACGTGACCCGAAGACCCCGGATGCGCCGAGAACGACCCCGGAGTCCGAGAATGTTCCGTCGAGACCAATCCGTCGGACCCTGAACCCCGAGACCGACCCCGAACCCCGGAACCCCAAGATCGTCGAGACCCCTAATGTGTGAACCCTCTCCCGCAAACCCTATTTTATAATTGAGTTACAACTTGTCGCATAATAATTGTTCATGCATGCATATTATCATGTGGTTTGGGAGCCTTATGCCGATTCACTAAATAATTAAATATGGGGCCCATATGCGGGCAAATCTAGCCTTATATTGGCCTCATTTAAACATGGGTAGCGAACCGGTTCCATCTGTTGCATTGCTAAACAACATAAAAACTGCGGGGGGTTCTAAACAACTTGAACCATCTAATTAAATGTCGGGACCCCGGTTCCGCTTAATATTGACCTAATTGCATCGCACCTTTGCCATGTCATCCATCATGCATGCATCATGCCGATCTTCTGCCGTTGTATTAAATATTGCATCCGGTGTTTATTCTAGTGTTTTGCTTCTTCGCGGATAAGGCCGTTGAGTTGATGTGAGCTTACCGATCTTCGGTTGAACCCTTCGACAATGTTTTCAGGCGAGCATCTCCCCCTTTCTACCTATCTTACTTTTATAGTATTTACTTCCCTCCTGTTGATCTATTGCTATCTGTGTTGCGATGCTTTAGTTTCCGCACCTGTGTTAAACCGTGCAGCCCTATATTGCCTTGGACACATCCTATTACCTAATGTTTGGTAGATAGTTGGACTTGCGCGTCGTAGTTGCTTGCTCAAGTGCTGATGTGTGTCGCCATATGCCACAGTTGCTGATGTAATGCCGCATGTTGATGTTGGAGATGATCCTAGTTTTACTTATTGTTCACTTTAATTTCTGTTTAACAACTAAAATTGAATAAGCAGAGGCATCGGTGGGTGATAGATAATATTTGGTTTCCGAACGCCCACTTGTGTCCCGTAAGACCCCGAGTACTTGATACCTGTTCCTTGTTTTATCGCGCTATCCACATCCGGGAGGTATATGGGACCCCCCTGAGCCAGAGCTTGATTCAGTCTTATTTCTTGGGGCCACAAACTAGTTTGAGGTTTTATTTACGATCCTGTACTTATGCCATGCTACTTTCTGTATTTAAATTGTGCGAGGAGCACACTGTACTGTTTAGGTAAGCGGGATGTTTTCGCGGTATCGACAGTCCCCGATTGGGGACCTGCTGTCGTTTACAGCCATCGACGCAAACCTTGAGTCCGTCTCGGAGCTTGCTTACTCCGTTATGGTGTACTCCAAGGTGGCCCTCAAATATTTCTGAATCCTGTGATTGTTCAGTCGTGAAAGCCTCGTTGGGTTTTGATTTGGTTTTTCCGAGGTTGATCGAGCGTGTGTTGCTATTGGTGCACCCCGGCCGGGAAAAACTTTCTGAAAGCCGTGTCCGCGGATATGGACGACTTGGAGCACAGTATCTCGATCATAGACAAGCATAACTAAAGTTTATTGTTATAAATTTGACTTATAATGACTAGTAATCAGCTTCACTATAATGGAATGGCTAATTAATACTGCCCACAATTGCTTGTTTGGTTGTCGCTTGCGACAATTGTATCTGACTAGTAAGTATCGCAACTACAACGGAATGGCTGAATAAAAGTACCAACAACTGCTGGGTTTTTGGGTTATCTCATGATAAACGTATCTGACTAGTAAGTGTTGCCACTATCACGGAATGGTTAACTAAAAGTGACCACTACTTACTTTATCAGGACGATCATCTAAACCTGACTAGTAAAGTGCCACAACTATAACTGAATAAATAAAACTGCCAACCGCGTGAGTTCCTCGGTTGACTTCCTCGTTTGGTCTCGAGGGGGAAACACCAGGATGGGTTTGTTTGGTGTTAGCCTCAGGTTGGATCCGGATAGATCATTCTTACCCCTCTCTGATAAACGCCAGATGTATCGAGTCTCTATAGGTTGTTTAGTGCATCTTTGCCGCCGCTTGATCCACCATACCTATGTAGGCGAGGACCGAATTCTAGCCTCGCCGCATCGGCCTCAAGATCGACGCTCCTTCTTTTTCCTTTGCCCTTGTCGGCACCCTTTTGTTTAAGCAGGTTTGAGATCGACGCCGTTAGCGGGGTTACCCTTCCGGCTTGGCACAGGCAGGTTATGGACGCCATTGGTTATTCTTGAGGCTCTTAGCCCCATTTGCTTCTTGTCCGTAGGTCGGACGCTCTACCGCTTTCAAGGTGATTTGGATCTTTGTATATTATATCATTCTTGACTCTTTGAGTCATTGTTAAATATATCTTACGTGGGTCCCATCGAGGACTGTTGTGTAATGTTATTACTTGCTTTCCACCCACGAAAGTGCTGGTGCACCTTTGAATCGTTTCTATGCGGGTTTGGCGAATTTTGCTCAACTTGCATAGGTCCGATTCTGAGGTGTTACTGAGTGGTATCAGAGCCCAAGCTTGCGATACCACAAGTCCAAAGTAGGATAACCTAGCTAACGGCCGAAGTAGAGTGTCGAAACTATTTTTGAAAAACATCGGTTGGATAGTTCTGATTAGGTCTGATTTTACTTCTTACCCCTCTGCTGATCTCCTCTTACCTCTACGTGTTTTGAATCCGCTCTCTTCTCTTTCTTCGAGTCCAGGATATCTCGTGGTTGGGTTCCGTCGTACCTTCAGGGTCTCGCTTCCCTCTTTGATAACGGTGTTGCTACATCTGGTGTTCAAGATGCCTGATGAATCCGTCTGCTGTGGTATCGTTCTTTATTCCTTGTTTGCGCCTTCCGGTGTTTCCGACGCGACGACCTCGTCTAAGCCAGATCCGATGCAGAGTCTGCATCACTCCTTTGATCCGAACCTCGCTTGTCGAGATCTTCAGTCTGAATCCGAGGGTTGGTTGCATGATCTGTCTATTCGTGTACAGAGTAATGCTTTGAGTGCGGAATGGAGTCGCGACCATACCACTACTCTTATCATTCGCTTATGTACATTGAATGGTGGATCGATGCAATTTTACTCCTTCCATGGAAGCTAGAGGTGGCCTTACCTTCAACTCCGTCCTTTTGTCCCGGAGTGTTCTCTCGACGATCAGGAGCAACGAACCTTTGTTGGTGGTGTCGCCGATTTCAAGATGGAGGAGGAACCTTCGTTAGTGGTGTCGCGAAGATCTACACGAAGTGAGAAGATGCCGTTCGCCGACCCTTCCTTCCGGTACCATGAGGCGGATCTCGAGGGCGAGATCCCTTGTTAGTGGTGTCGAATTGTGGCATCCCGCAAAACCACTACTAGAAAATCGCGTTAAATTTGTGCATTGCATCGTTATCATCATGCGTTGTTTGCCAAAACTATTTTCGCAAAGCCCGTTTTAATTTTCTAAAACGCCCCGTCTTTTATTCAAACGCCAAAAACCGGGTCTCCGGAATATTTTGTTTGACCAACGATGTTTTGCAAAAGGTGCAATTAAAAGTAAATAAAATATTTATTTATTTTAGCGGGGGCAGCCGAACGGGCCGTATCGACCCGAACGACCACCCCCATATTTCAGAACGGTCCACCCTGCAACCGCCCCTAAATCCTACACTTACCCAACTTTCTACCATCTCTCCCCCTCTCTCCTCACACCCCACCCGGCCCCACGCATGTAGCCTTGATCGCCCCTCGCCACGCCGCCAGCCAAGCGCCCCCCGCCAAGATCCGGCTGCCACTCCCTGCCCTCCCACCGCCATCGGACCCACCGCGCCTACCACACGCCCCACCACACGCCCACCACCGCGCCTACCACGCGCCCCACGCCTCCCACGCCCCCACGCTCCCATGGTCCCACGCCAGCCTCCCAGCCCGCGTCACGCGGTCGGCCCGTCACCATGGGACCCACCCCCGCGCACCGTCTCTCGCTTCTCCCTCCTCTCTCACCAAACCTCCCTGCGCCTCCCTCACCTCTCCCCGCTCCGGCCGCCACTTTCCGGCCTCCGTCGCCCGCCCACCGAGCCTGGCGCCACCTCGACCACCACCCCCGTCCCCGCCTAACCGCCTCCTCCCAGCGCAAGACCGCCGCTCCTTCAAGCTCGGCCGCGGCCTTCCCAACCGTCGCCCGTGGCCTTCCTCCCACCTCACCGGAAGTTCCCCCTGCCGCGCGCCGCTCTCCGCCTCGTCGCCCCTCCACCGGCTCTCCGTGCTCGCTCCGTCGCCGGCCTCGCCCGCCCCACCGCGGCTCCGCCTCCACATCGCCTCTCCGCCGGCCTGAGCGCGAGCTCGCCGCCTCCATCGCGCCAACCTCCTGCCAGGCCCCATCTCCGCCGACGCGGCTCCGCATCACCTCCTCTCGCCGGACCGACCAAGCCCGCCGTCCCTCCGCCTCCGCCGCCGGAGACCTCAAGGCCATGAGCCCTCCCCGACCACCGGCCTCCCCACCGGACCGTCGCCGTACCCCGCCGACCAGCGCCCCAGCGACCTCGCCGCCGGTGTGAATTGGTTATTTCACTATTTATGATGTCCTGTTTTTTGATAAACTTACTTATATGATGCAGATGAACGGTCGGGAATGGATGTACGGTGACCGGCGGGTAGCCGGGTATATCAAAGGCGTGGATAAATTTATCGATGTGGCTAAGGCAAACAAAGAGAATGGATTTATACGTTGTCCATGTGTTCAATGTCGGAACAACAAGGAGTACTCTTCCTCGAAAATCATTCGCGCCACGATTATGAAAGGTTTCATGCCCAACTATAATTGCTGGACCAAGCACGGGAAAGAGGGGTTATGATGGAAGATGGTGAAGAAGAAGATGATGATAACAACTATCATCATATGTTTCCTGAATCTGATGATACTGCAATGGAAGATAATGGAGAGGAAAAAGGTGAAGAACGGGCATCGATGAGCCGCCGATGAACTTGGTAGGGTCATTTCGATGCAAAGCGAGACTGTGAAATGAAAATGAGAAGTTGAAGTTAGAGGGCATGTTAGAAGATCACAAGAAATTGTTGTATCCAAATTGTGAAGATGGCAGCACAAAGCTCGATGCGACACTTTGGAATTGTTGCGATGGAAGGAAGAGTGTGGTCTAACCGACTCCTCATTTGAAAAGATGCTGAAAATAATGAAGAAGTTTCCAAAACATAACGAACTTCCGAGAGTACCTCTGAAGCAAAGAAGACTCTCTCCTCCGGGATTAGATGTGCAAAAGATACATGCATGCATTAATGATCGCATCCTCTACATGAAGGAGTATGAGAATTTAGATAAATGCCGGTATGCAACGCGTTCGGTATAAGATCGCACGAGATGACCTGGTGATGTTGAGGGAGAGCCCCTCCAGAAGAGGGTTCCTGCTAAGGTTATGTGGTATGCTCCTATAATACCAAGGTTGAAACGCATGTTCAGAAACAAAGAGCATGCCAGGTTGTTGCGATGGCACAAAGAAGACCGTAAGAAAGAGGCGGGGAGTTGAGACACCTGCGATGGGTCACAGTGGAGAAAAATCGAGAGACTTCCCGGACTTTGCGGTGACGCAAGGAACTTATGGTTTGGTCTAAGTACAGATGGCATGAATCCTTTTGGGAGCTGAGTCCCTGACAAAGACGGCCCGTGACTCTATGTATCTACAACCTGCCTCCTTGGTTGTGCATGAAGCGTAAGTTCATTATGATGCGGTGCTCATCCAAGGCCCGAAGCAACCGGGCAACGACATTGATGTGTACCTTAGGCCATTAGTTGAAGAACTCTTACAGTTGTGGGGCAAACCAGGTGTACGTGCGTGGGATGAGAACAAACAGGAGCCATTTAATCTACGAGGGTTGTTATTCGTAACCATCAATGATTGGCCTGCTCTTAGTAACCTTTCAGGACAGACAAACAAAGGATATAAGGCATGCACCCACTGTTTAGATAAGACCGAAGGTACATATTTGCATAAATGCAAGAAGGTTGTGTACCTAGCGAATCGACGATTTCTTCCGACCAATCATCCCGTAAGAAAGAAAGGCAAGCATTTCAAAGGTGAGGCAGCTCACCGGAAGAAGCCTGAACTCCCAGCTGGTGATGATGTATTTGGTATGGTCAAGGACATAGAAGTAATCTTTGGATAGCCATGACACGATCACCCTAAATATAGAGGGAAAGGGCGGGAAAACTTGGCGTGAAGCTTTGGGAAATGGCGGGAAATATCTTTAGTCCCGGTTAGTGACTACATCCGGGACTAAAAGCTCTAGTAGAAAGGAAAGGGCGGGAAAACTTGGCGGGAAGAGGTGGGAAATGGCGGAAAATATTTTTAGTCCCGGTTTCAGAATACATCCGGGACTAAATTTGTGCCGAACAATGATCATGTTTCGAAAAAACCCTTTTCCATTTTCCGAGCGCAAAAAACGGGTCGTTTTGTGAAGTAACCACCAAAATGCCGTTTCACAATGCTACCGTCCCATTTTCCAAAAATACTAGACCACCTTACATGGACTATCTCCCAACCGGTACATCTCAAACCTTTTCGTCCATCCCGGGTAAAAAGGACAAATGTCTGCCGAATCGGCAGGAAGTGGGTCCGGTTTGTACTACAGGTACATGATCTATCGCCCGTGATTTTTTGAAAAAATCATTTTTAGACTCGCAATATGTGGTTTCTTCAGAGATCCAATGCAAGTTCTAACGATGCCCGTCCCCTATCTTCATGCACACCGGTTCAACCATAGTTAGAAATTCAGATAATTCAAAACGGGCATAATAAATTCAAAAAAAATCCGAACAATGAAAATCCTTCGCGTGGTGTCATATTATGTTACATAGTTGAAAGGAAAAATACCAGACTTGGTATATTGATCATGTTTCAAAAACCTTCACAAAATGACCTATCATGTTCGAGGTTTCATGGCTTTCGGTCCAAATGACCGATGTTATGTCTGAATCACGGCATAGTTTGTGATTTTGTGCCCATATTATGCATGTGTGTGGACATTGGTATGGAGAACAATGTTGCAGAGGAAGTTTTCCTTTTTGTCGCATCGGAAAAGCCCTTTTCCATTTTCCGAGCGCAAAAACGGGTCGCTTTGTGAAGTAACCACCAAAATGCCGTTTCACAATGCTACCGTCCATTTTCCAAAAATACTAGACCACCTTACATGGACTATCTCCCAACGGTACATCTCAAACCTTTTCGTCCATCCCGGGTAAAAGGACAAATGTCTTAGAATCGGCGAAGAAGTCCGGTTTGTACTACAGTACATGATCTATCGCCCGTGATTTTTGAAAAATCATTTTTAGACTCGCAATATGTGGTTTCTTCAGAGATCCAATGCAAGTTCTAACGATGCCCGTCCCCTATCTTCATGCACACCGGTTCGACCATAGTTAGAAATTCAGATAATTCAAAACGGGCATAATAAATTCAAAAAAAATCCGAACAATGAAAATCCTTCGCGTGGTGTCATTATGTTACATAGTTGAAAGGAAAAATACCAGACTTGGTATATTGATCATGTTTCTAAAAAACCTTCACAAAATGACCTATCATGTTCGAGGTTTCATGGCTTTCGGTCCAAATGACCGATGTTATGTGCTGAATCACGGCATAGTTTGTGATGTTGTGCCCATATTACGCATGTGTGTGGACATTGGTATGGAGAACAATGTTGCAGGAGGAAGTTTTCCTTTTTGTCGCACGGAAAATCCCTTTTCCATTTTCCGAGCGCAAAAAACGGGTCGTTTTGTGAAGTAAACACCAAAATGCCGTTTCACAATGCTACCGTCCCATTTTCCTAAAATACTACACCACCTTACATGGACTATCTCCCAACCGGTACATCTCAAAACTTTTCGTCCATCCCGGGTAAAAAGGACAAATGTCTGCCGAATCGGCAGGAAGTGGGTCCGGTTTGTACTACAGGTACATGATCTATCGCCCGTGAATTTTTGAAAAAATCATTTTTAGACTCGCAATATGTGGTTTCTTCAGATATCCAATGCAAGTTCTAATGATGCCCGTCCCTTATCTTCATGCACACCGGTTCGACCATAGTTAGAAATTCAGATAATTCAAAGCGGGCATAATAAATTCAAAAAAATCCGAACAATGAAAATCCTTCGCGTGGTGTCATATTATGTTACATAGTTGAAAGGAAAAATACCAGACTTGGTATATTGATCATGTTTCGAAAAAACCTTCACAAAATGACCTATCATGTTCGAGGTTTCATGGCTTTCGGTCCAAATGACCGATGTTATGTCTTTGAATCACGGCATAGTTTGTGATGTTGTGCCCATATTATGCATATGTGTGGACATTGGTATGGAGAACAATGTTGCAGAGGAAGTTTTCCTTTTTGTACGGAAAAGCCCTTTTCCATTTTCCGAGCGCAAAAACGGGTCGCTTTTGAAGTAACCACCAAAATGCCGTTTCACAATGCTACCGTCCCATTTTCCTAAAATACTAGACCACCTTACATGGACTATCTCCCCAGTACATCTCAAACCTTTTCGTCCATCCGGGTAAAAGGACAAATGTCTGCCGAATCGGGAAGTGGTCCGGTTTGTACTACAGTACATGATCTATCGCCTGTGATTTTTGAAAAATCATTTTAAACTCGCAATATGTGGTTTCTTGAGGTCCAATGCAAGTTCTAACGATTCCGTCCCTATCTTCATGCACACCGGTTCGACCATAGTTAGAAATTCGGATAATTCAAAACGGGCATAATAAATTCAAAAAATCCGAACAATGAAAATCCTTCGCGTGGTGTCATATTTTGTTACATAGTTGAAAGGAAAATACCAGACTTGGTATATTGATCATGTTTTGAAAAATCCTTCACAAAATGACCTATCATGTTCGAGGTTTCATGGCTTTCGGTCCAAATGACCAATGTTATGTCAATCACGGCATAGTTTGTGATGTTGTGCCCATATTATGCATGTGTGTGGACATTGGTATGGAGAACAATGTTGCAGGAGGAAGTTTTCCTTTTTGTCGCACGGAAAATCCCTTTTCCATTTTCCGAGCGTAATAAACGGGTCGTTTTGTGAAGTAACCACCAAAATGCCGTTTCACAATGCCACCGTCCCATTTTTCTAAAATACTAGACCACCTTACATGGACTATCTCCCAACTGGTACATCTCAAACCTTTTCGTCCATCCCGGGTAAAAAGGACAAATGTCTGCCGAATCGGCAGGAAGTGGGTCCAAACCTTTGTTTTTGAATTATTTATTTAAATCCAAACACTTTTTATGTTTAATTTTTTTCTAAATTCCAAATTGATATTAAAAAATATAATAATTCATTTTTAATTGTAAATGGTTCATATTTTAAATGGTTACATTAATTATTTTTAAAATGTAAAATGTTTTTGAATTATTTATTTAAATCCAAACACTTTTTATGTTTAAATTTTTTCTAAATTCCAAATTAATATTCAAAAATATAAGTTAATTCATTTTAGAAGGTTACATTAATTATTTTTTAAAGATAGAATATGTTTTTGAATTATTTATTCAAATCCATACACTTCTTATGTTTAAAGTTTTTCTAAATTCCAAATTGATATTAAAAAAATATAAGTTAATTCATTTTTAATTGTAAATGGTTCATATTTTAAATGGTTACATTAATTATTTTTTAAAACAGAAAATGTTTTTGAATTATTTATTTAAATCCAAACACTTCTTATGTTTAAAGTTTTTCTAAATTCCAAATTGATATTAAAAAAATATAAGTTAATTCATTTTTAATTGTAAATGGTTCATATTTTAAATGGTTACATTAATTATTTTTAAAACAGAAAATGTTTTTGAATTATTTATTCAAATCCAAACACTTCTTATGTTTAAAGTTTTCTAAATTCCAAATTAATTATCATTTAAAAACAATACAAATTTAAACCCCAAAATAAAAATAAAGGCGGAAGAGAGAAAATACGAAAAAAATTTGAAATCAGAATATGTCCGGTTGGAGCCACCAACCGACTAAAGACCCTCAAGTAACCCTTGATGGTCTGAAAATATTGGACTATACGTCGGTTGGTGGCTCCAACCGGGCGTATCTACTAGTCCCGGTTGGAGCCACCAACCGGACTAAAGGCCCTTCGTTATAATCGACGCCTCCTCTTCTTCTTCCCCATCTCACTTCTCTGCTTCTCACCGCCTTTCCCGGCGGCAGGCTGCCCGAGCTTCGCCACCGGTAGCGTTCGTCGCCCGCCACCGCTGCCTCCGTCCACGCGCTCACCTACTTTTTCCTCGGCGTGACCTCAATCGCTGGATTGGAAGCTCCGTCATGCGTCGCCTCCGTCGATTCGGCGTCTCCGAGCTCGCCCGACCTCGCCACCTCCGTCGTGTTCTGGTGAGCTGATCCTCACGGTGTTCTTCTTTCTCTCCCTCTCCTCCCTACTCTCCGCGTGTGCCCGACACCGCCGCTCGAGCTCGGCGGGCGACGCCCGGTGACCAACAAGGAGCGCCGCCACTCCTTTCTCCCGCATCACGCTTCTCTCTCGCGCCCATCCGGCGTCGAGGTGCTCGCTATCGCCCGCTGCCGCTGCCTGCGAGCTCACCGCCCGGCGTGGCGTCGTCTTGGCGTCACTCGTGCTCGCGTGGCGGTGATGTGGCCTAGGGCCCATCGATCGACCTCGATGGGTAGGCTTCTGCGTGGTAGGAAAATGATGCATGCGCATGGGCTGAGTTGGCACTGGGGCCCTTCGATCTCACGGCTGAGGCGCCCGGTGTAAAAACTATTTGCCTTTTTTAATTCGAAAATGACTTAATATTGTAAAATCAATAACTTATTGTTTATAAGTCGAAAAATACAAATAATATATCAAATTGTTCAGAAAAATGAAACCTATCTATCTAAACTATAATCATGCATTGTTCAACAACTTAAATGACAAGTATAATTAGAAGAACAAATGCACCCTCTCATATGTTCGGAGTTTCCCGAGTTAGGATTTTCACCCTCAACCCGATTAAATCGTCGAGCATGTCTTAGGGTTACATTCAATGCAAATTAACTTGTCATATCATCATACTTGCTTGAGCATTGCATCGATGCCATGTGTTGATTGTTTCCCTTTCTTTTCGGTGTTTCGATTATTAGGTTTATTATTAGTTAGGTATTATTAGGTTTATTAATTACTTTGGTATTATTGGTCTTCGGCCCCACTGGTCAGTCACTGTGGGTAGCCCCAGACCCGATTCACATTGTCAAGCAACTTAGGTGCATGTGGGTTCGACGATGTGCCTATCTACTACACGGTTTCCCTTTCTCTTCATTTTTATTATTGTGTATGTATATATTAGGGTTTCTCTGAATTAGGGTTTATATCTCTCAACACCGTACTTAACTTTCTCCTTTAGCCGCTTTGACTTATTCGTTTTTCCACCTATGCAGAAAATATGGACCCACACGTCAGAGACGAATAAAAGGAAGAGCTGATTCAAGGTGTGATCCGTGGGGAAGATAATTTAGACGTATCAACGTTTCTGAACAACTCCGGTGAGGGTGATCCTCTTTTTACCGGAGTAGACAACTTGTTTGAGGTTGAAGGTGTTGCCTTCCGCGAGGGAGAAGGCGATGCCTTGTGTAATCGAGAAGACCGCTCGGCAAGGTGCATGTAATATAAATCAATTCATTAATTAATCATCTGCTATCTATATAGAAATAATGTGGCGATCTTTCTTATTTTAGCCCTCCGGATCGAAGGAATCTCTTGAAAAAAGCGACGAGGCCCAACCAAAAAGTTGCAAGACCATGAGAGGTTCAGATCGAAGATGTCGCAGTAGGCAGACCAAGCTCCCGGTTGTCGCAACCAAATTTGTGGCACAATGCGGAGTAATCGTTAGGGACTTAATCCCGATCACCATTAGAAATTGGAATAGGCCTTCTAATGCGGATGAAGAGGAACATGTTTATTTGTCCCTAACCACGCCAAAGATTTCTTGTGGAAGAGGCTCATGGTTAATTTCAAACTACGAAGATAGAGCTGGATCCAAATGCGGAGGATCCAGTTGAGGACTCCTTACAACATGGGAGAGCCATGGAGGCTAAGGTCGAGTGGGCTTTGAAGAAGATGGCCCAGTGTTTCACCAATCGGAAGAAAAGATTGCACCTTGACTATGTCGTGAAAAAGAAGACTCGATTTCAAGAATATTCAGTTTGAGAAGATAAAACCATTACGGGATGAGTTTGTGGAATACAAGAAATCAGAAAAAGCTAAGAAAATGTAAAACGAATAAGTGAATGTCGCTAACAAGAAGTATCACCATACTATGGGGCAAGGTGGCTCTGGCTGGCATTCCTAAGTGGGAGAAACTTGAGCAGGAACTGCGTGATAAAAATATCACCCAGAGATGACGATTGGGTAGCGTGCAAGGAATTGGTTTTACGGGCATGGGGGCACGTTGGACTCGGAAGGGAGGTGTATATATACCATACGACATAAAGAAGACCCCTTGCCAATCGAGAGGATGAGAAAAGCAGTAAAGGCTGTTAAAGATGGGGACTTCATTCCCGATAGAGAGAATGATGAGCTCACACTCGGCCTTGGAAATAAGGAACATGATGGACGAACACAAGGCACAATAGGCTCCCAATCACGGAGGACTGGGTTTCCCGAAGAGAGGAAGAAATATCCTGATAGAAGCCGTTAGAGGAGTAAGGACAGGCGGTTGAGCGAAGAAGTCGAAAAGAGCGAATGCGTTTAATTGAAGAACGATTAAAGCAACAACAAGATGAAATTAACTCACTTAAAGAGCAAAGTACTACCGGCCCCATCTCGAGCAACCTTGCATTCGATGCTACCGCCTATCGAATAATCGAAAAGCGATGTGGCTTCCACCGAGGTCCCGGTGATGACAATGGCGATGCCGATGATGCACCGACGATGGCTCTGTTGGCTACCCGGTGGATGATATCACGGAGATGACACACTGCGAGCTACATGTCAAAGTTGTGAACATATCAATGAAGGTGGCGGTCGGCTATGCCTTACCAATTGGACCCACACCAACTTACCACGATCGTCCGATTCAGAGGGCTACGCTGTTGTCGGCGTGGATGAAATCATGCCCACCTTTGAGGTTTTGGATCTTCACTACCTGCGGTGAAGGGGATGTGATGTCTTTGGGTGGACGAAAACGTCACCATTCTATGGCCGGTCAAGGATTGTATCGTGCTTCAAATCACATGCCAAGGCCATCTTCTTCGCCGCCTCACCGTCTCCGGCCGAGTCGTCACCATGCAGCCGTCTTCGTCGCCTCACCCGGCTCCGTCGCCTCACCAATCTCCGATGCAGCCATCGCCGGCGCCTCAGGATAAAAAGCGTAAGCGTACCGCTACTGTGCGTCGTAAGCGATCGCCAAAACGTAAACAAGAGCCTCTTCCAAAAGTACCAACGGTTCCTCCCAAGAGAGCTTATGACTGTACTGAAGAGGAGACTGCGGCGATCGTTGATCTTGAAGCGACAGTTTTTAAGCTAAGCGGCGCCGAAGAGCCAGAGTTCCCTAGCACCAAAGAAGAAAAAGCCAAAGTGTTGAAAATGCTAAAGACTCTTCATCAACCCGAGCCAAAGCTGTCATCAGACTATGAGCGTTCTATTCTCAAGTCACATGCAGCACAAAAAGCCTCGAAGAGCTTGATGATGCAAGGGAAATCTGTTGCTCGGAGAACAAGCAACAGACTTGCGCCCCTCTCAAGGTGATTTCTCAAACCAATGTGGGTCGAGCAAATATGGGGCGAGCAGTATGATCCAGAGGTAGTTGCACTGTCTGGAGCTGCCGCTGCTCAAGGTATGAGTATTGCCCAAGACTTATCCCGATTAGAGTTCTTCCCGTGAGTGAAGTAGCATACCAATACCAGTACGGAAAACCTCTCGTCAAACCTGAGGAGGTAAACAATCTTCCAACAAAAATGCGAAGATTGCATAACTGGTACATGCATGCCACAAGGGCGGGCTAAGCGGATAGTCTTTGAGGTTATAAAAAGCATCATGGGAAAGAAAACGATGACATGGTATCCATTGAATTTGATGAACTATTTCAATTATTCAATCAAGACGCCTTGGACAAATCGATCATGAGTGCCTATTGTCTGTAAGTACTAATTCTGTAATTAATTTAGTCTCCATCTATAATATTTTGTTTATTGCATGTATATAATCATACTTTAATATGCAGAATGAAGATTCTCGAATGCAGCAGAGGACAAATCTATGACATTGGCTTCATTGACCCATATTGGGTTCATGAAGCTAATCTCAAAATAAGCCCCCAGGATACGGAGGATAATATAGTACACGCGTTAAGGTTTCAAGAAACCAAAAGGGAAATACTATTTCCTTACAACTTCCAGTGAGTGTTATTGTCTTGTATACACTTTCTATTTCGCTTACTCGATGTTAAGTATATAATTGATTAGTTCTGCATTCGCAGATACCACTATATTCTGTTAATCATTCAACTTGACAAAGGGCGTATATTAGTCATGGACTCGAAACATAAACCCCTTGAGACGTGGAAGGACATGCAGATACTTCTCCAGCGGTAATTCTAATCATTACGACACTATATCGGCAACGTTCGTGAATTTTATGATATCAAGTACTTAATAACTTATTTTATTCGTTTTCTACGCCGGGCAGCGCTTGGAAACGGTTCACCAAGAAGGCTAGGGGTGTTTGGAAAGAGGAGCTTACATTTCAACCACTAGATGTAAGCACCACTAGCTATATCCGCGCATCTCTTTGATTCTAGTTTTGATACAGTTATTATCATGCTTGATTATTATTTTGATTGAACTCTGTCGTAAAGTGCCCTGACGCAGGACCAGGTAACAATCTATGTGGATACTATGTATGCGAGTTCATCCGGACGTGCGATGAGAAGGGCAGGAATTTAGAGAAACTCCACGTCGTAAACAATTTTTATAGTTTTAATTACAATCAAATTGTGTTTAGTTTCATATTCATATAGGCTGACTCCTTTTTAAATCAGATCGAGCGTCTACGGGGTCTTCGCCAAAGGATCGCATACGAGCAATACGAAGGAATTGGCGGGATTCTTGGATGCAAGTCCTAAACACACACAAGGGAATACTACTCGGCTGTGTATAGACAATAGGAATTGTAAAATAGCAACTTTCAAGAAATTGGCGGTAGCATCGAATAGCAACTTTTGTATGTAGTGCATGAACTCGATCTGTGTATTGAATGTAATGTTGTCATGATGATCTTGTGTAATATAAGGTTCCTTCATTGATAAGTGCAAAACACTAAATAAACAATAAAACAACCTAAATGAATTCTGCCGCGGCACAAAAGTGGCGAAAATGCTGCATGCAACAAAATGTGCCAAAATGAATTCTCTGCGCGCAGAAATGAGCTAAATCTCTGCCAGCAGCAGTTATTAGTCCCGGTTCGTGTTACGAACCGACTATCTCCAACCTCGCTCTGATGCCGCCACGTGTGCCCCCATTTGTCCCGGTTGGTGGGGCAACCGGGACTAATGGTTGGAGCTTTAGTCCCGATTGCCCCGTCCCGGTTGGGCAACCGGGACTAATGGCCCTTACCAACCGGGACGCATGGGGCGTTTTCTACCAGTGCTCCTACTGGTTCGATAACCTTGGTTTCATCACTAAGGGAAAACTTATTGTTGTGCTCATCATACCTTCCTCTTGGGGTTTTCCAACGAAGCTCTACAGTGATCTGAGCTCATCAGTAGCCTTTGCGACCTGAAGTACAACAAAATTCATTTGGAGCGAGGGGAAAAGGCTATGACCAACCATTGGGGGCTCATCTAGCATGCGTGTAGCAAATGGCACAGCTGTGTGGAGGAAGTCGAACGCACACAAGTCAGTGGTGAAAACATGGACAAAAAGGTATTTTGCGAACACTTGCCGTAGTTATGACAAGCTCAAGCATATCCTGACATACTTTGTCTTACATTTTGCAGCTCCTTCGTGCACTTGCTCTGTACCGAGACGACATGAAGGCGGAGTTCAAGTTTCATCATGTGTTCACCGAGATCGAGCACTGCGAAAAATGGCGGGACACTCGCCTGAGCCTCGCCAAGACCAAGGACGACATGTACAACCATGAGGCCCCTCCCATGCTGCCGGCGAAGGAAGGCCGGAGATCGGCTAGAAGAAGGCGAAGATGCTCAAAGCCGCTGGACCTCCCGCCGAGCGCCTCCAGGCTTCTATCGAGAAGTGCATCGCCGACATGAGGGCACACACCGAGAAAAGGGCCGAGAAGAGCGACGAGAGGTGGGCGCAGCTGCTCCAGAACCAAGGGCGAAAGATGGACCTCCTCAAGGCCATCTGCGCTGCCAAGAAGAGGAACACAGATCTCCAGTTCCCCATGGGCGGCGAGGACACGTCGGCGATGAGTTCGCCGGTCAAGGTCTGGTACATGGCGCGCCACAATGCCATTCTCCAGGAGGACGATGCCGAGATCATGCCTGCCCTACGCCAAACGGCCCTGCGCCGAACGCCAGTGCTACGCCGAGTTCCGCTTCCACCTCCTCCAACCAGTCGGCGTCCGCCGACAAGACACCTGACCCCGCCATATTGACCATGCCGGAGGAGCCCGTTCCTATCGATGACTGATGGCCGATCCTTTTTACCTGGTTCTGTAATAATTTGTCGTCGGACTTGTTGGGCGCAATTCTGTCGAACATATTTTGGTCGAGCTCTCGCCGACGGGAACGATAAACATTCGAATATTTTGCCCGAGCTCTCGAGCCGCCCACACACACACGCGCACGCACGCACGCACGCACGCAACCCCGCGCTTTTGGCTCGCGCCGGCGTCGGGCTCTCTTGCATGGTTTGGCGCGGTGTACACAGCACGCGCGCGGTCGAGCTCTCCATCGTTCCTTCCATGCCGGGCGCGCGCTGTGCTGTGCTGACGGCGACCGTACCACACGGCGCCACGCGCGCGTGGGTACGTGCAGACATCACCGGATCTCGACCGCGATCCGTGTATCGCCGGTGACGGTAGGCCAGTTCGGGATGGAGCCACGTTGATGGTCTTAATTAGGGCAGCAGCGATAGGGGCTCTAGCTGCTGCCTTCTCTAGCACCAAAGGCCGCACCCTGCGATCCACAGTGGCATGATCGATGTGATCTGACACGGCGAACAATAATGGGGCTAACCAGTTCGTTCGATCGTGCGATATTCCATCTGATTTGTAGTACTCCTATACTAGTTAATTATCTGACAGGTCCATGTCTAGCAATTTAATAGTACTAGTATATGTACATATAAAGTCTACGGATAATAAGAAAACAAACTCCCATTTAGACAGACAACAATATGGGTACGTGCCACATCAGCTGGTGTTCCGCTTGCACATTACTTGTCGCCAGGGGACATTATTATTTGCCACCACATAACTACGGCATGCATGCTAGAGTTTTCCCGGCTCGAGAGGCCGTGCTTCCTTGCCAAGTCACACCGGCCACCGACGCAAAGCTTCGATCACGATCACCATCATGGACGGGTCGACTCGAGCTAGCAAAAGACAGACACGCACACGACGCACGCCGAGCGCGGCGTCCGGCACGCGTGTGAACCGGCTGCCCCCACCGGCATCTCTCCCTCCTCTTCTGGAAATCTTCGTTGGCACGAGTGCACCTCCGTGCCGCAACTTATTACGCCGATGCCGATGCCGATGCCGGATGCCGTTTTCGCGTGCAGACGACGGCCACCTCGGTCGCCTGGCGCGCAGAATCGCTCGTGTCGCCTTCAGGTGCCGGGCACCGGGCGGGTAGGCAGTACTGGGGCGGGCCGGGGCACGTACGAGCGCTGCGTCCAAATTAAGCGTGTAGATTTGCTCCGGCTCGACAACGATGGCGAATAAACTAGCAGTGGCGATTGCTGGTGGTCACGTCGTCCCCGCCGGGGTGTGGCACGTACTAGTAGTTATCGAAGCCGTGCAAACTTGGCACGCCCGTACGAACGTACAGCCGTTGTACGAGCGTCCCAGCCAGCGCCAGTCTTTCCTAGAGTTGGATGTTGCCACAGAGAAACGTGTCTGATGCAAGTACAGAACTGCATTACAAAACCGTTGTTTCTGTTGGAACACCCCCTGCCGACCGACCCAGTCCCGAGGCTGTTCCACACCGGAGAAGACTAGAGGAAGGAACACACATAACAAAGTAGATGAAACAGGAAACTTTATTGATAACTCTCTCGGTAAACTCACGTACAAAGGTTGTTCCTCTATTTATAGGCTAAAAGGGGATACGATACCCACATGGGCCAATCCTAGCGCAGAGAGGCCACACCGAAGGGCCTCACCGCCCAGCTTCCCAACACTTCTGGATATCTTATCTCAGATAACCATGGCTTAAAACTCCGAAAACCCAGTGGGAAAAATATGGAGAAATGCACACGGTATACTTCTTGCTATGTTGCACGAATTGCCTCATTAAAACCTCATGTGAGAAACTTCATAAAACTCACTAAGGAAAAAGAGTACAATTCACTTAACTATAAAGTTAAGTACTCAATCATCAGGATCAAGATTTTAGCGATGAGTTTGTGAAGATTCTCCCCCTGAACCTTGCATCTCCCTAAGTCTCATCATGCCGATCCTCGGACACATCTCTCGAAAGAAGACGCTGGCAATGATTTAGTGAACAAATCAATGAGATTTTCACACGACTTAGTATGCAAGACTTTCACTTCGTTCATCTTTTGCAACTCATGTGCATAGAAGAACTTGGGTTTATATGCTTTGTGAGATTGCTCTTCACGTAACCTGTCTGGACTTGTGCAACACAAGCGGCATTATCTTCATAGATAATTGTTGGGGTTTGTACGGTGTTCATTCCACATGACATCTGGATGTGACTGACTACTCGTCGAAGCCATACACATTCTCGTGATGCTTCATATAATGCTATGAATTCCGAGTGGTTCGTCAAGTCGACACAAGAGTTTGCTTAGATGATTTCGTGAAATAGTTGTTCCACCACAAAGGAAAACATATCCATCTGCGACTTGGATGTATCGGGTCCGAAGGTACCCAACATCTGCATAGCCTACAGATAGGTCTTGGTTCTTTTGGTAAAACAAGCCAAGGTCCTTTGTCCCTTGTATGTACCTAAAGATGTCTTTAACGCCTTTCCAATGCCTCTTGGTAGGCTCAGTACCTTGCAAGCAAATTGAGGCGAATGCAATATCCGCCGTGTACAATTTATAGGTACATAAGTGCGCTAATCACACTTAAGTAGGGGAATTCGGTCCTGCATTTCCTTCCCTCTTCTTTAGGCCTGAACGGGCCCTTGTCTTGCTGCAAAGATCTTCCGACCATCGGGGTCTTAGAAGGATATGCCTTTTCAAACCCAAATCGTTCCAACACCTTATGGGTGTAGGCCGACTGGTGAACTAGAGTCCCAGCAGGGGAATGCTCAAGTTGCGCATCGAGGCGTAACTTGGTTTTGCCTAAGTCTTTCATCTCAATTCCGACATCGTAGGAACTCGCTTCCTCAATATCGTCGGTGTACCCATTATATTCAAATCGTCCACGTGCACCGAGATAATACGAAACCATCCAGGATCTCCGTATAAAAACACATGGGCAATCTTCATTGCTTGCGTAGCCCTTCTGATGAAGGAAATCGCTTAAACGATTATACCACATCCTACCTGACTGTTTTAGTCCATACAATGACTTCTTAAGCTGAACACTGTATAAGCTCCTGTTTGCTCTATCCTGGTTCGGGACAGGGATACCTTCTGGTACTTTCATGTATATGTCCGAATCCAAGTTACCATATAGGTAAGCGGTGACAACATCCATTAGTTTCATTTTTAAGTCCATGTTTACTGCCATTGAGATCAAGTATCTAAAGGTAATTCCATCCATGACTGGGGAGTAAGTTTCCTCAAAGTCGACACCTGGTCGCTGAGTGAAACCTTGAGCAACGAGCCTTGCTTTGTACCTTACTACTTCAGTATTCTCGTTTCTCTTTCGAACAAAAACCCACTTATATGGCGAATGTGGGGAGGAGTTAGACAAACATGTCCAAATACCTCTCTTTTGTTTAACGATAATAATTCAGCAGTAATTGCCTTCTGCCAATCTTTCCAATCCGACCTTTTCTTGCAATCAGCGAGCGTGTTAGGCTCAGGGTCAAGATCTATGATTGAGGCAATTTTCTTGGCAAAATTAACGTCGATATTTGCCATGGATCGGTTGTATGACTCGCCCGAATTAACATAGTTAATGGCCATTTCGTCATGGAGTGCATCAGGCACATCCTCTTGCTCCACCGGATTTCCCAATCCAGGAGCTAGGTCCTTTAGCTTTCTCGCTCCGATGTGTGTGCACACAACTTCGCTGGGTATTTCCGATATAGGAAAGTTCAAGTCCGGAATTTCGTGCACTGAAATATCCGTACTCATGCCAGGTCTCAACTGGATCCCCTCAACAGGGGCAGACTGTAATAAATCTCTCTTATCCTTTTTCTTCGGGCGTCCCCGGGTACTTGGGATTTGAGAAACCGGAATCCGCGTCCTCTTAGGCCTTGGAGCAGGAGCGGGTATACCATCATTTTTCTTTGGTATTTCAACCCTTTCCGGTGCATTGCGTGCATGCACATGCGACTTTATCACAGTCTTTAAATCACTAAAATGATCGGGCAGTTGATTCGCTAGGGAGTGCAAATTAGTATCTTTTGGACTTCTCTATTAGTCTCAACAGTGCGCGGGTCATGAGCGTGGATCCCCGTGGCTTTCCACGTGATTTCTCGACTTTTGTAATCCAGGGGTTGATTACCCCCAAAGTCGGAAAAAGATCCTCAAAAAAATGCAACAAGAACGGGCCGTGTGTACCACTGTCAAGGGTCCAAGAACCTGATTATGGACACAGTCTCATAACCAACGTATATCCCGACTTACGGAGCGGTCCCATTGCGATCATTTGGTGGTGGTATAGGTACATATACAGCGGCAGAACCTACGGAGGTGGGAAATTTTCGGTGCCGACCCTTGCGCAAGTTGGATGGGAGAGTGGATGTTGTAGGTCGAAAGTTGATGAGATTAGCGGCGTGTAACACCGCGTGTCCCCAACATGTAGTTGGTAAATTACAACCCTGAAGGAGTGGTCTGGCAATGAATTTAATTCTTTTAATCAATGCCTCCGCAAGTCCATTTTGAGTGTGGACATGCGGTACGGAGTGCTCAAGTTTGATTCCAGTTGCCATGCAATAATCATCGAATGCCTTTGAAGTAAATTCTCCGGCATTGTCCATTCGAATAGACTTTAAACGATAATCAGGGAATTTATTCCTTATTTGTATGATCTGGGAGATCAACTTTGCAAAAGCATGGTTCCTTGTTGACAGCAGGCAAACATTGGACCATTTAGAGGAAGCATCGATGAGCACCATGAAGTACCGAAACGGCCCTGAGAGAGGCTGAATTGGACCACATATATCCCCTTGAATACGTTCCAAGAACGCGGGGAGTTCATCCTTCACCTTTAGGGGGGACGGTCTAATGATCAATTTCCCCGTAGCGCATGCGGAGCACACAAAATCATCGGGATTCGGGAAATTTTTCACATTAACATTATGACCGTTCGAGTTGTTAATTATATTTATCATCATCCTAAGACCGGGGTGGCCTAACCTATCATGCCAAAGGCAGAATAGTTCGGAGCTTCTAAAGACAGTCTTAAGGGTAGTGTAAATAGGTGGTGCTACTATCTTAGTGTAGTACAACCCAGTAGCTAATGAAGGGAGTCTTTCGACAATATGTTTACCATTTTCGTCGCGCTTGGTAATGAGTAGGAACTCCTTTCCATTCTCATCATCATCGGTTTCTACATGGAAACCATTGGCGCGGATGTCTCTAAGACTTAAGAGAGTACGAGTCGACTCCGGATACAACAATGTCTCTTCAATGATCAGAGTTGTTCCATTTGGGAGTATGACAGTTGCTCTTCTGGAGCCAACTACATTCGGACCGCAGCCGGCGATCGTCATTATGTTGCCAGGGTTTTTGGTAATGGACTCAAAATACTTTGTTTCTCTCAAGATGGTATTTGTGGTGCCGCTATCAGCAAGGCACGTTTCCTCCATTTGGGTTCCACACGCGTTCTAAAATATAGTGCCTAATTAATATAATGGAGCGAGGAAGTTGCTACATCAAGTAAGTAAAACACATAGACATTTCAGAACATCACATAATCAAATAATGGAATAAATGAATGAAATAAATGTCATCCAATCGCCGAAAACAAATAAATTTTATGCTCTCATAGAGCTTACAACCATATCGAAAAATTGTATCTGATTATTACGAAAAAGGAATCATCACAACAAAAGGAGCTCAGGTGGATTCTGCGAGGAAATCACCACGCCACCAAGATATCTCAAGGTCGTTACATGGCTCTTCTGGCCATCATCATGGACAAGGGGCCTAGCTGAGGGGCACAACGTGCTCAACCTCCATGGGCACAGCGGCGTCCGTGGGGACCGCCGAGGTGTGCCACTTGTGCTAAACCTGCGCCACTATGTGCGCTGACGTTACCTGAGCGCGCTCGGGCGCCAGTGGTGCCTCAACCTGGATAAGGTGTGCCTCACGCGCCTTCTTGTTGGCCTTGAACGCGTCCACGACGTGCTTAGGGGTCAAACACTGCCTGGAGAAGTGGGTCTTGGAGCCACAGCGGAAGCAGTCCTGGGGCCTTGCCCGCCTTGCGTTGCTTGGCCGGGTTGGAGGAGTTGGGGCCCTTCTTGCCCTTCTTGCCTCTCTTCTTGTGGATGGGCTTGCGCACCTTGTAGGCACCAGCATTGGCCTCATGACTTGGGCCCCCTGCGAAGGGTTGCGCGGAGAAGTTCTTTTTCAGAACATTATCCTGCGCCTCGGCCACCTGGAGAGCATCAATAAGCGCTGCATATTCCGTGAATCCTTCCTGACGAAAGTTTCGCGAGGACTGGATGTTGTCCGGATGGAACGTGGAGAGGATTTTGTCTATCTTCTGCTGATCAGTGGTACTGGTCCCACACAGCTGAAGAATAGTACAAATCCGGTGCAACCTGGAGTTGTACTCTCCCACCGTCTTGAAGTCCGCAAACCTCACACGTATCCAATCTGCCTCCGCATATGGCTGAATGGTATACTTCAGCCTAGAGAACCGCTTGTTGAGGGCGGTCCAAAGGGCAGAAGCACTCCGTTCTGCTATGTACTCATTCTTGAGAGTCTCACACATGTGATGGCGGAGGAAGTGCAGGGCTTTGGCGTTATCCGCCGGGATGGTTTTGCTGGGGGCCGTCGGGGTCCCCTCAATCAATGCATCCTTGATGCATCGGCCCTCAAGGACGATCTCAATGTCCGAGGCCCAAGTCAGGTAGTTAAGCCCATCCTGGGTCAACTCTAGGAACTCGCGGCTGACGATTCCGATCATCTGCAATTTATGCAAAGTGTGTAAGATTACAACAGGTAATCAGTTGCATAAATGCGATAATCAATACAATAATTCACATATGACCGCGTTCCAAAATTTAATGTAAAAACGGTACAAGCTATCTATGAGATACAAAGTATTAAAAACATGCGGTAATTAATAACTGTAGTAAAACATAGTGCAAAAGCTTGTTTAAAATCGGGCCAAAAACAGAGCCAAAAACGGTCCAACCGCCCGCGATCGCGTGCTACCAAACGGCCAAGCTACCCTCGCCTCTGTGCGGCCGGCCCGCTCCAGACCGTCTCTGCCCGCTAAGCGGGGGAACGGAGCTAGCAGAGCTAGCTCGATCGGGCGGCGAAGGCAGCAGCCGGACCGGCGATTGGCGTGTCATGACGAAACAAAAACGGTCCTAAAAATAAATTTCCGAGGCTATTTTTATGTTTGTATGCGTTTTTCTTTTATTTTTATTAGGATTAGAAGGAGGGTAAAAACTGATGTAAAATGGGCAAAAAATAGACCAATCACACGGGTTCCGCATGGGCTGTCCCATCCTACCGCATTCCTGCCCGCGTGCGAGGAGTAGAGCTAGGTTTCCTAGTGGGATGGCGTTGGCAGCCAGCAACAGCGAATGGCGGCCGACGGCCGGCAGCAGAGTCGCGCGTTCAGCTGGCAACAACGGTAGCCTTTGCATGCAAGGCCAACAGCAGCAGCGCGTGGCGCATGCATGCATGCCCAACAGGAGTGTTGAGGACATGGCCAGCAGCAGCGTGCGCGGTGCACGCGAAGCCAGCAGCGGTGTGCCGGCAGCGCGGCCAGCAGGGCAACGCGTGCGCGCAGCGGAGCTGCGGGGCCAGCGAGACATGGCGGCGGTCATGCATGCGCGGCCAGCAGCGCAGCTCTGCGCGGGCACGCAGGCGAAGGCAGCAGCTCGCGCGGCCAGCATGGCGCGGCATGACGACAGCATGCGGGGTGGGCGGGGCCTGCAGGGCCTCGCGACGGCCGGCGCATAGGCACGGCGACCAGTGGTGCACGCGGCGGGCGGCGCATTGGCCATCGAGCGGCGGCGGCGGCTATCCACATCGCGTGGCCATGGTGGCAAGCAGCGGCAGCCAGCAGGGCTCTTGGCGGCGACGCTGTTAACGGGTCTGCTACGGGTGCTCGCGGCCAGCTGGGCGGCGGCGGCGCGCTGGGCTGCGGCGACGGCCCGGCCAGCGGGGCCAGGGCGTGGGCGCGGGCGCGAGCTCGGTCTCTCAGCCGCCATGGCCTTTTCATCTTGCAAGCGCGTACGTATGCGGTTGCAGACAAAAAAAAATTACATGCAAAAAAACTGTAGATTCGATCCGATCTTCTCAATAAAAATAGACATGATCAGTCCGATCTACTAAATTAAATTTACATCGGCACAACAGGTGCACTGGTACAGTCAACAAGTTCCTGATCTGGGCTTGATTAAATCGACATTGGTCGGCGACAACATGTCAGCTCGACTCCCGGAAAGGAAAATCCGTACCCCAGATGGGATCTGATCTAAGATCTGAACGCAAATCTTGAAAGGAAAACGCGAGACGAATCCATTTTTGCGGTCAGATTTGTGTTACCTTCAACGAAAGCCTGCGTGATGCAGGCTCGACGGTGGCTTGACGGAGGCTCGACGGAGAGACACGTGCTGATAACGTGTTGGAACACCCCCTGCCAACTGGCCGGTCCCGAGGCTGTTCCACATCGGAGAAGAAGACTAGAGGAAGGCACACACAGTACAAAGTAGATGAAACAGGGAACTTTATTGATAACTCTCTCGGTAAACTCACGTACAAAGGTTGTTCTTCTATTTATAGGCTAAAAGGGGATACGATACCCACATGGGTCAACCCTAGCCTGGTAGAGGCCACACCGAGTGGGCCTCTACCGGTCCAGTTTCCCAACAGTTTCGGTGGCCGTACGTGTCTCATTATCAAACCAGTTATTTACACACTTTTGTTTGAACCATAATTGTAGAGAGAACCAACCTATGTTTGAATGGTTAGAAAGACGGTGATACCTAAAACCCATCGAAGTTTAAACAAAAGGTTTGACACTTGATAACCTCGTCAATCTCATGATCCGCCAATCAATCTCTTAGCTTCAGTATTTGGAAGATGCTCATAGAAGTAGGGAGTGTGTGCGTGCGTTCATAGAGATGAATATTTATATGCATTTATGAGCGTCTGAGTCTGTTTGGGTTTCACCAAAAAAAATTTATCCAGGGGCAACACCATTTAACCGCAAAAGCATGATAGTAAAAAAGAGTGAGTAAATATTTTACACTGAAAGTTCGATCCCAACGTTTGGTCTGACATGTGATCTGTGTTTAGGTGTGCCCACTTCTTAAAACACGGAAAAATCACACTCCCACACATGTCGAGTTGAGATCTACCTCTATAAATTTTGGCAAAATAATTTCCCGTTTTTAGAAAGGTCACAATGGTATTATTTTATTTTACGAATTTCTATAATTTGTATATTTACCATGAATTTAAATATGGTAAATGTACATAACTCCAATGTCCAATCCAGTGAAAGTGGAAAAAAACCTCAACTTTAACATGGTAAAACAATTTACTTATGTTGTCCTATCACTCCAGCGAAAGGAATGTAGCCATTGACGAAACCAATAGACTCGCGGATGTTGATCACGACGGCCAACATAAATTACTTGGGAGTTGGGACCGATGGTAGAAGCAAAGGAAAATTTATTCCACGAATGACATTTCCACCATTGGAAAGTCATCATGGATGACAGAAAAATCTAACATAACGAACAAACAAAGCCAAAGTTGTTTCACCTTTTTGTGCTTGCGTGACTTCTTGCTCATGAATCGGCGGCTCATCAACAACCTACATTACGTCGTGCATGTTTACCACCACAAAAGGTTTAGCAATATAATGTTCTCACCTAGAGGTTGGATGAGGGCAACTCAAGCGGTTCTTCAAAACTTTTCAGGTTAATTCAGTTTTTGCAAATTTGGGCTTCTACGGTTTTCTCACTAAAGATTTGGAGGAACGTCATAATAGAGAAGATGAAGATAAAGTGATGAATTTGACATTAGTTTTTATCTGGATCTTTGTTGGTCCTGTTGTATTTCAGTGTCTTCGATCTGTAATCTATGAAGTTGGATAGTTTTATAAAAAAAAGATATAGTACATTTAGGATCAATATGTTCATCTGCATGCTGTGTTTGTTAGAGCTAGACCTTTCTCAGTAGATGTACTATGGGATTAGATCTAGGAGAACTGAGAGAGAGAGAGACTACCTGCGCCCTGGCTTGACAAGCAGGAACCCGAGGATTCGAGCGGCTGAGCTAGACCCGCCGTCGTTGGCCATGGAAGAAGGCGACGGCGTGAGCGTGGGTGGTTGAAAGCGGTGGCGGAGCTTCCGTCGGCCTAGTGCGAACCCTAATCGGTGGGTATGTTTGTGGGGCTGAGCGCACGGTGAACCTCGCACGTGCGTCTGCCCCCACCTATTTATATACGCTGGCGACGGGGCCCACAACCATGGATAGGGTTGGCGCCCGATTAGGGCGTGAGGACTCGTTGGGCCGTTGGGCCGAGCGGGAGAGATCTATCCAACATTCTCCCCCTAGATCTCGACTTTACTTTTAACTTTATACTTTACTTATTTCATCACAGAATGATACATAGAGCATGTTTCATCGTCTCAGCTCAATTGCCGATAGAATCATACAGCCACCATATACCTTCATGTTCTGAAACAAATTCTGTTACTTTTGGGCCTCTATAGTCCAGGAATCATAGGCTCGCCGTTAAACCCATGCCGGCTATGTGTTCCTTGAACACATTGGGTGGTAAGCCTTTCGTTAGCGGATCCGCAAGCATATCCTTTGTCCTTATATGCTCGAGACTTATAGTTTGATCCTGGACTTTGTCCTTCACAACATAATACTTTATATCTATAGACTTTGAAGCATTACTCGACTTGTTGTTGTGAGCATAGAATACTGCGGGCTCGTTGTCACAGTACATCTTTAGTGGCCTGCAAATGCAGTCAACCACTTTCAAGTCGGGTAAGAATTTCTTTAACCATAACGCCTGTCCCATGGCCTCATAACATGCTATGAATTCTGCATACATCGTAGATGATGCAACTATCGATCGTTACGCTTCTCCACGAAATAGCACCTCTGCGAGAGTAAAGACATACCATCGTGGACTTTCGGTCGCCTTTATCTCCATAAAATCTGCATCTGAATACCCTTTTATCTCTAGGGAATCAGATCTTACGTATGTTAGCATGAGGCCTTTTGTGCCTTGCACATAGCGCAAAGCTTTCTTTACCATCTTCCAAAGGTTTCTATGCGGATTCTCTTGATATCTACCGAGTACGGTGATAAATGCTAAGTCAGGGCGAGTGCACACTTGTGCATACTGTAAGCTTCCAACAGCCGAAGCATATGGTACTGACTTCATTTGATCGATCTCATATTGATTCTTTGGACATTGGGATTTCCCAAAACTGTCGCCCTTGACTATGGGAGCAGGTGTTGAATTACTCGCATGCATATTGTATTTCTTTAAAATCTTTTCACAATACGCTTTCTGCGACAGTCCTAACACTCCATTCTTTCTGTCTCGGTGAATTTCTATGCCCAAAACATAAGATGCTTCACCAAGGTCTTTCATGTCAAAGTTTGATGACAAGAACTTCTTTGTTTCTAGTAGTAGACTAACATCACTGCTAGCAAGCAGAATGTCATCCACATATAGAATTAGGAAAATGTATTTCCCACTTTTGAACTTTGCATAAATGCAATTGTCCTCAACATTTTCTTTGAATCCAAATCTTTTAATGGTATCATTAAACTTTAAATACCACTGCCTAGAGGCTTGCTTTAACCCATAAATGGATTTCTTTAGGCGGCATCCCATATGTTCCTTCCCCTCCATGAAAAAACCCTTGGGTTGTTTCATGTAAACATTCTCTTCTAAATCTCCATTTAGAAATGCCGTCTTAACATCCATTTGATGTAACTCTAAATCAAAATGTGCAACTAGTGCCATGATGATTCTGAAGGAGTCCTTACATGAGACCGGAGAAAAAGTCTCATTGTAATCTACACCTTCTCTCTGCGTAAAGCCTTTTGCCACGAGTCTAGCTTTGTACTTTTCTACATTCCCATTTGAGTCATACTTTGTTTTGTAGACCCACTTGCATCCTACTGTTTTGGCTCCTTTGGGAATTTCCTCTAAGTCCCAAACATTGTTGGAACTCATCGACTTCATTTCGTCTTCCATTGCCTCCACCCACTTGGCTGAGTGAGGGCTACTCATGGCTTCTTCATATGTGGTAGGATCGCCCTCCATATGAACTACATTGTAAACTTTGTAGATGTCTTTGGAAATGGCTGGTCTTCGTTCTCTTTTAGACCGTCGAGTTCATCGACTCTTGCTCATTTCTTGCCCGGGTTCAGGCACATTTACTCTAGGTGGTCTGTTACGGCTCCTTTCGTGCTCAACACTGGGTTCGGTGGCTCTGATGGACAGGTTCAACTTTCCCATTGTTGTCACGTGGAGTCTACAAAAGCCGGCACCACAACCTCAGGGGTTGTAGATGGTGGCACAACAGGTAGCGAGAAAAATGGCTCCTGAATCATCGGATTAGGTGCATGCACCCTCTTCTCCTCAAGGTCAATTTTCCTAGCTACCGTGCTCCCCCTCATCAATTCGTCCTCCAAGAAGACTGCTTGTCTCGTTTCTACAAACTTTGTGTATCTGTCAGGACAGTAGAAACGATAGCCTTTGGACTTATCTGGATAGCCAATAAAATGGCAAGATACTGTTTTGGGGTCTAACTTTGCAATGTTTGGATTGAAAACTTTTGCCTCAGCTGGGCTCCCCCAGACCCTCAAGTGGTGCAGAGAGGGGACTCTGCCTGTCCACAATTCATACGGTGTTTTGGGCACCGACTTACTTGGTACTCTGTTGAGAATATGAATGGCGGTTTTCAGCGCCTCCATCCACAATCCCAATGGGAGGGTGGAATAGCTCATCATGCTGCGCACCATATCCATAAGTGCAGTTGCGCCTTTCACCTCCGTTTTCGAGGTTCGCGACATTGAATCGGGCGACTATTCCATTTTCTTGCGTGAACCGTGCAAAAGGTCCCGTACTTGACCATATGGAGTATGCCGACCGTAGTACTCCCCACGATCGGACCGAACTATTTTGATTCTTTTATCGTGCTGATTTTCTACTTGACTTTGAAAATTTTAAATTTATCCAACGCTTGATCTTTCTTTGATTGGATAAATATAACCATACCGGAGTGGTCATCCGTGAATGTTATGAATGAATCATAGCCATCCACACTTTTCACGGAAACGGTCCACAAATATCTGTGTGGATTATTTCTAGTGTAGCTATGCTTGGTTTGCACCCTTTTAACTGTTTGACATACTTTCCTTTAATGCAATCTATGCATTGTTCTATGTCGGAGAACTCTAACGGAGGAAGAATGTCATTTTAACGAGGTTTTCAATTCTTCCCTCGAAATATGGCCTAGTCTGCGGTGCCATAGTCTCGAGGAGTCAAGAGTTCGCTTTCTTTTCTTTTGTTCTTTGTTCGACAAGGAACTTTTCCATTCACATCACACAGAAAGAACTTTCTCATGCAGGGATAACAAATATAACTTATCAAATAATGTAGCGACACCCACACATTTGTCTTTCAACCAGATGGCACACTTGCCATTACCAAAATAACATTCGTAAGAGTCTTTATCCAAACAGGAAACACTTATTAAATTCCTATGTAATGAAGGAACGAAAAGCACATCTTTCAGCAAAAGCAAAGAGCCATCAGCCAGCTCCAGGGGGACGTCACCAATGGCCTCCACTTCTGCTTCTATTCCATTCGCCACTTCAATGTGTCTTTCTCTTCTTGGCGTGGTCCTTGTCGAATGGAACCCCTGTAAAGAATTGGCAACGTGAACAGTTGCTCCAGAATCAATCCACCAAGTGGATCTAGTAAACTTTTCATACAAGGATTCATTAACAAAAGAAACAATATCTTTACCATTTTTGGCCATGATGTACTTTAGCCAAATCGGGCAGTCTTTCTTGAAGTGCCCCGGTTTCTTGCAGTGATGGCACTGACCCTTCTCCCCAGGTGTGGACTGGTGGTGCTGGTACTGGTGCTGCATGGGACCCTTGCCATGGGGCTTGGAGGGTGAGCCACCATGGTGGTCTCCTGTGAAGCCTCTCTTCCTGTTGTCCTTCACGAAGTTCAGAGAACCGCCGTGAAGGGCTTTCAGCCTTTCTTCTTCTTGGGAGCACATCCCAATGGTCTTTTCTATGTCCCACTTTTCAGGGGACATATTATAGTTTATCACGAAGTTTTCAAAGGGCTGTGGAAGTGAGGCCATCACAAGATGCACCAGAAGTGCTGGCTTTAACTCGAGGTCCTCGTCCATTGGCTTGAGCTTTGCAGCCATGTTCGACATCCTCAAGATGTGCTCTCTGATCCCGTGGGGTCCTCCCGTATACTTTTCAGTAACCAGCTGCTTTAACAGCTGGGTCGCATACATCTTTGAAGAGCCAGTGAACTGGCTCTTTATCTTGGCGAGATACTCGCCCACGGTAGCACACTCTCCGATTGAGCCCACAATAGCGTTCTCAATCGTGTTCTTTACGAACGCCAGACACTTTTTGTTGGCGTTCACCCATTTCTGGTTATCGATAGAGTACGCCAGCTCCAATGGAGCATGGTCCCTCTTCCTTCTCTCAAAGTCAGCACTTTCCTCAGCTGCCTCCCTGACCGGGTCAGCGGGCTTGACTGGTTGCTTGGTGTCAACCACCCAATCCACCTCGGCGCATACGAACGCCAAGTCAACTTTCTTTCTCCATTCGGAGTAATTGTCCCCCCTGAGGAGCGGGACGTCCTTCAGACATGCCATGAGGTTGAGACCTCCTGAAAATCACAAAAGATGTGAGATCACCAAGTAAAACAATTGTATGCGTTAATTCAACGTTGGTATAAATTAAGCATGCAATCGTTTCGTGCTATTTAAAATTACATCACCGTTGGGCAGAAATAAATTTAAAAGCACCTTTTAACATAAAA
The DNA here is from genome assembly GCA_030063025.1 of Avena longiglumis. Taxonomy (NCBI): domain Eukaryota; kingdom Viridiplantae; phylum Streptophyta; class Magnoliopsida; order Poales; family Poaceae; genus Avena; species Avena longiglumis. Next base: position 488,833,375 of record CP125974.1, read on the forward strand.
TAACAAAACATGATCATGCTATTAACAACGTTGGTTATATAATAACAGAATCATAATCATATTTTAATATCATTTTATCACATCTTTTGAAAATTCAATTATCACTTTATTGCATTTGAGCAATTGCCTTTTTACTATTTGCAGCGGAAACTTTTATATAAACTTATATTTTGCAGAAAAAATCTGCCTTTATTCTATCATCTAGTCACAATATACTCCAAAGATAAAGGACTAGAAAAACTATGCAAAATTTGCTTAAAAAACTAAGCCAAAAACTGTTAAAAACAACTCTGTTAAAAACAGAAAAAAAAAATTGAAAAAAAACGCCCTCTCGGGCCAAGACGGGCGGCTGCAGCCCACCACCGCCTGGCGCTGTCGCCGATGGCGGCGGCCTGCAGCCAACCGCTGCCTGTCAGGCTGTGGCCACCGCAGGCCCGCCGCCAAGCTCGCACGCCCGCGTGGCCTCGTGGCCCATCCGCTCGCAGCGTGGCTCGCGTGGACGGCGCGCCTGCCCGCCCATCACAGGCTGCGCGGCCTGCCAGCGTCCACCGCGTGGCCAGCGTGGCCGCGACGCTCGGCCGCCGCGGTTCATCTGAGCCGTTCGCTCGCCTGACCTACATCCAACGGCTCACCGCGCCGATAGGAGGTATAAAAAAGCCACCCCCGGCGCCCCCCCTGGAACCCTAACCCTCATAATCCTCCACCCATGTCCAGCGCGTGGCCACTGGCGGCGGCGCTGTCCATGGCTGCCGCGTGGTCACGCGCCGCGTCGCCTCCGTCCGGTACCGCGGCGGGCGCGCCAGCTGCCCAACGCGCTTCGCGCTGGTCGTAGCCGGGCGCGCCAGCATCGGGTCCGCGAGCGGGTTCTCCGGCGGCGTTGGGGGGGTTTGAGGCGGCCGTCCGTCCGGCGAATGCGCCGGCGACGGTCCCCTCCTTCTCCTCCATCGCCACCCAAACTTTTCTTCCCCCGTGCATGGCGCTGTGGCCCGACCGCGGCGGCGCTGCATCTTGCATGCGGTTGCCCCGCGTCGGCGGCACGCGTCGGCGGCGGTGAGGTGAGGTGGCCTGCCGCAACGTGCTGCAAGCGGCGGCGAAGCCCTCCCTCTCCCACTCCCTCTTCCCTATTCTCTGTCCCGACTTCAAAAACCCCGCGTGGAAGGTAGCGAGAGGGGCACGGCGGCGCTGCCTCCCTTGTCTTCTTGTCGACGCGCGCTTCCACCCGAGGGTGGGGGCGCCGCCGTCAAGCGGACGAGGTGGGCAGAACTCCTTGCCGGCGCACTCCGGCGTCCGGTGTTCCCCCCCTTTTTTTTTGTTTGGGATCTGGGAGATGGGATTTTCTCTTGCGGGATCTTTGAGGTGGGGTTTTCTTTTGGTTTGCGGGTTACGACATGGGATTTGCTTTGCCCCCGAAGGGGTGTGTCCTTCTTCCCTATGCCTCGGCTTGCCGATGCGCATAGGGATCGAGGGGGACGGCGCGGCCAAAAAGGGCAAGGCGCACTTTTGGATCTAGGGTTTTTCCTTTTACTTTTACTTCTCTACCGAAAGAACTAGCATCTAAGATGCTCTGATACCATTGTTAGAGCTAGACCTTTCTCAGTAGATGTACTATGGGATTAGATCTAGGAGAACTGAGAGAGAGAGACTACCTGCTACTGCTTGACAAGGGAACCCGAGGATTCGAGCTGGTCGAGCTAGACCGCCGTCGTTGGCCATGGAAGAAGGGCGGCGTGAGCGTGGTGGTTGAAAGCGGTGGCGCGGAGCTTCCCCGGGCCTAGTGCGAACCCTAATCGGTGGGTATGTTTGTGGGGCTGCGCACGGTGAACCTCGTGCAGGCCCGCCCCAACCTATTTATATACGCACTGGCGACAGGGGCCCACAACCATGGATAGGGTTGGCGCCCCCGATTAGGGCGCGTGAGGGACTCCGTTCGGGCCGTTGGGCCCGAACGTGGGAGAGATCTATCCAACAGTGTTGACAAACAAGGAAAATGACCACATAAACTGAGCTAGTACTCGGATTAATTCAGCAGTCAGCATTAACCAAAGTCTTCTCTTTTTAATCGTACTGATTGTTCACCGGTTAGTCAACTCCATGCATTCATCCATTGCACCTTTAATTTAGTGCCCCCAAAGAACTTCAAGTTTCCTGAAAAAAGAATGTCCAGTTTCAAGGACGTGCATCGTACCGGCCGTGATCCTGTTTAGCCTTTCGAGGCTGGGAAAGATAAGCCATAACTGAGATCCTGCTCCAAAGGGCAACTATGATGACCTCTCTTAACTGTGGCCGGTCGTATCTTTCTCCGGCTGCTCATAGGGTCAACTCTCAACGGAATCGTTCTCTCCTCAGATATCCAAAAGTGCTCTAGAAGAATCCCCGTAAGGCACTTTTCTAATGTTCAAATAAATAATAAAAAGTAATACTCATTGCATTTCACAAATGAATTATGTTTACAAGTTCCACGTGTATAACAATGTCTTTGGCTCAACCTCTGGAAACATCGCAATGGGGTCGTGTTCGATCATGTGTCGCCTGACATGGGTCGCCTTCTCACCTCCATTCAGACCGACGCACGCTCCTGGGGGACTGCCGGTGCAAAAGGCCTTTACGCCTTGATCCCCGCGGTTCCATAGGTTTTGTGGATTGAGTTGTATGGGTTGCTAGCTCTTTTGAGCTTTGTATATATTTGTACAAACTTCTTTTTCTATCAATGAATCGAAACGCAAGGCTTTTGCGTTCTCGCAAAAAAAATAGTTCCAAACAAAGTTGCATGTAATCGACTTCGATCAATTTGCACTCAAATATAAAAAAGAACTAAATACCCTGAAGGGTAATTGAACAAATCAATCAAGAAAAGAATGACACTGAGGAGCTGTCGGCTCAAGGCGTGGGCCATTAATTTATGTATAATTTATAAATCTCCTTGAAAATCATACCATCTGTATGCTAAATAACGAGCATTATTGTCCATGACGACAAGCAAAAGTAAGATATCTCCAGTGCCTGTCATCGAGCTGAGCTCGAAACAAAAGGCTAACTTGGCATTTAGACCCATTAGTTTAGGGAATTATGTAGCCGTGGTCGCTGGCTAGGAGACGATTAAAATATCTACGCAGGGCAGAAGCTTTCGCTGACGGGATCACGTCATGGAGGGGCTTGTTGTCACTGCCAGCGAAACGGCAGAATGGACACACGGCCAATCGACACGGTTTGTCTCTTAATTAGTAAGGCGTCGCTGTCGTTCGAGCTTTGCGTTTTCATTCGTCCTACGGTCCTGCTCCCTCCGTTTTAAAATATAAGATGTTTTAGATTTGTGAAAAAAATACATCTAGACTTCTTTTAGTATATAGATTCATTTCAAACATGAGTGAACCTACGTACTAAAACTAGTCTAGATACATTTTCTTCACAAAGCTAAAACGTCTTATATTTTGAAACGGAGGAAATAGTATAAAATACTTACTCCACTCATCGCGAGCTCGGCCATTTCTGTTCTTCATATCATCACACACTGAGTTCCACTGATTTTGTAATATTACTAAACTAAGGTTAATTAAATAATGATTTCACTTGTATATATTGTCCTTGTAGTAGCAGAAATGACTAATGCCTAATGACCATTGAATCCATATATTGTACTCCCTCCGTCTAGAAATAACTTGTGTAGATTCGAATGTATCAAGATGTATTTTAGTGTGTACTCCCTCCGTTTCAAAATATAAGATGTTTTAGGTTTGTGAAGAGAATGTATCTAGACTTCTTTTAGTGTCTAGATTCACTCTAAACTTGAGTGAACCTACGTACTAAAAATAGTCTAGATACATTTGATTCACAAAGCTAAAACATCTTATATTTTGAAACGGATGGAGTAGATATATTCGAATCTAGTCTCAGTTATTTGTGGATGAAGAGAGTACAAGGTTGTTCCCTGCAAATTTGGTTCCTCAATGATTTAATAGTACGGTAATTAACAAAGTTGTGTGAATACAGGTCTATCAGCCGCAATTTGAACTCCTAACACGTCGTGGCTTGTCATGCTGACAGTCTAGATCTGAAGTTAACTGTAGCAACTAACGGTCGATGACGCGCACGATATTAGTATTCATAATGCCTCTGATTAAGACAGTGCCCGTTCCAATAGGGGAAGGCCATATACACCAAAAAAGGTCAGCTCTTCCGACACAGGCATTAACAAATGTGTGCCCGTGCTTGATGAGCTAATGATGACGCGAACATGAGAATTATGTTTTCCATTCTGTTAGCGTTCAAACCTATTACCTCCTTTTAGCCTACCAAACATTTTATATTTTAGAACAGAGAAAGCATGTTTGTCTTTCTCAATGTGACCTATTTCACCAAAATGTTGTGGTTTTCTTACAAGAAATTGCGGCTGAACATCATGTTCCTTCCTTTATGGAAACGGAAATTTCATTGATCCCCGACTTCTACACCAACCATATTATTACAAAAATCAATAAAATACACAAGACAAAATACATGTGATGGCATGTTTTCAAACACAATATGCCAAGGTGAGTGACGTAGTTGTCAAAACCATGATTATGTCTCGCGATTCTATGACCTAAATTAAGTGGACCAGTCATACGATACTAGGTAGCAGAACCTATGATATTATGATTCTGGCATTATTATCCTGCGATTTGCGATCATACCATAGGGGGTCCAATCTTCACAGATCCGTTGGTTTCAAGGGGAATTCGAGGGAGATGACGAAGAACACTAAGAACACATCGAAGAACACATGCACATGGAGATAGATAGCGAAATAAACTCATAGAATGAATGCCCACAATAAAACCCCAACGGAGCAACCCCTGTAAGTTGAAAGATAAGCCAACAATCGCTCTAATTGAAATCAATTCCTTCTTAGCGGCCTGTCCACCGATATAATAGAACCTTAGCAAGGAATAATAGCAATCAATAAAACACTTTGAAAGATTGGCACGACTAGAACCTTGATAGTGAAGATTGGCACATGCATATTAGAATCCACAAGGGGGAATAGTAGGTATGTGAAGAACCCGGATCAACTCTGTAGGAGTTCCACACACAACTAGGGGGAGGAGCAAATCTCTCTCTAATTCATTGTCTCAATCCCTTAGGGTTTCTAGGATGGGTGGGGGCATATCTATAAGCCAACCATTTAAACAAGGGTAGTTTAGGATTAAAACTAGGTTTGGGGCATTACATGGGATGATGCCCAACTCAGAGCTCACATGCCCGATCCTCAAGCCAGAGATCCGATGTTAGTAGGATAGAGATTCCAATGTGGTCGGGTTTCCCGTAGGTCTCCAGGCGGTCTCTGATTTGGGGTACTAGGGTTGTCATCATTGGCTTCGCGAGTCTAGGAGAGCACTTGAGACTCTGTGTGGCAGGGTCAAAGATTCCGCTCGGACCAAAGATCCCGGTGTAAAGGACACTAGATATTCCGTTGTAGCCAAAGCAGGCTTCTTCTTCCTCTTCCAAACTTCATGCTTGGTGTTCTTGGCTCCTCGGACATTCTTTGCATCTCCTCTTGGCATCATGATCATGGGTATGAACCTAGTCACAAAATGGGTGTTTGTCTCAAGTAGCATTCTATTCAAATGAGGACTAAAGGGGGTCATGCGATGGGAATAATTCACCTTAGGTGCTTGTGTTGGTGTAGCATGACTTGGATAGATTGGTTCAATGGGTCACATTGTGATGAACATATGTCGAGTTGCATCACTCCCCCTTTTGAAAAGAGTCATCCTCGACTCTAGAAGCTCATCACCATGTAGAGGAGGTAGACGGGCAATCTTGATATTGGGGATCGCCATGTAGTCGATATTTGCGCCTACACACAAAACACCAAGCAAACTATGTGTGTGCATCATAGATGAGAAAATTAGCTATGACATGCCCATAGCACCATTAGCACAACACAAATATATCCAAGTGAATGCATATCCAAGGTCAGTGTGCAAGTGATGAGTGCATATTTGCATCATGTTTTAGATTATTATTTAGCATTGTAGTAGTAGGAACTTGGTATTTTACGGCGTTCGCACACACTTTTTATGTTTATTTTCATCAAGATAGGATCAGATGGACACAATTCTTAGAGCAGTTGTGCTGGAGCGAAAAGGAGTAAAAACAACGTAAATCGTTTATTTGGGAAATATTAATAATGCCAGAAGAAAACCCGAAGCGAGAAACAGAGGCAGAAGACTTGCCGACAAATTATACGGGTCGCCGTCGTATAACTTCGGCCGTATAGTTGGCGTCGTCTCTGCCTCCTCAAAAAGTTTCACCTCGTGCAACTAGTTCGGAGAGAGGACATACAGAACACCCAGAAATCGTCGAAACCTCACCTTCGAAAGGAATATGGAGGGGGAACTTGCCCTAGGGATCCATCTTCGCCCTACGCAGATCTGGGAGGCCAAGGCATCGATCTCCATCTTCATCAACTGCTGCATATTCATCACCACCATCACTTCCATCCATCCCATCTAGATCTTGTTGTAATTCTTGTACTAGTTGTGGATTTATACAAGTACTATTTATCGGTAATCGTTTCCATTACTATTGCCATGATGTTGATTCCCTCCATGTCTGAGTAGATCATTAGTTCTTGGGGAGATGGAGAAACCCTAGCATGAGATTGAAATAAGATAAAGTTTATTATTATATTCATCGATGTGACCATGTGTTAGAATGTCTTCATCTTGATGTTGGGAGAAGTCGACCTTTCAATATTTGCCTCTTGTGGGGACTTGATGGAGGGACTACTTGTTGGTAGCCGGAGGAATGTTAGCACTTACAGTGACTATAAAGCTATTGGGACTCCTTACGTATCAACTTGGGAATCGAGGAAACTCACGAAACACTATCCATGCCATGGGATACATCCTGTGGGATTATGTCCCTTAATAGCGCAATAATTCAATTGATGTTGATTGCTATCTGCTGTGGTTATAAGGATGATTTAAGCAGTGGTTGCTACCTCTTTGTCCAAATACGGAGTTCCTCCCATACATACATAGTTGAGAATGTTCATGATAATAATCTTTACCTTAGCCCTTTATAATGCTAGTGCTGTATTCGCTAATCCCTGAGAACGCTTTTTCCCACTAAAGTTTCAAATCTCTTTTACATGTGCGATACTTATTTTCTGTATTCAACTTTGTTTACTTTGCTCATTATTCTATTATACCAAAAACCCCAAAACACCTTTTTACGCAATACTCGTATTATATCTTCTCGCTTAGAACTTTATTTAGCATTTCTATTTTCATTATTTATTTTAAGAATTCCTAGACTTCAGACTCCTGCTCCGTGTGGGATCGATATCTTTATTTCGAAACTAGCTACAAACGATCTGTGCACTTGCAGTCATCAGCAAGCAAATGTTTTGTAGGTCTTTTAGTTTTTGCTTATTTACTTTAGTTTTGTTTTGAGTTACAGGTTTTCACCAACATGATGGAGTTTCAGCATATGACTAGTTCTAACCCACTCAACCACTTTGGGAAGTCCTATGATATTTATAAAAGAGACAACTCCAACAAGAAGACAAGGGGGTTTGAAATAAATCCTCTACTACCTGGTATTTTACACAACAAGCAATTTACTAGAGATGAAGAAGATCCCGATCCATATGAACGTATTGCATGTTTGAAAGATATATGTGACACATTCCAATTAACGGGGTATACCAGCGATGAGGTAAGGGTTAAATTTTTTAGTCAAACTTTGACAAGCACGGCTCTCTCATGATATAGATCTCTATCCTCAGAAGCCACTACTAATTGGGATAATTTATCTTGCGAATTTCTGTCCAAATATTATCCATTATCAAAATCTTTTGGAACCAGGCGTCTTATAATGACTTGGAGGAACCGTCCCAATGAAGGACTAGTAAGAGCTTATATAAGATTTAAAGATTTACTTAGTCAATGTCCTCACCATGATTTGCCTGAATGGTATTTATTGCATATCTTTTATGGCGGTTTAATTGAACCTAATAAAATTGAACTATACTCTTGTGCGAGAGGAGCTTTTATGGATTTACCTATAACTAAAGCTTGGGCTTTACTTAATATAATTCACGATCATAGAGTTTCATGGAATTTTGGTCTAGGAAGTGAAGGAGGCATAGAAATAGATCATGAATGTATTCATGACTATAATAAAAAGGGCCATGTTAATGAATTATCTAAAGAGCTTTATTTAGATTCAGATCTTGTGTTGCAAGTTGTTAAAGCTTTTACAGAACACATCGAAGCTCCAAAAGAGGGTTCTATCAAGTATGATCCACCACCTGAACCTGAAAAGAAAAAATAAGTTAAAGCAATATTGGCCTCCCTAGAACCAATGTATGAGATACCTTTCCCTAGCACTGCACAAAAGCATATTTTTGAATAGAAACAGGTCAAAGCAGTACATGAGGAGAAAGAAGAGGAAAGTGTGCCAATAATTGAAGAACATCTAGATGAAACCAAAGATGAAAAGGTAACCAAGGAATAAATCATGGATATGTATGCACATTGTAACATAGTTGAACTTGATGAAGAGACTTCTATATTGGTTAAAGGTAAAATTAAGGTAAAAGATGTGGGTAAGCCTATTATTCCCTGCATATTTAAAGAAATGTCGCATTACGGTTTATGTGATCTTGGAACCGAAGTTAATGTAATATATTATGATTTTTACTTAGAAATAAAAGAGGAAATAACACCATCTACAATAGAAAATACTGATACGACAATCATGTTAGCCACTGGTGACTCCTTGATGGCCCCAAAGAACTTGGTGCGTTGACGTGGAGTCTGTTGGGAACCCCAAGAGCAAGGTGTGAAGCAGCACAGCAGCAAGTCTTCCCTCAGTAAGAAACCGAGGTTATCGAACCAGTAGGAGGACGGAAACGTCACACAGGTGTTGCAAGCAACGCGGAGACCTGCACAACACAAACTCAAGACTTTGCCCCAACTAATAGTGATGTTGTCAATCTCACTGGTTTGCAGCAAGTAAACAAGTAACAGTGGAAGATGTATCAATGGTAAAGATTGGACCGGGGTCCATAGTTCACTAGAGGTGCTCTCCTTAGATAAACAACATGGCATGAAGGGTAAACAAATTACAGCAGGGCAATTGACAGGAACTGAGCAAGGCATAACAATGGAATTACTAGTCAGAAAGATCCTATGAGATTCGATTGGGCAATACAACAATATACATAGACCACCATCCAACTACATCTATGACTAGAACTCCACCTTCAGGTTATCATCCGACCCCCCTCCAGTATTAAGTTGCAAGCAACAGACAACTGCTTTAAGCAAAGTGTGTAAGGTAAACAGTCCACATGTTCCATGAACAAGAGACCGTTGTTTTCTCCCTAGTAGAAACAGCACATCTACAACCGAAGAGATTTTTGTCACTTTCCTTAGAAACTAGAGGCATGAACCCACTGTCGAGCATAAATACCCCCTCTTGGAGTCACTAGCAACTACTTGGCCAAGGCTACTAACAACGGAGAGCATGCAAGATCACAAACAACACAGACATGATAGAATCATAAATACAAAACCATTAATCAAACCAACTTAATAATCTCAATATCCATCGGATCCCCGCAAACACAACATGCATGATTACAAATAGATTAGATCTTGATCATGAACGGAGCTCACAAGATCTATGCATGAAAGCACAAAGGAGGAGATACAACCATATAACTACTACATGGACCCATAGTCCAAGGTGGAACTACTCACGCATCATACCGGTGAGAAGGCCTCCGGGATGATCTCCCCTCGGTGGTGTCGGGAAGAACTTGATCCCCGATCTAGGGACCACTGGCTCTGAAGGTTTCGTGGAATATTGATCGGGTACTTAGGGTTTCTGCGTCGGGGGCTTCTTATAGGCGAAGGGGGAGGCCGAGGCGGTAGCCAGGGGCCCCACACCCTGCCTAGGCGCGGGGTAGGGCCCACCCGCGCCTAGGGGGGTGTGGATGCCTTGGCACGCCTCTCCGTCTCCCCTCTGTACTTCTTGTTCCCCACAGGAAGTAATTGACTTTGACGTTTGTCCCGTCCAATTCCGAGAATATTTCTTTACTAGCTTTTCTGGAACCAAAAATAGCAGAAAACAGGCAACTGGCACTGTGGAAACTTGTTAATAGGTTAGTACCAGAAAACATGTAAAAAGCACCTCAAAATGTAGACAAAGCAAAGCAAAGTAGATACTAAACAAGCATAGAGCATCAAAAATTATAGATACGATTCTGACGTATCAGCCACTAAAAATCTTAGAATTCCAATGGGAGTAGTTGAAAATGCAACAGTCACAATTGACAATAAAAATTTCCCTATTGATTTTGTAGTTGTTGATATGCCAATTGACACTCTTTTCCCAATCATATTTGGAAGAATCTTTTTGAGTGATATAGGTGCCACGGTCGATTTCAAAAAGGAGGTTGTATCCCTTAAGCTTGGGAAAGCGGAAAAAGAATTGCACTTTCCAAATTTAAAAGAAAATATCTACATATACAAGGAGAAGAGAAAGAGACGACCATTGTGGAGATGGCATCTCTTTTCTTAAGTAATCAAGAAGAAGAAATAAATGAAAACTCAAATTGTGAGGAAATAATTATGGAGGATAGAACTTTAGAAGAACTAGAAAGTGAATTTGATTCATTTCCTATTTTAGAACCTCCAACTGATGAAGCTTTTGAAGAGCCAGAAAAGAGAGGGGACGAAGAATTACCACCCCCAGAATTAAAAACTCTACCAGATAATCTTAAGTATAGATTCTTAGATGATACTAATAAATTCCATGTTATTATTAGTGCTAAACTTTAGGAGAAGAAGAAGAACTCATGAAGGTACTAAAGGAGCACCACAAGGCCTTTGGATACTCAATGGACGACTTGAAGGGTATTAGTCCCATGATAGCCGTCCATCGGATATTCATGGAGGAAGGTTTTAAACCAGTTGTGGAATTTAATAGAAGACTAAATCCTAAAATGAAGGAAGTGCTAAGAAAAGAAATAGTATGCCTACTTGATGCAGGTATAATTTATCATGTAAAAGAAAGTGAATGGGTAAGTCATGTTCATTGTGTTCCTAAGAAAGGCGGCTTTACTGTTGTTGCTAATGAAAACAATGAATTGATACCTACTAGAACTATTGCTGGACATAGGATGTGCATAGATTTCAGAAAATTAAATAAGGAAACAAGGAAAGATCACTATCCTTTACCGTTCATAGATCAAACTTTAGAGAGGTTAGCAAACCATGCTCATGTTTGCTACTTGGACGGATACTCTGGTTTTTCCCAAATAGCTATTCATCTCGATGACCAACTTAAAAAAACTTTCATTAGTCCTTATGGTTTACATGCTTACCAACGTATGACTTTTGGTCTGTGTAATGCTCCAACTACTTTTCAAAGATGCATGGCTGCTATTTTTGTAGATTTTATAGAATTGATAATGGAAGTATTTATGGATGAATTTTCTGTCTATGGAACTTCGTTTACTAGTTGCTTGGGTAATCTCAATAGAATTTTGAAGCGTTGTGAAGAGACCAATATTGTTCTAAACTGGGAGAAGTGTCACTTTATGTTCAAAGAAGGCATAGTCCTTGGACACAAAGTATCAGGTAAGGGTATTGAAGTAGATAAGGCGAAAGTAGAAGCAATAGAGAGAATGCCACAACCAAGGGACATAAAAGGTATAAGAAGTTTTCTTGGTCATGTAGGATTTTATAGAAGGTTCATTAGGAATTTTTTGGAATTTATAAACCTTTGGCTAATCTATTGCAAAAAGGAGTAAGATTAAATTTTGATGATAAGTGCCTTATTGCCTTTGATAAACTTAAATATGCTTTATCTCATGCTCCCATCTTTAAACCACCTATATGGGATATGACTTTTGATTTAATATGTGAAGCTAGTGATGATGTTGTAGGAGTAACTCTGGGAAAATACATAGGTCACAGATTTAATATTATACATCATGCTAGTAGAACTCTCAATAGTGCTCAAAAGAATTATCCTAAGGAAGAAAGGGAACTCTTTGCTATATTTTTCTCTTGTGATAGGTTTCGTTCCTATATTGTTGATGCAAAGTAAGAGTTCATACGGATCGTGATGGTTTAAAACAACTCCTTGAGAGGAATATTCATAAGCCAAGACTGATCTGTTGGATTGTTTTACTTCAAGAATTTGAGTTGCAGATTATGCAAAGACAAGAAGCAAAGGTAGTAGAGGCATCATCTATATTTACCTAGCAAGACATCAATCTTATTGAGAGGAGTTTTAGTCCCGGTGATTTTTATTATCAAGAATTACTCTATGAGCTAAGGTCAAATCCTCACAAGAAAAAAAGTCCTTATTGTTGGAGGAGCTTGTCACTCCCGACTAAATAAAACGCGAAGTGGAAGGTAAGTTTTCTAACTTTAATAAGTGCTTTATTTTCACAGTTTCTACTTCTAAATTTTTTGCCTTTGTATTCCTCTTGTTTTTTTTGAAGTTTTTGAGGGGTTTCAGTAACTATACGGGCACAACTATACGGCCAGAGAAAAATCTCCCGCCGTTTAGTTGGTCGTTAAACATTCTATATCTCCCTCACAAAATAACTTTCAGGGTATGGTAACTATACGGGTGCAACTATACGGCCCGAGAAAAATCTCCCGTCGTATAGTTGGTCGTTAAATGTTTTGTATCCCCTTTGCAAAATAATTTTCGAGGTGCTGTATCTATACATGCGCAACTATATGGACGAAGAAAATTCTCCCGCCGTATAGTTGGTCGTCAAAGCTTCAGTACCTGTAACACCCTCAGAATCGGCCCTATGCAAGTTTCAGCGCTTCCCGCCAAACCCGCATAGAAACGATTCAAAGGTGCCCACCAGGCACTTGCGTGCGGGTGGAAAACGAAGTAATAACATTACACAACAGTCCTCGATGGGACCCACAGAACAGATATATATACAACATGACTCCATGAGTCAAGAATACGAATACGTAACAAAGATCCAAATCACCTTGAAAACGATAGAGCGTCCGACTACGGACAAGATGCAAAGGGCTAAGAGCCTCGAAGAATAACCAATGGCCCATAACCCTGCCCAAGCCGGAAGGGTAACCGCTAACGACGCCGATCTCAAAACCTGCTTAAACAAAAGGGTGCAAAAGGGCAAAGGAAAAGAGAGCGGTCGATCGAGGCCAAGACACGGCGAGGCTAGAATTGGCGGTCCTCGCCACACAGTATGGTGGATCGCAGCGCAAAGATGCACTAAACAACCTATAGAGACTCGATATAACTGTCGGCTATCAGAGAGGGATAAGAAAGACCTATTCGGAACCAACCTGATGCTACCATCAGACAAACCCATCCTGATGTTTTCCCCTCGAGACCAAACGAGGAAGTCAACCGAGGAACTCACACAGTTGGTAGTTTTATTTATTCAGTTATCGTGGCAGCAATTACTAGTCAAGTATAGATAATCATCCTGATATAATAAGCAGTGGGCAATTTTAGTTAACCATTCCGTTATAGTTGCGACACTTACTAGTAAGATACAATTAGCATGAGATATCCCAAAACCCAGCAGTTGTTGGTACTTTTATTTAGCCATTCCGTTATAGTTGCAATACTTACTAGTCAGGTACAATGGTCGCAAGCGACAACCCAAACAAGCAATTGTTGGCAATTTTATTTAGCCATTCCATTAAAGTGAAGATGATTACTAGTCATTATAAAGTAAAATTTATAGCACTACTTTAGTTATAGTTGTCTATGATCGAGATACTGTGCTCCAAGTCGTCCATAACCGCGGACACGGCTTTCAGAAAGTTTTATCCTGCAGGGGTGCACAAATAGCAACACACACTCGATCAACCTCGGAAAAACCAAATCAAAACCCAACGAGGCTTTCACGACAAAGCAATCACAGGATTCAGAAATATTTCAGGGGGCCACCCCATTAAGCTACCCGCAACGTTAGCGACTCAAACAGACTCAAGGTTTGGGTGGACGGTAAACGATCGGGAACCGAAGTGTGACTGGCTTGTCGACATACAAATCGTGTCCCGATCCTAAACAGTACAGGTGCAGTACATCGCACAATTTAAATAAAACAGTAAAGCATGGCATAAGTACAGGATAGTAAATAAAACCTCAAACTAGTTTGTGGCCCCAAGAAATAAGAATGAATCAAGCTCTGGCTCAGGGGGGTCCCATAGTCCTCCCGGATGTGGATAGCGCGAATATTCAAGGAACAGGTATCAAGTACTCGGGGTCCTACGGGACACAAGTGGACGGTTAAAAATCAAATAACATCTATTGCCCACCTGTGCCTCTGCATTACCTACTTCAATTTTAGTTATTAAACAGTAATTAAAGTCTTGATCAGCTCCAACATTAAACACACGACAAAACTCCAACAACTGTGGTACTTGACGACACGCAACAGCACTTGAGCCAGCGACTACGACGCGCAAGTCCAACTATCTACCAAACAACAGGTAATAGGATGTGTCCAAGGCAATATAAGGCTGCAAGGGATATCACGGGTACGGAAACTAGAGCATCGCAACACAAATAGCAATAGATCAACAGGAGGGAATAAATACTATAAAAGTAAGATAGGTAGAAAGGGGGAGATGCTCGCCTGAAAACATTGCTGAAGGTTCATCCGAAGGTCGGGTCGACACTCGCATCAACTCATCGGCCTAATCTGCGAAGAAGCAAAACACTAGAAGAAACAACGGATGCACTATTTAATACTATGACAGAAGATCGGGCATGATGCATGTATGATGTATGACATGGCAAGATGCGATGCAATTAGGTCATATTAGGCGGAACCGGGGTCCCGATAATTCTTTACTAGGTTCATGTTGTTTAGATACCCGCCATTTAAATGTTGTCTTAACAAGGCAAAAGATAGCACCGGTTCGCTACACAAATTTAAATGGGACCAATATACGACTAGATTTGCCCGCATATGGATCCCATATTTAATTATAAGATGAATTGGCATAATGCCCCCAAACCACAGACAAGTATGCATGCATGAACAATTTAATATGCATCAGTTGATAATGTCATATTATAAAATAATGGGGTCTCGGATAGGGAATCACATTAGGGTTTGGCGAACTTGGGCTCCGAGGGGTTCCGGGGTTCGGTCTCAGGGTTCAGGGTTCGACGGGATCGGTCTTCGAAGGTCGGATACAATATTAAGAGCTTGGCGTTCCGGGAAGAAGGACTTGGTGTGGCGTCGGGGGGGGGGGGGCGTCGGATTCGCCCTGGTCGGTGTCGATCTTGTCGTCGATGGCGAACTTGAGTAGATCGGGTACCGGGGTCTTCGGATCTGGGAAGTAGATCTTGTCGCACGGGCGTCAATGCTTCCGGGAAGGAGAACTTGTCGTTCAGGGTCTCGGTGTCCGGGGTGAAGTACTTGGCGTCCGAGAGACGATCTTGTCGCATCCGCGGTCCTCGGGTCGTGTCGTTGATCTTGTCGTTTCACGGCGGAGATCTTGGCGTCCCGGATCTCGGCGTCTTCGGGTTCGAGAGGAAGAACTTGGCGTGCCGGGACGAAGAACTTGACGTCATTCGGTTCCATGTCGACGGTCTTGGTGTCCTTGATAGAGAACTCGGTGTATCCGTGTCAGCGGCCTTGGCGGTTATCGGGTTAGGTCTTCGGGGATCAGGCTTCTCGGCGTCCATGAGGGAGATCATATCGAGCCGTGGGATTTGGTCCGGTCTCCGACGTACTTGGCGATGGATGTTCACCGGAGCGAGAGCAAGAAACCCACAAAGTATGGGAGACGAAGTCGACAGCTTAGCACGGAACAACATGAAGGCATCCTCTGAGATGGTGCTAGAGATCTTCAGAAGATCGCGATGGAAGATCCTAGTCAACAAACATAGATACGGGATTCGTTTACAGGCATTTGTCACATCTTAAACATCTGTCTGATAAATAAAAATAACCAGTTGCTCCTTGTCTAGACAGGACCTCGTGGAGTTGTCTGCGGGCGCGTGCTGGTCAACGACAGGACCTTCCCAAGCGATGAGCATAAGGGCGGCGTGGACGCGCACAGCCAAGGCAGTGGCGTTGAAGACGGCCACCGACGGCGTTGACTCGCTGGGAGAGGGGTCAGCGGCGGCGAGCTGGGGCCGAGCGACGGAGGGGCGAAGCAGGTGCGATCGGGGCTCTTGCTGGCGTGACCGCAAGGCCCAGGCGAAGATGGCGCCTGCCTGCGGGACGGGGGAAGCTCGCGGGGTGCCAGAGATGACGCGGATGGCGGCGGCTTGCAGGCAGGGCCGGCCGGAGGCGGGAGGCAGAGGGAGGACCTAGCGAAGGTGTCCAGAGAGGGCGGCGTCCTGCGTCGGTTCGCAGAGGACGCGGCCTGGGCGCAGGGGCTCGACGAGGAGAGCCACTGGGAGCTTGGCAGCAGCGCGGGGACGAAGGAGCGCCGGAAGCGGAGAAGGGGAGCCGCAGGGAAGCCGCGTGGTGGAGGGGCGGCGAGGGTTGCGAGATGCGGGTCGGCTCGACGATCTCCCGCAGCGGATCCTGCGAGGCAGGCGACGGCGGCCCGCTCCAGCGGTGCGGGAGGTGGACGAGGAAGGCGGGGCGGAGGAGCTCAACGGGGAGGCGCTGGTGGCGGCGCTTGCTCCGCGAGCGAAGCGGGAGGAAGACAGGGGAAGGTGGGGTTCGCGAGAGGGTCGAGGGGGACGCGGGGTGAGGAGCGGGTGAGCGAGGTGGGCTTGTGAGCGGTTGTCGGTGGGGGTGGGGCCAGCTGGCAGTGTGCGTGCGGGGAGAGAGAGGGTTGGCGGGGCCAGGGACGCTGCAGGGTGGGGTCGGGTCAGGGACTGGGTTGTGTGGTTGTGGTGTTGGGTTGGTGTGGGGATGAGGTGGAGGGAAAAGGGAGGGGGTTGGTGAGGTGGCAGGCTGGGAGTGGCTGGAGTAAGGTGGAGGGGTGAGGTGGAAGGAGGGGATTGGTGGTGATGATGTGGAGGGGGCTGGGTAGGATTAGATGTAGGTAGGAAAAGGTTGGTCTAGGGTTGGGTTTTTGGGCCTATCGGAGTCGTAGACTGCTGCTAGCTGGGCCGTTGGGCCTGGCGGGCGGCGGTCTCCTCCGGGGTTTATAAAATAGGGTTTTTACATTATAATATATTTATTTTGTTCTGTTCAAATCAAAACAGTTGCAAATATGTTGTAGACAAAATAAAATATCCGGATAGACCAGGTTTTTGATTTGAATAAAGAGATGGGGTATTTTAGAAAACAAAGAGAGGCTTTTAGAGAAATAGTTTTTAGTTTAACAGATGCATGATGATGCAATGCACAAAAACCACGCGATTTTCTAGTAGTGGTTTTTGCGGGATGCCACAGTACCCTCGACCCTTTTTCGTTCTTATTCGGAAAAAATGCTTTGTTGGTTTCTAGTCGGTCATCTAACTGACCTGGGCTCGAGATATTTGGAATTATCTGCCCGGAACCAAGTATACGGCCGGAACGATACGAATAGCGACCGTATAGTTGGTCGTTATGGTGCAGGACTCCTCCAAATCCGCGATTTATTTTCCTAGTCGGTTTGGATTCTTTTCTTGGACGAGAATTTGGCGTTTCTCACGAGTTTTACCGACCTCTGACCCCTCTTATATACTGCCCTATTGTCTTTCTCTAATCACAAATCACCAGGAACAGATCTACCTCTTGTTCATACAAGAGGACACACCACATAGAGCCATCAAGATCCAAGAGGCCAAGGGGAGGAGTTCCTATGGAGATCAGAAGCAATAGCGAGCATGGCAAGGAGATCAAGACCACCCTTTTGGAGTTCTTTGACGACGACAAAGAATGCCGGAAGAGGGAGTTGAAGTCCCTCGAGTTGAACATTGAAGAAAATAAACAAGGAGGCACCAGGGACGCCCAGGCATCTTTGGTGGCTCCGAGTTTATCTTGATAAACTAGATGAAGATATCAAGCAAACCACCGAAGAAGGTTTCACCATGAGTCTCAAGGAGATACAAACCCTCCAAAACAACAATGAGATCATTAAAGAACAAGTGAAAGTGATGGAGAAAAATAATCTCCTTTACAAGCTGCGCATTAAAGAACTGGAGGCTGTCAATCAATCCCTCCGTCTCAGGCTGGCCTGTGAAGAGAAGATACCACGTGCCATGGCGCCACGATGACCTTCAATAAAACACGGTATCAAATAATCGCGAGGGATTATTTGATCCCGCTTGGCTTGACTCCAAGCTTGGGGAGATCTTTAAGACCTTGTAATCTATCTTACAAGTTTTTATTTCTATTCTTGTTTTGCATTAGTTTGAGCTCATGAATAAATTTTGCATCATTATAATTCTGTTCAGGAATAGTTGATCCCTCTTATGAAATTCTGAGTTTTATTATAATATATGGAGCATTATTGAGTTTGAGTTTGTCTTATTGGATATATGAATGACTTGAGTATAATTTTACTTGCACTTGATGGTAGCAATAGTAGTCTTCCACACCATTGGTATTAACAGAACATGTAAAGATAATTTGATCAATATATTGTAGGTCAATGGTTTGATTTACAAAAAGGGGAAATTATCTAATGAATTAAGATGAAAAGGAAAAACCTTGAACAAAGAAGAAATTATAAGTGATATCAAATAGAGTGAGAACAAGTTAAGGTAGAATACTCAAGTTATAAAGATGCTTCATATATATTTGGAATTTGATAATTGAGAACGTTAAACTTTGAAATTCCTCCATGAAGTGTAATATATGGCTAGCTTATTTTCACAACACTTAAACAAAAGTGTGAGCACAAATATATATAAAAAAGGAAAGATGAAGAAAAAGAGCGAATGTGCAAAGAGCAAGTAGGCATATACCACTATATTGTAGTAAGACAAAGAGACGTTTGAGATTTTGAATCCCAAGTGAATATGTTAAACCTAAAAACACTTGAGACTACCTCACTAATATATTCGTTTGAACCGAATATTTTTACATCATGTTGAGAATAATCTTTTATGAACTGTTAATTGCTAAGGTGTGAAAGCCTGCTAATATTATTCGGATGGTTCGAGTAAGGTACTATTCATAAACTTATTTATATGTATCCTTTATGATAAACACATGCTGCAAGTGCCTCATTTATTTTATCGACTCAACTTCATGAATATGAGGATCACATACATTAAGCTAAACTTGCTCAGCACGAGCAAGAG